>CM022297.1:204034244-207032548 GCA_011799875.1 Thinopyrum elongatum | reverse complement strand
AAGCTTTGGATCGGTTCAGCTTCCCGCTCTTGGATGAGCTGGCTACCGATGCAGTTCTGGGTTCTCTTCCACCTAGCTATGGGACGTTCATCTCGAACTATCATATGCATAGCATGGATAAGAAGCTCACTGAATTGCATGGGATGCTAAAGGTGGCAGAGCAGGATATTAAGAAAGGCACACATCAAGTGTTGATGGTTGCTACTTCTTGAGCTTGCGTTGGTTTTTCCATTGAAGAGGAAAGGGTGATGCAGCAAAGTAGAGATAAGTATTTCCCTCAGTTAGAGAACCAAGGTATCAATCCAGTAGGAGGTACAAGCAAGTCTCCAATCTATGCATCTGCACAAACAATCAAACACTTGCACCCAACGCGATAAAGGGGTTGTCAATCCCTTCACGATCAATTGCAATGGTGAGATCTGATAGAGATAGACATAAAAGATTACTAAAATGTAAAACAAAATAAAAGTAAATAAATTGAAGCAAGGTATTTTTGGGTTTTTTGGTTTATAGATCTAAAAATATATGATGGAAAATAGACCCAGGGGCCATAGGTTCCACTAGAGGCTTCTCTCTTGAAGGCAAATAATACGGTGGGTGAACAAATTACTGTCGAGCAATTGATAGAAAAGCGCAAAGTTATGATGATATCCAAGGCAATGATTATGCATATAGGCATCACATCCGTTTCAAGTAGACCGAAATGATTCTGCATCTACTACTATTACTCCACACATCGACCGACTCCTACCTGCATCTAGAGTATTAAGTTCAAGAGAACAAAGTAACACATTAAGTAAGATGACATGATGTAGAGGGATAAACTCAAGCAATATGACGAAAACCCCATCTTTTTATCCTTGATGGCAACAATACAATACGTGCCTCGCTACCCCTACTATGTCACTGGGTGAGGACACCGCAAGATTGAACCCAAAACTAAGTACCTCTCCCATTACAAGAAATACCAATCTAGCTGGCCAAACCAAACCGATAATTCAAAGAGAAATACAAAGATATCAAATCATGCATATAAGAATTCAGAGAAGATTCAAATAATATTCATAGATAATCTGATCATAAATCCACAATTCATCGGATCTCGACAAAGACACCGCAAAAGAATATTACATTCGATAGATCTCCAAGAATAATGAGGAGAACATGGTATTGAGGATCAAAGAGAGAGAAGAAGCCATCGAGCTACTAGCTATGGACCCGTAGGTCTGAGGTAAACTACTCACGCTTCATCGGAAGGGCAATAGGGTTGATGTAGATGCCCTCCGTGATCGAATCCCCCTCCAACAGATCGCCGAAAAAGGCCCCAAGATGGGATCTCACGGGAACAGAAGGTTGCGGCGGCGGAAAAGTATTTTCATGGATGCTTCTGAGGGTTTGGGAATATTTTGGAATTTATACACCGAAGAATAGGGTTAGAGTAGCTCCGAGGGACCCACAAGGCGGGAGGGCCCCCCTGGGGCGCGCCCTGCACCCTTGCCGTCGCCTCGCGACTCTTCTGACTTGGTTCTCAAGTCCTACGTGTGTCTTCTGGTCCAAGAAAAATCATCCTAATGTTTCATTCCATTTGGACTCCGTTTGATATTCCTTTTCTATGAAACTCAAAAACAAGGAAAAAACAGAAACTGGCACTGCGCTCTGGGTTAATAAGTTAGTCCCAAAAATAATATAAAATAGCATATTAATGCATATAAAACATCCAAAACAGATAATATAATAGCAGGGAACAATAAAAAATTATAGATACGTTGGAGACATATCAAGCATCCCCAAGCTTAATTCCTGCTCGTCCTCGAGTAGGTAAATGATAAAAACAGAATTTTTGATGTGGAATGCTACCTAACATATTTATCCATGTAATTTTCTTTATTGTGGCATGAATATTCAGATCCATAAGATTCAAAACAAAAGTTTAATATTGACATAAAAACAATAATACTTCAAGCATACTAAGAAGGCAATCATGTCTTCTCAAAATAACATGGCCAAAGAAAGTTATCCCTACAAAATCATATAGTCTGGCTATGCCCCATATTCATCACACAAAGTATTAAATCATGCACAACCCCGATGACAAGCCAAGCAATTGTTTCATACTTTTAATGTTCTCAATCTTTTTCAACTTTCACGCAATACATGAGCGTGAGCCATGGATATAGCACTATAGGTGGAATAGAATATGGTGGTTGTGGAGAAGACAAAAAGAAGGAGATAGTCTCACATCAACTAGGCGTATCAACGGGCTATGGAGATGCCCATCAATAGATATCAATGTGAGTGAGTAGGGATTGCCATGCAACAGATGCACTAGAGCTATAAGTGTATGAAAGCTCAAAAGAAACTAAGTGGGTGTGCATCCAACTCGCTTGCTCATGAAGACCTAGGGCAATTTGAGGAATCCCATCATTGGAATATACAAGCCAAGTTCTATAATGAAAAATTCCCACTAGTATATGAAAGTGACAAAATAGGAGACTCTCTATCATGAAGGTCACGGTGCTACTTTGAAGCACAAGTGTGGAAAAAGGATAGTAGCATTGCCCCTTCTCTCTTTTCTCTCATTTTTTTATTTTGGGCTCTTTGGCCTCTCTTTTTTCCGTTTTTTTCTTTTCTCTTTTTTTCGTCCGGAGTCTCATCCTGACTTGTGGTGGAATCATAATCTCCATCATCCTTTCCTCACAAGGGACAATGCTCTAATAATGATGATCATCACACTTTTATTTACTTTACAACTCAAGAATTACAACTCGATACTAGAACAAATATATGACTCTATATGAAAGCCTCCGGCGGTGTACCGGGATGTGCAATGACTCAAGAGTGACATGTATAAAAAATATGAATGGTGGCTTTGCCACAAATACGATGTCAACTACATGATCATGCAAAGCAATATGACAGTGATGAAGCGTGTCATAATAAACGGAACGGTGGAAGTTGCATGGCAATATATCTCGGAATGGCTATGGAAATTCCATAATAGGTAGGTATGGTGGCTGTTTTGAGGAAGGTATATGGTGGGTGTAATGCACCGGCGAAAGTTGCGCGGTACTAGAGAGGCTAGCAATGCTGGAAGGGTGAGAGTGCGTATAATCCATGGACTCAACATTAGTCATAAAGAACTCACATACTTATTGCAAAAGTCTATTAGCTATTGAAACAAAGGACTACACGCATGCTCCTAGGGGGATAGATTGGTAGGAAAATACCATCGCTCGTCCCCGACCGCCACTCATAAGGAAGACAATCAATAAATAAATCATGCTCCTACTTCATCACATAACAGTTCACCATACGTGCATGCTACGGGAATCACAAACTTTAACACAAGTATTTCTACCAATCCACAATTACTCACTAGCATGACTCTAATATCACCATCTTTATATCTCAAAACAATCATAAGGAATCATACTTCTCATAGTATTCAATGCACTTAATATGAAAGTTTTTATTATATCCCTCTTGGATGCCCATCATATTAGGACTAAATTCATAACCTAAGCAAATTACCATGCTGTTTAGAGACTCTCAAAATAATATAAGTGAAGCAAGAGAGTTCAACAATTTCTATAAAATAAAACCACCATCGTGCTCTAAAAATATATAAGTGAAGCACTAGAGCATATTGCCTAGCTCAAAAGATATAAGTGAAGCACATAGAGTATTCTAATAAATCACGATTCATGCGTGTTCCTCTCAAAAGGTGTGTACAGCAAGGATGATTGTAGCAAAATAAAAAGCAAAGACTCATATCATACAAGACGCTCCAAGAAAAACACATATCATGTGGTGAATAAAAAAATAGCCTCAAGTAAATTTACCGATGTATTGAAGACGAAAGAGGGGATGCCTTCCGGGGCATCCCCAAGCTTAGTGTCGGTGCACTAAAGTTTGGGTCCTTTAGTACCCCATACTTGTGCACGGACAGTTGTAGCCATACCAGCGGCGAGGTCTGCCGAAGGACAGCTAGAAGCAAGTGCAAGATCATCAAGGAAGTATTCAGGCCAATGATTAGAAGAAAGAAGACCGAGGGCTTGGCTCCCGGCAAAGTGCTTGCCGGGGGGGGCTCACGAAGACCCGGCAAGGTTCCACCACCCTGCCACCACTCTAGCGCAGTGACCAGCCTGTCATTTGGGTTTTGTCCTCCTGGATGCGTGGCATGGTTCTAGTGGTGAACGGGCTTAAGCGGTGCTGATGGGACAACCCCTTTTTCCGTCCCCAAGAAAGTAAGGACACCTAAACAGAGCATTTAATGCGTTTGTCCTACATCGTTTGTGATAAGTATGTAAACACTGCAGCTACTTTACACCTCATGTATGTACTGAACGCCACATTTGGTGATCCCTTTGGACGTATAAAAGGAGGCCCAAGGCGTAGCTACAGGGGGAGGACCCTCGGGCCCATTCTGCATGTGTAGCTGCTGCTCGAACGTACTGTTCATCGCAAGCGCTCCTGGAGCTTGGGCTCAAACATCCATAATAAAATTAAGTAGGATTAGGGTATTACGCTTCTCAGCGGCCCGAACCTGGGTAAAAATCCCCTTGCGTTGATCGTTGGATCTGCTCTTTGTGCATACATCTCTCCCTGCCAAACCGTAAAGGGATCCACGCAATCCCATAGGTGTCGTACGCCGACATCTTTGGCGCACCAGGTAGGGGAAGAGGTTGCGCGAACCTGATCTAGTGATCAGCGCATCAGTTTCTTGATTGTTTTTGTCGCCATGGCCCCCAAGAAGAAGGGTTTGGTGGCGGCTCGTCCATCGGCGTCTGGTTTGCCCGTGCCTTCATGGACAGGCGACGGCAGGTGGAGGAGGTGGAGGTCTTGAGCCTCCACGATGTTCTGGCGGACAAAGCCAGGCGAGCGGTGTTGTTCGCAGTGGCGACAATGACCCGCGCGCCACCAGATCCAAGGACAGAGCTGTGCTGCCTATGGGTGGCGCGGCGAACTCCAAGGATGGGACGGCGCCTCCCAAGACACCCGCGCCGTCGCACGCGCTGCGCCCTTCTCAGGTCATGCACGACGAACAGGGCCGTGACGTCGGTGGTTCTAGGCATCCCCAAGGAAAGGCCCCTACGCATCATTCCTGAGATGCGTGCAACCAACATGCACGCCAAGATGCTGGTGGAAGCCCGATGTGGTTGCGGGATCATGATGGAGCTCCTTCTAACACGGTTAGGAGTCAGAGCACCTCACGTACCACGCACATCTTGCCGTCTCCTACACCAGCAGAAGCGTTGGCGTGAGCGCAGCTGCTTCTGGATTTCCCTCCTGCTCCGGAGAAGCTCGAAGAATGGGGAGCTGCTATTCAGAGCCTCATCGGCTTCGCCAACAAAGATGGGCCGCAGCAGGCGGAGCCTTCGCGGCGGCGGTCCATCGAGCCGACGCATGCCGATGGCGAAAAGACTGGAGGTGGGATGACTAAGATGCACTCTCCTCCACAACGACAACAGCGGTCGCTAGCTCGGCGGATCGATGGTTGTGATGACGAGTCCACGGTATCGTCCGATCCGCGAATGCGCCGCGATCAACGTCAAGTTCTTCGGGAGCGAAGCAAAGAAGACGCTCGAACTACCATCGAGCAGCGACGGGAAGCGCGCCATCAATCTGATAGGCGCGCAGGGCCTACTGTCGACAAGCCTATGCCAGGGAATCCTGGTGACCTGCCTTATGAGGTGGGGTGTCCAGCGTTTACCTGTGAGCTGCGGCGAGTCCAGTGGCCCAATTCCCGAACATTCAAGCCGGAGGTCCCAGAGAAATACGACGGCAAGACTCACCCGTCGGAGTTCCTGAGCATCTACACCATCGCGGTGCAGGCTGCCGGAGCTCAAGACAACAAGATACTCGCCAACTACTTCCCATTGGTGCTTAAGCCCAACGTCAGGTCGTGGTTGATGCATCTGCCAGAGAATTCCATTTCTTCCTGGTCAGACCTGTGTCATTAGTTTGTTGGCGCCTTTGTCGGAGGCCACCAAGCTCCTGGCCAGGCAAGTGATTTACATCTCATCCCCCAGAAGGAGGGCGAGCCCTTGCACAAGTACATACAGAGATTCAGCTACATACAGTACAATATCCCAGACGTTGATCCCGCTGCTGTTATTAGCACGTTTCATCAGAATGTGTGCAACCGCAAGATGCACGAGGAGCTGGCGATGACCAAAGTCAGGGATGTTGCCGAGCTCTATGCTCTGGCCGATAAGTGTGCTCAGGCTAAAGAGGGAAGGAGGCTCCCCGGTGAGGATCCAGCGCAGGGATCAACTATGAAGGAGAAGACGCCGCCGCCCCAACAAGGAAAGGTCGACGGCGTAACAGGAAGCGTAAGGGCAAGGCTGTGCTTGTTGTCAAGGAATCCGGCAACCCCGGCACCGCCAAGAAGGCTAAGGTTGATGGCCCCGGCAAGGATGTTGCTGGGTGTCCCTCCTGTCAGGCCTTGGCAGCTGCCGACAAGCCGGAGGGCTCCGACAAGCAATATTGCAAGATCCATCTGTCGGCGTATGACACCTATGGGATCGTGGGGATCCCTTCTACGATTCGGCAGGGAGAGAGGTATGCACAAAGAGCAGAACCAACGATCGACGTGAGGTGATTTTACCCAGGTTCGGGCTACTAATCAGCATAAAACCCTACTCCTGCCTTGTTTTATTAAGAGTGTTCTTGAGCCCAAGCTCCAGGAGCGCTTGCAATGAACAGTACATTCAAAGAGCAGCTACGCATGCAGAATGGGCCAGAAGATCTTCTCCCCTGTAGCAGTTGCCTTGGGCCTCCTTTTATATGTCCATAGGGGTCACCACAGTGGCAAAATGTACATACATTAAGGTGTAAGTAGCTACAGGGTTATCATACCTAATCACTGACGGTTTAGAACAAATGCATTTAATGCACCGTGAGGTGTCCGTTTAGGTGTCCTCATCTTCTTGGGGATCGAAAAAGGGGCCATCCCATCAGCATCGCTTAAGCTCTCCTCCACTGGTGTCTTGCCAAGCATCCAGAGAAGGGCCCAGGATGCCAGGCTGGTGGTTGTGCTGAAGCGGTGGCACAGTGATAGAATCTTGCCGGGCGTAAATCTTGCCGGGCACAAATCTTGCAGGGCTTCGCAAGCCACCCCGGCAAGATCTTGCCGGGGGGCCTAATCTTCGGTCTTCAGCCCTTATTATCTCTTGATCCTCTGATTCTTGGTTTGAATGTCCCTTTGACAACCTTGAACTAATTTCCAACTGTTTTTCCCGACAAGCCTTGCCGCAGGCTTGGCTACAACTGCCCGTGCACAAGTATGGGGTACTAAAGTCCCAATACTTAGTACACCGACAGGAGCCCCCGGGCCTAGGCCACACACGAGTGCGAGGCGTTGTTGGGCTAGGCCCAAACAGTGCACAGGCACGCGTGGCAGGGGATTAACTGCTCATGATGATTTCGCTTACTGCGTTCCCCCACTACGCGCATTGAATGCGCGACGTGGGGCGCGTGCGCTGAACGGCCGCGGCCGCAGCGCGCTTGTTGAGGTGTATTCACATTAGGCAGTAAAAGAGGCGGCCTCGCTCCTTCCCCATAAAAAAGGGAACTGCAGAGGCACTGCCTATTTACCCCCTCTTCTTTCCAATCTGGAATCCGCCATTGCCTTCTCCCCCTCGAGCTCGAAGCCAGACTTCTCCTTATCCGCTCTTCGCTTCCGCACCCGTTCTATCCTCGGCTTCCGCCCTCGCAGCCACCATGCCGCCCAAGGCTGGCAAGGGCAAGGGCAACGAGGCGAAAGCTGTCGTTCCGGAGAGCGAGCTGGTGAAGATGCAGAAAAAGTATGTCTCCTTCGCTCCGTCGCTCGACGCGAGAGCCTTGAAGAACCGGTACCAGTGCATGTGGGCGAGGGAGACGCAAGCTCACCCCGCAACTCGTGTGGCTCCAGGTTCTTCTTCCAAAGGCGGACCAGACATATATCCCTTTTTCGTCACTTATTTCTATTGCGGGCTCTATCCTCCATTCTCTGATTTCTTCAACGACATTATGTACACATACGGCTTCCATCTTCTTGATTTCATGCCGAACGCCGTACTATGCATGTCCATCTTTGCTCATCTTTGTGAAAACTTTGCCGGAGTTGTTCCCAACACTGCCCTTTTCCACCATTACTTTATTCCCCGCATCCAAAAAGGGGATGCCCTCTCTGGTTCTATCGCCTGGATCCCAAGGGCTTGGAACAAGGAAATATACCCAGAAGGGGTTTACCGCGAGAAGTGGGATGAATGGCGTTCCGAGTGGTGCTGGATCAAGGAAAAAGATCCCCATCCGTTCTGTTTGCCCCGACAGCAGAAGGCGGTCCGCGACAGTGACTGGAGCGATTTTGCCGCGGAAGACGAGAGGCTCATGATCGCCACCACTGGAATCCTTCGTTTGAAAGCTGCCGGGCTCACAATGGAGATGATTGGCTTTGATTTCCTCCGCCGCCGCATCGCCCCCCTACAGAGCAAGGGAAGACCAGCTTGGGAGTACTGGAACGCAGCGGACATCGTGAGGCTGCGCCCTGGATTGAACAACAATTGGACCGCCATGCAGCTCGGCGCTCTCCGCCACAGGCTATTCCAGCGTGATGACAAATATCGGTTGCCGGCAAGAATCGTCCCTTTGTGCAACAACTCCGCTTTGGGGTCGATTGTCGCCACAATGCCAATGTTCAACGCCCATGGACTTGACGCGACTTGGGCCGAGCCATCCGAGGAGGAAGCACAAAAGTTCTTCGATAACTTGTCAGAGAGGGCCATTCAGGAAGAGACGAACTTCATTCGTGCCACCACTGATGAAGAAGTGGCGTATATTGCCACTAGGGGGGAAGAGGCGAATCTTGCTGCGGAGGCCGGCAGCGTCGGCTTCACAGAATGGGAAACCAGTGACGCAGAAGTTGTGATGGAAGAGAATCCTGTCGGGGAGGATAAGGCTGCCGAGGAACAGAGCAGCACAGTCGCTGAGAGCTCGCCCAACGAAGACGCAGCTGAAGAAGAGCCGCAAGAGCAGCCCCCAGCCCCGAAGAAGACAAAGCGTGTTCTTTGAAAGGCCGCTTCTAGCATCCCGGCAAGCCAACCCTCTTCGAGTAGCGAGGCTCCCGGCAAGAAGGCGGCCGGCAAGACTGTACCGCAGCAAGGAGTTCGACAGCAACCTGTGCGGCGCGCGAGACACACACCTGCGGCAACTACTGGGGCGGCAGGGGCGTCTCACACAACCGCACCGGAAGCTAAGGCGGCGGAGCCACGCCAACCCCCTGCACCTGCTACAGCCAAGCGACCCAGGACCCCTCCTTCGCCCCCCCATACGAACACTACAACGGAGGTCGATTTCTACATCTCCGGCTTCAGCCCGGAACGAGAAGAGGAAGAGTAAGTATCCTGTCACAGCCTTTATCTCCCAAATTTCGGATTAATCTCATAGCCTTGTTTTGTCTTGTCTCTGCAGCGATGCAGAAACCTTGGCAGAAAGGATGGCGAAGAGGGCGAAGACTTCTATGGGCGACGAACCTCCGGCAGGTTTCACAAGTGTGTCGGGGACGAATCCGCGATCACCCATGGGACCCAGAGAGGGACCCCTTTACGTTCGGCAGGGAGAGACGGTCGCGCGAAGAGCAAATCTAGCGAAGAACACGACAGTGCACGAGAGAGATTTACCCAGGTTCGGGCCGCACGGATGCGTAAAACCCTACTCCTGCTTTTTGGTTATTATCTGTATGATTGTTCTAGCTCCAGGAGCGCTACAGTACCGAGTAGCTGCGTACAATACTGGAGTTCTCCCTCTTCCAGTTCCCTCCCCTTTCACGTTGCCCATGGGCCTCCTTTTATACGCATAAAGGGGTCTCCAACAGGTGGCAAACAGTAAAGGTAGAGGTGGAAAGTTGCTACAGTAAGGCCACTATTACCAGGATGACATGTCCTACCTACCACTGACGGCAGGGGACAAGGGCATTAAATGCCCATGCCTTTGCTGTCCAGATACATGTACCCGGACGTCTTGGACGTGGGAAAAGCCTATCCCACCTGCTGCTGCACCGCTATCTACAGTGCACCGCCGTCTACACAGTGCCCTGCCACGCACGCCTGGAAGGACCCAGAGCGCCACGCTGGCAGAGGCACCGGAGCAGCACAGTAGCACAGTGGTACAGTAACGCTTGCCGCGGCAAGACCTTGCCGCACCTGACAGCTTGGCGCAGCCCATAGTTTGTCGTGCAAGGTAACTTGCCGGGGCAAGTACCTTGCCGCAGCCGCTATCTTGCCGCAGCCAATACCTTGCCGCAGCCAAAGACTTGCCGGGGCAAGTACCTTGCCGCGGCAAGTACTCTGCTACAGCATTTACATGCTTATCACTGACGGGTCAGGACAAGCGCATTAAATGCTCTGTCTAGGTGTCCCTTAGCTTCTTGGGGATGGGAGAAGGGGCCATCCTATCAGCGCCGCTTGGCACAGTGCTCTGCCATGCATGCCTGGAGAAGGGTCCAGAGTGCCATGCTGGCGGCCGCACTGGAGCAGCAGCATAGTGGCATAACCTTGCCGGGCAAGAACCTTGCCGGGCTCAGCTGGTCATCCCGGCAAGAACCTTGCCGGGGCCTTGTCTCCAGTCTAGCTGTCCCCCGGCAAGCCTGGCCGGGTTCAGCTGGTCATCCCGGCAAGAACCTTGCCGGGGCCTTATCTTTAGTCTTGTCGAGTCCTGAGCTTGCCGGCCCTGATCTCGCCGGCAGTAGTAGACTTGATCTTCTGGTCGATCCGCCTGGAGTCTTGTCTTGCCAGCTCTGCCTTGCCGGCGTTGCGTGGACCCATTCCCGGCAAGTAGACCTTGCCGGGAACCGGCTTCGAATGTACTCTTGGGTGGATTCCTCCTCTGCCA
This sequence comes from Thinopyrum elongatum, assembly GCA_011799875.1. Taxonomy (NCBI): domain Eukaryota; kingdom Viridiplantae; phylum Streptophyta; class Magnoliopsida; order Poales; family Poaceae; genus Thinopyrum; species Thinopyrum elongatum. Next base: position 207,021,676 of record CM022297.1, on the reverse strand, counting down.
TGTCCTTCCCGCCTGGAGGCTGCGACTTGCCGGTGCGTGTCCAGGGGTAGTGAACACCCCCCTGTTTATTACACCGACAAAGTGCTTCAGAAACTATCATCATCAGCCCGGAGCTTAGCCCTCGACGCAGCCCCCAGCACAGCCCCCAGCATGAGTCCATTACTCATTTTCCGTTGGCGGAAGCTGAGGTTTCTATCCTTGCCGCTGATATCTTTGGGCTTGCAGGAGAAGAATGGCAACAGGGAGAGTTATTGGAAGACGCCCCCGTCGTGCCACCTCCGTCGACCACGCCACCCACAAGCGCATCCCCGGCAAGAAATCCTACCGATGAGCCTATCTTGGTTGAGGAGGAGCCAGCAAGCATGGGCACCGGCAACCTTTCCCCGGCAACCAAGGTTGCCGGGAGGGGCGAGGCCACCCCTCAACAGCTCAACGCAGGTAACTGTTTGCCTCAAAGTGTCTGTTATCCTTTCCTCTATCTCTCTTTCTTTTGTCTTCTTGAACTTCAATCTTGATCTCATTTCGTTTCCCTCCTTCGTCCTTTAGAATTCCCTGTGATGGAACACATGGACGTCGACACTGTCATCAAGGAGACCGCCAGGGATGCCGCCGCCGAAGCCGACAAGATCGCTACTAGCGAGGCCACCAAGGATGCCACCGTCAAGGCCGGCGGTACCTCTGCCGACGAGGCCGCCTAGGCTGTACAGGAGGAAACCGCCAAAGAATCTGCTGAAAGGGCCAGCGAGGAGGCTGGTGGCCGTACTGACGGCATTCCTGCTACAGGAGCGCCAGGCGCTACGCCGGCCATGGAGCCCCCAACTGCCGGTGAGGCGGTCGCTGAGGATCAACCGTCAACATCCGAAGTTCCCTCATCAAGCAAATATCTCAAAGTTGGCGAGATCCTGTTCATCAACTTGCCGGGGACGACAAGCATTGGGGCACCGATCGAAGGGAAAACTTTTGATGAAGAAATCATCATTGCTGCTGGGCTCGAGATCGTCAATGAACCAAGTGTCAGCAGCAGCAAATCCGAGGAAGATCAGCTCCTTCAGGCCATGGGCGAAAACTTCTGCAAGCTCCAAGCGCTCCACTGTACTCAAAAAGAGAAGGTAGATTCCAGAGCTGCAGTTGTTGAAGCAGCTGAGGCTGATTTTCAAAAACGCGTTGAGTAAACGCAAATCTGGTACACCGAGGCCTTTCAGGAGCTGACTGCCAACCGGGAACAAGTGAGCCAAAGCTGGACGGAACTCCTCTTGAAACAATCTGACATAGAGAAGGCGCAAGAGGAAGCTGCGCAAAGAATTGCCGCTGAAGATGCTCTGCTGACGGAGCGTCGCATTGCGCTTGATGCTCACGAGGAAGATCTTGCCGCACGTGAGCAGGCGCTCACCGCCAAGCTTCACAGCAAAGATGAAGAGATCGATAAGCTTGTCGCGCAGCGGACCCAGGAGCTGGAGCAGAAGCACAAGGAGGCGCTCGAAGCTCTAACTGTAGATCACGCCGGCAAGCTCAAGGAGGCCGTCGATGCTGTCGAGGCTATAGAGGCCGCCAAGAACAAGCTAAGCGACAAAGTGAAGAAGCTGGAAGTGGATCTTGAAGAAGACAGCAAGGAGCTCTCGACGCTCAAAGGTGGCAGGGAGAAAACTCTCCACATCTTGGCGGAGACGCAAGTTGCCATATCTGACAAGACCAAGCAGCTCTCTTCAGCCAACGATATCATTGCCGATCTGAGGCTAAAGCTGACCACGCTGGAGAAGTCTCTTGAGGACGGCAGGACCCGCGAGAAAGCTCTGAGCAAAGATCTCCAAGATGAGAGGAACTTGCTTAAAAGTGCTGCCGCCGCCCAGATTGACTATGAGAAGGGGGTGAAAATCTGGACTGAATGCCTTGTCGAAACTGCAGAGAAGCTCACAACACAACTGTCAACCATGGGCCTGCCAAACTTCAAGTATTCTTCCGAAGAAAGGGTATCTCCAAGCGCCAGGTTGACCATGTTCTTTGAAAGAATCATCGATGCTCTGAAGCTGCTCCAGTCCAACCGAGCAACCCAACTAGCCGACGAATCCCGCAAACTTTGCCAGGCCGTCCTCCGCAAGGTGCTCATCAAGGTGGTGCACAAGAACCCTGGCATCGACCTCACCAACGTGCTCGATTGTTTGCCGAAGGATGCAGATCTCAAGGCACTTGAGGAGCTTGTCGCGCCCATCCTTAAGAAAGTAGATTCAATCAAGAGGGTCGAAGGCCAGCGCAGGGACTAGCTGCCTCATTTTCCCTTGTCGCCACCATTCCATGCCAAAGACAATTAAGTCTTGAGTCAGAACTGCGGCAACTTATTGATGTAATATAACTTGCTTACGTTTGGGTACATGCATGCTATTTCCCTTGTCTGATTCCTTTATGTATGGAGTACACCCTATGCTTACTGAAAACTTGCCGGTGCGCAACCTGCCACGAGCGCTGGGTGCGGGACTTCAGCAGCCTGCTGGAGGTGCAGCGGCCGGTAAGACACCTTGGCGTTCTCAGTGCCGCCACTTAAATTGTTGAGCGGACTCGAAAAAATAAGGGCGCAACCGATTACGACAAGGGTTCCTTCGCGTGCAGGTTTTCCATACAAAAGCCGAAATCATCTAAGGAAAATAACTTCATAATAAAAGAAACTTGCTCAAAGTTTTGTAACTTAGCTTTCTGTCGCCGTACTTCCTCCGGTAAGATGTCAATTCTGAACGTCGCCCACAGATATCCATATGTTCCTTCCCCCCCGGCAAACGTGCGTGCGAGGAACCCTTCTATCTTTTGAGAAAAAGAAAGAAGAGAAAATAAAAATATGGAACCTTGGCGGTTCGTTAATACTTACCGGGAACAAGTGTCATACAACATCTCAGACAAGCATGCATATATATAAACATGGAAATCAATAAGAAAATGTACAACACTTAATCTTCCCCTACCTGGCGCGCCAAAGATGTCGGCGTACGACACCTATGGGATCGCGGGGATCCCTTCTACGATTTGGCAGGGAGAGAGGTATGCACAAAGAGCAGAACCAACGATCGACGCGAGGTGATTTTACCCAGGTTCGGGCCGCTAATCAGCGTAAAACCCTACTCCTGCCTTGTTTTATTAAGAGTGTTCTTGAGCCCAAGTTCCAGGAGAGCTTGCAATGAATAGTATGTTCAAAGAGCAGCTACACATGCAGAATGGGCCAGAAGATCTTCTCCCCTGTAGCAGTTGCCTTGGGCCTCCTTTTATATGTCCAAAGGGGTCACCACAGTGGCAAAATGTACATACATTGAGGTGTAAAGTAGCTACAGGGTTATCATACCTAATCACTGACGGTTTAGGACAAATGCATTTAATGCACCGTGAGGTGTCCGTTTAGGTGTCCTCATCTTATTGGGGATGGAAAAAGGGGCCATCCCATCAGCACCACTTAAGCTCTCCTCCACTGGTGTCTTGCCACGCATCCAGAGAAGGGCCCAGAATGCCAGGTTGGTTGTTGTGCTGAAGCGGTGGCACAGTGATAGAATCTTGCCGGGCGCAAATCTTGCTGTGCTTCGCAAGCCACCCCGGCAAGATCTTGCCGGGGGGCCTAATCTTCGGTCTTTAGCCCTTATAATCTCCTGATCCTCTGATTCTTGGTTTGAGTGTCCCTTTGACAACCTTGAACTAATTTCCAACTGTTTTCCCCGACAAGCCTTGCCGCAGGCTTGGCTACAACTGCCCGTGCACAAGTATGGGGTATTAAAGTCCCAATACTTAGTACACCGACACCATCGCACCAAGGGCCATGATCTCCAGAACTGCCGGCAAGTTGAACAGCTTGTCGAAAGGCAGAAAGCTGAGTATGAAAGGCGAGACAAGGAGAGAGCCCAAGATGGTGCTTAAAGGTCTGGAAAGAAACGCGGTGGCCAAGGAGGTCGCCGTGGCAAGGCTAAGCAACAGAAGGAGAGGCCCGCTCGAGGCCGCGACAAGGAAGAGGGGGGTGAAGATGACAACGAAGAGGACGACGACTCCAGCGAGCATGAGTTTCAAAAGGCTACAGAAGCTATGTGCCTTGACGGAGGCGCCTCGCTGCATTCTTCTCACTGCCAACTTAAACAGTGGGTGCGAGAGATTAATGCGGCGGAGCCGTCGGTCGATGCTCGGAAGCCTCTGAAATGGTCCAACACGCCTATCATTTTTTAAGTTGAGGATCACCCTGATCGCTCAACCGTGGTCGGGTGTTTGCCATTGTTGGTTTCACCAATGATTCGCAACCTCAAGGTGATAAAAATGCTAGTTGATGGTGGGGCCGGTTTGAATCTGATCTCGCCTAGCGTGATCAAGAGGTTGCAAATTCCTGATGAAGATCTCAAGGAAACGGGCACATTTCAAGGGATCAATCCAGGAAGAGCTTAACTATAGAACAGAAAAGATCGTTTTCGATGTTGCCAAGATTCTGTTGCCATATAACGGGATTCTCGGTTGTCCAGTACTGGCCAAGTTCATGGCGGCCTCGCACTACGCTTACAACGTATTGAAGATGCCCGGGCCGATGAGCGTCATCACTGTCAACTCCAACAAGAAGGATGCGCTTATCTGCGCCGACCAACTCTACCAGGAGGCAGTTGCAGCATCTGCCGCCAAGGCACTTGCTCCTGCCACTGAAGCTCCTGGGGGGAAGAAGAAGACCGGCAAGACCTCTAGCACACACTCTGGCAAGCGCACCTCCTCGGAGTGCTGCGCTCCCGTCGAGGATGTGCCGGAGAGCTCCACCGGCAAGAGCAAGAAATCCAAGGTAGCTCCACCAGAAACCAAGAAGGTGCCCATCAAGGAGGATGGTACGGGAGGAACTTTCACCATAAGTTCCACCCTCGATGACAAATAGGAAAGCGCGCTCGTTGCTTTCCTGCGGGCGAATATCGATGTGTTTGCATGGCAACCATCTGATATCCTCGGTGTTCCCAGGGAAGTAATTGAGCACCATCTTGCTGTCTGTCCTCATGCACGGCCCGTCAAGCAAAAGTTTAGGAAGCAGTCTTTGGAACGGCAAGAATTTATTGCCGAAGAAATCAGGAAGTTGGAAGCGGCAGATTTGGTCAGAGGAGTGCTCCATCCGACGTGGTTAGCCAATCCAGTTGTAGTGAGCAAGGTGAATGGAAAATGGAGGCTGTGTATTGACTATACAGATATCAATAAAGCCTGTCCAAAAGATCCTTTCCCCTTGCCGCGCATCGACCATATTGTGGACTCCACTGCCGGCTACGATCTGTTGTCGTTTCTCGACGCCTATTCAGGGTACCATCAGATTTTCATGGCAAAGGAAGATGAAGAGAAAACCGCATTTATCACCCCGTGTGGTGCGTATTGTTTCTTACGTATGCCTTCCGGGTTGAAAAGTGCTGGTTCAACGTTTGCAAGAGCGGTCCAAATTGGTTTTGAGCCCCAGCTACATAGAAATATGGAAGCTTATATGGATGACATAGTGGTTAAAACCAAGGACAAAGCAACGCTCATACAAGATTTGGAAGAGACATTTGCAAATCTGCGCCAGATCAATCTGAAGCTTAATCCCAAGAAAGTGTGTGTTTGGCGTTCCATCCGGCAAGCTTCTCGGGTGTAACACCCTGGATTTTGCCCATTTTCTTTTTCTTTTGATTTTGGTCCGGATTTGCTTTTCTGTGACTTAGTAGTTCTGAAACCGGAGGGATCACCCTTCATTTTTCTTCCCGAGTGGCTTGCCAACCTCTAAACCATTCCCAAGACCATGTCATTTCCATCTTGGACCAATCCCAATATTCTTTTCTTGGGAATATTCCTTTTTCTATTAAAGGAATAACCCTGTCAGCTCTGAGTTGTAAAGCAACCCATATTTCTATCATTCCCAAAATTCCCAAATAACTCTCATAAATTGTTTGGGACATATCTTCTTCATATATGCCAAAATATTCCTTGCCATGCCCAAAAATATTTCCCAAATATTCCTTTTCTGATTCTGCCCCAGCTGACAGTTTGTGAAGCAAGTACCCTTTATATTTGCTTGCTTTCTCTCAAACTTTTTGTGCACTCTTTCATATCCATTTCATTGCCACATGCCAAAATTCAACTTTATTTGGATATTAAATCTCTCTTGGATAATTTCCAAAGTTTCTGGGCAACTGGAATCTTTGTGAAGCAAATGCTAGCTAGGAGTATCCAAATGAGTTGAAATTTTGCAAGAATCTTCATGTGCTCAATTCATGACTCTCCACCAAATTTCAACCATATCCAATCATCTATGTGACCACAACATCAAATCTTGGTTTCTGGTCAGATTTTCACATTGTGAAGCAACTATATTTTATATTACTCCATAATTTCTAAAATTTACCAGATCATTCTCATACCCATATAACACCTCTCCACCAAACTTGGGCTCAATCTATTTAGCCAATTTCTCCCAAGAATTCCATCTAGTTTCTGTCCAGATTCAAGCACTGTGAAGGAAGTACCATGTTGGTTTATCCAAATGGTATGAAATTTATATAGTGCCTTCATATGTCTAATTAACTAGCCTCCTCCAAATTTCAACTCAATCCAAGCCAGTGTGTGAGTGCCACTTCGAGATTGGCATTTCTGGCCAGTAAGCTCATTTGAACAGCAAGTGTTATCTACCCTCCTTCAATTGAGCTGAAACTTGGCCACAATACTCACCTTAGCATGTTATCACTCTGAGCCAAAGCCCTGGTTCTGGCTTCTGTTGGATTTCTCTCAACTCCCATCAAACACTTTGCTGTTCTGGACAAAACCTTCAAGCTGTGGTCAACTCATGTGCCACTATGCTTGTTTCTTTCCTCCTTGACCTTATATGTTGAATGACCCATTGAGTAGACATGGTTAGGTTGACCAGAGCACGTGGCATCGCCGTGTTCACGCGGTGACCACGGGGCTGGCAGGTCAAACAGCGCACCCTGGAAACTACGGTCACTGTTTTCGTCAGTTTTCTCTGCCTCTCGCGTCTCGCTCATGTCCAGTAGCTAGCTCGTGCCTGAGCGGTCAATTGCCATCTGCTGCCCCGCCTTATCTCGCCATGGTTCTGTCGCCATCGCCATGCCCGTGATCTGTCACCACGGTCGCTGCCATGTCCGAATGCCCCGACCTCTCCTCGATCCTTCCCGACCTCACCTGAGCATTCTCAGCCCTCCGAGACCCCTCTGGATGCTGCTCCGCTCCTCCAGGAGAGCTCCTGAAGCTCCGGGACGCCGGCGTACGTGTCACCGCGTCCGCGCCCGAGCCCTGCGCCGCCCCGCCTATATATAGGCCACGCCGAGCCTCCCCTACCTCACCAAGCTCCTCATCGAGCTCCTCTAGCCCTCGCCGTCCACTCAAATGAGCTCAAGGAGCCCTCTCCGGCCGCCATTGCCGCCACGGCTGCCGGCGGCTTCCTCCTAAATTGGAGCTGCCCCGAGCTCCTCCGCTCTTCCCTCCACCACCATCACCCTCTCCACCTCCCGGCGAACCTCTCCACCCCCTCTCCCTCGCCGGAATCCTCCTGTGGCCGTGCGCCCCCGCCAATAGCCGCCGCCTCCCGTCTCTGCCTCCGGACATCGCCGTCATCCAAGCCTTCTCCGGCGCCGGGAGATGGGCCAGCTGGGTGCGGCACCTCACGGCGAGCTCGCCTGTGGCCTCGCCTCGGCCGGAGACGGCCGGAGCCGACCGGGCCGGCGCCGGCGGCGCCCTGTTCTGCCCCTTCTCTGGCCCGTGCGGGAGCGGGCGAAGTAGAAGACGACCGGGGGACAGGCGGGCCCCGCATCGCCCGACCCCACCTGGCAGTGACAAGAAGAGTCAACGCCCGGGCCCGCGGGATTTAAGTGGAGGCGCCCTTCCGAAACTACGTTTTCGTCCTCAGAAGGCGTATTTCCTTTGCACTTCAGCCCAGATTACGTTTCTCAATTCTGAAAGCGTAATCTTATAAAGGGCGCTTTCTGTTTTCTCAGCCAGGGACCCGTTTGTAGAGTTATTTTTGCAGATTGGTCCCTGAACTTCGTCAGGCTACAACTTTTTAACCGAGACTCCGATCGAGGTGAATCCAACGCCCACGTCTTCATCTCGTCGAACCCGTCGTGTTGGTATCATCTTCACTATGTGGTCCCACAGTGGAAATGACCCTTTTGCCCTTCGCCGTAAACAGCCCCCTCTGGGAGAGAACTGTTTCCGGCAATTACTTCCGTGGACTCTCCGCACTTCTTCCCGATGATTCCTTCACCCCCAGGCAAGCCACAACTCTCATTTGCATCATCGCATTGCAATGTCATAGTTTGACTATTTGCTTTATCAGCAAGTATGAGTATCTGTGAAATGAATTGGATTATGCAATGATCGAGTTAATTCTCGGATAGGTGACTACCATGTTGAATACCGGATTATTAGTGACTAGTAGCTTACCCACTTGTTGATATTGTGATGTTGAGATCACTATCTATGATTATTTTGGAGTTCATCCGGCAGTTCCTAGAGATGAATTAGTAGCAGTGGCTTAAGCACATTGGTTATTGGATTGCTATGATATCGGAGTGTCAGCCATGACAGAGATTGTTCGAGGATTAGATATTTCATGGTTGACCTTGAGTCACCTGTCCGGACTTATTCGTGCAACCACATTTGCCGGTATGGGACGGCCTTGACTTGGTCTGATCGCGTGCTCTTTTATCGGTACCACCAAAGAGGGAAGGTTATGCGTGCGCGCTACCCTGGCCCGGTAGGCGACGATAACCTTGTGAGCCCAGTTTGGTTATGTGCGCACGTCCCCATTTGGGACAGTTTAGTTTGGCCACGACGATGGCAGGTGTCATGAGGACACAGGGGCCACCCAGGGCTTGACTCCGGGGGAGGATGATTGCCGGTGGTACGATGGGAGAGTCACGGATTAGGCAGGTTTCGTTGGAGCAACGCTGGTCCACCCGAATGGGATCACGAGGTCAGGTGCTCCATGGTGTGGGTAAAGTGTGCAACCTCTGCAGAGTGTAAAATCTATTCGAATAGCCGTGTCCACGGTATTGGACAGTCCGTCCAGACCTCATTAGGTGGTCAACCATAGTAGTGATAATGATGGAAGAACTCATAGTAAGATCAGAAGTACTCGGTGGATCGTGAGTATTCTGAGGGTTGTGAGACAACCCGGCAGAGAGTAAGTTTGTCAGACTTGTGGTGCAGATGGAATGAGGTATATGGTAAGTTAGCCATGAGATGGCTATGAGTTGAGTGGTCGGATAACCACATGCTGGGGAATTGGATTTGGCACAGATTTGGATTGGATCCTAATATTATTCGGAGTATGGATTTAATATGTTTTACCTTACTCAGTTATTTCAGTAACTACCTTGCTGGATAGCCATGCTGGTAAATTCTGGATTGCTATGATGTTGTCTTGCTTTAATGCTGATGTTTGCTGTGAGCTTGCGAGTACATTCAAAGTACTCACATGGCGTGTCATGCCAGTTTGCAGGTCATGCCGTGATTGCTTGCTTGCCGAGGATCCTGTGATTGCGATCTAGGATACGCGTTCTAGCCAGAGTCCCTGCGGAGTGGAGTCCATCACCGTCGTCGTTGTTCCGCTGCCGAGAGAGTTACTCCGCTGTTAGCATAGAGCTACCCCGGGCAGGCATAATGTTGCCGTGCCGATGTAATCCTTGTACCGTTGTAACCATATCTATTGCAATAAAGAGCTGATTTGTTCTATGCCAACAGTGCCGTATTCCAGAAGACTCGTTCTTGGGCTGGAATACGGGGCATTCCGGTTTACTCTGAGCCGGGGTGCCACAAGAAGTTGGTATCAGAGCAGGTCTGGCTATAGGACGCGCGGTCTAGGTGCGAGCGTTAGTACCCGGTAGTTTAGGACCCGGTTGGTTTGCTGCACTTGTTTGTTGCATTTGTTTGTGCATAGCATGCATATAGACTAGACATTTTATCACTAACGATGGGTCTGGTGAGTGCAGGTAGCATCGGTTTCGATTCCCTATCCACGCTCTCCAGTTTGCATATTTGTTTCTTGGTGTGGTGTCATCTTCGTCCCAGCGGAGAGATGCCAAGGTGCTTGGTGGTGTCGATCCCTTGTCGGATTGATGCACCGGTACCACACCAATTTATTCTTTTCAGCCATCCCCATCATTTCGGTGATAGACAAGTTCTATCCCGGATCGTGCCATTCCACTAGCCGCTTTGGCAACCCTTACTGATCCTTGCTATCAGAAAAGGGCAATGCCTGCAAGCCTTTCTCTCCACCACTATCTTATTCCGCCACCTATTCTTGGAATGTGTATGGTTTTCTTCCGTACGCTTGATGATGATGTGGTCGTAACTTCTGTGTTCCGACCCCGACCACCAAGTTCGTCCTCGCCACCGGTTCCATCCGTGTTAAGCTTGTGTTTGGTGTAGCCTTGTTTACACCAACTTCCTTCCACACATTGATTCACTTTCGTGCACATCGCCACAGCATGTTAGACCGTAACACCGGAGTTCTTGCGAAAGTGTGTGCTTAAGTAGGAATGCATATTATTGCTTGTGTGTGATCTTGCTGTTTTGTGTGCTTTGTTTTAGTCGTTTCTTTTGTTTATTTGGGCCCTTGGTGTTACCTTATTTTCCCCTTATGGAAGTTGCTCATCGACCCTGAACCCAAAGAATCAGTGAAGAGACGGTCATTTGAAAGCTCAGCTCAGCAATATGGAATTTTCACCAGACTGTGTTATATTGGGAATATCGGGCCTGAATATAAATGATATCCTAGCCGGATTAATTATCAGCATCAAGTATATATCAGCGCAACTTTCACAACAGTAATGATCGCATCAGCAAGAAGGCAAGTTGTATATGATCCACAGTGCATTATGTGCCAAAGGTACGATTCATATATATACAGGGTTTGAGTCTGCTACGAGTACAATTTGAACCCTGCCGTGCCCTGGAATCAAGCCATAATGTGCTATGAACTTAGAGTTCAGCAAGAAGGATAGCCGAATACCCTATTGCATACAACAAGTAACCGACAGCAGAAACGGTAAGGTATGTACATAATAGTGAGCTGTATGGGACGCGGATGAACCCTTGCCCGTCTTTCTTTGGTAACGGCACCACGCTTGTGTTCTGAGCTGTTTCCGGCCGTCCGGGGTGGATGCCGATTTTTATTTCTCTTGTCAACAACTGGCCCGTGTTCTGAGCTGCTTTTCGGCTGTCTTGGGCAGTTGTTGAATTTCTCTTCGTAGCAATGACCCTATGCTCCGAGCTGTTTTTCGGCTGTCTTAGGGAGTTGCTACTTTCTTCTTATCGACACCGTCTCATGCTCTGAGCTGCTTTTCAGCCATCTTGAGTCGGGGTTGAGTTACTCCAGTAATGTCCCAGATCTGAGTTGTAAAGACCATTCTGGTGGCTACTGATTTATTTGCCGGTTTTATTCAAGGGTTCAGACGATCGTTACCCTACAGCTACAACTTGTAATGTAATAAGCCTGCCGGAATATTGCACCTGACAACACCTAAGGTCACACGGAGAATCAAGAACACATAAGGCCAAGTTCTTTCGGCAAAGGATCCAGGCAAAGAGAACCATAATGAAGGAGCAAGGTATGCTAATGGTTGCAGGATCAACATGGTACAGATACTCAGAGCAGTCGGGTTCGATACCAGCCACCATGGGTACATACCCACGGGTCTATCCCATTTGCAAGGACCCCATACCGAGACAACCCGCTCAGCCAACCAGATATGCTCAGAATTGTCAGAATAAGGCAACCAAGCTGGTTAGGTCAATCGAAAGAATAACTCAGCAGTTCAAATTCAACAACCATGTTAAAGTATTACACGGCCTACCATCCATATGGAGATACTGACAGACTGAATAATCAGAAGGATGAACAACAGTTTTGAAGCATATGTCCTCACAAATGGAAATCAATTAAAGACTAACCTGCCATGAACAAGATTCTGCTGTCAGGACCACTGTCAGTCAAGTCTATGGATAATATCACCGTACACCTTTATGTGGGTCACGACAGGTGACAGTCAAATATTTGAAAGGAGCCTTATACCAAGACGATGGAGACACCCAAGGTGACTCAGCAAATCGTGCGAGAAGCCAGATTCCGCCAGGAGAACGGTATGATTCACCGTACTGTTTTGAGCCTGAAGGACACACAACCATTTGAAGTCACCCCAATGCAATGAGTAAAAGATTCCATGTCCACCAAGAGAATCTGTTCACAACTCAGTGAACGGTCGTTCGTATTGGACTCCGTCACGACACGTCCATGAGGAACTACCCTCGAACTTACAAGCAGGGCGCATAGTTTCGTCCGGATAACTTATTGCCCCAGACAGGATAGCAGACATAAAAGGATTGGAGTCAGAGTAGCATATGAGGTAAGATTTGACAGAAAAAGGGTCCGGCGAAGCCAACCACCCCGAAGCAAGGCAGTCAGTCATATGAAATTCAGTAGAAACATTATACAAAGGTAAAAAGGAAGCCCGAGTTGGAAACGGTTTCCTCAAGTGGAAATATTCATGTCTGATCCCTGAGCAACCAAATCTCGAGGACGAGATTTCTTTAAGGGGGGTAGGTTTGTAACACCCTGGATTTTGCCCATTTTCTTTTTCTTTTGATTTTGGTCCGGATTAGCTTTTCTGTGACTTAGTAGTTCTGAAACCGGAGGGATCACCCTTCATTTTTCTTCCCGATTGGCTTGCCAACCTCTAAACCATTCCCAAGACCATGTCATTTCCATCTTGGACCAATCCCAATATTCTTTTCTTGGGAATATTCCTTTTTCTATTAAAGGAATAACCCTGTCAGCTCTGAGTTGTAAAGCAACCCATATTTCTATCATTCCCAAAATTCCCAAATAACTCTCATAAATTGTTTGGGACATATCTTCTTCATATATGCCAAAATATTCCTTGCCATGCCCAAAAATATTTCCCAAATATTCCTTTTCTGATTCTGCCCCAGCTGACAGTTTGCGAAGCAAGTACCCTTTATATTTGCTTGCTTTCTCTCAAACTTTTTGTGCACTCTTTCATATCCATTTCATTGCCACATGCCAAAATTCAACTTTATTTGGATATTAAATCTCTCTTGGATAATTTCCAAAGTTTCTGGGCAACTGGAATCTTTGTGAAGCAAATGCTAGCTAGGAGTATCCAAATGAGTTGAAATTTTGCAAGAATCTTCATATGCTCAATTCATGACTCTCCACCAATTTCAACCATATCCAATCATCTATGTGACCACAGCATCAAATCTTGGTTTCTGGTCAGATTTTCACATTGTGAAGCAACTATATTTTATATTACTCCATAATTTCTGAAATTTACCAGATCATTCTCATACCCATATAACACCTCTCCACCAAACTTGGGCTCAATCTATTTAGCCAATTTCTCCCAAGAATTCCATCTAGTTTCTGTCCAGATTCAAGCACTGTGAAGGAAGTACCATGTTTGTTTATCCAAATGGTATGAAATTTATATAGTGCCTTCATATGTCTAATTAACTAGCCTCCTCCAAATTTCAACTCAATCCAAGCCAGTGTGTGAGTGCCACTTCGAGATTGGCATTTCTGGCCAGTAAGCTCATTTGAACAGCAAGTGTTATCTACCCTCCTTCAATTGAGCTAAAACTTGGCCACAATACTCACCTTAGCATGTTATCACTCTGAGCCAAAGCCCTGGTTCTGGCTTCTGTTGGATTTCTCTCAACTCCCATCAAACACTTTGCTGTTCTGGACAAAACCTGCAAGCTGTGGTCAACTCATGTGCCACTATGCTTGTTTCTTTCCTCCTTGACCTTGTATGTTGAATGACCCATTGAGTAGACATGGTTAGGTTGACCAGAGCACGTGGCATCGCCGCGTTCACGCGGTAACCACGGGGCAGGCAGGTCAAACAGCGCGCCCTGGAAACTACGGCCACTGTTTTCGTTAGTTTCTCTGCCTCTCGCGTCTCACTCATGTCCAGTAGCTAGCTCGTGCCCGAGCGGTCAATTGCCATCTGCTGCGCCGCCTTATCTCGCCATGGTTCTGTCGCCATCGCCATGCCCGTGATCTGTCACCACGGTCGCTGCCATGTCCGAATGCCCCGAGCTCTCCTCGATCCTTCCCGACCTCACCTGAGCATTCTCAGCCCTCCGAGACCCCTCTGGATGCTGCTCCGCTCCTCCAGGAGAGCTCCTGAAGCTCCGGGACGCCGGCGTACGTGTCACCGCGTCCGCGCCCGAGCCCCGCACCGCCCCGCCTATATATAGGCCACCCCGAGCCTCCCCTACCTCACCAAGCTCCTCACCGAGCTCCTCTAGCCCTCCCCGTCCACTCAAATGAGCTAGAGGAGCCCTCTCCGGCCGCAATTGCCGCCACGGCTGCCAGCGGCTTCCTCCTAAATTGGAGCTGCCCCGAGCTCCTCCGCTCTTCCCTCCACCACCATCACCCTCTCCACCTCCCGGCGAACCTCTCCACCCCGTCTCCCTCGCCGGAATCCTCCTGTGGCCGTGCGCCCCCACCAATGGCCGCCGCCTCCCGTCTCTGCCTCCGGACGTCGCCGTCGTCCAAGCCTTCTCCTGCGCCGGGAGATGGGCCAGCTGGGTGCGGCACCTCACGGCGAGCTCGCCGGTGGCCTCGCCTCGGCCGGAGACGGCCGGAGCCGACCGGGCCGGCGCCGACGGCGCCCTGTTCTGCCCCTCCTCTGGCCCGTGCGGGAGCGGGCGAAGTAGAAGACGACCGGGGGACAGGCGGGCCCCGCATCGCCCGACCCCACCTGGCAGTGACAAGAAGAGTCAACGCCCGGGCCCGCGGGATTTAAGTGGAGGCGCCCTTCCGAAACTACGTTTTCGTCCTCAGAAGGCGTATTTCCTTTGCACTTCAGCCCAGATTACGTTTCTCAATTCTGAAAGCGTAATCTTATAAAGGGCGCTTTCTATTTTCTCAGCCAGGGACCCGTTTGTAGAGTAATTTTTGCAGATTGGTCCCTGAACTTCGTTGGCCTACAACTTTTTAACCGAGACTCCAATCGAGGTGAATCCAACGCCCACGTCTTCATCTCGTCTAGCCCGTCGTGTTGGTATCATCTTCACTATGTGGTCCCACAGTGGAAATGACCCTTTGCCCTTCGCCGTAAACAGCCCCCTCTTGGAGAGAACTGTTTCCGGCAATTACTTCCGTGGACTCTCCGCACTTCTTCCCGATGATTCCTTCACCCCCAGGCAAGCCACAACTCTCATTTGCATCATCGCATTGCAATGTCATAGTTTCACTATTTGCTTTATCAGCAAGTATGAGTATCTGTGAAATGAATTGGAATATGCAATGATCGAGTTAATTCTCGGATAGGTGACTACCATGTTGAATACCGGATTATTAGTGACTAGTAGCTTACCCACTTGTTGATATTGTGATGTTGAGATCACTGTCTATGATTATTTTGGAGTTCATCCGGCAGTTCGTAGAGATGAATTAGTAGCAGTGGCTTAAGCATATTGGTTATTGGATTGCTATGATATCGGAGTGTCAGCCATGACAGAGATTGTTCGAGGATTAGATATTTCATGGTTGACCTTGAGTCACCTGTCCGGACTTATTCGTGCAACCACATTTGCCGGTATGGGACGGCCTTGACTTGGTCTGATCGCGTGCTCTTTTATCGGTACCACCAAAGAGGGAAGGTTATGCGTGCGCGCTACCCTGGCCCGGTAGGCGACGATAACCTTGTGAGCCCAGTTTGGTTATGTGCGCACGTCCCCATTTGGGATAGTTTAGTTTGGCCACGACGGTGGCAGGTGTCATGAGGACACAGGGGCCACCCAGGGCTTGACTCCGGGGGAGGATGATTGCCGGTGGTACGATGGGAGAGTCACGGATTAGGCAGGTTTCGTTGCAGCAACGCTGGTCCACCCGAATGGGATCACGAGGTCAGGTGCTCCATGGTGTGGGTAAAGTGCGCAACCTCTGCAGAGTGTAAAATCTATTCGAATAGCCGTGTCCACGGTATTGGACAGTCCGTCCAGACCTCATTAGGTGGTCAACCATAGTAGTGATAATGATGGAAGAACTCGTAGTAAGATCAGAAGTACTCGGTGGATCGTGAGTATTCCGAGGGTTTTGAGACAACCCGGCAGAGAGTAAGTTTGTCAGACTTGTGGTGCAGATGGAATCAGGTATATGGTAAGTTAGCCATGAGATGGCTATGAGTTGAGTGGTCGGATAACCACATGCTGGGGAATTGGATTTGGCACAGATTTGGATTGGATCCTAATAATATTCGGAGTATGGATTTAATATGTTTTACCTTACTGCAGTTATTTCAGTAACTTCCTTGCTGGATAGCCATGCTGGTAAATTTTGGATTGCTATGATGTTGTCTTGCTTTAATGCTGATGTTTGCTGTGAGCTTGCGAGTACATTCAAAGTACTCACCTGGCGTGTCATGCCAGTTTGCAGGTCATGCTGTGATTGCTTGCTTGCCGAGGATCCTGTGCTTGCGATCTAGGATACGCGTTCTAGCCAGAGTCCCTGCGGAGTGGAGTCCATCACCGTCGTCGTTGTTCCGCTGCCGAGAGAGTTACTCCGCTGTTAGCATAGAGCTACCCCGGGCAGGCATAGTGTTGCCGTGCCGATGTAATCCTTGTACCGTTGTAACCATATCTATTGCAATAAAGAGCCGACTTGTTCTATGCTAACAGTGCCGTATTCCAGAAGACTTGTTCTTGGCCTGGAATACGGGGCGTTCCGGTTTACTCTGAGCCGGGGTGCCACATCGGGTTCTTTGTATCTCAGCGTGGGATTGAAGCAAATCCCGACAAGATCAAGGCGATTGAGTAGATTAAAGCACCGAGACGCATCAAAGATGTGCATCGACTTGCCGGCTGCATTGCTGCTCTGAGCAGGTTCATCTCCAAATCTGCTGAGCATGCCCTGCCCTTTTTCAAAATCTTGAAAAGGCAGGTCCAATGAAATGGACTCTGAAAGCGGAGGCAGTGCTGCAGGATTTGAAGAAGTACCTCTCCTCTCCACCGATACTAGTCGCACCTAAACCACGAGAGCCATTGCTGCTATACCTAGCGGCAACAAATCAAGTGGTTAGTGCTGCGTTGGTAGCATAGAGAGAAGCTGATGAAGAAGCAGCGGCAATGGCAAGCTCGACAAGCGACGAGCTGGGGTCTTCTCCGGCAAGGTTTGGTGCCGACGAGGTAGGATTTGCAGAGTTGAATGAAGCAGCGCAGAGGAAGAGGATGGTGCAGCGCCCAGTTTATTTTGTCAGTTCCCTTTTGCAGGGGGCTAGGTCAAGATATTCTGGCATGCAGAAATTGCTCTTCAGCCTCCTTATGGCCTCGAGGAAGCTGTGCCATTATTTCCAAGTGCGTGAGATTACCGTTGTCACTCGCTTCCCGTTGCAGCGGATTTTACGAAATCCAGATGCGACCGGCAGGATTGTAGAGTGGGCGTTGGAATTGTCAAGCTTTGATCTCAAGTTTGAAAGCACTTCAACAATTTAGAGCAGAGCCTTGGCGGAGTTCATTACAGAATGGACCCCAATGCTAGACGAAGAAAGTCAAGAGACAACTCTTCCCGGCAAGGAAACGGATCAAGAATGGATTATGTATTTTGATGGGGCTTTCTCGCTGCAAGGCGCCGGTGCTGGCGTGCTGCTTGTCGCACCCACCGGAGAGCACCTCAAATATGTAATTCAGATGCACTTTCCCAGGGAGAGACCAACAAACAATACTGTAGAATATGAAGGGCTGCTTGCCGGTCTCAGGATCGCAGCAGATCTTGGAATTAAGAAGCTCATCGTCAGAGGTGATTCACACCTTGTCGTCAAGCAGGTGAACAAAGATTATTAGAGCCCATTGATGGAAGCATATGTAGATGAAGTGAGGAAATTAGAGGAGCGCTTTGACGGTCTGCAGACAGAGCATGTTCCTTGAGCGGAGAACGACATTGCTGACGACCTGTCAAAGCGTGCTGCCCTTAAGTTACCTGTGGAACCAGCTACTTTTGTGCTCCGATTGACTCGGCCATCCATAACACCATCAGCAAGGCAACATAAGCGATGGAAGTTGAGTTCCGGCCAGTACTTTCCGGCAGAGCTCCCAGAAGCCGCCGGCAAGGAAGTTGCCGGGAACAACGACAAGCTTGCCGGGGAGCAACAGGCTCCAGCGAGGCCTCAGGTCCTTGCCGTCGAGACAAACGCTCCCGCGGCAGAAGATATGCCTTTAGTCCTTGCTGTCGAGCCTCAGGCTCTGGCATGGGCGCAGCACATCGTCCAGTTCCTCCAAATAGGGGAACTCCCCGAAGAGCAGGAAGAAGCGGAGAAAGTAGCTCGTCGGTCTAGTATGTACCAGTTCGTGGATGACGTCCTGTACAGAAAAAGACCGAACGGCATGAAATTGAAGGGTATTCCTCGGGAAGATGGACTGGAGCTGTTGGTAGAGATACATGGAGGCATATGTGGCTCCAACATAGGTTCAAGGGCTCTTGTCGGTAAGGCATTCCGGCAAGGTTTCTTTTGGCCCACTGCCCTCCAGGATGCAGCTGCACTAGTAACCAAGTGTGAAGCGTGCCAGTTCCATTCGAAGAAATTGCATCAGCCAGCTCAGCCTCTTCAGACAATCCCTCTTTCCTGGCCATTTTTGGTCTGGGGGCTCGACATATTGGGCCCTTTTCCCTGTGCTATCGGGGGCTTTGAGTACTTGTACGTCACAGTCGACAAGTTCACAAAGTGGCCAGAAGTGGAAGCAGTGAGAAAGGTGACAGCACAATCAGCCGTCAAGTTCTTCAGGAGACTAGTTTGCCGTTTTGGTGTGCCAAACAGGATTATCCCCGACAACGGCACACAGTTCACGAGCCACACCTTCATGCAATACGTCCAAGACCTTGGCAGCAAAATCTATTTTGCTTCTGTTGCTCATCCGAGAAGCAATGGCCAAGAAGAAAGGGCAAATGCTGAAGTGTTGTGAGGGCTCAAGACAAGGACTTTTGATAAGCTGAAAAAGTGCAGAAGATGCTGGATTGATGAGTTGCCGACGGTTCTTTGGTCAATCAGAACGACACCAAATCGAGCCACTGACCAGACACCCTTCTCCCTAGTGTACGGGGCAGAAGTTGTTCTCCCCACGAAACTCACATACGGATCACCTCGAGTGCTCGCTTATGATGAGCTTGAGCAAGAGCAGCTACGGCAAGATGACACTATGCTCCTTGAGGAAGATCGTCTTCAGGCTGCTGTGCGGGCTGCAGGCTACCAGCAAGCCTTGCGCCGCTACCATGGCCGCAAGGTCCATGCCCGAAGTCTTGAGGAAGGTGACCTTGTTCTTCGATGCATTCAGTCGGCCAAGAATTCCAACAAGTTGACACCAAAGTGGGAAGGCCCTTATCGGGTAGTACGAGTCACCAGGCCTGGTGCTGTCTGCCTAGAGACCGAGGATGGCATTCCAGTGAGCAATTCCTGGAATATCGAACATCTTCGTAAGTTCTATCCATAAGGCGCAGTTGCCGGGTCTCCCGACAACCACCTTTTGTGCAAGTCTTGTCCGCAAGGCATGTAATCCTTTGTACAAAGCCAGACACAAACCCTGTGCATAGTTAAATAAACTTAAGTATTTTACAATTCCTGTTGATTTTCATGTTATTCTATATGCATGTTTGTCTGAGGTATTGTATTACACTTGCTTCCGGTAAGCGCTAACGAACCGCCAAGGTTCCATATCCTTGTTTTCTCTTCTTTCTTTTTCTCAAAGGATAGAAGGCTCCTTCGCGTGCAACTTTGCCAGGGGGAGTGATGGTATGGATACCAACAGGTGACGTTCAAGGTTGACATCTTGCCGGAAGGAATACAACAACAAAAAGCTAAGTTGCAGGACTTTGAGTAAATTTCTTTTACTTTAAGGTTATTTTCCTTGAACGGTTTTTGCCTTTGTATGGAAAACCTGCACGCGAAGGAACCTTGTCGTGATCGGTTGCGCCCTTACTCTGTTTCGAGTCCGCTCAACAGTTTAGGTGGCTGCACTGAAAACATCAAGATACCTTGCCGGTAGCAACACCTCCAGCAGGCTGCTAAAGACCCGCATCTAGCGCTCGCGATAGGACGCACGAGCCAGCAAGTTTCCAATAAGCGTAGGGCACGTTCCATACAGAAAGAAATCAGACAAGGGAAATAGCGTGCATTCACCCAAACACAACAGATTATATTACATTAATAGTTGCCGTGATCCTAACTTAAGATGAAACTGTCTTTTACATGGAATGGTAGCGATAAGGGGAAGCGAAGCGACTAGTCCCTGCGCTGGCCCTCGACCCTCTTGACTTGGTCCACCTTGTTGACAATGGGCGCGACAAGTTCTTTGAGTGCCTTGAGGTCGACGTTCTTCGGCAGGCGATCAAGGACGTTGGTAAGGTTGATGCCGGGGTTCCTGTGCACCACCTTGATGAGTACCTTGAGGAGGATGGCCCGGCAGAGTTTGCGGGATTCGTTGGCCAGATGGGTTGCTTGCTCAGAATGGAGCAGCTTCAAGGCATCGACGACGCCCTCGAAGAACATGGTCAGCTTGGCACTCGGAGACACCCTGTCGTCGAAGGAGTAGTTGAAGTTCTGCAGGCCCATGCTGGATAGCTCTGCTTCAAGCCTCTCCGCGATGTCGACAAGGCGGTCAGTCCAGATCTTCATGCCTTTCTCAAAATCATTGTAAGAGGCGGCGGTGCTATTGAGCAGGTCCTTCTCATTCTAAAGGTCTTTGATCAAAGCCTTCTCGCGAGTTTGCCGTCCTCCAGGGACTTCTCCAGCGTGGTCAGCTTCAGAGTCAAATCAGCGATGGATTCTTTGGCTGAGGTGAGCTCTTTGATCTTGTCGGACATGGAGGTTTGCATCTCCGCCAAGCTGTAGAGAGTCTTCTCTTTGTCGGCTTTGAGCGTCGAGAGCTCCTTGCCATGTTCCTCGAGGTCCGCCTCTAGCCCCTTTACTCTATCATCCAGCTTGTTCTTGGCAGCCTCTGCAGCTTCAGCTGCATCGATGGCTTCCTTTAACTTGCCGACGTGATCTACAGTCAGAGCTTCGAGCGTCTCCTTGTGTTTCTGCTCCAGCTCCTGGGTCCGCTGTGCGACAAGTTTTTCGATCTCCTCGTCCTTGCCGCGGAGCTTGGCGGCAAGTGCCTTCTCGCGAGCGGCAAGGTCTTCTTCCTGAGTGTCAAGCCCGACACGGAGTTGTGTTAAGCGAGCTTCCTCTGCAGCGGCCCGCTGTGCGGCCTCTTCTTGTGCCTTCTCAGCGTCAAACTACTTCAAGAGGAACTCGTTCCAACTCTGGCTCAGTTGTTCCCGGTCATCATCAGCTCCTGGAAGACCTCAGTGTACCAGACTTGCATTTGCTCGACGCGCTTCTGGAAATCTGCCTCTGCTGCTTCAACAACTGCTGCCTTGGAGTCCAGTTTCTCTTTCCGGGTGTGGTGAAGGGCCTGGAGCTTCTGAAAGTTGTTACTCATGGCTTGGAGGAAATGTTCTTCCTCGGACCCGCTGCTGCTGGCCCATGGCTCGACAGCAATTTTGAGCCCGGCAGCAGTGATGACATCTTCATCAAAAATTTCCCCTTTAGTTGGCACCCCAGTGCTTGCTGTCCTTGGTATGCTGACGAACAGGTTGTCGCCAACCTTAAGGTATCTGCTTGACGGAGGGGCCTCGGATGTTGACGGTTGGTCCTCAACAACCACCTTGCCGGCAACTGGGGGCTCTATGACCGGTGTAGCGCCAGGCGCTTCTGTGACGGGAATGCCATCAGTATGGTCACCGGTCTCCTTGCCGGTCCTCTCAGCAGACCTTTTGGTGGTTTCTTCCTATGCATCCTTGGCGGCTTCGTCAGCAGCAATCTTGTCGGCCTCGGCGGCAGCATCCTTGGCGGTCTCTTCGATAACGATATCAACATCCATTTGTTCCATCAAGGGAAGATCTGAAGACCAGGGGAAGAAACAAGATGAGACCGAGGTTGAAGTTCAAGAAGACAAAAATACAGAAAGAATGACAGATACTCAGAGGCAAGTGGTTTACCTATGTCGAGCTGTTGAGAGGTGGTTTCTCCTTTCCCGGCAACATTAGTTGCCGATGTAGGACTGCCGGTGCCCGTACCTGGCGACTCCTCTTCAACACGGATGGCCTCGGCAGTCGAAGCCCTTGCCGGGGATTCACCTTTGGGCGGCGTGGTTGACGGGGGCGGCACGTCAGGGACGGCCTCCGGTGGCTCTTCTTGTTGCCATTCTTCTCCTACAAACCCGGTGATGTCAGTAGCAAAGATTAACACCTCAACGCCCGCCAGCGAAAAATATGTGGTGGACTCACGCTGGGGGCTGGGTTGGGGGCTGCGAGGATGACTGAGCTCCAGGCTGATGACGATGAGCTCTTGCGCATCCACGGTGCTTGCCGGGGGCTCATCACTCATTGAAGTCTTTGCCCTCTTCGCCATCCTTTGCGCTAAAGTTTCCGTATCACTGCGGAGATAGGTCAAAGCAAGATAGATGAGTTAAGTAAAATCAGAAACTCAGAAATTAAGAGATACGATAGGACCCTTACTCTTCTCTCTCCGGGCTAAAAGCGGAAAGGTCGAAGTCGACCTCCTCTACAGTGTATGTGCGAGGAGGTGGAGAAGGGGTCCTGGGTCGCTTAGCCGTGGCAGGAGCGGTGGATTGATGTGATCCTGCTGCTCCGGCTGCCGGTGCTGCTGTATGAGACGCCCCCGCCGCTCCAGTTGTTGCCGCAGTCATGCATCTCGTACGTCGCACGGGTGGCTGTTGAGCTTCTTGCCACTGCGCAGCCTTGCCAGCTGCCTTCTTGCGTGGAACCTCACCGCTTGAGGAGGGTTGATTTGCTGGGACGCCAGAGGCAGCTTTCCGAAGAACGCATTTCTTCTTCTCTGGAGCTGGGGGCTCCTCGTGCAGCTATTCCTCAGCTGTGTCCTCGGCAGAAGGGCCCCCGGCAGCCGTGTCGCTCTGTTCCCCGGCAGTCTCATCCTGCCCGGCAAGGTCTTCTTCAGACATCACTTCTGCTTCATTGCCTTCCTCTTCCCTGAAGCCAACGCTGCCGGCCTCCGTAGCAAGATTCACATCTTCTGCCCTACTGGCGATGTACGCCACTTCTTCATCAGTGGTGGGGCAGATAAGGTTTGTTTCTTCCCGGATGGCTCTCTCTGATAGATTGTCGAAGAACTCCTGTGCATGGTCTGTAGATGGCTCGACCCAAGTTCCGTCAGGGCCGTGGGCTTACATGCCGGCATCATGGCGATGATTGAGGTCAGAGCAGAGTTGTTGCACAGAGGAATTTTGCTCGCCGGCAACTTATATTTCCCATCGGGCCTAAATAGTTTGTGGCAGAGAGCTGTGTGCTGCATAACCGTCAAGTTGTTGTTCAAACCTGGACATAGCCTCATGATATCTGCCGCATTCTGAAACTCCCAGGCTGGTCTCCCTTTGTTATGCAGAGGGGCGATGCGGCGTCGAAGGAAATCAGCGCCAATCATTTCTATTGTCAGCCCGGCAGCCTTGAGACGGTGGATTCTGGTAATTGCAATTGTGAGCTTCTCATCTTGAGGATCGAGGGAACTCCAGTTATTGCCGCGGACCACTTTCGTTCGTCGGGGCAAACAGAAAGGCTGGAAATCCTCCTCCTTAATCCAGCACCATTCGCCCCGCCATTCTTCCCGCTTGCTATGGTAGAGCCCTTCTGGGTATATCTCCTTATTCCAGGCCCTTGGAATCCAGCTGATAGAACCGGAAAGGGCCTCTCCTTTCTCGATCCGGGGAATGAAATAGTGGCAAAAGAGGGCTGTGCTAGGGATTATTCCGGCAAAGTTTTAATAGAGATGGGCGAAGACTGACATACATGTCACGGCATTCGGCGTGAAATCCAAGAGACGGAAGCCATATGTGTACATGATGTCGTTGAAGAAATCAGAAAACGAAGGGCAGAGCCCGCAGTAAAAGTATGCGAAAAAGAAATGAAATTTATCTGGGCCGCCCTTGGAGGTAGCAGGATTCACGCGAGTGGCGGGGTGAGCTTTCGTCTCCCTCCCCCACGTGCACAGGTACCGGTCCTTCAGAGCGCTCGCATCGAGCGTCGGGGCGAAGACGACGTGTTCCTTCCGCATCTTCACCAACTCGCTCTCCTCGACGGCTTTCACCTCTTTACCCTTGCTCGCTTTGGGCGGCATGGTGGCTGTGGAAGTAGAGACCGAGGACGATGAGGGCATGGAGGCGGCGAATGGATGAGAGGGGTTCTACTTTGAGTTTGAGGAAGAAGGCGGCGGCGGTTTCCAGATTGGAAAGAATGGGAGGTAAATGAGCGGCGCCTCTACGGATTCCTTTTTATGGGGAAGGCGCGGGGCTGCCTCCTTTCTAATCTATGTAAATGCGCTTTCGCGAGCGCACTGTTACTACGGTCATTCCACATGTTCCCACGTTGCGCATTTACTACGCGCCGTGGGAAGCGCGGTAAACAAGACAATAACAGCTAACTCCTACCAAGCATGCCCGTGCACTGCTTGGGCCTAGCCCAACAACGCCTCGCACCCGTGTATGGCCTAGGCCCAGGGGCTCCTGTCGGTGTACTGAAGTTTGGGTCCTTTAGTACCCCATACTTGTGCATGGACAGTTGTAGCCATACCAGCGACGAGGTCTACTGGAGGACAGCTGGAAGCAAGTGCAAGATCATCAAGGAAGTATTCAGGCTAATGATTAGAAGACAGAAGACCAAGGGCTTGGCTCCCGGAAAAGTGCTTGCCGGGGAGGGGGGGGGGCCTCACGAAGACCCGGCAAGATCTACACCCGGCAAGGTTCCACCACCCTGCCACCGCTCCAGCGCAGTGACCAGCCTGTCATTTGGGTTTTGTCCTCCTGGATGCGTGGCATGGTTCTAGTGGTGAACGGGCTGAAGCGGTGTTGATGGGACGGCCCCTTTTTCCGTCCCCAAGAAAGTAAGGACACCTAAACGGAGCATTTAATGCGTTTGTCCTAAATCATTTGTGATAAGTATGTAAACACTGTAGCTACTTTACACCTCATGTATGTACTGAACGCCACTATTGGTGACCCCTTTGGATGTATAAAAGGAGGCCCAAGGCGTAGCTACAGGGGGGAGGACCCTCGGGCCCATTCTGCATGCGTAGTTGCTGCTCGAACGTACTGTTCATCACAAGCGCTCCTAGAGCTTGGGCTCAAAACATCCACAATAAACTAAAGCAGGAGTAGGGTATTATGCTTCTCAGCGGCCCGAACCTGGGTAAAAATCCCCTTGCGTTGATCGTTGGATCTGCTCTTTGTGCATACCTCTCTCCCTGCCGAACCGTAAAGGGATCCACGCGATCCCATAGGTGTCGTATGCCAACATTTAGGCTCTTGGTTGTCCTTGAATATTACCTTGGGGTTCCTTGGGCATCCCCAAGCTTAGGCTCTTGCCACTCCTTATTCCATAGTCCATCAAATCTTTACCCAAAACTTGAAAACTTCACAACACAAAACTCAACAGAAAACTCATGAGATCCGTTAGTATAAGAAAATAAAATCACCGCTTTGGTACTGTTGTGAACTCACTCTTTATTTATATTGGTATAATATCTACTGTATTCCAACTTCCCCATGGTTCATACCCCCCGATACTACCCATAGATTCATCAAAATGACCAAACAACACATAGAAAACAGAATCTGTCAAAAACAGAATAGTCTGTAGTAATATGTAAACTTCCAATATTTCTGTAACTCTAAAAATTCTGAAAAAGTAGTAAAACAGAGGCAATTTGTATATAAATCTTGTGCAAAAAGAATCAGTATTTTATCGCGCTTCTGTGAATTATGAATAATATTTTACTGGGAGCAAAAGTTTCTGTTTTTCAGCAAGATCAAATCAACGATATACCAAAGTATCCCAAAGGCTTTACTTGGCACAAACACTAATTAAAAACACCAAAACACAATTACTACAGAGGTAATAATGTGTATTTTATTCAATAACAGTAGCAAAACAAAAAACACAAAAATAAAATTGGGTTGCCTCCCAACAAGCGCTATTGTTTAACGCCCCTTGCTAGGCATAATGCAACAGATATAGGTATTGTCATCTTTGGTATGCAATCCATCAGTAGCTCTCATAATAGATTCATATGGCAACTTAATTTTCTTTCTTGGAAAGTGTTCCATGCCTTTCCTTAACGGAAATTGAAATCTAATGTTTCCTTCTTTCAGATCAATAATTGCACCAATCGTTCTAAGGAAAGGTCTACCAAGAATAATAGGACATGTAGGATTGCAATCTATATCAAGAAGAATGAAATCTACGGGCACATAATTCCTATTTGCAACAATAAGAACATCATTAATCCTTCCCATAGGTTTTTTAATAGTGGAATCCGCTAGATGCAAATTTAAAGAACAATCATCAAATTCATGGAAACCTAGCACATCACATAAAGTTTTCGGAATCGTGGAAATGCTAGCACCCAAGTCACATAATTCATGGCACTCATAATCTTTAATTTTAATCTTAATAGTAGGTTCCCACTCATCATAAAGCTTTCTAGGGATAGAAACTTCCAACTCAAGTTTTTCTTCAAAATATTTCATCATAGCATCAACAATATGTTTAGTAAAAGCTTTATTTTGATTATAAGAATGAGGAGAATTCAACATGGATTGCAACATCAAAGAACAATTATCATAATTAATGTCCTTGAAATCCAAAAGAGTGGGTTCATTGCTACTTAAAGTTTTGACCTCTCCAATCCCACTTTTATCAATTTTTACATCAAGATCTATAAACTCCGAATCATTGGGACGCCTTATAGCTAAAGTTGACTCATCTCCAGTCCCATATTTATCAAGATTTATGTTAGAAAACAAAGATTCAATAGGAGTCACATCAATCACTTTAAGATCTTCATCATTATTTTCACGAGAAATCGAAGAACACGCTTTTACAAACCCTTCTCACTTAGCACGCATCCTAGCGGTTCTTTCTTTACATTCATCAATATAAATTCTCATAGATTTTAGAGACTCATTAATATCATGCTTGGGTGGAATAGATCTAATTTTCAAATAATCAATCTCAAGAGAAATTCTATCCACGTTCCTAGCCAAATCATCAATCTTAAGCAATTTTTCTTCAACCATAGCATTGAAATTCTTTTGAGAACTAATAAATTATTTAATATTGTTCTCAAGATCAGAGGGCATCTTATTATAATTTCCATAAGAATTGTTGTAGGAATTACCATAATTATTAGAGGAATTATTAGGAAACGGCCTAGGGTTGAAATTACCTCTATACGCGTTATTACCAAAATTGTTCCTACCAACAAAATTCACATCCATAGATTCATTATTATTCTCAATCAAAGTGGACAAAGGCATATCATTAGGGTCAATAGGAGCACTCTTACTAGCAAACAATTTCATAAATTCATCCATATTTCCACTCAAAACATTAATTTCTTCAATCGCATGCATTTTTTTACTAGTAGAGGATCTTCCGGTGTGCCATTGAGAATAATTAGCCAAAATATTATCTAGGAGTTTAGAAGCTTCTCCTAATGTGATTTCCATAAAAGTACCTCCCACGGCCGAATCTAAAAGATTTCTAGATGCAAAATTCAATCTGGCATAAAATTTTTGTATGATCATCCATAAACTTAAACCATGAGTGGGGCAATTTCTTATCATCAATTTCATCCTCTCCCAAGATTGTGAAACATGTTCATGATCAAGTTACTTAAAATTCATTATATCGTTCCTAAGGGAGATGATCTTAGCAGGAGGAAAATACTTGGAAATAAAAGCATCTTTACACTTGTTCCATGAATCAATACTATTTTTAGGCAAAGATGAAAACCAAGTTTTAGCTCGATCTCGTAGTGAGAATGGAAATAGCTTCAATTTAACAATATCATTATCCACATCTTTCTTCTTTTGCATATCACACAACTCAACGAAAGTATTCAGATGCGATGCGGCATCTTCACTAGGAAGGCCGGAAAATTGTTCTTTCATAACAAGATTCAACAAAGCGGCATTAATTTCATAAGATTCCACACTAGTGGCGGGAGCAATCGGAGTACTAATAAAATCATTATTATTAGTATTGGAAAAGTCACACAACTTGGTATTCTCTTGAGTCATCGTGAAGCAAGAAATCTAACACACGAGCAACCAAAGAGCAAATGAAAAGACGAACGAAAGAAGGGCGAATAAAAAGGCAAATCTTTTTGTGTTTTTCTGAAAATCGTTTTAGAAGTGGGGGACAGGAAAACAAGAGGCACATGGCGAATAATGTAATGCAAGAGATGAGAGTTTATGGTGTGTACTTCGTAGGCTTGATGTAGACCTCCCCGGCAATGGCGCCAGAAATTCTTCCTGCTACTTCTTGAGCTTGCGTTGGTTTTTCCCTTGAGGAGGAAAGGGTGATGCAGCAAAGTAGAGATAATTATTTCCCTCAGTTAGAGAACCAAGGTATCAATCTAGTAGGAGGTACAAGCAAGTCTCCAATCTATGCACCTGCACAAGCAATCAAACACTTGCACCCAACGCGATAAAGGGGTTGGCAATCCCTTCATGGTCAATTGCAATGGTGAGATCTGATAGAGATAGACATAAAAGATTACTAAAACGTAAAACAAAATAAAAGTAAATAAATTGCAACAAGTTATTTTTGGGTTTTTTGGTTTATAGATCTGAAAATATATGATGGAAAATAGACCCAGGGGCCATAGGTTTCACTAGAGGCTTCTCTCTTGAAAGCAAATAATACGGTGGGTGAACAAATTACTGTCGAGCAATTGATAGAAAAGCGCAAAGTTATGACAATATCCAAGGCAATGATTATGCATATAGGCATCACGTCTATGTCAAGTAGACCGAAACGATTCTGCATCTACTACTATTACTCCACACATCGACCGACTCCTGCCTGCATCTAGAGTATTAAGTTCAAGTGAACAGAGTAACGCATTAAGTAAGATGACATGATGTAGAGGGATAAACTCAAGCAATATGACAAAAACCCCATCTTTTTATCCTTGATGGCAACAATACAATACGTGCCTCGCTACCCCTACTATGTCACTGGGTGAGGACACCGCAAGATTGAACCCAAAACTAAGCACCTCTCCCATTGCAAGAAATACCAATCTAGTTGGCCAAACCAAACCGATAATTCGAAGAGAAATACAAAGATATCAAATCATGCATACAAGAATTCAGAGAAGATTCAAATAATATTCATAGATAATCTGATCATATATCCACAATTCATCGGATCACGACAAACACACCACAAAAGAATATTACATCGGATAGATCTCCAAGAACAACGAGGAGAACATGGTATTGAGGATCAAAGAGAGAGAAGAAGCCATCTAGCTACTAGCTATGGACCCACAGGTCCGAGGTAAACTACTCACGCTTCATCGAAAGGGCAATAGGGTTGATGTAGATGCCCTCCGTGATCGAATCCCCCTCCGGCAGATCACCGGAAAAGGCCCCAAGATGGGATCTGATGTTTGCTTGAACTACGTCAGTATTTCCCCCAAGAGGAAGGGATGATGCAGCACAACAACGGTAGGTATTTCCCTCGATGATGAGACCAAGGTTATCGAACCAGTAGGAGAACCAAGCAACACTACGTAAACAACACCTGCACACAAAGAACAAATACTTGCAACCCGACATGTTAAAGGGGTTGTCAATCCCTTTCGGGTAATGGCGCCAGAAATTGGCAAGTTGATGGGAGATAAATTGTAGTAGATTGGATAACTAGATCGCGAATAAAATAAAGTGCAGCAAAATATTTTTGGGTTTTTAGAAATATAGATCTGAAAATAAAAGTGGCAAATAAATAAAAAGGCAAATAGCAAAATAGATCTGAAAATATATGATGAGAAAATAGACCCGGGGGCCGTAGATTTCACTAGTGGCTTCTCTCGAGAAAAATAGCATACGGTGGGTAAACAAATTACTGTTGGGCAATTGATAGAACTTCAAATAATTATGGCTATATCCAGGCAATGATCATTATATAGGCATCATGTCCAAGATTAGTAGACCGACTCCTGCCTGCATCTACTACTATTACTCCACACATCGACCGCTATCCAGCATGCATCTAGTGTATTAAGTTCATGGAGAAATGGAGTAATCCAATAAGAATGATGACATGATGTAGACAAGATATATTTATGTAGAAATAGACCCCATCTTGTTATCCTTAATAGTAACGATACATATGTGTCGGTTTCCCTTCTGTCACTGGGATCAAGCACCGTAAGATCGAACCCAACACAAAGCACCTCTTCCCATGGCAAGAAAAATCGATCTAGTTGGCCTAACTAAACCAAAGATTCGAAGAAGAAATACGAGGCTATAAGTAATCATGCATATAAGAGATCAAAAGACTCAAATAACTTTCATGGATAAAAACATAGATCTGATCATAAACTCAAAGTTCATCGGATCCCAACAAACAGACCGTAAAAAGAGTTACATCAAATAGAACTCCAAGAGACCATTGTATTGAGAATCAAAAGAGAGAGAGAAAGCCATCTAGCTACTAACTACGGACCCGTAGGTCTACAATGAACTACTCACGCATCATCGGAGAGGCACCAATGAGGATGATGAACCCCTCTATGATGGTGTCTAGATTGGATCTGTGGTTTTTGGAACTTCCGGCGGCTGGAATTGATTTTTGTCGACTCCCCTAGGGTTTCTGGAATATTGGGGTATTTATAGAGCAAAGAGGCGGTGCGGGAGGTGGCCGAGGTGGGCACAAGCCACCAGGGCGCGCCTAGGCCCCCAGGTGCGCCCTGGTGGGTTGTGCTCCCCTCGGAGCCCCCCTCAGGTACTTTCTTGGCCCAACTTGTGTCTTCTGGTCCAGAAAAAATCACCAAAAAGTTTCCCTGCGTTTGGACTCCGTTTGGTATTGATTTCCTGCGAAGTAAAAAACAAGCAAAAAATAGCAACTGGCACTGGGCACTATGTCAATAGGTTAGTCCCAAAAAATGATATAAAGTTGCTATAAAATGATTGTAAAACATCCAAGAATGATAATATAACAGCATGGAACAATCAAAAATTATAGATACGTTGGAGACGTATCAGCATCCCCAAGCTTAATTCCTGCTCGTCCTCGAGTAGGTAAATGATAAAAACAGAATTTTTGATGTGGAATGCTGCCTAACATGTCCATCACATATTCTTTTCTTTGTAGCATGGACATTTGTACTTTTATATGATTCAAAGAAATAGTCTAGTTTTGACATGAAGATTTAAATACTCAAGCATATCAACAAGCAACCATGTCTTTCAAAATATCAACACTAAAGCAAGTTATCCCTAGCCCATTATGCTCAATCATTGATCCATTCATGAAACACACTCGCATATTAGCTGCACCCAATGCTCAAGTACGATCATAGTGCCCCTTAGTTGGTGCTTTATAAGAGAAGATGGAGACTCAAAATAAAATAAAAATTGCATAAAGTAAAAGAAAGGCCCTTCGCAGAGGGAAGTAGGGATTTGTAGAGGTGCCAGAGCTCAAAGCGAAAAAAAAGTAGAGATAAAACATTTTGGGTGGCATGCTTTTCCTGTCAACAAAAACGATCGAGTAGTTCCCAATACTTTCCATGCTAGATATATCATAGGCGGTTCCCAAACAGAAAATAAAATTTATTCCTTTTTCCACCATACTTTCACATTCCACGGCTAACCGAATCCATGGGTGCCGTCCATACCAACACTTTCAAAGGAATTTATTATTTGACAACATAAAGTAAATTCATTTTTTCATTTCGGGACTGGGCATCCCTAATACCTTTGCTGTACTCTCGTGCAATGACAAGTGAATAAACACTCATCTTGAGAATAACACATCTAGCATGGAAAAATATCAGCCACCCCCTACCGTTTCATGAGCAGTACGAGCACACAAAAGAGAAATTTATTTTGAAATAAGAGATGGCACATACAAATTTGCTTAGAACGGCACGGAAATACCGCATGTAGGTAGGTATAGTGGACTCATATGGCAAAATTAGTTTAAGGATTTTGGATGCACAAGTAGTGATCATACTTAGTGCAAATGAAGGCTAGCAAAAGATTGAGAAGCATCCAACCAAGAAACGAAAAATCTCATAAGCGAGCATTAAGCATAACTAACACTGAATAATGCACCACAAGTAGGATGTAATTTCATTGCATAAATATTGACTTTCATGCTTGCATAGGGAATCACAAACCTTAACACCAATATTCTTACTAAGCCATAATTACTCATTAACATGACTCACATATTATATCATCATATCGCAAAACTATTACAAGGAATCAAGTTTATTTTGTCCAATGATCTTCATGAAAGTTTTTATTATATCCCTCTTGGATATCTATCACTTTGGGACGAATTTCATAAGTTGCTTTTGATAGCTCAAACAAATCTAAGTGAAGAACATGAGCATAAAGTTTTCTTCTCTCAAAATAATTTATGTGAAGCAAGAGATGATTTCTAAAAAAAATTACTAACTCTCAAATAAATCTAAGTGAAGCATGAGAGCATTTCTTCAAAGTTACTAAAGCACATTGTTCTCAAAAACATATAAGTGAAGCACTAGAGCAATTCCATAGCTCATAAAGATTTAAGTGAAGCATAGAGAGCAATTCCAACAAGTCATAGCATAATTTTGGCTCTCTCAAATAGGTTTGTCTAGCAAGGATTCATGACAAAAAATAAAAAGAAAAAAAATCAAAGACTCATATCATACAGGACGCTCCAAGCAAAACTCATGATACGTGACGAATAAAAATATAGCTCCAAGTAAAATACCGATGGTCGTTAGAAGAAAGAGGGGATGCCACTCGGGCATCCCCAAGCTTAGTTGCTTGCTTCTCTTTGGATAATGGCTTGGGGTTCCATGGGGCATCCCCAAGCTTAGGCTCTTCTTACTCCTTATTCCTTCATCCATCGTAATCTCACCCAAAACTTGAAAACTTCAATCACACAAAACTCAACAAAACCTTCGTGAGATCCGTTAGTATAAGAAAACCAATCTTTACTTTAAGTACTGTATAAAACCCATTCAAATTTTGTTCTTGCATTATATCTACTGTATTCTAACTTTACCATGGCTTATAACCTCCAATACAAACCATAGATTCATCAAAATAAGCACACAACGCAAAGAAAATAGAATCTGTCAAAAACAAAACAGTCTGTAAAGATGCGAATTGTTCTCATAATTATGTAACTCCAAAAATTATGAAAAATTAGAAAAACAGTAGCATAATTGTGCAAACACTCAAGAACAGAAAGAAAAAGACGAAA
Organism: Thinopyrum elongatum; assembly: GCA_011799875.1. Classification (NCBI taxonomy): domain Eukaryota; kingdom Viridiplantae; phylum Streptophyta; class Magnoliopsida; order Poales; family Poaceae; genus Thinopyrum; species Thinopyrum elongatum. The sequence goes on along the minus strand of CM022297.1, from coordinate 206,988,345 downwards.
ATAAATTTTATTCATTGGGTTGCCTCCCAACAAGTGCTATCGTTTTATGCCCTTAGCTAGGCATAATGCAAAGATCTAAGTATTATCATCTTTGTTTCTAGATCCATAAGATGCCCTCATGATTGATTCATATGGTGGCTTAATTCTTGTTCCAGGGAAGTGTTCCATACCCTTTCTCAAAGGAAATTGGAATTTGATGTTCCCTTCTTTCATATCAATCACGGCACCTATAGTGCGCAAAAATGGTCTACCAAGAATAATTGGACAAGACGGATTGCAATCAATATCAAGAACAATAAAATCTATGGGCACATAATTCCTATTTGCAAGAATAAGAACATCATTAATTCTTACCATAGGCTTTTTAATAGTCGAATCCGCCAAGTGCAAATTTAAAGAACATTCTTCAATATCGGTAAGACCAAGCACATCACATAAAGATTTCGGAATTGTAGAAACACTAGCACCCAAATCACACAAAGCAAAACACTCATAATTTTTAATCTTGACTTTGATAGTAGGTTTCCATTCATCATGCAATTTTCTAGGAATTGAGACCTCTAATTTCAACTTTTCTTATAGAGCTTTCATCATATCATCAACAATATGTTTAGTAAAAGCTTTATTTTGTTCACAGGCATGGGGTGAATTTATCATGGATTGGAACAAAGAAATACAATCAATCAAAGAGCAATTATCATAATTAAAGTCTTTGTAATCCAAAAGAGTGGCCAAATCACTAGTTAACGTTTTGACCTCTCCAAACCCACTTTTAACAATTTTCTCAACAAGATTTTCACCCTCCAAATTATCGGTACGCTTTCTAGCTAAAGTTAACTCTTCTCTAATCCCTTTATTATCAATCTTAATTTTACTAAACAAGGAATCAATAGAAGAAACACTAACCATTTTAAGATCTTCATCACTTTTATCTTCTAACGAGATTGGTTTAGCGGCCATTTGATTTACTAGGGTAGCTTGTGCATCGGATATTTTCCCTAGCAAACTTTCAGCAAAAGCATACTTAGATTGAAGATTACAAACTTCTCTACTAATATCATCAAGTTGTTTAGTTATAGCATCCAACACAACAGAGTGTTCCTTAAGTTCTTCAGTAAAATATTTATTGCGCTCAAATTGTGTAGTCATATATTCCTTAGTACTTTTCTCAATTTCAAGAAAAATATTGGGGTAAGGAACATCATAATATTTTCTTTGAGGCATCATGACTACACAAACAAAATTGCACTCAAAAACAGATCTGACGAGAAGACGGCGAATGAAAAAGAGGGTGAATAAAACGGAAAATTTTTGTGAAGTGGGGGAGAGGAAAACGAGAGGCAAATGGCAAATAATGTAAATTGCAAGGACATGAGATTTGTGATTAGGAACCTAGTAGATGTTGATGATGTCTTCCCGGCAACGGTGCCAGAAATTCCACGTGGACGGGGGACTACCTTGACTTGATCCTCCCCGGCAACGGCGCCAGAAATTCCTTTTGATGTTCGCTTGAACTACGTCGATATTTCCCCAAAGAGGAAGGGATGATGCAGCACAGCAATGGTAGGTATTTCCCTCAGTGATGAGACCAAGGTTGTCGAACCAGTAGGAGAACCAAGCAACACTACGTAAACACCACCTGCACACAAAGAACAAATACTTGCAACCCGACGTGTTAAAGGGGCTATCAATCCCTTTCAGGTAACGGCGCGAGAAATTGGCAAGTTAACGGGAGATAAATTGTAGTAGATTGGATAAATAGATCACAAATAAAATAAAGTGCAGCAAAATATTTTTGGGTTTTTAGAAATATAGATCTGAAAATAAAAGTGGAAAATAAATAAAAAAGCAAATAGCAGAATAGATCTGAAAATATATGATGAGAAAATAGAACCGGGGGCCGTAGATTTCACTAGTGGCTTCTCTCGAGAAAAATAGCATACGGCGGGTAAACAAATTACTGATGGGAAATTGATAGAACTTCAAATAATTATGACGATATCCAGGCAATGATCATGATATAGGCATCACGTCCAAGATTAGTAGACCGACTCCTGCCTGCATCTACTACTATTACTCCACACATCGACCGCTATCCAGCATGCATCTAGTGTAATAACTTCATGGAGAAACGGAGTAATGCAATAAGAACAATGACATGATGTGGACAAGATCTATTTATGTAGAAATAGACCCCATCTTGTTGTCCTTAATAGTAATGATACATACGTGTCGGTTCCCTTTCTGTCACTGGGATCAAGCACCGTAAGATCAAACCCATCACAAAGAACCACTTCCCATGGCAGGAAAAATCGATCTAGTTAGCCTAACTAAACCAAAGATTCGAAGAAGAAATACAAGGCTATAAGTAATCATGCATATAAGAGATCAAAAGACTCAAATAACATTCATGGATAAAAACATAGATCTGATCATAAACTCAAAGTTCATCGGATCCCAACAAACACACCACAAAAAGAGTAACATCAAATAGATCTCCAAGAGACCATTGTATTGAGAATCAAAAGAGAGAGAGAGAGAGAGAGAGAGAGAGAGAGAGAGAGCCATCTAGCTACTAACTACGGACCCGTAGGTCTACAATGAACTACTCACGCATCATCGGAGAGGCACCAATGAGGATGATGAACCCCTCCGTGATGGTGTCTAGATTGGATGTGTGGTTTCTGGAACTTGCGGCGGCTGGAATTGATTTTCGTCGACTCCCCTAGGGTTTCTAGAATATTGGGGTATTTATAGAGCAAAGAGGCGGTGCGGGAGGCTGCCGAGGTGGGCACAACCCACCTGGGCGCGCCTGGGCCCCCAGGCGCGCCCTGGTGGGTTGTGCTCCCCTCGGAGCCCCCCTCAGGTACTTTCTTGGCCCTACTTGTGTCTTCTGGTCCAGAAAAAATCACCAAAAAGTTTCGCTGTGTTTGGACTCCGTTTGGTATTGATTTCCTGCGAAGTAAAAAACAAGCAAAAAACAGCAACTAGCACTGGGCACTATGTCAATAGGTTAGTCCCAAAAAATGATATAAAGTTGCTATAAAATGACTGTAAAACATGCAAGAATGATAATATAACGGCATGGAACAATAAAAAATTATAGATACGTTGGAGATGTATCAGGATCTCACAGGAACAGAAGGTTGCGGCGGCGGAAAAGTATTTTCGTTGATGCTTCTGAGGGTTTGGGAATATTTGGGAATTTATAGACCGAAGAATAGGGTTGTAAGAGCTCCGAGGGACCCACAAGGCAGGGGGCGCCCCCCCGAGGCGCGCCCTGCACCCTTGTCATCGCCTCGGGACTCTTCTGACTTGGTTCTCAAGTTCTACGTGTGTCTTCTTGTCCAAGAAAAATCATCATACAGTTTTATTCCGTTTGGACTCCGTTTGATATTCCTTTTCCGCGAAACTCAAAAACAAGGAAAAACAGAAACTGTCACTGGGCTCTGGGTTAATAACTTAGTCCCAAAAATAATATAAAATAGCATATTAATGCATATAAAACATCCAAAATAGATAATATAATAGCATGGAACAATAAAAAATTACAGATACATTCGAGACGTATCAATGGTGCAGAACTCCGGCAAGTTCAAGAAGAGTTGGTCCAAGAAAAAGGCTAAGGCAAAGGCCACGGAGAAGGTAATCTCCGCCGCTGCGCTGAAGTCTGGACCGGACTCAGGGAACGTTTGCTATCATTCCAAGGAGACCAGTCACTGGAATAGGAACTGTAGCAAGTGGCTTGCTGAGCATGGCAAGAAGGCCGGAAATGCTTCTTCAGGCAAATGTACACTTGTTGCATATGTTATAGACATTTACCTTGCTGACATACCTACACTACAAAAAAAAACACATCCGTGACATTTTGGCCCGAACGAATTTTTTTCTGTCATGCTTATGACACTTCTATGACGATAATTGTGACAAAACCATGTATCATCATAGATGTGGTGGGCTCCTACTTCTATGACAAAAAATCATGACAGAAAATGGGCTTTTCGTCCTGGGCGGGCCGGGGACGCACCTGCATGACATTCTTTGGGCCGTCCATGACGGAAAAAATCATGGTAGAAGCGAGGGCGAGGAAAATATCGGGGAGTTCCGGGTTACGGTGGGTGGTCGGGGCCGAGCGATGCACTGTGGTTTGCGCGTTTCTCTCTCGTACGCGCGTGTGTGCGAGGCGTTGGGCTCGAACTGAACCCAAGCGATCGCACTAGCTAGCTACATTACTGAACCTGAGCGATCGATCGATCCCTTTGCCGTTAACTGAATCCGAGCGATTCATTCGCTACTGACTGAACCCGAGCGATTCCTTCACTGCTGCTGCTAACTGAACCCAAGCGATCGACCACTGCTGCTGCTTACTGAAGCCGATTGAGCCCCCGTGTGAGACATAGCCAGCCGGTGTTGGGTTGCCTCTCAATGAATAGTGACTATTGCTACCGTGCGCGCGGTACGTAGAACGAGTCGAGGCATGGTGAGTCGAGCCGGTTGGTTGGCTGTGGATGAATAGTTCCCGGTGGGGGTTGGATGAACGGGACCCCATGGTAGTAGGCCATTTCCGCTGGATGAACAGGACCCTGAGGAGGCCACCGCACCCCAGCTAGTTGGGGGTGGATGAACAGGACCCTGTGGAGGCTCTATGAATAGTAGCCGGTGGAGGCTGGAGGACGATGGTGGATGAACAGTACCCCGTGGAGGCTGGAGCAAGAGGAAGTTGACGGTGATTGAACAGTAGGCTGTGGAGTCCCATTTTGCGGTACGTCACACCCCTCCCGATGAACAGGACACTGTTTCGATGGTAGGCGCTCCAACAGAAGTCCGTTTCCTCCGTTTTGCGGTACGCCAGACCCCTCCCGATGAACAGGATCCTGTTTCGACCGTAGGCGCTCGAACAGAAGGCTGTTTCCTCCAATCTGCGGTACGCCAGGCCTCATTTTGATTGTTCTGTCCAAGCCGGTTGGCTCCCGATGAACATGACGCATTCCGCTGCCTCCCGATGAACACGACGCAGTTTCTCCGTTCCGACCTAGCCGGTTGGTTGCCGATGAACAGGACGCCATTGCTGCCGTCCGCTACCTCTCCATGTACACGTGCCCTGGCCGTACGTATGCGCGAGTAGGCGTTCGAGACCCCGCCCGTAAGTACATACGTGGCCATATGTTTTGGCATCTGGTTGTACGTACGTGTACATGGTTTAGACTGGACTGCCTGAACTGCTACGTCGGGGGTTCTGCTGCTTGCTTGGCCATGGGTCATCGTTGCAGAGAGACCGATCGACCAGTATGTACGTACACATTCATGACCAGACAGACAATGCTACGTATGCTTCGACCGGGTGGGTCCCAGCTGTCAGGGAGGATAAGGACGCACTTCCTTACGTGCAAAGATATAGCTCGTGGGTCCCGACTGTCAGGGGGAATCATTTTTATTTGCGAGTAATAAGGAGGCACTTCCTTGTGTTCCAAGATGTAGCTGGTGGTTCCAGCTGTCAGCCTCACCGTCTAAATTCCTCTTCCGATGGCTGTTGTTCGTTGACCTTGTTGACCACGAGGCGCCGAGAGCATCAAGGCGGTGGACGATGGCGAGGCCTAGGAAGGGAACGACACAGAGCCAGAGAAGAAGAGGCAGGTGGATGCCCACGCGAAGGGGAGTATGATGGTTCACTGGTTCGACTGCGGTGTAAGGCTGCCGTTGCCGGAGAATAACAGGGGGTGTGGGTGAGTAGAGGGAAGGCCTGGCCAGTGGTAGTATGGTCGGGTGGTGAGGCCTGCGCGGCAGCACAGCCGGCCACATGAGGCTGGAGCAGGTGGTATGGCGGGCGCTGGTTTGGGCAGCTTGAGCAAGAAGACCAGAGGTTGAAGACGCAACACGGCCATTGATTTAACATCCAACGGGCACTGCAGCTAGAATCGTTTTGACTAAGTTGACAAAGCCCGTACGCTTCAACTTAGTTGGCCCACAAGTCAGCCTCCAAATCTGGTGGGTCCCAGCTAGCAGGGGGAATCATTTTTTTGCTCGTAATAAGGTGGCACTTCCTTGCGTGCAAAGATGTTTTCTGTTTTTTATTTCTTCTTTTTCGAGTTAGTATAAAAATAAAACAATTTAGCATCTTTGGTACAATCTATATTTTCGCAAAATGGATCATAATAAAGCTGGTGGATCTCAGCTGTCAGGGAGAGGTAACTTTTTTTTCGCGTAATAAAGGAAACACTTCCGTGCGTGTGAAGATGTAGTTGGTGGGTCAAACCTTTCAGGGGGAGAAATCATCCGTTTTCGCATAATAAGGAGGGACTTGCTCGCGTGCGGCCATGGGCCATGTGGGTCCCTACTGTCGGCCTCTCCATGTAGATGCCTCTTCCCATGGCTGTCGTTTGTTGACAAAGTTAACCATGCCGCGCCGAGATAACCAACGTGGTGGACGATGGCGAGGCCTAGGAAGGGAACGACCCGGAGCCGGCGAAGACACAATAGTGGATGCCCACACGGAGGGGAGTACGAGGGTTCACTGGTTCGGCTGCGCTGTGAGGCTGCCGTCGCCGGAGAATAACAGGAGGGGTTGGTGAGTAGAGGAATGGACTGGGCGGCTCTGGGAGTAGGGTGGGCCGGTGAGGCCTGCGCGGTAGCACAGCCGGCCACGGGAGGCAGTATGAGGCGGTACCACCGGCGGTTGTTTGGGTGGCTGAAGCATGATTATCCGAGATTGAAGAAGCACCACAGCCGTTGGAAGGATATCCAATGCCACTACTACTAGAATCGTGTGTTGACTATAAGTTGACAAAGCTTTGCGTACGCATCAACTTAGTAGGCCCACAAGTGACCATCACATCTGTGGTAGAGAACATATAGCCCATTTATGATTTTTATAATGTACAACCCTTTTTTGAATTCTAATGGAATTTACTGCAGACCATTTACTGTTTGTTAAAATTACAGCCCATTTTCTAGCCAGGACAACGGTTAATAATTTCAACCAACCGCTCAAAAATATTCAACAAAATTTCCCACATTTTGATGGGATCCAAAATATTTTTTATCCCGAAATTTCAAGTTAGATTAAATATTATTTCAAAATAAATATGTATTAGGTAGAAATCCAACGAAAATTTGCGCGCGCAACAAGTAATGAAATTAAAAAAATTAAAACCCAAAAATAGTAATTTTGAAACTAATTACCTTTTTTAGAGCAAACTAATTACCTGTTCGATGTGTTTTTTATATTTACAGCCAAATTTTTATAATTATAGCCCATTTATTATCTCTTAAAGCCCATTTTTTTGGCAAGTCTAATGCGGGACGGAGAATAACAAGTTGACCTGGGTTGGGTATTCCGCAAAAAAAGTATAGCTGGGCTAGCCATTTTCACATTGAAAAATTAATATCTGGGCTGGATATTTGGTCGACATAAAATAATAGCCTGGGCTAGATGGGCCACAGCCCGCCCAGGTGATACCCTGCTCCTCTGAACAACAACAAAAACATCGCTCAAGAAAAACTTTTCTCACACCTCAAAAAACAAATACTGCTCGAGCGGCTGGCTCCCAGCTGTCGGCCGCTCCTTGTGTAATTCTCTTGTTTGTTGACTATATAGGTTGACAATGGTATGGAACCGTGATGTCAGGAAACCAGGAGGAAGCAAAAAAAATATAGTTGTATATAATAAGGAGGTACTTGCGTACGTACGGCTATGGCCCTGGTGGGTCCCTACTGTCATCCTCTTCAAGTAAAGTCAGCTCCTGATTCCTCATGTTCATTGACCATGTTGACAACGCAAGATGGCGGCGCCACGGCGAGCGCAACAACTTGAAGGACAACGGAGAGGGCCGCGTAGGCCCTACGGATGGTCTGATACAGTGCCTGCTGCTCATTCAGGAAGCCAGGATCATCGGACCCCTATGAGCACCTTCGAGAGATTGAGCCGGCATGAAACGGTAGATGAGTTGGTCAGAAGATCATATGGTTTCACCTCTAGCCTACCCAAGTTGTCGTATAGGCTATGAATGAAACACAAGACGATGAACTTCTTAAGCACAGAAACAACAGACGAGGATGATCTTCTTAACATGCAAATCACTGGTATTAGATCAACATCCCAAACAATACGAAGCATTATTCTCAGGAGGCACGGTGAACAGCTCGTGATGCCGCATGCCACAGCATTCCAAGCTCAACTTTGCAATCAAACTCACAAGGCCTGGCATTTCATAGACAACATTCAGAACAAACTCTTAAAATACCTTACATAAGTCAACATTCATGACTATGCATCTCATCAGAGTAAATATTTACTTCTGAACTGAACACACAAATAGGAAAAAATGATCAACGCTGCTCACAGCAAAGGGTGTCCGATTCCAAAATATCAAATGCATGTCTTCTGGCTAACATCAATGAACAAAATTTGACAAGGTTTTCCAATTCCAAAATATTAAATGAATGTCTTCTTGCTAACATCATTGATTAAACTTTGACAAGGTTTTCCCATTCAAAATATGTAATGCCTATGATTGTGGAACGGGTAGGGTTTGTCATCAGTTTGCACATTGAAATGGCACATGGAGCCGGATTAACCAGCGTATCTTTTTGTGTAGTTCCACTGAAATCAAACAATGTCTTGCGTCGCATGGTGGATTTTGTATTTATATGTTGCAAGGCCCTGAAGACGTTGGCAGCTCCATTCAAGTAGATAGTCAGGTGGCTCAAGGTTACCACGAATGATTAGAGAACCATTCGATGTATTGTGCATGATGAAGTATTATGGAGGACACGAACCATCTGAACATTTTGTGCAGTTCCACTGAAATCAAGCTGAGCATCCCTGTCTGCATAAATACAGAAAAAGTGTGATGAATATAATAGTGGTACTAGTTGATTAAACATACGCTCACAAATATAATCATCTTCATTATCTTAATAGGAAAAGATAGCAATACAAAAGCTTCAATTAAACATTTCTTCAAAACAATACAACAATAAAATTAGCACAACATAACAAAGCACGATCATGTGAATGAAGGCCGATACTGACCTTGTTCTGACTTGGTCATACCTTTCCTTGTGGAGTGAATTTTGCACTCCACATGCTGTTGAGTTTTCCTTTGTCTCTGCAGACTAGTCATGTCACCAGCGTCTACTAATACTCTAAAGCTTATCAATCATTCCTTCTGTAATGTAGCGCAAATAGTGACTGCTTCTTTCTGTAAAGTGGAAAGACCAACTAGGCCCAATAATGCAACAGTTTGCCTTAAACACATTGACTCCTTTTGTGTAGTTCAACTAAAATCAAAGTCAAAATAGAACCGAGCAGAAGTTTTGATATACCTGTATGCACAAATAGGTATAAAGGAAACAATTACTGAGAAATAACGGTTGATGACTTATACTCCCAGAAGAAAAAACATCTACCTTATCTTAATGGGAAACAAAGTAGGGCAGTAGCAATTCTCAAATAGTGTGATTCATTCATATTAACTGACACATTATCTTAACAATACCTTGTTTCAACATGTATAAAGAATGACAAAGCAGAAAAGAACCATTCCTAAAACAGTGCAACTGGTTCATATTAACAGAGACATTATCTTAACAATACCTTGGTTAAACATGTAGAAAGAACTACAAAGCAGGATCGTACCATTTGTAAAACACTGTAACTGATATATAATAACAGAGACATTATCTCAACAATACATATCTTAAACATGTACTCCCGCCGATCCCTAACAGAAATGGTACTCCCGCCGATCCCTAACAAGTGTTGCAGTTTTGAACTAAGATTCAGTAGTTAATTATAAGAGTGGCATTGCTTAATTTTACCAGTGGCATTAGATTAACAAAAAGCATAAACAGTTGTAGGGGAGAGTGGGCACAACAGCACCATGTGCTTCCATCTACTTATAAAGGGGGTGATGCAGAGTTTGTTGTAACAAAGCAACAAGCATCATGTCTGGGTTGGTCCCATTTTTGTTCATTTAATGGGAAAAGACCGCAATACAATAGCTTCAATTCAATATTTATTTAAAACAGTAATACTACAAGTAGCACAACATCTCAAAGCACACTGCACAATCATGTGGATGAAGGCCGGTACTGACCTTTCATGAGGCAGACAAGATCAAATATGAATCTGCCAACACGAGTAGGAAATCCAATCTTGTTTTGTGTAGTTCAACTAAATCAAGCAAAGTTGCCGGTGTGACATTTAAGTTGAACTGCACAAAACACTCTTAAAACAGAAGTGTTTTGCGTAGTGAAGCAAAAGGTCGCAATAGCAATGAGTTGAATAGATATCCCTGTTTTCAAAGGTAAAAAAAAAGAAACAATTACTAGCCAATAAAGGAGGATGAATCATATGGCCACAAAAAGAAGCATCTACCTTATCTTGATGGAAAACAAAGTAGGACAGTAGCATTTGTAAAATGGTTGCATTGATTCATATTAACAGAGACATTCTCTTAAAATAACATTCATTAAAAATGTAATTTAATTTTAACAGTGGCATTGCTTCAATTTTCCAGCGGCATTCTTAGATTAGCAACAACAAAATAGTTGTATGGGACATGGGACATACCAGCACCATGTGCGTCCACACGTATAAATGGGTGATGCAGAGTATGTTGCCAAGCAGCATATCTGTGTTGGCCCATATTTGTTCTCTTTGAACCTTTTTCCTATCTGAGGGCAACAAATCTAGTCCTGCACAAACTCCCCGACCCCCCGGTTTCTTTCCATTTTCAACAAAGAGATCGGTTCCTTACATATGTGTGTATACTGGGTTACGCCCTTTTTCCCTTTTTGACCAACAGAGCGGTTGGATAGCTAGTCTGTACTACTTTCCCTCCTTCCTTTCCTCATTGAATCACGTCCTAGATTCATGCTCCACCCCACCCCCCTTCTTTCCTCTTTGAACCAAGACCTAGATTCCACTACAGAATCGAAAAAGATTGACATGCAGCTAGAGCAATGACGGTTTCAAAGAAAGTTATACCTTAGGGTCGTCGGGATGTGGCTAGGCGTGCGGCGGGAGGCCAGATCTACCCACACTACGTACGGCAACGAGGAAGAAGGGGTCGGAGGCCCTCCCGCACAGGCGTTGGGTGAAAGAGAACGGCGCAGCCGGCAGTCGATTCCCTCCCTCGCCGAAGGCAATAGAATGAACGATGCACCTCCTCCCCTTCTTGGTCCGACGGGATCCGGATGGCTCCTTGACCAGCTATGAGAGGGGAGAGAGAGAGGCCAACGTAGTCTTGTTTAGATCTGATGAAGAGGGTGGGAGATTATGAATAGAGCAAACCCTAGCAAAGGAACGCTGAGCCTCCAGTGTGTCTATATATATATATATATATATGTTGTGTAGCGAGAGTGTGAAGAGTGCAAACCCTAGCAAACAAGCACTGAGGCTCCAGCTTATATAGTACTCGTATATAGTACTAATATAGTGGAGTGGTTTTCTTTTTCTCTCCATAACAATCGTTTTAAATTGTGTATGAAACAAAACTCTTTATTTAATGTATCAGTGAAGAAAACTACGATCAACTAACGATCCACACGTCCTGGTCGCACTTCCTGTCATTCACGTGCGGTACACTACCCTCCGTTAAGTGAACAACCACACATGCGCCAAATTATCGGAAAGGTGTGAGAGTGTGTACAAATCAAGAAATTTAATTTCAGTTATTTTGTATGTACAGTTTGCCCTCTCTCAATAATTATGGTGTGTTGTGTTCGGCCTAAATCAGTGTGCCACCATATCTCGTACTCCCTCCGATTTTATTTAGTCCGCGTATTAGCTTTGGTCAAAGTCAAGCTTTGTAAACTTTGACAAAGTTTCCAAACAAAAAATATTACTTTCACATCATATAGATTTATTATGGTAAATACTTATATTATTTTATATAAACTTGGTCAAAGTCTGACCACATATTTAGTTAAAAGTTGGACAAATAAAATTACAGGGGAGCTGAAGACAAAGTTGTGAGAGGGCTTAGAAATCAATACAAAACTTTTGCTCTTAGTCCCAACGTCGATGCTTCTTCGAGGAAACATTTGGTTCATATCCAATTGTGTGATAAAATTGCACCAACATAAATGACTACGTCCAAGATGAACTAATGAAGGATATGTCTTTGTGGGTTACAAGAAAAGAGCACTGATGGAAGACATCCCTTTCTTCGTTGAACATCGACCAGGTTCACCAGCCGATGCAACCATGAGCATCGATAGGTCATCGTGGTGATGCATCATCGATTTTGGCATCAAGTTTGGGTCAGGCAGCAATGAAGTTTGACAATCCTCCCTATGGTTTGTTTATTTCCAGTATTTAAACTCGAGAAAGTTAGAACCACTTGGCAGAGGACAGTGAGGCGGAGCAACAGTGGCCATCCAATTTTGTGCAGTTCCACTAAAAATGAGGAAGACATGCCCAGGTATGGGGTATGGAGATACGCATCATTGTTTGCAAAAAAATAAAAAATGATATTTAAGTAGTGTTGTTACTTTGTTTTAGTAGTGGAACAAGATTAACAGCGACATCTTAATTGTCAATAGGAATTAAGGAAACGTACAACAAAAAATAGAAGCATCATGATTATCTTGATGGGAACTAAAGCAGGATACCCGGAAGAAAACAAACTAAAGTAGGACAGAAGCATTTATCGACTCCTCTAGATTGACAACAACATTACTTAAAAGGGACGTCACTTTAACCAGTGATAGTATTAGATTAGCAGCAGCAATAGGAGCATATGAACAATGACCGCACAACCACCATGTACTTTTGTTGGGAAAAAGCATGTATACCTCCACCGAGGCATAAACCAGGAAAACTTTTGGAGTGCCTCTAAAATACTACTCCCTCAGTTCCCAAATATAAGTCTTTTTAGAGATTCCAACAAGTGACTACATACGGAGTAAAATGAGTGAGTCTACACTCTAAGATATGTCTACGTACATCCGTATGTTGTAGGCCATTTGAAATGTCTAAAAAGACTTATTTTTAGGAATAGAGGGAGTAAAAAATAGGTGATGTTGGACCAACTGACGAACCCTAGCTACTATACATGGGGAGCTGGGAGTAGTGGTATAGAAGAAAACCCGCATGCAACAACCTGGGGAGCTGCACTAGTACAATGAAGCATGAAATCCAAAAGAAATTATACCTCGGGTGGGGGAGATGTGGCTTAGGCGGGCGGGCGGGGTCTGCCCACACGACGGCAGCGAATAAGGGCACAGAGGACCTTCGTCCGTGCCGGCGCCGCCTCAGAGAGGACGGTGCGTATCGGCTTCCTCCATCGCCGACGGCAACAACGTTAACACTGCACCTCCTCACCTCCCGCAGCGGATGGGCTCCAGCCGGATCTGTGACCACCGGTGAGGAGAGAGATAGAGTGGACACTGTCATCTTGTTTAGATATTAATAGAGGCGAGGGTGTCCCGATCATTCGATGAGATGATAACTATCGATTTGGTGGAGCCGACTTTGACGATCCAACTACAAACGTGCATGACATTGCACCTTAGCAATCGTTAAACCAATCTCCTGAGGTTACTGACGATGCTGGAAGCACGATCAGCCTAACCACGAAGGTCTATTCTTGCACGCAATCAAAGAACAAGCAAGAATATGATAATGCAATCTGAATATTGTGAATATAGATGAAGTATTGATAAAGGTGGGGATCCGAAAGCGATCTTGGTCTGGTCGTTGGGCACAAACAAAGTACACGAAGTTGCAATAGCTAACTTTTAACTAAACAAATCCCAAAGTCTAAACGACGCCCTAAGGGCTGAATATATGGAGGAAGAGGGGGAAATTCATGACCCTTGGAAGAGGGGCCCGAAACCAACCCTAACTCTTGTTTCCCCACATATACGGACTCTAAAAGTAGCCTATACTCAAGTATTTAGAAACTACATGGGCCTGGCCCAAAAATAGGGTGGCGCAGCACCTAAAATAAGCTATGGATGTAATTTATGAAGGGGCATCTTGTATATTTCGTCAATGTCTTTGTATGTCATCACGGAGGCTTCAAAGTGCTGAAATATGCACTAGAAACGCCATTCTGGTTCCCTTCGCGTGCGCCTTCATCTCCATTCTTGATCCTACTCCAGTGTTCATCCCTCTTGTCCATGCGAGGCCCTTCATTAGTAATCAACACAAATGTATCCAATTTAGGCAGCATCATATTCTCATGAACATTAGAATTGTTACCAAGAAACGAAAGTACCTGGTAATTCAATTGGCGTGCGCGAGCTCTAGTAATTGGTCCAGTATGTTTAGCACCAGGTGTCGGCGTCAAAACCAGCAGACCTCGGGGTAGGGGGTCCCGAGCTGTGGTTCTAGGATCGATGGTAACAGAGACGATGAATACGGTGTTTTACCCAGGTTCGGGCCCTCTCTATGGACGTAAAACCCTACGTCCTGCTCTTGTTTATATTGATGAAGTATCAAGGTACAGAGTTGGTCTACCTCGAGATCATATGTTGTGGTCTAAACCCAAGGGGTATGATGAGTAATGTCATAATCTATCTATCAACGAGCCTGGCCTCGGCTTATATAATGTACCGGAGGCCTAGGATAAGAAGAGTCCTAGTCGGCTACGTCGGCGGAGAGCAGTCCTTGTCTTGATCACCAAGTCTTGTGGAATCTTCCTCGTATATGTCATCGGCTATCCGAACTGGCCCATTAGTGAACCGCCACGGGGGTCCTCGGCCCAACCCATTGGTCGGGAGGCGACATGGTGAGTACCCCCTAGTCCAGGACACCGTCAGTAGCCCCCTGAACCGGTCTTCAAGTTGGGGACGCTCCTCGATTCTTCCGAACTGTTCTTCATCTTCGGTCGTCGGTCTTGAAAACTGGTTCAACAAATCTTCCCATCTCCGATCTTGAGGATCGCCGAGGTGTATCCGAAGAGTTCATACGTCGGGTATCCGAGGAGTCTTTTTAAGTTATCGGCCTTTATCAATGCCTTGTAAGTTTTTTACGCCACACCTGGGGTTTGAAGTGCTTCCCGTGCGACGCCGCCCTCTTGCGTCCGAGCTCTAATGCCGAACTAAATCTGAGGCGTCTTTTCACAGCCGAGCTCCAACACTATTCGGCATTCAAGGTATCCTCTTGCGTTCGAGCTCCAACGCCGAACTGAATCCGAGGTATCATAGATTACCTTCGCCTCTAAAAATTTGAATGAGTTCATCCGAGCTTAAATGCCGGAGTAGTCTTTTTATGGAATGAGCCATTCGAATCTGAGCTTTATGCGGACTGCTTTCGAGGTGGTGCACCACCCTGACTGCGGGCTGATTTTTTGTGAATATTTTCAATTGGTGCAATTGATTCTCTGCCGAGATATATAGCCAGTAGCCCTCAAGGTGTGTGTCGGTCTAAAACCCGAGATGTACCTGAAGGATGGCATAAAACTGATGATCCCAGTAGCCCCTGAGACTCAGGTCGATTCACAAAATTGGCCTGAGGATCAACTCCTAGCTCTGTAGCATACTTAGGAATAAAAATGTGGTGTGCATATTCCTCGAGACTCAGGTTGGGTGCGGCCGACCAACCTGAGGATCATAATCTCCTCGAGAACTATTTCGCACTTTGTAAACTGTCTGCATTGAATCATCGATGCAGTAGCCCCCGAGCCAATGGTCGGGTGGCAACACCAGATCAGGGGATCGATGTGCCCCTTTAATATTTGTAAATGAGAAGCGCGAAGCCCAGTAGCCCCCGAGCCTTAATGTGGGCACGGGTGGCTGAATTAAGGATCAATGTCCGGAGTATATCACAATTTATGTGTAATGATTCTATGTATCCAAGTACTTTACATCACTAATGCTCGGATCCGCATTGTACAAAACTTTGTTAACCAACCATCGGCTTCAACCTCTTCGGCCAGCAGCCGAAGAGTGTTCGTCCTACTTTATAAAGTCTTTATAAGGGCAAAGATTTACGACAAACAAGGCAATCCGGCCATACAGTTTTATAAACAAAGGTACGTAGAGAGATATGTTATAAAACATCTTCTGGGAAAAATAGTTCTGTTACAGGTTCCTTTTCCCAGGCTGTCATGTTGATCATGATCATGAGACCTCAACTCCAATCAATGTGGGAGGAAAATATTCAGGATTTAGTTGGGAGAAAGTTCCCGAACTCTGTGGTCCATGATGAACCAGAATTTTCGCTTCCATCGTTGCCGACCAATTATATCCTTTAAGATGGCTAGCTTTCGGCTTCACCCAGCCTGAGGTACTAATCCGGATGACCCGGTAGTAACAATCACAGAGGTGCTCCCTTTACCGCCTAGCCGAACAATTGGGAACGTAGGGGTAAGCACAGGAGCCAGGCAACCCAGCTTGGCCAAAATCTTAAGTCAAATTGATGCATATTTATGGCTTTATTACGATAATTATGGAAGGCATCGCTTGTATACTGAATACAAACACTGGTGATATATGTTTATTTTGACTCCGTTGCGACCGTTTATCAGTTGAAAGTGGTCCATCGTCGGCTTCTACCCCTTTGTAAATACTACGCAGGGTGCTTCCACAGTAACCAGACAACCCTTAGCCGACGTCTCGGTACCCGAAGGAGGTTGTGTTAGCGGAAACAAGGCAATCAGACATGCGGGCTTTATAACTTTCACTTAGTCATAGGAGCTTTAAACTGGGGAAGCTAGCTACGAGCCCCCGGTTTGTGTTCGGCACCGACCGAAGTCTAGCCATTAACACTTCGGCCAATATTATGAAAGGCCCATCGTTTAACACGGGGTAATCGGTATCGATCTATAGTGTGACACCGTCATCGGATCGCTGACCAGTTTACGCCCATTGTGACAGTCAGTTTTCGGCTTTCTCCACTGAGGTGCTTAACCATTCGAGCTGGAAGCACAATCGCAGTGGTTCTCTCTTTGCACACCTAGCCAAACAAAGCGAAACGTAGGAGGCAAGCACAGGAGTCGGGCAACCCAACTATTGACCGAAGACACAATTCAAAACTGATGCATATATAGCAATATCCGAGAATATTTTTGCCGAATCTCTAAAGGTGTCCAGCATTGCACTGCGAGACTTATGCTGGAAACACACAAAAAGTGCCATAGGCTTGGAAAACCAAAAAACTTCAGTAAAAACTTTATGTCCGAACTAAATCAAGTTTTTTGTGCCAATCCGAACATTGGTCTTAAAATTAGTTTGTGCTTCTGTCGTGTTTTAACTTGACACATCCGATCTCAAGACTGCAAGCGGGTCAGCCTTCGGCTTCAACCTCCTATCCCGAAGGCGGAGTGCTTCTCAGGCCAGTTTAGCAAACTAAACTCGAGCGGCTTTAGAGAGAAGCCAGGCTATCCGGCTATTGACCACACACTCGAGTCGAGAAAGGAGTAGTAGAAAAAGACTTTGCAACGACTGAGAAGAAAACACATTTATTATAAAATGGCTCATATAAATTTTAAGAGCCCCCAGTTAACATGGGTAGAGTTTCAAACAACGTATGCGAGCATGGTCGAACCGAACACAAATTAAAAATTTAAAAACTTTGAGCATGAAAGCGACTTAGCTGGTTAATGTGTTCGGTATTGATGACGCGGGCTGAGCTTGAAGCGGGTCGAGGTCCCAGCCCCCAAGCCGGTTTCGAGGTACCCGAGCAAAGAGCTCAGCTTGATGAAGTGGCGATGCCGTACGGTCGATGCGGTGAGGCGAAGCCCCCAAGCCCAGCCGAGGTGACAAAAACCCTCATGACCGAGGTGACGAAGAGCTCGGCAGAAAAAAGAAGTGTTTAACAATCAACGTTTGAACGAACAACTTTTTTGTTTAACACAAATATAATGTTTGGTTAAACCGAACAAGAAATAAAATAATTTAAAAAAATTTAAAGAAAAAAACTAAGCATGGAGGCGACTTAGCTGGTTAATGTGCTCGGTATTGTTGACGAGGTCCGAGCTCGTGGCGGGACAAAGACGTAGTCCGCAGCCTAGCCAAGGTCACAGCCCCCAAGCCCGAGGTAACTGAGCGAGTAGTTCGGCTTGATGAGGTGGCAATGCCGCACGATCGATGTGGCGAGGCGAAGCTCCCGGTCCAGCTAACGTGACGAAGCTGGTTGGCTGGTGACGCCGAAGTCACCGGAGTAGGTTGATGAAGAGATGGCGAAGCCCCCGGTCTAGCCGAGGTGACGGGGCAGGTCAGTAGTATGACGTTTGCAGCCCCATGCTGGCCGAGGTGTCGAAGCAGGTCGGCGTGGTGGACATCGTCTTGGTCAGCCGGATTAGTATTTGGGATTTCTTCGGAATCGTCCTCCGGTACTATGGTGCGAGGGGCGAGTCCGGCCAGGGTTGACTCCTGACGTTCGGACGCCGAAGTCGCGTCCAGTATTGAAGCTGGATACGGGATAAGAGAGGTGAGTCCGGCCAGAATTGACTCCCGATCGTCGGACGCAGAGGTCACATCCAGGCTTGAAGAAGCAATAGTGCGACGATGCTGTCGCGGGCCGGATCTTGTGACGCGGTCGATGCCCGCTTGATGAAGTGACCATGCAGCGATGCCG
The DNA here is from genome assembly GCA_011799875.1 of Thinopyrum elongatum. Classification (NCBI taxonomy): domain Eukaryota; kingdom Viridiplantae; phylum Streptophyta; class Magnoliopsida; order Poales; family Poaceae; genus Thinopyrum; species Thinopyrum elongatum. The sequence continues at coordinate 206,969,813 of CM022297.1, read as the reverse complement.
GTGTGCCCGCTCCATATAATTCATGGGGCGACAATGTTGGTGATGATTTACCTTTCATGATGCCGAACTGTTGTTCGGCTTGCCGAGATAATGATCCGAAGAGGTTGAGTTCGGCTCGATGAAGCGACGACCCGTCTGGGGCAGGTCGGCAGCCGTGCAGCAACATTTGTCAGGCTGGTTTGACACCGGCGCAATGGTGAAGGTTACCTCCGAAAAGGAGTAAAATTTGTGAGCATGTGTTCAGAAACAAAACACAATATCCTAGAAAGAGATTCCTCCAAAAGGGTTGTCCAATATCCCGTTCATGAAGAAAGATGAACTCGGGTCGGATTCGTATTCGTGCAGAAAACATATCAGAAAATCGATGCACTCATCGGAGCTTTCCTGAAGTTTAAACGGTCAGATCGAGCTGAAATTTTTAGGGGTGGTAGATACAGGAATTCCGCAGCTGATCAACGGTTGGATCTTCCAAAGGACGTCCGAGCTAGACGCTGGACTCTACGCCCTAAACTCGTCCAGATTCGACAGGGGTCCGGTATATCATAGATCGCCGGAGATTCCTCCATCGGAATACAACAAAATTTTACAGGGTTGTTATATACACAATTCCACACTATTCCACCAAAGCAATCGTCAAAGTGACACTCGAGGAATCGGCGATGGTGAATACAAATCCGCTGTATAGAAAAACAGCACGGTCGCCCGAGGACAATGTTGAAGTTGAGCCCCCGAGCTATATGGATGATTCCTCCACGATCTTGATAGAGATCGGAGTTGATGTTGATGAAGGCCCTTGTCCGATCATGACGATCTGAGGTGGAGCACAGTCCTTGGTCGAGCCAAGGTGACCAGTCGAGCCGGCGACGAATATGCCGACGTCGTAGTTGATCTTGTAGGCGAGCCATTGATCCAATGCCGATCACACAGCGGAACTCTCAATGAAAGCACCATTGTCGGCGTCAAAACCGGTAGACCTCGGGGTAGGGGGTCCCGAGCTGTGGATCTAAAATCGATGGTAACAAAGATGATGAACACGGTGTTTTACCCAGGTTCGGGCCCTCTCTATGGAGGTAAAACCCTACGTCCTGCTCTTGTATATATTGATGAAGTATCAAGGTACAGAGTTGGTCTACCTCGAGATCATATGTTGTGGTCTAAGCCCAAGGGGTATGATGAGTAATATCATAATCTATCTATCAACGAGCCTGGCCTCGGCTTATATAATGTACCGAAGGCCTAGGATAACAAGAGTCCTAGTCAGCTACGTCGGTGGAGAGGAGTCCTTGTCTTGATCACCAAGTCTTGTGGAATCTTCCTCGTATATGTCATCGGCTATCCGAACTGGCCCATTAGTGAACCGCCACGGGGGTCCTCGGCCCAACCCATTGGTCGGGACGCGACATGGTGAGTACCCCCTAGTCCAGGACACCGTCACCAGGGGCTGTGGGTGTAACAATGGTATTGATGACCTCATCATCCTCCCCTTCTTGAAATGAAGTCGTGCTCGATGGAAGGTCACCATCCTCACCCAAATAAGGCTTCAAATCTGCAATGTTAAAAGTGGGACTAACCCCAAAATCTGCCGGCAGCTCAAGTTTATATGCATTATCATTTATTTTCTCTAACACCTTAAAAGGACCATCAGCACGTGGCATTAGCTTTGATTTGCACAAATTAGGAAATCTATCCTTACGCAAATGTAACCAAACAAGATCTCCAGGTGCAAACACAACACGTTTTCTACCCTTATCTCCAGCAAATTTATATTTAGCATTCATACGCTCAATGTTCTTCTTAGTTATCTCATGCATTTTTAAGATCAATTGAGCACGTTGTTTAGCATCAAAGTTAACCTTCTTTCAAGATGGAAGAGGCAACAAATCAATAGGTGCACGAGGTAGGAAACCATACACAATTTCAAAAGGGCACATCTTAGTAGTAGAATGCAGCGAACGATTATAAGCAAATTCAATATGAGGCAAGCATTCTTCCCACATATTTTTGTTATTCTTCAAAACAACCCTAAGCATAGTAGACAATGTTCTATTGACTACTTCAGTTTGTCCATCAGTTTGGGGGTGACAAGTAGTACTAAAAAGCAGTTTAGTCCCCAACTTATCCCATAAACATCTCCAAAAGTGGCTAAGAAATTTAGTATCACGATCTGAAACAATAGTATTTGGCACACCATGCAAGCGAATAATTTCATGAAAGAACAAATCAGCAACATTAGCAGCATCATCGCTTTTATGACATGGTATGAAGTGTGCCATTTTTGAAAATCTATCCAGGACAACAAATATGCTATCCCTCCCCTTCTTTGTTCGAGGTAATCCTAAAACAAAATCCATAGATATATCCTCCCAAGGAACACTAGGTACAGGCAAAGGCATATATAAACCATGAGGATTGAGTCGTGACTTAGCTTTTTGACATGTAGTGCAGCGAGCAACAAAACGCTCAACATCCCGTCTCATCTTTGGCCAAAAGAAATGTGTAGGAAGTATATCCTCCATCTTCTTCACGCCAAAGTGTCCCATTAATCCTCCTCCATGTGCCTCCTGCAACAACAAAAGACGAACAGAGCTAGCTGGAATGCATAGCTTGTTAGCACGAAACACAAATCCATCGTTAATGATGAACTTGTTCCATATTCTCCCTTCTTTACCATTCTGCAATACATCTTTAAATTCAGCATCATGCACATATTGATCTTTGATGGTCTCCAAACCAAATATTTTAAAGTCAAGTTGTGAAAGCATAGTATAACATTGAGACAATGCATCAGCAATAACATTTTCTTTACCCTTCTTGTGTTTAATGACATAAGGGGAAGTCTCAGTGAATTCAACCCATTTAGCATGTCTACGGTTTAGTTTTGCTTGACTTTTAATGTGTTTCAAAGACTCATGATCAGAATGTATAACAAATTCTTTGGGCCATAAATAATGTTGCCATGTTTCTATGGTCCGAACAAGAGCATATAATTCTTTATCATAAGTAGAATAGTTCAGACTAGGCCCACTCAATTTTTCAGAAAAGTATGCAATAGGTTTGCCATCTTGTAATAACACACCTCCTAATCCAATTCCACTAGCATCACATTCAAGCTCAATAGTCTTATTAAAATCAGGAAGTTGGCGTAAAGGAGCATGTGTTAACTTATCTTTCAATACCGTGAAGGCTTCTTCCTGTGCGGTACCCCAAACAAAAGGCACATCCTTCTTTGTAAGCTCATTGAGAGGTGCGTCAATGGTGCTAAAATCTCTCACAAAACGCCTATAGAAACCAGCGAGTCCAAGAAAACTCCTCACCTGTGTGACCGTTTTGGGCTACGGCCAACTCTCAATAGCTTCAATCTTGGCTTTATCAACTTCAATTCCCTGTGGAGTAACGACATAGCCAAGAAAAGATACTCGGTTAGTGCAAAAGGTGCACTTCCCAAGGTTACCAAACAAACGTGCATCACGTAGAGCAATAAAAATAGCACGTAAATGTTCCAAATGTTCTTCCAAAGATTTGCTATAAATCAGTATATCATCAAAATAGACTACCACAAATCGTCCAATGAAAGCACGTAAAACTTCGTTCATTAATCTCATGAAAGTACTAGGTGCATTAGTTAACCCAAAAGGCATGACTAACCACTCATATAATCCAAACTTAGTTTTAAATGTTGTTTTCCATTCATCTCCCAATTTCATACGAATTTGATGGTATCCACTATGCAAATCAACTTTGGAGAATATTGTAGAGCCACTCAATTCATCAAGCATATCATCTAGCCTAGGAATAGGATGACGATAACGAATAGTAATATTATTAATGCCTCTACAATCAACACACATACGCGATGTACCATCCTTTTTAGGCACTAGTATAATAGGAACATCACAAGGACTAAGAGATTCATGTATATAACCTTTGTCGAGTAGCTCCTGTACTTGACGCATAATCTGCTTTGCCTCCGCTGGATTGGTATGGCATGGCGCACGGTTTGGTAGCGGCGCACCGGGAATTAAGTCAATCTGATGCTCAATCCCTCGAATAGGTGGTAATCCCGGTGGCACGTCTTGTGGAAAGACATCAGTGAACTCCTGCAAAATGTTAGTGACAACAGGAGGCAAAGAGGAAGGCACGTCCTCGAATGAAAATAATGCCACTTTGCACACAAAAGCATAGCAAACAGGTTTACTGAAATCTTGATCATCAATATCAGATTTGGTGGCAAGTAAACATGCACTTTTCAATTTAATTTCAGAAGCAACACTAGATGGTTTATTATTAGGCTTCATTTGTTGCTCAAATTCTTTTGCCACAATCTGATTTTCACTCTTATTTTCTCCTGTTTTGCTTTATTAGCTCTATTAATATCATCTTTCAAAATGGAATCAGGAGACATAGGAAGCAAAGTAATATGTTTATCCTTATGAACAAGAGTATACTGATTGTTTCTACCATGGTGTACAGAATTTTTATCAAATTGCCATGGTCTACCAAGTAATAAGGAACATGCTTGCATGGGTACCACATCACAATCAACATAATCAGCATATGTAGAGATACTAAAATGCACACGAACAATACGTGTTACATTAACTTTGCCGCTGTTGTTGAACCATTGGATGTAGTAAGGATGTGGATGTGGTCTTGTGGTGAGAGATAGCTTCTCCACCCTCTCCATGCTAGCCAAGTTGTTGCAGCTCCCTCCATGTATGATGACGCGAACAAAACGTTCATTCACAACTCCCTTTGTACGAAACAAATTATGCCTCTGATTTTGCTCAGCTTGTGTGACCTACACACTCAAAACATGTTGAGCAACCAAACTTTCATACCTGTCAGTATCTTCAGCAGCCATGTATTGGCTCTCATGATCAGAATCATCTCCACCGTGTTCTTCACTTGTAATAAGAGCCAAAGTCTCCTCATCATAGTCACTAGCGGACTCATACCCACTATCCTCAGTAGCAATCATAACATGCGGAGATTTTCATTCTCTCGCAAAATGACCTCTACCCTTACAATGATGACAAATAATATCATGTGTGTGCCCTGTTAATGCCATGGATGAAGAAGAGCTCTATGCAGGCCCGGTAGGTGTGCTCTTGGCAGATAGTGTTGGTAGTGCCTGCTTTCTTGTATCACGGCTAGAGGTGGCAGCTGATGGAGGTGCTGGTGTAGAGAACGTGTGGAAGTAGAAGATGCACGTGGTGTCCATGATGAAGGTCGACCTGCAGAAAAGTTAGTTCGCGCCAATGCCTATCGATCCTGCACTTCATGTTCATCTTTGCAAGCAAGATGGAATAAACAACTGATATTGTTATACTCCTTATACTCTAAAATGGTCTGAATCTCTTTATTTAATCCACCCATAAAACATGCAAGCATAGCTTCATTATCCTCAACAATACCACATCTAATCATGCCAATTTGTAATTCCTGGTAATACTCCTCTACAGAATTCTTTTCCTTGTCTCAAACGCTGCAATTTTTGAAGCAATTCACGTTGACAATATGGTGGAACCCAATGAGTACGCATAGCAGTTTTCAAAGCAGCCCAAGTAGTAGGGATATTATCATGATATAATCTACAATGTTCAGACCACCAAACAGAAGCAAAACTAGTGAATTCACAAACAGCAGCAGCAACACGTCTATCCTCAGGATATTGTAAGCATGTGAAATGTTGTTTAGTTTATAATTCCCATGTAAGATATACATCAGGAATGTATCTACCATCAAATAGTGGAATATTCAATTTTAGTTCAGGAATATGGTCATAATCTCGTACCTGAGGTGGTGCTGCAGCCCTACCGTTGCGATTATAAGCATGAGGACGACCTGGTGGTGGTGGTGCTGGTAGTTGCACGTAGTTCTGATTTTGATCAACCTCATCCTTGTAATAGTCCTCCAGCTTTGCAGTAGCAGCAGGAGATACATAAGCATCAACAACAGTAGCAGCGGCACCAGAAGTTTGTCCTGGCTCAAGAGGAACACGATACGCTCACCCTGCTGGATCGCGGCGTGGAGGTTGTGGTAGAGGTGTGAGTACTGCATCGAACTTGGCGTCCAACTTGGTGTCAATTGTCTTCTCAACGTCATCAATCCTCTCCAGTGCCTTTCCAAAACTGGCCATCACGTCTTCCACCTGCTGACTCAACATTTGCCAAAATTTATCATGAAGCTCCTTCTTCGTCATGTTCTCCCAGTCAATCTTGTTGGCTTGTAGTCCTACCATGGTTAGCAGCAATAGAAACACACAAGAATATGATCCTACAGACTACTAGAAAGTGGTGGTGGTGGGGTGGCACAAATCCGTCAAGAAAATCTCAAATTCTTAACAGTTCTTACCCAACAGCAGGTGGTGATCGACAACCGTTGTAGTCACAACTCTCAAAGCTTGGACAGAGCGATTGCCAGGTGGTGTCAAATGCACGATGTAGATGTATGTGGAGCTGGGAAGGCGTATGATATGGTAGCAAAAATGTCAGCAATAATCAATTCAGAGATGCAAAGTTGAATAAATGCTCAACGACGGTACTGTGCTGGTCCTAGGCTAGACCGTGCTAGAGACGCGATCCTAGAACACTAACAAAATCACGGTGCGGCACGTAAACAAGGGAGGAGCACACTCTGAATTTTTTTTCTTTTTTGTTCACTTTTTTCCTCTTTTTTTTGCTCCGCAACAATTGTTTTTCGAAAAAGTCTACAAATGGTCTAAAAACTGCTTAGCTAGAATTTTTTTTGAAACTGGAACTATTTTTCTTGTATGGGTAACACGGAAGTTGGGGAATCCGACTTGTTCACGACTCGTAGTATCGCGTGATCTGGAACTCGAGAATAAAGGAACAAATACTAGACTCGAACTAGGACTGGTGGCAGAGATGAATCTGGTGGAACTCAGACTGGTGATGGTATATGATGGGCGGTGGAGCACGGACTGGTGGCAAATCTGTGGTGGAGGTGGACTCGGATTGGCATGATGGTGACCTGATGGATGTATATGACTTGGATTGGTGGCGGATATGCGGTGGATGTATATGGACTCGGATTGGCAGTGGATATTTCGTGATGGTATATGGCGGCGGCGATGACGATGGTGTGGCAGTGACGTGAAAACCTGTGACCAGAACTCGAAACTCTAAGGTAACTAGACGCTAAGACCACCAACTCAACACGATGATGCAACCACAAATTCAACAAAGCAAAACTCTAAAAAGATTATGCAAAGGTTCAGATTGGTTCGGATATGATGAACTAACCCTAAATTTTATTTTTGGCTTTTTCGTGAACTGTAGGTATGAAGAACAGACTCGATCTAAACTATGAAAAACTGGAAAATCTCACCGAGCAACCTGGAAATCTGATACCACTTGATAGAGGCGAGGGTGTCCCGATCTTTCGATGAGATGATAACTATTGATTTGGTGGAGCTGACTTTGACGATCCAACTACAAACGTGCATGACATTGCACCTTAGCAATCGTTAAACCAATCTCCTGAGGTTACTGACGATGCTGGAAGCACGATCAGCCTAACCACGAAGGTCTATTCTTGCACGCAATCAAAGAACAAGCAAGAATATGATAATGCAATCTGAATATTGTGAATATAGATGAAGTATTGATAAAGGTGGGGATCCGAAAGCGATCTTGGTCTGGTCGTTGGGCACAAACAAAGTACACGAAGTTGCAATAGCTAACTTTTAACTAAACAAATCCCAAAGTCTAAACGACGCCCTAAGGGCTGAATATATGGAGGAAGAGGGGGAAATTCATGACCCTTGGAAGAGGGGCCCGAAACCAACCCTAACTCTTGTTTCCCCACATATACGGACTCTAAAAGTAGCCTATACTCAAGTATTTAGAAACTACATGGGCCTGGCCCAAAAATAGGGTGGCGCAGCACCTAAAATAAGCTATGGATGTAATTTATGAAGGGGCATCTTGTATATTTCGTCCATGTCTTTGTATGTCATCACGGAGGCTTCAAAGTGCTGAAATATGCACTAGAAATGCCATTCTGGTTCCCTTCGCATGCGCCTTCATCTCCATGCTTGATCCTGCTCCAGTGTTCATCCCTCTTGTCCATGCTAGGCCCTTCATTAGTAATCAACACAAATGTATCCAATTTAGGCAGCATCATATTCTCATGAACATTAGAATTGTTACCAAGAAATGAAAGTACCTGGTAATTCAATTGGCGTGCGCGAGCTCTAGTAATTGGTCCAGTATGTATAGCACCAGGGGTTGTGAGTGTAACAATGGTATTGATGTCCTCATCAGATATGGAGAGGGTGAGAGAGCGAGACGCGAGAAACCCTATCAAACAAGAGGCTACACATACAATGGAGTAAAAAAATCTCGATAGCAGTGGTTTTAAATAGAATACGCGTGTTCCCAGAAAAAAGAAACGAAAACTAGCGGACAAATCTTTTTTCAATGTACCAAGAAAGAAAACTCGATCAATAACACGCCCCTGCTTCCAGATCGCACTTCGTATCGCTCATGTCTGGTCCTCGACCCTCCATTATTAAGTGAACAAATTAAAGCACCAAATTACTACGTAAGTTGCCTCTTCATGTACAAATGCACTCCATCGTGTACTCAGGGGTATGTCGGAGGCAGAGTGAGTGCGTGTATATTTCTTCTTGTACGTAGTACTCCATTTATCTCACTTCATATTGTTTCCCACTCCTATGATATTCCTATCCTAGGAACAAAATGAGGCGGTACTAAGTTTGTGTGTGTAGGGAGAACGAGTCATCGATGATGTGTACGAGTAGTCATGAGAGTCGTCACTATGTGTGTGTGCACGCACAAACACACATAGAATACATATTTGTGTTTACGTAAAATTCTTACTTTCATCTCCATATCCATCTTTACGTACGTCCAGCATCTCTCGTTTGCGGGCGTCCGGACCGCTGCCACGCCCGCTCCTGACTGCCCTGGCCAACCCGAACCATCTTGATCACCCGCGCGCGCTTCTCGCCTGAAACGGTCAATGCCGCATTCATGCCCGACCAGAGCTGACGCGACCTCTCACTGGCATCGGCATTCAAGTGGCGCACCGGCCGAGGGAGCGCCGCCCGTGCCGCTTCCCAGTGACGTGACTGCTCCGTGTTCAAACGACACCACGACCGGACACAACATGCATGTAAAAAAGTTCTTGGGAGTCCGTGCTATAGCTAGCTGTCCTCCCCCTCCTTGACTATCTCTTCCAGTAGTACTCCATGGCACGATCCATTGACAAGCAGGCAGGAAAGTTTGCGTATATTCGGTTTGCGGTGAGTGGCATGCCGAAAGACCGTGTGGGGCGGAGGCTTGTGTGGGGTGAGACACGAACACGATAGATGTGATTTAAATGTTTAGTTTTGCTCGATGGCGCGATCCACCGAAACAAAACGTTCGTTTCCAAAAGAATATTGTAGTATACTGTACTGCATGAGGGAGAAACAGATTCAATGAAGAGTGATGGTTGCTTCTTCCGTCCAACTTACTGCCATGCCTATGTGATTTGACGGCTCATTGGTCATTATTACTGCGGCGGTAGAGCGTCGTTGATTAGGACATGACTACATTGGATACGACCAAAAATATTGCATACATACATATTTGTGAGGTGATTTCTAATGCAAACTATTCAATAATTTATTTATGTTATCCGGAACAAAAATACTTCACAGACTTTTGTGCCATGTCTAATTGGAGGTGTATGGGACATTTGTACAATCCACATATGAAGATAAGGGAGAAAGGGACGTTTAGGTGCTGTTCAAGAAGTTCGGCCACGTCACTTTTAGCACAAGAGAAGATAGAGTCCAAGTCTCTCATGTTCTGCACTCAGATTCGGACTGCACAGACATACCTGACTCAAAACGTCAATTTCTCTTTCATCCGGACTCCGAATTGGGTGATTCCTTTTTTGTTGGAAAGTAGATTTCGTGCACTTTCCTACCCAACTAGATTCACCTTCAAATTCGTCCTGAGTGTTGATATAATGCCTAAACAATCTGACGCTGCAGTAGAATCCAAGTCAAACTACAAGTCCAAAGGTGTTGCATCACCTCCACTTGGGCCCATGAGCCTTGTACGACCTAGATTTAGTTTTAGGCTGCCTTGGGATGTCCTCCCACCTCCTTGGCTGCCACCCCTTGCTCCTATATAAGTAGATCCCTCTAGTATCTTTTCCCTTGGGATTTGTTTAGTTAAAAGTTAGCCATTGCAACTTCGTGTACTTCGTTTGTGTCCAACGACCAGACCAAGACCACTTTCGGATCCCCACCTTTATCAATACTTCATCTATATTCACAATATTCAGATTACATTATCATATTCTTGCTTGTTCTTCGATTGCATGCAGGAATAGACCTTCGTGGTCAGGCTGATCGTGCTTCCGGCATATCTAATTGTAGGTGTATGGGACATTTGTACAATCCACATATGAAGATAAGGGAGAAAGCGACGTTTAGGTGCTGTTCAAGAAGTTCGCTCACGTCACTTTTAGCACAAGAGAAGATAGAGTCCAAGTCTCATGTTCTGCACTCAGATTCGGACTGCACAGACATACCTGACTCAAAACGTCAATTTCTCTTTCATCCGGACTCTGAATTGGGTGATTTATATTTTGTTGGAAAATAGATTTCGTGCACTTTCCAACCCAATTGGATTCACCTTCAAATTCGTCCTGAGCGTTGATATAATGCCTAAACAATCTGACACTACAGTAGAATCCGAGTCAAACTACAAGTCCAAAGGTGTTGCATCACCTCCACTTGGGCCCATGAGCCTAGTACGACCTAGATTTAGTTCTAGGCTGCCTTGGGACGTCCTCCCACCTCCTTGGCTGCCACCCCTTGCTCCTATATAAGTAGATCCCTCTAGTATCTTTTCCCTTGGGATTTGTTTAGTTAAAAGTTAGCCATTGCAACTTCGTGTACTTCGTTTGTGTCCAACGACCAGACCAAGACCACTGTCGGATCCCCACCTTTATCAATACTTCATCTATATTCGCAATATTCAGATTGCATTATCATATTCTTGCTTGTTCTTCAATTGCATGCAGGAATAGACCTTCGTGGTCAGGCTGATCGTGCTTCCAGCATTGTCAGTAACCTCAGGAGATTAGTTTAGCGATTGCTAAGGCGCAACATCGTGCACGTTTATAGTCAGATCGTCAAAGTCGGCTCCACCAAATCGATAGTTATCATCTCATCGAAAGATCGGGACCCTCACCTCTATCAATTGTGGAGCGTCTGCACTCTTATTTATTTATTCTGTGATAAAACTAACTTTCTCCACTCTTACACCGGAGGAGTGCGAAACACGGCAGCCTAGTGAGTACATGGCCCTCCTCACACTATCACCATATTCCTTGGCCATCGTGTGACACCTCCGGTCCTTTTTTCTTTGTGGTTGCGGTAGTACTATTGGAAAGAGTAGCACAAAGATGCTAAGGCGTAGACCATTGCGGGAAAAAGTGAGATTTTCTTATACGCATACAAAAAAGGACCGGAGGGACTACTACAATGCTAGTATGAAGCTTTCAGATTTTGCTTCATGTATGTATCCTGACTCCAAGGTTGCCCCATTACAACATTCCATCAAATACAAAGGAAAACTAACACGCATGCTGATGCATCTCAATGATTCATAGATCATAGCCAATATTTACTTCACAACTAAAGACAAAAGTTGTGAGAGTGTGTACAAGAAATAACTACTAATGAAGTCTCTAGGCCTTAAACCCTAAACCCTAAACAAGATTTAATTTCCTGGCTAGGTAGAACCTGTCGAAGGGAAGAATCTTGGCACCCTCGGATCATACGATGCTTTTGTGCAGTTCCACTAAAATCGAGCTGAGCATCCCAGTTGGCAAAGATATTGAAGAAGTGTGATTAGAATAATAGTAGTGGCACTAGTTCATGAGACATAAACTCATCACAAATAGAAGCCGGTAGAAGTAGAGAAATATCCACATGGAGATGGAGCTACGTGGGGACCTGTGGCAGTGGAGCAAGTCAGCTCCAAAAGGAAGTTGTACCTGGGACATCGGGGTGTAGCTAAAAGGGCGGTGGGAGGCGGCATTGGCCCATACCGCGGGGACCCCCGATCGGGACGCACCGACAGTGGGTTTTCTCCCTCGCCGCTGTCGACCGTGTCTACACAGAACATCCTCCCCTTCTCCCGGCGGCGGGATCAGGCCGGATCTCTGACAAGCGGTGTGGCCACCGTCGTTTTATGCTTGTGAAGAGAGCAACCCAAGCAAGCAGGCTTGTAGCTTAGGCTCCTGCTAGTCTATATATAGTGGAGCGGTTTTCTTTTTCTCTCCATATCAACCTTTTTATATTGCGTACGTGTCGTTGAAGAGTGAAATGATGGTTGCTTCGTACGACTAACTTACTGTGTGACTTGATTGCTCATTAGTCATATTACCGCGGCCCCTGCATGTACTCCCCCTACGTGTATGACCATTCCTGAGTCTCGCTTGTACTTATCTCTATTTTCTTGCATGACACGTGCACAGGATGCGCATAGAGGCATTTTGTTCCTGCACGGCTCCTTCCGGTTTACTACTAGTACTCCCTACATCCTAGTTTATCGGTCCATTTTGTGGGCTCGTTTTCCTCAAGAAATTGTCTTTACTAATGTATTAATATCGGGAATGCAAGCGTGAACAACGAATGATTAAACCTTGCATGCAACATTTTGACAAAGCATTGACATATGAACATGTGAATATGAGGGACTACAACCTCGTACATGCATGCAACAGTCACACGTACACATGCACACAAAAACGTGTGCGACGCCCTAATGCATGCATGTCCGAGCACACGACGGAACACACACGGTCACGCTCAAGTGCTCAACCTACACGTGCATGCACACACATACTCAGCCAGGGTGAGCTAGTGACTGTATAAACACCGGGAAATGTATATATTGACCGCAATGAGCGTATTATGAAGTCCATTGATCGTATTTTTACAAATATACAGTGACAGCCAGTGTATTTATCTCGTTTCAAATTAAGCCATATTAATCAGAAAGCAGGCAGTATGGACTAGCATTACTTTGTTGTGTTCCATCAACTTGCAGAACGAGGAGAATCTTGGAGGACGAGGAGAAGCTTGCGCGCGGTGGCTCGCAGGACAAGGAGAAATTTTTTACTAATGAAAGCTCTCCCTCGCTCAGGCCGTGGACGTGCAGCAGTTAATTCAGTGTCAGATTGCCAGAAGCATACATTGTACTAGTACCATCATTGTTCGACTTCCCGAAGAGGCGAAGAGCCAAGCGCAAGGTTTACTAGCATTCCGAGTAGTATTACGTACTAGTACTATTAGTACTACTACTATCCAGGTACTACTAGGAACCGCATGGTGGAGCGTCTGCACTCTTATTTTATTTTAATCTGTGATAAAGCAATCTTCAACACATTTGCTTCTCTTCGAGGGTTCCCGCATGTGATAATGGAAGTTGATTGCATGGAACACTCGCCACAATTCTCACTTAATTTTGGCTCCTATCCTGTTAGAAATAGGAGGGCTTAGTAATAATTTCTCTTTTTTTATTATTCAACATGTAAACAGGTCAGCAAACCTTCCGGCGCATCTTTGTGTGAAGCGTGCTTGCACTTTGAATGTGACCGAGAGCAGCCTTAATGAAACACCTCGCTTCCTTTTTTTGCGGGGTACCTCGCTTCCTAGTGACCAGTCTCTTGGCTGATTGTCCTAAGAATGCTTACATATGAATAAAGCTCTATCATTTACCCACACAAAAAATCAAGTCATATTAACCAGAAAGGAGGCAGTACGGACTACCACTACTTTGGTCTGTCCCGTCAAGTCGCAGAACAAGGAGAAGCTTGCAGGACAAGGTGAAGCTTGCTTACGCCCTCTCCATCTACCTCAAGCGCGGTGGCTCGTAGGACGAGGAGAAGCTTTTGACTAATACAACAAACCCTCGCCCAGGCGGTGGATGTGCAACAGTTCATTCAGTGTTAGATTGCTAGAGGCATACACTGTAGTACCATCATTGTTCGACTTCCCGAAGAGGCGAAGAGCCAAGTTCAAGGTTTTGTAGTACGAGTAGTACTACTAGTATAGAGGTACTAGGAATCGCATGGTGGAGCGTCCGGACTCTTACTTTATTTTAATCTGTGATAAAGCACACATTTATTCGGGAGAAGTGCAGAAAACGGTAGCCCAATAGTACTATTAAAAAACATCGAACATGTAATGATGACATCGATCAACCATGCTCTAATATTTCTTGGCCTCCATGCGATACCTAGCCCGTCTGTGTTCTCGCTCCTCGTCTCGAGCGGGGGTTGGCCATTTTGCCGTCAATTGAGATCGGTTTGCTCACACTCCGGTCCCACATGTCAAGTGATATGCCAAGAGGAAGCGCCTTGACCGACAGGCCATACGCGCACTTGGTTTTGCACCTTCATACTAGTATGAGCGGATTCAAAGAAGAGTGTATTGATGGTTGCTTCGTCCGAGCAACTCACAGTGGGAAAGGTGGGGCTTATGATTTGACTCCTCATTACTCACTATTAGTGCAGCGCAACGACCGGGCTAAGTCTCCCATGCGGTTGTGCACTCTAATTTGGTGCATGGCACATGGAACCGGATGCTGAATGGCTTCTGGCAATGCTGTCAAGCTTTTAGAATTTATTTACATAATTGACGTACAAATAATTTTCCAGCGACATGATTGTACAATCCTCTGAAGCTTTTAGCTTACGTTTCATGTGTCTTGCCAGCTGGAAGGTTGTCTCGTTAAAACATCAATCAAATACTAGAAAGGAAACTAACATCCATGCTCTTTCGGAAAAAAACTAACTTCGTTGCTAATGCATCTCAATGATTAGCATATCAGAGCTAATATTTACATCACAACTAAAGACAAAGTTGTGAGAAGGTGTTAAATTAAAATTGATCCATGCTTTCATTGGCAGCAACTTCCCCCCAGCTCTGTCTAAATCAACAAGGCATGTTGGGAAAAAAAGTAGCTTTCAGGAGCAAGGAACATAACGATCATTTTGTGCAGTTCCACTAAAATAGAGCTGAGCGTCCCTGTTCCAAAGATATTGAGTAAGTGTGATGACAATAATAGAGGACTTTTGATGAAACAATAAACACACAAATAAAAGCCGGTCACCTTTGCAGTCTCTCCTAAGACTAACTAGTTGGAGAAGATTAAGCAAATAGTTGAAGAAGATTAGGCTCGGAGTTGGATGAGGAGGATAGAGCAAAACCAATCCCCTTTGTGCAGTCCCACTGAAATGTAGAAACGTTACCCGTGTGACATTTTAGCAAAATTGCACAAAACACTCTTAAGAAAAAAGTGATTTGTGCAGTTCACCAAAAGCTCGCAATAGCGACGACGTGAAATGGATAGCCCTGTTTGCAAAAATAGGTAGAAAGGAAACAATTACTGGCCAATAACAGTTTATGACACATATGCCGACAAAAAAGAAGCATATTCCTTGTCCTAAGGGAAGATAGCAGCACGGTTGTTTATCTAAAACGGTGTGAGGACGAGATTGCAACATGGAAAGTACGCCGGCCAAGCTATGTTTTGGGCAAAGAACTAGGGAGGATCTACATGTAGGATTTTCCACATGCATCAACGTGGGAAGATGGGCAGTGGAGCAAGGCCAGAGGAAGCTATACCTGAGGGTCGTCGAGATGTAACTAGTTGGGTGCCGGCGGCCGGGATCTGCCCATACTGCGGCAACGAGCAAGTGGCAAAGGCCCTACCGCGTCGGAGCTTGGTCAGAGAGAATGGCGAGTACCACAGATCGGGACGTGCTGCCTCGACGCCGTTGAACTGAGAAACGATGCACATCCTCCCTTTCCACCGGCAGATGGGATGCGGCCGGATTAGTGACCAACGGTGAGAGAGAGAGGCCACCGCCGCCTGTGTGAGATACTGTGAAGAGAGACAAACCCCGGCAAGGCAGGCTCCAATGTATATAGTGGAGCCGATTTCTTTTTTCTCGATGACAATCATTTTATATTCTATTTGTGCCATTGAGGAATATAACTTTATATAAAATTAACGCATCAAGTCGAACTTTGTTCCGTGTACGCATGGTACACAACCCTCCTTCAAGTAAACAACTGCTACACGCGTCAAATTATCACGTGGGCTGCCTTTTCTCGTACAGAAATGAGCTCCATCATGTACCCGCACGGGTGTGGCCGGGAACGAGACCTGAGTACGTGCGACTGATGACCCACAAGTATAGGGGATCAATCGTAGTCCTTTCGATAAGTAAGAGTGTCGAACCCAACGAGGAGCAGAAGGAAATGACAAGTAGTTTTCAGGAAGGTATTCTCCGCAAGCATTGAAATTATAAGTAACGAGTAGTTTGATACCAAGATAATTTGTAACGAGCAAGTAACGGTAACGGTAAAAAAAGTGCAGCAAGGTAGCCCAATCCTTTTGAGGCAAAGGACAGGACAAAACAGTCTCTTATGATAAGCAAAGCGTTCTTGAGGGTACACAGGAATTTCATCTAGTCACTTTCGTCATCTTGGTTTGATTTGTGTTCGCTACTTTGATAATTTGATATGTGGGTGGACCGGTGCTTAGGTGTTGTTCTTACTTGAACAAACCTCCTACTTATTATTAACCCCCTCGCAAGCATCCACAACTACGAGAAAAGTATTAAGATAAAATCTAACCATAGCATTAAACTTTTGGATCCAAATCAGTCCCTTACGAAGTAGCGAATAAACTAGGGTTTAAGATTCTGTCACTCTCGCAACCCATCATCCAATAACTACTCGACAATGCATTCCCTTAGGCCCTAATAAGGTGAAGTGCCATGTAGTCGACGTTCACATGACACCACTAAGGGAATCACAACATACATACCATCAAAATATCGAACACATATCAAGTTCACATGATTACTTGCAACAATATTTGTCTCATGACCTCAAGAACAAAAATAACTACTCACAAATGATAATCATGCTCAAGATTAGAGAGGTATTAAATAGCATAATGGATCTGAACATATAATCTTCCACCAAATAAACCATATAGTAATCAACTACAAGATGTAATCAACACTACTAGTCACCCACAAGCACCAATCTAAGGTTCCGGTACAAAGATTGAACACAAGATATGAACTAGGGTTTGAGAGGAGATGGTGTTGTTGAAGATGTTGATGGAGATTTACCTCCCCAAGATGGGAGAGTTGTTGGTGATGATGATGACGATGATTTCCCCCTCCGGGAGGGAAGTTCCCCCAGCGGAATCACTCCGCCGAAGGGCAAAAGTGCTCCTACGCAAGTTCCGCCTCGAGACCGCGGCGCTTCGTCCCGAAAGTCCTCCTCTTATTTTTTTCTAGGTCAAAATGACTTATATACCAGAAGAGGGGCACCGGAGGTGGGCCGAGGAGGGCACAACCCACCAGGGCGCGCCTGGGCTCCCTGGCGCGCCTTGGCTCCCTGGCGCGCCCAGGTGGGTTGTGCCCACCTGGTGGGCCCCCTCTGGTAGTTATTTTCTCCAATAATTCTTATATATTCCATAAAAAATCTCCGTGAAGTTTCAGCTCATTTGGGGTTGTGCAGAATAGGTGGCCTGACGTAGCTTTTTTAGGTCCAGAATTCCAGCTGCTGGTATTCTCCCTCTTTATGTGAACCTTGCATATTATGAGAGAAAAGGCATTAGAATTACTCCAAAAAGCATTATTATACATAAAAACAATATAAATAATAGTAGGAACACTTGATGCAAAATGGACGTATCAGCGTCGTGCGTGCACCTCTTCTGTACGTGCAGGTACGTACGTGGGTGTGTGTGAGAGAGATGGTTTGTGCGAAACAGAGGCAATGTGTCGATGATATCTCAAAAAAAAATGTTACATATGCAATGTGTGTGAAACAGAGGCCTGGATATATCATATATAGAGGGAGCGATCCACGAGAAGAGAGTGGAGGGATCATTGGCGTGAGATATCGATAGAATCGAAGAGAGGGATGAAGTGTGTGGGTGCGCGATCGATAAAGAGTGCCATCAAATTTGTGTTTGCCCGCGTCAAAGATATAGGGCGGCTGGCCTACTGGAATGTGAGAGGGGAGAGGTGCAGTTTGTCTCTCTGGCATGGATACCTACCTACAGCGTTCGACTATCGGTGTGTGCGTGTGGGGAGGGACATAGAACTAACTATAGAGAGGTAGATCGACTGGTATATGTGTGGAGAAGGAGAGATACCTAGCTATGTATTGAGGGAGATCGATCGGCGTCCATGCATATGTGTAGCAAAGGAATAAGGTTCGAATAGAGAAAAAGCTAGAGTGTCGAAGGGTTGGTGGTCGAGTTGCTTCTCACAAATGGTGGGAGAGGCCTGCTAGACAAACGGCGATTATGACTGTAATATCAATAAGAGAGAGGATGCGTGCCTATCTGTGCATGTGCGTGTGAGAGACAGGTCGAGAGGCATTCAAGGATGATGAGGCGGGATGATATGGCTGTGGTAAGTAAACATAACTACATATGAAGATCAATCGTCATGTGTCGGAGAAAGGGAGAGACATAACTAGTGAGGTACGTCGATCGGCGCGTGGGGAAAAGAGTTATAGTTGACCTAGATCGGTAGGTATACATGCATGCATGTGTTAGAAGCAAATAAGGCCCGGAGAGACGGATAGAGAGAGAGAGAGAGAGAGAGAGAGAGAGAAGGATGCAGCTAGGAGGTGGTGTGAGAGGCCTACTATATCAAGGGGGGAGGAGTGTGTGAGTATGAGATCGATGCAAAGAGGGGCGGGAGTGTCCATGTGCGTGGAACCGTATTAGACAGAGGGGGGCATGGACGGTGAGAAGATAAGCGGGAAAGCGTGTGTTTGTGGTAGGCCCACTTGGCTAGAGAGGTATATCGACCGGTGTGTGCCGGAAAGAGGGAGCCGGGGGGCCTACACACACCGTGGGTGAACGACACTACATGTGAACAAGAGAAACAACGAATGTGCACGATGGAGAGAATGCTGAGGGAAGGTGAGAGGGGGGCGGGCGTTTGCATGCATGAGAGAAAGTTAGCGCTAGCTACAAAGAGAAGAGGATTGGGTGGGTGTAAAAGACGAATAGAGATCATAATTCATTATAAAAGTGGATTCGAATATTTGAACAAGAGATCATAGTGTTTTAAACCGACGCATGCATGAATATAATGGTGATACGCATGGTGTGGTTATGAACATGTTATACTACATATAATATATATAACATTTATTTGAATTTGTGATAATGTGTGGCCTTTGCAGCTCAGGGCTAAATACTTGTCATAATGTAGGTGGCGGGGCACTATACTTTGTGTGATAAACACAATGTACATATGAAACAAGGTTTAGATTATGAAGATCTAGCTAGTACTTCAAATGTACTATTATTTGGAATCGACATCAAGTGTACTCAAAATTTTGAATTCGAGTTCATATATATAGTACACATAGTTCATATCTAACTCTATAGTAATCATGTGGTGTGTTGTTAATATAATGTACAAATGTTGGTTTAATTTGGCAACAATCATGATTGTGGATTTTTATTCAAATAGAGAAATGAATTCAAATTTAGTTGGAATTGCAGCGGTAGTATATACATTTGGAATGCACTAAAATGATCGTATGAGTAGGTTACATGCATTATACAGCTAGCGAAAATTTTTAATTGGACATAACATGGATTCATAGTTTTGAATAGCATTTGTATAGTAAAACGGGACAAGACTCTCCCTTTGTGTGGTGCGAATAGTTTTTTTTTTTGTTTTTTTGTCGAGGGAAGTGCGAATTGATTTGGTACGTACATTATTACACATTAGGCTTGTCCCAAAATTTCAACCCGCGCCTTGTTATCCCGAAAATTCAGATATCGCTTTGTCTGTTTGTGCTCCGAAAACTCGCGCCTTCACAACCCGCGCCTTGCTATCCCGAAATCACAACGCGCACAAAAACTCCCTCGAGCTGCCAAATCCTGACACGCGAAATCCCCCTTCTAACCCTGAGCCGAAAGGGCCGCTAGTTCAAATCATTGGGGGTACTTTTGTAACACACTTACACACCCTACATTTTGGACAAGCGCGTCCATAAGTCATGGTTCCCCCCTCCCATCACCTCCTTTTCGCCATTCGAAAACCAAGGCCACCATAACATCTCTGCTCCAGCCACAAAACCCCACCCATCGCTGCCCAACCGGAGCCTCTCCGCCGACGACGTCGTCCACCACAACAGCTCGACGTCCCTCATCCACCACCCCGGATTAGAATCCGTCGTTGATCTCGTCGTCCCGCCGGTTCAGCCACCCCGTCCTTCACCTCCAAGGAGCTACTCCAATGATCGCCTCGTCTATTGCGGCTGCTCCATCCCCACAGCACCGCCTTAACCTACTCCACCGGAACCGCAACATCCTCATCGACTCCTCGAACAAAGCTGGGGCCTACTCGACGCCACCAAAGAGGTTGTACACTCATCGCATTGCACCTTCTCCTTAACTCGACCTCCAGGCGCCATCGGTGCTCGATCCCGCTCCCCCATGGCGCATCTACCTCGACGCTGGCGCCGCCGGTGACATCTTCACAGTGGCTCTCCCCCAGTGCGAGGTTCCCATGGCGGCGGCATCCATACCAGCTGGAGCTGTTGCTACTGCTCCGGTTCTCGCTCGCTCACGCTACTGCTGCTCCGGCTCTCGCTCACCCACGCTACTGCTGCTCTGGCTCGCGCTCGCTCGCGCTGCTGCTCTGCTCTTCCCCTCGCTCGTGCTGCTGCTCTGCTCTTGCTCTCGCTCACGCTGCTGATGCTAGTACACGGGCTGCTGCAGCTACACGAGTTGTTGCTCTGGATCTAGTTCGCTTTGCTGCTCCGGCTGCTATCTGCTACTGTGTTCCCTGTCGATCGCCTCCTGATTTAGATCATTGTTTCTCTACTACTTGTGCTCGAGCCGCCTAAACTACACTTGAAGTGCTTCTCTGCTACCAGTGTGTTCAGTTTCGACAGTAACATTCAGATTCCAAAGTAAATTTCAGTTTTGACAGTTAAGTTCAGGGTCAACAGTTTTTAACTCATCTGTTGTAGTCAGGTGTTTTTTGGTGATGTAAATTTTCCATCTACCACTTTTTGGTAATATTGGAGATGCTATTAGAATCCCACTTGAAGTTAACGATGTCTATCTTGTACTGCTTCAGCATCGACGTCTTACGGGTCACCGGAGCTGCTCCAATGATGGAGCCATCCATCACAACAGAACAGTACCCTGGACGCCGTCTATAGACACCTCAGATCTTCCTCCACACCTCCGACAGCCACCTCTATTGCAACTTCTTCAGCGACCAACCCAATGATGATCAGATCGACACGGCTACGCCAAAGAGGTTGTACACTTGTCGCATCACTTATTACTCTACATTCATGTCGATCCATTAGGGCTATTTTGGTTCAAAGGAAAAAGTGAAGGAAAAACATAGCAATAGGAAATTTTCCTATGGTACTCTACTATTTAATTATTCATGCATTTGGTTGAAAGGAATGGAGCAAAACATCCACCTGGACCTACTTTTCAAAATCCTATCCATGAAAACAAGACTAAGTGCATTAGTGGCAGAATAACATTCTAACTGTACACATTTTCATATGGTTTCACTTTAATTTGGCCATGTTTCTTTGCATTCCTCTGTTCTTCCAATTCCTATGAACCAAACACCCAAGTTGACATAAATCCTGTGTTTACAAATGCTTTGTTTCCCACGTGCATTCGTATCCTATTCCATTGTTTTTCCTATCCCTACATTTTCAGAATCCTACAAGCCAAAGGAGCCCTTACAGAATTACTTCAGTTACAGATAGGTGTCGAAGAAAACTTTGTGTGGTTTTTCATGCTCCTGCCGCGATGTCGTCCACCTCACCTGAGTTGCTCCATCGACAGAAGCATCCACCCTACCAGACATCACGACTCCTGACCGTCTTTCGCGGCCTCAGATCTCCTTCCCTACTGCCGGCACCCTCCACAACTGCATCACCATCATTGACTCTGCAGATGAACCTGAGGAGTTCACGGGTCCGCAAAGAGAGGTCACACTCTTTTGTTTCTGCTTATGTTATGCATTGCATCACCATGGGAAAGAGATGGCTTCGCCGTGTATAAGTGGACGATCACCAAGTACTCATCATCTTCAAGCTCAATATTGGCACTCTCCAATGTCGTACCGTCTAGTGATTCCTTCAAAAGGAGCAAGGACAACAAACACTTGGAAAAACAAATGTGGTTAGCGTTAGTGCAAAATGAAGCATTCAAGAGGTGATTCACCCAACAAGCGTTGTCATCAAGCATAGCATATGGTGTGACAAAGGATTGTGACATGGCGTGTAAGCACATAAATTGAGCACAATCAAGGACATCATGGAAACAAGCATGCAAATGGGAGGTAGAGACGCAAATATGTGTGACAAGAGAACAAGCATCTACCTCGATGTCATAGCAAGCATGCATAAAGAGCTCAATGAAAGGTCTATGGTATGCATAAGAATCATTCACAACATCAAAGTAAATGAATTGTCTAAACATGGGTAAAGTGCAAGACAATCCAAGCATAACATGCATAGGGTGTAGTGAAAATAGTGTGGCACTCAACACAATAGAAGTTCATCATGTGTGAGGCAATCAAGTAAATCATGTGTAAGCAATGGGGCATGACATATGTGAAGAGATAACATTGTTGCAACCAAACATATGATAGGAGCAAGTAATCCACAAGTCGGATGCAACACACAAGGCATATATATCATGAGGCATGGCAATGTGGCAATGACAAGTCAAAGAAAGATCTCTAGCATGTGTGCAAAGTGTCATGGTGCAAGCAACACATGAAGTATGATCCACAATATACGTGCTCATGGTTTTGAGGTTCTCTAAAGAGAAGGATATTACCTTGAAAGCGTGTCCTTGTGCGTCCTTCACAATGATGAAGTGGTAGGAAATGTGGTGTAGAAGCGCGTTGGTCGAAGGTGGTTTGCTCTCAAGTGCTTGGGTTGTCAACTCACAGGAAGTGGAAGTTTACATATAGTCAAAGTATCCTACACATGCACACAACAAGGCAAAGAACGTATGCACATGGTAGATAAACACATCATCCACCATGATGGTTCTCTTCTCTTGCACATAACTATTAGAAGCACAAGTGCATGAATAATATGATGCAACAACGGTGATATTCATGGCACTAGGTATATGGTGCAAAGAAGTAAGACAAGCATGCTTCACAAGAAATATGTCAAAATCTCCAAATATATGTGAGAATGCTATGGGGGCAATCTCATTAGCAAGACTATAATCATTGTTGCTCTCAATACATGGCAAATCATTTCACATGAGAGAGGAAACATATGGAGATATGTGACAAGAATTAATAGCAATGATGTGCAAAGCATGGCAATGGTGGCTATCAACCGCATCAAATGAGCAAGTATGAATCATCAGTGATGTAATACACAAAGCAAGCATATCAATCATGTCGTGCAAACTAGTGGAGCAAAGATGCAACAAACTAGAGGAAATCATGGCAATCATGTCATGTGAGAAAATAGTGGATATAGGAAATGTACATGACATATCACAAGTACGAATACAAAGCAAGATCAATGTATCATCATAGGCATTGGGTACAAGTGAAACGTGGCAATAACGAGCAATATCTCCATCAAGCTTGCAAATACACATACAAGTACTAGAATCAATCGTCATGTGTAACGCAAAGCATGGGTAAAAAATGCATGACAAAGGCATATGAATGATCATATCCAGCATAGTGAACATGGCAATATGGGCAAAGGATATATAATGGACAATAACCCATAACCATGTGAGGTCCATGTAGAAGAAATGTGCGAAGTTCTTGCGTGACGGGAGCGGTGGGGAAGACAATCCACGGGATCCCAAGTCATCATTGCTCTCTAGAGCTCGTTTCATCAACTAGTTCTCTTGCGAGGTTGACAAGGAAGTATAGGTACCTACACAACAAATAAACAAACGAAAGAAATTGTGTGTGTGGTAAACGTACACATCATCCATCATGATGTGTATGTTCATGTGAGAGTTAGCACAAGATAAGCAATGCTCAAAGAAATTTGAGGCACGATAGAGAAATATGTCATCCATCATGAAAGAATAGTTTTTATGTATAACACGATGGGGACACAAATTAAGCATGTAATTATATGGCACAACACTAGCATTGTCATTCATGGGGAGCACATTGTGCACATAATTACCAGGATCATACAATGGGTGGGATTGATCAAAATCTCCTAAAATGTATGAGGAAATTATGGGGTCTCCTCATGGGCAATATCGGAAACATCATATGGAAAATATGAACAACATCCAAAACAATGCATATCCGAAGCTAGGTGGTCATGGCATGGCATATGATGACAATGATGCAAAGGGAGCATATCAATATCATCACAAGAAAAACAAATGACAATAACCATGGGCTTGTCATCTATGCTATAAGTGCAAATTGGGTTGATTTTAATGGCATATGCATAGTCACTACGATGAGATTGCAAATATGACATATGGTTGATCTCATGCATAGCATATGACAAGTCAAGCAGAATATCAAACATGATGTGACCAAGAGAATTATCACAAGAAATCCTATGCAACATGGCATCACTACTAATAGACTCCACATGACAATCATCAAACACATCATAAATGGGTAAATCATCGCATGGTGAAATCATACTAGCATGAAGCATGGTAATAGGTGGATCAACATCATGCAAGCAATCAATGTCCACTAGTGGGACTAGAGCATCACCTTCACCTATGTTACCATTCTCATTCCACTCTAGTGGTGTAGGTGAGGTGGTAAAGACCAAATTGTGGTCATCTTCATCTTGATGGAACCATGTGGGGGGTGCATCATATTCAACCATGGCCATCGTCTTGTCCATAGGAAGGACGAAATCGTCAAGGGTCGGTGCGTCATCATATATGTGACCTAGCACCAAATGAGAAGACAAAATAGAGATAGAGGTTAAGTCGTTAGAGTTCAAAATGTCCTCACATGACCTATCAACTATCACACTCTCTATGTGGTGGATCACTCACTCCCTCAAAGTAGGTGCACTCAAAGTCACATATGGTGGAGTCACTCATCTCACTCAAGTGGTGGGGGTTGGGGCTCTCCTCACATGGGAATTGGGGCAGCTCATCATATATGGGGCTAGTGGTGAACTCGCTCTCACTCTCAATATGGTGGCACAATTCACTCAAGTCATCATACGTTACCGTGGTCGAAGGGAAAATCCTGTGCTCAACCATGTCGACACCGTCGCCGTGGATGAAGGCCGAAGATGGCACAGCATCACTCGCCTCCACGACCGAAGCAAAAATCCCATGCTCGATCATCTCACTCTCGCCTCCAAAGATAGAAGCATCCTCCTTGCTAGTCACCATGTCGGTCGTCTCCAAAGCATGTTCCTTGAGAGACTCCGCAATCATAGTCGTCGCCGGGCTGCCTTCAAAAAGAGTCGTGGTAGACTCGGCATCATCAATGCCACAAAGAGGAATGGCGGTGAAGTCAAACTTGGGGGCATCATCTTGGAGCTCGTCAGGCTTGGACATCTTGGTGGCACTATCCTCATGCTCATTATCGTGGAGCTTGGTTGTTTCAAAGTGTGCTTGGGGTGGAGAAGCCTTGCCCTTCATGTGTTCTTGTTCCGCCTTGAGAGCACCAATGTAGTTTTCTTTGAGTGACTTGTAGTTCTCGAGGAAGATAGTCTTGGAGATGCCGTTGTTCAATCCCATCATGAAGTGGAACTTCATCCAAATGGGGTCGTCAACGCCGCCTCATCGCAAGGCTTTCTTCATCTTGTTGAAGTACTTGTCGATGGACTTGGATCCTTGGATGGTGTTCTCCAATTGGCGTGAAGTTGTTCCGTGTAGGTGGAAGGCAAAAACTCGCCGCATAGCTTTCTTCGTCTTGGGCCAACTCATGTTGAAACTCTTCAAAGGTGTATGAAGCCACCATGTCGACATGTAGTCGTGGAAGTTACTTGTGGCGCACTTCACTTGATCTTTGGAGGGGACTTGATGCTTGAGGCAGTGGTCCATCTTGCGCTCCCATTCGAGATACTCCTTGGGGTCTTGAGTCCCATAGAAAGGAATCACGTGGTCGGTGTTGAGGTCGTAGTAGCTCGTGGAAGTCGCAGACTTGAGCTTGTGGAGCTTCTCTTGAGCATAAGCTTGAGGTGCTTGTTGGCGAAGATGTCACATGTCCAAAGGCGAAGATGCCTAGAAGTCGCTTGGCGAAGATGCCATGGTAGATGGTGAAGTTGTAGAGTGGTGGTTGGAGTTGAGCTCTTGATCTTCATGTTCTCGTCGGTGATGGTGTCGATGCCGATGTGAACTTGCCGGAGATGGTAGCTCGGAAGCATGTGCACTTGAGCGTCTTCTCGAAGATAAGGAAGAACTCTAACCCGTCTTGATGAGGGCTTTGAGCTCCTCCATTTTAGCTTCCATCTTGGCGTTCAAGTGGTTCTTCATAGTATCGAACTCGTTGTTGTTGTTGTAGACCAAAGTAGATGTGCTTTGCCTATCCATCACAGGACTCGAGCAAAGGTGAGTAGGAAATGAGATAAACAATACCAAGCTGCCATTTCTTAAAGTTGAGGATGTATCCCGTTTCACTCAATGTGAAGTGAAATAATAGTGGAATTGGTACCGGACTTGTTCACTCACACCTACAAAGTAAAGCTTATCAAGTGGCTTGGTTAGGACAAGTGGCACAAATTCAAGCAATTGTTAGTAAGAGTCAATAATGTTGAAATAGATTCACAAATTCGCAAATGAAACAAGTAGACCAATAGCAATGAATGGCACACGAAAACGCACACACGGATAGATAAATGGGGTCGCGCAACCAAGGAATGAACTCAAAATGTGGAATCCATGGAAAATGCTCTTGTTTCACAACACTAGAGACTCTAGCACAATTGCTCAATAGGCGAGATACGACACTTGTGCACAACCAATGAGAGAGAAAATGTATCGACTATCCCAAGTATGCTATGTATGTATGGTTCTCGGTGTTTCACACACGATGATCCCAGATGATCCATGATGTCCTATGATATGCAATGTGGTATGATGCTATGGCTCTTGCTTATAAGCTCTTTGTTTTCTCTTTGCTTAAAAGCTTTTTTTTATATGGCCATTATGCAAAATGCTCAAACCAAGATACCAATTATGTATATGTGGGAACAATCTTATGACACAAGAGATGATATGATGATATATGCATGCAATGGAAGGTGCGGATCGATTATGGCTAATGTGCACAAGTAGCGTTGCCCAGCAATACTCAATGGCTAGTCTCGATACAAAAGTAACGCAAAATTGGCTAGGGGTTAACAACGCAATGGCAAGGAAGAATATACAATGATGTTGTCGAAGTTACCATTCGTGGCAATGATGAGTGGCAGTGTTCTTGGTGTTGAACCGTTCCTAATTAGTCGAAACACCTTAGGTAACGGAAAAACCGCGAACCCAAAATCTCAAATGTCAAATGTCAAATGGTGGTACCGGAGTGTGGTGGTGGTTTCAGAGGTGGCAATGCGGAAGTGAAGGTGGTGGTTCATAAAGAAGCAACCGTCCTTAAGTAGCCGAAACACCGTAGGAGACTCAAATCACAACTCAAACAACCACAAATTCTATATGGATCAAAATGGGTTAGGTTGCGGAACGCTATGGTGGTAATGCAGATGATATGGTGGAGGGCCTAGGCAAAGATGCCAAAATGTCAAAAATTTGATGGAGGAAAATGTTGTTTGAACCAATCTAGATGGATGGGGAATGTTAATAGCTATCCAACAAGCTAAAAAACGTCAAAATAGGACTCCGGATGTGAAAGTTATGGTCAAAACGGTGAAACACGGGAGGCTGAAATTCCCAGGGGTCGGATGTCCAGGGGGTAGCTCGGATTTCTGGGGCTGTCTGTCCAGAAACGTGCGTGATTTTGTGATCCAGGAGCCGGATGTCCAGGCCGGGACCGAGATGTCCGGCCCGACGATTCCAGATCAAGATTTGGACTTCGAAATTCGATCTTGGGGGGGGGGGAATAGATGATTCCATGGTCAAAATTGGATGAATTTTGTGGAAGAAAGCTGCGGAAAAGTTGAGGGAAGCTAGATCCACTCAAAACATAGCAAATCCATGGAGCAAATCCAACAAAACATCATCAAACCAACGAATCACAAAAAAATTGGGGCTATTTTTGGTGGGGATTTTCGAAATTAGGATGAAACCAAACAAAATTGGGCTAGAAAACAAAGGGGAGGACTCCAATTTCGTGATCAACGTGGCTCATGATACCAAGATGATGTAGGGTGGAACCTAGGGGCCGACCTTTCATGAACTGGATGGGGATTCCTCGAACAACACGATGAACACGGGGAAGAACGGGGAGAAATCACAAGAGAAACACTCAAGAACAAGTCCAATCACACATCCACTAAACAATCAAACACACAAGATATATGAACAACAAAGGGAAAGATACAAGGTGGAGTTCATCGCAAATCCAAAGGAGATGGGTCTTGATATGATCTAGATAGATCCTTCCCACAATGTGGGGTCTTGAATCCCTCAGGATCTTCTCATATGCTCATATGGAGGTCTTGAACTCCATGGGAGTGGTCTCTCTCTCTCTCTCTCTCTCTCAAGAGAAGTAGAGGTAGGAGCAAAGCTCAACTAAGATGAGCTATCATATTTGCTAACCCTAGAATGGAGGTGGAGGTGGAGTATATATAGGCTAGTCTCCGAAGGGGTAAGTGAGAGGGGGGATACATGGGTCTCTGTCGGGGCCGGATTTCAGGGACACAACATATCCCAGAAAATTTTCCCCTCGTGATACCACCAGCCCAGGATTACTGTTACTGGTGGACATGTCCTTGTTACAGATTACCAAGCTATTACAAGAATTTGGTACAAGACCATTAAGGTCTAATGATACAATAATGATTTCGGTGGTGGATGACGAAAATGACTCGTGGTTCTCCAACGTCGATGGGGCTCCATTCCCATAGGAACAGCTGACCCGGATAATTCCTATCCGCGTGGCTGCTAATCCTAGGCTCCGCACGGACGTCGCGATGGTACTCCTCGAAGAAATCCTGACCTGGCCAAGTAAATAGCCAGGGACAAGCCTTTGAGTACATTTGAATGTACTCGCAAACATCATGAACAGATGATATACCAAATGCAGCAGATATTATGTGATTAAGTTGAAAAAAAAGATTATATGTGTATGCTCATGATGGACTTAAAGGCATGCTGTCAGGAATTAAATCATGGCATGATAACATATTAGCATGTGCAAATAGCTGGATATATAAAATATTAGTGATAAACCAGGAAAGTTAAAGGAAAAATAAAATAAAGGAAATGTCGCTTGGATGTCTAAAATGACACCACGGTAGGTCTTGGAGAGAAATGCCAAACGGGTGTCTAAAAGAGAAATCGGACGAGACAGGACCATCCGAGAACTTAGGCGATGCCACGAGAGGTCTTGAAAAGAAATGCCAGTCGGGTGTCAAGTGACGCCACGGTCGGACTTGAAGAGAAATGCCAATTGGGTGTCCACAAGAGTAGTGGCGGAATAAACCGCCTGTTAACTCGAGAGACACCACGAGAGGTCTTGAAAATAAAATTGAGTGCCCGGGGTAGTCTAGCCAGCCCCTAAGACACTCAGGAAAATTCAAAATAAGAGAAACGGGTTAGTCTTCAATATTATGCATAACCATAATAATATTTAACAAGCATAAAATATTCATGGAAGCAACAGGGTGTCAATAATTATCTTGCAAAATATTTCAGGCATGTCATAATTATTTTCCTCCGGAGACCGACACTAAGACCGACACTTGACCAACCTAGACTGTAGTCCTTAACCACGGACACGGCTATTCGAATAGGTTTAAACTCTGCAGAGGGTGTACTCTTTACCCACAAGTAAAGGATTTCTTTAGTCAGTACCGTGACACTGACTAATTCCCATTACGGTCTTTGGGTTGTAAACACACCTGACCAGCACACACCAGATTAACTTTCCGGATGCCAGGAATCAAACAAAGCATCGTTCAAGAAAAACTGTAAGATGGAGAGACCAACGTCCTGGATGGGATCACTATTAATACACGCAGATTCCATGGGGGCACCCCCTCTCGGTCACAGCTGGAAACACCCATGCCCCATGACCCGATGACAGGATTTAGTCCATGGCCCTGGAAACCCTCATCGTGGCCCTCTATACGGTGCGTGCATGGAAAGGGGTTAACAACTTACTAAACAATACCCCACCTGTGGCAGGGACAAGTGGCAGCATGAATCAAGTATGGGGGTTACCGGAACAAGACTCGATCTATGGTCGACTCAGGAGGTTTAAGTTTCCTGCAACGGTTAGCACAACAAAGTATTCCTTCAACAACAATACCAACAGGGCAACAACCCTTGCATGCTCTAACAAGCATAACAAACAAGGCATGATCACGCTCCAACGTGATCACCCTTCTGCCGGTAACGGTATTTCTCTTATGCCTGCTCCTGCGGGTTAGTCATGATGAGTACATGATGCACGGTACGATGAAACATGCCAACACTACATGCATGCAAATTTTTACTCGAATTCAAACCATGCAAGCACTACTAGCAATATTCCAATTTAATTTGAATTCAACATAGTCATGTTCAAATTATTCTAGCAAGTAAACTACCATGCATTCACCATATCAAGTGTTCAAGATGCTTGCCTTGAGCAATGGAGAAGTGTGGGGTGCACTCCAAAAGTTTGAAAATACTATCTTCCCTCCATTTCCTATTTTCAAAAACATTTGAATTACCACATATAGCAAAACAGTGCCAAAAATTGTTTCAAATATTTTTGAAATAAACTAGAGATAAAATAAGGAATATCATTAAAAGAATCATATCATTTGGAGTTGCTATGACTTTCCCTAGGGATTTTTCTAAGCTAATATAGTTAAGGAAATGAACTATGTAATAGGTTCAGCAGGGACAAAGCCTAGGAAAAATGTTCACCTAGGCTTAAATAATAGGGCATGATTTTAGAAATAATTAGAAGTTTGAATCATCAGATTTGGACTTGTAATAGTGGCTGTGGTATTATTTGAATATCATTGGAAATGTAAAAAGAGAAGAGCAAAGCTGCGCCTTGAGCGCGATTTAGCTAGGCGGCGCTACTGGGCCGAGCCCATCTGTTCGGCTGCGCGGGACGCGTCAATGTCGAAGACATATTAGCGAAGTACGCCTCCACTTACACCGAGCTGGCGCAGCCTGGGGTCACTGACAGTGGGCCCGTCTGGCCCACTGGTCAGGTTTGGCCAGGTCCACGCGCGTGCTTTCTCTTCTGGCTGAACCGGGGCGGCGCTCCGGCGAGGCTAGCCAGCGAACGGAGACACTGTTCGGAAAAATGAGGCCACTGTGGTGTTCAGGACGTCGAGTCGGTTCTGTGGGTACCCTCCACGGTCGCCGGAGTGGACGGAGTGGCCGGCGGTGAGCTCCCCGGCGGGCGACGGCGTCAGTGAATTTGAACCTTGCCGGAGAGAGCTTCTGTTGATGAATTGAAGCAGGGAACCGATGATTTGATGCACAAGATGATTTCTGGTGGTGTTTGAGCGGGGAAAGTGGCGTGACGGCGATGAGCGGATGATGGACAGAGGCGGCGTAGCGGTGATCGGAGAGGAGGGAGAAGACCTCCTCGAGGTCGGGGAAGTGTGTGGGAGCCCGATTGGGACGATGGTGAGGTGATGTGGTGAGTGAACGAAGCTCGGGAGAGCTTTATATAGGCGATCGGGAGGGGGTCAGTGGCTTGCGGCGGACGCCGGGTTAAAATCCAGTAGCCGGGGTTGGTTTGGGCGGTGGTCAGAGGCCGTGCGGGAGTTATGAGGGTGGTGGAGAGCTCCGGAAGGATCTACGTAGATGAGCTCGAGCTCTCTGCCTTATCCGTGGTGTGGACTCCGTATGGCCATGGCGGCGATGGTGTGCTCCGGCGATTGCCAGGAGAAATCAAGAGACTTGGGCAGTGGGGTCAGCATGTGGAGCCGCAGAGGGACTTTCGCGTGGAGGAAGAGTAGGTGGGGGAGTCGCGGCGCAGTGATGGTGGCCAGTGGCGTGAGCTGATCCACTCGGCCAGCCGTGGCCGAGCGCGGTGGCAGGTGCACCGGTCAGCTCCTGTGCCATCGACGACGGCCAGCCGACCAGAGGGACCTGGGGTAGCTCATTGATGATCGTGGTAAGGCGTGGAGGGGAAGGAAATGGATGGAGTGCAGTGCACGGCTTCGCCTACCTCTGTCGACTGAAGAAATCCAGTTAACTGAATTTCTTTCAGTTATGAACAGTGCACCAACCACTCATAGGATCACATGGCAGAGAGTGCTAGGTATTTTTGGAATTTGTGTAGATTTTTGTGGTAGGGTGTTGATGCTCAAAAATGAGTTGGGCAAAGTTACAGAATTTTTGGAGCATTAAAAATTGGGTTTGTATCAGAGACAGTCTCTGGTCCAAATTGGAATCAAAGAGGATTTGGAAATTTTGAACTATGGATCCCAATGTTTTTGGTGAAATGGGTTGTAGGTATCATCTAGTTACTGGGATAATTTTGGTGGGTGTAGGAGAATTGTTGAATATATAGTTCCTTTGTAAGTCCAAGAAACTATGAATAATATAAATTCCAACTTTGGGATTTATTTGAAATATGACAAATATTTTTGTGGGGTGGAAAAGAGTTTGATACTATCCTAGGAGATGTGCATGACTTGAGGGATAAATTTGGAGTGGCAGAAAAATTATTGGAAGATTTTAGAAGGCTTGAAGGAAGTGAAAAGGCCATTTTCTTATAAAAATTTTGTTTGTTCCAACAACTTTTCTGAAAGAAAATTGTTTGAGATCCTTAAAAATAATTTTCCAAGTAATATAAACCTCCCAAATCAGAACCATTAAAGAAAACTTGAAACCCAATTAAAATTTGACAGGGTTTTCAAGCGGAAGAAAAGAGATAGGATCTAAAATGGTTTCCAAAGAATTTATTTTTAAGCCAAGATTTTGAAAATCCAGAAGAATATTTTTTTGGGGTGTTACAAACTCTACCCCCCTTAAAAAATCTCGTCCTCGAGATTTGTTAAGGTGGTCATCAGAATTAAACCCACCTTTCGAGGGGTTTTTCTGAGCTATTTAAAATAACCTATTCAGGTGCAGTTGACGAGGGCTCTTGACAATTGGTGTAACTACAGTGAGGCACTAGTGTTGTGGTTCTACTGTGACTGTTACGACAAATTTGGAAGAAGTATAATTTCCAAAATTTGCTTGCTGCACTCCAGTGCACAGTGCACTCTCCGGCTGACGGGTGGACCCAGGGCCCACTGTCAGTCTCTTCTTCTTCCTCCGGCTCTCTTCTCCTTCTCCCTCTCGCGCGCTTTCTCCACCTACGGTGTCTAGCGCGTAGGGTATCTAGGGCCGTACTGTGGTAGTGTGTGACGTGCAAGTTGCCGGTGCAGCATGCACTCACCTCACGGGCCAGCACCTTGTCGGTACTGCTCGCGATTTCTCCTCCGAACACCGGTGATCGGGCGACGAGCGGTGCTGGTGGACCTCGTTCACCATGCACCAAGCCCGAGCTATAAAACGAACGCAGTGTTACTGTCTTCTTCATCACACCTTGCCTCACTTCTCCTTCGTCCTCTTTTCTGATCGTAGGAGCTCGGACGAGGCTCCAATGGAGGACGTGCTTCCGGGGTGGTTTACGATTCTCTTGTCCGGAGCGGTGGCGGCGTTGCTCGGGTTCTCGCTGCTCCTATGCGCGATGATCCTTGACGATCGCCGTGATGCCGCAGCTCAAGTGGTGGCTCTTCGAGGCGGTGGTGATCGTGAGGATTAGGCATCGGTGGTGGTTACGGGTGAGTGTTAGTGCGCTCTGCAGCAGCTCCGTAGAAATAAAAGAAAACCCACAAATTTTTCTTCAGAAAAACTTGTGGTGTGAGGAGAGTGGTCTGGTGTGTGAGGTGGTTGATTAGGTGCTAAATGTGTATGTGTGGTTCTGCACTTAGTGCATGTAGTGGAGTGGGGGGTGACTGTAAGCCAGATGTCGTGGCG
The DNA here is from genome assembly GCA_011799875.1 of Thinopyrum elongatum. NCBI lineage: Eukaryota > Viridiplantae > Streptophyta > Magnoliopsida > Poales > Poaceae > Thinopyrum > Thinopyrum elongatum. Next base: position 206,935,617 of record CM022297.1, on the reverse strand, counting down.
GTGCATGAATTAATTCTGTGTTTGCAAAAATTATTAGTCGCAGTGATCCTTAATAAAATCTCAACTCGAGATTTGCTAAGGGTGAAAAATCCATTATAAAATATGTAACCAAATTACTCATACGCAACTGCAACCAAACAATTCACTCATAGGGTAAATCCAAAGATGCAACACAGACACCAAATTATGCAATTAAACACTAGACTATTGAACACAACCATGGTCCCTACGGTACAAAGGTAAAATTGATAGGGTCCTAAGGAAATATTCCCGGCATTGGGACACATTCTTCTTCCCCTGGGGAAAGTGGATGGAGGAGTCGGAGAACGTTCCCTCCATGGTCTGGCGACAATGGTCCGCCGATGGCGATCTGAGGATTCAGAATAGCAAGAGTCTGGAGGAAATCCATCACTTGCTGGGTCAGACGCTCCTGCGCGATGACATATTGAGCAAGGTTGGCTAGCATTGGATCTCTCTCTGATTGTCTACAGGGAAAAGATGCTTCTTCTCCGGATGCTGCGCGGCTCGGGAAGTAGTAATACCCCCTTTCGCTGGCACGGGGCACTGTGTATCGGAGACGGGTAATTGCTTCATAGGCAGCAACTTCTATAGCCATTTCTGAAGTTGGCATAGATTTCCCGATGAAGACGACACTTGTAGGGCCTTGGTTTGGGTCTACTGGTGGGATGTGCGCGACTGCCCAATATTTCGAGGCGTTGTGGTTGATCCTTGATTTGAACAGCTCGTACTGGGGTGGCTGAGTGGAACCAATAATGTTGCGGGTGAAATCCCACAATATCTTGAAAAACTGCCCGGGGTTGCGTCTGGGGTTCTCAGATGAATCCCAAGTGTGACATGGGGAAAATGGTGGTGGAGGCAGTGTACAAGGTGAGGGATGCTAGCTATGGACGCGAGAGTGGTCTTCTATATAGTGCCTGGGCTAGGAAACACAAATCAGCAGGGTTACGATTCTGGGTATCGGCTCTGCTCTAGAGTGGTCGGGGTCAATGTCACAGATACAAATCACAAAATATGACGTATTACTGTGGTTGCCTGTTAGGGTGATAGGTTGGGCACCGATTATCAAAAAGGTGTCGGCTGGCCACTAAGTAGGCCTTTTCGGATGGGATGGGCTAACTATGGACAAGAAAAGATGTGGACGGTGTGGAAACCTAGGGATAGTGACCAGGCTAAGATAGGATTAGCCAATGGTCAGCCTGGCTCTGATACCAAGGCTGTTGAGGCCGGATTTCGGGGACACAACATATCCCAGAAATTTTACCCCTCGTGATACCACCAGCCCAGGATTACTGTTACTAGTGGACACGTCCTTGTTACAGATTACCAAGATATTACAAGAATTGGGTACAAGACCATAAAGGTCTAATGATACAATAGTGATTCTGGTGGTGGATGATGAAAATGACTCGTGGTTCTCCAACGTCGATGGGGCTCCATTCCCACAGGAACAGCTGACCCGGATAATTCCTATCCGCGTGGCTGCTAATCCTAGGCTCCGCACGGACGTCGCGGTGGTACTCCTCGAAGAAATCCTGACCTGGCCAAGTAAATAGCCAGGGACAAGCCTGTGAGTATGTTTGAATGTACTTGCAAACATCATGAACAGATGATATACCGAATGCAGCAGATATTATGTGATTAAGTTGAAAAAAAAAGATTATATTCGTATGCTCATGATGGACTTAAAGGCATGCTGTCAGGAATTAAATCATGGCATGATAACATATTAGCATGTGCAAATAACTGGATATATATAAAAATATTAGTGATAAACCAGGAAAGTTAAAGGAAAAATAAAATAAAGGAAATGCCGGTCGGATGTCTAAAATGACACCACGGTAGGTCTTGAAGAGAAATGCCAAACGGGTGTCTAAAAGAGAAATCGGACGAGACAGGACCATCCGAGAACTCAGGCGACGCCACGAGAGGTCTTGAAAAGAAATGCCAGTTGGGTGTCAAGTGACGCCACGGTCGGACTTGAAGAGAAATGCCAATCGGGTGTCCACAAGAGTAGTGGCGGAATAAACAGACTGTTAACTCGAGAGACACCACGAGAGGTCTTGAAAATAAAATTGAGTGCCCGGGGTAGTCTAGCCAGCCCCTGAGACACTCAGGAAAATTCAAAATTAGAGAAACGGGTTAGTCTTCAATATTATGCATAACCATAATAATATTTAACAAGCATAAAATATTCATGGAAGCAACAGGGTGTCAATAATTATCTTGCAAAATATTTCAGGCATGTCATAATTTTTTTCCTCCGGAGACCAACACTAAGACCGACACTTGACCAACCCAGACTGTATTCCTTAACCACGGACACGGCTATTCGAATAGGTTTAAACTCTACAGAGGGTGTACTCTTTACCCACAAGTAAAGGATTTCTTTAGTCAGTACCGTGACACTGTCTAATTCCCATTACGGTCTTTGGGTTGTAAACACACCTGACCAGCACACACCAAATTAACTTTTCGGATGCCAGGAATCACCCAAAGCATCATTCATGAAAAACTCTAAGACGGAGAGACCAACGTCCTGTGTGGGATCACTATTAATACGCGCGGATTCCAAGGGGGCACCCCCTCTCGGTCACAACCGGAAACACCCATGCCCCTGACCCGATGACAGGATTTGGTCCATGGCCCTGGAAACCCTCATCGTGGCCCTCTATACGGTGTGTGCATGGAAAGGGGTTAACAACTTACTAAACCATACTCCACCTGTGGCAGGGACAAGTGGCAGCACGAATCAAGTATGGGGGTTACCGGAACAAGACTCGATCTACGGTCGACTCAGGAGGTTTAAGTTTCCTGCAACGGTTAGCACAACAAAGTATTCCTTCAACTGCAATACCAACAGGGCCACAACCCTTGCATGCTCTAACAAGCTAGCATAACAAACAAGGCATGATCACGCTCCAACGTGATCACCCTTCTACCGGTAATGGTATTTCTCTTATGCTTGCTCCTGTGGGTTAGTCATGACGAGTACACGATGCACGGTACGATGAAACATGCCAACACTACATGCATGCAAATTTTTACTCGAATTCAAACCATGCAAGCACTACTAGCAATATGCCAATTTAATTTGAATTCAACATAGTCATGTTCAAATTATTCTAGCAAGTAAACTACCATGCATTCACCATATCAAGTGTTCAAGATGCTTGCCTTGAGCAATGGAGAAGTGTGGGGTGCACTCCAAAAGTTTGAAAATACTATCTTCCCTCCATTTCCCATTTTCAAAAACATTTGAATTACCACATATAGCAAAACAGTGCCAAAAATTGTTTCAAATATTTTTGAAATAAACTAGGGATAAAATAAGGAATATTAGAAAAAGAATCATATCATTTGGAGTTGCTACGATTTTCCCTAGGGATTTTTCTAAGCTGAGATAATTAAGGAAATGAACTATTTAATAGGTTCAGCAGGGACAAAGCCTAGGAAAAATGTTCACCTAGGCTTAAATAATAGGAAATGAATTTAGAAATAATTAGAAGTTTGAATCATTAGATTTGGACTTGTAATAGTGGCTGTGGAATTATTTGAATATCACTGGAAATGTAAAAAGAGAAGAGCAAAGTTGCGCCTTGAGCGCGATTTAGCTAGGCGGCGCTACTGGGTCGAGCCCATCTGTTCGGCTGCGCGGGACGCGTCGACGTCGAAGACGTATTAGCGAAGTACGCCTCCACTTACGCCGAGCTGGCGCGGCCTGGGCTCACTGACAGTGGGCCCGCCTGGCCCACTGGTCAGGTTTGACCAGGTCCACGCGCGCGCTTTCTCCTCTGGCCGAACCGGGGCGGCGCTCCGACGAGGCTCACCGGCGAACGGAGGCACCGTTCGGAAAAACGAGGCCACCGTGGTGTTCAGGACGTCGAGTCGGTTCTGTGGTTACCCTCCACGGTCGCCGGAGTGGATGGAGTGGCCGGCGGTGGCTCCCCGGCGGGCAACAGCGTCAGTGAATTTGATCCTTGCCGGAGAGAGCTTCAGTTGACGAATTGAAGCAGGGAACTGATGATTTGATGCACAAGATGATTTCTGGTGGTGTTTGAGTGGGGAAAGTGGCGTGACGGCGATGAGCGAATCATGGACAGAGGCGGCGGAGCGGTGATCGAAGAGGAGGGAGAAGACCTCCTTGAGGTCGGGGAAGTGTGTGGGAGCCCGATTGGGACGATGGTGAGGTGATGTGGTGAGTGAACGATGCTCGGGAGAGCTTTATATAGGCGATCCGGAGGGGGTCAGTGGCTTGCGGCGGACGCCGGGTTAAATTCCGGTCGCCGGGGTTGGTTTGGGCGGTGGTCAGAGGCCGTGCGGGAGTTATGACGGCGGTGGAGAGCTCCGGAAGGATCTGCGTGGATGAACTCGAGCTCCCTGCCTTATCCGTGGTGTGGACTCCGTACGGCCATGGCGGCGATGGTGTGCTCCGGCGATTGCCAGGAGAAGTCCAGAAACTTGGGCGGCGGGGTCAGCACGCGGAGCCGTGGAGGGACTGCTGCGTGGAGGAAGAGTAGGTAGGGGAGTCGCGGCGTAGTGATGGTGGCCGGTGGCGTGAGCTGATCCACTCGGCCAGCCGTGGCCGAGCGCGGTGGCAGGTGCACCGGTCAGCACCTGTGCCGTCGATGACGGCCAGCTGACTAGAGGGACCTGGGGTAGCTCATTGATGATCGTGGTAAGGCGTGGAGGGGAACGAAATGGATGTAGTGCAGTGCACGGCTTCGCCTGCCTCTGTCGACTGAAGAAATCCAGTTAACTGAATTTCTTTCAGTTATGAACAGTGCACCAACAACTCATAGGATCACATAGCAGAGAGTGCTAGCTATTTTTGGAATTTGTGTAGATTTTTGTGGTAGGGTGTTGATGCTCAAAAATGAGTTGGGCAAAGTTTCAGAATTTTTGGAGCATTAAAAATTGGGTTTGTATCAGAGAGACAATCTCTGGTCCAAATTTGAATCGAAGATGATTTGGAAATTTTGAACTATGGATCCCAATGTTTTTGGTGAAATGGGTTGTAGGTATCATCTAGTTACTGGGATAATTTTGGTGGGTGCAGGAGAATTGTTGAATATATAGTTCCTTTGTAAGTCCAAGAAACTATGAATAATATAAATTCCAACTTTGGGATTTATTTGAAATATGACAAATATTTTTGTGGGGTGGAAAAGAGTTGTATACTGTCCTAGGAGATGTGCATGACTTGAGGAATAAATTTGGAGTGGCAGAAAAATTATTGGAAGATTTTAGAAGGCTTGAAGGAAGTGAAAAGGACATTTTCTTATAAAAATTTTGTTTGTTCCAACAACTTTTCTGAAAGAAAATTGTTTGAGATCCTTAAAAATAATTTCCAAGTAATATAAACCTCCCAAATCAGAACCATTAAAGAAAACTTGAAACCCAATTAAAATTTGAGAGGGTTTTCAAGCGGAAGAAAAGAGATAGGATCTAAAATGATTTCCAAAGAATTTATTTTTAAAGAAAGATTTTGAAAATCCAGAAGAATATTTTTTTGGGGTGTTATAGTCTCGAACCCGGTTAGGCACGCGTAGGTGCTGGACGTTCCGGCTGGGGTCTGGATGTCTAGGGCTTTGGGACTAGCCGGATGTTCGGGGTCTCGGCCGGATGTCCGGGCTGAAGTGGCCAAAGTTCAGTTGCTCTCTGGATACGTCGCTGCCAGATTTTCGGGGGGGGGGGGATGCTGGATGTCCAGGGGTTGCTGAGCCGCCGGATGTCCGACCACTGATGTTTTTGGCCGTCTGTTGGTGGAGCTCCTGGGCGGCTGGACAGGCGTCAGATGTCTGGCCTCTGGCCCGGATGTCCAGCCACTGTAGCTTCACCATCTCCGTCTTCTTCCGTCGTCGCTTCCATGCTTTCCTCACAGATGGTGTAGTTGTTCCTTGGCGCTTGCACTCGTCCTCAACATCCATTAAGCTCCGACAATACCTATGCATGCACAAGAGAGAAGTGTCAAGTAGTATACCATCCTCGAAGGGGTCAAGTGAACAAGCGTAAAGGAGATGATTCACCTTTGTTTATGTGAATTAGAAGTCACACGCGTCACTTGCCAAACGAGCTCTTGACATGGTGATGTTCGTAGGATGCTCCGCATCAACTTCCCTCCCACTACGGACAAGATGGAGGACTAGAGAGCTACTATACTGAGCCTCCTCACCTTCGCCAACAACGACAAGCCACAGCAGGCGGGGCCCTCGCAGCAGTAGCCCATTGCGCCGGTGCATGCTGCTGGTGAGCAGACTGGAGATGGCGCACCTACGGTGCAATCCCCTCCATGACAACAACATCGGCAGAGCCACCGGGTCGACGCCCATGACGACATGTCTATGGCGTCATCCGATCCGCAAGCTCACCGTGATCAACGCCTAGTCCTTCAGGAACAACGCGGAGACAATGCTCAAACCACCATTGAGTAGCACCGGGAAGCACGCTGTCAATCCGACGCGTGTGCCGGACTAGTCAATGATGAGCCAGCACTGGGGTTCCCTGGGTGCTTGCGTTATGAGGTAGGTTGCCCAGCATTTACCCACGAGCCGTGGCAAGTCCGATGGCCCTCTTCTCGGAGCTTAAAGCCTGAGCTGCCGGAAAAATATGACGGAAAGATCAACCCGATGGAGTTCCTCGGCATTTACACCATAATGGTATAGGCTGCCGGGGACGCGGTGACAAGATCCTCACCAACTACTTCATGTTGGCACCCAAGTCCAACTTAAGGTCATGGTTGATGAACTTGTCAGAGAAATCGATTTCCTCTTGGTCGGAGCTGTGTCATGAGTTCGTTGGCGCTTTCACCGGGGGCCACAAGGTTCCTGGCCACTCCAGCGACCTGCATGTGCTGCTGCAGAGAGATGGCGAGTCTCTCCACAAGTATATCCAGAGATTCAGCCGCGTGCAATGCAACATTCCCGACATCCATCCTGCTGCTGTGATTGCTGCATTCCACACGAATGTGCACAATCACAAGATGCGGGAGGAGATGGCCATGAACAAGGTGAGGGACGTCACCAAGCTTTATGCCCTGGTTGATAAGTGATAAGTGTGCGCATGCTGAAGAGGGTAGGAGACTTCCTAGGGAAGATGCTGGCGCTGAAGTCATTTCTGAAGATGACGGTGCATCGACCCCCAAGAAGAAAGGTCGCAAGAGCAACAGGAAGTGCAAGGGCAAGGCTATGATGGCAGTCGAGGGTTCCGGCGACTCCAATGCCGCGAAGAAGCCGAAGACCGAGAGCTCTGGCAAGGAGGTTGCCAAATGCGCAGGTTGTCAGGAGGCTGTGGCAGGCGAGAAGATGGAGGGCCTAGGGAAACCATATTGCAAGATCCACCGCACCAAGCGCCACGACCTCTAGGTGTGCCGGCAAGTAGAGCAACTTGCCGAGAAGCAAAAAGCTAAGTACGAGAAGCACGACAAGGAGAAGGGCGAAGACGGTGCTGGAGGGTCCAGCAAGAAAGGTAGTGGTGGCCGTGGAGGTCACCGCGGCAAGTCCAAGCAGCAGAAGGAGAAGCCTGCTCGAGGTCGTGACAAGAAAGAGGAGGAAGACAAAAATGATGACAAGGACTGTCGGTGCACTAAGGTATGGGTACCTTAGTACTCTGACTTGGGAACAAGCAGTTGTAGCCCTCCCGCCGGCAAGGCTTGCCGAAGGACTACTACATACAAGACTCAAGATTCAACTCACAAGACCATGAAGAAGACCTCCCGGCAGGTCATCGAGAAGTACTAAGTTATTGCTGAAGGACAAGATTCCAGTTGCCGGCAAGCTCCGCACCGGCAAGCCAAGACCCGACAAGCTCCGTGCCAGGAAGTGGCCCCTTCTCGCTTCTCGATTGATCCACCTCATCGATCAGCTGATGGCTTGTCAAGATTAGGTGTTGAGCGGGCGAGCAACTTGGGGAAGATCATCAGGACGTGTGTCAACACATCGCATGCAGGTCAACTTTATTGACACCCGTCTAGTGGACGTGTGAAGATGATAGGCTTGTCCAGGCCAACGGCACAGAAGGAGAGACGCCTTTTGCCAAAGGATCGTTATTAGCTCATGGTGCATTAAATTCCCTTGTCCTAGTCCACCAGAATTAGGTTGGATAGCATCAAGACCACTCTTCCATAAGATGTAATGACCATGTTTCCATTATCGTGAACCCCTTTTTGTCTATAAAAGGAGGCCCATGGCTATCTGGTTAGGGGTCGACAATTTTCTCACTCTTACACAGTAGTTGCACCTTGCACACACTTTTTTTTGACTGGGCAATGTAGGGAAAACCCCTACAGCCTTTTGAATTTATTCCAAGATTATACAGTATGTACAAAGGCTACCAAAGGTAGACCTGAAAAGGAAAACAAAAAGAGGGAGGGACTAACCTAATACATGGGTGGGGGTTACAAAAAGAGTCAAGGAGGGAGGAAAGTGACCCATCTAGGACTGTGCTTGTAACTTGAGCCCCAAGTTAATTCACCCAAAGGCAGGAGTAGGGTTTTATGCCCCCATGGCGGCCCGAACCTGGGAAAAACCTTGCGTGTGAATTCTTGGATTTGCTCTCCGTGCTCGTCGATCTCCCCATCCGAACTGCAAAGGGGCCACGCTGGTCCCATAGATTGTCGTACCCTGACATCTTTGGCGTACCAAGCAGGGGGTTCGCTTGTGCGGATCTACTCCAGTAGTTCTCGTGCAAGTTTTTCCATCTTCTTCATTCATGGCGCCCAAGAAGAAGAGTGCGGTGGTGGGTGCACCGTCTGCCTCTAAGCTGCTACTACTTGTGAGCTGCGTTGGGATTTCCTCGAACGGGAGAGGATGATGCAGTACAGTAGAGATAAGTATTTCCATCAATTAAGAACCAAGGTTATCAGTCCAGTAGGAGAACCATGCAACACCTCGTTAGCAGTACCTACACACAAAAAAACGAATCCTTGCACCCAACGCGAACAAGGGGTTGTCAATCCCTCGGCGGTTGCTTGCAAGGTTAAATTGTATGGTGATAGATAGATAATTAAAACACAAAATAAAATAAAGAAAGAAAACTTGCAACAAGGTATTTTTTATCTCAATATATGATAAAAAGGAGACCCACAGGCCATAGTTTTCACTAGAGGCTTCTCTATTGAAAATAGCATACGGTGGGTAAACAAATTACTGTTGGGCAATTGATAGAAAAGCAAATAATCATGATGATATCCAAGGCAATGATCATGTATATAGGCATCACGTCAGAAACAAGTATCCCGAAATGATTCTACATCTACTACTATTACTCCACACATCGACCGCTATCCGGCATGCATATAAAGTATTAAGTTCATAAAGAACGGAGTGACGCCTTAAGAAATATGACATGTATACCACCGGTACAGCGAGGTGCTATACAGACGGTTTTTAACCCCTTTCCGTGACGGCGTTTGGAACCGTTGCCAAGTGAGTGACTGCGGTAGGGGGGTCCTTCCCACACGACCTAGAAACCGTCGGGGATAGGGAGCCTTGGTGCATACATATGTCCCTATAAAACTGTTTCTGATATCTCGAATATCTGAAATGCTCCATCCTTGCAACTCGTTTGTGCTCGCATTGCGATCGCAGTCGGTATTCTATGGTGCTATGTTTACGATGCGCGACCCATCACAAATAGTTCACGATTATAGAAGCAGACAATCACACACATTTACTTTTCCTTGACTATATGCGATTCGATGTAAGAGCGCACACAGTTGTCGCTTTAAAACTGTATGCGAAGCTTGAATACATCCCACAAAATTCATCCGTTGTACCCGCGTCAGACGAAGACCTATCGCACGCATTCTTCTATGACCAAACATATGTGATGCGCACAACATCATAAACAGTCCATAATTGCGAAGCGTGTGTGATAAGGTGACTATCGCAAACATTTAATAAGAAAGAACTGTGTGCGATACTGTTGTTAATCGCACACATTTTTTCTTGGCTGATCGTGTCTGCAGTAGAGATTGATCGCACACGTAGTGGATCCTAGAAACGTGTCTGATCTCCATGTCTATCGCAGACATTTCGCTTTCGCAAACCGTGTGCAGTGTAATCCCTAATTAATTCCTAATAAATCCCTAATTTAAAAATCACATGTTTTGAATTTGAAAGTAGGCAATCACTTATTTCATATCCAACCATGTTTATTACAAATATAGGTTCAACCATGAATGCATAATTCGATGCACAGGTACATATACTGAAGAACTACAGAAGCACCAAGTAAAGAATGATGAACCACAGTTGTACTAAAGACTATAGAGAGGCGAAAGACATTCTGGTTGCTGGAGAAGGTGAAGCGGAATGCCCATATTGTGCCCTCCTCCATGCGTAATGCGCACACGACTCTAGGCCAACCCCTTGTGATGGCTGCCCGTCCATCCTTCACTGTCTTCATTAGGAATTCTCGATGCTCATTGTAGTCTAGATGAAATACTTTAACCTTCATTGCGTGTCCACCAACCATGTACTTTGCGAGGTAATCTTGAGTGAACTGCTTCGGGAACCACTGCGAATGAAAAAGATTCAGACATTGTTGTCTAACAACTCATTATGGGCAGTAAAAAGAGAAGGCTGCAGAGTTTGTAGTTACCATCCTATAGCTCACTGTTGTGTTGGATAGAGCATAAACAATTAATTTGCTTGCCACCGTTCGTATCTTTTTGCTAATAATCCTTATCAGTTTCCTCACTTGATGCTTCTTCATGAATATCTCATTGCCCCATACGCAAAAAGGGTCGATGCGTGGATCCTTGCCAAGGGCATATGTACCTACAAGCAACAAGTCAATATTAGAAGCTAACAAGTGTCCAGGCCTGGATCTATATGCACTACATTATGGAACGACGGGGGGACTACAAGTCGAGGGATGAAACTAACCTCGGCAGAAAATGGTGGCAACTCCCGTTGTTGTCCTGCATAAGTAGTGGAAAGGCATGATAAGTACATCAATCTTAACATCAAACAAATAGCAAAGGTAAACAACATTGATACGTCTCCAACGTATCTATAATTTTTTATTGTTCCATGCTATTATATTATTTGTTTTGGATGTTTTATATGCATTATTATGCTATTTTATATTATTTTTGGGACTAACCTATTAACCTAGAGCCTAGTGCCAGTTTCTGTTTTTTCCTTGTGTTTGAGTTTCGCAGAAAAGGAATACCAAACGGAGTCCAAACGGAATAAAACCTCGCGGTGATTTTTCTTGGACCAGAAGACACCCCAGAGACTTGGAGTTCAAGTCAGAAGAGCCACGAGGCAGCGACAAGGGGGGAGGGCGCGCCCAGGGGGGTAGGATGTGCACCCTACCTTGTGGGCCCCATGTGACTCCACCGACCTACTTCTTCATCCTATATCTTCACATATATTGCCAAACCCTCAGAAGCATCCACGAAAACACTTTGCCACCACCGCAACCTTCTGTACCCGTGAGATCCCATCCAGGGACCTTTTCCGGCACCCTGCCTGATGGGGATTCGATCACGGAGGGCTTCTACATCAACTCTATTGCCCTTCCGATGAAGCGTGAGTAGTTTACCTCAGACCTACGGGTCCATAGCTAGTAGCTAGATGGCTTCTTCTCTCTCTTTGATTCTCAATACCACGTTCTCCTCGATGTTCTTGGAGATCTATCCGATGCAATCTTCTTTTGCGGTGTGTTTATCGAGATCCGATGAATTGTGGATTTATGATCAGCTTATCTATGAATATTATTTGAATCTTTTCTGAATTCTTATATGCATGATTTGATATCTTTGTAATTCTCTTCGAATTATCGGTTTGGTTTGGCCAACTAGATTGGTTTTTCTTGCAATGGGAGAAGTGCTTAGATTTGGGTTCAATCTTGTGGTGTCCTTTCCCAGTGACAGTAGGGGCAGCAAGGCACGTATTGTATTGTTGCCATAGAGGATAAAAAGATGGGGTTTACATCATATTGCTTGAGTTTATTCCTCTACATCATGTCATCTTACTTAATGCGTTACTCTATTCTTCATGAACTTAATACTCTAGATGCAGGCAGGAGTCGGTCGATGTGTGGAGTAATAGTAGTAGATGCAGAATCGTTTCGGTCTACTTGACATGGACATGATGCCTATATTTCATAATCATTGCCTTAGATATCGTCATAACTTTGTGCTTTTCTATCAATTGCTCGACAGTAATTTGTTCACCCACCGTATTATTTGCTATCTTGAGAGAAGCATCTTGTGAAACCTATGGCCCCTGGGTCTATTTTCCATCATATTAGTTTCTGATCTACTATTTTACAATCTTTTACTTTCCAATCTATAAACCAAAAAAACCCCAAAATATTTACTTTATCTTTTCTTCAGTTTTATCTATCTCTATCAGATCTCACTTTTGCAAGTGACCGTGAAGGGATTGACAACCCCTTTATCGTGTTGGGTGCAAGTTTTTGATTGTTTGTGTAGGTATTAGGTGATTTGTGCGTTGTCTCCTACTAGATTGATACCTTGGTTCTCTAACTAAGGGAAATACTTATCTCTACTTTGCTGCATCACCCTTTCCTCTTCAAGGAAAAAACCAACACAAGCTCAAGAAGTAGCAGGAAGAATTTCTAGTGCCGTTGCCGGGTAGATCTATGCCAAGTCAAGACATACCAAGTACCCATCATAAACTCTCATCTCTTGCATTACATTATTCGCCATTTGCCTCTCGTTTTCCTCTCCCCCGCTTCTAAAATTATTTTGGAAAAGATTTGCCTTCTTTTCGCCCTTCTTCCGTTCGTCTTCTTCATTTGCTTTTTGTGTGCTCGCGTGTTGGATTGCTTGCTTTGTCATGATGGCTCAAGAGAATACCAAATTGTGTGATTTTTCCAACACTTGTTACATGCCAATATTATACAACTTTCACATATTTTTGGCAACATTTTATATGATTTATTGGACTAACCTATTGATCTAGTGCCCAGTGCCAGTTCCTGTTTTTTGCATGTTTTTTGTTTCACAGAAAATCCATATCAAACAAAGTCCAAACACGATAAAAATTTATGGAGAATTATTTTGGAATATATGTGATTTTTGGGACTTGGAATCAATGCAAACGGGGGCCCACAGCCCCCACAAGACACTAGGGCGCGCCCCAGGGGCCAGGCACGCCCTGGTGGGTTGTTCCCTCCTCGGATGTCGGTTGGAGCTCTACTTCGGGCTCAAGGAATCTTATATCCAGAAAAAAAATTGTGTTAAAATCTCAGCACAATCGGAGTTACGGATCTCCGGGAATATAAGAAACGATTTTCGGCCAGATCTGAGAAATGCGAAACAGAAGAGAACAGAGAGGGAAATCCAATCTCGGAGGGGCTCCCGCCCCTCTGCTGCTATGGAGGCCATAGACCAGAGGGGGAACTCTCCTCCCATCTAGGGGGAGGCCAAGGAAGAAGAAGAAGTAGGGGGCTCTCTCCCCCTCTCTCTCGGTGGCGCCGGAGTGCCGCCGGGGCTAGGATCGTGACGGCGATCTACATCAACAATCTTGCTACCGTCTACACCAACTTTCTCCCCCTCTATGCAGCGGTGTAACACCTCTTCTCCCCACTGTAATCTCTACTTAAACATGGTGCTCAACTCTATATATTATTTCCCAATGATATTTAGCTATCCTATGATGTTTGAGTAGATCCGTTTTGTCCTGTGGGTTAATCGTGATCTTGGTTGGTATGATTGTATATTTTATTTCTGGTGCCCTCCATCTCGCGCAAATGTGAGGGATCCTCGCTGTAGGGTGTTGCAATATGTTCATGGTTTGCTTATTGTCCGTGTTGCGGGGGTGACAGCAGCCTAAACGCGGATAAGTGGGTTATGGCGTATGGGAGTAAAGAGGACTTGATACTTAATGCTATGGTTGGGTTTCACGACCTTAATGATCTTTAGTAGTTGCGGATGCTTGCTAGAGTTCCAATCATAAGTGCATATGATCCAAGTAGAGAAAGTATGTTAGCTCATGCCTCTCCCTCATGTAAAATTGCAAGAATGATTACCGGTACTTGTTATCGATTGCCTAGGGACAAATGACTTTCTTGTTGACAAAATCTATCCACTTTTACTACCTTGCAATTTATTCGTAGTTTTATTCTCGCAAAGTACTCATAGTTTTATTCTTGCAAAATAGTTTCATACTTGTTTTAGGTAAAGCAAACATCAAGTGTGCGTAGAGTTGTATCGGTGGTCGATAGAACTTGAGGGAATATTTGTTCTGCCTTTAGCTCCTTGTTGGGTTTGACACTCTTATTTATCGAAGAATTAAACTCTCTTGCTTCACTTATATCTATTTAGAGAGTCAACAGGAATTGGTCAATTGCATGGTTAGTCATAAAATCCAACATAAAACTTATGGGTCACTGAATATGATATGTTTGATTCCTTGCAATAGTTTTGCGATATAGAGATGATAATATGTGGGAGGTACTAGTAAACGGTTGTGGTTAGTAGGAATATTGGTGTTAAGGTTTGTGATTCCCGAAGCATGCACGTATAGTCTCTCGTTATGCTATGAAGTTGGAGCATGATTTATTATTGATTGTCTTCCTTATGAGTGGCGGTCGGGGATGAGCGATGGTCTTTTCCTACCAATCTATCCCCCTAGGGGCATGCGTAGTAGTACTTTGCTTCGAGGGCTAATAAACTTTTTCAATAAGTATATGAGTTCTTTATGACTAATGTGAGTCCATGGATTATACGCACTCTTACCTTTCCGCAATTTGCTAGCCTCTACGGTACCGTGCATTCCCCTTTCTCACCTCGAGATGTGGTGCAAACTTCGCAGGTGCATCCAAACCCCATGATATGATACGCTCTATCACACATAAGCCTTATTATATCTTTTTCTGCATTCCACCATACCTACCTATTATGGCCTTTCCATAGCCATTCCGAGATATATTGCCATACAACTTCCATCGCTTCCGTTTTGATGACTTGAGCATTCCTTGTCATATTGCTTTGCATGATCATATAGCTGACATAGCAGTTGTGGCTCAGCCACCGTTCATCATTTTTCATACATGTTACGCTAGATCTTTGCACATCCTGGTACACTGCCAGAGGCATTCATATAGAGTCATATTTTGTTATAGGCATCGAGTTGTAATTTTTATTTCTTTTGAGTTATAAGTAAATACAAGTGTGATGATCATCATTATTCATTATTAGAGCATGTCCCAGTGAGGAAAGGATGATGGAGACTATGATTCCCCCACAAGTCGGGATGAGACTCCGGACAATGAGAGAAAAAAAAGAAAAAAACAAAAACAAAAACAAAAAAAAGGAAAGAGAAAAAGAAAGAAAGAAAAAAATGAAAAAAAAGAAAAAAAAAGAGAGAAGGGGCATTGCTACTATCTTTTACCACACTTGTGCTTCAAAGTAGCACCATGTTTTTCATATAGAGAGTCTCCTATGTAGTCACTTTCATATACTAGTGGGAATTTTTCATTATAGAACTTGGCTTGTATATTCCGATGATGGGCTTCCTCAAATGCCCGAGGTCTTCATGAGCAAGCAAGTTGGATGCACACCCACTTAGTTTTCATATTAAGCTTTCATACACTTATAGCTCTTAGTGCATCCGTTGCATGGCAATCCCTACTCCTCGCATTGATATCAATTGATGGGCATCTCCATAGCTTGTTGGTTAGCCGCGTCGATGTGAGACTTTCTTACATTTTTGTCTTCTCAATATTTACCCCTATCATCATACTCTATTCCACCTATAGTGCTATATCTATGGCTTGCACTCATGTATTGCGTGAGGGTTGAAAAAGCTGAAGCGCGTTAAAAAGTATGAACCAATTGCTCGGCTTGTCATCGGGGTTGTGCATGATAAATACTTTGTGTTAAGAAGACAGAGCATGACAAGACTATATGATTTTGGAGGGATAGCTTTCTTTAGCGTTGATTTTTTGAAAGACATGATTGTTTGTTGGGATGCCTGAGTATTGATGTCTTTATGTCAAATTATAGACTATTGCTTTGAATCACTTATGTCTAAATATTCATGCCATGACTAGATATATGATCGAGTTTATGCTAGGTAGCATTCCACATCAAAAATTATCTTTTTTATCATTTACCTACTCGAGGACGAGCAGGGATTAAGCTTGGGGATGCTGATACGTCTCCGTCGTATCTATAATTTTTGATTGTTCCATGCCAATATTATAAAACTTTCACATATTTTTGGCAACATTTTATATGATTTATTAGACTAACCTATTGATCTAGTGCCCAGTGCCAGTTCCTGTTTTTTGCATGTTTTTTATTTCGCAGAAAATCCATATCAAACGAAGTCCAAACGCGATAAAAATTTACGGAGAATTATTTTGGAATATATGTTATTTTTGGGAGTTGGAATCAACGCAAACGGGGGCCCACAACCCCCACAAGACACCAGGGCGTGCCCTGGTGGGTTGTGCCCTCCTCAGATGTTGGTTGGAGCTCTACTTCGGGTGCAAGGAGGCTTATATCCAAAAAAAATCGTGTTAAAATCTCAACGCAATCGGAGTTATGGATCTCCGAGAATATAAGAAACGGTTTTCGGCCAGATCTAAGAAACGTGAAACAGAAGAGAACAGAGAGGGAGATCCAATCTCAGAGGGGCTCCCGCCCCTCCGCCACCATGGAGCCATGGACTATAGGGGGAACTCTCCTCCCATCTAGGGGGGAGGCCAAGGAAGAAGGAGGGGGGCTCTCTCCCCCTCTCTCCCGGTAACGCCGGAGTGCCGCCGGGGCTAGGATCGTGACGGCGATCTACATCAACAATCTTGCTACCGTCTACACTAACTTTCTCCCCTCTATGCAGTGGTGTAACACCTCTTCTCCCCGCTGTAATGTCTACTTAAACATGGTGCTCAACTCCATACATTATTTCCCAATGATATTTGGCTATCCTATGATGTTTGAGTAGATCCGTTTTGTCCTGTGGGTTAATCATGATCTTGGTTGGTATGAATGTATATTTTATTTATGGTGTTGTCCTACGGTGCTCTCTATCTCGCGCAAACATGTGGGATCCTCGCTGTAGGGTGTTGCAATATTTTCATGGTTTGCTTATTGTCGATGTTGTGGGGGTGACAGCAGCCTAAATGCGGATAAGTGGGTTATGGCGTATGGCAGTAAAGAGGACTTGATACTTAATGCTATGGTTGGGTTTCACGACCTTAATGATCTTTAGTAGTTGCGGATGCTTGCTAGAGTTCCAATCATAAGTGCATATGATCCAAGTAGAGAAAGTATGTTAGCTCATGCCTCTCCCTCATGTAAAATTGCAAGAATGATTACCGGTACTTGTTATCGATTGCCTAGGGAGAAATGACTTTCTTGTTGACAAAAGCTATCCACTTTTACTACGTTGCAATTTATTCATAGTTTCATTCTCGCAAAGTACTCATAGTTTTATTCTTGCAAAATAGTTTCATACTTGTTTTAGGTAAAGCAAATGTCAAGTGTGCGTAGAGCTGTATCGGTGGTCGATAGAACTTGAGGGAATATTTGTTCTGCCTTTAGCTCCTCGTTGGGTTCGACACTCTTATTTATCGAAGAAGGCTACAAACGATCCCCTATACTTGTGGGTTATCACACACTACAATTACTCTACTTGGCACTTGGGGGCTAATGTGGGTCAATTCACTTTTATAAGTCCCGGCTCAACTTATCTGTTTAAGCCGGCCCTTGGGGGCTACATGTTTGGATTTCGTAAGTTACTATAAGTCCTAGCTTAACTTATCAGTTTAAGTCGGCCCTTGGGGGCTACGTGTTTGGATTTCTTAAGTGACTATAAGTCCCGGCTCAACTTATCAGTTTAAGCCGGCCCTTGGGGGTTACTGATTTGGACCTTAAGGAATAAAATTAGCCCTGAGGTCCTACAGTTTGAAGATTATTATTAAGTCTACAGCATACTCAATTTTTCCTATCCTCTAGACTTGGCGGCTATGTGAATACATATGGAGAAGGATTAGTATCATACCTCATAGCGCTCCTTCATGAGATTCACTAAGCCGGCTTCTAAATCACGGCTAGTGTGAAGGCGGCTCAGATACCCTGCGTGGATGTCGCTAGCGCTGAAGGCAGCATAGCTTTCCAAATCTAGCTTGGTCTTGCCTTTATCCAAAGATTGAGATTCTTCTTTGGTGCTATGTTTGCCAACACAGTGGAAGCCCCTAGCGCGGTGTAAGCCACCCCAGTAATGGTCACATCATCAAAGTCCTTATCAAGAGGGATCTCCTCAGCTGGCTTCTGGGGAGTTGGCGACTTAGGGCTCTGCGAGTCAGTGCTGGCCGCCGGGTTAAGTTCCGCGTCCATTTGTTCAAGAACAGGGGCATCAATTGTTGGTGGCGGGTCATCCACGGGTTCTTCTAGATCTTGAGTATGGGCCTCAGAGATGTCAGTATGTAGTTTCTCCGGCTCAACAGGTTTAAGGTCATTTGAAGACCCGCCAAGCTTCTGCTTCTTACCGGCTTTTGCCATGCCTCTGCAACAAAGATACAAAGTATATGAGTATGACATAACAAATCAATTGATAGATAAATGGAAGTACTTACCCGTGGGCAACTTTGAAGACGGGCATCTGGGTTCCTGTAGAGTCGCCAGATCACGGAGGTGTCTTCTGATAATTTGAGTTAGAACATGTAAGAGGATGGCGTATGAGGACGGCTAAGGGATAAAGAGAGTCTGGATCATGTAGCACCTCATGTTGACGCTTGCGAGGGGCTGGAGTATTTGGTAAGCCGGAAACCAGCTCTGCATCACCATCACTCTGAGTCTGACGCCTGGCCTCGTGCTCTTGTTTCTTTAAAATAAAGTCGGGATCCAAGTAAGCAAGAGGGTGAGAAAATCTTACTTTCCGGGTCACCTGCCGAGTTTTCTATCTTGGCAAAGGCTCTGAGTCGGAGGAAATTGTAGTTACCTCTATGGCGTCGGCATGGCTGGTCTCCGCATCATCCTGAGAGGAGTTAGCGTCAATAAGTTGCATAAAAAGAAAGCCAAGAGAATGAAGTTCTACCTCCGACTCGTGGTCAAGGGCAAACAAGTCTTCAACATCCTGTTTCTTTCCTTTGGTCTTTTTTGGAGCTTTGGACTTGGCTCTAGCCTTTTTTGCCGGCTTATCCTGCAGTTTCTTGGTCCAGAAGGGAGAGTCGGCCTGAAAACACAGATGACAATGAGAAGATGTGCAGTTTATGAGAAAATGATATATGAGTTAAAGGAAGGACTTAAAATACTTACGTTGGGAGCAGGATTGAGAGCGCAGAAGGGGTTCAGCCCCATTTTGCTGCAGCTTTCGAGGGTCTCCCCAAGCAATGTCTTGGTCATTTCATTGATTTGCTGGTCCTCAAGACGTGTTTGATTATACCGTTGTGGGTCTTTCACATCACATGTGTATTGGCACATTAAGCCGGTACGGCGGCTCAAAGGCAAGATTCTCCAGGCGACCCAGCATTGGACCAAGTCAACACTAGTTAAGCCATTGGCTAATAAGGCCCTTATCCTTGAAAAGGTAGCCGCGTACTTGTCTCATTCTGCAACAGTGATCTGGTCGGAGAGTGGATGTCTAGGGTTGAGCCGGCAGGTGCGGAAACCCGGTAGAGGATTTTCACCTGCTGGAGAGGTATCTTGGCAATAGAACCAGGTCTGATTCTAGTCCTTGGGGTGACTGGGTAGTGCAGCTGCAGGAAAGACTACATCCCTCCGCCTCTAGATTGAAATCCCGCCGAGTTCAAGGCTAGGCCCATTTGTCATCTCAGTCTGGCAGTTCAAATAGTAATATTCTCTGAATAGATCAACACTGGGCTCCTCTTGAAGGTACACCTCATAGAAGACTTGGAAGTTGCATATATTGGAAGTAGAGTTGGGGCCGATATCTTGATGGTGTAGCTTGTAGAAGTTTAGAATGTCCCGAAAGAATTTTGACCCAGGTGGTGAGAAACCACGGAGGAGGTGATCTGCAAAGACTATAACCTCGCCTTCTTTAGGTTGAGGCGGAACTTCCGCTCCTGGAACTTGCTAGTGGATGACGTCCTTTGCTGGTAAAATGCCCATCTCGACATATTCCTTGAGAGATTGTTCAGTGACAATGGAAGATCCCCAGTCGCAAGAAGTGGTGGACTTAGTCATTTTTGGCAGTGGATGCCTGAGAATAAAGGTTTGGCGGGTTAATATTATGTTGTTAAGCCGCCCAATGATGAGTAAAAATAAACTGCCCAAAGAAGCCAGCTACACGCTGGCGGGTTACAAGTCCTGATTATAAGGGATAATCATTTTGGCGAGTTATGGAAAAGGTTATAAGCCATATGGATAAGCCGGAAAGATACCGGCAGGTTATCGATTCATGGTTAAAGACAGATAAGTATTGGCAGAGTGCAAAGTTGCTGCTGTAAGCCGCCTAAACAATGAATGGCGGGTCAACCATCTATCAATTGCCTATGAAATCCAGGATTGTTGAAATTTTGTTAAGTGGGGACAAACAAGTTTCACAGATCGTGCCTATAATTTTGGATCTACGGCAGTTCAAAAAACAGAAAGAAATTGCTAACCTAAAGCATAGTGGAAGAACTAGTATGCTGGGGATTGAATCTCAGAAGGAAAGAATGGATCTACGATTGGAAACGCATGCTAAAACTGCTACCGCACAACTTCAGTAGTGCTTTTGGATTGAATTAAGCGTTGGAGGAAAGAACTACGATGAACTTGGATGAACACGGCGACCACCGATGAACTAGGGCAACCTAATGCAGATTGGATGTGAGGAGAAGCGAGTACCTGGTGATGCTAATGAGTAGCCAGTGGGTGCTGCGATCTCTGGTCAAAATCAGGTTGATGCAGCGGCCAGGTTGGAGCTGTTGGTGAAGGTCGACTACAGCGGCGGAGCTTGTACTGCGGCGGTCGGCACAAGGAAGACGAAGAAGAGAGAGGGACGGGGGTAAAAGTGAAAAAGGACCCCCCCGATGCTTATTTATAGGGGAAAGGTGAACAGTAAAATGGCAGGCGCGAAAATTAAGGAGGCATTGTGATTATCTCAAACGGTGCCGGCGCCTCGATTCTCGGATGACCAGTTAATGCAAAAGATCCGTTGTGATGTCATGGATTCTTTATGAGTTTACTTTGTGTGACGTCATGGTGGGTTACAATGTTTTATTCAAGGTTAAGCTTTGGAAAGACAATTCGCCAACTGAAGCAGTGAAGATTGACATGAACAAGTTCAAATCAATGTGGGGCCTAATGTTGGGGATATAACCTCGAGGTGTGACCCGCCCAGGAGGGGCCGGGTTACACCATTGGCGACTCAACGAAGAAGGCCTAGTAAGCCTAAGAAGACAAGTGTGAAGATGGCGGCTCATGAGAGGCAGGCCGGATGGTGGCCCAAGACCCGGACGTGTGAACCGCCATATGGTGGCTTGCCTGGTAAGGCGAGGTGATTTAGAAACTGGCCAGTCACGTTGTGTGAGCCGGCTCGGACTCTTGTAAACCCCGAGGCCTCAACCTGTGTATATAAAGGTGAGACCCGGTGGCAGGTTAACCCAAGAAATAGCTGATCGATAGCTAGGTCAAGCGTAATCGCTCCCTTGTAATCGAAACTTAAGCAATACAACTAGAAGCAGGACGTAGGCTTTTACCTCATTGAGAGGGGCTGAACCAGGGTAAACCTTGTGTCCTTTGTCCCGCTCAACCCCTTCGAGCTAACCTACGTGCGATGGCTCCACACCTAAGTCCTTTCACAAGGGCATCTACCGTGTTAAGTCCACGACACCGCCCGCAACCGACGTGTTCATGAAGAAGAAGAAGAAGCGCTTTGTGAGGAAGTACAAGAGCGACGACAACAAGCACGATTGCACCGACAAATTCCACAAGCTCCCCCACAAGTTAGACAAGAACAACAAGCTCGACAAGAACCACAAGTTCACCAAGAGCAACAAAACAATGGGAATCCTCCACGTTAAGAGCAACTTGAGGTCGACAATCCTCCACGTCAAGGGCGTCATCACCCTCGACCCCAACACAATGAAGAGCAATGCGACGGCAAGCTCAAGTTCTCCATGCCCAAGTTCTCCGGAAGCAATGATCCCGAAGAGTATCTTTCATGGGCATTGAAGGTTGACAAGATCTTTCGTTTGCACAACTATGAGGAAGAGAAGAAGATCGCCATGGCATCCCTTGAGTTCCAAGACTATGTCCTCATTTGGTTGGAGCAAGTCATTGAGCGCCGTGAGACAAGAGGTGAACCACCCATCACAACTTGGGATCAAATGAAGGATGTCATGAGAGCGCGCTTTGTGCCAACATACTATAACCGCGACCTATTCAAGGGACTACAACTCCTCAAGCAAGGAACAAAGAGCGTTGAAGAATACTACAAGGAAATGGAGATCGCCATGATACGAGCCAATGTCACGGAAGATGATGAGCAAACTATGGCACATTTCTTGAATGGACTCAATCACCCTATCAAGAAGGTCGCCGACTTCCAACCTCATCGAGCTAGTGCATCAAGCCACCAAGGCGGACCGACAAGTGCAAGATGACTTCAAGTATGCCAAGTACTCTTCCAAGAGATATGGCTTCAACACCCAAGCTTCAACGACTCCAACGCCTTCTACCTCAACCAAACCTTCTACAAGCAACAACGACAAGTCAAGTTACAAGAAAACTTCGACAACCTCAAGTCATCCTCCTACTACAAGCAACTTCAAGCCGAGAGCTTCATCATCTACAACTCCATCGGATGAGACCATCAAGACAAGTTTCATCAAATGCTTCACATGCGGCGGCCAAGGCCACAAGTCCTTCAAATGCACCAATAAGCGAACCATGATCGTCAACGACGACGATACCTATGACTCCATGAGTGAAGAGGAAATGGAAGCCCTTGAGCAAGTGGCCATGCACCGGCGTGTGAATGAGGATGAAGATGAACAAGTCTTTTGTGAGAATGATTCGAGCCCCGCTCTCGTTATCTCCAAGGTCTTGACACTTCAACAACAAGACGAAGACCAAAGATGCCATATCTTCCACACCAAGGCAGGCATCAATGGAAGGTCCGTGAAGGTCATCATCGACGGAGGAAGTTGCCACAACTTGGCTAGTGAAGAACTATGCTCCAAGTTACAATTGGTTAAGATGAACCACCCTCGCCCCTACAAGGTCTAATGGCTTAGCGACTCTGGCACCATCCAAGTGGAACACATGGTTCAAGTCTCCTTCAAGATTGGAGCATATGAAGACACTTTGGAGTGTGATGTGGTTCCTATGTCTGTTTTCCATCTCCAACTAGGACGACCTTGGCAATTCGACCGCGGCGTCATCCACAACGGGCGAACCAATCACTATAGCTTCAAGATGAAGGGAAAGGAGTACGTGCTACGACCGATGTCACGATGCCAAGTGATCACCGACAAGCAAGCAACCACCCATATTGGAGAGAATAGTGAGGGATTGAGCCACCCAAAAGGGAGTGAGAGCCACAGGCCCAACATGAGTGCATCCACGATGAGCGACAAGAAAAACTTAGTGCTATTCGCTACCAAAAGTGAGATGAGAGAAGTGTGTGAGAACCCGTCGAGTGTTATGCACTATGTCATATTGTGCAAGGACGAGGCAACAACAACTAACACCTCTCACTCTCTACCTTTAGTGTTATCTAATGTCTTGCAGGAAATCAAGGACGTCTTTCCCGATGAGCTACCTCTGGGACTACCTCCTCTACGCGGCATCGAACACCGAATCGACCTCACCCCCGGCGCACCGTTACCGAACAAGGCACCCTACTGTGTCAACCCCGAAGAAACCAAGGAATCCAACGGCAAGTGCAACAACTCATCAACAATGGCCATGTTCGAGAAAGCTTGAGCCCATGCACCATCCCGGTAATCCTTGTTCCCAAGAAAGACGGTACATATCGCATGTGTTCCGATTGTGATCCTATCAATGCTATCACGGTTAGATATCGTCACCCCATCCCACGCTTAGACGACATGCTCGATGAGCTTAGCGGAGCCACAATTTTCTCTAAGATTGATCTTAAGAGTGGCTACTACCAAATCCACATACAAGAGGGTGATGAATGGAAAACTGCATTTAAGACCAAATTTGGCTTATATGAATGACTTGTTATGCCAATGGGCTTATCCGAAGCACCTGGTACGTTCATGTGCGTCATGCATTTTGTCCTTAGGCCCTACACTCATGTACTTGTTGTGGTCTATTTCGACGACATACTTGTTTTTAGCAAATCTCTCAAAGATCATGTCACCCATCTTAGAACCGTTTTGCAAAGTCTTCACAAAGAGAGACTCTATGCTAACATGGAGAAATGCAAATTTGGTGTTGATAAGCTTGTCTTCCTAGGATTTGTCATTTGTTCCAAGGGCGTGCATGTAGACGAAACCAAGATCAAAGCTATTAAAACTTGGCCCCAACCCAAAAACTTGCAACAAGTGCGTAGTTTTCTTGGCTTGGCCGGATTTTATCGTTGCTTTGTGAAGGATTTTAGCACCATTGCTTTGCCTTTACATGCCCTGAGTAAGAAGAACACACCTTTTGTTTGGGGACCATTACAAGATACCGCATTCAATGAGCTTAAGAATTTGCTTACACATGCCCCTTTGCTTGCTTTACCCAACTTTGATAAACATTTTGAGGTCCATTGCAACGCTAGCGGTAATGGCATAGGAGGTGTGTTAATGCAAGAGAAGCACCCCATCACATACTTAAGTGAAAAACTTTCCTGAGCGCAACTTAACTACCCCATCTATGACAAAGAGTTATATGCATTAGTTAGAGTCTTACATGTTTGGGAGCATTATCTTCGACCTCATGAGTTCATTCTTCATACGGATCATGAAACACTTAAGTACCTTAAGGGTCAAACTAAGTTGAACAAGTGTCATGCTAAGTGGAGTGAATTCACTGAGTCATTTCTTTATGTCATCAAGTACATCAAAGGCAAAGAAAATGTTGTGGCGGATGCGCTTTCCCGCAAATGCATGCTTGTTACTAAACTTGAATTGAATGTCATTGGCTTTGAGCACATAAAAGACTTGTATGCGCATGATGCTACTTTTGCTATTCCTTATGCCAAATGTTTGACGCATACATCTTGGGAATGCTATTACATAAAAGATGATTATCTAATGAGAGCTTACAAACTATGCATTCCTGAGTCTTCTCTTCATTTGTTACTTTTACAAGAATCTCATGAAGGAGGACTTATGGGACACTTTGGACGCGACAAGACATTTTCTATGCTCTCCAAGAACTACTTTTAGCCCAAGATGTTCCGCGACTTCTCACGCTTCACCAACCGATGCTCTACATGTCGCAAAGCTAAGTGTAAAGCTCATTCCCATGGTATATATATGCCACTTCCTATTCCATATACCCATGGGAAGATATTAGTATGGACTTTGTGCTTGGTTTGCCTCGAACTCGAAATGGCAAAGATTCCGTGTTTGTTGTTTTGGACCGATTCTCTAAAATGGCTCATTTCATCCCATGCAACAAGATAGACGATGCTTCACATGTTGCAAATCTTTTTTGTAGGGAAATCTTGTGCCTACATGGAGTGCCCAAGACTATCGTATCGGACCGCGACATCAAGTTCCTTAGCTACTTTTGGAAGACGCTATGCGCCAAGCTCGGAATCAAGCTTTTGTTCTCTTCGACATACCATCCTTAAACCGACGGCCAAATGGAGGTCACAAACCGGACGCTATCTACTCTTCTATGCGTGTTGACCAAGAAGAACATCAAGGAGTGGGAAGAGTGTTTACCCATCGCCGAGTACGCCTACAATTGAACACGACACTCTACTACCAGCAAGTCCCCCTTCGAGGTCATCTACGGCTTCAACCCGTTGTCCCCATTGGACATTCTACCTCTACCACTACAAGAGCGCATCAACATGAATGCAAGTGCAAGAGTGAGCTACCTCAAGAAGATGCATGAAGATACAAGGCACACCATTGAGCGCCAAGTACAACGACTCGCAACCAAGCTCAACGTTAACAAGCAACCCATGATATTCAACATTGGAGATCTTGTATGGCTACACCTCCGCAAGGAATGCTTCCCCAATGAAGGCAAGTCCAAGCTACGTCCATGAGCCGACGGACCCTTCAAGGTGCTCGAGCGCTACAACAACAATGCATAGAAGATCGACTTACCACGCGACAAGTACTCCATGAGCGACATTTTGAATGTCAAGGATCTCTCTCCCTACCATGGTGATGAGGCTTTTGATCCGAGGTCGGATCTTTCCCAAGGCGGGGGAGATGATGCGGAGCATCCTCGGTCATCCCCATGGACCTATCTACGTCTACCACAATACCACTTGGACCAATGACAAGAGCTCGAGCAAAGGCTATTGAAACTAAGGTCAACTCGCTCCTCTCCGAACTACCACTTTCTACATATGAGACATGGCAACTACCTCAAGCGAAGACCCTATGTGTGATCAGGTACTTCGAGGGAAGCCACGGAGTAGCTACACCCAACAGGCAAGACAGCGAGGACACCAAGTACAAGGACCTAGAGAAGGGGTGGCCAGCAGCCTACAGCCATCGGACGACCGGCCCGAACCAGACGTCCGACACCTGAGCGTCAACCAGCCAGCCCAAGTCTGAGCCAGCGAATGCTACAGCGGCCGGACGACCGACACGGACCGGAGTCTGACACACCCAAGCGACCGGACGACCGAGCCCCTCCGGACATCCGGTGTCACCCAACAGAAGGGAAATTATCGGAAATCCGAGACCTCCGAACGACCGACCGCCTCCGAAAATCCGACGCCACCTGATCGGAGCCAAAATTTCGGACGTCCGGACCCTTGCGAGCCACCGGACGTCCATAGCGTCCGGACGACCGACGCCTGTCTGTGCACAGCGTGTTGGGCCGAGGCCCATGTACCCTTTCATGACCCTAGACTATATATACTTCTCCTTCTCCCTCTTTTTACGGTTAGCATTGTGATAGCTCATTATAGAGATAGAGCTTTGCTCATCCACTTGGTTCTACTCCTCGGAGAGACCGCGGCCTCTTCGGAGAAGATCCATCCTTGGATTGAAGACCCCTCACGAGAAGACCCCTCAAGACCTCCCCATGGAGATGAACTGGTTCCGCTTGTATCATCCTTTGTTGCGTTTGAATCTTGTATCACTCTTTATGCTCATGGATCTAGCACATGTGTGATCGTTCCTGTTGATTTGAGTGTTTCCCCTCGTGTTCTTCGTAGGATCCCCTCCATTTCATGAAAGATCGGCCCTATGGTATCCACACTACATCAGTTCCACTACAGTGGTCGATGGAGGCGTCAGGCAAGGCCCACCTCTGGGCATTCTTCTTCTCCATGGCTCTCTTCTCCTGCTCCCTTGATGATATCAGCAATGAGAACCTCAACGCCAGTGCTCACCAAAGGAAAGGAGATAGTGGCCTCATGTTGGGGGCTACGTTGGGGGCTGATGATCACCACGTCCGCGTCAGGTACTGAGCTTGTCATCGGCTCATCCCCCACTGTGGTCCTTGCCTTCTTCTCCATCCTTTATGCCAAGGTTTTCCCGTCACAGTTGAATCAGATCAAGACAGGGGAAATCAGATCAACAAAAACAATGTATCAAGAATTGATAGAAGCAGTTGGTACATACTCTGTTGGTACATACTCTTCGTCCTCCTCCTTGTCGCTGAGTACAAAGAGGTCGTATTTGCCCTTGGGTCCAATGCCTGAGGAAGGAGGCGGAGTGGGAGTCTTGACTCGCTTGGTTACCGTAGGTGCGGCAGGTTGAGAGGATCTGGCTACTCCAATAGTCGACGTGGTCGGCTGCCTCGAAGAGGCACGCCACATTTGCTGTTGTTCAGCTTGGCATCGAGGTCATTGCCGCCCAGTAGCCTTGGCAGCTACTCACTTGTCAATTACTTCATCGCCCAAAGACGAAGGATGAACTAACTCTTCGGAGGCGGCTTTTCGGAGGGTGCGGGTTTTCTTTGTCGGAACAGGAGGAACAGGTGGCTCCTTATGCACCTGCTCCTCCGCAGTTTTGTCGCCATGTTCCCCGGCAAGCTCTTCCTATCCTCTGACAAGCCCTTCCGGTAGCTCGTCTACTGGTTCATTCTGAACTGCCTCGTCAACATTGGCTGCCGCGGATCCAGATCCACCAGTGCCTCCGGCC
The DNA here is from genome assembly GCA_011799875.1 of Thinopyrum elongatum. NCBI lineage: Eukaryota > Viridiplantae > Streptophyta > Magnoliopsida > Poales > Poaceae > Thinopyrum > Thinopyrum elongatum. Next base: position 206,907,423 of record CM022297.1, on the reverse strand, counting down.
ATTCTCGCTTTCGCCACCCTGCTGGCAATGTGTGAGAGCTCTTCTTGATGGTGTTGCGGATAAGGTCCATCTCCTCCCTGACGGGTTTCTCCACCAAGGTGTCAAACCATTTCCTCACCACATCTTCAGACGGTTCTTGCCAAGACCCCTCAACACCGTGGGCATTGTACTCAAGCATCATTGCAATAATGGCATCCTTGGCAGAATTGTTGCACAAAGGTACTATGTTTGCTGGCGGCTTGAACTTGCCGGTGGCACAGAAGAGCTGGTGGCAGAGGACCTGTGTTGCATTACCGTCAAGTTAGCCCCAAGCCCAGCGCTCACCCGCATGGTATCGGCTGTGTTCTTGTTATACCAAGTTGGCCTTCCCTTGTCTTGAAGGGGGGCGATGCGGCGGCGGAGGAAATCAGCTCCTACCATCTCGATGGTGAGGCCAGCGGCCCTGAGGCGAAGGATGTGAGTTGTGGCGATTAAGAGCTTCTTGTCGTCTACATCAAGGGAGCCCCAATCCCCGCTGCGCTCTACGTTCTTCATCGTCGGCCTGCAGAAATCTAGGAACTGGGTCTCCTTATCCAGCACCATTCTGCTCGCCATTCATCCCACCTAAAGTGCAGTTGGCCGTCAAGGTACGCCTCCTTGGCGCTGGCTCTGGGGATCCAAGTAATGCCACCAGAAGGAACATCCATGATGTAGGGTGGAACCCTAGGGGCCGATCTTTCATGAAATGGAGGGTATCCCGCGAAGAACACGAGGGGAAACACGAGGGAAAATGAGAGGAACACTCAAGAACAAGTCCAATCACACATCCACTAGACTAACAAACACATAGATCCACAAGGTACATGAACAACAAAGGGAAAGATACAAGGTAAAGTTCATCTCCAAGAGGAGGCCTTGAATCCTAGATGGATCTTCCCGTGAGGGGCCTTCATCCACTAGGGATCTTCTCACATGGAGGTCTTGAACTCCATGGGAGTGGTAGTCTCTGTCTCTCAAGAGTAGAGTAGGTAGGAGCAAAGCTCACATACAAATGAGCTATCCTATTTGCTAACCCTAAAAATGGGGAGGAGGAGGTCTATTTATAGTCTAAGCCACGAAGGGGTAAGTGAGGGGGCAAAATGGGTACACGGGCCTCGGCCCAAGACATGTGCGCAGGCAGAGGCCGAATGATCCGGATGGGGGTCCGGATGATCTGGGCATCGTCCAGATGATCCAGTTCCTCGTCCGGATGATCTGGCTCCGCCGAGTGGATTCTGCAAGTTTTAGTTGTCGTGGCTGGGGGATTACCCGGATGATCCGGGGGAGGATCCGGATGATCCGACTGAGCCCGGATGATCCGGACGGCGGTCTGGACGTCCGGCCTGGTTCCAGCAGCCGCTCCATCTTCTTCTCCTTTCTTCCGTCTTCTCTTCCACGCTTCCCTCGTGGACGGTGTAGTCGTTCCTTGGCGCTTGCACTCCTCCTCGACATCCGTGAAGCTCTGACAATACCTATGCATACACACGGGAGAAGTGTCAAGTAGTATACCATCCTCGAAGGGGTCAAGTGAACACGTGTAAAGGAGATGACTCACCTTTGTGTATGTGAAGTAGATGTCGCATGTGTCACTTGCCAAATGAACTCTTGACATGGTGATGTCCGTAGGATGCTCCGCATCATCCCCTCCCCCTTGGGAAAGATCCGACCTCGGATCGAAAACCAAATCACCATGGTAAAGATATGGTGTCGCCGTGTAGAAGTGGATGATCACCAAGTACTCATCATCTTGAAGCTCGAAATGGGCACTCTCCAATGTCGCACCGTCTTGGGATTCCTTCAAAAGGAGCAAGGACAACAAACACTTGGAAAAACAAATGTGGTTCGTGTTAGTGCAAAACCAAGCATTCAAGCGGTGATTCACCCAACTAGTGCCATCATCAAGCAGAGCATCATGATTGACATAGGATTGTGGCATGGCATATAAGCACATAATGTGAGCAAAATCAAGGACATCATGGAAACAAGCATGTAAATGTGAGTTAGTGATGCAAATATGTGTGACAAGAGAATAAGCATAGACCTCATGGTCATAGCAATCATGCATAAAGCACTCGACAAATGGTCGATGGTAGGCATAAGAATCATTCACAACACCAAAAAAAATGAAGTGTCTAAACACATGGGTCAAGTGCAAGACAATCCAAGCATAACATGCATAGGGTGTAGTGAAGATAGTGTGCACTCAACACAATAGAAAGAGCAATTGTTCATCGTGTGAGATGCAATCAAGTCAAGCATGTAGCGATCAATGGGGCATGGCATATGTGAAGTGATGACATTGTTGCAACAAAGCATATTATAGGAGCAAGTAATCCAAGAATTGGATGCAGCACGCAAGGTATATATGTCATGAGGCATGGAAAGGTGAAAATGACAAGTCGAAGCAAGATCTCTAACATGTGCGCAATCAAGTGGTCCAAGATGAACAACAAGTCTCATGGTGCAAGCAACACAAGTAGTATGATCCATAATATCCATGCTCATGGTTTGGGGGTTCTCAAAAGAGAAGGATATCACCTTGAAAGCATATCCTTGTGTGTCCTTCACAATGCCGAAGCACAAGCAAGTGTGATGTAGAAGCGAGTCGGTCGCAAGTGGTTCACTCTCAAGAGCTCGAATGGTCAACTCATGGGAAGTGGAAGTTGACACCAAGTCAAAGTATCCTACACATGCACAAAAGAAGGCAAACAACGTATGTGCATTGTAGATAAACACATCATCCATCATGATGGTTCTCTTCTTTTGCACATAACCATTAGAAGCAAAAGTGCACGAATAAGATGATGCAACAATGGCGATATTCATGGCTCTAGGTATATGGTGCAAAGAAGTAAGACGAGCGTGCTTCACAAGAAATATGTCAAAATCTCCAAATATATGCGAGAATGCTATGGGGACAATCTCATAAGCAAGACTAAGAGCATTGTTGCACTCAATACATGGTAAATCATCTAGCATGAGAGAGGCAACACATGGAGATATAGGACAAGAAGCAATAGCAATCATGTGCAAAGCATAGCAATGGTTGTCATCAACCGCATGAAAAATGAGCAAGTATGAATCATTGGTGATGCAACAAGGCAAGCAATCATAGTAATCAAGTCGTGCCAGCTACTAGTGCGAAGATGCAACATACTAGAAGAAATCATGGCAATCATGTCATGTGAGCAAATAGTAGGCATAGGCAATGCACATGACATATCGCAAGCACGAACACAAAGCAAGATCAATGTATCATCATAGGTATGGGTCATAAATGGAACATGGCAATAACAAGCAATATCTCCACCAAGCTTGCAAATACACATATAAGTACGAGAACCAATCATCATGTGTAATGCAAAGCATGGGTCACAAATGCATGGCAAAGGCATAGGAATGAGCATATCATGCAAAGTGAACATGGTAATATTGGCAAATGATACAAAATGGACAATAACCCATAACCATGTGAGGGCCATGTAGAAGAAATGCGCGAAGTTTTTGCGCAATGGGAACGGTGTGAAAAACAATCCACGGGTTCCCAAATCATCATTGCTCTCTAGAGCTCGTTTCGTCAACTCATGGGATTGTGAGTTTGACAAGTATTCATGGGTACCTACACAAAAGAGACACAAACCAAAGAAAGTGTGTGCGTGGTAAATGTACACATCATCCATCATGATGTGTATGTGCATGTGTGAGTTAGCACAAGATAAGCATCGCTCAAAGAAATTGGAAGGATGGTATAAGAACATGTCATCCATCATGAAAGAATAGTTGTTATGTATGACACGATGGGGATGCAAATTGAGCATACAAATATATGGCACATCAATATCATGTTCATTCATGGGGAGCATATTGTGCACACAATCATGGGAATCATGCAATGGATGGGATAGATTAAAATTTTCCTAACATGTATGAGGAAACTATGGGGGTCTCCTTGTCGTGGGAAACCACGGCCACCTATGGGGCCATGAGCCCCTTTTGGTTCGGCGGGGGTATGGGCACATTGTACAAAGAGCGGAGAAGCATCGCGCAACACGGCAGAGATCACACATGCAGTCTTTACCCAGGTTCGGGCCGCCGTGAGGCGTAAAACCCTACTCCTGCTTTAGGTGGATTGATGGTGGATAATGGTGGTGGACGTAGCATACTCGCCCGGCAAGGTCGCTCTCGGGGTGAGAGTGGCTACGAGCGTATCAATATGCGAGGGTCCAACCCTTTCTACGATCGCCATGGGCCTCCTTTTATAGATTAAGGGTTTACCACAGTGGCAAATCAGTCTTTGCGTACTGATTAGATAGCTAATAGTGCTATCATATCTAACTCTGCAGGCTGACAGAGCACATTAAATGCGCCACTCAGTGTCACATCAGAGCTCGCCCGGCAGGTCCTGCCGGGCTGTTTTGCCAGCTTGGCGCCTGCTTGTTTGACATGTCTTAGGACGGGTGTCATATGGAGGTGTTTGCTGTAGGAAGTGGCTGCCATATGGCAAGAAGCAGCCACTTAGTCACCTTGGAGCTCGACACCGCTTTGATTAATGACTTGCTCCACTTGTGAGGTGGAGCGGTGGAGTGGCTTGCCTCCGCCAGCCCCGGCAGGCCTGCCGGGACGATCTTGGAGCTTGCTTCCAGGGCAAAACCCAACCCTGCCGGGCTCGCCTGCCCAGCAAGGTAGGTCCTTCGCTTAGCGATGCCTTGTTCCTCTGGCTCACCTTGGCTTTCTCGACTTGCACTTGGATCCTTCAAAGGAATTGATCCTCCTTGTTTGGTCTGATCTTGGTCTTGTAATCTTGTCTCTGGCCTGTGCACAGCCCGTGCAATGGACCTAGGGTCTGTTGCACCGACAGGAGCCCCCGGGCCTGGCACGAACATGCCGTTGGGCGTCGTCGGGGTAGGCCCTAACCAGTGCACAGGCAGAAATGTAAGGGCGGCTCCGCCCTTTGAGATCTTCTTTGCTTCTTCATTAACCTGAGCTCGGGTCAGTTTCCGATTTTTCCGCGCGTCGTGCGAAATGTTTAGGGGAGAAACTGAACCACGATCTGCGGGCAGCCCACGCCCCACAATCACGGGGTAGGAAACTGCCATCCCACTTGCCTCTTGCCCCGGGGCACCTCCGCCACGTGTACTGCATGCATTGCATAGGGTAGGTGGTGGACGCGGAGGGCGCGGGAACGGGCGCCATGGCAGAAAGCCAGGCGTCGCCGAGTGGTGTAGAGGGGCGGCTCTGGTTCCCCGAGCCATTGGAGGCGTAGGGGAACCGCATTGGAGGAGCAGGGCGGTCGCCAGCTGGACGAGAGGCCAGCCCCCTGCCTCGTTCTCCTATAAAAAGGGGGGTAGGAGTAGTGTGTCCGCTCACACACCTTCCTTCTCCCTTTCAAAGCTTCCCTTGCTTGCCATGGTGAGGCGGCGAGGGCGTGGTGGTACTCCGGTGGTGGCGACGAGAACTTCTGCTTGACAGCGTCTCCCCCCTCCTCTTGATGATGTGGGGGCTGAACCCGCTGTGAGAGGAGGCGGAAGGGGGCGCGGCCGAGGTCATCGCGATGTGCGCGGCCGAGGAGGCCGGGGCAGCGCCTCAATTGTGCCTGCACCGGACGCTCCTCCCCCGATGGAAGGCCACGTCAGAGATCAACCCTTGGAGTTCGTCATCATGCTGTATAAGCCTCCGCGCGGCCACCTCCGCCGCCCTACTCCATTTGCAAGGGTGATGGAGCTCGAACAGCCGCGTGCACTGAGGTTGCACATGAGGGGCTGTGGGAATGGTGGCATGTGGGTGGATGTTGACTTCCCTGCTCCTCATGTTATGTACTTCCGCCGCGGCTGGAAGACCTTTGCTCGATCCCATAGCTTATCGAAGGGGCACATTGTCCAGTTTAAATTAATGGAGAGCGGCCTACTTTCCGTTAAGGTCTTCGCTTAGGGTGCTACGCGGAGAGCTCGACCGACGACGGAAGCTCCTCTTCGAGCGAAAGCGACAAGGAGGACAGTGACGACGATGACGACGGCAGCGACCAGGAGGGCGACGACTCCGACTCCGGCTGAACGTCGCCCGCACCATCTTCATCAGGCGGCAGCACCATCATCTGCACCTGCGTTTTCTCCCCGGCAAGGTGGTTTGCCGGGAAGTTGGGTGCAGAGGTGGTGACGGTGCCCCTGGCTCCTCCAGCAGTCCTCCAGCTGAACCTCGGCAGGCTTCCTCTCGGGCTGTAGCTCCGTTAGCCTTGCCGTGTTCTGCTGGCCTTGGTGGTGGTGGTTGACGGGTCATCTCTGCCGGTCTCTTCCCCGTCGCCTTCGTCCACACCCTCTCGCCCCCGCCGGGAAACCTCTCCTGGAACCCGACAGGGTCAGGCTGAGCTTCTGCCCAGGCACTCCTTTTGCCCTCTTCGCCTTCTACCGCCGTCACTAGGAGGAGAGGGACAAGAAAAGGCATTACGGGCACTTACCTTTTTTTAATCTTAAATTTGTAGGCACTTGCCAAATTTTAGTTCAAATAATGTAATCTCTCGTATCCATGTTTATGTTCCATGAGATTTGTACTTGTTGATCAGTCATATTAATGAAAAAGATATGCTTTGCCGGGCACTTGTGCATGTACGATATCCATGCAGAGGTGAAACGCCTCCATACTTTCATGTAAACAAGTAGATCCCGGTAAGCTACCTTGCCGGTACCCCATAGGACTGCTGCCGTGAGGCTGAGCCTGCCGGGTGCAGAACCCATTGGGAGAGACTAGCCCCCCGCCAACCCTTTTCAGCCAAAGGCCTCTACGACCATCCTGACCGAAGCAGTGTTCGTGTCAGTAGATGGGAGTACCTTTGTTTCTGAGGCGGCCAGGTTTTCATATGCACAAGTCCTACTCACGGAACATGTATGGATAAGAGACGGAACTTATTTGTTTGGCTTGCCGGAGACTGCAGTGCTGGCTTGTCTTCGCATCCTCTTCCTAGGACTAAGTCCACGGCGGGAGCCTGCAGTTTATGCAAATGAAGATGATGCCAGATGCAATCTATCTACATGATCATGCAACCTATCTACATGGATCATGCGATGCTTATGCATGCATGCAACTTTTCGGGGGCCCCAACGCTTCATTTATTTCACTGTTGCTCAGGGTCTGCGCCTGGCTTTGTACAAGGGGTTACATGCAGCTGAGGCAAGGCCTGTACAAAAGGGTGGCTGCCGGGCAGGGCCCGACAGCCGCGCCTTACGGGTAGAACTTGCGAAGATGCTCAATATTCCATGAGTTTTGCAATCGAATGCCATCTCCAGTCTCCAGACGAACTGCGCCAGGTCTGGTGACTCGTACTACCCGGTAAGGGCCTTCCCACTTCGGCGACAGCTTGTTTGTACCCTTAGCGGACTGAACGCGCCTAAGGACAAGGTCGCCTTCCTCAAAACACTGGGCATGAACCCTGCGGCTATGATAGCGACGCAGGGCTTGCTGATAGCGTGCAGCACGCGTAGCAGCCCAGAGACGGTTGTCCTCGAGAAGCACGGCGTCGTCACGCATGTGCTATTCCTGTGCTACTTCATCGTAGGCAAGCACTCGAGGTGACCCATAAATGAGTTCCGTGGGGATAATTGCTTCTACCCCATAGACTAGGGAGAAGGGAGTCTGTCCGGTAGCTCGGTTTGGTGTCGTTCTGAGGGACCAAAGAACCACCGGTAGCTCATCGATCCATCGCCTGCCGTGCTTCCGCAGCTTATCAAACGTTCTTGTCTTGAGTCCTCGCAGCACTTCAGTGTTCGCCCTCTCAGCTTGTCCATTGCTTCTAGGATGTGCGACAGAGGCAAATGAGATCTTGCTTCCGAGGGCATGAACATATTGCATGAAGGCGCGGCTCGTGAACTGGGTGCCGTTGTCGGTGATGATCCGGGCAGGGAACCCGAAGCGGCACACCAATCATTTCAAGAAATTGATAGCTGACTGAGCAGTCACCTTTCTCACGGCATCTATAATGTGTCCGATATTGCTCATGAGGAGTGTCGGTGCAACAGACCCTGGGTCCATTGCACGGACTGTGCACAGGCCAGAGACAAGATTACAAGACCAAGATCAGACCAAACAAGGAGGATCAATTCCTTTGAAGGATCCAAGTGCAAGTCAAGAAGGCCAAGGTGAGCCAGAGGAACAAGGCATCGCTAAGGGAAGGACCTACCTTGCTGGGCAGGCGAGCCCGGCAGGGTTGGGTTTTGCCCCGGAAGCAAGCTCCCAGATTGTCCCGGCAGGCCTGCCGGGGCTGGCGGAGGCAAGCCACTCCACCGCTCCACCTCACAAGTGACGCAAGTCATTAATCAAAGCGGTGTCGAGCTCCAAGGTGACTAAGTGGCTACTTCTTGCCACATGGCAGCCACTTCCTACAGCAAACACCTCCATATGACACCCGTCCTGAGACGTGTCAAACGAGCAGGCGCGAAGCTGTCAAAATAGCCCGGCAGGACCTGCCAGGCGAGCTCTGATGTGACACTGAGTGGCGCATTTAATGCGCTCTGTCAGCCTGCAGAGTTAGATATGATAGCACTGTGAGCTATCAAATCAGTACGCAAAGACTGATTTGCCACTGTGGTAACCCCTTAATCTATAAAAGGAGGCCCATGGCGACCATAGAAAGGGTTAGACCCTCGCATATTGATACGCTCGTAGCCACTCTCGCCCCCAGAGCGACCTTGCCGGGCGAGTGTGCTATGTCCACCACCATTATCCACCATCAATCCACCAAAGCAGGAGTAGGGTTTTACGCCTCACGGCGGCCCGAACCTGGGTAAAGACTGCTCGTGTGATCTCTGCCGTGCTGCGCGACGCTTCTCCGCTCTTTGTGCAACATGCCCATCCCCCCGCCGAACCAAAAGGGGCTCATGGCCCCATAGGTGGCCGTGGTTTCCCATGAGATCTTTGGCACGCCAGGTACGGGGATCACTTGCGCAAAACTGAGAGCGTACGCTGCGCGTCATCTTCATCGACATTTTCGTCGTCGATGGCGTCATCGACTATGGCGCCCAAGAGGAAGCCCGGAGCTACAAATCACCCGTCCACCTCGAAGGCTCCGCCGCCCGCGACCGCCGATGTCACAGGGAATGCGGGGGCTCGCGAGGCTGTGGATGCTGCGGGGGACGTGGTCGGCGCAGGCGGCGCCATCACCACCTCTCCCACGGCCGAAGCAGGAACGGGAGGTACCGGGGAAGGACAGCATCAGCGACATCCCAACGGCCATGCTGCACAAGGTACGGATGGAGGGATCATTCCGCCTGAACCCCTTCTCCTCGCCAATGGGCACAGCCGCAGTGATGATGCTTGTTCTGGGGCGAATCGCAACCCTCCGGCCGCCCCCGTTGCGGGCGCGACCGCAGGGCACACACCACCCCCGGGACGGGCTGACCCAGCTACTGTGCCCAACAGAGCCGCTGGCCCTCGGACGCCTCTGCCGCATCAACAAGCCATCCAAACGGCTGGTTCGCAGCAGCAAGGGCGCGGCACGGTCGCCTCCGACAACGTCAGGAGCCGAGCGACACTACGATCTACATCGTCATCACCTATGCCAAGCACTGCCTCCGAGGCCATGGCGCGAGCCCAACTGCTGTTGAGATTTCCACCGGCGGTAGACCATATGGATGAGTGGCGAGCCACCATCCAAAGTCTGATTGGTTTTGCCGAGGCGGAAGGATCACAGCGGGCCGGACCGCCACGGCCTTCCCAGGCAGCAACGACAGCTCATGCGGCTGGTCGTGTGGGAGGGGCCACCCTCACGGTGCAATCCCCACCACGGCAAGCCGCCTGGGAGCCACAAAACCAAGCACCCGATGACGTCTCGATGGCCTCGTCAGGCCCTCGAATGCGTCAAGGCCGACAGCGTGCCCCGGGGGGCAGGCGAAGGGAAGGCGCGCGCATCATCGACGAGCGGCGCCGCGACAACCCCCGCCGGTCCAATGGGTGCGATGGCCCCGACGTCGACGAGCCTGCGTTCTGAGATGGCGGGTGCTTGCCTTTCGAGGTTGGGTGCCTTGCCTTCACCCATGAGCTGTGGCAAGTCCGTTGGCCGTCCACTCGCATGTTCAAGCCAGAGATACCCGAGAAGTATGATGGGAGACTAAACCCGGCAGAGTTCTTGAGCATCTACACCATCGCTGTTCAAGCTGCCGGGGGAAGAGATGAGAAGGTGTTCGCCAACTACTTCCCTTTGGCCCTCAAGTCAAATGTGAGGTCTTGGCTGATACACCTGCCGAAGAACTCCATTTCGACCTGGGCTGACCTGTGCCACGAGTTCATTGGTGCCTTCACGGGCGGCCATCAAGAACCAGGGTGGCCCAGCAACTTGCAGCTTCACCAGCAGAAAGAGGGAGAAACTCTATGGAAGTACTTGCAGAGATTCAGCCGAGTCCATAGAAATATCCCAGATATCCACCCAGCTGCCGTGATAGCTTCCTTCCAATCCAACATGCGCAACCACAGGATACGTTCTAAGATGAACGTTCGGTTGCCCAAGGCTGTGAAGGAGCTCTACACTTTGGTCGACAAATGTGCTCGGGTGGAGGAGGGGAGGAAACTTCCTAGAGAGGAAGATTGCATCGACATCGACTCAGAAGATGATGATGAAACCATCAATAAGAAGAAGAAGAACAAGAAGCACCACAAGAAGCGCAAGGATAAGACTGTGATGACTCTTGAGGGATTAGGCGCGCCTAGTACCGGCAAGAAGGCCAAGGCTGAAGCCCCCGGCAAGGAGGCTACCGCATGCGCTGACTGCCGGGTGGCGGCGGCTGCCGAGAAAGCTGGGAAAAGTGATGGGCCGTACTGTAAGATTCATCGGACCAAGGGCCATGATCTCCAGGAGTGTCATCAGGTTGAGCAGCACATCAAGATGCAGAAGCGCGATAAGGAAAAAGGTCAGAATGGCGCTGGCGGGAAGGGCCGGGGTGGTGAAGCAAATCACCCCGGCAAGGCTCCTTGGAACCAAGGGAAACCCGCCAAAGGCCGAGAGATGGAGGATTGCAGTAATGTGAGTGATGGAGGGAATGAAGAGGAAACCAGTGAGTAGGAAGTCCAGAAGGCCACTGACGCCCTGTGCATTGACGGGGGTGCATCTTTGCACTCCTCTCACCGCCAACTTAAACAGTGGGCGCGTGAAGTCAATGCCGTGGAACCAGCGGCAGATTCTGGGAAGCCACTCAAGTGGTCACGCACGCCCATCATCTTTGATGAAGAGGACCACCCCGGCCGCATTACTGCGGTAGGGTGCTTGCCATTGTTGGTCTCACCAACAATTCGCAACCTCAATGTCACAAAGATGCGGGTTGACGGCGGGGCCGGGTTGAATCTGATTTCCCCAAAGGTTATCAGCAAACTCCAGATAGCAGAGGAAGAACTTAAGGCCACAGGGACATTTCAAGGAGTCAATCCCGGCAGGAGCTGTCCTAAGGGAAAGGTTACGTTGCCAGTGACATTTGGAGGAGAGATAAACTACAGGACTGAGAAAGTTGTGTTTGATGTGGTTGATCTCCCCCTGCCGTACAACGGGATGCTTGGGTGCCCAGCCCTGGCCAAATTCATGGTAGCATCTCACTATGCCACAACACCTTGAAGATGCCAGGGCCGATGGGCGTCATTTCCGTTCTGTCGGACAAGAAAGACGCAATTATTTGCATGGATAAGATGTACCGGGACGCGGTCGCGGTAGAGGTCGCGGAAGCCACAGTTCCCGCCAAGGGAAAGCATGGCAGAGGCACTGGCAAGGAATCCGGGAAGCGTACCTCTGTGGAATGTGTCGCGCCCGTTGATGACATGCCGGAGAATTCCAACAGCAAGAGATCCAAGGCTGCTCCACCCCAAGTGAAAAATGTCATGGCAGGGCTGGCAGGCGCTGGTGGTACTTTCACGATCAACGCCACCCTTGATGACAAATAGGAAAGCGCGCTCATTGCCTTCCTGCGGGCGAATATCGATGTGTTTGCCTGGCAACCATCTGATATCCCCGATGTTCCCAGGGAGGTAATCGAGCACCACCTTGCTGTCTGCCCACATGCCCGGCCCGTCAAGCAGAAGGTTCGGAAGCAGGCCTTGGAGCGACAGCAGTTTATTGCCGAGGAAATCAAGAAACTTGAAGCAGCTGGTTTGGTCAGAGGAGTACTGCATCCAACATGGTTAGCAAACCCAATGGTTGTGCGCAAGGCTAATGGAAAATGGAGGCTTTGCATAGATTTCACGGACCTGAACAAGGCATGCCCAAAGGACCCATTTCCCTTGCCACGCATCGACCAGATCGTGGATTCTACTTCAGGATGTGAGTTGCTCTCTTTTCTGGATGCATACTCTGGATACCATCAGATTCTTATGTCCAAGGAAGACAAAGAAAAGACCTCATTCATCACCCCATGCAGCACATACTGCTTTGTGCACATGCCTTTCGGGTTGAAGAGTGCCGGGTCCACTTTTGCAAGAGCAGTCCAGATTGGCTTTGAACCACAGTTGCACAGGAACATTGAAGGCTATATGGATGATATTGTGGTCAAGACCAAGGACAGATCAACCCTCATTCAGGATTTAGAAGAGACATTTGCTAATCTGCGCAAGATCAACTTGAAACTGAATCCGGAGAAGTGCGTGTTTGGCGTTCCCTCTGGCAAGCTACTTGGTTTCTTTGTGTCCCACCGTGGGATAGAGGCCAACCCCGATAAGATCAAGGCCATTGAGCAGATACAGGCACCCAAGACAGTTAAGGATGCGAGGCATTTGACAGGATGCGTTGCCGCGCTTAGCAGATTCATCTCCAAGTCTGCCGAGCGCGCCTTGCCGTTCTTCAAGATTTTGAAGAGGGCAGGACCCATGAAGTGGACCCCGGAAGCAGATGCAGCGCTGCAGGATTTGAAGGCCTACTTGTCTTCTGTGCCTACTTTGGTCGCACCCAAACCACAAGAGCCGTTGCTGCTATATCTGGCAACAACTAATCAAGTGGTTAGTGCGACCCTAGTAGCACAGTGGGAAGCAGAAGAAGCAGCCACCTCAACAAGTGTGCCGCCCGGGGAAGAGGAAGAGAGCGGCCCGGCAAGGTCAGATACGGATCAGGACAAAGAGGAGCATGACAGCGGAAACAACCCCAAGGACACGGCAGGGAAGAAGGTGGTGCAGCGCCCAGTATACTTCGTCAGCTCGCTGTTGCAGGGGGCTAGATCCAAATATTCTGGCGTGCAAAAATTGATCTTTGGCCTTGTCATGGCCTCAAGGAAACTGCGCCACTACTTCCAAGCCCATGAGATCACGGTTGTCACCCGCTTCCCATTGCAAAGGATACTTCGAAACCCAGAGGCCACCGGCAGGATAGTGGAGCGGGCAATGGAGTTGTCCAGCTTTGGCCTGAAGTTTGAAAGCACATCAACAATCCAGAGCAGGGCATTGGCAGAGTTTATTGCAGAATGGACGCGAACCCCTGATGAAGAAGTACAGGAAACAGTTATCCCCGGCAAGGAAGCGCCCCAAGAATGGATCATGTATTTCGATGGTGCCTTCTCCGTACAAGGTGCAGGGGCTGGCGTGCTTCTTGTGGCACTGGAGAGCACCTGAGGTACATCGTCCAAATGCACTTTCCCCGGGAGGAGGCGACCAACAATACAGTAGAATATGAAGGGCTTCTTGCCGGGCTCAGGATTGCCAGAGAGTTGGGAATCAAGAAGCTGATCATTCGAGGAGATTCACAACTGGTGGTGAGACAAGTCAACAAGGATTACCAAAGCCCATTGATGGAGGCATACGTCAAGGAAGTGAGAAGATTGGAGGAGCGCTTTGACGGGTTGCAAACAGAGCACGTACCCCATGCGGAAAACAACATTGCTGATCACCTGTCAAAGTGCGCTGCGCAGAAGCTTCCTGTGGAACCAGGAACTTTTGTTCTCCATCTTACTCAGCCCTCCGTATCCCCGACAACAATGACCCGAAAGAGGAGGAAATTGGACTTCGGTAAGCCTCTCCTGGTAGAGCCTTTCGGGGCTCCTGGCAGGGACCCTACCGGAAACAACTCCCCTTCGATTGCTGGGCTGCACCCTCCTGTCGGGCCACTGGTCCCCGCGGTCGAGGGATGCGCCCCCACGAATGAGGAGGTGCCGCTAGTCCTAGTTGCCGAGCCTCAGGCTCCAACTTGGGCAAGGCACATAGTCCATTTCCTCCAAACCGGAGAACTTCCCGAAGAGCAAGAAGAAGCTGAAAGAGTAGCCCGGAGGGCCAGTATGTATCAGTTTATCGATGACACACTATACAGAAGCTGAAAGAGTAGCCCTTTCGATGATGTGTGAGTAGTTTACGACAAACCTACGGGTCCATAGCTAGTAGCTAGATGGCTTCTCTCTCTTTGATCTTCAATACAGTTCTCCTCGATGTTCTTGGAGATCTATTCAATGTAATGACTTTTTGCCGTGTGTTTGTTGGGATCCGATGAATTGTGAGTTTATGATCAGATTTATCCATGAATATTATTTGAGTTTTCTCTGAACTCTTTTATGCATGATTGTTATAGCTTTGTATTTCTCTCCGATCTATTGATTTGGTTTGGCCAACTAGATTGATTTTTCTTGCAATGGGAGAGGTGCTTTGTGATGGGTTCGATCTTGCGGTGGTCAATCCCAGTGACAGAAGGGGACATGACACATATTTGTATTGTTCCCATTAAGGATAAAAAGATGGGGTTTATTCATGTGTGAGTTTACTTTGTCTACATCATGTCATCCTTCTTAAGGCGTGACTCCGTTCTTTATGAACTTAAGACTCTAGATGTGTGCTAGATAGCGATCGATGTGTGGAGTAATAGTAGTAGATGATGAATTGTTTCGGTCTACTTGTCTCGGACGTGATGCCTATATACATGATCATTGCCTTGGATATCATCATGATTATTTGCTTTTCTATCAATTGCCCAACAGTAATTTGTTTACCCACCGTATGCTATTTTCAAGATATTAGCCTCTAGTGAAAACTATGGCCCAGGGTCTACTTTTTATCATATATTGAGATAAAAAATACCTTGCTGGAATTTTTCTTTATTTATTTTAGTTTGTGTTTTAATTATCTATCTATCACCATACAATTTAATCTTGCAAGTAACTGCCGAGGGATTGACAACCCCTTGTTCGCATTGGGTGTAAGGATTTGTTATTTTGTGTGTAGATACTGCTAACGAGGTGCTGTGTGGTTGTCCTACTGGATTGATAACCTTGGTTCTTAACTAAGGGAAATACTTATCTCTACGGTGCTACATCATCCTCTCGTCTTCGAGGAAATCCCAACGCAGCTCACAAGTAGCAGGAAGAATCTCTCGCGCCATTGCTCGGGAGACATCATCAACATCTATCAAGTACCATCGCATAAACTTTCATCTCCTTGAATTTACTTTATTTGCCACTTGCCTCTCGTTTTCATATCACCCACTTCTAAAACTTTTTCACAAAAATACAAAAATATTTTCCTTTTGCTTTTTGCTTGTTTGCTTGCTTATTGCTTGTTTGAAACTGCTATCATGGTTGATTTTAGCATGGCAAAGTGAGGATGGTAAAACTGCTAAAATTGAAATTTCTACCAATCTTGATGCTAAAACTTTTGTGATGGGGCAAGGGAATGTTATAGGAAAAAGTTTTATCCAAGAATTCTTTAATTGCATTGGAGTCATGGCTTGTGATGATGCTCCTGTACTTAAAAGAACCAAAAATTACACCGAACCTATCTCTGCACTTGTTGTTAAACTTGAAAGAAGATTTATTCATACCCATCCTAGTTTGAAAAGATTGTTTTATGAGTTGCCGGTTATAAAAAAATCCTAGAGCTAAGTAGATAGCTACCCTTTTCCTCATGAATGAATTTGATCACATAGTGTGAGAAGCTAGAGAGATCTTTGATTTTTATGGCATGAATCATGAAAAACCGGTAATAGATGACATCCTATATAATAGTGATTACTTGTTGAGGTATTTGTTTGGCAATGACCACATCTTTGACGAGAATACTAAAAAAGAAGTCCCTCCTTTGAATATAATCCAACAAGTTTTCAATAGTGTTAATAAACAATACTCTTGGATTGTAGCTGGTAATCAAGAGGGATTTGCGGACGGACAACTTGCTAATGCTAAAATTCTATGAATTATGTGTTTCATATTATCTTCAAAAAGCCTCCTGATGAAAACACATCCTTGGGAAAGAATAAGAAAGATGACAACACTTGAAACTATGCATCACGCCCAGCTAGGGGCGTAAAACGATAGCGCTAGTTGGGAAGCAACCCAATAGTTATCTTAATTTTCTTGTTTATTTTTCTGTTTTCTTGTGTGCACACAATTATGCTACTGTTATGGTGGTGTTTTTGTGTTTAAATTAGTGTTTGTGCCAAGTAAATCCTTTAGGATGATTTGGATGATAGTTGATTTGATTATGTGGGAAAACAGAAACTTTCGCGTCCAGTAGCAGAATTACCAAAAAAAATTGGAACGTCAAAAAATTCTGAAGTTTTTAAAAATGATTTATATACAAATTTCCCGTGTTGTCCTAATTTTTCAGAATCTTTAGAGTTACATAAGTATGACTAAAATTCATATATTTACAGACTGTTCTGTTTTTGACAGATTCTGTTTTCATTGTGTTGTTTGCTTGTTTTGATGAATCTATGGATTGTATTGGGGGGTATAAGCCATGGTGAAGTTAGAATACAGTAGGTATAATGCAATAATAAAATATAAATGGGTTTACAATAGTATTTAAAGTAGTGATTTGCTTTGTTATACTGACGGATGATGGTTTTGTTGAGTTTTGTGTGGTGAAGTTTTCAAGTTTTGGGTGAGATCACGATGATTGAAGGAATAAGGAGTGGCAAGAGCCTAAGCTTGGGGATGCCCTGAAAGGCATCCCCTCTTTCTTCTACCAACTATCGGTAATTTTACTTGGAGCTATATTTTTATTCATCACATGATATGAGTTTTGCCTGGAGCATCGTGAATTATATGAGTCATTGCTTTGTTTTCTTTTTAGTTTGTCACAATCATCTTTGCTGGACACACCTTTTTGAGAGGGACACACATTATTCGTGATTTGTTAGAATACTCTATGTGCTTCACTTAAATCTTTTGAGCTAGGCAGTTGCTCTACTGCTTCACTTATATTTTTTAGATCACGGCGGTGGTTATATTTTAAAGAAATAGTTGCACTCTCATGCTTCACTTATAACTTTTTTAGAGTTTATAATAGTAATGGCAATTAGTGTGGGTTATGAATTTGGTCCTAATATGATAAGTATTCAAGAGGGATATAATAAAAACTTTCATGTAGATCACTGAATATGATAAGTTTGATTCCTTGCAGTAGTTTTGTGATATAAAGGTGGTAATATGCAGGTTGTACTAGTGAGTAATTGTGGTTTAGTAAGAATATTGGTGTTAAGATTTGTGATTCCCGAAGCATGCACGTATAGTCTCCCGTTATGCTAAGAAGTTGGAGCATGATTTATTATTGAGTGTCTTCCTTATAATTGGCAGTCGGGGACGAGCGATGGTTTTTTCCTACCAATCTATCCCCCTAGGGGCATGCGTAGTAGTACTTTGCTTTGAGGGCTAATAAACTTTTGCAATAAGAATGTGATTTCTTTATGACTAATGTGAGTCCATGGATTATACTCACTCTCCCATTTCCGCAATTTGCTAGCCTCTTCGGTATCGTGCATTGCCCTTTCTCACCTTGAGTTGTGGTGCAAACTTCGCCGATGCATCCAAACCCCATGATATGATACGCTCTATCACACATAAGCCTCTTTATATCTTCCTCAAAATAGCCACCATACCTACCTATTATGGTATTTCCATAGCCATTCCGAGATATATTGCCATGCAACTTCCACCGTTCCATTTTATTATGACACATATCATCATTGTCATATTGCTTTGCATGATCATATAGCTGACATAGTATTTGTGGCCCAACGACCGTTCATATTTTTTATACATGTTACACTAGATCATAAAACATCCCAGTACACCGCCGGAGGCATACATATAGAGTCATATTTTTGTTCTAGTATCGTAATTTTCTTTTTGAGTTGTAAGTAAATAGAAGTGTGATGATCATCATATTCATTATTATAGCATTGTCCCATGTGAGGAAATAAAAAAAGAGGCCAAAAAGAGCCCACAAAAAAAGAGGCTAAAAAGAGCCCAACAAAAACAGAGAAATAAAGGAAAAATGAGAGAAAAAGAGAGAAGGGGCAATGCTATTATCCTTTCCACACTTGTGCATCAAAGTAGCACCAAGTTTTTTCATATAGAGAGTCCCCTATGGTATGTTTATCAAATAACTAGTGGGAATTTTTCATTATAAGAACTTGGCTTGTATATTCCAATGATGGCCTTCCTCAAATGCCTGAGGTCTTCATGAGCAAGCAAGTTGGATGCACACCCACTTAGTTTTATTTTTGAGCTTTCATACACTTATAGCTCTTAGTACATCCATTGCATGACAATCCCTACTCCTTACATTGACATGAATAGATGGGCATCTTCATAGCCCGTTGATTAGCCTCATCAATGTGAGACTTTCTTCTTTTTTGTCTTCTCCACACAACCTCCAACATCATACTCTATTCTACCCATAGTGCTATATCCATGGCTTGCACTCATGTATTGCATGAGAGTTGAAAAAGCTGAAGCATGTTAAAAAGTATGAACCAATTGCTCGGCTTGTTATCGGGGTTGTGCATGTTAAATACTTTATGTTAAGAAGATGGAGCATGACAAGACTATATGATTTTATAGGGATAACTTGCTTTAGCATTGATATTTTGAAAGACATGATTGTTTGTTGGTATGCCTTATTATTATTATTTTTATGTCAAACTATTGACTATTGCTTTGAATCATTCGGATCTTTATATTCATGCCACAAAGAGAAATTACATGATGAACATGATAGGTAGCATTCCACATAAAAAATTCTATTTTTATCATTTACCTACTCGAGGACGAGCAGGAATTAAGCTTGGGGATGCTTGATACATCTCCAATGTATCTATAATTTTTTATTGTTCCATGCTATTATAGTATCAATCTTGGATGTTTTATATGCAATTATATATCATTCTTTGGGACTAACCTATTAACCTAGTGCCAAGTGCTAGTTGTTGTTTTTTTGCCTATTTTTGGCTTTTTAGGAAATCAATATCAAATAGAGTCCAAACGGAGGAAAAACTTTGGATTAATTTTTTCTGGACCAGAACAGACCCTAGAAGGTTCGCGAGAAGACCTGAAGAGCCACGAGGGAGTGACAAGCTCAGGAGCCATGCCCCAAGGGGGGCACCCCCCAGGCTTGTGGGCCCCTCGTGGCACCTCTTGACATAATTCCACCTCTATAAATTCTCAAATATGCCCCTGACATAAGAGAGCCACCCGAAATACTTTTTCCGCCGCCGTAAGTTCTTGTTCTCGTGAGATCCCATCTAGAGGCCTTCTCCGGTACTCTGTCAGAGCGGGAATCGATCATGGAGGGGATCGACATCAACCTTGCTGCCCTTCCGATGATTTGTGAGTAGTTTACCACAGACCTATGGGTACATAGCTAGTAGGTAGTTGGCTTCTTCTCTCTCTTTGATCTTCAATACAATGTTCTCCTTGATGTTCTTGGAGATCTATTCGATGTAATGACTTTTTGCGGTGTGTTTGTTAGGATCCAATGAATTGTGAGTTTATGATCAGATTTATCCATGAATGTTATTTGAGTTTTCTCCGAACTCTTTTATGCATGATTGTTATAGCTTTGTATTTCTCTCCGATCTATTGATTTGGTTTGGCCAACTACATTGATTTTTCTTTCAATGGGAGAGGTGCTTTGTGATGGGTTCGATCTTGTAGTGCTCAATCCCAGGGACAGAAGGGGACATGACACGTATTTTATCATTCCAATTAAGGATAAAAAATGGGGTTTATTCATGCATGATTTTATTTTGTCTACATCATGTCATCTTAATAACAATGATTTTATTAGTACTCCAATTGCTCCTGCCACTAGTGCGGAATCTTATGAAATTAATGCCGCTTTGCTGAATCTTGTTATGAAAGATCAATTTTCCGGCCTTCCTAGTGAAGACGCCACATCCCATCTGAATAATTTCATTGAGTTGTGCGATATGCAAAAGAAAAAAGGTGTGGATAATGATATTGTTAAATTAAAGCTATTTCCGTTCTCACTTCGAGATCGTGCTAAAACTTGGTTTTCATCTTTGCCTAAAAATAGTATTGGTTCATGGAATAAGTGTAAAGATGCTTTTATTTCCAAGTATTTTCCACCAGCTAAGATCATCTCCCTTAGGAACGATATTATGAATTTTAAGCAACTTGATCATGAACATGTTGCACAATCTTGGGAGAGGATGAAATTGATGATACGAAATTGCCCTACTCATGGTTTGAATTTGTGGATGATTATACAAAAAATTTATGCCGGATTGAATTTTGCTTCTAGAAATCTTTTAGATTCGGTCGCGGGAGGTACTTTTATGGAAATTACTCTAGGAGAATCTACTGAACTTCTAGATAATATTATGGTTAATTATTCTCAATGGCATACCGAAAGATCTTCCACTAGTAAAAAAGTCCATGCAATTGAAAAGATTAATGTTTTGAGTGGAAAGATGGATGAACTTATGAAATTATTTGCTAGAAAGAGTGCTTCTATTGATCCTAATGATATGCCTTTGTCTACTTTGATTGAGAATAATAATGAATCTATGGATGTGAATTTTGTTGGCAGGAACAATTTTGGTAATAACGTGTATAGAGGTAATTTTAATCCTATGCCATTTCCTAGTAATTCCTCTAATAATTATGGTAATTCCTACAACAATTCTTATGGAAATTATAATAAGATGTCCTCTGATTTTGAGAATAGTGTTAAAGAATTTATGATTTCGCAAAAGAGTTTCAATGCTTTGATTGAAGAAAAATTGCTTAAGATTGATGATCTGGATAGGAACATGGATAGAACTTCTCTTGATGTTGATTCTTTGAAAATTAGATCTATTCCACCCAAGCATGATATCAATGAATCTCTAAAGGCTATGAGAATCTCCATTGATGAGTGCAAAGAAAGAACCGCTAAGATGCGTGCTAAACGAGATTGGTTTGTAAAAACGTGTTCTTCTAGTTTCCGTAAAAATAATGATGAAGAACTTAAAGTGATTGATATGACTCCTATTGAATCTTTGTTTTCCAAAATAAATCTTGATAAATATGGGACTGGAGATGAGTCAACTTTAGTTAAAAGGCGTCCCAATGATTCGGAGTTTTTAGATCTTGATGCAAAAATTGATAAAAGTGCGATTGGAGAGGTCAAAACTTTAAGTAGCAACGAACCCACTCTTTTGGATTCCAAGGAATTTAATTATGATAATTGTTCTTTAATAGATTGTATTTCCTTGTTGCAATCCATGTTGAATTCTCCTCATCCTTATAATCAAAACAAAGCTTTTACTAAACATATCATTGATGCTATGATGCAATCTTTTGAAGAAAAGCTTGAATTGGAAGTTTCTATCCCTAGAAAACTTTATGATGAGTGGGAACCTACTATTAAGATTAAGATTAAAGATTATGAGTGCCATGCTTTGTGTGATTTGGGTGCTAGTGTTTCCACGATTCCAAAAACTTTATGTGATGTGTTAGGTTTCCGTGAATTTGATGATTGTTCCTTAAATTTGCATCTTAAGGATTCCACTATTAAGAAACCTATGGGAAGGATTAATGATGTTCTTATTGTTGCAAATAGTAATTATGTGTCCGTAGATTTCATTGTTCTTGATATAGATTGCAATCCTACATGTCCTATTATTCTTGGTAGACCTTTCCTTAGAACGATTGGAGCAATTATTGATATGAAAGAAGGAAACATTAGATTTCAATTTCCATTAAGGAAGGGCATGGAACACTTTCCAAGAAAAAAATTAAATTGCCATATGAATCTATTATGAGAGCTACTTATGGATTGCATAGCAAAGATGACAATACCTAGATCTATTTGTGTTTTTATGCCTGGCTAAGGGCGTTAAACAATAGCGCTTGTTGGGAGGCAACCCAATTTTATTTTTGTTTTTAATTTTTGTTCCTGTTTTGCTTTGAATAATTCATCTAGCCTCTAGTTAGACGTGTTTTTGTGTTTTAATTAGTGTTGGTGCCAAGTAAGATCTTTAGGATGGCTTACGGTGATAGTTGATTTGATCTTGTTGAAAAACAGAAACTTTTGCGTCCAGTCACCGAATTTCAATAATTCACTGGAGCATTGAAAAACCCTGTATGTTTTACACGATATTGATATACAAATTCACTCTGTTTTCCTAAATTTTGACAATTTTTAGAGTTACAGAAGTATTAGAACAATTCGGATCTTCGCAGACTGTTCTATTTTTGACAGATTCTGTTTTCTTTGTGTTGTTTGCTTATTTTAATGAATCTATGGGTAGTATCAGGGGGTATGAACCATGGAAAAGTTGGAATGCAGTAGATATTACACCAATATAAATAAAGAATGAGTTCACAACAGTAACAAAAGTGATGATTTATTTTCTTATACTAACGGAGCTTATGAGATTTTCTGTTGAGTTTTGTGTTGTGAAGTTTTCAAGTTTTGGGTAAAGATTTGATGGACTATGGAATAAGGAGTGGCAAGAGCCTAAGTTTGGGGATGCACAAGGCACCCCAAGGTAATATTCAAGGACAACCAAGAGCCTAAGCTTGGGGAGGCCCCGGAAGGCATCCCCTCTTTCGTCTTCGTCTATCGGTAACTTTACTTGAGGCTATATTTTTATTCACCACATGATATGTGTTTTGCTTGGAGCGTCTTGTATTATATGAGTCTTTACTTTTTAGTTTGCCACAATCATCCTTGATGTACACACCTTTTGAGAGGGACACGCATGAATCATGATTTATTACAATACTCTATGTGCTTCACTTATATCTTTTAAGCTCGGCAATTTTGCTCTAGTGCTTCACTTATATCTTTTTAGAGCACGGCGGTGGCTTTATTTTATAGAAATTATTGAACTCTCATGCTTGACTTATATTATTTTGAGAGTCTCTCTAAACAGCATGGTAATTTGCTTTGATTATGAATTTAGTCCTAATATGATAGACATCCAAGAGGGATATCATAAAAACTTTCATATAAAGTGCATTGAATACTATGAGAAGTTTGATTCCTTATGATTGTTTCGAGATATAAAGATGGTGATATTAGAGTAATGCTAGAGAGTAATTGTAGATTGTAGAAATACTTGTGTTAAAGTTTGTGATTCCCGTAGCATGCACGTATGGTGAACTGTTATGTGATGAAGTCGGAGCATGATTTATTTATTGATTGTCTTCCTTATGAGTGGCGGTCGGGGACGAGCGATGGTCTTTTCCTACCAATCTATCCCCCTAGGAGCATGCGTGTAGTACTTTGTTTCGATGACTAATAGATTTTTGCAATAAGTATGTGAGTTCTTTATGACTAATGTTGAGTCCATGGATTATACGCACTCTCACCATTCCACCATTGCTAGCCTCTCTAGTGTCGCGCAACTTTCACCGGTACCATACACCCACCATATACCTTCCTCAAAACAACCACCATACCTACCTATTATGGCATTTCCATAGCCATTCTGAGATATATTGCCATGCAACTTTCCACCGTTCCGTTTTATTATGACACGCTTCATCATTGTCATATTGCTTTGCATGATCATGTAGTTGACATCGTATTTGTGGGAAAGCCACCGTTCATAATTCTTTCATACATGTCACTCTTGATTCATTGCACATCCCGGTACACCGCCAGAGGCATTCATATAGAGTCATATTTTGTTCTAAGTATCGAGTTGTAATTCTTGAGTTGTAAGTAAATAAAAGTGTGATGATCTTCATTATTAGAGCATTGTCCCATGTGAGGAAAGGATGATGGAGACTATGATTCTCCCATAAGTTGGGATGAGACTCCGAACGAAATAAAAAGAGGCCAAAGAAGCCAAACAAAAAAATGAGAGAAAAAGAGAGAAGGGGAAATGCTACTATCCTTTTTCCACACTTGTGCTTGAAAGTAGCACCATGATCTTCATGATAGAGAGTCTCCTATTTTGTCACTTTCATATACTAGTGGGAAATTTTCATTATAGAACTTGGCTTGCATATTCCAATGATGGGCTTCGTCAAATTGCCCTAGGTCTTCATGAGCAAGCAAGTTGGATGCACATCCACTTAGTTTTCTTTTGAGCTTTCATACACTTATAGCTCCAGTGCATCCGTTGCATGGCAACCCCTACTCACTCACATTGATATATATTGATGGGCATCTCCATAGCCCGTTAATATGCCTAGTTGATGTGAGACTATCTCCTTATTTTTGTCTTCTCCACAACCACCATATTCTATTCCACCTATAGTGCTATGTCCATGGCTCACACTCATGTATTGCGTGAAAGTTGAAAAGGTTTGAGAACATTAAAAGTATGAAACAATTGCTTGGCTTGTCATCGGGGTTGTGCATGATTTGAATATTTTGTGTGATGAAGATGGAGCATAGCCAGACTATATGATTTTGTAGGGATAAGCTTTCTTTGGCCATGTTATTTTGAGAAGACATAATTGCCTTGTTAGTATGCTTGAAGTATTATTGCTTTTATGTCAATATTAAACTTTTGTTTTGAATCTTATGGATCTGAACATTCATGCCACAATAAAGAAAATTACATGGATAAATATGCTAGGTAGCATTCCACATCAAAAATTCTATTTTTATCATTTACCTACTCGAGGACGAGCAGGAATTAAGCTTGGGGATGCTTGATACGTCTCCAACGTATCTATAATTTTTGATTGTTCCATGCTATTATATTATCTGTTTTGGATGTTTTATATGCATTATTATGCTATTTTATATTATTTTTGGGACTAACCTATTAACCTAGAGCCCAGTGCCAGTTTTTTTTATTTCCTTGTTTTTGAGTTTCGCAGAAAAGGAATACCAAACGGAGACCAAACGGAATAAAACCTTCGCGATGATTTTTCTTGGACCAGAAGACACCCCGGAGGCTTGGAGTTCAAGTCAGAAGAGCCACAAGGCGGCGACAAGGGGGGAGGGCGCGCCCAGGGGGTAGGGCGCGCCCCCGGCCTTGTGGGCCCCACGTGACTCCACCGACCTACTTCTTCGTCCTATATATTCACATATATTCCCAAACCCTCAGAAGCATCCACGAAAACACTTTTCCACCACCGCAACCTTCTTTACCCGTGAGATCCCATCAAGGGACCTTTTCCGGCACCCTGCCAGAGGGGGATTTGACCATGGAGGGCTTCTACATCAACTCTATTACCCTTCCAATGAAGCATGAGTAGTTTACCTCAGACCTACGGGTCCATAGCTAGTAGCTAGATGGCTTCTTCTCTCTCTTTGATTCTCAATACCACGTTCTCCTCGATGTTCTTCGAGATCTATCCAATGTAATCATCTTTTGCGGTGTGTTTGTCGAGATCCGATGAATTGTGGATTTATGATCAGCTTATCTATGAATATTATTTGAAACTTCTCTGAATTCTTATATGCATGATTTGATATCTTTGTAATTCTCTTCGAATTATCGGTTTGGTTTGGCCAACTAGATTGGTTTTTCTTGCAATGGGAGAAGTGCTTAGCTTTGGGTTCAATCTTGTGGTGTCCTTTCCCAGTGACAGTAGGGGCAGCAAGGCACGTATTGTATTGTTGCCATCGAGGATAAAAAGATGGGGTTTACATCATATTGCTTGAGTTTATTCCTCTACATCATGTCATCTTACTTAATGCATTACTCTATTCTTCATGAACTTAATACTCTATATGCAGGCAGGAGTAGGTCGATGTGTGGAGTAATAGTAGTAGATGCAGAATAATTTCGGTCTACTTGACACGGACGTGATGCCTATATTTCATAATCATTGCCTTAGATATCGTCATAACTTTGCGCTTTTCTATCAATTGCTCGACAGTAATTTGTTCACCCACCATATTATTTGCTATCTTGAGAGAAGCTTCTTGTGAAACCTATGGCCCCCGGGTCTATATGCCATCATATTAGTTTCCGATCTACTATTTTGCAATCTTTTACTTTCCGATCTATAAACCAAAAAAACCCAAAAATATTTACTTTATCTTTTGTTCAGTTTTATCTATCTCTATCAGATCTCACTTTTGCAAGTGACCGTGAAGGGATTGACAACCCCTTTATCATGTTGGGTGCAAGTGTTTGATTGTTTGTACAGGTATTAGGTGATTTGTGCATTGTCTCCTACTGGATTGATACCTTGGTTCTCTAACTAAGGGAATTACTTATCTCTACTTTGCGGCATCACCCTTTCCTCTTCAAGGAAAAACCAACGCAAGCTCAAGAAGTAGCAAGCATCATCTCCAAATTATAGCTTGAATGTGTTGGTTTCAGCATGCTGTTAAAGCAGATATAAAATGGAAGGCAGTGTTACCTACAACAGGCTTAACAGCCATCAAATATCGCAATTCAAACTAGTATTGTTGAAAATGAATAGAACGTAGGGAATGCTTAAACATCACACTGGATAAATGTGTCAAACTAAAATAAAGGGCATGTGTTAACTAGACCAGGCATAACTGGAACCAAATATAGCCGTTCAAACTGGTGTTGATGCAATCGAGCGGCACAGTTCTGACTTGCACATAATGAAAATCAAATTGTGAATGACTGAAATAAACAAGGCATAAATGATCAGTATAACAACCAAATATAGTCATTGAAAAACTGGACAGAGTCTCACTGCAACCAACCTAACAAGCAAATACAGATAAACAGGGCATATGCTTGAAATCTAGACAAATGCTCACTGCAACCAACCTAACAAGCAAATACAGATAAATAAGACATCTGCTTGAAAACTGGACAAATGCTCACGGCAACCAACCTAACAACCAAATACAGATAAACAAGGCATCTGCTTGATAATTGGACAAATGCTCACTGCAACCAACCTAAGAACCAAATACATATAAACAAGGCATCTGCTCGATAACTGGAAAAAAGCTCACTGCAACCAACCTAACAACCAAATACAGATAAACAAGGCATTTACTCACTATAAACAACCGAGTATAGCCATTCGTGAAACCGAAGTGGACAATTCATACTTAAACATCACATAGCCCTATTGAACAATACATTTTTGCATAACTGAAATAATTAAACACGGCATAGTTAAAACACTGCATGGCAAATGCTACTACAACAAAGGGTACGGGTTGGCAAGCTAGAAAAGGTAAGATCTGCTGATAGGATGTTGCCTTACATGTCATGGACGGGATCCTTCCAGTTGGAAGAGCACAGACCCATGGTGCACCCTCTGATGTCACAGATGGGCTGTTTCACCTTGGAAGAACCTTTCTGGGTGCCCTCCTCGTGGTCATGGTCGATGAGATCTGACTTGGCAATTAAGGATCCCAAGTCGCCGTCGTAGAAATTGTCCTTTAGAAATGACAAAATGGGCTCGATGGCGTGCAAGGATCGCAAATCCTTGACCATGTGACAGAGGAGATCAGTGGCAAGGCCGTCAAAGAGATCGACGGCGGTTGAACCAGAGGGGTTGGGGATGGACCACTTCACCTGTGACATGGCCCGCGTGAAGCTGTCGCTGTCGACGAGCTTGATGTCATAGCTAGCTTTCCCGAGATACAGTAATACGCTAGCCCGCTGACGTGAAGCCTTCAGCATGGCAACGTAGTCAACGTCTTCACCGGCTTCCATGGCGAGGTGTTGCTCCGGGATCGATAGGTCGGGGCGAACGGCGGCCACCTCGCCAACGTCTGCCGGAGAGGCCATGATAAACCTCTTCTTGGCCAAACGCTCGTCGGGCTCCCCAGGATATGTGGTCAAGCTTAGGCTACGACATTCTGGAGCAGGGGATGTGGATCTAGCGGGGAGGGACACCGCATGCCTCATCTAAAAACTCAGGGGAGTTGGGCGACGGTATGGGAATCACTGGGTAACCTAAACTTTATTATCTAAGCTAGGAGGAACGGGCAGACCAGCAGGGGTTGGCGGCGGCGGCGAGCTAGGGTTCGAGGGGGGGGGGAGGGGCCGCATGGGGGACTGTGGAGGGGGGTGGTCTTTGAGGATACGCCGCGGCTACTGAAAATTTTAGTAATGGTGGGTGGAGATTGTGGTGGACGAGGGAGGGCGACGGTTCAAATGCCTCGGCTACTGCAATTTTACTATAAGGTCGGTGCTGGAGGAGTGTGGGCGACGGTTGAAGTACGATGGCTACTAAAATTTGGGATAAAGGAATTGATGCGGGGCGGGAGTACCCAAGATCGCGCACGGTCCAATAAGAATATGCGTGTATGATAATAAGGAAAAGTGGCGGAACCGCCGATTTTTGCAACGCTCAAGGCGAGTAGTTTGTTTTTAGATTTCTAGTTAGCTGGTCTATCACACATGGTTCGTCCTAATTTTCAGACGCAGACATGGAATTCAATCTAAATAAACTACCCGCCTTTAGCTTGCGCAGGTGGTGATTTTACAGTGCACTTGCATCACACACGGTTAAGCCAGTACCTCCACCTTTGCTCGCACTTGCGCAGTCGTGGTGATTCATAGCGCACTTGCATCGCACATGGTTAAGACATTATACCCGTGTCCGTTGAGCATCATCAGAGTGTTTGCAGCAAAAAAAACTTTAGAGAGGGTCAGAAGACAGCCACACCAGCATGTGGCCCAAATATATATGAGTGAAAAGGGTGGTCTGTGATGTTCAAAAATCCAATGCACAACTTTGACCGCGCGGGCCCATGGTTTGGCCCGTCGTCGAAGATCGATGAGAGGGTCCAGAAGTCAAGAACCACCTAGAAGTGGCCAAATATATGTAGGAATATAGGGTGTGATGTTTAAAACTTTAAATACACAATGCACAACTTTGGTGGCACCTGCCTCGCAAACTCAAAAGCACCCTTGGATATATCTATAATGACATAATGTTGTAGCTAGCTAGGGTGCTTGACCACCACCCACTTCGTGTCGGCGGGGCGGATGCACGTAATGATACTTTGGTCATACATGCATGTCGCCATGACGTACCATAAGACAGACCAGTGAATCTATCATTTGGTCAAACGACAACTGTTGTTGTCGATAAACCACTTGGGCCAATAGATTGAACCATCATAAAAAATCGCACAAGAGGGACCACAAAACCAGCACCGCTTGCGTGCGGCCCAAAATGATGTATGTTGGAAGGGGTGATGTGTGTTTTCAATATAGTATAATGTAAAATTTAGATGTGGCGCCTGCCTCTCGATATAGACAACAACCATGAAAGCCAGGTAGTTAAGGACGAGATACGCAAGGTACGATGTCGGTCGAACCCAGCAATCCAAGCATATGGGAGGGAATCCTGACAATGCATGAGCTCGAGCTTTGGTTGAACGACATGTGACTGTGACTGGCCCTAACACGAAATAGGAGGAATCCATTCATGGCCACACAGATATGCGTGTCGTCACAAAAAACCGCACAAGGGAGACATGGTCGATCAGAAGACTGCGTATACACTGCTTGCGGCCCGAAAATATGTATGGGTATGGTGGTGTGTGATGTGTTTAAATCCCGAATGCACAACTTCGATGGGCCACCAACTACATTACAAACTGAACACCGTACCCGACCCCAAGCCAGGTCCAATACGTACGATGTCGGTTTCACAACTTCAAGGCGGCGGGGGGGTGTCGTCCAACGCATGTGCTCAAATATTATTTGGTCTAACATGGCACACATAGCAATAGGAAACCATCATGGTCAAACCCTTCTCGTATGTTGGGTCAAAGGGATAGATTGTGTGGGCCCCCTCGTTATTGGTCAAGGATAATATATATACCTCGGGGAGCCCACAGATATGTGCGGCGTCTATAAACCAAACAAGGGAGACATGCTCGATCAGAACACCCGCCCCCTATACCATGCATGCGACCCGAAAAAAATGTATGGGTCTGGTGTGTGATTTGTTGAAATCCCAAAAGCACAAGTTCGATGGGGCACCAACTACATCAGTAACATTACAAACTGAACATTGTACCCCCGTGGCCAGGTTAAAGACGTACGATGTCGGGAATGCAACTTCGAGGCATGTGTGTGGGGGGGGGGGGGGGGGGGGTAGGGGCCGGGTGCCGTCGAATGCATGTGCTGAAACTTGATTTGCTCTAACATAGCACACGGAGCAAAGAGTAAACCCTTCTCGTGCGTTGAGTCAAAGGGATAATTTGTTTGGGCTTACAGATGTCGATCATTCTTTGATTTTTTAGAACAAAAAATAACCAATAAAAACATAGTCTACAAATTAGCAAAACAAGGATCCCAAGGTTTATATAATCGCCATGATAGGTCACTATGGAGTCGATCATTCTTTGATTTTTTTTAGAACAAAAAATAACCAATAAAAACATAGTCTACAAATTAGCAAAACAAGGATCCCAAGGTTTATATAATCGCCATGACAGGTCAATATAGAGACATTTATCTCTATAATGACCGTATCATAGCGTTTAAATGAAGCTAGATATATGCAACTTCCCACCGGGTCACCCATCCTTAGACTACTCCAGCCCGAGCATGCTTAACTTCTGTGTTCTATTCGACTAGGCTAGCGGATGGGAAGCCGCCCCTTGCTGATAGGAATTGCCTCCTTGCCTTTAAGGCGTTTCACGCTGGTCACCCTATGGGACCTACTCCCTACTATCACACACATTTGTGCTTTTAGAGACTGTGTGCGATATTTACATGGCCGGTGTGTCACCGCCTAGCCTTCAATGAGCACTGACACTGGCAGCGGGGAAACAATGGGAGAAGAGGCGGGAAACGGTAGCGTGTTTGGATATATAACAACAATTATTATAGAAAACTTAGTAGAGAAGGAAGCGTGAGCTAGCATGACCCATGCACATAGTGCTTACCCATATAAATAAAATCACAACCAGAACTGCATGTGTTGTCGAAAGGGATGAGGATTGCCGTTCGATCTGGGAGCATCCAACAGTGAAGACGTACGATCCGTGGGGTTTGGGTTCTGGCCAATCAGAACGCACGACTCAGATCGCGCGCGCAGCAGGGGGCATCGGCCACAGTTTTGTAGGCACACGACTTTTGGGAGTGAACCGTGTGCTATTTGAAAACATTTCGTCAGAAGAATCTTAGTTTTTAAATTCCCGTAAATCCAAAACTCACCCGAAAATCATGAAACTTGGCATGGTGTCACGACATGGCACATATATGTCGAGGAATTTTTTTGTCCATTTTGGCGCAAGTTTTATTACAAACCTCTTACAAACCGGAGCTTCTCTCAAGAAGCCTCGTGGCTCTGATAGGGAAACGTGTCCCCCTTGTGGGCGAAACGACAATCACTGCCTCTTTTCTCCTTGAATTTCTTCTACAGGCAACATGGAACGACAGGATATTCGTGCTGAAATTTAAAATTATTCTCGGTTTGTTTGGCCTTTTTATACACTAATTGAGTTTCCTAGGCATTTAATGTCCATAATTCAAATCTGAATTACAAATACATGCTCCAGTTCACCAAAATGGCTAGAAAAATTATACACGTGTCCTTGGGTGCATGTTTAGGTCCCATGCAAGGAATGGGAATGAATTGCAACTGTACCGGCGTCTTGGCTCGTCCTCAAACATTTGGAATCTCGGTTTTTAAATCCCCGTAAATCCAAAACTCACTAGAAAGTCATGAAAGTTGGCATGGTGTCACGTCATGGCACATATATGTCATGGTAAAAACATTGTCCAATTTGGGCCAAGCTTTATTACAAACCTCTTACAAACCGGAGCCTGTCACAAGAACCCTTGTGGTTTCGATAGGGAAACGTGTCCCCTTGTGGGCGAAACGATAATCGCTCCCTCTTCTTTCTAGCCTTGTATTTTCTTCTACGGGCAACATGGAGCAACGGGAGATTCGCGTTGAACTTTGAAATTATTCAGGGTTCGTTTGACCTTTTTTAATCATTAATTGAGTTTTCTAGGCATTTAATGTCCATAATTCAAATCTGAACTACAAATACATGCTCTAGTGCACCAAAATGGCTAGAAAAAACGTACATGTGTCCTTGGGGTGCATGTTTAGGTCCCATGGAAGGAATGGGAATGAATTCAACCATCTCAGTGTCCTGGCTCAGCCACAAACATTCTGAATCTCATTTTTTAATTCTCCGTAAATCCAAAACTCACCAGAAAATCATGAAACTTGGCATGGTATCACTACATGGCACATATATGTCATGGTAAAATAATTGTCCAATTTGGGCCAAGCTATATTACAAGCCTCTTACAAACCGAAGCTTCTCGCAACCCTCGTGGTTCCGGTAGGGAAACATGCCCCTCTTGTGGGCGAAATGATAATCGCTGCCTCTTCTCGCCTCGAACTTTGTTTTCTACAGGCAACATAGAATAACAGGAGTGTCATGCTAAAATTTGAAACTGTTCAGGGTTTGTTTGGCCATTTTATATATTAATTGAGTTTTCTAGGCTTTTAATGCAGTCCATAATTCAAATTTGAACTACAAGCACATGCTCCAGTGAAGCAAAAATGGGTGGAAAATCGTACATGTGTCATTGGGTGCATGTTTAGGTCTCATTGAAGGAATGGGAATGAATTACAAACTTCTCATCGTCCTGAAACATTGAGAATCTTGGTTTTCAAATCCCAGTAAATCGAAAACTCACCCAAAAAACATGAAACTTGGCACGGTTTCATGACATGGCACATCTATGCCGTGGTAAAAAAATCGTCCAGTTTGAGACAAGGCGCACACATTAATAGCCAACGAAGTCCTTTTGAAACAAATAGCCGACACGTTAATATCGCAAACGGTTGTATTATATGAACCGTGTGTTCCCGTAACCATTTAAGTGCGGCCACACGTCCCTCTTTTCTTATGGGATAGTAGTACCTCCGTCCTTGTTCATTGGTCATCTTTGTTTTTTGTGCCAAAATTTAACCATACTCAGTGGCGTGCTTGCAGCTGTTTGATTAGACAGGATGAGCGTGAGAAGTCTGCCATGTAGGCTCGACGGGACGCGTGCGAGCAGTCCGCCGCGCAGGCTCGACGGGACGCGTGCATCCTGTCCACCTCACAGGCTTGACGGGACACGTGCGAGCAGCAAGGCTTCGCATGCTCACGGGGAAGTGAGCTCTTTGACCTCCATCCACCAGCCGCCCGCCTCGCACACAACTTCTCCATTAATGGCGGCCTAGCCACTATTTAACACGTGGTTAATTAAAGCACCTGGACGAAGGGTGTTTGCTTGTGATCC
Source organism: Thinopyrum elongatum (assembly GCA_011799875.1). Taxonomy (NCBI): domain Eukaryota; kingdom Viridiplantae; phylum Streptophyta; class Magnoliopsida; order Poales; family Poaceae; genus Thinopyrum; species Thinopyrum elongatum. The sequence goes on along the minus strand of CM022297.1, from coordinate 206,874,056 downwards.
CATGGCCCCGCTCAACGTTAGCACTTGCTTTGTTCGTGTTTTCAACTCGTATTCCTGCCTAGTTTAAAATGCAACATAGGGCAATGGATAATACGATGACAAATAAAATGGCAACGGATAATACGATGACATATCTACAACGGCGCGATAATAATTGTCTTACATATTCTGGATAATTTAAAATGCCACATGCGGCAAAGCTCGGAAACACGGGGGCAAGAGAAGAAGGAAATCGTAGACAACGGTCTGGGTCACTACTGTCTCTACTCCTCGATGGATCACCGAGTGACGACATCCTCCAGCTCCTTCTTCAATTCCTCACGACTTTGCTTGAAAGTAGCCACGGATTCCACCACCTCCTGATCGCGCTCGATCTGGAGCTTCCTCAAGTCACCCATCAGTTCCTCGACAACCGTTGTCAGCATCATCCCCGAGGCACTGCTCTGCTCATGTAGCATCTTCCAGCCAGCGGCCTCCTCCTCCTTCTCAGCGAGCGCCTTGAGGAGCTTCGCATCGTCACCCATGAGTTGCTCGATGAGGCCGGTCGCCTTCTCAACCGAGGCATCACTGATCTCGAGTAGCTTCATCAAGCCGTCGACCAGCTCCTGCTGCTTAATGAGGCTAGCAAGAATGTCGTTGTCACCGGCCAAGGACTTCAGCAACGCCAGCTCGTCGTGATCGCCGACGCGGCGAGTGTGCTTGTGAGAGCCCTCGCGTGCCGGTGAGAGCTCGTTCGAGGGCTCCGCGGCGCGCCGGGACATCTCTGCTGCGGCTGCCGCGTGGCGACATGACCTCTCTAGTGCTTTCGCGGCCTTGGTCTTTGCTCCCTGGTTATATGTCCACCCGAAACTCCTCCTACCAGTCATGGTGGAACAACTTGACAGGAAAGACCAGTTTTGTGGGTGATGAGGAGAGGAACTGTGAAGTAATTTTCGAGTGGGTAGTTTTTATAGCCCGGTGCTAAGTGTGAACACATATTGGTTTGATCGTTGTGAACAGATTTGCAATTACTTATTGCGTTGTAATCTGCAATGTGACGAGAAACAAGGTCAAAATTTATTGATGATTCTGGGCCTACAAAGCCCGTTTCTGTTGTTCTGACTCCTCGCAAACAGTTCTTATGGATCAACCGTATGCCACTCATCGGAAGGCCGAAACGTGGGCCCGCGTTCTCAGATGTACGTGTACGTGTCTGCCCACTATCACACACGGTCAAGATATCACCATCTTGTCCGATGGATGCGCCGTCGCGCCTCCCACGGGGTGCCCGAAGGTTGACCACGTGGTTGCTCGCCATTGAGGCGGCCGCGGCACGCTCTGCTCGTCATTGAGGCGGCCGTGGTGCGCTCTGCTCGTGTCCGTCCGCGCATTTTGCTCGCCATTGAGGCGATTGCGGTGCGCTCCGCTCTGGCATCCCTGCGCGTGCTCTGCTCGCCGTTGAGGCAAATTTATAATGGCAACGGTTAATAATTGTCTTAGATATTCAGGATAATTTAAAATGCCACATGCGGCAACGCCCAAAACACTCACGACCTACATATGCATACAATTATAATAAAATATAGCCTAAAAGGCTGAGTTGGCGGCCTTCCGACGACGGTCTTCTCGGACTCCATGATCAGCATAGCACCCTTGCAGCCGTTCATTCCAAGTGTCGTGACCCGTCTCCGCCTACGGAGCTGCTGGCACTGGGAGGCTCTTGGGGCTACTGGGCCTCTTCCAGAAGAGCTTGATAGCGTGCAATCGCGTGCATGATATCTCCACGGAGCCGCTCCATTTCCATGTCTCTGGCCTGGTAGAAAATTCCGTCCATCACCTGCATCCTCAAGATATCATGTTGGCGGTGTTCTACTTCGTCGGGGATGTCAACTCAGCCAAGGATGCACTCGAGCTTGGCCACCACATCGTCGGGATCAAGGTTGACATGGCCGCCGCTGATACGAATCCAACGTATCTATAATTTTTGATTGTTCCATGCTATTATATTATCTGTTTTGGATGTTTTATATGCTATTTTATATTATTTTTGGACTAACCTATTAAACTAGAGCCCAGTGCTAGTTTCTGTTTTTTCCTTGTTTTTGAGTTTCGCAGAAAAGGAATACCAAACAGAGTCCAAACGGAATAAAACTTTCGCGATGATCTTTCTTGGACCAAAAGGAAGCCGGGAGACTTGGAGATGAAGTCGGAGGAGTCACGAGGCGGCCACAAGGACAGAGGGCATGCCCATGGGGGTACGGCACGCCCCCTATCCTTGTGGGCCCCTCGTGCACCTCCTGACCTAATTCTTTCGCCTATATATACTCTTATATGCCCAAACCACCAGAGGCATCCACGAAAATACTTTTCCACCGCCACAACCTTCTGTACCCGTGAGATCCCATCTAGGGGCTTTTCCGGCGTCCTGCCGGAGGGGGATTCGATCACGGAGGGCTTCGACATCAACACCATTGCCCTTCCGATGAAGCGTGAGTAGTTTACCTCAGACCTACGGGTCCATAGCTAGAAGCTAGATGGCTTCTTCTCTCTCTTTGATTCTCAATACCATGTTCTCCTCGATGTTCTTGGAGATCTATTTGCGTATGGGCGGGCTCCTTGTCCCCATGCATGCTTATTTAAAGGGCGGCGGCCCCTTGTCTTCGGGTCGTTAGAGAGGACCATGCTCTCTGTGGAGCTACCCGGAGCGCCTGGTGTTCGCCCTGGTTGGCGTGGCGGGAGCTTCAAGCGACAGTGGTAAGGAAGGTGGCGGCAACCCACGACACGTCAAGAGCGGGGGCATCTGCTCCGACGAGGCGTGCTTGCCGGCAGCACCATCATCACCGGCTGGGCCTCCGGCAGCGTCACCATCCACACCTGCCCTCCGATTTCTTCCTCCCAACCCGGGAATGGCACCATCCTGATCCTGGGGAGGCACCGAATCCCAGCCAGGCCTTCCCTCCATCTTCTTCGCCTCCCTCTGTAGTTTCGAAGAAGGGGAGGACAGAGTAAAAAGGCATCATGAGCATTTATCTCTTTTTTTTAACCTAAAATATGTAGGCACTTGCCAAACTTTAGCTCAAATTATGTACTCTCTTTTACCCATGTTAGTGTTCTCTAAGGCCTGCACTTGTTGATCAGCATATTAATGAAAAAGATAAACCTTGCCGGGCACTTGTGCATATAACATGTTCATGCAGAGGTAGAATGCCTCTATACGCTCAAGTAAACAAGTTTTTCCCCAGTAGGCTATCCTGCCGGTACCCTCAGTTTGTTGCCGTGGGGCTGAGCCTACCGGGCACAAATCGTAAAGAGGGACCAGCCCCCCGCCAACTTTCTCGCCAAAGACCACTACAACCACCCCGGCCGAAGCAATGTTCGAGTCAAGGGACGGGAGCACCTATGTTTATAAAGCGGCGAGGTTTTCCTATGCACAAGTTTTTACTTACAGAACGCGTATGGATGAGAGAGAGAGAACTTATCTGTTTGGGCTTGCCGGGGATCACAATGTAGGCTTGTCTTCTCTTCTCCTTTTTCGGGACCGAATCCATGGTAGGAGCCTCCAGTTTGATGCAGATGAAAATGATGCCTCATGCAATCTTATCTACATGAACATGCAATGCTCATGATATGCTTATGCATGTATGCAATTTGTCGCCCCCCCCCCCCCAGCGCTTCATTTATTTCTTTGTTGCTCAGGGTCTACGCCTGGCTTCTTACAAGGGGTTACATGCAACAGAGGCAAGGCCTGTACAAAAGGGTGGCTGCCGGGCAGGGCCCAACAGCCGCGCCTTACGGGTAGAACTTGCGGAGGTGCTCAATGTTCCATGAGTTTTGCAACTGAATGCCATCTCCGGTCTCCAGACAGACTGCGCCAGGTCTGGTGACTCGTACTACCCGGTAAGGGCCTTCCCACTTCAGCGTCAACTTCTTTGCACCCTTGATGGACTAAATGCGCCTAAGGACAAGGTCACCTTCCTCAAAACACCGGGCATGAACCCTGCGGCTGTGATAGCGACGCAGGGCTTGCTTGTAGCATGCGGCACGCGTAGCAGCCCAGAGACGGTTCTCCTTGAGTAGCACAGCGTCGTCACGCCGGTGCTGATCTTGCACTACTTCATCGTAGGCAAGCACTCGAGGTGACCCGTAAATGAGTTCCGTGGGAATAACTGCTTCTGCACCATAGACTAGGGAGAAGGGAGTCTGCCTGGTAGCTAGATTTGGTGTCGTTCTGAGGGACCAAAGAACCACCGGCAGCTCATCGATCCACCGCCTGCCACACTTCTACAGCCTATCAAATGTTCTTGTCTTGAGTCCTCCCAACACTTCAGCGTTCGCCCTCTCAGCTTGTCCGTAGCTTCTGGGATGGGCAACAGAGGTGAACTAGATATTGCTTCCGAGGGCATGAACATATTGCATGAAGGCGCGACTCGTGAATTGGGTGCCATTGTTAGTGATGATCCGGGCAGGAACTCCAAAGCGGCACACCAATCCTTTCAAGAACTTGATAGCTGACTGAGCAGTCACCTTTCTCACGGGCTCTACTTCCGGCCACTTTGTAAGCTTGTCGATTGCAACGAACAAGAATTCAAAGCCCCCGGCAGCACGGGGGAAAGGGCCGAGGATATCGAGCCCCCAGAACAAAAATGGCCATGACAAATGGATTGTCTGAAGAGCTTGGGTAGGCAGGTGGATATTCTTGGAATGGAACTGGCATGCTTCACACATGGTGACAAGCTCGACCGCATCTTGGAGGGTTGTGGGCCAGTAGAATCCTTGCCGGAAAGCTTTCCCAACCAACGCCCTTGATCCAATGTGGGAGCCGCACATACCCTTGTGTATCTCTGCCAACAGTTCCTTTCCTCCTTCCCGGCAAATGCACTTCAATTTCACACTGTTGGCCCTCTTTCTGTACAGCGTGTCATCAACGAACTGATACATACTGGCCCTCCGGGCTACTCCTTCAGCTTCTTCTTGCTCTTCAAGACGATCTCCAGTTTGGAGGAAATGGACTATGTGCCGTGCCCAAGGCGGAGCCTGTGGCTCGGCAACCAGGACTAACGGCACCTCCTCATTCGTGAGAGTGCAATACTCGACCGCGGGGACCGGTGGCCTGGCGGGAGGATGCAGCTCAGCGACCGAAGGGGAGTTGTGCCCGACAAGCTTTCTACCGGGATCCTCAGAAGGTTATACCGGGAGAGGCTTGCCAGAGTCTAGTTTCCTCCTCTTTCTGGCCATTGTTGCCGGGGATACAGAGGGCTGAGTCAGATGGAGAACAAAAGTTCCTGGTTCCACAGGGAGCTTTTGCGCAGCGCACTTTGACAGATGATCAGCGATGCTGTTTTCCGCACGGGGTACATGCTCTGTTTGCAATCCATCAAAGCGCTCCTCCAACTTTCTAACTTCCTCAACGTATGCCTCCATCAATGGACTTTGGTAATCCTTGTTGACTTTGTCTCACCACAAGTTGTGAGTCTCCGCGGATGATCAGCTTCTTGATCCGCAGTTCTGTTGCAATTCTGAGCCCGGCAAGGAGCCCTTCATACTCTACTGTATTGTTGGTAGCCTCCTCCTAGGGAAAATGCATCTGGACGATGTACTTCAGGTGCTCTCCGGTGGGAGCAACGAGAAGCACGCCAGCCCCTGCACCTTGTAGGGAGAAGGCACCATCGAAATACATGATCCATTCTTGGGGCGATTCCTTGCTGGGGATAACTGTCTCCAATACCTCTTCATCAGGAGTTGGCATCCATTCTGCAATAAACTCTGCCAATGCTCTGCTCTTAATGGTTGATGTGCTCTCAAACTTCAAACCAAAGCTGGATAACTCCAAAGCCCACTCCACTATCCTACTGGTAGCCTCAGGGTTTTGGAGTATCCGTTGCAAAGGGAAACAGGTGACAACTGTGATCTCATGGGCTTGGAAGTAGTGGCGCGGTTTCCTTGAGGCCATAACAAGGCCAAAAATCAATTTTTGCACACCAGAGTACCTGGATCTAGCCCCCTCCAATAGGGAGCTGACGAAGTATACTGGGTGCTGCACCACTTTCTTCTTTGCCATGACCTGAGAACTACTTCCGCTGCTTTGCTCTTGTCCAACTTGATCTGCATCTGACCTTGCCGGGGTGTGTTCACTTTCCTCCCCAGAAGGAACACCAGCTATGTCTGCTGCTCCATCCACTTCCCTCTGCGCCACCAGTGCTACGCTAACCACTTGATTAGTTGCCGCCAAGTATAGCAGCAATGGCTCTTGAGGTTTTGGAGCGACCAGAGTGGGCAGAGGAAAGGTAGGCCTTCAAATCTTGTAGTGCAGCGTCCGCCTCTGGGGTCCACTCCATGGGCCCTGCCTTTTTCAAAATCTTGAAGAATGGCAAGGCACGCTCGGCAGACTTGGAAATGAATCTGCTAAGCGCGGCAACACACCCAGTCAAACACCTCACATCCTTGACTGTCTTGTGTGCTTGAATCTGCTTGATAGCCTTGATCTTGTCGGGGTTGGCCTCTATCCCCCGGTGGGACACAAAGAAGCCAAGTAGCTTGCTGGAAGGAATGCCAAACACACACTTCTCCGGGTTTAGCTTCAAGTTGATCTTGCGCAGATTAGCAAACGTCTCTTCTAAATCCTGAATGAGGGTTGATCTGTCCTTGGTCTTGACCACAATATCATCCATGTAAGCCTCAATGTTTCTATGCAACTGTGACTCAAAACCAATCTGTACTGCTCTTGTGAAAGTGGACCCGGTGCTCTTCAACCCGAAAGGCATCCGCATGAAGCAGTATGTGCCACATGGGGTGATGAACGCAGTCTTCTCTTCGTCTTCCTTGGACATGAAAATCTGATGATATCCAGAGTAGGCATCCAGGAAGGAAAGCAGGTCACACCCAGAGGTGGAATCCACAATCTGGTCGATGCGCGGCAAGGGAAATGGGTCCTTCGGGCATGCCTTGTTCAGATCCGTAAAATCTATGCACAACCTCTACTTCCCATTAGCTTTGCGTACCACCACAGGATTTGCTAACCACGTTGGATGCAACACTCCTCTAACCATACCAGCTGCCTCAAGTTTCATGATCTCCTCGGCAATAAATTGTTGCCGCTCCAAAGCTTGCTTCCGGACCTTCTGCTTGACGGGCCGGGCATGTGGGCAGACAGCAAGGTGGTGCTCGATTACCTCCCTGGGGAAACCAGGGATGTCAGATGGTTGCCAGGAAAACACATCGACATTCGCCTGCAGGAAGGCAACGAGTACGCTTTCCTATTTGTCATCGAGGGTGGCGCTGATAGTGAAAGTACCATCAGCGCCAGCCAGTCCTGCCGGGACCTTTTTCACAGCGGGTGCAGAAGCCTTGGATCTCTTGCTATTGGAACTCTCCGGCGAGTCATCAACAGACGCAGCATACCCCGAAGAGGTACGCTTCCTGGATTCCTTGCCGGCGTCCCTGTTAGCCTTCTTTTTTCCATTACTTTCCTTGGCGGGGATTGCAGCTTCAGTGGCCTCTGCCGCGATTGCCTCCCCGTACATCTTGTCCACGTAAATAATTGCGTCCTTCTCGTCTGATGGAATGGAAATGACGCCCACCGGCCCTGGCATCTTCAAGGTGTTGTAGGCATAGTGGTATGCCGCCATGAACTTGGCCAGAGCTGGGCGACCAAGGATTCTATTGTATGGCAGGGGGAGGTTAACCACATCAAACATGATCTTCTCAGTCCGGTAATTCAACTCTCCCCCAAATTTCACCGGCAACGTGATTTTCCCCTTAGGACGACTCCTGCCGGGGTTGATTCCTTGAAATGTACCAGTAACTTTGAGCTCTTCTTCTGCTATCTGGAGTTTGCTGATGACCTTTGAAGAAATCAGATTCAACCCGGCCCCGCCGTCAACCAACATCTTTGTGACTTTGAGGTTGCGGATTGTTGGTGATACCAACAATGGCAAGCACCCTACCGCGGTGGTGTGGTCAGGGTGGTCCTCTTCGTCGAAGATGTTGGGCGTGCGGGACCACTTGATCGGCCTTCGAGAGTCTACCGCTGGCTCCACGGCATTGACTTCACGCGCCCATCATTTAAGTTCGTTGTGGGAGGAGTGCAAGGATGCACCCCCGTCAATGCACAGGGCATCAGTGGCTTTCTGGAATTCCTGCTCGCTGGTTTCCTCTTCATCTCCTCCATCCCTCTCATAGTTGCAATCCCCCTTCTCACGGCCTCTGGCGGGTTTCCCTTGATTCTGAGGAGCCTTGCCGGGGTGGCTTGCTCTGCCACCCTGGCCCTTTCTGCTAGCGCGATTCTGACCTTTCTCTTTATCTCACTTTTCATATTCAGCCCTCTACTTCTTGACAAGCTGCTCAACCTGATGACACTCCTGGAGATCGTGGCCCTTGGTCCGATGGATCTTGCAATACGGGCCATCACCTTTCCCAGCCTTCTCGGCAGCCGTGGCTTCTCGGCAATCAGTGCACGCGGCAACTTCCTTGACGGGAACCTCAGCCTTGGCTTTCTTGCCGGTACTAGGCATGCCCGATCCCTCAACGGTCATCACTGCTTTATCCTTGCGCCTTTTGTTATGCTTCTTGTTTTTCTTCTTTTGACTGGTGGCCTCGTCATCATCCTCTGAATCGATGTCGACGCCATCCTCTTCTCCGGTGAGCTTCCTCCCCACAACTATTCGAGCACACTTATCCACCAGAGTGTAAAGCTCCTTCACAGTCTTGGGCAATCGAACGTTCATCTTGGAACGTATTCGATGATTGCGCACATTGGACTGGAACGCAGCTATCACAGCTGCCGAGTGGATGTCTGGAATATTCCTGTGGACTCGGCTGAATCTCTGCATGTATTTCAGCAGGCTCTCGCCTTCCTTCTGCGAAAGAAGATGCAAGTCACTGGGCCGCCCTGCTTCTTGATGGCCGCCTGTGAGGGCGCCAACGAACTCATGGCATAGGTCAGCCCAGGTCGAAATGGAGTTCTCCGACAGGTGCATCATCCATGACCTCACATTTGGCTTGAGTGCCAAAGGGAAGTAGTTGGTGAATACCTTCTCATCTCTTCCCCCGGCAGCTTGAACAGCGATGGTGTAGATGCTCAAGAACTCTGCCGGGTTCAGTCTCCCATCATACTTCTCTGGTATCTCTGGCTTGAACATGCGAGTGGACGGCCAACGGACTTGCCGCAGCTCGCGGGTCAAGGCAGGGCACCCAGCCTCGAAGGGCAGGTACCCGCCTTCAGCGAGCGCGGGCTCGTCGACGTCGGGGCCATCGTGCGTGTCAGACTGGCGGTGGGCGTCGCGGCATCGCTCGGTGATGACACACGCGCCTTCCCTCTGCCTGTCCTCCAGGACTCGCCATTGGCCTTGACGCGCTCGAGGGTCGGACGAAGCCATCAAGACGCCATCGTGTTCTTGATCGCACGGCTCCCGTGCTGGCTGCCGTGGAGGGGACTGCACCGTAGGAGTGGCCCCTTCCGCACGGCCAGTAGCGTGGGCCGTCGTCATCGCCTGGGGAGGCCGTGGCGGACCAGCCCGCTGCGATCCTCCCGCCTCGGTGCAGCCAATAAAACTCTGATTGGTGGCTCTCCACTCATCCATCTGATCGGCTGCCGGTGGAAATCTCAACAGCAGCTGGGCCCACGCCATGGCCTCTAAAGTGGTGCTTGGCATGGATGTCGATGAAGACCATAACGTCACCCGGCTCCTGATGGTGCCGGTAGCGGTCGCACCGTGCTCTCGTCGTTGTGAGCCAGCCGCCTGGATGGCTTGGTGACAAGGTGGAGGCGCTTGAGGGCCAGCGGCTCCCTTTAGCATAGAGGCTGGGTTGGCTCATTCTGTGGGTGGCGGATGCTCTATGGTCACACTCGCGGCGGGAGCGGTCAGGGAGTTGCGATTCCCCCCAAAGCGAGTACCCCCGCTGCGGCTGTGCCCCTCGGCCGGATGGGGAGGTGCAGATGGAATGATCTCTCCTCCCGTACTTCATGGGGCGCGGCCACTGGGATATAGTTGGTGCTGTCCTTCTCCGGTGTCTCCTGCTCCTGCTTCGACCGCAGGAGAGGTGGTAACGACACCGCCTGCGCCGACCACGTCCCCCGCAGCGTCCACACACCCAGGCATCCCCGTAGCCCCCGCGGCGTCGACGGTTGCGTGCGGCGGGGCCTTTGAGGTGGATGGATGAGCTGCGGCACCGGGCTTCTTCTTGGGCGCCATGGACGATGGAGCCGTTCATGAAGAAGATGGCGGTGAAGATGACGCGCTACGTACACTTCTCGGGTTCGCACAAGTGCGTGCCCCCTACCTGGTGCGCCAAAGATGTCGTGGGAAACCACGGCCACCTATGGGGCCACGAGCCCCTTTTGGTTTGGCAGGGGGACTGAGCACGTTGCTCAAAGAGTGGAGGAGCGCAGCACAGTGAGACAGAGATCACACGGGCAGTTTTACCCAGGTTCGGGCCTCCACGAGGCGTAAAACCCTACTCCTACTTTGGTGGATTGATGGTGGATGGTGGTGGAAGCGCAGTGCTCTTGGCCGGTAGGGTTGCCTCGGGGCGAGAGCAGCTACGCGCGTACGAGTGTACAAGGGTCCGAATCATTTCTATGGTTGCCATGGGCCTCCTTATATAGATCAAGGGGTCACCACAGTGGCAAATCAGTCATTGTGTACTGATTAGATAGCAAACAGTGCTATCATATGTACTCTACAGGCAGAGCAGAACGCATTAAATGCACCGCTTAGTGTCACATCATGGCCTGCCCGGCACGCCTTGCCGGGCTGTTTGGCCACCTTCTCTCCTGTCTACATGACACATCGCTGGACGGGTGTCATTTGGAGGCGATTCCTGTAGGAAATGGCTGCCATGTGGCCAAAGGCAGCCACTTGGTCATCTTGGGGCTTGACACCGCACCGATCGATGACTTGCGTTGCTGTAAGGTGGGGCGATGAAGCCTTGGCGGGGCATTTTGCCTTCGTAGGACCCGGCAAGCCTGCCGGGGTGGTCTTGAGGCTTGCTTCCGGGGCAACCTTGGCCTTGCCAGGCTCTCCTGCCCGGCAGGGAGGTTTTCCCTTAGCGGTGCCTTGCTCCTTGGCTTGACTTGGTCTTATCAACCTGCCCTTTGATTCCTCAAAGAGCCTTATTTCTTCATCTTGGCCTTGTCTTGGATGTTGCAATCTTGATCTTGGGCTTGTGGACGGTCTGGGCAACAAACCTGACATGAACCCGCAGAGGGGCATCAAGCTCATCACATAATGATCCTGAAGGAGACTTCAGTCGGGTGTTTAATGTGGCCGAGTGCACGGGTCCCCGCAGAGGTTGGTCAGTCGGACTAAAATGCATCCTTTAGGAAAGGAATCAGGGGTAATCAATAGGATTGACTCGTCCCAAAAATCTCGGGATTTAAATTCACATGTTCGCGCGTGAAAGCGGTAACATCGTGCGTTAGTGGGAAAGTGGGGGCGTGGCTCCTCGATTTTTGCGCATGACTTCCACCATGTGCCACGCCTTCTCAGCGCAAAGCCCCATCGCGCGAGCCGTTGATCTAGGGATCTGTGGCGGGATTTCTGGCTGGAGATTTTGTCTAGCGATATAAAAGATTTGGGGGCAGAGGTCCAGACCTCAGATCCCCTTTCCCTCGCTCCGACTCCTCTGCTTCCTTTCTCCTCTCAAGTGCGCAGCGATGGCGAGGGATTCCACGGCGAAGGCGGGGAAGGCTACCTCCTCCGGCTCTGGTGCGGCGGCCAGAGGCACGTCGAGGGATCGGATCCCATTGCGGGTCACGTCTCGCCGGCTGGAAGAGCTTGCAGAGGAGGGGCTCATCCCGTGCGATGGGTGGTGCCGCCCGGGTGCGGGTGAGGTTGAGCCGGCGCTGCAGGAGGATGAGCGAGTTTTGCTCATCACTCACGTCGTGCGGGGCTTCTCCATGCCTCCTCATCCATTCTTCCGAGCCTTCCTTGACTACTTCAGTGTGCAGCTCCATCACCTTCATCCCAATGCCATCATCTACCTTTCGGCCTTCGTCTCTCTTTGTGATAATTTCCTCGGCTGCTGACCCCATTGGGGGCTCTTCAAACATATCTTCACTTATCGGTCGATGACCGTCAAGAAGGATCCGTCAGCCAACGCAAAGACTCATGTCACCCCGCTGTGTGGAGGTCTGGGCATCCAAGTCTGTGGGGGGGTGCTTTCCCCAAGATGAGCTTTCCCGAGTCCGTCAAGGGATGGCAGGGAACTTGGTTCTACAGCAGGGATGTCCCCAGTGGCCCAAACCAGTCGGGTCTCCCCACATATTCAAAGGAGAGGGTGAGGGCTCCCGAGTCCCTCGTGGTGGCGAAGAAGGAGAAAACAGAGGTCGTCATATTGGCCACCGGCCTGGTCGGGATCGTGAACGCGGGCGTGAAAGGAATGGATCTGCTAGAGACTTTTCTCACTCGGCGGATCCAACCGCTACACGCTAGGGCCCACCCCATGTGGTAGTATGAGGGTCTGAATGACCCCACTCGAGTGCACCTGGAGGAGCTCGCCGAGAAGGACGTGGGAGCCAATATTCAGGCCATAACCTCCGCTCGGGACAATCCGCGGGGGACCAGGATGGTGCCGGCGTACTCCAAAGAGCTCCCGCCGACTGTTGAGGTAAGGCATTTCCGTTTGTTTGATCTGTCGATGCGTTGTTTTCTGTGCATGTGATTTTGATGTCTTGACGCGTCTTCTCTTCAGGAGTTCTATAACATGATCTCTAATATCCTAGCAATTGACCGATCGCCCGAGGACGCAGTGAGTGACTCCGAGCGCCACTACTCGGAATTGTCTGGCGATGACGACGACGACAACAAGGAGAGTGACGAGGACGAGAGTTCGAAGGATGGGGAGGAGGCTGAGTCCTCCCCATCTTATGAGGCTCCCAAGGAACCCCGCACGAAGGCCCCGCATGATCCGAGTGGCAAGGCAGGAGGGGCGTCTCAGCCGACTGCCTCAGGACGGACGACTCACAGCTCCAAGCGCGCGCGCCGAGGCTGAGAGTTCGGCTAAGAAGCAGTCCAAGCTGCCCAAGCAGGTGTCCATGAAGCCCCAGAAGGCCGCAATGCCTCGCATCAAGGTGGCGGTGCCTATGGCTTCGACGTAAGTGTCTTCTATAATCCTTTACTTGTTTCTGTGCTGTTCTGGTGAATGACAGAGTGTTATTTGAACCTTGTAGCAACGACACCTCAACGACTTCAGCGGATCCGCATGCCTGCAAACCAGGTCCTAGTGACGCTGATGCGGCGGATGCCGCCACCTCCAAAGGTACATTGTGCTAACTGACTCGGATGGCTAGGACTTCTTTGATTGAGCTCTAATGATCTCCTTGGTTCATGTAGCTCCGCCCGAGATTATTCAGCTGGACGATGACGAGAGGGCTGACCCACTCAATCTGGATGCTATCAGGGAGGACGTGCCGAGTGTTGATGTGCTAATGGCAGACGCCTCTCGCCGCTGAGTGCCCCGCGTTTCTCCTTCGAAGGCCGCCGCAAAGACTCCGAGGCCAAGTCCTCTGGCTCAGGGTGGTTCGGCATCTTCGTTGCCGGTGGTGCCGCGTGCAGGGTTAACCTAGACTCCTCCGGGTGGAGTGACGGTGATTCCAGCCCCGAGGCCAACGTCCGCGACTCCGTTAGCCCTAGCTACCTCCTTCCCCCTGTACCGTGTCCCTGAGGATCAGGTGGGGGCAAGCAAGGAGGCTCTGATCCAGGTGGGGTTGATGTGCAGCCGATTGAAGGAGGCTTATGATGCTAGCGCGGAGCTGGAGACCAGTGTCCGAGTAAGTACCATTGTGAGTACAATTTTTAGTTAAAGTTTCTTCTTTTCTTGTGGTAGAATTTCTGTCAGTCGGTTTGTGCAGGGAACACCCACTGGGTGTTCATGATCCAGTGGGGGCATGATGAGTGCACCCACTGGGTGTAGTCCCCGAGGCTTCTGTTGACTGGAGTCAGTCGGCAGGAGTCTTTAAACTTTTGTTGAATTTCTTTGTTTGTGTACACTCGAAGTCTAGCCATAGCATATCCGAGTGGACATGATCCAGTGGGGGCATGCTGAGTGCACCCACTGGGTGTAGTCCCCGAGGCTACCATTGACTGAAGGCAGTCGGTGTTAGTCTTAGAACTTGTGGTTGCTTCACCCTCGGGCTGTTTTTTTGTTTTTTTTAGCTCATCGACGAGTCACTTTCCAATGGGGGCACGCTGAGTACACCCACTAGGTGTAGTCCCCAAGACTACCGTCGATTGCGGGCAATCGGTGGTAGTCTTTAGAACTATCTATAGGCGTTCAGGATGCTCGGCGACACTCATGTATTGGTGAGATAATAGGTAGGATCTTCTTCATTGCTGAATCGGAAGTCAGCCGAATGAAGCAGATCGTCTAGCGTTGTTGTCCTCTATCTTCTTCATTGCCGACTCAAGGGCTAGCCGAGTGAGGGTAGATCAGAGGTACTTCAAGATCTGGTACTGATCAAGCTGGCTCCTCCTAGGGGTGCTTGGCCGACCCAGTAACCAGAGTGTACTTGAGAATTTTGTATTGGTCAAGCTTGTTTCTCTTGGGGGGTACGACCGAGTGTGTAGCCCAAGGGTACTTCAGGATCTGGTACCGGTCTAGCTTGATCCACTCGGTAGTGCACGGCCAACTCGATAGTCAGAGGGTACTTCAAGTTCTTGTACGGGTCTAGCTTGATCCACTCGGTAGTTCACGGCCAACTCGATAGTCAGAGGGTACTTCAAGATCTGGTCTTGGTCTAACTTGTTCCTTCCAGTGGTGCTTGCCCGGATGTTCGTGAGTTACTGCTTTGGTTTCTCTTTTGGGACTTCCGACTGACTATTTCTTGCATGTTGCAGAGGAACTACAAGATGGGATCCCACTACATTGCAATGGAGAATGGGGTGACATCCCTTCGACTTGATCTGGAGGCTGAGAGGCTCAAGAGCGCCCGACTGGAGCAAGAGAAAAAGGCTCTAGGAGGTAATCTATTTCCTTCGTCTGGTAGCTGCATACTGTTTTTCCCTTTTGATCCCAATCACTCCACTCCAACTGATGTTCGTAGCAAGAACACCCAACTCGTAACGAGGCTCAGGACTTCTATTTCTTTAGAAACCATGAAGCAGGCTCTAGAGAACAAAGACAAGGATCTAGCGTTGGCCCAGAAGGAAGCCAGGACCAAGACCAAACTTACCGATGAGAAGCAGGCTTCAGTCGGCAAGTTGGAGGATCAGATCAAGGATCTCAAGGCTGCCGTTGGCGCCTTCACTCAAGAGAAGCAGGTGCTGGAGGAGAAGGTCACGCAGCTGACCGAAAAGAAGAATGCCTTGGAAAAACATATCAAAGAGGTTTGTGAGGAATTCAGTGAGAAGCTCTGGTAAGTTCTCCTTTGGCCGAGTGAAATCCATATGTTGCCAAATTTTGTCAATCACCCGCTCACGGACTGTTTTCCTCGACACAGAGCATTGTTACAACAAGGAACTACAGCTAGAGAGGCTTGAGAGGGATCTAGATCCTTCCAGGTCACTCGTCGCCGACAATGCAGCCCTTGTTATCCTCCGGCTTGAAGACCGTTTGGAAAATGCATTAGGCTATATCACTCGGACGAGCGGTGTTGCGGGTCAGATTGATGAGGAGTTGCAGTCGGGTGAGGAGACTCAGAAGGACCTCGAGTCGGTCATGACGCGGCGGAACGAAGTTCCTACTCGGGTAAAGGCTTGGAAGAAGTCTGCCGCTCGGAGTGTTGCTGATGTGGTGCTGTCACTCATCCGCATTCATTACAGGAACATGGACAAGGAGAAGATGAAGAGCCTCCGAGTGATGAACAAGAAGAACCTCAAGTTTGAGGATTTCATGGAGAACTTCGCTGAAGCTGCCACTCGCATCACCGACGGGATCGACCTGGAGACCTTCGTCGACCCAGCTAGCCCTCCGCCTGAGGCTTAAAACACTTGGTTGAGTTTGCCCCGGAATGCCGGGTGGTTGATGTAATGAATACTTTACCGAGCCTTGGGCTCGTTTTACTTTAGAAACACTCGAACGGATCGAATCTTTGGTTTGAAACCCTTTAAGTCTCTCTTTGCTTATTGTGTTTTGTTTTGCTCAGGCGAAAGCTAGTTCACAGCTAAGCCCCCGAGTGTGGAGCAGATCCTCACTCATTTTTTTAACTTAGGCGAAAGCTGGTTCGCAGCTAAGCCCCCGAGTGTGGAGCAGATCCTCACTTGGATTATTTTTTAACTTAGGCGAAAGCTAGTTCGCAGCTAAGCCCCCGAGTGTGGAGCAGATCCTCACTCGAATTATTTTTTAACTTAGGCGAAAGCTAGTTCGCAGCTAAGCCCCCGAGTGTGGAGCAGATCCTCACTTGGATTGTTTTTTAACTAAGGCAAAAGCTAGTTCACAGCTAAGCCCCCGATTGTGGAGGAGATCCTCACTCGGATTGTTTTTTAACTTGGGCGAAAGCTGGTTCGCAGCTAAGCCCCCGAGTGTGGAGAAGATCCTCACTCGGATTTTTTTTGACTTAGGCAAAATCTGGTTCGTAGCTAAGCCCCCGAGTGTGGAGCAGAACCTCACTCAGATTGTTTTTATCTTAGGCGAAAGCTGGTTCGCAGCTAAGCCCCCGAGTGTGGAGCTGATCCTCACTCGGATTATTTTTTAACTTAGGCGAAAGCTGGTTCGCAGCTAAGCCCCTGAGTGTGGAGCAGATCCTCACTGAGATTATTTTTTAACTTAGGCGAAAGCTAGTTCGCATCTAAGCCCCCGAGTGTGGAGCAGATCCTCACTCGGATTATTTTTTAACTTACACGAAAGCTGGTTCGCAGCTAAGCCCCCGAGTGTGGAGCAGATCCTCACTTGAATTGTTTTTTAACTTAGGCAAAAGCTAGTCCGCAACTATGCACCCGAGTGTGGAGCAAATGTTCACCCAGATTGATTTTTAACTTAGGCGAAAGCTGGTTTGCAGCTAAGCCCTCGAGTGTGGAACAGATCCTCACTTGGATTTAACTTAGGCAAAAACTGGTTCGCAGCTAAGCCCCCGATTGTGGAGCAGATCCTCAGTCGGATAGCGTTTTGAACTTAGGCGAAAACTGGTTCGCAGCTAAGCTTTCTCCTCTCTTCACCCACTGGAGGTGTGTTAGTTTCCGAATGCAGCTAGTCACTTGAGTGAAATGCGACCGTATGACGAACTAGACAATATATGGGGAAAAGTGAGACTTTTATTCATCTAAGTTCATTCGGACTAACTATTACAAGGGAGAAATTTTATTCTAAGTGTAAAACTTGCGGAGCAGATCTGCATTCCAAGCTCTGGGCTCTTCTATTCCTCTGGTGAAGTTGTAGAGACTGCATGCTCCATTATGTAGGACCTTTGATATGGTGAATGGCCCCTCCCAGGGGGGGCCAGCTTGTGAGGTTTCTGTTGATCCACTCGAAGGACCAGGTCTCCTTCCTGGAAGGCACGTCCTCTGACGTGCCTGTCGTGGTAGCGACGCAAGTCTTGTTGGTACAACATTGATCTTATAAGCGCTAGCTCACATTCCTCCTCCTAAAGTTCCAGGCCATGCTGCCTTGCCTCTTCAGCTTCAGTCTCCGAGTAAAGATCCACTCGGGGAGAATTGTGGAGTAGATCACTCGGCAGATCTGCTTCTGACCCGTACACCATAAAGAATGGGCTGTGATTGATGGATCGATTCAGGGTCGTCCACAAGCCCTAGAGGACTGACGGCAGCTCGGTCACCCAGGCCCTCGTGGCGTGAGTTAGGTCACGCATGAGGCGAGGTTTTAATCCTTGGAGTATGAGCCCATTCGCTCGCTCGGCTTGCCCATTCGACTGCGGGTGCGCCACAGAGGCGTAATCGACTCGAGTGCCTTGGGTGTAGCAAAACTCATGGAACTCGTCCGAGTCGAAGTTAGACCCTTTGTCGGTGATGATGCTATGCGGGACTCCAAATCTGAAGATTACCTCCTGGATGAACTGAATGGAAGTGGCCGAGTCCAACTTCTTTATTGGCCTGGCCTCGATCTACTTGGTGAACTTGTCCACTACCACCAAGAAGTGTATGAAACCACTTGCCTCGGTCCGAAGAGGGCCGACCTTGTCGAGTCCCCAGACGGCGAATGGCCAAGTGAGGGGAATAGTCTTTAGAGTGGACGACGGCTTGTGTGATTGGTTTGCGTAGACCTGGCATCCAATGCATTGGTCCACTATATCGCGAGCTGCCTCATTGGCTCGGGGCCAGTAGAACCCAGCTCTGAACACTTTGGCGACCAGTGTCCGAGAGGATGCGTGGTGCCCACATGTTCCCGAGTAAATCTCCTAAAGAATTTGTTGCCTTCCTCTGGTGATATGCATCATTGTGTGACTCCGGTCATGCTTTTCTTGTACATCTGATCTCCCATGACGATGAAGGCCTTAGATCGATAGATGATCTGACGGGCCTCAGCCTCATCCTCTTGGAGCTCATGTCTGAGCAGGTACGCCTGATGTGGTCACCTACTCCGTGTAGGGTCAAGGACCCATCATTCAAGACCCACATGGGGCCCATCACCATCATAGGTAGCTCCCTGGAACATGCCAACATTCAGATGCATACATCAAGAAGTCCACTCGGACAGCCCAACGGCACTCGGACGACCACACGTCACTCGGCTGATGGACCACCATTCGGACATAGAAGGCAGGAGAACGTCATGGGAGCTGCAACGGTCGACTGATCCTAAGTCATCCATTAAGTAGAGTCATAGCTACCATTACCTGTAACTGCTGTAGTAGAGGCTCATTATACTAGTAACTGACTCATTCAATGTCATTAATTGCCTCGGTGGCGTTGGAGACATGGGCTGCAGTGTACTCTATATAAGCCACACCCTTCTCCATAGCTAGGCAGCGAGCAACCTTTGTAACCATATCTATCATATCAAAGCAAGCCTCAGGGCACGAGATGTAGGGCTTTTTCCTCCACCGAGTGAGGGGCCTGAACTCGTTAAACACCAAGTGCTACACCTGTGCCGTAGCTAGGTTATGCTCCTTATTCGTACCCCTAGTACTCATTGTCAGGATCATAACCCCGACAGTTGGCGCCCACCTTGGGGCTAGGCGTCTACCACGATTTCACACTGTAGGTGGATTTCCTCATCATCATGTCAGTCAGTGGCAAAATCTGTTTCAGGACGATCTCCTTCATCGCCGACGACTCAGCGTAGCCAAGCGAAGCCCCGTTGGCCGTAGAGGCATTGCCCATCCATGGCGCGACACACTTCCGTACTTCCTCCTACGGAGTCCTTCTCCGACATCCCTCGGATCTGTATCGAGTGGTTGTCCACCCCACCATTGCGCATCGTCGCAAGTGCTCCGGGCGTTCGTGGCTCAACGCTGGATCAAGCACGCTGTTGCCACCCAGGCAGCGGCAAAACAGGTGGTGGCTCTCAAGTTCGATGAGCGTGCTCTCGACCTCTGTAGCGGATCCCTCGGTGATTCCTCGGAGGAGTCCGAGTCCAAAAGCATCAAGTCAACTCCCGAGATTCTCATGGCGGATAACTCCGAGCACCACGTATGATGCAGAGCATCCCACGGTCATCCCCATGGACCTACCTACATCTCCCATGATACCACTTGGACCAATGACACGAGCTCGAGCAAAGGCTATCGAAACTAAGGTGAACTCGCTCCTCTCTAAACTACCACTTTCTACATATGAGACATGGCTACTACCTCAAGCGGAGACCCTATGCATGATCAGGTACTTGGAGGAAAGCCACGGAGCAGCTACACCCAACGGAGAAGACGGCAAGGACACAAAGTACAAGGACCAAGAGGAAGAGCTGCGAGGAAGCTACAGCCATCGGATGACCGGTACTTGTTGGACATCTGACGCTTGGGAGTATCAGCCAGCCAGACAAGTCCTAGCCAGCGAACGCTACAGCGGCCAGACGACCGATGCAGACCGGACGACAGACACCTCCCAGCGTCCGGACAACCGAGCCACTACGGAAGACCGTTACCACTGTTCCAGAGAGAAAATGCCAGAAGTCCGAGACCAACCGGATGACCGAGGCTCCGGACATTTGACCTCGATCGGAAATCCGACAGACACCCATCAGAGACAAAACATCAGAAATCCGACACTTACCGGACGTCCGGACCCCTGTGAGACACCGGACGACCGATAACTGTCGGACGTCTGACACCGGTCTGTGCACAGCATGTTGGGCCGAGGCCCGTGTACCCTTTCATGGCCCTAGACTATATATACTCCTCCTCCTCCCTCTTTTTAGGGTGAGCATTGGTTTAGCTCATTATAGAGATAGAGCTTTGCTCATCCACTTGGTTCTACTCCTCGTAGAGACCGCGGCCTCTTTGGAGAAGATCCATCCTTGGATTCAAGACCCCTCACGGGAAGACCCCTCAAGACCTCCTCATGGAGATGAACTAGCTACCGTTTGTATCGTCCTTTGTTTCGTGTATCTCTCTTTATGTTCATGGATCTAGCACATGTGTGATCGTTCCCGTTGATTTGAGTATTTCCCCTTATGTTTCCCCTCGTGTTCTTCGTGTCCTTCGTAGGATCCCCTCCATTTTGTGAAAGATCGGCCCTAGGGTATCCACCGTACATCATCTTCGTGCTGGCGGCCGACCTACTCCAAGCAGCCATTAATGATGCCTTTGCACGCAACCTAATCCATCTGCCATTTCCCTCCCCCAACCAAAAAGAATACCCAGTTATTCAATACGTCAACGACACAATCTTGATTTTACCAGCATGCACACAACAGGCAATTGTCATCAAGGATATTCTGACCGATTATGCTACGTCCATTGGGTTAAAAATAAACTTTCACAAATCAACGCTCATACCCATAAACTATGATGCTGAAAAGATTGATGAACTAGCTACCATCTTTGCGTGTGTGGTAGGGAAGATGCCATTTACCTACTTGGGCCTCCCACTTGGCACTACTAGACCGACAGTTCAAGAACTCATGCCGATGGTCTGCTCAGTGGAAAGAAGAGTTTCGGCCACACTCAACATGATTTCTTACGGTGCCAAACTTTCGTTGCTCAACTCAGTGATCACCTCTCTTATCATTTTTGCCCTATGCACCCTTTCACTCCCAACCAAAATCATTGAACTACTGGATAAGATTCGAAGGAAATGTTTGTGGACCAAGAAAACTGAACAAGGAGATAAGTGCAACTCTTTGGCCTATTGGGATATGGTATGTCGGCCCAAGGAAAGTGGTGGTCTGGGTGTGATCGACCTCCGAATACAGGGGGATGCTCTACTACTAAAATATTTGCACAAGTTCTATAATGGTTGGAATGTGCCTTGGGTACAACTCATCTGGTAAACATACTACACGAACCAAATCCCACATCCTCTGACCCATGTGGATCATTCTGGTGGAGGGATGTTGCAAAGCTAATTCCATCATATAGAGGAATATCGACGGTACAAGTTGCAACTGGGACAAATGTGCTATTTTGGAAGGATCTGTGGAGTGACACCATTCTTGCTGAGACCTACCCACGCGCATTCTCCTATGTAATAAATGAGGACCTATCAGTTCGGGATTTCTTGACAATCACGTCGAGGCGTTTCACCTACCCCTCTCTACACAAGCACATGTAGAAGTTCGCCAATTACAGCTTGACACCGCGGATGTTAACATCTCCAATGAACCTGACACTTGGACATATGTTTGGGGCACGGATACATTCAATGCTCATAAATACTACACATTCTGTTTTAGAGACATACGTGCAGATGATGCTTTTGGATGGATCTGGAAATCAAAGTCAACCATGAAAATCAAGGTCTTCGGTTGGTTACTCTTATCGGACGGTCTAAACACGAGAAACATGCTTAAATGAAGACACTCCAACAAAGGAGATGACCACGACTGCATACTCTGTGGACTACATATCGAAGAAATTCTGGAGCATCTGTTCTTTGAATGCCAATTCAGTGCTAACTGCTGGTCCAGCCTCAACCTTGCTTGGCCACATGGAGATTCAAGACTACAAAACATAACTAGGGCCAAGGAAGATTGGAACCGACCTCTTTTTATGGAACTCTTTCTGTTGGCAGCGTGGAGCATTTGGAAGGAACGCAACAATAAACATTTTTGGGGGATTGCCCCCTCAAGAGGCTCCTGGCTAGACAGGCTCAAAACTGATTTCTCCCTCCTTACCGTAAAGGAAAAACATAAAAAGTGCATCCCTCTTATTCTCTCTTCTCTTAGTTAGGCCCCCACCTCCACCTCCCCCAAAGGTGGATGGATTGTAAGTTAGTCATGTAAAGCTGTCATGTAAAACACAACTTCATTATATTAATTTATTTATAGTAGGAGGTTCTCCTACTGTTCAAGGTTCAAAAAAAAACATACATCATCTTGGTATCATGAGCCTAGGTTGATCACGAATTTGGAGCCCTACCCTTGTTGATTTTGTCCCAATTTCGAAAATCCGCACAAAAATAGCCCCAATTTTGTTGTGATTTCTTGGTTTTGATGAAATTTTGTTGGATTTGATAAATAGATTTGCTTTGCCACGAGTGGATCTAGCTTTTCCCAATCATTTTCCCCATTTCCATCCACAAATTTGTCCAATTTAGCCCCTCCACCATGAACCCTAGAAGTTCATCGCGTGCCTGAAATCGCCCAGGCACCGGATGTCCGACAGCGACCGGATGTCCGACAACCACCGGTCGTCCGACCATCACCGGATGTCTGACGTTCTCTGACGAAACTGAATTTTTTTCCCCGAAAATTTTCAGCCGCCCACTACACCTTCCGCATCACCACTCCCATAATCCCACATTGCATTGCAGCATCCTCCCACCGCTTTCCGCAACCCATCGCTTACCCGCTACCAACTCTGACAATTTTGCCACATTTGGTCTTTGAGAATTTGAGTTGCGGTTTCCATTTCCTAACATGTTTCGGCTACTTAGGGACGGTTCGACATCGACATCACAACAGCTCATCTTCGTCATCGACCTCGACCACATCATCATCTTGACACCATCCTCCGTAAGCAAGGGACGGTAACCTAGACGACACCTTGGTGTTTTCCCTTGCCATTGCATTGTTAACCTCCCGAGACCATTTTTGCGTCACTTACCTATCGAGACTAGCCTTTGAGTATTGCCGGCAACGTTACTTGTGCACATTAGTGTTCATTGCATATATCACATCATATTGGTATACATACCTTGGGATCATCTCTTGTGTCACAAGGTTGTCATCGCATATACACAATAGCTACCTTGGTTTGTCAAGTTTTGAATGAGAAATAGCTCAAAAGAGAAAGAGCCAACAAGCTTTTAAGCAAAAGAGAAGGATAAGCAAAGAGCTTTTAAGCAAGAAACATAGCATCATATTACATTAAGATTGTCATACTCGATCATGTTGGATCATATCACCGGAACATCATACATGTAGGATACTTGGGATAGAAGTCGTTGCATTTTTGCTTTGCAGGTTGTGCACAAGTCTCGTATCCACCTATTGTGCAATCGTGCTAGCGTCTCTCTAGCGTTGTGCAACAAGAGCATTTTTCGTGGATTCCACATTTTGAGCTCATTTTTGGTTGCACGACACCATCTATCTTTCTGTGTGCCACTATTTGCTATTGGTCTACTTGTCGCATTTGCAAATTTGCGAATCTTTTCCAACATTATTGAGTCTCACTAACAATTGCATAAATTTTGTCCACCATCCTAACCAAGCCCCACCAAAGGCTTTATTTGTGTAGGTGTGAGAAATTGACGGGAACCGGTACCAATTGTGCTATTTCCTTGTTACATCATTGAGTGATCATTGATCCATTCTAAACATCGGTCAAGGTACATTTGGTATAGTTCTCCTCTTTCTCCCACTCACACATTCACTTGGAATGATGGATAGGCCAAGTACTTCTACCAACCCACTCTTCATCGAGCAAGATGAGGACCCGAACAACTACGTCACCAAGAACCACCTTTTCGGCGCGCAAAGAGCTTTACATCAAGAGAATGAAGCATTGGGTGACCGCATCGACCTACTCGCTACCGACGTGCGATAATCCGAGCAACGTACAAAGGACTACTTGGACACATCATTTGCATCTCTCAAGGAGGACATACGAGCCATGATGGTCAACCGCTCTTCTACCTCGTCGTCCTATTCAAGACGGAGCCATTCGAGTCAACATTCCTCTGACACCATCTCCAGTTCAAGTACACCGACATCAAACACTCTTCGTCGAGCCACGTGCCAAGACCGTCAAGCAAACCGCAATGCTCTACATGACAATGATCCACAAGAGCAACTTGAAGAGCAAGAACATTG
Organism: Thinopyrum elongatum; assembly: GCA_011799875.1. Lineage (NCBI taxonomy): Eukaryota > Viridiplantae > Streptophyta > Magnoliopsida > Poales > Poaceae > Thinopyrum > Thinopyrum elongatum. The sequence continues at coordinate 206,849,777 of CM022297.1, read as the reverse complement.
GAATCGTCAAAATCAAGCTACCTTCGAGCAAGCACAAGAAACGCAACGCCAATGCCAACAAGTGGAAGAGCAAGAACGCCAACGCCAACGAGAGCAAATGCAAGAGTGACAACGCCAATATCAAGACGAGCAAGACGTTGACTCTCTCCATCAACAACAACAATGGCGTGAAGCACAAGCCCTTGAGGCGCAACGTGCCCTCCGCGACACCAATCATGTAGTCGCCGCCCGTAACCGACGTGTTCGAGAGCCCTCCGTGACACCAATCATGTAGTCGCCGCCCGTAACTGACGTGTTCGAGAAGAAGAAGAAGAAGAAGAAGAAGCACTTTGCGAGGAAGTCCAAGAACATTGACATTAAGCCCGATTGCACCGACATGCTCCACAAGCTCCTCGACAAGCTAGACAAGAACAACAAGCTCGACAAGAACCACAAGTTCGCGAAGAGCAACAAAACAATGGGAATCCTCCATGCCAAGAGCAACTTAAGGTTGACAATCCTCCACGTCAAGGGCGTCATCACCCTCGACCCCAACACAATGAAGAGCAACGCTATGGCAAGCTCAAGTTCACCATGGCCAAGTTCTCCGGAAGCAACGGTCCCGAAGAGTATCTTTCATGGGCATTGAAGGTTGATAAGATCTTTCGTTTGCACAACTATGAGAAAGAGAAGAAGATCGCCATGGCATCTCTTGAGTTCCAAGACAATGTCCTCATTTGGTGGGAGCAAGTCATTGAGCGCCGACAAGCAAGAGGTGAACCACCAATCACAACTTGGGATCAAATGAAGGATGTCATGAGAGCGTGCTTTGTGCCAACATACTATAACCGTTACCTCTTGAAGCGATTACAACTCCTCAAGCAAGGAACAAAGAGCGTTGAGGAACAAGGAAATGTAGATTGCCATGATACGAGCCAATGTCACAGAAGATGATGAGCAAACTATGGCATGTTTCTTGAATGGACTCAATCACCTTATCAAGAAGATCGCGGACTTCCAACCTTACTCCTACCTCATCGAGCTAGTACATCAAGCTACCAAGGCAGATCGACAAGTGCAAGATGACTTCAAGTATGCCAATACTCTTCCAAGAGCTACGGCTCCAACAACCAAGCTTCAACAACGCCTACAGCTTCTACCTCAACCAAACCTTCTATAAGCAACAGCGACAAGTCAAGTTACAAAAAAACTTCGACAACCTCAAGTCGTCCTCCTACTACAAGCAACTTCATGCTGAGAGCTTCATCTTCTACAACTCCCCCAGATGAGACCATCAAGACAAGTTCCATCAAATGCTTCACATGCGGCAGCCGAGGCCACAAGTCCTTCGAGTGTACCAATCGGCGGACCATGATCCTCAATGACGATGGCACCTATGACTCCATGAGCGAAGAGGAAATGGAAGCCCTTGAGCATGTGGCCATGCACCGGCGCGTGAATGAACATGAAGATGACCAAGTCTTTTATGACAATGATCCGAACCCTGCTCTCGTTGTCTCCAAGGTCTTGACACTTCAACACCAACAAGACAAAAAAAAAGATGCCATATCTTCCACACCAAGGCGGGCATCAATGGAAGGTCCGTGAAGGTCATCATCGACGGAGGAAGTTGCCACAACTTGGCAAGTGAAGAACTATGTTCCAAGCTACAATTGGTCAAGATGAAGCACCCTTGCCCCTACAAGGTCCAATGGCTTAGCGACTCTGGCACCATTCAAGTGGAACACACGGTTCAAGTCTCCTTCAAGATTGGATCATATGAAGACATTTTGGAGTGTGATGTGGTTCCTATGTCCGTTTGCCATCTCCTACTTGGACGACCTTGGCAATTCGACCGTGGTGTCAAACACAACGGGCAAATTAATCACTATAGCTTCAAGATGAAGGGAAAGGAGTACGTGCTATGACCTATGTCACCAAGCCAAGTGAGCGCCGACAAGCAAGCAACCACCCATCATGGAGAAAATAGTGAGAGAGCGAACCACCAAAAAGAGAGTGAGCACCACAAGACAAAATTGATTGCCTCCACGATGAGTGACAAGAAAAACTTAGTGCTATTCGCTACCAAAAGTGAGATGAGAGAAGTGTGTGAGAACCCATCGAGTGTATTGTACTATGTCCTATTGTGCAAGGACGAGGCAACAACAACTAACACCTCTCACTCTCTCCCTTTAGTGTTATATAATGTCTTGCAGGAATTCAAGGACGTCTTTCCCAATGAGCTACCTCCGGGACTACCTCCTCTACGCGGCATCGAACAACGAATCGACCTCATCCCCGGCACACCGTTACCGAACAAGGCAACCTACTGCGTCAACCCCGAACAAACCAAGGAAATCCAACGGCAAGTTCAACAACTCATCGACAACGGCCATGTTCGAGAAAGCTTGACCCCATGCACCGTCCCAGTAATCCTTGTTCCCAAGAAAGATGGTACGTATCACATGTGTTCTGATTGTCATCCTATCAATGCTATCATGGTTAGATGCCGTCACCCCATCCTACGCTTAGACGACATGCTCGATGAGCTTAGCGGTGCCACAATTTTCTCTAAGATTGATCTTAAGAGTGGCTACTACCAAATCCGCATACAAGAGGGTGACGAATGGAAAACTGCATTTAAGACCAAATTTGGCTTATACGAATGGCTTGTTATGCCAATGGGCTTATCCGAAGCACCCGGTACGTTCATGCGCGTCATGTATTTTGCACTTAGTCCCTACATTGGTGTATTTGTTGTGGTCTATTTTGGCAACATACTTGTTTTTACCAAATCTCTCAAAGATCATGTCACCCATCTTAGAACCGTTTTGCAAACTCTTCGCAAAGAGAGACTCTATGCTAACATGGAGAAATTCAAATTTGGTGTTGACAAACTTGTTTTCCTAGGATTTGTTGTTTCTTCGAAGGGCGTGCATGTAGACGAAACCAAGATCGAAGCTATTAAAACTTGGCCCCAACCCAAACACTTGCAACAAGTGCGTAGTTTTCTTGGCTTAGCCGGATTTTATCGTCGCTTTATGAAGGATTTTAGCACCATTGCTTCTACTTTACATGCCTTGAGTAAGAAGAACGCACCTTTGTTTGGGGACCATTACAAGATACCACATTCAATGAGCTCAAGAATTTGCTTACACATGCCCCTTTGCTTGCTTTATCCAACTTTGATAAACCTTTTGAGGTCCATTGCGATGGTAGTGGTAATGGCATAGGAGGTGTGTTAATGCAAGAGAAGCGCCCCATCGCATACTTTAGTGAAAAACTTTTCGGAGTGCAACTTAACTACCCCATCTATGACAAAGAGTTATATGCATTAGTGAGAGTCTTGCATGTTTGGGAGCATTATCTCCGTCCTCATGAGTTCACTCTTCATACGGATCATGAAACACTTAAGTACCTTATGGGTCAAGCTAAGTTGAACAAGCGTCATGCTAAGTGGAGTATATTCATTGAGTCATTTCCTTATGTCATCATGTACATCAAAGGCAAAGAGAATGTTGTGGCGGATGCTCTTTCCCGCAAATGCATGCTTGTTACCCAACTTGAATTTAATGTCATTGGCTTTGAGCACATAAAAGACTTGTATGCGCATGATCCTACTTTTGCTATTCCTTATACCAAATGTTTGACGCATACATCTTGGGAACACTATTACATCAAAGATGATTATCTTATGAGAGCTAACAAACTATGTGTCCCCGAGTCTTCTCTTCATTTGTTACTTTTGCAAGAATCTCATGGAGGAGGACTTACGGGACACTTTGGATGCGACAAGACATTTGCTACGCTCTCCAAGAACTACTTTTGGCCCAAGATGTTCCGCGACGTCTCACGCTTCACCAACCGATGCTCTACATGTCGCAAAGCTAAGTCTAAAGCTCAATCCCATGGTCTCTATATGCCACTTCCTATTTCGTGTCACCCATGGGAAGATATTAGTATGGACATTGTGCTTGGTTTGCCTCGAACTCGAAACGGCAAAGATTCCGTGTTTGTTGTTGTGGACCGATTGTCTAAAATGGCCCATTTCATCCCATGCAACAAGATAGACGATGCTTTACATGTTGCAAATATTTTTTGTAGGGAAATCTTGCATCTACATGGAGTGCCCAACAATATCATATCAGACCGCGATGTCAAGTTCCTTAGCTACTTTTGGAAGACGCTATGCGCCAAGCTCGGAATCAAGCTTTTGTTTTCTTCGGCATACCATCCTCAAACCGACGGCCAAACGAAGGTCACGAACCAGACGCTATCTACTCTCCTCCGCGTGTTGATCAAGAAGAACATCAAGGAGTGGGAAGAGTGTTTACCCATTGCCGAGTACGCCTACAATCGAGCACGACACTCTACTACCGGCAAGTCCCCCTTCGAGGTCGTCTACGGCTTCAACCCATTATCCCCATTGGACATTCTACCACTACCACTACAAGAGCGCATCAACATGGACACAAGTGCACGAGTGAGCTACCTCAAGAAAATGCATGTAGATACAAGGCACACCATAGAGTGCCAAGTACAACGACTAGCAACCAAGCTCAACTTCAACAAGCAACCCATGATATTCAACATTGGAGATCTTGTATGGTTACACCTTCGCAAGGAACGCTTCCCCAACGAACGCAAGTCCAAGCTACGACAATGAGCCGACGGACCCTTCAAGGTGCTCGAGCGATACAACAACAATGCATAAAAGATCGATCTACCACGCGGCAAGTATTCCGTGAGCGACATTTTCAATGTCAAGGATCTCTGTCCCTACCATAGTGATGAAGCTTTCGATCCGAGGTCAGATCTTTCCCAAGGGGGGTAGATGATGTGGAGTATCCCACGGTCATCCCCATGACCTACCTACGTCTCCCATGATACCACTTGGACCAATGACAAGAGCTCGAGCAAAGGCTATCCAAACTAAGGTGAACTCGCTCCTCTCCGAACTACCACTTTCTACATATGAAACATGGCTACTACCTCAAGCGGAGACCCTATGCATGATCAGGTACTTGGAGGAAAGACACGGAGCAGCTACACCCAATAGACAAGACGGCGAGGACACCAAGTACAAGGACCAAGAGGAAGAGCTGCCAGGAAGCTACAGCCACCGGACGACCGGTACTTGTCGGACGTCCGAAGCCTGGGAGCATCAGCCAGCCAGACAAGTCCCAGCCAGCGAACGCTACAGTGGCAGGACGACCGATGCGTACCGGATGACCGATACTTCCCAGTGTCCGTACGACCGAGCCACTCCGGACGACCGTTACCACCGTTCGAGAGAGAAAATGCCAGAAGTCCGAGACCAACCAGACGACCGAAGCACCGGATGTCCGACCTCGACCGGAAATCCGACAGATGCCCATCAGAGCCAAAATGTCAGAAATCCAACACTTACCAGGCATCCGGACCCCCACGAGACACCGGACGATCGGTAACTGTCGGACGTCCGACAGCTGTCTGTGCAGAGCGTGTTGGGCCAAGGCCCGTGTACCCTTTCATGACCCTAGACTATATATACTCCTCCTCCTCCCTCTTTTTAGGGTTAGCATTGGTTTAGCTCATTATAGAGATAGAGCTTTGCTCATCCACTTGGTTCTACTCCTCGAAGAGACCGCGACCTCTTCGGTGAAAATCCATCCTTGGATTCAAGACCCCTCACGGGAAGACCCCTCAAGACCTCCTCATGGAGATGAACTAGCTACCTTTTATATCGTCCTTTGTTGCGTTTGAATCATGTATCTTTCTTTATGTTCATGGATCTAGCACATGTGTGATCGTTCCACTTGATTTCAGTGTTTCCTCTTGTGTTTCCCCTCGTGTTTCCCCTCATGTTCTTCGTGTCCTTCGCTGGATCCCCTCCATTTTGTGAAAGATCGGCCCTAGGGTATCCACCCTACATCGGTGTATCCTCGGGTTACACGGAGCCCAAATACAGCCGTGCGGGTATGTCCCACGTCAACACCGACGGCGGCACTCCGGGCCACAAACCGTATGTACCCCAAGCTCTCACCTGGGAGCAGCGGGACGAGCTCCTCCGTAGGAACGAACAGCTCCTGAACACTCCATCATGGGGACGACCCCCGAGCCATTGGCCATGGAGTAGACTCGTTTGGCCACATTGGGCGAGCGCGATCTCCTCGAGCGACTTCAGAGAGAGCTGGACGAATGCGAGCACCGTCAACTCAGCTCCAGTCGGCATAAGCGCCGGCTCTACTCGAGTGACCAGCCTCGTAAGTATTAAGTCCTTAGTACTCCATTGCAATATCTGGCAGCTGCCACTAGGATCGCGGATTCCATCCAGCCCTCCGGCTCTACGGCCGCTGAGGGGATTCAGCATATCCAGGTGATCCTGAAGACAACATTGTCACAGAACGTGGCAGTGTCCCAGTCCAGAGATCGGATCCATAGCGCATCAGTGCATGCTGAAACCGTTCAGTTGGCACATAGCCCACTCGGCTCCGGCAGGCGCCGAGCCACTTCCTCCTCAAGAGATCACCACGAAGATCGGAGGCACGATTGAGTCAAGTCGCCCCGGCGACACAATGACTATGATCGCGCCCTGATGCCTCCACCATGAGACGGCACGTACGGGCATCTGCCCTACGATGATAGGCATACACAAGGCGGCGATCGTAGGCCAAGTCCCGCTCATCATACAAGGGACACTCGAGACCCTCTGTTCAACACGAGATCTGTTCTTGCTTAGAGCTTGGTCGACAGGGGCCGTGCCCTCTAAGAAGGCCAAGATCATGACATCCTGAGTGGTTCTGTACCATCGGGCCCTGAGTGCTTCAGCCATTACATACGGGCAGTAGAAATTCCCAATAACTTCAGATTGGCCACGGGAATCAGCAAGTTCACCGGCGAGTCCAAACCTGAGATTTGGCTGGAAGATTACCTAGTGGTGGTCCAGATTGGTGGCAGCAACGACAACGTAGCCATGAAACACTTGCCCCTAATGCTCGAGGGCTCCGCTTGGGCTTGGCTAAAACAGCTCCCTCTGGGTAGCATATTTTGCTGGGATGATCTGGCGAGAGTGTTCGTCAAAACTTTTGAAGGCACATACAAGAAAGCAGGTGGTTTGGCCGAGTTGCAGCACTGTGTGCATAAATAGAACGAGACTCTCTGTGAGTATATCCAGCGGTGGACCACTCTGCACAATACGGTGGAAAACATCACTGAACACCAGGCAATATGCGCCTTCAAGGCCGGTTGTCGTGGGAAAACACGGCCACCTATGGGGCCATCAGCCCCTTATGGTTCAGCCGGGGGGAAGGACGCACTGCACAAAGAGCAGAGGGCGCGGAGCAGCACGGCAGCGATCACACGGGCAGTTTTTACCCAGGTTTGGGCCGCCGCAAGGCGTAAAACCTACTCCTGCTTTGGTGGATTGATTAGAGGAATGTGGTGGAGACGCAACGCTCTAGCCCGGCAAGGTTGCCTCGGGGCAAGAGTAGCTACGCGCGTATGAGTGTACAAGGGTCTGAATCCTTTCTAAGGTTGCCACGACCCTCCTTTTATAGATCAAGGGGTCACCACAATGGCAAATCAGTCATTGTGTACGGATTAGATAGAAAACAGTCCTATCATACCTAACTCTGCAGACAGGACAAAGCGCATTAAATGCACCGCTTAGTGTCACATCATAGCGTAGCCCGACAAGCCTTACCGTGTCGTTCGGCCACCTTCTCGCCTGCCTGCATGACACGTCCCTAGATGGGTGTCATTTGGAGGTGATTTCCTCTAGAAGTGGCTTCCACGTGCCAAATAACGGCCACTTAGTCACTTGTGGGCTCGACACCGCACCGATCGGTGACTTGCGTTGCTGTGAGGTGGAGCGGTGGAGCCTTGGTGAGGTAATCCGCCCTCGGCATCTCTGGCAAGCCTGCCGGGGCAATCTTGATAGTTTTCCTTTGGGTAACCTCGACCTCGCCAGGCTTGCCTGCCCGGCAAGGGCGGTTTTTCCTTAGTGATATCCTGCTCCTTTGGTTGGTCTTGGTCTTCTTGATCTACCCCTTGATGTCTCAAAGAGCTGATCTCTTCTGCTTGGTCTGGTCTTGGATGCTGAGTGTTGCCGGGCCGGAGGGTTGCTGTCCGTGCACAAGTCAGGGGAAAACATACACCTCTATTTGTGTACCCCGACAGAAGCCCCCGGGCCTGAGCCATACGTGTCGCTGGGTACATTGGGTTAGGTCCCAAACAGTGCATGGACACATGGCAAGAGAATGCTGCGCGTGCAGCGGTTCGTCATGATGACTAGTCAATCCAACGTCCACTTCGCGTAATTACCGCGGGTAGTGGGGGCATGGGACTGTAGCAGTTAATGTAAAACAGTAACTTTCTAAAGAGTCGCGCCCTCCCCCACATCTTTTTTCCCTTAAGAGAGAGAGAAAAAAACGCGAAGGGGCACTGCTCATTCACCGTCCGCCTCGCCCCCTCCACCATCTTCTTCCGCAAGCCAAGCAACTGCCCTCCTTCCTCGCCCACATTTGCTTCTGATCCCCATCCAGTTTCCCTCCCCCATTCCCTGCCGTAGCTTGGGAAGATGGGAAAGAAAGCTGCCGCTCCCAAGGGGAAGCGGACGACCGCCACGAAGGAGGTGGCCGCGGAGGGGAGCAAGAAGAGAGCGGCAGAGCTGGACAAGAAGCGAAGGGGAGACGTGGTCTTCTTCCCGTCGAATCTGGACAGCGATGTTTTGTAAGCAAGGTATGGGTATCTGTGGGGAAGGGAGGTTCCAAAGGGGCATGGCGCACCCAAGGTTCTGGCGGAGGGGAAAGAGGACCCGCCGGATTCGTACCGATTCTTTTGCGCATACTTCATCTGCGGCCTCTGTCCTCCGTTTTCGGATTTCTTTGAAGCGATGATGATGATCTATGGATTCCACCTTCTGGACTTCATGCCAAATGCAATGGCATGCATGGTGATTTTTGCCCACTTGTGCGAGAATTTTGTTGGAGTCGCCCCCAATGTAGACCTGTTCAGGCACTATTTCGTCCCATGGGTGGGGAACAAAACCCATCATTCCGGGAACATAAGTTGGATGCCTCGGGTGGCGAGGGAAAACTGGGATTACCTCCCCGGGCAGCAGCGCGGCAGATGGGAGGAGTGGAGGGCAGACTGGTGCTGGATCCAGGACGAGGAGGCCCCAGATTTCTACAAGGCGCGGACAGAGTGCATTGTGCGCGGCAACGACTGGAGGGAGTTTGGCCTTACTGATGATAGGCTCCGCCCGACAATAAACAGGATTACCCATCTAAAGGCTGCCGGGCTGACCATCGGTCATGTGGTGGCCGACTTCCTCCGATGTCGCATGGCGCCACTACAGAAGAGGGACAGGTTTGCCTGGCAGTACGGAGAAGCTGGGGATAGGATGAGGTTGTACCCCGGCCTGACTAACAATTTGTTATTTTACAGCCATGCTTGGCTGTGCGAACAACTATTCGGTAGCCTTGGGACGTTCAGGTTGCCGGCAAATGTCATCCCATTGAACATCAATTCCGCTCGGGACCAGATTCTGAAATGGATGCCAGATTGCAATGCTCATGGGGTTGCAGGTGACTGGCAGTTGCCCGAGCTTAACGAAGAGCTTGCATGGACCTCCTGCCTGGTGGAAAGGGCTACCAGGGTGGAGACCAATATGTTCAAGCACACCTCCAAGGTGGAGGAGGCGTTCATCAAGAGGCGGATCGAGGAGGATAAGGCACTCTGGGCCGCCGCAAAGGCGAAGGCCGGGAAAGCAGAGGAAGAGGAGGAGCAGGCTGAGGATGAAGGCTCCTCCCACGGCAGAAGCAAAGCGCATGCCGCAGAGGAGGCCGCAGGGGATGATCCTTCCGGGGGCGAGCCTGCCGGGGACGAGCTTGCCGGGATCGAGGCCTTATATGCCGCGGCAGCAGAGGCCTAGGAAGAGGACGGAGCCAAGGAGGTGGAGCAGCCTGAGGAGGAGTGGCTCACGGCAGGCTCTCAAGCCCCCGAGCTAATCTTGGAGCAGCGCCCTCGCAGGCGGGTGGGTAGCCGGGGGGCAGCGGTTCCCGATCCTGCGCCTGCCGCCAAGAAGGTAAAGAAGACTACCTCCAAGGGTAGCAAGCCTGACACGATGCGCCAGCAGTCCTCTCACCTTTCCTGGGCCAAGACCCCTCCTGCCAAGCAATTGGCAGCCACGGGAGTCGACTCCAGCTCCCAGTCAGGCTCGAGCTCCTCGCATAGCTCGTCTTCGTCGGAGCCCCCTGCGCCTCAGCAGGGCTTGAAGTTGCCGGGGAGCTCTGTTCCTTCGACCTTGAAGAGGAGCAGAGCACCCTCACCGCCCATGGAGTTTGAGCTGAGCTCCATGCTTATTGATGAAGAGTAAGGAAGAACACTCTCCTTTCCTTGCTGCAGTTTCTATGCGTTCGCCTGTTTGCTGACTGATCTTGCTTGCTGTCTTTGCTAGGGAGGAGGAGGAAGGTGAGACCCTCATCCACCTGACCAAGCGGCTCAGGCACGCGGAGCCGCCGAAGACCGCAGAAGGTGCGGGCCTGGCGGGAAGCAGTACGAATGACCCAACACCAATCCCCCAGCTCAGCCCCGGCCTGAAAGCACAGGATTGGCCCCTCCCGCAAAAAATGATGGAGAAGGGCTTCCCGCTTCCTCGGCCGTATGAGGGAAGGAGACCACCCAGGGCGAGCCCTTCTAGGAGGGGCCTACCCTACCCGCGGATCGAGACAAGGGATCCCCAACAAGGGTTTCCACATAAGGGTCCGCTCAGGACGACGCCATGGTTACCGAAGGAGGGGACGGTGGCCATGGCCTGGTAACTGACGTTGCCGGGGAAACTGAAGCTCCCCCACGACAGGCATCTCCGGGTAATTCAATTGCTCTTTTGTGTTCTGCTGCTTCTACCATTTCACCCCATGTCCCTGGCTTGCCAATGATTCTACACCCTTATTATTGTTTGTTGGCTTTGCTTGCAGCCCCCCTGATTGAAGAGCCTGAACTGCTGGAAGAGGTGGCCAGCATAGGGAAAGATGTTGCGGAGGAAGCCACCAAGATCGCTGCTGCGGAGGGGCAGGAACATGCTGCCGGGGGTATCCAGGAGCTCTTGAAGGAATTGGAGAAAACCCCCGGCAGCGTGCCAGGGTCGGGGGTTTTGTGTTGAAGGGAAAAGCCCCCTCCAAACCATGGACCCCCTTCCTTCATTTGGCACCTCGGCGGGGGCCCCGCCGCCAGTTTCGAGGCAATTGGCGTTAGTGCTTGCGCAGCCTGGGCTCAGAGCCCCCGGTTCGTCAGCTGCGACGAGCGCCGAAATCGACGGAGACATTCAGCGCATCTTGGCATCGCTGTACCAAGGGGTTGAAGAGGCAGAGGACTCCATCACCATCACCATGGACTTGTCTTTCCTGGAGTCCATGGCGGCAGGCATTAAGAAGATGCAGAGTCGGCACAGCCAGAAATGGCAGGTGCTCAAGGAGCAGTGCAAGTCCGCCAACAAGGTGGACCTGAAGCTGAGGGACAAGGGTAGCGAGCTGCGCGACTAGCACGGCAAGCAGTTCCAGGTCCTTATGAGGCAGCAAGAGGCGATTTCCATGGCAAGGGAGGATGTCATCGCCAGGGAGGCTCGCTTGGCGAAGCGCACGCGCTCTTAGATGCCAAGGAGAAGGATATCTCTTCTTGGGAAGAGAAACTCGAGGCCACCCTCCGTGCCAAGGATGATGAACTGGAAGCCCTCGTACAACAGCGTACTAAGGAGCAAGAGGACAGGCATAAGGCAGCCCTGGATGCCCTTACTGCTGACTCCGCCTTCCAACTGAAGAAGCTTGCTGACGACTTCGCCATTGCATCCACTGCCAAGACCGATCTCGACCAACAGGTAGGCAAGCTGACAGAAGAGCTTGCCGGGAGCATCAAGGAGGTTGTGATCCTCAAGGAGGAGGCACAGAAGGCAGAGATTCTTCTAAAGGAGGTGCAATCGCAGCTCTCCTACAAGAGCCAAGACTCTGAGACCGCCAACGACACCATTGAAGATTTGAAGGCCAGGATTGGCACCCTAGAGAGCTCAGCCGAGTCTAGTGGGGTTCGCGAGAAGCAACTGGTGAAGGACCTGGATACCGCAAGGCTCCTCCGGAAAGATGCAGAGGACAAACTGGTGAACCACACCGAGCAGGTCAACCTCTGGATCAAGAATTTGACCGACATCGCCGAGCGTCTCACTGCCCAAACTGCAGCGATGGGCATGGAAGGGCAGTCTTGTCGGCCAGTATGCATGAGGTCCCCAGCATCAAGCTAGGGCTCTTCTTCAATGAGTTGATCAAAAAGCTGAAGGCACACGAAGAGGGAAGGGCCGGTCACTTCGCGAGGGAATCCCGGAAGCTTGCCCGTAACGCTCTCCTCATGGTCTTGAGCAACATCGCCTACCGCCATCTGGACCTCAACCTTGCCGACGGCTTCAGGAAGCTGCCGGAGGGTGCAGACATTTCTCCTGCCGAGGAGAAGGCCGCCCCCTATGCCGACATCCTCATCGTCCCAACTGCTCCGCGAGGTCGCCAGGCATGGCCTTGAACTATTCCTGCCATCGCGTTGTCCTATAACAAAACATGATGCATGTCCTATGTTTAGACATCGTACTACCTATGCTTGTGTGGAACTGATGTCTTTACTTAATCTTAACTGCATGTCTTTTCCCTTTTGAGTTCACTCGTTGGTGTTCGTATGATTAGTCTTTGTGCGTATTTCGGTTGCCTGCCGGTATCATACTGCTGCGATTGTCATAATGGTCGGGCCCTTAGCAGTTATCTTGGCGAGGATACGTCTCGACAGGTTTTTCCTTGGTAGTTTTTGACGCAGCCACCCATTTCTGTGAGCAGGCTCGGAACAGAGCAGGGGCGCAGACAAAAAACTTGTAAAGTGCCGTCACACGAAAGATTTCCTCATACGAACATCTTGGTACCCAAGGGATAAGCAAATGCAAATTTTAGGTCTATAACGGGGCAACGATTGCGTGGACTTATCTTTCATTCTCGCTTCCTTCCACTCCATTCAGCCGCGGCCGCTTGTCGCGTTCGCAGGTGCCGGCAAGAATCATATGTATCTCGCGGGCGGCAGGACGCGATGCATGGCACGACCGGTTTCTCTCTCCTCATCTTCACACTTTTTAAACAATCTGATGGCAGCTGGTATAAAAGTCACGCCAACGCGGACGGCCTTGCCAAAGCGTACTTGCTGGGGCGTCGACCAACGGATTTGCACCGGCGCTCCACTCAGGATTTCCCTAAGGAGGGTAAATGCTGGACTGAGTATCGCGCGGGCTCATCGACATTGGTGATGCTAAACCCAGAGTAGCTCGACTGTTGATAAATGAGAGTGGTGGAGAGAGAGACCTTGTATCCTTATACCTTGCTCCGTTCCCGAACGGGGTTTGCATGGTGACCATGCTACCTGAACCATTTGGGACTGTCATGCTGCCATCATTCCTGGTTCCCACCGCTGCTGCAGCCGCGGCGGAGAAAGATGACGGAGATTGGTTAGGGTGGGGGGGAGTGATATTGTTCCCCTCCCGTCCCACCATTATCTCCCTTTTCTTGGGCGTCATGGACGATGAAGCCATCGATGAAGAAAACGACGATGAAGATGATGCGCTGTTTGCACTCTCGGGTTCGCGCAAGCGCTTCCCCCAACCTGGCGTGCCAAATATGTCATGGGAAAATATGGCCACCTATGGGGCCATCAGCCCCTTGTGGTTCGGCAGGGGGGAAGGATGCATTGCACAAAGAGCGGAGGGCGTGGAGCAGCACGACCGCGATCACACGGGCAGTTTTTACCTAGGTTCAGGCCGCCGCGAGGACCGTGGTGGAGACGTAGCGCTCTAGCCCGGCAAGGTTGCCTCGGGGCGAGAGCAGCTACGCGCGTATAAGTGTACAAGGGTCTGAATCCATTCTAAGGTTGCCACGACCCTCCTTTTATAGATCAAGGGGTCACCACAATGGCAAATCAGTCATTGCGTACTGATTAGATAGCAAACAGTGCTATCATACCTAACTCTTCAGATAGCACAAAGCGCATTAAATGCATCGCTTAATGTCACATCGTAGCGTAGCCTGGCAAGCCTTGCCATGCCGTTCAGCCACCTTCTCACCTGCCTGCGTGACACGTCCCTGGACAGGTGTCATTTGGAGGTGATTTCCTATGGAAGTGGCTGCCACGTGCCAAATAACGGCCACTTAGTCACTTGGGGGCTCGACACTGCACCGATCGGTGACTTGCGTTGCTGTGAGGTGGAGCGATGGAGCCTTGGCGGGGTAATTCGCCCTCAGCGTCCCAGGCAAGCCTGCCGGGGCAATGTTGAGAGTTGTCCTTGGGGTAACGACGACCTCGCCAAGCTCGCCTGCCCGGCAAGGGAGGGTTTTCCTTAGTGATATCCTGCTCCTTTGGTTGGTCTTGGTCTTCTTGATCTGCCCCTTGATGTCTCAAAGAGCTGATCTCTTCTACTTGGTCTGGTCTTGGATGCTGAGTGTTGCCGAGCCGGAGTGTTGCTGTCTGTGCACAAGTCAAGGGAAAACATACACCCCTGTTTGTGTACCCCGACACCGGTGTAAGATATCGTGAGCTGAACATCAAGTTCGGCCGAACTGAGACCCTGACTCTCAGTCGGGCTATGGAGATAGCCAATCAGTATGCTAATGGTGAAGAGGATGACCTACTGGGAAGCGGCAAAAGCCGGGCAGGCGACGCTCATCATTTGGAAAACAAGGGCAAGAAGCACAAGCGCAAGGCTGACGCTGGAGGGAGCGCTGAGACTATAGCTCTGGCCAGCCAAGGCAAGAACAAGGGCTCCCAAAAGCAGAAGAAGGACTAGAAGGGGAAAAAACAGGTCACCCAGAAGAGTGACATACTCGACCAACCCTGCCAGATCCATACGAAAAAAGACGAGGAGGGCAACTTGATTTCGCCCAAGCATACCACTCGGGAGTGCCGGCTCCTGAAGCAAGAGATGCGGCAAGATTCCACCGGAGACAAGGATGAAGACGACGATGACGACAACAAAGGTACTTCCGGGCACCCCAACATCAAGAACATCTTGATGATCTTCGTCGACGTCGAGAGCAAGAGTCGCCTCAAAGTCATTAACCGAGAGGTCAACATGGCTGTTTCGACTGTCACCAAATACCTCGACTGGGCCAAGACGCCCGTGACCTTTGATCAAACGGATCATCCGGTGCACATACCGACCCCCGGGCGGCAGGCCTTGGTGGTTGACCCAGTCATTGGAGGATTCCTACTGCGCAAAGTCCTAATGGACGGTGGCGGCGGGCTTAATATCATTTACGCCGACGCGCTGGAAGCAATGGGCATTCCGATGACCTGTCTCAGCAAGAGTAACATGCAGTTCCATGGGGTAATACCCGGGAAGAAGGCCAAGTCACTCGGACAAAACGCCCTTGATTTTGTATTCGGTGAAGAGAAGAACTTCCGCAAGGAGCTACTGACTTTTTAGGTGGTGGAGTTCCGAAGTGCTTACCATGCCATCCTGGGTAGGCCTGCCTACGCTCATTTCATGGCCCGTCCATGTTACATATATATTAAGCTTAAGATGCCAGGACCGAAAGGCGTGATCAATATCACGGGCAATCGAAAGTTAGCCGAGGAGTGTCTCCAGAAGGGCTCTCAGATTGCTGATGAACATATGGCGATGGCCGAGTTGGACGAGTACAAGAAAGCGGTAGACTCAAGCGAGTTGCTGAAGTCCAAGAAGCCGACTGTGGAATCCACTTTCCAGTCGGTAGGGGAGACGAAGCCCGTGCACATCCATCCTGAGGACCCGAGTGCTGCCCCGACCAACTTCTCCACTACCCTGGACAGCAAATAGGAAGACGCGCTCATCCAGTTCCTCCATGAGAACTGGGACATCTTCGCATGGAAGCCTTCCGACATGCCGGGTGTTCCCAGGGAACTGGCCGAGCACAGACTTTGCATCGACTCGATGATGAGGCCTATCAAGGAGCACCTCCGATGATCTTCTGCCGAGAAGTGCAGGGTGATTGGCAAGGAGATAGTGCGGCTCTTGGCCGCCGAATTCATCCGACAGGTGTACCACTCCATGTAGCTTGCCAACATCTTCCTAGTGCCGAAGAAGGTTAAGACTCTCCGAATGTGTGTAGATTTTAGGCACATCAATCGGGCCTACCCGAAAGATCATTTCCCTCTCCCTCACATAGATCAGATAGTAGATTCTACTGCCGGATGTGAGCGGTTGTCTTTTCTGGATGCGTACTCCGGGTACCATTAGATCCGACTGTACGGCCCCAATGAAATAAATACAACATTCATCACCCCATTCGCGTGTTTCTGTTATATCATGATGCCCTTTGTGTTGAAAAATGCTGGTGCCACATTTCAATGTATGATCCAGAAGTGCTTACGGAAGCAGATCAGTCGGAACATGGAAGCTTATATGGATGACGTTGTGGTTAAGTCCAGGAAAGGTTTCGACCTCCTGATCGACCTCACTGAAACTTTTTTGAACTTACGCACTTTCGGCATCAAACTCAACCCAACCAAGTGTACATTCAGCGTACCAGCAGGAAAGTTACTCGGTTTCCTCGTTTCCGAACGAGGGATATGCCAATCCTGAGAAGATAGGGGCTATCGTCTGAATGAAACAACCGGATCGTCTACATGATGTACAACGCCTCACTGGCGGCCTGGTGGCCCTGAGTAGGTGATGTAGGGTGGAAACCCTAAGGCCGATCTTGCACGGAATGGAGGGGATCCTACGAAGAACACGAAGAACACGAGGGGAAACACGAGGGAAATCACGAGGGGAAACACTCAAATCATCAAGAACGATCTCACATGTGCTAGATCCATGAACAATACGAGTGATACACGATTCAAATGCAACAAAGGACGATACAAGAGGTAACTAGTTCATCTCTGCGAGGAGGTCTTGAGGGGTCTTCCCATGAGGGGTCTTGAATCTAAGGATGGATCTTCTCCGAAGAGGCCGCGGCCTCTCCGAGGAGTAGGACCAAATGGATGAGCAAAGCTCTATCTATATAATGAGCTATCACAATGCTAACCCAAAAACATTGGGGAAGAAGAGTATATATAGTCTAGGGGGGCGAAAAGATACATGGGCTTCGGCCCTTTACACTGTGCGCAGACAGGGGGAGCCAGACGTCCGAGCATCGGGCCTGATGTCCAGGCCTTCGCGAGGTGCCGGATGTCTGGGCGCGGGGGCCGGATGTCTGGGCTGGCGGGGTCCAGTTTCTGTGCTCTCTGGATAGGCGCTATCCGGATGTCCGGGCTGGGGTCCAGATTTCAGGGCTAGAGGCCGGATGTCCGGTCCTGAGACCGGATGTCTGGGCCCTGTAGACTTGGCTGTTGGGCCGCTGCTGCTGCTGACACCTCCAGGGGCCGGATGTCCGGGTCCTGGGAGCTGTTCTCGGTTCCTTCCGTTGGTTCTCTTAATCCATGAACTTGTAGACTTGTCTGTCTTCACGTGCATCTTCAAGAGGGTTTTCTTGGTACCTGATCATGCACAACATTCCAGACTTAGGTAATAGCCATGTCTCGAGAGGATCATATGGAATATCACTAAGGAGAGATGTCACCTTGTTCTCGAGAGCTCTAGCATGTGCTTGCGTCATCGGTCCTCTTGGCACTTGGTGAGATGATGGTAGGTCCATGGGGATGTCCCTAGGATGCTCCGCATCATCTCCCCCCCTTGGGAAAGATCCGACCTCGGATCGAGAGCCTCATCACCATGGTAGGGAGAGAGATCCTTGACATTGAAGATGTCGCTCACGGAGTACTTTTCGCGTGGTAAGTCGATCTTGTACGCATTGTTGTTGTAGCACTCGAGCACCTTGAAGGGTCCGTTGGCTCGGGGTCATAGCTTGGACCTGCGTTCGTTGGGGAAGCGTTCCTTGCGAAGGTGTAGCCATACTGTCGATGCAACAAACCCTGGTGTATGTTGCCTGGACTATACACAGGCTCAAGGGCAAGGTTACAGCGACAAGACAAGGCCAAACAGAAGAAATAGCTCTTTGAGAAATCAAAGGTCGGATTAAGAAGACCAAGACAAGCCGAAGGGACAAGATATCACTCAGGGAAAAACCTCCCTTGCCGGGCAGGCGAGCCTGGTCAGGTTGAGGCCCCCCAAGGGCAAGTCCCAAGACCTCCCCAGCAAGGGTTGCCGGGGTGCTGGCGGCATGCTATCCCACCAAGGCTCCACCACTCCACCTGATAGTGATGCAAGTCGCTTATCGGTGCGGTGTCAAGCCCCCAAGTGATTAAGTGGCAGTCATTCAGCACGTGGCAACCATTTCTGAGGGAGATCACCCCTAAATGACACTCGTCCAAGGGCGTGTCACCCAGACAGGCGAGAAGGTGGTTGAATGGCACGGCAAGGCTTGCCGGGCTGCATCCACGACGTGACACTAAGCGGTGCATTTAATGCACCTTGTCCTGTCTGCAGAGTTAGGTATGATAGCACTGTGGCTATCTAATCACTGGATAATGACTATTTTGCCATTGTGGTAACCCCTTGACCTATAAAAGGAGGGCCGAGGCAACCTTAGAAAGGATTCGGACCCTTGTACACTCATACGCGCGTAGCTGCTCTCCCCGAGGCGACCTTGCCGGGCTTGAGCGATGTGCGTTCATCATGGTCTTCCACCCAATCCACCAAAGCAGGTGTAGGGTTTTACGCCTCGCGGCGGCCCGAACCTGGGTAAAAACCACCAGTGTCACCATTGTCGTGCTGCTCTACAGCCTCCTCTCTTTGTGCAACATGCCCTTCCCCCTTGCCGAACCACAAAGGGGCTGATGGCCCCATAGGTGATCATGTCGAACCATGACATCTTTGGCGCACCAGGTAGGGGGAAGTGGTTGTGCGAACCCGAGGATGTAAACAGCGCATCAATCTTCATCGCCATTCTTCTTCGACGACGGCGTCATCATCCATGGCGCTTACGAAAAAGTCCGGCATAGCAGCCCATCCTTCCACCTCGAAGGCCCCCTCGCATGTAGCCACTGATCCCATGGTGGCTGCGGCGGCATCGAGGGACGCAGACGCCGCAGGTAACGTGACTGGCGCATGCGGCGCTGTCATCGTTCCCCCTGCGGCTGAGGTGGGAGCAGGAGGCGCCGGAGGAGGACAGCATCAACAGCATCCTAGCGGCCACGCTACACAAGATGCAGGAGGGGAGAACATCCAATCTACACCTCTCCGCCTCACTGGAGAACGCAGCCGCAGCGGTGGCTCCCGCTCCGGCGCGAATCGCGACCTCCTAGCTGCCCCTGCTACAGGTGCGGCTACGAGGCACACGCCTTCCCCAGGGCAAGGCAATCAAGACAAAGCGCCGAACGGGGTTTTCAACCCCCAAGCGCGTCCTTCTCGTCGTCACGCCGCCCTCGTGACTGGCTCGCAACGACAAGAGCGCGACGCTGCCGCTACCAGTACCGTCAGGAGTCGGGTGATATCACGATCTGCATCGTCGTCCATGCCAAGTACTACTTCGGAAGCCATGGCGTGGGCCCAGCTCCTATTGAGATTCCCACCAGCGGCCGACCAAATGGATGAATGGAGAGCCACCATTCAAAGTTTGATTGATTTCGCTGAGGCAGGGGGATCACAATGAGCGGGCTCGCCACGACATCCGCAGGCAACGACAGTGGCCCGATCCACTGGCCATGCTAAAGGGGCCAACCTTATGGTGCAGTCCCCCCATGACAGCCAGTGCAGGGGCCGCAGCAAGAGCTGCACAACCAAGAATACGATGAGGTATCGATGGCTTCATCTGATCCTCGAGCCCGTCGAGGTCAGCGGCAGGTCCTGGAGGACAGGTGGAGGGAAGATGAGCGCGTCACCATAGAACAGCATCGCGAAACCCACCGCCAGTTTGACAGGCGCAATGGCCCAGACGTCGACGAGCCTACGCTCGATGGAGACAGATACTTGCCTTTCGAGGTTGGGTGTCCTACCTTCACTCACGAGCTGCGGCAAGTCCGTTGGTCATCTGCCCATACGTTCAAGCCAGAGATATCAGAAAAATATGATGGAAGACTGAACCCGACAGAGTTCTTGAGCATCTACACCATCGCTGTTCAAGCCGCCGGAGGAAGAGATGAAAAGGTATTTGCCAACTACCTCCCTTTGGTGCTCAAGCCAAATGTGAGGTCGTGGCTGATGCATTTGCCGGAGAGCTCCATCTGGACTTGGGCTGACCCGTGCCACGAGTTTGCTGGTGCCTTCACGGGCGGCCATCAAGAAGAAGGGTGGCCCAACGATTTGCAGCTCCTTCCACAAAAGGAAGGGGAGAGTTTGTGGAAGTACATGCAGAGATTCAGCCGGGTGCACAGGAACATTCTAGATATCCACCCAGCAGCTGTGATTGCTGTGTTCCAGTCCAACGTACGCAACCACAGGATACGTTCCAAGATGAACGTCCATTTGCCCAAGACTGTGAACGAGCTTTACACCTTGGCGAATAAGTGCGCTCATATGGAGGAGGGGAGGCGTCTCCCCGGAGAAGAGGATGTCGTCGACGTTGACTCAGAAGACGATGATGATGCGGCCAACCAGAAGAAGCAGAACAAGAAACGCAACAAGAAGAGCAAAGAGAAAGCAGTGCTGGCTATCGAAGGATCAGGTGCTCCTAGTACTGGCAAGAAGGCCAAGGCCGAAGCCCCCGGCAAGGAATTTGCCGTGTGCATCGATTGTTGGGAAGCTGCGGCGGGCGAGAAGGCTGGGAAGGCTGATGGGCCGTACTGCAAGATCCATCGAACTAAGGGCCATGTTCTCCAAGAGTGTCATCAAGTTGAGCAGCTTGTCAGGAAGCAAAAAGCTGAGTATGAGAAGCGTGACAAGGAGAGAGACCAAGATGGCGTTTGCGGGAAGGGCCGAGGTGGCCGAGGAGGCCGTCCCGGCAAGGTCCATCAACATCAAAGGAAACCTGCTAAAGGCCCTGAGAAGAAGGAATGTGGTGACGAAAGCGATGAAGGGGATGAAGAGGAAACCAACGAGCAAGAGTTTTAGAAAGCCACTGACGCCCTGTGCATTGACGGGGGCGCATCCTTGCACTCCTCTCACCGCCAGCTGAAACAATGGGCGCGTGAGGTCAGTGTTGTGGAGCCAGCGGCAGACTCCCGGAAACCAATCAAATGGTCTCGCACGCCCATCATCTTTGACGAAGAGGATCACCCTGACCGCACCACTGCGGTAGGGTGCTTGCCGTTGTTGGTTTCACCAACAATCCGCAACCTCAAGGTCACAAAGATGTTGGTTGACGGTGGGGCCGGATTGAATCTAATTTAACCCAAGGTGCTCAGCAAGCTACAAATAACAGAAGAAGAGCTCAAGGTTACTGGCATGTTCCAAGGGATCAACCCCGGCAGGAGCCGTCCAAAGGGGAAGATTACGCTGCCGATGACATTTGGAGGAGAATTGAACTATCGAACTGAGAAGATTGTGTTCGATGTGGTCGAGCTTCCGTTGCCATACAATGGGATACTTGGACGACCTGCCCTAGCAAAATTCATGGCGGCATCCCACTATGCCTACAACACCCTGAAGATGCCAGGACCGATGGGTATTATTTCTATCCCATCAGACAAGAAGGACGCAATCATATGCATGGACAGGATGTACCGGGATGTGGTCGCTGCCGAGGCCGCGAAAGCTGCAATCCCCGCCAAGGAAAACAAACAAGGGAGAAAGGCTAGCAAGGATACCGACAAGGAGTCCGGGAAGCACGCCTCTCCGGAGTACGCTGCACCTGTCGATGACTTGCCGGAGAGTTACACTAGCAAGAGATCCAAGGTTGCTGCACCCACTATGAAGAAGGTCCCGGCAGGGCTGGTTGGTGCTGATGGTACATTCACTATCAGCTCCACCCTTGATGACAAATAGGAAAGCGCGGTCGTTGCCTTCCTGCGGGCGAATGTCGATGTGTTTGCTTGGCAACCATCTGACATCCCCGGTGTTCCTAGGGAGGTAATCGAGCACCACCTTGCTGTCTGCCCTCATGCCCGGCCTGTCAAGCAGAAGGTCCGGAAGCAAGCCTTGGAGCGGCAGCAGTTCATTGCTGAGGAGATCAAGAAACTTGAGGCAGCTGGTTTGGTTAGAGGAGTTTTCCACCCAACATGGTTGGCAAATCCAGTGGTAGTGCGCAAGGCGAATGGGAAATGGAGGCTTTGCATAGATTTCATAGATCTGAATAAAGCATGCCCGAAAGACCCATTCCCCTTCCACGCATCGACCAGATCGTGGATTCCACCTTCGGGTGTGATCTGCTTTCTTTCTTGGATGCCTACTTCGGGTGCCACCAGATATTCATGTCGAAGGAGGACGAATAGAAGACAACGTTCATAACCTCCTATGGCACGTACTGCTTCCTACTGATGCCCTTCGGGTTAAAGAGCGTTGGATCCACTTTTGCAAGAGCAGTGCAGATAGGGTTTGAGTCTCAGCTACATAGGAATATTGAAGCTTACATGGATGACATAGTGGTCAAGACCAAGGATAGATCAATGCTCATTCAGGACTTGGAAGACATAGGGTTTGAGTCTCAGCTACATAGGAATATTGAAGCTTACATTCAGCCTCCCTGTCGTGCCCTTCCTCTCCATCCTCCCCTATGTTGTTGCCTTCTCTGTTATTTTCATTCCATTCTTTCATTCGTTACGGAGGCTTTGTGTTGATGCTCTCTTCAAAGTATCATCTCATTTTGAGTCATTTCTACCAGGAGTGCTGTCCAAATTCTTTTGTTCATATCCCTTGTATATCTCGTTTCAACCGGAGTGGTTTCAAAGCCTATCTTCTCCCTTGAGCTCTTGGTTCTTCCCGCATTCCTTGTACCTCTTGCTTAACGGAGTGTTTCCAATTTCGTTCAACTCTGTTCTATTCTTTCTTTCAATTTGTTCAACCTCTCAAGGTTCGTGCTTTCACTCGTTTGTCAAAGAAGCAACTTTGTTTTACCTCTTCCTCTTCCGCTTCTCTCCGGTGCCATCCTTAGATCTCGAGACGAGATCTCTGGTAAGTGGGCGAGTGTTGTGACGACCCAAGACCGACACACCGGACGCATTCCATGTTTTTGTTGTCGCCGTGTGATTTATTTGTTTGTTGCATTTCATCATGGCATCATGTGCATTGCATCCGCATGTTTTTATAAAACTCGTGGACCGCTCGTAGTTGTCGCTTCTTCCTTGTTTCTGTTGACCTCCTATCAGATCAACCGGACCGCTCTCTTCTCTCTCTTATCTGAGCCCATCAAACCCCTTTGTCCCCGTGGCCTTTTGTCAGACCCCTCGCGCGCATCCGAAAGTTGTCCAGAACCCGACCCGGGCTGTCGTTACCGATGGGTCCGGATCATCCCCAAACATCCCTCAAATATCTTCGGTTTCTTATTTGATCTCCCTTAGCCTTTTCTTCTCGACCGCCCGATCTAAATCGGAGGGACCGAATAGCCCCTAAACCTAGTCTACCTGCTATATATATACCAGATCAAACCCTAGTCCAATCCATCCATCCCGTCTCCGCCGCCAGCCGACCAACTCCCTCCTTCCTTGGGATCCTCCCAGATCCACCTAACCAGCCACCTTCTCCTCGATCCAAATCCTCTCCGACCACCTTCCTCGTTTTCCGCCGCCGCCCAACCACAGCAAGCCAAATCCTCCTCTACCCGACGCCTGCCATCCCAACCTCCTAGGTCCTCCAATCCCCGAGCTCCTTCCATGCTCCTCGGTGACCTCCCTTGCTGCCAGACTCCCCCGCGCCGACGAGCTCCACCAGCAGCTCGTCATTGTTGACCCATTGGAGCTCTGCCTCCCTGTCTTGCCCTTCCTCTCCATCCTCCCCTATGTTTCTTCCTGCTCCCCTGCAACGCTCTCTCTCGAGAGAGAAATCTCTCATCTCTCTCGCCTCACCCTCTCTGTCTCTTCACAGGTAATGAGTGGGAGACGCCATGGCAGCCCGCGGAAGCTCCGTCGTCGCCGGGATCAAGTTCCTGTGGCTTCGGCCCCGGATCCGACATCTTCAGCCTCCTGCAGACCGCGGCTGCCTCTGCTTCACGGAACCACGCCGCACCGCCCTAGTCGCTGTAACACTCCATGTATTAAGCTACAGTGATAACCCTTTTGATTATGCCAAGTCATCATGATCAACAGTGCTTAATCATCATTAGTATCATATCTCTTTTCGAATTCAAATTCCAATGGAAATTCAAACTAAAAGTGGAAATAAAAGTTGCCCAAATCCAGAAACTAAAATGTTCAATAAATAGCAAATATTCCAGAGGCTACTCTAAAATTGTAATCAACAATTAATAAATTAACTAAGTGACTCTAACAATAGGAAAACAGGGTTGGTTGATACCTTTTTACTTAAATAAAATCCATATGAAAACATTTGGCCCCAAAACCATTTTATACCAGGGTTGGATATTGCAATGATGTTATATGGGCAAGTGCCATAAAATACAGAAGTCATTTGAATTAAAAAAAAATACAAGACAGAAAAGAAAAAGGAAAACAGAGAAAAGAAAAGAGAAAACAGAAAAACCGAAAATGAGAAAAAGAAAAAGGCCCTATCTATCAAGCCAGCTTGAAAATGGCCCCCTTCGAAGTACTCTATGGACGTAAGTGTCGAACCCCTCTGAATTGGTCAGAAACAGGGGAACTACCACTCGTGGGTCCGGATATTATTCAACACGCCAAAGAACAAGTTCGTATTTTCTGAGAAAATCTCAAGGCGGCTCAGGACCGCCAGAAGAGCAACTACGATCGCAAATGATGGGGTTTGACTTATCAACCTGGTGATCAAGCTTATTTGCGAGTCACTCCTATGAAGGGCACCCACCGTTTTGGAATCAAGGGCAAGCTAGCTCCACGCTACATTGGTCCTTTCCGCATTGTTGCAAGATGTGGTCAGATAGCGTATATTGGAGTTGCCGCCGCAATTCTCTCATATCCATGATGTCTTCCATGTGTCGCAACTTCGTAAATGCTTCAAGGAATCTCCGCACCGCGTAGTGGATCACGAGATGCTCGAATTGCATGATGATCTTTCATATAAGGAGCATCCGATCCGCATTCTCGAAGAAGCTGAACATCGGACCCGTCAGAAGGTTACCAAGTTCCTCAAAGTGCAGTGGTCAAATCATACTGAAGATGAAGCCACTTCGGAACGCGAGGATAATCTTCGTGCGGAATACCCCGAACTTTTTCCTTCTACCTCTTAATTCTCGGGATGAGAATTCTTGTTAGTGGAGGAGATTTGTAACACCCCATGTATTAAGCTACAGTGATCACCCTTTTGATTATGCCAAGTCATCATGATCAACAGTGCTTAATCATCATTAGTATCATATCTCTTTTCGAATTCAAATTCAAATGGAAATTCAAACTAAAAGTGGAAATAAAAGTTGCCCAAATCCAGAAACTAAAATGTTCAATAAATAGCAAATATTCCAGAGGCTACTCTAAAATTGTAATCAACAATTAATAAATTAACTAAGTGACTCTAACAATAGGAAAACAGGGCTGGTTGATACCTTTTTATTTAAATAAAATCCATATGAAAACATTTGGCCCCAAAACCATTTTATACCAGGGTTGGATATTGCAATGATGTTATATGGGCAAGTGCCATAAAATACAAAAGTCATTTGAATTAAAAATAAAATACAAGACAGAAAAGAAAAAGGAAAACAGAGAAAAGAAAAGAGAAAACAGAAAAACCGAAAATGAGAAAAAGAAAAAGGCCCTAGCTACTGTGCCCGTGGGCTCTAGTCACTACAGGCGCCGGCCCAGCCCACTTCCCCCCCCCCCACCGTCCCTAACCTTCCACTCTCTCTCCTCCCGTGTCGATCACCGGAGCGTGCGCGCACCCTGGCCCCCCCTCGCACGCACTTGACAGCGGCCCTGCCATCGCGGGTGGCTACTAAGCCTCGTCCCCGACCCCGCAGACAACCCTTCGTCCCCCTCGCCCTCTCTTTGTCTCGATTAGGATGACGCTCGAACACATCCGCCGCCACGCCATCGTCTCTGATCGCAGCCACCGACCTCCACTCGCTGTCCCACGAAGCCCGGAGGCTTCCTCGTCCTCGACCTCATCCAGCCAGCAGGCTCATTCGACCAGAGCTGCGCCAGAACGTCGCCATCGTCCCAATCCCATCCGCCGGCCAACTACACAGCACCACCTCGATCCGCTGCACTGCTGCTCCTAGTCACTCACCGGGCCATCGTGTGCCCCCTAGGTGAGCTCCTCCGTCGTTTGCCCCTTCTTTTCTCTCGCACCCGAGCCCCGTTTCGTCGTCGCCATTGTTGCCCGAACCGAGCTCCGCCACAGTCGATGCCGCCGCCGCTATATTTGCTGTCGTGGGCAACTGAGCACACCAGCGTGCCCACTGTGCTGCCAGGAGACGAACGCGGGCAGCCGCGCTTCTCCTCGTTGCCGTTTTGCCCGGACCCGAGCGCTTCCCGATCTCTGGCGTCCACCACGATCGACGTCGTCGACGCTGTAGCCCTCCCCGCGTTAAACCGAGGCCGCCATCGTGCGCGGGATCATGTGGGCGTTCGAATGAGCCCTTCCGCGCTTCGATCCGTGGCTGGACGGCCATTTCCGTGGGTCGCCGTCGTGCTGGGAGGTCGCCGGCGGCTAAACGCCGGTCAGCTGACGTGTCCGGCGCGATTAGCCCCTAACCATGCCTCTGTGTGACTAACATATGGGCCCCACCCACGACTAACCACTAATTAACTATGGTTTAAATTAACGACTAATTAACTGGCCTAATGGCTCACTGACTACTGGGTCCCACCTGTTAGTTAACTTATTTAGATAAAATAAAACGTTGTTTAATTAAAACAGTCTATGACATGTGGGGCCCCCTATTACTATTCCTTTGGATCAGATCTGCTGACTGTGCCCTGCTGACTCAGCAGAGGGCCCACACATCTGCCTCTGCTGACTGGATCTTTGACCCAGTCAGTGGGCCCATTGGTCAGCCTCTGTGCTGGTCCGCTGGGTACGTTTCTGGGTACATTTAGCATTTCCAGTTACTGTTGAAATTCAAATTTACTATTTAGATTAATTTCAGAAATTTCAGAAAAATGATTAAATCATTAGAAATTCATAGAAAATGATCCGTAGCTCAGATCGAAAAACTTTGTACATGAAAGTTGATCAGAACGACGAGACGAATCCGAATACGCGGTCCATTCGTCCGTCACACGCCCCTAACTATCCAAACATGGAACCGTTCCCCTCCGGTCGTCTGTCTGACAAATGTCCGGAACCGGGAAAATATTCCCAGATGGATTCCCCCTTCCCCGGTGACGTGCAACCATACGTTAGGTCACCCCTAGCACCGCGTATTTACCATGCTACGCTTTGTGATGCTTTGATTGCTCTGTTATTTATTGTGCTTCCCCTCCGTTACTTCTTTTCGGTAGATTCCGGTACCGACGTAGTCCCCGAGACTGACGCAGCTCTGGAGCCCAACGCCACCGTTGACGACCTTGCCTTTGCCGCAAAGCAACCAGGCAAGCCCCCCCTTTGATCATCCCGATATCGCCCATTCTAATTTCTCATGCTTGCATTAGACTTGTTGCTGCTGCTGCTTTACCTATTCTGATGCATAGCCTGTTTATTATAACCTGCTGTTGATAATTACCAGCATATCCTAAACTGCTTAGTATAGGCTGGGTGTAGAGACCTATCAGTGACCCCACTTATCCTGACTGCCCCGCTGGATAATCCGAAGACCCGATCTACGGGATTGAAGACCAGGCCCCGACACCGCACATCACCCCCCCTTAGTTGTAACGACACTGCATCGTTACTATCGAGTGCCGAGGGTGAAACCTCTTGTAGCACTTCTGATGTTAACTCTGTAGAGTAGCTATTTGGTCGTGGTCATCGAGGGTGACTCCTCCTTCACCACTTCCGGTAACGACGCTGTCGTGCAACACATCAAGTGTGAACCCATCGAGGGTGATTCCTCCGAGTTCACCTTGACGGATACATCGAGTGGGAATTCAACGAGGGTGATACCTCGAATTCCTCTGATGTTATGGACACACGGATACTTGGACTTTACACTGTTACTTGGATAGGCAGGTCGACCCTGAGGGGTACCCGCGTGTGATGTGAAGATGGGTTGCCTGGATGGTGCCTGAGTGACGAAAACGAGGCGCGGCCAGGCATTCTTAACCCTTGCAGCAAGTCCTCGAGACGGGGCGACGGGGTCACATCTTTCGTGAGTCTCTGCTCGTTACCGCAAGCCCTAGTCCACTAACGATTTGGATATTTGATCCGAGCAGGCCTCTGGTCTGATAGCACTAACCATCACGTGGGCATAGTATGGGCGTTCTGCATCGTAGCATCAGCCGAAAGCTTTGTCAGACATCCAGTTCAGCATTGTGGCCGGGTCGGATCGTGCCGTTGGCGCTGGTATCCACCCTGCTCGCAACGACCCGGAGTGCACAGGGCGACGGCCCAAGACCCCTGAGCGCTTAGGATGTAGACCGGCGGGGACCTCTCTGCTGAGCTGTAGGTAGGGTTGGGATGTATCGTTTGGCCAAGGCCGGGCATGACCCAGGAAAGTGTGTCCGGCCGGAGTTAATCGAGCGTGTTGGGTAAGTTGGTGCACCCCTGCAGGGAAGAACACATCTATCGATAGCCGGTCCTACGGTAAAGGACACTCGGAGTTGTATCACGATCGACACAACTAGACCGTGAGATGATACCTGGATATATGGCTCTGGGATTGCTTCTCGCAGGGAGTCGAGAAGGGATCTCAGGACGAGGTTGATGACTGTATGGCTCTTCTATTCAGGTTAAAATTTTACTAACTCCAACCTTAGGTTCTCGTAATCACATCCACCCGGAGTTCTGAAATTTCCCCCTTTCTTCAAGATTGTGGGCCAAGTTCTGCTTGCAGGATCCTTTTATCGAGGGCACCCTGTGTTTCACTTGCAGATTCCTCGCCCCAATAGTTTTCTCCGACGTTAATGTAGCCTTTGCTATGTCTTGTTGTGTACTTCCCTACCGCGTGCCTGCGCGCCGCCTAGATGTCTAGCCCTCCCCTTTCAGCTGTCGTATTGCCGGATTGTAATCGAGGCTATGTGCGGATTCGAATGTCTGGTGCGAATATGATGAAGTATCTATTGCACCTCCTTCTGTTGTGTGTGTTACTTCATGAATCATTCCATACACCTGCAGTTCTTCTTGCTAAACTGCCCTTGTTGATTTGGCAGGATGGCTGACGATCCTCCACCTCCACCTTATATTGCCGCAACGATGCTGCAATTTGAACTGAACCGTCAGGTTATGACCAGAATATTGGCCCAGTTCCCTACTCAGAATGCTCAACAGCAGAATGCTCCAATAACTCTGCCAGAATTTGTGCGCCTCAACCCGTCCATTTTCTGCAACTCCACCAATCCTATGGATGCTGATGATTGGCTTCGTGACATCCTATTTGAAATGGAGTCAGCTAATGTTGCCCCTGACAGTCACGTCACCTTTGCGACATTCCACTTAAAGGGTCCAGCTGCTCAATGGTGGGAAAGCCACAAGGGTATGTTACCTGCTGAGACTGAAACCACTTGGCAGGAATTTCAGTCAGCTTTTCGTGCACGGTAAATTCCCCAAGGTCTGATGGACCAGAAGAAGCAGGAGTTCCGCAAACTCTCACAGGGCACAATGACTGTGGATGAATATCAGAGGAAATTTCTTGAATTGTCCCGCTATGCTGAAGATGACGTCTGCACTAACGCACGCAAGCAGGAGAAATTCCGTGAAGGACTACGTACTGATATAAAACTTGCACTTGCTGTCCATGATTACACAGACTTCGCAACGCTTGTCAGCAAATCTTTCCAAGTTGAAATAGCTCTGACTGAATACCAGGAGTCACTCAAGCGCACTCATGAAGCTGACTCAACCACGGGTCAGCCTGTTCAGAAACGTCGAGTCTGGATCCCACACAATGTTCATCATCGGCCTGCTCCAACACCAAGGCCGTCTTATGTTGCACCTCACCTGCCTCCACCGCCAAGACAGCTTACGGTTCATGATGGACCGCCTGATGCTATGGCTTCCCCTCAAGTTGCGCCACGTCCTCCTAATGGTCGCAATAAGAATTGTCGAAACCACCGACTCAGAAACCGTAATGTTATACCATCTACTGTTGTACTTGGCCATGCCAATCACGTCAATGCTGAAAAGGCTCAGAAGGAACCGACTATCGTTCTGGGAACACTCTCTATGAATTCAGTGCCAGCTTCTATTCTTTTTGATTCAGGTGCATCACATTCCTTCGTGTCCCAGCAATTTGCACAATTGCATGGGTTAGCTATGAGCTCATTACCCACTCCTTTAGAAATCATCACTCCCCGTTCCCGGTGGAAAACCAAAATGGTAAGTCACAACAATCAGATCAGAATTGAAGGGTTGATGTTCTCTACTTCCCTTATTGCTCTTGGACCTTCCGACATAGACATCATTCTCGGTATGGACTGGTTGACCGCCCATAATGCTTTGATTGACTGTGCCGCTAAGAAAGTCCAACTTACCCATTCTTCGGGCCAGACAGTCAGATACTCAGCCCGAATAGCTCAAGATGCTGAGAGGCAGATATATGTTCTGAATGCATTGAACGCTTCACCTCTTGAAGGCATCGAGAACATTCCAGTTGTTCGTGATTTTCAAGATGTCTTTCCAGAAGAACTTCCAGGAATACCCCCTGCTAGAGCTGTCGAGTTTGTCATCGACCTGAAGCCAGGCACAACTCCTATTGCGAAGCGTCCTTATAAGATGCCTCCGCATCATCTTCTCGAGCTTAAGGAAGAAATCGACACGTCACTTAAGAAAGGTTTCATCCGCCCCAGTTCCTCTGCTTGGGGAGCACCTTCACTCTTCGTCAAGAAGAAGGATCGAACTAACCGATTGGTTCAGGATTATCGGCCTATTAACCAAGCCACAATCCAGAACAAATATCCGCTTCCGCGGATCAATGATTTGTATGATCAACTTGCTAGATCATCAGTGTTTTCTAAACTCGACTTGAGGTTGGGTTACCATCAGATCCGTGTTCGTGAAGAGGATATTCCGAAGACTGCATTTGTTACTCGTTATGGCTCTTATGAGTACACTGCCATGTCTTTTGGCTTAACAAATGCTCCAGCCACATTCTCCCGTCTGATGAATTATATCTTCATGGATTACCTCGACAAGTTCGTCGTGGTTTATCTAGATGATATTCTGGTATATTCGAAGAATGAGGAAGAACATGCTGAACACCTCCGTCTTGTACTGGAAAGACTCCGAGAACACCAGCTGTATGCCAAATACTCCAAATGTGAATTCTGGCTTTCTGAAGTGACATACCTCGGCCATGTGATTTCCAAAGATGGCATTGCCGTTAACCCAGAACGAGTTCAGGCTATTCTGGACTGGACTCCTCCGAAGAACGTCAAGCAAGTGAGAAGTTTTCTTGGCCTTGCAAGCTATTGCCGTCGATTTGTTGAGAATTTTTCTAAGATTGCTAAGCCTTTGACTGATCTGCTTCACAAAGGCGTTAAGTTTGAATGGACCAAAAAATGCCAGGAAAGTTTTCAAACACTCAAAGACAAGCTGACATCTGCCCCAGTACTATCTCCTCCAGATACCCGCAAAGACTTTGTGATCTTTTGTGATGCATCCTGTGAAGGATTAGGCTGTGTCCTAATGCAAGAGCGTAAAATGATTGCTTATGGCTCTCGTCAGTTGCGCCCACATGAAGAGAATTATCCGGTACATGATCCAGAACTAGCTGCTGTGATCTATGCATTGCAGTTGTGGCGACATTACCTTCTCGGTAATCGTTGCGAGATCTACACGGATCATAAAAGTCTGAAGTACTTGTTTACTCAACCATCTCTAAACCTCCGTCAGCAAAGATGGATGGAGGCCATTGCGGACTATGATTTGGGTATTTCCTATACCCCTGGCAAGGCTAACGTGATGGTTGATGCCTTAAGCCGCAAGTCCTATTGCGACAACCTCATGGTTAGGCGAGCTCAACCTCGTCTTTTTGAAGAACTGCGCAAGCTGAATCTCCGTATTGTCCCACAGGGTTCTCTTAATAACCTTGTGATACAACAGGATCTCGAGAAAGCTGTTAAGAATGCGCAAGCTAAAGATGCTGAAGTTGATCTGATGAAGAAAAATCTTCACCTTGAAAAGTACAGGGATTTCTCGCTGTCTGAAGATGGAACCTTGTATTTCAGAAACCGCATTGTCGTACCTCTCTTCGAGCTTATGACCGACAAGGTCATGAAGGAGGCACATGATACCCCGCTGTCTATTCATCCGGGTAGCACCAAGATGTATCGTGATCTCCGTCAAAGGTACTAGTGGTCTAGAATGAAGCAGGACATTGCTCGCTATGTTGCTGAATGTGATGTGTGTCGTCGCGTTAAAGCAGAACATTAGAAGCCTGCTGGAATTCTGCAACCACTTCCTGTTCCTCTATGGAAATGGGATAAAGTGCAAATGGACTTCATTATAGGACTTCCCAGGTCATAGAAGGGTCACGATGCTATTCTTGTAGTCGTCGATCAACTCTCTAAGGTTGCACACTTTCTGCCTGTCGAAGAGACGATCACTGCTAGTCAGTTAGCAGAGTTATATATCTCCAGAATTATTTCACTCCACGGCATTCCGAAAGAGATTAGTTCGGACCGTGGCGGCCTTTTCACTTCCACGTTCTGGGAAAGTTTCCAAGAAGCTATGGGAACTCATATTACCTGGAGTTCAGCTTATCACCCCCAATCCCAAGGCCAAGTCGAGCGAGTCAATCAGGTGCTTGAAGACATGCTGTGAGCTTGTGTTATTTCTTTCGGCAAAAAGTGGGAGGAATCTCTTCCGTATGCCGAATTCTCTTACAACAACAGCTATCAAGCCAGCTTGAAAATGGCCCCCTTCGAAGTACTCTATGGACGTAAGTGTCGAACCCCTCTGAATTGGTCAGAAACAGGGGAACTACCACTCGTGGGTCCGGATATTATTCAACACGCCAAAGAACAAGTTCGTATTTTCTGAGAAAATCTCAAGGCGGCTCAGGACCGCCAGAAGAGCAACTACGATCGCAAATGATGGGGTTTGACTTATCAACCTGGTGATCAAGCTTATTTGCGAGTCACTCCTATGAAGGGCACCCACCGTTTTGGAATCAAGGGCAAGCTAGCTCCACGCTACATTGGTCCTTTCCGCATTGTTGCAAGATGTGGTCAGATAGCGTATAAATTGGAGTTGCCGCCGCAATTCTCTCATATCCATGATGTCTTCCATGTGTCGCAACTTCGTAAATGCTTCAAGGAATCTCCGCACCGCGCAGTGGATCACGAGATGCTCGAATTGCATGATGATCTTTCATATAAGGAGCATCCGATCCGCATTCTCGAAGAAGCTGAACATCGGACCCGTCAGAAGGTTACCAAGTTCCTCAAAGTGCAGTGGTCAAATCATACTGAAGATGAAGCCACTTCGGAACGCGAGGATAATCTTCGTGCGGAATACCCCGAACTTTTTCCTTCTACCTCTTAATTCTCAGGACGAGAATTCTTGTTAGTGGAGGAGATTTGTAACACCCCATGTATTAAGCTACAGTGATCACCCTTTTGATTATGCCAAGTCATCATGATCAACAGTGCTTAATCATCATTAGTATCATATCTCTTTTCGAATTCAAATTCAAATGGAAATTCAAACTAAAAGTGGAAATAAAAGTTGCCCAAATCCAGAAACTAAAATGTTCAATAAATAGCAAATATTCCAGAGGCTACTCTAAAATTGTAATCAACAATTAATAAATTAACTAAGTGACTCTGACAATAGGAAAACAGGGTTGGTTGATACCTTTTTATTTAAATAAAATCCATATGAAAACATTTGGCCCCAAAACCATTTTATACCAGGGTTGGATATTGCAATGATGTTATATGGGCAAGTGCCATAAAATACAAAAGTCATTTGAATTAAAAATAAAATACAAGACAGAAAAGAAAAAGGAAAACAGAGAAAAGAAAAGAGAAAACAGAAAAACCGAAATGAGAAAAGAAAAAGGCCCTAGCTACGTGCCCGTGGGCTCTAGTCACATACAGGCGCCGGCCCAGCCCACTTCCCCCCCCCCCCACCGTCCCTAACCTTCCACTCTCTCTCCTCCCGTGTCGATCACCGGAGCGTGCGCGCACCCTGGCCCCCCCTCGCACGCGCTTGACAGCGGCCCTGCCATCGCGGGTGGCTACTAAGCCTCGTCCCCGACCCCGCGGACAACCCTTCGTCCCCCTCGCCCTCTCTCTGTCTCGATTTGGATGACGCTCGAACACATCCGCCGCCACGCCATCGTCTCTGATCGCAGCCACCGACCTCCACTCGCTGTCCCACGAAGCCCGGAGGCTTCCTCGTCCTCGACCTCATCCAGCCAGCAGGCTCATTCGACCAGAGCTGCGCCAGAACATCGCCATCGTCCCAATCCCCTCCGCCGGCCAACTGCACAGCACCACCTCGATCCGCTGCACTGCTGCTCCTAGTCACTCACCGGGCCATCGTGTGCCCCCTAGGTGAGCTCCTCCGTCGTTTGCCCCTTCTTTTCTCTCGCACCCGAGCCCCGTTTCGTCGTCGCCATTGTTGCCCGAACCGAGCTCCGCCACAGTCGATGCCGCCGCCGCTATATTTGCTGTCGTGGGCAACTGAGCACACCAGCGTGCCCACTGTGCTGCCAGGAGACGAACGCGGGCAGCCGCGCTTCTCCTCGTTGCCGTTTTGCCCGGACCCGAGCGCTTCCCGATCTCCGGCGTCCACCACGATCGACGTCGTCGACGCTGTAGCCCTCCCCGCGTTAAACCGAGGCCGCCATCGTGCGCGGGATCATGTGGGCGTTTGAATGAGCCCTTCCGCGCTTCGATCCGTGGCTGGACGGCCATTTCCGTGGGTCGCCGTCGTGCTGGGAGGTCGCCGGCGGCTAAACGCCGGTCAGCTGACGTGTCCGGCGCGATTAGCCCCTAACCATGCCTCTGTGTGACTAACATACGGGCCCCACCCACGACTAACCACTAATTAACTATGGTTTAAATTAACGACTAATTAACTGGCCTAATGGCTCACTGACTACTGGGTCCCACATGTTAGTTAACTTATTTAGATAAAATAAAACGTTGTTTAATTAAAACAGTCTATGACATGTGGGGCCCCCTATTACTATTCCTTTGGATCAGATCTGCTGACTGTGCCCTGCTGACTCAGCAGAGGGCCCACACATCAGCCTCTGCTGACTGGATCTTTGACCCAGTCAGTGGGCCCACTGGTCAGCCTCTGTGCTGGTCCGCTGGGTACATTTCTGGGTACATTTAGCATTTCCAGTTACTGTTGAAATTCGAATTTAGTATTTAGATTAATTTCAAAAAAATGATTAAATCTTTAGAAATTCATAGAAAATGATCCGTAGCTCAGATCGAAAAACTTTGTACATGAAAGTTGATCAGAACGACAAGACGAATCCGAATACGCGGTCCATTCGTCCGTCACACGCCCCTAACTATCCAAACATGGAACTGTTCCCCTCCGGTCGTCTGTCTGACAAATGTCCGGAACCAGGAAAACATTCTCGGATGGATTCCCCCTTCCCCGGTGACATGCAACCATACGTTAGGTCACCCCTAGCACCGCGTATTTACCATGCTACGCTTTGTGATGCTTTGATTGCTCTGTTATTTATTGTGCTTCCCCTCCGTTACTTCTTTCCGGTAGATTCCGATACCGATGTAGTCCCCGAGACTGACGCAGCTCTGGAGCCCGACGCCACCGTTAACGACCTTGCCTTTGCCGCAAAGTAACCAGGCAAGCCCCCCCCTTTGATCATCCCGATATCGCCCATTCTAATTTCTCATGCTTGCATTAGAATTGTTGCTGCTGCTGCTTTACCTATTCTGATGCATAGCCTGTTTATTGTAACCTGCTATTGATAATTACCAGCATATCCTAAACTGCTTAGTATAGGCTGGCTGTAGAGACCTATCAGTGACCCCACTTATCCTGACTGCCCCGCTGGATAATCCGAAGACCCGATCTACGGGATTGAAGACTAGGCCCCGACATCGCACATCACCCACCCCCCCCCCTTAGTTGTAACGACACTGCAGCGTTACTATCGAGTGCCGAGGATGAAACCTCTTGTAGCACTTCTGATGTTAACTCTGTAGAGTAGCTATTTGGTCGTGGTCATCGAGGGTGACTCCTCCTTCACCACTTCCGGTAACGACGCTGTCGTGCAACACATCAAGTGTGAACCCATCGAGGGTGATTCCTCCGAGTTCACCTTGACGGATACATCGAGTGGGAATTCAACGAGGGTGATACCTCGGATTCCTCTGATGTTATGGACACACGGATACTTGGACTTTACACTGTTACTTGGATAGGCAGGTCGACCCTGAGGGGTACCCGCGTGTGATGTGAACATGGGTTGCCTAGATGGTGCCCGAGTGATGAAAACGAGGCGTGGCTGGGCATTCTTAACCCTTGCAGCAAGTCCTCGAGACGGGGCGACGGGGTCACATATTTCGTGAGTCTCTGCTCGTTACCGCAAGCCCTAGTCCACTAACGATTTGGATATTTGATCCGAGCAGGCCTCTGGTCTGATAGCACTAACCATCACGTGGGCATAGTATGGGCGTTCTGCATCGTAGCATCAGCCGAAAGCTTTGTCAGACGTCCAGTTCAGCATTGTGGCCGGGTCGGATCGTGTCGTTGGCGCTGGTATCCACCCTGCTCGCAACGACCCGGAGTGCACAGGGCGACGGCCCAAGACCCCTGAGCGCTTAGGATGTAGAACGGCGGGGACCTCTCTGCTGAGCTGTAGGTAGGGTTGCGATGTATCGTTTGGCCAAGGCCGGGCATGACCCAGGAAAGTGTGTCCGGCCGGAGTTAATCGAGTGTGTTGGGTAAGTTGGTGCACCCCTGCAGGGAAGAACACATCTATCTATAGCCGGTCCTACGGTAAAGGACACTCGGAGTTGTATCACGATCGACACAACTAGACCGTGAGATGATACCTGGATATATGGCTCTGGGATTGCTTCTCGCAGGGAGTCGAGAAGGGATCTCAGGACAAGGTTGATGACTGTATGGCTCTGGGATTGCTTTCTCGCAGGGAGTCGAGAAAGGATCTCTGGGTGAGGTTGAGACTTAATGATACTGCTACATTATATTGTACTGTTCTACTCTCTTCCATTTCTGCAAGAACGCTGAAGATGCTAGTCTTCGATAGGACTAGGACTCCTCTCTATTCTGGCATTTCTGCAGCCCAGTCCACATATACAGCCTCTCTTTGAAAATGTTGCATATGTAGTGTAGATCCTTGCTTGCTGAGTACTTCTAAGTACTCACGGTTGCTTTGTTTTCCTTTTCTCCCCATATCAGTTAGTCATGACCAGAGGACGGAGCCCCCTGAGATAGATGCCCCGTCGATCGGCTACTTCTACTACCCAGAGGATGGATACTACTTCGAGCTTGCCATCGACCAGGAGTAGGTTCGGAGGGTCCCAGGCAGGAGGCCTATGCCTTTCGATCGTAGTGTTTTATTTTGCCCCGCCTTTCTAAGGGATTATCTGTGTTTTCTTTTATATCTGTACTCAGATATCTGATGCTTCCGCTGAGGCTTGTACGCAAGCTTATGTATTCGAGCCCTCGAGGCCCCTGGCTTGTAATATAAAGCTTGTATGATTTTATTTATGTTTTAGAGTTGTGTTGTGATATCTTCCCGTGAGTCCTTAGGCTTGATCGTGTGCATTTGTGTGTATGATTAGTGCACGATTGAGCTGGGGGCGTCACAAGTTGGTATCAGAGCCGACTACCTGTAGGAATCCCCCTTTCCAACTCCTTGGCCGAAGTTGAGTCTAGTAACCAAAAACTGTTTTGCTAACTTGGTTGTGTGGCTTACGGGCCCACGTCGCCAATTGGGTGGTATTAGGATCTTTTACTCCTCGACCTTTACTCTGGGACTCTGATCTCTCTTCTATTCGGGTTAAAATTTTACTAACTCCAACCTTAGGTTCTCCTAATCACATACACCCGGAGTTCTGAAATTTCCCCCTTTCTTCAAGATTGTGGGCCAGGTTCTGCTTGCAGGATCCTTTTATCGAGGGCACCCTGTGTTTCACTTGCAGATTCCTCGCCCCAATAGTTTTCTCCGACGTTGATGTAGACTTTGCTATGTCTCGTTGTGTACTTCCCTACCGCGTGCCTGCGCACCGCCTAGATGTCTAGCCCTCCCCTTCCAGCTGTCGTTTAGCCGGATTGTAATCGAGGCTATGTGCGGATTCGAATGTCTGGTGCGAATATGATGAAGTATCTATTGCACCTCCTTCTGTTGTGCGTGTTACTTCATGAATCATTCCATACACCTGCAGTTCTTCTTGCTAAACTGCACCTGTTGATTTGGCAGGATGGCTGACGATCCTCCACCTCCATCTTATATTGCCGCAATGATGCAGCAATTTGAACTGAACCGTCAGGTTATGACCGGAATATTGGCCCAGTTCCCTACTCAAAATGCTCAACAGCAGAATGCTCCAATAACTCTGCCAGAATTTGTGTGCCTCAACCCGTCCATTTTCCGCAACTCCACCAATCCTATGGATGCTGATGATTGGCTTCGTGACATCCTGTTTGAAATGGAGTCAGCTAATGTTACCCCTAACAGTCACGTCACCTTTGCGACATTACACTTAAAGGGTCCTGTTGCTCAATGGTGGGAAAGCCACAAGGGTATGTTACCTGCTGAGACTGAAACCACTTGGCAGGAATTTCAGTCAGCTTTTCGTGCATGGTACATTCCCCAAGGTCTGATGGACCAGAAGAAGCAGGAGTTCCGCAAACTCTCACAGGGCACAATGACTGTGGATGAATATCAGAGGAAATTTCTTGAATTGTCCCGCTATGCTGAAGATGACGTCTGCACTGACGCACGCAAGCAGGAGAAATTCCGTGAAGGACTACGTACTGATATAAAACTTGCACTTGCTGTCCATGATTGCACAGACTTCGCAACGCTTGTCAGCAAATCTTTCCAAGTTGAAACAGCTCTGACTGAATACCAGGAGTCACTCAAGCGCACTCATGAAGCTGACTCAACCACGGGTCAGTCTGTTCAGAAATGTCGAGTCTGGATCCCACACAATGTTCATCATCGGCCTGCTCCAACTCCAAGGCTGTCTTATGTTGCACCTCGCCTGCCTCCACCGCCAAGACAGCTTACGGTTCATGATGGACCGCCTGATGCTATGGCTTCCCCTCAAGTTGCGCCACATCCTCCTAATGGTCGCAAGAAGAATTGTCGAAACCGCCGACTCAGAAACCGTAATGTTATACCATCTACTGTTGTACTTGGCCATGCCAATCACGTCAATGCTGAAAAGGCTCAGAAGGAACCGACTATCGTGCTGGGAACACTCTCTGTGAATTCAGTGCCAGCTTCTGTTCTTTTTGATTCAGGTGCATCACATTCCTTCGTGTCCCAGCAATTTGCACAATTGCATGGGTTAGCTATGAGCTCATTACCCACTCCTTTAGAACTCATCACTCCCCGTTCCCGGTGGCAAACCAAAATGGTAAGTCACAACAATCAGATCAGAATTGAGGTGTGCCGTCGTGGCACGATTTACCTGCGATCCAAGGTTAGCGTGACATGTTCCAAAGATACTGGTTGTAACCGGTGGCCATTGCTGTTGAAGGTGCCAGTGGGGCGTTGGGTTGGCTCGTAAGGGGCTCCGGTCCCACGTGACCTCGGCGGTCCCGACGTCCAGGTCGACGGGGGGAACGTGCGCGGGCCTCCCCCTTGTTCGTACAACGAGCCAAATGATGGCGGCACAGAGGTACCAGGGGCCATCATCCTGAATCCAGCCTCTAGTCCCTCCGATCTGCTGCCCATCATCTCTGGTGCCTGGTCGTGATGACCAAGGGGTGGTGTAGCGCCCAAGATGCGATTCTATCCCAATCACGTGATGAATTCATGATTGGGGCACAATCGCATTTCGAGCGCATAGCAAGGTGGATATCATTACAACATACCATGTACTGAATAGATGAGAATACAAGATAAAGGCTTACACTCGCCACAAGCTACAACATGAATACATCGATACATAGCAATCATCATACAGAAGAGCAGGATCTGAATACGGATGAAACCAAATGAAAAAGAGGAACGACATCCACCCTGCTAATCCCAGGCTCCCGACCCGGAACCTATCCCTTGATCGAAGAAGAAGAAGCAGAAGAACTCCAAAACAAGCAAGCATCGCTTTCACGTCAGATCATCCCATTACCTGTACCAGCAACTGTTGTTGTAGTAATCTGTGAGCCACGAGGACTCAGCAATCCCATTACCATGGGTATCAAGACTAGCAAAGCTTAATGGGTAGGGAAAGGATAAGTGGTGAGGTTGCAGCAAGCGACTAAGCATTGTATGGTGGCTAACTTATGAGTACAAGAATAAGATGAGAAACTACGCAATCGGTCGCAAACTAGTAATGATCATGAAGTGATCCTGAACTACTTATGTGTCAAACATAACCCCACCGTGTTCTCTTCTCGAACTCACTCGAAAAGAGACGGTCATGTTTACACACGTGGTTGGTGTATTTTAATTCGGATCTGGTGTCAAGTTCTCTACAACCGGATATTAAAAACTCCCATCTGCCACATAACCGAGGGCACGGCTTTCGAAAGATCAAACCCTGCAGGGGTGTCCCAACTTAGTCCATCACAAACTCTCACGATCAACGGAGGAAAATCCTCCTCCTGGAACAACCCGATCAAGCTCGGAATCCTGGTTCACAAGACATTTCGACAATGGTAAAACAAATCCAGCAAGACCACCCGGTGCGTCGATACCCCGATAAGAGCCGCACGTATCTTGTTCTCAGGACAACACTGTTTATGCGAAGTGGTCGGTAGCCAAGATACCATCGAGTTACCCTGAGGCAGCACCGCCGACTACTAGGTAGGTGGACCAACACTCATGAGGAGCACTAGCCCGGGTTGTTGATTAATAATCCTCGGGTACCGGTAAGTCCCTATGCAAGTTTTAGTTGTTATTAGGCAAATGGTAAAACCAAAGTTGGGCCTTGCTGGAAGAGTTTTATTCAAAGCGAACTGTCAAGGGAGGGCCCATAAACCCTGACCGTGTTAGGAACGCAAAATCAAGGAACATAACACCGGTATGACGGAAACTAGGACGACAAGAGTAGAACAAATCACCAGGCAAAAGGCCGAGCCTTCCACCCTTTACCAAGTATATATGTGCATTAATTAAATAAGAGATATTGTGATATCCCTAAATATCCATGTCCAAACATGGAACAACCTGCACTGCACCTGCAACTAGCAACACTATAAGAGGGGCTGAGCAAAGCGGTAACATAGCCAATCAACGGTTTGCTGGGATGGTGAAAAGGTTAGAGGCTTATCATGGCAATTTGGGAGGCTAGACAAACAAGTGGTGGGTAGCGTGACATAGCGATAGCATCGAGACAACTAGCAAGACAAAGATAGTAGTGGTACCCAGGATAATGATCATCTTGCCTGAAATCCCACTAGGAAGAAGATCGAGTCCGTGAAGAAGACGAACGGGCGTAGACGAACGGGCGTAGTCAAACGAATCCTCACAATCGCAACGAAACCAGAACTATCGAGAGGAAGCACAACCGGAAAGAAGCAAACAACATGGTAAACCAACAAGCATAAACATGACATGATGCGCAACCAAGTATGATGCATGTCCGGTTTAATAAGGCATGGCATGGCAAAGTGTAACAAACAATACTACAAATTAAGTGAAGCTCAATATGCAACGAGTTGCATATTTACGAAACACCACATTCGATTATTTAGTTCGCTCTTGTTTATGTACCCAACAATATTAAATGTTGTTAAACATGGCAAGAGGTGAAGCATAAAAGAACTACCTATCTAGGCAAGTTTAAATGAGGCCGGAAACAACAAACAACAATTCCAGAAAATCCCCATATGCATGTTTTGGATTTGGTACTGTTCTGCCAAAAACCATATTTTAAAGTTGTTAAACAGTAAAATAAAGTGCACCAGGTTAATTTATGCATTTTTCTAGACAATTTACATATATAGTTTATTTAATTCGGAGCTACGATTATTTAGTTATGAAATAAATCATTTTAGCATGGCATTTAGCAAATTAATGCAACTAGCAAGTTTAAACATTTCAAACATGGATGAAAGCAGCATATTATTAAACTAGATGGAATTCTAAGCATTTTACATATATAAAGCTTTTATATGTGATGCACAGTTTGTGATTTATGATATGCATGAAGTTTAGGGGATTTTCTGTAAAATAGTTTTTCACTGGATAATTAGCAAAATTCACAGGACTGGAAAAAAACATGCACTGGGCTGAATCTGCTAGGCGCTGGACATTACACTGCACGCATAGGCACTGGATAGGAGAAAGGGGCGGCTGGGTGCTCACCCATGGGCCTCGGCCCGGTCGGTGGAGCAGATCGGGCTGGCGGAGGTGGCAGCTGGGCCAAAGTTGTGGTCGCGGTCCACGTAGGCGAGGAAGGCGTGGTCAACGCAGCGAGCAGAGGTGCGTCGTCCTCCCTGCTCGGACGAAGCAGAGGTGGGGCTGGGAACCTCGAGCGACGCATGCAGGTGGAACTTGGCGGCAGCGGCGCGGGAACGGCGGGGACGAGCAGATCCGGTCGGTCCCGTCCGGATCCGACGAAAGAAGTGGCGGGAGAGCATGAAGCTTGGCGCAGTGGTCTTGGTGGCTTCCATGGCGCAAGGAACACCTGTTGCAGAGAAGAACGAGGGAGACCGATGAGGTGAGGAAGAGGAACCAGAGGACGGAGGAGAAGGGAACAGGGAGCGGCCTGGAGCTGGTCTCGTGGTCTCCGGTGGCGGCGCCGGTCGCTGGACGACGAGGCGAGTTGGAGGAGCATGCCGAGGCTCGGACGGCTACAGGCGCGAGAAGACGAGCTCGGGTGGCTACGGCTGTAGGGGTGGATCGAGCAGAGGCCGGGTGAGGTTCATCGTGGATGGATCCCAAGGGAGAGGATTGGGGTGGCGGCGGCGCCGAGGAAACCGAGGGAGGCAAGGAAGACGGTGGTTGGCTGCGATGGATTTTTGGATCGGCTTGGTGGTTGGTTGGGTGAAGAGCCCGAGGTGGATTGGATCGGAAGGGATCCCGAGGTGGAAGAGGAGTGGGTAGTTGGCTGGCGGCAGCGACGGGACAGATGGGACATACTAGGGTCTAGGGTTCATCTGCTTAAATAGGTAGGTGGGTTAGGGTTAGACTATTTCGTCTCTCCGATCGTAATCGGACAGTCGAGAATAAAATGCTTTGGGAGTCCAAACAAATAACCGAAGATATTTTAGGGATGTTTGGGGATGATCTGGACCCATCGGTAACGACAGCCCGATTGGGTTTGGGGAAAGTTTTCGGACGCACGTGAGAGGGTCTGAGAGAGGTCAACAAAGACAAAGGGGTCTCACAAAAGGTCAA
The DNA here is from genome assembly GCA_011799875.1 of Thinopyrum elongatum. Classification (NCBI taxonomy): domain Eukaryota; kingdom Viridiplantae; phylum Streptophyta; class Magnoliopsida; order Poales; family Poaceae; genus Thinopyrum; species Thinopyrum elongatum. The sequence continues at coordinate 206,806,227 of CM022297.1, read as the reverse complement.
TGGAGACAACGGGTTTTGATGGGTTCAGAGAAGAGAGAGAAGAGAGCGGTCCGGTTGATCTGAGAGGAGGTCAACAGAGACAAGAAGCGGCAACTACAAGCGGATGCAAGTTTTAAGAAAACATGCGGATGCAATGCGCATGATGCAATGATGAAATGCAACAAGCCAAATAAAACACACGGCGAGAACAAAATAACTGGAAGGCTTCTGGAGTGTCGGTCTCGGGTCGTCACAGGTGGTCCTTCGTTGTAGCTTCTGGAGGGGCCGCCTATCCCGGTCATATTCCGGGGGAGCGCATCTTGAATCGGGCGGGCAGCGTCGCGTGCGAGATCACCACCGCGAGACCCTCCAGACTTCCTCTGGAAGGGCGAGCGGATGCAGCGGGGGCAGGTGCGAACCCCTTGCGCCGTTCGTGACGTAGGCAGGATACGAAAGAGCTCTGCGCCCTCGCAGGCGGCATCGAGCAGCTCAGCGACTCGGCCAAGCAGGGTGTCATGGCTGCCTTCCGCTAGCCGGCATATCAGCAACTCTCGCACCACGAGGAGCGCAGCCCGCATGTGCTCCAGCCCCCGGCGAGCATGCAAGGATGACACCGCGGCATGGCCGGAGGACCGCTCGGCAGCACGATTGTGGCGCCGCACGGGAGAGGGCGATGGCGGGCCCCGCCGCCAACGGCTAGTGACGCCTGCGGCATCATTAGCCACGGGGAGCACGGGGTGATGATGAGCTCCGCGGCCGAGGGGCGCCACCCGGGTGGTGCGAGTGGCCCAGCACTCAGCGCAAGCTCGGGGAGCCTCCACCATGGGTGCGACGGAACGGCGGCGGAGCGAACGGTGGAAGAGAGGCTTCGACACGCCCCTACCTGGCGCACCAAATGTCGGATTCAGGGCTCCGCAGACCCAAGAAAGGTTCGAACTCTGGGGCGTGTGCGAAGAACTCAACCTATCCAGCCAACTAGCTCGTCGCCCCATGGTAGAGCTCGATGCACATGAACAAGATGAACACGGCAGCTTACGCAGGTTCGGGCCACCTCGCGGTGTAAGACCCTACTCCTGCTTTTGTGGTGGATTGGCCTCACGAGGGGCTGAGGATGAACTAGTACAAGGGATGAACAACCTCGCGAGGTTATTCGGTGAGGGAATGAGTCGAGTAGGGATCAGATCGGATCCCTTCTACGGTGGTGGCTAACATATATTTATAGTGTCCTCGGTCCTCTTCCCCCAAAACGTAGGCGGGAAGGGATCCCACAGTGGCCAATTTAAAAGGGGACAAGTAGTACATCTTATCCCGACGAAAGGTGGTCTTCGCCTGCAAAGCTTCTGGTCGTGATGCGGCGGTGGGCTCGGCGATGACATCCGTCCTGCCGCGCTGGTGGCCTTGGTCTCGTTGCACCAGAATGGAAACCTTTGCTAGATTCCTTGGGAACCCACGTCTGTCCTTGCCTCCTTAGCACCAAAGAGGAAACTGCCTTCTCTGCGCCCGCTGGCGCCCGCCTGCCTCGGTCGTCATGGCTTGTGTCACGGTAGCTTAATGAGGCTGGGTACCTGCATAGAAATCTCTGCTCCTCAAGAGGCCACCTGGGGAGGCCGCTCCCTCGGGAGGTCTTGATGTCGTCCACCTCGCGAGGCCTGGCCCCTCGTGAGGGTCTTGTCTTGGCGGTCTCGTAGATGGGCCATACCAGGCCGTCGATGGAGCCAAGCCATGGGCCGCAGGCAGGCAAGTCTGGGTACCCTGGTTCCTAGAACGCCGACACTCTTCCCACTCTTTGATGTTCTTCTTTATCAATACGTGGAGGAGGGTAGATAGCATCCGGTTCGGGACCTCCATTTGGCCATCGGTTTGTGGATGGTATGCCGAAGAAAACAAGAGCTTGATTCCGAGCTTGGCGCATAGCGTCTTCCAAAAGTAGCTTAGGAACTTGATGTCGCGGTCCAAAACAATAGTCTTAGGCACTCCATGTAGACGCAAGATTTCCCTACAAAAGAGGTTTGCAATATGTGAAGCATCGTCTATCTTGTTGCATGGGATAAAATGTGCCATATTAGAGAAACGGTCCACAACAACAAACATGGAATCCTTTCCATTTGGAGTTCTAGGCAAACCAAGCACAAAGTCCATTCTAATATCTTCCCATGGGTGATACGGAATAGGAAGTGGCATATAGAGACCATGGGATTGAGCTTTAGACTTAGCTTTGCGACATGTTGAGCATCGGTTGGTGTAGTGGGAGACATCGCGGAACATCTTGGGCCAAAAGTAGTTCTTGTAGAGCGTAGCGAATGTCTTGTCGCGTCCAAAGTGTCCCATAAGTCCTCCTGCATGAGCTTCTTGCAAAAGTAACAAACGAAGAGAAGACTCGGGTATACATAGTTTGTTAGCTCTCATTAGATAGTCATCCTTGATGTGATATCGTTCCCAAGATGTATGCGTAAAACATTGGTCATAAGGAATAGCAAAAGTAGTATCATGCGCATACAAGTCTTTTATGTGCTCAAAGCCAATGACATTCAATTCAAGTTTAGTAACAAGCATGCATTTGCGGGAAAGAGCATCCGCTACAACATTTTCCTAACCTTTGATGTACTTTATGACATAAGGAAATGTCTCTATGAACTCACCCCACTTGTCATGACGCTTATTCAATTTAGTTTGACCCTTAAGGTACTTAAGCGTTTCATAATCCATATGGATTACAAATTCATGAGGGCGAAGATAATGTTCCCACTCATGCAAAACACGCACTAAGGCATATAGCTCTTTGTCATAGATGGGATAATTGAGTTACGCGCCGGAAAGTTCTTCACTAAAATAAGCAATTGGGCGTTTATGTTGCATTAACACAACTCCTATACCATTGCCACTAGCATCGCAATGAACTTCAAATGTTTTGTCAAAATTGGGCAAAGCAAGCAAAGGAGCATGTGTAAGCAAATTCTTAAGCTCATGAAATGTGGTATCTTGGGATGGTCCCCAAACAAATCGTGCATTTTTCTTACTCAAAGCATGTAAAGGGGATGCAATGGTGCTAAAATCCTTAGCGAATCTACGATAGAAGCCGGCTAAGCCAAGGAAACTTCGCACTTGTTGCAAGTTGGTTGGTTGTGGCCAAGTTTTAATAGCATTAATTTTAGCTTCATCTACATGAACACCCTTAGAAGACACAACGAAATCCAAGAAAACAAGCTTACCAACACCAAAAAGGCTTTGTCCATATTAGCATAAAGTTGCTCTGTTCTAAGAGTTTGCAAAATGGTACTAAGATGGGTGACATGATCTTTGAGAGATTTGCTAAACACAAGAATGTTGTCAAAGTAGACCACAACAAATACGCCAATGTAGGGGTGAAGAACAAAATGCATCACACGCATAAATGTACCTGGTGCTTCGGATAAACCCATAGGCATAACTAGCTATTCATATAAACCAAATTTGATCTTAAATGCAGTTTTCCATTCATCACCTTCTTGTATGCGTATTTGATAATAGCCACTTTTAAGATCAATTTTAGAGAAAATTGTGGCTCCACTAAGTTCGTCTAGCATGTCGTCAATGCGAGGAATAGGATAACTATAACAAACCATGATAGCATTTATGGGTCTACAATCGGAACACATGCGAAAACTACCGTCTTTCTTAGGCACTAGTATGACCGGTACGGCACAAGGACTCAAGCTTTCGCGCACGTGTCCATTGTCAATGAGTTGTTGTACTTGCCTTTGTATTTCCTTAGTTTCTTCTGGGTTGACGTGGTAAGGTGCCTTGTTTGGCAACGATGCGCCGGGTACGAGGTCGATGCGGTATTTGATGCCTCGTAGTGGAGGTAGTCCCGGAGGTAGTTCATCGGGGAAACGTCCTTGAATTCCTGCAATAGAGAAGACAACACTAAAGGTAGAGGGTGAGAGGTGTTAGTTGTTGTTGCCTCGTCCTTGCACAATAGGACATAGTGCATAACACTTGATGGGTTCTCACACACTTCTCTCATCTCACTTTTGGTAGCGAATAGCACTAAGTTTTTCTTGTCGCTTATCGTGGAGGCACTCAATTTTGGCTTGTGGCGCTCACTCTCTTTTTGGTGGTTCGCTCTCTCACTATTCTCTTCATGATGGGTGGTTGCTTGCTTATCGGCGATCACTTGGCTTGGTGACATAGGTCGTAGCACATACTCCTTTCCCTTCGTCTTGAAGCTATAGTGATTGGTTCACCCGTTGTGGATGACGCCTCGGTCGAATTGCCATGGACGTCCAAGTAGGAGATGGCAAACGTACATGGGAACCACATCACACTCCAAGGTGTCTTCGTATGCGCCTATCTTGAAGGAGACTTGAATGGTGTGCTCCACTTCTATGGTGTCGGAGTCGCTAAGCCATTGGACCTTGTAGGGGCGAGGGTGCTTCATCTTGACCAATTGTAGCTTGGAACATAGCTCTTCACTTGCCAAGTTGTGGCAACTTCCTCCATCGATGATGACCTTCACGGAACGACCGTTGATTCCTGCCTTGGTGTGGAAGATGTGGCAACATTGGTCTTCCTCTTGTTGGTGTTGGAGCGTCAAGACCTTGGAGACAACATGGGTGGGGCTCGAATCATTGTCGCAAAAGACTTGATCGTCTTCATCTTCATTCACGCACCTGTGCATGGCCACTTGCTCGAGGGCTTCCATTTCCTCTTCACTCATGGAGTCATAAGTGCCGTCGTCGTTGAGGATCATGGTGTGCCGATTGGTACACTCGAAGGACCTGTGGCCTCGGCCGCCGCATGTGAAGCATTTGATGGAACTTGTCTTGACGGTCTCATCCGGTGGAGTTGTAGATGATGAAGCTCTTGGCTTGAAGTTGCTTGTAGTAGGAGGACGACTTGAGGTTGTCAAAGTTTTCTTGTAACTTGACTTGTCGTCGTTGCTTGTAGAAGGTTTGGTTGAGGTGGACGGTGTTGGAGTCGTTGGAGCTTGGTTGTTGGAGCCGTAGCTCTTGGAAGAGTACTTGGCATACTTGAAGTCATCTTGCACTTGTCGCTCCGCCTTGGTGGCTTGATGCACTAGCTCGATGAGGTTGGAGTAAGGTTGGAAGTCGGCGATCTTCTTGATAGGGTGATTGAGTCCATTCAAGAAACGTGCCATAGTTTGCTCATCATCTTCCGTGACATTGGCTCGTATCATGGAAATCTCCGTTTCCTTGTAGTACTCTTCAACGGTCTTCGTGCCTTGCTTGAGTATTTGTAATCACTTAAAGAGGTCGCGGTTATAGTATGTTGGCACAAAGCGCGCTCTCATAACATCCTTCATTTGATCCCAAGTTGTGATGGGTGGTTCACCTCTTGCTTCTCGGCGCTCGATGACTTGCTTCCACCAAATGAGGACATAGTCTTCGAACTCAAGAGATGACATGGCGATCTTCTTCTCTTCCTCATAGTTGTGCAAACGAAAGATCTTGTCAACCTTCAATTCCCATGAAAGATACTCTTCTGGATCATTGCTTCCAGAGAACTTGGGTATGGTGAACTTGAGCTTGCTGTAGCGTTGCTCTTCATTGTGTTGGGGTCGAGGGTGATGGCGCCGTTGACATGGACGATTGTCAACCTCAAGTTGCTCTTGGCGTGGAGGATTCCCATTGTCTTGTTGCTCTTGGCGAACTTGTGGTTCTTGTCGAGTTTGTTGTTCTTGTCTAGCTTGTGGAGGAGCTTGTGGAGCTTGTCGGTGCAAATGTGCTTCATGTCGTCGTTCTTGGATTTCTTCATGAAGTGCTTCTTCTTCTTCTCGGACACATCGGTTACAGGCGGCGAAGACACGGTTGCTGTCGCAGAGGGCACATTGCGCCTCACGGGCTTGTCCTTCATGCCATTGTTGCTGTTGTTGACGGAGAGTGTCGGCGTCTTGCTCGTCTTGGTGTTGGCGTTGCCGCTCTTGCATTTGCTCTCGTTGGCGTTGGCGTTCTTGCTCTTACACTTGTTGGTGTTGGTGTTGCCTTTCTTGTGCTTGCTCGAGGGTAGCTTGATTTTGACGATGTCGATGTTCTTGCTCTTCAAGTTGCTCTTGTGGATCAATGCCGTGTAGAGGATTGCGGTTTGCTTGACGGTCTTCGCGCGTGGCTCGACGAAGAGTGTTCGATGTCGGTGTACTTGAGCCAGAGATGGTGTCGTAGGAATGTCGACTCGAGTGACTCCGTCTTGAATAGGACAATGAGGTAGAAGACTGGTTGACCATCATGGCTCGTATGTCTTCCTTGAGAGATGCATTGATGTGCCGAAGTAGTCTCTTTTACGTTGCTCGGATTGTCACAAGTCAGAAGTGAGTAGGTCGATGTGGTTGCCCAATGCTTCATTCTCTTGATGTAAAGCTCTTTACGCGCCGAAGAGGTGGTTCTTCGTGACGTACTTGTTCGGGTCCTCATCTTGCTCGATCAAGAGTGGGTTGGTAGAAGTACTTGGCTTATCCATCATTCCAAGTAAATGTGTGAGTGGGAGAAAGAGGAGAACTATACCAAATGTACCTTGACCGATGTTGAGAATGGATCAATGATCACTCAATGATGTAATAAGGAAATAGCACAATTGGTACCGGTTCCCGTCAATTTCTCACACCTACACAAATAAAGCCTTTGGTGGAGCTTGGTTAGGATGGTGGACAAAATTTATGCGATTGTTAGTGAGACTCAATAATGTTGGAAAAGATTCGCAAATTTGCAAATGCAACAAGTAGACCACTAGCAAAATGATGGTACACGGAAACACACGCACGGAAAGACAAATGGGGTCGTGCAACCAAAACTGAGCTCAAAATGTGGAATCCACGAAAAATGCTCTTGTTGCACAACTCTAGACAGACGCTAGCATGATTGCACAATAGGCGGATATGAGACTTGTGCACAATGTACGAAGCAAAAATGCAACGACTTCTATCCCACGTATGCTATATGTATGGTGTTCCGGTGGTATGATCCAAGATGATCGAGTATGACAATCTTAATGTAGTATGATGCTATGGTTCTTGCTTAAAAGCTCTTTGCTTATCTTTCCCTTTTTCTTAAAAGCTTGTTTGGCTCTTTCTCTTTTGAGCTCTTTCTTTGGCCTCTTATGCAAAACTTCACGAACCAAGATAGCAATTGTGTATATGCGATGACAACCTTGTGGCACAAGATATGATACCAAGATACAGATACCAAGATGATGTGATATATGCAATGAGATGATGATCAATAATGTGCACAAGTAACGTTGCCGGCAATACTCAATGGCTAGTCTTGATGGGTAAGCGACGCAAAAGGTAGGCTAATGTGGATTATCAATACAATGGCAAGGAGTACACAAAGGTGTCGTTGAAGTTACCATCCTTGCTTACGGTCTCGGGTGTCAAGATTGTGAAGTGGTCGATGTCGATGACCAAGATGAGCGGCGGTGATGTCATTGTCGAACCGTCCCTAAGTAGCCAAAACACGTTAGGAAACGAAAACCGCAACTCAAATTCTCAAAGAACACAACGTGTCAAAATCGTTGGAGGTGGTAGCGGGTAGCGATGGTGGTTGCGGAAAGTGGTGGTGGTATGCGGGAGTATTGGTCATATGCCCGGTCAAAATTGGCGAAAGTTAGGCGGAAGAAAGGGTAGTGGATGAGGTGATGCTGCGGGAAGCCGGATGTCCGGGCTGTCGGACCGGATGTCCTGGGGGGCGGATGTCCGGGCTGTCGGGCCGGATGTCCGGGGCTTCAGATCCGTGATGAACTTTGGGGAACTCGTGGGGAAGAGAAAATTTTGGGGCAAAATTTGAGGGATTTCGTGGATGGAATTGGGGGGAAAGTTAGGGGAAGCTAGATTTACGAGTAACACATGAAATCCACGGATCAAATCCAACAAAACATCATCACACCAACAAATCACAAAAAAAAAATGGGAGGGATATTTTTGTGGGGATTTTCGAAATTGGGACAAAACACAACAAAACAAGGCTAGAAAATGGGGGTAGGGGCTCCAAATTCATGATCAACCTTGGCTCATGATACCAAGATGATGTAGGGTGGAAACCCTAAGGCCGATCTTTCACGGAATGGAGGGGATTCTATGAAGAACACGAAGAACACGAGGGGAAACATGAGGGAAATCATGAGGGGAAACACTCAAATCAATGAGAACGATCACACATGTGATAGATCCATGAACAATACGAGTGATACATGATTCAAATGCAACAAAGGATGATACAACAGGTAACTAGTTCATCTCCGCGAGGAGATCTTGAGGGGTCTTCCCATGAGGGGTCTTGAATCCAAGGATGGATCTTCTCCGAAGAGGCCGTGGTCTCTCCAAGGAGTAGGACCAAATGGATGAGCAAAGCTCTATCTCTATAATGAGCTATCACAATGCTAACCCAGAAACATTGGGGAAGAGGAGTATATATAGTCTAGGGGGGCGAAGGCATACATGGGCTTCGGCCCTTTACACTATGCGCAGACAGGGGGAGTCGAACGTCCGGGCATCGGGCCGGATGTCCGGGCCTTCGCGAGGTGCTGGATGTCCGGGCACGGGGGCCGGATGTCTGGGCTGGTGGGGTCCAGTTTCTGTGCTCTCTGGATAGGCGATGTCCAGATGTCTGGGCTGGGGTCCGGATTTCTGGGCTAGAGGTCAGATGTCCGGGCCTGAGGCCGGATGTTCGGGCCGTGTAGACTTGGCTGTTGGGCCGCTGCTGCTGCCGACACCTCCAGGGGCCGGATGTCCAGGGTCCTGGCCGGATGTCCGGGTCCTGGGAGCTGTTCTCGATTCCTTCTGTTGGTTCTCTTCATCCATGAACTTGTAGACTTGTTCATCTTCACGTGCATCTTCGAGAGGGTTTTCTTGGTACCTGATCATGCACAACATTCCGGACTTAGGTAGTAGCCATGTCTCGAGAGGATCATATGGAATATCACTAAGGAGAAATGTCACCTCGTTCTCGAGAGCTCTAGCACGTGCTCATGTCATCGGTCCTCTTGGCACTTGGTGAGACAATGGTAGGTCCATGGGGATGTCCCTGGATGCTTCGCATCAGTAGGTTCATCTCATGACTCAGTGAAAAGGCCTTGCCGCTTTACCAATTGACGAAGAAGTCTGATAGGTTCGAGTGGACTCCCGAAGAGCAGGCTGCGTTCTAGGAACTTAAAGCCTTGCTTTCCACCTAGCCGGTGCTAGCTGCTCCGAGCAGCAAGGAGCCTTTGCTCTTATACATCACGGCCACGAGCCAAGTTGTTAGCATGGTCCTCACTATGGAACAGGAAGAACAAGGCAAAGCCTTCAAGCTCCAACGACCGGTCTACTACATCTCTGAAGTCCTGAAGCCTTCCAACCAAAAGTATCCATATTATCAGAAGCTAGTATACAAAATCTATCTAACTGCAAAGAAGGTGGCGCATTATTTTCAAGAACACTCGGTCACGGTGATAAGTGACGCCCCTCTATCTGAGATCATGAACAACAGAGATGCCACTGGCCGAGTGGCAAAGTGGGCCATTGAGCTCCTCCCGCTGGACATCAAGTTGTAAGCCAAGAAGGCCTTCAAGTCGCAAGCCCTGGTAGATTTCCTCGCCGAGTGGATTGAGCAAGAGCAACCTATTCCAAGTGTTCCCGAACACTGGACGATGTTTTTTCGATGGCTCCAAGATGCTCCACGGCTCCGGGGCCGGAGTGTTCTTGGTGTCCCCTAAAGGCGACCGACTCAGTTATGTGCTTCAGATTCACTTCGACTCCTCCAACAATGAAGCCGAATACGAAGCTCTCCTGTATGGGCTGTGAATGGCAATTTCTCTGGGAATTCACCGACTGATGGTCTATGGCGACTCAGACCTAGTGGTGAATCAAGTCATGAAGGAATGGGATATCCGTAGCTCGGCGATGACTGGCTACTGCAATGTCGTCAGAAAACTAGAAAAACACTTTCAAGGGCTGGAGCTCCATCACGTGCCATGACTCAAGAACCAAGCAGCTGACGACCTGGCCAAGATGGGCTCCACTCAGAAGACGATGCCCAAGAATGTGTTTCTCGAACACTTACACTCACACACAATCAAGGAAGATCCTTTTCTGGAGGAGCCCCCACAACCAGTCGGTCCTTCCAATCCGACTGAAGTAGACATTCCTGCAGTAATTGATTTGGTTCGAGAGCTCCTTGTCATCACTCCCGAGTGGACTGGGCCGTACCTGGCGTACCTGCTCCGGCAGGAACTCCCAGAAGATGAGGATGAAGCTCGAAAGATCGTCCGTCGATCCAAGGCTTTCACCATCATGGGAGACCAACTGTACAAGAAGAGCATGACCGGAGTCACTCGGTGATGCATATCACCGGAGGAAGGGCAACAAATTCTGCAAGAGATTCACTCAAGAACCTGTGGTTACCATGCATCCTCTCGGACCATGGTCGCCAAAGCATTTAGGGCCGGGTTCTATTGGCCCCGGGCTAATGAGGCTGCTCGGGATATAGTGGATCAATGCGTCGGGTGCCAGTTTTACGCGAACCAGTCGCACAAGCCGGCGTCCGCTCTAAAGACTATTCCTCTCACTTGGCCATTCGCCGTCTGGGGACTCGACATGATTGGCCCTCTTTGGACCGGGGCGAGCGGCTTTACACACTTGTTGGTGGCAGTGGACAAGTTCACCAAGTGGATCGAAGCCAAGCCAAAAAAGAAGTTGGACTCAGCCGCTGCCATTCAGTTCATCAAGGAGATAATTTTCACTTTCGGAGTCCCGCACAACATCATCACCGATAATGGGTCTAACTTCAACTCGTACGAGTTCCGTGAGTTTTGCTACACCCAAGGCACTCGGGTTGATTACGCCTCTGTGGCACACCCGCAGTCCAATGGGCAAGCCGAGCGAGCGAATGGGCTCATACTCCAAGGATTGAAACCTCGCCTCATGTGCGACCTGACTCATGAAATAGGAACCTGGGTGACCGAATTACCGCCAGTCCTCTGGGGATTGCGGATGACCCCGAATCGATCCACCAACCGCACCCCATTATTTATGGTGTACGGGTTAGAAGCGGTCTTGCCGAGTGATCTGCTCCACAACTCTCCCCGAGTGGATCTTTACTCAGAGGCCGAGGCCAAGGAGGCAAGGCAGGATGGCTAAGACCCTTTGGAGGAAGAGCGTGAGCTAGCGCTTATAAGATCAACATTGTACCAACAAGATTTGCGTCACTACCACGATAGACATGTCAGAGGACATGCCTTCCAGGAAGGAGACCTGGTCCTCCGAGTGGATCAACAGAAACCTCACAAACTGGCGCCCCCCTGGGAGGAGCCGTTCGCCATATCTAAGGTCTTGCACAATGGAGCATACAGACTATACAACTTTGCCAAATGAATAGAAGAGCCCCGAGCTTGGAACACAGATTTGCTCCATAAGTTTTACACTTAGAATAAAATTTCTCCCTTGTAATAGTTAGTCCAAATGAACTTAGATGAATAAAAGTCTCACTTTTCCCCATATATATCGTCTAGTTTGGCCTACGGTCACGTTTCACTCAGGTGACTAATCGCATTCGGAAACTAACACACCTCCAGTGGGTGAAGAGAGCAGAATGCTAAGCTGCGAACCAGTTTTCACCTAAGTTAAAAAACAATATGAGTGAGGATCTGCTCCACACTTGGGGGCTTAGCTGCGAACCAGTTTTCGCCTAAGTTAACAAACAATTCGAGTGAGGATCTGTTCCACACTTGGGGCTTAGCTGCCAACCAGCTTTCGCCTAAGTTGAAAAACAATCCTAGTGAGGATCTGCTCCACACTCTGGGGCTTAGCCACGAACCAATTTTCTCCAAAGTTAAAAAACAATCTGAGTGAGGATCTGTTCCACACTCAGGGCCTAGCTGCGAACTAGCTTTTGCCTAAGTTAAAAAACAATCCGAGTGAGGATCTGCTCCACACTCGGGGGCATAGCCGTGAACTAGTTTTCGCCAAAGTTAAAAAACAATCCGAGTGAGGATCTGTTCCACACATGGGGGCTTAGCTGCGAACCAGCTTTCGCCTAAGTTAAAAAACAATCCAAGTGAGGATCTGTTCCACACTCGGGGGCTTAGCTGCGAACCAGCTTTCGCCTAAGTTAAAAAACAATCCGACTGAGGATCTGCTCCACACTCGGTGGCTTAGCTGCGAACCAGTTTTTGCCTAAGTTAAAAAACAATCTGAGTGAGGATCTGCTCCACACTTGGGGGCTTAGCTGCGAACCATCTTTCGGCTAAGTCAAACAAAAGCATAGAAAGCAAATAAACTCTCAAAGGAGCAAGAATCAAGTTTTCGATCTGGCCGAATGTTTTCGAGCAAAAGTTAAACGAGCCCCAGGCTCAGCAAAGTATCTCATTACATCAACCACCCGGCATTCTGGGGCCAATTCAGTCAAGTGTTTTAGGCCTCAAGCGGAGGGCTAGCTGGGTCAACAAAAGTCTCCAGGTCGATCCCGTCGGCGATGCGAGTGGCGGCTTTGGCAAAGGTCTCCATGAAATCCTCAAACTTGAGGTTCTTCTTGTTCATCACTCGGAGTCCCTTCAGCTTCTCCTCGTCAACGTTCTTGCAATGAACACAGACAAGTGAAAGCACCATGTCAGCACCACTCCGAGCGGCGGACTTCTTCCAAGCTTTCACCCGGGCAGGGACTTCATTCAGCCTTGTCATAACTGACTCTGGGTCCATCTGGGTCTCCTCGCCTGGCTGCAATTCCTTTTCAATCCGGCCCATGACACCTCGGGTCTGAGTGATATAGCCCAGTGCGTTCTCCTAGTGATACTCCAATCGAAGGATGGCAAGTGCCGCTTTGTTGGCGATGAGTGACCTAGAAGGGTTCAGGTCCCTCTCTATTCTCTGCAACTCTAGTTCCTTGCTGTAGCAATGCCCTGGTTGGAAGAAGACAGCCCATGAGCAAATGATTGAGAAAGATTTGGTGGCATATGGAGTTCACTCGGTCGAGGAAGAACTTACCGATGAGTTTCTCGCTAAACTCCTCGCAAACCTCCTCCATATGTGTTTCCAGGGCAACCTTGTTTTCAGTCAGCTATGTAACCTTCTCCTCCACCGTCTTTTTCTCCTCGGTGAAGACGCTTGCGACAGCCTTGAGGTTCTTAATCTCCTCCTCCAACTTGCCGACTTAAGCCAACTTATCCTCGGCAAGCTTGGCCTTGGTCCTAGCCTCCTTCTGGGCTAATGCCAGATCCTTGTCCCTGTTCTCCAGAGCCTGCTTCATAGTTTCTAAAGAAATAGAAGTCCTGAGCCTCGTTATGAGTTGGGTATTCTCACTACGAACATCTGTCGAGGCGGAGCAACTCAGATCAAAGATGAAAACATATTACAATTACCGACTGAAGGAAATGACTCACCTCCCAGAGCAGTTTTCTCCTTCTCCAGTCGGGCACTCTTGAGCTTCTCAGCATCCAGATCCAGTCAGAGGGAGATCACCTCCTTTTCCAGCGCAGCGTAATGGGATCCCAATTCACAGGTTCTCTGCAGCATACAAGAAGTAATCAGTCACTGCCCCAAAGGAAAAATCAAAGCACTAACATACAAACACCTTGTGGATCACAATCGAGTGGGACAAGTTGGATCAGTACGAGATCCTGAAGTACCCTTGATGCTGAGTGAAACAAGTTGGATTAGTACCGGATCCTAAAGTACCCTCGGTACCGAGTGGAACAAGCTTGACCAAAACCAGATCCTAAAGTACCCTGGGTACCGAGTGGAACAAGCTTGACCAATACAAGATCCTAAACTACCCTCGCTACCGAGTGGATCAAGCTTGACCAGTACCAAATCCTCAAGTACCTACTGACTACCGAGTCGATCACGCACTACCGAGTGGAACAAGCTCGATCAATACCAGATCTTGAAGTACCCTCTGATCTATTCTCACTCGGTTAGCCATTGAGTTGACGATGAAGAAGATTGAGGACAACAACACAAGACGATCTACTTGATTCGGCTAACTTCCGAGTCAGCAATGAAGAAGATCTTACCTATCGACTCATTAGTGAACGGGTGTCGTCGAGTGTCCTGAATGCCTAAGCGACAATTCTAAAGGCTACCACCGATTGCCCGCAATCGATGGTAGTCTCGGGGACTACACCTAGTGGGTGCACTCAGTGTGCCCCCACTGGAAAGTGACTCATTGATGAGCTAAAAAAAGGGTAGCCTCATGGCGAAGCAACCATAAGTTCTAAGACTACCACCGACTGTCCCAGTCAATGGTAGCCTCGGGAACTACACCCAGTGGGTGCACTCAGCATGCCCCCACTAGATCATGTCCACTCGGCTATGCTCCGGCTCGACCCCGAGTGAACACAAAAAAAGAGTAATACACGAGAAACTTCTAAGACTACCACCGACTGTTCCAGTCAACGGTAGCCTCGGGGACTACACCCAGTGGGTGCACTCAGCGTGCCCCCACTAGATCATGAACACCCAGTGGGTGTGCCCTGCGCAAACCCACTGACAGGAATCCTACCAAGAGAGAATAAAAAAGAAAAACTTCGACTAAAAGTTATACTCACAATGGTACTTACTCGGAAATTGGTCTCCAACGCCGTGCTAGCGTCATAGGCCTCCGTCAGTCGGCTACACATCAACCCCACCTGGATCAGAGCTTCCTTGCTTGCCCCCACCTGGTCTTCAGGGACATGGTACAGGGGGAAAGAAGTGACCGGAGTTGATGGAGACGCAGAGGCAGGCCTCGGAGCCAGGACCGTTGCCGATCCACTCGGAGGAACCAGTGAGCCCCCTTCAGCCGGGATCACCGCAGTCGTGGACACCGAGCCACTCGAAGCAAGAGGACTTAGCCCCGTAGTTCTTTTGGTGGCCTTCACCGGGGAAACGCAGGTCACTTGGCGAGGGGAAGCATCCGGCATTGGCACATCCCCACTCGGTACCTTCTCCTTGGCGGCATCTGGGTTGGGCGGAGCATTCCTTTCGTCATCATCCAGCTAAATGATTTCTGGTGGAGCTACACGAGTACACGAACCAGAAGAGTCAATGAAGACCAGTCAGAAGATAGTCAAGCACCATGAGCAGTTGGCATAAAGTTACCTTTGGAGGTGGTGGCATCCGCCGCATCAGCGTCATTCGGGCCTGGCTTGCGGGCGTGGAGGTCTGCCGAAGTGGTCGAGGTGTCATTGCTACAAGGGTCAAACAACTCTTGATCAGCAACCGAACCAATGCAAAATAAACAAGGAATTGACAAGAGCACTCATGTCGAGGTCACACGCACTGCCACCTTGATCCGCGGCACCGCAACCTTTCGGGGCTTGGAGGTGATCTGCTTGGGCTGCTTCTCTGCCGAGCTCTCAGCTTCAGCACGAGCATGCTTTGAGCTCCGAGTCGCCCGGCCAGAAATAGTCGGCTGCTGCCCCACTCGCCTTGCCCTTTGGATCATGCAACACCTTGGAGCGGGGTTCCTTGGGAGCTTCATGAGATGGGGAGGACTCTGCCTCCTCCCCCTCCTCAGAGCTCTCCTCCTCGTCGTCATCGCTCTCCTCCTCCTCGTCACTCTCATCGTCATCGGACTCCCCCAAGTACCGTTGCTTGGTGTCACTCGTCACGTCTTCGGGTGACCGGTCCACCACCGGGATCTTGGAGATCATCTTCGGGAAATCCTGAAGGGCAAATTCATCACAACAACTAAAGTGAGATACATATGAAACTATGCACGCATGGACTGACTGAGCGTCATGTACATACCTCTAGGGGCTGCAAGTCTTTGGAATATGGAGGCACCCTCCTATTCCCCCTCGGGTTGTCTTGGGTGCAGGTGATGGCCTTGATCTTGGCCCCCACGTCCGTCTCGGCAAGCTCCTCAGGATGCACTCGGGTGGGGTCACTCGACACCTCATACATCCACATCGGATGGACCCTGGCCTGTAGCGGCTAGATCCGCCGAGTGAGAAACGCCTCCAGCAAGTCCATCCCATTGACGCCAGCGTTCATGGCGCTAATGAGGGCAGTGGACAAGATGTCGACCTCCGCCTTCTCCTCCTTCGCCACAGAGAGCGATGGAGGAGTCTCACTCTCTCCGAGGAGTACGGTGGGAGGCCTGACCGAGTGCTGGCGCTGGGGACATCCCTGAAGTATAACCAGGTGCCCTGCCACCCCTTGACGGAGTCAGGGAAGCTCATCTTTGGGAAGGATCTTTGTCCATGAACCTGGATGCCCAGAAACCCGCACAGCTGGGTGACGTTGGTCTTCTCACCAGTCGGCGAGTTTTTCTTGACGGTCATCAACCAACAAGTGAAGATATACTTGAAGAGGCCCTAATGGGGTGGGGAACCCAAGAAGTTCTCATAGAGAGAGACAAAGGCTGAGAGGTAGATAATGGCGTTCGGAGGAAGATGATGAAGTTGCGCGCCGAAATAATCAAGAAAACCCCCGCTCGACGTGGGTGACGAGCAGGACGCCCTCGTCCTCTTGAGGCGCCGGCTAGACCTCCCCCGCGCCCAGGTGACGCCACCCTTCATGCAGAATCAGACCCACCTCTGCAAGCTCCTCCAGTCGTCGAGCCGAGACGCGCGACGGGATCCAGTCCTCTGCCGTGCCACCGGCCGCCGCACCGGAGGCGAAGGAGGAAGCCTTCCCCTCTTTCTCCGCCTTGGCTGTGGAATCCCTCGCCATCGCTGCGCACTCGAGAGGAGAAAAGAGGCGGAGGAGTCAGAGCAAGGAGAAGGGGATCTGACGGCCGGACCTCTGTCTCTAGATCTTTTATATCACCGGACAAAATCTCCAGCCGGATCTGTCACCGTGAATCCCTGGATCAACGACCCGCGCGAAGGGGCTTTGCACAGAGCAGGCATAACACATGGCGGGGATCATGCACACAAATAGAGGAGCCATGCCCCCACTTTCCCACTAACGCACGACATTACCACTTCTGCGTGTGAACACGCGAATTCAAATCCCGAGATTTCTGGGACGAATCAATCCGATTGATTACTTGCAGTTCCTTTCCTAAGGGACACACATCAATCCGACTGATCACCCTCCGTGGGGACCCGTGCACTCGGCCACGTTAAACACCTGACTGAAGTCTTCTTCAGGATCGTTATGTGACGAACTTGACGCCCCTCCGCGGGTTCACTTGGCCCTCTCAGTAGGCTCCAAGGCGCATGACTCGTAAACCTGAACTCGTAGCAGGACTGTGCTGGCGTTCCCCTAGGATATGGAGTGGCATCTCTCCGGAGAGTCAAACCACATGCCGGCGTCGCCACTCGGGTTATAATGGCATGCCCGCACTCCGGCCTCTAGTCTATCTCCTCCGAGAGACAAAACGAATGCTACAGGGTTTTTCTCGATGATTAACAATACCCGGTCATCTGGGTAAACCTAAAGTCCAGAATCCGTTGTGTTTTCGCCCAAGGAACAAAACCATGATTCGGAAACATATTCCAAGTGCCCCAGTAGCACTCGAACTCAACTAAGGGATCGGTTTATTTGTCCTATGAAATCCCAACCGATTCGGGGGCTAATGATGTGGTCACCTACTCCAGGTAGGGTCAAGGACCCATCATTCGGGACCCACATAGGGCCCATCACCATCATAGGTAGGTCCCTGGACCATGCCAACATTCGGATGCATACATAAAGAAGTCCACTCAGACAGCCCGACGGCACTCGGACGACCACACGTCACTTGGCTGATGGACCACCACTCGGACATAGAAGGCAGGAGGACGTCATGGGAGCTGCAACGGTCGAGGGATCCTAAGTCATCCATTAAGTAGAGTCATAGCTACCGTTACCTATAACTGCTGTAGTAGAGGCTCATTATACTAGTAACTGACTCATTCAATGTCATTAATTGCCTCGGCGGCGTGGGAGACATGGGCTGCAGCGCGCTCTATATAAGCCACACCCTTCTCCATAGCTAGGCAACGAGCAACCTTTGTAACCATATATATCATATCAAAGCAAGCCTCAGGGCACGAGATGTAGGGCTTTTACCTCCACCGAGTGAGGGGCCTGAACTTGTTAAACACCGAGTGTTACACCTGCGTCGTAGCTAGGTTCTGCCCCTTATTCGTACCCCTAGTACTCATTGTTAGGATCATAACCCCGACAACACCATGTATGGATCAGTACACTCGGGAGTGATGATAAAGATCTCTTGAACCAGGTCAATTACCGTAGGGATGTCTACTTCACTCAGATTGGAAGGACCGACTGGTTGCGGGGGCTCCTCCAGAAAAGGATCTTCCTTGATTGTGGGCGAGCGTAGGTGTTTGAGGAACACATTCTTGGGCACTGTCTTCCGGGTCAAACCCATCTTGGCCAAATCATCAGCCGCTTGGTTCTTGAAGCATGGCACGTGCTGGAGTTCCAGCCCTTCAAAGTGCTTCTCCAGTTTTCTAATGGCATTGCAGTAGCCAGTCATCGCCGGGCTGCGGATATCCCACTCTCTTCATTACTTGGTTGACCACTAGATCCGAGTCGCCATAGACCATCAGTCGGCGAATTCCCAGAGAAATTGCCATTCGCAGCGCATACAGGAGAGCTTCGTATTCGGCTTCGTTGTTGGAGGAGTCGAAGTGAATCTGAAACACATAACTAAGTCGGTCGCCTTTACCAAGACCACTCCGGCCCCGGAGCCATGGAGCATCTTGGAGCCGTCGAAGAACATCGTCCAGTGTTCTGGAACACTCGAGATAGGTTGTTCTTGCTCAATCCACTCGTCAAGGAAATCTACCAGGGCTTGCGACTTGATGTCTTTCTTGGCTTCAAACTTGATGTCCAGCGGAAGGGGCTCAATGGCCCACTTAGCCACTCGGCCAGTGGCATCTCTGTTGTTCATGATCTCAGACAGAGGGGCATCACTTATCACCGTGATCGAGTGTTCTTGAAAGTAATGTGCCACCTTCTTAGCAGTTAGGTATATTCCATATACTAGCTTCTGATAATGCGGATACCTTTGCTTGGAAGGGGTCAGGACTTCAGAGATGTAGTAGACTGGTCATTGGAGTTTGAAGGTTTTGCCTTGTTCTTCCCGTTCCATAGTTAGAACTGTGCTAATGACTCGGCCTGTGGCTGCGATGTATAGGAGCAAAGGCTCTTTGCTGCTCGGAGCAGCTAGCACTGGCTGGGTGGAAAGAAGGGCTTTTAGTTCCTGGAACGCAGCCTACGCTTCGGAGTCCACTCGAACATGTCTGACTTCTTCATCAATCGTTAAAGCGGCAGGGCCTTTTCACTGAGTCTTGATATGAATCTACTCAGGGCTGTCAGGCAGCCTGTGAGGCGCTGTACGTCGTGGAGACGCTCCAGTTGCTTCATTAAGATGATGGGCCCGATTTTCTCAGGGTTGGCATCAATCCCATAATCGGAAACAAGGAAACTGAGTAATTTGCCTCCGGGTACACCGAATGTACATTTAGCTAGGTTGAGCTTGATTCCAAAAGTGTGCAAATTTGTGAAGGTCTTGGCGAGGTCAGCCAGGAGGTCAGAACCTTTCTTGGACTTGACCACGATGTCATCCATGTAAGCCTCCAGGTTCCGACTGATCTATTTCCACAGGCACTTCTGAATCATACACTAAAACGTGGCCCCAACATTTTTTAACCCGAATGGCATAGTGTTATAGCAAAAACACCCGAATGAGGTGATGAATACTGTATTTATTTCATCAGGACCATACATTCGGATCTGGTGGTACCCGAAGTACGCATCTAGAAACGACAACCGCTCACACCCGGGAGTAGAATCTACTATCTGATCTATGCGAGGGAGAGGAAAATGATCCTTCGGCTAGGCCCGATTGATGTGCCTAAAATCTACACACATCCGGAGAGTGTTATTCTTCTTTGGCACTAAGATGACATTGGCGAGCCACTCAGAGTGGTACACCTCTCGGATGAACTCGGCGGCCAAGAGCCGCACTATCTCCTCACCAATCGTCTTGTGCTTCTTAGCGGAAGATCATTGAAGGTGCTCCTTGACGGGCCTCACCGTCGAGTCGACACGGAGTCTGTGCTCGGCCAGCTCCCTAGGAACACCCGGCATGTCAGAAGGCTTCCATGCAAAAATGTCCCAGTTCTCACGGAGGAACTGGACGAGCTCGGCTTCCTATTTGCTGTCAAGGGTGGTGGAGATGTTGGTCGGGGCAGCGTTCGGATCTTCGGGGTGGATGTGCACCGGCTTCGTCTCCCCTGCCGACTAGAAAACGGATTCCACAGTCGCCTTCTTGGACTTCAACAACTCACTCGAGTCCACCGCCTTCTTGTACTCGTCCAACTCGGCCATCGCCATCTGTTCATCAGCAATCTAAGAGCCCTTCTGGAGACACTCCTCGGCTAACTTCCGATTGCTCGTGATAGTGATCACACTTTTCGGCCCCGGCATCTTAAGCTTAAGATGCACGTAACATGGACGGGCCATGAAACGAGCGTAGGCAGGCCTACCCAGGATGGCATGGTAAGCACTTCGGAAGTCTACCACTTCGAAAGTCAGCCGTTCCTTTCGGAAGTTCTTATCTTTGCCTAATACAACATCGAGGGCAATCTGCCCGAGTGATTTGGCCATCTTCCCAGGGATTACCCCGTGGAACTGCATGTTGCTCTTGCTGAACCGGGTCATCGGAATGCCCATTGCCTCCAACGTGTCGGCGCAAATGATGTTAAGCCTGCTGCCACCATCCATTAGAACTTTGCGCAATCGGACTCCACCAATGACTGGGGCTACCACCAAGTCCTGCCGCCCGGGGGTCGGTATGTGGGCCGGGTCCGACTGATCGACGGTCACGGGTGTCTTGGTCCAGTCGAGGTATTTGGTGATAGTCGGAACTGCCATGTTGACCATACCTCTCGGTTAATGACTTTGAGGCGACTCTTGCTCTCGACATCGGCGAAGATCATTAAGACGTTCTCGACGATGGGGTACCCGAAAGTACCTTTGCCTCCGTTGTCATCTTCGTCCTTGTCCCCAGAGGAATCTTGCCACATTTCTTGCTTCAGGAGCCGGCACTTCCGAGTGGTATGCTTGGGCAGAATCAAATTGCCATCCTGGTCCTTCTTCATATGGATCAGGCAGGGTTGATCGAGGATATCACTCTTCTAGGCGACTTGCTTCTTCCCCTTCCAATACTTCTTCTGCTTTTGGGAGCTTTTGCCTTTGCCCTGGCCGGCCAGATCCGCAGCCTGGGCGTTCCCTCTAGCATCGGCCTTCCGCTTGTTCTTTTTGCCCTTGTTGTCCGACTGATGAGCGTCGCCTGTTCGGCTCTTACTGCTTCTCAGTCGGTCTTCCTCTTCATCGTTGGCATACCGGTTGGCTATTTCCATAGCCTGACTAAGAGTCGGGGTCTCAGTTCAGCCAAATTTCATGTTTAGCTCCTGATACCTAACTCCGGCCTTGAAGGCGCAAATTGCCTGATGCTCGGTGACATTCTCCACCATGTTGTGTAAGGTGGTCCACCGCTGGATGTACTCACGGAGATTCTCATTTTGCTTCTGCACGCAGTGCTGCAGCTCGGCTAGGCCACCCGGTCTCTTGTAAGTTCCTTCAAAAGTCTTGACGAACAATCTTGCCAAGTCATCCCAATAGAATATGATGCCCGGTGGGAGCTGCGTAAGCCAGGCCCGAGTAGAGCCTTCCAACATTAGCGGCAAATGCTTCATGGCCACATTGTCCTTGCCGCCACCAATCTGGACCGCCACTCGGTAATCTTCCAGCCAAATCTCAGGCTTGGATTCGCCAGTGAACTTGTTGATCCCCGTGGCCAACCTGAAGTTGTTGGGAATCTCAGCTGCTCGGATGTAACGGCTGAAACACTCGGGACCTGATGGTATGGAGCCACCTGGTACATCGTGATCTTGGACCTCTTGCAGGGCTCGGCCTCTATCAACCAAGCTCTGAGCGAGAATTGATGTCACATTGAACTTCGGGTCGCGAGTGTCCCTCGTGGGACATGTGGGGCTTGGCCTGCGATCGCTGCCATGTGATCGCCTATCGTCGTAGGGCTCGCGCCCGTACGCGCCATCTCGTGGTGGAGGCATCAGGGCGCGGTCGTAATCGTCATGACACCGGGGCGACATGACTCGATCGCTCCTCTGATCTGCATGATGATCTCTCGAGGAGGAAGTGACTCGACGCCTGCCAAAGCGGAGTGTGCTGTGCACCAACTGAACGGTTTCCGCGCGCACGGATGCGCTATGGATCCGATCTCTAGACTGAGTCACTGCCGCATTTTGCGTCCGCGCCGTCTTGAGGAGTGCCTGGATCTGCCGAATCCCTTCCCCGGCCATAGAGCCAGATGGCTGGATGGAATCCGTGACCAGAGTGGCAGCTGCCAGATTTTGCAATGGAGTATTGAGGACTTGATACTTATGAGGCTGGTCGCTTGAGTAGAGCGGATGCTTGTGCCGACTGGAATAGGGGTAGCGGTGCTCACGCTCGTCCAACTCCCTTTGCAGCCGTTCAAGGCGATTACGCTCGGCCAGGGTGGCCAGGCGAGTCAACTCCATGGCCAGCGCCTCAGGAGTAGTTCTGGTGTGGGAGTGCTCAGGAGCTGGTCATTCCTACAACGGAGCTCATCCCGCTGCTCCCGAGTGAGAGCCTGGGGTACGTATGGCTCATGGCCATCGGCGCCGCCGTCGGTGTTGTGTGATGCACTCGCATGGCCATCCATGTATCCTGGGGGCGCGCGATGCTCATCGTTGTCTGCCATAAGAACCTCAGCGGTTGACTCGGTGCTTTCGCACTCGGACCCCTCAAAGGAATCGTCGAGTGATCCCTCTAAGAGGTTGAGGGCAGGCTCATTGTGCTCGAGGGCCGGCACATGTTTCGTCGTGGTGTGGACGGCCATGACATGTTTTATCCAGCGCTGCAGCCGCGAGCGCCCAGAACGCTTGCGATGACGCGTGATGGTGGGGTGGACAACCACTTGGTACGGAGTCGAGGGCTGTCGGAGGAGGACTCCGTATGATGATGCGCGGAAATGTGTCGTGCTGCGGACGGGCAATGCCTCCACGTCTAGCGGGGCCTCGTGAAGCCACGCTGAGTGATCAGCGATGAAGGAGATTGCCCCGAAATGGATTTCGCTGCCGACTGACATGATGATGAGGAAACCCACTTACGCCGTGAAATTTTGCTAGATAGCTAGCCCCATGGTGGGCGCCAACTATCGGGGTTATGATCCTGACAATGAGTACTAGGGGTATGAATAAGGGGCAAAGCCTAGCTACGGCGCAGCTGTAACACTCGGTGTTTAACGAGTTTAGGCCCCTCTTAGCGGATGTAAAAGCCCTACGTCTCGTGCCTTGAGGCTTTCTTTGATTTGGTGGGTATGGTTACAAAGATTACTCGTGCCTGGCTATGGAGAGGGGTGCGGCTTATATATAGAGTCCGCCGCAGCCCCATGTCTCCCACAGCGCTGAGGCAGTTAATGACATTGAATGAGACAGTTACTAGTGTAATGAGCCTCTACTACAGCAGTTACAGGTAACAGTAGCTATAACACTATTTAGTGGATGACTTAGGATTCCTCGATCGTTGCAGCTCCCATGACGTCCTCTTGCCCTCTTATGTCCGAGTGGTGATCCATCAGCCGAGTGACATGTGATTGTCCGAGTGCCGTTGAGCTGTCCGAGTGAACCTCCTGATGTATGCATCTAAATGTTAGGTTGGTCCAGGGACCTACCTATGATGGTGATGGGCCCCATGTGGGTCCCAAATGATGGGTCCTTGACCCTACCTAGAATAGGTGACCACATCACTTCCCTCTTTGGATTTGATGGACTCAGAACATATACAACTTGATTCAGCTTTTTCAGCCGAAGCACTTTCATGTTCCGAATCATCCTTCTTTTCAATGATTCTACCAATTGGCAATGCTTATTTTATTTGAGCCAATTCTTTTTCTGTTTGTCTCTGGTGGCGAGCGGAAAAATTGGCATTAAGCTTTTTCTCAACTCAGCCCACTCCAGATATGATTGCCCCCTAATGATTTTAGATTCTTTCGGCAATGAATAACGGGTGTTGCCGAAACTTTGCAATTGTGTACGGTGTGTATAATATGATGTAGTACTAGGTGAAGGCATATGCATTGTTGTAAAACCATATTTTTTCTTGCCAATTTTATCAATTGGCAAAGATTCGTCTTCTTGCAAAACTCTAGCTTTTATTGCCGCATAATCAGGAAATAGCCCCTTTTCATGTTGTTAAGGGCAAAGAGCACTAATCCTCTTATTTTGGGCTAAACTCTTCAATGCAGCCACCACTACCTCATTTTCTACAATATTGGGTGCAACTGATCTTGTAAAATTTACATTTATTCGGCTATGACCAGGAAGGTGTGAAGCCGAATTATGAACATCTACAGTTCTGTATGGTGCTGAAAAATTATGAACATGAGGTGTAGCATATGACGGTTGAGAGTAACTGGCCGAATAGCTAGTAGTAGCATGGCCAATTCTCCCATCCATCGGCATGGTTCAACTTGTATATTGCAAATTAGTTGCTGATGAATAAAAAGGTGAAACACTTTGCCACATGCTATTGGAAGTTCCTACACGAGGTGTTTCAACATGATCGACCAAACTCATCATGTCGTTCATCGGCATAACAATTTGTGGGGTTGCCGATGCATGAAAGTTGGAGTACATATGGTGCATGTTACTAGTATCATAAGAAGTTGAAGCATGTAAATCTCTTTGAATCGGCCTTTGCACATAATTAGATGCATGATTGAAAAAATTAGGGTTGGCCAATAGAGTATACTCATTGAACGATCTAGTAACACCATATGAATTATTTGCATCTACAGTACTAAATTGGGTATTCATATTACCTTTGTAGATTGCAAACCCTAGATGACGATCTCTTCGTAGCAAGGACGGGCTGGAGACCGTTCAAAGCTTCGTCCCCAGCGGAGTCGCCAAAAAGTGTGTTCGCACACAAACACATCACCATGTACCTCCAATGCCGAGGGTGATGCACGGCAGCTCACGTCGAAGGAGACTCATCTGAAAGTGCGGTACGCAAGCAATCCGGTGGGCGCTTTTGTAGACCCGAAACCCCACACGCCCAGGAGGGACCCTGTCAGGGTGCGTGGCGGCTATGGGCTGCCCTAGGTCGACCTGATCGCCCCTAGAGCCTCGAGGTTCATCGCCCTGCAACAAGAAGAGCGAGGAAGAAGAAGAACAAGGGAGAGATATAAAATTAAGGTAAAAGTGGTAGATGATTTGTTCGATTGTGTGTTGTTCAATCGGCCGTCACCTCTCATCTATTTATGAGGTGGCTGGACTTCCAATACAAGAAAAGGACTCCAAATCCTGTCCAAATCTATCCAAAATTAACCGAATTCGGATTTAGGCAAGTCTGAGACATCAGTTCGGTTTTTGACTCTCACAGGCCACAAACTAGCTCGGATGAAGATGTGACCAAAAGCAAATTTAACCATTTCGACGAGATAAACAACTTTTGTGCTGAACATTTTTCGATTCGAGACTATCTTGAGGGCCGAATCGCTCTCGTGACCCATCAGACATCATCCACACGGGTGTCTGATGCCCCGGGCCAGTTTTTACCCATGATATATCTACAGTGCATTGGCTCCAACTTTTGCATACGAACTCAGAATGAGACGATTTTTATATCAGAATCGATTGTTTCGATGAGGCGAAGAGAATTTGTGTATAAACTTTTCTGATATGACGCCTTTTAGGAGGCATAATCGGCCGAACAGTACTCTCCACACAAAATCCTAGTACTTCGAGCACAACTTCGACCCTCAAGATGAGATCGAATGGCAATGGCCCAAACTTCAAAGATGTTCATGTTGATAATACGGAACGTTTTCATGTAGATCACTTTTCCATTTGAGACCATCTTAATTAAGTTTTTGACTGTGCCAAAATCTGGTGTCAACAGCATTACCTGCCGAGCAGTGTGAAGGAGGGTCACCGGCGAGGAGGCGGCGCTGCAAGCAAGCAGTGAAGGTTTGAACTTGGAAAGGAAGGCGGAAACAGGGGAAATGTGGCTTTTGGTGCCGAAAATTTTGGCTCGGTGCAGCGAAAAACTGGCGCGCAAAGTGTCATCAGACACAGTCCCTTATGCAGCACTGTGTACGATATGTGAACATCACAAACGATTCATATGGCTTGACCCATGTGTGATGAGTTTGAATGTGCAAATTTTGGTCTGAATTTCCCTGGTTACAATGGTCATCCACGTCATTGCATAATTTGGGTACACAAAAGAGCCTACAGCACACCCACACTTCTTAATCGAGCAAGTTCAGCAATTAAACAGAGCTAGCTGACCTAAACATTACTCTAACAAATTAAAGATCGTTGCTCTAAATTAAACAAAGAGTACTACTCCGCCTGGCGCTCATCGATCTTCGCTGCCTCCTCCATGTCCAGCTCACGCCCGACGATCTCCTCGAGAAGGGGCTCCATGGTATCCATCGCACCATACTCGGCAAGCATCTCGCCATCCGTGTCCATCATCTTTTTGGAAAATGCCGCAACAAATAGGGCGTGGGCGGCCATGGTCTTGGCTTGGACGGGCTCCGTCGTGGCAAGGTATGCCACGAAGGAACGGACGGCTACTCGAACACTCTCGGCGATTGCCAACTCTTCGGCCGTGGGTTGCCGACCATTGTCGGAGAAGCTTCATTCGATTTGTGTAGTGACCGCCAGGAGCTGGGCGTGGGCGGCCTCGACATGGTTGTGGGCATCCTCCATCAGGGCTAAGGCCACCGCTGTGGAATGGACAGCTACTATGCCACTCTCGCCAGTTGTTATCCCTGTCGTAAATGTTGTTGCCGCCACCTGAGCAGCAACAGCGGCCGTTTGGGCTGCCTTGGCCGCCGAGTCACAGATTGTGGCCGCGCTCACGCAGGTTATTAGCACTCGCATGGTGATTGCGGCCGTGCTCTCGCCAGAGTGGGCCACCGAAGTTGCCCTCACGATGCGGGTCCATGTCCCCATCTTTCGCCGACGACGATTGAACAGTGAAAAGATATTTGGGGAGCAAGCTAGTGTGCTTGATGTGCCGGCTATGACTGTAGCTGACGTACCTTCTCGCGTAAGCCATATACTACTGCGACGGTGTTCCAAGATATTTTGTACTGCATATCACACGGTTGGTGATAATAAACTATGTGTGATCTACTTAATTTTTTGTCTTGATTTGAAATACATAATGGGGTCACAGCGGCAAAGGAGGGTGTTTGAATTGCAAGAATTTTTATCTGCAGTGAACATGCAACTATAAGTGTGTCATCAAATTTTTTGGAATTATTCAGGGTTTGTTTGGACATTTTTATACATTAATTTGGTTTTCTAGGTATTTCAGGTGCACAATTCAAAATTAAACTACATGCACATGCTCCGGTGCACCAAAATGGGTTGTAAAACCATATATGTGTCCATGGGTTGATGCCTATGTCCCATGCAAGAAATGTGGATGAACTTCAAACACCTCGCACCATGGCTCGCCGGCAAATGTTGAGATACTTGGTTTTGAAATTCTAGTAAATCCAAAACTCGTCTGAAATTCATGAACCTTGGCATGCTATCATGGAATGGCATCAACATGATGTGGTAAAAAAATATGTCCCATTTGGGGCAGGTTTTGGTATAAGCTTCTCACAAACTAGAGCTTCTCACAAGAAGCCTCATGGTTCTGGTAGGGAACGTGTCACCTTTGTGGACGAAACGATATTCGTTGCCTCTTCTTTCTTTCAATTTTTTTCTAGTGTCAACATAGAACAACAGGAGTGTCGTGTTAAATTTTTTGATTTTTTTGGGGATCCTTTGGACATTTTTATACATTAATTGTGTTTTCTAGGTATTTATGTGCATAATTAAAATTTGAACTACAGGCACATGCTACAGTGATGAAAAATGGGTTAAAAAATCGAATGTGTGCCCTTGCTTCCATGCTTAGGTCCCATGCAAGAAATAGGAATGAATGTCAAACACCTCAGCACCGTCGCTTGGCCGCAAACATTGAGATACATGGTTTTTAAATTCTACTAAATCCAAAACTCGTCTGAAATTCATGAAACTTGGCATGCTATCATGGAACGGCATCAACATGCTGTGGTAAAAAAATGTCCCATTTGGGGCAGGTTTGGGTATAAGCTTCTCACAAAGTAGAGCTTCTCACAACAAGCCTCATACTTCCGGTAGGGAACATGTCACCTTTGTGGATGAAAAGATATTCGTTACCTCTTCTTGCTTTCAATTTTGTTTCTAGTTTCAACATAGAACAACAGTAGTGTCGTGTTAAATTTTGGAATTTTTTAGGGTTCGTTGGACATTTTTATACATTAAGTGAGTTTTCTATGCATTTATGTGCATCATTGAAATTTGAACTACGGGCACATCCTCCAGTGCATAAAAATGGGTTGAAAAAATCAAATGTGCATCCTTGGTTGCATCCTTAGGTCTCATGCAAGAAATGGGAATGAATGTCAAGCACCTCGCCACCATCACTCTGCCGCAAACATTGAGATACATGGTTTTTAAATTCTAGTAAATCCAAAATTCGTCTGAAATTCATGAAACTTGGCATGCGATCATGGAACAGCATCAACATGTTGTGGTAAAGAAATTGTCCCATATGGGGCAGGTTTGGGGTATAAGCTTCTCACAAACCAGAGCATCTCGCAATAAGCCTCATGGTTCCGGTAGGTAATGTGCCACCTTCGTGGATGAAACGATATTCTTTGCCTCTTCTTGCTTTCAAATTTTTTTCTAGTGGCAATATAGAGCAACAGGAGTGTCGTGTTAAAATTTGGAATTTTTCTGGGTTTGTTTGGACATTTTTATACATTAACTGAGTTGTCTAGGCATTTTATGCGCATAATTAAAATTTGAACTACATGCAGATGCTCCAGTGCAGAAAAATGGGTTGAAAAATCAAATGTGTGTCCTTGGGTGCATGCTTAGGTCCCATGCAACAAATGGGAATGAATTTCAAACACCAGGGCACCGTTGGTTGCCAGCAAAATGTTGAGATACTTTGATTTTAAATTCTAGTAGATCCAAAACTCGTCTAATTTTCATGAAACTTGGCATGCTATCATGGAATGGCACCAACATGTTGTGGTAAATAAATTGTCCCAGTTGGGGCAGGTTTTGGAATACGCTCCTCACAAACCAGAGCTTCTCCCAAGAAGCCTCGTGGTTCCGGTAGGGAACGTGTGTTACCTTTCTAGACGAAACGATATTCGTTGCCTCTTCTCGCCTTGATTTTTTTCTAGATACAACATCGAGCAACAGGAGTGTTATGTTAAATTTTGGAATTATTCAGGGTTCTTTTGGACATGTTTATGCATTAACTGCTTTTTCTATGCATCTTACGTGCATAATTCAAATTTGAACTACAGGCACATGCTCCAGTGTAGCAAATTGGGTTGAAAAATCATATGTGTGTCCTTGAGTGCATGCTTAGGTCCCATGCAAGAAATGGGAATGAACTTCAAACATCTCAGCATCGTGCCTCGGCCGCAAACATTGAGTTACTTGGTTTTAAAATTCTAGTAAATCCAAAACTCGTCTGAAATTCATGAAACTTCGCATGCTATCATGGAATGGCACCAACATGTTGTGGTATTTTTCGTGTCCAATTTGAGAGAAAGCGCACGAATCAACAACCAACAAAGGCATTTTGAAACAAATAGCTGCCACCTTATCATCTCAAACATTTGTAGAATTTAAATCGTGTGTGTTCTGTTAACCATTCATGTGACACCATGCATCACACTTTTAATGGCTAGGAGGTGCCGTGCGGACAGCTGCTTGAGTACACGAGAGGCATGCGAGCGGATTCTGCAACACAGGTTAACCAGGAGGCGTGTAAGCTGTCCTCCAATGCGTAGGCTCAAAAGGAAGCATGCAAGCTGTACGTTGCACAGGCTCACCGGGAAGCGAGCCCTATGATTTCCATGGCTGCCCGCCTCACTCGCATCCTCTCCATTAATGGCGCCCCAGCCGCTGTTTAATACTGGTGGCCTTACTCTTCGCCTCCCATTTCCCTCTATCCACCAACGGCATGGCGCAGAAAGATCATCTGCCACTAGTCTTCCAGTTTGGTGAAGTCGACTCCAAGCCAGACGAGATAGAAAATAAGGAGGAATGGGGCCTCATGGACATGGCCCTGAACAAGCTGGCCACGGCGATTGCTGCCCCCGCACCCGTCCTAGCTCAGCTACCCGTGCCCATGCCAGCGACCATCCCCGTAGCTTTGACGGGCTGGTCACCGAGCATTATCACAATGCTGGAAGCCGCGGGCGTCAGCGAGGTCCCCGCGAACCCGCGCGAGCTCGTGTACATGCCAGCGCTAGCACCCGTGCTCGTGCATGCCCCTTCACCCATCGCGGCGTCGGTCCCCATGCGTTTGCCTGCATCCGTCATGCCCGTGCCAGTGCACGTGCCACCTCAGCATCATGGGACGCCGCCGTCGACCACTACCTCGCAACGCCACGAGTTGCCGTCCTCCCGCGCCCCGCCCGTCGATCGCGTGACGACATGATGTTTGATTTCCAAGTGAAGAACATTATGTGTTGCCTTGAATACTTCAACAACAGCGTCCCGGAGGATGACAATGACAATGCCGGCACGGCACGCCGCCGCCGCCGCCGTCGGAATTAGTTTTTTTGGGTTTAATACTGTATCTTGATCATATGAATATAAAGTCAACTGAGTGAAACCTATGGTTTGAACAAACTTGCGTTTTTCTCTCTGAATGTACAGACTTATCAAACGATTTTTTTAATTTAAAACACTCATCTCAAATGTTTTATATAGAACACCCGTATGCAAACCGACCGCTTCCCCAGTAAGCCAAGGGAAAATGTTCTGCGCAGGATTTGTGCATCTCTTCATCACAAACATTTTAGATAGAACACTCGTATGCAAAGCGAGAGCTATGGTCCTTCCCTAGTAAGCCAAGGGAAAATTTGCCGCGCAGGATTTGTGAATGTCTTCATCGCAAACTGGTCAGATTGAAGACGGTATGCAAAGCGAGGGCTATGGTTCCTTCGCCACTAAGCCAAGAGAAAATCTGGCGCGCAGGATTTGTACATCCCTTCAATGCAAATGATTTTTTCTGATGACCCATGTGCAACCATGTACATACAATTTGGTAAGATTTGCATCTGTCATATTGGGTATATTGCCATTTGTCAAACTGGAAAGATTGACATTTGTCGATCTCATAACATTGCCCTTTGTCAACCTTGTAACACTGCCATTTTGCAAAATTTGCAGCTATAAAATCACTAGCACTATCTAATTTTGCAACTGAAATTCAGTAAGCATAGATTTCATTCATAGATTAAGCAGTCGTTCTTTAAACAAATAGTTCAACTTGACAGCTGAACCGACCAAACTTTTCCCCAATTGTTGCCAACCACGTACTGAAATAGCTAGTTCAACTATATATACTAGCTAATTTTAAGTACGTTGTACAATTCAACCACATCTATAGTCAGATGAACTGAACAAAATAGCCCCGAAATACTACTACGGAGGGGCTTTGTACTACTTCCAGCAGCCTCTCCTCTGCCGAGCGCGCTCAGTAAGAGGCAGAGGAGGAGGAGCCTATCGATGAGCTGGACAACTGGAATCCGGTGCCTGCTGCTGCTGCACTTTTAGCGACGCTCACCTCGAACGCCCTCTGCCGCTCCAGACGACCCCTCTCAAAGCACCGGGACTCCTCACAGATCTCCTCATTCCGCGCCTCTGCGTCGGCATGTGTTGCAGCCATGGCGCTGGTAAGACTCTTTGCGTGCTCGACCAGGCACTCCTCCTCCTCCCGCAGGAACTCGATGTAGCGCGCAAGGTCACTGACGCACATGCAGAGTTCCACCTCCACCTCCCGCCGTCGGGTGGCGTTGGTGGAGCGAGTGATGACCCCGGTGGTCAATGGTGGGCCGGCGGCCACATCAGCCGATGGTGGGGTGGCGGCCACGACGGTCAGCTCCCGCCTTCGGGCCGCGGTGGCGGAGCGGGTGATGGCCACGCTGGCCGACATTGGGGTGGTGGCCATGACAGCCACCTCCCGCCTTCGGGCCACGATGGCGGAGTGGGCGATGGCCATGGCTTTCGACGGTAGTGTGGTGACGACGGTGGCAAACGGTGGGGTGGCGGCAATGGCGGCCGGCAACAGCTGCCTATGGGTAGCGGCGGCGGAGCGTGTGGTGGGTGTTGTGCACACACCCAACAGGGACGCCACGCGCACTACACTACGCCAGGGACTACGCTGCCACCGCGGTGTAGCCTCCCAGCTGGAGCTATCCTCTGATGACGGCGGAGTTGCTGGGCGACGACGACGGACCGGTGGCATTGGCGATTATGGGAGAAGCGGACGAGATAAGCTACAAGGAAGGAGGGGAAAAAGCGACGCGGGACTCACCGGCCATGAGGGTTTATATAGCAGGCCAGTAAGCATTGGGATTTTGGGGGATTTCGCCAAGTCGGGTGGGAAGCTTGCGCGGCTATGCGCGGGAACCTGCACGGTCGCGTGGGAACGGGCTCACCGACGATTCATTGGCACCACTTCGAGCCACCGTTTGGCCAAAAGAACGCATGCGCGGTGCTCAAGCTTGCGCTCGAAGCCGTCTGTGGCAGCGGGGTGACAAGACGTGCAAGAGGAGGACAAAATGGCACGTACGTATACGGTTAATAATAAAAAACATTTGCGATTTAATTACCTACTACCTCCATCCTGCTTTATAAGTCCTCCTTGTATTTTTGTTCCAAATTTTGACATGAGAATTAACTAATAAAATATGAATGCATGTCACCAAATATTATATCGTTTGATTCATATTTGAACATAGTTTCCAATTATATTATTTTTATAACATGCATTAACATTTTGTTAGTTAAATTTAAGGTCAAAATATGGCACAGAATATAAAGGGGACTAATAAACTAGGACGGAGGTAGTAGCACACGGCCGCTCTCTACGCAGCGTCGTGAACGATTGTTCGACCACAGTGTGATGTGGAACGCGACGTAGTTTCACATCATCCCGCCGGCCGGCTTGTAGATGACCTGAAAGTGCTTGTTATCGACTAGAGGGGGGGTGAATAGGCAATTTTCATGAAAGCCTTCAAGACAGACAATGTCTTCGAAGACAGACAACCAAATACAACTTACACAGTATGCAGTGGAAGATAAACTTACACAGCCATGGCATAGTCTAAGAAATAGTACAGAGTAAACACGAAGACAAACAGTAGCTAGGTAGAGTGGATCAGACTAGGAAGACAATATGAAGCCAAACAAGCAAACAAACAGAATGTCTTCACACAGTGAAGTCAAACAGAGCAGGCAAGCAATGACTTCATGAAGCGAAACTGTAAGTAAAGGGTAAAGTGATAGAACCAGTTGCTTGACGAAGACAAGGATTTCGTAGACCAGTTCCAGTTTCTATGACAACTGTACATCTAGTTAGGGAGGCTGAGATTGAACCTAGAAGACCGCATCTTCACCTTATTCCCCTTGAGCTAAGGACACTTAGTCCTCGCCCAATCACCCTGGTAAGTCTTCAAGGTAGACTTCCAAACCTTCACGGACTTCATTCACTGGCGATCCACAATGATCTTGGATCCTCATATCACGACGCCTAACCGACTGGAAGATACACAGTCTTCAAGTGTAATAAGTCTTCAGAACACATGGACAGAAAGACTTTAGTGATGCCAAACACTCTTTGGGCTCTGGGTGTTTTCGGCTTTGTCCTCACAAGGGTTCTCTCTCAAAGGCTTCGGAGGTGGGTTTCTCTCAAACGACAAAAGCCGTGCACTAACTCTGAGCAGCCACCAATTTATGGTGTAGGGGGTCGGCTATTTATAGCCAGGAGGCAACCCGGCCTGATATGTCCGAAATGGGTCACTAAGGAACCGACACGTGTCCAATGGTGGGATTTCAAACACACGCGGCAGCTGGACTTGGGTTACAAGCAAAGCTGACTCATCCAACTCTAGATAAGATTTTCTCTCATTGTCTTCACTCGAAGACATAGGATTTGGGTTGAGCATTACATCAGTTTTCTGACTTTGTTCACTTGGACCCCACTTAACAGCTCGGTGGTTCCTATGACTCAAGAACGAAGAAAATGAAACTATGAAAGAAACTATGTCTTCGCTCTCCATTGTCTTCAAGTGAATGTCTTCAGACATCATTATCTTTGACGTGAATGTCTTCATGAACCACCATTGTCTTCAATGTCTTCATACATTTTTAGGGGTCATCTCCGATAGGTAAATCAAATCAATGAGGGACTTCTACCTGTGTTATCCTGTGAATCTTACAAACACATTAGTCCCTCAACCATGTTTGTTGTCAATACTCCAAAACCAACTAAGGGTGGCACTAGATGCACTTACAATCTCCCCCTTTTTGGTGATTGATGGCAAACTGGTTGAAGTTTTCAACAGGGATAAAATTATGTGAAAGTTAAAGAACGCGGTTATTGGCTTCATGAAGTTAAAAGGGATCCCCCTGAAGATGTGCATATAAGTAGTTTGCCTTTGAATGCAAATGCACATTGCAGGTTTTGCTTTGTGGAGATCTCCTCCAATTCATGAAGATAATTCATCGTGCATACAAAAATGTATTGAAGATAATGACATGCACAATGAAAAATGGGCGTCTGCAGAATGACTTCATGCGCATAAGATAGGAATTTAGCCACGCAATAAAAGATAGCAACAAATGTAGCAAACATCCCATCTGGACTTAAGTGTTACAACTCAAAACCAATAGTTCAAGAACAAGAGTTGCAAAACTTAACAAACAAT
The DNA here is from genome assembly GCA_011799875.1 of Thinopyrum elongatum. Taxonomy (NCBI): domain Eukaryota; kingdom Viridiplantae; phylum Streptophyta; class Magnoliopsida; order Poales; family Poaceae; genus Thinopyrum; species Thinopyrum elongatum. Next base: position 206,771,494 of record CM022297.1, on the reverse strand, counting down.
AAGTACCCGGCAGATATAGACCCGCTTGAAGACTATCAACCCATATGCTTCTCCCACTTTTGTCAGTAATGACCAAAAAGGAGTGAAGACATAGAGTGTCTAAGCGTTCCCATGAGGTGTTGGTGAAGATTGGGGCAGCTGGGTCAACATTGGAGTTGGAAGATGCAGTGGGGCCTGATGCAGCATCGTGACGCAGTGAAGCCATAGCAGGTGAAGTGGTGTCATCCTCCTCATCAATGACTCGACCAACAAGAGTTGGAGCTGATGAAGAGTAGTCAGAATCTTCAATAGACGGAGTAGGATGCCAACTTGCTGATTGCGGAGGCCTGGAGTCAAACTTGAATCTTTCAGTGAAGCCATCTGCAGTGAGTTCATCTTCAGAGTAGAGCAGAGTGAGGTTCTTCGAGGCACGCTGACAGGCTTCATGAGCAACAAAAGAAATCTTGGTGGAGAGGTTGCGTATGCGACTGACATCCACAAGAAGGCTTTGCATCTGACGCTTCATCGATGCCTATCCTGCTTCTGATGTAGAGAAACAAGAAGTTCTCTGTCATTGAGGACTTGCACACGCTTCTGAGGCCTTTGTGGTACTGTGCTTGTGGTTGCATCAGTGTTTGCAGCATGCGGCAGCCTGAGCTGTCCGACCAGAGAACCAGGAGCAGTAGTGGGATTGGGCACATGAATGGCTTCAAGTGGTGCTGAGAGGCTTTGAAAGGCAGCATTGTCTTCACGAACTGGTGCCTTGGCAGGTTCGGGATAGATGGCTTCATGAGACATATCAACTTCAGCCATGAAGAGAACATGATTGTGTGCTGAAGCTTGATAGTTGACTGAAGAGTGAAGTTTAATCAGCCGCATAATCCATGGTGCATAGAATTTGAGGCCAAATAGATCAATGCCTGAGGCTGCAAACTGACGGATGAAGAAGTCGTGAGTGTTGAAGCGGATGCCATTGAGAATGTAGAAGACCAATGTCTTCATGGTGCCTTAAATCTTTGCGGAGGGGGGGTGCCCTTTAATTGGCCACAGAGTATGCCTCACAATATGGTATATGGTGCAGGGCAGATACTCGAGGTCATTGACAAGAAAGTGCTTGGGGTACTCAGCTTCTACTGGCAATGGCTTCTTCATGCTCAGCATTTGACTCATGTTGGGCTCTGGCTTCTGGAAGATGCTTTCAAGTTTCTGTTCATATCACTGACAACCTGGCTCATAGAGATCACCAGGAGTGGGTAGGGAAGTAAGCTCAATGATGTCTTGAGCTTTGGCTTCATGATGTAGGTCACCTGTCATCCACTCAAGGACCCATGTCTTCCGATCCCTGTTGTAGCCTGAGATATGTAATCTGGCATAAAATTGAAGCAGGAGCTCTTCATTCTAGTGCTCCTTGTCGACGACAAATGGGAGCAGGCCAACTTCACGAAAGCAGTCAAGAGCTTCTTCAAGGTATGGCAGACCAACCATGGCATCACAACACAGGCGCTTGTGTGGGAAGATTCTGTCCTGGTTGTATAAGATGTAGGAATAATAGCTTCTCTCAAGATGACTCCAGAATCTGTCTGAGGAAATCTTGGACTTCTTGTAGGGGTTCTTGGCATTGTCAAAAAAGGTGTTGTGCTCTTTGAAGCTTAAGACGCTGAATGAGCTCTGAGTGGTGACAGTGCTTGGAAGCCTTGGCATTCTTGGCATAGACATATGTGTCTGAGGCCTTTGCGAAATGTGATAATCATATTGGGGTCCAGAGGCTTCAGGAGGTGTCATAATTGGCCATCTGACACTAATCAGCTTACCTTCACGATTGAAGGCCCTTGCCATAGTGTGTGGAACTGGTGGTGCAGTAGCAACATATGATGTGGATGGCTGAATGTCTTCGGTGGCATCAGGGGCTTCAGTCTGAAGATTGGCTTCAGGCTGTGCATGGGCTTCAGTCATGACAACGTCATTGACTTCATTATGTGTGGTAGCAGCAGCATCAGAGGCTTCAATCACTGGGGGGTCAAGCACAATCACTTCAGGAACCACACTTGGTGCAGCAGGGGGAATCACAACTTGTTCTTCTTCATCTCTTTCAACGGCTGATGCAGCCGGAATATCTTCATCCTCTTTGGCTTCAGACTCTTGAGCAGTCTCTAAGGGGATGGCTTCAGGAAACACTTAACGTGCTACTGAGCTTGTGGCATGCACATCCTCTTCAGGAATGCTAGACATGGAGACCGATGGCCTTGGGCCTCTGCGAAGCCTTCAGAGTGAGGGCGACGCTTCCGGTGATGGAGTAGTCTTCTCCATGTCTTCTGGTGTTGCCTGGGGTCTCTCAAGTACTGGGGTGGTGACATGAGCAGGTGGAGTGTGCGGTATGACTGCATGGAGTGGGGAGTTTGGGTGTTGCTCATCCCAGAAATCATCTTGAGTCATTGGCGTCCTGGGACACAAATACTGATATCTTCACTGCTCGTGGGAGCAGGCGATGATACCGGTTTCTGCGTAAGCTGTGGAACTTGAGAAAGGATTTCATCATCATCAACATTGTCTTCATGACCAATATCTTTAGCTGCGGCGGTGTCAACAGCTGGGATCTCTTCAGTGTCATGGGCCTCTGTGGGAGCAGGCTCATGCACAACAAGCCTTCTATCGTGGTTGGAGGAGGCAGGTAGGGCGACTGAGATCGGCTCAACAAGTAGCGGCTCCTCAGGAGTTGTCATGGGAAACCACGGCCACCTATGGGGCCATCAGCCCCTTTTGGTTCGGCGGGGGGATGGACACGTTGCACCAAGAGCAGAGAAGCATCGCGCAGCACGGCAGAGATCACACGGGCAGTCTTTACCCAGGTTCGGGCCACCGTGAGGCGTAAAACCCTACTCCTGCTTTGGTGGATTGATGGTGGATAATGGTGGTGAAACATAGCACACTCGCCCGGCAAGGTTGCTCTGGGGGCGAGAGTGGCTACGCGCGTATGGATATGCAAGGATCCAACCCTTTCTACGGTCGCCATGGGCCTCCTTTTATAGATTAAGGGGTCACCACGGCGGCAAATCAGTCTTTGCGTACTGATTAGATAGCTAACAATGCTATCATATCTAACTCTGTAGGCTGATAGAGCGCATTAAATGCGCCGCTCTGTGTCACATCACAGCTTGCCCGGCAGGCCCAGCCAGGCTGTTTTGCTAGCTTCGCGCCTGCTTGCTTGACACGTCTCAGGACGGGTGTCATATGGTGGTGTTTGCTGTAGGAAGTGGCTGCCATGTGGCACAAAGCAGCCACTTAGTCACCTTGGAGCTTGACACCGCTTCGATTACTGACTTGCGTTGCTTGTGAGGTGGAGCGGTGGAGTGGCTTGCCTCCGCCAGTCCTGGCAGGCCTACCGGGACGATCTGGGAGCTTGCTTCCAAGGCAAAACCCAACCTTGCCAGGCTCGCCTGCCCGGCAAGGTAGGTCCTTCCCTTAGCGATGCCTCGTTCCTCTGGCTCGCCTTGGCCTTCTTGACTTGCACTTGGATCCTTCAAAGGAATTGATCCTCCTTGTTTGGTTTGATCTTGGTCTTGCAATCTTGTCTCTGAGCCTGTTGGCTTGCCGTTCGTGCACAGTCAGGGGAACACATATACCCCTGTTTGTGTTCCTCGACATAAGCCCCCGGGCCTAGGCCATATGTGCCGCTGGGCACGTTGGGTTAGGCCCTAAACCAGTGCACGGACACATGGGTTGCTCGCATCATGGTTCGTCATGATGACCAGTCAATCCAATGTCCACTTCGCGCAATTACTGCGAGTCATGGGGTCGTGGGACTGTTGCATTTAATGTAAAACCGTAACTTCTGGAGCGTTGCATCCCCGCTCCATGCCTTTGCCCCTTAAGATAGGAAAATGCGGAACGGCATGGTTCACTTGTTGCCTGTCCTGCCCTCCCATCATCTTCTTCTGCAAGCCAAACAACCGTCCCTCCTTCTCTCCCTCGCCCGCCACCGTTCCTCCGCCTGATTCCTTCCCCGTTCGCACCGGTGTCCATGAGAATGGGGAAGAAAACAACAGCAAAAGGGAAGCAGACGGCCGCGGTGAAGGAGGTGGTTGCCGAGGGAAGCAAGAGGGCGGCGGACCTGGACAGGAAGCAGAGGGGAGATGTCGTCTTCTTTCCGTCGAACCTAGATGGCCCGGTCCTGCAGGCAAGGTACGAGTACCTGTGGGGAAGGGAAGTCCCGAAAGGGCATGGCGCGCCCAATTTTTTGGCGGAGGGGTAAGAAGATCCGCCAAATTCATACCGATTCTTCTGCGCATATTTCATCTGCGGCCTCTGCCCTCCTTTTTCTGATTTCTTTCAGGCGATGATGACAATTTATGGATTCCACCTCCTGGACTTCCAAATGCAATGGCGACCATGGCCATATTTGCCCATTTGTGTGAGAATTTTGTTGGTGTCGCCTCCAATGTTGATCTGTTCAGGCATTACTTCGTCCCGCGGGTGGAGAACAAATTTCACCACTCCGGGAACATCAGCTGGATGCCACGGGTGGCAAGGAAGTCCTGGGATTATATCCCAGGTCTGCAGCGCGAGCAGTGGGATGAGTGGAGAGGAGACTGGTACTGGATTCAGGATGAGGAAGCCCCAGAGTTCTGCAAAGCACGGACAATGTGTGTCGAGCGCAGCAAGGAATGGAGCGCATTCGGCCTCACCAATGATAGGCTTCACTCGGCAATAAACAGGATCAACTGCCTGAAGGCTGCCAGGCTAACCATTGAGCACGTGGGAGCAGATTTTCTTCTTTGTCGCATCTCACCGCTGCAGAAGAGGGACAAATCCGCCTGGTTGTATGCTGATGCTGGGGACAGGATGAGGTTGCTTCCGGGCTTAGCCAACAACTTGTCCATTTATGGCCATGCCTGGCTGTGCGACCAGCTATTTGGCCGCTTCGAGCTGTTCAAGCTCCCGGCAACCGTTATCCCTCTGAATGTCAATTCGGCCCGGGACCAGATCTTGAAGTGGATGCCGGATTGCAATGCTCATGGGGTGGCAAGTGATTGGCGGTTGCCCACTCTTGACGAAGAACTTGAATGGTCCAACGCCCTGGTAGAGAGGGCTGTCAGAGTGGAGACCAACGTGTACAAACACACCTCCATCGTGGAGGCAGCGTTTATCAAGAGGAGGATTGAGGAGGACAAAGCTTCCCAAATTGCTGCAATGGCGAGAGCTGCAAAGGTCGGGAAGGGAAAGGCTGAGGATGAGAGTTCTTCTCATGGTGGTAGCGAGGCGCAGGCCACAGAAGAGGTTGCCGGGGAAGATCTTGCTGGGGATGAGTTCTTCGGACTTGAGGCTCTAGCCACTGCGGTAGCAGAGCTCCAGAGGAAGGAGGAGGTTGCCGAGGCAGTGGAGCCCAAAGCGGAGTGGCTCGCGGCTGGTCCTCAAGCCCCCGAGCCAATTTTGGATCAGCGTCCCCGCAGGCGTGCTGCTAACCGGGGAACAGTGGCCCCAGATCCAGCGCCTGCTGCCAAGAAGGTGAAGAAGACCACCACTAGAAATACCAAGCCAGACGTGGTGTGCCGCCAGTCTCCTCGCCTTGCCGGGATCGAAGCTTCTCCCGTCAAGCAATCGATGGATGTGGAGGGTGATTCCGGCTCTCATTCTAGTTCGAGCTCTTCACAGAGCTCATCTTCATTAGAGCCCCCAGCGCTCCAGCAAGGTTTGGGGCTGCTGGAAAGCTCCGCCCCTCCATCCCAGAAGAGAGTCAGAGCATCCCCACCGCCCATGGAATTTGATTTGAGCTCCATGCTCATTGGTGAGGAGTAAGGAAGATTCCCCTCTCCGTGATAACTTTAGTATACTTGATTGTCTTTGTTGGCTGACCTTTTGTTTTGTTGTCGTTGGCAGGGTGGAGGAGGAGGAAACGGAGACCCTCATCCATTGGTCAAAGAGGCTCCGGCGTGCTGGGTCGCCGAAGACTGTGGATAGCTTGGATTTGGTGGGGAGCCATATGGAGGATCCCGTACCGAGCACCCAACCCAGCCCTCGGCCTGAAAGTGGAGGATTGGTTCCTCCTGCTGACCCAGCCGAAGAATCACTGGCGAGACCCTCCGTGGATGAGCCCACACAGAGTGTTGCCGTGGCTGCCGCAGTAGGGGGTGGAGTTCATGGGCCGGCAACTGATGCTACCAGTGAAGCTGAGGCCCCTGCCCGGCAGACTTCTCCGGGTACTTAACTTCAACTCTTCTCTTTCTTTTTCTTATGTATCCCCTCTCCCTTTATCTAAAGCTTCTGCCCTTTTTCTTTCATTCGCTTGTCCTTTCATCTGCAGTCCTCCAGGCCGAAGAGCCAAAACTGATGGAAGAGGTGGCCAGCATTGGGAGAGCTGCCACAGACAAAGCCGCCGAGATCGCCACCGTAGAGGGAGAGGGCTCCATTGCCGGGAGTGTTCAAGATCCCCTAGTGGTGGTGGAGCATACTTTAGAAAGTGCCCCAGAGGTGGGAGCGGTGGTCGAGGGGAAGAATCCACTCCGAACCATGGATCCCCTCCCCTATTTTGGGCCCATGGTGGGGACCTCACCATCCCCCTTAAGCCAGTTGGCGTTGGTGTTGGCGCGGCCCATGACTGGAGCCCCCGGCCCGTCAGCATCGATGAACGCGGAGTTTGGTGAAGAGCTCCAGCGAATCCTGGCATCGCTGCACCAAGGAGTTGAAGAATCGGGCGATTTTGTTGCCGTTGCAATGGATTTGTCCTTCCTGGAGTCCGTGGCGGCGGGCATCAAAGAGATGCGGGCCCGACACGACCAGAAGTGGCAGGAGCTCAAAGAGCAACGCGAGTCCGCCAACAAAGTGGACCAGAAGCTGAAGGACAAGTGTCTGGAGTTGCGCGAATGGCACGGCAAGCAGTTCCAGGAGGCGATTCTGATGACGAGAGAAGATGTCATAGCCCGTGAAGCGCGCCTGGCAGATTGCAAGGCACATCTGGACGCCAGAGAGCAAGAGATTTCTCTCTGGGAGGAGAAGCTTGAAGCCACCCTTCGCGCCAAGGATGATGATCTGGAAGCCCTCGTGCAGCAACGCACCAAGGAGTTGGAGGACAAGCACAAAGCTGCTCCGGATGCCCTCACAACCAATTCTGCTGTTCGGCTGAAGAAACTCACTGATGAACTTGCTACCGCATCCGCTGCCAGGACTGACCTTGATCGGTAGGTGACTAAGCTGACTGAGGAGCTTGCTGGGAGCACCAAGGAGGTGGAGGCTCTCAAAGAGGAAGCACGAAAGGCGGAGGTCCTTCTGAGCGATGCGCAGTCGCAGCTTTTCTCCAGGACCCAAAGTCTTGAAACAGCCAACGGTGCCATCATGGATCTGAAGGCCAGGATCGACACCTTGGAAAGCGCGGCAGAGTCCAATGGATCCCGCCAGCAACAGTTGTCCAGAGATCTAGACACCGCCCAGCGCCTCCAGAAGGATGCAGAAAACAAGCTGACGAACCAATCCGAGCAGGTGAACCTCTGGATCAGGAGCATGGTTGACATTGCTATGTGCCTTGCTGCTCAGACCGTTGCAATGGGCATGGACAGGCTAGCTTTCTTGGTTAACACGCAGGAGGTCCCCAGTGTCAAACTGGGGGTTTTCTTCAATGAGCTGATTGAAAAGCTGAAGGTGCATGAAGAGGGGAGGGCCAAGCGCTTCGCGACCGAGTCCCGGAGGCTCGCTCACGACACCCTCCTCATGGTCCTGAGCAACATCGCCTGTTGTCATCCAGACCTTGACCTTGGATTTAAGGAGCCACCGGTGGGCACTGATGTTCCAGCTGCCAAAGAGAAAGCTGCCCCTCTGGCTGCCAGGGCCCTTCACGTCCCAACGGCTTCATGCGGTCGCTGGGCTTAACTCCGAGCTATTCTTGTTATCGTGCTATCCTGTAACAAAATATGATGCATGCTTCATGTTTAGATGTCACACTATTTGATGTTTGCGTGGAACTGATGTCCCCTGCTTAACTTTAATCGCTCATTTATCCCTCTGAGCTTATATGCACGCGTTCGTACGATTAGTCCCTATGTATGTTCTGGTTGCTTGCCGGTATCATATTGCCGTAATTGTCGTAAGGGTCCGGCCCTTAACATTCATCTTAGCGTGGATGCGTCCCGGCAAGTTTTTCCTTGGTAGCTCTCAACGCAGCCGCTTGCTCTGTGAGCAGGGCTCGGGATAGAATGAGGGTGCAGACAAAGAACTAGCCAAGGTTCCATCACACGAAGGATTTCATAGTACGAACACTTACAAAAATCGAGGGATAAATGGATGCAAAAATCTAGGATTCATCAAAAGGAAATGATTACTTGAACTTAGCTTTTGTTCTTGCTCCTCCCCATCCCTTCCAGTTGCGTGCATTTGGTGTGCTCGCAATACCCGGAAAGACGGAGGCCAGCGAACAACTCTCTGGTTCCCGACAGGGACCAACACACGTCAAGCGCATCTGGCGGGCGGCAAGATAGGGTGTCGGGCTTCCCCGGCCCCTCCTTCTCTCCTCCACTCCTTTCGAACAATCCGACAGCGGCTGGCGCAAAAGTCCCGTCAGTGCGGACGGCCTTGCCTGAGCATACCTGCCGGGGTATCGATCAATGGATTTGTACCGGTGTTCTACTCAGGATATCCCTAAGCGGGGTAAATGCTAAACCGAGTACCGCGCGGTACTCATCGACATTGACGATGCCAGGGGCAGAGAAGCTCGATTGCCGAAGAGAGAGAGAGATGAAAAGAGGAGCCTCATTCCCATGCGCCTTGTCCCTTCCCCCCGGACGGTGCCTGATCGGTGGTCGCGCCGCCTAGGTCGCCTGGGGGGGAAGCATTCCACCGTCAGCACCTATGTTCACCACGGCCGCGACCGCGGTGGGACGAGATGACGAACAAAGCAGGCGCGGGGACGACCCTGCTCTTCCGCTCTGTCTTCGTATCTTCATGAGCACCACCGACGCCAAAAGCTTCGGTGGGGCTATCATGGAGATGACGCGCTGCCAACGCCCTTAGGTTTGCACCGGTGATCCCCCTACCATGCACACCAAAGATGTCGTGGGAAACCACAGCCACCTATGGGGCCATCAGCCGCTTTTGGTTCGACGGGGGGATGGACACGTTGCACAAAGAGCGGAGAAGCATCGCGCAGCACGGCAGAGATCACACGGGCAGTCTTTACCCAGGTTCGAGCCGCCGTGAGGCATAAAACCCTACTCCTGCTTTGGTGGATTGATGGTGGATAATGGTGGTGAAACGTAGCACACTCGCCCGGCAAGGTTGCTCTAGGGGCGAGAGTGGCTACGCGCGTATGGATATGCGAGGATCCAACCCTTTCTACGGTCGCCATGGGCCTCCTTTTATAGATTAAGGGGTCACCACAGTGGCAAATCAGTCTTTGCGTACTGATTAGATAGCTAACAATGCTATCATATCTAACTCTGTAGGCTGACAGAGTGCATTAAATGCGCCGCTCTGTGTCACATCACAGCTTGCCCGGCAGGCCCTGCCGGGCTGTTTTGCCAGCTTCGCGCCTGCTTGCTTGACACGTCTCAGGACAGGTGCCATATGGTGGTGTTTGCTGTAGGAAGTGGCTGCCATGTGGCAGAAAGCAGCCACTTAGTCACCTTGGAGCTTGACACCGCTTCGATTACTGACTTGCGTTGCTTGTGAGGTGGAGCAGTGGAGTGGGTTGCCTACGCTAGCCCCGGCATGCCTGCCGGGACGATCTGGGAGCTTGCTTCTGGGGCAAAACCCAACCTTGCCAGGCTCGCCTGCCCGGCAAGGTAGGTCCTTCCCTTTGCGATGCCTCGTTCCTCTGGCTCGCCTTGGCCTTCTTGACTTGCACTTGGATCCTTTAAAGGAATTGATCCTCATTGTTTGGTTTGATCTTGGTCTTGCAATCTTGTCTCTGAGCCTGTTGGCTTGCCGTTCGTGCACAGTCAGGGGAACATATATACCCTTGTCTGTGTTCCCCAATAGGAGTAGATGAAGCAGTTGGTGCTTGGGACCTTCTTGAAGTCCTTGAAGACTTTGTCTTCAGCTTCTTGTGAGACGGAGCGGCATCATATGCTTCTTGATGCTTGCACTTCTTAGCTTCGGCCTCTGCCTGCTTGGTTTTCTTCCTTTCGAAAGCATTTGATGGGACTTTTGGCTTCGAGCCAGTCATACTGGCAGGGAAGACAATGCTTGGCCATTCCTGCCCTGGAGCCTCAGCTTCGGTTTCAGCTGGCTTCTTCTTCTTGGCTGCCAGCCTTGGATCAATGCCAGGGCGCCCAGGTGCCTTTCTCTTCACGGCTTCATTGTGAGCCTGAACACATTTTTCAGCATAGTATTTGAGGTGCTCTCGGGACCCTTTGGCTTCACCACGACACTTATGGAACTTAGCTTTAAGATTAGCCATCATCTTCTTGAAGTTGTGAACATCAGTCACACTGAGTGTTGCCATGTGCTTCTTAAAGAGAGCTTTCTCATGGTCAATCTTGTTTTTCTGCTCAACAACTTTCTGGGCAATGGCAAGCTCTTTGGCGATGTAGCCCTGGAATGTGACGCTGATGTCTATGGGTAGCTGCAGATCATCAATGGCGAGAGATGTGTCTTCAAACCATTCATCGATGAAGTTGTTCAAAATATCAACATCAAATAGAGGCAAATCCTTGAAGATTTTGGCCTCCTGGTTGCTCTTGATCAGCAGCTCAAGGGCATCATCTGCAAGATCTTCATCACTTTACAGATCTATTGCATCCTCTTCATGGCGCAGTATGCTTGCAGGAGTAAGCCCTTGCCCTGATATTTTCTTCTTCTTTGCAGATGTACGAGATAAGTCTTCAGAATGCACACTGGATTCAGGAGGTGCAGATTTCAATGGCTTCACTTTTGAAGCTTTTGGGGCAGCTGAAGCCTTTAAAGTCCTTGATTTCTTCACTGGCTTCGGGGGCTCTGGAGCTGCAGTGTGTTCCTTATCCTCAGCAGCATCTTCAACACTGGCCCTCTATGCTGCACAGTGTGCCAGAAATGAGGCAATATCATCAAATGGGCCGATGAGATTTGGTTTGGCCTCACGACTGCCATCGGGCCTTGGCTCAGCTGGACCTGGGTTGAAGTCTATCCCAAAGTCCTTTTTGTTCTGGACGGCTGAAACTTTAGCAAACTGGAGATTGGCTTCAAACAGATCATCTTCACGACACCATCGAAGACTGGATGGGTTGGTATTCTAAGGCATTGGTCTTCTTACCATGCAAGGAAAGAAGCCTCTCTGGATGGCTTCAGCTTTGGTCTTGGGGTGAAGCTTGCGGTACACAATGTCAGCCCAAGGTGGCCTCACATCATTCTTGTCAGCATATTCAGGAGTCACAAAATGATACAGAAACCACTGCTCTGCCCAGTATCTGCGAATCCATTGGACACGAGATTTGCGCTCACCATAGCTTTCTTCAGGATCAGACTTGTACAATACATAAAGATCTGGAGGCAGATCCTTTGTAGTGTTATCACGGCTCTATCTGCCACCTTTCTTTGTAGATTTGCCACTTGCCATTGGTTTCACAAGACTGAAAGGCTTCACAAAACTGATAGGCTTCGCTTTGCTGGTCAGACAAGAACTGGCTTCAGGAGACTCAATGCGATGTTGTAAGAATTCTGCAAATGAATTCAGACTATGAGAACCAAGAGACTCACCCACGGACATGTACCTGTGACAGCATTAGAGATGCGAGGGAAGGGGAAGAGGTCATATGCATTCTCAGAGGATTTTTGAAGGTAAATCAGTTTGAAGACATTGACCTCATAGTGCGAAGGCATTCACTTATCGATATAAGTTGGTTCCAGATTTGTACGAATCCATGAATAGGTACAAGTGAGGAATCAAACTAGTTGTGAAGCATAAGTGAAAGTATTCGCAAGTTATGAGATGCAGAGTATGAAAGATCCATATTTGGAAGTGAAGAAAAAACTTTCAGAAGATTTAGAAAATTTAACAGATCAAACGTGCGGTAAAAATAAGCTTTTATTTACCGCTCAAGAATAGTTGAGAACTGCTAGACGAGTTGGGACGGAGGCCGAGCAGTCCAATCTCCCGCGCCCTAACTTGGCGGCGGAAGACACATACGGCGGCAGCGGGAAGAAGAGTTCTGCAGCCGGCGTGAAGACGACGAAGAAGAAGTCGCAGCAGCGAAGCTCTTCGTCTCCGGCAACGATGAGAGCTAGCGACGGCGCTAGGGTTTTGAGCGAGACAACGAAGGGAGTAAGATTTAATGACCGCAGGGGGGTGGATATTTATAAGGAAGGGAACGGCATAGTAAATTTACTCTGCTACCCCCGGCGGTTCACATCTGAGCAACACGTGGCATGCATGCAACAACTTAAATATTGTGCCACGACCCCACGTCCACCCTGTTTGCCGGGTGGTCGTTCAGGCTTCTCCAGATTCAGGCAAACAGGATAGGGATATTAAAAGCATTTTAAATGTATGTCTCTTAATCTTCGACTTTCAGGGCCACAGTGAAGACAATCGACACGTGTCAATAGAATGCATATGACGATTTAGAGAGAGTAGGAGAGATAAGCACAGATGGGGTTAAGGTCCGATCACATTCACTTAGTGTAGAAAATGGCAACTTGAAGACATAGCTATAAGTGAATTCTATAGAGGATAGAACTTACACACACACACACACACACACACACATATATATATATATCTATATACATACATACATACATACACACACATATATATATATATATATATATCTATATACATACATACATACATACATATATATATATATATATATGAAGACCAATTCAAACATTGTGAAGATAAATCATGAAGATAAACCAATGTTGAAGACAAACCAACTTTGAAGGTAATGCAATATGACGCCAAACATAAATCTTCAAGAAAGATTGGTGGTGGCGTTACCCACCGTATAGGAAGTATTAGACCCAGACACGATGCTCAATTATCATGGCGCTCCGAAGTCAAATTCCACATTAATGTATTCACACTTAGAGTGTATGTCTTCATGAATTGAAGACATGCGTTACTTTGTGTGTTGCGCACCTAAGTCATCAAAATGCATAAGTGTTAGGATGTGTGTCCATTCACAGGACATTCGAGGATTCAAAGATATTTAGCTCACACCACAGCTTGCAAAACCTTTTCTCATCCAAGGGCTTTGTGAAGATATCTGCCATTTGCTCTTCAGTGTTGACATGAATGATATCAATGTCTTCCTTCAACACATGGTCTCTGAGAAAGTGATGACGGATCTGAATGTGCTTTGTCTTCGAGTGCTGAACTGGATTGTGAGCAATCTTGATGGCGCTTTCATTGTCGTAGTAGAGGGGCACATTCTTCATGTTGATGCCATAGTCCTTGAGGGTTTGCTTCATCCAGAGAAGTGATGTCGCTAGAACTACGTCAGTTTTTCCCTAGAGAGGGAGGGATGATGCAGCACAACGACGGTAGGTATTTCCCTCAGTGATGAGACCAAGGTTATCGAACCAGTAGAAGAACCACGCAACACCATGTAAACAACTCCTGTACACAAAGAACAAATACTTGCAACCCAATGTGTTAAAGGGGTTGTCAATCCCTTTCTGCTAACGAGATAGATAAAATTGTAGTAGATTGAAAGATGCAAAAAAAAGCAAATAAAATTCAGCGAGGTATTTTTGGGTTTTTGGATTAATAGATCTGAAAATAAAAGTTGCAAATAAATAAAAGAGCGAATATCAAAATAGATCTTGAAGGCAAATATATTTAAGAAGAGACCCTGGGGCCGTAGTTTTCACTAGTGGCTTCTCTCAAGAAAAACAGCAAACGGTGGAAACAAATTACTGTTGGGAAATTGATAGGACTTCAAATACTCATGACGATATCCAGGCAATGATCATTATATAGGCATCACGTCCAAGATTAGTAGACCGACTCCTGCCTGCATCTACTACTATTACTCCACACATCGACCGCTATCCAGCATGCATCTAGTGTATTAAGTTCATGGAGAAACGGAGTAATGCAATAAGAACAATGACATGATGTAGACAAGATCTATTTATGAAGAAATAGACCCCATCTTGTTATCCTTAATGGCAACGATACATATGTGTCGTTTCCCTTTCTGTCACTGGGATCAAGCATCGTAAGATCGAACCCATCACAAAGCACCTCTTCCCATTGCAAGATAAATAGATCAAGTTGGCCAAACAAAACCCAAATATCGGAGAAGAAATACGAGGCTATAAGCAATCATGCATATAAGAGATCAAAGAAGACTCAAATAAATTTCATGGATAAAAAGATAGATCTGATCATAAACTCAAAGTTCATCGGATCCCAACAAACACACCGCAAAAAAGAGTTACATCATATGGATCTCCAAGAGACCACTGTATTGAGAATCAAATGAGAGAGAAAGCCATCTAGCTACTAACTACGGACCTGAAGGTCTACAATGAACTACTCACGCATCATCGTAGAGGCACCAATGAGGATGATGAACCCCTCCGTGATGGTGTCTAGTGTGGATCTGGTGGTTCTGGAACTTGCGGTGGCTGGAATTAATTTTCGTCGAATCCCCTAGGGTTTCTGGAATATTGGGGTATTTATAGAGAAAAGAGGCGGTGCGGGAGGCGGCCAAGGTGGGCACAACCCACCTGGGTGCGCCTGGGCCTCCAGGTGCGCCCTGGTGGGTTGTGCTCCCCTCGGAGCACCCCCAGGTGCTTCTCCTGCCTACTGGATGTCTTCTGGTCCAAAAAAATCCACAAAAAGTTTCGCTGTGTTTGGACTCCGTTTGGTATTGATTTCCTGCGATGTAAAAAACATGCAGAAAACAGCAACTGGCACTGGGCACTATGTCAATAGGTTAGTACCAAAAAATGATATAAACTGATTATAAAATGATTGTAAAACATCCAAGAATGATAATATAATAGCATGGAACAATCAAAAATTATAGATACATTGGAGACGTATCAGCATCCCCAAGCTTAATTCCTGCTTGTCCTCGAGTAGGTAAATGATAAAAACAGAATTTTTGATGTGGAATGCTGCCTAACATGTTCATCACATATTCTTTTCTTAATAGCATGGACATTTGGACTTTTATATGGTTCAAAGCAATAGTCTTGTTTTGACATGATAACTTAAATACTCAAGCATATCAACAAGCAACCATGTCTTTCAAAATATCAACGCTAAAGCAAGTTATCCCTAGCCCGTCATGCTCAATCATTGATCTATTCATGAAACACACTCGAATATTAGCTACACCCAATGCTCAAGTACGATCATAGTGCCCCTTAGTTGGTGCTTTATAAGAGAAGATGGAGACTCAAAATAAAAATTGCATAAAGTAAAGAAAGGCCCTTCACGGAGGGAAGTAGGGATTTGTAGAGGTGCGAGAGCTCAAAGCTTAAATTGAGAGATAAAAACATTTTGAGAGGCATACTTTTCCCACCAACAAAAATGACTTAGAGCTCCCAACACTTTCCATGCTAGATATATCATAGGCGGTTCCCAAACAGAAAATAAAGTTTATTCCTTTTTCCACCATTTCTTTCACTTTCCATGGCTAGCCGTATCCACGGGTGCCCTCCATACCAACACTTTCCAAGGAATTTATTATTTGACAACATAAAGTAAATTCATTTTTCATTTCGGGACTGGGCATCCCTAATACCTTTGCCGTACTCTCGTGCAATGACAAGTGGATAAACACTCATCGTGAGAATAACACATCTAGCATGGAAAATATCGGCCACCCCTCACCACCTCACGAGCGGTACGAGCACACAAAAGAGAAATTTATTTTGAAAATTAGAGATGGCACATACAAATTTGCTTAGAACGGCATGGAAATACCGCATATACGTAGGTATAGTGGACTCATATGGCAAAACTGGTTTAAGGGGTTTTGGATGCACAAGTAGTGATCATACTTAGTGCAAATGAAGGCTAGCAAAAAGATTGAGAAGCGCCCAACCAAGAAATGAATAATCTTGTAAGCAAGCATTAAGCATAAGTAACACCAAATAATGCACCATAAGTAAGATATAATTTCATTGCATAACTATTGACTTTCGTACTTGCATAGGGAATCACAAACCTTAACACCAATATTCTTACTAAAGAACAATTACTCATCAACATGGCTCACATATTATATCGTCATATCTCAAAACTATTACAAAGAACCAAGTTTATTTTGTCCAATGATCTTCATGAAAGTTTTTATTATATCCTTCTTGGATATCTATCACTTTGGGACTAGTTTCATTTCTTGCTTTTATTAAGCTCAAACAAATATAAGTGAAGAACATGAGCATAATATTTCTTTCTCTCAAATTAATCTAAGTGAAGCAAGAGAGAATTTCTTCAAAATTTTACTAACTCCCAAATAAATCTAAATGAAGCATGAGAGCATTTCTTCAAAAATAACAAAGCACACCGTGCTCAAAAAGATATAAGTGAAGCACTAGAGCAATTCCAAGGCTCTAAAAATTTAAGTGAAGCATAGGAGCAAGCATAGCATAATTTTTGACTCTCTCAAAAAGGTGTGTCCATCAAGGATTAAAGAATTAAAATAAAAAGCAAAACAAGCAAAGACTCAAAGAATACAAGACGCTCCAAGCAAAAGTCATAATATGTGACGAATAAAAATATAGCTCCAAGTAAAATACCGATGGTCGTTAGAAGAAAGAGGGGATGCCACTCGGGGGCATCCCCAAGCTTAGTTGCTTGATACTTCTTGAATATTACCTTGGGGTGCCTCGGGCATCCCCAAGCTTAGCCTTTTGCTAATCCTTATTCCTTCATTCATCGTAATATCACCCAAAACTTGAAAACTTCAATCACACAAAACTCAACAAAACCTTCGTGAGATCCGTTAGTATAAGAAAACCAATCTTTACTTTAAGTACTGTAGAAAACCCATTCAAATTTTGTTCTTGCATTATATCTACTGTATTCTAACTTTTCAATGGCAAAAAATCTTCAAAGGAAACCATAGATGCATCAAAATAAGCACACAATGCAAAGAAAACAGAATCTGTCAAAAACAGAACAGTCTACAAATATACGAATTGTTATCATACTTATGTAACACCAAAAATTCTGAAAAATTAGGAAAACAGAGTAAATTTGTAAATAAATCTTGTGTAAAAAATTCAGAATTTTTTGTCTCTACTGTGAATTTTAAAAATTGTTTTACTGGACAAGAAAGTTTCTATTTTCCAACAAGATCGAATCAACTATCACCCAAATCAACCCAAAGGCTTTGCTTGGCACAAACACTAATTTAAACCACAAAAACACATCTAATCAGAGGCATAATTGGGTATTTTATTGAAAACAGCAAGAAAACAAAAAAAACAAAAAGATACAAGTTGGGTTGCCTCCCAACGAGCGATATCGTTTTACGCCCCTAGCTAGGCATAACGCAAAGGATCTACGTGTTGTCAACTTTGTTTCGAGATCCATAAGATGCCCTCATGATTGATTCATAAGGTGGCCTAATTATTATCCTAGGGAAGTGCTCCATACCCTTCCTTAGTGGAAATTGAAATTTAATATTGCCTTCTTTCATATCAATCACGGCACCAATAGTACGTAAAAACGGTCTACCAAGAATAATTGGGCAAGACGGATTGCAATCAATATCAAGAACAATAAAATCTATAGGCACATAATTCCTATTTGCAAGAATAAGAACATCATTAATTCTTCCCATAGGCTTTTTAATAGTAGAATCCGCCAAGTGCAAATTTAAAGAGCATTCTTCAATATCGGTAAGACCAAGCACATCACACAAAGATTTAGGAATTGTATAAACACTAGCACCCATGTCACATAAAGCAAAACACTGACTTTGATAGTAGGTTCCCATTCATCATTTAGTTTTCTAGGAATTGAAACTTCTAATTCCAACTTTTCTTCAAAAGCTTTCATCATAGCATCAACAATATGTTTAGTAAACCTTTATTTTGTTCATAGGCATGGGGTGAATTTATCATGGATTGCAACAAAGAAATACAATCAACCAAAGAGCAACTATCATAATTAAAGTCTTTGTAATCCAAAATAGTGGGCACATCAGTAGTTAAAGTCTTGACCTCTTCAAACCCACTTTTATCAAAATTTTCAACAAGATTTTCACCCTCCAAATTATCGAGACGCCTTCTAACTAAAGTTGACTCTTCTCCAGTATCTTTATCATCAATCTTAATTTTACTAAACAAGGAATAAATAGAAGAAACACCAATCATTTTAAGATCTTCATCACTTTTATGAAAGCAATCACTAGAAAACACTTTTTCTAAAAATTCTCGTCTAGCTCTAAGCATAGCGGTTCTTTTCTTACTTTCATCCATAGAAACATAAAGAGCTTTAATAGATTCCTCAACCTTAGGCACAAAAAATTTCATCGTGAGATTTTCCACATCATGAGAAATTCTATCAATACTTCTAGACATATCATCAATCTTATTCAGCTTTTCTTTGATTGTAGCATTGAAAACTTTTTGAGTATTGATAAATTCTTTAATATTATTCTCAAGATCAGAGGTGTTCCTATTATTATTATTATTATTATAAGAAGGATTACCATAGGAATTACCATAATTATTAGAGGAATTACTAGGAAAAGGCCTAGGATTAAAATTACCTCTATAAGCATTGTTATTAAAGTTGTTTCGTGAAATAAAGTTCACATCTATGGCATCACTATTTTGCTCAATCAAAGTAGACAAAGGCATATCATTAAAATCAATAGGAGCATTTTTATTAGCAATCAACTTCATAAGAGCATCAACTTTTTCACTCAAAGAATTTATTTTTCTACCGAATTAACCTTTTTACTAGTAGGAGCCCTTTCGGTATGCCATTGTGAATAATTTTCCATGATGTTATCTAGCAATTTAGTAGCTTCACCCAAAGTAATTTCCATAAAAGTTCCCCCCGCGGCGGAATCTAAAAGATTACGAGAAACAAAATTCAATCCCGCATAAATTTTTTGTATGATCATCCAAAGATTTAACCCATGAGTTGGGCAATTCCTTAGCATCATTTTCATCCTTTCCCAAGATTGTGCAACATGCTCATGCTCAAGTTGCTTGGAATTCATGATCTGGGTTCTAAGGGAAATGATTTTCGCGGGCGGAAAAAACTTAGTAATAAAAGCTTCCTTGCACTTATTCCAAGAATCAATACTATTGCGAGGCAAAGAGGAAAACCAAATTTTTGCGTGATCTCGCAAAGAAAATGGAAATAATTTCAACTTCACAACATCATTGTCCACATATTTTTTCTTTTGCATATCGCATAATGCCACGAATGTGTTAAGATGGGACGTGGCATCCTCATTAGGAGTACCGAAAAACTGATCTTTCATAACAAGATTCAACAAAGCAGTATTAATATCACAAGTCTACGCGCTAGTGGCGGGAGGAGCAATCAGAGTGCTAATAAAATCATTGTTGTTGGTATTTGAGAAATCACACAACTTGGTGTTCTCTTGAGTCATGGTGACTTCGCAACAAGATTGCACTAAAAAACAGATCTGACAAGAAAACGGCGAACGGAAAAGAGGGGCGAATAAAACGGCAATTTTTTGTGAAGTGGGGGAGAGGAAAATGAGAGGCAAATGGCAAATAATGTAAATTGCAAGGAGATGAGATTTGTGATTAGGAACCTGGTTGATGTTGATGATGTCTCCCTGGCAACAACGCCAGAAAATCCTTTTGATGTCTGCTAGAACTACATCGGTTTTTCCCAAGAGAGGGAGGGATGATGCAGCACAGCAACGGTAGGTATTTCCCTCAGTGATGAGAACAAGGTTATCGAACCAGTAGGAGAACCACGCAACACCACGTAAATAGCTCCTGCACACAAAGAACAAATACTTGCAACCCGACGTGTTAAAGGGGTTGTCAATCCCTTTCGGGTAACGAGATAGATAAAATTGTAGTAGATTGAAAGATGCAAATAAAAGCAAATAAAATTCAGCGAGGTATTTTTGGGTTTTTGGATTAATAGATCTGAAAATAAAAGTTGCAAATAAATAAAAGAGCAAATAGCAAAATAGATCTTGAAGGCAAATATATTAAAGAAGAGACCCGGGGGTCGTAGTTTTCACTATTGGCTTCTCTCGAGAAAAATAGCAAATGGTGGAAACAAATTACTGTTGGGCAATTGATAGAACTTCAAATACTCATGACGATATCCAGGCAATGATCATTATATAGGCATCACGTCCACGATTAGTAGACCGACTCCTGCCTGCATCTACTACTATTACTCCACACATCGACCGCTATCCAGCATGCATCTAGTGTATTAAGTTCATGGAGAAATGGAGTAATGCAATAAGAACGATGATATGATGTTGACAAGATCTATTTATGTAGAAATAGACCCATCTTGTTATCCTTAATGGCAACGATACATACATGTCATTTCCCTTTTTGTCACTGGGATCAAGCACCGTAAGATCGAACCCATCACAAAGCACCTCTTCCCATTGCAAGATAAATAGATCAAGTTGGCAAAAAAAAAACCAAATATCGGAGAAGAAATACGAGGCTATAAGCAATCATGCATATAAGAGATCAAAGAAGACTCAAATAACTTTCATGGATAAAAAGATAGATCTGATCATAAACTCAAAGTTCATCGGATCCCAACAAACACACCGCAAAAAAGAGTTACATCATATGGATCTCCAAGAGACCATTGTATTGAGAATCAAACGAGAGAGAGAAAGCCATCTAGCTACTAACTACGGACCCGAAGGTCTACAATGAACTACTCACACATCATCGGAGATGCACTAATGAGGATGATGAACCCCTCCGTGATGGTGTCTAGATTGGATCTGGTGGTTCTGGAACTTGCGGTGGTTGGAATTGATTTTCGTCGAATCCCCTAGGGTTTCTGGAATATTGGGTTATTTATAGAGCAAAGAAGCGGTGCGGGAGGCGGCCGAGGTGGGCACCACCCACCTGGGCGCGCCTGGGCCTCCAGGCGCGCCCTGGTGGGTTGTGCTCCCCTCGGAGCACCCCCCAGGTGCTTCTCCGGCCCACTGGATGTCTTCTGGTCCAAAAAACTCCATAAAAAGTTTCGCTGTGTTTGGACTCCATTTGGTATTGATTTCCTGGGATGTAAAAAACATGCAGAAAACAGCAACTAGCACTGGGCACTATGTCAATAGGTTAGTACCAAAAAATGATATAAAATGATTGTAAGACATCCAAGAATGATAATATAACAGCATGGAACTATCAAAAAATATAGATACGTTGGAGACGTATCAAGAAGCTGAGCGCAACAAGATCCAGCAGCAATATATTCAGATTCAGCAGTGGAGAGTGATACACAGTTCTGCCTCTTTGAAGACCAACAGACAAGAGATCGTCCAAGAAAATGACATGTGCCTGATGTAGACTTGCGATCAAACTTGTCACCAGCATAATCAGCATCTGAGAATCTAACTAGATCAAACTCTGAGCCCTTTGGATACGATAATCCTAGCATTGGGGTGTGAGCCAAATATTGAGTATTCGCTTCACCGCGAGGTGATGCTACTCCTTTGGTACCGCTTGGAATCGGGCACACATGCAAATGAGGCATTATATCTGGCCTAGATGCACATAAATACAATAAAGAACCAATCATGGAGAGGTATACCTTTTGATCGAACTCTTTACCATTGTCGTCGGGGCCCAATTGGCCTTTGGTTGGCATTGGCGTCGTGTATCCTTTGCAGTCTTGCATTCCAGACTTCTTCAGGCAATCTTTGAGGTATTTTTATTGTGTTATGAAGATGCCATTTCTTTATTGATGGATTTGAAGACCAAGGAAGAATTTCAGCTCACCCATCATTGACATCAGATATTGCTCTCGCATCATATGCCCGAACTCATCACTATATCTTTGGTCAGTGCAGCCAAAGATAATGTCATCCACATAGATTTGGCATACAAACAGTTCCCCATCATATGTCTTCGCGAAGAGAGTGGGATCTAGAGAACCAGATTTGAAGCCTGTGCTCTTCAGGAAGTCTTTGAGTGTGTCATACCAAGCTTGAGGTGCTTGTTTGAGGCCATACAGTGCCTTGTTGAGCTTGTATACCATATCACGATGCTTTGGATCTTCAAAACTAGGGGGTTGAGTTACATATACTTCTTCTTCAATTTTGCCATTTAGAAAAGCTCTCTTCACATCCATTTGATACAGGAGGATGTTGTTGTGCTTTGCATAGGCTAGCAGTATGCGAATGGCTTCAAGCCTAGCCACAGGAGCAAAGGTTTCATCGAAGACAATTCCCCCTACTTGTGTGTAACCTTGAGCAACAAGACGAGCTTTGTTTCTAATGACTTGACCATGTTCATCTTGTTTGTTGCAATAGATCCATTTGGTGCCAATAATACTGTGCTTGCAAGGATCAGGGCGTTTGACTAGCTCCCAGACATTGTTGAGCTCAAATTGTTTAATCTCTTCTTGCATAGCTTGAATCCATTCTGGTTCCATAAATGCTTCATCAACTTTCTTGGGTTCGGATATGGAGACGAAAGCAAAGTGCCCACAGAAGTTTTCTAGTTGCGTAGCTCTTGATCGAGTAATCGGACCAGGTGCGTTGATGCTATCAATTATCTTCTTAATCTGAACTTCATTGGCCACACGAGGATGAACATGGCGAAGATTTTGCTGTTGCTGATCATTGTCTTCATCTTCAGCATTGTCTTTAGGCTCAGCATTGTCTTCACGTTGAGTAGGAGCTGGAATGACAATTTCCTCTTCTACCTGTTCCTTGGTGGGTATGATTTCTCCAGTACCCATTAGCTTGATAGATTCACTAGGAGAAGCTTCATCTCACACATTTGGCAGGTCCTCTCTTTGTGAGCCGTTAGTCTCATCAAACCGCACATCTACAGTTTCAACCACTTTGTAGTGAAAGAGGTTGAAGTCTCTGTAGGTGTGCGAATCCTTTTCGTAACCAAGCATAAAACCTTCATGTGCTTTTGGTGCAAATTTGGAAGTGTGATGTGGATCCTTGATCCAGCACCTAGCACCGAAGACTTTGAAATAGCTTATGTTTGGCTTCTTACCAGTGAGTAGTTCATAAGATTTCTTCTTGAAGAATTTGTGAAGATAAACTCTGTTGATGATATGGCATGTAGTATCGATGGCTTTAGGCCAGAACTTTCTTGGAGTCTTGTACTCATCAAGCATCGTACGAGCCATCTCAATAAGGGTCCTGTTCTTGCGCTCCACAACGCCATTCTGCTGAGGAGTGTATGGAGCAGATAGCTCATGTGTGATGCCAAGTGTATCAAGATAAGTGTCGAGGCCTGTGTTCTTGAATTTCATGCCATTGTCACTCCTGATGTGCTTGATCTTGATGCCATAGTTAGTCATGGCGTGATTGGCAAATCGTCTGAAGACATCCTACACTTCAGTCTTATAGAGAATTATGTGCACCCAGGTATATCTAGAATCATCATCAACAATAACAAAGTCATAAAGATGTGCAGTGGTAGTAAGGGTAGAGTAGTGAGTAGGGCAAAATAAGTCCATGTGTAGCAGCTCGAAGGGACGTGAAGTCGTCATGATTGTCTTCCAGGGATGTTTTGCCCTAGTCATCTTCCCTGCTTAGCAAGCACCACATAGATGATCCTTCTTGAACTTGAGGCCCTCAATGCCTATGATGTGCTTCTTCTTCACAAGAGTATGCATGTTCCTCGATGCCAAAGCCAGCACTCTGAAGCTTTTGCTAGAAGACATACGGCAAGCTGTGGTCCTGCGGAGAAATCTACCATATACAGATCACCTCTTCGATAACCTTCAAAGACTAGAGATTTGTCAGAAGCCATAAGCACAAGGCATCGATATTTTCCAAAATATCACAATCATATCAAGATCACAAAGCATTGAGACAGACATTAAGTTGTATCCAAGGGATTCAACATGCATCACTTTATCCATGTGTTGATCCTTTGAGATAGCAACTCTACCTAGGCCCAATACCTTGCTTTTACCAGTGTCAGCAAATGTGATATGGCTTTTAGTACATGGTCGAAGAGTAGAATCCATGAGAAGACTTCCATCACCAGTCATGTGGTTAGTGCATCCACTGTCCATAATCCATTCAGTAGTTTTCGGAGTTGTACCCTACAGTGCAGTTAGTAGGATAGGCTTCACAGAGTATTATGAAGGAGAAACATTTGACGAACAAGGATACTATCAAATGTAAGATTCTTGGAGGGTAAGATAGGATGTTCATCAAGAAATCCAGGGACGAAGTAAATGGTAAGACCATTTTGGCATTTTATCTTGCGTCCCACAAGATGTTTTAGGTCCCCAGCATTGTCTTCAGAAGTCAATGATTTTCGGCTGGAGACCCGACCCTGCAAGAGAAGTTAATTCTTCTTAACCACCCCCATCTTAAGGGGTGGCTTAGAAGCAATGAGTCTAAGTGCAGCATCTAAGAACTTTGGCTTTGAAGCCCTAGCAAATAGTTTTGCAGGAGGTGAATAGTACTCAAAAGAATATGCTGGAAAATTCTTTGATTTGTGAACATAGCGGTTTGAAGAAACACGCTCATATTCGTGAGTCTGATGATAGTTTCCCTGCAAAACATTGGCGTTAGGGTGACCTTGTGAGGTCCTCTGTCTATATGAAGCCTTTGGGCCATATGAAGCCTTTGATCTGGGGTTTGTCTTCTTCCCTGGTGGTGTCATGATGACATTCACGGGAAGCTTCTGAAGACAACTTTTAGGAACCCAGATCTTCTTCATAGGTGACCCATTCCTGCAGTTAGTTCCAATAAACCTCGCAAACACTTCACCATTCTTATTCTTGAACAGTTTATAGTTTGAGTCAAATGACTCATCAATGATAATAGGGTTAGCACAAGTGAAGCCAGATAAGGTGGATGGATCCACTGAAGGGCCCTTTGCAGCAACCCATGTGGTTTTGGGGTACTGCTCAGGCTTCCAGTAAGAACCATCAACATTCATTTTCCTCTCGAAACCAACATCCTCTTTCCTAGGGTTTCGGTTCAGAATCTGTTTCTTGAGGACATCACATAGTGTCTGATGCCCTTTGAGGCTTTTTTACATGCCTGTTTCAAGCAATGTCTTGAACCTGGAATTCTCATCAGCAATAGTAGTGGTGTCCTCAGAAGAGGGGTTAGTTACCACATCAACAGTTGAAGATATTGTAACTTCATAAGGAGTAAAACATTCAGTAATAAAGATAGCATTGTCACGCTCAAGACATTTTAAGCAAGGTGGCACAAAATCTTCCTGAGCGGAACTGATCTATTGAGCGAGTAGTGAATCGTTTTCTTTTTGAAGATCTTCATGAGATGCTCTCAGTTTCTCTAGATCTTGCTTCCTTTGAAGATAATCATATGAAAGCTTTTCATGAGTGGCTGAGAGAGTTTCATGACGACTTTCAAGTTCTTTGTACTTAACACGAAGATTTTTGATGTCTTTGATTAAGGACTGAGTGCAATTCATTTCCTCAGCCAACAGGTCATCACTTTTGTCTAGCAATTTTTGAATCTTTTCCATGGTTGTTTGTTGTTCAGTTGCAATTTTAGCAAGAGTTTTATAACTGGGTTTGGATTCACATTCGGAGTCATCTTCACTGGAGGTCTGAAAGTAAGCATCGCATGAGTTTACCATAGCACCTCTTGCCATGAAGCAGTAGGTGGGAGCAGAATCATCGTCATCATTGGCTTCAGTGTTGGTGTCGTGACCATTGTCTTCATTGTTGAAGATGGACTTGGTGACGAATGCCGAAGGTAGAGCCAGGCTTGCCACGCCTGAATCAGACTCCTCCTCATACTCCACCTCCACCTCCTCAGAAGCAGACTCCTCCTCTGAATCCATTTCTCCCAATGAACGCACGAGCCGTGCCAGACGAGCTCTTCTTGTAAGATGAAGACTTTGATGAAGACTTTGAGGATTTCTTCTTCTTCTTCTTATCGTCGGAGTCATATTCCTTGCTCTTCTTCTTTTTCTTTGCTTCCTTGTCCCATTGAGGACATTCAGATATATAGTGGCCTAGCTTCTTGCATTTGTGGCATCTTCTCTTCTTGTAGTCACGAGTGGAAGCCTCATCATTCTTGGAGCTGGATCTTGAAGACTTTCCTAAGCGATTCTTCTTGGATAACTTTTGGAACTTTCTCACAAGCATCGCTAGCTCTTTGCCTATGTCTTCAAAATCATCAGAACTGCAGTCAGATTCTTCAGATGAGAATTCAGCCTTTGCCTTCAAAGCACGAGATAGGCCATAGTTGGGACCGTAGATATCTCTCTTTCTCAGATAGCTGGATTTCATGTGTGTTGAGCCTCTCAAGTATGTCAGACGGATCGAGATCTTTGAAGTTAGGGCGTTCTTGGATCATCAAGGCTAGAGTGTCAAATGAGCTGTCAAGTGATCTTAGTAGCTTCTTCATGACTTCATGCTTGGTGATTTCAGTGAGGTGGTCAAAAGTGAGCTGGACATTCTCATTGTCATTCCTCTTGAATTGGTTGAAGAGATTGCGAAGCACATCTATTGTTGAGTCTCTTTGAGTTGAGACGCCTTCGTTGACCTTGGACAGCCAGTCCCAGACTAGCTTCACATATTCCAGAGCACTCACACGGCCATACTGCCCTTTGGTCAGATGACCACGGATGATGTTCTTGGCTGTTGAGTCCAATTGTGTGAACCTCTTGACATCAGCAGCGGTGACGCCTTCACCAACTTTAGAAACGCCTGTCCTCACGACATACCAGAGGTCGTTGTCAATGGCTTCAAGATGCATGCGCATCTTATTCTTCCAGTAGGGGTAATCAGTGCCATCGAAGACGGGGCACGCAGCGGAGACTTTGATTATCCCTGCAGTCGACATAGCTAAAACTCCAGGTGGTTAAATTGAATCACACAGAACAAGGGAGCACCTAGCTCTCATACCAATTGAAAGTGCTAGTTACCGACTAGAGCGGGGTAAATAGGTGATTTTTATGAAAGCCTTCAAGACAGGCAATGTCTTCGAAGACAGACAACCAAATACAACCTACAAAGTATGCAGCGGAAGATAAACTAAACTAGCCATGCCATAGTCTAAGAAATAGTACAGAGTAAACACGAAGACAAACAGCAGCTAGGTAGAGTGGATCAGACTAGGAAGACGGTATGAAGCCAAACAAGCAAACAGACAGAATGTCATCACATAGTGAAGTCAAACAGAGCAGGCAAGCAATGACTTCATTAAGCGAAATTGTAAGTAAAGGGTAAAGTGATAGAACCAGTTGCTTGATGAAGACAAGGATTTGGTAGACCAGTTCCAGTTGCTGTGACAACTGTACGTCTGGTTAGGGAGGCTGAGATTGAACTTAGAAGACCGCGTCTTCACCTTATTCCCCTTGAGCTAAGGACACTTAGTCCTCGCCTAGTCACTCTGGTAAGTCTTCAAGGTAGACTTCCAAACCTTCACAGACTTCGTTCACCGGTGATCCACAATGACTCTTGGATCCTCAAAAGGCGATGCCTAACCGACTGGAAGATACACAGTCTTCAAGTGTAATAAGTCTTCAGATCACGCGGACAGAAAGACTTCAGTGATGCCAAACACTCTTTGGGCTCTGGGTGTTTTGGGCTTTGTCCTCACAAGGGTTCTCTCTCAAAGGCTTTGGAGGTGGGTTGCTCTCAAATGACAAAAGCCGTGGACTAACTCTGAGCAGCCACCAATTTATGGTGTAGGGGGTGGGCTATTTATAGCCAGGAGGCAACCCGACCTGATATGTCTGAAATGACTGTGGGTCACTAAGGAACTGACACGTGTCCAACGGTCAGATTTCAAACACACGCGGCAGCTTGACTTGGGCTACAAGTAAAGCTGAGTCAACCAACTCTGGATAAGATTTTCTCTCATTGTCTTCACTCGAACACATAGGATTTGGGTTGAGGATCACATCAGTTTTCTGACTTTGTTCACTTGGACCCCACTTAACAGTTCGGTGGTTCCTATGACTCAAGAAGGAAGAAAATGAAACTACGAAAGAAACTATGTCTTCGCACTCCAATGTCTTCAAGTGAATGTCTTCACACGTCATTATCTTCGACATGAATGTCTTCATGAATCACCATTGTCTTCAATGTCTTTATACATTTTTAGGGGTCATCTCTGATAGGTAAACCGAATCAATGAGGGACTTCTACCTGTGTTATCCTGTGAATCTCACAAACACATTAGTCCCTCAACCATGTTTGTCGTCAATACTCCAAAACCAACTAAGGGTGGCACTAGATGCACTTACATGACCATTCCCTGCGTGTTCAACTGCTCTATGCGTGTGGTTGCTCATCGTTGAGGCGGCCACGTCACGCTCTACTCGCATCCCGCTGCACGCTCTTTGCTCTCGCGTCCCTTCGCGCTCTCTGCTAGTGTTTGGAGCGGGCGCACGATCACGTATGTTCGTGCTGCCATTATGCATGCGGTTGCGCCGGGCGCGGCGCCACAATGAAGTTACCCGCTACAAAAACTGACACGCAGACGTGCCGAGAATCCAGACCACCCGGCCCCCATTTATTCCCGTGGATATTTACCTTCATCTCTTGCACCACACAATACAATAAGCACACCCACGACGACACATACCGAGAGGATATCCAGCGGTTCCAATGGCGCTCCCCGTGGCTCCAATGGCGCTCCCAGCGGATGACAATGACAACGGATGGCTGTTCACCACGTATCACTAGTGGACACCCACTTGAGGGGGAAGGACCTCTCAGTGGTGTACAAGAAGGAGCCAGTCTCGGTGGAGAGCTCCTTCTAAACTATGCAGCGGTTGCTTGCTGAGGACAATTAGCAAGTGCTCAGCTTCGACGTTGAGTTCACCGCCGCTCGTGCCGGGCATAATCAGAAGGTTGTCGTCGCCCAGTTGTGCGTGTGCCATGAAGTCCTCGTCTACCACTACCACCTAGCCACAAGGCCTTGCGAGTGTTTTGTCAGGTTTATCAATAGCCTCGACTACAGTTTCGCTACGGTGGACACCACCAACAATCTAAATGCGCTCGAGGTTTCAGGCTTGCCCTACCAAAATCTTGTCAACCTCCGTGACCACTACAAAGTCTGGGGCAGTAGCAAAAATAATCAGAACTCCCTGGTTGACCTTGTCTTGGCCATCATCTCCCCCTACTACATGAAGATGAAGGATGAGAGCAAGAAGGACAAGAACACCTGGCACAGTGCCTGGGATCAGAGACTGGATGAAGAACACGTCAAGTACGCGGCCAAGGACGCGTACACAAGCTACAAGATGTACAGGCAGATCATTGACATGAGGAAGTGCCTTCGTCCTGCCCCAGATGAGGGATCGAGCCACATAGCAGTGGCGGCAGCGTCACAACAAGAAGTAGATGACTAGATGATCGTTTCTCCTAGTTTAGAATGCATTTAATTGTTTACTGAGGTGTGTGCGAACGATTTGTATAGTCACTTATGTAATTGGATGTTTCTTTTGGTTATATATACGTTGTTCTCTGTAGACAGAGCAAGTCACATCACAGACGAAGTAAACTAGGGAACCCGTCGGTGATGAATTCATTAATCGCTGACAATTGTATACCAGCAAGCGTTTGCCCGCAACACACACGGCTTATTAGCAGCAATCGTCTGTGTTATTATCGGTCTTCACACACATTTCTGATTACAGACCTATTTGCCGCGTATCACACACACCTTGTTCAGTTGAACCGTTTCTCTTGTCTTGGCTCATCACTAACAGTTCACTAGAGTGAACTATATGCCCTCTATTGCACACACCATCATCTGGCTGACCGTTTCTGTTGTGTTGCCTAATCACAAATAGTTCATCCGAGTGACCTGTATGCCGTATATCGCACACACCCTCATCTGGCTGACCATTTCTGTTGTTATGCTCATCGCAAACAGTTCTTATGGACCAACCGTATGCCACATATTGCACGCAACTCTGATCTGAATCGTGTTTGATGTCTGCACCATCGCAAAATAGTTCGTATCATTTTTGACGGTTTTCTTACACCACCATTTGCGATTAATACATCACACATAGTTTTATTGAAGGGTCTCTGATTATACTATTGTGTTTGGACCATCCTGCAGTAGTGAATGCCTTTAAAAAGTGTTCTCAGAAACGAGCTATCATGTATGAAGATCCATGGCTTTCAAGGCAAATGGCCAATGTTATGGCAACATTCATGGCATAGTTTTTTCAAATGACATCATATTTTGCACTAGTTTGCATCTTGGAATGGCAAACAATGTTGCCTAAGGAAGTTTTCTTTTTCTTTGCACGAAATTTTCATTTTCCAATTTTTGAGTGCCCAAAATGGGTTTTTTGTGAAGAACCTACCAAATATTTGTTGCAAAATTGGACCAAATCAATTTTCTAAAATATTAGGCCATATTTAATATACATTTGACAAAATAGTTGGGTGTCAAAAGCTTTTGATCCACGTCTCATGAAAAAGACAAATTTTCGCCGATTCAGCTGGAAGCGGGTCAAATTTGAACTACAACTCCCTCATAGTTTGCTCTATATTTTTTCCAAAAAACATTTCTAGGTACACAAGTATCAATTTCATTAGAGATTCTCCAATATTTTGGCAAGATTCAACACCTAGCTACAAATGGCCATGCCCGCCGTTTTGACCACATTTTCAAACGGGCATAAGAAATTGAAAAAAATCGCATTGTGTCATCATATGTGACCTTGTTTCTAGCAAAAATAACAAACTTGGACTAAGGCAAATATTTAAAAAAAGTGTTCTCAGAAACGAGCTATCTTGTATGAAGATTCATGGCTTGCAAGCCAAGTGACCAAGGTTATGGCCACATTCATGGCATAGTTTGTTCAAATGACATCATATTTTGCACAAGTTTGCATCTTGAATGGCAAACAATCTTTGCTAAGGAACTTTTCATTTTCTTTGCACGAAATTTTCATTTTCCATTTTTCGAGTGCCGAAATTGCTTTTTTTGTGAAGAACCTACCAAATATTTGTTGCAAAATTGGACCAAATCAGTTTTCTAAAATATTAGGCCATATTTATTGTACAATTGACCAAATTTTTGGGTGCCAAAAACTTTTTATCCAACTCTCGTGAAAAAGACAAATTTCCACCGATTTATCTGGAAGCAGGTCAAATATGAACTACAGCTCGCTCATAGTCTGCTCTTTATTTTTTCCAAAAATCATTTCTAGGTACACAAGTATGAATTTCATCAAAGATTCTCCAAATGTTTTGCATGATTCAACCCCGAGCTACGAACGGTCATGCCCGCTGTTTTGACCGCATTTTCAAACGGACATAAGAAATTCAAAAAAATAAAAAAATGAAAACCTTCGCATGGTGTCATTGTATGTGACCTAGTTTCCAGGAAAAATAACAAACTTGGACTACGGCAAATGTGTTAAAAAAGTGTTCTCGGAAACGAGCTATCATGTATGAAGATCCATGTCTTTCAAGGCAAATGGCCAATGTTATGGCAACATTGATGGCATAGTTTGTTCTAATGACATCATATTTGGCACAATTTTGCATCTTGGAATGGCAAATAATGTTGCCTAAGGAAGTTTTCATTTTCTTTGCATGAAATTTTCATTTTCCATTTTTTGAGTCCCAAAATGGGTTTTTTTGTGAAAACCTACCAAATATTTGTTCAAAATTGGACCAAATAAATTTTATAAAATATTAGGCCATATTTAATGTACAATTGACCAAATGGTTGGGTGTCAAAATCTTTTGATCCACCTCACGTGAAAAAGACAAATTTCCACCGATTTAGCTCGAAGCGGGTCAAATGTGAACTACAGCTCCCTCATAGTTTGCTCTTTATTTTTTTCCAAAAATCATTTCTAGGTACACAAGTATCAATTTCATTAGAGATGCTCCAATAGTTTTGCAAGATTCAACCCCTAGCTATAAATATTCATGCCCGTCGTTTTGACCACATTTTGAAACCGACATAAGAAAAAAAAAATGAAAACCTTCGCATTATGTCATCATATGTGACCTTGTTTCCAGGGAAAATAGCAAACTTGGACTATAGCAAATATTTAAAAAAAAGTGTTCTCAGAAATGAGATATCTTGTATGAAGATTCATGGCTTTCAAGCCCAATGTCCAAGGTTATGGCCACATTCATGGCATAGTTTGTTCAAATGATCTCATATTTTGCACAAGGGTGCATCTTGGAATGGCAAACAATGTTGCCAAAGGGAGTTTTCATTTTCTTTGCCCGAAAAATTGTTTTCCATTTTCCTAGTGCATAAAATGAGCTTTTTTGTGAAGAACCTGCCAAATATTTTTTGTAAAATTGGACCGCATCAACTTTTTTGAAATAATGAACAGTTTTCAAATTTGTGAACATTATTAAATTCAGAATATTATTCTAGAGATAGGGAACATTTTTTATTACTTTAATTGTATTTTTAAAATAACTAAAAAGGTTAATGGACCTGCTCTGGCCAATATTGTTATTGGGCTTGGCCCACTTGTCCCATAAGCCCCAGCAGGCTGTGGAGTTAACCCCAGCCTAGACAACCTCTCGCCCCTCACACGCACTCTCTTTCTCTCTCTCGATCCCCTTTCTCCTCTGTCGTTGCCAACCTTCTCCGACCGATTGCGGCCGCTCCGGCACGCTCCAGCGCTGTGCTAGCTACCCACAGCCACCCCCTGAGCTGCTCTACATTCTCCACCCCAACGATCTGGTTTTCCTCACCTCTCGTGGTTACCTGCATCACCTTTTCCCACTAGGGTTTGGGTGGTGGAGGTGGCCCTTGCCGCCGGTGTGCTTTGGCGCTTTTGCTCCGGTCTTCTACGCCTCTTCTCACGCCTCCTTGTGCGGCCTCCCCTCCTGGATGGTGTCGATGGTGCTCTCACCGTGAACGGTGCCCCTGCGCCAGTAGGATGGTGTGTGGCGCAACCCCGGTGTCGGTCGGCGTCGTCAGTGTTGTGGCGTCTCCCTCGCCGTATTGGGACGGCGGCAACGACGTGCTCTGCCCCAACCACGGCATGGCAGTGCAACTGCATCGGCTATAAACCTAATTTGGTGAGCTTTTCTCCTCTATGGCATGCCCTTGGTAGGATTCAGGGAAGGGGATCGAGGAATTTCTGATGTTGCTCTAGTTCTATAGCTATGTTCCTAGGTTTGCTAAATTGATCAGTGGTAGTGTTGATCTCTCATTGCTTCCCGTGGGACTCTGTTGTTCATATAACTGAAGAATTCTTCAGCTAGAAAGATTCTTGGTCAATGCACTACTAGAGTAGTTCATGTAGGTGTGATATATGCTCTCTAGTTGGTATGGTTAGTTCATGGTGTTCACTAGTAAATGATTCAGTCCATCTGTTATTTCTGTGAGCTTTGTTCTATTGACAGGTTGGCTATTAGTTTAGTTAAATTACTGAACTTTTGTTATAGTTTAGTTAATGCTACTATGTGCTACAATTAAGTTATGAATTCATTTCCTTTCCATTACCCTGTTTAACTTTGTTAATATGTATATATTGTATTTATGTACTTGTGTGGTGACACACACACATATACTATTGTTATTACTATTGTTATGTAGGTGCAGTACTTATATCTAGCCCAGGTGCCACTGTTCAAGAAATCTTCCGATTCAGCGATTAATCTTTCGATTTATCGCTAATCGAGGGGTGACCGATAAGATTATGCCTTATCTTCACCATTTATCTTTTGGACCGATTTATCTCTCTGATAGGCGATTTATGAGCAATCTACCGATAAATCAGACCTATTCATAGCACTATGATTGCAAAAACTATGTTTATTTATGTTTTGTGGACCTTCTTACGCAATATGTACTACTGTCCTATTTTGTTTGTCATTATACGTGGATTCAAAGGCTAGGAATCAAGGTAACACTTCTATCAAATAATGTTGTGGTGTTGAATATAGCGTATTTTAGTGTTGGGAACCTGAGATTTGCAAAAAATATTCGATTAATAGTCGACCGATAAAATTGATTAATTGGCCGATTTCCGATTAATCTCTACTCCCTAGCTGACCAAGACGATAACGATAAGTGATATCCTCAACATTGCCAGGTGCTAATGGGTGCATGTGTTCCTATTGCAGGAATTTACCAAGTGTAAGTGGTGCTTGGTGTTCTGCATATATAGCAGATCTGTTTATGTGTGCTTCAAAGGCCTAAAAATTTATGCTGGTTATATATATATGGACATTATCTTATCTTGCCTAGTCCCTTCTCTCCTAATTCTGGTATTCAACACATACTTTCTTGGTCTTAGTCTTTTCTCTTCATTCTCTTCTCTCCTAAAATCCGATAAGAAGAGATGCTTTTCTTGATCTTTTGCCAAGCGAATGATGCTGGTCTGAGGCTAATCTCACTGGGATATTAACAGATGCTACACTCATGCTCCTATGATGTCATAGTCCTAGCACTTCTAGGCTATCCGAGGACAAACCCCCCAAAATCCTACCTTGGTTGAAGTTTTTGTCCAACACATAGCACTGCTGCTACTGGAGGTATATGAACATGTTTATATTTGTGTGCTAGTGCTAGTGCTTCTTGTTAACATGGTTGTGTCGTACCACTATGCTTTTGTTGCCCATACACACTATGGTTGGAGTTTCTGTCCAACAGTATATACTATTGCTATTCAGAGTTAGCTGTTGATGCCATCTGTTGACTTGTACATGTAGTACTATTTTTAGTTCTATTGGCATGTTTGTATTGATGTATATAGTTTCTAGGTTGTGCCGTGGGCCAGCTGGACTCATAGTGACAACTATGCCCCTTCAACTATAACTTTCAAATGAACTGGTGTTGTTGTTATTGTGTTGGTGGTTGCTGCTTATTGAGCTGATGTGTTGTTTGTTTGATTTGTGAACTATGACTTTCACCTCTTACTGTACATATATCCTGGACATATTCCACTCCTGGACTTAATCTACTACAGCTATTCTCCCCCGATACTTGATCATGTATTGTTCCTTTTGTTTCTGATCCGCACATTTGATCATGTACTAGGCTTTGCTGGTTTTCTACTGGAAACTTCTGATTAAGGGTATTTGGGCCAGTTCCAAGTAGTCCTAAGTGCTAGCTCATATATTGCATTTACCAAAGGGAATGCAACATTTCTAATGTAATATACTCCCTCTTCCTGTATTGTTTCTTTTGCAGGTATTGAACTTGAGAAGGAGAAGATCACTACTGCACGGTGCTGCTAAGGCGACACTACAATCACAGACCCTTCGACGAAACTGTGTGCGATGCATTAATCGCAAACTGTGGTGTAATAAAACCGTCAAAAATGATAAGAAATGTTTGCGCTAGCGGAGTCATCAAACACGATTTAGATTATAGTTGTGTGTGCGATGTGTGGCATACAGTTCACTCGAATGAACTGTTTGCGATGAGGAAACACAACAGAAATGGTCAGCCAGATCAAGCTGTCTGCGATAGAGGGCATACAGTTTACTCGGGCTGTTTGTGATTAGCCAACACAACATAAACGGTCAGCCAGATCAAGGTGTCACTACAGAAAAAAAGAAACATTCGTGAAATTTTGGGCCGAACGAATTTTTTTCCTGTCATGCTTATGACACTTCTATGACGATAATTGTGCAAAAGCACATATCATCATAGATGTGGTGGGCTCCTACTTCTATGACAAAAAATCATGACAGAAAATGGGCTTTTCATCCTGGGCGGGCCGGAGATGCACCTTCATGACATTCTTTGGGCCATCCATGACGGAAAAAATCATGGTAGAAGTGAGGGCGAGGAAAATTTCGGGGAGTTCCCGGTTACGGTGGGTGGTCGGGGCCAAGCGATGCACGGAGGTTTGCGCGTTTTCTCTCGTACATGTACGCGCGTGTGTGTGAGGTGTTGGGCTCTAACTAAACTCGAGCGAGGCATTCGCTTACTGAACCCGAGCGGTTGCACTAGCTACGTTACTGAACCCGAGCGATTGATCCCTTGGCTATTAACTGAACCCGAGCGATTCCTTCGCTACTGCTGCTAACTGAAGCCGATCGAACCTGCCTCTTAATGAACAGTGACCGCTGTTGGGGGTTGGATGAACAGTTCCTGGTGGGGGTTGTATGAACAGGACCCCGTGGTAGTAAAGGCCGTTGCCGCTGGATGAACATGACCCCGATCGAGAGGAGGCCGCCACACACCCGAGCCGGTTGGGGGTGGATGAACAGGACCCCGTGGTAGTAGAGGCCATTGCCGCTGGATGAACAGGACCCTGATCAAGAGGAGGCCACCACACACCCGAGCCAGTTGGGGGGGGGGGATGAATAGGACCCCGGTCGTGTAGGGTTGGTTGAACAGTAGCCGGTGGAGGCTGGATGAAGAGGACCCCGTGGAGGGCATGTTGAACAGTAGCTGGTGGAGGTTGGAGGAAGTCGACGGTGGATGAACAGTAGCAGGTGGAGGCTGGAGGAAGTCGACTGTGGATGAACAGTAGCCCGTGGAGGCTGGAGCGAGCCACTAGACGGTGGATGAATAGTAGCTCGTGGAGTCCCGTTTTGCGGTACGCCACACCCCTCCCAATGAACAGGACCCTGTTTCGACCGTTGGCGCTCCAACACAAGTCCGTTTCCTCCGTTTTGCGGTACGCCACACCCCTCCCGATCAACAGCACCCCGTTTCTACCATAGGAGCTCGAACACAATTCCGTTTCCTCCGTTTTGCGGTACGCCAGACCCTGTTTCGGCTGTTCTATCCAAGCCAGTTGGCTCCCATTGAACAGGATGCATTCCGACCTAGTATGTTGCCTCCTGATGAACAGGACGTTGTTTCTCTGTTCCGACCCAGCCGATTGGCTACCCGATGAACAAGACGCCATTGCTGTCGTCCGTTGCGTCTCCATGTACACGAGCCCTAGTCGTCCGTATGCGTGAGTACGCGTTCGAGACCCCACAAGTATGTACGTATGTGGCTGTATTTTTTGGCATGTGGCTGTACGTACGTGTACACACTTTAGACTGGACTGCCTGAAGTGCTATGTCGGGGGCTCTACTACTACACGTGCCACTGCTTGCTCGGCCACGGGTCATCGTTGCAGAGACACTGATCAGCCAGTATGTACGTGCACATTGGCGACCAGCCAAACAACTCTACGTACGCTTCGACCGGGTGGGTCCCAGCAGTCAGGGAGGATAACGAGGCACTTCTTTGCATGTGAAGATATAGCTAGTGGGTCCCAGCTGTCAGCGGGAGGAATCATTTTTTTGCGCATAATATGGAGGCACTTCCTTGCGTTCAAAGATGTAGCTGGTAGGTCCAGCTCTTAGCGTCACCGCGTACAGTCGTCTTCCGATGGCTGTCATTCGTTGACCACGCCACACCGAGAGCACTAAGGCGGTGGACGACGGCGAGGACTTGGAAGGGAACGACGCGGAGCCGGGGAAGACGCGGCAGTGGATGCCCACGCAGAGGGGAGTACGAGGGTTGACTGCTTCGGCTGCGGTGTGAGGCTCCCGTCGCCGTAGAATAACAGGAGGCGTGGGTGAGTAGAGGGATGGCATGGCCAGCGGTGGCAGCACAGCCGGCCATAGGAGGCAATAGCAGGCGGTCCAGCCGGCGCTGGTTTCGGCGGCTGGAGCAAGAAGATCAGAGATTGAAGAAGCAGTGCGGCCGTTGGATGTTAATCCAATGATCACTGCTGCTAGAATCATTTGTTGACTAGTTAACAAAGCCCTGCGTACGTGTCAACTTAGTAGGCCCACAAGTCAGCCTCTGAATCAGGTGGGTCCGAGCTAGCAGGGGGAGGAATCATTTTTCTTGCGCGTAATAAGGAGGCACTTCCTTCCATGCGAAGATGTAGCTCGTGGGTCCTAGCTATCATGGGGGGGGGGGGCTTTTTTCGCATAATAAGAATGAACATCCTTGCGTGTGAAGATTGTAATTGGTGGGTCCAACCTATCAGGGGGAGCAATCGTTTATTCCCGCATAATAAGGAGGCACTAGCTTGTGTGCGAAGATGTAGCTGGTGGTTCCTAGCTGTCAGACTCTCGACATACTCCATGTTGGCTCTCGTTGTTGACCACGCATCATCGAGCGGACCACGGCGGTGGATGACGGCAAGGCCTAAGATGGGAACGATCTGGAGTCATGGAACAAGGGGCACTGGAGTCCCTGGCGGAGGGGAGTACGAGGGACTGGTTCGGCTGCCGGGTGAGGATGCCTTCACCGGAGAATAATAGAAGGTGTGGGTGAGTACATGTATGACCTGGCCACCGTTGGGAGTAGGGTGGGGTGGCGAGGCCTGCGCGGGAGCACAGCCGGCGATGGTTTTGGCGGCTGGAGCAAGAGCAACTAGATAGAGATTGAAGGAGTAGGATCGCCATTGGATGTCAATCCAACGACTACAGATGTGAGAATAATTTGTTGACTTTTTGTTTAGACCATTAAATCGTTTTTTTCACTAAATGGACAACACCTTGCGTAGGCTTCGTCTAGTGGGCCAACAAAGTCAGCTTCGAAAGCTGTGGCGGAATGCAGCCCATTTATTTAGGTTTTACAGCCCATTTCATTTTGGTTGCCAATACATCTATTTCCTGGGCTTTGACTCAAAAAATAATCTATTTCCTGGGCTGGGTAAAAATAGTAATAGCCGATTTACTATTTATGATAATTTACAACGCATTTGATTATTTATTCGAATACACCTATTTACTGGGCTGGGTGAAAATAATATTGCGTACATGCAGCCCATTTATCATTTCTGATAATTTACAAGCCATTTGATTTTAGTAGAAATGGACCCATTTTCTGGGATGGGTGAAAAAACAATGATGGTCTGGACTGAGCATTTCGTATAAAAAATAATATTGAGATAGAATATTATTAAAAATTAAGTTAGGCTTGGTAATCTTATTATATAGAAAATGAACTGAGCTGTGCATTTTATTAAAAGAAACATAGGCTAGGCTGCGCTTATTTTAGGATCTTGTGTACAACTGTCGGCCCAGTTGCATTGCTGATGTCCAATGAAAAAGGCATGTGTAGTACAATACAACTTTATATGGCTACTCAGCCCACATTCAATGACGCCTAAAAAGGCCCAAACAAGGCTTCTGTACAACTTTTTGAAGTCACTGAGCTCAATTAATAACTTAAGAAAAAAGTTAAAGTACAGTGGAACCTAATTAAAAGCTGTCATGAGCAAAGAAATAATTCGACGGTCCCACTTGTGTGTGTATGTGTGTGAGAGAGAGAGAGAGACCCATCGGTCGACGCTCGTAAATACATCTTTCAGCCATATGCATTGCTGATGCTCAGTAAAAACTTACATAGTTGACACAATCATATAGAACATCATAGCACACTGAACTTGCATACAAAAATTTCACGCAGGCGGCACAATCAGGGTGGAAGTAGTGGATCACTACGGGTAGGGCTATGTTGAAACCAACGAACTCATACATAACCGTTCATCATCTTTATCAATGACGGGGAAATATCTTGAATGCTGTGCAAAGAAAACATAGAAACAACACAATAAGTTCTGCTAGCACATTAAGTTGACGTACACCCCTTTCTAAAAAAAGTTCAGGTACAAAAATAGAACAGGTCACAATCAAATGTACTGGCACATCAGTGCTTCACACCGATAGCTCGGATTTAACTAGTATCTGAGAAGATTCAGTTGTTACCTCAAATTAGAGCACATCCAGGCAGCCAGCCCTGCCTCTTCTCCCAAAGAAGCAGTAGCCTCCGCCGCGCGATGGAGTAGGCCCTGTGCTATCCATCATTCCGAGCAACACGGGGAAAGTCTGACGTTGACTCCTGTAATGGACGTCGTCGACGGACCCTAGCACCAGCGGCGGCGGCATGACTTCGATTGATGGATTGACCACTTCTTCGACATGCACGAACACTCGATACAGGTACATCCCTAACGTGGTCCGCATCGGCCTTGGTAGTGACGAATAGTACAACCCCGGTTCCTGCACCGATATCTCAACACCAATCACCTTTGGTATCACTGGTACAATGAGGTACTATTCAAACAGTTTTTAACCCCTTTCCGCGATGGCGTTCTGAACCGTCGCCTAGTGAGTGACTGCGATAGGGGGGGGGGGTCCTTCCCACATGACCCATAAACCACCGGGGATATGCCCTCCCGGCACACACGCTCGGAAAAATGAGGTCGTGTGCGACCGGCGAGCGATCAAATATAGTTATACGTACAGTTGTGCTAAAAAAATACAATTATACAGGCCAAATTGTTTCCGATCGTAAGTACATCCCACACAGTCTGTCACCGCTAAACATTTCCGTTCGTATATACATTCCACATAGTCAATCCAAGGAATACGTTTCCGTTAGTATGTACATCCCACATAGTTAATCCAAGAAGTATGTTTCCGTTTGTATATACATCCCACACAGTCACTCCAAGGAAAACATTTTCGTTCGCAGGTACATTACACACAATTTTCCCCATTAAATCGTTTGTGATAGCGTTGCCATTGCACAAGATATTAACAATTTTATCATTTGCATTATTGAATGCATCACACACAGTGCGTAGAAGAAACTGTGTGGCAAAGGCTGTCCATCACACACACTTTTTTTGTGGTAAACGTTTGCGCAAGGTGGCCTAACGCAAATAGTTTTCAAGAGGATGTCGTGTGTGATTGTTCATTGATCCAACACGGTTTATTCCTAAAAACTGTGTGCGTTGCCTGAGGTCATCGCCCACGGTGTTTTCTCAATAACCGTTTGCAATAGAAAAACCCAATTAGCAGGCTAATTGGCCATTCGTAGGCTAATTGCCCTATTATTAATAATCCATTTATTAATCTAGTTGACATTTCATATTAAGCACACAATATATTGCATTTCCATATTAAGGAAGTAGGATTTCATAATTGAAAGACATCAGAGTACAACATCATATAGCTTCAGCACTCAGCTACCCCATTACACAACTGCACCAGCACCAAGTTTCACATGCAACATCTAGAATCTTTCAAAATTAGCATCATAGATGGTACATAGACAGATGCATCTCATCTGGAAATTTGCTGAAGTGGAAGGCGAATATTGAGCCTTCATTGATGTTGAAGGTCTTTGCAACTTTAGGCTAGTGCCTGGGATGATTGACCGTCCATCCTTCGTCCTCTTCAGGAACACTTCAATATTGAACCGTGGGTGTTGTATGAAAACCTTCCTCGCCTCCTAACCATAGAGGTGGTTTAAGAGGTAATCATCAGTGAACTACCTTGGAAAGGCCTGAAAACAAGGATGTGCATAAATATCTTCTCTATATTGGAAATGGGGCAAAGGAATAAAAAAAGGCAAGGTATAATACTTAGTACCATCTTGTAGTGAACTAATGTCTTCTTCATTGTGCAGACAATGATCTTGTTGTTTTTTGTCGCTAATTTCTTTATCCTAACAATCTTTCTGAGTTTCTTGACTTGACTGATATTCATGGACAACTCATTTCCCCCTATGCAAAAAGGGTCGAACAGTGGGTCAAAACATCTGACAACAGGACCTACATGTGCAAGACCAAATTGTTAAAAAACTAAATATTAGAATGGTTCCTGCAATTGCACAATAATGTGCTATTAGACAAAGGACCATGCATGTGCAAACCTCGATTGTAAACCTCAGTGCTTCCCATTGTTTCCCTGCAACACATATAAGGTAGTTAGTCATCAGGTTAAGTGAGGTTTCGTATGCTATCAGTAAACTATTTTGATGAAAAATAAGCACATTACAGATTCATCGGATTAATTCAAGCCACATGGAAAACCCATTTATCGAAACCAAGCATGATTAAGAACTAGGAAATATAGCAGTTGTATATTATTCTCATGTATTAAGTGCAGCCAAATCGATTTATTCCTCACATGCACAACAAATACAAAATTCCACCCACGACAATTGGACATCGCATTGCAGAATTGAAGCAAGCAGTTAACTAAACACCACAACAAATGAACCAAACATTAACTGATCACCACATTGCACAATATAACATACTCCTAATAGAAGATCAGACAGTTAACCAAACCAAGCATGCTTAACAACTTGGAAATATAGCAATTGTATTTGTTTCTCATGTATTTAGTACAACTAAATTCGATTTATTTCTCACGTGGTATACAATAACAGAATGCACCCACAACAATTGAACATCGCATTGTAGAATTGAACCAAACAGTTAACTAAACACCACAACAAATGAACCAAACATTAACTGAGCACCACATTGCACAATATAACATACTCCTAATAGAGGATCAGACAGTTAACCAAACCAAGCATGCTTAACAACTTGGAAATATAGCAATTGTATTTGTTTCTCATGTATTTAGTACAACCAAATTCGATTTATTTCTCACATGGTATACAATAACAGAATGCACCCACAACAATTGAACATCACATTGCAGAATTGAACCAAACAGTTAACTAAACACCACAACAAATGAACCAAATGTTAACTGAGCACCACATTGCACAATGTATAACATACTAGAAGATCAGATAGTTAACCAAACCAAGCATGCTTCACAACTCGGAAATATAGCAATTGTATTTGTTTCTCATGTATTTTGTAAAGATAAATTCGATTTATTTCTCACATGGAAGACAATACAAAATTGCAGCCTGAAGAATTGAACATCACATTTGCAGAATTGAACCAAACAGTTAACTGAAGACGACAACTAATTAACTGAATAGTTAATAAGTGAGCACCACATTGCACGACATATAGAACATATACACTAGAGCAACAGATTGCATGGTAAAATTAGATAGCGCAATTCACTAGAATTTGTTAAGGAAAGGTAGGAGCAACACATGCAACGGGTAAACCAAGCATGCTTAACCGGCGTAGCTAGCAAACTGAACATGGGTCCTTATAGTGAGCTAATAAGACAAGATACTCCTCATCGTCGGAGATATCGATGATGATTGACTCCTTGGACATGGAAGAGGGCGAGGCCTCCACATCGTGGGTGCCCTCGTCGTAGTGGTGAGTTGCCTGAGCCGCTCCGGGCACCAACCTACTGGCTCTCGAAGGTAAGCACGTGCACGCTGAGAAAACACCTCGTAGTCTTCGTCGAAGGCACCGAGGGTGGCCTCAAGAAAGCGCCATGAACTGTCGTTTAAAGCAGCAAACCACATCGCGGCATTGGTGCGCGAGGCGTCGACGATGGCCTCGACGGTGAACTGCTCCTCCAAGATCTGGGGGTCAGCATGAATGGCAGCCATCGCGACCTCATTCGCGCATGCGGCCACGATTTGCTTCTCCGCTGCCAAATGCTCCTTGAGCTCCTGTCTATACTGCGTGCACCATGGCTTAGGGCAGCGCTTATTTGGTGAGGGGTCGGTGATTTGGGTGGAAGGTGTCGCGCCAGCGGTCGGGGCATGTGGGATGTGGAAGGAGGAGGAGGATGGGGGTCGGGTGTGGATTACCTGCCTGGATAGACTAGGCTGAGCAGCATGTAGGAGGGTCACTGGCGAGGTGGCGGCGCTACAAGCAAGGAGTGAAGGTTTCAACTTGGAAAGGAAGGAGGAAACAGGGGAAATGTAGCTTTTGGCAAGGGTGAGGGGCGGGGAGGTAGATATTTCCGCGAAAGCCGAAATTTTTGAATCGCTGCAGCGAAAAAACTAGAGCGCATAGTGTCATCAGACACGGTCCCTTATTCAGCAATGTGTACGATATGTGAACATCACAAACGATTCATATAGCTTACCCCGTGTGTGATGAGTTTGAACATGCTAATTTTGGTTCGAATTTCCCTGGTTACAGTGGTCATCCACGTCATTGCATAATTTGGGTACACAAAGGAGACTACAGCACACCCACACTTCTTAATCGTGCATGTTCAGCAATTAAAGACCGGCGCTCTAATTAAACAAAACAAAGAGTACTACTACGGCTGGTGCTCGTCGATCTGCGCCGCCTCCTCCATGTCTAGCTCACGCTCGACGGTCTCCTGGGGAAGGGGCTCAATGGCATCCATCGCGCCATACTCGGCAAGCATCTTGCCATCCATGTCCGCCATC
This sequence comes from Thinopyrum elongatum, assembly GCA_011799875.1. Taxonomy (NCBI): domain Eukaryota; kingdom Viridiplantae; phylum Streptophyta; class Magnoliopsida; order Poales; family Poaceae; genus Thinopyrum; species Thinopyrum elongatum. The sequence continues at coordinate 206,727,455 of CM022297.1, read as the reverse complement.
TCTTTGGAAAAGACCACCACGAGCTGTGCATGGGCGGCCGCGTTCTGGGCTTGGACGGGCTCCAGCGTGGCAAGGTATGCGGCGGAGGAACGGACGGGTGCTCAAACGCTCTCGGCGATTGCCAACTCTTCGGCCGTGGGATGCCGACCGTTGTCGGAGAAGCTTCGTTCGATTTGTGCGGTGAGCGCCACGAGCTGGGCGTGGGCAGCCTCGACATGGTCGCAGGCGGCCTCCATCAGGGCTAAGGCCGCCGCTGTGGAACGGACAGTTGTTGTGCCACTCTCGCCAGTTGCTATCCCCGAGGCAGATGTTGCTGCCGCCACCTGAGAAGCAACAGCAGCCGATAGGGCTGCCTTGGCCGCCCGGTCGCAGATTGCGGCGGTGCTCATGCACCTTGTTAGCACGCGCATGGCGGCTGCGGCCGTGCTCTCGCCGGAGTGGGCCGCCGAAGTTGCCCTCACGACGCGGGTCCATGTCTCCATCTTTCACCGGCGATGATTGAATAGTGAAATGATATTTGGGGAGCGAGCTAGTGTGCTTGACACGCCGGCTGTGGACTATAGCTGACACACCTTCTTGCGTAAGCAATAGGCGTACTATATTCCGATAGTGCTCCAAGATATTTTGTACTGCATCTCACACGGTTGGTGATAATAAACTGTGTGCGATCTACTTGATTTTTCATCTTGATTTGAATTACATAATGGGGTCACAGCGGCAATGGAGGGTGTTTGAATTGCTAGAACTTTTATCTGCAGTGAACATGCAACTATATGTGTGTCGTAAAAAAATTGGAATTATTTAGGGTTTGTTTGGACATTTTATACATTAACTTGGTTTTCTAGCCATTTCAGGTGCAGAATTCAAAATTAAACTACATGCACATGCTCCGGTGCACCAACATGGGTTGTAAAATCATATATGTGTCCATGGGTTTATGTTTATGTCCCATGCAAGAAATGGGGATGAATTTTGAACACCATGGCACCGTGGCTCTCCGGCAAACGTTGAGGTACTTGCTTTTGTAATTCTAGTAAATCCAAAACCCGTCTGAAATTCATGAACCTTGGCATGCTATCATGGAATGGCCTCAACATGCTGGGGTAAAAAATATTGTCCCATTTGGGGCAGGTTATGGTATAAGCTTCTCACAAATCAGAGCTTCTCACAAGAAACCACATGGTTCCGTTAGGGAAACGTGTCACCTTTGTGGACAAAATGATATTCGTCACCTCTTCTTGCTTTCAATTTTTTTCCTGGTGTCAACACAGAACAACAGGAGTGTCTTGTTAAATTTTGGAATTTTTTGGCGATCGTTTGGACATTTTTATACGTTAACTGAGTTTTCTAGGCATTTATGTGCATAATTCAAAATTGAACTACATGCACATGCTCCAGTGCATAAAATCGGGTTGAAAAATCAAATGTGTGTCCTTGGTTACAAGCTTAGGTCACATGCAAGGAATGAGAATGAATGTCAAACACCTTGACACTATTGCTCGGCCGCTAACATTGAGATACATGGTTTTAAAATTCTAGTAAATCAAAAACTCGTCTGAAATTCATGAAACTTGACATGATTTCATGGAACGGCATCGACATGTCGTGGTAAAAATATTGTCCCATTTCGGGCAGGTTTGGGTATAAGCTTCTCGCAAACCAGAGCTTCTCACACAACAAGCCTGATGGTTTCGGTAGGGAACGTGCCACCTTGGGGGACGAAACGATATCTGTTGCCTCTTCTTACTTTCAAAAATTTTCTCGTGTCAACATAGAACAACAAGAGTGTTGTGTCAATTTTTGGGAGTTTTCGGGGTTCGCTTGGACATTTTTATACATTAACTGAGTTTTCTACGCATTTATGTGCATAATTCAAATTTGAACTACATGCACATGCTCCAGTGCATATAAATGTGTTCAGAATTGAAATGTGTGTCCTTGGTTGCATGCTTAAGTCCCATGTAAGAAATGAGAATGAATGTCAAACACCTTGCCACAGTCGCTCAGCCGCTAACATTGAGATACATGGTTTTTAAACTCTAGTAAATCGAAAACGCGTCTGAAATTTATGAAACTTGACATACTAGCATGGAATGGCATCAACATGCCATGGTAAAAATATTGTCCCATTTGGGGCAGGTTGGGGTATAAGCTTCTCACAAACCAGAGCTTCTCACAACAAGCCTCATGGTTACGGTAGGGAACGTTTCACCTTTCTAGACGAAACGATATCCGTTGCCTCTTCTTGATTTCAATTTATTTTCTAGTGTCAACATAGAACAACATGAGTGTTGTGTTAATTTTAGGAATTTTTCGGGGTTTGTTTGGACATTTTTATATATTAACTGAGTTTTCTATGCATTTATGTGCATAATTCAAATTTGAACTATAGGCACATGCTCCAGTGCATGTAAATTGGTTGAAAAATCAAATCTGTGTCCTTGGTTGCATGCTTAGGTCCCATGCAAGAAATGAGAATGAATGTCAAACACCTTGCAACCATCGCTCGGCCGCAAACATTGAGATACATGGTTTTTAAATTCTAGTAAATCCAAAACACGTCTGAAGTTCATGAAACTTGACATGCTATCATGGAGCAGCATCAACATGCTGTGGTAAAAAAATTGTCCCATTTGGGGCAGGTTTGGGTATAAGCTTCTCGCAAAACAGAGCTTCTCACAACAAGCCTGATGGTTTCGGTAGGGAACGTGCCTCCTTTGGGGACGAAATGATATTCGTTGCCTCTTCTTGCTTTCAAAATTTTTCTAGTGTCAACATAGAACGACAGGAGTGTTGTGTCAATTTTTGGGATTTTCAGGGTTCCCTTGGACATTTTTATACATTAACTGGGTTTTCTAGGCATTTTATGTGCATAATTCAAATTTGAACTACATGCACACGCTCCAGTACAGAAAAATGGGTTAACATATCAAATGTGTGTCCTTGGGTGCATTCTTAGGTCCCATGCAAGAAATGGGAATGAATTTCAAACACCAGGGCACTGTTGATTGTCGGCAAAACATTGAGATACTTTATTTTTAAATTCTAGTAAATCCAAAACTCATCGGAAATTCATGAAACTTGGCATGCTATCATGGAATGGCACCCGACATGCTGTGGTATTTTTCGTGTCCATTTTGAGAGAAGGCGCACTCGAATAATAGCCAACAAAGGCATTTTGAAACAAATAGCTACCACTTTAACATCTCAAACATTTGTATAATTTAAATCGTGTGCGTTCTGTTAACCATTCACGTGATGCCACGTGTCTGGCTTTTGATGGCTATAGGAGGTGTCGTGCGGACAACTGCTTGACTGAACGGGAGGCATGCGAGCGCAGTCCGGTGCGCAGGCTGACCGAGAGGCGTGCAAGCTGTCCTCCAATGCACAGGCTCACCGGGAAGCGTGCGAGCTGTACGCTGCGCAGGCTCACTAGGAAGCGAGCCCTTTGACTTCCATCGCCGCCCGCCTTGCTCGCATCCTCTCCATTAATGGCGCCCGAGCCGCTGTTTAATAGGGACGGCCTTACTGTTCGCCTCCCATTCCCCTCCCTCCTGCAGACCTCCACCAACGCCATGGTGCAGAAGGATCATCTGCCACTAGTCTTCAAGTTTGGTGAAGTCGACTCCGAGCCAGAGGAGATAGAAAATAAGGAGGAATCTGGCCTCATGGACATGGCCCTGAACAAGCTGGCCGCGGCGGTTGCTGCCCCCGCGCCCGTCCCGGCTCCCATCCCTGCGCCCGCGCCAGCGACAATCCCCGTAGCATTGACGGGCTGGTTGCCGAGCTGGAAGCCGCGGGCGTCAGCGAGGTCTCCGCGGACCCGCGCGAGCTCGTGTTCATGCCAGCGCCAGCGCCCGTGCTCGTGCCCATGCGCGCCCCTCCACCCACCGCGGCGCTGGTCCCCGTGCATATTCCTGCACCCGCCATGCCTGTGCTTGTGCGTGCACCCCCCTCAGCGGCATGGGATGCCGCCGTCGACCGTTACCTCGCAGCGCTGCCAGTTGCCATCTGTCGGTGTACTAAAGTTTGGGCCCTTTGGTACCCCTTACTTGTGCATGGGCAGTTGCAGCCGCACCTGCAGCGAGGCTTGGCGGGGGCAGTTGGAGGCAAAATACAAGACGACAGAGGCGGCATCTGAGCCAGTAATCAAGCGGAGCCCCCGGCAAAGATTCTTCCAGGGTGATTTGCGAGCCCCGGCAAGCCCCTTGGCGGGGTGGTTTGCGAAGCCTCAGCAAGACCACCACCCTTGAGGTTGAGAGCTCTGACACATCGACAATGTCAAGACCAAGACTCAAGGGCACATGTTTAGTAGCATGCAGATCTTCGTGAGGACCAGAAGGCAAAGTTCCCAGCAAGGTTCTTGCCGGGGACGACTGCGAAGCCCCGGCAAGACTCTTGCCGGGGACGATTGCGAGACCACGGCAAGGCTCGCGCACGACAAGGCTCCGCCGCCCTGCCCCCGTCCCGGCATAGCAATTAGCCAGCCAACCAGGCAAGCACCTGCGTGGTGGCATGCAGATCTTCGTGAAGATCCTGCCACCGCTCCAACGCAGCGGCTAGCCAGTCAGCTTGGCGCTGCATGCCACATCACCTTGGATGCGTGTCAAGACGGAGTGAGGCGGCGACGGATGGGACGGGCTCTATTTCCATCCCCGATAAAGTTAGAGGGCACGTAAGCAACGCATTTAATGCACTTGTCCTAAGACGCCAGAGATAAGCACATGCACTGTAGCACTTTACACCTCCTGTATGCCTGTACGCCACTGTGGTAGCCCCTTGGTATAAAAGGAGGCCCAAGGCGATACAGGGAGGGACTTTTTTGGACTTTCGGGCCCAGTTTGCATGCGTAGCTGCTAGTCGAAGCTCAAGAACACTCAATATACACTCAAAGCAGGACTAGGGTTTTACGCTTCTCAGCGGCCCAAACCTGGGTAAAAATCCCTCGTGTTGATCGTTAGATCTGCTCTTCGTGCACCCCTCCTCCCTGCCAAACCGTAGAAGGGATCCACTCGATCCCATAGGTGTCATTTCCCCGACATCTTTGGCGCGCCAGGTAGGGGGAAGAGAGGTTGTACGAACCTGATCTAGGCGTCAGCGCGTCGACTTCTTCAACATCTTCATCGTCATGTCTCCAAAGAGAAAGAGCATCGTGGCGATTGGTTCATCCCCAGTTGATCTGCCTGCACTAGCGCGGACGGATGACGGGATGGATGTGGGTGGAGGCCATGGGCTTCCATGAAGCTCCGGTGATTGGAGCCACGCGAGCGGCGATGACCCGCACGTCGCCGGGTCCAAGGAAGGAGCCGTGCTGTCTACGGGCGGTGCGGCGAACCCTAGGGGCAGAAGGACGACCTCCAAGACGCCCCCACTGGCGCATGCACCGCGGCCTTCCCAGGTCGTGCGCGATGAGCAGCGCCGCGGCGTGGGTGATCACTAGCGTTCCCATGGAAGGGCCCCTTTGCATCATTCTCGAGATGCGTCGGGCCAGCATGCACGCCAAGACGTTGGTGGAAATGGCGCGCGGCCGCGGGACCATGATAGAGCTCCTTCTAACGTGGTTAGAAGTCAGAGCGCTTCACGATCCACATAGCTGTCGCCGCCACCCACGCCAACAGAACCATTGGTGCGCGTGCAGTTGCTTTTGGATTTCCCTCTTACTGCAGAGAAGCTCGACGAGTGGAGAGCTATCATACGGAGCCTCGTTGGCTTCGTCAATAAAGATGGACCGCAGTAGGCGGGGCCCTCGTGCCAGCACTCTGTCGAGTCAGCACGTGCCAATGGCGGAAGGACCGGAGGTGCTGCGACCATGGTGCACTCTCCTCCTCCACGGCAGCAACAGCAGCCGCCGGCTCATCGGGTCGAGGCCTGCGACAACGGCTCCACAGCATCGTCCGACCCACGAGCCCTCCGCGATCAGTGCCAAGTTCTTCGAGAGCGAGTCAAGGAAGACGCTCGAACCACTATCGAGCGGCGACGAGAAGCGCGCCATCAGTCTGATAGGCGCGCAGGCCCCACTGTAGATCAGCCTGCGCCGGGGGATTCTGGTAACATGCCTTACGAGGTGGGTTGTCCAGCTTTTACCCGTGAGCTGCGGCGATTCTAGTGGCCCACTCACCGCATGTTCAAGCCTGAGGTCGGAGAGAAATACGATGGCAAGATTCACCCATCAGAGTTCCTGAGAATCTATACCATTGCAATGCAAGCTGCCGGGGCTCGAGACGAGAAGGTACTCGCCAACTACTTCCCATTGGTACTCAAGCCCAACGTCAGGTCGTGGTTGATGCACCTGCCAGAGGATTCCATCTCTTCTTGGTCAGATCTGTGTCACGAGTTTGTTGGCGCCTTTACTGGAGGCCACCAAGCTCCTGGCCAGGCAAGTGATTTGCATATCATCCCACAGAAAGATGGCGAATGCTTGCGCAAATACATACAAAGGTTCGGACGTGTGCAGTACAACATCCTGGATGTTCATCCTGCCGCCGTTATTAGCGCATTTCATCAGAATGTGCGGAACCGCAAGATGCGTGAAGAGCTGGCAATGAACAAGGTTAGAGATGTTGCCGAGCTTTATGTTTTGGCCGATAGATGTGCTCGGGATGAAGAAGGAAGGAAATATCCCGGCGAAGATGCCGACGCAGAAAGTGACTCCGCAGATGGAGACGTCGCCGCCCCGGCAAAGAAGGGCCGACGACGCAACAGGAAGCGCAAGGGTAAAACAGTGCTTGCCGTCGAGGGATCCGGCAACCCCGGCACCGCCAAGTAGGCCAAGGTTGACGAACCCGGCAAGGAGGTTGCCGGGTGCACCACCTGCCAGGCCTTGGCGGCTGCCGACAAGCCAAAGAGATCCGACAAGCAGTATTGCAAGATCCATCGCACCAAGGGCCATGATCTCCAAAATTGCCGACAAGTTGAGCAGCTTGTAAAGAAGCAGAAAGCTGAGTATGAAAGGCGAGATAAGGAGAAGGGCCAGGACGGTGCTGAGGAGTCCGGCAAGAAGCGTGGCGGCCGAGGTGGTCGCCGCGGCAAGGATAAGCAACCAGAGACGCCCGCTCGGGGCTGCGACAAGAAAGAGGGAGATGATGATCATGATGAGGACGACGAGTCCAGCGAGCACGAGTTCCAGAAAGCTACAGAGGCCATGTGCGTCGATGGTGGTGCCTCATTGCATGCCTCTCACTGCCAACTGAAATAGTGGACGTGTGAGATCAATGCGGCAGAGCCATCATTCGATGCCCAGAAACCGCTGAAATGGTCCAACACGGCTATCATTTTTTACGCTGAGGATCACCCTGATCGCACAACGGCGGTCGGGTGTTTTCCATTGTTGGTTTCACCAACGATACGCAACCTCAAGGTGACAAAAGTGTTAGTTGATGGTGGGGCCGGTCTGAACTTGATCTCGCCCACTGTGATCAAGAGGCTGCAAATTCCCGATGGAGATCTCGAAGAGATGGGCATGTTTCAAGGGGTCAACCCAGGAAGGAGTCAGCCAAAGGGCAAGATTATGCTACCAGTTACATTTGGTGGCAAGCTGAACTATCGGATGGAGAAGATCATTTTTTATGTCGCCTAGATCCCCTTGCCCTATAATGGGATCCTCGGGCGCCCAGCGCTGGCCAAGTTCATGGCGGCGTCACATTACGCTTACAATACGTTGAAGATGCCCGGACCAATGAGCATCATCACCATCCACTCCGACAAGAAAGACGCGCTCATCTACGCTGACCAACTTTACCGAGAGGCAGTTGCAGCAACTGCCGCTAAGGCACTTGCTCCTGCCGCTAAGGCACTTGCTCCTGCCGCTGAAGCTCCGGGAGGGAGGAAGATCGGCAAGACTTCTCCCGGCAAGACCTCTCCCGGCAAGACCTCTTCCGGCAAGACCTCTTGCACCCACTCTAGCAAGCGCGCCTCTTCGGAGTGCTGTGCTCCCGTCGAGGACGTGCCAGAGAGCTCCACCAGCAAGAGCAAGGAATCCAAGGCAGCACCACCAGAAACTAAGAAGGTGCCCGTCAAGGAGGACGGCACGGGTGGGGCTTTTACTATAAGCTCCACCTTCGACAGCAAATAGGAAGGCGCGCTCATCGCCTTCCTGCGGGCGAATGTTGATGTGTTTGTATGGCAAGCATCTGACATCCCCGGCGTTCCCAGGGAGGTGATTGAGCACCATCTTGCTGTCTATCCTCATGCGCGGCCCGTCAAGCAGAAGGTCAGGAAGCAAGCTTTGGAGCGGAAAGAGTTCATCATTGAAGAAATTAGGAAGTTAGAGGCAGCAGGCTTGATCAGAGGAGTGCTCCACCCAACATGGTTGGCTAATCTGGTGGTGGTGCGCAAGGCAAACGGGAAATGGAGGCTGTGCATTGATTATACAGACATCAATAAAGCCTGTCCAAAGGATCCTTTCCCCTTGCCACGCATCGACCAAATCGTGGACTCCACTGCCGGGTGCGACTTGCTGTCGTTCCTTGACGCCTATTCAGGATACCATCAAATCTTCATGACAAAGGAAGATGAAGAGAAGACCACGTTTATCACCCCATGTGGTACATATTGTTTTATACGAATGCCTTTCGGGTTGATGAGTGCTGGTTCAATGTTTGCGAGAGCAGTCCAAATTGGTTTTGAGCCTCAGCTACATAGAAATATGGAAGCCTATATGGATGACATAGTGGTCAAAACCAAGGACAGGGCAACGCTCATACAAGATCTAGAAGAAACATTTGCCAATTTGTGCAAGATCAATCTCAAGCTCAATCTTGAGAAGTGTGTGTTTGGTGTCCCATCCGGCAAACTTCTCGGGTTCTTTGTGTCTCAGCGTGGGATCGAGGCAAACCCCAACAAGATCAAGGCGATTGAGCAGATTGAAGCACCAAGACGAGTCAAAGATGTACGTCGACTTGCTGGCTGTGTTGCTTCTTTGAGCAGGTTCATCTCCAAATCTGCTAAGCGCGCCCTGCCCTTTTTCAAGATCTTGAAAAAGGCAGGTCCAATGAAATGGACTCCGAAAGCGGAGGCAGCGCAGCAAGATTTGAAGAGGTACCTCTCCTCTACGCCAACACTAGTCGCGCCTAAGCCACAAGAGCCGTTGTTGCTGTATCTAGCGGCAACGAATCAAGTGGTCAGTGCTGCACTAGTGGCGCAGAGAGAAGTTGATGAGGAAGCAGCGACAGTGGCAAGACCGTCGGATGACAAGCCAGAGCTCTCCCCGGCAGGGTCTGGTGCCGGCAAGGCAAGATCCCCGGCAGGATCTGATGCCGGCAAGGCAGGGCCCCCGGCAGAGTCTGATGCCGGCAAGGCGGGATCTGTGCAAGCAAATGGAGTGACAAAGAAGAAGAAGATGGTGCAGCATCCAGTTTATTTTGTCAGCTCCCTTTTGCAGGGGGCTAGATCAAGATACTCTGGTGTACAGAAGTTGCTATTCGGCCATCTTATGGCCTCGAGAAAGCTGCGCCACTACTTTCAGGCACATGAGATCACCATCATCACTCGCTTTCCATTGCAACAGATTTTGCACAACCCAGATGCAACTGGAAGGATTGTGGAGTGGGCGTTGGAACTGTCAAGCTTTGGTCTCAGGTTTGAAAGCACTTCAATGATTCAGAACAGAGCCTTGGCAGAGTTCATTGCAGAATGGACCTCAACGCCTGACGAGGAAATTCAAGAGACCACTCTCCCCAGCAAGGAAACGAGCCATGACTGGATTATGTACTTTGATGGGGCTTTCTCGCTGCAGGGCGCCGATGCTGGTGTGCTACTTATTGCACCCACCGGAGAGCACCTCAAGTACGTGGTCCAAATGCACTTTCCCTGGGAAAGATCAACAAACAACACTGCGGAGTATGAGGGACTGCTTGTCGGTCTCAGGATCATGGCAGACCTTGAAATTACGAAGCTCATCGTCAGAGGTGATTCGCAGCTTGTCATCAAGCAAGTGAACAAAGATTATCAGAGTCTGCTGATGGAAGCATATGTAGATGAAGTGAGGAAGTTGGAGGAGCGTTTTGACGGTCTGCAAGCAGAGCATGTTCCTCGAGTAGAGAACAGCATTGCTGACGACCTGTCAAAACATGCTGCCCTCAAGTAACCTGTGGAACCAGGAACTTTTGTGCTCCAACTAACTCAGCCATCCGTTGAACCATCGGCAGGACAGAATAAGCGAAGGAAGTTGAGCCCCGGCAAGTACTTTCCCACCGAGCTCCCAGGAGCCGCCGGCAAGGAAGTTGCCGGGGATGACGCCAAGCTTGCCGGGGGGCGACTGGCTCTGGCGGGGCCTCAAGCCCTTGCCGTAGAGACGACCGCTCCCATAGCCGAAGACACGTCTTTAGTCCTTGCCGTCGAGCCTCAGGCTCCAGCATGGGCACAGCACACCGTTCAGTTCCTCCAAACAAGGGAACTCCCTGAGGAACAGGAAGAAGCGGAGAAAGTAGCCCGTCGGTCTAACATGTACCAGTTTGTGGACGATGTCCTATACAGAAAAAGACCAAGCGGCGTGAAATTGAAGTGCATTCCTCAGGAGGACGGACTGGAGCTGTTGGCAGAGATACATGGAGGCATATGTGGCTCTCACATAGGATCAAGAGCTCTTGCCGGCAAGGCATTCCGGCAAGGTTTCTTTTGGCTCACTGCCCTCCAGGATGCGACTGCACTAGTAACCAAGTGTGAAGCGTGCCAGTTCCATTCGAAGAAACTTCATCAGCCAGCCCAAGCTCTTCAGACAATCCCTCTTTCCTGGCCATTTTCGGTCTGGGGGCTCGACATAGGGCACCCCTTTCCCCGTGTTGTCGGGGGCTTTGAGTACTTGTACGTCACAATCGACAAGTTCCCAAAGTCGCCGGAAGTGGAAGCAGTGAGAAAGGTGACAGCACAGTCAGCCGTCAAGTTCTTGAAAGGATTAGTTTGCTGTTTTGGTGTGTCAAACAGAGTCATCACCGACAACGGCACACAGTTCATGAGCCGCACCTTCATGCAGTATATCCAAGACCTTGGCAGCAAAATTTGTTTTGCTTCTGTTACCCATCCAAGAAGCAACGGCCAAGTAGAAAGGGCAAATGCTGAGGTGCTGCGAGGTCTCAAGACGAGAACTTTTGATAGGCTGCACAAGTGCGGAAGGCGCTAGATTGATGAGTTGCCGGCGGTCCTTCGGTCAATCAGGACGACACCAAATCGAGCCACTGGCCAGACACCTTTCTCCCTAGTATACGGGGCGGACGCAGTTCTCCCCACAGAACTCATATACGGGTCACCTCGAGTGCTCGCTTATGATAAGCTTGAGCAAGAGCAGTTGCGGCAAGATGATGCTACGCTCCTTGAGGAAGATCGTCTTCAGGCTGCTGTGCGGGCCACGTGCTACCAGCAAGCCTTGCGCCGCTACCACAGCCGCAAGGTTCATGCCCGAAGCCTTGAGGAAGGTGACCTTGTTCTTCAGCGCGTTCAGTCCGCCAAGAATTCCAACAAGTTGACGCCAAAGTTGAAAGGCCCTTATCGGGTGATACGAGTCACCAGGCCCAACGCAGTCCGCCTAGAGACCAAAGATCGCATTCCAGTGAGCAACTCCTGGAATATCGAACATCTTTGCAAGTTTTACCCATGAGGCGCGGTTGCCGGGACCCCCGGCAACCCCCTTTTGTACTAGCCTTGCCGGCAAGGCATATAACCCCATGTACAAAGGCAGGCACAGACCCTGTGTGCAGTTGAATAAGTTTAAGTATGTACAGTTCTTGTTGATTTCCATGTTTATTTATATGCATGCCTGTCCAGGATATCGTACTACGTCCATTTCCAGCAAGTACTGATGAACCGCCAAGGTTCCATATTCCTATTTTCTCTTCTTTCTTTTTCTCAAAGGACAGAAGGTTCCCTCGCATACAAGTTTGCCGGGGGGATAGAGAGTGTGGGCACCAGCAGGCGATGTTCGAAGTGGCATCTTGCGGGAAAAAGTACAACAGCAAAAAAAGCTAAGTTGTGAAACCTTGAGTGATTTTCTTTTAAATGTAAAGTTATTTCCCTTGAATGGTTTCGTTTCTTGTATGGAAAACCTGCACGCGAAGGAACCTCATCGCAATTGGTTGCGCCCTTGCTTTGTTTCGAGTCCGCTCAGCAGTTCATGTGGCTGCACTAAGAGCGGCAAGGTGTCTTGCTGGCAGCGACACCCCCAGCAGGCTGCTAAGGATCCGTTCCTCAAAGCGCTCGCCGCAAGGGTGCACGCACCGGCAAGCCCTTCCAAAAAACCGTAGGGTGTATGCCATACAAGGAGGGGTCAAACAAGGAAGATAGCATGCATTTGATCCAAAACACAGCAAGTTATATTACATCAATGGTTGCCGCAGTTCTAACTTAAGATAAATTGTCTTGGGCACGAGTTCATAGCGGCAAGGAAAAGAGAAGCAGCTAGTCCCGGCGCTCGCCTTCCACCCTCTTGACTTGGTCAACCATGCTGACGATGGGCGCGACAAGCTCTTCAAGCGCCCTGCGGTCCGCATCTACCGGCAAGCTATCTTGGTTGAGGTCGAGGCCAGGGTTCCTGTACGCCACCTTGGTGAGCACCTTGAGAAGGACGCCCCGGCAAAGCTTGCGGGATTCATTGGCCAGCTGGTTTGCTCGGCTAGAGTGGAGCAGCTTCAGGGCATCAAGGACAGCCTCGAAGAACATGGTCAGTCTGGCACTCGTAGTCACCCTCTCCTCGTGGGAATACCTGAAAGTTGGCAGGCCCATGGTGGATAGTTGTGCCGTGAGCCTCTCTGCGACATCGACAAGGTGTTCAGTCCAGATCTTCACGCTTTCTCATAGTCATTATAAGTGGCAGCGGCGCTCTCAAGCAGTTGTTTCTCCTCCTGGAGGTCCTTAGCCAGGATCTTCTCACGAGCCCTGCTGCTCTCAAGGGACTCCTTCAGCATGGTCAACTGCAGATTCAGATCAGCAATAGAGTCTTTGGCTTCGGAGAGCAGTTTGGTCTTGTCAGATATGGTGACCTGCAGCTCTGCCAAGGTGTGGACAGTTTTGTCTCTGTCGCTCCTCAGCGTTGAGACCTCCTTGCGGTGCTTCTCCAGCTCCGCCTCCAACTTCTCCACCTTCCGAGCTAGCTCGTTCTTGGCGGCCTCCGCGGCTTTGGCAGCGTCGACGGCCTCCTTCAACTTGCCGGCGTGATCCAGGACCTGGGCGTCGAGTGTGTCTTTGTGCTTCTGCTCCAGCTCCTGGGTCTGCTGCGCGACAAGCTTCTCAATTTCTTCATCCTTGCCGCGGAGCTTGGCGGTAAGCGCCTCCTCACGAGCGGCAAGGTCCTCTTCTTGGGCATCGAGCAGGAGATGGCGCTCCCTTAGATTGGCGTCGTCCTTGGCGGCCTGTGCGGCGGCCTCCTCCTGGGCCTTCTCAACATCGGACTGCTTCAGGAGAAGCTCGTTCCAACGCTCGCTCAGCTGCTCCTGGCTATTTTTCAGCTCCTGCCGGGCCTCGGCGAACCAGATCTGTGTCTGCTCGACACGCTTCTGGAAGTCCGCCTCTGCCACATCAACAACCGCCATCCTGGAGTCCAGTTTCTTCTTGCGGGCACGGTGAAGCGCCTGGAGCTTCAGAAACTTGCTGCTCATAGCTTGGAGGAGCTGGTCCTCCTTGGAACTGCTACTGCTGGTGCTCGGCTTGTCGACAACCTGGAACCCGACGGCGGCAATAACTTCTTCGTGAAAAACCTCCCCCTCGGATGGCGCTCCGGTGCTTGCCGTCCCCGGGATGCTGATGAACAGGTCGTCGCCTATCTTCAGATACCTGCTTGAGGTGGGGGCTTCGGAAGTTGACGGTTGGTCTTCGACCATCGTCTCCCCGGCACCAGAGGACTCCAGAACCGATGTAGCGCCAGGTGCTCCTGCGGCAGGGATGCCATCAGTACGGTCGTCGGTCTCCTTGCCAGCCCCCCCAGCAGACCCCTTGGCGGTTTCTTCATGCGTGTCCTTGGCGACCTCATCGGCAGCAACCTTGGCGGCCTCGGCAGCGGCATCCTTGGCGGTCTCCTCGATGGTGGTGTCAATATCCATTCGATCCACCGTGGAGGGATCTGAAAGCCAAGGAAAAGAAACAAGATGAAACCCAGATTGAAGCTCAAAGCCAACATGAAAAAAAGAAAAAAAATGGCGCTAGAAGGAGGGCAAAGGCCAGGAAGCAGGCGGTTTTACCTGTGACGAGCGGTGGAGGGGCAGTCCCCTCCCCGACAACACTCATTGCCGGGATGGAGCTGCCGACGCCTGTGCTCGCATGCTCTTCCCACACGCGAATGGGATCGTCTGTGGGAGTCCTTGTCGGGGACCCGCCCCTAGGCGGTGTGGTTGATGGGGGTGGCATGTCGGGGGTGGCCCTCAACGGCTCCTCCTGTCACTGTTCCTCTCCTCTGAACCCGACAAGGTTAGCAGTAAAGATACACACACCGACACTTGCCAGCGGAAAGTGAGTAACGGGCTCACGCTGGGGGCTGAGTCGGGGGCTGCGTCATGGGCTGGGATCCGGGCTGACCGTGATCGTCTCCAGCGCGCTTGAAGTGCTTGTCGGGGGCTCGTCGCCTGTCGAGGTTTTGGCCTTCTTCGCCATCCTCTGTGCCAACATCTCCGTGTCTCTGCAGGGGCAGACCAAAACAAGATCAAATGAGATAAGATAATCAAAATAAAGGCTAAGGGGATGAAGAATGCGTCAAGATGCTTACTCATCGACTTCTTCTCCTTCTGGCCTCTCCTCCCTCCTCGGGCTGAAAGAGGAGAGGTCGAATTCGGCCTCTGGTATGGTGCCCGTGCGAGGGGGGGATGGAGTCCTGGGCCGCTTGGCCATGGTGGAGGCAGCGGCTGCTTTTTCCTTTGCTACCGCGGCCGAGCGTCTCGTATGGCGCACAGGTTGTGGCTGGGCCTCTTGCCGCTGCACGTCCTTGCCGGCCGCTCCCTTGCCGGGGCCCTCTTCGTGCGAAGAGGCCTCCTGGACTGGCTCGCCAGAGATGGCTCGCCGGTGGACGCGTCCCTTCTTCCCCAGGGTCGGAGGCTCCTCATGCAACTCCTCTTCAGCTTCCTCTTCAGCCGTCTCCTTGGCTGTCCCCTCGGCAGAAGAGCCCCCGGTAGTGGTGCCGCTATGAGCCCCGACAGGTTCCCCCCGCTCGGCAAGATCCTCCTCTGGGTTGGCTTCGTCTTCCACAAAGCCGACGCTGCCGGCCTCCTCGGCAAGGGCTGCCTCTTCCGCTCTGCTGGCGATGTACGCCACCTCCTTGTCGGTGGTGGGGCAGATGAGCTGCGTCTCTTCCCGGACGGCCCTCTCTGACAAGCTGTCGAAGAACTCCTGCACCCGCTCCGCGTCTGGCTTGTCCCAGGTATTATCAAGGCCATGGGCGTTGAACACCGGCATCATGGCGATGATTGAGGTCAGGGCGGAGTTGTTGCACAAGGGAATCACCCCCGCCGGCAACCTGAACGGCTTGCCGGTCTTGTCGGCCTTGAGCTGGAATAGCTTTTGGCAAAGGGCCGCGTGCTGCATCACCGTGAAGTTGCGATTCAGGCCGGGGCATAGCCTCATGATGTCTGCCGCATTCCGGAACTCCCAAGCTGGCCTCCCCTTGTTATGCAAAGGGGCGATGCGGCGGCGGAGGAAGTCGGCCCCAACCATATCGAGCGTGAGCCCGGCGGCTTTGAGGCGATAGATTCTGGTGGTTGCGACTGTGAGCTTCCCGTCTTGTGGATCGAGGTCGCCCCAGTTGCCGCCACGGACCAATTTCGTCTGCCGGGGCATACAGAACGGCTACGGGTCCTTCTCCATGATCCAGCACCACCTGCCCCGCCATTCGTCCCATTTTTCCTTGTGGGTCCCATCTGGGTACGTCTGCTTGGCCAATGCCCTTGGGATCCAGGTGATGCAGCCAGAAAGAGCCCCTCCTGGCTAGATGCGAGGGAAAAAGTAGTGGCGGAAGAGCGCCGTATTAGGGACCACCCCGGCGAAGTTCTCGCAGAGGTGGGCGAAGATGGCCATACACACCATGGCGTTCGGCGTGAAATCCAAAAGATGGAAGCCGAAGGTGTACATGATGTTGTTGAAGAAATCCAAAAATGGGGGGCAGAGCCCGCAATAGAGGTAATCAACGAAGAAATGGAATTTATCTGGGGCAGGCACGGCACAAGAAGCAGGGATGACGCGGGTGGCAGGATGCCCCGTGGTCTCTCTCCCCCAGATGCACAGGTATCGATCCCGGAGCGCGCGCGCGTCGAGCGTCGGGGCGGAGACGACGTGCTCCTTCCGCATCTTCGCCAGCTCGCTCTCCGGCACCTCTTCTCCCTCGCTCGCCTTGGACGCTCCTTTGCCCCTGCTCATTTTGGGTGCCATTGCAGCCAAGGGAGGGCGGGGGATCGAGAGCGGTGAGGGCTAGGCGGCGGACGGAGCAGGAAGCTCTGGTCTGAGCTTGAGGAAGAAGAAGAAGACAGTGGTTCCTAGATTGGGAAAGGCAAAGGGGGTAAATGAGCAGCGCCCCTGCGGATTCCTCTTTTTATGGGGAAGGCGCGGGGCTGCCTCTTTACTGTTCGATATGAAGGTGTTTTTCGCAGGCGTACTACGACCGTTCCACGCACGACCCCCACGTCGCGCACCCAATGCGGATCGTGGGGAAGTGCAACAGATGAGATGATTACAGCAGTTAATCCCTGCCATGCGTGTCCGCGCACTGTTTGGGCATGGCCCAACGACGCTTCGTACTCGTGTATGGCCCAGGCCCAGGGCTCCTGTCGGTGTACTAAAGTTTGGGCCCTTTGGTACCCCTTACTCGTGCACAGGCAGTTGCAGCCGCACCTGCGGCGAGGCTTGGCAGGGGCAATTGGAGGCAAAATACAAGACGACCGAGGCGGCATCCGAGCCAGTAATCAAGCTGAGCCCCCGGCAAAGATTATTGTCGGGGTGATTTGCGAGCCCCAGCAAGCCCCTTGCTGGGGTGGTTTGCGAAGCCTCAGCAAGACCACCACCCTTGAGGTTGAGAGCTCTGACACATCGACAACGTCAAGACCAAGACTCAAGGGCACATGCTTAGTAGCATGCAGATCTTCGTGAAGACCAGAATGCAAAGTTTCCAGCAAGGTTCTTGCCGGGGACGACTGCGAGGCCCCGGCAAGACTCTTGCCAGGGACGATTGTGAGGCCACGGCAAGGCTCGCGCACGACAAGGCTCCGCCTCCCTGCCACCGTCCCGGCACAACAATTAGCCAACCAACCAGGCAAGCACCTGCGTGGTGGCATGTAGATCTTCGTGAAGATCCTGCCACCGCTCCAGCGCAGTGGCTAGCCGATCAGCTTGGCGCTGCATGCCGCGTCACCTTGGATGCATGTCAAGATGGAGTGAGGTGGCGACGGATGGGACGGGCTCTATTTCCGTCCCCGATAAAGTTAGAGGGCATATAAGCAGCGCATTTAATGCACTTGTCCTAAGACGCCAGAGATAAGCACATGCACTGTAGCACTTTACACCTCCTGTATGACTGTATGCCACTGTGGTAGCCCCTTGGTATAAAAGGAGGCCCAAGGCGATAGAGGGAGGGACTTTTTTGGACTTTTGGGCCCAATTTGCATGCGTAGCAGCTAGCCGAAGCTCAAGAACATGAATATACACTCAAAGCAGGACTAGGGTTTTACGCTTCTCAGCGGCTCGAACCTGGGTAAAAATCCCTCGTGTTGATCGTTAGATCTACTCTTCGTGCACCCCTCCTCCCTGCCAAACCGTAGAAGGGATCCACTCGATCCCGTAGGTGTCGTTTCCCCGACACCATCCTCCCGTGCCCCGCCCGTCGATCACGCGACGACATGAGGTTTGATTTCCAAGTGAAGAACATTCTGTGCTGCCTTGAAGACTTCAACAACGGCGTCCCGGAGGACGACAATGACAACGCCGGCGCGGCACGCCGCCTCCGCCGCCGCCAGAAATAGTTTTTTTGGTTCAATACTGTATCTTGATCATATGAATATTAATTCGCAGTGTGACTGAATGAAAGATATGGTTTGAATGAACTTGCGTTTTTCTCTCTTAATGTACAAACTTATCAAATGATTTTCTTTTAAAAAAATATTAATGGTTTTTAAATATAAAACACTCATCGCAAACGTTTTAGTTAGAACACCTGTATGCAAACCGATAGCTTCCCCAGGAAGCCAAAGGAAAATGTGCCGAGCAGGATTTGTGCTGCTCTTGATCGCAAACGTTTTAGATAGAACACGCGTATGCAAAGTGAGAGCTATGGTCTTCCCCAGTAAGTCAAGGGAAAATCCGTAGCGCAGGATTTGTGCATCTCTTCAATGCAAATGGTTCAGATTGAATACGGTATGCAAAGCCAGACTTCGGCGCTAAGCCAAGAGAAAATGTGCCGAGCAGGATTTGTACATCCCTTCAACGCAAACGGTTGTTTTGGATGACCCGTGTGCAACTACGTACAGACAATTTGGTAAGATTTGCATCTGTCATATTGGGTATATTGCCATTTGTCAAACTGGAAAGATTGACATTTATTGATCAAGTAACATTGCCATTTGTCAACCTTGTAACACTGCGATTTATCAAAATATGCAGCTAAAAATCACTAGCACTATCTAATTTTTGCAACTAAAATTCAGTAATTAAGCATAGATTTCATTCATAGATTAAGCAGTCGTTCTTTATACAAACAGTTCAACTCAACAGCTAAACTGACCAAACTTTTCCACAATTATTGCCAACCACGTACTAAAATAGCTAGTTCAACTATATATACTAGCTAATTTGAAGTACGTTGTACAGTTTCACCGCATCTATAGTCAGATGAACTGAACAAAATAGCCCATAAATACTACTACTACGGAGGGGCTTTGTACTACTTTCGGCAGCCTCTCCTCTGCCGAGCGCGCTCAGTAAGAGGCAGAGGAGGAGGAGCATACCGACGAGCTGGACAACTGCAATACGGTGCTTGCCGCTGCTGCACCTTCAGCAACGCTCACCTCGAACGCCCTCTACCGCTCCAGACGACCCCTCTCGAAGCGGTGGTTCTCCTCATAGATCTCCTGATTCCTCGCCGGTGTGGCGGCGTATGCTGCGGCCACGGCGGTAGTAAGGCTCTTTGCATGCTCGACGAGGCGCTCCTCCTCCTCCCGCAGGAACTCGATGTAGCGCACAAGGTCGCTGAAGCACGTGCGGGCCTCCACCTCTGCCTCCCGCCTTCGAGCGGCGGTGGCGGAGTGGGTGATGACCCCAGTGGTTGACGGTGGGCTGGCGGCCACGGCGGCCGACGATGGGGTGGCGGCCACGACCACCACCTCCCGCCTTTGGTCCTCGGTGGCGGAGCGGGTGATGGCCACGGTGGCCGGCAGTGGGGTGGCGGCCACGACGACCACCTCCCGCCTTCGGGCCGCGACGGTGGAGTGGGCGATGGCCCTGGCTTTCGACGGTGGTGTGACGGCCATGGCGGTAGACGGTGGGGTGGTAGCAATGGCAGCCGGCAACAGCTGCCGACGGGCAGCGGTGGCGGAGCGTGTGGTGGGTGTTCCGCGCACACCCAACAAGGACACCATGCGCAATACACTACGCCGGGGACAGCACCGTCGCCGCGGTGTAGCCTCCCAGTTGGAGCTGTCCTGTGATGGCGGTGGAGTGGCTGAGCGACAATGACGGACCGGTGCCATTGGCGATTGTGGGAGAAGCAGACGAGATAAGCTATAGGGAGGGAGGGGAATATGCGATGGAGGACTAGCCGGCTGTGAGGGTTTATATAGCAGGCCAGTAAGCATTGGGATTTTGGGGGATTTCACCGACTCGGGCGGGAAGCTTGCGCGGGAACCTGCGCGGTTGCGCGGGAACGGGCTCACCACCGTTTGGCCAATATAACGCCCCGCGCGCTGCTCAAGCTTGCGCTCTAAGCCGTCTGTGGCAGCGGGATGACAAGACGTGCGACAGGAGGACGAAAGGACACGTACACATACGCTTAATAAAATAAACACATTTGCGATTAAATTACCTACTACCCCCGTCCTGGTTTATAAGTCGTCTATGTATTTTTGTGCTAAATTTTGACTATAGATTTAACTAATAAAATACGAATGCATGTCGCCAGAGATTATATTGTTGGATTCGTATTTGAACGTAGTTTCCAATTATATAATTGTTGTAACATGCATTAACATTTTGTTGGTTAAATTTAAGGTCAAAATATGGCACAGAATATAAAGGGGACTAATAGACCAATACGGCGGTAGTAGCACACGGCCGCTCTCTACGCAGCGACGCAACTGTCGGCCGGCTTGTAGATGAGCATTTCCTGCGTGTTCAACTGCTCTATGCATGTGGTTGCTTGCGGTTGAGGCGGTCACGGCGCGCTCTACTCGCGTCCCGCCACGCGCGCTCTGCTCTCGTGTCCCTCCGGGCACTCTGCCCTTGTCCCTCCACGCGCGCTGCCAGTGTTTGGGGCCAGCACACAATCACGCACGTTCGTGTGCACGCGGTTGCGCCGGGCGCGGTGCCACGATGCAGTTACCTGCTGCAAAAAATGCCATGCGAACGCGCCAAGAATCCAGGCCGCCCGGGCCCCATTTATTCCTACGGCCATTTACCTTCATCTCTCGCGCCACATGACACAATAAGCACACCCACGACGACACATACATAGAGGACATCCAGTGGTTCCAATGGTGCTCCCCGTGGCTCCAATGGCGCTCCCAGCGGCCGACAACGACAACGGCGGGCAGTTCACCACACATCACGTAGTGGACACCCAAGTGAGAGGGAAGGCCCTCTCGGTGATGTACACGAACGAGCCGGTCTCGGTGGAGAGCTCCATCCAAACTATGGAGCTGTTGCTTGCCGAGGACAAGTACCAAGTGGTCGGCTTCGACCTCGAGTACACCATCGGTCGTGCCTGGCACGATCAGAAGGTTGTCATCGCCCAGTTGTGCATGCGACATGACGTCCTCATCTACCACAACCACCTGGCCACAAGGCCTTGCGAGTGTTTCTCCAGGTTTATCAACAGCTCCGACTACAGTTTCGCTACGTTGGACACCACCAACGATCTCAAAGTGCTCAAGGTTTCGGGCTTGAAATGCCAGAATCTTGTAAACATCCAGGACAACTACAAGGTCTGGGGCAGCGACAACAACAAACAGAACTCCCTGGTTGACCTCGCCTCGGCCATCATCGACCCCTACTACATGAAGATGAAGGCTGAGAGCAAGAAGGACAAGAACACCTGGCACAGTGTCTGGCATGAGAGACTGGATGAACAACACGTCAAGTACGCGGCCAAGGACGCGTACACAAGCTATGAGATGTACATGCGGATCGTTGACATGAGGGAGTGTCTTCTTCCTGCCCCAGACGAGGGATCGAGCCACAGAGCAGTGGCGGGAGCGTCACAAGAAGTAGATGACTAGACGGTCGTTTCTCCTAGTTTGGAATGCATACAATTGTTTATTGAGGTGTGTGCGAATGATCTGTATAGTCACTTATGTAATTGGATGTTTATTTCAGTTATATATATATATATGTTATTCTTCTGTAGACAGAGCAAATCACACGGCTTATTAGCAGCAATCGTCTGTGTTATTATTGGTCTTCGCACACATTTCTAATTACGGACCTGTTTGCCACGTATCACACACATCTTGTTCAGTTGAACCGTTTCTATTGTGTTGCCTAATCACACACAGTTCATCCGAGTGAACTGTATGCCGTATATCACACACACCCTCATCTGGCTACCCCTTTCTATTGTTCTGCCTCACCGCCATCTGTCGCGGGAAACCACGGCCACCTATGAGGCCAAGGGGCCCCTTGCTGGTTCGGCAGGGGGGATGTCGCATTGCACAAAGAGCAGAAGAACGTGGGGCAGCACGACAGAGATCACACGAGCAATTTTACCCAGGTTCGAGACACCGTGTTGCGTAAAACCCTACTCCTGTTTGGTGGATTGATGGTGGAAAAGTGGTGGTGGAGCGTAGTACACTTGCCCAGCAGTCTCGCCCTGGGGAGGCAGTGACTACGCGCGTACGAGCGTGGGGGAGTTCAACTTTCCAACCCTTGCTACGGTTGCCATGGGCCTCCTTTTATAGGTTAAGGGGTCACCACAGTGGCAAAATAGTCATTATGCACTGATAAGATAGCAAACAGTGCTATCATACCTAATTCTGCAGGCTGACAGAGTGCATTAAATGCACCGCTCAACGTCACATCGTTGCTCGCCCGGCAAGCCTTGCCGGGCTCGTCTTGCCAGCTCCATGTCTGCTTGCTTGACACGTCACAGGACGGGTGTCATCTGTAGGTATTTCTTGTAGAAAGAGGCCGCCATGTGGCGAATGGCTGCCACTTAGTCACTTTGCGGCTTGACACTGCATTGATCAACGACGTGGGTCGTGGTGAGATGGTTGGTGAGGTGTCTTTGCCCTCGTGAGTCCCGGCAGGCCCTGCCGGGACATCTTGAATGCTTTCTTCCGGGGGAGCCCTTGTCCTTGCCAGGTCCGCCTGCCCAGCAAGGGAGGCTTTTCTCCCGGTGGTGTCTCGCTTCTCTGTCTTGGTGTTGGCCTTCTTAATCAGCATGCTGGTTCTTCGAAGATCTTGGTCTCTTGTATCTTGGCACGGCCTTGGTTTATCCGTGCACGAGTCAGGGGAAAATACATGCCCCTGTTTGTTTTCCCCGACATAAGCCCCCGGGCCTAAGCCAAACGTGTCGCACGGCACGTTGGGTTAGGCCCCAAACAGTGCACGGACATGTGGCAGAAGAAGGTTGCAGGTGCCGGTTCGCCATGTTGGCTAGTCAATCCAACGTCCACTACGCGCAATTACTGCGTGTCGTGGGGTAGTGGGACTGCTATAGTTAAGGAAAAAGGTAACTTTCTGAAGCGTCGCACCTCTGTTCCGCACTTCCCCCCCCCCCACCCCTTAAAAACAGGGAAAAGCAGATCGGCACGGTTCACATGTTGTTCGCCCCGCCCTTCCATCATCTTCCTCTGCAAGCCAAGCAGTGGTTTCCCCTTTCCTCTTACCCGCCCGCCGCCGTTCACGCTGCACCCTTTCTCCACTCACATCGCCGCCACGGAGATGGGGAAGAAACCCGCGGAGCAAGGGAAACAAACGGCTCCGGCGAAGGAAGTGGTCACCAAGGGGAGCAAGCGGGCAGCGAAGCTGAACAAGAAGCAGAGGGAAGGCATCGTCTTCCTTCCGTCGAGCCTGGGCGGGCGAGTTCTTCAAGCGAGGTATGGATATCTATGGGGGAGGCCTGTCCCGAAAGGGCACGGGGCGCCCAAAGTTTTTGCAGATAGGAAGGAGGATCCGCCAGACTCGTATCGATTCTTCTGCGCTTACTTTATCTGCGGTCTCTGTCCCCCTTACTCTGGATTCTTTGAGGCGATCATGACCATCTATGGATTCCACCTCCTCGACTTCACGCCAAATGCAATGGCGACCATGGCCATTTTCGCGCACTTGTGTGAGAATTTTGTTGGAATCACTCCCAACGTAGATCTGTTCCGGCATTATTTTGTTCCGCGGGTGGAAAACAAGGGTCACCGCTCCGGAAACATTTCCTAGATGCCGCGGGTGGCGAGGAAGCTTTGGGATTACATCCCTGGGAGGCAACGCGAGAGGTGGGATGAGTGGAGAGGGGATTGGTGTTGGATTCAAGACGAGGAAGCCCCCGAATTCTGTGATGCGTGGGCGGTATGTGTTGAGCACGGCAAGGAATGGAGTGCTTATGGCCTCACCGAAGATAGACTGCGCCCGACAATCAACAGGATTACCCATTTGAAGGCTGCCGGGTTGACCATCGAGCATGTCGAGGCAGAGTTTCTTCTCCGCTGCATCTCGCCATTGCATGAGAGGGACATACCTGCCTGGTTGTATGGCGACGCGACGGATAGGATGAGGTTGCTCCCAGGCTTGGCCAACAATTTGTCGGTTTATGGCCATGCCTGGTTGTGCTACCAATTGTTTGGCCGCTTTGAGCTGTTCAAGCTCCCAGCAACAGTTGTTCCCTTGAACTTCAATTCAGCCTAGGACAAGATACTGAAATGGATGCCGGATTGTAATGCTCAAGGGGTGGCAGGAGATTGGCGACTGCCCACTTTTGATGAGGAGCTTCAGTGGTCAAGCACCCTGGTGGAGAAGGCCACCAGGGTTGAGACTAGGATGTATAAAAGCACCTCCTCTGCGGAGGTGGCATATATCTTAAGGAGGATTGAGGAGGACAAGGCTGCCCATCTTGCGGAGATGGCGAGGGCCATGAAGGCCGGGAAGGGCAAAGGGAAAGATGAGGATGAGAGTTCCTCTCATGGTGGCAGTGAAGCGCAAGCCACGGGAGGGCTGCCGGGGACAACCTTGCCAGGCTAGAGGCCCTAGCCACGGCAGCAACGGAACTCCAGGAGGAGGAGGAGGAGGATGGCGAGGTGGCGGAGCCCAAGGAGGAATGGCTCGCGGCTGGGTTTCAAGCCCCCGAGCCGGATTTGGACCAGCGCCCCCGCAGGCGCGCTGCCAACCGAGGGGCAGCGGCCCCCAATCCAGCGCCCGCCGTCAAGAGGGTGAAGAAGACCACCACCAAGGCCACCAAGGATGATGTGGTGTGCCGCCAATCCCCTTGTCTTGCTCGGGCCAACACTTCCTCCACCAAGCAATCGGCGGGCGTGGAAATTGACTCCAGCTCCCACTCCGGCTCGAGTTCTTCACAGAGCTCGTCTTCCTCAGAGCCCCCGGCGCCACGCCTGGCACCCAAGCTGCTGGAGATCTCTGCCCCTCCGCCACCAAAGAGGGGGAGGGATCCCTCGCCTCCCATGGAGTTTAGAGTAAAGAAAATTTTTCCTATCTCTTATCGGGATCTTCGATATATTTAATTTTTTTGTGCTGACTGACCTCTTTGTTTTGCTGTTGCTGGCAGGGAAGTGGAGGAGGACGCCGAGACCCTCATCTACCGCCCACGGAAGAGGCTCTGCCGCGTCGGGTCACCAAATGGTGCGGAGAGCCCGGCCTTGGCGGGGAGCGACGTGGAAGATTCCGTGCCGAGCTCCCAGCCGAGCCCTCTGCCCGGAAATGGGGTCATGGTACCTCCCGCCGGAGGCGATGGAGATGGCCTCCCCGTTCCCTCGGCCGGAGGAGGAGGTGAGACGACACAGGACGAGCTTCCCCCGGAGGGGCATACCTCTCCCACTGGCCGAGCTGAAAGAACCCCCACGGAGCCCTCCGCCGATGAGGTCGCGCAGAAGGCTGCCGCGGCAGAGGGTGAAGTGCGTGGCCCGGCAACATATGCTGCCTGGGAAACTGAAGTCCCTGCCCGGCAAACTTCTCCAGGTACTCCACTTATATCCTTTTTCCTTTCTTGCTCTGACCACTTTTCCTGATTCCATCTTTTACCTGAGACTTCAGTTTCTTTGTTGTTCATTGGCATTTTCATCCGTAGACCCCCAAGCCAAGGAGCCAGAGCTACTGGAAGTGGTGGCTGATATAGGACGGGCCGCTGCGGATGAGGCCATTGAGATTGCTGCTGCTGAGGGGTAGGGCCTCATTTCCGGGAATGCCCAGGATTCCTTGGCGGTGGTAGAGCATTCCCCGGAGAGTGCCCCGGAGGAGGGAGTGGTGATTGAGGAGAAAATCCCTCTGCAAACCATGGACCCACTTCCCTCTTCCAGGATCGTCATGGATATTCCGCCGCTTCCCTCAAGCACGCTGGCCATGGTGTTGTCACTGCCTGTTATCGGAGCCCCTGGTCCATCCTTGACGACAGGCGCGGAGCTCGACGAAGAACTTCAACGCCTCCTGGCGCTGCTGTATCAGGGAGCTGGAGAGGCCGATGACTCAGCTGTCGTCGCAATGGACTTGTCGTTCTTGGAGTCCATGGTGACAGGCGTGAAGGAGATGCAGGCCCGGCACAACTAGAAGTGGCAGGCACTCAAGGAGCGGCGTGAGTCCGCCAGCAGGGTGGACCAGAAGTTGAAGGACAAGTGCTCGGAGCTGTGCGAGTGGCACGATAAGTAGTTCAAAGTGCTCATGAGGCAGCAAGAGGCGCTCCTGATGACAAAGGAGGACGTCATGGCCCACGAGGCATGCTTGGTGGACCGCAAGGCATCCCTTGACGCCAGAGAGCAAGAGATTTTCCTCCAGGAGGAGATGCTTCAAGCCACTCTGCGCGCCAAGGATGACAATCTGGAGGGTCTTGTGTGTCAGCGCACCAAGGAGCTGGAGGATAAGCACAGAGCTGCCCTGGACACCGTTGTTGCCGATTATGCCGCTCAGTTGAAGAAATTTACTGACGATCTGGCTGCCGCATCTGCTGCCAAGACTGACCTAGATCAGTAGGTGGCTAAGCTGACGGAGGACCTTGCCGGGAGCGCCAAAGAGGTGGAGGCCCTCAAAGAAGAAGCGCGGAGGGCTGAGGTTCTCTTGACTGATGCGCGGTCGCAGCTCTCCTCCAAGACCTAGAGCCTTGAGACCGCCAACGGCACCATCATCGTCATGAAGGCTAGGATCGGTTCCTTGGAGAGCGAGGCAGAGTCCATCAAATCACGCCAGCATCTGCTGTCCAAGGATCTGGATACCGCCAAGCATCTCCGGAAGGATGCCGAGGACAAACTGAAGAACCAATCCGACCAAGTCAACCTCTGGATCAAGAGCCTGATCGACATCGCCGATCGCCTTGCTGCCCAAGCCGCGGCGATGGGTATGGATGGCCCAACTTTCTCGGTCAACAAGCACGAGGTCCCAAGCGCCAGGCTGGGAGTCTTCTTCAACGAGTTGATTGAGAAGCTGAAGGTGCATGAAAAGGGGAGGGCTGAGCGCTTCGCGACCGAGTCTCGGAAGCTTTCCCATGACGCCCTCTTCATGGTCTTGAGCAACTTTGCTTGCCGCCATCCGGATCTCCACCTTGACGACGGGTTCAAGAAACCTCCAGCGGGTGCCGACGTCACAGCTGCCAAGGAGAAAGCCGCTTCCCGTGCTGCCAGGGTCCTTCAAGTTTAGACGGCTTTGTCTGGCCACAAGACCAAGTAACGAGCCGTCGTCGCTCCTGTGATACCCTGTAACATAACATGATGTGTGCTTTGTGTTAAGGCACTATATCTTTTGTGTTTGCGTGAAAACTGATATTCCCCGTGGAATCTTAAATGCGCGTTTGTCCCTTCAAGCTTTATATGCTAGTGTTTGTATGATTAACCCCTATGTCTATTTCGGATGCCTGCCGGTATCATATTGCCGCGATTGTCGTAAGGGTCTGGCCCTTAACATTCATCTTGGTGTGGATGCGTCCCGGCAGGTTTTTCCTAGGTAGCTCTCGACGCAGCCTCTCGTCCTGCGAGCATGGCTCTAGACAGGACGATGGTGCGGTCTAAGAATCTACCAAAGGTTCCGTCCCAGGAGGAATTTCATAATACGAACACTTACTTAAGCCAAGGGATAAACGACTGCAATAATCTAAAATGCATCAACAAAAATGATGATGTAGACTTAGCTTCTGTTTTCGCTTCTCCTCGTCCTTCGCGGTCGTGCGCATTTGACGCGCACGCGATGCCCGGGAAGGCGAGGGTCAAGCAAATAATTCTCTGGTTCCCGGCAGGGACAGATTTGTGTCACGCGTATCTGGCGGGCAGTGGCATGCGGTGCCGGGCTCCTTCGGGCTTTCTCCTTTCCCCTCTCCTCTCGTGCGGCTTGGCAACCACCGCGTGGACCATGCCGACACAGGTGGCCTTGCCAGAGCGTACTTGCCGGCGCATCAGCCAATGGATTCATGCCTGCGCCTCGCTCAGGATTTCCCGAAACGGGATAAATGCTGAACCGAGTGACGCACGGTAATCATCGACATTGGTGATGCCGAGGCCAAGGCAGCCGAACTGCTGACGAAGAGGAGGGGTGGAGAAGAAGAAACTCGCGCCCGCACGCCATGCCCCCCCTTCCCGAGCGGCGCTCGAGCAGGGACTGCCGATGAAGAGCATACCACCGCCAGAATTAATCTTCGCCGCCGTCGTGGCCACGGCGGACCGTGGTATTGGACAGGGCGGGCCCGGGGACGGACTTGCTTAGTTGTCGCGTCTTCGCAGACGCCTCAGACGCCAACAAGCATCGGGCAAGCTGCTGTGGAAACAACGTGCTGCCCTCGCCTTTAGGTTCGCGCAAGCGATCCCCCTACCTGGCGCGCCAAAGATGTCGTGGGAAACCACGGCCACCTATGGGGCCAAGGGGCCCCTTGCTGGTTTGGCAAGGGGGATGTCGCGTTGCACAAAGAGCAGAAGAACGTGGGGTAGCATGGCAGAGATCACATGGGCAATTTTACCCAGGTTCGGGCCACCGCGAGGCGTAAAACACTACTCCTGCTTTGGTGGATAGATGGTGGAAAAGTGGTGGTGGAGCGTAATACACTTGCCTGGCAGGCTCGCCCTGGGGAGGCAGTGACTACGCACGTACGAGCGTGGGGGAGTTCAACTTTCCAACCCTTGCTACGGTTGCCATGGGCCTCCTTTTATAGGTTAAGGGGTCACCACAGTGGCAAAACAGTCATTATGCACTGATAAGATAGCAAACAGTGCTATCATACCTAATTCTGCAGGCTGACAGAGTGCATTAAATGCACCGCTCAATGTCTCTTCGT
The DNA here is from genome assembly GCA_011799875.1 of Thinopyrum elongatum. Lineage (NCBI taxonomy): Eukaryota > Viridiplantae > Streptophyta > Magnoliopsida > Poales > Poaceae > Thinopyrum > Thinopyrum elongatum. The sequence continues at coordinate 206,698,885 of CM022297.1, read as the reverse complement.
TGCTCGCCCGGTAAGCCTTGCCAGGCTCGTCTTGCCAGCTCCATGTCTGCTTGCTTGACACGTCGCAGGACGGGTGTCATCTGTAGGTATTTCCTGTAGAAAGAGGCCGCCATGTGGCGAATGGCTGCCACTTAGTCACTTTGCGGCTTGACACCGCATTGATCAACAACGTGGGTTATGGTGAGATGGCTTGGTGACGTGTCTTTGCCCTCGTTAGTCCCGGCAGGCCCTGCCGGGACGTCTTGAATGCTTTCTTTCGGGGGAGCCCTTGTCCTTGCTAGGTCCGCCTGCCCGGCAAGGGAGGCTTTTCTCCCGGTGGTGTCTCGCTTCTCTATCTTGGTGTTGGCCTTCTTAATCAGCATGCTGGTTCTTCGAAGATCTTGGTCTCTTGTATCTTGGCACGGCCTTGGTTTGTCCGTGCATGAGTCAGGGGAAAATACATGCCCCTGTTTGTTTTCCCCGACACCATCGCAAATGTTTTGCATCTTTTTTGATGGTTTTATTACATCACCGTTTGTGATTGATGCATCGCACACAGTTTCGTCGAAGGGTCTCTGATTGGACTGTCGCATTTGGACCATCCTGTAGTAGTGTATGGTGGACGGCTTCTTCATCCATGCAATAACCGTCAGAGCCCAGCTGTCTGGAGGAACAAACATACTTACGAGCTCACCTCGTAGGTCGTTGATAAGCTCATTCATGGACTCGATGTTCCAAGCACGTCGAGGCATGCTGTGGAAGGTAAGCTTTGTTAAAAACTCAAGCTCAGAGGGGACCGAGCCCCATCCTGGGTGCCACCGATCAAAGCTCACCAGCGCGCCATCGCAGAACAAACGCCGGGAAGAATAGAACACACGACTGCAGTCAAAAGTTGTCCGGAACTTGATGAAGAAATCAGCCGGTGGCGGACAGACTTCGATGAGCAAGTCACTTATTTAGATGTCGTGCGCAATGCCAAGAGCTTTGACAAGGTCGTCCGGCGAGACGGGAGGCCAGTCGCCGTTGATGGTTACCATCAGCAATTTGCTGGCAAACTGGTCATCAAGCGCCGCCATGCCACCGTTGAGCGATAGCACGCAGCGCCCGAAGGCAGGACATACCTCAAGATCTCTGGCTCGGAGATCCGCGTTGACCAGCGACATGATAGTGTGCTTGAGTACAGGGAGTACAGCAGGGAGATTCGGGGGAACTAGAGTAGGAATCGAGATTCCAGAGGTGGGGGAGGGGCGGGAGATTGGGGATGAAAAGGTAGCATGAATTTCGAACACGCGCCAATATGCTCTTGGCGCGCAAGTGCACGAAAACACCGGTGGCGCCCACATGTCGGCCTAAGAGTCCTTTTTCTTTCTTTTTTTGAGCGCCCGGCCTGAGAGTCATAATTGACATGTTTGGCATTGCGTTACTACTCGGCCCATATTCAACGACACCTCACTGGCCCAAACAAGTGTACATCATCGAAAAGACACTAAGCTCAAATTGTAACTTGAAAAAAGGAGATATACTCTCAACACTGGAGAATGGTGACGCCCTCATTTAGCCAACCAGCAGTTCAAGATAATAAACTGTTCGAAACAATGATATATACAACATTCAAACACAGACTAGTGACTACTACTGGCATAAATAGCAAGACATGATAGTTCATAAGAAGTCTTGCTACACCACCAAAACACACCCATCTGCAGCACTCAGACTCTCATGATCCAGTTGAGAATGACATTCTAAATAGAGGCAACTATTACATAGTAAGAGTGACATAGACGAGGATGACCAAATGACAAGGAGTATGCATAACAAAAGAGAGAACTACCCATCCAGAACAAGCAGCAAAGACAACAAGTCATTCGAAGAGGGATGATGCAAGACCATCATAAGTTGTAGCCCCGCTTCAGCCACCAGTGATTCAGAGACACCAGAACTCCTCCCTTTCGAAGCAACAACCCAATTACCTATCAACCTGAAGGCTTGAACCACATCACTGCATGTCGGACTTGAGACATCCAAAGATCAAAGTTAATCTAGATGCCTTTGTCATTCTCACCTTCTTTTGGCTGCAGGCTGTATCGTTGACAATCAGGGGAGTCTGCTCCCGAAGTCCTAGGGCTCACCATGTAGACACAGTTTTCCCTAGCAAACAGAGCCTCTATGCCATCAAGGTCCTTGCCAACGGTGATCTCCTGGTTAATCGGATAATTGAGTCCAAGAAACAGAGAGTGTGAACCAAGGCTGTTTACCCGCCTCCAACTCAAAAATCCTGAAGGCCCCAACAAGCTGGTATCCTGCTCATAGACGTAACAACCATTGTCCGGATACTCACGTATTTCACGGTGCTTGTACACAGTCGGGTTTTTGCAATATAACTTTTCCAGCTCATGTGTGCGAATGATCATCAGTCTTTTGCCGTCGTCTGATTGAGCGAGGAACCAGTTGTGCTTCCCTGTTTTTGGCAAAGGAGGTGTGATTACAAAGGGCCGTAACTGTAGGGACACTGCATCATATCAAAAAGGACAAGCATTGTTAATGTAAGATCAGCATTCTTCAGAGTATGAGTAGGATAATGCAAGAAACAGCATCGATCTGTCCCTGATGGAACTGAGAGGAAAATACAGGGAAATGTATACTGGGTTCGAAAATATAGAAGTGCCATGCATGGTTATACTCATGTTATCTCACAATCAATTCTTCACAGGAAACTACCATGTCATGCATGTTATGTAATCATGTTCTGTCCTCACAAACAAATTCTTCAAGGAAACTAACAGACCATGCATTGTTATATACTCATGTTCTGTGGACAAAATTCTTGTGAGGATATTATTCTAGCCATTGATTGCTGAAGGGTGAATATAGGTATGTACACATGGTAAGCATTACAGGATTCACTACTTCCAAATATAGAGTTCTCCATATGCACATTTACTTCCCTAATTTATGGTTAGATGAAACCAACAGTGTGATGCATGTTTCTACATCATGAAAATGAGGAAACTGACATGGCTATTGATAGACACTCCTATTTAGCAGTATATAGATTACTATAAAGTTAGGAGAATATCCATATCTTCCTAACCATTTGATTATTCAAGGGTACAAATTGGTTGTAATGACATGGTCACAATCGCATGAATTAACTCATTCCAAATATAGCTGAGTTACGGCGTCTCTAATACATTGCAATAGTACTACTAGGTGTGAGGAGGAGGAGGTTAGCCTTGAGGGGCAGGCGGTACCTCAGAAGGACGCCTTTTGATATTTGGGGTCAATGCTACAGGAGGATGGGGGTATTGATGAAGATGTGAACCATCGGATCAAAGCCGGATGGATGAAGTGGCGCCAGGCTTCTGGCATTCTCTGTGACAAGAGAGTGCCACAAAAGTTAAAAGGCAAGTTCTACAGGACGGCTGTTCGACCCGCAATGTTGTATGGTGCTGAGTGTTGGCCGACTAAAAGGTGACATGTTCAACAGTTAGCTGTGGCGGAGATGCGTATGTTGAGATGGATGTGTGGCCACACGAGGAAGGATAGAGTCCGGAATGATGATATACGAGATAGAGTTGGGGTAGCACCAATTGAAGAGAAGCTTGTCCAACATCATCTGAGATGGTTTGGGCATATTCAGCGCAGGCCTCCAGAAGCTCCAGTGCATAGCGGACGGCTAAAGCATGCGGAGAATGTCAAGAGAGGTCGGGGTAGACCGAATTTGACATGGTAGGAGTCCGTTAAGAGAGACCTGAAGGATTGGAGTATCACCAAAGAACTAGCTATGGACAGGGGTGCGTGGAAGCTTGCTATTCATGTGCCAGAGCCATGAGTTGGTCACGAGATCTTATGGGTTTCACCTCTAGCCTACCCCAACTTGTTTGGGACTGAAGGCTTTGTTGTTATTGTTGTTGTTGTTGTTGTTGTTGTTGTTGTTGTTGTTGTTGTTGTTGTTGTTGTTGTTGTTGTTGTTGTTGTTGTTGTTGTTGTTGTTGTTGTTGTTGTTGTTGTTGTTGTTGTTGTTGTAGGGATATGCCAATCATCACAAAAAGTTCAAATAGTGTCATGGCGTTATCATTAACATCAGACGAAAACAACTTACACGCACCGTCCCAGCAATACGTGGTGCCATCTACTTTGTCGATCGCGTAGATGATGCCATTGTGTTCAATAGCATCACAGAAGTGTGTATCAGCTTTGACGATCCACTGTGAGGTGAGTTGTCTCCAGCTAAAGAAGGCACCGGCGAAAAGATAGGCGAGTCCGCGGTCGAACAAGGCAATTAGCTTGAAGTCTGCGTAATCCGCATATCGTGTGGGCACTTGGCAGATTACAATCTTCTGCAAAACAAGGTCCGTCCAATTAACGACATAATCTAGATGACTTGGACCGCGACGATAAAACCCTATATAATCCAACGTAGGAAGGACAATCTCATGGGAGGTGTGGAAGTTCACGAGCACCAACTTTTTCCGGTCTTCTCTGACGGCAGCCATCTAGTGGGAGTTCATGCCGACCCAGTACATACCTGCCAAGAAGTTTCGGGCGATGGTGATCGGATCGAAGTCGAGGAGCATGATGTACGGCGACCCACTACATACCTGCAAAGAAGTTTCGGCTAATGCAGGTAGGATTGAAGTCGAGGGGCATCATGTACGCCTCCGTATCTTGGTGAGCAAATCTTGCAAGACCAGATAGCAGCAAGCAGGGTGTCTTGAAAAGCTCAGGCCTCGCTTTGACGATGCCCGCGTGCATGTCCATCGAGCATGCAGCTAGCTGCACGGCGCTCAACTTATCCATACAAGAACAACAGAGGTCGAGGATGTCACTGGGGTGATTGCTCCAATCGTGGCTCATGTGGACGCTACGCGGTTCGTGTTCGGCCATGGTGGAGTTTGGAAGGTGGGGTTTGGGGGCTTGATTTACGGGGGAGAAGGCTCTCGGTGCTGGAGTGGCTAGCGAGGGAATAGTGGTACTAGGGGAGGCGAGCGAGGTGAGGGTACGCGGGGGCACAGTGAGATGATGAAGAGTGACCTCAGGATCTCCGGCGATACGGAGATGGAGATGGAGACAGAGACAGAGAGGGAGATGAGGCAAGGCATGCTATACAGCAGCGGTGACACTGACCGCACAGTGCACAAGGTGAGGCTGACTTTGGTAACCCGAACACGCTGCTTGGACTAGTGTCACCTCGGGCGCAGGGTCTTGTCACTTCACTGTGAGGACCGGATGAATATTTTTTTGAGCATCAAGTGTACCACAGTTGTACTACTACTAGTAGTAACATACGAAGTAGTACTGTATAGTGGAAATAGGTCTCCCGTGCTAGCATGCCTCTGGGTTCACTTCATCCTCCAGGTAGTGTTGGGGATATAACCCCACGGTGTGACCCACCCAGGAGGGGCCGGGTTACACTGTTGGTGACTCAACAGAGAAAGCCTAAGGTAGGCCCAAGACCCGACATCGATGCTACAACTCGGAGGTGTGAGCCACCCGATGGCGGCTTCCTTAGCAAGCAAGGCAATTTAGAACCCGAATTGGACACGTTGTGTGATCCGGCTTGGACTCTTGTAAGCCCAGGGCTTCAACCTGTGTATATAAAGGTGAGACCCTGCGGCGGGTTAACTCAAGGAACAATTGATCGAGAGCTAGGTCAAGCTATTCTGCTCCCTTTTAATCGATACTCAAGTAATAGTCAACACAAAGGAGGAGTAGTCTTTTACCTCATTTTGAGGGGCCGAACCTGGGTAAACTCGTGTCCTCTATCTTGTTCAACCCCTTCAAGCTAAACTACGTTGCGATGGCTCCACACCTAAGTCCTTTCACAAGGGCATCTGCTGTGATAAAACCATGACAGTTGGCACCCACCATGGGGCCAGCGGACGGTGGTTTCGAGTTCTTGAAGGGCTCTTTCCCAGGGATTGAGGGATATGTCTTTGGCAGGATGACTAAGAGTCACCGTGGCAAGCTCTACATCGACGATGCTAGCTGGGGCCCTGAGGCCGACTCAATCGAGTATGGTACTGGGTCCCCTTCGGCGGGATTCACGTCTTCATCGGCAAGATTGGCGGATCAGAGGCTGAGCTGGACATCTGCACGGACATTGTCGAGCCGGCTCGGCGTGCGCGACCCGCCAGGGTCCAACCTGGCTGGAAGCGTGTCTTCGTTGGATTTGTGCATGACACAGACCTTGTAGAGTATTCTGTGTCCGGAGGAGAGACCCTCATCTATTCAGGTGATGAATCCTTGACCGGAGAGGCGGAGTCAATCTACCAACTTCAAGATGGCGGGCTTGGGGGCTATTCCGATGGTGACAGTATTCCGGATCCCTATGAGCCATCGTGTCAGGCTGCTATCTTTATGGCTGGTACAGGGCCGACTCTCAACTCATCAACTGCGGCGGCTATGACGTCTGGATCAACTGCTGCTGCGATAGCTGGGGCTAGCGGCTCAGCTCAACCACCTGCTCAAGTTTTGTCTGAACTTTTGGGCACTTTGACAACCCTGTTAACAATAGTGGTTACTATGATGAATCAAGCAAAGCACAATGCAGAGGTTGCAAAGATGCAAGTTGAGGTGGCCAAGGCTCAGGAGGAGCTTAATGCAGAGAATGCCAGGATGGCAATGGAATGAGCCTTGATGGACGCCGAGTCACTGCGTATAAGGGCGGAGGCTTTTCGCCTAAGTCTATATCAGAATGCGTCTAATGTTGTTCTTCGAAGGAGGTACCAAACCCGCCTGCCTCTGCAGTATGAGGTTTGGAACCTTTTCAACACGCCTGGTGCAGGGCCAAGTAACCCGCCAGGTATAGCCCGGGTGGTTGAAGTCCCAGGAAGCGGCGCGGCGGCTCAGCCTCGATTACCAGACCTGCCCCGCAGGGATCAGACCCCACCGTGATGTTTTTCAACAACATCTGGCCATTATTCTAACCCAGTGGATAACATGATAGCGGCGGCTCAGCCTCGATTACCAGACCCGCCCCGCAGGGATCAGACCCCGCCGCGACATTTTTCAACACCATCTGGCCATTATTCTAACCCAGTGGATAACATGATAGCGACGGCTACTCGGCTCACTGCAATCCCTATTACAGATGAGACGCCTTTCGCAGCTGAGGCGTGGAACGCAACTGAGCTCTTACAGACGGCGGTCGCACAGCAAGAGAAATATTCGCATAGTCGTGAGAGGGTGCATTCGACCCCCCTCCCAAGCCATAGTTACAGCCGGCGCGTTGAGTCGCCGGCGGTTTCCAGTAGCGAACGACGTCGTTGAGTGAATCAGGATGACCCGCCCCGTGGGAATAACCCGCCCCTTACTCATGCTCAGGCTATTGTGAACGATGCCAGAGCTCGCCGAGAGGCAGAGGCTGCGGCGGCGGCTTAGTTGGGGGCTTATCAGCAGCCTCCGGTGGCCCCTTCGGCGTCTGTAGGGGCTGGTGTAATTTCTAGGTCTATTCGGTTGCCTTGTTTAGTACTAGCTCTACGTAATGAACGTCTGCCTAAGGATTTCAAGGGTCCTTGTAAGGTGGCTAACTATACAGCTGATCTCCCCCCTGAGGCCTAGATTGAGAGTTATGAGTTAGCCATGGAGATGCTGGATGTCAATGATGTTGTATGTGCTAAATATTTTACTATGATGTTGGATGGGCCAGCTCAGACCTGTCTAAAAGGATTGCTGGCTAATTCCATCAGTTCATGGGCAGAATTGAAAGCACGATTCATTCAAAACTTTAAAGGAACATGCAAGCAGCCTCTGACAATTATCGATCTTGATAATTGTGTGCAGCATGAGGATGGGTCGGCCCATCATTGGGCCCGGCGGGTCTCTGCTATTATTCACTCATCGGAAAGTATTACGGCGGGTCAGGCGGTTCTGGTTTTGGAGAAGAACTGTCACTTTACCCCCTTAAGCAGAAGCTTGGGTGACTTAAACGTCATTGTAATGACATGGGTGAGCTTATGGCGGCTCTCATCAAATACGCCGACTCTGATACCACCAAAGATCCTGGATCTGATGATGAGAAATCCAACAAGGGCAAGAAGAATGGTAATGGCAAAGGTTAGAAGCAGCTTGTGGCAGGGCATAATGGTAATAACCAGGGCAATGGTGGTAAGTGCAGACACCCCGAGGCCGGGTCAGATCTCATAGCTAACACCAACACTGGATATAAAAACCAGCAGCGTAATGGTAATAATAAGCCATCCTGTGGAGGAAAAAACTTTAATATTGAGGCAATGATGAATGATTCTTGCCCAAAACACAGCCTGGCTGATAAGTCGGCGACTCATGCCTGGAAGGACTGTTTCATCATGCGAGAGTGCAGGAATTATAGTTTTAACCAGAATCATGGTAACAATAATGGCCTGCCCAGCGGGTCAGGATCAGGTTCACAGGGGCCCGGCTTTGGGGGCGGCGGTTCAAATTCTGGTTATCAAGGCTAGAGCAGTCAGGGCGGTTATAACCAACAATCTGGTCAGGGTAACCAGAAACAAGGTAATCAGTCAGGGTATCAGAGTAATCCAAAGCAGCTCAATGGTGGCCAGTATCATGTTTTCACCACAAGTCTTTGCAAGCGATACCTGAAGGTTCATAAGCGTGCGGTCAACACTATTGAGCCGACAGTACCTCAATACTTATGTTGGTCGAAACATCTGATCACATGGAGTCGGGCGGATCACCCGCCCCGGATCGAAAATCTGGGTCATCTAGAGTTGGTGGTGGCCCCTCAAGTGGGTGGTTATAAATTCACTTAGGTGCTTATGGATGGGGGCAGCAGCATCAACATCATGTATTATGACACGTTTCGGCGGATGAATTTAACTGATAAGGATCTTAAGCCATCGTCCACAGTTTTCCATGGTGTGGTGCCTGGTAAGTTGGCATATCCTGTGGAAAAAATCTCTTTAGAAGTAGCCTTTGGTGATGATTATGACTACAGGGCAGAGACACTGTGGTTTGAGGTGGTTAAAATAAAAGTCTGTATCATGCTTTGTTCGGACGGCCGGCTTATGCCAAGTTCATGGCTCGCCCTTGCTATGTTTATTTACAGCTTAAGAGGCCAGGGCAAAAAGGTACAATTATGGTCCATGGTGATCGAAAAATTGCTTTGGAGTGTGAGGAAGGAGATGCTGCTTACGCTAAGTTGGCCTGCGCCACAGAAGAGCTCAAGTTTTATAAAGATAATGTTGACCCGGCTGATATGACTCCTCTGAAGAAGCCCACCACCGAGCAGGACCCTCTATTGAAGTTTAAAGCTGATGATACCAAGCAAGTTGATTTTGTCCCTGGTGACTCATCTAAGCAGCTCAACATAGGGGCTAATACGGATCCTAAATAGGAAAGCACACTCATCGAGTTCATCCGTTTGAATCAGGACATCTTTGCATGGAAACCTTCTGACATGCCGGGTGTACCGAGAGAATTCGCTGAGCACACTCTTAATGTGGATCCCAAGTTCAAGCCGTTCAAGCAGTTCCTCAGTCGTTTCAATGAAGAACGACATAAGGTGATTGGAGAAGAGGTCGCCCGGCTCTTAGCAGCTGGGTTTATTGTGGAAGTTTTTCACCCTGAGTGGTTGGCTAACCCTGTGCTTGTACTTAAGAAAAATGGCACATGGCATATGTGTGTTGATTACATAGATCTTAACAAATCTTGTCCAGCTGATCCGTTTGCTCTCCCCCATATTGACTAGATCATTGATGGAACGGCGGGTTGTGAGAGTTTGTGTTTCCTGGATACTTATTTTGATTATCATCAGATCAAGATGGCAGTCAAAGACCAAGAGAAGACGGCTTTCATCACCCCTTTTGGAGCTTTCTGCTATGTTTCAATGCCTTTTGCTCAAGAGTGCCCAGGCGACTTATCAGTGATGTGTTCAAAATTGTTTTCACGGACAGATTGGGCGCAATGTGCATGCTTATGTGGATGATATTGTGGTCAAGTCCAAAAAGAAGGAGACTCTCCTGGATGATCTGAAGGAGACTTTTGACAATCTCCGGGTCTATAAAATGATACTTAACCCGGCCAAGTGTGTTTTTGGTGTGCCTGCAGGTAAACTATTGGGTTTTCTGGTCTCAGAGAGGGGTATTGAAGCTAACCCGTAGAAGATTAAAGCGATCACTTCACTGGCTAGGCCGGCGTGTGTCAATGACGTCCAGCGCCTGGCGGGTAATATCGCGGCTCTGAGCCGGTTTATAAGTCGCCTAGAGAGAAGGCAATTCCTTTATACCAGATGATGAAGAAGACAGATCACTTTGTCTAGAGTGATGCTACTAATGAGGCATTGGAGGCACTCAAAAAGCAGCTAGCTGAGCCGCCCGTCCTTGCGGATCCCATTGAGAAAGAGCCTTTGCTTCTGTATGTGACCGCTAATAGTAAGGCTATCAGTGTGGCAGTTGTTGTGGAGCGCAAGGAGGCGGGTAAGGAGTACCCGGTTCAGCGGCCGGCTTATTATGTTAGTGAGGTGTTGATTGAGTCCAAGCAACGATATCCACATTGGCAGAAACTGGTGTATGGGGTGTTCATGGCGAGTCGCAAACTGAAGCATTATTTTCTTGGTCATCCTATTACTGTGGTCAGCTCTGCTCCCTTAGGAGACATTATTCAAAACAGGGAGGCCACAGGCCGGGTTGCTAAGTGGGCAATCAAACTTGGACCTCATGGTTTGAAATATGTGCCAAGAACAGCAATCAAATCTCAGGCTCTGGTGGATTTCATCAATGACTAGACAGAGTTGCAGACACCTGAGGAAAAACCTGACAACACATATTGGACAATTCACTTTGATGGGTCCAGGCAGTTGGAAGGCTCGGGGGCTGGAGTTATTTTGACTTCCCCACGAGGTGACAAATTTTGTTATGTTTTAAGGCTAATGTTTCCTTGTACTAACAATGCAGCTGAATATGAGGCTTTACTCCACGGCCTTCGTATGGCCAAAGAAATGAATTTAAGCCGGGTCAGGTGTCTCGGCGACTCAGACCTTGTGGCTCAGCAAGTCTCAGGCACGTGGGATTCCAAAGACCTGCTCATGGCGGCTTATCGCCGGGCGGTTGACAATATTGCTGGCCACTTCAAGGGTTATTAGGTGGATCACCTTGATCGACGTAAGAACGAGGCATTTGATGCCTTAAGCCGGCTTGGATCTCAACGTAAGCCGGTGCCTCCTAATGTGTTTCTTGATGTATTGCAGAATCCCTCGGTCAAGTTGCCATCCGAAGAAGATCTTGCTGTCCCTGACCCGGAGGCGCAGTTGGTGGTGGCTCTCCATGCTATTCCTGATTGGACACTTCCCTACTTGGCCTATATGACTTGGGGCGAGTTACCTGAGGATGAAACTTTGGCAAGGCAAATAACCAGGAGGTCTAAGTCTATGACTATCGTTAACGGCGAGTTACACCGATGCAGTGTGACAGGCGTGTTCCAACGTTGTGTTTCTCCTGAAGAGGGCCGTGAGATCTTACGAGATATTCATGAAGGTGATTGTGGTCATCATGCCGGCTCTAAATCTTTAGTGTCTAAGGCTTTTCGTCACGGATTTTACTGGTTGACAGCTCATGCTGATGCAGAGGATATCGTTAGAAAGTGCGAAGGGTGTCAAAAATTTGCAAGACAGGCTCATGTGTCAGCTCAGGAATTGCATATGATTCCAATAACTTGGCCGTTTGCAGTTTGGGGGCTTATTATGGTTGGACCATTCAAGAGGTCTAAGGATAAAAAGACACACCTTTTGGTGGCGGTTGACAAGTTTACCAAGTGGGTTGAGGTGGAGCCAGTTAGCAATTGTGAGGTGGCCACAGCTGTTCAGTTTGTTAAAAAGCTGATTTTCCATTTTGGATACCCTCATAGTATCATTACTGATAATGGCACTAATCTGTCTAAGGGTGCTATGAAGGAGTTCTGTCAAAGAGAGCATATTCGTCTTGACGTTTCTTCAGTGGCTCATCCACAGTCTAATGGTCACGCAGAGCGAGCTAATCAAGAAATTTTGAGAGGCATCAAGTCCCGGCTCATGGTTCCTCTGAAGCGAACACCGGTTGTTGGGTTGAGGAGTTACCTGATACGTCTCCAACGTATCTATAATTTTTTATTGTTCCATGCTGTTATATTATCATTCTTGGATGTTTTACAATCATTTTATAGCAACTTTATATCATTTTTTGGGACTAACCTATTGACATAGTGCCCAGTGCCAGTTGCTGTTTTTTTGCTTGTTTTTTACTTCGCATGAAATTAATACCAAACGGAGTCCGTACGCAACGAAATTTTTTGGTGATTTTTTCTGGACCAGAAGACACAAGTTGGGCCAAGAAAGTACCTAAGGGGGGCTCCGAGGGGAGCACAACCCACCAAGGCGCGCCCAGGTGGGTTGTGCCCACCTCAGCCGCCTCTCGCACCGCCTCTTTGCTCTATAAATACCCCAATATTCCAGAAACCCTAGGGGAGTTGACAAAAATCAATTCCAGCCGCCGCAAGTTCTAGAAACCACAGATCCAATCTAGACACCATCACAGAGGGGTTCATCATCCTCATTGGTGCCTCTCCGATGATGCGTGAGTAGTTCACTGTAGACCTACGGGTCCATAGGTAGTAGCTAGATGGCTTCCTCTGTCTCTTTTGATTCTCAATACAATGGTCTCTTGGAGATCTATTTGATGTAATTCTTTTTGCGGTGTGTTTGTTGGGATCCGATGAACTTTGAGTTTATGATCAGATCTATGTTTTTATCAATGAAAGTTATTTGAGTCTTTTGATCTCTTATATGCATGATTACTTATAGCCTCGTATTTCTTCTTCAAATATTTGGTTTAGTTAGGCCAACTAGATCAATTTTTCTTGCCATGGGAAGAGGTGCTTTGTGATGGGTTCGATCTTACGGTGCTTGATCCCAGTGACAGAAGGGGAACCGACATGTATGTATCATTGCTATTAAGGATAACAAGATGGGGTCTATTTCTACATAAATAGATCTTGTCTATATCATGTCATCGTTCTTATTGCATTACTCCATTTCTCCATGAACTTAATACACTAGATGCATGCTGGATAGCGGTCGATGTGTGGAGTAATAGTAGTAGATGCAGGCAGGAGTCGGTCTACTAATCTTGGACGTGATGCCTATATAATGATCATTGCCTGGATATCGTCATAGTTATTTGAAGTTCTATCAATTGCCCAACAGTAATTTGTTTACCCATCGTATGCTATTTTTCTCGAGAGAAGCCACTAGTGAAATCTACGGCCCCCGGGTCTATTTTCTCATCATATATTTTCAGATCTATTTTGCTATTTGCCTTTTTATTTATTTGCCACTTTTATTTTCAGATCTATATTTCTAAAAACCCAAAAATATTTTGCTGCATTTTATTTTATTCGTGATCTATTTATCCAATCTACTAAAATTTATCTCCCGTTAACTTGCCAATTTCTGGCGCCGTTACCCGAAAGGGATTGCCAACCCCTTTAACACGTCAGGTTGCAAGTATTTGTTCTTTGTGTGCAGCTGATGTTTACGTAGTGTTGCTTGGTTCTCCTACTGGATCGATAACCTTGGTATCATCACTGAGAGAAATACCTACCGTTGCTGTGCTGCATCATCCCTTCCTCTTTTGGGAAATACCGACGTAGTTCAAGCAAACGTCAAAAGGAATTTCTGGCGCCGTTGCCGGGGAAGATCAAGTCAAGATAGTCCCCCGTCCACATGCCATTTCTGGCGCCATTGCCGGGGAGACATCATCAACATCTACCAGGTTCCTAATTACAAATCTCATCTCCTTGCAATTTACATTATTTGCCATTTGCCTCTCGTTTTCCTCTCCCCCAGTTCACAAAAATTTGCCGTTTTATTCGCCCTCTTTTTCGTTCGCCGTTTTCTCGTCTGATCTCTTAATTGCTTGAACTTGTCATCATGAGTGACTTTGGTATGGCAGAAACAGATGATGGCCTAACTCCTAAAATTGGATGATCTGGCAATCTGGATGCTAAAACTTTTGTTTTGGGGCAAGGGAATGTTATTGGAAAAGAACGTATCCAAGAATTTTTCAATTGTGTTGGAAACTTAAGTCTTGACGATGTTCCTATACTTAAAAGAACTAAATCTTATGCAGAAGCTATATCAGCACTAGTTTTGAAACTTGAAAATAAATTTATCTGTACCCATCCTACCTTGCAAAGATTGTTTTTTGAGTTACCCGTTATAAAGAATCCCAATGCTAAAAAGTTGGCCACCCTTGTTCTTATGAATGAATTTGATCACATAGTACGGGAAGCTAGGGAAATTTTTGATCTCTATGGTATGAATCGTGAAAAACCGGTGATAGAAGAAATCCTTTACAATAGTGATTATGTGCTAAGACATTTGCTTGGGGATAATCAAATCTTTGATGAGAACCTTAAAAAGGACGTCCCCGTTTTAGATATAATCCAACAAGTTTTCAATGATGTTAATCAGCACTATTCTTGGATTGTTGCCGGAAATCAAGGGGGATATGACGATAAGCAACTTGATAGTGCTAAAGTCTCTATGGATAAGTTGTTTCATCATGTTTTTGCAAAACCTCCTGACAAAAACACCTCTAAGAAAAATGAAACTAAAGATGACAACACTTAGATCTATGCATTATGCCTAGCTAGGGGCATAAAACGATAGCGCTTGTTGGGAGGCAACCCAATGAATAAAATTTATTTTTATCTTTTTATTTCTGTTCTTGAGTGTTGGCACAATTATGCTACTGTTATGATTTTGTTTTTTGTGTTTTAATTAGTGTTTGTGCCAAGTAAAGCCTTTAGGATAGCTTTGGTGATAGTTGATTTGATCTTGTTGGAAAACAGAAACATTTGCGTCCAGTAAAACAATTTTGAAAATTCACATAAGCGACAAAAAATTCTGAAGTTTTTACAGAAGATTTATATACAAATTTCTTCTGTTGTCCTAATGTTTCAGAATTTTTGGAGTTACAGATGTATGAGAACAATTCGCATCTTTACAGACTGTTCTGTTTTTGACAGATTCTGTTTTCTTTGCATTGTGTGCTTATTTTGATGAATCTATGGTTTGTATTGGAGGTTATAAGCCATGGTAAAGTTAGAATACAGTAGATATAATGCAAGAACAAAATTTGAATGGGTTTTATACAGTACTTAAAGTAAAGATTGCTTTTCTTATACTAACGGATCTCACGAAGGTTTTGTTGAGTTTTGTGTGATTGAAGTTTTCAAGTTTTGGGTGAGATTACGATGGATGACGGAATAAGGAGTAAGAAGAGCCTAAGCTTGGGGATGCCCCATGGCACCCCAAGCCATTATCTAAAGTGAAGCAAGCAACTAAGCTTGGGGATGCCCAAGTGGCATCCCCTCTTTCTTCTAACGACCATCGGTATTTTACTTGGAGCTATATTTTTATTCGTCACATATCATGAGTTTTGCTTAGAGCGTCCTGTATGATATGAGTCTTTGCTTGTTTTGCTTTTTATTTTTAGTCATGAATCCTTGCTGGACACACCTATTTGAGAGAGCCAAAATTATGCTATGACTTATTAGAATTGCTCTCTATGCTTCACTTAAATCTTTATGAGCTATGGAATTGCTCTAGTGCTTCACTTATATCTTTTTGAGCACGGTGCACTTTAGTATTTTTGAAGAAATGCTCTCATGCTTCACTTAGATTTATTTGAGAGTTAGTAATTTTTTTTTAGAAATTCTCTCTTGCTTCACTTAAATTATTTTGAGAGAAGAAAATTTTATGCTCATGTTCTTCACTTAGATTTGTTTGAGCTATCAAAAGCAACAAATGAAATTAGTCCCAAAGTGATAGATATTCAAGAGGGATATAATAAAAAATTTCATAAAGATCATTGGACAAAATAAACTTGATTCCTTGTAATAGTTTTGCGATATGTTGATATAATATGTGACTCATTGTCGGTGCAATAGACCCTGGGTCCATTGCACAGACTGTGCACAGGCCAGAGACAAGATTACAAGACCAAGATCAGACCAAACAAGGAGGATCAATTCCTTTGAAGGATCCAAGTGCAAGTCGAGAAGGCCAAGGTGAGCCAAAGGAATAAGGCATCGCTAAGGGAAGGACCTACCTTGCCGAGCAGGCGAGCCCGGCAGGGTTGGGTTTTGTCCCGGAAGCAAGCTCCCAGATCGTCCCGGCAGACCTGCCAGGGCTGGCGAAGGCAAGCCAGTCCACCGCTCCACCTCACAAGTGACACAAGCCATTAATCAAAGCGGTGTCGAGCTTCGAGGTGACTAAGTGGCTGCTTTTTGCCACATGGCAGCCACTTCCTACAACAAACACCTCCATATGACACCCGTCCTGAGACGTGTCAACCGAGCAGGCGCGAAGCTGGCAAAACAGCCCGGCAGAGCCTGCTGGGTGAGCTGTGATGTGACACTAAGCGGCGCATTTTATGCGCTCCGTCAGCCTACAGAGTTAGATACGATAGCACTGTTAGCTATCTAATCAGTATACAAAGACTGATTTGCCACTGTGGTGACCCCTTTATCTATAAAAGGAGGCCCATGGCGACCGTAGAAAGGGTTGGACCCTCGCGTGTCCATACGCGCGTAGCCACTCTCACCCCAAGAGCAACCTTGTCGGGCGAGTGTGCTGCGTCCACCACCATTATCCACCATCAATCCACCAAAGCAGGAGTAGGGTTTTACGCCTCACGGCGGCCCGAACCTGGGTAAAGACTACCCGTGTGATCTCTGCCATGCTGCGCGACGCTTCTCCGCTCTTTGTGCAACATGCCCATCCCCCCGCCGAACCAAAAGGGGCTCATGGCACCATAGGTGGCCGTGGTTTCCAACGACATCTTTGGCGCGCCAGGTAGGGGGATCACTTGCGCGAAACCGAGAGCGTACGCTGCGCGTCATCTTCATCGAAATTTTCGTCGTCGACAGCGTCATCAACTATGGTGCCCAAGAGGAAGCCTGGAGCTGCAAATCACCCGTCCACCTCGAAGGCTCCGCCGCCCGCGACCGCCGACGTCGCGGGGAATGCGGGGGCTCGCGAGGGTGTGGATGCTGCGGGGGACGTGGTCGACGCAGGCGGCGCCATCACCACCTCCCCCGTGGCCGAAGC
This sequence comes from Thinopyrum elongatum, assembly GCA_011799875.1. Taxonomy (NCBI): domain Eukaryota; kingdom Viridiplantae; phylum Streptophyta; class Magnoliopsida; order Poales; family Poaceae; genus Thinopyrum; species Thinopyrum elongatum. Next base: position 206,681,817 of record CM022297.1, on the reverse strand, counting down.
AGGAACGGGAGGTACCGGGGAAGGACAGCATCAGCAACATCCCGATGGCCATGCTCCACAAGGTACGGATGGAGGGATCATTCCTCCTGAACCCCTTCTCCTCGCCAACAGACACAGCCACAGTGATGATGCTCGTTCTGGGGTGAATCGCAACCCTCCGGCCGCCCCCGCTGTGGGCGCGACCGCAGGGCACGCGCCACCCCCGGGGCGGGCTGACCTAGCTACTGTGCCCAACGGAGCCGCTGACCCTCAGGCGCCTCCGCCGCGTCATCATGCCGTCCAAACGGCTGGTTCATAGCAGCTAGGGCGTGGCGCGGTCGCCACCGGCAACGTCAGGAGCCGAGCGACACTACGATCTACATCGTCATCACCTATGCCTAGCACTGCTTCAGAGGCCATGGCGCGAGCCCAACTGCTGTTGAGATTCCCACCGGTGGCAGACCAGATGGATGAGTGGCGAGCCACCATCCAAAGTTTGATTGGTTTTGCCGAGGCGGAAGGATCACAACGGGCCGGACCACCACGGCCTTCCCAGGCAGCAATGGCGGATCGTGCGGTTGGTCGTGCGGGAGGGGCCACCCTCATGGTGCAATCCCCACCACGGCAAGCCGCCCGGGAGCCGCAAAACCAAGCACCCGATGACGTCTCGATGGCCTCCTCAGACCCTCGAGCGCGTCAAGGCCGACAGCGTGCCCCGGAGGGCAGGCGAAGGGAGTGCGCGCGCATCATCGAGGACCGGCACCGTGACAACCCCCGCCGGTCCAATGGGTGTGATGGCCCAGATGTCAACGAGCCCGCGCTCGGAGATAGCGGGTGCCTGCCTTTCGAGGTTGGGTGCCCTGCCTTCACCCGTGAGCTGCGGCAAGTCCGTTGGCCATCCACTCGCACGTTCAAGCCAGAAATACCCGAGAAGTATGATGGGAGACTAAACCCGGCAGAGTTCTTGAGCATCTACACCATCGCTATTCAAGCTGCCGGGGGAAGAGATGAGAAGGTGTTCGCCAACTACTTCCCTTTGGCCCTCAAGTCAAATGTGAGGTCTTGGTTGATGCACTTGCCGGAGAACTCCATTTTGACCTGTGCCACGAGTTCATTGGTGCCTTCACGGGCGTCCATCAAGAACCAGGGCGGCCCAGCGACCTGCAGCTTCTCCAGCAAAAAGAGGGAGAAACTCTACGGAAGTACTTGTAGAGATTCAGTCGAGTCCACAGAAATATCCCAGATATCCACCCAGCTGCCGTGATAGCTGCCTTCATGAACGTTTAGTTGCACAAGACTATGAAGGATCTCTACACTTTAGTGGACAAATGTGCTTGGGTGGAGGAGGGGAGGAAACTTCCTGGAGAGGAAGATTGCATCGACATCGACTCGGAAGATGACGACGAAACCATTAGTAAGAAGAAGAAGAACAAGAAGCACAACAAGAAGCGCAAGGATCAGACCGTGATGACTGTTGAGGGGTCAGGCATGCCTAGTACCAGCAAGAAGGCCAAGGCTGAAGCCCCCGGCAAGGAGGCTACCGCATGCGCTGACTACCAGGAGGCGGCGGCTGCCGAGAAAGCTGGGAAAAGTGATGGGCCGTACTGTAAGATTCATCGGACCAAGGGCCATGATCTCCAGGAGTGTCATCAGGTTGAGTAGCTCGTCAAGAGGCAGAAGGCTGAGTATGAGAAGCGGGATAAGGAAAAAGGTCAGAATGGAGCTAGCGGGAAGAGCCGGGGTGGTGAAGCAAATCACCCCGGCAAGGCACCTCGGAACCAAGGGAAACCTGCCAAAGGCCGAGAGAAGGAGGATTGCAGTAATGAGAGTGATGGAGGGAATGAAGAGGAAACCAGCGAGCAAGAATTCCAGAAGGCCACTGACACCCTGTGCATTGACAGGGGTGCATCTTTGCAATCCTCTCACCGCCAACTTAAACAGTGGGTGTGTGAAGTCAATGTCGTGGAGCCAGCGGCAGATTCTCGGAAGCCGCTCAAGTGGTCATGCACGCCCATCATCTTTGATGAAGAGGACCACCCCGACCGCATTACTGCGATAGGGTGCTTGCCGTTGTTGGTCTCACCAACAATTCGCAGCCTCAAGGTCACAAAGATGCTGGTTGACAGCGGGGCCGGGTTGAATCTGATTTCCCCAAAGGTTATCAGCAAACTCCAGATAGCAGAGGAAGAACTTAAGGCCAGAGGCACGTTTCAAGGAGTCAATCCCGGCAGGAGCCGTCCTAAGGTAAAGGTTACGTTGCCAGTGACATTTGGAGGAGAGTTGAACTACAGGACTGAGAAAGTTGTGTTTGATGTGATTGACCTGCCCCTGCCGTACAACGGCATCCTTGGGCACCCGGCACTGGCCAAATTCATGGCAGCATCCCACTATGCCTACAACACCTTGAAGATGCCAGGGCCGATGGGCGTCATTTCCATTCCGTCGGACAAGAAACACGCAATTATTTGCGTGGATAAGATTTACCGGGACGTGGTCGCGGCAGAGGTTGTGGAAGCCACAGTTCCCGCCAAGGAAAAGCATAGCAGAGGCACAGGCAAGGAATCCAGGAAGCGTACCTCTGTGGAATGTGCCGCGCCTGCTGATGACACGCCAGTGAGTTCCAACAGCAAGAGATCCAAGGCTGCTCCACCCCAAGTGAAAAAGGTCACGGCAGGGCTGGCTGGCGCTGATGGTACTTTCACTATCAGCGCCACCCTTGATGACAAATAGGAAAGCACGCTCATTGCCTTCCTGTGGGCGAATATCGATGTGCTTGCCTGGCAACCATCTGATATCCCCGGTGTTCCCAGGGAGGTAATCGAGCACCACCTTGCTGTCTGCCCACATGCCCGGCCCGTCAAGCAGAAGGTTCGGAAGCAGGCCTTGGAGCGGCAGCAGTTTATTGCCGAAGAAATTAAGAAACTTGAAGCAGCTGGTTTGGTCAGAGTACTGCATCCAACATGGTTAGCAAACCCAGTTGTTGTGCGCAAGGCTAATGGAAAATGGAGGCTTTACATAGATTTCACGGATCTGAACAAGGCATGCCCAAAGGACCCATTTCCCTTGCCGCGCATCGACCAAATCATGGATTCTACTTGAGGATGTGAGTTTCTCTCTTTTCTGGATGCATACTCTGGATACCATCAGATTTTTATGTCCAAGGAAGACGAAGAAAATACCTCATTCATCACCCCATGTGGCACATACTACTTTGTGCGCATGCCTTTTGGGTTGAAGAGTGTCGGGTCCACTTTTGCAAGAGCAGTCCAGATTGGCTTTGAACCATAGTTGCATAGGAACATTGAAGCCTATATGGATGATATTGTGGTCAAGACAAAGGACAGATCAACCCTCATCCAGGATTTAGAAGAAACATTTGCTAATTTGCGCAAGATCAACTTGAAACTGAATCCGGAGAAGTACGTGTTTGGCGTTCCCTCCGGCAAGCTACTTGGTTTCTTTGTGTCCCACCGTGGGATAGAGGCCAACCCCGATAAGATCAAGGCTATTGAGCAGATACAGGCACCCAAGACAGTTAAGGATGTGAGGTGTTTGACAGGATGCGTTGCCACGCTTAGCAGATTCATCTCCAAGTCTGCCGAGCACGCCTTGCCGTTCTTCAAGATTTTGAAGAGGGCAGGACCCATGAAGTGGACCCCAGAAGTAGATGCAGCGCTGCAGGATTTGAAGGCCTACCTGTCTTCTGTGCCTACTTTGGTCGCACCCAAACCACAAGAGTCGTTGCTTCTATATCTGGCAGCAACTAATCAAGTGGTTAGTGCAGCCCTAGTAGCGCAGCAGGAAGTAGAAGAAGCAGCTACCTCAGCAAGTGTCCCGCCTAGGGAAGAGGAAGAGAGCGGCCCGGCAAGGCCAGATACGGATCAGGACAAAGAAGAGCACAGCAGCGGAAACAACCCCAAGGACACGGCAAGGAAGAAGGTGGTGCAGCGCCCAGTATACTTCATCAGCTCCCTGTTGCTGGGGGCTAGATCCAGGTATTCTGGCGTGCAAAAATTGATCTTTGGCCTTGTCATGGCCCCAAGGAAACTGCGCCACTACTTCCAAGCCCATGAGATCACGGTTGTCACCCGCTTCCCATTGCAAAGGATACTTTGAAACCCAGAGGCCACCGGCAGGATAGTGGAGTGGGCATTGGAGTTGTCCAGCTTTGGCCTGAAGTTTGAAAGCACATCAACAATCCAGAGCAGGGCGTTGGCAGAGTTTATTGCTGAATGGACGCCAACCCCTGATGAAGAAGTATAGGAAACAGTTATCCCCGGCAAGGAAGCACCCCAAGAATGGATCATGTATTTCGATGGTGCCTTCTCCCTACAAGGTGCAGGGGCTGGTGTGCTTCTCGTGGCTCCCACTGGAGAGCACCTGAGGTACGTCGTCCAGATGCACTTTCCCCGGGAGGAGGCGACCAATAATACAGGAGAATATGAAGGGCTTCTTGCCGGGCTCAGGATTGCTACAGAATTGGGAATCAAGAAGCTGATCATTCGATGATATTCACAACTGGTGGTGAGACAAGTCAACAAGGATTACCAAAGCCCATTGATGGAGGCATACGTCGAGGAAGTGTGAAGATTAGAGGAGCGCTTTGACGGGTTGCAAACAGAGCACGTACCCCATACGGAAAACAGCATTGCTGATCACCTGTCAAAGTGCGCTGCGCAGAAGCTTCCTATGGAACCAGGAACTTTTGTTCTCCATATTACTCAGCCCTCCATATCCCTGACAACAATGGCCCGAAAGAGGAGGAAATTGGACTCCGGTAAGCCTCTCCCGGTAGAGCCTTTCGGGGCTCCTGGTAGGGACCCTGCCGGAAACAACTCCCCTTCAATTGCCGGGCTGCACCCTCCTGCCGGGCCACTGGTCCCCGTGGTCAAGGGATGCACCCCCACGAATGAGGAGGTGCCGCTAGTCCTCGTTGCTGAGCCTCAGGCTCCAACTTGGGCAAGGCACATAGTCCATTTCCTTCAAACCGGAGAACTTCCCGAAGAGCAAGAAGAAGCTAAAAGAGTAGCCCGGAGGGCCAGTATGTATTAGTTTGTCGATGACACACTATACAGAAGAAGGCCCAATGGTGTGAAATTGAAGTGCATTTGCTGGGAAGGAGGAAAGGAACTACTGGCAGAGATACACAAAGGCATGTGCGGCTCCCACATTGGATCAAGGGCTTTGGTTGGCAAAGCATTCCGGCCAGGATTCTATTGGCCCACATCCCTCCAAGATGCGGTTGAGCTCATCACCAAGTGTGAAGCCTGTCAATTCCATTCCAAAAATATCCATCTGCCTGCCCAAGCACTCCAGACAATCCCTTTGTCATGGCCGTTTTAGGTCTGGGGGCTCGATATCCTCGGCCCTTTCCCCCGAGCTGCCGGGGGCTTTGAATTCTTGTTCATTGCAATCCACAAGTTTACAAAGTGGCCAGAAGTAGATGCCGTGAGAAAGGTGAATGCTTAGTCAGCTATCAAGTTCTTGAAAGGATTGGTGTGCCGCTTCAGGGTCCCTGCCCGGATCATCACCGACAACGGCACCCAGTTCATGAGCCGTGCCTTCATGCAATATGTTCATGCCATCGGAAGCAAGATCTCATTTGCCTCTGTCGCACATCCCAGAAGCAATGGACAAGCTGAGAGGGCGAACGCTGAAGTGCTGCGAGGACTCAAGACAAGAACGTTTGATAAGCTGCGGAAGCACGGCAGGAAATGAATCAATGAGCTGCCGGTGGTTCTTTGGTCCTTCAGAACGACACCAAACCGAGCTACTGAGCAGACTCCCTTCTCCCTAGTCTATGGGGCAGAAGCAGTTATCCCCACGGAACTCATTTACGGGTCACCTCGAGTGCTTGCCTACGATGAAGTAGCGCAGGAATAGCACATGCGTGACGACGCCGTGCTTCTCGAGGAGAACCGTCTCCGGGCTGCTACGCATGCTGCGCGCTATCAGCAAGCTCTGCGTTGCTATCATAGCCGCAGGGTTCATGCCCGGTGTTTTGAGGAAGCCGACCTTGTCCTTAGGCACGTTCAGTCTGCCAAGGGTACAAACAAGCTGTCGCCGAAGTGGGAAGGCCCTTACCAGGTAGTACGAGTCACCAGACCTGGTGCAGTCCATCTGGAGACTAGAGATGGCATTCAATTGCAAAACTCATGGAATATTGAGCATCTCTGCAAGTTCTACCCGTAAGGCGTGGCTATCGGGCCCTGCCCGGCAGCCACCCTTTTATACAGGCCTTGCCTCAGCTGCATGTAACCCCTTGTACAAAGCCAGGCACAGACCCTGAGCAACAGAGAAATAAATGAAGCGCTGGGGGCCCCCGACAAGTTGCATGCATGCATAAGCATATCATAAGCATCACATGATTCATGTAGATAGGTTGCATGATCATGTAGATAGATTGCATCTGGCATCATCTTCATTTGCATAAACTGCAGGCTCCTGCCGTGGACTTAGTCCTAGGAAGAGGATGCGAAGACAAGCCAGCACTGCGGTCTCCGGCAAGCCAAACAGATAAGTTCCGTCTCTTATCCATACATGTTCCGTGAGTAGGACTTGTGCATATGAAAACTTCGCTGCCTCGGAAACAAAGGTGCTCCCATCTACTGACACGAACGCTGCTTCGGTCAGGATGGTCGTAGTGGCCTTTGGCTGAAAGGGGTTGGCAGGGGGCTGGTCTCTCCCAATGGGTTCTGCGCCCGGCAGGCTCAGCCTCACGGCAGCAGTCCTATGGGGTACCGGCAAGGTAGCTTACTGGGATGCACTTGTTTAAATGAAAGTATGGAGGCATTTCACCTCTGCATGGATATCGTACATGCACAAGTGCCTGGCAAAGCTTTTCTTTTTTATTAATATGCTGATCAACAAGTACAAATCTCACGGAACATAAACATGGATACAAGAGATTACATTATTTGAACTAAAATTTGACAAGTGCCTACAGATTTAAGATTAAAAAAAGATAAGTGCCCCGTAATGCCTTTTCTTGTCCCCCTCCTCCTAGGCACGACGGTAGAAGGCGAATAGGGCAAAAGGAGTGCCTGGGTAGAAGCTCAGCCTAGCCCTGTCGGGCTCTAGGAGAGGTTGCCCGGCGGGGGCAAGAGGGCGTGGACGAAGGCGACAGGGAAGAGACCGGCGGAGACGACCCGTCAACCACCACCACCAAGGCCAGCAGAACAAGGCAGGGCTAACGGAGCTGCAGCCCGAGAGGAAGCCTGTCGGGGTCTAGCTAGAGGACTGCTGGAGGAGCCAGGGGGCACCGTCACCACCTCTGTACCCAACTTCCCGGCAAACCACCTTGCCGGGGAGAAAACGCAGGTGTAGATGACGGTGCTGCCGCCTGATGAAGATGGTGCGAGCGACGTTCAGTCGGAGTCGGAGTCATCGCCATCCCGGTCGCTGTCGTAATCATCGCCATCACTGTCCTCCTCGTCGCTTTCGCTCGAGGAGGAGCTTTCGTCGTCGGTCGAGCTCTCCGCGCAGCACCCTAAGCGAACTCCCGAGCGCCCAAAGACCTTGATAGAAAGCAGGCCGTTCTCCATTAATTTAAACTAGAGAACGTGCCCCTCTAACAAGCTATGGGCTCGAGCAAAGGTCTTCCAGCCGCGGTGGAGGTACATAACATGAGGAGCAGGGAAGTCAACATCCACCCACATGCCACCATTCCCACATCCCCTCATGTGCAACCTCAGTGCCCGCGGCTATTCGAGCTCCATCACCCTTGCAAATGGAGTAGGGAGGCGAAGGTGGACGCGCGGAGGCTTATACAGCTTGATGACGAACTCCAAGGGTTGATCTCCGACGTGGCCTTCCATCAGGGAAGGAGCGTCCGGTGCGGGCGCAATTGAGGCGCCGCCCGCCGCCCGGCGTCCTCGGCAGCGAACACCGCGACGACCTCGACCGCGCCCCCTTCTGCCTCCTCTCACAGCGGGTTCAGCCCCCACATCATCAAGAGGAGGGGGGAGACGCTGTCGAGCAGAAGATCTCGTCTCCACCACCGGAGTACCACCACGCCCTCGCCCCCTCACCATGGCAAGCAAGGGAACTTTGAAAGGGAGAAGGAAGGTGTGTGAGCAGACGCACTACTCCTACCCTCCCTTTTTATAGGATAACGAGGCAGGGGGCTGGCCTCTCATCCAACTGGCGACTGCTCTGCTCCTCCAATACGGTTCCCCTATGCCCCCAATGGCTCGGGGAATCAGAGCCGCCCCTCTACACCACTCGGCGACGCTTGGCTTTCTGCCATGGCGCCCGTTCCTGCGCCCTACGCATCCACCACCTACCCTACGCAATGCATGCAGTACACGTGGCGGAGGCGCCCTGGGGCAGGAGGCAAGTGGGATGGCAGTTTCCTACCCCGTGATCGTGTGGCATGGGCTGCCCGCAGATCGTGGTTTAGTTTCTCCCCTAAATGTTTCGCACAACGTGCGGAAAAACCGGAAATTGACCCAAGCTCTTGTTAATGAAGAAGCAAAGAAGATCTCAAAGGGTGGAGCCGTCCTTACATTTCCACCTGTGCACTGGTTAGGGCCTACCCCGACGACGCCCAGCGGCACGTTCGTGCCAGGCCCGAGGGCTCTTGTCGGTGCAACAGACCCAGGGTCCATTGCACGGACTGTGCACAGGCCAAAGACAAGATTACAAGACCAAGATCAGACCAAACAAGGAGGATCAATTCCTTTGAAGGATCCAAGTGCAAGTCGAGAAGGCCAAGGCAAGCCAGAGGAACAGGCATCGCTAAGGGAAGGACCTACCTTGCCGGGCAGGCGAGCCTGGCAGGGTTGGGTTTTGTCCCGGAAGCAAGCTCCCAGATCGTCTCGGCAGGCCTGCCGGGGCTGGCGGAGGAAAGCCACTCCACCGCTCCACCTCATAAGTGATGCAAGTCATTAATCAAAGCGGTGTCGAGCTCCGAGGTGACTAAGTGGCTGCTTTTTGCCACATGGCAGCCACTTCCTACAGCAAACACCTCCATATGACACCCGTCCTGAGACATGTTAAGCGAGCAGGCGCGAAGCTGGCAAAACATCCCGGTAGAGCCTGCCGGGCGAGCTGTGATGTGACACTGAGCGGTGCATTTAATGCGCTCTGTCAGCCTGCAGAGTTAGATATGATAGCACTGTTAGCTATCTAATCAGTACGCAAAGAATGATTTGCCACTGTGGTGACCCCTTTATCTATAAAAGGAGGCCCATGGCGACCGTAGAAAGGGTTGGACCCTCGCATGTCCATACGCACGTAGCCACTCTCGCCCCCAGAGCAACCTTGCCGGGCGAGTGTGTTGCGTCCACCACCATTATCCACCATCAATCCACCAAAGCAGGAATAGGGTTTTACGCCTCACGGTGGCCCGAACCTAGGTAAAGACTGCCCGTGTGATCTCTACCGTGCTGTGCGACACTTCTCCGCTCTTTGTGCAACGTGCCCATCCCCCTGCCGAGCCAAAAGGGGCTCATGGCCCCATAGGTGGCCGTGGTTTCCCACGACAATCATGTTGATGAGTAATTATGCTTTAGTAAGAATATTGGTGTTAAGGTTTGTGATTCCCTATGCAAGCACGAAAGTCAATAGTTAAGCAATGAAATTACATCCTACTTGTGGTGCATTATTCGGTGTTAGTTATGCTTAATGCTCGCTTATGAGATTTTTCGTTTCTTGGTTGGATGCTTTTCAATCTTTTGCTAGCTTTCATTTGCACTAAGTATGATCACTACTTCTGCATCCAAAATCCTTAAACCAGTTTTGCCATATGAGTCCACTATACCTACCTATATGCGGTATTTCCGTGCTGTTCTAAGCAAATTTGTATGTGCCATCTCTAATTTCCTAATAAATTTCTCTTTTGTGTGCTCGTACCACTCATGAAATGGTAGGGGGTGGCTGATATTTTTCCATGCTAGATGTGTTATTCTCAAGATGAGTGTTTATTCACTTATCATTGCACGAGAGTACAGCAAAGGTATTAGGGATGCCCAGTCCCAAAATGAAAAATGAATTTACTTTATGTTGTCAAATAATAAATTCCTTGGAAAGTGTTGGTATGGATGGCACCCGTGGATTCAGTTAGCCGTGGAATGTGAAAGTATGGTGGAAAAAGGAATAAACTTTATTTTCTGTTTGGGAACCGCCTATGATATATCTAGCATGGAAAGTATTGGGAACTACTTGATTGTTTTCGTTGACATGAAAAGCATGCCATCCAAAATGTTTTATCTCTACTATTTTCGCTTTGAGCTCTGGCACCTCTACAAATCCCTACTTCCCTCTGCGAAGGGCCTTTCTTTTACTTTATACAATTTTTATTTTATTTTGAGTCTCCATCTTCTCTTATAAAGCACCAACTAAGGGGCACTATGATCGTACTTGAGCATTGGGTGTAGCTAATATGCGAGTGTGTTTCATGAATGGATCAATGATTGAGCATAATGGGCTAGGGATAACTTGCTTTAGTGTTGATATTTTGAAAGACATGGTTGCTTGTTGATATGCTTGAGTATTGAAATCTTCATGTCAAAACTAGACTATTGCTTTGAATCATATAAAAGTCCAAATGTTCATGCTACAAAGAAAATAATATGTGATGAACATGTTAGGCAGCATTCCACATCAAAAATTCTGTTTTTATCATTTACCTACTCGAGGACGAGTAGGAATTAAGCTTGGGGATGCTGATACGTCTCCAACATATCCATAATTTTTTATTGTTCCATGCTGTCAGATTATCATTCTTGGATGTTTTACAATCATTTTATAGCAACTTTATATCATTTTTTGGGACTAACCTATTGACATAGTGCCCAGTGCCAGTTGCTGTTTTTTTGCTTGTTTTTTACTTCGCAGGAAATCAATACCAAACGGAGTCCAAACGCAGCGAAACTTTTTGGTGATTTTTTCTGGACTAGAAGACACAAGTTGGTCCAAGAAAGTACCTGAGGGGGGCTCCGAGGGGAGCACAACCCACCAGGGCGCGCCTGGGGGCCCAGGCGCGCCCAGGTGGATTGTGCCCACCTCGGCCGCCTCTCGCACCGCCTCTTTGCTCTATAAATACCCCAATATTCCAGAAACCCTAGGGGAGTCGACGAAAATCAATTCCAGCCACCGCAAGTTCCAGAAACCACAGATCCAAACTAGACACCATCACGGAGGGGTTCATCATCCTCATTGGTGCCTCTCCGATGATGCGTGAGTAGTTCATTGTTGACCTACGGCTCCATAGGTAGTAGCTAGATGGCTTCCTCTGTCTCTTTTGATTCTCAATACAATGGTCTCTTGGAGATCTATTTGATGTAATTCTTTTTGCGGTGTGTTTGTTGGGATCCGATGAACTTTGAGTTTATGATCAGATCTATGTTTTTATCCATGAAAGTTATTTGAGTCTTTTGATCTCTTATATGCATGATTACTTATAGCCTCGTATTTCTTCTTCGAATCTTTGGTTTAGTTAGGCCAACTAGATTGATTTTTCTTGCCATGGGAAGAGGTGCTTTGTGATGGGTTCGATCTTACGGTGCTTGATCCCAGTGACAGAAGGGGAACCGACACGTATGTATCATTGCTATTAAGGATAACAAGATGGGGTCTATTTCTACATAAATAGATCTTGTCTACATCATGTCATCATTCGTATTGCATTACTCCGTTTCTCCATGAACTTAATACACTATATGCATGCTGGATAGCGGTCGATGTATGGAGTAATAGTAGTAGATGCAGGCAGGAGTCGGTCTACTAATCTGGGACGTGATGCCTATATAATGATCATTGCCTGGATATCATCATAATTATTTGAAGTTCTATCAATTGCCCAACAGTAATTTGTTTACCCATCGTATGCTATTTTTCACGAGAGAAGCCACTAGTGAAATCTAGGGCCCCCGGGTCTATTTTCTCATCATATATTTTTCAGATCTATTTTGCTATTTGCCTTTTTATTTATTTGCCACTTTTATTTTCAGATCTATATGTCTAAAAACCCAAAAATATTTTGCTGCACTTTATTTTATTCGCGATATATTAATCCAATCTACTACAATTTATCTCCCATCAACTTGCCAATTTCTGGTGCCGTTACCCGAAAGGGATTGACAACCCCTTTAACACGTCGGGTTGCAAGTATTTGTTCTTTGTGTGCAGGTGCTGTTTACGTAGTGTTGCTTGGTTCTCCTACTGGTTTGATAACCTTGGTCTCATCACTGAGGGAAATACCTACCGTTGTTGTGCTGCATCATCCCTTCCTCTTTTGGGGAAATACCAACGTAGTTCAAGCAAACATCATTACCTTCAGTGCTTTGGAGTATCAATACCACCCCCAACAGATCAACAGTCTATACGCCTTTTTTATGGTTTGTGGTGCAGAGGCGGTTCACCCAAGTGACATCCGTCATGACATGCCTAGGGTGGCGGCTTATGTTGAAGCTGATAATGAGATGGCACGTCAGAACTCACTTGATGCTTTGGTTGAAGAGCGTGACCTTGCGGCAGCTCATTTGGTGATATATCAGCAAAATCTATGTCGCTATCATAGTCATAGAGTTCGAAGCCGGACCTTTCAAGAGGGATACTTAGTGCTCCTTTTGATTCAAGATCACACAGGGATGCATAAGCTTTCTCCTCCTCGGGAAGGGCCTTTTGTGATCAGTAAAAATCTCAATAGCGGGTCTTACTACCTCATTGATATATGAGAACACAAGGATTCACGCAAGTCAGAAGTGGAGACCCGCCGGCCATGGAATATTGCTCATCTTCGGCCTTACTACACTTGAGCCACCGGCTCTTACCCTTTGTACATACATTTGTCAATGTATATATCTTTTATGATCAATATAATAAGCCGGCATCCCTAAAATTCAGGGCCTCTATCATTTCATTTCTGTGCATTTGAGTCTTTGTTATTTGATCATAAGGTCACCTGGGGGCTTCCAACCCATCGGGTTTAGCTTTCATACCCTCTTGACCGACCTAAGTTGCCACATTATGAGTTACACCTGCCTGTTTGCAACTTGCTACTCCACCAGGTGACCCGCCGAACTCTTAAACTGTCAATCTTTTTTAAGACCCTGAACTTGTTAAGGTTAAAATGGCGGCTTGTGTCACGTGAGATCCGGCTTATAATGAGCTAGGATAAACTCAATGGCTATGTGTCCTTGAAAGCAAAAGGCCTGTGAGCCAACTTTTTCGGTCGTGTCTTGAAAACCGGCCTAACAAATATCTACGATTTTTTGTATATCTTTTTGGATTTTTTGGATGTTTTTATTTTAAGTTTTTGCTTTTGTGCAAATTTTGACTACCCGGGTTGTGAGGCTCCGGGTTATGATAATCATATTTGAATATCTCGGGCTGTCACCCGCCCTGGCTTTTGACTTTAAGTCGCCAGTATGTTTTGCTTGAATAGCCGTGGTTTTGATTTTCTTCATTAGTCATATAAGGCTACCTGTCTTTGGGTTGTCAACCACCCTGGTTTTTGACTTTAAGTCACCAGCACATATGTTGATTGGTCTTCTACAGGATATGCAAAACTTTAGGCGAAAATAAGAGTCATGGTACGGTTCATATATATGATCACATCAGGCATGCAATAAAGTTTAGCTGCTGGATCAAAAATTGAGATCAACATGCACGAAGGCATGACAGGGCGGATCATTGTTTTACGCTACCCTATTACAAGGCTTCAAATTTAGCCCAAATGATTGATTCAAGTGATTTTGCGGAGCTGCACTCTTATAACCCGGCTTCAGAGCCATCCGGCTTATGATCACCCCCGCTCAGTTCTCTTCTTGGCGCTTTGAAGATTCTGGGTCATCCCGCGCCGGCTCTTCCTCGTCGATCATCTGGAGGTCAGCCGATGTCCAGTCGATGCCGGTTAAAGCTTCGAATGTGGCTTCATCATTAAGAATAATGGAAGGATCAACATCAGGGGCGAAGGTATGCTTACGCCTTTGCGGGATTAGATCCACAATCTCATGGGATGGCGGCTTAATCTTATTGTTGTTGTCATCATAAGTCAGCGTGTACTTGTTCAAGTTCAGCTCTTCTATGAGTTTGCATGCCACAGGCCGCATCTCCCTGACGCATTGGTTGAAGTATTTTCCTTCAAAGCTTGGCCCATCATCTTTGAACTCTGGGCATCCAGTAGCTATTTCCTGTGGGTCAAGTTCTGACTGCCACACTTTGGCCCGGCCCAGAGCAACAATAGCTCCTGCGCGGGCGGCTGATAATTTGTGTTCTTCAATTTGAACCTGTGCAGTTGAAAATTGCTCTAGCACAGTCTTGATCTGAGCCGGAGGCTTTTTCCCACCTGATAAGGCGACAAGGCTGTGAAGTGTGCCCGTGTACAGCTGTTCAGTCAAAGAATAAGCCGCCTTCAGTTTGAGCAGCATATTCTGACCAAGACTAGTGCTTCTGGGGCCTGTTCAATTTTTGCACAAGAGTCGCCAGGTGGTTTAAGAAGTATATGTTATGAATTGCAGACGGGTTAAGGAGATATTAAATAAATGATGAGTTGCATATGAAGCTTACCAAAGATGGCGGCTGACATTTGAGAGATATGTTCTTTTAAGCCGGCTAACTCTTCAGTTACCGGCTTAAGCTCAGCCTCAGCGTCTTCTGCTCTTTTCAGCAGCGCAGCCTTGTCAGTCTCCCAGGTTGTTCTTTCAGTATAAAAAACCACCTTGATTTTCTCAATTTCCTCTAGTGAAGATTTCAGCTTTGGCTTGGCCTTGGAAGTTTCAGCTTGTTGCTGCTCAATACTCTTCTTTAAGTCGCCAAGATGCGACTCTTTCACGTTCAACTCCTCCTGCAATACAATATTGAAGCAATGGTTACCATACAAGGAGCAACTTTTAGTGATACAATTACATTAAGTCCCAAGCACATTGCAAGCAATATACTTGGCACTTGGGGGCTAATGTAGGTCATTTCAAATTCTGATTGAGACCTGGCTCATTTTGTCAGCTTAAGTCGGCCCTTGGGGGCTACATGTTTGATTCTATTAAGGTCACTGAGACCCGGCTCATCTTGTCAGCTTAAGCTGGCCCTTGGGGGCTACATATTTGATTTTGTTAAG
This sequence comes from Thinopyrum elongatum, assembly GCA_011799875.1. Lineage (NCBI taxonomy): Eukaryota > Viridiplantae > Streptophyta > Magnoliopsida > Poales > Poaceae > Thinopyrum > Thinopyrum elongatum. Next base: position 206,666,777 of record CM022297.1, on the reverse strand, counting down.
ATCATCAAGACCTGACTTGTCTTTTCAATTCAAGCCGACCCTTGGGGGCTACACTTTGGAAAATTTTACAAGTCTAAAGCATAGTCAGCATTTTTTCCTACACTTCAGAATTGGGGGCTAGTATGGATATATGTATATGCAGAAGAATAAAGAGAGGTTAGATATTTACCTCATACTTTTGTTTCATCAACTCAACTAGCCCGGCTTCCATGTCCAGGCTTGTGTTAAGGTGGCTCAGATAGCCCGCATACACGTCACCTGCACTGAAGGAGGAATAGCTCTCCAGGTCCAGCTTAGCTTTGCCTTTCTCTAGTGAAGGCGTTTCTTCCTTGGCTGAATGCTTGGCTAGGACTCTGGAGGCCTCTGGCGGCTTAAAAGCTGACCCGGTAACAGTGATGTCATCTGCGTCAGTAGCAGGGCTCTTGATAGTGGACTTGGCAGGACTGGGTGGCTTAGGGCTCGGCGGGTCATGACTGGCAGCCGGGTTAATATCAGTGTCCATTTGTTCAAGGATGGTAGCATCAATTGACGGTGGCAGGTTATTGACAGGCTCTTCAGGATCTTGATTGAGGGCCTCAAAAATTTCTGTTGTTTGCTTCTCTGGTTCAGCAGCTTTGGGATCCTTTGAAGACCCGCCCAACTTTTGTTTCTTGCCCGCCTTGGGAACACCTCCGCCACAAGGATACAAAGTCTATAAGTATATCACTACAAGGCATTTATGAACAAATGAAAATACTTACCCATGGGCGATCTTGAAAGTAGGCATTTGAGTCCCAGTAGAGTCGCCGGATGACGGAGGCATCTCCTGATAATTTGAGTCAGAAGAATTAAGAGGTTGACGAATGAGACCAGCCTTTAGAAAGGAAAGTGTCGGGTTGTGAGGCACCTCATTTCGACACTTTTGAGGAGCTGCGGTGTTGGGTAAGTCGTACATCAGATCTTCAGTGCCATCACTCCGGGTCTTACGCCTAAATTCATGTTGCTGTTTCTTCAAAACAAAGTTGGGATCCAAATAAGCAACAGGGTGAGAAAACCTTACTTTTCGGGTGACCTGCCGAGTTTTCTTTCTTGGCAAGTGTTCTGAGTTGGAGGAAATTATAGTTACCTCTACTACGTCTGCATGGCTGGTCTCTGCCTCTTCCTGAGAGGAATTAGCGTCAATAAGTTGCATGAAAAGAAAGCCAAGGGAATCAAGTTCTACCTCCGACTCATCATCGACATGGAGCAGTTTTTCGGCTGATGGCTTCTTGCGACGACCTGGACCCTTAGTCTTTGTTTTAGGCTTCTTGGTTCGGGCGGGAGCTTGAACTTTCTTTTTCCAGAAGGGAGAGTTGGCCTGTATATATATGAGAAAAAGAAAATTGAAAAAACGTGAAAGTTAAAGCGATGGATGAAAACATGATGAAGTTTGATCTGATTGCTTATAGGAGGAGCCGGGTTAAGTGTGTAGAAAGGATTCAATCCCACTTTTCTGCAATTTTCCAGAGATTCGACGAGCAGCGTTTTGACTATGTCATTAATATCTTTGTCAGTCAGACAAGCTTGATTGTAGCACTGCGAGTCTTTGGGGTCGCCGGTGTACTGGCACATTAGGCTGCTACGCCGGCTCAATGGTAAAATCCTCCAGGCGACCCAGCAGTGGACCAGATCAACTCCGATTAGACCATTGGGGAGCAAGGCCCTTATCTTTGAAAAGGTGGTAGCAAAAGGGGCATGCTCAGCAGCAGTCAAGCGGCCTGGAAGCTGGCCGGTGGTGGTGAGCCAGTAGGAACGGAAACCCAGCAAATGGTTCTCTCCAGCTGGGGAAGTGTCTCTAAAGTAGAACCAAGTAAAATTTCAGTCCTTGGGACGACTGGGCAGGGCGGCTGAAGGAAAAACTACGTCTCTTCATCTTTGGATGGAAACACCTCCGAGTTCAAGACTGGGCCAATCTGACATCTCACTCTGGCGGTTGATATAAAAATAGTCTCTGAACAGATCGACAGAGGGTTCTTCTCCAAGGTACACTTCACAAAACACTTGGAAGTTGCATTTGTTGGAAACAGAGTTGGGGCCAATGTCTTGTGGATGAAGATTATAGAAATGCAGAATGTCCCGAAAAAATCTTGACCCGGGCGGTGGGAAGCCACGGAGGAGGTGATCCGTGAAAACCACAACCTCACCTTCTTGGGGCTGAGGGGGGCATTCGAAGCCTGGAACCCGCCAGTGGATGACCTCTTTGGCAGGCAAAACCCCCATGGTTACAAAATCATTGAGTGTGCTCTCAGTGACTTTGGAGACGATCCAGTCACAGGAGGTGGGGGTCTTAGTCATGATTGGTGAGTTAAAAATTACAGCCTGAGAATAGAAATATGGTGGGTCAATATTACGATGGCAAGCCGCCTAAATGATTACAATGACAATTTAGTAGCTGTAGACAGGTTATGGATATAAGGTTAATCATTATTATGGAGCATGGAGAAATCATAAGTTGCCCTTGTGAGGGGATAACGCAACTATGAGGTTGATTGACATACGGCGGGGCAAGTTGTGGCAGTTTAAACTGGTTAGATGCTGGCGGGTTACAAGTTTATTGATAAGTCGGCCAGATGCTGGCGGGTTACAAGTTTATTGATAAGCTGGCCAGATGCTGGCGGGTTACAAGTTTATTGATAAGCCGGCCAGATGCTGGCGGGTTATAAGTTCATGGTTAAAGTCAGTCAGGTGCTCGCAGATTACAAAGTTACCATTATAAGCCGCCCAAACAAAGAATGGCGGGTCAATTGTCTACGGATTCAAGGTTGTTGAAATTTTGCTAAGTGTTGGGTAAACAAGTTTTGCAGATCACGGCTATAATTATGGATCTGTGGCAGTTTGAAAAGGGAAGCATAATTTTTGACCTAGAGTGCGGCAGTGGAAGAACTACACAAGCTATATATCAATTCTAAATAGGAGGAGATCTATCCAGATGCAAGATAAGGGCTAAAACTGCTACCGCCCGACGTCTACTTAGTTTTTGGGTTGAACTACATTCTCTAAGCGAAAGGTGGATGAACTTGGAAGAACCACGATGAATAGGCTGATGAACTAATATGACCTAATGCGGATCTGAGGCAGAAAAAGAGGAATACCTGATGGAGCTAAAGAAGAGCGGGGATGCACCGCAATTATCTGGTCCGGTCAGGTTGATGCAGCGGCCTTTGTTGGAGTCGCTGGTGAAGAACGGTCGGAGCGGCGGAGCTCTTGTGCGGCGGAGTTCGCGAGGAGGAAGAAGAAGTGGAGGTGAAGGGGGTAAAAGTGAAAAAGGAACCCCCCGTGCCTATTTATAAGGAAAAGGTGAAACAATAAAATGGCATGCGTGGAAATCGAGGAGGCGTCGTGATTATGTTAATGGAGGAGGCGCCTCGATTCTCGGACAGCTAGTTAATGCAGAAAGATCCGTTGTGATGTCATAGGTTTTTTTTGGATTTATGTTACATGACGTCATGGTGGGTTATGGTGATCTATTCAAGATTAAATGTTGGGAGGAAATAAAAGAAGACTCGCCAACTAGAAGCAGTGAAGATTGACATGAACAAGTTCAAATCAATCTGGGGCCTAATGTTAGGGATATACCCCGCGGTGTGACCCGCATAGGAGGGGCCGGTTTACACTGTTGGCGACTCAACAGAGAAAGCCTAAGGTAGGCCCAAGACCCGACATCGAGGCTACAACCCGGAGGTATGAGCCACCCGATGGCAGCTTGCTTAGCAAGGCAAGGCAATTTAGAACCCGAGTTGGACACGTTGTGTGATCCGGCTTGGACTCTTGTAATCCCAGGGCTTCGACTTGTGTATATAAAGGCGAGACCCTGCGGCGGGTTAACTCAAGGAACAATTGATCGAGAGCTAGGTCAAGCTATTCCGCTCCCTTGTAATTGATACTCAAGTAATAGTCAACACAAAGCAGGAGTAGGCTTTTACCTCGTTGTGAGGGACCGAACCTAGGTAAACTCGTGTCCTGTGTCCCATTCAACCCCTTCAAGCTAAACTACGTTGTGATGGCTCCACACCTAAGTCCTTTCACAAGGGCATCTGTCGTGATAAAACCATGACAGGTAGCATCCATATTGCGAGCAGAACCAAATTCTCGTGCATGCGGAAGCGCAAAGAAGGGCTTTTTCTTTTTTTAGGATAACCGCATATTCCTTAACCAGAAAAGGTTGTGTCTCGCAGGCACGCGCCAATATCAATCCAAACCAGCTATGTCACATTTTTCTATGCAAAGAGATGGATATGTTTGTATATCTGTTCGTCCACCCAAGTTGGTTTTGTGTAGGTCCCACCTGTCAGGAGGAGTGCAGAAATAAAAAGGAATCATAAAATGTTTCACCACAGTGATTCAAAAGAGTGACCTCAACTAACCAGTGGCACTTAGAGGGATGGGCACGTACATGAACACGGACCACTCCTCAGTACGCTACCCGCATAGCCTTTTCGTTTTGCAGGTTGGTCTACCTAGCCGTCTAATCAACTGCCTACATGCCACTTCTCTGATTTACTTCTCCATCGGGAACCGATTTTCCTCGGCTTGTTCACCTCTCCTTCATTTGCATTCAAACCCCACTAGATTCACATCCTCCTGGAGTAATTCTGAAGCCCCTTTAAATAATCATCTTCTTCAGTTAGACTAGCCATCTTAATCCTAATTCCCCAAACCATAGCCCTCCGGTCCAGTGGTTCCAAATGGCGAAAGAGATCCCTATGCAGGTTTTTAGCGTCAAACATGTCCTCGTCGAAGGCTCATTGAGCATAGTTACCACCGTCACCGACCACCTAAGGGTTGTTCAGGAGTGGATCAACAATGTATCCAACTCCCTCCAAAAGGTGGAGATGAAGGTCGTTGGTCTCGACGCAGAGTACAGGGAGCGTGCCACTAGGAAGATCCAACGCACCGCCGTCCTTCAGCTGGGCCTCGAAGATGAAGTTTTGGTGTATCACATCATACATGCGCCCTCCATACCAGGTGAGCTCCATGATTTCATGTCTTGGGAGGACATATACTTCTATGGGGCAGCCATCGAAGGGGACAAAGAGAAGCTGGCGCCGTACAACCTTGACTTGAAAAACATCGCTAACCTACAAACCAGAATTCCTGTAGACGATTGTGATAAAGAAACACCATCCCTATTTGACGTAGCAAATTCTGTGCTCAGAACAAATCTTGAGAAGGGTGACGAGACGCTAGGATTAAGGTCGTCTGGATGGGAGAATTATCCCTTGACCTACAAGCGGATAAAATATGCTGCCCTCGATGCCCGTGTGAGTTTTGAGATAGCTGCAAGGTCGAAAGAGCTTGTTGCGAAGCCGTCTCCCACAGAAAATGAGAAGAAGAGGAAGAATAAGAAGAAGAAGGAAAAGAAGAAGAAGGAAGAAGAAGAACAAGAAGCTGCACCAGCAGCAGGGCATTATAGATGGATGAACTATTTCTTCTCTTGTAAAAATTATAGTATTTCCTCTCTGTGTAGATTGATATAGATGAACTATTTCACTGGTGTGCATGTCTTTGGAACAAGTGTACTCTATGTACATTGATATAGGTCCGCTTGACTATAATGAACTATTTATCCGCCTAGCTTTCTCTACTACTCCACTACTCCTTGCGGTGAGCGGTATGCAATGCATGTGTCAGTAGACATGACAGCTTGTCCATGGAAGTTGAACTATGGCGACCATCACATTTCTACCACTGCCACACGCGATTCCCACGACGCCGCTCCAACTGACGGCACCACGTCCCCCGACGTGTGCCTCACCCCTCTTGGCCCCACAGCTCCTCTGCCTTTGTGTGCATGACATGCGATTCCCACGACGTCGCTCGTACCGATGACACCACACGTCCCCCGACCTGCGCCTCACCCCTCTTAGTCCCGCCGCCCCTCTGATTTTATGAGGATGACATGTGGGCCAGCCGCATTTAGGGTCCACATGTCATTGACTCAAAGGCAGGTGCACTAAGCCGCTGAAGCTCGATCCAATGGGCCCCGAGAGGGAAATGTAACTCCTGCGCCAGGCCTTGTGGTGCTCCCGCAGTACGAACTCATGCCAAACTTGGAATTTGTTTCTTATTAGTACTACCAATGTGCCGCCCGTGCATTGCAATGGGTCCAAAGTAGTAGAATAATACTTGTTCACAAACTTGAAATATAAACACTCTAGTGTTGATATACATATATCAGTAAAAATAAATTATGCTTCACTCAAGACATATTCCTCGGGCTGTTTTGATGAGGTGAGGGGCGGGTGTGGCTGGTTTCAAGATAATAATAGATTTTTTAAACATTGGAGCAGATTTTTTTCTAACATTTTGTAGTGTGGCATAGCATCCGGTGCACCTAAGCATCTGGAAAAAAAAGTGGAATGCACTCTAAAGATATTTACATGCTCCCATTTAGTGGAGTACACTCTAAACACATTATCTATTTATTTTTCTCTAGCCTTTCCTAGCCATGCAACCAAGCCACATAAGCTAGTCATGCATGCAATCCATAAATTGCAATATACTCCAGCATTCAATGCCGCCACATCATCTATTTATGCCTGTTAGTCATAGGTTGTTTTTTGCATTAGTCTTGATCCTTCACATTTTGGTAGAGGTATGATTAATCCAAATATTAATGTTCCATAAAACTAAACTCCAAATGTCCGCCGGAGCCGAGGCAGAGGACGTACGACGGGGGCGGTGGAGGCGTCTTCATAAGAGGAGGAGAGCTCGAAGGATAATCTTGCATGTCCGCCGCCACCTGCATATCGGCGCGGGAATCCTCAAGCGCCCACTATTGCTCGCGCTCCTCCAGGGAGCGGCGGAGTCACGGGATTTTCCTAAACCACGATGGGCACCATACAGTACTCCTCGTAGCCGGGGGCGCGGTGCTAGTGTCCCGACTCCTAGGGTACAGTCTGGAGCACGCGCTCAACCACCTCGTGAGCCAGGAGGATGCCAAGCTCGCGGCCGTGCTGTTGGAGCACATGCTCGTGCGCTTGAGCGGCGAGGATGCGATGTTCGCGGGCGTGCTGCCGGAGCACGCTCTCATCCACATCGAGAGCGGCGACAATGCGATGTTCGCGGGCGGCGATGATGAGATGCTCGCGGGCATGCTGCTGGAGAACGCGCTCATCCACATTGTGAGCGGCGAGAATGCGATGTTCGCGGGCGTGCTGCCGGAGCACTCGCTCGTCCATGTCGAGAGCGGTGATGATGTGATGTTCACGGGCGTGCTCTCGACGATGCGATGCTCGCGGGCATGCTACTGGAGAACGTGCTCGTCCACATTGTGAGCGGCGAGGACATGATGCACCTCCTTGTGACCGACCAGGGCGTGCTGCTGGAGCATAGCTACCCCTCGTGGCCGACGAGGTCCTCCGTGTGGACAGTCAGCGCGCGCTACTCGCAGCCATAGAGGGCGTGCTCCACCTCGGTGATGTCAGAGACTCTGTCCTCTTCCCAGGTCGCGGCGCCGTCCACTTCAGCAATGGCTGCGTGCTCCGGTGGGTGTTGTGTTCGTATGGGAGCTTCGAGCTACAGTACCAGTGGGGGCGGGGGGTGACCTTTTCGTGGTTTCACATGGTCTGAGGAGAACAATAGAATCAGAAGTAGCACAATATGTTGGAACGTGTCAGAGGAAGGCCGGCAGGAGCAGTACAACAAACATCACATGCGCACCATATTTTGAGAAGGGTATAATTGTAATTTGTGTGAAATGGGTCTGTGTGGATGTACAAGTAGTACATCCATATCATTGACATTCATGCACGCAACAAACATTTGTGTGCATGATTTCACCCTATTTTCATATTCTGTTTGGGAGTGGATTTGATTTTTGTAATCGGAGCTCATTTTTGTAGTTGGTTTCAATTTAGACTATGCATGTATTATTGTGAGAGATAGATACAGAGAGAATATTTATGTGACAAAGAGGGGGGGCGGGGGCAGCGATACCTAATGAGAGAGGGGCATATGCGTGTTTGAAAGACTGTGTGTGTCGTAGAGAGAGGAGTGTCCGAAAGGGACAGAGAGGGTGTTTGCGTGTGCGTGTGTGTGTTAGAGAGAGAGAGAGTTGCGTGTAATGTCGGGATTGACAAGGTTACAAGGTTGCGGATATGGGAGAGCGATAGTGTGTGTGTGATGAAGGTACACACAGACAGTGTCTGTTTGCATGTGAGAGAGCTGGATAGACCTCAACAACGCGACTAGCTAGGGGTGGAAGGTTATGTGTGGTAGAAAGAGATAGTAGAGAGACAGATGAATGCTTGTTTGTTGCAAGGTGACCTAACTACATAGATGGGGGTAGCAAGAAGTAGAGAATGGCAGTGTGCCTTTTTGTCATGGGACGGAAGAGAGACCAAGAGACACGCATCGTGTGGAGAGGTGTGTGTGTGTTTCAAGAGTGAGAGGGAGGCGTGGACCTGAATAATGAGATGGGTGCTCATATGTATGTTATAGGGAAGGAATTGTCTAGGTGGTAGTCTTATGATGGCGACCCAGTCTTTCAATGAGAGTGGGGATAAGTATCGATTTGGTGGATTTTGACATTGACGATCCAGCTATATCATACCCAGTGAAACAAATCGACAATCGTTACTAAACAAATCTTCGATGGACGATGATCTTGTCGTATGCACAAAATCAACTTGAATAACGAGATGGAGTTCCTCCAAGCAACTGAAGAACTGACTAGAACTAAGATAATGCAATCGTAATTGCCAATATGAATTAATTAAGGATAATGATGGGGTTGTTGGTACTGAACAAAAGGCAGTAGTCCTACACACATCCCGCAAATGCAAATTATAGCAATGCAAAACAATGTGTGCACAACAACGCGAGTTCAAACCTAGAAAAAGGGTAGTAGCCTTATTTATATCTATAGACTATATTACTATATTTTTTATTTGTATAGATATATCTATATCTATTCCACTCCCTCCGTTTGTAATTTACTCCGCACATATATAGCTTTGACTGCAGCCAAATTTTATAAAGCTTGACCGAATTTGGTGAAAACAATATCAAAATTTACACTAACAAATTTACACGATGTGGAAATAAAAGCAATGATGAATCAAATGATATATATTTGGTGGTGTATATGTTAATACTTTTTCCTACAAAATGTTGAAAGTATACAAAATTTGACTTTAGAGAAACCCAATATGCGCTATTATGTATTATATATTCTATATTCATTATTTTTCTAGAGTCAATGCGTGTATTTGCATGTACACGATATAAACTGTTGATTGATGTTGATCCAATGGTCCAGGTGGCTGCGATTCGGATCTACTATAACCTAATTGTACCCATGCACGTTCTTCTCAAACGAGCAGCATGACAGTGTGATCGATCCACACAAGAAGCTCTAAATAAGACCTCCAGTCGTGCCACGTGGCTTCATGGGTGCCCCCCACATCATATTATTCATACTACGTTTACTGGAAAAAAGATAAATCACCCAAAACAAGATCTTCCCGTTTTTTCTTCCTACGATGTTGTGCCGTGCACGTACCTAGTTGTATAGTGGTAGTAGTAGTACAAACTTCATAGTAGGAGTAGTACGGAGTGCTCCTACTCTATCAACGAGTCCAATCTGACACCAAATTTCTTGGCTTACATGCTATAGCTAGATCTTCCCCTCCTCGTTTCTGTTTTCCAACATGGCGGGCAGGGTGCGGTTTGCCGATAGTAGGTTTACTCAACTGCGGTCCCACATGAAAGTGAAAATGCCATGCAACACACCTTCCCTAGCTATGTGGCATGCCGGACGGGCCGTGGTGTACTCCAGATTCCCGGGCGTGTGGGGGTGCAACGCAAACGCGGTAGGCCTTTTCCTTTTACTAGCAGTGTGCCCGTGCGTTGCAACGGATCCAAAGTAGAATAGTACTTGTTCACAAACTTGAAAGAAAACACTCTTGTTTTGATATACATATATACCAATAAAAATATATTACGTTTCACTCAAAATATATGTCTCAGGCTATTTTTATGAGGTGAGGAAGGGATGTGGTTGCTTTCAAGATAATAAGGGGTTTTATGCAAATTGGAGCAGAGAAGTGGGCTATTGTTGCAAAAATGCCACAACTTACCTCACAGCCATTAGATGCAGATCTAATGGTCAGAAATGACGGATGGCAGACACACCATCATCACCAACTGAGTCTTTTATAGGAGTAGAGAAACATGTATAAATTGTAACATTTGGTTCTGCTCCTAGGCATGATCGATAGATAGAAATAACGACTGGAAACGCTAGGGTAGGGCTTTTCCCGCCAGATAATAAGCATGGTAGTAGCTAGGTTGGCGCGTCGTCGGTTTGGTCACATGCGGTCCCACATGTTGTAGTGATATAAAGCCAAGCCAATGCGCGTTGACCGAGGGGCCAGAATGACAAGAGTGGTATGCGACGGGGAAGAGACATGCTGGATGTACGTGTTCCAGTTTCTCGTTTTGAACTTGCATGTGGCAGGCGTGCTACACGAGTAGTTTTGAATTTATAAGTTCGGTCTCAGCTTTTGAATTTAGGAGTAGTTCGTAGGTAGGGTCAAGCATCGAACATAAATTACGAAGTTGATGGAAAAGGTAAGCACAACTTATAAATTGATGGATGGTGTACTAGTTACAGTGATGCATATAATTGCCTCCAAATGTGAGTAAAGGGATCGCACATGTCTTTATTGACTGGAACGAGAATGCAATAGCACAATAAGAATTAAGGCCACAATGATGCAATCGCAGTGGTGGTTACAGGAGGCAAGAAGAAAGATGCATCCATCAATGTACGACCTCCTCCTCCTCCTTGACTCAATGCGTCGGGCCATCGACCGGCGGCTTAGGAGCGGCGGCTTTTGTGGCGAGGTCAAGGTGCTTCTCAACAACGGTGTCCAAGGCTTCCAGCCAGTTGACGAAGGCCAACGTCGTAGCATCCTCACCGGCCTTGTAGATACCTATGTACACGACTTCCTCGTACATGTGGATGTGTAGGTCGACAGATTCTTGCAGGGTGAGGCGCCTCGCGGCGAGCGCGACCTCCAGGTGAACATTCTTCGTTGCGTCAGCGGGCAGTCGCAGGGCCACCAGTGCTTGAAAGATGTTCTCGCCATGGAGGCCGATTAGGGTGGCAGTCAATGAGGAGCCTCGGCGCATGGGCTGGAGGAGTACGACGATGTCGTCCGCGAGCTTCTTGATGATGATGAACTTGTTGATGGTGGCAACGATCATCTTGTCCAACTGAGAGTCATAGCTGGCGTCGACGATGGCCATGAACCAACCGATTGCCAACACCCTCTGGAGAAGATCCTCGGTGCCATGCCGCAGGCCGACATCGTGGACCATCTGGCACAGCCGCTGGCCACTTGCGCGCATCGCCGCCATGGGTCTGGAGTGAGCACTTTTGCACTTAGTGTAGGTGCTTAGGTGCGTACTATGTGGTAGATGTAATGGAATGGAGGGGCGCCTTTATATGAGTGCAAACTGCGTTGCATTCACATCGTGCTGCCTCTTTTCCCTCAGCATGCTAATTAAAAGAGGATGCATCATTGGTCGTTCAACATTTCGGGAACCGCTACCCTCTCCCTCGTCTGCATTAAAGCCGTATCGGGAACTGTCCTGGTTTACTCAATATATTTTTACCATCCTGGTTTACTAGTAGCTGTCAAATCGAATAGTACTACACCGCCCGCTGCACGCTCGGCTGAACATGCCTTCTCGCCTCCATCAAACGCCTCCGTTAAACATGCATGCAAACCGAGAAACCTACCACGGCCACACGTCCATTCATGAGTGTGCCGGAATTAAATGCAACGTCGGCCGAGCTCCTCCCGTTCGCCCTCAGTTTAAATGAGGCCAGACGCCGGCCAAGCTCCTACCGTCCGCCCTCTATTTAAATGAGGCCAGACAACGGGTAAGAATCGCACCCCTCCGCCGCTCCCCCATCTCCTCCTTCACCATTTTCTCGACTCTTTCGATGGCTTCCGAGGAGCCATTCTTCGGCAATTACCCGGCTGGGTGGCCAGCCGAGCCCTCCGGATACGAGCGAGGCCGCTTGGTGCTTCACCTACCTCACCTAGCCCGACGGAGCCAGTTGCCGCCCCAAGCCGGCACGTGGTTCAGCAACTCGTCGCTCCAGTTCAGCTCGATGAGGAGTGGCGAGTTTCTCCACGCCGGCACGGCGGTGAGCATGGCGGCACGGGCGTCATCGCTGCCGCATCGTACCACACCACCAGTGGCTGCGGCCGCGCCTCCCGTGTCTGTGGCCATGCCTCTTGTGCCTGCGGCAGCGCCATGCAGGTAGAGACAGAAGCCGGGTGCGCGGAGAGCGACGAGTCGGTGGCCAGCTTCTCCGTGTCTGCCGCCATCATCGAGGAGAGGTAGAACACGGGAGGCCGCCGCCGCTTGGGTCCCATGAAGGCCACCGCCGAGGCGACGACTACATATACAGGTGGTCTCTTGGCTTCTTCATCTCTTCCGAGGACCTTCGTCGACCCCGCAAGTGTCTACCGGACATGAGGAAGACAAAGGGATCCGCGGGCGGCCATTTAGATTAGGTATTAATTATACCATGAGAGCCGGATTAGCACCGCTTAGTTCATGTAAATGTAATGAAATCTATCATGTTTATATGAAGATCCGACTTTTTTATATGAAATCCTTCATGCTTATATGAAATAAGTCCGTGTTTGCATGAATTTCCTCTGGTTGGTTAGAGTTGTGAAAATGCATGCCGCTGGCGTTGGATGTCGTCCTCCGCGGAAGGAAGTGGGAGGAAATTTGCCTGTTGCCGTAGGAGATGCTCATATGGTGGAAATCATAGAGTCACATCCAATCAATTTGAGTTAATTGCGTGTATGATTCTCCCTCTATAAAAAGTTAGTTGCATGTACAGTGTACATGACTTGCAAGGTGGCTACAGATTCATACAGAAAAATAAAAAGAAACAAATCCATCCTTAATCTTGTATTCTAAGTACTCTGTGGGTTCAACTGTCAGTACAGTAGCGAAATAAGTATCTATTAAAAAATATAAAAATATAAAGTTTTATTAAGATAGAATTCGAACTCAGGTCATCGCGTTGCGAGCATCCGGCACTAACCAGTCCACCAGATGTTCGTTGTGGACGATGCAAGAGATATATCCCTACTCTTATAAAAATAGAGTTGGTGATGATGGTGTGGCTGCCATCCTGCAATATAGGCCGTCTGATTTATATCTGATGGATAGGAAGGAAACTATGGCAATTTTGCAAAAAGATACCCACACCCCTCTCCACATTTGCAAATAAGGTCTTCCCTCATTCATCCTTTTCTCCCACAAGATAAACTACTCATACAAATGCATCTTGATGTTCCGTGCAACGCATGAGCATCTTGCTAGTTTCTTTTTAAATAGTTACTGCGATAATTGGGTTGAAGTGATATATTTTATGTCTGCCCCGAATGATCTCAAATTCACTAGTAGTAACAAAGAAAAGGTTGCCTTGTTAATTAACAGAAAACAGGGTGAAAACTATCACATGAGGCCGGTAAAAACAAGGCACACTGGGTTCTGCGTCATTGTCACTACAGCTGTGCGTGCGCGAGAAATCTACATATCGAGGGGGCTACAGAGAGAAAGACGTATCGAGTGTGTGCGAGCGAGGCACAGAGACACAACTAGCGAGTGAGTGTGTGTGCGTGCGTGTGTGTGTGTGTGTGTGTGTGTTTGAGAGAGAAGCCAATTGATAGATTAAGATCAAGATCGAGGTGTCACCCTTCTGCTGTCATTGTTGGGGGGTGGGGAGGGGGGAGGGAGAGAAAGACGTATCGAGAGAGTGCGCGCGGTAGGCACAAAGTCACAACTAGCGAGTGTGTGTGTGTGTGTGTGTGTGTGTGTGTGTGTTTGAGAGAGAAGCCAGTAGATAGATTAGTATCAAGATTGAGGTGTCACCCTACTCCTTCGGTCTCGGGAAGTGTGTATGTGTGTGTTTCATAGAGAATCTAGTAGATAGATTAGTATCAAGATCGAGGTGTCACCCTACTCCTTCGGTGTCGGGAAGTGTGTGGGGGGGGGGGGCTGCGAGTGACACTTAGATATAGGGAGAAGGAGTTTGTGTGATACATACCTATATTAAGGGATAGGTAGATAGCATGTGTGCGAGGCATGCTTAAAGCATCACGGAGATAAACAAGCGGTGTGCATGCAAGTGCCGGAAAAAAATGAAGACAGAAACAATGTCTGCGCGCGCGTGCGCGTGTGTGTGTGTGAGCAAAATCTCAAAACAAAAGGTGCTCTGCTAGAATCCCATTCTATGTATTCATATGGTTCCGGGACTCGAGTTAATCTTACGCATATGTGTGTGAGACATAGTTATACTTTGAGACATTAGTGGCGGTGAGTGGGCGAATTAAAGGGGTGGGCGTGTTTGACAGAGAGAGCGTGTGTGTTTTTGTGTGAGAGACTTGTAGGATGGGGTAGAAAGATGAATTCTAACCTTGACGGAGGGAGAGAAATACACGAAGTGCGCATGTGTGATTCCAATGCCCACGGAGAAACGAGATATGTATGTGTGTGAGAGAGATTGCACAATTCGTTCACGTATCACTATCTAGCGATCGTGGACGTGCATCGCTTGAACATAATCAATATCTACTTCGTATCCTGGCCAACAATACAATATCGATTCAACGCTACAAATATTGGACACTCACATGTCCCATTTTTTTCAAATAGTATTTTTCAATTGTGCATGCCAAAGTTATAGTGATGTTTTTTCAAACAACCACTGTAGTTATCATGTACTTGCACCATTGTTAGTTTTGCATTCAAATTCATTAGTCTTGGATGATTTAAGGTTCTATTATGAAGTAATATATGTAATATTCATATATGAATTCAACGGGTACGCAATTTATGAAATGGAGGCCATGTAATCATATGAGGTAACACTTTTAAGTAGCGGACTACAATATCCATATCTTTTGTGCATCTATATTATCCATTTGTTACTATGCAATATAATTAAAATTAACACGTCAATGCATTGTGTTTAAAATAAATAACCAATGGCACTAAATTATATATTTACACGCGAAATACATAGGCTGAGCGTTTGACCCATTTTTTTGTGAATGCGCCTCTACACCCGTACGATTGGCCACGCCCGTGTGAACATCCAAGTTATCGGTGCATCATCCTGAGTTATTGTCTTTTTTTTCTCAGGTGGACTTCATACCAGTTATTAACTGCTGACGTGTGCCCCATGTACAGAGTCTCGCATGACCTTCCCGCTAGCACTGTCCAAAATTTGTTGAAACTGGATACGAACAATCCCGCGGGCGGCAAAATCTCCCGCTTCCTTCTAAATTTCCGCCACCAAGTCTTTAGCATGCAAAATTCCCCTTATGTCCTTGGTGCACGGAGAACAATAGTTACAATACGGCCCTCATCTACATAATAGGTTGGGGTTGCTTTGGTAACTTCCGTTTCCCCCCACCACACGGCACCCCCATTTCCTCTCCCCCTCCCGCAAAAACGACTACTCCATAGCACCAGAGCATCTTACATCACGCCGTCCGTACTTCATCGGCCTTTCTACCCCTTCCCTCTCGAAACCTTAGACTGCTCATCCACTAGCGTACCAGAGCCCATTCACTGCCAGCATCGTCCACCTCGCCGAATCTACTTTTGTGGCCGCATCTACCCCTCCCACCTCCCCTAGAAACAAGTAGACTGCTCATCCACCACTATACCACAGCCCATTCAATGCCGGCCTTGTCCACGGTGCCGGATTTGCTTCGCCGGTACTCTCGTCATCCGCAGCGCATCTGCAGCGGCTCCTTCGTACTCGTACTCCCCACCGGAGACGCTTCGTCCACACCCACGGAGCCGCCCCACCGACGCCCCCATCGATGGCCTCTGATCCTCTTCGCCGACACCTTCCTCAACCCTACTGGAGCCGCTTCGCCGACACCATCCTCAACCCTACTGGAGTAGCTTCGCCTATATCATTCTCAACCCTACCAGGGCCACTTTGCCAATGCCCAAGTCCATAGCATCAGATCCGCTTCGTCGCACCCTCATCCAACATAGCGGAGTAGCTTCTGACGCCCCGTCCACGGCCGCATATCCGCATCGTCGACACCATCCTGAACCCAACCACAGGAGCAACTTCACCGACACCCTCGTCCACAGCCTCAGATCCGCTTTGCCCACATCGTAGTCCACCCTACCGGAGCCGCTCCACAAACACCCTACTCCACGGTTCTAGATCTCCTTACCGAACCCCGACAGCCAGCGCAGCGTCATCACCCTTGACATTTCTAACCTGATTCCCATCATCTGGCAAGATGCCAAGCACCCGCCGCAGCCTAGGTACTTGTCACCTTTAAACCCGTCCAGCATCACCTGCCCGATGTAGTTCAAATATACTAATAGGTCGCTGTTAAATGTTATGCAGCTGGTAAGAACTACAAGGACGATGTTTCTTATGGATCTAACATCTTGGCCAACCAAGATCCTGGACAGAGGCATTGCTATGATCTTGTAAGTGCGTCTCTCTCTTGTATTGTTGTGTGCCTGCCAGCGTGCTTTGCTAGGATTTTCGACCAGTAATGCCTTTGTGCAGACAATGATTTCACTACTGGCTGCTAAATTAGAGATGTAGATGTCATACATGATACTCCCTCCGTTCCTAAATATAAGTCTTTCTAGAGATTCCACTATAGACTACATACAGAGCAAAATGAGTGAATCTACACTCGAAAATGCATCTATATACATCTGTATGTGGTCCATAGTGGAATCTCTACAAAGACATATATTTAGGAACAGAGGTAGTACATTACACAAAATCGTAGGTGGCATGTAGGAATTTGATTGCACTACATTAGGCTCCCTTAGAGTGCCTGCTAGTCCAGTACATAGAGTCATGGCTAGTTTATGCTACGCACACAATCATTAATTGGTGGTTTAAATATGCCCAAGGGATATGCAATGTATTATCATGTAAAGATATCTCAAATTAGCCGTGTCAACTTGAACATGGGGTGCCACAATGAAAAAGTACAAGATTTCTTAGTACAAGATGTATGTGGCAATTTCATGGAACATCGCAAAAAAGGGAGAGGCAGCGGTGAGCCTATACAGTGTGCTATGGTAGGTCACTCCATTGCAATCATCATGACATGTTATTTGTATGTCAGTGCTGTTGGCTAGGGTTCTTAGGGACAGCTATTTTGAGTTATCCTAAGAAAATAAGCACCTTTGAATATAAGCTCCAGATAATAAGCCAACCAGTTCTTTTCATTGCCTGCCTTTTCTGCTTATCTGTGGTATGATCAGTGAAAAGTCTAGATTGCATTATATTTTGTCATTTGCTGCCCATATGAAAATTAATTTGACTTGCAAACATCACAAATTGAACCCAATGCAGTAATTAATATGATAGGAAAACAGACCATCAATATTTGTTCAAAATGCAAATACAAAGATACCATCTACTTGGCACAATCTACTTTGGTCAATGTCTTCCATAGAGAGCCCATTGCCTAATTTAAATGAAGAATGCATTGCCTAAATTTAAATGAAGAACTATTATTTATCGAAATTCGATGGTCAAAGTGGCTGGTTATTAACATATAGCAGCACCACCTGGAAGCATCATATAGCAGTAGCAGTAGCTCATAGAAACTCATCATACAACAGCAGCAGCAGCTAGCAATTCATCATATACCAGCAGCAGCTCATAGCAATTCATCATATAGCAGCAGCAGGAGCAGCTCATAGCAATTCATCATATAGCAGCAGGAGGAGCAGCTTATAGCAACTCATCATGTAGCAGTAGCAGCAGATCATAGCAATTCATCATATAGCAGCAGCAGCTCATAGCAATTCATCATATAGCAGCAGTAGGAGCAGCTCATAGCAATGCATCATATAGCAGCAGCAGCAGCAACAACTCATAGCAATTCATCATATAGCGGATCAGAATGAAAATTTGGCAAAAAATCAGAGGAGATCCTCACCTTGTTGGATGAGCTCAGCCTTCAACAGCACCTCAAGGCCACGGCCTGGGAGGAGGGGAGGGGGAATGAGGTGCCTTCTGTCGGAGTGGGGCATCGGCCATAGTTGTGCGGCAACCGCCGGAGTAGTGCGTTGGACGGACCATAGCGGAGCAGCTGCTGGAGACCATGAGAATGAGGGGTGGTGCCAGAGGGAGGAGCAGCCGGGGAGATTTGGCCCTACCCGCTAGCCATGTAGCTTAGCTGGACAGAACATCGTCGAGGACCAGGCTAGATGGGACTAGTGGCGGCCGCTCGCTGGAGGAACCCGAGCGCTGCAGGCTAGGGATTGAGGTAGAGGGAAAGGGGAGAGGAGAGGAGATGCAAGCGGGGATGGCAATGAACGCTTGCGTGTTTGTTTTTACTTGAGGGTCAGGTGTGATGCAGGCGTGAGCAGTGGCATTTTGAGTGTAATATAGGCAGACAACAAAGTCATTTCGCTATTCCCCTTCCCTTCAACTTTTAGTGAGTTTCTACCCGAAGCACCCCCCCCCCCCAAAGCGAAATAAGTTAAGCCCAAGTCCTTAACTCAAAAATGAGTTCTTTACATCTTTTATGGCTTATTTTGACAATAAGCTCTGAAAATGCGGAATAGAACTGGCCATTAACCTACAATTCAATTGTGCGTGCAATGATGAGTCACTCCTGCCTGCTATAGTGTACATTTAGGCATCATACATGGCATAACCTAATACATGTGCATTTCATTATAGAATCTAAAATATGCAATGTTTATGTTAGTTCATACGTTGCACATGATGTTTAAATGCCCCTTAAATCTGGTCAGTCAAGTGATGGTCTTTAAGCCTCCTTCTATGCTTCTTTTCTTGATATGTAATTCAGTGTTGTGCAAGATTTGCTCACACATCTGTTCAATTGCTTTTTTGTATCAGCCAGCCATTCTAGGACTGTTTGCTTTGATTACTTGATATTCTTGACCTAACAGAGCTTGTCAACAATTTAAACACTAAGGGCTGCTGTAGTGGGGGCTTGTATAACTCATAGGTGACATAAAGGTTTGGTTGTACACTAAAGTAGGCTCTCCGGGAGTACCTGGAGGTCCAGTTCGAAGGTATGCCTAGTTTTTACACAGCGCACACAAAGTAAATGTTCATTTTCATTGTGTGCAAGAGATGTGGCATGTTTCATTATGTGGTGTTGTTTTGTTATAAACTCATCCTTTGGTGTTGTTCACAGACTGGAAAGTATGCATATTTATCTTCCAAGGAGACCAGTAACTAGTTTGTGTCACCTTGCAGAGGGGGTGCAATGAAGATAAGATTGAGGATTTCCATGTACAAGATGTTAGGAAGGAGCCTTGCAAGAGAAGGAGGAGCAGCGCTGAGCCTGTTCAACCAGTTATGGTAAGTCACTGTATTACAATTACTAGGACATCCTATTTGTCTGACATTGTGCTTGCGTAGGGTTCTTCACCTATAACCTAGTCATTGGGCCATTGATTAAAACTCCCTCCGCTCACTACTATATGATGTTCTAACTTTTTTGTAAATCAGATGTATGTCAACACATTTTAATGTGTCTATTCACTCATTACAGATGTAGCCTACTTTTAAATATCTAAAACATCTTATAGTAGTGAATAGTGTGAAACTCTTCCTGCTATGGTAGAGTTGTCGATGTCATAAATGTCATAACCAAACGCATATTCACATCATTAGCCTCCCTATCATTACTAGGATCTTGATTACATACTAGTCGAGATACTTCATAGGGGGCAAACAATATTACATTACTTGTTCCTTTATATAGTAAATCTAGCTAGGCCATGGATATTATTGAGGCATGCATGTATGCATGCTGCCAACTCAACAGTTCAATTGCTTGTTTGTTTCAGGCATAGTTAAATTGCTCTTTTTAATTGCTTTATTTGTCCTCAGTTAATGAGATGCCCAAACAATGATGCCTGATGTAGGGTACTTGTATAACTATTAGTTGACATAATTAAAGGCCTTACCATTTAATTACTCTAGCGAAGTGTTCCTGAAGCTTTGAAGTCTATTAACCAACTATTACTGCATGAGGCTCACAATCTAGTTTATACGAGGCTAATGATTGCATAGTTTTGCTTGTTGTAGTAGGTTTGTATGAATCCCTCTGCTGTTCATTATGCTCCCTAAGACTCTTCTGGAACATGGCACACAATGTTCCAGCTAGTTAATTGAGCTACAGAATGGCCAACTGCTTGCTTACTTATACGCAAGATATATATATATATATAATGTTAAGTAGCTGCGTGTGGTCTAAATTTGTAACCTGTCTGTGTTTTGGATTTGGCCCCAACATCCAGCTCCTCTGATGAGCTAAGAGAGATTTCTATATGCGGGCTGCACAAACTACCATTTTTATAATTTTTAAAATATCACCTGCTTATGCTTCATGACGTGTAACATTATTGTTAGTCCTGTTTTGCCATGTACAAGATAGTCTGTCTTGCTCGCTTCACTGTTGTAACTATATTTTTGCCCTAGTCATGTGTAGTTACAGAAACATTTCAGCATGAAGTGACATCAACACAAAGATCTTAGAGCAGGGCGGCATGGCCGTTACCAAATGATTATGGATTGGAATTGGAATGTGCTGATGTTCTCGAGCATCAACTAGAAGTGGCAAGACAACGTATATATGATTTTCCACATGTAATCAAAATGTTGAGGCTGGAGTTACTGGTATTAGATGCAGGAGTCAAAAAAATGAAACAAGACACCGAGGCAACCACAAAGGAATTGGAGATTTTGCAGACTGAAATTTATGCTATTCGAATCCGGCCAATCCTATTTTCTGAAGAGATTATAGTTCAAATGGTAAGTTCTATTGATGCGTGTCCATGATGTATGAGCTTTATTTGCCAAGTGTATGTAATTTGTTGTTTCTGTATGCTTTATTATCACTGATGAGAACTATAATGCCCAGTGGATATAATCTGCTATAAATTCTTTATTGTATAGTGTAGGATTATTCTTCGTTTCTATGCCTTACTCTCTTTATTGTATAGTGTAGGTTTTTTAGAGGCGATAGTATAGAGTAGGATAATTCTTTGTATATGCTATATCGTTGAAACGGGGGCCAACATGCCCAAACATTACCTGGACGCCATCCGAAGGAACAAACATGTGTAGTCAAAGCGAGCCTTAATTGGGTTGGTGAACTAATATTTAGTGGATCCCAATCGCTGTGGCCCATGGTAACAACGGCTCTTAGCAGGCCATTAACAGGCCGAAAGCTTGATAGGGCCGTATAAATGGAAATGGCCCGTGGGCCTTTAGCCGGTTGAAATAACAATTTTGTCTCAGCCCTTTTACTTGACGAGCCAGTAAGAGGCCGAAAGTGTTTTGGGCCAAAAGAGGCCCAATTTACGAACTAGGCTTTTAACATGCCAAAATTCCCGTCGGGTTGAAATTGTGCCCTGCTTAAAGTGGGCCACTAATGGACCCAAATTCAGGTGGCACCGACAAAGGCCCACCTATTGTGCGGGCCGTTAACAGGCCGAAAGGCAAAATGGGCTAGAAGTTGGCCCATGTACAGAATGGGCCGAGGAAAGGCCGAAAGTCACAACGGGCTAGAAGTTGGCCCAACTATAGAATGGGCCGAGAAAAGGCCGAAAGACGTACCGGCGGCATATTGGTCCATATCTACAATGGGCTGCTAACAGGCTGAAAGAAGGTCGGGCCGTAATTGAGCCCAAAGACGTAGCGGGCCGTTAACAGGCTGGAACTGACGATGGGCTGGAAATTGTCAAATCTAAAATGGGCCTTTGATAGGCCGATTCTATGTAACTCGTATGGGCCGTGGTTGTGAATGGGCCTAACGCAAGTAGGCCGCTAATGGGCCGGCCTGCTTATTCTGACAGGCCCGGCCTTTTAACCTGAATGGGCCACTATTGGGCCGAGCCACATGTCGACTTATCATAGGCGCGTGCCGTCCATTGGCTGGATGACATCTGTCCCAAGGCTGAGCTGACACGTGGATCCTCCGGTGAATCAGAATTTTACACGTGGAAAATCCCCATTGGTCCAGGCTGTTAATGGGTTATCGGATCAAAACCGGAACCCAATAACTTAACGGCAACCCGTTACGGTGGATGCCACGTGTCGGTTACCCTTGACGAAAACACTTCCATGACGCGCCATTTATCGTCATGGAAGTGGACACTTCCGTGATGATAATTTTGGTATTGTCATGGAACACTTCTACGACAGCATAGGTATGACTATCTTGATTCTGTCATAAAATCATCATGGATGTACATGCATGACAGAAAACGTGACCTACTGTGACAAACACATATCATCACAGAAGTGGTTTTTTTTGTAGTGTGTGTGCGATATACGGCATACATTTCACTCAGATGAACTATTTTTGATGAGCGAAAACAACAGAAACGGTCAGCCAGATCAAGGAGTGTGTGATAGACTACGTACACTTCACACGGATGAACTGTTTGCGATTAGCCACAACAAACAGAAATGGTCAGACAGATCAAGGTGTGTGCGCTAGACGGGCACACATTCTAATTAAAATAAGCATGCGCGATGGTAATAACGAGCGCACACAGTTGATGGAACAAGTCGCGTGCTGACATCGCCGATTGCGGTGCACCCTATGGTGCAAATGCCACGTACGCATATGAGAATGTGTGCCCACGTTACGCCATCCAGGAATCGTGCCGCACTTCAAAACTAGAACGTCAATAAATTTTGAGGTTGCTTCCCGTCACATTCCAAATTACCACGCTATGTTTAATTGCAAACCTATTCATACCGATCAAAACCTAAATGGTTTCCTACTTTGCAGCGTATTACTAGGTTATAAATACTACCTACCAAGATGACTGCACATTCCTCCTCAGTTCCTCATCAACAAAAACAAACAAGTCTTTCATCATCGTTCCTTGTGTCTACCATGTCCCGCATGAGTTCTGGGTCGAGAAATTACCACGGAGAGGCGAGCATGGAAGCGGAAGCACGAGAGATGTCCCGCCTCACCGCGAAAGCAGCCAACATGTCCCATTGAGCCGCCGTAGCAGCACATAGTTCCTGCTGGCCCCTGAAGCAGCACAGAGGTCCCACCGCACCATCGATGCAGCAGATTGGTCCAGCCGCGCCGCGGAAGCAGCACAGATGTGTCGCTGCACCGCGGATGTAGAAGAGAGGTCCTCCCGTGCCACGGCGCCCTGGGAAGATGTCTTGCGGGCAGACGAGGACTCTCACAGGCACATGCATGCTATGCTCGATAACCTGATGGATCGGATCTCCGGCTGGGAGAAGCTATAGGAGGAGATGAATGCCTCATTTGATAATGCTACCGGCGTCATCCGGGGACTAAGGGACGACAAGGCGAATCTCCGCACCGAGCGTGACCTACTGAGGGTGAAGATCACTGTAAGGGCGAAGCAGCACGGGGAGACCACTGCCTTGTTGAAGAAGACGGGCATCATCGTCAAGAAACTTATGGACGAGAATGCCATGCTCTGCATCGAGCGCGAAAGGTTGGTGGGGGAATCCGTGGATGCTGCCAAGCAACGTATTGTGGACATGAATGAGATCATTGCCAGTTGCCGCGAGAACTAGTCATGGAGGCGACAAAGAAAGGTGTTGGAGGAACTCCGCGCCCTGCAGCAACGCATCAAGAAAGTAGAGAGCAGCGACGCAAATCGTTGTCCGCGTCTTCCTTCTTCTTTTGCCCTTGTGTCTTTCGGGCGTTGCCGCACGTGGCATTTTTAATTATCTTCCTAAATATGTAAGACAATTATTATCCATTGCCATTGTCATTATATTTATATTAGTCTTGCTAAGTCTTAGTCGATGCTTGGTTCAACAAAAAAGTCTCAGTGGATGCTATATATGTCCATCAGATCTTACATCAATATCCGTGCAAAATTTTCTTTTCAGAATTTCATTTTTCTCTATTAAATCGAAGTCGAGTGAGACATAGCGACACCATTAAGCACCTATAAAACAGGGGCTCGGAAACCATTAATGGAGAAGTTGGGAGGGAGGTGGGCGGCGAATGGACGTCAAAGGGCTCGCCTCTTGATAAGCATGCGCAGGGGTCTGCTCGCACGCCTACCGTACTTAAATAGCTACCCCGCACGACGCTCTCCTAGCCAATAAAAAAGGGGGCACATGGCGGCACGTAAATGGTTAGTAGAACACCCACGATTTCAATAATACTTGTGTTTCTGATTGTAACATGGCAGCTCTTGTTCCAAAATGACTTTGTTGGTTGTTAATGTGTGCGCCTTCGCAAATAGGACAAATTTTTTACCACATCATGTTGGTGCCATGTGAAGGCAACATGCTGAGTTTCATGATTTTCAGGCGAGTTTTGGATATACAGGAATTTAAAAACCAAGTTTCTCAATATTTCCGGCTGAGCCACGATGCCCAGATGTTTGAAATTCATTCTCATTTCTTGCATGGGACCTAAACATTCACCCAAAGACAGATATATGATTTTTCAACCCATTTTGGCGCACTGGAGCATCTGCATGTAGTTCAAATTTGAATTATGTACATTAAATGCCTAGAAAACTCAAATAATGTATTAAAAAGGCAAAACAAACCCTGAAAAATTCCAAAATTTAGCACAGAACTCCTATTGGTCTATGTTGCCTCTGTAAAAAAAAATCAAGGCAGGAAGAGGCAACGTATGTCGTTTCGCACACAGAGGTGACAGGTTCCCTCTCGGAACCACGAGCCTTCCTGAGAGAAGCTCAGGCTTGCAAGAAGCTTATACCAAAACTTGTCCCAAATCAGACAAATTTTTTACCACAGCATGTTGGTGCCATTTTATGATACCATGCCAGGTTTCATGATTTTCAAGCGACTTTTGGATTTACGGGAATTAAAAAATGAAGTATCACAATATTTTTGGCCTAGCCATGATGCCGTGGTGCTTGAAATTCATTCCCAATTCTTGCAAGGGACCTAAATATTGACTCAACGACACACATATGATTTTTCTACCAACTTTGGTGCACTTGAGGATGTGCATGTAGTTCAAATTTGAATTATGCACATTAAATGACTACAAAAATCAATTAATGTATAAAAAAAGGCAATACGAACCCTAAAAAATTCCAAATTTTAGCACGATACTCCTACTGGTCTATGTTGCATCTGTAAAAAATCAAGGCGGGAAGAGGCGGTGTATGTCGTTTCGCACACAGAGGTGACACGTCCCCTCTCGGAACCATGAGTCCTCTTGAGAGAAGGTCTGGTTTGTAAGAAGCTTATACCATAACTTGTCCCAAATAGGACAAAAAATTTACCACAGCATCTTCATGCCATTTCATGATACCATACCAAGTTTCATGATTTTCACGCGATTTGTGGATTTACAGGAATTTAAAAACGAAGTATCTCAATGTTTCTGGCCTAGCCACGATGCCGAGGTGTTTGAAATTCATTCCCAATTCTGGCATGGGACCTAAATATTCACTCAAGGACACCCATATGATTTTTCAACCAACTTTGGTGCACTGGACGATGTGCCTGTAGTTCAAATTTAAATTGTGCACGTTAAATGACTACAAAACTCAATTAATGTACAAAAAAGGCAAAACAAACCTTGAAAATTTCCAAATTTAGCACGATACTCCTACTGGTCTATGTTGCATCTATAAAAAAATCAAGGCAGGAAGAGGCGGTGTATGTCATTTCGCACACAGAGGTGACACGTCCCCTCTCGGAACCATGAGGCCTCTTGAGAGAAGCTCGGGTTTGTAAGAAGTTTATACCATAACTTGTCCCAAATCGGGCAAAAAAATTACCACAACATGTTGGTGCCATTTCATGATACCATGCCAAGTTTCGTGCTTTTCAGGCGATTTTTGGATTTACAGGAATTTAAAAATAAAGTATCTCAATGTTTTCGGCCTAGCCACGATGCCGTGGTGTTTGAAATTCATTCCAATTTCTTGCATGGGACCTAAACATTCACCCAAGGACACATATATGATTTTTCAACTCATTTTGCCGCACTGGAGCATGTGCATGTAGTTCAAATTTGAATTATGCACATTAAATGGCTAGAAAACTCAATAATGTATGAAAAAGGCAAAACGAAACCTGAAAAATTCCAAAATTTAGCACGGAAGTCATATAGTTGCATGTTCACTGCAGATAAATGTTCTAGCAATTCAAACACCGTCCTTTACCTCCGTTACACCATTTTGTCTTTCAAATCAGAATGAAAAAATCAGGTACACCACAAACAGTTTACAGGCAAGAATCATGTGTGATGCGATATAGAATATCTTGGTGCACCCTCTTGTATGGCTTACACCGGAAGCTTCATCGTCTACAGTCACTACTGCAGGATGCTGCTAACGCGACACTACGATCAGAGACCCTTTGATGAAACTGTGTGCGATGCATTAATCACAAACGGTGATGTAAAAACCCATCAAAAAAGATGCAAAACATTTGCGATGGCGGAGACATCAAACACGGTTCATATTTTAGTTGCGTGTGCGATGCAGGGCATACGGTTGATCCATACGAACTTTTTGCGATGAGACATAACAACAGAAATGGGCAGCCATATCAAGGTGTGTGCGATATACGACATACAGTTCGCTTAGATGAAATGTTTGCTATTAGGGAATGCAACAGAAACGGTTAGCCAGATCAAGGTGTGTGTGATATACGGCATACGGTTCACTCGGACGAACTGTTTTTGATTAGGGAACACAACAAAAATGGTTCAACTTAACAAGATGTGTGTGATATGCGGCATACAGTTCACATAAATGAACTGTTTGTGATGAGCCAAATGAACACAAACGATTCGTGTAAACAAGATGTGTGTGGTACGCAGCAAACAACCCACTCGGATGAACTGTTTGCGATGAGAAATTATAACATAGACAGTTACTACAGTTAATTCATGCGTGACTCTATGTGTACAAAAACTTTGAAAAATACAAACTAGTTGCTTGCGGTGGCTAGGAGTATCGCACACGATGCGTCTGCGAGTACTCATGTGCGATGATTAGTAAGTTACACATACGTTTCCTTATGTTAACACGTGTGTGAATTTGCAATATGGACAATTAATATGCAAATGCCTTCTGGACATCGGTGCTGATCGCCACGTCCAAAACATAGACGTCCTCTACTCTACAGCTCTACCGGGCACACGCTTAAACTCAATGAACTGTGTATGATACTAATACTTTCCATGAAAATTTATGAACTTGGCTAACAGCATTTGAGTAACATATATATAGTGGTTACACTATTCGACAAAAGGAGGATCTTCGTAACACGGTTTTGACAACCATATGGTCCATATCTACATACTTAACATAGTAACAACTATCACATTTTAAGAGGCTGAGGGCCAATAACCATATGGTCCATATCTACATACTTAACATAGTAACAGCTAGCACATTTTAAGAGGCTGAGGGCCAACAACCAGAACTATTCGCTGGAAGCAGCTTGATCATGGCGACTCGGCATCTCGTCAATGAAAAGGAAGAACCCTCCTGTGTCTTGGTAGAGCATGGGTAGAACAGTGTCTCCAATTTTCCAATATGGATGCATTGCCACGACAAGCGAGAACTTGTTAATTTGAATGGTTCCATTTCTGCGGGAAATGCAGACCTTGCAATCACTTTGGCGTTATTAGCAGGCACAAGTGTAATTCGACCACGCCGGGAAATCGATCTAGGAACATCTACAATGGGCAATTTCAGTTGAAATGTAGAATAAAAACCAATTGTAACATATCATTGAAGATATATATAGTTTATGAGCATCAACATAAAAATAAGACTTTGTACCAGCGTTTTGTGCACACAATTGGTCTTGTTTAATGTGTGCACCATAGGTATAACTAATCCCATCCAAAATCCAGCGTTCATACACTGTGCTATCTCTGTCAGATTATCAACAAATGTTATGACATGCTTCAAGTCTTTCCAGTGAAATTTGGTACGCTTAGTAACCTACAGATCATTAACTATGCATCCAACATATCGTTCTTAAAAGGTCGAAAGGTATTATTTATTCAGAACATGGCAGAAGAATATATAGTGCACACAAATTGGTAAATAGAATTTGTTACTGCCTAGGAATGGAGTCAGAAAATGAAATCACAATTGGTTGCTTAAATAGTGATCAATTAGTCAGAACAAATACCCCGATTTTACTAAGTAATATGCCAGCATGGAGAAAGTAGAAAGGACACTAACCTTGATCAGACTTTGATCGGCTGATGATGTTGGGGAAGTAAACATCCAAGTTAATTAGACCAGGCTATGGTGGACGCACTAGAATTTTATTGCCAGCTTTTAGTTCATAACACTTAGACATTTTTCTCCAAAGGTCCGCATCAAAATAGGAGTGACCATCTTTATCAAGTTTTATGCTAACTGTCATTGTAAATCCTTGTTGCGTTGTCAATATGACATCCATGGAGTCATCAACAAAGTAAAGCCCAAGATTTCCTTCTACTCATGTTCTTGCAAAGCAAGGGATGTACTGCTTGAAATGAAAATTAAGATCGTAAATTAGATATATTGAAATAACAGAGCAAGATGCAAATATGGGAGTAACTGATAGAACATATCAATATATAGCTGAAAGCAAAGTACAAAAATAGATAATTAAAAATAGATAATGTAATAAAGATTTGATGCAAATATGAGAGTAACTGAATGAACGGCATCATAAATTTGCCTAATATAGGAAAAAAATCAGCTTCGACATCTAGGTTGCACGTGGCACCGTACCTTTTATCCAAATGTAGAAGTAGACGGTATATATTCACAAATTTAGGCCATGCCGACCGTGGTAGGGTGAGATTGAACATACCGAGCGCTCCCTAAAGTCATCCGGAATGGTGAGATAGAACTTTGTTTCCGACTGCCTGCGACCACACTTGCCCGATTTGTGCTCGCACTATGGACAAATGAAAGAAAACCCTCGAAACAGCTAGAAGAAAAATGAATCCACGGTGATTTCCGTAGGTTGATTAACAGTGATGGACGGACTGCGATAAGAGATGAGTGAATATTTCGCTAAATTGATTACCTTCTCCATGAGAAAAATCCCCGGCCCAATCCCGCAGAAAACCCCAATCGACCAGAGTCTAGAATGTTGGTGCAAGTCGATGCAGATAGGCGGCGACAAGCAAAAGGGGCAAAATCCCGTGCCGTTTGGAGCGCGACCTCCGCCCACCGACAACAGCCGTGGAGCTTAGGGTGGACGCCGTGATAGAAGTTAATGAGGTGCATAGTTGTGGAGGAGTCCGCGGCGAGTGGGTGGGGACGAAGTGGGCGAGGGTTTTCTTTTTTCCTTTTGCATGTGTGGGTGAACACACACGGTTCACAGAGGCGACGGAGATGAATCGTGTGCGATAGTAAATCACCGAGATTGAAGGGGAATCCAAATTTCCTTTGTCCTTTGTCCATGAGTTTTTTTCTACGATGAACATAAACCCTGCAAATCATCGTGTTCAAATTTGGCACTTTTTCGGGTTCATTTACCATATTTAGGGGATTATGTGCATTTTCTAGGCATTAATGCACATAATTGAAATTCAAATAATCGGTGCATGAAAAGGTGCACGAGAATGGTCTGGAAAACCATGCTCGTTCTATTTAGTAAATTCTCATGCCTTTTACAAGGAATGGGTAGAGATTTCACGGAAATGTGTGGCAATAGTCAACCACATACACGTCATTTATTGGTTTTTCAACTGTAGAAAAATGAAATACATGCTTGAAAAACATGACGACTGGCATGGTGCCATGGTATGGCCTCACCGTGCCCTGGTAAAAATTTGAGAAGGTTTGGCTTATGTCGTCGTGCACGCCCTTCATAAATCGAACCATCACCGAGGAAGTTTCATGGTTTTGAGGGGGAAATCACAAAGATCGAAGGGGCCGGGAATCCAAATTTCCTTCCTAGTTTGTCATTCAGTTTTTTCTATGATCAACATACCCCCTCCAATACAATGTGTTCAAATTTGGCATTTTTCTGAGCTCATTTACCATATTTAGGGGATTATGTGCATTTTCTAGGCATTAATCCACATAATTCAAATTTGAACCATCGGTGCATGAAAAGGTGCACAAGAATGGTCCGGAAAACCATGCTAGTGGTATTTAGTAAATTCTCATGCCTTTTATAAGGAATGGGCAGAGATTTCATGGGAATGTGTGGCAATAGTCAACCACAAACGCGTCGTTTACTGGGTTATCAACTATAGAAAAATGAAATACATGCTTAGAAAACATGATGCCTGGCGTGGTACCATGGTATGGCCTCACCGTGCCCTGGTAAAATTTTGAGAATATTTTCCTTATGTCATCATGCACGCCTTTCATAAATCGAACCATCACCGAGGAAGTTTCATGGTTTCGAGGGGTAAATCACCAAGATTGAAGGGGAATCCAAATTTCCTTTGTCCTTTGTACATGAGTTTTTTTCTACGATGAACATACACCCTGCAAATCACTGTGTTCAAATTTGGCACTTTTCCGAGTTCATTTACCATATTTAGGGGATTATGTGCATTTTCTAGGCATTAATGCACATAATTCAAGTTCAAACAATCGGTGCATGAAAGGGTGCACAAGAACGGCCAGGAAAATTATGCTTGTGCCATTTAGTAAATTCTCATGCCTTTTACAAGGAATGGGCAGATATTTCGATGAAATGTGTGGCAATAGTCAACCATAAACGTTTGTTTATTGGGTTTTCAAATATAGAAAAATGAAATAAATGCTTGAAAAATATGACACCTGGCATGGTGCCATGGTATGGCCTCACCATGCCCTGGTAAAAATTTGAGAAGGTTTGGCTTATGTCATCATGCACGCCCTTCATAAATCGAACCATCACCGAGGAAGTTTCATTGTTTTGAGGGGGAAATCACCAAGATTGAAGGGGAATCCAAATTTTCTTCGTTCTTTGCCCTTGAGTTTGTTTTCTATGATGAACATACACCCTGCAAATCACCGTGTTCAAATTTTGCACTTTTCCGGGCTCATTTACCATATTTAGGGGATTATGTGCATTTTCTAGGCATTTAGCGCATATAAATCCAATCCAGCTACAGCTGCACGGGTATGATGTGAGGGACGTGGATTGCCGTTCGATCGCAGCGCATCCTACGGTGCACACACGCGATCCGCGTGGCTGAGGTTCTGGCCAATCATAACGCAACACATAATAGGCTCAGCGCACACTGTTTCTGGAGGCGACGGAGATGAACCGTGTGCGATAATGAATGAGCAAGATTGTGAGGGAAGCCAAATTTCCTTCGTCGTTTGGCGTTGAGCTCTTAAAACCATGCACTGTATGGCTGTCCGGCCACTCCGTCCCAGAGCTCTCTCCAAGCGTCATTCATGGCACCATGGCGCACAGTAACTGGTAAGGAAGCGATGGCATCCCACCGCGCCGCGTTCCTCGCCGCCCGCGACTGCACACATGGTAAGGAAGAGATGGCATCCCGCCACGCCAAGTTCATCATGATTGGCGGCCTCACAAGTACGTGGGCGGACTTTGATGCTGCCATGGCCGAATGGGCGGTGGATCTAGAGGCGGCCAAAGCCGCACAGAAGGAGCGAAAAAGGCAGAAAGCAGTCAAGAAAAGAGAGTCCCGCCGCCGCAAGAAAGAAGAGGCCGCACGCCGTGCTGAGGAGAGCTCGGCGGAGATCGAAGCACGGTGGGCTGCCACCTTCAAGGCCGGGAAGGAGAACGACGGTGTCTGGCCAGCATGCCCCAATGCCAGCATGTGAGAAGTAGTTAGTGCGTGTGTCACCCATAAGTTTGTATAATTAATTACGAGCATCTACCAGTACTACATACGTACTAGTTTTAGAGCAAATTACCAGTAGTACTTTAAGTTGGTACTATCTAGTATTAACATACAATGTCGGTAAGCGCATCCTTTGAGGGCTTTGAGCGTTGATTAGCATATGTTCATTGAAGTTTTGTAGCCGCACCCCGGCCCTAAATACTCCCGAAATGTCCGCCCGCAGCCACCGGAGAGTAGAGCTGGTCGTAGCTGGTTTTTAGTCCCACCTTGCCGCGCGAGTTGGCCGCACACCGGCTTAAATTGCCGTGCCGGCGGATGCCAGCAAGCTTCTCTCTTGTTGCATAGGATCAAACCTGGCTATGTGAGCTAGGCGGGTTGACACTTGATTGCATTTCATAAAACGATGATTGTTCATCGGGTGTCACCTTGCCTCGTTCATGTACATTGAATAATCCTGATACAATGAAAGAGATTTTTGAAATTAGGTGAGGTTGGAGATGCTGATAGATATAAGAATTATTAGAAAATCAGAAAACACACGGTTTCTATGGCGTACCAGTGTGCTTTTTTTGCGTTAATGATCCATAAGTCAGTTACTTGTGTGATGTTTCCTAATAAAGCAAGCGCACCATTGACCAAAAAAATCAATTACACGTGTACATTTTTTTTGGAGACGGGATCTGCCAATTTTCTCTTTTCTCACACACGAGTATTTTACGCGCTTCGTCTGCGTTGTGTGTTTCCCCCGCCCAAGTTTCAAGTTTCACAGCGAAATTTTCATTAGGCGTGTGATTTCAGAATTTATTCCTCCCACCACATCCCCACCGATCAAATTTCCTCAGTATCTCCCCCTCCCCCTACCGGCAGCTCAAACCTCCGCCGCCGCAACCACAGCTTCAACCACATCTACGTTCTGCCCGAGCATCATCGATATAGTCAGGTAACCCACCGATCTCTATCATGGCCCCGGCCTGATTGCTTAAATGGCGCCTGCGAAACATACTCATGCCTCCAAATCCCCACCGCCCTACCTCCAGAGCATCACCACGCAAGCCCAACCACATATCACATGGAGGTCGAGGAGCTGATGGCCGTCGATGGCGCGATGGCCGATGTGCGTGTTGACCCAGAGGAACACCTCACCTCCGCCACTGCTGACTTGGTGCTGGCTCTGGCCCAGATGAAGTGCCCCAGCGACTACCCCCCAGGACTTACCAGGTATGATCTGACCAGCTCAATCTTACCAATACCACTTGCAATGGCTATGTTTTGTACGGTTGATGTATTAAGCATGTTCGTGTCTTGTTTATTTTAGTACTGCACACTCTGTGATGTTCAAGTATTAACTGTCCAGCTCAATTTCACCAATACCAGCAACAAACTTACAATACATGACTCAGGATATCACTAGAGATGCTGCCCATTTGCTATTTTTGGTGGATGCTAACCCTGTTGTACTTAACATGCTTGTCCATGTACTTACGAAGGGTCATAACGGGCGATGCTGTTGTTTGCCGTCGAGGTTAGCCGCATCCCAGTATTTCACATCATTTGTGCAATTGCAGTTTAACTTCTAACATTTACTGGTTGCCTGTAGGTACACATGTCAATGGCACTGATCCACGCTTCGACCCGGAGGAACAGCTCGCCTCCGGCGCTGCTGACTTTGGGCGGGCTCTGGCCAAGATGAAGTGCCCCAGCAACTACCTCTCAGGACATACCAAGTATGAACTCACCAGTTCAATCTTACTAATACCAGTTGCAATTAATGGCTATGTTTTGTACGGTTGATGTATTAAGCATGTTGTAGTAAACATGCCTAACACGTTTTAGCTATCTTCCCTACCTTTTAATAGACAACTGGGCCATTCTTTACTCTGGCAGCACCTGCCTTGCGATGTTTAACTCACCCAATTCCATTTTTATCAGTACCGGTTTCAATGGCTATTAAGCCTGTTGCAATTAACAGTTGTATCCATTTTTTAACTATTGTATTTCAATGGCTACAAACTTACAAAACATGACTTAGGATGCTGTTAAGCCTGTTGCAATTAACACTTGTATCCATTCTTTAATCTGTCCCTTTGCTGCCGTGTTATAGTTATTTATCTTTTATATCTTCTCTATTAGATCTCACTCTTGCTATTGACTGCGAAGGGATTGACAACCCCTTTTTTGCGTTGTGTGCAAGTGTTTGTTAGTTTGTGCAGGTGGATCTATTGGGGACATGCTTGTACCTCCTACTAGATTGATACCTTGGTTCTTAACTGAGGGAAATACTTATCTCTACTTTGCTGCATCACCCTTTCCTCTTCAAGGGAAAAATCAATGCAAGCTAAAGAAGTAGCAGGAAGAATTTCTGGCGCCGTTGCCGGGGAGGTTCTACATCAAGCCTACCAAGTACCTATCATAAACTCTCATCTCTTGCATTACATTATTTGCCATTTGCCTCTCGTTTTCCTCTCCCCCACTTCTAAAACGTTTTCAGAAAAACACCAAAATATTTGCCTTCTTTCCGTTTGCCTTTATGTCTTACTTGGTTTGTTTGCTTGTTCGCTTGGTATAATTGCATATTTATTCCAAATCTGAAACAAAAAGTTTATGGATCCTCATCCACTTGCTAATTTTTTTAAAAGATCCAACTATGATGAACCAATTGCTAGTGAGTTGAGTACACTAGTTTATCTTTATGAAGTTTTGCTTGAAATTCATGAATCTGAAAATTGTGATGAAGTTCTAAAGGAAGAAATTTATAAAGTGACTCACAATAGCTCCTTGAATGAAAAGCATGATTGCAATGGTGTGATTATAAATTCTATTCATGTCAATTGTGTTAATAATATGCAAAACCCCAAGCTTGGGGATGCTAATTTTGCAATGTCTACTACATATTGCAATGATCATGATTGGGGTGATAATGCTTCTTATGATCTTGAAAATTTATTGAAGACTCATGATGAATATGTTTGCGATAATATTGAAAGTGGGTTTTGAAGAGTGTCAACTCTAGGTAATAATGACCCCACTACTTTGGATAATGCTCAATCTTATGATTTTTTTATAAAAGTGGGCCTGGAGAGGTCATGACTTTATTTGATGATAATCTCACTATTTTGGAAGAGTGTCAACTTTGTATGCATGTGGATCATGTAGATAATATGTTATGTGATAGCTATATTGCTGAATTTTAATATGATCCCACATGTAATTATTATGAGAGAGGAAAATATGGTTGTAGAAATTTTCATGTCACTAAATTACCTCTCATTATGTTGAGATTACTATTGTTTCTTTCTTCTTCCTTGCATATGCTAGTTTTTGCTTGTCCTGATAATTTGTTTGCTTATAAAACGCCTATGCATAGGAAGTATGTTAGACTTAAACTTGTTTTTTACATGCTACATGATGCTCTCTTCGTGTTTCAATTGCTATCTTTCATGTGAGCATCATTAAAATTATCAATGCCTAGCTAAAAGGCTTTAAAGAAAAGCGCTTGTTGGGAGACAACCCAATATTTTTCTTTTCTGTTTTTATGAGTATACACAATATTACTTCTATAATAGTTGTGTTTTGGTGTTTTAATTAGTGTTTGAGCCAAGCAAGACCTTTGGGATGCTTTGGTATATCGTTGATTTGATTTTGCTGAAAAACAGAAACTTTTGCGTCCAGTAAGAGAATTGTTAAAGTTCACTGGAGCATGGAAAAACTCTAAATGTTTTAAACAAGATTGATATATAAATTTCCTCTGTTTTCCAAATTTTTTAGAAATTTTGGAGTTGCATAAGGATGACTAATATTCGGGTCTTTACAAACTATTCTATTTTTGACAGATTCTGTTTTTGATGTGTTGTTTGCTTATTTTGATGAATCTATGGGTAGTATCGGGGGGTATGAACCATGGAGAAGTTGGAATACAGTATATATAACACCAATATAAATTTAGAATGATTTCACAACAGTACCTAAAAGTGGAGATTTGTTTTATCATACTAACGGATCTCACGAGTTTTTTGTTGAGTTTTGTGTTGTGAACTTTTCAAGTTTTGCGTAAAGATTTGATGGAATATGGAATAAGGAGTGGCAAGAGCCTAAGCTTGGAGAAGCCCAAGGCACCCCAAGGTAATATTCAGGGACAACCAAGCATCTAAGCTTGGGGATGCCCCGGATGGCATCCCCTCTTTTGTCTTCGATCCATCGGTAAATTTACTTGAGGCTATATTTTTATTCACCACATGATATGTATTTTGCTTGGAGCGTTTTGTATTATATGAGTTTTTGCTTTTTAGTTTTCCACAATCATCCTTGCTGTACACACCTTTTGAGAGGGACACACATTAATCATAAATTTATTAGAATACTCTATGTGCTTCACTTATATCTTTTGAGCTAGGCAGTTGCTCTAGTGCTTCACTTATATCTTTTTAGAGCACGGCGGTTGTTTTATTTTGTAGAAATTGATGAACTCTCATGCTTCAATTATATTATTTTGGGAGTCTTAAAAATAGTACGGCAATTTGCTTAGGTTATGAATTTGGTCCTAATATGATGGGTATCCAAGAGGGATATAATAAAAACTTCCATAAAGAGCATTGAATATATGAGAAGTTTGATTCCTTGAATTTTTTTTGAGATATAAAGATGGTGATATTAGAGTCATGCTAGAGAGTAATTGTGGATTAGTAGAAATA
This sequence comes from Thinopyrum elongatum, assembly GCA_011799875.1. NCBI lineage: Eukaryota > Viridiplantae > Streptophyta > Magnoliopsida > Poales > Poaceae > Thinopyrum > Thinopyrum elongatum. Next base: position 206,630,245 of record CM022297.1, on the reverse strand, counting down.
CTTGTGTTAAGGTTTGTGATTCCCGAAGCATGCATGTATGTTCTATCGTTATGTGATGAAGTTGGAGCATGATTTATTTTTTATTGTCTTCCTTATGAATGGCGGTCGGGGACGAGCGATGGTCTTTTCCTACCAATCTATCCCCCTAGGAGCATGTGTCTTAGTACTTTGCTTCGATAGCTAATAAAATTTTGCAATAAGTATGTGAGTTCTTTATGACTAATGTTGAGTCCATTGATTATACGCACTCTCATCCTTCCACCATTGCTAGCCTCTCTAGTACCGCACACCTTTCGCCGGTGCATTAAACCCACCAAATACCCTTCCTCAAAAAAATCACCATAGCTACCTATTATGGCATTTCCATAGCCATTCTGAGATATATTGCCATGCAACTTCCACCGTTCCATTTATTATGACACATACCATCATTGTCATATTGCTTTGCATGATCATGTAGTTGGCATAGTATTTGTGGCTTGGCCACCGTTCATATTTTTTCATACATGTCACGCTATATCACTTCACATCCCGGTACACTGCCGGAGGCATTCATATAGAGTCATATTTTGTTCTAGTATCGAGTTGTAATTCTTGAGTTGTAAGTAAATAAAAATGTGATGATCATCATTATTAGAGCATTGTCCCATGTGAGAAAAGGATGATGGAGACTATGATTGCCCCACAAGTCGGGATGAGACTCCGGACTTAAATTAAAAAAAGAGAGGACAAAGAGCCCAAAAAAGAAAAGAAAAAAGAAGAAAAAATGAGAGAAAAAGAGCGAAGGGACAATGCTACTATCCTTTTACCACACTTGTGCTTCAAGGTAGCACCATGTTCTTCATGATAGAGAGTCTTCTATTTTATCACTTTCATATACTAGTGGGAATTTTTCATTATAGAACTTGGCTTGTATATTCCAATGATGGGCTTCCTAAAATTGCCCTAGGTCTTAGTGAGCAAGCAAGTTGGATGGACACCCACTTAGTTTTCTTTTGAGCTTTCATACACTTATAGCTCTAGTGCATCCATTGCATGGCAATCCCTACTCACTTGCATCGATATCAATTGATGGGCATCTCCATAGCCCATTAATTTGCCTAGTTGATGCGAGACTTTCTCCTTTTTGTCTTCTCCTCACAACCTCCACCATACTCTATTCCACCTATAGTGCTATATCCATGGCTCACACTCATGTATTGCGTGAAGTTGAAAAAGCTTTAGAACATTAAAAGTATGAAACAATTGCTTGGCTTGTCATCGGGGTTGTGCATGATAAATACTTTGTGTGATGAAGATAGAGCATGACAAGACTACATGATTTTGTAGGGATAACTTTCTTTAGCCATGATATTTCGAGAAGACATGATTGCTTTCTTAGTATGCTTGAAGTATTATTGTTTTATGTCAATATTAAACTTTTTTTTTTGAATCTTATGGATCTGAACATTCATGCCACAATAAAAAAATTACATTGATAAATATGTTAGGTAGCATTCCACATCAAAAATTCTGTTTTTATCATTTACCTACTCGAGAACGAGCAGGAATTAAGCTTGGGGATGCTTGATACGTCTCCAACGTATTTATAATTTTTTATTGTTCCATGCTATTATATTATCCATCTCGGATGTTTTATATGCATTAATATGATATTTTATATCATTTTTTGGGACTAACCTATCAACCTAGTGCCCAGTGACAGTTGCTGTTTTTCCTTGTTTTTGTCTTCTATAGAAAATCAATACCAAACGGAACGAAACTTTTTGAGGATTTTTCTTGGACCAGAAGACAACTACGGAGCTTCGGGAAGAGGTCAGAAGACCCACGAGGGAGCCACAAGCCCTATGGGCGCACCGGGGGGCACGCCCCCTAGGCTTGTGGGCCCCTTGCAGACCTCCTAACCCTAATCTTGGCTCCATAAATACCCAAATATTCTCCGTTTATCAGGGGGCACACAAAAAATACATTTCCGCCACCGCAAGCTTCTGTTCTCCTGAGATCCAATCTTGGGCCTTTTCTGGCACTCTGCCGGAGGGGGATTCGATCACGGAGGGCCTCTACACCAACCTTGCTTCCCTTCCGATGATGTGTGAGTAGTTTACCACAGACCTACGGGTCCATAGCTATTATATGGCTTCTTCTCTCTCTTTGATCTTCAATACAATGTTTTCCTTGATGTTCTTGGAGATCTATTCGATGTAATCTTCTTTTGCGGTGCGTTTGTTGAGATCTGATGTATTGTGGATTTATAATCAGATTATCTATGAATAGTATTTGAGTCTTCTCTGAACTCTTCTATGCATGATTAAGATAGCTTTGTATTTCTCTCCGATCTATCGATTTGGTTTGGCCAACTAGATTGGTTTTTCTTGCAATGGGAGAGGTGCTTTGTTTTTGGTTCAATCTTGCGGTGTCCACACCCAGTGACAGTAGGGGTAGTGAGGCATGTATTTGTATTATTGCCATTAAGGATAAAAAGATGGGGTTTTACCATATTGATTGGATCTATCCCTCTACATCATGTCATCTTGCTTAAGGCGTTACTCCGTTCTTGTTAATTTAATTCACTAGATGCATGCTGGATAGCGGTCGATGTGTGGAGTAATAGTAGTAGATTAAGGCAGGAGTCAGTCTACTTGTCACGGACGTGATGCCTATATTCATGATCATTGCCTTAGATATCGTCATAACTATGCGCTTTTCTATAAATTGCTCAACAGTAATATGTTCACCCACGTATGTGTTCTATCAAGAGAGAAGCCTCTAGTGAAAACTATGGCCCCCGGGTCTATTTCTCATTATATATTTTCAGATCTATAAAACCGAAAACCAAAAAATACCTTGATGCAATTTATTTATATTTACTTTGTTGTGACTTTTATTTATCTTTTATATCTATCTCTATTAGATCTCACTCTTGCTAGTGACCGTGAAGAGATTGACAACCCCTTTTTCGCGTTGTGTGCAAGTGTTTGTTAGTTTGTGCAGGTGCATCTATTGGGGAGTTGCTTGTACCTCCTACTGGATTGATACCTTGGTTCTTAACTAAGGGAAATACTTATCTCTACTTTGCTGCATCACCCTTTCCTCTTCAAGGGAAAAATCAATGCAAGCTCAAGAAGTAGCATCACCATACCTATTTATTATGGCATTTCCATAGCCATTCCGAGATATATTGCCATGCAACTTCCACTGTTCCGTTATTATGACACACATCATCATTGTCATATTGCTTTGCATTATCATATAGCTGACATAGTATTTGTGGCTCAGCCATCATTCATCATTTTAATACATGTTACGCTAGATAATTGCACATCCTGGTACACTGCCAGAGGCATTCATATTGGGTCATATTTTTTCTAGTATCAAGTTGAAATTTTGAGTTGTAAGTAAATAGAAGTGTGATGATCATCATTATTCATTATTAGAACATTGTCCCAAGTGAGGAAATAAAGAGAGGCAAAAAAGAGCCCAGAGAAAAAGAGGCCAAAAAGAGCCCACCAAAAAATTAGAGAAAAAGAGAGAAGGGGAAATGTTACTATCTTTTTCCACACTTGTGCTTCAAAGTAGCACCATATTTTTCATATAGAGAGTCTCCTATGTATTCACTTTCATATAACTAGTGGCAATTTTTCATCATACAACTTGGCTTGTATATTCCAATGATGGGCTTCCTCAAATGCCTGAGGTCTTCTAGAGCAAGGAAGTTGGATGCACACCCACTTAGTTTTCATTTTGAGCTTTCATACACTTATAGATCTTAGTGCATCCGTTGAATGGCAATCCCTACTCTTTGCATTGACATCAATTGATGGGCATCTTTATAGCCCATTGATTAGCCTCGTCGATGTGTGACTTTCTCCTTTTTTGTCTTCTCCATATTAATCTCTACCACCATACTCTATTCCACCCATAGTGCTATATCCATCGCTTGTGCTCATGTATTACGTGGGGGTTGAAAAAGTTGAAGCGCGTTAAAAAGTATGAACCAATTGCTTGGCTGACACCACGGTAATGCATGATTTATACTTTGTGTTAAGAAGATGAGCATGACAAGGCTATATGATTTTGTAGGGATAGCACTCTTTGGCATTTATTATGGAAGGCATGATTGTTTGTTGGTATGCTTGAGTATTGATGTCTTTATGTCCAATCATAGACTATTGCTTTGAATCATTCGGATTAAATATTCAGACCATAAAAGAAAGATTACATGATGAACATGGTAGGTAGCATTCCACATCAAAAATTCTATTTTTATCATTTACCTACTCGAGGACGAGTAGGAATTAAGCTTAGGGATGCTTGATACGTCTCCAACGTATCTATAATTTTGATTGTTCCATGATATTATAGTATCAATCTTGGATGTTTATATGCAATTATATATCATTTTTTGGGACTAACCTATTAATCTAGTGCCTAGTGCCAGTTGTTGTTTTTTTGCTTGTTTTTGGCTTTTCAGAAAATCAATATGAAACAGAGTCCAAACAGAGAAAAAAACCTTGGATTAATTTTTTCTGGACCATAAGTGACCCTAGAAGGTTCGGGAGAAGACCTGAAGGGCCACAAGGGAGCGACAAGCTCGGGAGGTGCGCCCCCCAGGCTTGTGGGCCCCTCGTGGTACCTCTTGACCTAATTCCACCTCTATAAATTCCCAAATATTCCCAATACATCAGAGAGCCACCCAAAATACCTTTTCCGCCGCCGCAAGTTTCTGTTCTTCTGCGATCCTATCTGGAGGCTTTTCCGGTACTCTGGCGGAAGGGGAATCGACCACGGCCAGCTTCTACATCAACCTTGCTACCCTTCCGATGATGTGTGAGTAGTTTACCACAGACCTGCGATTCTATAGCTAGTAGCTAGATGGCTTCTTCTCTCTCTTTGATCTTTAATACAATGTTCTCCTCGATGTTCCTAGAGATCTATTCGATGTAATATTCTTTTGTGGTGTGTTTGTTGGGATCCGATGAATTGTGGATTTATGATCAGATTATTCTTGAGAAATATTTGAGTCTTTTCTGAATTCTTATATGCATGATTATTATAGCTTTGTATTTCACTCCGATCTATCCCTTTGGTTTGGCCAACTAGATTGATTTATATTGCAATGGGAGAGGTGCTTTGTAATGGGTTCAATCTTGCGGTGATCTATGTCCCAGTGACTGAAAGGGACCAGAAACGTATTTTTATTGTTTCCATTAAGGGGAAAACGACGGGGTTTATTCATATTGGTTGGATTTACTTTGTCTACATAATGTCATCTTGCTTAAGGCATTACTCTGTTTCTTCTGAACTTAATACTCTAGATGCATGCTGGATAGCGGTTGATGGGTGGAGTAATAGTAGTAGATGTAGGCAGGAGTCGGTCTACTTGTCTCAGACGTGATCCATATATACATGATCATTGCCTTGAATATCATCATAACTATGCGCTTTTCTATCCTAAACAATAATTTTTTTACCCACCGTATGCTTTTTGTTCAAGAGAGAAGCCTCTAGTGAAAACTATGGCCCCTGAGTCTACCTTTACCATATATTAAAATCCAAAAATACCTTGATACAATTTATTTACCATTCTTTTATTTTGTGTTTTTGTTTATCTATCTACCATTATCAGATTTGATCCTTCCAAATAACTGCCAAGGGGATTGAGAACCCTCTTGATCGCGTTGGGTGCAACTATTTGTTCTTTTGTGTGTAGGTATTGTTCACGAGGTTTCGTGTGGTTCTCCTACTGGATTGATAACCTTGGTTCTTAACACAGGGAAATACTTAACTCTATTGTACTGCATCATCCTCTCCTCTTTGGGGAAATCCCAACACAGCTCACAAGTAGCTCCTGTGCACTAGTCTGGGGTGCTAAAGGACCCCTACTTTAGTAAACCGACTCTAGGAAAAGTGATTCAAATTATCACTGATCAAACTTATGCACTATGCTAGAATTCACACTTCATAAATTATTTCTTTTATCATTTACCTACTCAAGGATGCGCAAGAGTTATGCTTGGGGATGCTAATACGTCTCCAACGTATCTATAATTTATGAAGTATTCATGCCATGTTAGCAATAATTTTATATGGTTTTGGTGCACTTTTATATGACTTTTATATGATTTTCATGGACTAACATATTAACCTAGTACCCATTGCCAGTTGTTGTTTTCTGCTTGTTTTTGGTTTTCCAGAAAATCCATACCAAATGAAGTACAAACGCGATGAAACTTTATGACGATTTTTTTGGAACATAAGAGACCCCCGAAGCTTCGTGGGAGGACCAGAAGACCCACGAGGTGGTGACAAGGCAACCCGGTGTGCCATTGGGGTGGCCCTGTGTTGTTGCCTTTTGGGCCCCTCATAACTCCTTTTTGCATGATTCCAACGCTGAAAATTATTATAAATAGAGAAACCCCTCAAAATAAACTTAGAACTTCTACTTCGTCACCGCAACCCTCTGTTCCGAAGAAACCCCATCTAGAGGCCTTTTCTAGCACGCTGCTAAAGGGGACATCATCACCAGAGGCCATCTTCATCATCCCAGCGGTCTCCATGACTAGGAGGGAGTAGTTCACCTAAAAATTGCAATGGGGTTTTGTCCTACTATGTATAGTCAAAAAAGGGAGTAGTTCACCCCCAGGGCTGAGGGTATGTACCAGTAGCTATGTGTTTGATATCTCTCACTCGTGTTCTTGATCCGGCACGATCTTGATGGAACCATGGGCTTTGTTAATATAGTTGGATCATATGGTGTTTTTCCCTCTCTATCTTGTTGTGATGAATGTTGTTTCGTCCACAAAGGTAACACGTTCACCGGTTACTATACGTACATGCAGTGAGACAATCAATCTATGCTCTCATTCACATTTCATTCTAGCACTGGGGACTCTAGCCCTATCTATCCCTAGAAGCAAATGGAGTAAGTCCGATGGAACACTTGGATTGTAAAAGATAATTATACTGATAGCCATGGATGAAAAAAAAGCTTGGAAACTAGTTCAAATCAAACTCAAAAGCAACTAGGCAATCCAACTTCCATTGAAGTAGCTTCCCTGGAACTAGCTGCCATTGTATCGGTTGGTGCCATTTCTTCTCTTAGAGGCAGGGCAATAGATTAAGATTAGGCAGTAAGTGAAGGAACTGTAGGGCTTAGGGCTGCGGGTGAGTGCAACTTCAATAGGTTGTCAGGTCCGAGAAGGAATAACCTAAAGCCAGTGATGGAATCTGTACAACCGGCAGGAGCGATTGATCAGATATCGCAGGAAGAGTGAACTAGTAGGCTTCTTGATCCTCCAATCAGTGGTAGTCACCAAGCCCGCACATTCCAATTCGATCATAACATGACTAGTTTCCTAAGGCATGACTTACCTTCCCAGAATAGCAAGCATATCGTAGCTATTTCACATAGTGTCCCGAGATATCAGTAGCTCTAGTCAATGATGGCCTTACTCTTCCATTTCCTTATGTTAAGTGGCAACCTCTTGTTTAAGAGTGTGGAATCCTATTTGTGTATTAGAAGACTATGGTGACCCGTAGATCTTCTATTTCGCCGGAATTCGTTGATTGTCATTTACAATGTTCGTTGTAAGATCACTGAAGGTCCTAAATTGGGAGAGTTTGCTTGCTATCGAACAAATAGTGGAATCTAAAAAATAATGAAATCCATTCACACAAGCTGGACCATTGCCTTCGGCAATGCCCTAATTCCACCTAAACCACGAGGGCTTCTTGTAAGAAGCTCTTGTTTGTGAGAAGCCTATACCAAAATTTCCCCCAAATGGGACAAAAATTTACTGCAACATGTTGCGGCCATTTCATGATACCATGCCAAGTTCCTGAATTTCAGACGAGTTTTGGATTTACTAGAATTTCGAAACCAAGTATCTCAATGTTTGCGGTCGAGCCACGTAGCCGAGGTGTTTGAAATTCATTCCCGTCTCTTGCATGGGACCTAAGCATGCACCAAAGGGCACATATATGATTTTTCAACCCATTTTGGTGCATTGGAGCATGTGCCTATAGTTCAAAGTTGAATTAAGCACATAAAATGCCTAGAAAACTCAGTTAATGTATAAATATTTCCAAACCAACCACGAATAATTCTAAAATTTAACATGACACTCCAATTAGTCTATGTTGCCTCTAAAAAATCAAGTCAAAAAGAGGCAACGAATGTTGTTTCGTCCACACAAAGGTGACACGTTCCCTGCCGGAACCACGAGGGCTTCTTGTGAGAAGCTCTGGTTTGTGAGAAACCTATACCCAAACCTTCCCCAAATGGGAAAAAAATTACCACAGCATGTTGGTGCCATTTCATGATAGCATGCCAAGTTTCATGAATTTCAGATGATTTTTGGATTTACATGAATTTAAAAATAAAGTTTATTAATGTTTGTAGCCGAGCCATGAAGCGGAGGTGTTTGAAATTCATTCCCATTTCTTGCATGGGACCTACACATGCACACAAGGACATATATAATTTTTCTACCCTTTTTGGTGCACTGGAGCATGTGCATGTAGTTCAAATTTGAATTATGCAGATAAAATGCCTAGAAAACTTAGTTAATGTATAATAATGTCCAAACGAACCCCAAATAATTCCAAATTTAACACGACACTCCTACTCGTCTATGTTGCCTCTAGAAAAAAAAATCAAGCCAAGAAGAGGCAACGAATGTCGTTTCATCCAAAAAGGCAGCACATTCCCTACCGGAACCACGAGGCTTCTTGTGAGAAACTCTGGTTTGTGAGAAGCTTATACCCAAACATGCCCCAAATGGGACAAAAAATTTACCCAACGTGTTGGTGCCATTTCATGATACCATTCCAAGTTTCATGAATTTCAGACGAGTTTTGGATTTAGTAGAATTTTAAAACCAAGTATCTCAATGTTTGCGGCCGAGCCACTTAGCTGAGGTGTTTGAAATTTATTCCCATTTCTTGCATGGGACCTAAGCATGCACCCACAGACACATATATGATTTTTCAACCCATTATGGTGCACTGGAGCATGTGCCTGAAGTTCAAATTTGAATTATGCACATAAAATGCCTAGAAAATTTAGTTAATGTATAAAAATGTCCAAACGTACCCCGAATACTTCAAAAATTTAACACGATACTCCTATTGGTCTATGTAGCCTCTAGAAAAAAATCAAGCCAAGAAGAGGCAACGAATGTCGTTTCATCCACAAAGGTGACACATTCCCTACCGAAACCACGAGGCTTCTTGTGAGAAGCTCTGGTTTGTGAGGAGCTTATACTAAAACCTACCCCAAATTGCAAAAAAAATAACCACAGCATGTTGGTGCCATTCCATGATAGCATGCCAAGTTAGGAATTTCAGACGAGTTTTGGATTTACTAGAATTTCAAAACCAAGTATCTCAATGTTTGCTGCTGAGCCACAATGCCGAGGTGTTTGAAATTCATTCCCATTTCTTGCATGTGACCTAAACATGCACACATGGACACATATATGATTTTACAACCCATTTTGGTGCACCAAAGCATGTGCGTGTAGTTCAAATTTGAATTATGCACCTTAAACGCCTAGAAAACCCAGTTAATGTATAAAAATGTCCAAAAGAATCCTGAATAATTCCATTTTTTCATGACACTCCTATAGTTGCATATTCACTGCAGATAAACATTCTAGCCATTCAAACACCATCCTCTACCGTTGTGACCCCATTCTGTATTTCAAATCAAAACAAAAAATAATGTACATCACACACAGTTTATTATCATGAACCATGTGAGATGCACTAAAAATATCTTGGAGCATCGTCTTATATGGCTTACATGATATGGTTCATTTGCTACAATCCATAGCTGGCATGTCAAGCACACTAGCTCCCCAATTATCATTTTACTATTCAATCATCATGGGTCAAAGATGGGGACGTGGACCCATGTCGTGAGGGAACTTCGGTGGCCCACGCTGGCGAGAGCACGGCTGCACCCGCCTTGAGTGTGCTCACAACCTGCATTAGCGCGGCCACAATCTATGGCCGAGCGGCTGCGTGAGCAAAAATGGTAGCTGCTGCAGCTCAGATGGTGGCAGCAACATCTGCGACGGGGATAGCAAATGGCGTGAGTGGCACAGCAGCTGTCCGATCCATGGTGGCCGCCTTAGCCCTGATGGAGGCCGCCCATGCCCAGCTCTTGGTGGTCACCGCACAAATCGCACAAACCTTCTCTGACAACGGTCGGCTATCCACGGCCGAAGAGTTAGCTATCACCGAGAGCGTTCGAGCAGTCGTGCATTCGTTCGCAGCATACCTTGCCCAGATGGAGCCTATCCAAGCCCAGCTCGCGGTCGCCCATGCCCAGCTCATGCCGGCCTTTTCCAAAAAGATGGCGGACGCGGATGGTGATATGCTTGCCGAGTATGTTGTGATGGATGCCAAGGAGTGATGCGGAGCATCCTACGATCATCCCCATGTACACTACGACTACTTCTCGAGCCCCAAGTGGACATACGACGAGACCTCAAACATATGCCATTAGACATAAGGTGAACCCGCTCCTAAATGCTTCCCCTTTCCATTCATGCGAGACATGGTTGCTACCTAATGCAAGGACACTACATGTGCTCAGGAACCGAGGAGACGACCATGGAAATGCTCATGATGATGGACAAGTCCTCAAGTACATGGATGAAGGAGCACGACGAGAGGAACTGGAGAAAGGTTACATGACCCAGAAATTCGGCCCTGGCCCGGACATCTGGCCCATGGAGATCCCAACCACAGCAGCAGCTGAGTCGCAGAGCGCCTACAGGCACCGAACATCCGGTCCACGCCCAGACATCTGGCCCGACGCCCGGAAATCCGGCCCCTCCTATACAGAGAGCACCCAAAGTTCGACCTCGCTAGCCCGGAAATCCGACCCCTCCTATACAGAGAGCACCCGAAGTGATAGCTCATTTGTATGTGAGCTTTGCTCCTACTTACTCTTCTCTTGAGAGAGAGAGAGACCACTCCCACGGAGTTCAAGACCTCCATGTGAGAAGATCCCTAGTGGATTCAAGACCCCATCTAGGGAAGATCCTTCTAGGGTTCAAGACCTCAACTCCTTCTTGGATTGGGATGAACTAGCTACCATGTATCCTCCCTTGTCGACTTTGGATTGTGTATCTCTCGTGTGTATGTGGATCTAGCACATGTGTAATCGAATCTCATTGATTTGAGTGTTTCCTCTCGTTTTCCCTCTTGTGTGCTCTTCGGGAATCCCCCTCCAAATCGTGAAAGATCGGCCCTAGGGTTCCACCCTCACTACTGCAGGATGCTGCTAACGCGACACTATGATCAGAGACCCTTTGACGAAACTGTGTGTGATGCATTAATCGTAAACGGTGATGTAAAAAAACCGTCAAAAAAGAAGGAAAATGTTTGCGATGAAGGATACATCAAACACGGTTCAAATTTTACTTGCGTGTACGATGCGGGGCATACAGTTCGGTTCAATTAACTGTTTGCGATGAGGCAGAACAAAAGAAACGGGCAGCCAGATGAAGGCGTGTGCGATATACAGCATATAGTTCACTCGGATAAACTGTTTGTGATGAGGCGGAACAACAGAAATGGGAAGCCAGATGAAGGTGTGTGTGATATACGGCATAAAGTTCACTCGGATGAACTATTTGTGATTAGGCAACACAAAAGAAACGGTTAGACAGATCAAGGTGTGTGCGATATACGGCATACGGTTCACTCGGATGAACTGTTTTCGATTAGGCAACGCAACAGAAATGGTTCAGCCAGATCAAGGTGTGTGCAATGGAGGGCATACAATTCATTCTGATAAACTGTTTGTGTTGAGCCAAGAGAACAGAAATGTTTCACATAAACAAGATGTGTGTAATACGCGGCAAACATCCAATTAAATAGGTGGCTAGTACACACATGACATTTCCACACACCAAAGTAAACTATTACATGCATAATTAACTAAGATAAACGATCATCTGATCATCATCTACTTCTTGTGCTAGCTCGATGTTCCTTCTATGCTAAGTTTCCATTAATTGATGGCATTTTATGAACACGCCACCATTTCCTGCCATTTCCTCACCGGTTTCCCGCCACCCAGCGATATTGTGCATAAACCTAGGCGGCGCGCGACGCACGAAGGCAACAAGCGCAGCCTGTAGCACATCCACCTTTTCCAAGCATGCCAACCCACCAAAGCGTTGCCTCTGCCATCAACCTCGTTGACGAGGAAAACGAGAAGGCGCCACGGCCCGTCGAGGTCGAGGCGCTCCCCGGCAACGCAATGGACGACGCCGTGATGCGCGTCATCGCCAGGGTTGAGCAGACCCTTGGCGCATGGCGCTTCAGCGCCGCAGATCAAGATAGGCATGTCAGCGCCGAGAGGCTGCAACTCGCCGCACAACATGATCGATGGCACGCTGCAGAGCAAGCTAGGCGCATCCATGCCGATAGGCTTTGGCTCGCCGCACGGCGAGACCATTGGAGCGCCACAGAGCAAGAGGCGCGGTGCGCCGCACAGCAAGAGCGGATCCATCGGCGCTTGCCTGCTGTCGACTGGGCATCGCAGCTGGGTACACGTCCCGTCAGTACCCCCATTCCTTGCCAGGAGTGGGCAGAGGCCCTCTGCACTGTACTTGCACCAGAGGTCGGCCGCGTCGTACTTTCACCAGATGCCCGTCGCGCCATTCGCATGGGTCGCGCCGTTCGCCTTGTCGCGACCCGCTCGATGCCAACGCGCTGGTTGCTAGGCTCGACCACCTCCTTGGCCCAGGTGTCCACCTGGGCACACCTGGGCACAGTAGAGGAACATGGCCGTCACATCCTCGAGCTGGTGATCTCCGATGAAATAGCCAACTTGGAGCTCGAGATCGCGCTCCAGATGTACCGCGAGCGTGTCAACCGCTTGGACGAACGCCTGCACGAGTTCAGGTAGAGCCAAGAGCTACCGTAGGCAAGGGCTGCTGGTCATGGTCTCATGGACGTGTTTTATTTCGTTGAGTCGTTTCGACGTGGATCGCTATGTATTCACAGCAATCATAATATTACTCTGTTTCAATGTGTGTACTCTATTTTCCGTTCTTATATGTTCTGTTTCAATGTGTGTATATATGCTTTCCATTCTATATATGTGGATGATAACAGCTAGATACAAATTATTATACAAAAACAGATAGAAAATGGAATTCATAATATATATATTAGTTGTTCATTAGTTCATCACAGAATATATATAATATCATCACATATACGTGATGATACTTAACTACTAGGTACAATGCATAAAATTGGAAACAAACAATACTAAAACTAATAATCCCTCCTGGGGGCAGTATTTCGGCAGCCCCTTGCCAGCAGTTCCCTGGTGCACGGCATCTTCCCAGCGCGGAGGCAGTACTCCGTCTCCTCCGCCTCGCAGCGCTTGACGTACCGATCTGCCTCTTGCTGGCGGACGAGCACGAACGATCTTGCCATTTCGTTGGGCGCCCACCAGAGCTCCTCGTCGGTGGCACGCTGGAGCTTATCGGCCCACCTCCACGTAGCGATGAGGTGCCTAGCGCCTTTGACCTTCCTCGCGAAGTACCCGTCCTCGTACACCTCCTCCGCACGACGACGCGCCCACCCCCAAAGCTCCACCGCCTCCTTTTTCCAGGCGGCATCACGAGCTTCACAGGCCGCCTGGTACCTAGCTTCCTCCTCCACCATCTCCTTCTTGAACGCCACTTGGCTGGCTTTCTCAGCCGGTGGCAGCGACTTCCACAGACAAAGATTGTACTGGCCCCAAAACCAATCCAAAGTTGGGGGGTCCGGTGCAACCTCGTCCGGCGGCGCGTAGGGGTCCTCCTCGTCGCTGCTCTTCGACTGAGCGTCCTCAGGGGCCGGCGACTCCTTGTCGGCGCGTGGGCAGATCGGCGGCGCCATGGCAGAGATTTGAGAGAGAGAGAGAGGGCGAGCGAGGGGAGGATGTAGATGAGAATGCAGGCGGGATGACGTGAGCAAGGTAGTATTTATTGGCGACCAGAATCTAGATCGACGGGAACAGGACACATGCCGGTCGCTGGAATTTACAAGTACTGTAGTTTGAATTACACATGATTCCCGCAGCAAAATCCGTGTGTGAACTTAATAGCTGACGGTTTCCAATACAGAACCATGTTTGATTAATAACCCGTGCCACTCACCTTCCAAACCTCGAGGCGCGAAGTAGAGTGCCAATCGTGTGGGGGCCGGTTGTCTTGCCAGATCTTTACATTTTCTTTTTTGAACACCAGATATTTACATTGTCTGATGATTTTTTAATTTTTTAGAATTTAAATGCCATGGCACTCCATGCATGTGTCCAAGCCGTGACACCAATATGTTTGAAAATTCGTTCCAATTTACTTCACATGGAATTAACTCGCACACAAGTACACAAATATTTTTTTCAAACTGTTATGGTTAGCCACTGCATGTAGATGTAGTTCAAATTTGGATTACGGTCATTAAATGGCTAGAAAATCACTTAAATGTCTTAAAAAGGTCAAATGACCCCTGAAATTTTCCAAATTTTGACATGACAGTTGTATTAGTGCATGTTAGCTGCAGAGTTTTTTTGAAGCCCATAAGAGGAAGCTATCGACCGTTCATCATCAAACATGCATCATTCCCTCTCCAAACCACGAGCCTTCTAGAGAGTTGCTATGGTTTGTGTCCAAACTTTCGTCAAATAGGCCAATTATTTTACCACATCATCTTGGTGGCATGACATTACATCAAGCAAGGTTTCATGTGTTTCTGATCTTTTTTTTTGGAATTTGAATGGCATGGCGTTCCATGCATGTGTGTCCAGACCGTGACACCAATATGTTTGAAAATTCCCTCCAATTTACTGCACAAGGAATTAACTCGCACACAAGTACACAACAACATGATTTTTCAAATCGTTATGGTTAGCCGTTGCATGTAGAAGTAGTTCAAATATGAATTACGATCATTAAATGGCTAGAAAATCACTTAAATATCTTTAAAAGGTCAAATGACCCCTAGAATTTTACAAATTTTCACATGACAGTTGTATTAATGCACGTTAAATGTAGAAAAAATTTGAAGGCAATAAGAGGAAGCTATCTCATGTTCGTCATCAAACATACATTGTTCCCTCTCGGAAACACGAGCCTTCCAGTGAGTTTCTACGGTTTGTGAGGGGTGTGTGTCCAAACTTTCGTCAAACAGGCCAATTTTTTTACCACATCAACTTGGTGGCACGACATTACATCAAGCAAGGTTTCATGTTTTTCAGATCATTTTTTAATTTTTTGGAATTAAAATGCCATGGCACTCCATGCATGTGTCCATGCCGTGACACCAATATGTTTGAAAATTCCTTCTAATTTACTGCACATGGAATTAACTCGCACACAAGTACACAAATATGATTTTTCAAACCGTTATGGTTAGCTGTTGCATGTAGATGTAGTTCAAATTTGAATTATGGTCATTAAATGGCTAGAAAATCACTTAAATGTCTTTAAAAGGTCAAATGACCCCTAGAATTTTCAAAATATTCACATGACAGTTATATTAGTGCATGTTAAATGTAGAAAAAATTTGAAGGCCGTAAGAGGAAGCTATCTCCCGTTCGTCATCAAACATGCATTGTTCCCTCTCGAAACCACGAGCCTTCTATTGCGTTACTCTGGTTTGTGAGGGGTGTGTGTCCAAACTTTTGTCAAACAGGCCATTTTTTACCACATCATCTTGGTGGCATGACATTACATCAAGCAAGGTTTCATGTTTTTCCGATCATTTTTTAATTTTTTGGAATTAAAATGCCATGGCACTCCATGCATGTGTCCATGCCGTGACACCAATATGTTTGAAAATTCCTTCTAATTTAGTGCACATGGAATTAACACGCACACAAGTACACAAATATGATTTTTCAAACCATTATGGTTAGGTGTTGCATGTAGATGTAGTTCAAATTTGAATTACGGTCATTAAATGGCTAGAAAATCACTTAAATGTCTTTAAAAGGTCAAATGACCCCTCAAATTTTCCAAATTTTCACATGATAGTTGTATTAGTGCATGTTTAATGTAGAAAAAATTTGAAGGCCGTAAGAGGAAGCTATCTCCTGTTCGTCGTCAAACATGCATTGTTCCCTCTCGGAACCACGAGCCTTCTAGTGAGTTGCTCTAGTTTGTGAGGGGTGTGTGTCCAAACTTTTGTCAAACATGCCAATTTTTTTACCACATCATCTTGGTGGCATGACATTACATCAAGCAAGGTTTCATGTGTTTCTGATCTTTTTTTATTTTTTGGAATTTAAATACCATGGCACTCCATGCATGTGTCTGAGGCGTGAGACCAATATGTTCGAAAATTTCTTTCAATTTACTGCACATGGAATTAACTCGCACACAAGTACACAAATATGATTTTTCAAACCGTTATGGTTAGCCGTTGCATGTAGATGTAGTTCAAATTTGGATTACGGTCATTAAATGGCTAGAAAATCACTTAAATGTCTTAAAAAGGTCAAATGACCCCTGAAATTTTCCAAATTTTGACACGACAGTTGTATTAGTGCATGTTAACTGTAGAAATTTTTTGAAGCCCGTAAGAGGAAGCTATCGCCCGTTCGTCATCAAACATGCATTGTTCCCTCTTGGAACCATGAGCCTTCTAGTGAGTTGCTTCGGTTTGTGAGGGGTGTGTGTCCAAAATTTCGTCAAACATGCCAAATTTTTTACCACATCATCTTGGTGGCATGACATTACATCAAGCAAGGTTTCATGTGTTTCTAATCTTTTTTTTAATTTTTTGGAATTTAAATGCCATGGCACTCCATGCTTAATTGTGTCATAGCCGTGAGACCAATATGTTTGAAAATTCCTTCCAATTTACTGCACGTGGAATTAACTCACACACAAGTACACAAAATATGACTTTTCAAACCGTTATGGTTAGCTGTTGCATGTACATGTAGTTCAAATTTGAATTACGGTCAATAAATGGCTAGAAAATCACTTAAATGTCTTAAAAGATCAAATGACCCCTGAAATTTTCCAAAATTTGACATGACAGTTGTATTATTAGTACTACAAATTTTCTCGTACATTTAAAACACCATCCATTGCCACTTTACTCCAAATTCGTCTTTCACAGCTAATAAAAAATATCAACAACATCACACACAGTTTTTTGTAGGAACCGTTTGCGATGAAAATTCGTGGGTCTATTTAAGTATTCCTCCTTAAGCTTCGCCGGCTTGTCTGCTCCAGTGCCGGCAGCCCCCGAATCCACAAATCCCAATCCCCATTCCCGCAACCCCTTCTTGCAAAGATGACGCCGTGGAAACGCTTCGTGAAGGCCCGTATGGTGGCCGCGTCCTCCCCGAGCGCCGCCGCCTGCGCCGAGAGCGCGGCCGCCTACGCCGAGAGTGCCACCGCATCCGCATTGAGTGTGGCCCCATCCGTCGATAGGGCATCTGCGGCAGCCGACAGGGCAGCTGCAGCAGCCGAGACGGCTGCAGCTACTGCTGTGATGGCGGCTGCAAACGCCGAGAGTGCGCGAGCTGCTGTCCGTGCCGTAGATGTCGCCCTGGCCCGGGTCGAGGCCATCCATGCCAAGATCGAGGACGCACACGCCAAGATATTCCAGGCCACCTCAGAATCCAGCATGCAACCCACGTCCGAAAAGGCGGCGGTGGCCATGGAGCACATGCTTCCTCATGAGATCGCCAAGCGGGAGCTGGAGATGCAAGAGGCGGCAGAGATCGAGGAGCGCCGGGAGGAGGCGTTGCGCGTGGCCGAGGTCGAGGTAGAGAAGAGTCTGTCCATCGAGGAATCGGCGGTGGAGTACCAACGCGAGCTCTGGCGCAGCCATTACTACGAGTACTACAACCTTGAGGGTGGCGCCGAGGACGAGGATGCGGTCGACTTCAGCAGGGAGGACGCGGAGTCCACCAACGGCGGCATGTTGCCAGGACAAGTCATCGACGTCTCATCTCACACCGGCGATGCATAGGCCGGCGTGGCGGCGGCTTTGTTAAAATTATTCGTACTTAGGCTTTGTTTTTAATGCTGGTCTTTTGTTAGAGCAATGATTAGGTCAACAGGCTCTGTTTAATTACTAAAATTGCTTGATTCAGTAAGTGTGGTATGTGTGCTGTACGCTCTTTTGTGTGCCCAAATTAGCAAGCAATGTTAAATTATGCAATGACGTGGATGAGGACAATACCCAAAGAAATTTCCACGAAAATTTGAATTATCAAACTCATCCCATGTGTGTAAAGCAGAAGAATCGTTTGCGATGCACACAATCGTTCGAATTGAATGGTGTCTGGCGGCACCGCGCGCAAAGTTTCCCTCCACATTTCAAATTTTTTGGCCTACCGCTGAAATATCTACCACGCCCCCCCTTCCCCACCCCCTTTTCTCCCCGACCACAAGTCACATTTCCCCTGCTTCCTCCTTCCTTCATTCCTTCCTAAGCTATAGCCGCTTCCTCGCTCTCGCCGTCTCGCATCCTACCGCCGGGGTCGCCATGGTCTTCTTTAATGACCTCTCCAGTGGTTCCTCCTCCTCCAACGACTCCTTCACCACCCGGGTATGCCTCTCTTCTCTATCTCGGGCTATGACTTGGAATGAAGGATTTTAACCCGGCGGTCGATTTGAGTCATTTCTTCCTCTTGTAGCTCCCTAGGACCATCAGTTGCAATGAATGGAGTGGGGTGGCTGAAGATCTGTCTGCTCGTTGTCACCATCAATCTCTATGCGTGAAGTTAGTTGCGTTTGAATCTGCGGACAGTGGGAGGAAGTTTCTGGCATGTGCAGAGAAGGTTAGCCCCACTTTCGTTGTTACAAATCATTTGTTAGATGTGATTCAGACACTGTCACTGTCCCAACCCATTCATACCACACCTTCAACCAAACGCATTCTAAGACAGTGTCACAGTTTATACCTAGTATCTAAAAATGTTACCATCTCATCAGCGGTGCCATTAGAAAATTATTTGGCACCGCTTCAGTAGTTTGTGCAGCCAACTTTGGTCCACACATCTGAGCAGCCAAGTAGTAAAATACTAAATCTTTATGGCACGAAGGAACTAGGCATCGGCGCAACTAGGTGCTCCGGAGTTTGGGTCCCTGATTTTTTTCCGCTGCATCGGCTCGCCAGTGCAGGGCACTGGTGTGAAATGTAGCAACGGTTGTCTTTACACTAGTTTTGGCATACATAGTAGACGGCCTTAGTGCTATTAGTCCTATGTTACTAAATTTGTGCATGTACACACCTGTTAGTATCAATTTGCTGTCATCCAAACACTGTCGCTGTGCTGTTGCAGTTATATTTAGCTTTCTCATAAAATGTTCAAGTTGTTAGTTATAGTACATGAGTAAGAACTTGTAGCGTTGTTGTAGTTAATTATAGCTTCTGATGTTTCAGAATTTGGTTGTTGCCTCAGTAGCAATTAATTCATTTGCACATTGATCTTTTTGAGAAGATATGTCATAATTAACCTGTTTCTTCAGTTTTTCAAAATAAGTATTGGTGATTTTCTATGTTGCTAGAAACCCATTTCCCCTACAATTATTACTGATCTAGTTTTAAATATTATAGGACGAATGGAAGTGTTCTTACCTGGAGTGGGTTGATCAAGAGTGGCCACAGTCTTTGAAGATGTGCCTAGCAAAGCTCTGGAGCATGTATGAGGAAGAGAACAGAGGTAGGCTTAGAGAAAGTGTTGTCAACACTGAAGAATATTTGAAGATGAGGGATAAAAAGAGGAAGGTGGAGAATGAGCTCAGATTTTTTAAATCAGACTTTGCTAAGATGGTGTTGGCGAAGGTGGAGGCACTTTCCTAGTTGACCAGTGCAAAACAGGTTCTTACTGAACTGAAAGCAGAGGTGGATAAGACTAGCCTGGATGATCTCGATTAGGGAAATGAATATATTGTTCTAATATTGTTCTTATGGAGCTGGACTAGCTATATGCTGTACTGTGCTATTTTCAGGTAGCTATTGTACTGTGATGTTAAAATATATTTATGTGCCTGATATGAAATTGGCAAATAGCTGTTCGATATGAAATGTGAATTTGCGTAATACTGAAATTATTAATTGTAAACTAATAAACCTGTTAAATGGGTCATGGAACTTTGCAAACGGCTCTAGCAGTAAAAGCGCTTGTGATGGATAGCCCAATGCCACACAGTTTTCTTCATCAAATCATGTGTGATGTAGTTGAATAAAAGCAAACGGTTAACCGAGGCAGAGCGTGTGTGATAGTTACACCTATCACACACGAGCCTATACATAAAACTATGTGGGATGTACATACGAACGGAAACGTTTTCCCTGGATTGACTGTGTGGGATGTACATATGAACGGAAATGTTTTCACTGGATTGACTGTGTGGGATATACATAAGAACGGAAACATATTCCTTGAATTGACTGTGTGGAATGTACATAACAAACGGAAACGTTTGTTTGGGACTGACTGTGTGGGATGTACTTACGACTGGAACCGATTGGGCCTGTATAATCGTATTTGATCGCTCACCCGTCGCACACGACCTCATTTTTTCGAGCGTGTGTGCCAGGAGAGCCCATCCCCGACGGTTTCTGGGTCGTGTGGGAAGGACCCCCCTATCGCAGTCACTCACTAGGCGACGGTTCAGAACGCCGTCACTGAAAGGGGTTAAAAACCGTTTGTATAGCACCTCGCTGTACCAGTGCCTACATCATCTTGGTATCATGAGCCACATTGATCACGAATTTGGAGTCTCCCCCATAGTTTTCTAGCCTAATTTTACTTTGATTTTGTCCTAATTTCGAAAAACCCCACCAAAAATAGCCCCAATTTTTTTGTGATTTGTTGGTTGGATGAAGTTTTGTTGGATTTGATGCATGGATTTGCTGTGTTACTCGTAGATCAAGCTTCCCTCATCTTTTCCCCACTTTCCATCCATGAAATCATCTCAATTTTGAGCTTGGAATCATCAATTTCCGCCCCCAATTCAAAAATTTCCACCCCAAACAAGATCTGGAATCGTCGGGCCGGACATCCAGGCCACAGGCCAGACATCTGGGCCATCGGGCCGGATATCCGGGTCCCCGGTCAGACATCCGACTCCTTGAGCGCAAAATCACACGCGGTTCTGGATAGAGGGTCCCGGAAATCCGGCCTCGACCCCGGACATCCGGCCCCTGGAGCATCAGCCTCCAGTGTTTCACCGTTTTGTCCATAACTAATTCATCCGAAGTCCGATTTTGACGTTCTTTAGCTCGTTTTGAAGCTATTAACATCCCCCATCACACAAAAATACTACCAACATCATTTGACGCCATCAAATTTTTGGCACTTTGGCATCTTTGCCTAGGGCTTCCACCATATCATCCGCATTGCCACCACCGACTTCCGCAAGCTAACCAATTTTGTTTCCCATTGCATTTGAGGTTGTTTGAGTTGTGGTTTGTGTCTCCTAAGGTGTTTTGGCTATTTAGGGACCATGCCTTCAACTCTGAAACCGTGTATAGTCCACCATACACATCCGCCACCTTAAGCCATTTTGACCTTATCTCCACCAATAATTCCGCAACCACCACTGCTAATCCGCTACCACCATTTGACATTTGCCTTTGAGATTTTGAGTTTGCGGTTTTTCCGTTTCCTAAGGTGTCTTGGCTAATTAGGAACGGTTCAACATCAAATGCACTGCCTCTCATCATCGCCACGGTCTCGACATCGACAATGACCACTTCATCATTTTTACAACATCAACCGTACATAAGGACGGTAACCTCGACGACACCATTGTATATTCCCTTGCCATTGCATTGTTAACCTCCGAGCCCATTTTGCGTCACTTGCCTATCGAGACTAGCCATTGAGTATTGCCGGCAATGTTACTTATGCACTTTAGTAATACTCGACCCGCACCTTCCATTGCATATATACCATATCATTTTGGTATCCTCATCTTAGTATCATCATATCATCTCTTGTGTCAAAAGATTGTTCGCGCATATACACAATTCCTATCTTGGTTTGTGCATTTCGCATAGTGGCCATAACAAAAAAAAGAGAATATGCTTTTAAGCAAAGAGAAACAAAGAGCTTGTAAGCAATAGCCATAGCAATGCCACATTGCATATCATATACCATTATTGATCATCTTGGATCATCGTGTGTGAAACACCAGAACATCATACATAATAGCATACTTGGGATAGTAAGTTGATACGTTTTGCATCTTATAGGTTGTGCACAATTGTCGTATCCGCCTATTGAGCAATTGTGCTAGCGTCTCTCTTGAGTTGTGCAACACGAGTGTTTTCTGCGGATTCCACATTTTGTGCTCATTCCTTGGTTGCATGACCCTATTTATCCATCTCTGTGTGTGTGTGTGTTTCCGTGTGCCATATTGCTATTGGTCTACCTGTTTCACTTGCTAATTTGTGAATCTCTTTCAACATTATTGACTCTTGCTAACATTTTGCATCAAATTTTTGTGCCACTATCCTCACCAAGCTACTCCGTAAGCCTTGCTTGTGTAGGTGTGATAATTGACAAGATCCGGTACCAATTGTGCTATTTCCATAATACATTATTGAGTGATCATTGATCCATCTTCAACATTGGATAAGGTACATTAGTCTAGTTCTTTCCTTTCTTCCACTCACATTTGCTCGAGTCTTGTGATGGATAGGAAAAGCACATCATCTTCGGTCTTCGACGACAATGATGGGGCGAACAACTATGTCACCAAGAGCCACCTCTTCGGTGCGCAACGAGCTTTGCATCAAGAGAATGAAGCGTTGAACAATCGCAGCGATCTACTCGCCACTGACTTGCGACAATGTGAACTACGTACAAGAGACTACCTCGACCACAAGCTTTCCACACAAATGGGGGAGATCAACAAAAGGTTGTCTACTCAAAAGGCGGAGAACGATGCAAGGATGCAGGAGATTCGTGCCTTGTTGGTCAATCATTCTTCTACACCTTCGTCATCTTCAAGGCAGCGACACTCAGGTCGAACATCTTAGGAGCACCCAGGCGATGCAAGCGCAATTCGTCCATGTCCTCATCTTCGCGACGACCACCATCACATACGTGATCAACATCGTCATGAAGGGCAAGTCACTTCCAAGCAACATGTGTGTGACGACAAAGCATGCAATAAAGCTCAAGCACGACAATGACACCATCAAGATGAAGATGCTCGACACGCGCCAACCTACAAGTCCCAACAAGCTCTACATCAGGCTACGACCAACCTTCATGAGCACAAAAGAAGACCGCGAGACAAGCACCACAAAGAGGAAGCTACGGCTACCACCACCACTTCGGCATCTTCACCAAGTGTTATCAAGGCATCTTCTCCTTTGGATGTATGGCATCTTCGCCTACTTCCCATGAGTACGCCTACATCGACATCATCAAGTCCAAGGCGACCACCTACAAGCGAGGGTGAACTTCCATCTTCGGAAGCCCCTCAAGGAAGATGGCCGAGCATGGGAAATTCCCTTCGGTCATGGAGACGAGCTACGAGGTGCCACATCATATGGGCCTCATACAAGACGACGACAAGACGGTCGAGCAAGGGCCATCCCCTTCGACCACAGCGGCGAGCACAAAACTCTTCAACACCATGAAGATGATGAGGACATGACTACCTTGGATACGACCAAAAATATTGCGTACAAATGTGAGGTGATTTCTAATGCAAACTATGCAATAATTTATTTATGTTATCTAGGACAAAAATACTTCACAGACTTTTGTGCCATGTCTAATTGCAGGTGTATGGGTGCACAATCCACATATGAAGATAAGGGAAAAAGAGAATTTAGGTGTTGTTCAAAAAGTCCCCTCACGTCACTTTTGAGCCAAGAGAAGATAGAGTCCAAGTCTCTCATGTTCTAGACTCAGATTCGGACTGCACAGACATACCTGACTCAAAACGCGAAGATCTCTTTCATCCGGACTCCGAATTGGGTGATTCTTTTTTTGTTGGAAAGTAGATTTTGTGCTCTTTCCAACCCAATTGGATTAACCTTCAAATTCGTCCGGAGCATTGAGATATTGATGAAACAATCCGATGCTGTAGTAGAATCCGAGTCAAACTACAAGTCCAAAGGTGTTGCATCACCTCCACTTGGTCCCATGGGCCTTGTATGACCTAGGGTTAGTATTAGGCTGCCTTGGGACGTCCTCCCACCTCCTTGGCCGCCACCCCTTGCTCCTATATAAGTAGATCAATCTAGTAGCTTTTTCCTTGGGATTTGTTTAGTTAAAAGTTAGCCATTGCAACTTCATGTACTTCGTTTGTGTCCAACGACCAGACCAAGACCGCTTACGGATCCCCACCATTATCAAAACTTCATATATATTCGCAATATTCATATAGCATTATCATATTCTTGCTCATTCTTCAATTGCTTGCAGGAATAGACCTTTGTGGTCAGGCTGATTGTGCTTCCGGCATCGTTGGTAACCTCAGGAGATTGGTTAAGCGATTGCTAAGGCGCAACGTGGGTGCACCTTTGTAGTCGGATCGTCAAAGTCGTCTCCACCAAATCGATAGTTATCATCGCACTGAAAGATCGGGCCCCTCGCCTCTATCAGAAGACGGTGCCCCAATGGGACTCATAATCCGAGTCAAGCGACGAGACCGCACATGAGACCTTCTCTTTGGTCTCCGAGGAGCGCAATGATTTACCACATCCTATGGCATTCACCTTTGGAGGCATTATGGATGAGGAGGTTGAGCATGGGACTATCCCTTCAACCAAGGCGGTGATAGGAGTTGAGCATGGAGACATTTGCACCCACATCTCTCCGACACCCATATATGACGAGATGCCCCAATTGCCATGTGAGGAGAGCCACCACCCCGTGAGTGATATGACTGACTCCACCATATGTGATATTGAGTGCATTTCCTATGAGAGGATAAGTGTGACCACCACTAGCCCCACACATGAGAGCATGCCACACATCCTATGTGAGGTTGAGAGCCATTTGAGTGACTCCACCAACCATATGAGTGAGAGCATCCTAGAGGGAGTGAGTGAGCCACAACACTTAGTGAGTGAGGCAGTTGAGACGGTAATGTGAGGCCACTATGATTTCTAACAACTTAACCTCTACTTCGCGTGTGTTTTCTACTTTGGTGCTAGATCTCCAACAAGACAAAGCGCCAATCCTCGACGAGTTATGGGCAAACCGATGGCCATGATGGAAGATTATGCACCCCCCACTACTGGAATCTGGGTCTTTGCCATCTGCCAGCTCTTTGCCGTCTGCCAGCTGATGGCAAAGAGGCTCTTTGCCGTCTGTCTTCTCAAAGCAGACGGCAAAGAACCAGCTGATGGCAAACAGGGTCTTTGCCATCTGCCAGCTCTTTGTCGTCTGCCAGCAGACGGCAAAGAGTTCTTTGCCATCTGCCAGAAGACGGCAAAGTCCAAAGTGGACCCCACGGGGGTACTGCACTGGGTAGGTCACACGGGCCACTTCTTTGCCGTCTGCTGGCAGACGGCAAAGAAATCTTTGCCGTCTGCCAGCAGACGGCAACCCTCTTTGCCCGTCTGGCTGGCAGACGGCAAAGATTTCTTTGCCGTCTGCTGGCAGACGGCAAAGAGGTAAGAGGGGCCCACAGTTTCACGGCGGTGGCGGTCTAACGGTCATCCATCTCTTTGCCGTCTGCTGGCGGACAACAAAAATTCTTTGCCGTCTGCCAGCAGACGGCAAAGAGAAAAAAACAAAAAAAACACGGCAATGCGGGGGTAATTGGCCCCCCGCGCGCGCGCCCTCCTCCACATCTCTTTCTCCCGCCTCCCCACCCTCTGCCTCCCGCGCAGGCCGCCGCCGCCGCCCCCTCCCCGCAGCCGCCGCCGCCCCTCCCTCACCGCCGCCGCCCGCCCCCCCCCCCCCCCGCCCTTCCTCCACCCACCCTCGTCCGCCGCCCTTCCCCCCCCCCTCCCCCTCCCCCCTCCCCCTCCCACCTCCCCCCCCTCCCTCCCTCCTCCACCTCGCTCCCCCCTCGCCTCGCCTCCCTCCCTCCACCGTCCTCCCCACCCTCGCCTCCCTTCCCTCCAGCCACCGCCGCCCATCCCTCCCCCCGGGTCCCCCCCTGGCCCCCTCGCCCTCTCCACCAGCCGGGCCACTGCCCCTCACCCCTCCTCCCTTCCTCTGTCCCGCTCCCCCTTCCTCCCCTCCTGCCTCCGCTCCGCCGCCGCTCACCGCTCCTCCACTTCCTCTGTCCCTCCCTCCTCCCTCCCCCTCCTCCCCTGCCCTCCCTCACCTCCTCCTCCTCCCCCCCCTCACCCACCCCCAGACACCCCGGCTCACCATCCTCCTTGCCCTCTGCCCCCCTCTGTCCCAGCCCACGGTGCACATCGTTCCCCTCTTTGTTCTTTTTATTTTTTTTTGCATGTATGGATTCGGAGTTGATGGATCTGTGGATGATGGATAGATTGATGTAAGGATGGATGGATAGATGGATGTATGTATGTATACAGGGGCAGTGCAGCATCTGTGGATGGATGTATGTATATGTGATTTGAACAATTTGTAGTTGTTATATGGATGCTAGATGGATGTTATGCTGGTAGATGTATGGATGGAAGATGGATAAATGCTATATAATATGGGTGGATTTATGTATGGATTTTCATTAAAAAAATAGTGTCTTTTTATTCCGTTAGGTTAGATGTTGTTGATTATATTGTTCTGCGGTGCTTATGTTGGATTGTTTTTCATGTGCAGGGATCTTCTCTTCACCTCCAGGAGCACTGTCGGTCCCGTTGCCGTTGTCATCGTCGTTCGACTACCGCCTCTACGGTCTAAGGGTGAGCTCGACTGTCATCTCCTCCCTGACCTTCCCCTATTTGCTCTGTTCCGGTCGTTGTGTCGATGGCTGGAGTTCAGTGCGGTGCAGTCGTTCATGGGTCGTCGAGGAGAGAAAATAAGGAAAAGAATCTCCGAGGGGTCGAGGGTCGTCGAGGGGTCGAGGGGTCGAGTGGTCGAGGGATGACTTTCATTCTGATGGTGCTTCCTTTTGAAAGAGATGAGAGTGAGAGATGAGATGCTCTTGAAGGAAGGATACCGGCTGTTCGTAGGTGGTCGGTCTTTCTCGTCCTCCCCCTCTGTGACCTTCGTAAAGCAGGGGGAGGACGAAAAGACCGACCGTCACCGACGGTCGAAATAACATTGAGAGATGACAGATGTTATAAGAGGAAAGACACCGGCTGTTGTCGTAGGTGGTCGTTGCTCCTCATCTCTTGCTGTGAGACCTTGGTAATGCAGCAAGGGATGGGAGTAACGACCGTCACCGACGGTCAAAATAAACAGGCAAGGAGTGCCCCACCATACATATATACCACCACTTGAGAGGTGAGAGTTGTTGAAGGGAGCATTGACGGAATGAAAGTCAACCCGACACCCCGACACCCCGACCCGACACCCCGTCATATATTTGTGAATTATGAGTTAGGTCATATATTTTCTGATTTAAATGTGCAGTTCTTTCGTTGCTGCGAGGGTCTGGTGTTCGACGACCTCCCCGTGCGTTCGACGAGCTCCGCCTCTGCGTTCGTGGGTGAGCACAAATGACATCTCCTCCTCCCCCCTTCATTTGCTCTGTTTCGGTCTTCATGCCGATGAAACTTGCTAGCTGTAGGTGTCAATCATCAGTATGCGTGACCACTATGCGTCTCCCGTTCGAAAGGGTTACATCTATAAATATGCATTCATTTGCATATTTATAACCGTGATTCTTTCGACTTGTCCAACGTTATCCATGGACAGCCCGAGTATGTGTAGATTGGGTTCATTTTCCCATATGCTCTGCTCCGGATCCGATGCAGAATTTCGTCAGTGCCTCCCTGTTGTTCTCCGGGTACACATCCTCTCTGCTTATTGCCGAGACGTGTATCAGGTGACTTAATATGCTCCAAAATGACCTATTTAGCTCCAAAATGACTTAATATGGCATATTAAGTCATTTTGGAGCATATTTAGCTCCAAAATGACCTATTTAGCTCCAAAATGACTTATTTAGCTCAAAAATGACTTAATATTCTCCAAAATGACCTCTACTTAGCTTATTTAGTTCATTTATGACATACTTAGCCTATTTAGGTCAAAAATGGCCTATTTAACTAGGTTAGATCTAAAATGACACAAGTAAGCAATAAGAAGAAGAAAAGGAAAGAGAAGAAAAATTATGCTTCTTTTTCTTCTTCTAGTCTTCTTCTTCTTGTTCTTCTAACTTTCTTCTTTCCCATTTTGCAGATTTGCTTCAGATCACGGAAGCTTGCGTTGGAGTCTACTCTTCTCGTTGTCCTTCCTTTTTGTTTTGATTTTATAGGATGAACAATTTGAAACTTGCTACGTATATATGTATGGATGGATGGTGGCTATATTGTATATGGACCTTTTGCTTAATTGTTGGATATGTTGGACTTTTCATTTGGTGTATATATGTGTTGGATGATGATATATGTGTTGGATATGTTGGATGATCCATATGGCAGGGATATGTTGGCTATATGTACTTGTTGAAATATTTTGAAATGAATATATATATATATATATATATATATATATATATATATATATATATATATATATCTGTGAAATTGATTGAATTTAAGAAAAAACAGGGGCTATATAGCCAATTTGCCGTCTGCTAGCAGACGGCAAAGGGCTTTGCCGTCTGCTAGCAGACGGCAAATTGGCCACGTGGCAGCACGCTGTTCACCTGGTCTGGCCTATTTGGCCTCTTTGCCGTCTGCCAGCAGACGGCAAAGGAGCAGGGTCTTTGCCATCTGCCGGCAGACGGCAAAGGAGCAGGCTCTTTGCCGTCTGCCAGCAGACGGCAAAGAAGGAAAGCTCTTTGCCGTCTGCTGGCAAACGGCAAAGAGCGCCGTTAGCCCCCTAACGGGGCTGTCACCTTTTTTGTGCCGTCCACAAGCTTTGCCGTCTGCTAGCAGACGGCAAAGAACTTTCCTTCTTTGCCGTCCGCCAACAGTGCCTTTGCCGTCTGCTTTGGCAGACGGCAAAGCAGCTGATTCCAGTAGTGCCCCACATGGTACCATCAAGTTGATGAAGCTATTGACCAAGCGTCAAATTTTCCAACCTCACCTAGAACACATGAGCGGAGCTCTAAAGGTAACATAGGTGATGGTACTTCACTTGTCTCACTAGTGGACTATCTTACAATGATTGCTTGCATGATGTTGATCACCTTATGGATTCATCACATACTATGTCTTCTACATGCTTTGATATGCCACCCATTTATGATGAATATGATGATGAGCATGTCGATTTGCCTAGTTGTGATGCTATGCTCCATAAGATATCGTGTGAAAATTCTATCGGTCACATCATGTTTGACAATCCATTATACTTGTCATATGCTATGAGTGAGATCTCCCATATTGCATCATTACAATCTCAACATAGTAACTATGCATGCCCCATTAAAATAAATCCCATTTGCACTTATGGCATATATGACAAGATGATGGTTATTGGATTTTGTTTCTCTTGGGATGATATTGTTATGCTACCTTTGCAAAAAAATTGCAATCCATCCCATATGCCATGCCACGAAAATTATTGTACATGGCATGATTCCTTACTTTGTGTGCATCACCCCATGAATAAAATTGCTAAAAATGAATATGGTGATGCATTGCAAACTCCATGCCATGAGATGGGTTTTAGCTCACATGATTGCATCGATTGTGTGCACCATATGCATACCATTCATGACAATGCTCTATATTTTACTAGTGATGCACTCCACAATTTGAATCTCCATTATGCTATACATAACAACAAACCTATCATGATGGATGACATGTTTGTATATCATGCATCTCATTTATTTGAGCATTGGACATTTTATGCTAACCAACACATGCACGTGTGCATCATAATGGATGATGCGTACATATACCACGCACACACAATTTTTCATTTGCCTTTGTTTTGTGTAGGTACTTATGCAAACACGTCAACCTCACAATCCCATGAGTTGACAAAACAAGCTCTTGAGAGCAATGATGGTATGGGATCCCGTGGATTGTCCTTACCACCGTTCCCTTCACGCAAGAACTTCGTGCATTACTTTTACTTGGCTCTCACGCAACTATGGGCTATTTACCGCTTCTCACCTTATGCTCATTTTATCGTGTTCACTTTGCATGATATGTTTGCTTCTACGCCTTTGCCATGCAATTGTGACCCTTGCTTGAATTTGCCCATGATTCACCATTATACTACTTTTATGTGTATTTGCATGCTTGGTGGAGATCTTTGTTGCTATTGCCATGTTTACCTTGTACCTCATGCTATTGTTGATTCTTGTGTTGGGAGAGTCATGATGTTTCATTGCTATTTAGATAGAACTTCTTGCAAATACAATGATGATACATTACTCATATATTGTTTTCATGCGTGTGATATGTCATGTGCATTATGTATGCCCACTATTTACACACATGACATGATTACCATGATTCCTCTAGTATGTTGCATCTTCGCACTACTAGCTTGCATGACTTGTTTACTATGATCACTTGCTTTGTTGCATCACCCATGATCCACTCTTGTTCCTTTCCTTGGGTTGCTGACATATATGTTCATGCCTCTCACTTGATTTATCTTAATCATTGTCTCTTGTCTCCAATAGTTGCATCTCTCATATTCACTTGTAGTGAGTGCAACAATACTATGCTTATTGAGCATGGAGACTTGGATATCTTATTTGTGATGCATGCTTCTTTGATTGAGCTTAATCTCTTTGGTTGTTCTCGCATCATATGCTTACATACAATGCCATGTCCCCTTGTCCTTTCTTATGATAAGAATTATGGAAACACTTGTTGGGTATCTCACCAAACGAATGATAGGTTTTGCATTTCCACTAACCTCATTTGTTTTTCCAAGTGTTTGTCATGCTCTTTCACTTTGAAGGATTCACAAGGCGGTACCATCATGAGACATATTGCTCATGCGAAGGCTTATATGATGCGTGACACCACCATTTTGGACATCCTCGTAAAGGTGAACTCATTCCCTCCGAGCCATCCTCACATATGCATATTGGATGGGTCATCCTTTCATTGTTGTTTCCTCCTTCTTGTCTATATGATGCATCTATTGGACGGAGAACCGACATTGGAGATGGACCCTATGGACCTTCAAGTTGAGGAGTGCTCAAACTTAGTGGATGCGCCTACTTTGGAAGTACCACCGGACCAACATTTATGCCACGACATCGAGCCATGGTATGACAATACCCATGACAATTTTGCACTTTATGCATGGATTGACTTGCATTATGATTGCATTGTTGCATCTTCTATTCCCATGTCATCCATGATATATGAGCTTGTGCACTTTCTTAGCAAATTTGTTGTGATCTTCCTTGATGGCATATTCATACATCATGATCACATTGCCCACCATCAATTGCATGATAACATAATCATATTGAGCATCCATTGCCATGTTCATGCTCTTGATACACCATCACACTATGACATCATTTTGCACAATGTTATAATTCGCTTTATGCACCATGCCAATTACCACAACTTGGTGCGCACAAAAAATGCTTTTGCTCCCATGAATGCTTTGCATAAGATTCTATATCATCTTGATAAGCTTCATGCGCCTTGTAACGAACAATCTTGTCGCACGGACTCATGCTTACTTGATGGACACCTTGTATGTGCTAACAATTGTATTTTCGAGTGTCGTTTGTGTTTGCTCTTTTTGCATGAATACCACTCGGAAGACACCTTGGAGCACTTGGATGCGTCATGTCTTCATCTATGTCTAACTACACGTCCGTCCACGACAACCCTGTCCATGGTGATGAGGATCATGATCCGAGGTCGGATCTTTCCCAAGGGAGGGAGTTGACGCGGAGCATCCGACGATCATCCCCATGTACACTATGACTACTCCCCGAGCCCCAAGTGGACATACGACAAGACCTCAAACATGCGCCATTGGACACAAGGTGAACCCGCTCCTATATGCTTCCCCTTTCCATTCATGCGAGACATGGTTGCTACCTAATGCAAGGACACTTCATGTGCTCAGGAACCAAGGAGACGACCACGGAGATGCTCATGATGATGGACAAGTCCTCAAGTACATGGATGAAGGAGCACGACGAGAGGAACTGGAGAAAGGTTACAGGACGCGGACATCCGGCCCTGGCCTAGACATCCGGCCCCTGGAGATCCCAACCACAGCAGCAGCCCAGTCGCAGAGCGCCTACAGGCACCGGACATCTGGTCCACGCCCGGACATCTGACCCGATGCCCAGAAATCCAACCCCTCCTATACAGAGAGCACCCGAAGTTGGACCTCGCTAGCCCAGACATCCGACCCTCATGCCCCAGACATCCAATCCCTACTCGAACGCCCGGACATCCGGCCCGACGCCCGGACATCTAGCCCCTCCTACCTGTGTGCAGTGTATCCGGGCTGAAAGCCCATGTACCCGTTCGCCCCAACTTACACTAGCACTATATATAGACCCCTCCTCATAGCTAGGGTTAGCAAAGTGATAGCTCATTTGTATGTGAGCTTTGCTCCTACCTACTCTTCTCTTGAGAGAGAGAGAGACCACTCCCATGGAGTTCAAGACCTCCATGTGAGAAGATCCCTAGTGGACTCAAGACCCCATCTAGGGAAGATCCTTCTAGGATTCAAGACCTCAACTCCTTCACGGATTGGGATGAACTAGCTACCATGTATCCTCCCTTGTCGACTTTGGATCGTGTATCTCTCTGTGTGTATGTGGATGTAGCACATGTGTAATCGAAACTCGTTGATTTGAGTGTTTCCTCTTGTTTCCCTCTTGTGTGCTCTTCTGGAATCCCCCTCCAAATCATGAAAGATCGGCCCCTAGGGTTCCACCCTACATCATCTTGGTATCATGAGCCACATTGATCACGAATTTGGAGTCTCCCTCACAGTTTTGTAGCCTAATTTTGCTATGATTTTGTCCTAATTTTGAAAATCCCGACCAAAAATAGCCCCAATTTTTTTGTGATTTGTGGATTGGATGAAGTTTTGTTGGATTTGATCCATGGATTTAATGTGTTACTCATGGATCTAGCTTCTCCCATCTTTTTCCCATTTTCCATCCACGAAATCATCTCAATTTTGACCCTGGAATCATCTATTTCCGCCCCCAATTCGAAAATTTCCGCCCCAAACAAGATCTGGAATCGTCGGGCCGGACATCCGGGCCATAGGCCAGACATCTGGGCCATCGGGCCAGACATCCGGCTCCTGGAGCGCAAAATCACGTGCGGTTCTGGACAGAGGGTCCCGGAAATCCAACCACGACCCTGGACATCCGGCCCCTGGAGCATCAGCCTTCCGTGTTTCACCGTTTTGTCCATAACTAATTCATGTGTAGCCCGATTTTGACGTTCTTTAGCTCGTTTTGAAGCTATTGACATTCCCCATCACCCAAAAATACTACCAACATCATTCGACCCATAAATTTTTTGGCACTCTGGCATCTTTGCCTAGGGCTTCCACCATATCATCTGCATTGCCACCACCGACTTCCACAACCTAGCCCATTTTGTTTCCCATTGCATTTGAGGTTGTTTGAGTTGTGGTTTGTGTCTCCTACGGTGTTCCGGCTACTTAGGGATCGTACCTTCAACTCCAACACCGTGTATAGTGCACCATACACTTCCGCCACCTTAACCCATTTTGACCAGGTTTCCACCAATACTTCCGCACCCACCACCGCTAATCCGCTACCACCATTTGACATTTGCCTTTGAGATTTTAAGTTCATGGTTTTTCCATTTCCTAAGGTGTTTCGGCTAATTAGGAATGGTTCAACATGAAGAGCACCGCCTCTCATCATCGCCATGGTCTCGACATCGACAATGACCACTTCATCATTTTGACACCATCAACCATACATAAGGATGGTAACCTCGACGACACCATTGTATATTCCCTTGCCATTGCATTGTTAACCCTCGAGCCCATTTTTGCATCACTTGCCTATCGAGACTAGCCATTGAGTATTGCCGGCGACGTTACTTGTGCACTTTAGTGATACTCGACCCGCACCTTTTCCATTGCATACATACCATATGATTGTGGTATCCTTATCTTCATATCATCATATCATCTCTTGTGTCACAAGACTGTTCCCGCATATACAAAATTGCTATCTTGGTTTGTGCATTTCGCATAGTGGTCATAACAAAAAAAAAGAGAATAAGCTTTTAAGCAAAGAGAAGCAAAGAGCTTGTAAGCAATAGCCATAGCATCGCCACATTGCATATCATATACCCTTATTGATCATCTTGGATCATCGTGTGCGGAACACCGGAACATCATAAATAATAGCATACTTCGGATAGAAAGTTGATACATTTTGCATCTTATAGGTTGTGCACAAGTGTCGTATCCGCCTATTGAGCAATCGTGCTAGTGTCTCTCTTGAGTTGTGCAACACGAGCATTTTCCGTGGATTCCACATTTTGTGCTCATTCCTTGGTTGCACGACCCCATTTATCTATCAGTGTGTGATTTTCCGTGTGCCATATTGCTATTGGTCTACTTGTTTCACTTGTGAATCTCTTTCAACATTATTGACTCTTGCTAAAATTTTGCATCAAATTTTTGTGCCACTATCCTCGCCAAGGTACTCCATAAGCCTTACTTGTGTAGGTGTGAGAACTGACAAGATCCGGTACCAATTGTGCTATTTCCATAATACATTATTGAGTGATCATTGATCCATCTTCAACATTGGATAAGGTACATTGGTCTAGTTCTTTCCTTTCTTCCACTCACATTTGCTCGAGTCTTGTGATGGATAGGCAAAGCACATCATCTCCGATCTTCAACAATAACGACGGTGCGAACAACTACGTCACCAAGAGCCACCTCTTCAGCACACAACGAGCTTTGCATCAAGAGAATGAAGCGTTGAACAATCGCATCGATCTACTCGCCACCGACTTGCGACAATTCAAACTACGTACAAGGGATTACCTCGACCACAAGCTTTTCACATATCATACAAAGTGTTGAATAAGGGACCGTGTCTGATGACACTTCGCGCTCCAGTTTTTCGCTGCACTGAGTGAAATTTTTTGGCTTCTGCAGAAATATCTACCCTCCTCCTCCTGGCCAAAAGTGACATTTCCCCAGTTTTTGCCTTCCTTTCCAAGTTCAAACCTTCACTGCTTGCTTGTAGCGCCGCCTCCTCTCCGGTGACGCACCGTCCCACTGCTCGACCTCATCGACCTAGGCAGGTAATCCACACCTAACCCCCATCCTCCTCCTCTTCCTACATCCCACATGCCCCGACCACCGACGCGACACCTTGCATCCAAATAACCCACCCATCCTCCAAATAAGCACCGCCCTAAGCCCTGGTGCATGTAGTATAGCCAGGAGCTCAAGGAGCATTTGGCAGCGGAGAAGCAAATCGCGGTCGCACGCGCGGATGTGGTCGCGATGGCTGCCATTTGTGCCGACCCCCAAATCTTGGAGGAGCAACTCTCCGTCGAGGCCACCGTCGACTCCTCATGCGCGGACGCCACCATGCGATTGGCTGCTTTAAATGACAGTTTGTGGCATTTTCTCGAGGCCACCATCGGTGCCTTTGACAAAGACTACAAGGTATTTTCTTAGCATGCCTGTGCTTACCTCAACTCTAGAGCCAGCAGGTTGGTGCCCGGAGCAGCTCAGGCGACTCACCACTACGAGGAGGGAACCCACGATGTGGAAGCCTTGCCATCTTCCAAGTCTAAGGAGCCAATTGTCTTTGATATCTTCGATGATGAGGAGTAGCTTGTCTTTTTAGCTCACTATAAGGACCTATGTTCAGCTAGCTAGCTATGCCGGTTAAGCATGTTCGGTTTACCTATTGCATGTGTTGCTCCTACCTTTCCTTTACAAATTTTAATGAATTGTCCTATTTACTGTTACTATGCAATCTGATCCTCTAGTATATATGTTCTATATATCGTGCAATGTGGTGCTCAATTAACTGTTTGGTTAATTTGTTGTCATGTTCAGTTAACTGTTTGGTTCGATTCTGCAATGTGATGTTCAATTCTTGTGGGTGCAATTTTTGATTGTCTTGCATGTGTGAAATAAATTGAATTTGGCTGTACAAAATACATGAGAAACAAATACAATTGCTATATTTTCAAGTTCTTAAGCATGCTTGGTTTGGTTAACTGTCTGAGTCTTCTAGTATGTTACATTGTGCAATGTGGTGTTTAGTTAATCTTTGGTTCATTTGTTGTGGTGTTTAGTTAACTGTTTGGTTCAATTCTGCAATGCGATGTTCAATCGTTCTGGGTACAATTTTGTATTGTTATGCATGTGAGGAATAAATTGAATTTGGATGTACTAAATACATGAGAAACATATACAATTTCTATATTTTCTATTTCTTAAGCATGCTTGGTTTGGATAAATGGATTTTCCGTGTGGCTCAAATTAATCTGCTGAATCCACAATGTATTTATTTTTCATCAACATATTTTACTAATAGTATGCAACCCTCACTTAACCTGATCAATAACTACCTTAAATATGTTGCAGGGAAACAATGGGAGGCACTCAGGTTTACCATCGAGAATTGCACATGCATGGTCCTTTGTCTAATAGCATATTATTGTGCAATTGCAGGACCCATTCTAATATTTAGGTTTTTAACAATTTGGTCTTGCACATGTAGGACCTGCTGTCAGAGGTTTTGACCCATTGTTCGACCCATTTTGCATAGGGGGAAATGAGATGTCCATGAATATCAGTCAAGTCAAGAAACTCAGAAAGATTGTTAGGATAAATAAACTAGAGATGAAAAACAACAAGATCTTTGTCTGCACAATGAAGAAGACATCAATGAACTACAGGATTGAGCCTTCAATGATGTTGAAGGTCCTTGCAACTTTAGGCCAGTGCCTTCGGATGATTGACCGTCTATCCTTCGTCCTCTTGATGATGACTTCAATAATGTATTATGGGTCTTGTATGAATACCTTCCTCGCCTCTTGACCATATAGGTGGTTTGAGAGGTAATTATCAGTGAACTGCTTTGGGAAGGCCTAAAACAAAGACATGAACCAACATCTTCTCTAAATTTTGAAATGGCTCAAAGGAATAAAAAGACAAGGATCATTGATGTCTTCTTCATTGTGCAGACAAAGATCTTGTTGTTTTTCATCGCTAGTTTCTTTATCCTAACAATCTTTCTGAGTTTCTTGACTTGACTGATATTCATGGACAACTCATTTCCCCATATGCAAAAGGGTCGAACATTGGGTCAAAACCTCTGACATCAGAACCTACATGTGCAAGAAAAAATTGTTAAAAACCTAAATATTAGAATGGTACCTGCAATTGCACAATAATGTGTTATTAGACAAAGGATCATGCATGTGCAAACCTCGATTGTAGACCTTAGTGCTTCCCATTGTTTCCTTGCAACACATATAAGGTAGTTATTGATCCAGTTAAGTGAGGGTTGGCATACTATCAGTAAAATATGTTGATGAAAAATAAATACATTGTCAATTCAGCAGATTAATTTAAGCCACATGGAAAAGCCATTTATCCAAACCAAGCATGATCAAGAACTAGGAAATATAGCAATTGTATATGTTGCTCATGTATTTAGTACAGCGAAATTCGATTTATTCCTCACATGCATAACAATACAAAATTGTACCCACAACAATTGAACATTGCATTGCAGAATTGAATGAAGCAGTTAACTAAACACCACTACAAATGAACAAAACATTAACTAAGCACCACATTGCACAATATAACATACTCCTAATATAAGATCAGACAGTTAACCAAACCAAGCATGCTTAACAACTTGGAAATATAGCAATTGTATTTGTTTCTCATGTATTTAGTACAACCAAATTCGATTTATTTCTCACATGGTACACAATAAAAAAATGCACCCACAACAATTGAACATCGCATTGTCGAATTGAACCAAACAGTTAACTAAACACCACAACAAATGAACCAAACATTAACTGAGCACCACATTGCACAATATATAACATACTAGAAGATCAGACTGTTAACCAAAGCAAGCATGCTTGACAACATGGAAATATAGCAATTGTATTTGTTTCTCATGTATTTTGTATAGCCAAGTTCAATTTATTTCTCACATGGAAGACAATACAAAATTGCACCTAGAAGAATTGAACATCACATTGCAGAATTGAAACAAACAGTTAACTGAACATGACAACAAATGAACCAGACAGTTAATAAGTGAGCACCACATTGCATGACATATAGGACATATACACTAGAGGATCAGATTGCATGGTAAAAGTACATAGGACAATTCACTAGAATTTGTTAAGGAAAGGCAGGAGCAACACATGCAATAGGTAAACCGAACATGTTTAACCGGCGTAGCTAGATAACTAAACATAGGTCCTTATAGTGAGCTAATAAGACAAGCTACTCCTCATCGTCGGAGATATCTATGATGATTGGCTCCTTGGACTTGGAAGAGGGCGAGGCCTTCACATTGTGGGTGCCCTCCTCGTAGTGGTGAGTTGCCTGAGACGCTTCGGGCACCAACCTGCTGGCTCTCGAGTTGAGGTAAGCACGGGCACGCTAAGAAAACACAACGTAGTCTTCGTGGAAGGCGCCAACGGTGGCCTCGAGAAAACACCACGAACTGTCGTTTAAAGCAGCCAACCGCGTCGTGGCGTTGGCGCGCGAGGCATCGACAGTGGCTTCGAGGGCGAGGTGCTCTTCCAAGATCTGGGGGTCAGAACAAATGGCAGCCATCATGAACTCATCCGCACGTGTGGTCGTGATTTGCTTCTCCGCTGCCAAATTCTCCTTGAGCTCCTGGCTATACTGTGTGCACCATGGCTTAGGGCGGCGTTTATTTGGAGGATGGGTTGATGATTTGGGTGGAAGGTGTCGCACCGGCGGTCGGGGCATGTGGGATGTAGGAGGAGGAGGATGCGGATCGGGTGTGTTCACACACAAATATATCACCGTGTACCTTCAACGTCGAGGGTGATGCACTGCAACTCATGTCGAAGGAGACCCGTCCAGAAGCGCGGTATGCAAGCAATCCGGCGGGCGCTTTTGTAGACACGAAACCCCATGCCCGGGAGGCACCCCATTAGGGTGTGCAGCGTCTCTGGGCTGCCCTAGGTCGACCTGATCACCCCTAGAGCCTCGAGGTTTGCCGCCCTGCAACAAGCAGAACGAACGAAGAACAAGGAAGAAGAAGAACAAGGGAGAGAGATAAAAGTAAAGGTAAAAGTGGTAGATGATTTGTACGATTGTGTGTTGTTCAATCGGCCATCACCTCTCATATATTTATGAGGAGGCTGGACTTCCTGTACAAGAAAATGACTCCAAATTCTGTCCAAATCTTTCCAAAATTAACCGAACTCGATTTAGACAAGTCTGAGACATCAGTTCGGTTTTTGACTCTCAAAGGCCACAAACTACCTCGGATGAAGATGCGTCCAAAACCAAATTTAACCGTTTTGATGAGACAAACAACTTTCGTGTTGAATATTTTTCGATTCGAGGTTATCTTGAGGGCCGAATAGCTCATGCGACCCATCAGACATCACCCACACGGGTGTCTGATGCCCCGGGCTAGTTTTTACTCATGATAGGTCCGAAGAGCATTGGCTCCAAACAAGCATACAACCTCAGAATGAGACGATTATTATATCAAAATCGATCGTTTCGGCGAGGCGAAGACAATATGTGTATAAACGTTTCTCATATGAGGCTTTATTGGAGGCCTAATCGACCGAACAGTACTCTGGATACAAAATCCTAGTACTTTGAGCACAACTTCGGCCCTCGAGATGAGATCGGATGGCGATGGCCCAAACTTCAAATATGTTCATGTAGATAATACAGAACATTTTCATGTAGATCACTTCTCCATCTGAGACTATCTTAATTAAGTTTTTGGTTGTGCCAAAATCTGGTGTCAACACATGCCCCCCTGTTTTTCAGCAAAGCTTGTGTGTCAAATTTTTTTTTGCACGGAGTTTGTTCTAAGCATGATGTCAACAGTCCATCGGCCATTTACCCTTAGGTCGATAATTGTGTATCGGCCATTTAGATTAGCAACGAAATTGTAGCTAATGGATTGTATGATGATGTGGTAATACCCTTGCATGATGTAGGAAATTATATTGGATCCATGGATCAAAATAAACCCATGGAGGGCAACCAATCATATCTGAGGATCAATGGCGTAGTTGGAGAATGTGGATAATGTGTGGACCGAAGATGTTGAAACCTTCATCTTGGTTGTTCATAGCATTCACTCTTCTCTTTTTTCACCTTTGTTGCACTTCTTGCAATGGAAGCTTGCACTTAGCTTTTGTAATTCCTTCTTTTTCCAATATGATAAGCCGAGTGGGCACCTCGGCTGTGATTCTGTTTCAACCAATGGCAATTCTTTTTTGGCCATGTGCACTCTCAAGTTCTTTTCTTCAGATTTGGCATTTTGACTCTCAACAATTGATTGATTCATCTCATTGCCTTTACTAGCCGATGTCAACATCTCAATTGGCTCTTTTTCATTTGAAACCAAATCTGAACTAGCACACTTACGGCCATCTTTCTTGACTCGATATTCTTGCTTGACCATCTCTATATTCTTTCTTGAGCTCTGGACCGATTCTTTTTTATTGAAACGGTCTTGAACATATGATTGTTCACTGAAGGTTGGTCTTCTTGGAGCTGCATAATATTGGTGAGATGGTTTATAATAAGATGGAGAATGTGCCCTTGTATCATACCTATCCCATGATGGATATGGATTTACATGAGCATGGCGAGGCATCCACGACAATGTCATTGGCAGCCCAAAATAAGGATATGAATTTGTTGCATTGAAATTCTCACTTTGCCAATACTGATCCTCATATTTGCGCCTAGGGGGTGATCTTGATGCTTTTGCACTACTTGGTCGATAAGTACTTTTTTCTTCACTTGCTTTTTGATATTGAGCTAGTAACTTTGCGAAAGTGATTTTCAATCTCTTACCCATGTGCTTATTCCGGCCTTTATTTTCTTTGGTTATGCTTGCACCGATCTTTGAATTTTCTTGTTGCCCCCCAGTACTTGGCATCTTCTATGCAACCTTGATGGAATTCCCGCCTTCAAGAATATCATCATTGTGCTCTTGAACAACTATACTTGAAAACTTGATCCCATCATCCACCATTTTTACCTTCTCATCATTTAATGAATCAGCTTGAAGAACCCGATGCAAAAACTTTTTTCCATCAGGACCAATCAGAACAGACTGGTCATCCTTTGGTGTTTCAACAAATCTCAATCGTCCTTTATTAATGGCCAATTTGACTATTTGACGAAACATATTGCAATCCTCAAAATTATGTTTGAACGAATGATGCAACCTACAATACATTCGTCTTCGGATAGATGGCTCAACATGGTGATCAAGAATTCTAATATAATTATTTCGCAACAACAAATCAAAGATTTGATCACACATGTTTGAAGTGAAGGTATACCTTTTATCTTCTAGCCGATCTTGAAGTGAGGACAGCTTTGGAAGTAAGCAAACAAATGGTTTAGATTTGGCATCCCCCCATTCGGCCATGCATCATGTTTTGCACTCTATCTCCGATGTCTTTGGGTAAGATATTATCCTAGCATCGGTTTTCTCAAAAGAATCTAAACTTGACTTTAAATTTGTGAAATGAAAATAGTTATAACACACATATCTCAATTGAGATCAAGTGTAAGCCAAGTAAGAAATAAGCAAAGCCACCCAATTAGATATGAACTTTAGATAAAGCAATGGGGAATGCCTTGACTGCAGCGATAAGTCACTATCGGTCTTTATAAATGGCGCAATGGCTTGACCGATATGTTCTATAAAAAAATTATTGCTAATAACTAAATTACCCTACTTCATTGGCCTTTAAAAATTACTTATGGGAATTTTTCTAATAGATGCATCAACAATAAAGTTGTGACCAAATCTAAAAACAGGTAAATTACTTGCTAGACATACCTCTTCAAATATGTTGGGAGAGCATGATGGTGGTGTGACTTGAACAATATCTTGCTCCGTCTTTGGATGGCTCCCCAACGCCTTTTCATCACCTTTTTCTTAATTCCGTGCATTGTTACTTTGAAGATCCTTCTCAACCGAACTTTGTTCGGCTACTTGTTCTTGTCCTTGAGGCTTGTCAATTTCTGTGGCACGGAACTCATAGGGCAGGAAGTAGGTTCCGTTAACTTCAGAAAAATCAAGCATGGTCATTTTGCTATGCTTGCCATGCCCTTTCTCAATAATGCTTGCTGTCAAGGTTATGATCCTGATAATGAGTACTAGGGGTACGAAAAAGGGGCAGAGCCTAGCTACGGCGCAGGTGTAACACTCGGTGTTTAACGAGTTCAGGCCCCTCTCGGCGGAGGTAAAAGCCCTATGTCTCATGCCCTGAGGCTTGCTTTGATTTTATGGGTATGGTTACAAAGATTACTCATGCCTGGCTATGGAGAGGGGTGCGGATTATATAGAGTCTGCCGCAGCCCCATGTCTCCCATGCCGCCGAGGCAGTTAATGACATTGAATGAGACAGTTACTAGTGTAATGAGCCTCTACTACAACAGTTACAGGTAACGGTAACTATAACTCTATTTAGTGGATGACTTAGGATTCCTCGACCGTTGCAGCTCCCACGATGTCCTCTTGCCCTCTTATGTCCGAGT
The DNA here is from genome assembly GCA_011799875.1 of Thinopyrum elongatum. NCBI lineage: Eukaryota > Viridiplantae > Streptophyta > Magnoliopsida > Poales > Poaceae > Thinopyrum > Thinopyrum elongatum. The sequence goes on along the minus strand of CM022297.1, from coordinate 206,587,437 downwards.
GGTGATCCATCAGTCGAGTGATATGTGATCGTCCGAGTGCCGTTGAGCTGTCCGAGTGAACCTCCTGATGTATGCATCCGAATGTTAGGTTGGTCCAGGGACCTACCTATGATGGTGATGGGCCCCATGTGGGTCCCAAATGATGGGTCCTTGACCCTACCTGGAATAGGTGACCACATCATTAGCCCCCGAATCGGTTGAGGTTTCGTAGGACAGACAAACCGATCCTTCGATTGAGTCCGAGTGCTGCGGGGGCACTAAGAATACGTTTCCGAATCGTGGCTCATTGTTCCTTGGTCGAAAACACAACAAATTCTGGACTTTAGGTTTACCCAGATGACCTGGTGTTGTCGATTGTCGAGGAAAAACCTGATGGCATTCATTTTGTCTCTCGGAGGAGATAGATTAGGGGTCCGTGTGAGAGCATGCCATTACAACTCGAGTGGCGACGCCGGCGCGTGGTCTGACTCTCCGGAGAGATGCCAGTCCTTATCCCAGGGGAATGACAGTGCAAGCCTTCTACAAGTCTAGGTTTACGAGTCATGCGCCTTGGAGCCTACCGAGAGGGCCAAGTGAACCCGCAGATGGGCGTCAAGCTCGTTACATAACGATCCTGAAGGAGACTCCAGTCGGGTGTTTAACGTGTCCGAGTGCACGGGTCCCCGTGGAGGGTGGTTAGTCGGACTGACATGCATCCTTTAGGAAAGGAATCAGGGGTAATCAATCAGATTGACTCGTCCCAAAAATCTCGAGATTTGAATTCACGTGTTCGCGCGTGAAAGCGGTAACATCATGTGTTAGTGGGAAAGTGGGGGCGTGGCTCCTCGATTTTCCGGCACGACTTCCGCCACGTGCCATGCCTGCTCTGCGCAAAGCCCCATCACGCGAGCCGTCGATCCAGGGATCTACGGCGGGAGATCCGGCTGGAGATTTTGTCTGGCAATATAAAAGATTTGGGGGCAGAGGTCCAGACCTCATATCCCCTTTCCCTCGCTCCGACTCCTCTGCTTCCTTCCTCCTCTCGAGTGTGCAGCGATGGCGAGGGATTCCACGGTGAAGGTGGGGAAGGCTACCTCCTCCAGCTCCGGTGCGGTGGTTGGAGGCGCGTCGAGGGACTGGATCCCGTCACGGGTCACGTCTCGCCGGCTGGAAGAGCTTGCAGAGGAGGGGCTCATCCCGTGCGACGGGTGGCGCCGTCCGGTTGCGGGTGAGGTCGAGCCAGTGCCGCAGGAGGACGAGCGAGTTTTTCTCGTCACTCACGTCGTGCGGGGCTTCTCCATGCCTCCTCATCCCTTCTTCCGAGCCTTCCTTCACTACTTCGGTGTGCAGCTCCATCACCTTCCCCCCAATGCCATCATCTACCTTTCGTCCTTCGTCTCTCTCTGCGAGAATTTCCTCGGCTGCCGACCCCATTGGGGGCTCTTCAAACATATCTTCACTTGTCGGCCGATGACCGTCAAGAAGGATCCATTAGCCAATGCAAAGACCCACGTCACCCGGTTGTGTGGAGGTCTGGGCATCCAAGTCCGTGGGGGGAGTGCTTTCCCCAAGATGAGCTTTCCTGAGTCCGTCGAGGGATGGCAGGGAACTTGGTTCTACTGGAGGGATGTCCCCAGTGGCCCAAACCAGTCGGGTCTCCCCCAGTATTGAACGGATTGGGTGAGAGCTCCTGAGTCCCTTGTGGTGGCGAAGGAGGAGAAAACGGAGGTCGGCATCTTGGCCACCGGCCTGGTCGGGATTGTGAATGAGGGCGTGAATGGAATGGATCGGCTGGAGACTTTTCTCACTCGGCGGATCTAGCCGCTACACGCCAGGGCCCACCCCATGTGGCAGTATGAGGGTCCGAATGACCCCACCAGAGTGCACCCAGAGGAGCTCGCCGAGAAGGATGTGGGATCTAAGATTCGGGCCATAACCTCCGCTCGAGACAATTCGTGGGGGGGGGGGGGACAGGATGGTGCCGGCGTACTCCAAAGAGCTCCCGCCGACTGTTCAGGTAAGGCGTTTCCGTTTGTTCAATCTGTCGGTGCGTTGTTTTCTATGCATATGATTTTGATGTCTTGACGTGTCTGCTCTTCAGGAGTTCCACAACATGATCTCTAATATCCCAGCAATTGACCGATCGCCTGAGGACGCAGTGAGTGACTCCGAGCGCCGCTACTCGGAAGAGTCTGGCGATGACGACGATGATAAGGAGAGTGACGAGTACGAGAGTTTGGAGGATGGGGAGGAGGCTGAGTCCTCCCCATCTTATGAGGCTCCCAAGGAACCCCGCACGAAGGCCTCGCATGATCCGAGTGGCAAGGCAGGAGGGGCGTCTCAGCTGACTGCCTCATGGCGGACGACTCGCAGCTCCAAGCGCGTGCGCGCTGAGGCTGAGAGTCCGGCCGAGAAGCAGTCCAAGCTGCCCAAGCAGGTCTCCGTGAACCCCAGAACGCCGCAGTGCCTCGGATCAAGGTGGCGGTGCCTGTGGCTTCAACATAAGCGTCTTCTATAATCCTTTACTTGTTTCTGTGTTGTTCTGGTGAATGACCGAGTGTTATTTGAACCTTGTAGCAACGACACCTCGACGACTTCAGCGGATCCGCATGCCCGCAAACCAGGTCCTAGTGATGCTGATGAGGCAGATGCCGCCACCTCCAAAGGTATGTTGTGCTGACTAACTAGGATGGCTAGGCCTTCTCCGATTGAGCTCTAATGATCTCCTTGGTTCAGGTAGCTCCGCCCGAGATTATTCAGCTGGACGATGACGAGAAGGATGACCCACTCAATCCGGATGCTATCAGGGAGGACGTGCCGAGCATTGACGTCCCAATGGCAGACGCCTCTCCCCGCCGAGTGCCTCGCGTTTCTCCTTCGAAGGCCGCTGCAAATACTACAAGGCCGAATCCTCTGGCTCAGGGTGGTTTGGCGTCTTCGTTGGCGGTGGTGCCGCCTGCAGGGTCTACCTAGACTCCTTCGGGCGGAGCGACGGTGATTCCAGCCTCGAGGCCAACGTCCACTCCGCCACTCCGTCGGACCTAGTGTAACACCCCATGTATTAAGCTATAGTACTCCCCTTTTGATTATGCCAAGTCATCATGATCAACAGTGCTTAATCATCATTATGCATCATATCTCTTTTCAACTTCAAATTCAAATGGAAATTCAAACTTAAAGTGAAAATAAAAGTTGTCCAAACCCAGAAACTAAAATGTTCATTAAATGGCAAATATTCCAGAGACAATTCTAAAATCATAACCAACATTCACTAAATTAATTAACTAACTCAAACAGCAACAAAACAGCAGTATTTAATCCTTTTACAATTAAATGAAATACAAATAAAATCATTTATGCTCCAAACCATTTTCTAACAGTGATCAATATTGCATAGCATTTGTTTTGGCAAGTCTCATATTTTGCAAAAGTCATTTGGTTTAAAAAGAAAATACAGAACAGAAAAGAAAACAGAAAACAGAAAAACAAAAATAAGAACAAGAAAAGGGCCGCCAGCGACTGGGCCTAAGTGACACAGTGGCCGGCCCAGCCCGTGCAGCGCCATCTCTCCCTCCTCCCGCCGTGTCTGCACGCCCGCACCCGCCGCACCGGCCCCCCTGCCCTGCGGTCGACAATGCGCCGGCCATCCAGTGGTGCACCGCGCAGATAAGACTGCCCCCGATCCCCCTCGCCCCCGGGATGAACCCTAGCTCGCCCCCTTCGCGCCCCATCTCCCTCTCCCTCTGGATCCACCTCCACGAGCTCGCCCGCGCTCGACCATCGCCATGTCTTCGTCGTCATCTCGACCACGAGCTACCCAGCGCCGCACCAGCAGGTCCAGGAGCCGAGCAATCACCGCCTTCATCTTCCTCGCCGCTTGATTGGAGCCGGAGATCATCACCACCATCGCTCGCGTCGTTCCCCTACGCCGGCATCCGCCTCGGTCGCCGCCTCAACCCGCTGCTCCGACACCTCTCCGCGCCCCCCCGAGCACGGCGACACCCTCAGTGAGCACCCGCGCGCTTTTTTCTATTTAGTTTGAGCTCGGTTTCGAGCTCCGGCGCGTTTTCCGTCTGCGGGTTGCTCCGGCCGCCATCACCGCACCTCGTGCCGCTGCTGTAGTGCGGCTCTGGCTCCACCGAGCGTGCCACCGAGTTCGTGCCATTGCGTAGCCACCGCCTAGTCACTTAGTTAGACCACTGGAGCCCCGCCTCGACGTTTTCGTGCACCACCGAAATCCGGTCGCCACCACGAGCTTCGTTCCGGCGAACTCCGGCCACCCCAGCTCGTGAGATTGCCACAGAGCGACTCGGTTCGTTCCCCGCTTTCGACCGAGCCGCTTCCCGCGCTAAAAGAGCTCCTGTGGGCGATTTCCGGCAAGCTCCGGCGAAGCTACGGCCGTCCCCGCCGCGTCTCGCCTCACCGGCGGCCGATGCTCACCGGGCGTCCACGTGGCACCGTGGGCCCCGCCCCGTGCCACTGACCACGGGCCCCCACTGGGCCCCTATGACCCAGTCAACGCTGACTGGGCGGCCCCTGTCTATGACATGTGGGCCCTGCCGGTTTAAAACATTTTAAAAATAAATAAAATCTGTTAATTAGTTAATTAAATCACTAACTAGTCACTGACCAGTGGGCCCCTGTTAATTAGTTAGGTAGTTATATTAGTTAAACTCAGTTAGTTAGCCACTGAGTATGATAGGTGGGTCCCACCTGTCAGGTTCAACTCTGGTCAGCCAGAGTTGACTGCTGACGTCAGCATTACATCAAGATGACATCACCCTGTACTGTTCTGGATAATGTTGATTTTAAATAATTAAATAAATTCTAGAAATTAATAAAAACTTTAGAAAATCATATCTTTTAAACCGTAACTTGGATGAAAATAATTTATATATGAAAGTTGCTCAGAATTTTGAGACGAATCCGTTCGTCCGTCACACATCCCTAACTATCCGAACATGGAACCGTTCCCCTCCGATCATCTGTCTGACAAATATGCGGAACCGGGAAAACATTCCCGGATGGATTCCCCCTTCCTCGGTGACATGCAACCAAACGTTAGGACACACCCGGCACTGCATATCGTCATGTCATACATTATGTTGCTCATGTTTGCTGTGTGTTTATACTGTTTCCTCCCCCGCTTCTCTCTTGTTAGACCCCGACACAGTTCCCGGTACCGACGTAGCTCCGGAGACCGATGACACCGTTGACGACCTTGCCTTTGCCGCCGAGCAACCAGGCAAGCACCCCCCCTTGAGCATACCGATATCGCCTACTTTTCTCTCTCATGCTTACATTAGAAATTGCTGCTACTGCTTTACCTATTCTGATGCATAGCCTGTTTATTGTAACCTGCTATTGATACCTTACCTGCTTATCCTAAACTGCTTAGTATAGGCTGGGTAGAGACCTATCAGTGACCCCACTTGTCCCTACTGCCCCGCTGGATTATCCGAAGACCCGATCAAAGGGATTGAAGACCAAACCCCGGCACCGCACATCACCCCCCTTAATTGTAACGACACTGCAGCGTTACTATCGAGTGCCGAGGGTGAAACCTCTTGTAGCACTTCTGATGTTAACTCTGTAGAGTAGCTATTCGGTCGCGGTCATCGAGAGTGATTCCTCCTTCACCGTTTTCGATAACGACGCTGTCGTACAACACCTCAAGTGTGAACACAGCGAGGGTGATTCCTCCGAGTTCACCTTGACGGATATATTGAGTAGGAATCAAACGAGGGTGATACTTCAGATTCCCCTGATGTTATGGACACACGGATACTTGGACTACACTATTGTTACTTGGAAAGGCGGGTCGACCCTGAGGGGTACCCGCGTGTGATGTGAAGACGGGTTGCCTGGATGGTGCCCGAGTGACGAATATGAGGCGTGCCCGGGCATTCTTAGCCCTTGCTGCAAGTCCTCGAGACGGGGTGACGGGGTCACATCGATCATGAGTCTTTGCTCGTTACCGCACCCCCAATGTACTAACGATTTGGATATGTGATCTGAGTGGGCCTCTGGCCCGATAGCACTAACCATCACACGGGAATAAATATGGGTACTCTGCATCGTGGTATCAGCCGAAAGCTCTATCAGACATCTAGTTCAGCATTGCGGCCGGGACGGACCGGCGCCCCCCTGGTGCCTGGCTTCCCCCTGCACGCAACGACTCGGAGTGCACAGGTCGATGGCCCAAGACCGCTGAGCGCTTAGGATGTAGACCGACGGGGACCTCTCTGCTGAGCTCTAGGTAGGGCTGCGGTGTGTCGTTTGGCCTAGGCCGGGCATGACCCGGAAAAGTGTGTCCGGCCGGAGCTAAGCGAGCGTGGTGGGTAAGTTGGTGCACCCTTGCAGTGAAGAACTAAACTGCGCATAACCGGATCCTCAGTAACGGACACTCGGAGTTGTATCCCGATCAATACAACTAGAATTGGAGACTATGGCTCTAATATTGCTTCTCGCAGGGAGTCGAGAAGGGATCTCATGACGAGGTTGATGACTGTATGGCTCTGGGATTGCTTTCTCGCAGGGAGTCGAGAAAGGATCTCTGGGTGAGGATGAGACTTAATGATACTACTACTTTATATGGTATTAATATACACTCTTCTAATGCTGCAAGACCGCAGAAGATGCTAGTCTTCGATAGGACTAGGTCTTCTCTCTATTCTGGCATTTCTGCAGCCCAGTCCACATATACAACCTTTCCTTTGATAATTTTGCATATGTAGTGTAGATCCTTGCTTGCTGAGTACTTCGGATGAGTACTCATGGTAGCTTTGCTTTCTTTTTCCCCCATATCCCTTTTGATGCGACCAGATGACGGAGCCCCGGATACAGCTGCCCCCGGCGACGATCGCTACTGCTACCCCAAGGTTGGGTACTTCGACGAGCTGGCCGAAGACCAGGAGTAGGATCGGAGGGTCCCAGGCAGGAGGCCTACGCCTTTCGATCGTAGTGTTTTTCTTTTGCCCCGCCTTCTAAGGACCTTTCTGTGTTTTCTTTCATATCTGTACTCAGATATCTGATGCTTCCGCTGACGCTTGTATGCGAGCTTATGTATTCTAGCCCTCGAGGCCCCTGGCTTGTAATATAAAGCTTGTATGACTTTATTTATGTTTTAGAGTTGTGTTGTGATATCTTCCCGTGAGTCCTTAGGCTTGATCATGTGCATTTGCGTGTATGATTAGTGCGCAATTGAGCTGGGGGCGTCACAAGTTGGTATCTGAGCCGACTGACTGTAGGAACCCCCCTTTCCAACTCCTTCGCCGAAGTTGAGTCTAGTGGTCCAAAACTGTTTTACTAACATGGTTGTCTGGCTTACGGGCCCACATCGCCAATTGGGTGGTATTAGTATCTTTTTTTCCTCGTCTATACTCTGGGACTCTGATCTCTCATCTATTCGGGTTAAAATTTTACTAACTCCAGCATTAGGTTCTCGTGATCACATCCACCCGGAGTTCTGAAAATACCCCCTTGCTTCAAGTTTGTGGGCCAGGTTCTGCTTACAGGATCCTTTTATCGAGGGCACCCTGTGTTGTCACTTGCAGATTCCTCGCTCCAGCAGTTTTCTCCAACGTGGATGTAGCCTTTGCTATGTCACGTTGTTGTAATCCTCACCGCATGCCTGCGCGCCGCCTAGTTTGTCTAGCTGCGAGCGTTCCCGAGCGCGTACCATCCGTTTGAACCCAACTCTGTGCATGGATTGGTATGTCTTTACCGACTACTATCCTATATCTAATGCCCTTCCTGTTCATTACTCATGTTACACCGTGAATGGCCTCATACACAGGCAGTTTTCTTGCTAAACTGCCCCTGTTGAATTGGCAGGATGGCTGACGATCCCCCCTCCACCTTATATTGTCGAAATGATGCAGCAGTTTGAATTGAACCGTCAGGTTATGACCAGGATATTGGCTCAGTTCCCAAATCAGAATGCTCATCAACAGCCTACCCCAATAACACTGCAAGAATTTGTGCGCCTCAACCCATCTGTTTTCCGTAACTCCACCAATCCTATGGATGCTGATGATTGGCTTCGTGACATTCTATTTGAGATGGAATCAGCTAATGTTGCTCCTGGCAGTTACGTCACCTTTGCGACATTCCACCTGAAGGGCCTAGCTGCTCAATGGTGGGAAAGCCACAAGGGTATGTTGCGTGCTGAAACAGTAACCACTTGGCAGGAATTTCAGTCAGCCTTTCGTGCACGGTACATTCCTCAAGGTCTGATGGACCAGAAGAAGCAGGAGTTCCGCAAACTCTCTCAGGGTACAATGACTGTGGATGAATATCAGAGGAAATTCCTTGAATTGTACCGCTATGCTGAAGATGACGTCTGCACTGATGCACGCAAGCAGGAGAAATTCCGTGAAGGACTGCGTACTGATATAAACCTTGCACTTGCTGTCCATGATTGCACAGACTTCACAACACTTGTCAGCCAATCTTTCCAAGTTGAAACTGCTCTGACTAAGCACCAGGAGTCACTCAAGTGCACTCATGACGTTGGCCCATCCTCGGGTCAGCCTGTTCAGAAATGTCGAGTGTGGATTCCGCACAATGTTTACCACTGACCTGCTCCAACACCCAGGCCGTCATATGTCGCACCTCGTCTGCCTTCACCGCCGAGACAGCTAACGGTTCATGATGGACCGCCTAATGTTATGGCTTCTCCTCAGGATGCACCACGTCCTCCTGATGGTCGTACGAAGGGCCATCGAACCCATCGTTGCAGAAATCGTAAGGCCAGGATGTCTGCTATGGACCGAGGCCAGGTTACTCATGTCAAAATGGGAGAAGCTCGTGAGTCTCCTAAAATCGTGATGGGAACTCTGTCAGTTAATTCAGTTGTAGCTTCTGTTCTCTTTGATTCTGGGGCATCACATTCTTTTGTGTCTCAACAATTTGCTCAGCGGCATGAGCTACCTCTAGAATTATTGCCCACACCATTAGAGATTATAACTCCCCATTCCAGGTGGCAAACCAAGATGGTAAGTCACAAAAATCAGATCAAAATCGAAGGGTTGATGTTCTCTGCTTCCCTTATTGTTCTTGGACCTTCCGACATAGACATCATTCTAGGTATGGACTGGTTGACGGCCCATAATGCTTTGATTGATTGCGCTACTAAGACAGTCCAGCTCACTCACCCTTCTGGCCAGACAGTCAAATACTCAGCCCGAATAGCTCAAGATGCTGAGACTCAAATATATGTTCTGAATGCATTGAATGCCTCACCTCTTGAAGGCATCGAGAACGTTCCAGTTGTTCATGATTTTCAAGACGTCTTCCCAGAGGAACTTCCAGGAATACCCCCTGCTAGAGCTATTGAGTTCATCATCGACTTGAAGCCTGGCACTACCCTTACTGCGAAGCGCCCTTATAAGATGCCTCCGCACCTCCTTCTCGAGCTTAAGGAAGAAATTGACAAGTCACTTAAGAAAGGTTTAATCCGCCCCAGTTCCTCTGCTTGGGGAGCACCTTCACTCTTCGTTAAGAAGAAGGATGGAACTAACCGATTGGTTCAGGATTATCGGCCGATTAACCAAGCCACAATTCAGAATAAATATCCGCTTCCTCGGATCAATGATTTGTATGATCAACTTGCTGGACCATCGGTATTCTCTAAACTTGATTTGAGGTTGGGTTACCATCAGATCCGTGTTCGTGAAGAGGATATTCCGAAGACTGCAATTGTTACTCGCTATGGCTCCTACGAGTACACGGTCATGTCCTTCGGCTTAACCAATGCTCCTGCAACTTTCTCGCGTCTGATGAATTACATCTTCATGGATTACCTCGACAAGTTCGTCGTGGTATATCTAGATGATATTCTGGTCTATTCTAAGAATAAAGAAGAACATGCCGAACACCTCCGTCTTGTACTGGAAAGGCTCCGAGAACACCAGTTGTATGCCAAATACTCCAAATGTGAATTCTGGCTTTCTGAAGTAACCTACCTTGGTCATGTGATTTCCAAGGATGGAATTGCTGTTAACCCAGAACGAGTTCAGGCTATTCTGGACTGGACACCTCCGAAGAACGTCAAGCAAGTGAGAAGTTTTCTCGGCCTTGCAAGCTATTGCCGTTAAGTTGTCGAGAACTTTTCCAAGATTGCTAAGCCCCTGACTGATCTGCTTCACAAAGGCGTTAAGTTCGAATGGACAGAAAAATGTCAGGAAAGTTTTCAAGCACTCAAAGACAAGCTAACATCCGCCCCAGTACTATCTCCTCCAGATTCTCGCAAAGACTTCGTGATTTATTGTGACGCATCCCGTGAAGGATTAGGCTGTGTCCTAATGCAAGAGCGTAAAGTGATTGCTTACGGCTCTCGACAGTTGCGTCCGCATGAAGAGAATTATCCGGTACATGATCTAGAACTAGCTGCTGTGATCTATGCATTGCAGTTGTGGCGCCATTACCTTCTCGGTAATTGTTGCGAGATCTACACGGATAATAAAAGTCTGAAGTACTTGTTCACCCAGCCATCTCTAAACCTCCGTCAGCAAAGATGGATGGAGGCCATTGCGGACTATGATTTGGGTATTTCCTATACCCCTGGCAAGGCTAACGTGATGGCTAATGCCTTAAGCCGCAAGTCCTATTGCGACAACCTCATGGTTAGGCGAGCTCAACCTCGTCTTTTTGAAGAACTGTGCAAGCTGAATCTGCGTATTGTTCCACAGGGTTCTCTTAATAACCTTGTGATACAACCAGATCTTGAGAAAGCGGTTAAGAATGCGCAAGCTAAAGATGCTAAAGTTGATCTGATGAAGAAAAATCTTCACCTTGAAAAGTACAAGGATTTCTCGCTGTCTGAAGATGGAACCTTGTATTTCAGAAACCGCATTGTCATACCTCGCTTCGAACTCATGACTGACAAGGTTATGAAGGAGGCACATGATACCCCCCTGTCTATTCATCCGGGTAGCACCAAGATGTATCGTGATCTCCGTCAAAGGTACAGGTGGTCTAGAATGAAGCAGGACATTGCTCGTTATGTTGCTGAATGTGATGTGTGTCGTCGCGTAAATCAGAACATCAGAAGCCTGCTGGAATTTTGCAACCACTTCCTATTCCTCTATGGAAATGGGATAAGGTTCAGATAGATTTCATTACAGGACTTCCCAGGTCACAGAAGAGTCACGATGCCATTCTTGTCATCGTCGACCAACTTTCTAAAGTTGCACATTTTCTGCCTGTCAAAGAGACTATCACTGCTAGCCAGTTAGCAGAGTTGTTTATCTCCAGAATTGTTTCACTCCACGGTATTCCAAAGGAGATTAGTTCGGACCGTGGCGGCCTTTTCACTTGGAAGTTCTGGGAAAGTTTCCAAGAAGCTATGGGAACTCATATTACCTGGAGTTCAGCTTATCATCCCCAATCCCAAGGCCAAGTTGAGCGAGTCAATCAAGTGCTTGAAGACATGCTGCGAGCTTGTGTTATTTCTTTCAGCAAGAAGTGGGAAGAATCCCTTCCGTATGCCAAGTTCTCTTATAACAACAGCTATCAAGCCAGCTTGAAAATGGCTCCCTTTGAAGTTCAATATGGACGTAAGTGTCGGACCCCTCTGAATGCTCAGAAACTGGGGAACGACCGCTCGTGGGTCCGGATATTATTCAACACGCTGAAGAACAAGTCCGTATCGTTCGAGAAAATCTCAAGGCAGCTTAGGACCGCCAGAAGAGCAACTATGATCGCAAACGATGGGGTTTGACTTATCAATCGGGTGATCAAGCTTATTTGCGTGTCACCCCTATGAAGGGCACTCACCGCTTCGGAATCAAGGGCAAGCTAGCTCCGCGCTACATTGGTCCTTTCCGCATTATTGCTAGACGTGGTCAGGTGGCGTATAAATTGGAGTTGCCGCCACAATTCTCTCATATCCACGACGTCTTCCATGTGTCGCAACTTCGTCGTTGCTTCAAGGAATCTCCGCATCGTGCAGTGGATCACGAGATGCTCGAATTGCATGATGATCTTTCATATAAGGAACATCCGATCCGCATTCTCGATGAAGCTGAACATCGGACCCGTCAGAAGGTTACCAAGTTCCTCAAAGTGCAGTGGTCAAATCATACTGAAGATGAAGCCACTTGGGAACGCGAGGATAATCTTCGTGCTGAATACCCCGAACTTTTTCCCTCTACCTCTTAGTTCTCGGGATGAGAATTCTTATTAGTGGAGGAGATTTGTAACACCCCATGTATTAAGCTATAGTAATCCCCTTTTGATTATGCCAAGTCATCATGATCAACAGTGCTTAATCATCATTATGCATCATACCTCTGTTCAACTTCAAATTCAAATGGAAATTCAAACTTAAAGTGAAAATAAAAGTTGTCCAAACCCAGAAAATAAAATGTTCATTAAATGGCAAATATTCCAGAGACAATTCTAAAATCATAACCAACATTCACTAAATTAATTAACTGACTCAAATAGAAACAAAACAACAGTATTTAATCCTTTTGCAATTAAATGAAATACAAATAAAATCATTTATGCTCCAAACCATTTTCTAACAGTGGTCAATATTGCATAGCATTTGTTTTGGCAAGTCTCATATTTTGCAAAAGTCATTTGGTTTAAAAAGAAAATACAAAATAGAAAAGAAAACAGAAAACAGAAAAACAAAAATAAGAAAAAGAAAAGGGCCGCCAGCGACTGGGCCTAAGTGACACAGTGGCCGGCCCAGCCCGCGCAACGCCTTCTCTCCCTCCTCCCGCCGTGTCTGCACGCCCGCACCCGCCGCGCCGGCCCCCCTGCCCCGCGGTCGACAATGCGCCGGCCATCCGGCGGTGCCCCGCGCGGATAAGACTGCCCCCGATCCCCCTCGCCCCAGGGATGAACCCTAGCTCGCCCCCTTCGCGCCCCATCTCCCTCTCCCTCTGGATCCACCTGCCCGAGCTCGCCCACGCTCGACCGTCACCATGTCTTCGTCATCATCTCGACCACCAGCTACCCGGCGCCGCACCACCAAGTCCAGGAGCTGAGCCATCACCGCCTTCGTCTTCCTCGCCGCTTGATTGGAGCCGGAGATCATCACCGCCGTCGCTCGCGTCGTTCCCCTACGCCGGCATCCGCCTCGGCCGCCGCCTCAACCCACTGCTCCGACACCTCTCCGCGCCTCCCTGAGCACGGCGACAGCCTCAGTGAGCACCCGCGCGCTTTTTCCCTTTAGTTTGAGCTCGGTTTCGAGCTCCGGCGCGTTTTTCGTCCGCGGGTTGCTCCGGCCGCCATCACCGCACCTCGTGCCACTGCTGTAGTGCGGCTCTGGCTCCACCGAGCGCGCCACCGAGTTCGTGCCATTGCGTAGCCGCCGCCTAGTCATTTAGTTAGACCACTGGAGCCCCGCCTCGACGTTTTTGTGCACCACCGAAATCCGGCCGCCGCCGCGAGCTTCATTCCGGCGAACTCCAGCAACCCCAGCTCGTGAGATTGCCACAGAGCGACTCGGTTCATTCCCCGCTTTCGACCGAGCTGCTTCCCGCACTAAAAGAGCCCCTATGGGTGATTTCCGGCGAGCTCCGGCGAAGCTTCGGCCGTCCCCACCGCGTCTCGCCTCATCGGCGGCCGGTGCTGACCGGGCGCCCACGTGGCACCGCGGGCCCCGCCCCGTGCCACTGACCACGGGCCCCCACTGGGCCCCTATGACCCAGTCAACGCTGACTGGGCGGCCCCTGTCTATGACACGTGGGCCCTGCCGGTTTAAAACGTTTTAAAAATAAATAAAATCTATTAATTAGTTAATTAAATCACTAACTAGTCACTGACCAATGGGCCCCTGTTAATTAGTTAGGTAGTTATATTAGTTAAACTCAGTTAGTTAGCCACTGAGTATGACAGGTGGGTCCCACCTGTTAGGTTTGACTCTGGTCAGCCAGAGTTAACTGCTGACGTCAGCATTACGTCAAGATGATGTCACCCTGTACTGTTCTGGATAATGCTGATTTTAAATAATTAAATAAATTCCAAAAATTAATAAAAACTTTAGAAAATCATATCTTTTAAACCGTAACTCGGGTGAAAATAATTTATATATGAAAGTTGCTATGAATTTTGAGACGAATCCGAATACGCGGTCCGTTCGTCCGTCACACATACCTAACTATCCGAACATGGAACCGTTCCCCTCCGGTCATCTGTCTGACAAATGTCCGGAACCAGGAAAACATTCCCGGATGGATCCCCCCTTCCTCGGTGACGTGCAACCATACGTTAGGACACACCCGACACTGCATATCGTCATGTCATACATTATGTTCCTCATGTTTGTTGTGTGTTTATAGTGTTTCCTCCCCCTCTTCTCACTCGTTAGACCCCGACGCAGTTCCCGGTACCGACGTAGCTCCGGAGACCGACGACACCGTTGACGACCTTGCCTTTGCCGCCGAGCAACCAGGCAAGCACCCCCCCTTGAGCGTACCGATATCACCTACTCTTTCTCTCTCATGCTTGCATTAGAAATTGCTGCTACTGCTTTACCTATTCTGATGCATAGCCTGTTTATTGTAACCTGCTATTGATACCTTACCTGCTTAGTATAGGCTGGGTAGAGACCTATCAGTGACCCCACTTGTCCCGACTGCCCGGCTGGATTATCCGAAGACCAGATCAACGGGATTGAAGACCAGACCCCGGCACCGCACATCACCCCCCTTAATTGTAACGACACTGCAATGTTACTATCGAGTGCCGAGGGTGAAACCTCTTGTAGCACTTCTGATGTTAACTCTGTAGAGTAGCTATTCGATTGCGGTCATCGAGGGTGATTCCTCCTTCACCGTTTCCGATAACGACGCCATCGTACAACACCTCAAGTGTGAACCCAGCGAGGGTGATTCCTCCGAGTTCACCTTGACGGATATATCGAGTAGGAATCCAATGAGGGTGATACCTCGGATTCCCCTGATGTTATGGACACACGGATACTTGGACTACACTATTGTTACTTGGAAAGGCGGGTCGACCCTGAGGGGTACCCGCGTGTGATGTGAAGACGGGTTGCCTGGATGGCGCCCAAGTGATGAATACGAGGCGTGGCCGGGCATTCTTAGCCCTTGCCGCAAGTCCTCGAGACGGGGCGACGGGGTCACATCGATCGTGAGTCTCTGCTCATTACCGCACCCCCAATGTACTAACGATTTGGATATGTGATCTAAGTGGGCCTCTGGCCCGATAGCATTAACCATCACGCGGGAATAAATATGGGTACTCTTCATCGTGGCATTAGCCGAAAGCTCTGTCAGACATCCAGTTCAGCATTGCGGCCGGGACGGACCGGCGCCCCCCTGGTGCCTGGCTTCCCCCTGCACGCAACGACTCGAAGTGCACAGGGTGATGGCCCAAGACCCCTGAGCGCTTAGGATGTAGACTGACGGGGACCTCTCTGCTGAGCTCTAGGTAGGGCTGCGGTGTGTCGTTTGGCCGAGGCCGAGCATGACCCGGAAAAGTGTGTCCGGCCGGAGTTAAGCGAGCATGGTGGGTAAGTTGGTGCACCCCTGCAGGGGAGAACTAAACTATGCATAGCCGGATCCTCGGTAACGGACACTCGGAGTTGTATCCCGATCGATACAACTAGAATTGGATACTATGGCTCTGGGATTGCTTCTTGCAGGGAGTCGAGAAGGGATCTCAGGACGAGGTTGATGACTGTATGGCTCTGGGATTGCTTTCTCGCAGGGAGTCGAGAAAGGATCTCTAGGTGAGGATGAGACTTAATGATACTACTACTTTATACGGTATTAATCTACACTCTTCTAATGCTGAAAGACCGCAGAAGATGCTAGTCTTCGATAGGACTAGGTCTTCTCTCTATTCTGGCATTTCTGCAGCCCAGTTCACATATACAGCCTTTCCTTTGATAATGTTGCATATGTAGTGTAGATCCTTGCTTGCTGAGTACTTTGGATGAGTACTCACGGTTGGTTTGCTTTCTTTTTCCCCCATATCCCTTTTGATGTAACCAGATGACGGAGCCCCGGATACAGCTGCCCCCGCCGATGATCGCTACTGCTACCCCAAGGTTGGGTACTTCTACGAGCTGGCTGAAGACCAGCAGTAGGATCAAAGGGTCCCAGGCAGGATGCCTACACATTTCGATCATAGTGTTTTTCTTTTGCCCCACCTTCTAAGGGCCTTTCTGTGTTTTCTTTTATATCTGTACTCAGATATCTGATGCTTCCGCTGACGCTTGTATGCGAGCTTATGTATTCGAGCCCTCGAGGCCCCTGGCTTGTAATATAAAGCTTTTATGACTTTATTTATGTTTTAGAGATGTGTTGTGATATCTTCCCATGAGTCCTTAGGCTTGATCGTGTGCATTTGCGTGTATGATTAGTGCACGATTGAGCCGGGGGCATCACACCTAGCTACCTCCTTCCCCCTATATCGTGTCCTTGAGGATCAGGTGGGGGCAAGCAAGGAGGCTCTGATCCAGGTGGGGTTGATGTGCAGCTGATTGAAGGAGGCTTATGATGCTAGCACAGCGCTTGAGACCAATGTTCGAGTAAGTACCATTGTGAGTGTAATTTTCAGTCAAAGTTTCTTCTTTTCTTATGGTATTTATGTCAGTGGATTTGCCAGGGCACACCCACTGGGTGTTCATGATCCAGTGGGGGCACGACGAGTGCACCCACTGGGTGTAGTCCCTGAGGCTTCTGTCGACTGGAGTCAGTCGGCAGGAGTCTTTGAACTTTTGTTGAATTTCTTTGTTTGTGTACACTCAAAGTCTAGCCGTAGCATATCCGAGTGGACATGATCCAGTGGGGGCACGCTGAGTGCACCCACTGGGTGTAGTCCCCAAGGCTACCATTGACTGAAGGCAGTCTGTGGTAGTCTTAGAACTTGTGGTTGCTTGGCCCTAGGGCTGTCTTTTGTTTGTTTTTTTGCTCATCGACGAGTCACTTTCTAGTGGGGGCACGCTGAGTGCACCCACTGGGTGTAGTCCCCGAGACTACCGTCGATTGCGGGCAATCCGTGGTAGTCTTTAGAATTGTCTCTAGGCGTTCAGGACGCTCGACGACACTCATGTATTGGTGAGATAATAGGTAGGATCTTCTTCATTGCTGACTCGGAAATCAGCCGAATGAAGCAGATCGTCTGGCGTTGTTGTCCTCTATCTTCTTCATTGCCGACTCAAGGGCTAGCCGAGTGAGGATCAGAGGGTACTTCATGATCTGGTACTGACTGAGCTAGCTCCTCCTAGGGGTGCTTGGCCGACCTAGTAACCAGAGTGTACTTGAGAATTTGGTATTGGTCAAGCTTGTTTCTCTTGGGGGGTACGACCGAGTGTGTAGCCCAAGGGTACTTCAGGATCTGGTACTGGTCTAGCTTGATCCACTCGGTAATGCACGGCCAACTCGATAGTCAAAGGGTACTTCAAGGTCTGGTACGGGTCTAGCTTGATCCACTCGGTAGTGCACGGCCAACTTGGTAGTCAGAGGGTACTTCAAGATCCGGTCTTGGTCTAACTTGTTCCTTCCAGCGGTGCTTACCCGGACGTTCGTGAGTTACTGCTTTGGTTTCTCTTTTGGGACTTCTGACTGGCTGTTTCTTGCATGTTGCAGAGGACCTGCAAGATGGGATCCACTACGCTGCAATGGAGAATGAGGTGACATCCCTTCGACTTGATCTGGAGGCTGAGAGGCTCAAGAGCGCCCGAAAGGAGCAAGAGAAAAAGGCTCTAGGAGGTAATCTATTTCCTCCGTCTGGTAGCTGCATACTATTTTTCCCTTTTGATCCGAATCACTCCTCTCCGACAGATGTTCATAGCGAGAACACCCAACTCGTAACGAGGCTCAGGACTTCTATTTCTTTAGAAACCATGAAGCAGGCTCTGGAGAACAAAGACAAGGATCTAGCGTTGGCCCAGAAGGAAGCCAGGACCTAGACCAAACTTGCCGACGAGAAGCTGGCTTCAGTCGGCAAGTTGGAGGATGAGATCAAGGACCTCAAGGCCGCCGTTGGCGTCTTCACTCAGGAGAAGCAGGTGTTGGAGGA
The DNA here is from genome assembly GCA_011799875.1 of Thinopyrum elongatum. NCBI lineage: Eukaryota > Viridiplantae > Streptophyta > Magnoliopsida > Poales > Poaceae > Thinopyrum > Thinopyrum elongatum. The sequence continues at coordinate 206,569,446 of CM022297.1, read as the reverse complement.
GAAGGTCACACAGCTGACCGAAAAGAAGAATGCCCTGGAAAAACATACCGAAGAGGTTTGTGAGGAATTTAATGAGAAGCTCGCTGGTAAGTTCTCCTTTGGCCGGGTGAAATCCATATGTTGCCAAATTTTGTCAATCACCCGCTGACGGACTGTTTTCCTCGACACAGAGCACTGTTACGACAAGGATTTAGAGCTAGAGAGGCTTGAGATGGATCTGGATCCTTCTAGGTCACTTGTCACTGACAATGCAGCCCTTGCTATCCTCCGGCTTGAAGACCATTTGGAAAATCCATTAGGCTATATCACTCAGACGAGGGGTGTTGCAGGTCAGATTGATGAGGAGCTGCAGCCGGGTGAGGAGACTCAAAAGGACCTGGAGTCGGTCATGACGCGGCTGAACAAAGTTCCTGCTCGGGTAAAGGCTTGGAAGAAGTCTGCTGCTCGGAGTGGTGCTGATGTGGTGCTGTCACTCGTCCGTGTTCATTGCAGGAACGTGGATGAGGAGAAGCTGAAGAGCCTCCGAGTGATGAACAAGAAGAACCTCAGGTTTGAGGATTTCATGGAAAACTTCGCTGAAGCCGCCACTCGCATCGCCGATGGGATCGACCTGGAGACCTTCGTCGACCCAGCTAGCCCTCCGCCTGAGGCTTCAAACACTTGGTTGAGTTTGCCCCAGAATGCCGGGTGGTTGATGTAATGAAATTCTTTACTGAGTCTTGGGCTTGTTTTGCATTGGAAACATTCGGACGGATCGAATCTTTGGTTTGAAACCCTTTAAGTCTCTATTTGCTTCTTGTGTTTTGTTTAGCTCAGGTGAAAGCTGGTTCACAGCTAAGCCCTCGAGTGTGGAGCAGATCCTCACTCGGGTCGTTTTTTTAACTTAGGCGAAAGCTAGTTCGCAGCTAAGCCCTCAAGTGTGGAGCAGATCCTCACTCGGATTGTTTTTTAACTTAGGCGAAAGCTAGTTCGCAGCTAAGCCCCCGAGTATGGAGCAAATCCTCACTCGGATTATTTTTTAACTTAGACGAAAGCTGGTTCATAGCTAAGCCCCCGAGTGTGGAGCAGATCCTCACTCGGATTGTCTTTTAACTTAGGCAAAAGCTGGTTCGCAGCTAAGCCACCGAGTGTGGAGCAGATCCTCACTCGGATTTTTTTAACTTAGGCGAAAGTTGGTTCGCAGCTAAGCCCCCGAGTGTGGAGCTGATCCTCACTCGGATTGTTTTCTAACTTAGGCAAAAGCTGGTTCACAATTAAGCCCCCGAGTGTGGAGCTGATCCTCACTTGGATTGTTTTTTAACTTAGGCGAAAGCTGGTTCACAGCTAAGCCCCCGAGTGTGGAGCAGATCCTCACTCTGATTGTTTTTTAACTTAGGGGAAAGCTGGTTCGCAGCTAAGCCCCCGAGTGTGGAGCAGATCCTCACTCGGATTATTTTTTAACTTAAGTGAAAGTTGGTTCGCAGCTAAGCCCCTGAGTGTGAAGCAGATCCTCACTCGGATTGTTTTTTAACTTAGGCAAAAGCTCATTCGCAGCTAAGCCCCCGAGTGTGGAGCAGATCCTCACTTGGATTTAACTTAGGCAAAAGCTGGTTCGCAACTAAGCCCCCTAGTGTGGAGCAGATCCTCATACGGATTGTGTTTTGAACTTAGGCGAAAACTGGTTCGCAGCTAAGCTTTCTCCTCTCTTCACCCACTTGAGGTGTGTTAGTTTCCGAATGCAGTTAGTCACCTGAGTGAAACGCGACCGTAGAACGAACTAGACGATATATGGGGAAAAGAAAGACTTTTATTCATCTAAGTTCATTCGGACTAACTATTACAAGGAAGAAATTTTATTCTAAGTGTAAAACTTGCGGAGTAGATCTGCGTTCCAAGCTCTGGGCTCTTCTATTCCTCTGGTGAAGTTGTAGAGTCTGTACGCTCCATTATGTAGGACCTTTGATATGGTGAATGGCCCCTCCCAGGGGGGCCAGCTTGTGAGGTTTCTGTTGATCCACTCGGAGGACCAGGTCTCCTTCCTGGAAGGCACATCCTCTGACGTGCCTGTCGTGGTAGCGACGCAAGTCTTGTTGGTACAACATTGATCTTATAAGCGCTAGCTCACGTTCCTCCTCCAAAAGGTCCAGGCCATGTTGCCTTGCCTCTTCAGCTTCAGTCTCCGAGTAAAGATCTACTCGGGGAGAATTGTGGAGTAGATCACTCGGCAGAACTGCTTCTGACCCGTACACCATAAAGAATGGGTTGTGATTGGTGGATCTATTCAGGGTCGTCCGCAAGCCCCAGAGGACTGATGGTAGCTCGGTCACCCAGGCCCCTGCCGCGTGACTTAGGTCGCGCATGAGGTGAGGTTTTCATCCTTGGAGTATGAGCCCATTCGCTCGCTCGGCTTGCCCATTCGACTGCGGGTGCCACGGAGGCGTAATCGACCCGAGTGCCTTGGGTGTAGCAAAACTCATGGAACTCGTCCGATTCGAAGTTAGACCTGTTGTCGGTGATGATGTTGTGCGGGACTCCGAATCTGAAGATTACCTCCTTGATGAACTGAATGGCAGTGGCCGAGTCCAACTTGTTTATTGGCTTGGCCTCAATCCACTTGGTGAACTTGTCCACTGCCACCAACAAGTGTGTGAAACCACTCACCCCGGTCCGAAGTGGGCCAACCATGTCGAGTCCCGAGACGGCTAATGTCCAAGTGAGGGGAATAGTATTTAGAGTGGACGCCGGCTTGTGTGATTGGTTTGCGTAGAACTCGCATCCAACGCATTAGTCCACTATATCACGAGCGGCCTCATTGGCTCGGGGCCAGTAGAACCCAGCTCTGAACGCTTTGGCGACCAGTGTCCGAGAGGATGTGTGGTGCCCACATGTTCCCGAGTAAATCTCATGAGGAATTTGTTGCCATTCCTCTGGTGTTATGCATTGTTGTGTGACTCCGGTCGTGCTTTTCTTGTACATCTGATCTCCCATGACAGTGAAGGCCTTAGATCGATGGACGATTTGATGGGCCTCAGCCTCATCCTCTGGGAGCTCCTGCCTGAGCAGGTACGCCTGATGTGGTCACCTACTCCGGGTAGGGTCAAGGACCCATCATTCAGGACCCACATGGGGCCCAATACCATCATAGGTAGGTCCCTAGACAATGCCAACATTCGCATGCATACATCAAGAAGTCCACTTAGACAGCCCGACAGCACTCGGACGACCACACGTCACTCGGCTGATGAACAACCTCTCGGGCATAGAAGGCAAGAGGACGTCATGGGAGCTGCAATGGTCGAGCAATCCTAAGTCATCCATTAAGTAGATTCATAGCTACCATTACCTGTAACTGCTGTAGTAGAGGCTCATTATACTAGTAACTGACTCATTCAATGTCATTAATTGCCTCGGCGGCGTGGGAGACATGGGCTGCAGCGCACTCTATATAAGCCGCACCCTTCTCCATAGCTAAGCAGCGAGCAAACTTTGTCACCATATCTATCATATCAAAGCAAGCCTCAGGGCACGAGACGTAGGGCTTTTACCTCCACCGAGTGAAGGGCCTGAACTCGTTAAACACCGAGTGTTACACCTGCACCGTAGCTAGGTTCTGCCCCTTATTCGTACCCCTAGTACTCATTGTCAATATCATAACCCCGATAGTTGGCGCCCACCTTGGGGCTAGGCGTCTAGCACAATTTCATGGTGTAGGTGGATTTCCTCATCATCATGTCAGTCGGCGGCAAAATCCGTTTCGGGACGATCTGCTTCATCGCCGACGACTCAGCGTGGCTACGCGAAGCCCCGTTGGACATGGAGGCATTGCCCGTCCGTGGCACAACGCACTTCCGTGTTTCCTCCTATGGAGTCCTTCTCCGACAGCCCTCGGCTCCGTACCGAGTGGTTGTGCACCCCACCATTGCGTGCCATCGCAAGCGCTCCGGCGTTCGCAGCTGCAATGCTGGATCAAGCACGCTGTTGCCTCCCAAGCAGCGGCGGAACAGGTGGCGGCTCTCAAGTTCGACGAGCCTGCCCTCGACCTCTCTAACGGATCACTCGGCGATTCCTCGGAGGAGTCCGAGTCCGAAAGCATCGAGTCGACCAGCGAGATTCTCATGGCGGATAACTTCGAGCACCGCGTATGATGTGGAGCATCCCACGGTCATTCCCATGGACCTACCTACGTATCCCACGATACCACTTGGACCAATGACAAGAGCTCGAGGAAAGGCTATCAAAACTAAGGTGAACTCGCTGCTCTCCGAACTACCACTTTCTACATATGAGACATGGCTACTACCTCAAGCGGAGACCCTATGCGTGATCAGGTACTTGGAGGAAAGACACGGAGCAGCTACACCCAATGGAGAAGACGGCGAGGACACCAAGTACAAGGACCAAGAGGAAGAGCTGCCAGGAAGCTATAGCCACCGGATGACCGGTACTTGTCGGACGTCCGACGCCTGGGAGCATTAGCCAGTCAGACAAATCACAGCCAGCGAATGCTACAACGATCAGATGACCGATGCGGACCGGACGACCGACACCTCCCAGCGTCCGGACGACCGAGCCACTGCGAACAACCGGTACCACCGTTCCAGAGAGAAAACGACAGAAGTCCGAGACCAACTGGACGACCGATGCACCGGATGTCCGACCTCGACCAGAAATCCGACAGACGCCCATCACAGCCAAAACGTCAGAAATCCGAAACTTACCGGACGTCCGGTCCCCCACGAGACACCAGACGATCGGTAACTGTCGGACGTCCGACACTTGTCTGTGCACAGCGTGTTGGGCCGAGGCCCATGTACCCTTTCGTGACCCTAGACTATATATACTCCTCCTCCCTCTTTTTCGGGTTAGCATTGATTTAGCTCATTATAGAGATAGAGCTTTGCTCATCCACTTGGTTCTACTCCTCGGAGAGACCGCGACCTCTTCGGAGAAGATCCATCCTTGGATTCAAGACCCCTCACGGGAAGACCCCTCAAGACCTCCTCATGGAGATGAACTAGCTACCATTTGTATCGTCCTTTATTGTGTTTGAATCATGTATCTCTCTTTATGTTCATGGATCTAGCACATGTGTGATCGTTCCCGTTGATTTGAGTGTTTCCCCTTGTGTTTCCCCTCGTGTTTCCCCTCATGTTCTTCGTGTTCTTCGTAGGATCCCCTCCATTTCATGAAAGATCGGCCCTAGGGTATCCACCCTACATCATCTTGGTATCATGAGCCTAGGTTAATCACGAATTTGGCACCCTACCCTTGTTGATTTTGTCCGAATTTCGAAAATCCCCACAAAAATAGCCCCAATTTTTTTTGTGATTTGTTGGTTTTGATGAAATTTTGTTGGATTTGATCCATGGATTTGCTTTGCCACGAGTGGATCTAGCTTTTCCCCATAATTTTCCCCATTTCCATCCAAAAAGTCATCCAATTTTGCCCCTCCACCATGAACGCTAGAAGTTCATCCCGTGCCCGAAATCGCCCAGGCACCGGACGTCCGACAGCAACCGGACGTCCGACAACCACCGGTCGTCCGACCATCACAGGACGTCCGATGTTCTCTGACGAAACTGAATTCCCCCCCCCCCAAAATTCTCAGCCGCCCACTACACCTTCCACACCACCACTCCCATAACCCCACATTGCATTACAGCATCCTACCACCGCTTTCCGCAACCACCATCGCTTACCCGCTACCAACTCCGACAGTTTTGCCACATTTGGTCTTTGAGAATTTGAGTTGCGGTTTCCGTTTCCTAACGTGTTTTGGTTACTTAGGGATGGTTCGACATCGACATCACCGACGCTCATCTTCGTCATCGACCTCGACCATGATACGTCTCCAATGTATCTATAATTTTTTATTGTTCCATGCTATTATAATATCTGTTTTGGATGTTTTATATGCATTATTATGCTATTTTATATTATTTTTGGGACTAACCTATTAACCTAGAGCCCAATGCCAGTTTCTGTTTTTTCCTTGTTTTTGAGTTTCACAGAAAAGGAATACCAAACGGAGTCCAAATGGAATAAAACCTTCGCGATGATTTTTCTTGGACCAGAAGACACCCTGGAGACTTGGAGTTCAAGTCAGAAGAGCCACGAGGCGGCAACAAGGGGGGAGGGTGCGCCCAGGGGGTAGGGCGCGCCCCCCTGCCTTGTGGGCCCCATGTGACTCCACCGACCTACTTCTTCATCCTATATATTCACATATATTCCCAAACCCTCAGAAGCATCCATGAAAACACTTTTCCACCGCCGCAACCTTCTGTACCCGAGAGATCCCATCTAGGGACCTTTTCCGGCACCCTGCTGGAGGGGGATTCGATCACGGAGGGCTTCTACATCAACTCCATTGCCCTTCCGATGAAGTGTGAGTAGTTTACCTCAGACCTACAGGTCCATAGCTAGTAGCTAGATGGCTTCTTCCCTCTCTTTGATTCTCAATACCATGTTCTCCTTGATGTTCTTGGAGATCTATCCGATGTAATCTTCTTTTGTGGTGTGTTTGTCGAGATCCGATGAATTGTGGATTTATGATCAGCTTATCTATGAATATTATTTGAATCTTCTCTGAATTCGTATATGCATGATTTGATATCTTTGTAATTCTCTTCGAATTATCGGTTTGGTTTGGCCAACTAGATTGGTTTTTCTTGCAATGGGAGAAGTGCTTAGCTTTGGGTTCAATCTTGCAGTGTCCTTTCCCAATGATAGTAGGGGCAGCAAGGCACTTTCCAATAAAGAAAATTAAATTGCCATATGAATATATTATGAGAGCTACTTATGGATTGCATACCAAAGATGACAATACCTAGATCTATTTGTGTTTTTATGCCTAACTAAGGGTGTTAAACAATAGCGCTTGTTGGGAGGCAACCCAATTTTATTTTTGATTTTGCTTTTTGTTCCTGTTTTGGTTTGAATAATTCATCCAGCCTCTGGTTAGATGTGGTTTTGTGTTTTAATTAGTGTTTGTGCCAAGTAAGACCTTTAGGATGGCTTACGATGATAGTTGATTTGATCTTGCTGAAAAACAGAAACTTTTGCATCCAGTCACAGAATTTTAACAATTCACTGGAGCATTGAAAAACCCTGAATTTGTTTACACAAGATTGATATACAAATTTCCTATGTTTTCCGAATTTTTCAGATTTTTTGCAGTTACATAAGTATTAGAACAATTCGGATCTTCATAGACTGTTCTGTTTTTGACAGATTCTGTTTTCTTTGTGTTGTTTGCTTATTTTGATGAATCTATGGGTAGTATCGGGGGGTATGAACCATGGAAAAGTAGGAATACAGTAGATATTACACCAATATAAATAAAGAATGAGTTCACAACAGTACCAAAAGTGGTGATTTATTTTCTTATACTAACGAAGCTTATGAGATTTTTTGTTGAGTTTTGTGTTGTGAAGTTTTCAAGTTTTGGGTAAGGATTTGATGGACTATGGAATAAGGAGTGGCAAGAGCCTAAGCTTGGTGATGCCCAAGGCACCCCAAGGTAATATTCAAGGATAACCAAGAGCCTAAGCTTGGGGATGCCCCAGAAGGCATCCCCTCTTTCGTCTTCGTCTATCGGTAACTTTACTTGAGGCTATATTTTTATTCACCACATGATATGTGTTTTGCTTGGAGCGTCTTGTATTATATGAGTCTTTACTTTTTAGTTTGCCACAATCATCCTTGCTGTACACACCTTTTGAGAGGGACATGCATGAATCGTGATTTATTAGAATACTCTATGTGCTTCACTTATATCTTTTGAGCTAGGCAATTTTGCTCTAGTGCTTCACTCATATCTTTTTAGAGCACGGCGGTGGCTTTATTTTATAGAAATTATTGAACTCTTATGCTTCACTTATATTATTTTGAGAGTCTCTCTAAACAGCATGGTAATTTGCTTTGGTTATGAATTTAGTCCTAATATGATAGACATCCAAGAGGGATATAATAAAAACTTTCATATAAAGTGCATTGAATACTATGAGAAGTTTGATTCCTTATGATTGTTTTGAGATATAAAGATGGTGATATTAGAGTCATGATAGTGAGTAATTGTGGATTGTAGAAATACTTGTGTTAAAGTTTGTGATTCCCGTAGCATGCACGTATGGTGAACCGTTATGTGATGAAGTCGGAGCATGATTTATTTATTGATTGTCTTCCTTATGAGTGGCGGTCGGGGACGAGCGATGGTATTTTCCTACCAATCTATCCCCCTAGGAGCATGCGCGTAGTACTTTGTTTCGATGGCTAATAGATTTTTGCAATAAGTATGTGAGTTCTTTATGACTAATGTTGAGTCCATGGATTATACACACTCTCACCCTTCCACCATTGCTAGCCTCTCTAGTGCCGCGCAACTTTCGCCTGTACCATACACCCACCATATACCTTCCTCAAAACAGCCACCATACCTACCTATTATGGCATTTCCATAGCCATTCCGAGATATATTGCCATGCAACTTTCCACCGTTCCGTTTTATTATGACACGCTTCATCATTGTCATATAGCTTTGCATGATCATGTAGTTGACATCGTATTTGTGGCAAAGCCACCATTCATAATTCTTTCATACATGTCACTCTTGATTCATTGCACATCCCAGTACACCGCGGGAGGCATTCATATAGAGTCATATTTTGTTCTAAGTATCGAGTTGTAAGTAAATAAAAGTGTGATGATCTTCATTATTAGAGCATTGTCCCATGTGAGGAAAGGATGATGGATACTATGATTCCCCCACAAGTCGGGATGAGACTCCGGACGAAAAATAAAAAAAAGAGGCCAAACAAAAAAATGAGAGAAAAAGAGAAGGGGCAATGCTACTATCCTTTTTCCACACTTGTGCTTCAAAGTAGCACCATGATCTCCATGATAGAGAGTCTCCTATTTTGTCACTTTCATATACTAGTGGGAAATTTTCATTATAGAACTTGGCTTGTATATTCCAATGATGGGCTTCCTCAAATTGCCCTAGGTCTTCATGAGCAAGCAAGTTGGATGCACACCCACTTAGTTTTCTTTTGAGCTTTCATACACTTATAGCTCTATTGCATCCGTTGCATGGCAATCCCTACTCACTCACATTGATATCTATTGATGGGCATCTCCATAGCCCGTTAATACGCCTAGTTGATGTGAGACTATCTCCTTCTTTTTGTCTTCTCCACAACCACCATATTCTATTCCACCTATAGTACTATGTCCATGGCTCACGCTCATGTATTGCATGAAAGTTGAAAAGGTTTGAGAACATTAAAAGTATGAAACAATTGCTTGGCTTGTCATCAGGGTTGTGCATGATTTGAATATTTTGTGTGATGAAGATGGAGCCTAGCCAGACTATATGATTTTGTAGGGATAAGCTTTCTTTGGCCATGTTATTTTGAGAAGACATAATTGCCTTGTTAGTTTGCTTGAAGTATTATTGTTTTTATGTCAATATTAAACTTTTGTTTCGAATCTTATGGATCTGAACATTCATGCCACAATAAAGAAAATTACATGGATAAATATGTTAGGTACCATTCCACATCAAAAATTCTGTTTTTTATCATTTACCTACTCAAGGATTAACAGGAATTAAGCTTGGGGATGCTTGATACATCTCCAACGTATCTATAATTTTTGATTGTTCCATGCTATTATATTATCTGTTTTGGATGTTTTATATGCATTATTATTCTATTTTATATTATTTTTGGGACTAACCTATTAACCTAGAGCCCAATGCCAGTTTATGTTTTTCCTTGTTTTTGAGTTTCGCAGAAAAGGAATACCAAACGGAGTCCAAACGAAATAAAACCTTCGCGATGATTTTTCTTGGACCAGATGACACCCCGGAGACTTGGAGTTCAAGTCAGAAGAGCCACGAGGCGGCGACAAGGGGGGAGGGCGCGCCCCCTGCCTTGTGGGCCCCACGTGACTCCACCGACCCACTTCTTCGTCCTATATATTCACATATATTCCCAAACCCTCAAAAGCAACCACGAAAATACTTTTCCACCACCGCAACCTTCTGTACCCGTGAGATCCCATCTAGGGACCTTTTTCGGCACCCTGCCGGAGGGGGATTCGATCACGGAGGGCTTCTACATCAACTCTATTGCCCTTCCGATGAAGCGTGAGTAGTTTACCTCAGACCTACGGGTCCATAGCTAGTAGCTAGATGGCTTCTTCTCTCTCTTTGATTCTCAATACCACATTCTCCTCGATGTTCTTGGAGATCTATCCGATGTAATCTTCTTTTGTGGTGTGTTTGTCGAGATCCAATGAATTGTGGATTTATGATCAGCTTATCTATGAATATTATTTGAATCTTCTCTGAATTCTTATATGCATGATTTGATATCTTTGTAATTCTCTTCGAATTATCGGTTTGGTTTGGCCAACTAGATTGGTTTTTCTTGCAATGGGAGAAGTGCTTAACTTTGGGTTCAATCTTGCGGTGTCCTTTCCCAGTGACAGTAGGGGCAGCAAGGCACGTATTGCTTGAGTTTATTCCTCTACATCATGTCATCTTACTTAATGCGTTACTCTGTTCTTCATGAACTTAATACTCTAGATGTAGGCAGGAGTCGGCCGATGTGTGGAGTAATAGTAGTAGATGCAGAATCGTTTCGGTCTACTTGACACGGACATGATGCCTATATTTCATAATCATTGCCTTAGATATCGTCATAACTTTGCGCTTTTCTATCAATTGCTTGACAGTAATTTGTTCACCCACCGTATTATTTGCTATCTTGAGATAAGCCTCTAGTGAAACCTATGGCCCCCGGGTCTATTCTCCATCATATAAGTTTCTGATCTACTATTTTCCATCATATAAGTTTCCGATCTACTATTTTCCATCATATTAATTTCCGATCGACTATTTTGCAATCTTTTACTTTCCGATCTATAAACCAAAAAAACCCAAAAATATTTACTTTATATTTTGTTTAATTTTATCTATCTCTATCAGATCTCACTTTTACAAGTGACCGTGAAGGGATTGACAACCCCTTTATCGCGTTGGGTGCAAGTGTTTTATTGTTTGTGTAGGTATTAGGTGATTTGTGCGTTGTCTCCTACTGGATTGATACCTTGGTTCTCTAACTGAGGGAAATACTTATCTCTACTTTGCTGCATCACCCTTTCCTCTTCAAGGGGAAAACCAACGCAAGCTCAAGAAGTAGCAGACCACATCATCATCTTGACACCATCCTCCGTAAGCAAGGGACGGTAACCTCGACGACACCTTGGTGTTTTCCCTTGCCATTGCATTGGTAACCTCCCGAGACCATTTTTGCGTCACTTACCTATTGAGACTAGCCTTTTAGTATTGCCGGCAATGTTACTTGTGCACATTAGTGGTCATTGCATATATCACATCATATTGGTATACATATCTTGGGATCATCTCTTGTGTCACAAGGTTGTCATCGCATATACACAATAGCTACATTGGTTCGTCAAGTTTTGAATGAGAAAGAGCTCAAAAGAGAAAGAGCCAACAAGCTTTTAAGCAAAAGAGAAGGATAAGCAAAGAGCTTTTAAGCAAGAACCATAGCATCATATTACATTAAGATTGTCATACTCGATCATCTTGGATCATATCACCGGAACACCATACATATAGGATACTTGGGATAGAAGTCGTTGCATTCTTGCTTTGTAGGTTGTGCACAAGTCTCATATCCGCCTATAGTGCAATTGTGCTAGCGTCTCTCTAGCGTTGTGCAACAAGAGCATTTTCCGTGGATTCCACATTTTGAGCTCATTTTTGGTTGCATGACCCCATCTATCTTTCCATGTGTGTGTTTCTGTGTGCCACTATTTGCTATTGGTCTACTTGTCGCATTTGCAAATTTGCGAATTTTTTCCAACATTATTGAGTCACACTAACAATTGCATAAATTTTTTCCACCATCCTAACCAAGCCCCACCAAAGGCTTTATTTTTGTAGGTGTGAGAAATTGACGGGAACCGGTACCAATTGTGCTATTTCCTTGTTACATCATTGAGTGATCATTGATCCATTCTCAACATCTGTCAAGGTACATTTGGTATAGTTCTCCTCTTTCTCCCACTCACACATTCACTTGGAATGATGGATAGGCCAATTACTTCTACCAACCCACTCTTCATCGAGCAACATGAGGACCCGAACAACTACGTCACCGAACCACTTTTTCGGCGCGCAAAGAGCTTCACATCAAGAGAATGAAGCATTGGGCAACCGCATCGACCTACTCGATGCTGACTTGTGACAATCCAAGCAACGTACAAGGGACTACTTCGACACATCAATGTCATCTCTCAAGGAGGACATACGAGCCATGATGGTCAACCGCTCTTCTACCTCGTCGTGCTATTCAAGACGGAGCCATTTGAGTTGACATTCCTCAGACACCATCTACGGTTCAAGTACACAGACATTGAACACTCTTCATCGAGCCGCGCACCAAGACCGTCAAGCAAACCGCAATCCTCTACATGGCAATGATCCACAAGAGCAACTTGAAGAGCAAGAACATCAGCATCGTCAAAATCAAGCTACCTTCGAGCAAGCACAAGAAAGGCAACGCCAACGCCAACAAGTGGAAGAGCAAGAACACCAACACCAATGAGAGCAAATGGAAGAGCGACAATGCCAACATCAAGACGAGCAAGAGGCTGCCGCTCTCCGTCTACAACAACAACGGCATGAAGCACAAGCCCTTGAGGTGCAATGTGCCCTCCGCGACACCAATCATGCAGTCGTCGCTCGTAACTGACGTGTTCGAGAAGAAGAAGAAGAAGAAGAAGCACTTCGCGAGGAAGTCCAAGAATGACGACATCAAACACAATTGCACCGACATCCTCCACAAGCTCCTTCACAAGCGAGACAAGAACAACAAGCTCGACAAGAACCACAAGTTCACCAAGAGCAACAAAACAATGGGAATCCTCCACGCCAAGAGCAACTTGAAGTTGACAATCCACCACGTCAAGGGCGTCATCACCCTCGACCCCAACACAATGAAGAGCAATGCTACGGCAAGCTCAAATTCACCATGCCCAAGTTCTCCGGAAGCAACGATCAGGAAGAGTATCTTTCATGGGCATTGAAGGTTGGAAAAATCTTTCGTTTGCACAACTATGAGGAAGAGAAGAAGATCGGCATGGCATCTCTTGAGTTCCAAGACTATGTCCTCATTTGGTGGGAGCAAGTCATTGAGCGCCGAGAAGGAAGAGGTGAACCACCAATCAAAACTTGGGATCAAATGAAGGATGTCATGAGAGCGTGCTTTGTGCCAACATAATATAACCGCGACCTCTTCAAGCGACTACAACTCCTCAAGCAAGGAAAAAGAGCGTTGAAGAATACTACAAGGAAATGGAGATTGCCATGATACGAGCCAATGTCACGGAAGATGATGAGCAGACTATGGCATGTTTCTTGAATGGACTCAATCACCCTAACAAGAAGATCGCCGACTTCCAACCTTACTCGAACCTCATCGAGCTAGTGCATCAAGCTACCAAGGCGGAGCGACAAGTACAAGATGACTTCAAGTATGCCAAGTACTCTTCCAAGAGTTGCGGCTCCAACAACCAAGCTTCAACGACGCCAACATCTTCTACGTCAACCAAACCTTCTATAAGCAACGGCGACAAGTCGAGTTACAAGAAAACTTCGACAACCTCAAGTCATCCTCCTACTACAAGCAACTTCAAGCTGAGAGCTTCATCTTCTACAACTCCACCGGATGAGACCAACAGGACAAGTTCCATCAAATGCTTCACATGCGGCGGCCGAGGCCACAAGTCCTTCGAGTGTACCAATCGGCGCAAGATGATCCTCAACGACGACGGCACCTATGACTCCATGAGTGAAGAGGAAATGGAAGCCCTTGAGCACGTGGCCATGCACCTATGCGTGAATGAAGATGAAGACAACCAATTCTTTTGCGACAATGATCCGAGCCCCACTCTCGTTGTCTCCAAGGTCTTGACACTTCAACACCAACAAGACTAAGACCAAAGATGCCATATCTTCCATGGAGGTATCAGTGGAAGGTCCATGAAGGTCATCATTGACGGAGGAAGTTGCCACAACTTGGCAAGTGAAGAATTATGTTCCAAGCTACAATTGGTCAAGATGAAGCACCCTTGCCCCTACAAGGTCCAATGGCTTAGCAACTCCAGCACCATTCAAGTGGAACACACGGTTCAAGTCTCCTTCAAGATTGGAGCATATGAAGACACTTTGGAGTGTGATGTGGTTCCTATGTCCATTTGCCATCTCTTACTTGGACGACCTTGGCAATTCGATCGTGGCATCATCCACAACGGCTGAACCAATCACTATAGCTTCAAGATGAAGGGAAAGGAGTATGTGCTACGATGTATGTCACCAAGCCAAGTGATCACCGACAAGCAAGCAACCACCCATCATGGAGAAAATAGTGAGAGAGCAAACCACCAAAAAGATAGTGAGCGCCACAAGCCAAAATTGAGTGCCTCCACGATGAGTGACAAGAAAAACTTAGTGCTATTCGCTACCAAAAGGGAGATGAGAGAAGTGTGTGAGAACCCATCGAGTGTATTGCACTATGTCCTATTGTGCAAGGACGAGGCAACAACAACTAACACCTCTCACTCTCTATCTTTAGTGTTATCTAATGTCTTGCAGGAATTCAAGGACGTCTTTCCCGATGAGCTACCTCTGGGACTACCTCCTCTACGCGGCATCGAACACCGAATCGACCTCATCCCCGTCGCACCGTTACCGAACAAGGCACCCTACCGTGTCAACCCCGAATACACCTAGGAAATCCAACGGCAAGTTCAACAACTCATCGACAACAGCAATGCTCAAGAAAGCTTGAGCCCATGCGCCGTCCCGGTAATCCTTGTTCCCAAGAAAGACGGTACATATCGCATGTGTTCTGGTTGTCGTCCTATCAATGCTATCACGGTTAGATACCATCACCCCATCCCACGCTTACACGACATGCTCGATGAGCTTAGCGGTGCCACAATTTTCTCTAAGATTGATCTTAAGAGTGGCTACTACCAATTCCGCATACAAGAGGATGACGAATGGAAATCTGCATTTAAGACCAAATTTGGCTTATACGAATGGCTTGTTATGCCAATGGGCTTATCCGAAGCACCCGGTACGTTCATGCGTGTCATGCATTTTGTACTTAGGCCCTAAATTGGTGTATTTGTTGTGGTCTATTTCGACGACATACTTGTTTTCAGCAAATCTCTCAAAGATCATGTCACCCATCTTAGAATCATTTTGCAAACTCTTCGCAAAGAGAGACTCTATGCTAAGATGGAGAAATGCAAATTTGGTGTTGACAAACTTTTTTTCCTAGGATTTGTCGTTTCTTCCAAGGGCATGCATGTAGACGAAACCAAGATCGAAGCTATTAAAACTTGGCCTCAACCCAAAAACTTGCAACAATTGCGTAGTTTTCTTGGCTTAGCCTGGTTTTATCGTCACTTTGAGAAGGATTTTAGCACCATTGCTTCGCCTTTACATGCCTTGAGTAAGAAGAACGCACCTTTTGTTTGGGGACCATTACAAGATACCACATTCAATGAGCTCAAGAATTTGCTTACACATGCCCCTTTGCTTGCTTTACCCAACTTTGATAAACCTTTTGAGGTCCATTGCGACGCTAGTGGTAATGGCATGGGAGGTGTGTTAATGCAAGAAAAGTGCCCCATCGCATACTTAAGTGAAAAACTTTCCAGAGCACAACTTAACTACACCATCTATGACAAAGAGTTATATGCATCAGTGAGAGTCTTGCATGTTTGGGAGCATTATCTCTGTCCTCATGAGTTCATTCTTCATACGGATCATGAAACACTTAAGTACCTTAAGGGTCAAACTAAGTTGAACAAGCGTCATGCTAAGTGGAGTGAATTCATTGAGTCATTTCCTTATGTCATCAAGTACATCAAAGGCAAAGAGAATGTTGTGGTGGATGCTCTTTCCCGCAAATGCATGCTTGCTACCAAACTTGAATTGAATGTCATTGGCTTTGAGCACATAAAAGACTTGTATGCGCATGATCCTACTTTTGCTATTCCTTATACCAAATGTTTGATGCATACATCTTGGGAACGCTATTACATCAAAGATGATTATCTTATGAGAGCTAACAAACTATGTATCCCCGAGTCTTCTCTTCGTTTGTTACTTTTGCAAGAATCTCATGGAGGAGCACTTATGGGACACTTTGGACGCGACAAGACATTTGCTACACTCTCCAAGAACTACTTTTGGCCCAAGATGTTACACGACGTCTCACGCTTCACCAACCGATGCTCTACATGTCGCAAAGCTAAGTCTAAAGCTCAATCCCATGTTCTCTATATGCCACTTCCTATTCCGTATCACCCATGGGAAGATATTAGTATGGACTTTGTGCTTGGTTTGCCTCGAACTCGAAACGGCAAAGATTCCGTGTTGGTTATTGTGGACCGATTCTCTAAAATGGCTCATTTCATCCCATGCAACAAGATAGAAGATGCTTCACATGTTGCAAATCTTTTTTGTAGGGAAATCTTGCGTCTACATGGAGTGCCCAAGACTATCGTATTAGACCGCGATGTCAAGTTCCTTAGCTACTTTTGGAAGACGCTATGCGCCAAGCTTGGAATCAAGCTTTTGTTCTCTTCGGCATACCATCCTCAAATCGACGACCAAATGGAGGTCATGAACCGGACGCTATCTACTCTCCTCTGCGTGTTGATCAAGAAGAACATCAAGGAGTGGGAAGAGTGTTTACCCATTGCTGAGTACGCCTACAATCGAGCACGACACTCTACAACCGGCAAGTCCCCCTTCGAGGTCATCTACGGTTTCAACCCATTGTCCCCATTGGACATTCTATCACTACCACTACAAGAGCGCATCAACATGGACGCAAGTGCACGAGTGAGCTACCTCAATAAAATGCATGAAGATACAAGGCACACCATCGAGCACCAAGTACAACGACTAGCACCAAGCTCAACTTCAACAAGCAAACCATGATATTCAACATTGGAGATCTTGTATGGTTACACCTTCGCAAGGAACGCTTCCCCAACAAACGCAAGTCCAAGCTACGACAACGAGCTGACGGACCCTTCAAGGTGCTCGAGCGCTACAACAACAATGCATACAAGATCGATCTACCATGTGACAAGTACTCCGTGAGCGACCTTTTCAATGTCAAGGATCTCTCTCCCTACCATGGTGATGAAGCTTTCGATCCGAGGTCAGATCTTTCCCAAGGGGGGGGGGAGATGATGCGGAGCATCCCACGGTCATCCCCATGGACCTACCTACGTCTCCCACGATACCACTTGGAACAATGACAAGAGCTCGAGCAAAGGCTAACGAAACTAAGGTGAACTCGCTCCTCTCCGAACTACCACATTTTACATATGAGACATGGCTACTACCTCAAGCGGAGACCCTATGCGTGATAAGGTACTTGGAGGAAAGCCACGGAGCAGCTACACCCAACGAACAAGACGGCGAGGACACCAAGTACAAGGACCAAGAGGAAGAGCTGCCAGGAAGCTACAGCCACCAGACGACCGGTACTTGTCTGACGTCCGATGCCTGGGAGCATCAGCCAGCCAGACAAGTCCCAGCCAGCGAACACTAGAGTGGCCGGACGACCGATGCGGACCGGACGACCGACTCCTCCCAGCGTCCGGACGACTGAGCCACTTCAGACAACCGTTACCATCGTTCCTGATAGAAAACGCCAGAAATCCGAGACTAACCAGACGACCGACGCACTGGATGTCCGACATTGACCGAAAATCCGACAGACGCCCATCAGAGTTAAAACGCCGGAAATCTGACACTTACCGGACGTCCGGACCCCCACGAGACACCGGACAACTGGTAACTTTCGGACGTCCGACACCTGTCTGTGCACAACGTGTTGGGCCGAGGCCAGTGTACCCTTTCGTGATCCTCGACTATATATACTCCTCCTCCTCCCACTTTTTAGGGTTAGCATTGGTTTAGCTCATTATAGAGATAGAGCTTTGCTCATCCACTTGGTTCTACTCCTCGGAGAGACCACGGCCTCTTCGGAGATGATCCATCCTTGGATTCAAGACCCCTCAAGACCTCCTCATGGAGATGAACTAGCTACCGTTTGTATCGTCCTTTGTTGCCTTTGAATCATGTATCTCTCTTTATGTTCATGGATCTAGCACATGTGTGATCGTTCCCGTTGATTTGGGTGTTTCCCCTCATGTTTCCCCTCGTGTTCTTCGTGTCCTTCGTAGGATCCCCTCCATTTCATGAAAGATCGGCCCTAGGGTATCCACCCTACATCAGCGTACCCCCGGGTTACACGGAGCCCAAAGACGGCCGTGCGGGTACGTCCCACGTCAAGACCGACGGCGGCATTCCGGGCCACGAACCGTATGTACCCCAAGCTCTCACCCGGGAGTAGCAGGACGAGCTCCATAATAGGAATGAACAGCTCCTGAACAATCCCATCAAGGGGACGACCCCGGAGGCATTGGCCATGGAGAAGACTCATTTGGCCACCTTGGCCGAGCGCGATCGCCTCGAGCGGCTTCAGAGAGAGCTGAACGAACGCGAGCGCCGTCAACCCAGCTCCAGTCAGCATAAGCACCGGCTCTACTCGAGTGACCAGCCTCATAAGTATCAAGTCCTTAGTACTCCATTGCAAAATCTGGCAGCTGCCACTAGGATCGCGGATTCCATCCAGCCCTCTAGCTCTACGGCCGATGAGGGGATTCGGCAGGTCCAGGCGCTCCTGAAGACAGCATTGTCGCAGAACGCGACAGTGTCCTAGTCTAGAGATCGGATCCACAACGCATCAGTGAGCGCCGAAACTGTTTAGTCGACACATAGCCCACTCGGCTCCGGCAGGCGCCGAGTCACTTCCTCCTCAAGAGATTATAACGAAGATCGGAGGCGCGATCGAGTCGAGTCGCCCCGATGACACAACGACTATGATCACGCCCTGATGCCTCCACCACGAGACAGCGCGTACGAGCATCCGCCCTACGATGACAGGCATACACACGACGGCGATCGTAGGCAGAGTCCTGCTCGTCATACAAGGGACACATGAGACCCTCTGTTCAACGCGAGATAAGTTCTCGCTCAGAGCTTGGTCGATAGGGGCCGTGCGCTGCGAGAAGCCCAAGATCATGACATCCTGAGTGGTTCCATACCATCGGGCCCCGAGTGCTCCAGCCATTACATACGAGCAGCAGAAATTCCCAATAACTTCATATTGGCAACGGGAATCAGCAAGTTCACCGGCGAGTCCAAACCTGAGATTTGGCTAGAAGATTACCGAGTGGCGGTCCAGATCGGTGGCGGCAACGATAATGTAGCCATGAAACACTTGCCCCTAATGCTCGAGGGCTCCGCTCGAGCTTGGCTAACACAGCTCCCATCAGTTAGCATATTAAGCTGGGATGATCTGGCGAGAGTGTTCGTCAAAATTTTTGAAGGAACATACAAGAGAGCAGGTGGTTTGGCCGAGTTGCAGCACTGTGTGCAGAAACAGAATGAGACTCTCCGTGAGTATATCTAGCGGTGGACCACTCTGCACAATACGGTGGAAAACTTCACCGAACACCAGGCAATCTACGCCTTCAAGGCTGGAGTAAGATACCATGAGCTAAACATGAAGTTCGGCCGATTTGAGACCCTGACTCTTAGTCGGGCTATGGAAATAGCCAATCAGTATGCTAATGGTGAAGAGGAAGACCTACTGGGATGCGGCAAAAGCCGGGCAAGCGACGCTCATCAGTCGAAAAACAAGGGCAAGAAGCACAAGCGCAAGGCTGACATTGGAGGGAGCGCTGAGGCTGCGGCTCTGGCCAGCCAAGGCAAGAACAAAGGCTCCCAAAAGCAGAAGAAGGACTGGAAGGGGAAAAACAGGTCACCCAGAAGAGTGACATACTCGACCAACCCTGCCAGATCCATAGGAAAAAATACGAGGAGGGCAGCTTGATTTTGCCCAAGCATACCACTCGGGAGTGCCAGCTCCTGAAGCAAGAGATGCGGCAAGATTCCTCTGGAGACAAGGATGAAGACGACAATGACGGCAGCAAAGGTACTTCCGGGTACCCCAATGTCGAGAACGTCTTGATGATCTTTGCCGACGTCGAGAGCAAGAGTCGCCTCAAAGTCATTAACCGAGAGGTCAACATGGCGGTTCGGACTGTCACCAAATACCTCGACTGGGCCAGGACGCCCGTGACCTTCGATCAAACGGATCATCCGACGCACATAACGACCCCCGGGCAGAAGGCCTTGATGGTTGACCCAGTCATTGGTGGAGTCCGATTGCGCAAAGTCCTAATGGACGGCGGCAGCGGGCTTAACATCATTTACGCCGACACACTGGAAGCAATGGGCATTCCGATGACCTGTCTCAGCAAGAATAACATGCAGTTCCATGGGGTAATACCTGGGAAGAAGGCCAAGTCACTCAGACAAATCGCCCTTGATGTCGTATTCGGTGAAGAGAAGAACTTTCGCAAGGAGCGGCTGACTTTTTAGGTGGTGGAGTTCCGAAGTGCTTACCATGCCATCCTGGGTAGGCCATCCTACGCTCGTTTCATGGCCCATCCATGTTACGTATATATTAAGCTTAAGATGCCAGGACCAAAAGGCGTGATCACTATCATGGGCAATCGAAAGTTAGCCGAGGAGTGTCTCCAGAAGGGCTCTGAGATTGCTGATGAACAGATCGCGATGGTCGAGTTGGACGAGTACAAGAAAGCGGTAGACTCAAGCGAGTTGCTGAAATCCAAGAAGCCGACTGTGGAATCTGCTTTCCAGTCGGCAGGGGAGACGAAGCCCGTGCATATCCACCCTGAGGACCCGAGTGCTGCCCCGACCAACATCTCCACTACCCTGGACAGCAAATAGGAAAACGCGCTCCTCAAGTTCCTCTGTGAGAACTGGGACATCTTCGCATGGAAGCCTTCCGACATGCCGGGTGTTCCTAGGGAACTAGCCGAGTACAGACTTCGCGTCGACTCGACGATGAGGCATGTCAAGGAGCACCTTCGATGATCTTCTGCCAAGAAGCGCAAGGCGATTGGCGAGGAGATAGCGCGGCTCTTGGCCACCGAATTCATCCGAGAGGTGTACCACTTCAAGTAGCTCGCCAAAGTCTTCCTAGTGCCAAAGAAGTTTAAGACTCTTTGAATGTGTGTAGATTTTAGGCACATCAATCGGGCATGCCCGAAAGATCATTTCCCTCTCCCTCGCATAGATCAGATAGTAGATTCTACTACCGGATGTGAGCAGTTGTCTTTTCTGGATGCGTACTCCAGGTACCATCAGATCCGACTGTACGGCCCTGATGAAATAAAAATAGCGTTCATCACCCCATTCGGGTGTTTCTGTTATATCACGATGCCATTTGGGTTGAAAAATGCTGGGGCCACATTTCAACGTATGATCCAGAAGTGCTTACGGAGGCAGATTAGTCGGAACATGGAAGCTTATATGGATAACATCGTGGTTAAGTCCAGGAAAGGTTCCGACCTCCTAATCGACCTGACTAGAACTTTTGTGAACTTACGCATTTTCGGCATCAAACTCAACCCAACCAAGTGTACATTAGGTGTACCAGCAAGCAAGTTACTCGGTTTCCCCGTTTCTGAACGAGGGATATGCCAATCCCGAGAAGATAGGGGCTATAGTCCGAATGAAACAACCAGAATGCCTACATGACATGCAGCGCCTCACTGGCTGCCTGGCAGCCCTGAGTAGGTGATGTAGGGTGGAAACCCTAAGGCCGATCTTTCATGGAATGGAGGGTATCCTACGAAGAACATGAAGAACACGAGGGGAAACACGAGGGAAATCACGAGGGGAAACACTCAAATCAACGAGAACGATCACACGTGTGCTAGATCCATGAACAATACGAGTGATGCACGATTCAAACGCAACAAAGGACGATACAAGAGGTAACTAGTTCATCTCCATGAGGAGGTCTTGAGGGATCTTCCCATGAGGGGTCTTGAATCCAAGGATGGATCTTCTCCGAAGAGGCCGCGGTCTCTCTGAGGAGTAGGACCAAATGGATGAGCAAAGCTCTATCTCTATAATGAGCTATCACAATGCTAACCCTAAATTGGTGGGGAAGAAGAGTATATATAGTTTGGGGGGGCGAAGGGATACATGGGCTTCGGTCCTTTACACTGTGCGCAGACAGGGGGAGCCGGACGTCCGGGCGTCGGGCCGGATGTCCGGGCCTTCGTGAGGTGCCGGATGTTCGAGCGCGGGGGCCGGATGTCCAGGCTGGTGGGGTCCATTTTTCTGTGCTCTCTGGATAGGCGATGTTCGGATGTCCGGGCTAGAGGCCGGATGTCCGGGCCTAAGGCCGGATGTCCGGGCCCTGTAGACTTGGTTGTTGGACTGCTGCTGCTGCCGACACCTCCAGGGGCCGGATGTCTGGGGTCCTGGCCGGATGTTCGGGTCCTAGGAGCTGTTCTCGGTTCCTTTCATTGGTTCTCTTCTTCCATGAACTTGTAGACTTGTCCGTCTTCACGTGCATCTTCGAGAGGGTTTTCTTGGTACCTCATCATGCACAACATTATGGACTTAGGTAGTAGCCATGTCTCGAGTGGATCATATGGAATATCACTAAGGAGAGATGTCACCTCATTCTCGAGAGCTCTAGCACGTGCTCATGTCATCGGTCCTCTTGGCACTTGGTGAGACGATGGTAGGTCCATGGGGATGTCCCTAGGATGCTCTGCATCATCTCCCACCGCTTTGAAAGATCCGACCTCGGA
Source organism: Thinopyrum elongatum (assembly GCA_011799875.1). Taxonomy (NCBI): domain Eukaryota; kingdom Viridiplantae; phylum Streptophyta; class Magnoliopsida; order Poales; family Poaceae; genus Thinopyrum; species Thinopyrum elongatum. The sequence continues at coordinate 206,546,634 of CM022297.1, read as the reverse complement.
TCGAAAGCCTCATCACAATGGTAGGGAGAGAGATCCTTGACATTGAAGATGTTGCTCACAGAGTACTTTTCACGTGGTAAGTCGATCTTGCACGCATTGTTGTTGTAGCGCTCGAGCACCTTGAAGGGTCCGTCGGCTCGAGGTCGTAGCTTGGACTTGCGTTCATTAGGGAAGCGTTCCTTGCGGAGGTGTAGCCATACAAGATCTCGAATGTTGAATATCATGGGTTGCTTGTTGATGTTGATCTTGGTCGCGAGTCATTGTACTTGGCGCTCTATGGTGTGCCTTGTATCTTCATGCATCTTCTTGAGGTAGCTCACTCATGCACTTGCGTCCATGTTGATGCGCTCTTGTAGTGGTAGAGGTAGAATGTCCAATGGGGACAACGAGTTTAAGCCATAGACGACCTCGAAGGGGGACTTGCCGGTAGTAGAGTGTCGTGATCGATTGTAGGCATACTCGGCGATGGGTAAACACTCTTCCCACTCCTTGATGTTCTTCTTTATCAATACGCAGAGGAGGGTAGATAGCGTCCGGTTCGTGACCTCCGTTTGGCCATCGGTTTGTGATGGTATGCGGAAGAGAACAAGAGCTTGATTCCGAGCTTGGCACATAGCGTCTTCCAAAAGTAGCTTAGGAACTTGATGTCACGGTCCGAAACAATAGTCTTAGGCATTCCGTGTAGACGCAAGATTTCCGTACAAAATATGTTTGCAATATGTGAAGCATCATCTATCTTGTTGCATGGGATAAAATGTGCCATCTTAGAGAAACGGTCCACAACAACAAACACGGAATCCTTTCCATTTGGAGTTCTAGGCAAACCAAGCACAAAGTCCATACTAATATCTTCCCATGGGTGATACGGAATAGGAAGTGGCATATAGAGACCATGGGATTGAGCTTTAGACTTAGCTTTGCGACATGTTGAGCATCGGTTGGTGTAGCGGGAGACGTCGCGGAACATATTGGGCCAAAAGTAGTTCTTGGAGAGCGTAGCGAATGTCTTGTCGCATCCAAAGTGTCCCGTAAGTCCTCCTCCATGAGCTTCTTGCAAAAGTAACAAACGAAGAGAAGACTCGGGTATACATAGTTTGTTAGCTCTCATTAGATAGTCATCCTTGATGTGATATCGTTCCCAAGATGTATGCGTCAAACATTGGGCATAAGGAATAGAAAAAGTAGTATCATGCACATACAAGTCTTTTATGAGCTCAAAGCCAATGACATTCAATTCAAGTTTAGTAACAAGCATGCATTTGCGGGAAAGAGCATCCGCACAACATTTTCCTTACCTTTGATGTACTTTATGACATAAGGAAATGACTCTATGAACTCACTCCACTTGGCATGACGCTTATTGAATTTAGTTTGACCCTTAAGGTACTTAAGCGTTTCATGATCCGTATAGATGACAAATTCATGAGGGCGAAGATAATGTTCCCACTCACACAAAACTCGCACTAAGGCATATCGCTCTTTGTCATAGATGGGATAATTGAGTTGCCCGCCAGAAAGTTTTTCACTAAAATAAGATTTTGGGCGCTTCTCTTGCATTAACACACCTCCTATACCATTGCCACTAGCATCGCAATGAACTTCAAAAGTTTTGTCAAAATTGGGCAAAGCAAGCAAAGGAGTATGTGTAAGCAAATTCTGAAGCTCATGAAATGCGGTATCTTGGGATGGTCCCCAAACAAATCATGCATTTTTCTTACTCAAAGCATGTGAAGGGGATGCAATGGTACCAAAATCATTAACGAATCTTCGATAGAAGCCGGCTAAGCCAAGGAAACTTCGCATTTGTTGCAAGTTGGTTGGTTGTGGCCAAGTTTTAATAGCATTAGTTTTAGCTTCATCTACATGAACACCCTTAGAAGACACAATGAAACCCAAGAAAACAAGCTTATCAACACCAAAAAGGCATTTGTCCATATTAGCATAAAGTCGCTCTTTTCTAAGAGTTTGCAAAACGGTTCTAAGATGTGTGACATGATCTTTGAGAGATTTGCTAAACACAAGAATGTCGTCAAAGTAGACCACAACAAATATGCCAATGTAGGGGCGAAGAACAAAATGCATCACACGCATAAATGTACCGGGTGCTTCAGATAAACCCATAGGCATAACTAGCCATTCATATAAACCAAATTTGGTCTTAAATGCAGTTTTCCATTCATCACCTTCTTGTATGCGTATTTGATAGTAGCCACTTTTAAGATCAATTTTAGAGAAAATTGTGGCTCCACTAAGTTCATCTAGCATGTCATCAAGGCGAGGAATAGGATATCTATAACGAACCGTGATAGCATTTATGAGTCTACAATCAGAACACATGCGAAAACTACCATCTTTCTTAGGCACTAGTATGACCGGTATGGCACAAGGACTCAAGCTTTCACGCACATGTCCATTGTCAATGAGTTGTTGTACTTCCCTTTCTATTTCCTTAGTTTCTTCGGGGTTGACGCGGTAAGGTGCCTTGTTTGGTAATGGTGCGCCGAGTATGAGGTCGATGCGGTGTTCGATGCCTCGTAGTGGAGGTAGTCCCGGAGGTAGCTCATCGGGAAAACGTCCTTCAATTCCTGCAATAGAGAAGACAACACTAAAGGTAGAGGGTGAGAGGTGTTAGTTGTTGTTTCCTCGTCCTTGCACAATAGGACATAGTGCATAACACTTGATGGGTTCTCACACAATTCTCCCATCTCAATTTTGATAGCGAATAGCATTAAGTTTTTCTTGTCGCTCATCATGGAGGAACTCAATTTTGGCTTGTGGCACTCACTCTCTTTTTGGTGGTTCACTCTCTCACTATTCTCTCCATGATGGGTGGTTGCTTGCTTGTCGGCGATCACTTGGCTTGGTGACATAGGTCATAGCACGTACTCCTTTCCCTTCATCTTGAAGCTATAGTGATTGGTTCGCCCATTGTGGATGATACCTCGATCGAATTGCCATGGACATCCAAGTAGGAGATGGCAAACGGACATGGGAACCACATCACACTCCAAGGTGTCTTCGTATGTGCCAATCTTGAAGGAGACTTGAACGGTGTGCTCCAGTTGTATGGTGCCGGAGTCACTAAGCCATTGGACCTTGTAGGGGCGAGGGTGCTTCATCTTGACTAATTGTAGCTTGGAACATAGCTCTTCACTTGCCAAGTTGTGGCAACTTCCTCCGTCGATGATGACCTTCACGAAACGACTGTTGATGCCCGCCTTGGTATGGAAGATGTGGCAACGTTGGTCTTCCTCTTGTTGGTGTTGGAGCGTCAAGAGCTTGGAGACAATGATGGTGGGGCTCGAATCATTGTCGCAAAAGACTTGATCGTCTTCATCTTCATTCACGCGCCGGTGCATGGCCAGTTGCTCAAGGGCTTCCATTTCCTCTTCACTCATGGAGTCATAGGTGCCATCATCGTTGAGGATCATGGTGCGCCGATTGGTACACTCGAAGGACTTGTGGCCTCGGCCGCCGCATGTGAAGCATTTGATGGAACTTGTCTTGACGGTCTCATCCGGTGTAGTTGTAGATGATGAAGCTCTCGGCTTGAAGTTGCTTGTAGTAGGAAGATCACTTGAGGTTGTCAAAGTTTTCTTGTAACTTGACTTATCGTCGTTGCTTGTAGAAGGTTTGGTTGAGGTGGAAGGCGTTGGAGTCATTGGAGCTTGGTTGTTGAAGTCGTAGCTCTTGGAAGAGTACTTGGCATACTGGAAGTCATCTTGCACTTGTCGCTCTGCCTTGGTGGCTTGATGCACTAGCTCGATGAGGTTGGAGTAAGGTTGGAAGTCGGCGATCTTCTAGATAGGGTGACTGGGTCCATTCAAGAAACGTGCCATAGTTTGCTCATCATCTTCTGTGACATTGGCTCGTATCATGGCAATCTCCATTTCCTTGTAGTACTCTTCAACGGTCTTCGTGCCTTGCTTGAGTAGTTGTAATCACTTGAAGAGGTCGCGGTTATAGTATGTTGGCACAAAGCGCGCTCTCATGACATCCTTCATTTGATCCCAAGTTGTGATGGGTAGTTCACCTCTTGCTTCTCGGCGCTCGATGACTTGCTCCCACCAAATTAGGACATTGTCTTGGAACTCAATGGATGCCATGGCGATCTTCTTCTCTTCCTCATAGTTGTGCAAACAAAAGATCTTGTCAACCTTCAATGCCCATGAAAGATACTCTTTGGGATCATTGCTTGCGGAGAACTTGGGCATGGAGAAATTGAGCTTGCCGTAGCGTTGCTCTTCATTGTGTTGGGGTCAAGGGTGATGACGCCCTTGACGTGGAGGATTGTCAACCTCAAGTTGCTCTTGGCGTGGAGGATTCCCATTGTCTTGTTGCTCTTGGCTAACTTGTGGTTCTTGTCGTGCTTGTTGTTGTTGTTGTTGTCTAACTTGTGGAGGAGCTTGTGGAACTTGTCGGTGCAATCGTGCTTGTTGTTGTCGTTCTTGTACTTCCTCATGAAGCGCTTCTTCTTCTTCACGAACACGTCGGTTGCGGGCGGTGACGGCACGATTGGTGTCACGGAGGGCTTGTTACGCCTCAAGGGCTTGTGCTTCACACCGTTATTGTTGTTGACAGAGAGTGTCGGCGTCTTGCTCGTCTTGATGTTGGCGTTGTCTCTCTTGCATTTGCCCTCATAGGCGTTGGCGTTCTTGCGCTTCCTCTTGTTGGCGTTGTCGTTGCCGTTCTTGTGCTTGCACAAGGGTAGCTTGATTTTGATGATGCCGACGTTCTTGCTCTTCAAGTTGCTCTTGTGGATCATTGCCGTGTAGAGGATTGCGGTTTGCTTGACGGTCTTGGCACGCGGCTCGAGGAAGAGTGTTTGATGTCGGTGTACTTGAACTGGAGATGGTGTCATAGGAATGTCGACTCGATTGGCTTCATCTTGAGTAGGACGAAGAGGTAGATGAGCGGTTGACCAACAAGGCACGAAGGGCGTCATCACCCTCGACCCCAACACAATGAAGAGCAACGCTACGGCAAGCTCAAGTTCACCATGCCAAGTTCTCCGGAAGCAATGATCCCAAAGAGTATCTTTCATGGGCATTGAAGGTTGACAAGATCTTTTGTTTGCACAACTATGAGGAATAGAAGAAGATCGCCATGGCATCCCTTGAGTTCCAAGACTATGTCCTCATTTGGTTGGAGCAAGTCATTGAGCGCCGTGAGACAAGAGGTGAACCACCCATCACAACTTGGGATCAAATGATGCGCTCTGTCAGCCTGCAGAGTTAGATATGATAGCACTATTAGCTATCTAATCAGTGCGCTGACTGATTTACCACTATGGTAAGCCCTTAATCTATAAAAGGAGGCCCATGGAGACCGTAGAAAGGGTTGGACCCTCGCATATTGATACACTCGTAGCCACTCTCACCCCCAGAGCGACCTTGCCGGGCGAGTGTGCTACGTCCACCACCATTATCCACCATCAATCCACCAAAGTAGGAGTAGGGTTTACGCCTCACGGCGGCCCGAACCTGGGTAAAGACTGCCTGTGTGATCTCTGCCGTGTTGCGCGATGCTTCTCCGCTCTTTGTACAACGTGCCCATACCCCCGCCGAACCAAAAGGGGCTCATGGCCCCATAGGTGGCCGTGGTTTCCCACGACAAGGAGACCCCCATAGTTTCCTCATACATGTTAGGAAAATTTTAATCCATCCCATCCATTGCATGATTCCCATGATTGTGTGCACAATATGCTCCCCATGAATGAACATGATATTGATGTGCCATATATTTGTATGCTCAATTTGCATCCCCATCGTGTCATACATAACAACTATTCTTTCATGATGGATGACATGTTCTTATACCATCCTTCCAATTTCTTTGAGCGATGCTTATCTTGTGCTAACTCACACATGCACATACACATCATGATGGATGATGTGTACATTTACCACGCACACACTTTCTTTGGTTTGTGTCTCTTTTGTGTAGGTACCCATGAATACTTGTCAAACTCACAATCCCATGAGTTGATGAAACGAGCTCTAGAGAGCAATGATGATTTGGGAACCCATGGATTGTTTTTCACACCGTTCCCATTGCGCAAAAACTTCGCGCATTTCTTCTACATGGCCCTCACATGGTTATGGGTTATTGTCCATTTTGTATCATTTGCCCATATTACCATGTTCACTTTGCATGATATGCTCATTCTTATGCCTTTGCCATGCATTTGTGACCCATGCTTTGCATTACACATGATGATTGGTTCTCGTACTTATATGTGTATTTGCAAGCTTGGTGGAGATATTGCTTGTTATTGCAATGTTCCATTTATGACCCATACCTATGATGATACATTGATCTTGCTTTGTGTTCGTGCTTGCGATATGTCATGTGCATTGCCTATGCCTACTATTTGCTCACATGACATGATTGCCATGATTTCTTCTAGTATGTTGCATCTTCGCACTAGTAGCTGGCACGACTTGATTACTATGATTGCTTGCCTTGTTGCATCACCAATGACTCATACTTGCTCATTTTTCATGCGGTTGATGACAACCATTGGTATGCTTTGCACATGATTGCTATTGCTTCTTGTCCTATATCTCCATGTGTTGCCTCTCTCATGCTAGATGATTTACCATGTATTGAGTGCAACAATGCTCTTAGTCTTGCTTATGAGATTGTCCCCATAGCATTCTCGCATATATTTGGAGATTTTGACATATTTCTTGTGAAGCATGCTCGTCTTACTTCTTTGCACCATATACCTAGAGCCATGAATATCGCCATTGTTGCATCATCTTATTCATGCACTTTTGCTTCTAATGGTTATGTGCAAAAGAAGAGAACCATCATGATGGATGATGTGTTTATCTACAATGCACATACGTTGTTTGCCTTCTTTTGTGCATGTGTAGGATACTTTGACTTGGTGTCAACTTCCACTTCCCATGAGTTGACCATTCGAGCTCTTGAGAGTGAACCACTTGCGACCGACTCGCTTCTACATCACACTTGCTTGTGCTTCGGCATTGTGAAGGACACACAAGGATATGCTTTCAAGGTGATATCCTTCTCTTTTGAGAACCCCCAAACCATGAGCATGGATATTATGGATCATACTACTTGTGTTGCTTGCACCATGAGACTTGTTGTTCATCTTGGACCACTTGATTGCGCACATGTTAGAGATCTTGCTTCGACTTGTCATTTTCACCTTTCCATGCCTCATGACATATATACCTTGCGTGCTGCATCCAATTCTTGGATTATTTGCTCCTATAATATGCTTTGTTGCAACAATGTCATCACTTCACATATGCCATGCCCCATTGATCGCTACATGCTTGACTTGATTGCATCTCACACGATGAACAATTGCTCTTTCTATTGTGTTGAGTGCACACTATCTTCACTACACCCTATGCATGTTATGCTTGGATTGTCTTGCACTTGACCCATGTGTTTAGACACTTCATTTATTTTGGTGTTGTGAATGATTCTTATGCCTACCATCGACCATTTGTCGAGTGCTTTATGCATGATTCCTATGACCATGAGGTCGATGCTTATTCTCTTGTCACACATATTTGCATCACTAACTCACATTTACATGCTTGTTTCCATGATGTCCTTGATTTTGATCACATTATGTGCTTATATGCCATGCCACAATCCTATATCAATCATGATGCTCTGCTTGATGACGGCACTTGTTGGGTGAATCACCCCTTGAATGCTTGGTTTTGCACTAACACTGACCACATTTGTTTTTCCAAGTGTTTGTTGTCCTTGCTCCTTTTGAAGGAATCCCAAGACGGTGCGACATTGGAGAGTGCCCATTTCGAGCTTCAAGATGATGAGTACTTGGTGATCATCCACTTCTACACGGCGGCACCATATCTTTACCATGGTGATTTGGTTTTCGATCCAAGGTCGGATCTTTCCCAAGGGGGAGGGGATGATGCGGAGCATCCTACAGACATCACCATGTCAAGAGTCCATTTGGCAAGTGACACGTGCGACATCTACTTCACATACACAAAGGTGAATCATCTCCTTTACATGTGTTCACTTGACCCCTTCGAGGATGGTATACTACTTGACACTTCTCCCGTGTGTATGCATAGGTATTGTCAGAGCTTCACGGATGTCGAGGAGGAGTGCAAGCGCCAAGGAACGACTACACCATCCATGAGGGAAGCATGGAAGAGAAGACGGAAGAAAGGAGAAGAAGACGGAGCGGCTGCTGGAACCAGGCCGGACGTCCGGACCGCCGTCCGGATCATCCGGGCTCAGCCGGATCATCCGGATCCTCCCCCGGATCATCCGGGTAATCCCCCAGCCACGGCAACTAAAACTTGCAGAATCCACTCGGCGGAGCCAGATCATCCGGACGAGGAACTGGATCATCTGGACGATGCCCGGATCATCCGGACCCCCATCTGGATCATTCGGCCTCTGCCTGCGCGCATGTCTTGGGCCGAGGCCCGTGTACCCATTTTGCCCCCTCACTTACCCCTTTGTGGCTTAGACTATAAATAGACCTCCTCCTCCCCATTTTTAGGGTTAGCAAATAGGATAGCTCATTTGTATGTGAGCTTTGCTCCTACCTACTCTACTCTTGAGAGACAGAGACTACCACTCCCATGGAGTTCAAGACCTCCATGTGAGAAGATCCCTAGTGGATGAAGGCCCCTCACGGGAAGATCCATCTAGGATTCAAGGCCTCCTCTTGGAGATGAACTTTACCTTGTATCTTTCCCTTTGTTGCTCATGTACCTTGTGGATCTATGTGTTTGTTAGTCTAGTGGATGTGTGATTGGACTTGTTCTTGAGTGTTCCTCTCGTTTTCCCTCGTGTTTCCCCTCGTGTTCTTCGTGTTCTTCGCGGGATACCCTCCATTTCGTGAAAGATCGGCCCCTAGGGTTCCACCCTACATCACGGATGTTCCTTCTGGTGGCATTACTTGGATCCCCAGAGCCAGCGCCAAGGAGGCGTACCTTGACGGCCAACTGCACTTTAGGTGGGATGAATGGCGAGCAGAATGGTGCTGGATAAGGACACCCAGTTCCTAGATTTCTGCAGGCCGACGATGAAGAACGTAGAGCACAGTGGGGATTGGGGCTCCCTTGATGTAGACGACAAGAAGCTCTTAATCGCCACAACTCGTATCCTTCGCCTCAGGACCGCTGGCCTCACCATCGAGATGGTAGGAGCTGGTTTCCTCCGCCGCCGCATCGCCCCCCTTCAAGACAAGGGAAGGCCAACTTGGTATAACAAGAACACAGCCGATACCATGCGGGTGAGCTCTGGGCTTGGGGCTAACTTGACGGTAATGCAACACAGGTCCTCTGCCACCAGCTCTTCTGTGCCACCGGCAAGTTCAAGCCGCCAGCAAACATAGTACCTTTGTGCAACAATTCTACCAAGGATGCCATTATTGCAATGATGCTTGACTACAATGCCCACGGTGTTGAGGGGTCTTGGCAAGAACCGTCTGAAGATGTGGTGAGGAAATGGTTTGACACCTTGGTGGAGAAATCCGTCAGGGAGGAGATGGACCTTATCCGCAACACCATCGAGAAGAGCTCTCACACATTGCCAGCAGGGTGGCGAAAGCGAGAATGGCCGGAGGCACCGGTGGATCTGGATCCACGGCAGCCAATGGTTACGAGGTAGTTCAGGATGAACCAGTAGATGAGCTACCGGAAGGGCTTGTCGGAAGACAGGAAGAGCTTGCCGGGGAACATGGCGACAAAACTGCGGAGGAGCAGGTGCATAAGGAGCCACCTGTTCCTCCTGTTCCGACAAAGAAAACCCATACCCTCCGAAAAGCCGCCTCCGAAGAGTTAGTTCATCCTTCGTCTTTGGGCGATGAAGTAATTGACAAGTGAGTAGCTGCCAAGGCTACTGGGCGGCAATGACCTTGATGCCAAGCTGAACAACAGCAAATGTGGCGTGCCTCTTCAAGGCAGCCGACCACGTCGACTATTGGAGTAGCCAGATCCTCTCAACCTGCCGCACCTACGGTAACCAAGCGAGTCAGGACTCCCACTCCGCCTCCTTCCTCAGGCATTGGACCCAAGGGCAAATACGACCTCTCTGTACTCAGCGACAAGGAGGAGGACGAAGAGTATGTACCAATAGAGTATGTACCAACTGCTTCTATCAATTCTTGATACATTGTTTTTGTTGATCTGATTTCCCCTGTCTTGATCTGATTCAACTGTGACGGGAAAACCTTGGCATAAAGGATGGCGAAGAAGGCAAGGACCGCAATGGGGGACGAGCCGATGACAAGCTCAGTGCCTGACGCGGACGTGGTGATCATCAGCCCCCAATGTAGCCCCCAATGTGAGGCCACTATCAACTTTCCTTTGGTGAGCACTGGCGTTGAGGTTCTCATTGCTGATATCATCAAGGGAGCAGGAGAAGAGAGCCACGAAGAAGAAGAATGCCCAGAGGTGGGCCTTGCCTGACGCCTCCATCGACCACTGTAGTGGAACTGATGTAGTGTGGATACCATAGGGCCGATCTTTCATGAAATGGAGGGGATCCTACAAAGAACACGAGGGGAAACACTCAAATCAAAAGGAACGATCACACATGTGCTAGATCCATGAGCATAAAGAGTGATACAAGATTCAAACGCAACAAAGGATGATACAAGCGGAACCAGTTCATCTTCATGAGGAGGTCTTGAGGGGTCTTCTCGTGAGGGGTCTTCAATCCAAGGATGGATCTTCTCCGAAGAGGCCGCGGTCTCTCCGAGGAGTAGAACCAAGTGGATGAGCAAAGCTCTATCTCTATAATGAGCTATCACAATGCTAACCCTAAAAAGAGGGAGGAGGAGGAGTATATATAGTCTAGGGTCACGAAAGGGTACATGGGCCTCGGCCCAACACGCTGTGCATAGACAGGCGTCGGTCGTCCGGACGCTATGGACGTCCGGTGGCTCACGAGGGTCCGGATGTCCAGAAGTAGTCGGACGTCCGAAATTATGGCTCCGATCAGGTGGCGTCGGATTTTCGGAGGCGGTCGGTTGTTCGGAGGTCTCGGATTTCCGATAATTTCCCCTCTGTTGGGTGACACCGGATGTCCGGAGGGGCTCGGTCATCCGGTCGCTGGGGTGTGTCAGACTCCGGTCCGTGTCGGTCGTCCGGCCGCTGTAGCATTCGCTGGCTCAGACTTGGGCTGGCTGGTTGATGCTCAGGTGTCGGACGTCTGGTTCGGGCCGATCGTCCGATGGCTGTAGGCTGCTGGCCACCCCTTCTCTTGGTCCTTGTACTTGGTGTCCTCGCTGTCTTGCCTGTTGGGTGTAGCTGCTCCGTGGCTTCCCTCGAAGTACCTGATCACACATAGGGTCTTCGCTAGAGGTAGTTGCCATGTCTCATATGTAGAAAGTGGTAGTTCGGAGAGGAGCGAGTTGACCTTAGTTTCAATAGCCTTTGCTCGAGCTCTTGTCATTGGTCCAAGTGGTATTGTGGGAGACGTAGGTACGTCCATGGGGATGACCGAGGATGCTCCGCATCATCTCCCCCGCCTTGGGAAAGATCCGACCTCGGATCGAAAGCCTCATCACCATGGTAGGGAGAGAGATCCTTGACATTGAAAATGTCGCTCATGGACTACTTGTCGCGTGGTAAGTCGATCTTCTATGCATTGTTGTTGTAGCGCTCGAGCACCTTGAAGGGTCCGTCGGCTCATGGACGTAGCTTGGACTTGCGTTCATTGGGGAAGCATTCCTTGCGGAGGTGTAGCCATACAAGATCTCCAATGTTGAATATCATGGGTTGCTTGTTAACGTTGAGCTTGGTTGCGAGTCGTTGTACTTGGCGCTCAATGGTGTGCCTTGTATCTTCATGCATCTTCTTGAGGTATCTCAGTCTTGCACTTGCGTTCATGTTGATGCGCTCTTGTAGTGGTAGAGGTAGAATGTCCAATGGGGACAACGGGTTGAAGCCGTAGATGACGAAGGGGGACTTGCTAGTAGTAGAGTGTCGTGCTCGATTGTAGGCGTACTCGGCGATGGGTAAACACTCTTCCCACTCCTTGATGTTCTTCTTGGTCAACACGCATGGAAGACTCGATAGCGTCCGGTTTGTGACCTCCATTTGGCCATCGGTTTGAGGATGGTATGTCGAAGAGAACAAAAGCTTGATTCCGAGCTTGGCGCATAGCGTCTTCCAAAAGTAGCTAAGGAACTTGACGTCACGGTCCGATACGATAGTCTAGGGCACTCCATGTAGGCACAATATTTCCCTACAAAAAAGATTTGCAACATGTGAAGCATCGTCTATCTTGTTGCATGGGATGAACTGAGCCATTTTAGAGAATCGGTCCACAACAACAAACACGGAATCTTTGCCATTTCGAGTTCGAGGCAAACCAAGCACAAAGTCCATACTAATATCTTCCCATGGGTATATGGAATAGGAAGTGGCATATATATACCATGGGATTGAGCTTTACACTTAGCTTTGCGACATGTAGAGCATCGGTTGGTGAAGCGTGAGACGTCGCGGAACATCTTGGGCTAAAAGTAGTTCTTGGAGAGCATAGCAAATGTCTTGTCGCATCCAAAGTGTCCCATAAGTCCTCCATGAGATTCTTGTAAAAGTAACAAATGAAGAGAAGACTCGGGAATGCATAGTTTGTAAGCTCTCATTAGATAATCATCTTTTATGTAATAGCGTTCCCAAGATGTATGCGTCAAACATTTGGCATAAGGAATAGCAAAAGTAGCATCATGCGCATACAAGTCTTTTATGTGCTCAAAGCCAATGACATTCAATTCAAGTTTAGTAACAAGCATGCATTTGCGGGAAAGCGCATCCGCCACAACATTTTCTTTGCCTTTGATGTACTTGATGACATAAAGAAATGACTCAGTGAATTCACTCCACTTAGCATGACACTTGTTCAACTTAGTTTGACCCTTAAGGTACTTAAGTGTTTCATGATCCGTATGAAGAATGAACTCATGAGGTCGAAGATAATGCTCCCAAACATGTAAGACTCTAACTAATGCATATAACTCTTTGTCATAGATGGGGTAGTTAAGTTGCGCTCCGGAAAGTTTTTCACTTAAGTATGCGATGGGGTGCTTCTCTTGCATTAACACACCTCCTATGCCATTACCGCTAGCGTCGCAATGGACCTCAAAAGGTTTATCAAAGTTGGGTAAAGCAAGCAAAGGGGCATGTGTAAGCAAATTCTTAAGCTCATTGAATGCGGTATCTTGTAATGGTCCCCAAACAAAAGGTGTGTTCTTCTTACTCAGGGCATGTAAAGGCAAAGCAGTGGTGCTAAAATCCTTCACAAAGCGACGATAAAATCCGGCCAAGCCAAGAAAACTACGCACTTGTTGCAAGTTTTTGGGTTGGGGCCAAGTTTTAATAGCTTTGATCTTGGTTTCGTCTACATGCACGCCCTTGGAACAAACGACAAATCCTAGGAAGACAAGCTTATCAACACCAAATTTGCATTTCTCCATGTTAGCATAGAGTCTCTCTTTGCGAAGACTTTGCAAAACGGTTCTAAGATGGGTGACATGATCTTTGAGAGATTTGCTAAAAACAAGTATGTCGTTGAAATAGACCACAACAAATAAACGAATGTAGGGCCTAAGGACAAAATGCATGACGCGCATGAACGTACCAGGTGCTTCGGATAAGCCCATTGGCATAACAAGTCATTCATATAAGCCAAATTTGGTCTTAAATGCAGTTTTCCATTCGTCACCCTCTTGTATGTGGATTTGGTAGTAGCCACTCTTAAGATCAATCTTAGAGAAAATTGTGGCTCCGCTAAGCTCATCGAGCATGTCGTCTAAGCGTGGGATGGGGTGACGATATCTAACCGTGATAGCATTGATAGGATCACAATTGGAACACATGCGATATGTACCGTCTTTCTTGGGAACAAGGATTACCAGGACGGTGCATGGGCTCAAGCTTTCTCGAACATGGCCATTGTTGATGAGTTGTTGCACTTGCCGTTGGATTTCCTTGGTTTCTTCGGGGTTGACGCAGTAGGGTGCCTTGTTCGGTAACGGTGCACCGGGGATGAGGTCGATTCGGTGTTCGATGCCTCGTAGAGGAGGTAGTCCCAGAGGTAGCTCATCGGGAAAGACGTCCTTGAATTCCTGCAAGACATTAGATAACACTAAAGGTAGAGAGTGAGAGGTGTTAGTTGTTGTTGCCTCGTCCTTGCACAATATGACATAGTGCATAACACTCGATGGGTTCTCACACACTTCTCCCATCTCACTTTTGGTAGCGAATAGCACTAAGTTTTTCTTGTCGCTCATCATGGATGCACTCATGTTGGGCCTGTGGCTCTCACTCCCTTTTGGGTGGCTCAATCCCTCACTATTCTCTCCATGATGGGTGGTTGCTTGCTTGTCGGTGATCACTTGGCATCGTGACATCGATCGTAGCACGTACTCCTTTCCCTTCATCTTGAAGCTATAGTGATTGGTTCGCCCGTTGTGGATGACGCCGCGGTCGAATTGCCAAGGTCATCCTAGTAGGAGATGGAAAACGGACATAGGAACCACATCACACTCCAAAGTGTCTTCATATGCTCCAATCTTGAAGGAGACTTGAACAGTGTGTTCCACTTGGATGGTGCCAGAGTCGCTAAGCCATTAGACCTTGTAGGGGCGAGGGTGGTTCATCTTAACCAATTTTAACTTGGAGCATAGTTCTTCACTAGCCAAGTTGTGGCAACTTCCTTCGTCGATGATGACCTTCACGGACCTTCCATTGATGCCTGCCTTGGTGTGGAAGATATGGCATCTTTGGTCTTCGTCTTGTTGTTGAAGTGTCAAGACCTTGGAGATAACGAGAGCGGGGCTCGAATCATTGTCACAAAAGACTTGGTCATCTTCATCCTCATTCACACGCCGGTGCATGGCCACTTGCTCAAGGGCTTCCATTTCCTCTTCACTCATGGAGTCATAGGTGCCGTCGTCGTTGAGGATCATGGTACGCTTATTGGTGCATTTGAAGGACTTGTGGCCTCGGCCGCCGCATGTGAAGCATTTGATGAAACTTGTCTTGATGGTCTCATCCGATGGAGTTGTAGATGATGAAGCTCTCGGCTTGAATTAAGTTGCTTGTAGTAGGAGGATGACTTGAGGTTGTCGAAGTTTTCTTGTAACTTGACTTGTCATTGTTGCTTGTAGAAGGTTTGGTTGAGGTAGAAGGCGTTGGAGTCGTTGAAGCTTGGGTGTTGAAGCCATAGCTCTTGGAAGAGTACTTGGCATACTTGAAGTCATCTTGCACTTGTCGGTCCGCCTTGGTGGCTTGATGCACTAGCTCGATGAGGTTGGAAGTCGGCGATCTTCTTGATAGGGTGATTGAGTCCATTCAAGAAATGTGCCATAGTTTGCTCATCATCTTCCGTGACATTGGCTCGTATCATGGCGATCTCCATTTCCTTGTAGTATTCTTCAACGCTCTTTGTTCCTTGCTTGAGGAGTTGTAGTCCCTTGAATAGGTCGCGGTTATAGTATGTTGGCACAAAGCGCGCTCTCATGACATCCTTCATTTGATCCCAAGTTGTGATGGGTGGTTCACCTCTTGTCTCACAACGCTCAATGACTTGCTCTAACCAAATGAGGACATAGTCTTGGAACTGAAGGGATGCCATGGCGATCTTCTTGTCTTCCTCATAGTTGTGCAAACAAAAGATCTTGTCAACCTTCAATGCCCATGAAAGATACTCTTCGGGATCATTGCTTCCGGATAACTTGGGCATGGAGAACTTGAGCTTGCCGTAGCATTGCTCTTCATTGTGTTGGGGTCGAGGGTGATGACGCCCTTGACGTGGAGGATTGTCGACCTCAAGTTGCTCTTGACGTGGAGGATTCCCATTGTCTTGTTGCTCTTGGTGAACTTGTGGTTCTTGTCGAGCTTGTTGTTCTTGTCTAGCTTGTGTAGGAGCTTGTTGAGCTTGTCGGTGCAAACATGCTTGATGTCGTCGTTCTTGGATTTCTTCACGAAGTGCTTCTTCTTCTTCTCGGACACGTCAGTTATGGGCGTCGATGACACAGTTGGTGTCGTGGAGGGCACGTTGCGCCTCACGGGCTTGTGCTTCATGTTGTTGTTGTTGTTGTTGACGGAGAGCGTCGGCGTCTTGCTCGTCTTGGTGTTGGCGTTGCCGCTCTTGCATTTGCTCTCGTTGGCATTGGCATTCTTGCTCTTCCACTTGTTGGCGTTGGCGTTGCCTTTCTTGTGCTTGCTCAAGGGTAGCTTTATTTTGACGATGCTGATGTTCTTGCTCTTCAAGTTGCTCTTGTGGATCAATGCCGTCTAGAGGATTGTGGTTTGCTTGACGGTCTTGGCACGCGGCTCGACGAAGAGTGTTTGATGCCGGTGTACTTGAGCCGGAGATGGGGTTGTAGGAATGTCGACTCGAGTGACTCCGTCTTGAATAGGATGATGACGTAGAAGAGCGATTGACCATCATGGCTCGTATGTCCTCCTTGAGAGATGACATTGATGTGTCGAAGTAGTCTCTTGTATGTTGCTTGGATTGTCGCAAGTCAGAAGCGAGTAGGTCGATGCGGTCACCCAATGCTTCATTCTCTTGATGTAAAGCTCTTTGCGCGCCGAAGAGGTGGTTCTTGGTAACGTAGTTGTTCGGGTCCTCATCTTGCTCGATGAAGAGTGGGTTGGTAGAAGTACTTGGCCTATCCATCATTCCAAGTAAATGTGTGAGTGGGAGAAAGAGCAGAACTATACCAAATGTACCTTGACCGATGTTGAGAATGGATCAATGATCACTCAATGATGTAACAAGGAAATAGCACAATTGGTACAGGTTCCCATCAATTTCTCACACCTACACAAATAAAGCCTTTGGTGGAGCTTCGTTAAGATGGTGGACAAAATTTATGCGATTGTTAGTGAGACTCAATAATGTTGAAAAAGATTCGCAAATTTGCAAATGCAACAAGTAGACCACTAGCAAAATGATTGTACATGAAAACACACACACGGAAAGAAAAATGGCGTCGTGCAACCAAAAATGAGCTCAAAATGTGGAACCCATGGAAAATGCTCTTGTTGCACAACTCTAGAGAGACGCTAGCACGATTGCACAATAGGCGGATATGAGACTTGTGCACAACCTACAAAGCAAAAATGCAACGACTTCAATCCCAAGTATGCTATATGTATGGTGTTCCAGTGGTATGATCCAACATGATGGAGTATGACAATCTTAATGTAGTATGATGCTATGGTTCTTGCTTAAAAGCTCTTTGCTTATCTTTCCCTTTTGCTTAAAAGCTTGTTTGGCTCTTTCTCTTTTGAGCTCTTTCTTTGGCCTCTTATGCAAAACTTCACGAACCAAGATAGCAATTGTGTATATGCGATGACAACATTGTGGCACAAGATATGATACCAAGATACAGATACCAAGATGATGTGATATATGCAATGAGATGATGATCACTAATGTGCACAAGTAACATTGTCGGCAATACTCAATGGCTAGTCTCGATGGGTAAGTGACACAAAAGGTAGGCTAATGTGGGTTATCAATACAATGGCAAGGAGTACACAAAGGTGTCGTCGAAGTTACCATCCTTGCTTAATGTCTCGGGTGTCAAGATTGTGAAGTGGTCGATGATGAAGATGAGCAACGGTGATGTCGTCATCGAACCATCCCTAAGTAGCCGAAACACGTGAGGAAATGGAAACCGCAACTCAAATTCTCAAAGAACACAACATGTCAAAATCGTTGGAGGTGGTAGCGAGTAAGCGATGGTGGTTGCGGAAAGTGGTGGTGGTATGCGGGAGTATTGGTGATATGCCCGGTCAAAGTTGGCGAAAGTTAGGTGGAAGAAGGGGTAGTGGATGAGGTGATGCTGCGGGAAGTTGGATGTCCAGGCTGTTGGGCCGGATGTCCGGGGCTTCAGATCCGTGATGAACTCTGGGGAACTTGTGGGGAAGAGAAAATTTCGGGGCAAAATTCGAGGGATTTCATGGACGGAATTGGGGGGAAAGTTAGGGGAAGCTAGATCTACGAGTAACACATGAAATCCATGGATCAAATCCAACAAAACATCATCACAACAACAAATCACAAAAAAAAATTGGGAGGGATATTTTTGTGGGGATTTTCGAAATTGGGACAAAACACAACAAAACAAGGCTAGAAAACGGGGGTAGGGGCTCCAAATTCGTGATCAACCTTGGCTCATGATACCAAGATGATGTAGGGTGGAAACCCTAAGGCCGATCTTTCATGGAATGGAGGGGATCCTATGAAGAACATGAAGAACACGAGGGGAAACACGAGGGGAAACACTCAAATCAACGAGAATGATCACACATGTGCTAGATCCATGAACAATACGAGTGATACATGATTCAAACGCAACAAAGGATGATACAAGAGGTAACTAGTTCATCTCCGCGAGGAGGTCTTGAGGGGTCTTCCCATGAGGGGTCTTGAATCCAAGGATGGATCTTCTCCGAAGAGGCTGCGGTCTCTCCGAGGAGTAGGACCAAATGGATGAGCAAAGCTCTATCTCTATAATGAGCTATCACAATGCTAACCCTAAAACGTTGGGGAAGAAGAGTATATATAGTCTAGGGGGGAGAAGGGATACATGGGCTTCGGCCCTTTACACTGTGCGCAGACAGGGGGAGCTGGACGTCCGTGCGTCTGGCCGGATGTCCGGGCCTTCGCGAGGTGCCGGATGTTCGGGCGCGGGGGCTGGATGTCCGGGCTGGCGGGGTCCGGTTTCTGTGCTCTCTGGATAGGCCCTGTCCGGATCTCCGGGCTGGGGTCCAGATTTCTGGGCTAGAGGCCGGATATCAGGGCCTGAGGCCGGATGTCTGGGCCGTGTAGACTTGGCTGTTGGGTCGCTGTTACTGCTGACACCTCCAGGGGCCGGATGTCCAGGGTCCTAGCCGAATGTCCGGGTCCTAGGAGTTGTTCTCAGTTCCTTCCGTTGGTTCTCTTCATCCATGAACTGGTTCTCTTCATCCATGAACTTGTAGACTTATTCGTCTTCACGTGCATCTTCGAGAGGGTTTTCTTGGTACCTCATCATGCACAACATTCCGGACTTAGGTAGTAGCCATGTCTCGAGAGGATCATATGGAATATCACTAATGAGAGATGTCACCTCATTCTCGAGAGCTCTAGCACGTGCTCATGTCATTGGTCCTCTTGGCACTTGGTGAGACGATGGTAGGTCCATGGGGATGTCCCTGGATGCTCTGCATCAGTAGGTTCATCTCACGACTCGGTGAAAAGGGCTTGCCCTTTACCGATTGATGAAGAAGTCTGACAGGTTCGAGTGCACTCCCGAAGCACAGGCTGCGTTCCAGGAACTTAAAGCCTTGCTTTCCACCCAGCCGGTGCTAGCTGCTCCGAGCAGCAAGGAGCATTTGCTCTTATACATGGCGGCCATGGGCAAGTATTTAGCACGGTCCTCACTGTGGAACGGGAAGAACAAGGCAAAGCCTTCAAGCTCCAACGACCGGTCTACTACATCTCTGAAGTCCTGACGCTTTCCAACCAAAGGTATCCACATTATCAGAAGCTAGTATACGGAATCTATCTACCTGCAAAGAAGGTGGCGCATTATTTTCAAGAACACTCAGTCACGATGGTAAGTGACGCCCCTCTATCTGAGATCATGAACAGCAGCGATGCCACTGGCTGAGTGGCTAAGTGGGCCATTGAGCTCCTCCCGCTGGACATCAAGTTTTAAGCCAAGAAGGCCTTCAAGTCGCAAGCCCTGGTAGATTTCCTCGCCGAGTGGATTGAGCAAGAGCAACCTGTTCCAAGTGTTCCCGAAAACTAGACGATGTTTTTCGACTACTCCAAGATGCTCCATGCCTCCAGGGCCGGAGTGGTCTTGGTGTCCCCTAAAGGCGACAGACTCAGTTATGTGCTTCAGATTCACTTCGACTCCTCCAACAACGAAGCCAAATATGAAGCTCTCCTGTATGGGCTGCGAATGGCAATTTCTCTGGGAATTCGCCGACTGATGGTCTATGGCGACTCAGACCTAGTGGTGAATCAAGTCATGAAGGAATGGGATATCCGTAGTCCGGCGATGACTGGCTACTGCAATGTCATCAGAAAACTAGAAAAACACTTTGAAGGGCTGGAGCTCCATCACGTGTCGTGACACAAGAACCAAGCAGCTGACGACCTGGCCAAGATGGGCTCCACTCAGAAGATGGTGCCCAAGAATGTGTTTCTCGAACACTTACACTCACCATAATCAAGGAAGATCCTTTTGTGGAGAAGCCCCGCAACCAGTCGGTCCTTCCAATCCGACTGAAGTAGACATTCCTGCAGTAATTGATTTGGTTCGAGAGATCCTTGTCATCACTCCCGAGTGGACTGAGCCATACCTGGCGTACCTGCCTCGGCAGGAACTCCTAGAAGATGAGGAT
This sequence comes from Thinopyrum elongatum, assembly GCA_011799875.1. Classification (NCBI taxonomy): domain Eukaryota; kingdom Viridiplantae; phylum Streptophyta; class Magnoliopsida; order Poales; family Poaceae; genus Thinopyrum; species Thinopyrum elongatum. The sequence continues at coordinate 206,526,232 of CM022297.1, read as the reverse complement.
GAAGCTCGAAAGATCATCCGTCGATCCAAGGCTTTCACCTTCATGGGAGACCAACTGTACAAGAAGTGCACGACCGGAGTCACTCAGCGATGCATATCACCAGAGGAAGGGCAACAAATTCTGCAAGAGATTCACTCGAGAACCTGTGGTCACCATGCATCCTCTCGAACCCTGGTCGCCAAAGCATTCAGTGCCGGGTTCTATTGGCCCCGGGCTAATGAGGCTGCTCGGGATATAGTGGATCAATGTGTCGGGTGCCAGTTTTACGCGAACCAGTCGCACAAGCCGGCGTCCACTCTAAAGACTATTCCTCTCAGTTGGCCATTCGCCGTCTGGGGACTCGACATGGTTGGCCCTCTTCGGACCGGGGCGAGCGGCTTTACACACTTGTTGGTGGCAGTGGACAAGTTACCAAGAGGATCGAAGCCAAGCCAAAAAAGAAGTTGGACTCAGCCACTGCCATTCAGTTCATCAAGGAGATAATTTTCACATTCGGAGTCCCGCACAGCATCATCACCAATAACGGGTCTAACTTCGACTTGTACGAGTTCCGTGAGTTTTGCTACACCCAAGGCACTGGGGTTGATTACGCCTCTGTGGCACACCCGCAGTCGAATGGGCAAGCCGAGCGAGCGAATGGGCTCATACTCCAAGGATTGAAACCTCGCCTCAGGCATGACCTAACTCATGCAGTAGGAGCCTGGGTGACCAAATTATCGTCAGTCCTCTGGGGATTGCGGACGACCCCGAATCTATCCACCAACTGCACCCCATTCTTTATGGTGTACGGGTCAGAAGCGGTCTTGCCAAGTGATCTGCTCCACAACTCTCCCCGAGTGGATCTTTACTCAGAGGCCGAGGCCAAGGAGGCAAGGTAGGATGGCTTAGACCTTTTGGAGGAAGAACGTGAGCTAGCGCTTATAAGATCAATGTTGTACCAACAAGATTTGCATCGCTACCATGACAGACACGTCAGAGGATGTGCCTTCTAGGAAGGAGACCTGGTCCTCCGAGTGGATCAACAGAAACCTCACAAACTGGCGCCCCCCTGGGAGGGGCCATTTGCCATATCTAAGGTCTTGCACAATGGAGCATACAGACTATACAACTTTGCCAAAGGAATAGAAGAGCCCTGAGCTTGGAACGCAGATTTGGTCCGTAAGTTTTACACTTAGAATAAAATTGCTCCCTTGTAATAGTTAGTCCAAATGAAGTTAGATGAATAAAAGTCTCACTTTTCCCCATATATATCCTCTAGTTCGGCCTACGGTCCCGTTTCACTCAGGTGACTAATCACATTCGAAAACTAACACACCTCAAGTGGGTGAAGAGAGGAGAAAGCTTAGCCGCGAACCAGTTTTCGCCTAAGTTAAAAAACAATCCGAGTGAGGATCTACTCCACACTCGGGGGCTTAGCTGCAAACTAGTTTTTGCCTAAGTTAACAAACAATCCAAGTGAGGATCTGTTCCACACTCGGGGCTTAGCTGCGAACCAGCTTTCGCCTAAGTTGAAAAACAATCCTAGTGAGGATCTGCTCCACACTCTGGGGCTTAGCCGCGAACCAGTTTTCACCTAAGTTAAAAAACAATCTGAGTGAGGATCTGTTCCACACTCAGGCCCAAGCTGCGAACCAGCTTTCGCCTAAGTTAAAAAACAATCTGAGTGAGGATCTGCTCCACACTCGGGGGCTTAGCCGCGAACCAGTTTTCGCCAAAGTTAAAAAACATTCCGAGTGAGGATCTGTTCCACACTTGGGGGCTTAGCTGCGAACCAGCTTTCGCCTAAGTTAAAAAATAATCCGAGTGAGGATCTATTCCACACTCGGGGGCTTAGCTATGAACCAGCTTTCACCTAAGTTAAAAAACAATCCAACTGAGGATCTGCTCCACACTCGGTGGCTTAGCTGCGAACCAGTTTTCGCCTAAGTTAAAAAAACAATCCGAGCGAGGATCTGCTCCACACTCAAGGGCTTAGCTGCGAACCATCTTTTGGCTAAGTCAAACAAAAGCATAGAAAGCAAATAAACTCTCAAAGGAGCACAAATCAAGTATTCGATCTGGCCGAATGTTTTCGAGCAAAAGTTAAACGAGCCCCAGGCTCAGCAAAGTATCTCATTACATCAACCACCCGGCATTCCGGGGCAAATTCAATCAAGTGTTTTAGGCCTTAGGTAGAGGGCTAGCTGGGTCAACAAAAGTCTCCAGGTCGATCCCGTCGGCAATGCGAGTGGCGGCTTTGGCAAAGATCTCCATGAAATCCTCCAACTTGAGGTTCTTCTTGTTCATCACTCGGAGTCCCTTCAGCTTCTCGTCAGCGTTCTTGCAATGAACACGGACAAGTGAAAGCACCACATCAGCACCACTTTGAGCGGCGGACTTCTTCCAAGCCTTCACCCGGGCAGGGACTTCATTCAGCCTTGTCATAACCGACTCTAGGTCCATCTGGGTCTCCTCACCCGGCTGCAATTCCTTGTCAATCCGGCCCATGACACCTCGGGTCCGAGTGATATAGCCCAGTGTGTTCTCCTAGTGATCCTCCAATCAAAGGATGGCAAGTGCCGCTTTGTCGGTGACGAGTGACCTAGAAGGGTTCAGGTCCCTCTCTATTCTCTACAACTCTAGTTCCTTGTTGTAGCAATGCTTTGGTTGGAAGAAGACATTCCATGAGCGAATGATTGAGAAAGATTTGGTGGCATATGGAGTTCACTCGGTCGAGGAAGAACTTACCGACGAGTTTCTCGCTAAACTCCTCGCAAACCTCCTCCATATGTGTTTCTAGGGCATCCTTCTTTTCAGTCAGCTGTGTAACCTTCTCCTCCAGCGTATTTTTCTCCTCAGCGAAGACGCTTGTGGTAGCCTTAAGGTTCTTAATCTCCTCCTCCAACTTGCCAACTGAAGCCAGCTTCTCGTCGGTAAGCTTGGCCTTGGTCCTAGCCTCCTTCTAGGCCAATGCCAGATCCTTGTCCTTGTTCTCCAGAGCCTGCTTCATCGTTTCTAAAGAAATAGAAGTCCTGAGCCTCATTACGAGTTGGGTATTCTCGCTATGAACATCTGTCGAGGCAGAGCGACTCGGATCAAAGATGAAAACAGATTACAATTACTGACTGAAGGAAATGACTCACCTCCCAGAGCGGTTTTCTCCTTCTCCAGTCGGGCACTCTTGAGCTTCTCAGCATCCAAATCCAGTAGGAGGGAGATCACCTCCTTTTCTAGTGCAGCGTAATGGGATCCCAACTCACAAGTTCTCCGCAGCATACAAGAAGTAATCAGTCGCTGCCCCGAAGGAAAAATCAAAGCACTAACATACAGACACCTTGTGGATCACAGTCGAGTGGGACAAGTTGGATCAGTACCAGATCCTGAAGTACCCTTGATGCCGAGTGAAACAAGCTGGATTAGTACCAGATCCTAAAGTACCCTCGGTACCAAGTGGAACAAGCTTGACCAAAACCAGATCCTAAAGTACCCTCGGTACCGAGTGGAACAAGCTTGACCAATACCAGATCCTAAACTACCCTCGGTATCGAGTGGAACATGCTTGACCAGTACCAAATCCTCAAGTACCTACTAACTACCGAGTCGATCACGCACTACCGAGTGGAACAAGCTCGATCAATACCAGATCTTGAAGTACCCTCTGATCTATTCTCACTTGATTAGCCATTCAGTCGGCGATGAAGAAGATTGAGGACAACAACACAAGACGATCTACTTCATTCGGCTAACTTCCGAGTCAGCAATGAAGAAGATCTTACCTATCGACTCACCAGTGAACGAGTGTCGCCGAGTGTCCTGAATGCCTAAGCGACAGTTCTAAAGGCTACCACCGATTGCCCGTAATCGACGGTAGTCTCGGGGACTACACCTAGTGGGTGAACTCAGTGTGCCCCCACTGGAAAGTGACTCGTTGATGAGCTAAAAAAAGGTAGCCTCAGGGCGAAGCAACCAGAAGTTCTAAGACTACAGCCGACTGTCCCAGTTAATGGTAGCCTCGGGGACTACACCCAGTGGGTGCAATCAGCATGCCCCGACTGGACCATGTCCACTCGGCTATGCTCCGGCTAGACTCCGAGTGAACACAAAAAAAGAGTAATACACGAGAAAGTTCTAAGACTACCACCGATTGTTCCAGTCAATGATAGCCTCGGGGACTACACCCAGTGGGTGCACTCAGCGTGCCTCCACTAGATCATGAACACCCAGTGGGTCTGCCCTACGCAAACCCACTGACAGGAATCCTACCAAGAGAGAATAAAAAAAGAAAAACTTTGACTGAAAGTTATACTCACAATGGTACTTACTCGGACATTGGTCTCTAGCGCCGTGCTGGCGTCATAGGCCTCCTTCAGTCGGCTGCACATCAACCCCACCTGGATCGGAGCTTCCTTGCGTGCCCCCACCTGGTCTTCAGGGACATGGTATAGGGGAAAGAAGTGACCGAAGCTGATGGAGACGCAGAGGTAGGCCTCGGAGCCAGGACCGTTGCCGATCCACTCAGAGGAACCAGCGAGCCCCCTGCAGCCGGGATCACCACAGTCGCGGACACCGAGCCACTCGAAGCAAGAGGACTCAACCCCGTAGTTCTTGTGGTGGCCTTCACTGGGGAAACGCGGGTCACTTGGCAAGGTGAAGCATCTGGCATTGGCACATCCGCACTCGGCGCCTTCTCCTTGGTGGCATCTGGGTTGGGCGGAGCATTCCTTTCGTCATCATCCAGCTGAATGATTTCTGGTGGAGCTACATGAGTACACGAACCAGAAGAGTCAACGAAGACCAGTCAGAAGATAGTCAAGCACCATGAGCAGTCGGCATAAAGTTACCTTTGGAGGTGGTGGCATCCGCCACATCAGCGCCATTCGAGCCTGGCTTGCGGGCGCGCGGGTCTACCGAAGTGGTCGAGGTGTCATTGCTACAAGAGTCAAACAACTCTCGATCAGCAACCGAATCAATGCAAAAATAAACGAGGAATTGACAAGAGCACTCACGTCGAGGTCACTGGCACTGCCACCTTGATCCGAGGCACCGCAACCTTTCGGGGCTTGGAGGTGATCTGCTTGGGCAGCTTGGGCTGCTTCTCTGCCGAGCTCTCAGCTTCAGCACGAGCATGCTTCGCTCCAAGTCGCTCGACCAAAAATAGTCGGCTGCTGAGCCCCACTCACCTTGCCCTTTGGATCGTGCAGCGCCTTGGAGCGGGGTTCCTTGGGAGCTTCATAAGATGGGAAGGACTCTGCCTCCTCCCCCTCCTCAGAGCTCTCCTCCCCGTCGTCATTGCTCTCCTCCTCATCATCACTCTCATCATCATCGAACTCCCCGAGTACAATTGCTTGGTGTCACTCGTCATGTCTTCGGGTGACCGGTCCACCACGGGGATCTTGGAGATCATCTTCGGGAAATCCTGAAGGGCAAATTCATCACAACAACTAAAGTGAGATACACATGAAACAATGCACGCATGGACCGACTGAGCGTCATGTACATACCTCTAGGGGCTGCAAGTCTTTGGAATATGGAGGCACCCTCCTAGTCCCCCCCCCGGGTTGTCTCGGGCACAGGTGCTGGCCTTGATCTTGGCCCCCACGTCCGTCTCGGCAAGCTCCTCAGGATGCATTCGGGTGGGGTCACTCGGCCCCTCATACATCCACATCGGATGGACCCTGGCCTGCAGCGGCTGGATCCGCCGAGTGAGAAACGCCTCCAGCAAGTCCATCCCGTTGACGCCAGCGTTCATGACGCTAATGAGGGCAGTGGACAAGATGTCGACATCCGCCTTCTCCTCCTTCGCCACAGGGAGCGATGGAGGAGCCCTCACTCTCTCCAAGCAGTATGGTGGGAGGCCTGACCGAGTGTTGGCACTGGGGACACCCCTACAGTAGAACCAGGTGCCCTGCCACCCCTTGACGGAGTCAGGGAAGATCATCTTGGGGAAGGATCTTCCTCCGTGAACCTGGATGCCCAGACCCCCGCACATCTGGGTGATGTTGGTCTTCTCACCCGTCGGCGAGTCTTTTTTGACGGCAGATGGCAAGTGAAGATATACTTGAAGAGGCCCCAAGGGCAACCCAAGAAGTTCTCGCAGAGAAAGACAAAGGCCGAGAGGTAGATAATGGCGTTTGGAGGAAGATGATGAAGTTGCGCACCGAAGTAATCAAGAAACGCCCGAAAGAAAGGCTGGGGAGGCATGGAAAAACCCTGCTTGACGTGGGTGACGAGCAAGATGTGCTCATCCTCCTGAGGCGCCGGCTCGACCTCCCTCGCGCCCGGGCGACGCCACCCTTCATGCGGAATCAGACCCTCCTCCGCAAGCTCCTCCAGTCGCCGAGCTGAGATGCACGACGGGATCCAGTCCCCCGCTGCGCCACCGGCCGCCGCACCGGAGCTGGAGGAGGAAGCCTTCCCTGCTTTCTCCGCCTTGGACATGGAATCCCTCGCCATCGCTGTGCACTCGAGAGGAGGATAGAGGCAGAGGAGTTGGAGCGAGGAGAAGGGGATCTGATGGCCGGACCTCTGTCTTCGGATCTTTTATATCACCAGACAAAATCTCCAGCCGGATCTGTCACCTTGAATCCCTGGATCAACGGCCCGCGCGAAGGGGCTTTGCACAGAGTAGGCGCAACACGTGGCGGGGATCGTTTGCACAAATCAAGGAGCCACGCCCCCACTTTCCCACTAACGCACGACATTACCGCTTCCACGCGCGAACACGCGAATTCAAATCCCGAGATTTCCGGGATGATTCAATCCAATTGATTACCTGCAGTTCCTTTCCTAAGGGACACACGTCACTCTGACTGATCACCCTCTACGGGGACCCGTGCACTCGGCCATGTTAAACACCCGACTGAAGTCTTCTTCGTGATCATTATGTGACGAGCTTGACGCTCCTTCGCAGGGATCACTTGGCCCTCTCAGTAGGCTCCAAGGCGCATGACTCGTAAACCTGGACTCGTAGCAGGCCTGTGCTAGCGTTCCCCTGGATTATGGAGTGGCATCTCTCCGGAGAGTCAGACCACGCGCCGGCGTCACCACTCGGGTTATAATGGCATGCCCGCACTCCGGCCTCTAGTCTATCTCCTCCGAGAGACAAAACGAATGCTACCGGGTTTTTCTCGATGATCAAAAATACCCAGTCTTCTAGGTAAACCTAAAGTCCAAAATCCATTGTGTTTTCGCCCAAGGAATAGTAAACCACGATTCGGAAACATATTCCAAGTGCCCGAGTAGCACTCGGACTCAACCGAGGGATTGGTTTATTTGTCCTATGAAATCCAGCCGATTCGGGGACTAATGATGTGGTCACCTACTCCGGGTAGGGTCAAGGACCCATCATTCGGGACCCACATAGGGCCCATCAACATCATAGGTAGGTCCCTGGACCATGCCACCATTCAGATGCATACATCAAGAAGTCCACTCGGACAGCCCGACGGCACTCAGATGACCACACGTCACTCGACTGATGGACCACCACTCGGACATAGAAGGCAGGAGGACGTCGTGGGAGCTGCAACGGTTGAGGGATCCTAAGTCATCCATTAAGAAGAGTCATAGCTATCGTTACCTGTAACTACTGTAATAGAGGCTCATTATACTAGTAACTGACTCATTCAATGTCATTAATTGCCTCGGCGGCGTGGGAGACATGGGCTGCAGCGCACTCTATATAAGTCGCACCCTTCTCAATAGCTAGGTAGCGAGCAACCTTTGTAACCATATCTATCATACCAAAGCAAGCCTCAGGGCACAAGACGTAGGGCTTTTACCTCCACCAAGTGAGGGGCCTGAACTCGTTAAACACCGAGTGTTACACCTGCACTGTAGCTAGGTTCTGCCCCTTATTCGTACCCCTAGTACTCATTGTCCGGATCATAACCCGGACAACGCCAGGTATGGCTCAGTACACTCGGGAGTGATGATAAGGATCTCTTGAACCAGGTTAATTATCGCAGGGATGTCTACTTCAGTCAGATTGGAAGGACCGACTGGTTGCGGGGGCTCCTCCACAAAAGGATCTTCCTTGATTGTGGGCGAGCGTAGGTGTTCGAGGAACACATTCTTGGGCACTGTCTTCCGGGTCAAACCCATCTTTGCCAAATCATCAGCCACTTGGTTCTTGAGGCGTTGCACGTGCTAGAGTTCCAGCCCTTCAAAGTGCTTCTCCAGTTTTCTAACGGCATTGCAGTAGACAGTCATCATTGGGCTGCGGATATCCCACTCTTTCATGACTTGGTTGAACACTAGATCCGAGTCGCCATAGACCATCAGTCGGCAAATTCCCAGAGAAATTGCCATTCGCAGCCCATACAGGAGAGCTTCATATTCAGCTTCGTTGTTGGAGGAGTCGAAGTGAATCTGAAGCACATAACTAAGTCGGTCGCCTTTAGGTGACACCAAGACCACTCCGGCCCTGGAGCCGTGGAGCATCTTGGAGCCGTCGAAGAACATCGTCCAGTGTTCGGGAACACTTGGGACAGGTTGTTCTTGCTCAATCCACTCGGCAAGGAAATCTACCAGGGCTTACGACTTGATGGCTTTCTTGGCTTCAAACTTGATGTCCAGCGGAAGGAGGTTAATGGCTCACTTAGCCACTCGGCCAGTGGCATCTCTTTTGTTCATGATCTCAGACAGAGGGGCGTCACTTATCACCATGATCGAGTGTTCTTGAAAGTAATGTGCCACCTTCTTAGCAGTTAGGTATATTCCATATACTAGCTTCTGATAATGTGGATACCTTTGCTTGGAAGGGGTCAGGACTTCAGAGATGTAGTAGACTGGTCGTTGGAGTTTGAAGGTTTTGCCGTGTTCTTCCCGTTCCATAGTTAGAACCGTGCTAACGACTCGGCCTGTGGCCGCGATGTATAGGAGCAAAGGCTCTTTGCTGCTCCGAGCAGCTAGCACCGGCTGGGTGGAAAGCAGGGCTTTAAGTTCCTGGAATGCAGCCTGTGCTTCGGAGTCCACTCGAACCTGTCTGACTTCTTCATCAATCGGTAAAGATGCAGGGCCTTTTCAATGTGTCTTGATATGAATCTACTCAGGGCTGTCAGGCAGCCTGTGAGGCGCTGTACGTCGTGGAGACGCTCAGGTTGCTTCATTCAGATGATGTCCCTAATTTTCTCAGGGTTGGCATCAATCCCACGATTGGAAATAAGGAAACCGAGTAATTTTCCTGCGGGTACGCCGAATGTACATTTAGCTAGGTTGAGCTTGATTCCAAAACTGTGCAAATTCATGAAGGTCTCGGCGAGGTCAGCCAGGAGGTCGGAACCTTTCCTGGACTTGACCACGATGTCATCCATGCAAGCCTCCATGTTTCGACTGATCTGTTTCCGCAGCCACTTCGGAATCATACGCTAAAACATGGCCCGGGCATTTTTCAACCCGAAAGGCATAGTGATATAGCAAACACACCCGAATGGGGTGATGAATGCTGTTTTTATTTCATCAGGACCATACATTCGAATCTGGTGGTATCCAGTGTACGCATCCAGAAATGACAACCGCTCACACCCGGGAGTAGAATCTACTATCCGATCTATGCGAGGGAGAGGGAAATGATCCTTGGGGCAGGCCAAGAGCCGCGCTATCTACACACATCCGGAGAGTGTTATTCTTCTTTGGCACTAAGAGGACGTTGGCGAGCCACTCAGAGTATTACACCACTCGGATGAACTCGGCGGCCAAGAGCCGCGCTATCTCCTCGCCAATCGCCTTGCACTTCTTAGCGGAAGATCGTCGAAGGTGCTCCTTGACGGGCCTCATCGTCGAGTTGACACGGAGTCTGTGCTTGGCCAGCTCCCTAGGAACACCCGGCATGTCAGAAGGCTTCCATGCGAAGATGTGCCAGTTCTCACGGAGGAACTAGACGAGCTTAGCTTCCTATTTGCTGTCAAGGGTAGTGGAGATGTTGGTCGGGGCAGCATTCGGGTCTTCGGGGTGGATGTGCACCAGCTTCGTCTCCCCTGCCGACTGGAAAACAGATTCCACAGTCGGCTTCTTGGACTTCCACAACTCACTCGAGTCCACCACCTTCTTGTACTCGTCCAACTCGGCCATCGCCATCTGTTCATCTGCAATCTAAGAGCCCTTCTGGAGACACTCCTCGGCTAACTTCCGATTGCCCGTGATAGTGATCCCGCTTTTCAGCCCCGACATCTTAAGCTTAAGATACACATAACATGGACGGGCCATGAAACGAGCGTAGGCAGGCCTACCCAGGATGGCATGGTAAGCACTTCGGAAGTCTACCACTTCGATAGTTAGCCGTTCCTTTTGGAAGTTCTTCTCTTAGCCCAATACGACGTCGAGGGCGATCTGCCCGAGTGATTTGGCCTTCTTCCTAGGGATTACCCCGTGGAACTGCATGTTTCTCTTGCTGAGCCGGGTCATCGGAATGCCCATTGCCTCCAAAGTGTCGGCATAGATGATGTTAAGCCAGCTGCCACAGTCCATTAGGACTTTGCGCAATTGGACTCCACCAACGACTGGGTCTACCACCAAGGCCTGCCGCCCGGGGGTCGGTATGTGGGCCGGGTGATCCGACTGATCGACGATCACATGTGTCTTGGCCCAGTCGAGGTATTTGGTGACTGTCGGAACCGCAATGTTGACCATACCTCTCAGTTAATGACTTTGAGGTGACTCTTGCTCTCGACATCGGCGAAGATCATTAAGACGTTCTCGATGTTGGGGTACCCGGAAGTACCTTTGCCTCCGTCATCGTCGTCTTCGTCCTTGTCCCCGGAGGAATCTTGCCGCATTTCTTGCTTCAGGAGCCGGCACTCCCGAGTGGTGTGCTTGGGCAGAATCAAATTGCCATCCTCGTCCTTCTTCGTATGGATCTGGCAGGGTTGATCGAGGATATCACTCTTCTGGGCGACTTGTTTCTTCCCCTTCCTGTCCTTCTTCTGCTTTTGGGAGCTTTTGCCATTACCCTGGCCGGCCAGAACCACAGCCTCGGCATTCCCTCCAGCATTGGCCTTCCGCTTGTTCTTTTTGCCCTTGTTGTCCAACTAATGAGCGTCGCCTGTTCGGCTCTCACCGCTTCTCAGTTAGTCTTCCACTTCATCGTTGGCATACCGGTTGGCTATTTCCATAGCCCGATTGAGAGTCGGGGTCTCAGTTCGGCCAAATTTCATGTTTAGCTCCCGATACCTAACTCCGGCCTTGAAGGCGCAGATCGCCTGATGCTCGGTGACGTTCTCCATCGTGTTGTGTAAGGTGGTCCACCATTGGATGTACTCACGGAGAGTCTCATTTTGCTTCTGCACGCAGTGCTGCAACTCGGCTAGGCCACCCGATCTCTTGTAAGTGCCTTCAAAAGTCTTGACGAACACTCTCGCCAAGTCATCCCAACAGAATATGTTGCCCGATGGGAGCTGCGTAAGCCAGACCCGAGCAGAGCCTTCCAACATTAGCGGCAAATGTTTCATGGCCACATTGTCGTTGCCGCTGCCAATCTGGACCGCCACTCGGTAATCTTCCAGCCAAATCTCAGGCTTGGATTCGCCAGTGGACTTGCTGATCCCCGTGGCCAACCTGAAGTTGTTGGGAATCACAGCTTCTCGGATGTAACCGCTGAAACACTCGGGACCTGATGGTATGCAGCCACCCGGTACATCATGATCTTGTCCCTCTCGCAGGGCCCGGCCTCTGTCGACCAAGCTCTGAGCGAGTATTGATCTCGCGTTGAACTTCGGGTCTCGAGTGTCCCTTGTGAGATGTCTGGGGCTTGGCCTGTGATCGCTGCCGTGTGACCACCTGTCATCATAGGGCTGGCGCCCGTACTCGCCATCTCGTGGTGGAGGCATCAGGGCGCGGTCATAATCATCGTGATGCCGGGGAGACATGACTCGATCACGCCTCTGATCTGCGTGATGATCTCTCGAGGAGGAAATGACTCGGCGCCTGCCAGAGCCAAGTGGGTTGTGCGCCGACTGAACGGTTTCCGCGCGCACCGATGCGCTGTGGATCCGATCTCTAGACTGAGTCACCGCCACATTTTGCGACAGCGCTGTCTTGAGGAGTGTCTGGATCTGCCGAATCCCTTCCCCAACCGTAGTGCTAGATGGCTAGATGGAATCCGTGACCCGAGTGGCAGCCGCCAGATTTTGCAATGGAGTATTGAGGACTTGATACTTACGAGGCTGGTGCCGACTGGAACAGGGGTAGCAGCGCTCACGCTCATCCAACTCCCTTTGCTGTTGTTCAAGGCGATCACGCTCGGCCAGGGTGGCCAGGCGAGTCGACTCCATGGCCAGCGCCTCGGGAGTAGTTCCGGTGATGGGAGTGTTCAGAAGCTGGTCATTCCTACGATGGAGCTCATCCCGCTGCTCCCGAGTGAGAGCCTGGGGTACGTACGGCTCATGGCCATCGGCACCGCCGTCGGTGTTGTGTGATGCACCCGCGCGGCCATCCATGTATCCCGGGGGTGCGCGATGCTCGTCGTTGTCCGCCATAAGAACCTCAGTGGTCGACTCGGTGCTTTCGCACTCGGACCCCTCAGAGGAGTCGTCGAGTGATCCATCTGAGAGGTCGAGGGCATGCTCATCGTGCTCGAGGGCCACCTCATGTTCTGCCGCAGTCTGGACGGCCACGACATGTTTTATCCAACGTTGCAGCCGCGAGCGCCTGAAACGCTTGCGACGACGCGTGATGGTGGGGTGGACAACCACTCGGTACGGAGCCGAGGGCTATTGGAGGAGGACTCCGTATGATGATGCGCGGAAATGTGTGGCGCCATGGACAGGCAATGCCTCCATGTCCAGCGGGGCCTCGCGAAGCCACGCTGAGTCATCAGCGATGAAGGAGATTGCCCCAAAATGGATTTCGCTGCCGACTGACATGATGATGAGGAAATCCACTTACGCCGTGAAATTTTGCTAGACGGCTAGCCCCATGGTGGGCGTCAACTGTCGGGGTTATGATCCTGACAAGTACTAGGGGTACGAATAAGGGGCAGAGCCTAGCTATGGCGCAGGTGTAACACTCGGTGTTTAACGAGTTCAGCCCCTCTCGGCAGAGGTAAAAGCCCCACGTCTCGTTCCCTGAGGCTTGCTTTGATTTGGTGGGTATGGTTACAAAGATTACTCGTGCCTGGCTATGGAGAGGGGTGCGGCTTATATAGAGTCCGGCACAGTCCCATGTCACCCACGCCGCCGAGGCAGTTAATGACATTGAATGAGACAGTTACTAGTGTAATGAGCCTCTACTACAGTAGTTACAGGTAACGGTAGCTATAACTCTATTTAGTGGATGACTTAGGATTCCTCGACCGTTGCAGCTCCCATGACGTCCTCTTGCCCTCTTATGTTCGAGTGGTGATCCATCAGCCGAGTGTCGTTGAGCTGTCCGAGTGAACCTCCTGATGTATGCATCTGAATGTTAGGTTGGTCCAGCGACCTACCTATGAAGGTGATGGGCCCCATGTGGGTCCCAAATGATGGGTCCTTGACCCTACCTGGAATAGGTGACCACATCAATTGCCTCTTTGGATTTGATGGACTCAGAACATATACTACTTGATTCGGCTTTTTCAGCCGAAGTACTTTCATCTTCCGAATCATCCTTCTTTTCAATGATTCTACCAATTGGCAATGCTTCTTTTATTTGAGCCAATTCTTTTTCTGTTTGTTTATGGCGGCGAGCGGCAAAATTGGCTTTAAGCTTTTTTCTCAATTCAGCCCACTCCGTATATGATTGCCCCCTAATGCTTTTAGATTCTTTCGGCAATGAATAACGGGTGTTGCCGAAACTTTGCAATTGTGTACGGGGTGTATAATATGATGTAGTACTAGGTGAAGGCATATGCATTGTTGTCAAACCATATTTTTGCTCGCCAAATTATCAATTGGCAAAGATTCATCTTCTTGCAAAACTCTAGCTTTAATTGCCGCATAATCAGGAAATAGCGCCTTTTCATGTTGTTCAAGGCAAAGAGCACTAATCCTCTTATTTTGGGCTAAACTCTTCAATGCAGCTACCACTACCTCATCTTCTACAATATTGGGCACAACCGCTCCTGTAAAATTTACATTTATTCGGCTATGACCAGGAAGGTGTGAAGCCGAATTATGAACATCTACAGTTGTGTATGGTGCTGCAAACATGAGGTGTAGCATATGACGGTTGAGAGTAACTGGCCGAGTAGCTAGTAGTAGCATGGCCAATTCTCCCATCCATCGGCATGGTTGAGCTAGTATATTGCAAATTAGTTGTTGATGAATAAAAAGGTGAAACACTTTGCCACATGCTATTGGAAGTTCCTACACGAGGTGTTTCAACTTGATCGACCAAACTCATCATGTCGTTCACCGGCATAACAATTTGTGGGGTTGCCGATGCATGAGAGTTGGAGTACATATGGTGCATGTTACTAGTATCATAAGAAGTTGAAGCATGTAAATTACTTTGAATCGGCCTTTGCACATAATTAGATGCATGATTGAAAAAACTAGGGCTGGCCGATAGAGTATACTCATTGAACGATCTAGTAACACCATATGAATTATTTGCATCTACAGTACTGAATTGGGTATTCATATTACCTTTGTAGATTGCAAACCCTAGATGACGATCTCTTCGTAGCAAGGACGGGCTGGAGACCGTTCAAAGCTTCGTCCCCAGCGGAGTTCGCACACAAACACGTCACTGTGTACCTCCAATGCCGAGGGTGATGCACCGCAGCTCACGTCGAAGGTGACTCATCCGGAAGCGCGGTACGCAAGCAATCTGGTGGACGCTTTTGTAGACCCGAAACCCTAGACGCCCGGGAGGGACCCCGTCAGGGATCGTGGCGGCTATGGGCTGCCCTAGGTCAACTTGATCGCCCCTAGAGCCTCGAGGTTCACCGCCCTGCAACAAGAAGAACGAGGAAGAAGAAGGACAAGGGAGAGAGATAAAAGTAAGGTAAAAGTGGTATATGATTTGTTCAATTGTGTGTTGTTCAATCAGCGGTCACCTCTCATCTATTTATGAGGCGGCTGGACTTCCAGTACGAGAGAAGGACTCCAAATCCTGTCCAAATCTATCCAAAATTAACCGAACTCGGATTTAGGCAAGTCTGAGACATCAGTTCGGTTTTTGACTCTCACAGGCCACAAACTATCTCGGATGAAGATGTGTCCAAGAGAAAATTTAATCATTTCGACGAGATGAACAACTTTCATGCTGAACGTTTTTTGATTCGAGACAACCTTGAGGGCCGAATCGCTCGCGTGACCCATCAGACATCATCCACACGGGTGTCTGATGCCCCGGGCCAGTTTTTACTCATGATAGGTCCGTAGTGCATTGGCTCCAACTTTTGCATATGAACTCAGAATGAGATGATTTTTATATCAGAATCAATTGTTTCGACGAGGTGAAGACAATTCGTGCATAAACTTTTCTCATATGAGGCGTTTTAGGAGGCCCAATCGGCCGAACAGTACTCTGCATACAAAATCCTAGTACTTCGAGCACAACTTCGACCCTCAAGATGAGATCGGATGGCGATGGCCCAAATTACAAAGATGTTCATGTCGATAATACGGAACGTTTTCATGTAGATCACTTTTCATGTAGCCTTGGAGCCTCAGCTTCGGTTTCAGCTGGCTTCTTCTTCTTGGCTGCCAGCCTTGGATCAATGCCAGGGTGCCCAAGTGCCTTTCTCTTCATGGCTTCATTGTGAGCCTGAACACATTTTTCAGCATAGTATTTGAGGTGCTCTCAGGAGCCTTTGGCTTCATCACGACGCTTATGGAACTCTGCTTTAAGATCAGTCATCATCTTCTTGAAGTTGTGAACATTAGTCACACTGAGCTTTGCCATGTGCTTATTGAAGAGAGCTTTCTCATGGTCAATCTTGTTTTTCTGCACAACAACTTTATGGGCAATGGCAAGCGCTTTGGCGATGCAGCCCTGGAATGTGACGCTGATGTCTATAGGCAGCTGCAGATCATCAATGGCGAGAGACGTGTCTTCAAACCATTCATCGATGAAGTTGTTCAAAATATCAGCATCAAACAGAGGCAAATCATTGAAGATTTTGGCCTCCTCCTTGCTCTTGATCAGTAGCTCAAGGGCATCATCTGCAATATCTTCATCACTTGACAGATCTATTACATCCTCTTCATGGTGCAGTATGCTTGCAGGAGTAAGCCCTTGCCCTGATACTTTCTTCTTGTTTGCAGATGTACGAGATAGGTCTTCAGAATGCACACTGGATTCAGGAGGTGCAGATTTCAATGGCTTCACTTTTGAAGCTTTTGGGGCAGCTGAAGGCTTTGAAGCCTTTGATTTATTCACTGGCTTTGGGGGCTCTGGAGCTGCAGTCTGTTCCTCATCCTCAGCAGCATCTTCAACACTGGCCCTATGTGCTACATAGTGTGCCATAAATGAGGCAAGATCATCAAATGGGCCGATGAGATTTGGTTCGGCCTCACAACTGCCATCGGGCCTTGGCTCAGCTGGACCTGGGTTGAAGTCTATCCCAAAGTCCTTTTTGTTCTGGACAGTTGAAACTTTAGCAAACTGGAGATTGGCTTCAAACAGATCATCTTCATGACACCATCGAAGACTTGATGGGTCGGCATTCTGAGGCATTGGTCCTCTGACCATGCAAGGAAAGAAGCCTCTCTGGATGGCTTCAGCTTTGGTCTTGGGGTGAAGCTTGTGGTACACAATGTTAGCCCAAGGTGGCCTCACAGCATTCTTGTCAGCATATTCAGGAGTCACAAAATGATACAGAAACCACTACTCTGCCCAGTATCTGCGAATCCATTGGACACGAGATTTGCGCTCACCATAGCTTTCTTTAGGATCAGACTTGTACAATTTGTAAAGATCTGGAGGAAGATCCTTTGCAGTGTTATCACGGTGCTGTCTGCCACCTTTCTTCGCAGATTTGCCACTTGCCATTTGCTTCACAAGACTGAAATGCTTCACAAAAGTGATAGGCTTCGCTTTGCTGGTTAGACAAGAACTGGCTTCAGAGACTCAATGTGATGCTATAAGAATTCTGCAAATGAATTCAGACTATGAGAACCAAGAGACTCGCCCACGGACATGTACCTGTGGCAGCATTAGAGATGCGAGGGAAGGGGAAGAGGTCATATGCATTCTCAGAGGATTTTTGAAGATAAATCAGTTTGAAGACATTGACCTCATAGTGCGAAGACATTCACTTATCGATATAAGTTGGTTCCAGATTTGTACGAATCCATGAATAGGTACAAGTGAGGAATCAAACTAGTTGTGAAGCATGAGTGAAAGTATTCACAAGTTATGAGATGCAGAGTATGGAAGATCCAGATTTGGAAGTGAAGAATAACTTTCTGAAGATTTAGAAAATTTAACAGATCAAACGTGCGGTAAAAATAAGCTTTTATTTACTGCTTAAGAATAGTTGAGAACTACTAGAAGAGTTGGGATGGAGGCCGAGCAGTCCAAATCTCCCGCGCCCTAGCTTGGCGGTGGAAGACACCTACGGCGGCGGTGGGAAGAAGAGTTCCGCAGCCGGCGTGAAGATAATGACGTAGAAGTTGTGGCAGTGAAGCGCTTCGTCTCCGGCAACGACAAGAGCTAGCAACGGCGCTAGAGTTTTGAGCGAGACAGCGAAGGGAGTAAGATTTAATGACCGCAGGGGGGTGGATATTTATAAGGAAGGTAAACGCATAGTGAATTTACTCTGCTACCCTCGGCGGTTCACATCTGAGCAACACGTGGCATGCATGCAACAACTTAAATATTGTGCCACGACCCCACACGCACCCGGTTTGTCGGGTGGTCGTTCTGGCTTCTCCGGATTCAGGCAAACAGGATAGGGATATTAAAAGCATTTTAAATATTTGTCTCTTAATCTTCGACTATCAAGGACACAGTGAAGACAATTGACACATCTCAATAGAGTGCATACGAAGATTTAGAGAGAGTAGGAGAGATAAGCACAGATGGGGTTAGGGTCCGATCACATTCACTTAGTGCAGAAAATGGCAACTTGAAGACATAGCTATAAGTGAATTTTGTAGAGGACAGAACATACATACATACATACATACATACATACATATATATATATATATATATATATATATATATATATATATATATATATATATATTTAAGCAATGAAGACCAGATCAAACATTGTGAAGATAAATCATGAAGATAAACCAATGTTAAAGACAAACCAACTTTGAAGATAATGCAATATGATGCCAAACATAAATCTTCAAGAAAGATTGGTGGTAGTGTTACCCACCGTATAGGAAGTATTAGAACCAGACACGGTGCACAATTTTCATGGCGCTCCGAAGTCAAATTACACATTAATGTATTCACACTTAGAGTGTATGTCTTCATGAATTGAAGACATACGCTGCTTTGTGTGTTGCGCACCTAAGTCATCAAAATGCATAAGCGTTAGGATGTGTGTCCATTCACAGGACATTCGAGGATTCTAAGATATTTAGCTCACACGGCAGCCTGCAAAACCTTTTCTCATCCAAGGGCTTCATGAAGATATCTACCAATTGCTCTTCAGTGCTGACGTGAATGATATCAATGTCTTCCTTCAACACATGGTCTCTGAGAAAGTGATGACGGATCTGAATGTGCTTTGTCTTCGAGTGCTGAACTGGATTGTGAGCAATCTTGATGGTGCTTTCATTGTCGCAGTAGAGGGGCACATTCTTCATGTTAATGCCATAGTCCCTGAGGGTTTGCTTCATCCAAAGAAGCTAAGCGCAACAAGATCCAGCAGCAATATATTCAGATTCAGCAGTGGAGAGTGATACACAGTTCTGCTTCTTTGAAGAACAATAGACAAAAGATCGTCTAAGAAAATGACTTGTGCCTGATGTAGACTTGTGATCAACCTTGTCACCAGCATAATCAGCATCTAAGAATCCAACTATATCAAACTCTGAGCCCTTTGGATACCATAATCCTAGCGTTGGGGTGTGAGCCAAAAATCGAAGTATTCGCTTCACCGCGAGGTGATGCGACTCCTTTGGTGCCGCTTGGAATCGGGCACACATGCAAACTCTAAGCATTATATCTAGCCTAGATGCACATAAATACAATAAAGAACCAATCATGGAGCGGTATACCTTTTGATCGAACTCTTTACCATTGTCGTCGGGCCCAAGTGGCCTTTGGTTGTCATTGGCGTCGTGTATCCTTTGCAGTCTTGCATTCAAAACTTCTTTAGGTAATCTTTGAGGTATTTTTCTTGTGATATGAAGATGCCATTTCTCTGTTGACTGATTTGAAGACCAAGGAAGAATTTCAGCTCCCCCATCATTGAGATCTGATATTGCTCTCGCATCATATGCCCGAACTCATCACTATATCTTTGGTCAGTGCAGCCGAAGATAATGTCATCCACATAGATTTTGCATACAAACCGTTCTCCATCATATGTCTTCGTGAAGAGAGTGGGATCCAAAGAACCAGATTTGAAGCCTTTGCTCTTCGGGAAGTCTTTTAGTGTGTCATACCAAGCTCGAGGTGCTTGTTTGAGTCCATACAGTGCCTTGTTGAGCTTGTATACCATATCCCGATGCTTTGGATCTTCAAAACCAGGGGGTTGAGCTACATATACTTCTTCAATTTTGCCGTTTAGGAAGGTGTTCTTCAGATCCATTTGATAATGGAGGATGTTGTTGTGGTTTGCATAGGCTAGCAGTATGCGAATGGCTTCAAGCCTAGCTAGCCACAGGAGCAAAGGTTTCATAAAAGTCAATTCCCTCTACTTGTGTGTAACCTTGAGCAACAGGACGAGCTTTGTTTCCGACAACTTGACCATGTTCATCTTGTTTGTTGTGATAGATCCATTTGGGCCAATAATATTGTGCTTGCGAGGATCAGGGCGTTCGACTAGCTCTCAAACATTGTTAAGCTTAAATTGTTGAAGCTCTTCTTGCATAGCTTGAATCCGTTCTGGTTCCATAAATGCTTCATCAACTTTCTTGGGTTCGGATATGGAGACGAATGCAAAGTGCCCACAGAAGCTTGCTAGTTGCATAACTCTTGATCGAGTAAGCAGACCAGGTGCATTGATGCTATCAATTATCTTCTTAATCTGAACTTCATTGGCCACATGAGGATGAACAGGGCGAAGATTTTGCTGTTGCTGATCATTGTCTTCATCTTCAGCATTGTCTTCAGGCTCAGCATTGTCTTCACATTGAGTAGGAGCTGGAATGACAATTTCCTCTTATGCCTGTTCCTCGGTGGGTATGATTTCTCAAGTACCCATTAGCTTGATAGATTCACTAGCAGAAGCTTCATCTAGCACATTTGGCAGGTGCTCTCTTTACGAGCCGTTAGTCTCATCGAACTGCACATCTATAGTTTCAACCACTTTGTAGTGAAAGAGGTTGAAGACTCTGTAGGTGTGCGAATCCTTTTTTGTAACCAAGCATAAAACCTTCATGTGCTTTTGGTGCAAATTTGGAAATGTGATGTGGATCCTTGATCCAGCACCTAGCACCGAAGACTTTGAAATAGCTTACATTTGGCTTCTTACCAGTGAGTAGTTCATAAGATGTCTTCTTGAAGAATTTACGAAGATAAACTTTGCTGATGATATGACATGCAGTATCAATGGCTTCAGGCCAGAACTTTCTTGGAGTCTTGTACTCATCAAGCATTGTACGAGCCATCTCAGTAAGGGTCCTGTTCTTGCACTCCATGACGCCATTCTGCTGAGGAGTGTATGGAGCAGTTAGCTCATGTGTGATGCCAAGTGTATCAAGATAAGTGTCGAGGCCTGTGTTCTTGAATTCTGTGCCATTGTCACTCCTGATGTGCTTGATCTTGATGCCATAGTTAGTCATGGCGCGATTGGCAAATCGTCTGAAGACATCCTGCACTTCAGTATTATAGAGAATTATGTGCACCCAGGTATATCTAGAATAATCATCAACAATAATGAAGCCATAAAGATGTGCAGTGGTAGTAAGGGTAGAGTAGTGAGTAGGGCCAAATAAGTCCATGTGTAGCAGCTCGAAGGGACGTGAAGTCGTCATGATTGTCTTCGAGGGATGTTTTGCCCTAGTCATCTTCCCTGCTTAGCAAGCACCACATAGATGATCCTTCTTGAACTTGACACCCTTGATGCCTATGATGTGCTTCTTCTTCATAATAGTATGCAAGTTCCTCATGCCCGCATGTCCCAGCCATCGATGCCAAAGCCAGCACTCTGAAGCTTTTGCTAGAAGACATACGGCAAGCTGTGGTCCTGTGGAGAAATCTACCATATACAGATCACCTCTTCGATAACCTTCGAAGACTAGAGATTTCTTAGAAGCCATAAGCACAAGGCATCAATATTTTCCAAATATCACAATCATATCAAGATCGCAAAGCATTGAGACAGACATTAAGTTGTATCCAAGGGATTCAACAAGCATCACTTTATCCATGTGTTGATCCTTTGAGATAGCAACTCTACCTAGGCCCAATACCTTGCTTTTACCAGTGTCAGCAAATGTGATATGGCTTTTAGTAGATGGTCGAAGAGTAGAATCCATGAGAAGACTTCGATCACCAATCATGTGGTTAGTGCATCCACTGTCCATAATCCATTCAGTAGTTTTTGGAGTTGTACCCTATAGTGCAGTTAGTAGGATAGGCTTCACAAAGAGTATTGTGAAGGAGAAACATTTGACGAATAAGGATACTATCAAATTTGGTTGGTAGCAAGCAGATCCATGCTAGTCTAATCCACAGACGTTCATGGCGGTGGTAGGGACTTGTCTATATGCCTGCTGCTGTTGTACTCATGTGCTGTCCTAGATGATTAAATCAATTAGTTGACTGTTCGTTAACTAGAAGAAGAAAACCTCTTTGCAGGGCCTCGCTGACCACAAGGATAAAAAATAGAGCGCCTCTCTGCCCTTGCAGGTGCCTATGAGCACGGCTTGGGTCGTGATTACTGCAAGTTTGGAGTGAGAATACACCATAGGTCTCAGCTAGCTTGTTCCGCTGGATGCAAAGGATCACGCCGTGCTGCATAATGTGATTGGGTAGCTAGCCATGGGGATAGTTTTGCATTAATCAGTTCAATCAGCCGTTATCATTTCAATCAGTTTCTTTACGCCGCTGGTGAAAGATGTAATGTTACATCCACTGCTGCAAAGTAATATAAAGAATGTTGTTATGTTATTTCAGTAAAGGAAAAAAAATGTTGTTTAGGTTTTTTTAAGGGAGACATGCTGTATATAGTAAAATATTATCTACATCGTTTGTCCTAGTATTGGACATGGATATCTTTTATGACTTTCTGATGATAGACATAATTTACTACTACTACATCCGTTTCAAATTTATCTTTGTCCTTTTGACACCACGACACCCAGACACGACACCCTCGACCCCCGACACCTCTTCGGCCTCCTGTTGACCGAAAAGGTGCTTTTCGGCCTTCCAGAGGCCGACGGGGTCATATATTTGTGAATTATGAGTTATGTCATATCTTTTCCGATTTTGTTATGAAAAACATCATATATATTTGTGTTGATCGGGTGGATTTAAATGTGCAGTTGTTTCGTCGCTGCGAGGGTCTGGTGTTCGACGACCTCCCCGTGCGTTCGACGAGCTCTGCCCCTGTGTTCGTGGGTGAGCACAAATGACATCTCCTCCTCTCCCCCTTCATTTGCTCTATTCCGGTCTTCGTGCCGATGAAACTTGCTAGCTATAGGTGTCTTCAATCATCAGTATGCGTGACCACTATGCGTCTCCCGTTAGAAAGGGTTACATCTATAAATATGCATTCATTTGCATATTTATAACCGTGATTCTTTCGAATTATCCAACGTTATCCATGGACAGCCCGAGTATGTGTAGATTGGGTTCGTTTTCCCATATGCTCTGCTCCGGATCCGATGCAGAATTTCGTCAGTGCCTCCCTGTTGTTCTCCGGGTACACATCCTCTCTGCTTATTGCCGAGACATGTATCAGGAGAACAGCGGGGAGGTGCTGTCGAAATTTTGCGTCGGATCCGGAGCAGAGCATGGGAAAAAGAACCCAATCTACACATACTCGGGTGGGATTAGGACCTATCCTTACCTACTAGCGTCTAGGTTGCATGGACGTAATAAAACTGACAAACTCTATTAACTGATGAATATGGTTTGCTGAATTATGTATGTATTTCTTGTGTGTCCAGTAGCTAGGCAAGATGAGTGATCGTGCGTGGATGTACACCGGTCACACTAGTCAGAAAGACATGACCCATGAATGGATGAGAAAAACCAAGGGGTTTGTGAGAGCCGCATTTGCAAATGGACAGGAAACAACCTGGTGCCCCTATGTCCGCTGCGACAACTTTCATAAGAAGTCAGAGTTTGAAATGATCAAACAACTGCAGAAGTTGGGTTTCACGCCTAATTATACGGTCTGGACATTTCATGGTGAGTCTGCCCAACGTGCCAGAGCTGAGGAGGGCCGTCGTCGCACCGACGAGCATGGTACCAGGATGGAAGACATGGTGGAAGACTTTGATGATGCTCGGGATTCGGACGATGAGATGGAGGAATCTGCAAAGGCCTTCAATGATATGTTGGAGTCTTCAAAACGTCCTCTCCACGAGCACACTGAGCTTTGTCAGCTGGATGCCATCGCACAAGTAATGGCTCTGAAGGCTCAATTCAACTTGGGCAAAGAATGCTACGACGCGATGATGACACTATTTGGATGATTTCTACCCAAAGGCCATGTAATGCCTGCAAACCTGTACCAGTCGGACAAAATCCTCCGTGTACTTAAGATGCCCTATGAGAAGATAGATGCCTGTGAGAAAGGATGTGCCTTATTTAGGCTTGAGTATGCGGACTTGAAGTATTGTCCCGTTTGCCAGTCTTCCAGGTATGTTGAGGTAGACAATGGTATGGGTGAGAAGAGTCAGACAAAAATCCCACTTAATGTTCTTCGGTATATGCCAATCATACCAAGACTTCAACGTCTTTTCATGGTCGAAGAGACAGCCAGACAGATGACATCGCATAAATTGGGCAAAAGAACCGAACTAGATGCAGATGGGGAGCCAATGTTGGTACACACATCGGATGCTTTTGCGTGGAAGCACTTCGATGCAATACATCATGCTAAAGCGGCAGATCCAAGGCATCCTCGACTCGCCATAAGCACAGATGGGTTCAATGTGTTTGGTATGATGGCAGCCCAATACAGTTGTTGGCCTGTATTTGTCATTCCACTCAATCTCCCCCCCGGACAGATTATGCAAAGAAAGAACATTTTCCTGACATTGATAATTCTGGGGCCCAACTATCCGGGGAAGAATATGAATGTGTACATGCAGCCGCTTAAGGATGAACTGCAAGAAGCTTGGGATAATGGGGTCAAGACATATGACGCCGCTACAAAAAAAACTTCCTAATGCGTGCGTGGTACATGTACTCGATGCATGACTTGCCGGCGTATGTGCTATTCGTTGGCTGGTCTGTGCATGGAAGGTTCCCGTGCCCCACATGCAAGGCAGCTCTTGAGTTTCATCGGCTGCAGGCGGGTGGCAATTTTTCTTGCTTCGACATGCATAGACAGTTCCTGGATCCTCGCCATAAGTTCAGAAAAGACAAGAAGAACTTCATCAAAGGTAGAGTTGTCAAAAACTCTGCACCACCTGCGTTGACAGGCCAACAGACCCTGGATCAGTTAAACTCTCTCGAGCCGGATTCGGAGCGTCCAGGGTATTTCAAGGGGTATAATTCCGAACACGCCTGGACTCACAAGACATGCTTGTGGGATCTGCCTTACTTCAAAGAACTCCTTTGCCCACACAACATCGATGTGATGCACACTGAAAAGAATGTCGGCGAGGCCCTCTTTGGTACATTGTTCGGCATAGAGGGGAAAACAAAGGATAATCCTAAGGCTAGAGTCGATCAGCAGGCTCTATGTGATAGACCGCTACAAAACATGTGACAACCGAAAGGAAAGAAGAACTGGATGAAGCCAAAGGCATGGTTCAATCTTGGAAGGCCAGTTATGAGGGAAATACTCCTGTGGGTGAAAAATGAGTTGATGTTCCCCAATGGGTATGCAGCGAATCTAAAGAGGGGAGCGAGCCTTGAAAAATTGAAAATATTTGGTCTCAAGAGTCATGATTGGCACATATGGCTTGAGCGGGTAATGCCGGTGATGTTGCGTGGCTTTATCCCTGAGGATGAATGGCTAGTACTGGCAGAGCTGAGCTATTTCTTCCGTGTTCTTTGTGCGAAAGAACTATCGCCTGGCTTGCTAGAAGAACTGGAAGAGTTGGCGCCGGAGTTGATCTGCAAGTTAGAGAGGATCTTTCCACCGGGCTTCTTTAATCCAATGCAGCATTTGATTTTGCATCTCCCGACCGAGGCACGATTGGGGGGGCCCGTGCAGAATCGTTGGTGCTACGCAACTGAGAGGATGCAGAAGACGCTTCGAGAAAAATGTAAAAATAAACGTCGAATTGAAGCATCGATGGCCGAGGCATTCATTACTGAGGAGGCGGCAAACTTCGTGACAGCACACTACGAAGCCAAAAATCATCATTTGCATAATCCGAAGCCTCGGTACAATGCTGGCGACCCTAAAAAGGGTGGATCCAACCTCAGCCTATTCAAAGGGAAGCTCGCACCAGCCGGTGCTTATACTCCCTTATCGTTGGATGTCGATGAATGGCGGACCATTATGTTGTATATCTTGAATAACCTAACAGAAGTGCGGCCGTACATCGAGTAAGTTCTCGGTACATTGTTTCGCAACCTCTAATTCCTTTGAACTGCTCTTATTCCCGGATATTTGATACAGTCGATACGTCGCCGAATTCTCGTATGGAGCGGTGATCCAAAAGGATTCTGTCGAAGAGTATGAGCTTCTGGCAATGTATGGAGGCGGCTATCCCGGTTTCATCTCTTGGTTCAAACAAACGGTAATTTCCATTAGACCATTTCATTTCTTCTTCTAATTTCCGGCTAATGCAACAATCCTTTCGTATTAAACTTGTAGGCTAGTTCAAAGTCTATGGACGCCAAATTGAGACAAGTCGCTAATGGTTTTGACTATAAGGTCCGTTCATTTGACAAATACGACATCAATGGGTATCGCTTCCGTACCTATGGCAAAGAGCTATCTATGGCCGACCGAAAGTCTACAAATTGTTGTGTCTCTGCTATCGGTGAAAGAGATACCGAGTATTATGGATGAGTTGAAGCAATTTATGAACTTCTATTCTATGGTGCCAACCCACCGAACGTCGTAGTCTTCAAATGTTATTGGTTCCAGCCGAAGGAGACTAGATGGACTCATGAACATCTAGGGCTACTCGAAATCAAACAAAGCACTCATTTGAATGTTCCCGATGTCTATATTACGGCTCAACAGGCGACCCAAGTTTTCTATCTACTATGGGCCTGCCAAAGTGATCCAAATCTCAAAGGTTGGGATGTCGTTTATGAAGTGCCGCCACATGTTAGACCACGTCCCCCAACGAAGAGGATTATGAACCTGACATTAACCCAGACACATATGAAGGAGAATTCTTCCAAGAAACACGTCTTTCCAAAAAACGTTTCAAGAACCACTCTACTTCACCCCAGAACATTGAAGTAGACAGCGGCAGTGAATCCGAGCCTGAACCGGAACAAGAAGAGCCGGAACAAGAAGAGGTTACTGCTGCGGATGACCTGTCAATGCTTGACCGATTACGTACAGGAGGCCTTCCACATGTTGATGCATTTATTGATGATGATGAGAACGTCATTACTGATAGTGATGATGATCATGCATTTATTGACCACGAAGCATATATAGACGCTGATGATGATGCATTTATTAATGATGACGATGAAGATTAATATTACAGTTCATGTCAGGTATTCAATTATTATTATGTACATATATATTATTAATTACTTCATGTTAGGTATTCAATTTTTTATTACGTTCATGATGATGATACACTAACATTATATACATATTATTCATGTCAGGTATTCATTCTTTTTATGTTGTGCTAATTTCGTTTACTCTTTGTCATTGCAGGTGTTGACAGATGGTGGGCGCGGGTCGAGAGCGCTCCGAGGCTCCTTCCTCGGTGCGTGGTGGGAGGGGTAGTTCCATTCCACCCAAGAGCCTCTGGAGAGCGCTGGATCTCGGTATGCAGACACCACCGGCGGTCGCTTGTTCTTCGGCCGGGAGAGGTTGGGGGGGGGGGAAGAAGGCTGCTAGAGGTGGACGTGGCGGCGGGTGAGGTAGGAAGGCTGCTGCTACACCTTCCTCGCCGCCACCCCCGGCTGATTCACCCGACCACAGGAGTGCTCCATCTGAGATGGAGCCACCTGAGGTGGAGCCGTCTCGGACTCCGGTCCACGAGCCTATGGCAGACGCGCCTACGGCCGACGAGCCTCGGGCCGACGAGCGTCGGGCCGCCAAGCCTTCGTCCCGCGAGACTCCATCCCACGAGACTCCGGAGCTCAGCAGGGATCACGCTGAGTCGCAGCAGAACCCTTTGGAGGACTCGCCGGAGTCGAGTGGCCGTGCTGAGGGTGGCTATAGCTCTAATAGCTATAGAGAGGGTGAGTGGGTTGAGGGGCGCAAAGTCTACCAGCGTGGTGGTACAAAGCTCCCTGGCACCCCGGCGACCCCCGACCAGAGGTGGTTGATTGCGCCTAGCGGGGAGAAGTAAGTGCATTTACTCTTTTTTAACCTTTTGTCTTCACGTTTCTTCGAATATCTAATGCGTTGGCCTTGTCATACTGCAGGTCTTGGACACACGAGCCGAATGTCCGCAAGCCCAACAGTGTCCTTGGTGTGATTTGTCGCCAGAGCTTCCTGGGGTGGGTCACATTACCCGGTAAGGGCCGGGATCGAGAGCTAGGAATGACCTGGGAGCACTACTTGGCTGCCCCGGCCCCGCCGGGGCATAGGATCGGTGATGTCGAGTGCCACACGGTCGCCGACATTGTGATCCATATGTTTTGGGTAATTTCTCCTTTGCCGTCTACGTTGTGTTTTCTTCTTTGATTGGTAACCCTAGTGATTGTACTAATCCATGTTTTCTTGTTTGATTGCAGACCTTCTACGGGTGTGCTGAGGGACAGGAGGAGGCCGCGGCTCGGGTTATCGACACCGAGTGCAGGCGCCTACTTCAAAACTTTCGGCACGAGGCTCGGACGCAGGCTGTTCGAGACTACTTCGCCTCAGCTGGTATTAGGAGGAAAAAAGGGAAGTGCCGCGTCAAGTATCTGAGTAAGGAGAAGTACATGAAGGTAATTACCTATTCTTAAGGCCTTGTACTTAGTTTCCTTGATTTGATTCGTAGGCGTAGCGCTCAAATTTCTCTTTCTTAACTTAGGTGCCCCCGAGATGGTGTGCAGATAGGATGGACTGTTGGGAGGCGTTGGTGGAAGAGTGGTGCACTCCCGAATGGCGCTCCGTCCACGACACTGCAAAGAACAAGCGTGCCCAAATGAAAGGTGTCCCACACCATCTAGGCAGCATCAACCTACGTCAGTTCAGGGAAAACTGGGTATGTGGTTTGCTTCATGATTCATGCAAATTCATTCTTCCTGCTAGCTTGAGCCCTTAACTAATACTCTGTTCCTCTCTTTTAGGCGCGACACAACAAGGCTCCAGTGCCAGAGCTGTTCGACCTCTATGCCATGTCCAATACTGCCTCGTACAAGAAGGCCAAGGCATTCTCTGAGTCTGACCTCGATGATCTAGAGAAATTCACCAACCCCACCTCCCACCACAAGCTTGTGATGTACAGAGACCAGGGGAAGGCGAGGAAAGGGCCGGACTTTAACCCGAGCCAACCTCTTGATCCAGAGCTGGTGATGATATCTGGTGGCGGGAGGTCCCATGGCTCGTTAGCCATTGGGAATGGACTGATACGTTGTAGTAGCACTCTCCCGCAGATCAAGAAGCGCCAGACCAGCTTCGATCCTGAGATATTGCCTCGTGCACAGCCAGTGGAGCTCCAATTCAAGGTTAGTTATACGGAATCAGATACCTTTCCTCCATTACATTGTGTGTGCGGCCGTCGATTTTTACAATGCTAACGAGTGGTGTTGCAGGCTGCTATTGAGGCAGAGAGAGCGAAGACCCAGGCTGCTATTGAGGAAGAGAGAGCGAACACGCAGGCGCTTCTAGCGGAGAGGGACCGGCAGACGGCTAAGCTGTTGGAGGAGGAGAGGAACCGGAACATGATGGCTACCCGGGCCCTATACGAGATGTTCGCGGTAATTTTCTTTTGCATGTTAGCCAAATCATGCACGTAATGTTCCTTACATTAGTATCTAATATGTCTGACTCGTCAAAACCAAATGTGCAGACCATGTGCGAGAAGACCGGCACGACTCCTCCGGCGATGCCAGACATTGTTCCGGCGGGCACGGTGAGTTTCATTTGAATGGTCATTAGTTACTAGTCTTCACGTTTGAGTTGCATCATGCTAACGATACATTGGAAATGATCTTTGGTGCAGCATAACTCCCGACAAGCATCGACCGATGCTTCTCCGTCTGCCACTGGCGCGACCGGTCCTACAGCTACACCTCCTTGATGACGGTAAGTTTTCCCAAGTGTTTAGCTTACCAAATGCATACTTAGCTTAAGAAATGACCTAGTCGTGTGCCTTTGGTAGCCTTCCATACAGGGAAATGCCTCCTAGTGCTTCCACTGAGCCATGGTAGTTCGCTACTGCTCCGAAACACATGGATTGACCGGCATGTGTCCTTCTTTGCTCCTGTGTCTGTCCCTACGGGGAAATGTCACGCGGTGTATCACCGAAGTCCTTGTTGCTTGCTACGACTTGGTTGCACTCGCTGATGACCGATACGTGCATTGCTGGGTCATGTATGCCTGTCCCTATACGTTTGTGCCACCTTAGTTCTATGACTAGTCATGTCGGCCCGGGTTCTCTGCCATATGGATACTAGCGACATAATCATATACTTAGCATTTTTCCCTCCAAAATGACTCAATATGCTTAGCTAGCTCAAAAATGACATAATAAGCTTAATTAGCTCAAAAATGACCTATTTAACCTAGGATAGCTCTAAAATGACCTATACTTAGCATTTATTCCTCCAAAATGACTTAATATGCTCCAAAATGACTTAATATGCTCCAAAATGACCTATGTAGCTCCAAAATGACTTAATATGCTCCAAAATGACCTATTTAGCTCCAAAATGACTTAATATGCTCCAAAATGACCTATTTAGCTCCAAAATGACTTAATATGCTCCAAAATGACCTATTTAGCTCCAAAATGACTTAATATGCTCCAAAATGACCTATTTAGCTCCAAAATGACTTAATATGCTCCAAAATGCCTTAATATGCTCCAAAATGACCTATTTAGCTCCAAAATGACTTAATATGCTCCAAAATGACCTATTTAGCTCCAAAATGACTTAATATGCTCCAAAATGACCTATACTTAGCTTATTTAGTTCATTTATGACATACTTAGCCTATTTAGGTCAAAAATGGCCTATTTAACTAGGTTAGCTCTAAAATGACACAAGTAAGCAATAAGAAGAAGAAAAAGAAAGAGAAGAAAAATTCTTCTTCTTTTTCTTCTTCTTCTTCTTCTTCTAGTCTTCTTCTTCTTCTTGTTCTTCTAACTTTCTTCTTTCCCATTTTGCAGATTTGCTTCAGATCACGGAAGCTTGCGTTGGAGTCTACTCTTCTCCTTGTCCTTCCTTTTTGTTTTGATTTTGTAGGATGAACAATTTGAAACTTGCTACGTATATATGTATGGATGGTGGCTATATTGTATATGGACCTTTTGCTTAATTGTTGGATATGTTGGACTTTTCATTTGGTGTATATATGTGTTGGATGATGATATATGTGTTGGATATGTTGGATGATCCATATGGCAGGGATATGTTGGCTATATGTACTTGCTGAAATATTTTGAAATGAATATATATATATATATCTGTGAAATTGATTGAATTTAAGAAAAAACAGGGGCTATATAGCCAATTTGCCGTCTACTAGCAGATGGCAAAGTTCTTTGCCGTCTGCTAGCAGATGGCAAAGTTCTTTGCCGTCTGCTAGCAGACAGCAAATTGGCCACGTGGCAGCAGACTTTTCAACCTGGGCTGGCCTATTTGGCCTCTTTGCCGTCTGCTAGCAGACGGCAAAGAAGCAAAGGTCTTTGCCATCTGCTGGCAGACGGCAAAGAAGCAAGGTCTTTGCCGTCTGCCAGCAGATGGCAAAGACCTTTGCTTCTTTGCCATCTGCCAGCAGACGGCAAAGAAGCAAGGTCTTTGCTGTCTGCTGGCAGACAACAAAGAAGCAAAGGTCTTTGCCATCTGCTGGCAGACGGCAAAGAAGCAAGGTCTTTGCCATCTGCCAGCAGACGGCAAAGAAGCAAAGAGCGCCATTAGCCCCCTAATGGGGTTGTTACCTTTTTTGTGCCGTCCACAAGCTTTGCCGTCTGCTAGCAGACGGCAAAGAACTTTCCTTCTTTGTCGTCCTCCAGGAGACGGCAAAGCGGCCTTTACCGGCATCAGTTCAGCCGGAGTGTTTGCCGTCTACTAGCGGACGGCAAAGCCTTTGCCGTCCGCCAAGCATGCCTTTGCCGTCTGCTATGGCAGACGGCAAAGCAGCTGATTCCAGTAGTGGTGGGAATCCAACGAGGGTGATGCCTCGGATTCCTTCTTGATATGGTAGCCACACGGATGCCTTTACATTATTGTTGCCACTGTTTATTCTGGATAAAGATGGGTCGGCCCTGAGGGGTACCCGCACGAGATTATGATGAGAGTGATGTGGAGTCGGGTGGACCCGGACGGTGCCCGGGTAATGAATACGAGGCGTGGCCGGGCATTCTTAGCCCTTGACGCAAGTCCTCAAGATTGGGCGATGGGGTCACATCTTTCGTGAGTCTCTGCTCGTTACCGCACTACCAACACACTAACGGTTTGGATATTTGATCCGAGGGGCCTCTGGCCTGATAGCACTAACCATCATGTGGGCATAGTATGGGTGTTCTGCGTCGTATACTTTAGCCGAAGCTTAATGGACGTCAGCGACTGAGCGGCGCGCGCCGAGTTGGACTAGTTACGCAACTGCGCTTGTATTAAGGGGTTGCTAGGTCTGCTCTCGGCCGCCTGATGCAACGTGCAGGAGTTCCCGGGGCGATGGCCCAAGACCCCCGGGGGCATAGGTTAGTCCGGCGTGCTGACCTCTCTGTTAAGTATTCGTTTGGGTTGCGGCGTGTTGTTTAGCCGAGGCCGGGCATGACCAGAAAAGTGTGTCCGGTCGGAGTTAAACTAGTGTGGTGGGTAAGTTGCTGCACCCCTGCAGGGAAGAACTAATCTATCGATAGCCTGTCCTACGATAACAGGCACTCGGAGTTGTATCCCGATCGGTACAACTAGAACTGGTAACTTGAGATGATAACTGGATAGTATGGCTCTGGGATTGCTTTCTCGCAGGGAGTCGAGGAAGGATCTCTGGGCGAGGTTGATGACACTACTACTACTTTACATTATGCTAATCTGCACTCTTCTAATGCTGGAAGACCGCTGAAGATGCTAGTCTTTGATAGGACTAGGCCTTCCTCTCTATTCTGGCATTTCTGCAGCCCAGTCCAGATATACAGCCTCCTTTGATAATGTTGCATGTGTAGTGTAGATCCTTGTTTGCTGAGTACTTCGGATGAATACTCACGTTTGCTTTGCTTTCTTTTTCTCCCCATATCCATTTGTCGCAACCAGACGACGGAGCCCTGGAGCCAGCTGCCCCCGCCGACGGCTACTACTACTACTACCCTCACGGCGAGTACTACTACGAGGAGCCGACCGACGACCAGGAGTAGGATTCGGAGGGTCCTAGGCAGGAGGCCTACGCCTTTCGATCATAGTATTTTATTTTGCCCCGCCTTTTTAAAGGCCTATCTATAACTCTATTATATCTGTACCCAGATATCTGACGCTTCCGCTGTTGCTTGTATGCCATCGAGCTATGTATTCGAGCCCTCGTGGCCCTAGCTTGTAATATAAAGCTTGTATGACTTTATTTATGTTTTAGAGTTGTGTTGTGATATTTTCAAGTGAGTCCTTAGGCTTGATCGTGTGCATTTGCGTGTATGATTAGTGCACGATTAAGCCGGGGTCGTCATAGCTTGCATACGGAGCTCCCGATGATTCACTCGACGACTATGGGCACATGGCCGAGTCCACGACCATTGAGTGTTTCTACAAGTTCTGCAGGGGCAGTGGTGGCAGTGTTTGGACCGCAATACTTGCGATCACCCAATGCTGAAGACACTGCTCGGATCCTAGCATAGAATGCAGCAAGAGGATTTCCTGGGATGCTTGGAAGCATCAACTGCATGCATTGAAAATGGAAGAACTATCCATTTGCTTGGCAGGGGATGTACAAAGGCGCCAAAGGCAGTTGCAGTGTGGTACTTGAGGCAGTGGCTACATAGGACCTCTGGATTTGGCACTCCTTCTTTGGTACACCAGGAACTCACAATGACATCAACGTGCTGCAGTGCTCCCCTGTCTTTGCCAAGCTTGTTGAAGGTAATTCTCCTCTGGTGAACTTCGAGGTCAATGGGCGGCACTACAACAAGGAATACAACCTAGCTGATGGCATCTATCCGAGATGGTCTACATTTGTGAAGACTATCTCAAACCCTGTGCCTAGAGGCAAGAACTCCCACTTTGCGAAGGTTCAGGAGGCTTGCAGGAAGGATGTCGAGCGGGCACTTGGTGTGCTCCAATCTCGATTTGCTGTTCTCCGGTACCCCGCTCAGACCTGGTCGAAAGATCAAATGTGGGAGATCATGACTTGCTGTGTCATCTTGCACAACATGATCATTGAGAGCGTGCAGGAAGAGCCAGTGTTTGACACTGAACCATATTACAAGCAGGGTCCTCTTGCGCAAGTTGATCCTCAGCTACCGACAACCTGGACTGCCTTCCGCAATATGCGTCAGGAGATCCGAGATCCACAGGTGCATCAACAACTGCAGCAGGATCTGGTGGGGCACCTATGGAGGCTCAAGGGCAATGCCTAGCTCGACGTGTGATGAAATATGAGTTTTTATTTGTTAAACTATATAATTTGTATTGAACTATTTGATTTCTATTGATTTTCTGTGATGAACTATGTGATAAAAAAATAATTTGCGCCGAACCACGGTGAATATGGGCCGATTTGCACCGATAGCGGGCCGATTTTTCACCGAAAGTGTGCTGAAAAGCGGGCAAAATTGTGCCTAAAATGGGCCGATATCGGCGCCTGGGGCGACCGGGGGGCGCCGGCTATGAACTCAATCGCCCCCAGAGCCGATTTTTGCGCCGGCTCGCTCCCAAACGGTGATTCTTAAGCCCCTAGGGGGCCAACGGCTGGAGATGCTCTGAGATATGTGTATTTGAAGCTGTTGTTTCTGCCTTTGTGATGGGGTGCGCAGGTCAGCATGGGTTATGGAGGCCGATGTTCATCCGGTCATGTCCTGCCTTACTTTACGGTCGTTGGTCAAGGTTGGTTCTTTGTGATTCTGGCTCTCTTCCCATGGGCCGAGCTGAGATCGCTTGTCCATGCGGTCGCTCGGCTAGAAGATATATATCACTTTCCCTCTTGATTTCCTCATTCATCTCCCCCGCTTTCCCTTTCTCGCTTTCTTTCCGAACTTTCGTCTCTGCTTTCCTTTGGTTTTACTGCTCGCCTCTGCTCTTCTCACTCGTCCGTGCCGCACTAGCTTCCGCTCCTATGGCGCGTCTGAGTTCCCATCGCTTGACTGGTTGAGGTTTGCATTTGTCTGTTGCTCCTTTCCTTGTTCTCCGTTCTTGCATTACCCCTCATTTTGATCTCATGTTTTCTATTTTGTTTTGGGCATCTGCAGATTGTTCTGTTGCTCCCTTGTTTTACATTTCGTTTTTGACTCTGCTGCTTTGGACATCAAGGTGAGGCGATTTACTGAGATTCTCTTGTAATCTGTTCGATGAAATGCTTGTGCGATGATGAGCTACTTTACTTATGGTGCATTTTGGAGATGCTAGGAGCTGATTGGCTTTGACTTGCGTTGTGTGTAGTTTAGTTAGGTTGACTAGGGACGTGTTTGGTTACCGGCATCGAGCCCAACCAGGCCCGCACGGTGCAGCATCTTTTCGGACACCGATTGTTTGGTTTCTTGCATACACTGTTGAGCCCACATAGCACGATTCTTAAAGCACCCCTGGGCCTGGCCCGTTGGAAACGGCCGAATCAGCAGTTTCTTGTGGCACCCCGGCTCAGAGTAAACCGGAACGCCCCGTATTATAGGCCAGGAACAAGTCCTCTGAAATACGGCACTGTTGGCATAGAACAAATCAGCTCCTTATTACAATGGATATGGTTACAAAGGGTACATGGATTACATTGGCACGGCGACACTACGCCTACCCGGGGTAGCTCTATGCTAACAGTGGAGTAACTCTCTCGGCAGTGGAACAGCTACGACGGTGATGGACTCCACTCCGCAGGGACTCTAGCTAGAACGTGTATCCTAGGTCGCAAACTTGGGATCCTCGACAAGCAAGCAATCATGGCATGACTTGCAAACTAGCATGACACGCCAGGTGAGTACTTTGAATGTATTCGCAAGTTCACAGCAAACATCAGCATCACGGCAAGACAACATCATAGCAAGATAGCTACTGAAGTAGATGCAGTAAGGTGAAGCATATTTAATCCATACTCCGAATAATCTCAGGATCCAATCCAAACCTATGCCAAATCCCAATTCCCAAGCATGTGGTCATCCGACCACTCAACTCACAGCCATCCCATGGCTAACATATCATATCATATACCTGATTCCATCTGCACGGCAAATCTGACAAACTTACTCTCTTCCGGGTTGTCTCACAACCCTCAGAATACTCATGATCCACCGAGTACTTCTGATCTTACGACGAGTTCTTCCATCATTATTACTACTATGGTTGACCATCTAGAGAGGTCTGGACGGACTGTCCAATACCATGGACACGGCTATTCGAATAGTTTTTACACTCTGCAGAGGTTGCGCACTTTACCCACATCATGGAGCACCTGACCTCGTGATCCCATTCGGGTGGACCAGCGTTGCTCCAACGAAACCTGGCTGACCCGTGACTCTCCCATCGTACCACCGGCATCATCCTCCCCCGGAATCCTGCCCTGGGTGGCCCCTGTGTTACCGCGTGACACCTGCCACCGTCGTGGCTAACAAACTATCCCAAACGGGGACCTGGTACCATTTAACTCAACTGGGCTTACAAGGTTATCGCCGCCTACCGGGCTAGGGTAGCGCGCACGCATAACCTTCCCTGTCGGGCGGTACCGGTGAAAGAGCACGCGATTAGACCAACTCAAGGCCATCCCATACTGGCAAATGTGGCTGCACGGATAAGTCCGGACAGGTGACTCAAGGTCAACCGACTAAGTATCACATCTCCGAATAATATTTCCGTCATAGCTGACCTTCCGATATCATAATAATCCAAGTCAAAACGTTAACCAACTAGCAATCCAAAATAACCATAGACGGTAATCTCAACATCATGGCATCAACGAGTAGGTAAACTACTAGTCACTAATAATCCGGTACTCAACATGGTAGTCACCTATCCGAGAATTAACTCCAACATTGCATAGTCCAATTCATTTCACAAATATCTCATACTTGCTATTAAAGTAATTAGTTAAACTATGATATTGCAATGCAATGATGCAAATGAGAGTTGTGGCTTGCCTGGGGAGGAAGGGACCATCGGGAAGAAGTGCGGAGAGTCCGCGGAGTTGACTGCCAGAAAAAGTTCTCTCTAGGAGGGGCTGTTTACAGCAAGGGCAAAATGGTCATTTTCACAGTGTGTAAACCTTATGAAAATGACTCCATCAGAACAGGCTCGTCGATACGAAGATGTAGGCTTTGGATTCACCTGGTTCGGAGTTACGGATGAAAAGTTATAGCCCAACGAAGTTCAGGGACTAATCTATAAACAGAATCTTCACAAACTAGGCCCTGGCTGATAACACAGAAGGCGCTTTTCTGGAAATACGCTTTACAGAAGAGAAAGCGCACTTTAGCCTGAACAGCTCCAGAAATGTGCTTTCAGAAGAAGGAAACGTACTTTGGAAAGTACGCTTCCACTTAACCGCGCGGGCCCGCCACGTCAGCTCCACACGTGCGCCGCTGCTGCCACTTATGGCTGGGGCCCGTTGGCAGGCGAGGGGAGGAGATGGTGGTCGTCGTCTCCCCCGCATCTGGCGCCCGACGAACAGGGGAGGGCTCGACGTCGGCGGTCGCCCCGACGCCACCGACCACCTCCGGCGACGCTCCGGCCATCAGAGTAATCAGCAAGACGAGGCACAGCCGATGGGGGAGTCCGTCCCCGCCGGAGAGCAACGAGGTGGGCTAGGCCTTGGCCGAGGCGGACGGTGGCTCCGGCCGGAGTCGGGCACAAGGCTGCAGGCCTCCGGCGACCGAGGGGAGGAGCTGGGAAGATCCAGTGGGGCCCGAGGGAGCTACTGGAGGAGCTAGAAGAGGAAGAAGGGCTCGGCCTTGAGCCAATTTAGGAGGAGGAGACCGAAGGCCATGGTGGCCATGGGCGGTGAGGTGTGCTCCTGGAGCTTGCTGGAGAGGTCGGGGAGGACCCTGGGAGAGAGAGGAGGAGATTGGGGGGCTCGGGGATGCTCGGGGAGGGCTCGGAGCTCTGCTTAAATAGCCTCGGGGAGGGCTAGACGACGACGACCGGAGCTCCCAGAAGTTCGTCGCTGTGGCGGCGTCCTAGTGGCGAACCCATGTTGGCAGAGGCGGCCAAGAGCTAGGGGACGAAGGGAGGAGGTTCTGGACGAGCCACGCGTGCGGTGGAGGGCTCGCCGGCGCTCCCAGACTGGCTAGAACCCAATAGAGACGAGCTCCCAACGCGTACGGAGTATAGAGCATGGGTTTGGCATGCTCTGCACGTGGTCACCGCGTGGCCACGGCATTGACATGCCGAACGTGATGCCAAAAGATGTCTGGTGAGTAGTCCCTCCTAGGTACAGTCTCTGGGATGTGATGGATCGATGAGAGGCGCTGTAGTTGGGTGGGAGTCTGTGGCAAACTTGACCACGTTTTGGTGGTGAACAGAGAAGTGATAAGAATCAAATAAGATGTCTGGGAGGTTTAGGGTAAGAAGGACTACAATCCTGTGGAGTTTGGAGAGAAATCGACAAAGATTTAATATAGTTGCTTTGCAACTGACCAATCTGGTCCAGAAGCTGAATCTTGATGTGACACTCACATGGAGTAGCCAATGGGGCTGAAATTTGGTAGAACATGATGATTTGGTCATATGAAGATCCTGTAAAACATTCATACCATTTGGACAAGCCAAAATGGTACTTCCTTCACAGCTATCCTCTCTGACTAGAATCTTAGAAAAATTCTAGGGAATTGTTGGGAAGATGAAATGAGCCCAAATTTTGTAGAGATTGGTTATATGGGTAAAAGAATGCTCTGGTAAATTTTCAGAAATTATGGAGCAATATAAAATATAGTTGCTTCATAATGTGAAAATCTGACCAGAAACCAAGATTTGATGCTATGCTCACATAGATGATTGGATAAGGTTGAAACTTGGTGGAGAGTCATGACTTGAGAATATGAAGACGCTTGCAAAATTTCAACTTATTTGGATACTCCTAGCTAGCACTTGCTTCACAAAGATTCCAATTGCCCAGAAACTTTGGAAATTATCCAAGAGAGATTTAATATCCAAATAAAGTTGAATTTTGGCATGTGGCAATGATATGGATAGGAAAGAGTGCACAAAAACTTTGAGAGCAAGCAAGCAAATATAAAGGGTACTTGCTTCACAAACTGCCAGCTGGGGCAGAATCAGAAAATGAATATTTGTGAAATATTTTTGAACATGGCAAGGAAGGATTTGACATATTTGTGGAAAATATGACCCAAACAACTTATGAGAATTATTTGGGAATTTTGGGAATGATGGAAATGTGGGTTGCTTCACAACTCAGGGCAAACAGGGTTATTCCTTTAATAGAAAAAGGAATATTCCCAAGAAAAAGAATATTGGAATTGGTCCAAGATGGAAATGACAAGGTCTTGGGATGGTTTTGAGGTTGGCAAGCCACTTGGGAAGAGGAATCAAGGGTGATCCCTCCAGGTTGCAAGACTACTAAGCCATATAAAGGCAAATCCAGACTAAATCAAAAGAAAAAGAAAATGGGCAAAATCCAGGGTGTTACAAACCTACCCCCCTTAAAGAAATCTCGTCCACGAGATTTGGTTGCTCAGGGGTCAAACATGAATATTTCCACTTGAGGAAACCGTTTCCAACTCGGGTTTCCTTTTTACCTTTGTATAATGCTCCCACTGAGTTTCATATGACTGACTACCTTGCTTCGAGGTGGTTTGCTTCACTGGACCCTTTTTCTGGCAAATCTTACCTCATATGTT
Organism: Thinopyrum elongatum; assembly: GCA_011799875.1. Classification (NCBI taxonomy): domain Eukaryota; kingdom Viridiplantae; phylum Streptophyta; class Magnoliopsida; order Poales; family Poaceae; genus Thinopyrum; species Thinopyrum elongatum. Next base: position 206,486,786 of record CM022297.1, on the reverse strand, counting down.
ACTCTGACTCTGATCCTTTTGTGTCTGCTGACCTATCTGGGGCAATAAATTATCCTCACCAAACTATGTGTCCTGCTCATAAGTCCGAGGGTAGTTCCTCATGGACGTGTCGTGACGAGGTCCAATACGAACGACCATTCACTGAGTTGTGGATAGATTCTCTTGGTGGACACGAAATCTTTTACTCATTGCATTGGGTGACTTCAAATGGCTGTGTGTCCTCCAGGCTCAAAATAGTACTGTGAATCATACCGTTCTCCTGGCGGAATCTGACTTCTCGCACGGATTGTTGAGTCATCTTGGGTATCTTCACTGTCTTGGGTATAAGGCTCCTACCAAATATTTGACTGTCACCTGTCGTGACCAGCATAAAGGTGTACGGTGATATTATCCATAGACTTGACTGACAGCGGTCCTGGCAACAGAATCTTGTTCATGGCAGGTTAGTCTTTAACTGATTCCCATATGTGAGGACACATGCTTCGAGACTGTTGTTCAACCTTCTGATTACTCAGTCTGACGGTACCTCTATATGGATGGTAGGCCGTGTAATACTTTAACATGGTTGCTGAATTTGAACTGCTGAGTTAATCTTTCGGCTGACCTGACCAGCTTGGTTGCCCTCTTCTGACAATTCTGAGCATATCTGGTTGGCTGGGCGGGTTGTCTCGATATGGGGTCCTTGCAAATGGAATAGACCCCGTGGGTGTGTACCAATGGTGACTGGTACCGAGCCAAACTGTCCGGAGTATTTGTACCATTACCATACCTGTATGGACAACCTTGCTTTTGCATTATAATTCTCTTTGCCTGGATCCTTAGCTGAAAGAACTTGGCCTTATGTGTTCTTGATTCTCCGTGTGACCATAGGTGTTGTCAGATGCAATATTCCGGTAGGCATATTACTTTACAAGTTGTCGCTGTAGGGAATCGATCGTCTGAACCCTTAGGTAAAACCGGCAAATAAACCAGTATCCACCAGAACGGTCTTTACAACTCAGATCTGGGACATTACTGGAGTAACTCAACCCCGACTCAAGACGGCTGAAAAGCAGCTCAGAGCATGAGACGGTGTTGATAAGAAGAAAGTAGCAGTTCCCTAAGACGACCGAGAAACAGCTGAGAGCATAGGGTCACTGCTACGGAGAGAAATTCAACAGGTGCCCGAGACGGCCGAAAAGCAGCTCAGAACACGGGTCAGTTGCTGACAAGAGAAATAAAAGTCGGCATCCACCCCGGACGGCCGGAAACAGCTCAGAACACAGGCGTGGTGCCATCACCAAAGAGAGACGGGCAAGGGTTCATCCGTGTCCCAAACAGCTCACTATTATGTATACAGGTATGAGCATAATAATTTGAACATACCGGAATAACACAGAGCAATGCTATAGGGCATATATCAGATGGTCGGCTTGCTCCATAAGTTGTTGGTCATCACACTGAAGTGTATAACTGGCGTTCTCTTCTTCTTACATAGCTCATGCAATAGTCAGATCCTCACCGGGCTAGTATCATTGTATGAGTAAACCATATGACCTTGGCAGCATGTCCACCATATCTATGAAAACGTGTGTGGCTGGCCACTTGATTCCCGAGGCAAGCTTGTGTTGGAAGCCATCGGGGTATCTTATTGAGGAAGCCTGGGTACCTTGCATCGGACGATATCCATGTGTCGTATCAAGGAAGACACCTGAATCCTTGCGTCGTACGCTTCTCAGGTAGCTTGTAGTTACTGCTGTCGGTTACTTGTTGTAGGAAACAGGGTATTCGGCTATCCTTCTTGCTAAGTACTACGTTCATAGCACATTCTGGCTTGCTTCTAAGACATAGAAGGGTTCAAATTGTACTCATAGCAGACTCAAACCTTGTATATATGAATCATACCTTTGGCATAGAATGCACTGTGGATCATGTACACAATTTGCCTTTTTGCTGATGCGATCATTACTGCTGTGAAAGTTGCACTGATGTATACTTGATGCTGATAACCAATCCAGCCAGGATATCATTTATATTCAGGCCCGATATTCCTGATATAACACAGTCTGCTGAAAATTCCATATTGTTGAACTGAGCTTCCACATGACTGTCTCTTCACTGACTCTTTGGGTTCAGGGTCGGTGAGCAACTTCCATAAGGGGAAAATAAGGTAACACCAAGGGCCCAAATAAAGAAGCAAAAGAAATGACTAAAACAAAAGCACACAAAGTAGCAAGATCACACACACAAGCAATATCACATTCTACAGCTATTCACATCAATAATATGCATTCCTACTTAAGCACACAAATTCTCGCAAGAACTCCGGTATTACGGTCTAACATGCTGTGGCGATGTGCACAAAAGTGAATCAATGTGTGGAAGAAAGTTGGTGTAAACAAAGCTACAGCAAATACGGGCTTAACACGGATGGAACCGGTGGCGAGGACGAACTTGGTGATCGGGGGTCAGAACACAGAAGTTATGACCACATCATCATCAAGCGTACGAAAGAAAACCGTACACGTCCAAAGAATGGGTGGCGGAATGATATAGTGGTGGAGAGAAAGGCTTGCAGGCATTGCCCTTTTCTGATAACAAGGATCAGTAAGGGTTGCCGAAGCGGCTAGTGGAATCGCACGATCCGGGATAGAACTTGTCTATCACCGAAACGATGGGGGTGGCTGAAGAGAATATATCGGTGTGGTACCGGTGCATCAATCCGACAAGGGATCGACACCACCAAGCACCTTGGCATCACTCCGCTGGAACGAAGATGACACCACACCAAGGAACAAATATGCAAACTGGAGAGCGCAGGTAGTGAATCGAAACCGATGCCACCTACACACACCAGATCCATCGTTAGTGATAAAAATCTGGTCTATATGCATGCTATGCACAAGCAAATGCAATAAACAAGTGCAGCAAACCAACTGGATCCTACACTACCGGTTATTAATGCTTACGCCTAGACCGCGCGTCCTATAGCCAAACCTGGCTCTGATACCAACTTCTGTGGCACCCCGGCTCAGAGTAAACCGTAACGCCCCGTATTCCAGCCCTGGGACAAGTCCTCTGAAATACGGCACTGTTGGCATAGAACAAATCAGCTCTTTATTACAATGGATATGGTTACAAAGGGTACATGGATTACATTGGCACGGCGACACTATGCCTACCCGGGGTAGCTCTATGCTAACAGCGGGTAACTCTCTCGGCAGCGGAACAGCGACGATGGTGATGGACTCCACTCCGCAGGGACTCTGGCTAGAACGCGTATCCTAGGTCGCAAACTCGGGATCCTCGACAAGCAAGCAATCATGGCATGACCTGCAAACTGGCATGCCACGCCAGGTGAGTACTTTGAATGTACTCGCAAGCTCACAGCAAACATCAGCATCAAGGCAAGACAACATCATAGCAAGATAGCTACCGAAGTAGATGCAGTAAGGTGAAGCATATTTAATCCATACTCCGAATAATCTCAGGATCCAATCCAAACTTGTGCCAAATCCCAATTCCCAAGCATGTGGTCATCCGACCACTCAACTCATAGCCATCCCATGGCTAACATATCATATCATATACCTAATTCCATCTGCACGGCAAATCTGACAAACTTACTCTCTTCCGGGTTGTCTCACAACCCTCAGAATACTCATGATCCACCGAGTACTTCTGATCCTACGACGAGTTCTTCCATCATTATTACTACTATGGTTGACCATCTAGAGAGGTCTGGACAGACTGTCCAATACCGTGGACACGGCTATTCGAATAGTTTTTACACTCTGCAGAGGTTGCGCACTTTACCTACATCATGGAGCACCTGACCTCGTGATCCCATTCGGGTGGACCAGCGTTGCTCCAACAAAACCTGACTGACCCATGACTCTCCCATCGTACCACTGGCATCATCCTCCCCCAGAGTCCTGCCCTGGGTGGCCCCTGTGTCACCGCGTGACACCTGCCACCGTCGTGGCTAACAAACTGTCCCAAACGGGGACCTGGTACCATTTAACTCAACTAGTCTCACAAGGTTATCGCCGCCTACCGGGCCAGGGTAGCGTGCACGCATAACCTTCCCTGTCGGGCGGTACCGGTGAAAGAGCACGCAATCAGACCAAGTCAAGGCCGTCCCATACCGGCAAATGTGGTTGCACGGATAAGTCCGGACAGGTGACTCAAGGTCAACCGACTAAGTATCACATCTCCGAATAATATTTCCATCATAGCTGACATTCCGATATCATAATAATCCAAGTCAAAACGTTAACCAACTAGCAATCCAAAATAACCATAGACGGTAATCTCAACATCATGGCATCAACGAGTAGGTAAACTACTAGTCACTAATAATCCGGTACTCAACATGGTAGTCACCTATCCAAGAATTAATTCCAACATTGCATAGTCCAATTCATTTCACAAATAACTCATACTTGCTATTAAAGTAATTAGTTAAACTATGATATTGCAATGCAAAGATGCAGGTGAGAGTTGTGGCTTGCCTGGGGAGGAAGGGACCATCGGGAAGAACTGCAGAGAGTCCGCGGAGTTGACTGCCGGAAACAGTTCTCTCTCGAAGGGGCTGTTTACGGCAAGGGCAAAATGGTCATTTTAACCATGTGTAAACCTTATGAAAATGAATCCATCGGAACGGGCTCGACGGGACGAAGACGTAGGCTTTGGATTCACCTTATTCGGAGTTACGGATGAAAAGTTATAGCCCGACGAAGTTTAGGGACTAATCTGTAAACAGAATCTTCACAAACTAGTCCCTGGCTGATAAAACAGAAGGCGCTTTTCTGGAAATACGCTTTACAGAAGAGAAAGCGCACTTTAGCCTGAACAGCTCCAGAAATGTGCTTTCAGAAGAAGGAAACGTACTTTGGAAAGTACGCTTAGACACTACAGGAATCAGCTTCTTTGCCGTCTGCCATGGCAGACGGCAAATGCATGAATGGCGGTCGCCAAAGCTCTTTGCCGACTGCTAGCAGTCGGCAAACAGTCCGGCTCAATTCCTGCCGGTAAAGGCCTTCTTTGCCATCTGCTTCAGAGAAGCGGACGACAAAGGTTTATGCCGTCAGCCGTTTGCGGCCAGCAGACGGCAAAGAGCGTAGACGGCAGTGAGGTGAGGTGGGAGCCGTTAGGGGTTAACGGCGTGCTTTGCCGTTAGCCGGCAGACGGCAAAGAGGCTAAGGTCTTTGCCGTCTGCTGGCGGACGGCAAAGAGCCCAAATAGGAGTCACTGGGAAGCTGCCACGTGGCCTTATTTGCCGTCGGCCGGCAGACGGCAAAGAGGCTAAGGTCTTTGCCGTCTGCTGGCGGACGGCAAAGAGCCCAAAGGAGGAGGCACTGGGAAGCTGCACGTGGCCTTATTGCCGTTCTAGCGCTGTCGGCAAAGGGATTTGAATCTTTGCCGTCTGCCAGCAGTCGGCAAAGACCTTAGCCTCTTTGCCGTCTGCCAGCTGACGGCACAATGCCCAAATAGGCAACCCAGTGTTCCCAGGTTGCACAGTAGTGCCACGTGGCCTTCTTTGCCGATGCTAGTGTCGGCAAAGCTCTTTGCCGACTGCTAGCAGACGGCAAAGCTCTTTGCCGTCTGCTAGCAGACGGCAAAGAGCCTATATAACCCCTGTTTTTAATTGAATTCATTCAATTTGACAGAAATTCATAGATATACACAGATAATACATATATACACAACAAGCATATCCAACAATATATTTCCACAAGTCCAACATATATCCATATGACATAAGAAGTTTCCAACAACATATCCATAGTGACATACACATCCAAACAAGTTCCCAAACATGTTTTCATAAACAAAAAGGAAGCACAAGGAGAATATATGAGTCCATCAATGCAAGCTTCCTCATCTCAAGCAAATTTGCAAATTGGGAAAGATGAAAGTTAGAAGAAGAAGAAGAAGAGGAAAAGAAGAAGAAGAAGAAAAGAAGAAGAGGAAAATAAGAAGAAGATTTTATATTCTCTTTCTTTCTCTCCTCCCCCTCTTCTTTATCTTCTTCTTTTCCAACAAATGTAGTTAAAAAAGCCAATTTAGAGCTAAGCTAGGTAAATAGGTCATTTTGGAGATAAGCTAAGTTCAATGTATCATATTGGAGCTAACCTACGTAAACTTGGTCATTTTGGAGCTAAGCTAAGTTAAATGGATCATATTGAAGCTAACCTAGGTAAACTTGGTCATTTTTGAGCTAACCTACGTAAAAATGTCATTTTTTGCTATGCTAGGTAAAAATGCTAAGTGTGTAGGTCAATTTAGAGCTAACTTAGGTAAATAGGTCATTTTGGAGCTAACGCGGGTAAATTGGATCATATTGTAGCTAACTTGGTAACTTGGTCTTTTTGGAGCTAACGTAGGTTAAATGGATCATATTGGAGCTAACATAGGTAAACTTGGTCATTTGGAGCTAACCTGGCTAATTAGGCCATTTTTGACATTACTAAGCTTATTGTGTCATTTTAGAGGACAACAGCTAAGTATATGACATTTATGAGGTTAGCAAGGTTATTATGCCATTTACGAATAAAAAAACAGTAAGAGGAGGAAAAGAAGAAGAAGAAGAAGAAGAAGAATAAGAAAAGAAGAAGAATAAGAAAAAAGAAGAAATGTTCTTCTTCTCTTCTTTCTTCTTATTCTTCTTCTTCTCTTCTTCTTCTTCTCTTCCTATTCCTTTTTCTTCTATTCCTTGATTTCTTCATCTTATATGTCATTTGTGGACTAAATAGGCTAAATTATGTCATAAATGGGCTAAATAGGCTAAGCAAGAGGAGGAAAAGAAGAAGAAGAAGAAGAAGAAGAATATAATAAGAAAAGAATAATAATAAAAAAGAAGAAGAATAAGAATAAGAAAAGAAGAAGAAATGTTCTTCTTCTTCTTCTTCTTTTCTTATTCTTCTTCTTCTTCTTCTTCTTCTTCTTCTCTTCCTTTCCTTCTTTTCTTCCTATTCCTTGATTTTCTTCATCTTATTATGTCATTTGTGGACTAAATAGGCTAAATTATGTCATAAATGGACTAAATAGGCTAAATAAGAGGAGGAAAAGAAGAGAGAAGAAGAAGAAGAAGAGAATAGAAAAGAAGAAGAAGAAAGAAAAAAAGAATAAGAAAAAGAAGAAGAGTTCTTCTTCTTCTTCTTCTTCTTCTTCTTCTCTTCTCTCTATTCCTTCTTTTCTTCCTATCCTTGATTTTCTTCATCTTATTATGTCATTTGTGGACTAAATAGGCTAAATTATGTCATAAATGGACTAAATAGGCTAAATAAGAAGAAAAATACCGTTATCACGGAGGTGAAGGACCGGTCGGGGCTGCGCCAGTGCCAGACTGAGGTGAAGGGCCGGTCGGGTTCCACCAAGCCAGACGGAGAAGCATCGGTTGATGCTTGTCGGGAAGCATTCTACACCAAAGATCATTTCCAATGTCTCTTTAGCATGATGCAACATAAATGTGAATACTAGTAACTAACGACCATTCAAATCAACTCACCGTGGTCGCCGGAGCAATCTGGGGCATCGGCGGAGGGGTCTGACGCTTTTCTCGCACATGCTCTACACATTTGGTTCTCACGAGTTAGTCATATTAGTTAGTAATGGAACAAACATTAGTGCATGATTTTGCTAATATGGAGAGAAACGTACCACCAAGATGTCGTATAGGGCCCGGTTTTTGAGCATCGTTCCGGTTCTCTCGTCCTCCAACAGCCTGGCCGTCCTCTCCTCCAGCTCCGTCTCCCTCTCCTCCGCCTGCCTTCTTGCCACCTCCAAAACGTCTGCGTGTTTGCTCTCTCTTTCTCAAGAGCAGCCTGCAACACACCACTCCTCGTTAGCATTGTAATCATCGACGGACGCACACACAATGTAATGGATAGGAAAGGTATCCGAGTCTGTATAACTAACCGCCATGGCGAGCTCCGATGGCCGGCACGAGGCATTATCTCAGGAGTCAGAGCTACTCTGGCGCTTCTTGATCTGTGTGAGAGTCTTAGGACAACGTATCAGTCCATCACCAATGGCTATCGAGCCATGGGACCTCCCACCACCAGATATCATAACCAGCTCTGTATCAAAAGGATCCTGGCTCGGGTTAAAGTCCTCCCCTTTCCTTGCCTTCCCCTCGTCTCTGTACCTCACGAGCTTGTTGCGGGAGGAGATGTTGGTGAAGGTCTCTGGATGATCTAGGTCAGACTCCGAGAATGCCTTGGCCTTCTTGTACGGGGCACTATGGGCCATGCCATAGAGGTCAAACAGACTTGGCACGGGCTTCTTGTTGTGGTGCGACTGAGAGAGAGGAACAAAATATTAGTCAAGGGCTCAAGCTAGCATGAAGATTGAAATTGCTATGTAAATAAGGTCATTTTGGAGCTAAGTAAGGTTATTATGTCATTTTTGAGGAAAAAAAGCTAAGTTTAGGTCATTTTGGAGGTAACCAAGATTATTATGCCCTTTTTGACCAAACTATGCTAATTATGTCATTATTGAGCTATCCAAGGTAGTTATGCCTTTTTTTAGCTAACTAAAGCATATTTAGGCATTTTATAGAGCTATCTTAGGTTATTATGTCATTTTAGAGCAAATTATGTCATAAATTAACAAGCTAAGATTATTTTACGTCATTATTGAGCTATCAAAGGTAGTTATGCAATTTTTTAGCTAACTAAAGCATATTATGGCATTTTAGAGCTAATTATGTCATAAATGAACGAGCTAAACTAAGTTTAGGTCATTATTGAGCTATCCAAGGTAGTTATGCCATTTTTTAACTAAGTAAGCATTATTGAGCTATCCAAGGAAAAATGCTATCATGTAGAATGAAATTGCATGAATCATGAAGCAAACCACATACCCAGTGACCCCCGTACTCAAACAGGTCGGAGCTCCCTTGATGGTGTGGCACACCAACCATTTGGGCACGCTTATCCTTGGCCCTTTGGTGTTCGACTAGCCATTTGGGAGAGCACCACTCATCCACCAATGCCTCCCAACAGTCCATCCTATCCGCACACCATCTCGGGGGCACCTAAGTTAGTCAAGAGAAATTTCAGCGCTACGCCTACGAATCAAATCAAGAGAACTAAGTTCAAGGCCTTAAGAATAGGTAATTACCAGCATGTACTTCTCCTTAGTCAGAAACTTGCCGCGACACTTCTTCTTCGCCCTCCTAATACCCTTCGAGGCGTAGTAGTCTCGAACGGCCTGCAGCCGAGCCTCGTGCCGTAAGTTCTTAAGTAGGCGCTTGCACTCGACTTCGACAACCGAAGCCGCAGCCTCCTGCTCTCCATCTGAAATCCTGTAGAAGGTCTGCAGTCAAACAAGACAACGCTGATTAGTAAAATCACTACGTACTGTTGATCTTTAATTCTGTAAAGGAGAAATTACCCAGAACCGACGGAACACAATGTCGGCCACCGTCTCGCACTCGACACCGGCGACCATCTCCCCCGGCGGGGCCGGGGCAGCTTCGTACAGCTCCCAGCTAAGTGCTAGCTGTGGAACCTGACCCTCACCGGGCAACGTGACCCACCCAGGGAAGTGCTGCCGGCAAAGCACACCAAGGACCTGGTTGGGCCTGCGGACACCACGGGGGTGTGCCCAGCCCCTGCAGTATGTCAAGGCCAATGCATTAGATATTAATTTGAAGAAACATGAAGGCAAAAGGTTAAAAAAGAGTAAATTCACTTACTTCAACCCATTAGGCTGTATCAACCACCTCTGGTCGGGGGTCGTCGGCACGGGCGGGAGCTTTGTACCGCCACGCTGGTAGACCTTCTTGCCCTTGTCAACCATCTCGCCCTCGCTGTAGCTATCATCAGAGAAGGTGTCCTCGCTATCATCAGTAGGGCCACTAGCATCTGGAGTCTCGTGCGAAGAAGACTCCGGGACTGGAGTCTTCTGGGACGAAGACTCTGGGACCGGACTCACGTGGGGCGAAGGAGAGGCGCCCAGAGTCTGATGGCGCGAAGGATCAGCGACCCCAGTCTGGTGGGGCGAAAGATCCACGACCCGAGTCTGGTGGCGCGAAGGAGAGGCGACCCCAGTCTGGTGGGGCGAAGGATCCGCGACCGGAGTCTGGTGGGCCGAAGAATCGACGACCGGAGGCTCATGGACCGGAGTCCGAGATGGGTCCACGTCAGACGGAGCGGTCCTGTGGTCGGGTGAATCAGCTAGGGGTGGCGGCGAGGAAGGCGTAGCAGCCTTCCTACCTCTCCCGCTGCCACGTCCACCTCTAGCAGCCTTCTTCGTCCTCCCCCGACCTCTGCCGGCCGAAGAAGAAGGGCCCGCCGGTGCTGACTGCATACTGTCTAGCAGCGCTCTCCGGAGGGGCTGGGCTGGAATAATGGAAGCACCCCTCCCAGGAGCGCTCGCACGAGGCTCGGAGCGCTCTGGACCCTTGCCCACCATCCTGTCAACACCTGCAATGACAAAAAGTAAACGACATTAGTATAACATAAAAAATTTGAATAACTGACATGAATACTATGTATATAATTTAAGAGTATCATCATCATGAACATAATAAAAAATTGAATACCTGACATTACTAATATTACTCTGAATCGTCTATATATGCTCCAGGATCATTAAATGCATCATCATCATCACTATCAGTGATGAGCTCATCATCATCATTAATAAATGCATCAACATGTGGAAGGCCTTCTTTACGTAATTGTTCAAGCATTGAAAGGTTATCTGCAGCAGTAACTTCTTCTTGTTCCGGCTCTTCTTGTTCCGGCTCAGGGGTGAAGTCGGATTCACTATCGCTGTCTACTTCAATGTTCAGGGGTACAGTTGAGCGGTTCTTGAAATGTTTTTTGGAAAGACGTGTTTCTTGGAAGAATTCTCCTTCGTCATATGTGTCTTGGTCATAATCCTCTTCATTGGGGGGAGGTGGTCTAACACGTGGCGGCACTTCATAAACGACATCCCAACCACTGAGATTTGAATCACTTTGACAGGCCCACGGTAGATAGAAAACTTGGGTTGCCTGTTGAGCCGTAATATAGACATCGGGAACATCCAAATGGGTGCTTTGTTTGATTTCGACTAGCCCTATATGTTCATGAGTCCTTCTAGTATCCTTCGGCTGGAACCAATAACATCTGAAGACTACGACATTTGGTGGGTTTTCACCATAGAATTGAAGTTCATAAATTGCTTCAACTCTTCCATAATACTCAATACCTCCTTCGCCGATAGCAGAGACACAACAATTTGTAGACTTTCGGTCGGCCATAGATAGCTCTTTGCCATAGGTACGAAAGCGATACCCGTTGATGTCGTATTTGTCAAATGAACGGACCTTATAGTCAAAACCATTTGCTACTTGTCTCAATTCGGCATCCATAATCTCTGAATTAGCCTACAAGTTTAATACGAAAGGATTGTTGCATTAGTCGCAAATTAGCCAAAGAAATGAAATGGTCTAATGGAAATTACCGTTTGTTTGAACCAAGAGATGAAACCGGGATAGGCGCCTCCTTGCTTTGCGAGAAGCTCATACTCTTCGATGGAATCCTTTTGTATCACTGCACCATACGAGAATATGGCGACGTATCGACTGCATCAAATATCCCGGAATAAGAGCAGTTCAAAGGAATTAGAAATTGCGAAACAATGTACGGAGATCTTACTCGATGTACGGCCGCACTTCTGTTAGGTTGTTGAAGAGATACAGCGAAATGGTCCGCCATTCTTCAACACCCAACGGTACTGGTTTCCAACCACTGGCTGGTGCGAGATCCCCTTTGAATAGGCTGAGGTTGGATTGACCCTTTTTAGGGTCGTCAGCATTGTACCGAGGCTTCGGATTATGCAAATGACGATTTTTGGCTTCGTAGTGTGCTGTCACGAAGTTTGCCGCCTCCTCAGTGATGAATGCCTCGGCCATCGATGCTTTAATTCTACGTTTGTTTTTACATTTTGCTCGAAGCGTCTTCTGCATTCTCTCAGTTGAGTAGCACCAACGATTTTGCACGGGCCCTCCCAATCTTGCCTCGGTCGGGAGATGCAAAATCAAGTGCTGCATTGGATTAAACATGCTCGGCGGAAAGATTTTCTCTAACTTGCAGATCAACTCCGGTGCCAACTGTTCCATTTCTTCGAGGAGGCCAGGCGATAGTTCTTTCGCACAAAGAACACGGAAGAAATAGCTCAGCTCTGCCAGTACTAGCCATTCATCCTCAGCGATGAAGCCACGCAACATCACCGGCATTATCCGCTCAATCCATATGTGCCAATCATGACTTTTTAGACCAAATATTTTCAATTTTTCAAGACTCGCTCCCCTCTTTAGATTTGCTGCATACCCATCGGGGAACATCAACTGCATTTTCACCCACAGAATAATTTCCCTCATAGCTGGCCTTCCAAGATTGAACCATGCCTTTGGCTTCGTGAAGTTCCGCTTTCCTTTCGGATCTTGCATGTTTTGTAACGGTCTATCACATAGCTCCTCTTGATCGACTCTAGCCTTAGGATTATCCTTTGACTTCCCCTCTAAGCCGAACAATGTGCCAAAAATGGCTTCGGCGATGTTCTTTTCGGTGTGCATCACGTCGATGTTGTGTGGGCAAAGGAGGTCTTTGAAGTAAGGCAGATCCCATAAGCATGTCTTGTGAGTCCAGGCGTGTTCCTTATTATACCCCTTGAAATACCCTGGACGCACTGGATCTGGCTCGAGAGCGTTTAACTGATCTAGGGTTTGTTGGCCTGTCAACGCAGGTGGTGCAGAGTGTTTGACAACTCTACCTTTCATGAAGTTCTTCTTGTCTTTCCTGAACTTATGGTGAGGATCCAGAAACGGTCTATGCAAGTCAAAGAAACTATACTTGTGCCCTGCGGTCAGCCAACGAAACTCAAGAGCTCCCTTGCATGTGGGGCACGGGAACCTTCCATGCACACACCAGCCAACGAATAGCGCATACGCCGGCAAGTCATGCGTCGAGTACATGTACCAGGCACGCATTATGAAGTTCTGTTTGCTAAAGGCGTCGTATGTCTTGAACCCATTATCCCAAGCTTCTTGCAATTCGTCCTTAAGCGGCTGCATGTACACATTCATATTCTTCCCCGGATAGTTGGGCCCTGGAATTATCAACGTCAGGAAAATGTTCTTTCTTTGCATAATCTGTCCGGGGGGGGAGATTGAGTGGAATGACAAACACGGGCCAACAACTGTATTGGGTTGCCGTCTGACCATACACACTGAACCCATCCGTGCTGACGGCGACTCGAGGATGCCTTGGATCTGCCGTTTTTTCCTTATGTAATGCATCGAAGCGCTTCCACGCTTCACCATCCGATGTGTGCACCATCATCACATTCCCATCTGCATCACGTTCGGTTCTTTTGCCCGTTTTGTGCCATGTCATATGTCTGGCCATCTCTTTGACCATAAAAAGACGTTGAAGTCTTGGTACGATTGGCAAATACCGAAGAACATTAACGGGTATTTTGGTCTGCGTCTTCTCACCCATACCATTGTCTACCACAACATACCTGGATGACTCGCAAATGGGAGAATAGTTCAAGTCCTCATACTGGTGCCTAAATAAGACACATCCTTTCTCACAGGCATGTATCTTCTCATAGGGCATCTTAAGAGCACGGAGGATTTTGTCTGACTGGTACAGGTTTGTAGGTAGCACATGGCCTTTGGGTAGAAATCGTCCGAATACTGTCATCATCGCGTCGTAGCATTCTCTACCCAAGTTGAACTGAGCCTTCAAAGCCATGATTTGTGAGATGGCATCCAGCTGACAAAGCTCAGTGTGCTCGTGGAGAGGACGTTTTGAGGACTCCAACATTTCAGTGAAGGCCTTTGCAGATTCCTCCATCTCCTCGTCCGAGTCCCGAGCATCGTCAAAGTCTTGCACCATGTCTTCCATCCCGGTACCATGCTCGTCGGTGCAACGACGAGCCACCTCAGGTCTGGCACGTTGGGCAGACTCACCATGAAATGTCCAGACCGTGTAACCAGGCGTAAAACCAAACTTCTGCAGGTGTTTACTCATTTCAAGCTCGTCCCTCTTATTAAAGTTGTCGCACCGGACACAGGGGCACCAGCTTAATCTCTGGCCATTAGCAAATGCGGCTCTAACAAACTCTTTGGTTTTTGTTAACCATTCACCGGTCCAAACTTTCTGACTAGTGTAACCGGTGTACATCCACGCACGATCACTCATATTGACTTCCTACTAGACAGACAATAAATATATACATCATTAAGCAAACCATATCCATTAGTTAATGGAGTTTGTCAGTTCTCTTACGTCCATGCAACCTACATGCTAATAGGTAAAGATAGGTCCTAATCCCACCCGAGTATGTGTAGATTGAGTTCATTTTCCCATGCTCTGCTCCGGATCCGACGCAAAATTTCGGCAGCACCTCCCGCTGTTCTCCTGAACACGTCTCGGCAATAAGCAGAGAGGATGTGTACCCGGAGAACAACAGGGAGGCACTGACGAAATTCTGCATCGGATCCGGAGCAGAGCATATAGGAAAACGAACCCAATCTACACATACTCGGGTGTCCATGGATAACGTTGGACAATTCGAAAGAATCACGATTATAAATATGCAAATGCATGCAATTTAAGATGTAACCCTTTACGAACGGGAGACGCATAGTGGTTACGCATACTGATGACGGACACCTATAGCTAGCTAGTTTCATTGGCACGAAGACGAATAGAGCAAATGAGGGGGGAGGAGGAGATGTCATTTGTGCTCACCAAGGAAAGCAGGGGCGGACGAGCGAACGCGAACCGAGGGAGGTCGTCAAACACCACACCCTTGCAGCGACGAAACAACTGCACATTTTTTAATCCACCTGATTAACACAAATATATATGATGTTTTGCATAACAAAATCGAAAAATATACGATAACTCAAAATTCACAAATATATGACCCCGTCGGGGTCGGGTCGGGGCAGGGTCGGGTGTGTGGTGTCAGGGTGTAGGTGTCGACGGGATGTCAGGATGTCGTATGTCGGGGTCGATCAGGTGTGTCGATCAGGGTGTCGGGGTCAGGGTCAGGGTGAAATTTCATGAGAGAAGACATAAACATCAAGTGAAACAATTAACATTGTACAAAGTTGAAAACTTGCTACTACGACGAGGTAAAGTTCCTTTGCGAAATCTATAGTCTTGAAAGCGATATATAATAGCATCATATCAACCTTTGCAAATATTTCTCGCTCAGTAATTATTTGGTCAGTAGCAACAACGATAAGCAGTACTGCAGTAGCAAATACTAACAAATTATAGCAAGCAGATCAAAAAATGTTCAATCTACAAAATTTTAACAACAACAGCAAGGCAGTAGCAGTCAGTGTAGCACAATGCACATGCACATATTATCCTATCTGTGAGTGGTGAGTCTGTCCATTACCAATCCGGCTCTTCAGTGCGGTGGGCTGCGGCAGACGGCGTGCGGGACAGGCAGAGTCGCGGAGACCAGGGCAAGGAGGCGGAGCCCGGAGCAGAGCCGGCGTGCAGAGCAGTAGAGCCGCAGCCCGCAGAGGAGAGCGGAGAGAGGGAGAGCGCGGAGCGGGCGCGTCAGTGGCGGAGGCGCGGAGCCGGCGAGCACCGGAGGGGGGCAGCGGCATGTGGAGGAGGGGAGGGGCGCGGTGGTGGGAGGGGAGGGGGCCACGGTGGTGGAGGGGGGAGGGGGGGCGGCGATGGAGGGAGAGGAGGGGCGGCGGTGGAGGGAGGAGGGGGGGGGGGGAGGGGAGGAGGGGGACGGGGGGGGTGGAGGAGGAGGGAGGGAGGAGGCGGGGAGGGGGAGGGGGGACGGGGAGGGGGGGGGGGGGGGGGGACGGGGCGGGGAGGGCGGAGGGGGGGAGGAGGAGGGGGGGCGGCGGCGGCGTGGGGAGGGGGGAGGCGGACGGCGGCCTGCGCGGGAGGGGGCGCGGCGGCCTGGCGGGAGGGGGCGGCGGCGGGCGGCGGCTGCGCGCGTTGCGGGAGGCAAGAGGGTGGGGGGGGTGAGAAGAGAAAGGATGGAGGAGGGCGCGCGCGGGGGGGCCAAATTAACCCCCCGCATTGCCGTCTGTTTTTTTTTTTCTCTTTGCCGTCTGTGGCGGACGGCAAAGAATTCTTTGCCGTCTGCCAGCAGACGGCAAAGAGGATGACCGTTAGACGGCCACCGCCGTTGAATGAAAAGTGCGGCCCACTCTTACCTCTTTGCCGTCTGCTGGCAGACGGCAAAGAAATCTTTGCCGTCTGCTGGCAGACGGCAAAGAAGTGGCCCGTGTGACCTACCCAGTGCAGTACCCCCGTGGGGTCCACTTTGGACTTTGCCGTCTGCTGGCGGATGGCAAAGAACTCTTTGCCGTCTGCTGGCGGACGGCAAAGAGCTCGCAGATGGCAAAGACCCTGTTTGCCATCAGCTGGTTCTTTGCCGTCTGCTTTGAGAAGACAGACGGCAAAGAGCCTCTTTGCCATCAGCTGGCAGACGGCAAAGAGCTGGCAGATGGCAAAGACCCAGATTCCAGTAGTGAGACTTAACCGCGCGGGCCCGCCACGTCAGCTCCATACGTGCGCCGCTGCTGCCACGGCTGGGGCCCGTTGGCAGGCGAGGGGAGGAGATGGTGGTCGTCGTCTCCCCCGCGTCTGGCGCCCGACGAACAGGGGAGGGCTCGACGCCGGCGGTCGCCCCGACGCCACCGACCACCTCTGGCGATGCTCCGGCCATCGGAGTAATCAGCAAGACGAGGCGTAGCCGATGGGGGAGTCCGTCCCCGCCGGAGAGCAACGAGGTGTGCTAGTCCTTGGCCGAGGCGGACGATGGCTCCTGCTAGAGTCGGGCACGAGGCTGCAGGACTCTGGTGGCCGAGGGAAGGAGTTGGGAAGATCCGGTGGGGCCCGAGGGAGCTACTGGAGGAGCTGGAAGAGGAAGAAGGGCTCGACCTTGAGCCAATTTAGGAGGAGGAGACCGGCGGCCATGGCGGCCATGGGCGGTGAGGGGTGCTCCTGGAGCTCGCTGGAGAGGTCGGGGAGGACCCTGGGAGAGAGAGGAGGAGATTGGGGGGCTCGGGGATGGCTCGGAGCTCGGCTTAAATAGCCTCGGGGAGGGCTAGAGGACGACGACCGGAGCTCCCAGAAGTTCGTCGCCGTGGCGGCGTCCTAGTGGTGAACCCATGTCGGCAGAGGCGGCCAAGAGCTAGGGGACGAAGGGAGGAGGTTCTGGACGAGCAACGCGTGCGGTGGAGGGCTCGCCGGCGCTCCCGGACGGGCTAGAACCCGCTGGAGACGTGCTCCCGACGCGTACGGAGTACAGAGCACGGGTTTGGCATGCTCTGCACGTGGTCACCATTATATGCTTAAAATTTTCACTGGTGGTCGCCGTTATATGCTTAAAATTTTCAAGATGCAGTAGCTATATCCCGTGTCCATGGTCCACCAGATCTGTTTGCAACTTTTACATGCAACCCTAAGTGGCCTAAGATAGCTGATGCTTTAGCATCTGAACCTGGTCAAATGCCAACAGATAGGCCTGATATTACTGTTAGAGTCTACCACATGAAGCGCAATGAATTTCTTGCCAAAATTAAGTCAGGGCATGCATTTGGCGATGTTGATGCTGGTACTATTAATTTATAACCTAACTTTTTCCTGCTTGCTCCTTTTTATGCATTTTTTATAGTTTTTTCTTTTCTTTTATTTACAATTCTGCATACTGTGGAATTCCAGAAAAGAGGTCTACCACATGCGCATATACTAATTTGGCAAAAAAATAAAAATCGTGAGGTTAGTCCTGCTTTGATTGATAGCTACATTTCTTCTCGGATACCTGATCCCATCAAGGATCCTCTCGGGTATACTCTTGTTTCTGAGTTCATGATGCATGGCCCTTGCGGCAAAGACAACATAAAGTGCCCTTGCATGAAAAATGAAATGTATTCCAAAAGGTTTCCAAAATCATTCCAACCTGAGACCTCCATAGATGATAGTGGGTTTCCTATTTACAGCCGTCCTGACGATGGACGTTTTGTGATGAAACACAAAGTTAGGCTTGATAACAGGCATGTTGTTCCTCATAACCTACTCCTTCTAAAAAAATACCAGGGTCATTTAAATGTTGAGTGGTGCAATAAAATGCATGTTATTAAGTATCTCTACAAATATGTCACCAAAGGACCTGACTTTTCAAAAACTTTGTTTGAGAGGGTTAGAAAACAGAGCGGTGTTACTATCGATGAAATTCAAGAGTACCGAGAGTGCCGCTATATATGTACCCATGATGCTTGCTGGAGAGTTTTTGGCTTTGATATACACAGTAAGACACCTTCTGTTGAAAGACTTCCTGTGCATTTACTGAATAAACATGTTGTTCGGTTCTGTGGGAAAACTAACCTTAAACTGTTGTTGATAACCCGCTTGCATAGAAGATAATGTTGACAGAATGGTTTGTGGCAAATGTACTCCATCCAAGTGCTAGGTCTCTTACTTATTGTGATTTTCCTACCAGGTGGTCTTGGCATGCCAATAAAAAGAAATGGGTTCCTAGACAACACAGTGATAGAATTGGTAGGATTTATTTTGTGCAGCCCTCTAGCGGTGAACTTTATTATCTTAGAATGCTTTTGATGATTGTTAAGGGTGCAAAGTCTTATGTGGACCTTAGAACCTATGATAACATTGTGTATTCAACTTTTAAAGAGGCCTACACAGCTAGAGGTTTACTTGGAGATGACTTAGAGTGGTATAGTGCACTTAACTAGGCTTTAACATGGGGGATGGGAACTCAGTTGCGTAAGCTTTTTGTTGCCATTATTCTTTTATGTGGTGTGAATGATGAAAATGCTTTCTTCGAAAAGTACTGGAAATTCTTGGCCGAGGATATCCAACACAGAATACATGCCTCACTTAATCAAGATAGCTATGTTGTCCCACCTATTGAGTTGAAGGATATGCTTATTGATGAACTGACTACTATATTTGCTAGGAATGGGGCAAGCATATTAGATCATAACTTACCTTTGAAATCTGTGTACGACGATGACCTACATGACAATGGCATGATTAATGATGAAATGTGCGATGATATTCAGACTAGCCTTAAAAATGTAGAAACTATGTACCATCAATTAAATGCAGACCAGCTTCTTGCTTATAAATGTATCATTGATAGAGTGGTATCTAGAAAACCAGGATTGTTCTTTGTATCCGGGTACGGTGGCACTGGAAAAACTTTTCTTTGGAATGCTATAGTTGCTTATCTTAGAGGTAAAGAAAGAATTGTACTAGCAGTTGTATCATCAGGAGTTGCTTCTCTGTTTTTACCTGGTGGTCGAACTGCTCATTCTAGATTCAAAATACCCATTGATCTCGACGACAACGGAACTCGTGACATTAGAAGATCCAGTAAGCTTGCCAAATTAATTGAATCAGCATCGCTCATTATTTGGGATGAGGCTTTGATGGCTCATCATAAATGCTTTGAAGCTTTAGATAGAAGCCTGCGTGATATTTTATCTGTTGATGATCCTTCTTTAGCTGATATTCCTTTTGGTGGAAAGATAGTGGTTTTGGGTGGTGATTTGAGGCAAATTTTACCAGTCATTGAAGGTGGAAGTTGACGAAGACATGTACCTAGGGTAGGGTAATAGGCCTGACCTGGACACCCTTCCCCGAGGACACTACTCTAAGGCCAAGGACATTCAAAGGATAGCATCATCTACCGACTGAAATCACCACAGGGTGCAACCCACTCGACTAACAGTT
The DNA here is from genome assembly GCA_011799875.1 of Thinopyrum elongatum. Lineage (NCBI taxonomy): Eukaryota > Viridiplantae > Streptophyta > Magnoliopsida > Poales > Poaceae > Thinopyrum > Thinopyrum elongatum. The sequence continues at coordinate 206,467,050 of CM022297.1, read as the reverse complement.
CACTCAGATAACCCAATTCCATTCGACCGGGATGTACTCACTCGACCACACCAGAAACCACTCGGAAGACAGAAGATCTAAGGTCACTCAGGATAGCAATGGTCAGGCGTTCACTTCGTAGTCTTAATGATCATTTATTTGCCTTTATTGCTGGCGTTATCAGTAACGTCCTGTCTTTATGGACATTGAACACCTTGTAACGTGGGACGGCTGGGGTCCTGGCGCACTCTATATAAGCCACCCCCCTCCACTGGCACAAGGGTTCGCACCCCCTATAACTTCACGCATAATTCAATCGACCGAGCCTCTGGGCACCGAGACGTAGGGCTGTTACTTCCTCCGAGAAGGGCCCGAACACGTAAATCTTGTGTGCACAACCTCATCGTAGCTAGGATCTTGCCTCTTCATACCTACCCCCCTATTCTACTATCAGACTTAGAACCACGACAGTTGGCGCCCACCGTGGGGCTGGTGTCTTAGCGACTTTCCGGTGATGTTGCGATTTTTTTCCGATTCCCATCATCATGGTTTCGGGTGGAGGTTTTAGCTGAGGGCCACGAGATCCGTCTCGGCGCGCTCGTCTTCATCGCCGACGACTCCGCCTGGCTCCAGGAGGCCCCCCTCGACATCGAGACGTTCCTCGTCCGCGGGGCGACGCACTTTCGCGCGTGTGTCTACGGCGTCCTTCTGCGGCAGCCGTCGACCCAATATCGGTCGTTTCCGACGGCGTCTTCATTCCCTGCTGTTTGCCGTCGCAAGCGATCCGGTCGATCGCGGCTTCAGCGGTGGGTGAGGCATGCGGTGGCACGTCAGTCAGCCACCCCTCAAGTCGCGGCAATCGAGCCCGATGAATCTCTCTACGGCCTGTTCGATCTATCGACTGGCTCCGTCGAGACTCTGTCCGAGTGCGACAGCAGCGATCCTGCGGTGGAGGTCCTGATGGTCGACACGCCGCATAGCCCACCTGGCATGCGTCGCAACGGAGGCGGCGACGGCGGTGGCGATCCGTCGCGTGTTCACGAGGAATACCACCCCGAAACCCTCTCTTCACAGCGGAGGGAGGAACTTCACCGCCGTAACGAGGAAGCACTCCACACGCCCATCGTCGGAGAGACCTCTGAGGCTCGAGCCTTGTAGGCAGCGTGCTTGGCCACTTTGGCTGAACACAATCAACTGGAAAATCTTCAGCATGCACTCGACGAACGTGCTCGGCAGCGGATTCCTGAGTCCAGTCGACAGCGGCAATTGTTCCCTCCTGAACCTCAGGTATACCGCACTCCGATTCAGAATCTTGCAACTGCAGCTCGTATAGCAAAATCCATCCAGCCATCCCAGTCAGAAGCTGGACGAGGTTTGATGCAGATCCTGGCTCTGCTCCGGGCGGCAGGAGACCAAAACACTGTAGTATCACAGTCGCGTAACAGAATCCATAGCAGATCTGTGGTGGCTGACACAGTTCAATCGGCTCACAGCCCAAGATCGCCTCCGCGACATGAGGGGCGGGTGCATCGCCAAGATAAGCACTTGGGTCGGATCCACGAGCAGTACGATCATCGACTCGGCCGTGATGACCGCCGTCGAGCTCCTACACCCCCTCCGAGAAGCGGATCATATGTGCCCCGGCACTATGATGACAGGCGCCCGTACAGCGGAGGGCGGAGGACGCCGGTCGACCCAAGAGAGCCAGGGTTTGATGCGAGGTCAATTTTAGTGCATGGTTTGGTCGACAGGAACCGAGCACACAGAGAGGGGCAAGGCAGGGATCGCTCGAGTGGAAGCAGAATTCATGTTTCGGGTCCCGAGTGTTTTAGCAGAGCTATCAGAGCCGCTGAGATCCCCCCAACTTCAGGTTGGCGACCAGGGTTAGTAAGTTCACCGGTGAGTCAAAGCCTGACACTTGGCTGGAAGATTACCGAGTGGCTGTTCAGATCGGTGGTGGAAATGATGAGGTAGCTATGAAACATCTTCCTCTCATGCTGGAAGTGTCGGCCAGAGCATGGCTGAATTAGTTGGCTCCAGGCAGTATATTCAGCTGGGAGGAGTTAACCCGAGTGTTTCCAGGACATTCGAGGGCACATGCAAATGACCTGCGGGGTTGACGGAATTGCAACATTGTGTACAGAAGCCGAATGAAACTCTGAGGGATTACATCCAAAGATGGACCACTTTACACCACACAGTAGAAAATGTATCCCAACACCAAGCAGTTTGTGCCTTCAAGGAGGGCGTTCGGTATCGAGAGCTTAACTTGAAATTTGGTCGGACAGGAGATATGTCTCTGACCCGAATGATGGAAATAGCCACCCGGTACGCTAATGGTGAAGAAGAGGACCGGCTCCGCAGTGGAAAGGGCAAACCAGTCGCCCAAGACACCGGAGTGGGTTGGAAGCAGAAATGCAAAGCCGAGCCAGCAGGTCCAGGTGAAGCTACAGTTGTAACTCAAGGAAAATTCAAGGGGAAGCCCAAGGGACCCTGGATCCCCAAGAAGGTGAAAGATCAGGCGGGGAACGATGTGTTGGTCTTGCCATGTCACATTCACACCAAGAAGGATGAAGAGGGAAATCTGATTTATCCCAAACATACCACTCGACAATGTCGGCTCCTGATCCAGCAGTTCCGAGAGAAATAGCCCAAAGAAAAGGAAAAGGAGTCTGACAAGGATGGTGACGAGGAAGAAGATGATGACGGTTTCCCTAACATCAATTCCACTTTGATGATTTTTGCTGACATTGAGAGTAAAAGTCGACTAAAAGTCATCAACAAAGAGGTAAACATGGTTGCTCCGGCAACGACGACATATTTGAAATGGTCAAAGACTCCCATCACATTTGACCAATCTGACCACCCACCGCACATCGCCACCCCCAGGAGGCAAGCGTTGGTGGTCGACCCGGTCGTTGGGGGCACCCGACTGACCAAAGTCTTGATGGATGGTGGCAGCGGCTTGAACATTTTGTATGCTGAGACTCTTCGTGGGATGGGCATTCCGATGTCCAAGCTCAATGAGAGCAACATGCGGTTCCACGGTGTCATTCCAGGGAAGAAAGCTGATTCACTCGGACAGATCACTCTTGACGTGGTTTTCGGTGACTCAAAGAATTACCGTAAGGAGAAGTTGACATTTGAAGTTGTGGATTTTCACAGTGCCTATCATGCTATTCTGGGCAGAACTGCATATGCCCGTTTCATGGCTCGACCGTGTTACGTGTACCTCAAGCTGAAGATGCCTGGCCCCAGGGGCGTGATCACGGTCACTGGTAATCGGCAACGAGCAGAAGAGTGCCTCCAGAAGGGCTCTAAGATAGCCGATGAACAGATGGCAGCGATAGAAATGGAAGAATATAAGAAGACTGCAGATCCGAGTGATTTGTTGCGCGCTAAGAAGCCTGCTTCCGAGTCTGCATTTCAGTCGTCCGGTGAAACAAAGCCTGTTCACATTCACCCGACCAATCCCAGTGCTGCTCCGACTCGTATCTCAACAACACTCGACAGCAAATAGGAAGAAGCGCTCATCCAGTTCCTCCGTGAGAACTGGGACATCTTCGCATGGAAGCCGTCTGACATGCCGGGTGTACCCAGGGGGCTGGCTGAGCACCGTTTGCGAGTCGATCCAAAGGCAAAACCCGTGAAAGAGCACCTCCGTCGGTCCGCTGTGGAGAAGAGAAAGGCAATCGGCAAAGAGGTGGCTCGGCTTTTGGCAGCTGAGTTCATCCGCGAAATTTACCACTCCGAGTGGCTCGCCAATGTTGTCATGGTTCCCAAGAAGGATGATTCACTCCGTATGTGCATTGAGTTCAAGCATATCAATCGGGCCTGCCCGAAAGATCATTTTCCTCTCCCCCGCATCGATCAGATAGTCGACTCAACTGCGGGATGTGAGCGATTGTCCTTCCTGGATGCATATTCCGGATACCATCAGATCCGACTGTATGGACCTGATGAAATAAAAACAGCTTTTATCACCCCATTCGGGTGCTTTTGCTACATCACCATGCCCTTTGGTCTCAAGAATGCTGGTGCCACATTCATGCGCATGATACGGAAGTGTCTGCTAGCTCAAATCAATCAGAATGTGGAAGCATACATGGATGACATCGTGGTTAAGTCACGCAAAGGTTCTGACCTGCTGACTGACCTTGCAGAAACCTTTGCCAATTTGAGAAGATACGATATCAAGCTTAATCCGTCGAAGTGTACATTCAGAGTTCCAGGTGGAAAGTTACTCGGTTTCCTCGTTTCCGAACGTGGGATCGATGCAAACCCAGAGAAAGTTGGTGCAATCCTCCGAATGAAACGCCCTGTGCGTGTACACGACGTTCAGAAGCTTACTGGTTGTTTGGCTGCTTTGAGTCGATTCATTTCTCGTCTCGGCGAAAAGGCATTACCTCTTTACAGACTGATGGAGAAATCTGATATGTTCGAGTGGACTCCGGAAGCTGACGCAGCGTTTGCAGAGCTCAAAGCCTTGCTTTCCACCCAGCCTGTGCTTGCTGCTCCAATCAGCAAAGAACCTTTACTGCTTTATATAGCAGCCACTGGACAGGTTGTCAGTATGGTACTCACAGTCGAGCGGGAAAAAGAAGGTAAAACCTTCAAGGTTCAACGCCCAGTGTACTATATTTCTGAAGTCTTAACCCCATCCAAGCAGAGATATCCACATTATCAGAAGCTTGTCTATGGAATTTACTTGACCACAAAGAAGGTTGCACATTACTTCTCAGATCATTCGATTACAGTCGTCAGCGACGCTCCGTTGTCAGAAATTCTGAACAACAGAGATGCAACTGGTCGAGTGGCAAAGTGGGCGATTGAACTCCTTCCGCTGGATATCAAGTTCGAGGCAAAGAAAGCGATCAAATCTCAAGCGATAGCAGATTTCCTCGTCGAGTGGATTGAACAACAGTTACCGACCCAGATACAGTCGAAACATTGGACTATGTTCTTCGACGGGTCCAAGATGTTGAATGGTTCAGGCGCTGGAGTAGTCCTGGTATCTCCACGAGGCGACAACCTCAGATATGTTCTTCAGATTCACTTTGATTCCTCCAACAATGAAGCTGAACATGAGGCACTCTTGTACGGGTTGCGTATGGCCATTTCACTCGGCGTCCGCCGCCTAATGGTTTACGGTGACTCAGATTTAGTGGTTAATCAAGTGATGAAGGAGTGGGACGTCAGGAGCCAAGCTATGACTGGTTATTGCAATGCGGTGAGAAAGTTAGAAAAGAAGTTTGAAGGGCTAGAGCTCCACCATATACCCTGACTGAAGAATCAAGCAGCTGATGACTTGGCGAAAATAGGTTCCAAGCGGGAGCCTATTCCCAGCAATGTGTTTTTGGAGCATATTCACGCACCATCAGTTCAAGAAGATCCCTTCACTGAAGAGCCCCCACAGCCTAAAAGTTCCACTGATCCGACTGAAGTTGAAATCCCAGCTGTGGTCGACTTGATCATGGAAGTTTTGATAGTTATTCCTGATTGGACAGTGTCGTATATCGCATATATTCTCAGGAAAGAGCTTCCAGAGGATGAAGAAGAGGCTCGCCAGATTGTCCGTCGATCCAAAGCCTTTACAGTAATGGGGGGGCAACTCTATAGAGAAAGTGTCACTGGGGTCGTTCAGAAATGCATCACCCCAGAAGAAGGCCGAATGATCCTCGATGATATTCACTGGGGAACCTGTGGTCACCATGCGTCTTGTCGGGCCATCGTGGCCAAAGCGTATCGAGCAGGGTTTTATTGGCCGCGGGCAAATGAGATGGCAAAGGAAATAATTGACAAATGTGAGGGCTGTCAGTTCTACTCCAACATGTCCCACAAACCTGCTTCAGCCCTGAAGACCATTCCACTCGTCTGGCCATTCGCTGTTTGGGGTTTAGATATGGTAGGACCTCTGAAGACTGGCAGGAGTGGTTTCACCCATGTGCTTGTAGCAGTCGAGAAGTTCACCAAATGGATCGAAGCTAAACCTGTCAAAAACCTAGATGCAAGTACTGCAGTTAGCTTCATCAGAGGGTTAACATTTAGGTACGGAGTCCCACACAGCATCATCACGGATAATGGGTCAAACTTTGATTCTGATGAGTTCCGAGCTTTCTGTGCGTCCCAAGGTACTCGGATTGACTATGCTTCAGTCGCCCACCCTCAGTCGAATGGACAAGCAGAAAGAGCGAACGGTTTGATTCTCAAAGGGTTGAAACCTCGATTGATGTGCGACCTCAAGTATGCGGCCGGCGCTTGGGCATATGAGTTACCGTCAGTCCTTTGGGGATTAAGAACAGCACCAAATCGGTCGACTGGTCGAACCCCCTTCTTCATGGTCTATGGGGCTGAGGCTGTGGTGCCGAGTGACTTGCTTCACAACGTGCCCCGAGTAGAACTTTTTTCAGAAGCCGAAGCAGAACGAGCTCGAGAAGATGCTGTTGATCTTCTGGAAGAAGAAAGAGAGATGGCCTTGATCCGATCGACCATTTATCAGCAAGACCTTCGTCGATTATATGCCAGAAATGTGAAGGGTCGAGCATTTCAGGAAGGGGACCTTGTGCTCCGAGTGGACCAGCAACGGCCTCACAAACTTGCCCCCGCTTGGGAAGGTCCCTTCATCATCACCAAGGTGCTCCACAATGGAGCGTATCACCTCTACAATGTGGAGCATAATAAAGACGAGCCACGCGCTTGGAATGCGGAGCTACTCCGCCGTTTTTATACTTAAGTGTTCAGACTGATGAGATGTAATAAAGAGTACCTTTCAGTTCGTTTATCAAAGACATGGTTTTACAGTCTCCTAAATGATTGTTGTTACTAATACATGTGTCTAAAATCCCCCAGTGGGTGGCTTAGCCACGAATCCGATTCGCCTAAGTTCAAAAAATCCTACCGAGTGATGAGCAACCGTCTCACTCGGGGGCTTAGCCGCGAATCCGATTCGCCTAAGTTCAAAAAATCCTACCGAGTGATAAGCAACCCTCTCACTCGGGGGCTTAGCCGCGAATCCAATTCGCCTAAGTTCAAAAAATCCTACCGAGTGATGAGCAATCCTCTCACTCGGGGACTTAGCTGCAGTCCTGTACTCGCCTAAGTTTGTAAAATCCTACCGAGTGACGAGCAATCCTCTCCCTCGGGGGCTTAGCTGCAGTCCTGTACTCGCCTAAGTTTGTAAAATCCTACCGAGTGATGAGCAATCCTCTCACTCGGGGGCTTAGCTGCAGTCCTGTACTCGCCTAAGTTTGTAAAATCCTACCGAGTGCTCAGCAACCCTCCCACTCGGAGGCTTAGCCGCAGTCTTGTACTCGCCTAAGTTTTTAAAATCCTACCGAGTGATGAGCAACCCTCTCACTCGGAGGCTTAGCTGCAGTCCTGTACTCGCCTAAGTTTGTAAAATCCTACCGAGTGATGAGCAACCCTCTCACTCGGGGGCTTAGCTGCAGTCCTGTACTCGCCTAAGTTTGTAAAATCCTACCGAGTGATGAGCAACCCTCTCACTCGGGGGCTTAGCTGCAGTCTTGTACTCGCCTAAGTTCGTAAAATCCTACCGAGTGATGAGCAATCCTCTCACTCGGGGGCTTAGCTGCAGTCCTGTACTCGCCTAAGTTTGTAAAATCCTACCGAGTGATGATCAACCCTCTCACTCGGGGGCTTAGCTACAGTCATGTACTCGCCTAAGTTTGTAAAATCCTACCGAGTGATGAGCAACCCTCTCACTCGGGGGCTTAGCTGCAGTCCTGTACTCGCCTAAGTTTGTAAAATCCTACCGAGTGATGAGCAACCCTCTCACTCGAGGGCTTAGCTGCGGTCCTATACTCGCCTAAGTGTAAAACACGCTCCATCCTGATCTGCAAGGACGACGAGGTGCAGGTCATCCGTGATCCTCTCCTCAGAACTGCATCTGTTCCGAGTGAAGATACAAGTTCCACTCGGAAATAAAAACAAGCATATTTAAGGGCAAACTACGTTCGGACGAAGGAGCTTAAAGTACTCGGGCATCAGTCCCGAAGGAGTTTTACGGTTACAAAATCACTCGGCATATCGAGGCAAATTGAATCGGATCATAAAAGTTTGGACGAAGGAGTTTAAAGTACTCGGGCATCAGGCCCGAGGGAATTTTAAGGTTACAAGATCACTCGGCATACCGAGGCAAATTGAATCAGATCATAAAAGTTTCATTCACTCCGCAGAGGGGCTGGCAGGCTCGACAAACTCGTCCAGGTCGATTCCATCTGCAATTCGAGTAGCAGCAGCAATGAAGGTCTCCATGAAAGATTGGAAGTCAAGTTTCTTGGTGTTGGCGACCTTGATTGCCGCTAGCTTCTCTTCTCTGGCTTCCTTGCAGTGGACACGAACCAGGGACAAAGCTACGTCAGCACCGCATCGAGCAGCGGATTTCTTCCACTCCTGCACTCGACCAGGAATCTCGTTGAGTCGAGTCATCAGAGACTCGAGATTGTTTCAGAGTGTTTCCCTTGGCTAGAGCGCTGTGTCGATCCGCGACACCGCAACCTTGAGTCGAGCAAGATATTCCAAGGCACTGGCAAGGCGAGACTCCAGTCGGAGCACGTTCATGGCAGCTTCATCTTTGACAGGGGAGTTGATGGGGTCCAAGTTCGTCTCGACTCGCCCAGTCTCTTCCTCGAAGTCTTGACAGAATTCTGCACTCGCAGAGAAATAATGAGTCGACAGCAGTATGATGAGTCAACGAAAGCAAACCAATCGCACAGAGAAAAGTACCTTCAAGCATGAGGAATAATTTTTTGGCGAGTCCTCCCAGATAGTTCTCCAGCTCGTCTCTCCTGCGGGTGATGTCTTCTACTTTGTCGGTCAGGGTCCATTTGTCCTTCTTCAGACGAGTCACTTCTTTGTTGGCTTCGTCAAGAGCAGCCTTCAGCTTGGTATTTTCTTCCTCCAGCTTTCCAACTGAGGCCATCTTTTGGTCGGCAAGCGCTGTTTTGTCTTTGGCGGTTTTCTTCGCAGCCGCAAGGTCCAGGTCCTTCTTCTCCAAAGCCTGTCTCATTGTTTCTAGAAAGAATAACATTCGAATCAGAAAAAGGAGGAGAAAAGATGGCAAGAGAACCGATCGACAAGCTTTCCTTACCAGCAGCGTCATCCTTAGCCTTCTGCAAGTTGTTTTGAGCCAACTCCAGGTCAAGATTGAGCTGGATTTGCTTCTTCTCCAAGTCGGCGAACCGGGCTCCAAGATCACAAGATTTCTGTGTTCAGAAGATAGTCAGTCAGTAGACACAAAGATTGGTTGCTTCCGAGCAATAAAGTAGCAAGTTCAAATAGTTCTAAGACTACTGCCGAATCAAACATTCGCCAATAGTCTCGGGAACTACACCCAGTGGGTGCACTCAGCGTGCCCCCACTAGTCCGACTTTTTCAATTGACTTGGTCCGTCCAGTCGAAAAAAAAAACTCAGACCATAGCCGACTGCCCGCAGTCGACTATGATCTCGGGGACTACACCCAGTGGGTGCACTCAGCGTGCCCCCACTGGTAAAGGTTCCACTCGGCATGATCTGCCCAGACCGAGTGGAAAAGCTCTGTTCAAAGACCCCCGCCGAATCAAACATTCGACTACGGTCTCGGGGACTACACCCAGTGGGTGCACTCAGCATGCCCCCACTGGTAAAGGTTCCACTAGGCATGATCTGCCCAGACCGAGTGGAAAAGCTCTGTTCAAAGACCCCCGCCAAATCAAACATTCGACAGCGGTCTCGGGGACTACACCCAGTGGGTGCACTCAGCGTGCCCCCACTGGTTCAGAGATTCAATCAGCACAACCTAGTCGACTCAAGTGGAAAAACTACTCAACAGAAATTAAAACACCCAGTGGGTGTACAGACTGACAATGGGTGTGCAATTAAGGTTCCAAAACGCTCATCCACGGACGTCTTGCGGATAAAGCAGCAGTTTCTAAATATCATATCCTAACAGAACAAGCGTCAAGATGGAGTTCAGTCGGAAGTACGCTAACCTGGACATTGGCCTGAAGTGCTGAGCTGGCATCATAGGCAGCTTGACTGGCCTCGTGCACCACCTTCATCTGCTCCATCATAATGCCAGCCTGGCGTATAGCCTCCTTGGCAGCACTCACTTGGTCTTCTGGGACGTGATGGGCGGTGGGAAGCGGAGTCGGTGTATCAGTTGCAGTAGCTTGAGAGCTTGAGGCATGAAGTTGGACAGATGAAGCAAGGGCCGGCACAGTCAATGATGAAGGACGAACACTCGACAAGGGATTCGCAAAAGTTACGGAGGCACGGTTGAAGTCCCTGGATTGCTGGATAGCTGGTTCCGTCGCCAGCGTCGACTGAGGCGTCTTGCTAGCTGGTACCTTCTTGACCGAGGTCCTGCTCCTCCTACCCATGAGCTTTTGTGGCTCATCTTCATCATCGTCTTGAAGTTCAATAACATTTTGCAGAGCTGCAAAAGAATCGACCACAAGAGTTCAGTCGACTGTAGAATCGGCTAGCAAAGAAAAGACGAGATAACAGGAGTCATACCGCTTTGGATGTGACCGTGTCCTCCATCTCCTCGTCACCATCATCTTGGTAAGCAGAAGTCCCAGAGGTAGCAGCGCTGCAAATCTCAAGGTTCACTCGGTCAAGCAAGTGAATGGATCGACAACTGATATAAGATTCTTGGAACAAAGGGTGAAAACGAAACACTTACGCAGAGGCGACGGAAACGTCAACCTTGATCTTGGGCAAAGCCTTCCGTGGCTTTGACGGCGCGGTCTTGAGCTGCTTCGGAGCCTTCTCAGTCAGCACCGAAGAAGATGTCCGAGTGCGCTTCGAAGTCTGTCCAGTCGGTGCTGCCACCTTGCCCCGGATACTTGCTAGGCCGTGCTTATGCTTGGAACGCTTTTCCACGCGAGGTGGAGAATCGACCTCCTCATCACTGCTCGAGTTTTCGTGCTCTTCATCACTCTCGCCATCGGAGTTCTAGTCGGCGCTGTCGCCTCCGCTCTCTTCTCCTTCCTGGATCTGATCCCCGTTGGGCATCGAGTACATCTCAGTATATATCTGCGAAGCAAAGAATCGAACAAGCATCAGTCGATTCCAAAGACAGTTTACAAATTAGAGTAAAAGTCACTCGACATCGAAGGTCAGACCTTGTCTGGTTCGTTATCAGCGCCGAGTGGCGGAATTCTCCTGGACCCCCTGGGTTTGTCTTTGTTTCCAGTAATGCCCTGCAGCCACTGCGCCACCGTCTCCTCGGCAACTTCCTCCGAGTGGATCCGAGCAGAATCATCAGCGCCCGAGTACATCCACATAGGATGATCGCGGGCCTGGAGCGGTTGGATGCGGCGAGTGAGAAACACCTCTAGCAAATCTATGCCGGTCACACCATCGTGGACAAGTTGGATTACTCGTTCAACCAACATAGTCACCTCCACCTTTTCTGCTGGAGTCACTTTCAAGGGAGAGGGCTTCTCAATTCGCCCCATGGTGAAGGGGGGAAGGCCGGTCGATTGACCAGGAGTTGGTTTGTCCTTACAATAAAACCAGGTCGACTGCCACCCTCTGACCGAATCGGGAAGAGTCATACATGGAAAAGTGCTTTTACCTCTCATCTGGATCCCTAGGCCTCCGCACATCTGGATCATGTGCGTCCTCTCATCACTCGGATTGGCCTTTTTCACAGACTGTGAGCGGCAAGTAAAGATGTGTTTGAAGAGACCCTAATGCGGTCGACAACCCAGGAAATTCTCACACATGGAGACAAACGCAGCGAGGTATGTGATGGTGTTCGGGGAAAAGTGATGAAGTTGGGCCCCAAAAAAGTTCAGAAAACCTCGGAAAAAAGGATGAGGGGGCAGAGAAAAACCACGGTCGACGTGGGTCGCGAGGAGGACGCACTCACCCTCCTGCGACTGCGGCTCGGTCTCATCACCTGGCAGCCTCCAGGATCCATGTGCGATCAAGCCCCCCTCGACCAGATCCTCCAGATCCTCTTGCTGAATCGTGGAGCGAATCCAGTCGCCCTGGATCCAGCCGGGCGGCAGGCCGGATCTCGACGATGATCCACCCCGACTCGTCTTCTTGCCCTTCGCTGCCGCCGTCGCTTTCTTCGCACGCTCCAGGGCCGCCGTCTTCTCCTTCCCCATCGTGGCAGGCTGCGCTCGGACAGGGCGGCGGCGTCCAAGGTGGCGGTGAATGTGGTGGTGAAACAGGAGAAGAAGAAGGGGATGGGGAGCATAGTGCCAGGCTCATCGGCCCCGACGCCTTATATGGCCCTGCTCCCGAGTGGCTGACTTGTGGGCCCAGGCAATCCAGTCAAATCCCGCAACAGTCACGCGCTGGATACGTGGCGAAAAAGGTGGCGTGAGAATCGAGGCATCGCTGCCTAACCCGCTCCGTTTACTGCGGTACTCTCCGTCCCGCGCGCTTCTCCAAATTTCGAATCCCGTGAGATCCGGAAGCGGCAGTGTGACCAATCGCGCTGAGGATTTTATACCATACCAACACTCAGAGCTTATCAGCAAAAATCACTCGACGACCTCTGAATGGACCCAGGCGACTGAAAATGAAGTTGAAGTTTTTACAAAGATCACCGGCCCGGTTAAAATGCCTCTGAAGCATATAAATCGGGTCGGAACCATCTTCAACCCCTTCTCCACTCGGACCCAGATCCATTCGGGGGCTAATGACGAAGACATGTTCCTAGGGTAGGGTAATAGGCCTGACCTGGACACCCTTCCCCGAGGACACTGCTCTAAGGCCAAGGACATTCAAAGGATAGCATCATCTACCGACTGAAATCACCACAAGGTGCAACCCACTCAACTAACAGTTCACTCGGATAACCCAATTCCATTCGACCGGGGTGTACTCACTCGACCACACCAGAAACCACTCGGAAGACAAAAGATCTAAGGTCACTCAGGATGGCAATGGTCAGGCGTTCACTCTGTAGTCTTAATGATCATTTATTTGCCTTTATTGCTAGCGTTATCAGTAACGTCCTGTCTTTATGGACATTGAACCCCTTGTAACGTGGGACGGCTGGGGTCCTGGCGCACTCTACATAAGCCACCCCCCTCCACTGGCACAAGGGTTCGCACCCCCTGTAACTTCACTCATAATTCAATCGACCGAGCCTCCGGGCACCGAGACGTAGGGCTGTTACTTCCTCCGAGAAGGGCCCGAACACGTAAATCTTGCGTGCACAACCTCATCGTAGCTAGGATCTTGCCTCTTCATACCTACCCCCCTATTCTACTGTCAGACTTAGAACCACGACAGAAGTCGCTCTCGGATTATGAACGCTGCGATAACAAATTCTCCTTTATGGCGTATTATAGAGGTCCTCCACCTTACCATTAACATGCGCCTTGCAGTTCAGGGAACAGATCCTGTTCTGCAAGCTGAGGCAGCTTCTTTTGCCAAATGGATTTTGAGAATTGGTGATGGCACAGTGCCTGCTGTCATGCGTGAGGGAGAGTGTGAGCCAAGTTGGATAACGATTCCTGACGATATCTTGGTACATTCTGAGGATAATAAGATAGCTGCTATTGTTGATACCGTGTATACAGATTTTAATAGGCATTACTCTAAAGCAAAGTATTTACGCGAGAGAGCCATATTGACAACAACCAATGATTTTGCGCAAGAGATAAATGAACATGTCCTGACCTTAGTGCCTGGTGTTGAAAAGGAGTACCTAAGTTATGATTCCATAGGAAATGCTGCTGATGCAATGTGTAACATGGATGCTTTTTATCCTGTCGAGTATTTGAATACCATTAAGGTCAACAACTTCCCAGCTCATAGATTGGTTCTAAAAAGGGGTGTTCCCATCATGCTTCTTAGAAATTTAAGCCAGGCAACTGGCCTTTGTAATGGGACTCGTCTTATTATTTCTAGGCTTGGTGACAAGGTTCTAGAGGCTGTTGTTATGACAGGTTCTAACATCGGAGATGTAGTCTATATTCCTAGGATATGTCTGACTAGCAAGGACCCAAAATGGCCATTTACTTTGCATCGTCGACAGTTTCCAATTAGAGTTCCTTATGCAATGACGATTAACAAAAGCCAAGGCCAGACCCTTTCATCTGTCGGTCTCTACCTAAAAACACCTGTTTTCACTCATGGTCAATTATAAGTGGCCATTTCCCATGTCACCTCGAAGAAAAATTTAAAGATAATCATTGAAAACGATGATGGAACGATTGGTTCTGAAACTAGAAATATTGTATTCTGTGAGATTTTATGCTCTATCTAGTAAGGGCTCTGCTACTGGTACTGTAAGATATCCTGGTAATGTTTGTGTTGTTTTCCTATGGTTGTTCGGCTTTCTTTATGATTTTCACCACTTCTATGATCTTCTGTTCCTATATATATCTAATACTTCTTTATTTACTGCATTTAAATTTCATGCTTTGTTTGTTCTTGTAGATGGCCTATCAGCTACTTTCTCAGATACATAGCAATAGCAAGAAATGGACTGTCTCTGCCCTTGTTTCTCGCATGTGGTGTTACCGTGGAGGGACTGATAAAGGGCCCATTCAACACATTGATTTGGTTCTCCTTGATCAAGAGGTACGCAACTCTATACGATCTTTTAGTCTATAATGCATGATTTTATCTGTGTGTTCTTACCTTTCTGACTCTTTCTATTGTTTACCGGGAAACCACATGTCTGGGCAGATTCCAGCAAACGCTGTAGTGAAGTTCATAGATCTACTGCAAGAGGGCATGGTGTATCGCTTCACAAAGTTCCTGTGCAACCAATCAAAACCGGCTTACAGGGCTGTTGAAAGTCCGTACATGATCCAGTTCACTAGGTTCAGTGAGGTTGAGCCACAACCAGGATTAGAAGCTGATTACCCCTACTGCACCTATGCACTGACTCCGTTTGGAAGTATCCCAAGGCTAACTACAAGACCTCCTCGTTTCATTGGTAAATTTTCGTCCCAAATGCATACAGCTCTATAACAGCTTCTGTTGATTCTAAACGTTCTACCATCTTGATGGCTATTCAGTTTACAGATGTCATTGGAAGGATAGTTTCTTTCTCTGATGTTGTTCCTATCCAATCAATGCATCAACCAGAACCCTCAAACACAAGGACCATCGTCCTTAGTGATCTGCAGTAAGTGCCCCTCTTTTGCTACTATTTCTCCTCGCACAAACAAGTATGTACTCTCTGGTTATCTCATCTCTGTTTGTTTACCCCTCGCCATGCAGAGGCCAAGAGATACAACTGGTGCTTTGGGGTGATAGGGTAACTGAATTTGAAACAGAAGCAGTTCGTGCAAGGGATGAGAAGCAAGCTGTTATTGCAATCTTTGTAGGAACACTACCTAAAACAATGCAAGGTTGTTGTGTTCATATGATTTTCCTCTTTTGCCAGTAGATTTTATTAGTCACTATACCTATATTAAATATCAGTGTTTTCCCCTACTATTATTTCCCTCAACAATGTTTTCAAACTGTATTAGGTGTTAAAGGACTGAGTGGCAGTTCTCTGTGCCGCAGGTATATAGATGAAGACATACCTGCCATTAACTCATTCCGTACCAGGTACTTTTCTTAGAACTGTCCCACTTCATCCTCATTCATTTGCTCCTTTTGCTTTGGTGGGGATAACACATTTGATTTTGACTATGCCAGCCTTGGAGAAAACTATGCACCTGTCACTACCTATGCTGCTTTAGGACAAGGAACACTGCCAGCTCATGCCCGTGAAGATCCCATTGATAAGCCTCTGCTGGAACTCACTCAACTGGACCCTTTTGAGAATGCGATCCGTTCATTTTCTATCCATGCTTGGCAGTATTTTTTTACTGTGCTTATTATATTGTTCTTGCAGGAGAAATGCTTCATATGCACTGTTACTGTCCAGAGGCTTAATCCAGATCAGCGTTGGTGGTTCTTTTCTTGTTCCGTGTGTCACAAGACTTCAAATTTGGTCGGTTCCAAGTACCACTGCATAGATCCTAAGTGTGAATGCACTCAAGTAGAGGAAACGTGCGTGCTTCACAAATGCTTTCTTTCAAATCCTGTAATCTATTTAGCTAATGTTGCCTTCTTGATTTTTATATGCAGCTATTCTGTCTCTGTTTTTGCGCATGACGACATTGCTCAAACCGAATTCATGCTGTTTGACAAAGTTGCAAGGGGGGTCATAGGAAAAACATTGATAAGTCTGCTTAAGTTCGAAGACCCAGGGCATCCGATAATTGAAGACATTGCACGTATACCAATGGTTGACACGATCCCTCCACCGGAAGTTACTCAGCTTGTTGGTCAGAAGTACAAGCTTGTTGCAGCCATTGCAAAGAGAAGCTTTTCACCCAGCAGTGACCACTTGTCTTTCCAGGTTGTCAGGATCATTGAGACCTTCAAACCAGAGCTGAGTTCATCTGCCTTTGACAATGTCACTGTAATAACTGGACCATCGTCTTCTGCTTCCATGGCTGATGTTCCATCATCTGCTTCTGGAATGTTCACACCAAGCACAACAACCATAATTCCACCACATGTTGTTTCTTCTTCAGGAAACTTTGGTTTCACCCAGCAAACGCCAACAACTGAGGTATATAAACCAACTCACTTTTATACACTCCATATACTGCACTAAACTTTAAATGCGTATCTCATTTTTTTCCTAATCATTTGTATTTCTATGAAAAGCCAAAGACACCTACTTCAAAGATGGCTATGGGCACAACAGCTGCCTCAATTGCAGGGTAACATGCTTCAAATTGACATTAGATTTCAAATCCTTTTCCTGTACGGATCATTGACCACTTGTTGACTCTATATCGCAGTAAATCACCCTGCTCCACTCGCGGTACAAGGCGCTCGATGTTTACCACTCCTGTCAAGAAAGCATGCATAGCAGAGGAGCCTGTGTCTACAAACCAAGAAAATGCCAAGGTTTGTCTTATTCTTTTCTCTTAGTTTGCTATATGCATCACTTTTCTTTTGTTTGATTGGGTTTTTATCTCTTATACTAGGATGGTATGATGATGCTTCTCTAGCTGCTTCAGAGGACAACGCTGATCAGCTTACCCAGTCCAAATCAAAGAGGTATTGTTCCTCCCATGGCTTCTTTGTTTATGCTCTGCGGTAAATAGTTACAATGGCCCTCTTTCACTAAACATGTGTGTCTTTGATTTAAGGAACTCTGGTGTTGGGAAAGGAGCTGGAGGAAACAAGAAAGTGAAGCAGTGATTCTTCATGCAAGTTTCACTGATTTATAGGTATGCCAAAATAATACATGCAACATTGGTTTCACATTCCTGCCATATAAACAACAATTTTTCTGCCTGGTCTAAAGTGCAATCTTTATGTTGCAGACTACTCTATCCACTGAGTTATCACTTCTATGGGGCCAGATGTTGATCCCACTAGCAAGGCTTCATCGTCTGTTGACGACCCGAGCTGTGTTCATCATCTCGCGCAATGTTCTTGAACTATCCTATTTGGGCATTACTATATGCATGCCATCTATGTAATTGAATGCTTCTTAGTAAGCATGCTCTAAAAACTAGTCTTTGGCTGTTCCAGTGGCTCTGCCAAAGCATTTGTTGTCAAGACCTTCCACGTACTATGTTACCAAATGCTATCTAAGTAATGCTTCTTGGACGCTGTTGTCCAAGAATGATTTATTGTTCTTTCTGTTGTTTTGAATTTGGTTTTATTCGCTCATTGATCTCTTCTCTCTTCACTACTTGTACTAAAGTTAAACCGTTCAGTCCATGTTGGGCCTCCTTTTTCTTGAGATAGAAAATGCTATTTCTTGGGTTGGCCAGCTAGGAAAATAGCCGGGCTTCGGACATGTGTTCTGCGTCGTTCTACTAACTCCTTTCAGAGCTCTCAAACTGTTCCCTCCCATTCTACTCCACGGCCTATGGTTCATCTTCACCGTCGACCAAACGGCAGCATCTTCACCGGCAATGAGCGCATCTACCAGGCTTTCGCACATCTCTCTGCAAGGTACAGTAACATCCCTTAATTACTTTACCAATGGTCTCAGATCTCCACGTCGTTTACTCTTTTCTTTTTGCCATCAGCATCTAAACTAATTAGTTTTACCACCATGATAGATGCTCCTGCTAGCTCTAGAGCCGCAAAAGAGAAAAACACAAGAAGCTTTGTGTCTTACAGGTTCCCCCAAACTATGTTTCCAAAATTTATATGTCACCAAACATCTATTCTATCATGCAAATCATCAAAAGAAAAATCTATACACATCCACAAAGAATGCTACAAAGAAAGGAAAATAATCTCTTTTAATTATTGGTTTGAATTTGTCTTTTGCGCCAGTCGGTGCGACAGGTCATCTAGTCTTGTATGAAGATTCATGGCTTTCAAGCCAAATGACCAAGGTTATGGCCACATTCATGGCATAGTTTGTTCAAATGACATCATACTTTGCACAAGTTTGCATCTTGGAATGGCAAACAATATTTGCTAAGGAAGTTTTCATTTTCTTTGCACGTAATTTTCATTTTCCATTTTCGAGTGCCCAAAATGGTTTTTTTTTGTGAAGAACCTACCAAATATTTGTTATAAAATTGGACCAAATCAGTTTTCTAAAATATTAGGCCATATTTAATGTACAATTGACCAAATTTTTGGGTGTCAAAAGCTTTTTATCCACCTCTCGTGAAAAAGACAAATTTCCACCGATTTAGCTGGAAGCGGGTCAAGTATGAACTACAGCTCCCTCATAGTCTGCTCTTTATTTTTTCCAAAAATCATTTCTAGGTACACAAGTATGAATTTCATCAGAGATTCTTCAAATGTTTTGCAAGATTCAACCCCTAGCTACGAACAGTCATGCCCGCTGTTTTGATCGCATTTTCAAACGGACATAAGAAATTCAAAAAAATAAAAAAAATTGAAAACCTTCTCATTGTGTCATTATATGTGACCTAGTTTCCAGAAAAAATAACAAACTTGGACTATGGCAAATGTGTTAAAAAAGTGTTCTCAGAAACGAGCTATCATGTATGAAGATCCATGTCTTTCAAGGCAAATGGCCAATGTTATGGCAACATTCATGGCATAGTTTGTTCTAATGACAACATATTTTGCACAATTTTGCATCTTGGAATGGCAAATAATGTTGCCTAAGGAAGTTTTCATTTTCTTTGCACGAAATTTTTATTTTCCATTTTTTGAGTGCCCAAAATGGGTTTTTTTGTGAAGAACCTACCAAATATTTGTTGCAAAATTGGACCAAATAAATTTTATAAAATATTAGACCATATTTAATGTACAATTGACCAAATGGTTGGGTGTCAAAATCTTTTGATCCACCTCTCGTGAAAAAGACAAATTTTCACCGATTTAGCTCGAAGCGGGTCAAATGTGAACTACAGCTCCCTCATAGTTTGCTCTTTATTTTTTTTTCAAAAATCATTTCTAGGTACACAAGTGTCAATTTCATTAGAGATGCTCCAATAGTTTTGCAATATTCAACCCCTAGCTACAAATATTCATGCCCATCGTTTTGACCACATTTTGAAACCGGCATAAGAAATAAAAAAAATCAAAAAAATGAAAACCTTCGCATTGTGTCATCATATGTGACCTTGTTTCCAGGAAAAATAACAAAATTGGACTATGACAAATATTTTAAAAAAAGTGTTCTTAGAAATGAGATATCTTGTATGAAGATTCATGGCTTTCAAGCCAAATGTCCAAGGTTATGGCCACATTCATGGCATAGTTTGTTCAAATAATCTCATATATTGCACAAGGGTGCATCTTGGAATGGCAAACAATGTTGCCAAAGGGATTTTTCGTTTTCTTTGCACGAAAAATTGTTTTCCATTTTCCTAGTGCATAAAATGAGTTTTTTTGGTGCAGAACCTACCAAATATTTTTTGTAAAATTGGACCGCATCAATTTTTTTGAAATAATGAACAGTTTTCAAATTCGCGAACATTATTAAATTCAGAATATTATTCTGGAGATAGGGAACATTTTTTATTACTTTAATTGTATTTTTAAAATAACTAAAAAGGTTAATGGACCTGCTCTGGCCAATATTGTTATTGGGCTTGTCCCACTTGTCCCATAAGGCCCAGCAGGCTGTGGAGTTAACCCCAGCCTAGAAAACCTCTCGCCCCTCACACACACTCTCTTTGTGTCTCTCTCTCTCGATTCCCTTTCTCCTCTGCCGCTGCCAACCTTCTCCGACTGATTGCGGCCGCTCCAACGCTGTGCTAGCTACCCACAGCCACCCCCTGAGCTTCTCTACATTCTCCACCCCAACGATCTGGTTTTCCTCACCTCTCGTGGTTACCTGCATCACCTTTTCCCGCTAGGGTTTGGGTGGTGGAGGTTGCCCTTATCGCCAGCGTGCTTTCGCGCTTTTGCTCCGGTCTTCTACGCCTCTTCTCGCGCCTCCTTGTGCGGCCTCCACTCCTGGATGGTGTCGATGGTGCTCTCGCCGTGAACGGTGCCCCTGTGCTGGTAGGAAGGTGTGTGGCACAACCCCGGTGTGGGTCGGCGTCGTCGGTGTTGTGGCGTCTCCCTCGCCGTACTAGGACGGCGGCAGCGACGTGCTCTGCTCCAACGGCGGCATGGCAGTGCAACTGCATCGGCTACAAACCTAATTCGGTGAGCTTTTCTCCTCTGTGGCATGCCCTTGGGAGGATTCAGGGAAGGGGATCGAGGAATTTCTGATGTTGCTCTAGTTCTATAGCTATGTTCCTGGGTTTGCTAAATTGATCAGTGGTAGTGTTGATCTCTCATTGCTTCCCGTGGGACTCTGTTGTTCATATAACCGAAGAATTCTTTGGCTATAAATCTTCCTGGTCACTGCACTACTAGAGTAGTTCATGTAGGTGTGATATATGCTCTCTGGTTGGTATGGTTAGTTCATGGTGTTCAGTACTAAATGATTCAGTCCATCTGTTATTTCTGTGAGCTCTGTTCTATTGACATGTTGGCTGTTAGTTTAGTTAAATTACTGAACTTTTGTTACAGTTCAGTTAATGCTACTATGTGCTACAGTTAAGTTATGAATTCATTTCCTTTCCATTGCCTTGTTTAACTTTGTTAATATGTATATATTGTATTTATGTACTTGTGTGGTGACACACACACATATACTATTGTTATTACTGTTGTTATGTAGCTGCAGTACTTATATCTAGCCCAAGTGCTAATGGGTGCATGTGTTCCTATTGTAGGAATTTACCAAGTGTAAGTGGTGCTTGGTGTTCTGCATATATAGCAGATCTGTTTATGTGTGCTTCAAAGGCCTAAAAATTTATGATGGTTATATATATATGGACATTATCTTATCTTGCCTAGTCCCTTCTCTCCTAATTCTGGTATTCAACACATACTTTCTTGGTCTTAGTCTTTTCTCTTCATTTTCCTTCTCTCCTAAAATCCGATAAGAAGAGATGCTTTTCTTGATCTTTTGCCAAGCCAATGATGCTGGTATGAGGCTAATCTCGCTGGGATATTAACAGATGCTACACTCATGCTCATATGATGTCATAGTCCTAGCACTTCTAGGCTATCTGAAGACAAACCCCCCAAAATCCTACCTTGGTTGAAGTTTTTGTCCAACACATAGCACTGCTGCTACTGGAGGTATATGAACATGTTTATATTTGTGTCCTAGTGCTAGTGCTTCTTGTTAACATGGTTGTGTTGTACCACTATGCTTTTGTTGCCCATACACACTGTGGTTGGAGTTTCTGTCCAACAATATATACTATTGCTATTGTGAGTTAGTTGCTGATGCCATCTGTTGACATATACATGTAGTACTGTTTTTAGTTCTATTGGCATGTTTTATTGATGTATATAGTTTCTAGGTTGTGCCTTGGGCCAGCTGGACTCATAGTGACAACTATGCCCCTTCAACTATAACTTTCAAATGAACTGGTGTTGTTATTATTGTGTTGGTGGTTGCTACTTATTGAGCTGGTGTTGTTGTTTGTTGGATTTGTGAACTATGACTTTCACCTCTTACTGTACATAGATCCTGGACATACTCCACTCTTGGACTTAATCTACTACAGCTATTCTCCCCTGATACTTGATCATGTACTGTTCCTTTTGTTTCTGATCCGCACATTTGATCATGTACTTGGCTTTGCTGGTTTTCTATTGGAAACTTCTGATTAAGGGTATTTGGGCTAGTTCCAAGTAGTCCTAAGTGCCAGCTCATATAATGCATTTCCCAAAGGGAATGCAACATTTCTAATGTAACATACTCCCTCTTCCTATATTGTTTCTTTTGTAGGTATTGAACTTGAGAAGGAGAAGATCACTACTGCAGGATGCTGCTAACGCGCCACTACAATCACAGACCCTTCAATGAAACTATGTGCGATGGATTAATCGCAAATGGTGGTGTAATAAAACCGTCAAAAATGATAAGAAATGTTTGCGATGGCGGAGTCATCAAACACGATTTAGATAATAGTTGTGTGTGTGATGTGTTGCATACAGTTCACTCGAATGAACTGTTTGCGATGAGGAAACACAACAGAAACGGTCAGCCAGATCAAGGTGTCTGCGATAGAGGGCATACAGTTTACTCGGATTGTTTGTGATTAGCCAAGACAACAGATACGGTCAGCCAGATCAATGTGTCACTAGAAAAAAATGACACATCCGTGACATTTTAGGCTGAATGATTTTTTTTCCTGTCATGCTTATGACACTTCTATGACGATAATTGTGACAAAAGCATGTGTCGTCATAGAAGTGGTGGCCTCCTACTTCTATGACAAAAAATCATGACAGAAAATGGGCTTTTTGTCCTGGGCGGGCCGGAGACGCACCTGCATGACATTCTTTGGGCCGTCCATGACGGAAAAAATCATGGTAGAATCGAGGGTGAGGAAAATTTTGGCGAGTTCCCAGTTACAGTGGGTGGTCGGGGCCGAGCGATGCACGGAGGTTTGCGTGTTTTCTCTCGTACACATACGTGCATGTGTGCGAGGCGTTGGGCTCTAACTGAACCCGAGCGAGGCGTTCGCTTACTGAACCGGAGCGATTGCACTAGCTACGTTACTGAACCCGAGCGATCAATCCCTTGGCTGTTAACTGAACCTGAGCGATTCCTTCACTACTGCTGCTAACTGAAGCCGATCGAACCTGCCTCTTAATGAACAGTGACCGTTGTTGGGGGTTGGATGGACAGTTCCCGGTGGGGGTTGGATGAACAGGACCCCGTGGTAGTAGAGGTCATTGCCGCTCGATGAACAGGACCCCGATCGAGAGGAGGCCGCCACACACCCAAGCCGGTTGGGGGTGGATGAATAGGACCCCGGCCATGTAGGGCTGGTTGAACAGTAGCCGGTGGAGGCTGGATGAATAGGACCCCGTGAAGGGCTGGTTGAACAGTAGCCGGTGGAGGCTGGATGAACAGTAGCCCGTGGATGAACAATAGCTGGTGGAGGCTGGAGGAAGTCAATGGTGGATGAACTGTAGCAGGTGGAGGCTGGAGGAAGTCGACGGTGGATGAATAGTAGCCCGTGGAGGCTGGAGCGAGGCACTAGACGGTGGATGAACAGTAGCCCCGTGGAGTCCCATTTTGCGGTACGCCACACCCCTCCCGATGAACAGGACCCCGTTTCGACCGTATCCGCTCCAACACAAGTCCGTTTCCTCCATTTTGCACTATGCCACACCCCTCCCGATGAACAGCACCCCATTTCGACCGTAGGAGCTCGAACACAAGTCCGTTTCCTCCATTTTGCAGTACGCCAGACCCCGTTTCAGCTGTTCCGTCCAAGCCGGTTGGCTCCCGTTGAACAGGACGCATTCCGACCCAGTATGTTGCCTCCTGATGAACATGATGCTGTTTCTTTGTTCCAACCCAGCCGATTGGCTGCCCGATGAAGAGGACGCTGTTGCTGCCGTCTGTTGCCTCTCCATGTACACGAGCCCTGGCCGTCCGTATGCACGAGTATGCGTTCGAGACCCCGCCCGTATGTATGTACGTGGCTGTATTTTTTGGCATGTGGTTGTACATATGTGTACACGGTTTAGACTGGACTGCTTGAACTGCTACGTCGGGGGCTCTACTACTACATGGGCCACTGCTGGCTCGGCCATGGGTCATCGTTGCAGAGACACCGATCGGCCAGTATGTACGTAAATGTTGGCGACCAGCCAAACAACGCTACGTACGCTTCAACTGGGTGGGTCCCAGCAGTCAAGGAGGATAAGGAGGCACTTCTTTGCATGCGAAGATATAGCTGGTGGCTCCCAGCTATCATCGGGAGGAATCATTTTTTTTGCGCATAATATGGAGGCACTTCCTTGCGTCCGAAGATGTAGCTGGTGGGTCCAGCTCTTGGCGTCACCGTGTACAGTCGTCTTCCGACGGCTATCATTCGTTGACCACGTTGACAACGCCGCGCCGAAAGCACCAAGGTGGTGGACAACGGTGAGGCCTAGGAAGGGAACGACGCGGAGCCAGGGAAGACGCGGCAGTAGATGCCCATGCGGAGGGGCGTACGAGGGTTGACTGCTTCGGCTGCGGTGTGAGGCTACCGTCGCCGAAGAATAACAGGAGGTGTGGGTGAGTAGAGGAATGGCATGGCCAGCGGTGGCAGCACAGCCGGCCACGGGAGGCAATAGCAGGCGGTCCAGCCAGCGCTGGTTTCAGCGGCTGGAGCAAGAAGATCAGAGATTGAAGAAGCAGCGCGGCCGTTGGATGTTAATCCAATGGTCACTGCGTCTAGAATCGTTTGTTGACTAGGTTAACAAAGCCCTATGTATGTGTCAACTTAGTAGGCCCACAAGTCAGCCTTCGAATTAGGTGGGTCCGAGCTAGCAGGGGGAGGAATCATTTTTCTTGCACGTAATAAGGAGGCACTTCCTTCCGTGCGAAGATGTAGCTCGTGGGTCCCAGCTGTCAAGGGGGGACTTTTTTTCGCGTAATAAGAATGAACATCCTTGCGTGCGAAGATTGTAGCTGGTGGGTCCAACTTGTCAGGGGGAGCAATCGTTTATTCCCGCATAATAAGGAGGCACTAGCTTGTGTGCGAAGATGTAGCTGTTGGTTCCCAGCTATCAGACTCTCGACGTACTCCATGTTGGCTCTCGTTGTTGACCATGCATCATCGAGCAGACCAGGGCGGTGGACGACGACGAGGCCTAAGATGGGAACGATCTAGAGTCGTTGAACAAGGGGCACTGGAGTCCCTGGCGGAGGGGAGTACGAGGGACTGGTTCTGCTGCCGGGTGAGGCTGCCTTCGCCGGAGAATAACAGAAGGTGTGGGTGGGTACAGGTATGACCTGGCCACCGTTGGGAGTAGGGTGGGGCGGCGAGGCTTGCGCGGCAGCACAGCCGGCCATGGGAGGCAGATGCAGGCGCTCCAGCCGGCGATGGTTTTGGCGGCTGGAGCAAGAGCAACTAGATCAGAGATTGAAGAAGCATGATCACCGTTGGATGTCAATCCAACGACTACAGATGTCAGAATAATTTATTGACTTTTTGTTTTAGACCATTAAATCATTTTGTTCACTAAATGGACAACACCTTGTGCAGGCTTCGTCTAGTGGACCAACAAAGTCAGCTTCGAAAGCTGTGGTGGAATGCAGCCCATTTATTTAGGTTTTACAGCCCATTCCATTTTGTTTGCCAATACATCTATTTTCTGGGCTTTGACTCAAAAAATAATCTATTTCCTGGGCTGGGTAAAAATAATAATAGCCAATTTACTATTTATGATAATTTACAGCGCATTTGATTATTTATTCGAATACAACTATTTACTGGGCTGGGTGAAAATAATATTGCATACATGCAGCCCATTTAACAATTCTGATAATTTACAAGCCATTTGATTTTAGTAGAAATTGACCCATTTTCTGGGATGGGTGAAAAAGCAATGATGGTCTGGACTGAGCATTTCGTATAAAAACATAGTATTGAGATAGGAATATTATTAAAAAATTAAGTTGGGCTTGGTAATCTTATTATATAAAAAATGAACTGAGTTGTGCATTTTATTAAAAGAAACATAGGCTAGGCTACGCTTATTTTAGGATCTTGTGTACAACCGTCGGCCTAGTTGCATTGCTGATGTCCAATGAAAAAGGTCTGTGTAGTACAGTACAAGTTTACATGCTACTCAGCCCAAATTCAACGACGCCTGAAAAGGCCCAAACAAGGCTTCTGTACAACTTTTTGAAGTCACTGAGCTCAATTAATAACTTAAGAAAAAAGTTAGAGTACAATGGAACCTAATTAAAAGTTGTCACGAGAGAAGAAATAATTCGATGGTCCCACTTGTGTGTGTGTGTGAGAGAGAGAGAGACCCATCGGTCAACGCTCGTAAATACATCTTTCAGCCATATGCATTGCTGATGCTCAGTAAAAACTTATATAGTTGACACAATCATATAGAACATCATAGCACACTGAACTTGCATACAAAAATTTCATACAGGCAGCACAATCAGGGTGGAAGCAGTGGATTGCTACGGGTAGGGCTATGTTGAAACCAACGAACTCGTACATAATCATTCATCATCTTTATCAATGACGGGGAAATATCTTGAATGCTGTGCAAAGAAAATAGAGAGACAACACAATAAGTTCTGCTAGCACATTAAGTTGACGTACACCCCTTTGTAAAAAAAGTTCAGGTACAAAAATAGAACAGGTCACAATCAAATGTACTGGAACATCAGTGCGTCACAGCGATAGCTCGGATTTAACTAGTATCTGAGAAGATTCAGTTGTTACCTCAAATTAGAGCACATCTAGGTAGCCAGCCCTACCTCTTCTCCCAAAGAAGCAGTGGCCTCCGCTGCGCGATGGAGTAGGCCCTGTGCCATCCATCATTCCGAGCAACATGGGGAAAGTCTGACATTGACTCCTGTAATGGACATCGTCGACGGACCCTGGCACCAGCGGCGGCGGCAGGACTTCAATTGATAGATTGACCACTTTTCTACATGCACGAACACTCGATACAGATACATCCCTAACGTGGTCCGCGGCGGCCTTGGTGGCGATGAATAGTACAACCCCAGTTCCTGCACTGGTATCTCAACACCAATCACCATTGGTATGGTGGACGGCTTCTTCATCCATGCCATAACCGTCAGAGCCCAGCTGTCTGGAGGAACAAACATACTTACGAGCTCACCTCCTAGGTCGTTGATAAGCTCATTTATGGACTTGCTGTTCCAAGCACGTCGAGGCATGCTGTGGAAGGTAAGATTTGTTAAAAACTCAAGCTCAGAGGGCACCGAGCCCCATCCTGGGTGCCACCGATCAAAGCCCACCAGCGCGCCATCGCAGAACAAATGCTGGGAAGATTCGAACACACGACTGCAGACAAGAAATCAGCCGGTGGCGGACAGACTTCAACGAGCAACTCACTTATTTAGATGCCGTGCGCAATGCCAAGAGCTTTGACAAGGTCGTCCGGCGAGACGGGAGGCCAGTCGCCGTTGATGGTTACCATCAACACTTTGCCGGCAAACTGGTCGTCAAGCACCGCCATGCCACTGTTGAGCGATAGCACGCAGCGCCCGAAGGCAGGACGGACCTCAGGATCTCCGGCTCGGAGATCCTCGTTGACCGGCGACATGATAGTGTGCTTGGCTACAGGGAGTACAGGAGGGGGATTTGGGGGAACTGGAGTAGGAATCGAGATTCCAGAGGTGGGGGAGGGGCGGGAGATTGGGGATGAAAAGGTAGCATGAATTTTTAACACGCGCCAATATGCTCTCGGCGCGCAAGCGCATAAAAACACCGGTGGAGCCCACATGTCGGCCTAAGATTCCTTTTTCTTTCTTTTTTTGAGCGCCCGGCCTGGGAGTCATAATTGACCTGTTTGGCATTACGTTACTACTCGGCCCATATTCAATGACACCTCACTAGCCCAAACAAGTGTACATCATCGAAAAGACACTGAGCTCAAATTATAACTTGAAAAAAGGAGATATACTCTGAACACTGGAGAATGGTGATGCCCTCATTTAGCCCACCAGCAGTTTGAGACAATAAATAGTTCAAAATAACGATATATACAACATTCAAACACTGACTAGTGACTACTACTGACATAAATAGCAAGACATGATAGTTCATAAGAAGTCTTGCTACACCACCAAAACGCACCCATCTGTAGTGCTCAAACTCTCTTGATCCAGACGAGAATGACATTCTAAATAGAGGCAACTATTACATAGTAAGAGTGACATAGACGAGGATGACCAAATGACAAGGAGTATGCATAACAAAAGAGAGAACTACCCATCCAGAACAAGCAGCAAAGACAACAAGTCATTCGAAGAGGGATGATCCAACACCATCATAATTTGCAGCCCCGCTTTAGCCACCAGTGATTCGGAGACACCAGAACTCCACCCTTTCGATGCAACAACCCAATTACCTATCAACCTGAAGGTTTGAACCACATCACTGCATGTCGGACTTGAGACATCCAAGGATCAAAGTTAATCCAGATGCCTTTGTCATTCTCGCCTTCTTTTGGCTGTAGGCTGTATCGTTGACAATCAGGGGAGTTTGCTCCCGAAGTCCTAGGGCTCGCCGTGTAGACACAGTTTTCCCTAGCAAACAAAGCCTCTCTTCCATCAAGGTCCTTGCCAATGGTGATCTCCTGGTTAATCAGATAATTGAGTCCAACAAACAGAGAGTGTGAACCAAGGCTGTTTACCTGCCTCCAACTCAAAAATCCTGAAGGCCCCAACAAGCTGGTATCCTGCTCATAGCCGTAATAGCCATTGTCCGGATACTCATGTATTTCACGGTGCCTGTACATAGTGGGGTTTTTGCAATATAACTTTTTTGGCTCATGGTTGCGAATGATCATCAGTCTTTTGCCGTTGTCTGATCGAGCGAGGAACCAGTTGTGCTTCCCTATTTTTCGCAAAGGTGGTGTGATTACAAAGGGCAGTAACTGTAGGGACACTGCATCATATCAAAAAGGACAGGCATTGTTAATGTAAGATCAGCATTGTTCAGAGTATGAGTAGGATAATGCAAGAAACAACATTGATCTGTCCCTGTTGGAACTGAGAGGAAAATACAGGGAAATGTATACTGGGTTCAAAAATATAGAAGTGCCATGCATGGTTATACTCATGTTATCTCGCAATCGATTCTTCACAGGAAACTACCATGTCATGCATGTTATGTAATCATTTACTGTCCTCACAAACAAATTCTTCAAGGAAACTAACAGACCATGCATTGTTATATACTCATGTTTTGTGGGCAAAATTCTTGTGAGGATATTATTCTAGCCATTGATTGCTGAAGGGCGAATATAGGTATGTACACATGGTAAGCATTACATGATTTCACTACTTCCAAATATAAAATTCTCCATATGCACATTTACTTCCCTAATGTATGGTTAGATGAAACCAACAGTGTAATGCATGTTTCTACATCATGAAAATGAGGAAACTGACATGGCTATTGATACACACTCCTATTTAGCAGTATATAGATTACTATAAAGTTAGGAGAATATCAATATCTTCCTAACCGTTTGATTATTCAAGGGTACAAATTGGCTGTAATGACATGGTCACAATCGCATGAATTAACTCATTCCAAATATAGCTGATTTACGGCGTCTCTAATACATTGCCATAGTTCTACTTAAATTATGCTCAAACAGGGATATGCCAATCATCACAAAAAGTTCAAACAGTATCCTGGCGTTATCATTAACATCAGATGAAAACAACTTACACACGCCATCCTAGCAATACGTGGTGCCATCTGCTTTGTCGATCGCGTAGATGATGCCATTGTGTTCAATAGCATCATAGAAGTGTGTATCAGCTTTGACGATCCACTGCAAGAGGTGAGTTGTCTCCAGCTAAAGAAGGCACCGACGGAAAGATAGGCGAGTCCGCGGTCGAACAAGGCAATTAGCTTGAAGTCTGCGTAATCCGCATATCGTGTGGGCACTTGGCAGATTATAATCTTCTACAAAACAAGGTCCGTTCAACTGACGACGTAATCTAGATGACTTGGACCGCGACGATAAACCCCTATATAATCCAACGTAGGAAGGATAATCTCATGGGAGGTGTGGAAGTTCACGAGCACCAACTTTTTCCGGTCTTCTCTGATGGCAACCATCCAGTGGGAGTTCATGCTGACCCAGTACATACCTACCAAGAAGTTTCGGGCGATCGTGATCGGATCAAAGTCGAGGGGCATGATGTACGGCGACCCACTACATACCTGCAAAGAAGTTTGGGCTAATGCAGGTCGGATTGAAGTCGAGGGGCATCATGTACGCCTTCGTATCATGGTGAGCAAATCTCGCAAGACCAGATAGTAGCAAGCAGGGTGTCTTAAAAAGCTCAAGCCTCGCTTCGACGATGGCCACGTGCATGTCCCTCGAGCATGCAGCCAGGCACACGGCGCTCAACATATCCATACACGAACAACAGAGGTCGAGGATGTCACAGGGAGATTGCTCCAATTGCGGCACATATGGATGCTGCGCGGTTCACGTTCGGTCATGGTGGAGTTTGGAAGGTGGGGTTTGGGGGCTTGATTTATGGGGGAGAAGGCTCTCGGTGCTGGAGCGGCTAGCAAGGGAATAGTGGTACTGGGGGAGGCAAGCAAGGTGAGGGTACGCGGGGGCACAGTGAGATGATGAAGAGTGACCTCAGGATCTCCGGCGAGACGGAGATGGAGACGGAGATGGAGAGGGAGACGAGGCGAGGCATGCTATACAGCGGCGGTGACAGTGACTGCACAGTGCACAAGGTGAGGCTGACTTTGGTAACCTGAACACGCCGCCTGGACTAGCATCACCTCGGGCGCAGGGTCTTGTCACTTCACTATGAGGACCGGATGAATATTATTTTAACCATTAAGTGTACCACAGTTGTACTACTACTAGTAGTAACATACGGAGTAGTACTGTATAGCAGAAATAGGTCTCCCGTGCTAGCATGCCTCTGGGTTTACTTCATCCTCCAGGTAGCATCCATATTGTGAGCAGAACCAAATTCTCATGCATGCGGAAGCGCGAAGAAGGGCTTTTTCTTTTTTAGGATAACCGCATATTCCTTAACCAGAAAAGGTTGTGTCTCACAGGCACGCGCCAATATCAATCCGAACCAGCTACGACACATTTTTTTGTGCAAAGAGATGGATATGTTTGTATATCTGTTCGTCCACCCAAGTGGGTTTTGCGTAGGTCCCACCTGTCAGGAGGAGTGCAGAAATAAAATGGAATCATAAAATGTTTCACCACGGTGATTTGAAAGAGTGACCTCAACTAACCAGTGGCACATGTAGCGATAGAAGGATGGGCATGTACACGGACACGGACCACTCCTCAGTACGCTACCCGCATAGCCTTTTTGTTTTGCAGGTTGGTCTACCTAGCCGTCTAATCAACTGCTTGCATGCCACTTCTCCCATTTACTTCTCCATCGGGAATCGATTTTCCTCGGCTTCTTCACCTCTCCTTCATTTGCATTCAAACCCCACTGGATTCACGTCCTCCTGGAGTAATTCCGAAGCCCCTTTAAATAATCATCTTCTTCGGTTACACTAGCCATTTTAATCCTAATTCTCCAAACCATAGCCCTCCGGTCCAGCGGTTCCAAATGGCGAAAGAGATCCCTATGCAGGTTTTTAGCGTCAAACATGTCCTCGTCGAAGGCTCGTTGAGCATAGTTGCCACCATCACCGACCACCCAAGGGTTGTTCGGGAGTGGATCAACATTGTATCCAACTCCCTCCAAAAGGTGGAGATGAAGGTCGTCGGTCTCGACGCAGAGTACATGGAGCGTGCCACTGGGAAGATCCAACGCGCTGCCGTCCTTCAGCTGTGCCTCGAAGATGAAGTTTTGGTGTATCACATCATACACGCACCCTCCATACCAGGTGAGCTCCACGATTTCATGTCTCGGGAGGACATATACTTCTGTGGGGCATCCATCGACGGGGACAAAGAGAAGCTAGTGCCGTACAACCTTGACTTGAAAAACGTCGTTGATCTACAAACCAGAATTCTTGTAGACGATTGTGATAAAGAAACACCATCCCTATTCGACATAGCAAATTCTCTGCTCGAAACAAATCTTGAGAAGGGTGACGAGACATTGGGATTAAGGTCGTCTGGATGGGAGAATTATCCCTTTACCTACGAGTGGATAAAATATGCTACCCTCGATGCCCGTGTGAGTTTCGAGATAGCTGCAAGGTTGAAAGAGCTTGTTGCGAAGCCGTCACCCACAGAAAATGAGAAGAAGAAAAATAAGAAGAAGAAGAAAGAAGAAGAAGAAGAAGCTGCACGAGCAGCAGGGCATTATAGATGGATGAACTATTTCCTCTCTTGTAAAAATTATAGTATTTCCTCTCTATGTACATTGATATAGATGAACTATTTCGCTGGTGTGCATGTCTTTGGAACAAGTGTACTATGTGTACAATGATTTAGGACCGCTTGACTATAATGAACTATTAATCCGCCTAGTTCTCTACTACTCCACAACTCCTTGCAGTGAGTAGTATGCACTGCATGTGTCAGTAGACATGACAGCTTGTCCATGGAACTTGAACTACGACGACCATCACGTTTCTACCATTGCCACACGCGATTCCCACAACGCCGCTCCAACCGATGGCACCACATCCCCCGACATGCGCCTCACCCCTCTTGGCCCCACCGCTCCTCTGCCTTTGTGTGCATGAAATGCGGGCCAGCTGAACGGCGGTGACCATCAAGTTTCTACCACAGCCACATGCGATTCCCATGACGCCGCTCGAACCCATGACACCACACGTCCCCTGACCTGCGCCTCACCCCTCTTGGTCCCACCGCCCCTCTGCTTTTATGATGACATGTGGGCCAGCCACATTTAGGGTCCACATGTCATTGACTCAAAGGCAGGTGCACTAAGCCGCTGAAGCTCGGTCCAGTGGGCCCCGAGAGGGAAATGTAACTCCTACGCCAGGCCTTGTGGTGCTCACACAGTACGAACTCATGCAAAACTTGGAATTTGTTTCTTACTAGCACTATGAATGTGCTGGCTCATGCTTTGCAATGGATCCAAAGTAGTAGAATAATACTTGTTCACAAACTTGAAATATAAACACTCTAGTTTTGATATACATATGTTAGTAAAAATAAATTATGCTTCACTGAAGACATATTCCTCGGGCTGTTTTGATGAGGTGAGGGGTGGGTGTGGCTAGTTTCAAGATAATAATAGATTTTTAAAACATTGGAGCAGATTTTTTTCTAACATTTTGTAGTGTGGCATGGCATCCGGTGCACCTAAGCATCTGAAAAAAAGTGGAGTGCACTCTAAAGATATTTACATGCTCCCATTTTGTGGAGTGCACTCTAAACACATTATCTATTTATTTTTCTCTAGCCTTTCCTAGCCATGCAACCAAGCCACATAAGCTAGTCATGCATGCAATCCATAAATTGCAATATACTCCAGCATGCAATGCCGCCACATCATCTATTTATGCCTGTTAGTCATAGGTTGTTTTTTGCATTAGTCTTGATCCTTCACAGTTTGGTAGAGGTATGATTAATCCAAATATTAATGTTCCATAAAACTAAACTCCAAATGTCCGTCGGAGCCGAGGCAGAGGACGTATGATGGGGGCAATGGAGGCGTCTTCGTAAGAGGAGGAGAGCTTGAAGGATAATCTTGCACATCCGCCGCAACCTGCATATCGGCGCGGGACTCCTCAAGCGCCCACTGGAGCTCGCCCTCCTCCAGGGAGCGGCAGAGTCACAGGATTTTCCTAAACCACGATGGGCACCATGCAGTACTCCTCGTAGCCGGGGCGCGGTGCTCGCGTCCCGACTCCTGGGGTACTGTCTCGAGCACGCGCTCAACCACTTCGTGAGCCACGACGATGCCATGCTAGCGGCCGTGCTGTTGGAGCACATGCTCGTGCGCCTGAGCAGCGAGGATGCGATGTTTGCGGGTGTGCTGCCGGAGCACGCGCTCGTCCACATTATGAGCGGCGAGGATGCGATGCTCATCGGCGTGCTGCCGGAGCACGCGCTCATCCACGTCGAGAGCGGTGACGATGCAATGTTCGCGGGCGTGCTCTCGACGATGCGATGCTCGCGGGCATGCTGCTGGAGAAGGCGCTCGTCCACATTGTGAGCGGCAAGGACGCAATGGACCTCCTCGTGACCGACCAGGACGTGCTGCTGGAGCACAGCTACCCCTCATGGCCGACGAGGGCGAGCCGCTAGATCACACTGTCCTCCGCGTGGACAGTCAGTGCGCGCTACTCGCGGCCGTAGAGGGCGTGCTCCACCTCGGCGATGTCGGAGACTCCGTCTTCTTCCCAGGCCGTGGCGCCATCCACTTCGGCAACGGCTGTGTGCTCCGGTTGGTGTTGTGTCCGTATGGGAGCTTCGAGCTACAGTACCAGTGGGGGTGGGGGTGACCTTTTCGTGGTTTCACATGGTCTGAGGAGAACAATAGAATAGGAAGTAGCATAATATGTTGGAACGTGTCGGAGGAAGGCTGGCAGGAGCAGTACAACAAACATCACATGCGCACCATATTTTGAGAAGGGTTTAATGTAATTTGTGTGAAATGGGTCTGTGTGGATGTACGAGTAGTACATCCGTATCATTGACATTCATGCATGCAACAAACATTTGTGTGCATGATTTCACCCTATTTTCATATTATGTTTGGGAGTGGATTTGATTTTTGTAATCGAAGCTCATTTTTGTAGTTGGTTTCAATTTAGACTATGCATGTATTATTGCGAGAGATAGATACAGAGAGAATATTTGTGTGACAAAGAGGGGGGGCGAGGGCAGCGATACCTAACGAGAGAGGGGCATATGCGTGTTCGAAAGACTATGTGTGTCATAGAGAGAGGAGTGTTCGAAAGGAAGAGAGAGGGTGTGTGTGTGCGTGTGTGTGTTAGAGAGAGAGAGGTGCGTGTAATGTCGGGATCGACAAGGTTACGAGGTTGCGAATATGGGAGAGTGATAGTGTGTGTGCGATGAAGGGACACACAGACAGCGTCTGTTTGCGTGTGAGAGAGCTGGATAGACCTCGATAGCACGGCTGGCTAGGGGTGGAAGGTTATGTGTGGTAGAAAGAGATAGTAGAGAGACAGATGAATGCTTGTTTGTTGCAAGGAGACCTAACTACATAGATGGGCATAGCAAGAAGAAGAGAATGGCGATGTGCCTTTTTGTCATGGGATGGAAGAGAGACCATGAGACACGCATCGTGTGGAGAGGTGTGTGTGTTTCGAGAGAGAGAGAGAGGGAGGCGTGGACCTGAATAATGAGATGGGTGCTCATATGTATGTTATAGGGAAGGAATTGTCTAGGTGGTAGTCTTATGATGGCGACCCAATCTTTCAATGAGAGTGGGGATAAGTATCGATTTGGTGGATTTTTTATATTGACGATCCAGCTATATTGTACCCAGTGAAACAAATCGACAATCGTTACTAAACAAATCTTTGATGGATGATGATCTTGTCGTATGCACAAAATCAACCTGAATAACGAGATGGAGTTCCTCCAAGCAACCGAAGAACCAGCTAAAACTAAGATAATGCAATCGTAATTGCCAATATGAATTAATCAAGGATAATGATGGGGTTGTTGGTACTGAACAAAAGGTGGTACTCCTACACACACCCCGCAAATGCAAATTATAGCGAAGCAAAACAATGTGTACACAACAACGCGAGTTCTAACCTAGAAAAAGGGTAGTAGACTTATTTATATCTATAGACTATATTACTATATTTTTTATTTGTATAGTTATATCTATATATATTCCACTCCCTCCGTTTGTAATTTACTCCACACATATATAGCTTTGACTGCAGCAAAATTTTATGAAAATTTACACTAACAAATTTACACGATGTGGAAATAAAAGCAATGATGAATCAAATGATATATATTTGGTGGTGTATATGTTAATACTTTTTCCTACAAAATGTTGACAGTATACAAAGTTTGACTTTAGAGAAACACAATATGTGGTATTATGTATTATATATTCTATATTCATTATTTTTCAGGAGTCAATGCATGTATTTGCACGTACATGATATAAACCATTGATTGATGTTGATGCAATGGTCCAGGTGGCTGCGAATCGGATCTACTATAACCTAATTGTACCCATACACGTTCTTCTTGAACGAGCAGCACGACAGTGTGATCGATCCACACAAGAAGCTCTAAATAAGACCTCCAGTCG
This sequence comes from Thinopyrum elongatum, assembly GCA_011799875.1. Classification (NCBI taxonomy): domain Eukaryota; kingdom Viridiplantae; phylum Streptophyta; class Magnoliopsida; order Poales; family Poaceae; genus Thinopyrum; species Thinopyrum elongatum. The sequence goes on along the minus strand of CM022297.1, from coordinate 206,430,862 downwards.
TGCCACGTGGCTTCATGGGTCCCCGCCACATCATATTATTCATACTACGTTGACTGAAAAAAAAGATAAATCACCCAAAACAAGATCTTGCCGTTTTTTGTTCCTACGATGTTGTGCCGTGCACGTACCTAGTTGTATAGTGGTAGTAGTATTACAAACTTCATAGTAGGAGTAGTACAGAGTGCTCCTACTCTATCAACGAGTCCCATCTGACACCAAATTTCTTGGCTTCCATGCTACAGCTAGATCTTCCCCTCCTCGTTTCTGTTTTCCAATGCGGCGGGCGGGGTGCGGTTTGCCGATAGTTGGTTTGCTCAACTGCGGTCCCACAGGAAAGTGAAAATGCCAGGCAACATGCCTTCCCTAGCTATGTGGCGTGCCGGACGGGTCATGGAGTACTCCAGATTCCCGGGCGTGTGGGGGTGCGACGCGAACGCGGCAGGCCTTTTCCTTTTACTAGCAATGTGCCCGTGCGTTGCAACGGATCCAAAGTAGAATAATACTTGTTCGCAAACTTGAAAGAAAACACTCTTGTTTTGATATACATATATACCACTAAAAATATATTACATTTCACTCAAAATATATGTCTCACGCTGTTTTGATGAGGTGCGGGAGGGATGTGGTTGCTTTCAAGATAATAAGGGGTTTTCTGCAAATTGGAGCAGAGAAGTGGGATATTGTTGCAAAAATGCCACAACTTACCTCACAGCAGTTAGATGCAGATCTAATGGTCAAAAATGACGGATGGCAGACACACCATCATCACCAACTGAGTCTTTTATAGAAGTAGAGAAACATGTATAAAGTGTAACATTTGGTTCTTCTCCTTGGCACGATCGATAGATAGAAATAACGATTGGAAATGCTAGGGCGGGGCTTTTCCCGCCAGATAATAAGCAGGGTAGTAGCTAGGTTAGCACATCGTCTGTTTGGTCACATGCAGTCCCACATGTTGTAGTGATATAAAGCCTAGCCAATGCGCATTGATCGGGGGGCGGAACGACAGTGTGGTATGCGACGGGGAAGAGACATGCTTCATGTACGTGTTCCAGTTTCTCGTTTTGAACTTGCAAACATGACAGGCGTGCTGCACGAGTAGTTTTGAATTTATAAGTTCGGTCTCAGTTTTTGAATTTAGGAGTAGTTCGTAGGTCGGGTCAAGCATCGAACATAAATTACGAAGTTGATGGAAAAGGTAAGCACAACTTATATATTGACGAATGGAGTACTAGTTATAGTGATGCATATAATTGCCTCCAAATGTGAGCAAAGGGATCGCACATGTCTTTATTGACTGGAACGAGAATGAAATAGCGCAATAAGAATTAATGCCATGATGATGCGATCGCGGTGGTGGTTACAGGAGGCAAGAAGAAAGATGCATCCATCAATGTACGACCTCCTCCTCCTCGACTCAGTGCGCCGGGCCACCGACCGGCGGCTTAGGAGCGGCGGCTTTTGTGGCGAGGTCAAGGTGCTTCTCAACAAAGGCGTCCAAGGCTTCTAGCCGGTTGATGAAGGCCAATGTTGTAGCGTCCTCACCGGCCTTGTAGATACCTATGTACACGACTTCCTCATACATGTGGATGTGTAGGTCGACAAATTCTTGCAGGGCGAGGTGCCTCGCGGCGAGCACGACCTCCAGGTGGACATTCTTTGTTGCGTCGGTGGGCAGTCGCAAGGCCACCAGTGCTTGAAAGAGGTTCTTGCCATGGAGGCCGATTAGGGTGGTAGGCAATGAGGAGCCCGGGCGCACGGGCTGGAGGAGTATGGCGATGTCGTCCGTGAGCTTCTTGACGACGATGAACTTGTTGATGGTGCCAATGATCATCTTGTCCAACTGAGAGTCGTAGCTGGCGTCGACGATGGCCATGAACCAATCGGTCGCCAACACCCTCTGGAGACGATCCTCAGTGCCATGTCGCAGGCCAGCATCGTGGACCATCTGGCACAGCCGCTGCTGCTCGCGCGCATCGCCGCTATGGGTCTGGAGTGAGCACTTTTGCGCTTAGTGTAGGTGCTTACGTGCGTACGATGTGGTAGATGCATTGGAATGGAGGGGCGCCTTTATATGAGTGCAAACTACGTTGCATTCACATCGTGCTGCCTCTTTTCCCTCAGCACGCTAATTAAAGGAGGATGCCTCATTGGCCATTCAAAATTTCGGGAACCGCTACCCTCTCCCTTGTCTGCATTAAAGTCGTATCGGGAACTGTCCTGGTTTACTCAATATATTTTTACCGTCCTGGTTTACTAGTAGCTGTCAAATCGAATAGTACTGCGCCGCCCGCTACATGCCCGGCTGAACATGCCTCCTCGCCTCCATCAAACACCTCCGTTAAACCCGCATGCAAACCGAGAAACCTACCCCGGCCACACGTCAGTTCATGAGCAGGCCGGAATTAAACGCAACGCCGGCCGAGCTCCTCCCGTCCGCCCTCAGTTTAAACAAGGCCAGACGCCGGCCAAGTTCCTACCATCCGCCCTCTGTTTAAACGAGTCCAAACAACAGGCAAGAATCGCACCCCTCCGCCGCTCCCCCATCTCCTCCTTCACCATTTTCTCCACTCTTCCGATGGCTTCTGAGGAGCCGTTCTCCGGCATACTACCCGAGTCCGATACCTCCCATGTCTGTGGTGGCCGCACCTCCCGTGTCTGTGGTCGCGCCTCCCGTGCCTGCGGCAGCGCCATGCAGGCAGAGACAAAAGCCGGGTGCGTGGAGAGCGACGAGTCGGTGGCCAGCTTCTCCGCGTCCGCCGCCATCATCGAGGAGAAGTAGAACACGGGAGGCCGCCGCCGCTTGGGTCCCATGAAGGCCACCACCGAGGCGACGACTGCGTATACTGGTGGTCTCTTGCGAGGACCTTCGTCGACTCCGCATGTGTCTGCCGGACATGAGGAAGACAAAGGGATCCGCGGGCGGCCATTTAGATTAGGTATTAATTATACCACGAGAGGCGGATTAGCACCGCTTAGTTCATGTAAATGTAATGAAATCCGTCATGATTATATGAAGATCCGGCTTTTTTATACGAAATCCTTCATGGTTATATGAAATCAGTCCATGTTTGCACGAATTTCCGCTAGTTGGTTAGAGTTGTGAAAATGCATGCCGCTGGAGTTGGATGTCGTCCTCCGCGGAAGGAAGCGGGAGGAAATTTGCCGGTTGCCGTAGGAGATGCTCTTATGCTGGAAATAATAGAGTCACATCCAATCCATTTGAGTTAATTGCGTGTATGATTCTCCCTCTATAAAAAGTTAATTGCATGTACAGTGTACAGAAAATTAAAAAGAAACAAATCCATCCTTAATCTTGTATTCTAAGTACTCTGTGGGTTCCACTGTCAGTACAGTAGTGAAAGAACTATATATTTAAAAAATATAAAAATCTAAAGTTTATTAAGACATAATTCGAACTCAGGTCATCGCGTTGTGAGCATCCGGCGCTAACCAGTCCACCAGATGTTCGTTCTGGACGATGCAAGAGATATATCCCTACTCTTATAAAAAATAGAGTTGGTGATGATGGTGTGCCTGCCATCCTGCAATATAGGTCGTCTGATTTATATCTGACGGATAGGAAGGAAACTATGGCATTTTTGCGAAAAGATACCCACACCCCTCTCCACATTTTCAAATAAGGCCTTCCCTCGTTCATCCTTTTCTCCCACAAGATAAACTACTCATACAAATGCATCTTGATGTTCCGTGCAACGCATGGGGGTCTTGCTAGTTTCTTTTAAATAGTTACTGCGATAATTGGGTTGAAGTGATATATTTTATGTCTGCCCCGAATGATCTCAAATTCACTAGTAGTAACAAAGAAAAGGTTGCCTTGTTAATTAACAGAAAACAGGGTGAAAACTATCACATGAGGCCGGTAAAAACAAGACACACTGGGTTCAGCGTCATCGTCACTACAGTTGTGTGACGCCTGGATAATTAAGCTATAGTGAACCTCCGCTAATGATGCCACATCACCTCGGTTACTGTTGATAAACTCGCGTAAGTTCGAAACCCAGTTCAAATTTCAAATTTAAAATAAAGGCAAACAATAAAAGTTTTCAAATATTAAAACTAAATGTTCGGGTGGAGCCAAATAATGCATAGGTAATTATGGTGGAGAAACCACACTTTTATAAAATGTTTAAATAATCTAAAATGAATAAAACAGTAGCTACAACAATTAAATAAATGCCTTTTGAATTTTATAAAATACTAAACTATTTTGTTCAGGGGTAAAACATTTTGTGACAGTAGTTGGAATTGTAACCCTATTTTAGATGTGGGTTTTACATTTTGTAAATCTATAAACTATTAAAGAAATAAAAGAAAACAGAAAAGAAAGGTAAGAATAAAACAAAACCAAAGAAAAACGAAACCCCCGCTTCCCCCTGGGCCATTCGGCCCAACCGGGCAACCAGGCCAACCCACCCCATCCCCCCTTATCCCCCCGGGCGACCCAAACCCTAACCACCGACACCCCACTTTCCCCCCACTCGCTCTCTCCCTCCCCCTGGATCTGGATCGGGATCGACCCCGATCCCGTCGCCCCCGATGCCCTGCGCCCGCCATTCGCCATCAACCGTCGCCCGAGGTCCCCGTCGGCGCCGCCTCCTCGCCCTCTCCGTCAACGGCCACCTCATCACTGCGCCCAATGCCTCGACCACGCCGTCCCCGTCGCCCACCACTGTCGTCGTTGCCTCCTCATCTCCTCCCCATGGGTCACCCCCGAGCCTCGCCGCCCCGATCCCCTGCAACACTGGTGAGGGCCACACCTCCCCCTCGCTGTCTCACCGGCGCTCGCACCCCACTGTCGCGCCCTCTGGCCTGCTTGCCAGCCGAACCTTGCCGCACCCGCACTCTCCCCCGCTCGCTTGATGCGCGCCTTCTTACCCTGGCCGTTGCTCGCCGGCCGGCGTCCTCCGCCGTCCCCCCCAACCGCTCCGGCTCCCTCTGTTCGCCCCGCGCCGCTGCTCTGCCGCCCCCCCTCGCGGCCTCGCCGCCGCGTCTTGCTGCTCCCCTGCCGCTTCGCCCGGCGCCCTCCTCTGCCCCTGGCCGTGTCGGCACCTACTGGTCACCCCAGCCGGTGCCCGGGACCAGCCTAGCTGGCGCCCACGTGCCCACGGGCTCACGGGGCTCCGCCCCGGCACCCACGCCCGTTATCCCGCGCGCCCATGCCCTCTAGGACCCCGTTGCCTATGACACAGGGGGCCCAACCCTGAGAACGTTTTAAAAAAGAATAAAAATATATAAATACTAATTAGTTAATTAACTTAATTAATCTGTTTAGTTAATTAATTCTGTTTAACTAAGCTAATTGAAATTAGTTAACCTAATCATTTAGTTAAAGCTAATTTACCCTGTTTAATTACTCTGAGACTATGACGAACAGGACCCACGCATCAGTTTGACTGGTCAATGGTCAACTTTGACCGCTGATGTCATGTTGACGTCATGGTGACGCAATAAACATTTTCGAATTAAATTAAGTCTGTTATTTCCAGAAATCGATTAAATCTTTAAAAATTCATATAAAATAATCCGTAACTCGGATGAAAATACTTTGTACATGAAAGTTGCTCAGAACAACGAGACCAATCCGAATACGCAGTCCGGTCGTCTGCCACGCGTCTCTAACATAGCAAACATGCAACCGTCCCCCTCTGGTTCATCTGTTCGAAAATGCCAAACACCGGGGATACTTTCCCGGATGTTTCCCCCCTTCGCCAGTATCGCCTAGTACCACGTTAGGTCATACCTAGCGCCGTTTATTGCCATGTCATGCATCTATTTGCATTGTATTTATTGTTTCTTTGCCCTCTTCTCTCTGTTAGACTTCGAGACTGATGCCGCTGCTGCCCCGATCGACTACGGTGTTGACGACCCCTCCTTCTCAGCAGAGCTTCCAGGCAAGCAAACCCCCCTTGTTCATCCCGATATCGCCTACTCTTTCCCTCTACTGCTTGCATTAGAGTAGTGTAGCTGTTACCACTTTCGGTTAATCCTATTCTGCTGCATAGCCTATCTTTGCTACTACTGTTGACACCTTTACCTGCAATCCTAATGCTTAGTATAGGTTGCTAGAATTACATCAGTGGCCCTACATTCTTGTCCATCTGCCATGCTATACTACTGGGCCTTGATCACTCGGGAGGTGATCACGGGTTTATACTATATACTATTACATACTTATGTTACTTTCAGATATGGGGCTGAAGGGACAGGTGGTTCCACCCAGGTGGTGGTGGGCCTGGGTTCCCGACGGCACCCGAGTGTTACTTTATGGCGGAGGGACAGGGCAGGTTGCGACCACCTAGGAGACAGGTGGGCCTGGTCCCTGGTCGGTGTCCGCAGTTACCTCAAAATAACACACTTAACGAGATCTTGGTATTTGATCTGAGTCTGGCTACGAGCCTATACGCACTAACCAACTACGCGGGAACAGTTATGGGCTCTCGGTGTCGTGGTATCAGCCGAAGCCTCCTAGACGTCAGCGACTGAGCGACGCGCGTCGGGTTGAACAGCGTAAAGCACCCTCCTTTGTAATGGAGGCTGCCAGGTCTACTCACCGGCTGCGTACGCAACGTGTAGGTGTGCAACGGGCGATGGGCCCAGGACCCCTGCGCGCATAGGATTTAGACCGGTGTGCTGACCTCTCTGTTAGGCCTAGGTAGGGTTGCGACATGTTGATCTTCCGAGGTTGGGCATGACCCAGGAAGTGTGTCCGGCCAGAGTAATCAAGCGTATTGGGCAATGTGGTGCACCCCTGCAGAGAAGTTTATCTATTCGAATAGCCGTGTCCCTCGGTAAAAGGACGACCCGGAGTTGTACTTCGACCTTATGACAACTAGAACCGGATACTTAATAAAACACACCCCTTACAAGTTCCAGATACAACCCGATGATCGCTCTCTCACAGGGCGACGAGGAGAGGATCGCCGGGTAGGATTATGCTATGCGATGTTACTTGATGCTGCACTTGCTACTCTCTTCTACATGGTTCAAGATGGAGGCTGCCAGAAGCATAGTCTTCGATAGGCCTAGCTATCCCCCTCTTATTCTGGCATTCTGCAGTTCAGTCCACAGATACTACCCATTTCATTGATACCGATGCATATGTAGTGTAGATCCTTGCTTGCGAGTACTTTGGATGAGTTCTCACGGTTGCTTTGCTACTTCTTTTTCCCCTTTTCCCGGTTATTGCGATCATATGATGGAGTCCAGGAGTCCGAGGATCCTGAAGATTTTTTTACGTGGAGTTCGGCTTTGAGGAGTAGTTAGGAGGTCCCAGGCAGGAGGCCTTGCCTTTTCGATCGTTGCTATTTTGTGCTAGCCTTCTTAAGGCAAACTTGTTTAACTTATGTCTGTACTCAGATATTATTGCTTCCGCTGACTGTTGTGTATTCGGGCTTATGTATTCGAGCCCTCGAGGCCCCTGGCTTGTAATATAAAGCTTGTTTTATTTTAATTTGTGTCTAGAGTAGTGTTGTGATATCTTCCCGTGAGTCCCTGATCTTGATCGTACACATTTGCATGTATGATTAGTGTACGGTCAAATGGGGGGCGTCACAAGTTGGTATCAAAGCTGACTACTTGTAGGAATCCACCTTCCACGCTCCTTGGCCGAAGTCGAGTATAGACATTGCAAAACTTTTACTAACATGGTTGTGTGTCTTACGGGCCAACGTCGCCATTGGGTGGTATTAGGATCTTTTATTCCTCGACCTATACTCTGGGACTCTGATCTCTCTTCTATTCGGGTTAAATAATTTTGCTAACTCCAACTCTATGTTCTCGTAATTACTTCCTCCCGGAGAGCCCCTTCGTTCCCTACGATGGCTTGATTCACCAGAAGATTCTGAAGATGCTCTTCAATGTTTTCTCAAGACCGATGTGCCACCGCCGTTGCAATTTCCCTACCACCAATAAATCCTTATGGATAAATACATACACCTGTTGTTCTTACTTTTATTCCTAGTTGATCTTGTTATTGCAAGATACCCCAAAATTCTCTCTATTGTTCCAAAAATACTTTGTGCCTACTGCCTTGCAGTTCTTTGCCACATGAATACCCGTACGGATAATTCCTCGTACTTACCGAGTATCCGCTCATCCCCAGTTGTTCATGTGTTTCACAAAGGCCTTTGAAATACTATTCGCTCTTCCGAAAATCGTCACCAGCTTACTGCTCTTGAAATTCTTGCTTGCTTGCATTATGGTTAATCCCATAAGTATAGTAATCTCATTGGCGTCCTTTGTCACTATCATTTTGAGTCCATTGATTCAATAATTTTCAAATGCTCGCAATCCTCAATCAGATCCTAGAATTCATCCTTCCGGCTCAGACGCCATTTTAGAACATGAGCTGGTTCTCGACCAATCTATTTGTCGTCGATTGTACACTTAAGTCTATTCAACTTATCCATACTTAATCAGAGCATTTGCTTCTGATCCCTTGATTTGGAAATCATAATTCCTTTGCATTTGAGCTTGAATTAGTTAGTTGTTTCTATAATATGATCTTCTTGCATTCTTTCTTCTTTTGGTTGAGTACCGATGCTCTCATCAGATCCCTAATGGACCACCAGATCCTTTGTTGGATTTTATCCGACAGCGTCCTTCATATTCAATAACCTTGTGAGCCTTTCCTCAGATACATAATACCTTAGGTAAATTGTATCCTATGCTTTCTCAACCATGCTTTGCTTTCGAGCTTGTATAAATTACTCTTGAAGCTTGTGGTATATGTTTCTAAGATACCCTGATGGATTGAACCTATACCTTCCCTAAAACCATATGAACCCGAAAGTTTTCACAAGTCATACCCTTTTGGTGTTTTACCAGATAATTTTCTGCCCTACAACTTCTTCGAAGACGAGAAGTGAATGAAAGGTTAGACATCGAAGAAGTGGGAGTCGACCTTGAACCTTTGTGTTCATGCCCATGGACCCGATGTGGAACTTATCACGGAAGCTTCTTGTAATAATAATGATCCCCTTATTATAAGTTCATCTTGTATCTATGTTGGTCCTTTGCAACCGTGGTTCCGACCATGATTAATCATCTTTGATCCTTTTCTCGGACAAGTTGGAGCAATTGCCTTTCGCAGATCAATTCACTAGTCCAACTTCTATTCTGCGCTACCTTGGAGTATTACCCCCTGGTATCTCGAGGATATCATGCCATTGCACTACATCTTATGAAATTGTGTTGGGGTAATACCTTTCCCTGTCTTAGTCACTCCATGAGTTCTAGGTTGTCGTCAATCGAGAACACCAAATAGTGGATCGAGTCCGCACTACGATTCAACAAGTATTAGAAATCTTCATTGCTTACAAGTTTAATACTCCATAATGTCATTCCTAGCCGGATCGGCTACATCATTATTGTGCTGATTTTAACTTTGCTACCTAGGCCTTATTCCCGGAGCACAACTTTCGACGATGAGTTAAGCCTACGTCGATTTCCTCGTCTTATCGTTCCACCTCGAATAGCTAGTTTGATTCCGAGTTGGTGTCATATCCGTGGACCCAATAATCTTTCGCTGCATGAGTCCTTTTGTTTGATGCACCCATTGTTCGATTGCTTCTTCGTGGAGCCTCTCAACAAAATTTGTCGTGATCATCACCAACATTTTGACTCCTTCCAGGATATTAATCAAATTCATGATGATAAGTAGCATCCTTGTCCCTTGGTAATTTGAGTTGCCATTGACAACATCCTTACCTTCCTTTCATCACAAACTTGTTCATGTTATGGATGCAACTTGCTATCCAAATTGTATTATGTTCTACCTTGAAGTATTACTGTCTTTTATGTCAAGGATGTTGTGAGAATTGCTCCACCTCTTAAGAATTCTTGATATAGTAATACTTCTCGCCATCTCTGTTCATTTCATTGTCACCGTGTTGTTTCTAACCGGAATACCACCAATTGAACCATGATGTGTGAATTCAAAACTTGCAGCAACCTTATTGCTTTGATGTGGATGGACGATATTTTCATTCCAAGTCTTTTGGTTACTGAATCACCATTCTAACATTCTAAGTCTTTTGCACTTTGGTTCAATGTTTAATTGTGGATGTTCTCCTCGAACATATTTCATTATATACTTTGGTGTGTCCAATGCTATCACGTTGTTCACATAATTGTGGATGTCCATCTTTTTGGAAATCTCGATGAATTGTCACTGAGTCCATCAGCCACCTCCTCATCCTCTCCTTGGTTTAATGATGAACTCTTGTTTCGGAACTCGCTTCCATAGTTCATTTCCCGAGAATCTTACAATGTTATCTCGTCAATTTGTGTTACACCTTTTCTTCTCAGGCATCCTTAGTCTGAGGTATCCTGACACCAATCAGATCTGAATCTCGATCAGATATGATGGTTGGAACATATTTCCAAGAGTTATAATGTTGGTCTTTATATGACCTGGTAATGTGATGTCATGCCTAACACACCTGGCCGGAGGACCTATTGTTATAGTTTCCTTATTAGCAACGTTATCCATTCTTCCATGAGGAAATTGTAAGACATATTCTAGGAGTGTTCCTGATGGATCCTTTGTGTATCCAATGTCTGACCTTTGCTTTAAGACCATGTCGATGCTATCTCGAAGCATGTCTGTGGTACTTCGATTTTCAATAAGAACATTTGAAGCTCAATGCTAAAATTTCCTTATCAATTATCCAAACACCATTGTATGGGTAATGCCATGAAATTTCTCTCCCCTCATTTAAAGGGTTTTCTACTTTATATCCTGTCATGGTTATCATGCTCTGCTTGTCCTTGGGAAGGATATACCCCTGAAATATGTGTTTAAACATATTTTTCTGTCCATTGTTCTGTTTAATCTAATAATCATATTTTCCTTTCCATTGTTTGGTTTAACCTTTCCTGTGATCTATATGATCTAAGAAGTTATCTCCTGCTTATGTAAGCACCTCGGTGTACAATTCTGTCAGCAAAACCCTGTTACTATTGTTGATGACAATCCGGTAGCCACCGATGGACGAGAACCTTGCCTATTGGTCCGCCTCGTTCAACGAGTAGGAAAATAGTTCTCTTCGTCCCTCGCCCTTGGTACCGATGTTGACGCCAACATAACTGACCGGCTTTCCTCTGACCTGCCTTGCTATCATGATCGTGCATGATGACAACGCCCTCCCTAATTTTTTTTACCCACAAGGTGGGCCCATAACCCACAGTTCCACAGGATCGAAACCTGACTCTCCTGTACATCCTCGATTCCGAAATATCCTTTGCACGTGGCTTTGTATGTAATTCACGAGTTAATTTTCTTACCATGTTTCATTCCGGTATCAGATGCAACATTATTATCCATTGCTCTGAAACCCTTCTTCACCTATTTTAGGCATCAGTTGGATGCCTGCCTGGTTGTATGTTTCCTGGTGCTTCTAAAATCTCCTTCCCTGAGATAATTACCGGATGCCACTCCTTCCATACATCCGTCCTTATAGCTTCCCCCTTCTACCCTACTTGTAAGTACGATGGAGTTCCCGAAGAAAGGATGACGACTTCATCATTATGACCTGAAGCAGAGAAATGAAGACATCAACATAGTGGATCGACCTTGTTGAGAAGAGCAACCAAGACCGAGAAGAATCGTTAGAAATTCGAAACCTAGTCTTTCCCCCTGACTCCACCCCCTTAAATCTCGGGATGAGATTTCTTGTAGTGTAGGAGAATTGTGACGCCCGGATAATTAAGCTACAGTGAACCTGCGCTAATGATGCCACATCACCTCGGTTACTTTTGATAAACTCGCATAAGTTCAAAACCAAGTTCAAATTTCAAATTTAAAATAAAGGCAAACAATAAAAGTTTTCAAATATTAAAACTAAATGTCCGGGTGGAGCCAAATAATTCATAGGTAATTATGGTGGAGAAACCACACTTTTATAAAATGTTTAAATAATCTAAAATGAATAAAACAGTAGCTAAAATAATTAAATAAATGCCTTTTGAATTTTATAAAATACTAAACTATTTTGTTCAGGGGTAAAACTTTTTGTGACAGTAGTTGGAATTGTAACCCTATTTTAGATGTGGGTTTTACATTTTGTAAATCTATAAACTATTAAAGAAATAAAAGAAAATAGAAAAGAAAGGTAAGAATAAAACAAAACAAAACAAAAACCAAACCCCCGCTTCCCCCTGGGCCATTCGGCCCAACCGGGCATCCAGGCCACCAGGCCAGCCCACCCCATCCCCCCATATCCCCCCGGGCGACCCAAACCCTAACCACCGACACCCCACTTTCCCCCCCACTCGCTCTCTCCCTCCCCCTCGATCTGGATCGGGATTGACCACGATCCCGTCGCCCCCGACGCCCTGCGCCCGCGCTTCGCCGTCCACCGTCGCCCGAGGTCCCCGTCGGCGCCGCCTCCTCGCCCTCTCCATCAATGGCCACCTCATCGCTGCGCCCGATGCCTCGACCACACCGTCCCCGTCGCCCACCGCTGTCGCCGTTGCCTCCTCATCTCCTCCCCACGGGTCACCCCCCGAGCCTCGCCGCCCCGATCACCTGCAACGCTGGTGAGGGCCACGCCTCCCCCACGGTGTCTCGCCAGCGCTCGCACCCCACTGCCGCGCCCGCTGCCCTGCTCGCCAGCCGGACCTTACCGCACCCGCACTCTCCCCCGCTCGCTCGCTGTGCGCACCCACGCCACCACCGCGCGCCCACGCACGCGCTCGCCGCGTCAGGCCTGTGCCCCGACAGCGCACCTTCTTGCCCTGGCCGTGCCAGCTCCTGGCCGCTGCTCGCCGGCCGGCGTCGTCCGCCGTCCTCCCCAACCACTCCGGCTCCCTCTGCTCGCCCCACGCCATTGCTCTACCGCCCCCCTCGTGGCCTCGCCGCGGCGTCCTTCTGCTCCCCTGCCGCTTCGCCCGGCGCCCTTCTCTGCCCCTGGCCCCGTCGGTGCCTACTGGTCGCCCCGGCCGGCGCCCGGGACCAGCCCAGCCGGTGCCCACGCGCCCGCGCGCTCACGGGGCTCCGCCCCGGCACCCACGCCCGTTAGCCCGCGCGCCCATGCCCGCTAGGACCCCCTGCCTATGACACAGGGGGCCCAACCCTGAGAACGTTTAAAAAAGAATAAAAAATATATAATAAAAAATATAAATACTAATTAATTAATTAGTTAATTAACTTAATTAATTTGTTTAGTTAATTAATTCTATTTAACTAAGCTAATTGAAATTAGTTAACCTAATCATTTAGTTAAAGCTAATTAACCCTGTTTAATTACTCCGAGACTATGACGAACAGGACCCACGCGTCAGTTTGACTGGTCAACGGTCAACTTTGACTGCTGACATCATGTTGACATCATGGTGATGCAATAAACATTTTTGAATTAAATTAAATCTGTTATTTCCAGAAATTGATTAAATCTTTAAAAATTCATATAAAATAATCCGTAACTCGGATGAAAATACTTTATACATGAAAGTTGCTCAGAACGACGAGACGAATCCGAATAGGCAGTCCGTTCCTCTGCCACGCGTCTCTAACATAGCGAACATGCAACCGTCCCCCTCTGGTTCATCTGTCCGAAAATGCCAAACACAGGGGATACTTTCCCGGATGTTTCCCCCTTCGCCAGTATTGCCTAGTACCGCGTTAGGTCACACCTAGCGCCGTTTATTGCCAAGTCATGCATCATCATGCATCTGTTTGAATTGTATTTATTGTTTCTTCCCCCTCTTCTCTCCGTTAGACTTTGAGACTGACACCGCTGCTGCCCCGATCGACTACGGTGTTGACGACCCCTCCTTCTCAGCAGAGCTTCCAGACAAGCAAACCCCCCTCTTTTATCCCGATATCGCCTACTCTTTCCCTCTACTGCTTGCATTAGAGTAGTGTAGCTATTACTGCTTTCGGTTAATCCTATTCTGCTGCATAGCCTGTCTTTGCTACTACTGTTGACACCTTTACCTACAATCCTAATGCTTAGTATAGGTTGCTAGAATTACATCAGTGGCCCTACATTCTTGTCCATCTGCCATGCTATACTACTGGGCCGTGATCACTCGGGAGGTGATCATGGGTTTATACTATATACTATTACATACTTATGTTACTTTTGGATATGGGGCTGAAGGGACAGGTGGTTCCACCCAGGTAGTGGTGGGCCTGGGTTCCTCACAGCCCCGAGTGTTACTTTGTGGCGGAGCGACAGGGCAGGTTGCGACCAACTAGGAGACAGGTGGGCCTGGTCCCTGGTCGGTGTCCGCAGTTACCTCAAAATAACACACTTAATGAGATCTTGGTATTTGATCTGAGTCTGGCTACGAGCCTATACGCACTAACCAACTACGCGGGAACAGTTATGGGCTCTCGGCGTCGTGGTATCAGCCGAAGCCTCCTAGACATCAGCGACTGAGCGGCGCGCGCCAGGTTGGACCGCGTAAAGCACCCTCCTTTGTAATGGAGGCTGCCAGGTCTGCTCACCGGCTGCGTACGCAATGTGCAGGTGTGCAACGGGCGATGGGCCCAAGACCCCTGCGCGCACAGGATTTAGACCGGCATGCTGACCTCTTTGTTAGGCCTAGGTAGGGCTACGACGTGTTGATCTTCCGAGGCCGGGCATGACCCAGGAAAGTGTGTCCGGCCAAAGTAATCAAGCATGTTGGCAATGTGGTGCACCCCTACAGGGAAGTTTATCTATTCGAATTGCCGTGTCCCTCGGTAAAAGGACGACTCGGAGTTGTACTTCGACCTTATGACAACTAGAACCGGATACTTAATAAAACACACCCCTTACAAGTTCCAGATACAACCCGGTGATCGCTCTCTCAAAACGCGACGAGGAGAGGATCGCCGGGTAGGATTATGCTACGCGATGTTACTTGATGCTGCACTTACTACTCTCTTCTACATGCTTCAAGATGGAGGCTGCCAGAAGTATAGTCTTCGATATGCCTAGCTATCCCCCTCTTATTCTGGCATTCTGTAGTTCAGTCCACAGATACTACCCATTTCATTGATACCGATGCATATGTAGTGTAGATCCTTGCTTGCGAGTACTTTGGATGAGTACTCACGGTTGCTGTGCTACTTCTTTTTCCCCTTTTCCCGGTTATTGCGATCACATGATGGAGTCTAGGAGCCAGAGGATCCCGAGGATTTTTCTACGTGGAGTTCGGCTTCGAGGAGTAGTTAGGAGGTCCCAGGCAGGAGGCCTTGCCTTTTCGATCGTTGCTACTTTTGTGCTAGCCTTCTTAAGGCAAACTTGTTTAACTTATGTCTGTACTCAGATATTATTGCTTCCGCTGACTCTTGTGTATTTGGGCTTATGTATTCGAGCCCTCGAGGCCCCTGGCTTGTAATATAAAGCTTGTTTTATTTTAATTTGTGTCTAGAGTTGTGTTGTGATATCTTCCCATGAGTCCCTGATCTTGATCGTACACATTTGCTTGTATGATTAGTGACATTCAAATCGGGGGCATCACAAGTTGTGCGTGTGCGAGAAATCTACATATCAAGGGGGGCTATGGAGAGAAAGACGTATCGAGTGTGTGTGAGTGAGCCACAGAGACACAACTAGCGAGTGTGTGTGTGTGTGCGTGTGTGTTTGAGAGAGAAGCCAATTCATAGATTAAGATCAAGATCGAGGTGTGTGTGTGTGTGTTTGAGAGAGAAGCCAATTCATAGATTAAGATCAAGATCGAAGTGTCACCCTTCTGCTATCATTGTTGGGGGGTGGGGAGGGGGGAGGGAGGGAAATATGTATCGAGAGTGTGCGCGCGGTAGGCACAAAGGCACAACTAGCGAGTGTGTGTGTGTGTGTGTGTGTGTTTGAGAGAGAAGCCTGTATATAGATTAGTATCAAGATCGAGGTGTCACCCTACTCGTTCGGTGTCGGGAAGTGTGTGTGTGTGTGTGTGTGTTTGAGAGAGAACCATTAGATAGATTAGTATCAAGATCGAGGTGTCACCCTACTCCTTCGGTGTCGGGAAGTGTGTGTGTGGGGGGGTGCCAGTGACACTTAGATATAGGGAGAAGGAGTTTGTGTGATACATATCTATATTAATCATAGGTAGATAGCATGTGTGCGAGGCATGCTTAAAGCATCACGAAGATAAACAAGCGGTGTGCATCCAAGTGCCGGAAAAAAATGAAGAGAGAAACAATGTGTGTGTGCGCGCACGCGTGTGTGTGTGTGAGCGAAATCTCAAAACAAAAGGTGCTCTGCTGGAATCCCATTGTATGTATTCATATGGTTCCGGGACTCGAGTTAACCTTACGCATATGTGTGCGAGACATAGTTATACTTTGAGACATTAGTGGTGGTGGGTGGGCGGAATTAAAGGGGTGGGCATGTTCGATAGAGAGAGCGTATGTATTTTTGTGTGAGAGACTTATAGGACGGGGTTGAAAGATGAATTCTAACCTTGACAGAGGGAGAGAAATACACGAAGTCCGCGTGTGTGATTCCGATGCCCACGGAGAAATGAGATATGTATGCGTGTGAGAGAGATTGCACAATTCATTCATGTATCACTATCTAGCAATCGTGGACGTGCATCGCTTGAACATAATCAATATCTACTTCATATCGTGGCCAACGATATAATATCGATTCAACGCTCCAAAGATTGGACACTCACATGTCGCATTTTTTTTCAAATAGTCTTTTTCAATTGTGCATGCCAAAGTTATAGTGATGGTTCTTCAAACAACCACTGTAGTTATCATGTACATGCACCATTGTTAGTTTTGGATTCAAATTCACTAGTCTTGGATGATTTAAGGTTCTGTTATGAAGTAATATATGTAATATTCATATATGAATTCAACGGGTACGCAATTTATGAAATGGAGGCCATGTAATCATATGAGGTAACACTTTTAAGTAGCGGACTACAATATCCGTTTCTTTTATCCATTTGTTACTGTGCAATATAATTAAAATTAACACGACAATGCATTGTGTTTAAAATAAATAACCAATGTCACTAAATTATATATTTACACGAGAAATACATAGGCTGAGCGTTTGACCTGTTTTTTTGTGAATGCGCCTCTACACCCGTACGATTGGCCGCGCCCGTGTGAACGTCCAAGTTATCGGTGCATCATCCCGAGTTATTGTATTTTTTTCTGGGGTGGACTTGATACCAGTTATTAACTGCTGACGTGTGCCCCGTGTACACAGTCTCGCATGACCTTCCCACTAGCACTGTCCAAAATTTGTTGAAACTGGATACGAACAATCCTGCGGGTTGCAAAATCTCCCGCTTCCTTCTAAAATTTCTGCCACCTAGTCTTTAGCATGCGAAATTCCCCTTATGTCCTTGGTGCATGGAGAACAATAGTTACAATATGGCCCTCATTTACATAATAGGTCAGGTTGCTTTGGTAACTTCCGGTTCCCCCCACCACACGGCACCCCCATTTCCTCTCCCCCTCCCGCAAAAACGACTACTCCACAGCACCAGAGCATCTTACATCACGCCGTCCGTACTTCATCGTCATTTCTACCCCTTCCCTCTCGAAACCCTAGACTGCTCATCCACCGGCGTACCAGAGCCCATTTACTGCCAGCGTCATCCACCTCGTCGGATCTGCTTCTGTGGCCGCATCTACCCCTCCCACCTCCCCTAGAAACAAGTAGACTGCTCATCCACCACTGTACCATAGCCCATTCAGTGCCGGCCTTGTCCACGGCGCCGGATCTTCTTCGTCGGTACTCTCATCAACCGCAGCGGATCTGCAGCGGCTCCTTCGTACTTCCCACCGAAGACGCTTCGTCCACACCCCCAGAGCTGCCCCA
Source organism: Thinopyrum elongatum (assembly GCA_011799875.1). NCBI lineage: Eukaryota > Viridiplantae > Streptophyta > Magnoliopsida > Poales > Poaceae > Thinopyrum > Thinopyrum elongatum. The sequence goes on along the minus strand of CM022297.1, from coordinate 206,413,058 downwards.
CTGACGCCCCCGTCGACGACCTCTGATCCTCTTCGCCGAAACCTTCCTCGACCCTACCAGAGCCGCTTCGCTGACACCATCCTCAACCCTACCGGAGTAGCTTCGCCTATATCATTCTCAACCCTATCGGGGCCGCTTTGCCAACGCCCAAGTCCACGGCCACAGATCCGCATCATCGACACCATCCTGAACCCAACCACCGGAGCAGCTTCACTGACGCCCTCGTCTACGGCCTCAGATCTGCTTTGCCCACACCGTAGTCCACCCTACCGGAGCCGCTCCACAAACACCCTACTCCACGGTTCTAGATCTCCTTACCAGACCCCGACAGCCAGCACAGCGTCATCACCCTTGACGTTTCTAACCTGATTCCCATTGTCTGGCAAGATGCCAAGCACCCGCCTCGGCCTAGGTACTTGTCACCTTTAATCCCGTCCAGCATCACCTTCCCGATGTACTTCAAATATACTAATAGGTCGCTGTTACATGTTATGCAGCTGGCAAGAACTACAAGGACGATGTTTCTTCTGGATCTAACAGCTTGGCCAACCAAGATCCTGGACAGAGGCATTGCTATGATCTTGTAAGTGTGTCTCTCTCTTGTATTGTTGTGTGCCTGCCAGCGTGCTTTGCTAGGATTTTTGACCAGTAATCCCTTTGTGCAGACAATGATTTCCACTACTGGCTGCTAAATTAGAGATGTAGATGTCATACATGATACTCCCTCCATTCCTAAATATAAGTATTTCTAGAGATTCCACTATAGACTACATATAGATCAAAATGAGTGAATCTACACTCGAAAATGCAAGTATATACATCTGTATGTGGTCCATAGTGGAATCTCTACAAAGACATATATTTAGGAACAGAGGTAGTACATTACACAAAATCGTAGGTGGCATGTAGGAATTCTAGTGCACTACATTAGGCTCCCTTAGAGTGCCTACTAGTCCAGTACACAGAGTCATGGCTAGTTTATGCTACGCACACAATCGTTAATTGGTGGTTTAAATATGCGCAAGGGATAGGCAATGTATTATCATGTAGAGATATCTCAAATTAGCCGTGTCAACTTGCAGATGGGGTGCCACAATGAAAAAGTACAAGATTTCTTAGTACAAGATGTATGTGGCAATTTCATGGAACATCGCAAAAAAAGGAGAGGTAGCGGTGAGCCTATACAGTGTGCTATGGTAGGTTACTCCATTGCAATCATCGTGAAATGTTATTTGTATGTCAGTGATGTCGGCCAGGGTTCTTAGGGACAGTTATTTCGAGTTATCCTAAGAAAATAAGGACCTTTGAATATAAGTTCCAGATAATAAGCCAACCAGTTCTTTTCATTGCCTGCCTTTTCTTCTTATCTGCGGTATAATCAGTGAAAAGTCTAGATTGCATTATATTTTGTCATTTTGTTGCCCATATGAAAATTAATTTGACTTGCAAACATCACAAATTGAATCCAGTGTAGTAATTAATATGATAGGAAAATAGACCATCAATATTTGTTCAAAATGCAAATACAAAGATACCATCTACTTGGCACAATCTACTTTGGTCAATGTCTTCCATAGAGAGCCCATTACCTAATTTAAATGAAGAATGCATTGCCTAAATTTAAATGAAGAACCATTATTTATCAAAATTTGATTGTCCACGTGGCTGGTTATTATCACATAGCAGCACCACCTGAAAGCATCATATAGCAGCAGCAACAGCTCATAGCAACTCATCATACAGCAGCAGCAGCTAGCAATTCATCATATACCAGCAGCAGCTCATAGCAATTCATCATATAGCAGCAGCAGGAGCAGCTCATAGCAATTCATCGTATATTAGCAGTAGGAGCAGCTTATAGAAACTCATCATATAGCAGCAGTAGCAACTCATAGAAATTCATCATATAGCAGCAGCAGCTCATAGCAATTCATCATATAGCAGCAGCAGGAGCAGCTCATAGCAATGCATCATATAGTAGCAGCAGCAGCAGCTCATAGAAATTCATCGTATAGCGGATCAAAATGAAAATTTGGCAAAAAAATCAGAGGAGATCCTCACCTTGTTGGATGAGCTCATCCTTCAACAGCACCTCAAGGCCATGGCCTGGGAGGAGGAGAGGGGGAATGAGGTGCCTTCTGTGGGAGTGGGGCATCGACCGTAGTTGTGCAGCGACCGCCGGAGTAGTGCGTTGGATGGACCATAGCGGAGCAACTGCTGGAGACCATGACAATGAGGGGCGGCACCAGAGGGAGGAGCAGCCGGGGAGATTTGGCCCTACCCGCTGGCCATGTAGCCTAGCTGGACAAAGCATCGTCGAGGAGCAGGCCAGATGGGACCAGTGGCGGCGGCTCGCTGGAGGAACCCTAGCGCTGCAGGCAGGGGATTGAGGTAGAGGGAAAGGGGAGAGGAGATGCAAGCAGGCAGGGCAATGAACACTTGCGTGTTTGTTTTTACTTGAGGGTCAGGTGTGATGTGGGTGTGAGCAGTGTAATATAGGCAGACAACAGAGTCATTTCACTGTTCCTCTTCCCTTCAATTTTTAGTGAGCTTCTACCCGAAGCACCCCCCCCCCCCAAAGCGAGATAAGTTAAGCCCAAGCCCATAACTCAAAAATGAGTTCTTTACATCTTTTATGGCTTATTTTGACAATAAGCTCTAAAAAAGTGGAATAGAACTAGCCCTTAACCTGCAATTCAATTGTGCGTGCAATGATGAATCACTCCTGCCTGCTATAGTGTAGATTTAGGCATCATACATGGCATAACCTAATATATGTGCATTTCATTATAGAATCTGAAATGGAATAATTAGATGTATGCCCCTAGTTGTGTCCCACTTGACTGTTTTACCCCTAATTTCCAAAAGTCATCAGTTCTGTCCAAGTCGCTTCGCTCCTCTTATGCTTTTGCCCTTTGACCGTTTGACCGTCAGTTTGAAAAAGTCATAACTAATTCATACTAAATCAGAAAAATGCAAATAAGATACCAAAATGTTCGGAAAAACATCACCTATATGTCAGTGTCATTTGCATTCCTGAAAGAAGTGTTGGAAAGTGCCCATCTGAGTTCTACCTCTTATGATACCACCATGAATAGTAAAATCTAAAAAAATTCAAAAACAAATTTGGTGGCAAAGAATGACAAATGTTTTAGTGTCTACCAAGTTTCATCAGGGAATGACATTCGTGGTCGTCGTGGCAAAAAAAAAATCAGGGCTCCAAAATAGATTATTTTTTTGCCACGACTTCCACGAATGTCGTTCCTTGATGAAACTTGGCAAGCACTTAAAACATTTGTCATGCTTTGCCACCAATTTTTTTTGAATTTTTTGTTTTTTTAGATTTTACTATTCATGGTGGTATCATAAGAGCTAAAACTCGGATGGGCACTTTCCAACACTTTTTTCATGAATGCAAATGACACTGACATATAGGTGATATTTTTCCGAACATTTTGGTATCTTATTTGTATTTTTCTGACTTAGTATGAATTAGTTATGAATTTTTTAAACTGGCGGTCAAATGGTCAAAGGGCAAAAGCATAAGAGGAGCGAAGTGACTTGGACAGAACCGGTGACTTTTGGAAATTTGGGGTAAAACAGCCGAGTGGGACACAACTAGGGGCATAAATCTAATTATCCCATCTGAAATATGCTATGTTTATGTTAGTTCATACGTTGCACATGGTGTTTAAATGCCCCTTAAATCTGGTCAGTCAAGTGATAGTCTTTAAGCCTCCTTCTATGCTTCTTTTCTTGATATGTACTTCAGTGTTGTGCAAGATTTCCTCACACATCTGTTCAATTGCTTGTTTGTATCAGCCAACCATTCTAGGACTGTTTGCTTTGATTACTTGTTGTTCTTTACCTAACAGAGCTTGTCAATGATTTAAACACTAAGGGCTGCTGTAGTGGGGGCTTGTATAACTCATAAGTGACATAAAGGTTTGGCTGTACACTAAAGTAGGCTCTCCAAGAGTACCTGGATTCAACCAGTTATGGTAAGTCACTATATTACAATTACAAGGACATCCTATTTGTCTGACATTGTGCTTGCGTAGGGTTTTTCACCTATAACCCAGTCATTGGGCCATTGATTAAAACTCCCTCCGCTCACTACTATACGATGTTCTAACTTTTTTGTAAATCAGATGTATGTAAACACATTTTAATGTGTCTGTTCACTCATTACGAATGTAGTCTACTTTTAAATATCTAAAACATATTATAGTAGTGAACAGTGTGAAACTGCTTCCTGCTATGGTAGAGTTGTCGATATCATAAATGTCATAACCAAACGCGTATTCACATCATTAGCCTCCCAATCATTACTAGCATATTGATTAGATACTAGTCAAGATACTTCGTAGGGGGCAAACAATAACATTACTTGTTCCTTTATATAGTAAATTTAGCTAGGCCATGGATGTTATTGAGGCGTGCATGTATGCATGCTGCCAACTCAACAGTTCAATTGCTTGTTTGTTTCAGGCATAGTTAAATTGCTCTTTTCAATTGCTTTATTTGTCCTCATTTAATGAGATGCCCAAACAATGATGCTTGATGTAGGGTACTTGTATAACTATTAGTTGACATAATTAAAGTCCTTACCATTTAATTACTCTGGTGAAGTGTGCCTGAAGCTTTGAAGTATATTAACCAACTATTACTGCATGAGGCTCATAATCTAGTTCTTCTTGCTGTAGTAGGTTTGTATGAATCCCTCTGCTGTTCGTTATGCTCCCTAAGACTCTTCTGGAACATGGCACACAATGTTCTAGCTAGTTAATTGAGCTACAGAATGGCCAACTACTTGCTTACTTATACGCAAGATATATATATATATAGGGTGGGTCTATTATGATAACACCCCTTAAGAGTCTTATTCTGATAACACCTGGCTTATTCTGCACATCCCCCACCAGATCACCACCGCCCCTCCCCTCCCCGCCTTCTACCACAGCAGCGGCCTGGGAGCGCCGCCGCCCCTCCCCTCCCCGCCTTCTTCCGCGGCAGTGGCCTGGGAGCGATGCCGCCCCTCCCCTCCCCGCTTTCTCCCGCGGCGGCGGCCTGGGAGCACCGCTGCCACTCCCCTCCCAGCATTCTTCCGCGGTGGCGGCAGGCAGCGATGCCGCCCCTCCCCTCGCGGCCTTCTTCCGTGGCGGCGGCCTAGGAGCTCCGCCGCCACTCCCCTCTTGGCCTTCTTCTGCGGCAGCAACCGAACAACGCCTCCCCCGCTCGCATATAAGCCTTCTTCCACAGCAGCAGCTCGATAGTGCCGCTGCCGATCTCCTCCGGGCCTTCTTCCACGGCAATGAGTGGTGCGTCTTCAACTACCTATCCTTCATCAGATGTGGATTGGTGCTACCTCGACATAACACCAATTCGAGGAAGGAGGACCGTGCGCAAGGTTCCTTCATCCACGGTAGCTTCTTGGATTAAGGCTGCAACGACCTTCATAGCAAATCCTCCATCTCCATTCACATTGAGCAACATCCAGAACGCTCATGAACTTCTGAAGGGCAAGTGGACTGCACGGGTGAATGCAAAAGTGGTGCAGAAGGACGAGAAGGGAACTTCCTCATGCAAACACAAGAAAGCATTGCAACACGAGGTAAACAGTACACTTTCCTCATCTGTCTTAGTTTACTTATTCGAAACAAAGCAATACACGCAGTCCAGTATGCCCCCAAAAATGATGCAGCGCGGTTACTTCAGTTCGCCGTGAAAAAAATGCAGTGCAGTTGCTCGGTTATGCAATACGCTTGCTCAGTTATGAAGTACGGTTGTATAGGTTCACTACGGACAACGATGTAGTGCGGTTACTTCAGTTCAATCTGCGGGATGATGCAGTCAGCATGCATTAGTTCACAGTACCCTTTCAAACACATTGCAGTTCATATGATTTAGTTATTTTACCTGACAATGTAGCTCAGCCGTTTTATGCAGGAAATGACATTCAGCAGATACAAAATCCCGCGCATAATTGACAACCCAGGGACCATCAACTTTCGGAAGAGTCAAGCTTCTTCCGGAAGAGACACTGGCTGGGTTACCCCTGAGATTCCTCGAGGATTCTTCACGACAACAAATAGGGTGCAATACTCTCCGGAAGAAGATTTTTTCCAGGAAGAAGAGGTAGTCGAAGATGGCGACGATGTCACCTTCATGTGGGAGGGCACTCACCGACAGGATGATGAAGATGATGACGATGAAGATGAGCCAATAACAGTTCTCAACCTAGAGTACAAGCATGAGTTCACTACATTTGGAGAGCATGTCCGAACAGACAACGATGATGCTGTTGACCATGATGTTGCAGAAGATGATGATTATGATGATGTGTCGCCGCTCCAAAAATTTCAAACCAATCCAGTGAGACATCACCACAACACTGGATTACCACCGCGTCCACCTGCTGCACCACAAAACAGAGCTCAGCGTGCACATGTTGCACCAAAAAACAGAGCACCGAGTGGACCTGCTGCCCAAACTTCAACACTTCGACCACCAAGTCTACCTCGATCAGAAGTCAACGGAAGGTACAAGTCCTCCTCACTATTGCCACCGCGAGATCCTCAACTACACAGATCTGCTATAACCCCACCATGTCCAATACAACCCGGCGAGCTGCAAACGCCATCGGATGAATGACATTACACACATGTAAGTTTATGTCCTGAAAAAATAATAATATTTGTAGTCCATTCAGATAACATTGCAGTGCACACTGATATTTCTTGTGAAGTTTGGCCTAACATATAATACAGTCGATTCTTCTGAAAACTTAGTAACATTAGAGTGCTTTCTTAACTCGTATGCAGTTCTCGTATTTCCACTGAACAGTGCACTTTGTCTCATAGAGCATTGCACTTGATGCAGGATAAAAACATGCTGCTGAACCTCATACATGCTGCTGGAATGAAGTTCACCACGTACGACAATGCATGGGACTTTTACAACACTTATGCAAGATATGCAAGGTTTGGCATACGCAAGAGGGCAAAACACAAGACAAATGCCTACATTGTCTGCTCAAGAGAAGGGACACACAAGTAGACTGTGTCAGATTATGATCGTAAAAATGAGAAGACGTCAAAAAGGATTGGCTGCAAAGCAAGAATTAGAGTCAAAAAGAGGAAGAATGGCAGATTTGTGATAGAAATGGTTGAGCTCAACCACAATCACAAGATGCTAGAAAGCCCCGGGATGCTTTTGCACATGCGCTCGCACAAAAGAGACAATCCTTTGATTGACTAGTTGGTGAAGGACATGCAGCTGGACAACCACACACATGCACAGATGATGTCAACGCTGTCGCGTATGTCCGGTGGTCTGCAGTTCATGGGACATACTAGCCACGACTGGGTCAACAAGTAAGCACGTCACAGAACATATCGCTTGAGCATTCTGTGGGTAATTATTTCCTGTTTGGTAAGATGAGTTTGCATTGCATTTGAAATGCAGGAAACAGAAGTTTGCTAGAGAAGAGTCCCAAGATGACGTCAAGAAACTTCTAGATTTCTTCGAGAAGATGTAGAAGATCAACCCAGAGTTCTTCTATGATTATGATGTCGATGCAGATAATCGTGTAAGAAACGTCTTTTGGGCCAACCAAAGTTGCAAAGGATCGTATGAAGATTTTGGAGACTGCGTTACATTTGACACGACATATAAAACTAACAAATTCCACATGCTGCTGGGTTTCTTCGTGGGAGTGAACCATCATCTACAAAGCACCATATTTGCTGTCGCCCTTGTGCGAGATGAAACAATATCGTCGTTCAAGTGGGTTTTGAAAACATTCTTGAGGTGTATGAACAACAAGCCGCCAATCTACATGCTCATAGGTACAAAAAATGACACATGTATACTTACGTTTGTTTGGTACACTTCTATTTCTTTCGTCATTCTTACACACAAACAACTTAATAAAAAACACTATTTGTGCCTCTCAGACCAATGTTCTTTGATGAAGGCAGCATTAAAACTATCCTCCCAGATGCATTACATAAGTTGTGTCGGTGGCACAACATGAAGAAGTACAAAGACCACCTCGCCTTGCTGTATAAGGCGCATGAGAAACTCAAGGATGAACTCACTGGGGTGCTGAACCACCCACTAATGCCATCAGGATTTGAACGGGCATGGAAGGACCTCATGCCGAAATACAACTTGCAAAATGACGAAGTGATGAATTCGCTATGGGATGACAGGCACGAGTGGATATCAGCTTACTACAAGGAAATTTTCTGTGCTCGGATGACTTCCACGCAGAGAAGCGAGAGCATGAACTGCATATTGAAGAAAAACTTCATCAAAGAGAAGCATGATCTCCATTTGTTTGCTCAACAGGTGGACAAGTGCATTCAGACTAGGAACACCGTCGAGCACGCAGAGACAGTAGGAAATGAAGTAAATAAAATGTCCATAAAAAACTGCTAAATATAACTACAAAAACAAACAATTTTTTCCTTTCCCTGATTCGTAACGATGTATTTCTGATCATGCAGTAAGAGGTAAAGACAACAACCGAGTTTGGGTTCGAAGTTCAGCTATCAAAAGTGTAAACAAGGGCAGTTTTTGTAGATTTCAAAGAAACACTCTACCGCAGCACTGCATTCAGAGCAGAACGGTGCCCTGAGAACCCGACAAAGTGCCTCGTACACCACTACAACAGAACGATGCATTTGATTGGGTAAGGCATAATTTCCAAGTGGTCGCCGATGAACAGAAAGGTGTCTATGAATGTGAGTGCAAACTCTGGACACACACAGGTGCGACTCGCTAGCACAAAAAATCCTAATTTCTGAAAGTCATGCATGAAGCTCACTTACTGAACTTTAAAAGTCCACATGCATGAGTAACTCACAAGACCAAGTGAAGTTTGCTTCCTTAAAATGAACAAATAACAAAAAAACTGTGTTTATTAATTTCATGCAGTTCACTTACAAAACAAAGAAACATGTGTTGTCTACATGCCTCTTTTGCGTCCATGTGGTATGCATGCTTTGTCACCTGAGAGTACTAAAGATTCCTGAGGTGTACATCATGAAAAGATACACCGGGAACGCAAGATCAAATGCAACGTTTGATAGAAGAGACTACGAACAAACAACACCAGATGGAAGTTCGCTATTTTGCCGTTGAAAATTGCTGTCAGAAACAGCAATGGACCTTGCAAATAGAGCGACAAGGTCCGACGCCGGGTGCCACAGAGCGTTGTCTGGTATGAGGGCACTGATCGAGGAAGTTGATGTGCTCAACAAAGAAGAAGAAGAAGCAGCAAAAATAAAACAAGTAGAGAAATCCCAGCTTGATAAGAATACCGAGCAAGTAGAAAATACCGAACACAGCACAACTGCTGCAATAAAAAAACAAACAATTCTTCCACCTCCTGTTTCAAACACGAGAGGAAGGAAGAAAGGGGGCGATGCAACCCAAAAATAGGTTGCATGCAAGGAGAAAAATGATGACAAAAATAGTAAGCCATAGCCTGAGCTGGACAGTGATGGTCAGCCACTGGGAATAAGAAGGTGCAAGACATGTAATGCCATCAGCGGCCATAATTCTAGGACATGTAAAAAAAGACATGAACAAGAAAACCATGGACATGGCGATGCACAACCAAAAAGAGATTCCGCTGACAACACTAAGAAATGTACGAAACCGAGATGTTGCAGCATCTGGAAAAAGAGGAAGAGACACAATTCAAGAACCTGCCCCAAAAGAACAAGATCACAAAACGAGGAAGGCGAAGAATATGGTGATACAACTCAAGAAGAAGTGGATTATGAAGAAGCAAATGAAGAAGAGGAGGAGGAAGAAGAAGAGAGTGAAGAGGACGAAGAACATGAAGAAACAATGCCCACAAGACCACCAAACAAAAGACAGAGAACATAAGCGAATGCTGCTGTACAGAAACAACTGAGAATGACATCGATTACAAAAAACAAGGTAGGAGCGCGAAAGGTTGCAGTTAACAGCGCTGGAAAACAAAAACCGCCATCAACCAGCACACGAGGAGCAAAGAAGGTTGCAGTTCACAGCGCTGGAAAACAAAAACCGCCGTCAACCAGCACGTGAGGGGCTACAAACACAATGGTGCAAAGACAAGAAGCGGCAACACTGCCACGGAAAACAAGACAAAGTGCAACATTAGACGCACTCCAGTCACCACGAAGAAGCAGCAGGTTAACGACCAAATAGATGCAGTTCAGTAAATTAAACATATATATAGCAGTTTGCATATCTGTATGGCTTATGTAGTAGTTTAAATTTTGTGCACACACGAATTTCCCGCTGACTTTGAGTTCTTCCACTAAACCATACGACAGAAATGATGTATAGAGAAAACAATATATATAGCAGTCTGGAGTAAACATTGACGCACTTTGATCCACAAACCCTTTAAAAAATGCAGTTAGCTCATAGACAGCATGAAGTTCTGACTTATAAGCTAGGCGGTTCAGATCACAAAAGTACTCATTACAATCACGTCAAAAGATGAAGCATTCGATACACAAAAGTACTTATTACAATCAACCTCATAACCTTAACGAATCACGTCAAACGTGATTCTAACCATATGATCCTCGAGTTCAAAAAAGTTGAGGACAACAACTTGCTGAGACTTCAGGCCACTCTCAATGACGAATTCCTTCCAGCCATTCTGCAGATACAGCCGCCCATCAACGCCTACACATTACTTAGCTGGTTTTGCGTGTCCATTACCGAGAACAACTTGGAGAATTCCCTTCTTCTTGAGTCAGAGATACCTTACAGCTCGTTGAGGGATTTTCTCCAAAAGATAAAAGAAAGATATGTTAGAGGACGATACCAACAGTACAATTCTCATACTATGCACAGAGCAGCAAAAACCTACACACAGTATAGACGCGAGCTAGATGAAGTGCACAACAGTCCAACAAGAAGTACAGATAAAACACACACACAGTTCACGACCTCTTATACAAGGGATGTACATGCAGAACGATACATGCTAATATGCAGTACGCTTCTAGCTATCATGCAGATCAGGAAAAGTAGTACAGATAAAACGCACACACAGTTCACGAACCTCTTATACAATGGTGGTTCATGCAGTACGGAACATGCTAATATGCAGTACGCTTCTAGCTATCATGCAGATCAGGAAAAGCAGTATAGATAAAACACACATAGTTCACGACCTCTTACACAAGGGATGTACATGTAGTACAGAACACGCTAATATGCGGTACACTTCTAACTATCATGCAGTTCAACAAAGAAGTACAAATAAAATGCACACATAATTCTTAAAAATAGTTGCATGTAGTACACAATAGTCCAACAAGCAGTACAGATAAAATGCACACACAGTTCATGACCTCTTATACAAGGGAGGTATATGCAGTACGGAACATGCTAATATGCAGTTCTTACAAAAGTTGCATGTAGTACACACCGTACACGCGGAAAAATTGTGAAAACTAGTAGTGCTCATCTCATACCTAAGCAGTTCACATATTGTAACCATGTAGTACGAACTCTATATTCATGCAGCATCATAGTACATGCAAAACAAACACGAGCTCCATACACGCAAAGAAAAAAATAAAAACAAGATATAAGAACACCGTGCAGTACACTTCAATAAAACAAGAGAAGTGCGTTCCTAAAGTACTAGAAGTTCATACTAGTATGGAATTATACAAAAAAAGTCACAAAGAAAAAATCAGATCAAACAAAAATTACCATCTTGTAGTGAGTCTCCATGGCTGTGGGCGTAAGCTGATGGACAAAAGGACTTGTGCGGCCAAGGCCACGGTGAAACAGGGCGGAATAGAACACAACGACATTGATATGGTCCAGATCCAATCCCTCCATGAAAACTATGCCATATGCAAGCTGCTCCGCTCGCCCAGCTCGGCACAAGACCTTGCCCCCCCCGGCGAGCACAACGAGCCTACGAGCAAGCTGGGCAATCGTAGTCCGTCGGCACACCACAACCATGGCCGCAATAGGAGAGATTCACGCAGGGGCCTGGAGCCATCGCAACAAAACCTAGAAAATGAAAAGAAATAAAGAAAGGCTGGAAGAAGGAGAGAAGTTGCGGCTAGAGGAGAAATGAACTGCAAAGGAAGTTTAGAAGTTGGCCTAGATATATAGAAGAGGAATGCAAAAGGTCTAGCCATGCAGAAAATAAAAGTAAAAATTAAATGAGAGTTAATGAAACTTGTGTTACCCAGAATGAAGGACAATAAATAAAGGCTTATGTTACCAAAGAAAAAGAAAGACCAAAAAAAAAAGGTGTACTTTGACTACAGCTCCTCCCACCCACTAACCGCAGCTTATTAATATTTATATTTCTAAAAAAGTATAATTTGTAAACCATTGTAAACAAAGATGAAATGCAGTTCACAAGAGTAAAAACTGGCAGTGCACAAGGTGTGTACATGCGGTGAATGCTTAGAAGCACAAGGGATGCACTTTCGTGCAGTACACAACGCATAGACTTAGTGCACGCAGTGCAGTCCATAAAAAATGCGCAATGCAATCCGCAACGTTGATACAAGCAATACAAAATGGTGCATATGAAAAATGCAACTACATGCAGTTCAACAGAAAAAATTGCTTGCAAATACGAAAAGAAAAAAATTAACCGCCCAATTGCAACCAGGCCCCAGCCAGTCTCGTAATAAGTATGCGCCCACAGTTATAGGAAGGCGGGACCGTTTTGATCCATGATGCGTGGGGCCGGGCACACAAGGGCCCACAGGTCAACGAGGAAAGTGCAGCGACCGTCGTGTATAAGCGCCCAATCAATAAACAGAGGAGTTCGAGAGCGTTGCCTCGCCAGGGGATATAAACCGGTCGGGGGCGCTCTCGGCGCGCGAGGTGGGACTAAACATTAGCACATACACACCGCGCACAGCGAACCCGCTGTGTCGGCAGGCCTAATTGGGCCGAATGCGTCTTCGCTCCCCAACATAGGCCCAACACGCGAGAGTGGTTAAAATACCACGGCCCACTGAAATAAAACAGTGACTACAAAAATAAAAAAATAAAAATAAAACAGCAATAAAAATTAAAAAGTTTTTTTGAATGAATTACCACAACAAAAAAATGTGTGTGGGCACTGCCAGAAACTGTAGTTGGCTCTCATAAATAAATACAGGAAACACCAAGTCAACGTACAAATGCAGTCCGCGGCCTACAATAATGCAGTTCGTCTTGTGGAAGCAGGAAGTATTGTTACTTCTGGAATGCAGCCCCCTTTCTAATGTATTGCAGTTCGGTTATAATGAAGAATGCAGCCCTGTCAGATAAGCGAAGCAGTTCGGTACACATACCCACACAACCCTCCACCCCCACTAAAGATGCATCGCCATCATTTATAAAAATAAAGAAAATAAAAAACACTCCATCGAAAAAGCAGTGCGCTTACATCTGTATGAATCTTGATCCGATCTAATAAAGTATACGAAGAATAAAATCAGTTGCATTGCAGTACAATTTATGGACATAGGCAGTTCTATCATGATACCAAAGAAGTGCACTTAGGAAGAAAATTCACCAAAAACACAATCATCACATTTTTGACAGTTGCGTGCATATCTGAAGTTGTTACAAAAAAAGAGGCGATGCCGTTTCGGATTTCCAACGCACTAGCACATCCTCCACACCGCAGAACCTCTCTACAGTTGCCACGTAACTGCAACCACAACCCCACCACGCTACCACCACCCTCCACCACTCCCACGTCCTGTCACAGAGAGCAGAGAGAGCAGAGGAGAGTAGAGGAGAAATCACAACTACTTCGTCCCCCAAAACCCCATTGCCGCTTCTTCTCCCCACTTCCTTTCACTAACCTCTCTCTCCAGAATGAACGCGAGAGAGCAAAGGAGAGCCATGGTGGATGCACCTCTGTACAAGCAGCGCCGCAGGTACACCAAAGAGCTCCACGACATCAAGCTCCATGGCAATCACAAGCTCCATGTCGTTTGCAGAAGCAAGGGTAGAGAAGTGGATAAGATGCTGTCCACGCTCAGGAGGAAGCTCGGCGGAATGCCCGTCAAACTAGTCGGCGTTGATGTCGAGTACATGCACTACGTGAAGCCACAGTGGGCAGCAGTGCTCCAGCTATGCGTAGAACAAGAGTGCCTTGTCTACCACATCTCTGCAGCTAAAGACAGGTGACAAATAATTATCAATCTGCACTCTTGGTTGTCAATATTGATTTTAAATTTTCTTCATCACAAAGACCATTATATAAACTTGGGTTCTCTTTTTTTAAAGCATGGCATAGGAATTCATTGACAATTTTCGGCTGACTCCATGCAACTCATGTGTTCAATTCTTGAATTAGATGATCTAGAATTCCAAACAGTTTGATTTTTTTTACCAAATACAAATTATCTGCTTGAACAATAGAAAACTGCACTATTACTGCCTACTTTCAATCCTGTATGGATTTGGAGGTAAAAAGATCATAGTCCAATCTATCTAAATCATGTATGAATTGCAATTCAAGACAACAAACATGCACAAACATGCATTTCTTTTTGGAATCTATTATGAGATTTACTAGTTATGATGTACAAAGTATTAGCAGATACTCACTGCAACACATTCAAGGATTCATATTGCAGTTCAGTTCAGAAAATCAAAAAAACATTGGGTGGTTCTCAAAAATAACTGGTACTGTCTCACTATATTCAGTGTATACAAACATCTTGCAGGCCAATGGAACTGGACAAATTACTCATGAATAATGAATACACCTTCGTCGGATTCACCATTGAAGGAGACAAAAACAAGCTGCAGCTATCTGGCTTGGAGATCAACTCCGACAACTACATTGATATTCAGGTGGAATGGAGAGACCCATACAAGAAAAAGAAATCTGACTCTTTGGCTGATGTTGCTGGCAGGCTGATCGACGTTCACTAATATGACATGAAGAACAAAATCAACCGCAAGGAAGACCATACTCTGTGGGGCTTTTGCCCACTGCCAGACAAGCTTATCAAGTATGCAACAATAGATGCATTCGCAACCTACGAGTCATGGAGAATCATCTATGATGTCATAATGGGGCTAGACAGGGCAAAGAGAGAAAAAGAAGTGAAGAAGAACAAGGCTGTAATCCCATACAGCAACTAGAAATGAACATGGCTAGGTTTTGCTTATGTCCGTTGCTTCTATTGAATGTTTCTTTGTAAAACAATGTCACTGCCACTAGGTTTTCATTGTTAAGATTGTATTAGAACAAGTATTCAGTTAAGTTTGAAAAATCTGGCGTGTGACACCAAAACATACTACAAGCATACAAACAGATTCAAAAACATCGTTCAACAAAACTGTTCCAACAAATGAAACATATTTCAGTAGACAGTGAATAATGAAGGAAAATGCTGTACACAAGCAAAGTACATGAAGTTCTCTTTTGTCCACCAATGCAGTGCAGAATAATACTATGTGGAGTTTTGACTGCAGCTCCTCCCACCCACTAAACTCAGCTTCATTAATATCTATATCTCTAAAAAATTATAATCCGCAAACCATTATAAACAAAAGGTGAATGCATTTCACAAAAGTAATATCAAGCAGTGCACAAAGTGTATACATGCAGTGAATACTTAGAAGAAGCACAAGAGAAAGTACATGCACTTTCGTGCAGTACACAATGCATAGACTTAGTGCACGCACTGCAGTCCGCAAAAACGCTCAATGCAGTCCGCGATGTTGATACAAGCAGTACAAAATGGTGCATACAAAAACACAACTACATGCAGTTCAAAAGAAAAAATTGCTTGCAAATACGAAAATAAAAAAAATTGACCGCCCAGGTGCAACCAGGCCCCAGCCAGTCTCGTACTAAGTCTGCGCCCACAGTTATAGGCAGCCGAGTCCGTTCTGAGCCACGATGCATGGTGCCAGGCACACAAGGGCCCACAGGTCAGCGAGGAAAGTGCAGCAGGCGTTGTGTATAAGCGCCCAATCAGTAAACAGAGGAGTTCGAGTGCGTTTCCTTACCAGGGCTTATAAACCAGTCGGGGCCGCTCTCGGCGGGCGAGGTGGGACTAAACATTAGCACACACACACCACGCATAGCGAACCAGCCGTACAGCAAAGCAAGGCCTACTTGGGCCGGATGTGACTTACACCCTAACGGGCTCAACACATTCTCACAGCCCAAAACACCAAGCCCCCCGCCCCACAACTAGCACGCATTTGCAGTTCGCAAAAAATGGATGTAGTCCGCCGCCCCAACAAATGCAGTTCAGTAGGATGAAGCAAGATGTGCTCTCAGTTAAGCATTGCAGTTCGCTTTCAACTAAACACTGCTTCAAAATAAGTGCAGACAAAAGTTAGAGGACAACCAAAATAAGTACGTCTTGACACGACGGATATGTTTGATCAGTTAACTCCCATCGTAAAAACGACACTTGGACGGTTGTTTTTTGCAGGCAACCGCGAGCACTGCCAGTCGCCGGTTTCCACGACAAACTGAAACGGCGAGCACACATCCACTACCCCCCCCACTACCACCATGGCGAGCCCGCGTCCAACCGCCTCCTACACGACCGAAACCACACCACAAAAAGCAACCTCCTGCTTCCATTGCCGCTCCATTCCAAAAACACCATTGCCGCTCCATCTCAACTAGTAACTCCACACAACATCTCTCTCTCAAGCCCGCCATCGGTGGAGGAGGGCAATGGCGGAGGAACCATCTGCCAAGCATCCCCGTGGTGAGACGTCCGACCAGACCAGCGAGCTTGACGATGTTCAAGTCCCCGGACAGAAGCACGACTACACCAGGTTCCTCAAGAAGGTTGACATCCACGGCAAGGAGACGCTGGATGTTGTATGTACCAGTAATCTAGATGAAGCCGACAAGATGATCAGCCGGATCAGGAGGAGGGTCGGCGGCTTGTACCCTCGGTACATCGGCGTTGATGTAAAGTATACCAGGGAAGACGAACCTCTGCAAAGGGCAGCAGCTCTGCAGTTATGCGTGGAGGAACTCTGCCTGGTATACCACATCACCGCGGCAACAAAATGGTGAACCATCCTACTCATTCAACCTCTTAAAAATATTTGATGATGCAGTGCGGTTATCAGCCTGAAGCAATGCGTTCGTCTGTCTGATGCAGTTCCCTCCTCGATTTTGGTGTCGCGAATTACTTTATTTCTGTATATGTTATTTTATTCAACAAGGAAAACTTAAACTAGTAGTAAGCAGCAGATAGATCATTAACTCAACTGTAAATACCAAAAGAAAAATAACATGTTGTGCTTGAATTTAATTACTGAACTTCATATACTAGTTTCTGAAATTTATTCATCCATGAATTATACTATATAAGCATGTACATGATGGATTCATCTACAATCAGTCTTCCCCCTTGCAGGCCCAAGGGCCTCCACCCACTCCTGAAGGAGGACAAGTTGTACGCCTTTGCCGGCTTCAGCATTGAAGGTGACAAACATAAGCTGCAGAAATCTGGTTTGGAGATCAACCCGATAAGTACATCAACATCCAGCGCAAATGGAGAGTTCCATTCAAGGAAAGAAAGAGGTTCCACTCTTTGGATGATGTTGCAGGCAGCGTGATCAACCCATTCTACAACAACATGAAGAAAAAGATCGACAAGGAAGAAGACCATAAACTGCGGGGGATGAGCCCACTACCAGATTACCTCATCGAGTACGCATCAATATATGCATACACCACCTACGAGTCATGGAAGAGAATTGAAAACATCAGAGAAGGTCTAGAGAGCACAGAAGAGGCGGAGAAGAATTCTGACAACCCCTACTACGGCTACGAGTGACGACAAAAACATCAAAATCTGGCCTTGTAGTTGCTTGTGCTTGTCCGTTCTATTGTTTCAAGTTCATACTTTGCTTCTGTTAGAATGAACCAGTTTCATAATGTCATGTGTATCAGGTTAAACAAGTTTGCTTATGCCAAGTAATGAAAAAGTTAGGTAGCTTGCTTGCTATTATGTTTATCCAGCAATCATGCCATGTTGAGTAGTAGTTATGTTGAGCACTGACAGGCTAAGCATAATAGGATCAGTACTCCAAAAATGCTAAGTACAGTTTAGTTGACACGTAAGTACTTCCAATACTAAATACTGCAGGAACACTTTAAAAATAACCATAAAATAAAAGGGGGCCTGCCAGCACATTTATATCAAAATAATGCAGTCCACAAAAAAAATTGCGGTTCACCAGCGTAACATGATGCAGCACACTCGTATCATGTCACTGCAGTCCAAGTACGCCAGTGTATGCAATTCAATGAACCGGAGGTGGCAGTTCAGTTCATTTCAGTTCAGTTCATTGTAAAAAAAATAGTTCGGTTCCCTGCATTTCTTAAGTGACTATCAATTTCATGAATTAATCAAGAGCCACACCCCTAAGATAGAGAGTGGGGCGACGGGGTATGACAGAATCGCCTCCGCATGCGATGCCGCGGCACGCCGCATCGTCGCCTGCTCCGGCTCGTTCCAAGCTTGGCCTCGCAGGGGGGAGGGGAGGGGGTCATGACCCCCCTCCCCCCTGCTCGGCCTCGCGCTAACGCATGCAGTGAGCTTGGTTGACAGGCATAGTGCGGCTATTCTGTTTCCAACCCCAAACACGCACGCAACCTAGAGCCACACCCCTAAGATAGATAGTGGGGTGACGGGGTCTGACGGACTCGCCTCCGCATGCGACGCCGCGGCACGCCGCGTCGATGCCTGCTCCGGCTCGTTCCAGGCTCGGCCTCGCAGGGGGGAGGGGAGGGGGGTCACGACCCCCTCTCCCCTGCTCGGCCTCGCGCTAACGCATGCAGTGCGCTTGGTTGACAGACGCAGTGCGGCTATTTTGTTTCCTTCCCCAAACACGCACGCAACCCTAGGCCACACCCCTAAGATAGATAGTGGGGCGACGGGGTTTGACGGACTCGCCTCCGCATGCGATGCCACGGCACGCCGCGTTGTCGCCTGCTTCGGCCCGTTCCAGGCTCGGCCTCACAGGGGGAGGGGAGGGGGTCACGACCCCCTCCCCCCTGGCTCGGCCGCGCGCTAATGCACGTAGTGCGCTTGGTTGACAGGCGCAGTTCGGCTATTCTATTTCCAACCCCAAACACGCACGCAACCCCATAGCCACACCCCTAAGATAGATAGTGTGGCGACGGGGTGTGACGGACTCGCCTCGGCATGCGACGCCATGGCACGCCGTGTCGTCGCCTGCTCCGGCTCGTTCCAGACTCGACCTCGTAGGGGGGAGGGGAGGGGGGCCACAACCCGCCTCCCCCCTGCTCGGCCTCGCGCTAACGCACGCAGTGCGCTTGTTTGACGGACACAGTGCGGCTATTCTGTTTCCAACCCCAAACACGCACGCAACCCTAGGCCACACCCCTAAGATAGATAGTGGGGCGACGAGGTGTGACGGACTCGCCTCCGCATGTGACGTCGCGGCACGCCGCGTCGTCACCTGCTCCGGCTCGTTCCAGGCTCGGCCTCATAGGGGGGAGGGGAGGGGGGGTCACAACCCCCTCCCCTTAGCTCGGCCTCGCGCTAACGCATGGAGTGCGCTTGGTTGACAGGCGCAGTGCGGGTATTCTGTTTCCAACCCCAAACATGCACGCAACCCCATAGCCACACCCCTAAGATAGATAGTGTGGCGAAAGGGTGTGACGGACTCGCCTCCGCATGCGATGCCGCGGCACGCCGCGTCATCGCCTGCTTCGGCTCGTTCCAGACTTAGTCTCGTAGTGGGGAGGGGAGGGGTGATGTAGGGTAGAACTCTAGTGTCCCGATATTTCACGATAGGAGCAGATCCCTCGATGAACACGAGGAGAAAACACAAGGGGAAACACGAGAGAATCACTCAAACCAACAAGATTCGATTACACATGTGCTAGATCCTCGAAACACAAAGAGATACACGATCCAAATCCAACAGAGGACGATACAAGAGGTAACTAGTTCATCTCCGTGAGGAGGCCTTGAGGGGGTCTTCCCATGAGGGGTCTTGAATCCGCTTGGGGTATCTTCTCCGAAGAGGCCATGAACTCCAATGGAGAAGTAACCAAGTGGATGAGCAAAGCTCTCACACATAAAATGAGCTAATCCTTTGCTAACCCTAAAACATGAGGGAGATGGAGTGTATATAGTCTAGGGGGCGAAGGGATACATGGGCTTCGGCCCGTTACTGTGCGCAGACATATGGGGCTGGACGTCCGGGCGTCGGGCCGGATGTCCGGGCCTTCCCGAGACGCCGGATGTCCGGGCTATCGGGCCGGATGTCCAGGCTATCCAGGTGCCATCCTGATGCTCTCTGGAAGGAGGGTGCCGGATTTCTAGGCCAGAGGCCGGATGTCCGGCGGCTCGCTTCGGGCCGGATGTCCGGGCCTCTGGCTGGATGTCCGGGCTGGCGGGGCCGTTCGGGTGCTCTCTAGATAGGTGGACGCCGGATATCCTAGGCTTAGGCTGGATTTTCGGGGCCTGTAGGTCCTTGTCGGCTAGGGCTGCTGCTGGGGAAGATGCTCCAAGGGCCGGATGTCCGGGTCCTGGAGACTTCTCCGGTTCCTTCCGTCATTCCTCCTCATCCGTGAACTTGGGGACTTGTCCGTCTTCACGTGCATCTCTGAGAAGGCCTTCTTGGTACCTGATGATGCACAACATTCTGGACATAGGTAGTAACCATGTCTCGAGTGAATCATGTGGAATCTCACTAAGGAAGGAAGTCACCTCGGTCTCGAGTGCTCTAGCTCGTGCTTGTGTCATTGGTCCTCTTGGCACTTGATGAGATGATGGTAGGTCCATCGGGATGACCATGGGATGCTCCGCATCATCTCCCCCCCTTGGGAAAGATCCGACCTCGGATCGAAATCCTCATCACCATGGTACGGAGAGAGATCTTTGACGTTGAATATGTCGCTCACGAAGTACTTGTCACATGGGATGTCGATCTTGTAAGTGTTGTTGTTGTAGTGTGCAAGCACCTTGAAGGGTCCATCGGCTTGTGGTAGAAGCTTGGACTTGCGTTCGTTGGGGAAGCGGTCTTTGCGAAGGTGTAGCCACACAAGATCTCCAATGTTGAATATCATGGGTTGCTTGTTGATGTTGAGCTTGGTCATGAGGCATTGTACTTGGCGCTCGATGGTGGTCCTTGTATCTTCATGCACCTTCTTGAGATAGTTCACTCGTGCACTCGCGTCCATGTTGATGCGCTCTTGTAGTGGAAGAGGTAGAATGTCCAATGGGGACAACGGGTTGAAACTGTAGACGACCTCAAAGGGGGACTTGCCGGTAGTAGTGTGTCTTGCGCGATTGTAGGCGTACTCGGCGATGGGTAGGCACTCTTCCCACTCCTTGATGTTCCTCTTGATCAACACGTGTAGTAGAGAGGAGAGCGTCTGGTTCGTGACCTCCATTTGGCCGTCGGTGTGTGGATGGTATGCCGACGAGAACAAGAGCTTGATTCCGAGCTTGGTGCATAGGGTCTTCCAAAAGTAGCTGAAGAACTTGATGTCGCGGTCCGAGACAATAGTGTTGGGCACTTCGTGTAGTCGCAAGATTTCCTTACAAAAAAGATTTGCAACATGTGAAGCATCATCTATCTTGTTGCAAGGAATGAAGTGTGCCATCTTGGAGAATCGATCCACAACAACAAACACGAAATCCTTTCCATTCCTAGTTCTAGGCAAACCAAGCACAAAATCCATGCTAATGTCTTCCCATGGGTGATATGGAATTGGAAGGGGCATATAAAGACCATGAGATTGAGCTTTGGACTTAGCTTTGCGACATGTCGAGCATCGGTTGGTGAAGCGTGAAACGTCGCGGAACATCTTGGGCCAAAAATAGTTCTTGGAGAGTGTAGCAAATGTCTTGTCGCGTCCAAAGTGTCCCATTAGTCCACCTCCGTGGGATTCTTTTAAAAGGAGCAAACAAAGAGAAGACTCGGGGGTGCACAATTTGTTAGCTCTCATAAGATAATCATCTTTTATGTAATAGCATTCCCAAGACGTATGCGTCAAACATTTGGCATAAGGAATAGCAAAAGTAGGATCATGCGCATACAAGTCTTTTATGTGCTCAAAACCAATGACATTCAATTCAAGTTTAGTAACAAGCATGCATTTGCGGGAAAGCGCGTCTGCCACAACATTTTCTTTGCCTTTGATGTACTTGATGACATAAGGAAATGACTCAATGAACTCACTCCACTTAGCATGACACTTGTTCAACTTAGTTTGACCCTTAAGGTACTTCAGCGTTTCATGGTCGGTATGAATGACAAATTCATGAGGGCGAAGATAATGTTCCCACTCACGCAAAACTCGCACTAAAGCATATAGCTCTTTGTCATAGATGGGATAATTGAGTTGCGCTCCGGAAAGTTTATCACTAAAGTAAGCTATGGGACGCTTTTCTTGTGTTAACACACCTCCTATGCCATTACCACTAGCATCGTAATGAACTTCAAAAGTTTTGTCAAAGTTGGGTAATGCAAGCATGGGAGCATGAGTAAGCAAATTCTTAAGTTCATTAAATGCGGTATCTTGAGATGGTCCCCAAACAAAGGGTGCATTTTTCTTACTCAAAGCATGTAAAGGGGATGCAATGGTGCTAAAATCCTTAACAAATCTACGGTATAAACCGGCTAAACCAAGGAAACTACACACTTGTTGCAAATTGGTTGGTTGTGGCCAAGTTTTAATAGCATTGATCTTAGATTCATCGACATGCACACCCTTAGAAGAGACTACAAAACCCAAGAAAACAAGTTTATCGAAACCAAAAAGGTATTTGTCCATATTAGCATAAAGGCGCTCTTTTCTAAGAGTTTGTAACACGGTTCTAAGATGGATGACATGATCTTTGAGAGATTTGCTAGAAACAAGAATATCGTCAAAGTACACCACAACAAATACACCAATGTAGGGCCTAAGAACAAAATGCATGACTCGCATGAAAGTACCGGGTGCTTCGGATAAACCATAACAAGCCATTCATATAAGCCAAATTTGGTCTTAAATGCGGTTTTCCATTCGTCACCTTCTTGTATGCGGATTTGGTAATATCCACTTTTAAGGTCAATTTTAGAGAAAATGGTGGCTCCGCTAAGCTCATCTAGCATGTCGTCTAAGCGTGGAATAGGATAGCGATACCTAACGGTGATAGCATTGATAGGACGACAATCAGAACACATGTGAAATGTACCATCTTCCTTGGGAACAAGGATTACCGGTACGGCACAAGGGCTCAAACTTGCTCGCAAGTGGTCGTTGTTGATGAGTTGTTGTACTTGCCTTTGGATCTCCTTGGTTTCCTCGGGGTTGACGCGGTAGGGAGCCTTGTTAGGAAGAGGTGCTCCGGGGATGAGGTCGATGCGTTGTTCGATGCCTCGAAGAGGAGGTAGACGCGGAGGGAGCTCGTCGGGGAATACATCTTAGAATTCCTGCAATAGAGAAGATAACACTAAAGGTAGATTGTGAGAGGTGTTAGTTTTTGGTGCCTCGTCCTTGCACAAGAGGACATAGTGCATAACACTTGATGGGTTCTCACACACTTCTCTCATCTCACTTTTGGTGGCAAATAGAACTAAGTTTTTCTTGTCGCTCATCATGGAGGCATTCGATTTGGGCTTGTGGCGCTCACTCTCTTTATGGTGGTTCACTCTCTCACTATTCTCTCCACGATGGGTGGCTTGCTTGTCGGTGAACACGAGGAGAAAACACGAGGGGAAACACGAGAGAATCACTCAAGCCAACAAGATTTGATTGCACATGTGCTAGATCCTCGAAACACAAAGAGATACACGATCCAAATCCAACAAAGGATGATACAAGAGGTAACTAGTTCATCTCCGTGAGGAGGCCTTGAGGGGGTCTTCCCGTGAGGGGTCTCGAATCCACTTGGGGGATCTTCTCCGAAGAGGCCGTGAACTCCAATGGAGAAGTAACCAAGTGGATAAGCAAAGCTCTCACACATAAAATGAGCTAATCCTTTGCTAACCCTAAAACGTGAGGGAGATGGAGTGTATATAGTCTAGGGGGCAAAGGGATACAGGGGCTTCGGCCCGTTACTGTGCGCAGACAGATGGGGCCGGACGTCCGGGCGTCGGGCCGGATGTCGGGGCCTTCCCGAGATGCCGGATGTCCGGGCTGGCCAGGCGCCGTCCTGATGCTCTCTGGAAGGAGGGTGCTGGATTTTTGGGCCAGAGGCCGGATGTTCGGCGGCTCGCTTCGGGCCGGATGTCCGGGCCTCTGGACGGATGTCCGGGCAGGTGGGGCCGTTCGGGTGCTCTCTGGATAGGTGGACGCCAGATGTCCGGGGCTTAGGCCGGATTTTCGGGGCCTGTAGGTCCTTGTCGGCTGGGGCTGCTGCTGGGGAAGATGCTCCAGGGGCCGGATGTCCTGGTGCTGGAGACTTCTCCGGTTCCTTCCGTCGTTCCCCCTCATCCGTGAACTTGGGGACTTGTCCGTCTTCACGTGCATCTCTGAGAGGGCCTTCTTGGTACCTGATCATGCACAACATTCCGGACTTAGGTAGTAACCATGTCTTGAGTGGATCATGTGGAATATCACTAAGGAAGGAAGTCACCTCGGTCTCGAGAGCTCTAGCACGTGCTCGTGTCATTGGTCCTCTTGGCACTTGATGAGACGATGGTAGGTCCATGGGGATGACCAAGGGATGCTCTGCATCAAGGGGGGTGGGTCATGATCCTCCTCCCCCCTGCTCGGCCTCGCGCTAACGTGCGCAGTGCGCTTGGTTGACAGGCACAGTGCGGCTATTCTGTTTCTAACCCCAAACACGCACGCAACCCAGAGCCACACCCCTAAGACAGATAGTGGGGCGACAGGGTATGACGAACTTGCCTCCGCATGTGACACCGCGGCAAGCGCGTCGTCACCTGCTCCAGCTCGTTCCAGGCTCGGCCTCGCAGGGGGGAGGGGAGGGGGTCACGACCCCCCTCCCCCCTTCTCGGCCTCGCGCTAACGCACGCAGTGTGCTTGGTTGACAGGCGCAGTGCGGCAATTCTATTTCCAACCCCAAACATGCACGCAAACCCAGAGCCACACCCCTAAGATAGATAGTGGGGCGACGGGGTGTGATCGAATCGCCTCCGCGTGCGACGCCGCGGCTGTCGGGGGTTGGATGCGACATATGCCAAGGGATGGCTTATCATGGTGGGAGCTAGTAGAACGTTGCCGGTGCCTGGAAGCGGGATGAGGCGTAGACATGAACGCCGGCGTACTTTACCCAGGTTCGGGGCTCTCCTAGGAGATAACACCCCTAGTCCTGCTCTGCAGGGTCTCCGCATGATCACTAAGGCGCTAGTCAGTACAAGGTGCTCCTTGAGCTGTATGCCAGAGGTAGAAGAGAGCAGGGCTGACTCTCTCCTCACTCTGAATGAGTCTAGGTTTCACAGGTTCGGAACCCTTTGCATGGGTGCCCTGGGGGGTTTATATAGGCCTACCCCCCAGGGGAACAATAGTCATCTGGCCGGTTGTAGGGTCCGGCGGTCAGCGTCTTTGGCCGCCGGCTTCTCTGTCAGCTGCTGGGGCCCGCCGCATGGTGGGCCCCGCTGACTGGTCTGGCTCGGAGCCGACAGGCCGCTCCCGCCACTTGCGGGTCTCATCGGCTGCTTGTTGCTGTAGCCGTAATGCTGATGACGCATGCTTGGTCGGGGGGGCGTGGCTACAGTCCCGCCATCGGGTGGGAGATCACTGTAGCCACATCGTGTCTTTTCTGGTTTAATGGCGCGCGGACTTCGAGGGAGGAGGGGCCGCTTGCTAGAAGTCGGCCTCCCACCGGTCCGACTGGTCAGGCTCTGCCGCCCTCCAGGTTCTCGCTGCCTGGTAGGGCCTACCGCCTGCAGGCCATACCGACAGGCCGTCGTGGGAACAGGGCTTCACCTGATAGGAATGACGTCAAGGGTGGGGTGGCCACAGTGCCACGTCGTGAGGAGATCTCTGCCTGTACGGAGCACTATGGCCGCGCCGTGCCCTGGATATGGGGGAATGGGCTATACTGTAGCCACATCCTGTCTTGTGTTCTTAATTGGGGCGTAGACTTAGAGGGCGTCGTGGGCCGCCTGTTCTAGGAGCCAGCCTCTCTGGAGGCCGCCTGCTAGGAGTCGGCCTGTCTTGGGGCCGTCTTCTGGTGCTTGGCCGTCCTTTGGCAGCCGGCCTTATGAGCCAGCCGGCCACCAGAAGGCGGCGCTTCATCCTTGATGCTTGAGGGGCGCAGCCGGCCCAATGTCTTGAAATGCTCAGGGACCCGGGTTAGGCTACCCGTGGCCCATTACTCCGACAGTAGTCCCCGAAGCTGGTGAGGTGTCGCGGCCGATAAGTCGAGAGGCCTTAGCAGCTTCCTTCTCCGAATGCTCTCGCTGAATGCTTCGTCCGCCTCCTGGTGTGCCGCCTGCTAGGAGTCGGTCGTTACCAGGCGGCTTTGTCTAATAACTTCGAAACGATGAGGCGGGAACCAGGTGGCGGGCTGGTCGAGCCTCTAGGCGCGCCGCCCGCAGCAAGCATGCCACGCGGCGCCAGCTAGCCGGGCCAGCCCGCTAGTCACGCGTGTGACGGGACATGGCAGCAGGCCGGGCCCACAACTACTGGGCCTAGGCGCGCGGGCGGATCCACCGCGGCCAAGGTAGACGGTCGCGATTCTGTGCGGGGTCACTGCGCGCAGTAACCCGTGCGATAACCGCGGGGCCGCGGGGTCATGGGTGCAGTTAATCCCACGATCCCACGCCCCGCCCCCTCGGCTTCGTAGCCTAGGGGCTATAAGTAGGAGGAGGAGTAGGAGCGGCGGAGCACTCGCGCCCTCCTCTCCCTTCGCCATTTTCATCCATCTCCTTTCCTTGCTGCCGCCGTACCTCCGTGCTCCGCCGAGGCGCCGCTGCAGCTCGCCGCCGTCGGTCCCCTTCGCCCCAAGCCTCTTGCTCCGCCGCGGCCCTCGCCTCCGCCGCAGCGCCATTTCTCCGAATAGCTCGGTCCCCATGGCGCGCGAGAAGGGAGGGGACTGGGATGGCTCGGTCGTGATCGAGGACCACCTTGCCTTCCTTCATGCCACACGGCGGCTACCTGGCGCGGGCTTCGTCAAGGTGCGCGTGCCGCCAGAGAGGGAGATTTCGCCGGCGCCGCAAGGAGGCGAGCGGGTCATCTTCCGCTCGCACTTCCTCCGCGGCTTCGGCCTGCGGGTGAGTGGATTCCTCCGTTCCTTCCTCGACTTCTACCATCTTCAGCCGCATCATCTGACGCCCAACACCGTGACGCTGCTGTCCGCCTTCGTCATGATGTGCGAGGGCTATCTTGGCATCCTCCTCACCATCGAGTTGTGGGGAGCATTCTTCTACACCAAACTGGGCACCTCCGCCAGGGAGAAGGCGGCCTAGTGCGGTGCCTTCGTCGCGGTGCGCCGTCCGTCGGGGAAGAATGCCTTCCCCGCCATCAAGCTGTCACAGTCGGTCAAACTGTGGTAGAAATCATACTTTTACGTGGAGAACGTCGACCCGACAATCGACTTCATCAACTTGCTACCCTATGAAGCCGGCCCTCCGGCCGAGCCTCGGGCCAACTGGGGCGACAAGCCGAGACCCTTGTCGGCCAACGCCACCGCCGCCATCAACCGGCTCCGGGTGCTGACGGGCGTAGAAGGCCTCAAGGCGTCCGACCTGCTGGTCGCCTTTGTCGAGCGCCGGGTTCTCCCGCTCCAAGGCCGGCCTCATCTGATCTGTCGGATGAGCGGGCACCGTGACCTGAGCCGGATGTGCACGAGGGACATGCCGACCGCCGAAGTTGCCCGTATGGTGAATGAGATCTCCGACCTCAAGCTGTCGGAAGGGTCCTGGCGGTTCGGCAAGCGGCCATACTCCCGCGCCAACCCGCCGCCTGCTCCGGCGACGGCCGCCGTGGTGGGGCCGGGTGAAGGTTATCAGCCAGACCGGGAAGTGAGCGACGTGGACGACCCTGACTTGGGGGCGGCCGCCCTGGAAGACGACGCCGCGGGCGGCGGCGACGTAGCCGGCGGCTCCGAAGAAGGAGGCGGCCTTGAGACTTGGCCTGACGACGATGACGAGGAGGACGAGCCGCGCCATGCGCGAGGTGCTGACAAGGCGGACGTGGGCCCTTCTGCCGGGCCGGCTGCTCGAGGCGGTACGCGGAAGCGCAAACAAGGCGTCGTCTTGTTCGGTAGCGTGCCGAAGAAGGCCAAGAACCCGACCGCGGCGACTAAGCGGAAGGAGGCCACCGCAAAGGCGACCAAGTTCCTGAAGCTTCCGAAGGTGCCTCCTATGGTGTCAGCGTAAGTGTCTTTTCCTTGTGCTTTCTTTTCTTGTTGGTTCCGTCTGAGCTTCTTTGCTTTATTTTCCTTGACTTAGGGCTCCGCTCTCCCTTGAGAAGTCAGCCACCGCCTCCGTCATCGGGTCGGTGGAGACCTCTACCACCACCCGGTGAATCGACCCAGCAGCCGACCTCCGGGAGGCGCAGGAACGAAACGTGCGGGAGGCGCGCGAGGAGCAGGAAGCCACCCGCATGGAGAAGGCGGAGGCGGACAGGGCGGAAGCCGCCGCGTTGAAGAGGCTGGCGAAGGCTGAAGCCGATGCCGCGGAGAAGAGGCTGGGTGAAGGAGCCGCGCGCTGTCAGGTGCCGCTACTCGTCACTCCCTTGAACTTCGCGCCGCCACCACAAGAGTTTATGGCGCCGACTGGGGGAGCCGGCGTCGAACAGCCGGTCATGTGGAGAGAAGGCGGCGATGTCATCATGCCGGAGGTAGTCGTGCCTCCGTTGCCGCCATCTGGAGGAGCGCGGGACAAACAGCCGGCTACCCCGCCGGTGCCGCCAGCCGGAAACGAGGTAGTGACTGGCCCAATTCCTGAGGCCCGCACACCATCGCGCCGCCGAGGCACGAAGGCGGCCTCGGTGCCGCGACCGCTAGAAGCCGGCGCTGCGAGCTCGTCCGTCCTGGATGCCGAAGCCACCAGCCCCGCGCCCGCCGAGTGGGTGCGTGGAGGCAGGACCGGCGCCTTAAACCAGGCGATCCTAGACGTCCAGGCCAAACTCCGAGCTGAGGCCACCGCTCTTCAATAGTGCAACAGTGCGTTCTTGGATTCGCGAGCGGCCATTCAGGTACGTCCTTTATTTCTTCATCTTTGATCCTTGTATTCTCTCTGTGGGGGCGTGCCAGCGCACCCACTGGGTGTAGCCCCCGAGTTTCGGGCCGGCTGCTGAGCAGGCGGCTCGGAACTTTAATTGGCAAGCTCCGAGTGCTAACTTTATCTGCTATCTTCATTATAGGACTATCATAACCTTCGTGCGATCACCTTCAACTCCAACGTCCGAGAGCTGGACCGGCGTACCGCCGACTTGTCAGAAAGCCGGAGTAAGTCTTCGTTTTCTTTCTCTGCGGGGGCGCGCCAGCGCACCCGCGGGCTGTAGCCCCCAAGATTCGGGCCGACTGCTGAGCAGTCGGGCAGGATCTCCTTGGCAGCCGTACCTCTTTTTTGTTGATGGTTGATATTTTTTCCTTCCTCTGCTCTTGCAGAGGCCAACGCTACTTTGTAGCAGCAGCTGGGTGAGGCCAACACCGCGTTGCGCGCCAAGGAGGCAGAGTGCAACGAGCTGGCCCAAGAGCGTGACCGACTGGCCAAGCAACTGACGGAGCAGGCGGAGCTTCTCCAGAAGGCCCAGAAGGAGGCGGAGGTAAAAGAGTCCAGTCTCCTCGCCGAGTTCGAGACCGAACGCTCCGCCTGGACTGACAGGGAGGCGCTGCTGAAAACCGGTGTCGGCAGGATTGAAGACTTAGTTGATGGTAAGCTTTCTTCTTTTTCTTTCTTTGAGCTGTCGGTTGCCGATCGAGCCGGCGTCTAGCTTCTGACTTCTGATTTCTTTGCTTTCTTCCTGAGCAGACTTCTGTCCTGGCCACTCTGACGCCGCCAACCAGGCTATTGAGGCTTATCGTAGAGAATGGAGAGCGGAAGGCGTGCAGATCGATGCTAACGCCCCCGGACTCTTAGCGAACAGCTCCTCAGCATCCAGGCCCGCCTCCGGCCGGCTCATCGGATGCTGCGCCGTCTTCAGCGTGTCGGGGCCCAAGTGATCTCCGCCCTTTGGCCAGACATGCCGGCTCCGCGCACTCCCAGTTGGACTGCCGACTGGCTGGAGGTGGTGGCCGGCCAACTCGAGGCTTGGAAGGGTTCCTCAGCCCGGGCTGGCGCGCGCCGGGCTTTGGAATTCGTCAAGGCGTGGTACCCTGGATTAAATCTAACCTAGTTGACCATGTTTCGGCAGGAGGCCCAAGAGGAGCTGGTGGCGGTGGAGCGCGATCTTGTCAGACGGGCAGCGGCGATCGCCGAGTACACCAACACCAACATCTTTGTTCCCGAGCTGGCTGAGGACGGTGCCGAGGCACCACCGGAGTGGTTCGGGCTGAACCCGAAGGACGACGAAGACTCGGCCGAGATGATCGACTCCAGCGACGAGGGGGAAGGCGCGGAGGACGGGGAGAGCGAAGAAGATATGCCAGAGGTCGGGGCGGACGACCAGTCTCAGCTTGATCGTGCCTCAAACAACGAGCCGCGCTCGAGTGCGCCGACTGCTGCTGGAGGCGACCAAGCGGAGACTGACCAGCCGTCCACTCCACCAATCGGCACTACCGACTCCGCCAACCAGTCGGACCCCTCTGCTTCTCCCTAGGCCGCCGACTTGTCTTTATTTTTCCTGTTTTATCACTCTCGACAAACTTTGTTAAATTCGCACAATTCCACCCACGGGGTGTATTTCAAACACTGTTGAATGCTGGCCAAGGGCCTATTGACATGCAGATACTCTTCTACATAAGTTGCACTCTTGCCGAGCTCTCACTTTCCTTGCTTTCGGCTCCTTGGCTTTTTTCCTTTGCCGCCCTTCCTTGGCTGCTGTCTTGCCAGCCAAACAGCCGCTCTGCGGACTGCGGCTGGGACAAGTACTTAGCTACTTTCGGGAGAGCAAGTACTTAGCCGACTAGAGCGTTAGTAAGATAAGTAGAAGCCGGCCGCCCGGCTGCTCCGCAGCCGGTCAATGAGGCGGAAGCCGGCCTGAACTATGTGCATGCTTTGGGTCCTTAGCCATTTTTCATGCGGACACCTTTTCTGCCTTTAACCCCTGCCCACCGGACAGTCGCTCTGCGAACTATGGCTTTGGCAGGAGAAAGTTGAGGCGCCAACGCATTACTTGTCCGGCTGCAGGACGTACCACATAGTACAAGGCGGCGAGCCCCCGGGCCGACTGGTCGAACCCGGTGCCAGCAGAATAATGAAATGACACATTTATAGGCGTAATACTCATCATGCAGATAAAAGAGGGTAGCCCCCGAGTTCTTCTCGGGGAACCCGGAGTCTTCGTACTTAATACAAAGGGTAGCGTGGTACATACTGCATCAACTGTAAAATCTTCGAAGGAGGTTTGCGTTCCACGGCCGCTCTGTCTCCTTGCCGGAGTCGTCTCTCTTGCGTGCTCTGGGCTTCTGAGCATCGATCAGGTAGTAGGAGTCTTTGCCCAAAACTTTGCTGATGATGAAGGGGCCTTCCCAAGGTGCCGAGAGCTTGTGCTGGCCGGCTGTTCGCTGGATCAGCCGGAGCACAAGGTCTCCCTCTTGGAAAGATCTTGGCTTGACCTTCCAATTGTAGTATCTGCGTAGATTCTGCAGGTAGATGGCGGACCGGCTGAGTGCCAACAGCCAGCCCTCTTCCAGCAGATCGCCGCCGTCTTCTCGTGCTTCTTTTGCCTCCTCCTCAGTGTACATGGTGACTCGAGGGGAGTCGAATTCTGTGTCCGTCGGGATGATGGCTTCGGCACCGTAGACGAGGAAGAAGGGCGTGAAGCCGGTTGACTTGTTTGGAGTTGTATGCAGGCTCTAGAGGACGGCCGGCAGCTCATCGAGCCAACAACCGGCCGAACGCTCCAGAGGCTCAATCAGTCGGGGCTTGATGCCGGACAAAATGAGGCCATTTGCTCGCTCCACCTGGCCGTTTGACTGCGGATGGGAAACGTACGCTAAGTCCAGTCGGATTCCCTGCGTCGCGCAAAAACGAGCCAAGGCGCCCATGGCGAAGTTTGTGTCGTTGTCGGTGATGATGCTGTGTGGTATGCCATACCGGGTGGTGATGTCTGCGATGAAAGTCACCGCGGTCGGACCATTCAACTTCTTGATTGGTTTGGCTTCTATCCACTTGGTGAACTTGTCCACGGTGACCAGTAGATGAGTCATGCCGCCGCGCGCTGTCTTGAATGGTCCCACCATGTCCAGCCCCCAGACGGCAAAGGGCCAGGCAATGGGGATGGTCTTGAGTGCAGAAGCCGGCGAATGTGGCTTGGAGCAGAACTTCTGACACCCCTTACATTTCTGGACCAAGTCTTTGGCATCTTCTAGAGCAGTTGGCCAGAAAAAACCATGGCGGAAAGCTTTGGCAACAAGTGATCTTGAAGCCGCGTGGTGACCACACTCGCCTTGGTGGATATCTTTGAGGATTGCTTGGCCTTTCTCCGGCTCCACGCAGTGCTGGTACACGCCGGTGACAATACGCCTCACAAGTTCTCTGTTAACAATGGTGTATGCTGCTGCCCGACGTTGCACTTGTCGGGCCGAGATTTCATCAGTCGGCAGCTCCTTGTTCACCAGAAAGTTGAGGACGGGCTGCGCCCATGAAGGTGCTGCTATTTCTTCGACTGCCAGAACTGCTATTTGCATGAGGGCGGTTGGGAGGGGAGGCGGCGGGGTGGAGCCAACGGCGTCTTGCTGTGTTGTTGTAGTCCCCAGGCCGACTGCTGCGGCCCCCGGGCCGGGTTGTGGAGTCCCCGGGCCGGGTGCGACTGCTGCATTCCCCGGGCCGCTTGGTGAAGTCCCCGAGATGGCTACTGCAGCCCCCGGGCCGGGTTGTGGAGTCCCCGGGCTGGGTGCGACTGCTGTAGTCCCCAGGCCGCTTGGTGAAGTCCCCGAGATGGCTGCCTCGGGGGGAGTCGGCACGAAGATGGAGTCTGATTCTGGTGACGGCTAGATAGACGGCTTGAGGAGGCGTTGCAGGGCGACGCCGGCTGGTACTGCTTGCCGGGTGGAGTCGATCCGTGCCAAGGCATCGGCTTGCTCATTGTCGTTTCTCGGCACATGGAGGAACTCGCACCCTTCAAAGTATCCACTGAGTTGCTGGGCGAGGAAGCGGTAGCTTGCCATGTTTGCATCCTTGGCGTCCCAGTCGCCTGACGACTGCTGGACCACTAAGTCGGAGTCACCATAGCACAGGATCCGGCGAATGCCGAGTTCCTTGGCAAGCCGGAGCCCGTGTAAGAGTGCTTCGTACTCGGCCACATTGTTGGAGGCGGCAAAGTGGATTTGCAGCGTGTATCTGAGCTTGTCGTCTTTGGGAGAGGTGAGGACGATGCCGGCTCCCAGACCGGTGCGCATCTTCGAGCCATCGAAGTGCATCCGCCAATGAGTGGAGTCTGGAGCTGGCGGCAGGTACTGGGTCTCGGCCCAGTCGACGAGGAAGTCGGCCAGCGCCTGGGATTTGATGGCGGTGCGAGGTTGGAAGAAGATGGTGTAGGGGGCCAGCTCGATGGCCCACTTGGCCACTCGGCCCGATGCATCTCTGCTGCCTATGATCTCCGCAAGCGGGGCGGTGCAAACAACCGTGATTGGATGCTCTTGGAAGTATGGCTTCAGCTTCTTGGCGGCGAAATGCACGCCATAACACAACTTTTGATAGTGGGGGTAGTTCTGCTTGGAGGCTGACAACACCTCGCTCAAGTAGTACACCGGTCTCTAGACCGGCTGAGTCTTGCCGTCTTCTTTGCGTTCCACAACTATGACTGTGCTGACCACCCGGCTGGTGGCGGCGATGTAGAGCAGCATCGGCTCCTTAGCAGTCGGAGCCGCTAGGACAGGCGGAGTGATCAACACCTTTTTGAGCAGGAGAAAAGCTTCATCTGCCTTGTCATTCCACTCAAAAAAAGTGGTTTTCTTCATAAGCTGGTATAGAGGAAGAGCCTTCTCGCCCAGCTGACTAATGAAACGGCTGATGGATGCCAAGCAGCCGATGAATTTTTGCACATCCAGCAGTCGGGTGGGCACCTCCATCCTCTCGATGGCCTTGATCTTCACAGGATTGCACTCTATGCCGCGCTCTGAGACCAGGAAACCAAGAAGCTGGCCGGCTGGTACTCCAAAGACACATTTCTCTGGGTTGAGCTTGATTTGAAAACGATGCAAGTTTTCAAAGGTTTCCTTAAGGTCCTCTAGCAGGGTGCCACGCTTCTCCGTCTTCACCACGATATCGTCCACATAGACATGGGCGTTCTTGCCGAGTTGCTTGAGGAGACACTTCTGCATGCAACGCTGAAATGTGGTGCCGGCATTCCTCAAGCCGAACATCATGGTCAGGTAGCAGAAGGCTCTGAATGGTGTGATGAAGGCGGTCTTCAGCCTGTCGGCTGGGTTCAGTTTGATCTGGTGGTACCCTGAGTATGCATCCAAAAAACTCAACAGCTCGCATCCGGCTGTGGAGTCTATCACTTGGTCAATTCTTGGCAAAGCAAATGGATCTTTGGGGCAAGCTTTGTTGAGGCTGGTATAATCAATACACATGCGCCACTTCTTATTCTTTTTCAGCACAAGGACTGGGTTGGCTAACCACTCTGGGAAGAATACTTCCATAATGAAGCCCGCTGCTAGAAGCCGGGCTATTTCTTCTCCAATGACTCCTCTCTTTTCTTCCGATAGGCAGCGCAAGGGCTGCCTGACTGGCTTGGCGCCAGGTCGGACATGTAACTTGTGCTCGGCGAAATCCGTCGGAACACCCGGCATGTCTTTAGGAGACCATGCAAAGATGTCCCAATTCTCACGGAGGAAATCGACGAGCTCGCTTTCCTATTTGCTGTCAAGGTTTGCACCAACGACAGCGTACCTCTCCGGGTGCTCCGGGTCCAGGGGTATCTTCTTTGTTTCTTTCGCCGGCTTGAACGAGCCCTCAGCTTCTGACTCCTTAGGTTTTGGCGACATTTCCGGCTGCTTGCCTGCCATTGCCACAACCCGGTCAAGGAGCCTCCTCTCGGCAGCAATCACAAGGGACTCGGCCAGCCGACTGCTGGCAGTGGCACAGGCGACAGACTTCTGGTAGTCACCAGCCACGGTGATGATGCCCTTGGTGCTCGGCATCTTCATCTTGAGATAGGCGTAGTGGGGGACCGCCATGAACTTGGCCAGGGCGGGCCGGCCAAGCAACGCGTGGTAGGGGCTTTCAAGATCAACCACCTCGAACCACATTGGCTCTCGGCGGAAGTGATCCTTCTCTCCGAAAAGGACATCTATTTTGATCTTGCCGATTGGCGAGCAGGACAGGCCAAGCACAATTCCATGGAAGACAGTCCGGCTGGGCTGGAGCTGTTTCTCTTTGATGTCCAACTTCTCCATGATGTCACGGTAGAGGATGTTGATGCTGCTGCCGCCATCTATCAGAACTCGGGAGAAACGAGCGGCCCGCCTCTCCGTAGCGAAGGTGGCATCCAGCACTAGGGCATAAGAACCCGGAGCAGGCATCACCTCCGGGTGGTCAGATCGGCTACAACTGATCGGCCTCTCCGACCAGTGCATGAATTCCAGAGCTTTAGAAGCGACAACGTTCACTTCCCGGCTCTGTTGACGCTGGCTGCGCCTGTCGTCAGTCACGCTGGTGAAGACGACGTAAGCTCCGTGCTCTTCAGGGAACTCGTCTTGGATCGCTCCGACTGGCCGAACCGCCCGCTGCTGGGGCGGCGGAGGCGGCGGGCCAGCAGGTGGAGGAGGCAGGAGTCCGTCACCCTTGGCGATCCTGGTGAGCCAGTGGCACTTCCGAGTGGTGTGGTTGGACGGCTTCGCGCCGCTGTGAAACTTGCAGGGTGCATCGAGAGTTTGCTCGTATGAGAAGGCGGGCAACCAGTTGGGCTTGCCGCCCTTCTGACGCTTGGGAGGAGGCTGCCCTTCCGGCTGCTGGTCTTCGACTATCGCCACCTGCCGGCTTGTAGAAGCCGGTTGTGGCGCCTTGCGCTTGTTGTCGTTTTGCTGCTGCCGCCGACTGGCGTCACCAGCCGGGGTCCGAGGAGCTTGAGGAGCCACTTTGCCAGATGCATCAACTTGAATCTCCGCCTTCATGGAGGAGTCGGCCGTGGCGTACTTGTCCGCTATGATCAGCAACTCGTCGAGGGTGGCCGGCTCATCGCAGAGGAGTTTGTGCTTGAGCAGAGTGCCTTCTCTGCACCCGGCTGTGAAATACTCAATGGCCTGCACCTCGTGCACACCTTCGCAGAAGTTGCGCAGCTCGGCCCAGCGCGTGAGGTAGTCGCGAGTCGACTCGTCGGGGCCTTGGACGCACAAGTAGAGCTGGCGAGGCTTGGGTGGCCTCTTGTACATGCTGGTGAAGTTGCGGTTGAAGGCTTCGGTGAAATTAACCCAGCTGTTGATGCTGCG
Source organism: Thinopyrum elongatum (assembly GCA_011799875.1). Lineage (NCBI taxonomy): Eukaryota > Viridiplantae > Streptophyta > Magnoliopsida > Poales > Poaceae > Thinopyrum > Thinopyrum elongatum. Next base: position 206,376,582 of record CM022297.1, on the reverse strand, counting down.
GGGCTTCAGGCTATTCAGCCATGTCCGGGCGGTGCCTTGGAGCATGAGCGGAACATACTTCACGGCAACGCACTTGTTGCCATTTGCGATGCTGACGGCCGTGGAGTAGTCGACCAGCCAGTCTTCCGGCTTCACGGAGCCGGTGTACTTGGGCGTATCTCTTGGGAGAGTGAACCCTTTGGGGAAGGGCTCGTCACAGATGCGGGGGCCAAAGCAAGGAGGGCCCAGTGCGTCTTCTTCTTCTAGCGCCAGGGACCGGTTGAGGCGGTCGATCCGGTGGCGGGCATCATTCTCCCCGACTCCTTCTCGGCGGCCAAGGCGGTCGCCGAGTGTCGGGTGGTCAACAGGCGGCGGGGAAGCGCGCCTCTCCCTGCGCGGGGGAGGCAGACGACCGTCCCGCCGTTCCACTGCTCATGGCCGGCCATCTTGGTCGCGCTCGATGGAGATGCGGGTGCGGCTGCGGTTTTCAACCGGCTCTGGGTCTCTTCCGTCGCGGGCGCCGTCTGTTGGCGTCCGGGAGGTCGCGCCGTGCTCTCAGCGAGGGGGAAGGTTCCCGGCCTGTAAGCCGGGTTCCATCATGCGGCGGCCGGCTTCTTGCTGCGCGGCGGCCGCGTCGATGAGCTGTTGGACGCGCTCCGTCATGCAGCGATGCTCGTCGCCCTCTAGGCGGTCCAGTTCTTCTGCCGCCGCCTGGGCGGCACGCAAGTTCTCCATCGGCGTGGCGTAGACTGGGCGGTCGGCCCCCAACATGCTGGCGATGGCCGCGCCACGCTGTCGGACCGTGCCCCCGCTACTGGGCTCGCCAGCAGCCGGCGTGCCGCAGACGGCGCGGTCGATCTCACGGTGGTAAGCCTCGGTGAAGCGTCTCATGGCCGCCAACTTGTTGGCGCTGTCGAGAAGCGCGATACGGCATGATTCCAGTGTTTCACCGTTCGCACCGGGTGCTGCGGGCGCGGACAGGTCCCGCATTGCCGCTGGCAGCGGATCCTGGCCACCTCCGCCAGAGTGCTCGCCATGCTCGATGACAAGCACCTCCGCGACGATGCCTCCGCCACTGTTCGCGTGAGGGAGCGGTTTGTCGTAGACCACCACGCTGGTGGGGAATGTGTCGAGCGACGCCGTGTCGGAATCGACAAGCATCGGATCGGTGGAGCCAACCGACTCCAAGTCTGCAGCAGGCTCGCTGCCGACGTGGAGCTGGTCGAGGAGGCCGACAAGGCGGCTCTCGGGGTCATCTGTGCCCGCGTCAGATGCGGGCTCGTCGGGAAGGCAAATCTCGCCAACAAGATCGGCGAGGCAACTTGCCGCGCAGACGACCTCCACGCCACGCAGCGCGTCGGCGCAGGCGCCGTCTGGCGTGCCGGGTTGGCTGCGCTCGCCAGGAAGGAACAAGGTTCCCGTCCAGAACAGGTCTCCGGACGGCGGTGCACCTAGCCCCATGGTGGGCGCCAAATGTCGGGGGTTGGATGCGACATATGCCAAGGGATGGCTTATCATGGTGGGAGCTAGTAGAACGTCGCCGGTGCCTGGAAGCGGGATGAGGCATAGACACGAACGCCGGCGTACTTTACCCAGGTTCGGGGCTCTCCGAGGAGATAACACCCCTAGTCCTGCTCTGCGGGGTCTCCACATGATCACTAAGGCGCTAGTCAGTACAAGGTGCTCCTTGAGCTGTATGCCAGAGGTAGAAGAGAGCAGGGCTGACTCTCTCCTCACTCTGAATGAGTCTAGGTTTCACAGGTTTGGAACCCTTTGCATGGGTGCCCTAGGGGGTTTATATAGGCCTACCCCCCAGGGGTACAATAGTCATCTGGCCGGGTATAGGGTCCGGCGGTCAGCGTCTCTGGCCGCCGGCTTCTCTGTCAGCTGCTGGAGCCCGCCGCCTGGTGGGCCCCGCCGACTGGTCTGGCTCGGAGCCGACAGGCCGCTCCCGCCACTTGCGGGTCTCATCGGCTACTTGTTGCTGTAGCCGTAATGCTGATGACGCATGCTTGGTCAGGGGGGCGTGGCTACAGTCCCGCCGTCGGGTGGGAGATCACTGTAGCCACATCATGTCTTTTCTGGTTTAATGGCGCGCGGACTTCGAGGGAGGAGGGGCCGCTTGCTAGAAGCCGGCCTCCCATCGGTCCGACTGGTCAGGCTCTGCCGCCCCTCCAGTTTCTCGCTGCCTGGTAGGGCCTGCCGCCTGCAGGCCGTACCGACAGGCCATCGTGGGAACAGGGCTTCGTCTGATAGGAATGACGTCAAGGGTGGGGTGGCCACAGTGCCACGTCGTGAGGAGATCTCTGCCTGTACGGAGCACTGTGGCCGCGCCATGCCCTGGATATGGGGGAATGGGCTATACTGTAGCCACATCCTGTCTTGTCTTCTTAATGGGGGCATAGACTTTGAGGGCGTCGTGGGCCGCCTGTTCTAGGAGCCGGCCTCTCTGGAGGCCGCCTGCTAGGAGTCGGCCCGTCTTGGGGCCGTCTTCCGGTGCTTGGCCGTCCTCTTTGCAGCCGGCCTTATGAGCCAGCCGGCCACCAGAAGGCGGCGCTTCATCCTTGATGCTTGAGGGGCGCAGCCGGCCCAATGTCTTGAAATGCTCAGGGACCCTGGTTAGGCTACCCGTGGCCCATTACTCCGACAACGGCACGCCGCATCGTCACCTGCTCCTGCTCGTTCCAAGCTCGGCCTCGCAGGGGGGAGGGGAGGGGGGTAACAAACCACCTACCCCCTGCTCGGCCTTGCGCTAACGCATGCAGTGCCCTTGGTTGACAGGCACAGTGCGGCTATTCTGTTTTCAAGCCCAAACACGCACGCAACCCCAGAGCCAGACCCCTAAGATAGATAGTGGGGTGATGGGGTGTGACAGACCAGCCTCCGCAAGCGACTCTGCGGCACGCCGCAGCATCGCCTGCTCTGACTCGTTCCAGGCTTGGCCTCACAGGGGGGTGGGGAGGGGGGTCACGACCCCCCTCCCCCTTGCTCGGCCTCGTGCTAACGCATGCAGTGAGCTTGGTTGACATGCGCAGTGCGGCTATTTTGTTTCCAACCCCAAACACGCATGCAACCCCAAACCACACCCCTAAGATAGATAGTGTGGCGACGGGGTGTGACGGACTCGCCTCCGCATGCGACGCAACGGTACGCCGCGCCATCACCTGCTCCAACTTGTTCCAGGCACAATCTCGCAGGGGGGAGGGGAGGGGGTCACGACCCCCCTCCCCCCTGCTCGGCCTCGCGCTAACGCATGCAGTGCGCTTGGTTGACATGCGCAGTGCGACAATTCTGTTTCCAACCCCAAACACGCACGCAACCCCATAGCCACACCCCTAAGATAGATAGTGGGGCGACGGGGTGTGACGGACTCGCCTCCACATGCGACACAGCGGTACGCCGCGTCATCGCCTGCTCCAGCTCGTTCCAGGCTCAGCCTCGCAGGGGGGGGGAGGGGGTCACGACCCCCCTCCCCCTGCTCGGCCTCGCACTAACACACGCAGTGTGCTTGGTTGACAGGCGCAATGCGGCTATTCTGTTTCCAACCCCAAACACGCACGCAACCCCAGAGACACACCCCTAAGATAGATAGTGGGGCGCTGGGGTGTGACGGACTCGCCTCCGCATGCGACGCCGTGGCATGCCGCGTCGTCGCCTGCTTCGGCTCGTTCCAGGCTCGGCCTCGCAGGGGGGAGGGGAGGGGGGTCATGACCCCCCTCCCCCCGACTTGGTGCGGCTATTCTGTTAACAACCCAAACACGCACGCAACCCCCGAGACACACCCCTAGGATAGATAGTGGGGCGACTGGGTGTGATGGACTCGCCTCCGCATGCGACGCCGCGTCGTCGCCTGCTGCAGCTCGTTTCAGGCTCGACATCTAGGGGGGAGGGGAGGGGGGTCACGACCCCACTCCCCCCTGCTCGGCCTCACGCTAACGCACACAGTGCGCTTGGTTGACAGGCGCAGTGCGGCTATTCGGTTTTCCAACCCCAAACACGCACGCAACACGAGAGCCACACCCCTAAGATAGATAGTGGGGCGATGGGGTGTGACAGACTCGCCTCCGCATGCGACGCCGTGGCACGCCGCGTCGTCGCTTGCTCCGGTTTGTTCCAGGCTCGGCCTCACAGAGGGGAGGGTAGGGGGGTCGTGGAGGGGGGTCACGACCCCCCTCCCCCTGCTCGGCCTCGCGCTAACACATGCAGTGCGCTTGGTTGAGAGGTGCAGTGCGGCTATTCTTTTTCCAACCCCAAACACGCACGCAACCCCAGAGCCACACCCGAAATATAGATAGTGGGGCGACGGGGTGTGACGGACTCGCCTCCGCATGCGACGCTGCAGCACGCCGCATCGTCGCTTGCTCCGGCTTGTTCCAGGCTCCACCTCGCAGGGGGGAGGGGAGGGGGGTCACGATCCCCCTCCCCCTGCTCGGCCTCGCGCTAACGCACGTAGTGCGCTTGGTTGACAGACGTACTGCGGCTATTCTGTTTCCAACCCCAAACACACACGCAACCCCAGGCCACACCCCTAAGATAGATAGTGGGGCAATGGGGTGTGATGGACTCGCCTCCGCGTATGACGCCGCGGCACGCCGCGTCGTCGCCTGCTCCGGCTCGTTCCACGCTCGGCCTCGCAGTGGGGAGGGGAGGGGGGCGACCCCCCTCCCCCTGGCTCGGCCTCGCGCTAACGCATGGAGTGCGCTTGGTTGACAGGCGCAGTGCGGCTATTCTATTACCAACCCTAAACACGCACGCAACCCCAGAGCCACACCCCTAAGTTAGATACTGGGGCAACGGGGTGTGACTGACTCGCCTCCGCATGCGACACTGCGGCACGCCTCGTCGGCGCCTGCTCCGGCTCGTACCAGACTCGGGCTCGTAGGGGGTAGGGGAGGGGGTCACGACCCCCCTCCCCCTACTCGGCCTTGCGCTAACGCACACAGTGCGCTTGGTTGACAGGCACAGTGCGACTATTCTGTTTCTAACCCCAAACACGCACGCAAACCAGAGCCACACCCCTAAGATAGATACTGGGGCAACGGGGTGTGACTGACTCGCCCCCGCAAGCGACGCTGCGGCACGCCTCGTCGGTGCCTGCTCTGGCTCATTCCAGACTCGGGCTCGTAGGGGGGAGGGGAGGGGGGTCACGACCCCCCTCCCCCCTGCTCGGCCTCATGCTAACACACGTAGAGCGCTTGGTTGACAGGCGTAGTGCGGCTATTCTGTTTGCAACCCCAAACACGAACGCAACCCCAGAGCCACACCACTAAGATAGATAGTGGGGCGATGGGGTGTGACGGACTCGCCTCCGCATGTGATGCCACGGCACGCCGGGTCGTCGCCTGCTCTGGCTCGTTCCAGACTCAGCCTCGCAGGGGGGAGGGGAGGGGTCACGACCCCCCTACTCGGCCTCACGCTAACACACGCAGGGCAATAGGTTGACAGGCGCAGTGTGGCTATTCTGTTTCCAAACCCAAACACGCACGCAACCCCAGAGCCACACCCCTAATATAGATAGTGGGGCGATGGGGTGTGCCAGACTCGGCTCCGCAAGCGACGCCGCGGCACGCCGCATCGTCGGTTGCTCCGGCTCGTTCCAGGCTCGGCCTCGTAGGGGGGAGGGGAGGCGGGTCACGACCCCCCTCGCCCTGCTCGGCCTCGCGCTAATGCACGCAGAGCGCTTGGTTGACAAATGCAGTGCGGCTATTCTGTTTCCAACACCAAACACGCACGCAATCCCAGGCCACACCCCTAAGATAGATAGTGGGGCGACGGGTTGTGACGGACTCGCCACTGTGTGCGATGCCGCGGCACGCCGCGTCGTCGCCTGCTCTGGCTCGTTCCAGGCTCGGACTCGCAGGGGGAGGGGAGGGGGGTCACGACCCCCCTCCCGCCTAGCTCGGCCTCGCGCTAACGCATGGAGTGCGCTTGGATGACAGGCGCAGTGCGGCTATTCTGTTTCCAACACCAAACACGCACGCAACCCCAGAGCCACACCCCTAAGATAGATACTGGGGCGATGGGGTGTGACTGACTCGCCTCCGCATGCGACACTGCGGCATGCCTCCTCGGCGCCTGCTCCGGCTCGTTCCAGACTCCGGCCTCGCGCTAACGCATGCAGTGAGCTTGATTGATATGCGCAGTGCAGCTATTCTGTTTCCAACCCCAAACACGCACGCAACCCAGAGCCACAGCCCTAAGATAGATAGTGGGGCGACAGGGTGTGACGGACTCGCCTCCGCATGCGACGCCGTGGCACGCCACATCATCGCCTGCTCCGGCTCGTTTCAGGCTCAGCCTCGCAGGGGGAGGGGGGTCACGAACCCCCCTCCCCCCTGCTCGGCCTCACGCTAACGCACGTAGTGCGCTTGGTTTACACGCGAAGTGCGGCTATTCTGTTTCCAACCCCAAAAACGCATGCAACCCCAGAGCCACACCCCTAAGTTAGATAGTGGGGCGATGGGGTGTGACGAACTCGCCTCCGCATGCGACGCCGTGGCATGCCGGGTCGTCGCCTACTCTGGCTCGTTCCAGACTCGGCCTCGCACGGGGGAGAGAAGGGGGGTCACGACCCCCCATCCCCCTGTTCGGCCTCGCGCTAACGCGTGCAGTGTGCTTGGTTGACAAGCACAATGCGGCTATTCTCTTTCTAACCCCAAACACACACGCAACCCCAGAGCCACACCCCTAAGAGAAATAGTGGGGCGACAGGGTACGACGGACTCGCCTCCGCATGCGACGCCGCGGCACGCCGCGTCGTTGCCAGTTGTGGCTCGTTCCAGGCTCGTCCTCGCAGGGGGGAGGGGAGGGGGGGTCACGACCCTCCTCCGCCTGCTCGGCCTCACGCTAACACATGCAGTGCGCTTTGTTGACAGGCGCAGTGCGGCTATTCTGTTTCCAACCCCAAACACGCACGCAACCCCAGAGCCACACCCCTAAGATAGATAGTGGGGCGACGGGGTGTGACGGTCTCGACTCTGCATGTGATGCCACGGCACGCCGCATCGTCGCTTGCTCCGGCTCGTTCCAGGCTCGGCCTCGCAGGGGGAGGGGAGGGGGTTCACGACTCCCCTCCCCCTGTTCGGCCTCGTGCTAACTCACGCAGTGCGCTTGGTTGACAGACGCAGTGCTGCTATTCTGTTTCCAATGCCAAACACGCACGCAGCCCCAGGCCACACCCCTTAGATAGATAGTGGGGCGATGGGGTGTGACGGACTCGCCTCTGCGTGCGACGCCGCGGCACGCCGCATCGTCGCCTGCTCCGGCTTGTTCCAGGCTCGGCCTCGCAGGGGGAAGGGAGTGGGGGTCACGACCCCGCTCCCCCTGGCTCGGCCTCGCGCTAATGCATGCAGTGCGCTTGGTTGACAGGCGCAGTGCGGCTATTCTGTTTCCAACCCCAAACATGGACGCAACCCCAGAGCCACACCCATAAGATAGATAGTGGGGCGATGGGGTGTGATGGACTCGCCTCCGTATGCGACGCCGCGGCACGCCGGGTCGTCGCCTGCTCTGGCTCGTTCCAGACTCGGCCTCGCAGGGGGAGGGGAGGAGGGTCATGACCTCCCTCCCCCCTGTTCGGCCTAGCGCTAACGCACACAGTGTGCTTGGTTGACAGGCACAGTGCAGCTATTCTGTTTGTAACCCCAAATAAACATGCAACCCCAGAGCCACACCCCTAAGAGAGATAGTGGGGCGACGGGGTATGACGGACTCGCCTCCGCAAGCGACACCGCGGCACGCCGTGTCGTCGCCTGCTGCGGCTCGTTCCAGGCTCGGCCTCGCAGGGGGTAGGGGAGGGGGTCACGACCCCCCTCCCCCTGCTCGGCCTCGCACTAACGCATGCAGTGCGCTTGGTTGACATGCGCAGTGCAACTATTCTATTTCCAACACCAAACACACACGCAACTCCAGAGCAACACCCTAAGATAGATAGTGGGGCGACGGGGTGTGACGGACTCGCCTCCGCATGCGACGCAGCGGCACGCCGTGTCATCGCCAGCTCCAGCTCGCTCCAGGCTCGACCTCGCAAGGTGGAGGGCAGGGGGGTCACGACCCCCTCACCCCAGGCTCGGCCTCGCGCTAACGCACGCAGTGTGATTTGTTGACAGGCGCAGTGCGGCTATTCATTTTCCAAACCCAAACACGCATGCAACCCAGAGCCACACCGCTAAGATAGATAGAGGGGCGACAGGGTGTGACGGACTCCGGCTCATTCCAGGTTCGGCCTCGCAGGGGGGAGGGGAGGGGGGTCACGACCCCCATGCGAGGCCTCGCGCTAATGCATGCAGTGCACTTGATTGATATGCGCAGTGTAGCTATTCTGTTTCCAACCCCAAACACACATGCAACCCCAGAGCCACACCCCTAAGATAGATAGTGGGGTGACGGGGTGTGACGGACTCGCCTCCGCATGCGACGCAGCGGCACGCCGCGTCATCGCCTGCTCTAGCTCGTTCCAGGCTTGACCTCGCACGGGGGAGGGCAGGGGGGTCACGACCCCCCTCTCCCTGCTCGTCCTCGTGCTAACGCACGCAGTGCGCTTGGTTGACAGACTTTGTACGGCTATTCTGTTTCCAACCCCAAACATGCCCGCAGCCCCAGGCCACACCCCTAAGATAGATAGTGGGGCGCCGGGGTGTGACGGACTCGCCTCCGTGTGCGGCACCGCGGCACGCCGCGTCGTTGCCTGCTCCGGCTTGTTCCAGGGTCGGCCCCGCAGGGGGGAGGGTAGGGGGTCACGACCCCCCTCCCCCCTGGCTCGGCCTCGCGCTATCGCATGAAGTGCGCTTGGTTGATAGGCGCAGTGCGGCTATTCTGTTTCCAACCCCAAACACGCACGCAACCCCAGAGCCACACCCCTAAGATAGATAGTGGGGCGATGGGGTGTGACGGACTCGCCTCCGTATGCGACACCGCGGCACGCCGGGTCGTCGCCTGATCTAGCCTCGCGCTAACGCACACAGTGTGCTTGGTTGACAGGCACAGTGCGGCTATTCTGTTTCTAACCCCAAACACACACGCAACCCTAGAGCCACACCCCTAAGAGAGAATAGTGGGGCGACGGGGTATGACGGACTCGCCTCCGCATGCGACGCCGCGGCACGCCGTGTCGTCGCCTGCTGCGGCTCATTCCAGGCTCGGCCTCGCAGGAGGGAGGGGAGGGGGGTCACGACCCCCCTCCCCCTGCTCGGCCTCGCACTAATGCATGCAGTGCGCTTGGTTGACATGCGCAGTGCAGCTATTCTATTTCCAACCCCAAACACGCACGTAACTCCAGAGCCACAGCCCTAAGAAGATAGTGGGGCGACGGGGTGTGACGAACTCGCCTCTGCATGCGACGCTGCGGCACGCCGCGTCATCGCCTGCTCCAGCTCGTTCCAGGCTCGACCTCGTAGGGGGGAGGGCAGGGGGGTCATGACCCCCCTCCCCCCAGGCTCGGCCTCGCGCTAACGCATGCAGTGCGCTTGGTTGACAGGCGTAGTGCAGCTATTCTGTTTCCAACACCAAACACGCATGCAACCCTAGAGCCACACCCCTAAGATAGATAGAGGGCGACGGGGTGTGACGGACTCCGGCTCGTTCCAGGTTCGGCCTCGTAGGGGGGAGGGGAGGGGGTCACGACCCCCCTGCTCTGCCTCGCGCTAACGCATGCAGTGCGCTTGATTGACATGCGCAGTGCAGCTATTCTGTTTCCAACCCCAAACACGCACGGAACCCTAGAGCCACACCCCTAAGATAGATAGTGGGGCGACGGGGTGTGATGGACTCGCCTCCGCATGCGACGCAGCGGCACGCCACGTCATCGCCTGCTTCAGGTCATTCCAGGCTTAACCTCGCAGGAGGGATGGCAGGGGGGTCGGTCACGACCCCCTCCCTGCAGGCTCGGCCTCGTGCTAATGCACGCAGTGCGCTTGGTTGACAGACGCAGTGCGGCTATTCTGTTTCCAACCCCAAACACACACGCCATCCCAAAGCCACACCCCTAAGATAGATAGTGGGGCGACGGGGTGTGACGGACTCGCCTCCGCATGCGACGCCGCGGAACACCGCGTCATCGCCTGCTCCGGCTCATTCCAGGCCCGGCCTCCGGGGGGGAGGGGAGGGGGGTCACCACCCCCCTCCCCCGGCGCAGCCTCGCGCTAATGTATGCAGTGCGCTTGGTTGACAGGCGCAGTGCGGCTATTCTGTTTCCAACCCCAAACACACATGCAACCCCAGAGCCACACCCCTAAGATAGATAGTGGGGCGACGGGGTGTGACGGACTCGCCTCCCCATGCGACGCCGCGGCACGCCGCGTCGTAGCCTGCTCCGGCTCATTTCAGGCTCGGCATCACACGGGGTAGGGGTGGGGGTCAAGACTCCCCTCCCCCCTGCTCGGCCTCACCCTAACGCACGCAGTGCACTTGGTTGACAGGCGCAGTGCGGCTGTTCTGTTTCCAACCCCAAACACGCACGCAACCATAGAGCCACACCCCTAAGATAGATAGTGGGACGACGGGGTGTGATGGACTCGCATGCTCTGGATCATTCCAGACTAGGCCTCGCAGGGGGGAGGGTGTCACGACCCCCTTCCCCCTGCTCGGCCTCGCGCTTACGCACGCAGTGCGCTTGGTTGACAGGCACAGTGCGGCTATTCTGTTTGTAACCCCAAACACGCTCGCAACCCCAGAGCCACACCCCTAAGATAGATAGTGGGGCGACGGGATGTGACGAACTCGCCTCCACATGCGACGCCACGGCACGCCACGTCCTCGCCTGCTCCAGCTCGTTCCAGGCTCGGCCTCGCAGGGGGGCCCCCTTCTCGGCCTCGTGCTAATGCATGCAGTGTGCGTGGTTGACAGGCGCAGTGTGGCTATACTGTTTCTAACCCCAAACACGCACCCAACCCCATAGCCACACCCCTAAGATAGATAGTGGGGCGACAGGGTGTGACGGACTCGCCTCCGCATGCGACGCCGCCGCACGCCGCGTCGTCACCTGCTCAGGCTCGTTCCAGGCTCATCCTCACAGGGGGAGAGGGGGTCGGGGTCACGAACCCCCTCCCCCCTCCTCGGCCTCGCGCTAACACACGCAGTGCGCTTGGTTGACAGGTGCAGTGCGGCTATTCTGTTTCCAACCCCAAAGACGCACGCAACCCCAGAGCCACACCCCTAAGATAGATAGTGGGCGATGGGGTGTGATGGACTCGCCTCCACATGCGACGCCGCGGCACGCCGCGACGTCGCCTGCGCTGGCTTGTTCCATGCTTGGCCTCACATGGGGGAGGGGAGGGGGATCACGACCCCCCTCCCTCCCCTGCTCGGCCTCGCACTAACGCATGTAGTGCGCTTGGTTGACATGCGCATTGCGACTATTCTATTTCCAACCCCAAACACGCATGCAACCCCAGAGCCACACCCCTAAGATAGATAGTGGGGCGATGGGGTGTGACGGACTCGCCTCCGCATGCGACGCCGCGGCATGCCACGTCATCGCCTGCTCCAGCTCGTTCCAAGCTCGGCCTCGCAGGGGGGAGGGGAGAGCGGTCATGACCCCCCTCCCCCCTGCTCGGCCTCGTGCTAACGCACACAGCGCGCTTGGTTGACAGGCGCAGTGTGGCTATTATGTTTCCAACCCCAAAACACGAACGCAACCCCAGAGCCACACCCCTAAGATAGATAGTGGGGCGACGGGGTGTGACGGACTCGCCTCCGCATGCGAGGCCGCGGCATGCCGGGTCGTCGCCTGCTCCGGCTTGTTCCAGGCTCGACCTCACTGCGGGGAGGGGAGGGGGTCACGACCCCCATCCCCCCTGCTCGGCCTCGCGCTAACACACGCAGTGCGCTTGGTTGACAGGCGCAGTGCGGCTATTCTGTTTCCAACCCCAAAACACGCACGCAACCCAAGAGCTACACCCCTAAGATAGATAGTGGGGCGAGGGGGTGTGACGGACTCGCCTCCGCATGCGAGGCAGCGGCACGCCGCATCATCGCCTGCTCCAGCTCATTCCAGGCTCAACCTCGCAGGGGGGAGGGGAGGGGTGTCACGACCCCCCTCCCGCCAGGCTCGGCCTCGTGCTAACGCACGCAGTGTGCTTGGTTGACAGGCACAGTGCGGCTATTCTGTTTCCAACCCCAAACACGCACGCAACCCCAAAGCCACACCCGTAAGATAGATAGTGGTGCGATGGGGTTTGACGGACTCGCCTCCGCATGTGACGCCGCGGCACGCCACATCGTCGCCTGCTCTGGCTCGTTCCAGGCTCGGCCTCGCAGGGGGGAGGGGAGGAGTGTCACGACCCCCGCCCCCCCGGCTCATCCTCGCGCTAACACAGGCAGTGCGCTTGGTTGACAGGCGCAGTGCGGTTGTTCAGTTTCCTACCCCAAACACACACGCAACCCCATAGCCACACCCCTAAGATAGATAGTGGGGCGACGGGGTGTGACGGACTCGCCTCCGCATGCGACGCCACGGCACGCCGCGTCATCGCCTGCTCCGGCCCGTTTTAGGCTCGGCCTCGCATGGGGTGGGGGGGGTCACGACCCCCCTCCCCCCCTGCTCGGCCTCACGCTAATGCATGTAGTGCGCTTGGTTGACAGGCGCATTGCAGCTATTCTGTTTCCAACCCCAAACAGGCACGGAACCCCAGAGCCACACCCCTAAGATAGATAGTGGGGCGAGGGGGTGTGACGTACTCGCCTCCGCATTCGACGCCGCGGCAGGGTGCGTCGTCGCCTGCTCCGGCTCGTTATACACATGGGGTATCACGACCCCCTAGAGCCCGATAAAAAAAGGAAAGTTGTGCTGAAAAACGAACTTAGCCATGATGCAGTTAAGTTATACACATGAATGCAGTCCATTCTTCAAAAAGGTTTTTGCACAGATAAAAAGGGTGAAAAAAAGAAACACCTACAAACAGCGTGGGAGCAAAAAAGTAAAAACACACGTAAAGCAAAAAATCTGGGTTCGCATATGTATATATATATATATATATATTATTTATATAAAGTAAAACACACGCAGTTTCAACCATATACACACTGCAAAAGCAGACACTGCACAAGACAGAAAAAGTAGCCTTTCATACACATTATCCACCTTAGACAGCACACAGTACACACCATAAACCCAGCTCTTGTCCAAACACAGGACATTAACCATAATATGCCAATGACTGTTACTGTGTACACTACTGTGACTGCGACTGCGACTGCGACTGCGACAGGGAAGTAAGCCCAAGGCTTGCAATCAAATCTCGTAGCTCAGGCGGCATGTCTTCATAATACAACATGTTCAAAGGATTGAACAGCAGCTGGAAAATGTACTCCGCATTCCAATCTTTAACAGCAGGCTGAAAAAATTAAAAATGCAGATTAGTGATTAAAAAAAGGTTGTCGTAAGAATGAAAAGTGAAAACATTAAAAAATAAAATAGTAACAAAAAGAAGAAACAGAGAAGGTATTACATCGGATTTGACAATTCTGTCAACTAGACGCACGCCGTCATACACCTGCGTCAACCTCAGAACATAGATTCCACACTCGTTTGGTCCCTGTGCTAGCACGGCTGGGTAAGAGGGCTTCTCTGCCAATTTAACCCAATCAGGGTGATTCTTAGAGTTATACAACTTTTTACCATAAATCGTCTTCAACAGCTGAGTCATCCTGCTCATCTGCCAAAAGGTGGAAAGGCAGCACAAAGTAAAAATCACACGTCACAGATCAATAACTATCAGACGATGTAAAAATACAAGTTCTTCACAACGTCTAGACAGTCCCTCTTTTAAATGCATGTGAGGTCATTTCGTTTTATCACTCTTTTAGACAGATTTGGTGGTGGGAGAAATGCAGTTCTGTGTCACATATGTTGTAGTGCACTGTATTAACAAGTGTGGTGCTATGTGTACTAACAATGCATGTGCAGTTTAAAAAAATATGCAGTAGGAGAAACACAAAAAAGCTTTGCAGTTGGCTAAAAAATATGACATACCACTTCAGTGCAATCTAAGTGGTAGTCAGTCCTGCACCACTTTGTCGTGAAATCAGGATGGCCAATGTACTTCCTGGTGTCATGGATATCAATGGTCTGGTGATGCTGGTTCATCGTGTATAGGGCATAATTACCATCCTTGGAGCGCGGCATCATAATCTGTCTCATCAAAAAACAAATGAAATAAAAGTTCATTCGACACATAGCATTTGGACCACTACTTCAAATAGCTATAAAAGAAATGCAACAAAGAAGAAATAAATGATGGAAAACAATGGCCTTACCAGTTTTGCGTCGAACAGGTTTTCATCGCCAACAAAAACCTTGAGCTGCTTAACTGCATCTTCTAAAACAAATGGGTTATGCACAACTGGCAACACAGGGTATCCTTCCTCATTTTTCTTCACATCGGTTTCCATTTGAAGAACATACTGCATAGAAAAAGAACAAACGGGACATGAAAAAAATAGAATAAAACATGCATGCACACATGGACATAAAAAATTAAGTACAAGAGAAAAAAATGCACCAAAGCAAAAAAAAACATGACAGCAGACACATTTACCGTGATAAATAAAGGTGAAAGTAGCACATGTTCACTAGAATGATAAACTAAAATCATTTTAGGATCTTGCTTCCAGTACTTAATGACAAAATCCATGAGATACAAGTCCATGCAAGCCCCTTTGCCAAATGTATTATAGATATAGTCAACTTTGACTGTTTCAACATCACCAAAAGCATTATTCACCATCAAGAACGCGTTACTGCAGTAAACATACACACATGGGATCAAAAATAAAGTTAAAAACAAAACACTCAAAAGGATGAAGGGCACACACATAAAACTTACTCGTTGTATTTGGTTACAAAATCTTGGTTGAGAACGAGATCCTTTATTATCCTCGCCTCATCAATATATTTGAACCTCGGAGGCCTCAATTTCTCTAAAGAGCCTCTCAACTTAAAAGCCCTCTCACCTGCCCTCTTGTTCGAAAATACTTAAGACTCATCTACGGAGGACGATTGATTGCTCCACTCCTAGTCCTAGTGACGCGTGGCACCGGCGTAACAAAATCATCATCATCAACATCAACTACCTCATGCGGAGAGACGGGTCGAGCAACCTTTCCACCATCAGGTCCAGATACCACAACTGTGTTCAAACCATCTCCAGCCAAAGAACCAGAATTCTCTGGAGAGATTTCAATGGCACAATCCTCCATAACTACCTCAGAACCCTGGGACTCAAACAGTTATGTACAGCCTCCATGAAGACCCCCATCAAAACCTGATAACGAGGAGAAAAAACATGGGAACACTCAGCCCAAATACAAAACCAAAAACATTAAATGCATCTCAATAATATAAAAAAATGCAGTTCACTAAAGAAGAGAATGCAGCCCACTTATCTAGAACAATGCAACCCACTTGTCAAGAACAATGCAGCTCACTTATCTAGAATAATGCAGCCCACTTGTCTAGAACAATGCAGCTCACTTGCCCTGAATAAATGCAGCTTACTTGTCTACAACAATGCAGCTCACTTACACATCAATACGTAGCCCTCCACTGTCAATCACGCATTTCACTAGCACACTAATAAAATAAGACCTTAAGAAGCGAAAGCAAGCAGTAGACAAAAAATTAAGGGAAATAAAGAAGTTCACTAACACAACCTTTATCTGCAAAAATTAAAAGTGACGATAACTCAAGGGAACACTTTGTCGATGTGAGCCAGCTATAGAGCATGGCCTTTCTGATGTAGCCAATGTGCTCCACCCCAAACTGAGCAACTCGAACACCATCCCAAGTCTGCAAGAATTGAAACATATAGAATCCACAATCATGCCTGCAATAAAAGAACAAAAAATATCAGTTTCACATAAAAATATAAAAGAACAGTTGAGGAGTATGGTGGAGAGGGGCACAAGGAACATACCCATTTGGCTGAAGTGGGACAACCACATGTTTCAACACAAATCCATCAAGTGTAGGAGGATTTAGCGGCTCATCAGAACTTGAGCTACCTTCTTTCCATGCACGCTTGATATTTTTAACCATCCTCCTAAAAATCATGTTCGCTTCATAGCTGCCTTTTCTTCAACCCACCTTTTCTTCACATTCAAGGCAACTACACAATAATGACCAATGCCATCCCTCGTCTCTGGCAGATCAAATGTTGCAAACAGGACATGTTGGAAGTAAAAAATAAATAAAAGTATTATAAGAACAAGAAATAGAACACTATAAAACCAACACAAAAAATGGTTTTCAACACATAAAAACATTACTCACCATATCTTTTTTTTGCCGACACGCTCCTCCGCTTTTGAAGAGAACATCAATTTCACACTCCTGCCTACACTACCACCATGCCAAATACTTGTCTGCCAAAACAAAAGCAAACAAGAAATAGTGCTCAAGCAAACAGGTCATCACACGAAATCAGAAAAGAGAATAAAAAACAAAACAAAAATTCTGCATGCTTACACAAATATGGTACGGGACAACCATCGTCGGAGATCCCTTAAGCTTATCTACCAGCAAAGAAACCCCGAGATCTACAAGGCCTGTAGTGAGCATCCCTTTATCCCAAAAAGATTGACCAACTTCGCCAATGGTAATATCGGCCACCTCAGTTTTAAAAGCAATCATGTCCCTGAATTTTTTTTTTGAAAAACTCAAACATAAAATACTACAAAAATAACAAGAACGAGAAAGGGCAAAGACTGTGATTAGAAAATACATATGAACAAAACAATTTATAAAAAGCCATACTTCTTCATTTTCTCCCTCCAAGCCCTCGTAACAGCAGTGTACAACGCATTGTATCTTTTGAGAAGAGCTGGATCAATGCTCGACGATGTCACAACAGGAAGTTCGTCATCTATAATAAAAAGAAGAAAAAAGGGAACAAATAAAAGATGAAGTTCACTTATCTAAAAAAATGAAGTTCAATTTTAAGATAAGGAAATTCTGCTAGCTAAAAACTATTTTGAAAATCACCAACAAAAGAAGAAGTTTCACTTATCATTAAACATCTAATGCAGCTAACATAGTAATTAAAAAATGAATAAGAAAAACTTCAACTTCACTGTTCAAAACAAAACACTTGCCTTCAATGTCAGAGTCTTCATGCTGTTGATCTTCAGAGCTGACCAAAACATTTTCTTGGCTAGGTTGCGACGAAACCACCATAGCCTCACTGGACTGCCCTACTGTAGCAACATCAGCATTCTCTGGATTTTCAACAGTCCAGTCAACCGCAATGTCCTTAGATACTTCAGCTACATGAGGCTCCACTCTGAATACATCAGGAACATCGTTGGACGCCAGACAAACAGGAGAAACAGCAACACTACTAGCAGGAACGACATTCTCCAATGACTTTTCAATGCCAACATCAGAATCTTCGTGCCGACTAGGGGCAACAACATGGTGGGATTCCTGAGCTACAGAAGGTTCTGCACTGTCAACGGGAACCGATACAGAAGCATCCACATTGTCACCACCAGCAACAGCACAATCCCCATGGTTCGCATCAACATGAACAATGCCAATCGTTTGACAAACTTCTACGTTTTCATCTCCAGGCTGTAAAATGTTTAAAAAAGACACAATGACACAAATGAGCAAGGCGATAATTAACAAAACAACACACAGTTCACTTTTGTCAAAGACTGCAGTCCACATATGTAAAACATATGCAGTTCACTTATGTCAAAGACTGCAGCCCACATATGTCAAAGAACTGCAGTCCACATATGTCAAACACTGCAGCCCACATATGCAAAAAGAACTGCAGTTCACTTATGTCAAAGACTGAAGCTCACACATGTAAAACTATGCAGCTCACATATGTAAAAGAAATGCATATGAGTGAACAGAACAGCATACGTCAAGCTTATAACAACAACAAAAAATTAGATTACAACCCACTAACAGAAGAAGTAATTCCACTAAACCTTATCATCTACAACATCCGGAGGGGACGACGCAACAGCCAAATCCTCATCCTTCTTAGGGCCGTCGTAGGAATCTTTGTGCACATCACAAGCAGCAACTCCAGTCTACGGGCATAGAACAAACCAAAATGAAATAAGATGGTAACGACCAAAAAAGGAAAAAAACTTCAACTATGCACAAGCAATACACATTTTACAATTGTGAGGTACACAAAAAATACAATAAAATGGAAAGCAAAAAATACAAGTTCAAGAAGAGAGGCACATGGCAGAACAGGCATGGGAGAAGTACTTGTACCTGACCAATTCCATCGTCCCTAGATCCATGAACACCAGAAGATTCCACTCCAGCCTATGACAAAAAATAAAGAGTGAGGAGCAGTCCACATAATACACAAAAGAGGTTCAAAAGGACAAAAAAAAGACAAATAAATTATCAACGTCAGCGCCAGCGTCCTGACGGTTCATTTCATCCAAAATGTGCTCAGCATCCTTCTCATACCGAGCACATTTTTCTTCCTGTGAATGTTTCAACTGAGCATACGAAGACCGAATATTCGTCACTGCAATCTTCAAGCTTTCAACCACGCCACAATCAAAATTGTGAGCAGCAACAATATCTTCTTCTCGGGGGCGATGGCCATCAGGGAAAAAACCAGCAACTGTCGTCAACCTGTCACCAGAGGTTGGCAAATCTTCAGTCAACTTCAAAACCTTCAGAAGAAGCTCATCAATCTCCTCGTGTTTTTGCCACCAACAAATGTCTCTTTAGAAGAGCTTATATTATCAAACATTCGACGAGCCGTGAAACCACGAGTAGGCGGCGGCTCATCATCACAAGCAGGAAGCTAGCTACAGATAGGATCATAGAACCTAGCATGACTGCTAGGCCCCGCATCAGAACTGCCACACAGCACTGCAGCAGGACGGTTGTACACAATATCGCCTGACACCAAAGGGAAAGAAGTACACATGTGAATACAAGAAAGTTCAGATTTATAATGACTACAAATTTTGTTTAAAAAAAACTATTCTTAAAAACTCAGATGCACTAACCAGCATCTTCCCAAATTTGTAAGTTTCCAGATAAATCTTTCCCTTGACACATATCCTCATTGTATAACTTCATCAGGTCCTTGGTCGTCAGGTATGACACGCGTGGCGTCAACGTGTGCATAACTGAAAATTTGTGAAGCTTCAAGCAATCAAGATACATAATCAGGGGGACAATGGCACAACCCTCTGCATAATTCTGCTTGCTTCCTTCTGTCTGCCACTTCACCATAGCTGCCTATAGCTCATCAACAACAAGCTGACAAAAGTCCATCTGCGCCATAGCCACATAATCCATGTTCTCAACCATGGCAGCAACCCTTTCCAAATGAACTGCAGGCCCGGGGCACAGTAAATTCTGATAAAGTATCAGGAAGAACACCTTGACAGCAAGATCAACCGTCACATGATCATCTTCCTCCACCAACACCGCCAGCTTCTGAACCAAGTCCTTGACAACTATACTTCATGAATGGTCAAAGCCAAGCTCATCCTTGAGGGCAGACAACGAGTCATCATGGCCACTGGTAGCAGGCATGGGTGCAGTGCGACGTCCCATAGGTAAATAAAAATGTGTTGAACTGCATCACGATTGATTCGAAGAACCCTGCCATTCCCAAAGTCCATTGTCATCGTGGCAGGGTCAATCACTCCCATCAGATAGCACATAAGAATGCGTGACACATTTTTCTTTACTGTCAATTCAAAGGCAACACCAAAGCTAGCATCCCGAACACGATTACAGTGTGCTTCTTTCAATAAAGCAGCATCTTTGCAAACAGTGGGGATCGACAAACATACGGTCTTGTTAAATCGAGCATCATCTCCCTCGGCATCATCTTTAGTTACCTTGCTCTTACCAGACTTCTTGCTCTGTGTAAAGGAGAATGTTGTCCACATTAGAAGATTAGCCATAAAAAGAGACAAAAAAGACAGATAGAATAACAATGAAGAAAGCAAATGCAGTCCACTTCAACAAACCTTTGGAACAACATCCGCCTCCCCACCAAAGTCAGGACCAGCATATTCGTCGCCATCATCACGGGGCCGCTTGGGTTGACTCTTAGATGGACCACAGGCTTTCCATCTACCAATCTGAACATCCCTCACAAAATCAGCAAGCACAAAGTCGACATCGTCAGAGTTGGGCCCTTCACTGACATGTGGTCACTTCCGCTGAGGATCCTCTACACCAGCTTCAGCAGTTCTCTTACCAAGGTTCTTGTTCATGCAAGCAACACGAGGACTATGCTGAGGAGTACCACCTTCCTCTGCAACAGAACTCAGTCTCTTCTTCTGCGAACCAGGCTGCTTTACTTTACCAAATTTGGCACCCTTGGCACCATCTGCAGCTCTCCTCTGCTTCTCTTTCTCCGCATACTCCTTTGAGTCACTTTCAAACCTCAACTTCTTCTTGCTTTGCTTCAATTCATATGCACGAAGCTGTTTTGAGACCATCCACTCCTGTGTAACGTCCTCTGTAACATCAACAGATTGTGATTGTGTTTCAGACAAGACGGGATGCCTAAGGCTCTGGTCAAAGCTCACACCAACGTCACCCTGTCGGTGTACTAGAATAGGGGTACCCTAGTACCCCGTACTTGTGCACGGGTAGTAGTAGCATCCCGCGGCCAGGCTTGCGGGAGGACAGCCAGAGAGAAGCTCAAGATTATTAAGCCATTCAAGAACAAAGTATACAAAGCAAGAGTTAAGGCCCCGGCAAGAGGAGCTTGCCGGGAGGGACAGCTGAGGCCTAGCCTGAGGTTTGCTATAGCAGAGTACTTGCCGCGGCAAGGTACTTGCCCCGGCAAGTCATTGGCTGCGGCAAGGTATTGGCTGCGGCAAGATAGCAGCTGCGGCAAGGTACTTGCCCCGGCAAGTTACCTTGCGCGGCAAGCTATGGGTTGCGGCAAGCTGTCAGGTGCGGCAAGGTCTTGCCGCGGCAAGCGTTACTGTACCACTGTGCTACTGTGCTGCTCCGGTGCCTCTGCCAGCGTGGCGCTCTGGGTCCTTCCAAGCGTGTGTGGCGGGGCACTGTGTAGACGGCGGTACACTGTAGCTAGCGGTGCAGGAGCAGGTGGGATAGGCTTTTCCCACGTCCAAGACATCCGGGTACATGTATCTGGACAGCAAAGGCATGGGCATTTAATGCCCTTGTCCCCTGCCGTCAGTGGTAGGTAGGACATGTCATCCTGGTAATAATGGCCTTACTGTAGCAACTTTCCGCCTCTACCTTTACTGTTTGCCACCTGTTGGTGACCCCTTTGTGCGTATAAAAGGAGGCCCATAGGCAACGTGGAGAAAAGGAGGAACTGGGAGATGGAGAACTCCAGTATTGTACGCAGCTACTCGGTACTGTAGCGCTCCTGGAGCTAGAACAATCATACAGATAATAAACCAAAAAGCAGGAGTAGGGTTTTACGCATCCGTGCGGCCCGAACCTGGGTAAATCTCTCTCGTGCACTGTCGTGTTCTTCGCTAGATTTGCTCTTCGTGCGACCGTCTCTCCCTGCCGAACGTAAAGGGGTCCTTCCCTGGGTCCCATAGGTGATCGCGGATTCGTCCCCGACATCTTTGGCGCGCCAGATAGGGGAGTGGAGGTTGTGTGAACCTAATCTAGCGATTTGCGCGTTAGTTTTTGGGCCATCCTCCGCCTTATGGCTCCAAAAAAAAGACTTCGGCCATCGGTGCGTCTACGTCCAACCCGCCTGCTCCCATGCAGGAGGGTGCCGACGTGATTGCGGCTGCTGGGGGACTGGAGAGCGAGAGCTCCTATTACCTCCACCTGTCCAAAACCGGGCCAGCAACGCCAATCTTGGCGCTGTTGGGTCTGGGAACGCAGCGCTGCTCGCTGCTGCTGGCCCTGCAAGCTCCAGAAACGGTGCTGCGCGTTATGGAACGCCTGCGCCGGTTCAGACGCCTTGGCCTTCGCAAGAAGCCCGTGACAGGCAGCGTCCTGACGCCCCAGGTGCCAGGCGCTCCCTGGATAATGAACTTGCGCATCGATCTCAAGATGCACGGGGTCACCATATGCAACAACACGTTGGCGGGGTCGAGGTACGGTCGCCTGGGCGTGGAGATGCTCCTTCTAACACTGTTAGGAGTAAGAGCATCCCACAGTCCTCACGCCACTCGATACCTCCGTCACCAGCAGAAGCGTTGGTGCGTGCGCAGCTGCTCCTGAACTTCCCTCCACCAGCAGATAAGCTTGACGAGTGGAGGGCAACCATTCAGAGCCTTCTCAGCTTCGCTGATGCCGACCCGGTGCGCGCGGCCGACAAGAGAACTGGTGACAATGCTGTCACCAACAAGAACGGCGAGGGGGCAACAACCGTACACTCCCCGCCCGGACGGCCTCGGTCGCCGACACGTCGAAACGACGCCCGTGGTGATGATTCCACGGCGTCGTCTGACCCGCGAGCTCGTTGTGACCAGCGCCTTGTTCTTCAGGAACGCAGAGGAGAAGACGCTCGTACCACTATCGAGCGAAGGAGAGAAGCGCATCGTCAGTCCGACAGACGCGCAGGGCCCGCTGTTGACATGCATGCGCGAGGGGATCCTGGCGACTTGCCGTACGCGGTAAGTTGTCCAGCGTTCACCCGTGAGCTGCGGCAGGTCCAGTGGCCCAATCGCAAGGCTTTCAAGCCTGACGTGCCGGAGAAGTATGATGGCAAGACACACCCGTCGGAGTTCCTCAGCATTTACACCATTGCGGTGCAAGCTGCCGGGGGACGAGACGACAAGATTCTTGCTAACTACTTCCCGCTCGTGTTAAAGCGCAACGTCGTCTCATGGCTCATGCACTTGCCGGAGAACTCCATTTCTTCATGGGCGGACCTGTGCCATCAGTTTGTTGGTGCCTTTACTGGCGGTAATCAACCTCATGGCCAGGAGAGTGATCTTCATCTCATCCCCCAGAAGGAAGGAGAGCCCCTGCGCAAATACATTCAAAGGTTCAGCCGCGTACAGTACAACATCCCAGATGTTCGCCCCGCTGCAGTTATTAGCGCGTTCCATCAGAACGTGCGTAACTGCAAGATGCGGGAGGAAATGGCGATGACCAAGGTCAGAGACATTGGCCAGCTATATGCTCTCGCCGACAAGTGTGCGCGTGCTGAAGAGGGAAGGAAACTTCTCGGTGAAGGTGTTGGCGCAGGGGGGAGCTCTGATAGCGAAGGTACCGCCCCGGCAAAGAAGGGCCGGCGGCGGAACAACAGGAAGAAAAAGGGCAAAGCTGTGCTTACCGTCGAGCAGTCCAGCGGCAACGGCAGCGCCGACAAGGCCAAAGTTGAGGGCTCCAGCAAGGAAATTGCCGCGTGCGCCAACTGTCAGGCCTTGGCGGCTGCCGACAAGCAGGACGGCTGCGACAAGCAATATTGCAAGATCCACCGCACCAAGGGACACGATCTCCAAAACTGCCGACGAGTCGAGCAGCTTGTCGAACAGCAGAAAGCTGAGTATGAGAGGCGCGACAAGGAGAAGGCCCCAGAAGGAGCTGGCGGGTCCGGCAAGAAGCGCACTGCCCGAGGAGGGCGTCGCGGCAAGGCCAAGCAGCAGCAGAGAGACAGGCCTCCTCGTGGCCGCGACAAAGATGATGATGATGATGATCTAGATGATGAAGAATCCAGTGAGCATGAATTTCAGAAAGCCGCAGAAGTCTTGTGTGTTGACGGTGGTGCTTCGTTGCATTCTTCTCACCGCCAACTTAAACAGTGGGCGCGAGAGATCAATGCGGCGGAACCATCTGTTGACGCCAGAAAGCTTCTGAAGTGGTCCGACACGCCTATCGTCTTTGACATTGAGGACCACCCTGACCGCACAACGGCGGTCGGGTGCTTGCCGATGTTGGTTTCGCCAACGATCCGCAACCTCAAGGTCACGAAGATGTTAATTGACGGTGGGGCCGGCTTGAATCTGATTTCGCCCGCTGTGCTCCGGAAACTTCAAATCCCTGACGGCGAGCTTGAGGAAACTGGTACTTTCCAAGGAGTCAATCCAGGAAGGAGCAAGCCGAAAGGGAAGATCACGTTGCCAGTGACATTTGGCGGCGAGCTGAACTACCGGACCGAGAAGGTCACCTTTGACGTTGCCGATATTCCATTGCCTTATAATGGGATACTTGGCCGTCCAGCGCTCGCCAAGTTTATGGCAGCCTCTCATTTTGCCTACAACGTGTTGAAGATGCCAGGCCCAGTATGTGTTATCACAGTTCCCTGCGACAAGAAGGATGCGCTTATTTGCGCCGACAAGATCTACCGGGAAGCAGCTGCCGCAACTGCCGCCAAGGCACTTGCCGCTAAAACTCCCGGGGGGGGGGAACAAGAGGAAGTTCGGCAAGAGCTCCTGTGCCCACTCCGGCAAGCGCACCTCTTCGGAGTGCTGCGCTGCCGTCAAGGACACACCAGAGAGCTCCACCGGCAAGTGCAAGAAGAACAAAGCCGCTCCGCCGGCGACAAAGAAGGTGCCCGCCAAGGAGGACGGCACTGGTGGTTCCTTCACCATCAGTGCCATACTTGACAACAAATAGGAAAGCGCGCTTGTTGCTTTCCTGCGGGCGAATTTCGACGTGTTTGCATGGCAACCGTCCGACATCCCCGGTGTTCCCAGGAAAGTAATTGAGCACCACCTTGCCGTTTGTCCCCACGCGAGGCCCGTCAAGCAGAAAGCCAGAAAGCAAGCTATGGAGTGGCAAGAGTTTATTGCGGAAGAAATCAAGAAGTTGGAAGCAGCAGGCCTCGTCAGAGGAGTGCTCCATCCTACGTGGTTGGCCAATCCTGTTGTCGTGTGCAAAGCGAATGGAAAATGGAGGCTTTGTATTGATTTCACTGATGTCAATAAAGCTTGTCCCAAAGACCCATTTCCTTTGCCCCGCATAGACCAGATTGTTGACTCCACGGCAGGATGTGATTTGCTTTCATTTCTTGACGCATATTCAGGGTATCATCAAATCTTCATGGCTGAGGAAGATAAGGAAAAGACCGCATTTATCACACCCTGTGGCACATACTGTTTCGTACGTATGCCATTTGGTTTGAAAAATGCTGGTTCAACATTTGCAAGAGCCGTCCAGATTGCTTTTGAGCCTCAGCTGCACAGAAATGTGTAAGCCTATATGGATGATATAGTGGTCAAAAGCAACGACAGGGCTACTTTGGTTCAAGATCTAGAAGAAACTTTTGTAAATCTGCGCAAGATCAACCTGAAGCTCAACCCCGAGAAGTGCGTGTTTGGAGTTCCCTCCGGCAAGCTTCTTGGGTTCTTTGTGTCTCAACGTGGAATTGAAGCCAATCCTGACAAGATCAAAGCCATTGAGAAAATTGAAGCACCAAAGCGCGTCAAGGATGTACGACAACTTGCCGGCTGTGTTGCTGCTCTCAGTAGGTTTATCTCCAAGTCAGCTGAGCGCGCCCTGCCATTTTTCAAAATCTTAAAAAAGGCAGGTCCATTGAAATGGACTCCGGAGGCGGAGGCAGCGCTGCAAGACTTGAAGAGATACTTCTCCTCTCCTCCAATACTTGTCGCACCTAAACCACAAGAGAAGTTGTTGCTGTATCTAGCGGCAACCAATCAAGTGGTTAGTGCTGCACTAGTAGCGGAGAGAGAGGTGGATGAGGAGGCAGTAACTACGGCAAGCACGTCCAGCGACAAGCTGGGGGCTCCCCCGGCAAGTTTTGCTGCCAACAAGGATTCGTCTGCGCAGTCAGGCGAAGTGATACAAAAGAAGAAAATGGTGCAGTGCCCGGTCTACTTTGTGAGCTCTCTTCTGCAAGGAGCTAGGTCAAGGTATTCTGGTGTGCAGAAGCTGCTTTTCGGCCTTCTCATGGCCTCGAGAAAGTTGCGCCATTACTTTCAAGCACATGAAGTTACCGTCGTCACTCGCTTCCCGCTGAAAAGGATTTTGCAAAATCCAGAAGCGACGGGCAGGATTGTCGAGTGGGCGTTGGAGTTGTCGAGCTTTGGTCTCAAGTTTGAGAGTACATCAACCATACAGAGCCGAGTTTTGGCAGAGTTTGTCGCAGAATGGACACCAACGCCAGACGAAGAAATCCCAGAGACAACTCTCCCCGGCAAGGAGACAAGCAAAGAGTGGCTTATGTACTTTGATGGGGCCTTTTCGCTGCAAGGCGCCGGTGCTGGTGTACTGCTTGTCGCACCCACCGGAGAGCACCTCAAGTACGTGGTCCAAATGCACTTTCCCAAGGAACAGGCGACGAACAATACTGCAGAATATGAGGGGTTGCTTGCCGGTCTCAGGATCGCGGCAGACCTTGGGATCAAGAAGCTTATTGTCAGGGGAGATTCGCAGCTTGTCGTCAGGCAAGTGAACAAGAACTACCAATGCCCATTGATGGAAGCTTATGTAGATGAGGTGAGGAAGTTGGAGGAACGCTTTGACGGCCTACAAATGGAGCACGTCCCACGTGCTGAGAATGACATTGCCGATGGTTTTTCAAAGCGCGCCGCACTCAAATTGCCTGTGGAACCAGACACTTTTGTGCTCCAACTAACTCAGCCATCCGTGACGCCATCAGTAGGGCAAGGCAGGAAGAGGAAGTTGGCTTCTGGCGACTACTTCCCGGCAGAGCTCCCCGAAGCCGCCGGCAAGAAGGCTGCCAAAGCCAGCGCCAAAGATGCAGAGGGGCAACTTGCTTCGACAAGGCCTCACGCTCTTGTCGTTGAAGCGGGTGCTCCTAGGCAAGAGGCAAAGGGGCAACTTGCTCCGACAAGACTTCGGGTCCTTGTCGTTGAAGCAGGCGCTCCTGATCGAAGCGCTGAGGAGCAAGATGCTCCGACGAGGCCTTGGGCTTCCGTCATTGAAGCAACTGCTCCTGACGAGCTTGTTGAAGGACAGCACGCTCCAGCAGGGTCCCAGGCTCTTGTCATTGACGCGGCTGTTCCCGCCAAGCTCGTCGGGGAACGGCCGGCTCTGGTAGAGCGACAAGCTCTTGCCGTAGGGCCTGATGTTCCCGCAGCAGAAGAAATGCCTTTAGTCCTCGTTGTCGAGCCACAGGCTCCAGCGTGGGCGCAGCAGATCGTCCGCTTTCTTCAGACAGGAGAACTTCCCGAAGAGCAGGAAGAAGCGGAGAAAGTAGCCCGACGGTCCAATATGTATCAATTTGTCGATGACATGCTGTGCAGAAAAAGACTAAACGGTGTGAAATTGAAGTGTATTCCCCGGGAAGAAGGACAGGAGCTGTTGGCGGAGATTCATGGAGGCATATGTGGTCACCACATAGGGTCAAGAGCCCTTGCTGGAAAGGCTTTCCGGCAAGGTTTCTTTTGGCCCACCGCCCTCCAGGATGCAACTGCACTAGTAACCAAGTGTGAAGCGTGCCAGTTTCATTCCAAGCAGATTCATAATCAGCCAGCTCAAGCTCTCCAGACAATCCCTCTCTCCTGGCCATTTTCGGTCTGGGGGCTCGACATCCTCGGCCCCTTTCCCCGTGCCACCGGGGGCTTCGAGTACTTGTATGTGGCCATCGACAAGTTTACGAAGTGGCCGGAAGTGGAAGCAGTGAGGAAGGTGACAGCACAATCAGCCATCAAGTTCTTCAAGGGAATTGTTTGTCGCTTTGGTGTTCCTAACAGGATCATCACCGACAACGGTACCCAGTTCACGAGCCACGCCTTCATGCAGTATGTCGAAGACCTTGGCGCCAAGGTCTGTTTCGCTTCTGTTGCTCACCCCCGAAGCAACCGTCAAGCTGAAAGGGCAAATGCTGAAGTGCTGCGTGGGCTCAAGACGAGAACTTTCGACAGGCTGCGCAAGTGCGGCAAGAACTGGATCGAGGAGCTGCCAGTGGTTCTTTGGTCGATCAGGACGACGCCAAATCGAGCTACTGGCCAGACGCCTTTTGCTCTAGTTTATGGAGCAGAGGCAGTTCTCCCCACGGAACTCGTATACGGGTCACCTCGAGTGCTCGCTTACGATGAGCTTGAGCAAGAGCAACTGCGGCAAGATAACGCTGTGCTCCTCGAGGAGGATCATCTTCAGGCTGCTGTGAGAGCTGCTCGCTACCAGCAAGCTTTGCGTCGCTACCATAGCCGCAAAGTTAATGCCAGAAGTCTCGAGGAAGGCGACCTTGTTCTTCGGCGCGTTCAGTCGGCCAAGAATTCAAACAAGTTGACGCCGAAGTGGGAAGGCCCTTATCGGGTGAAACGAGTCACCAGGCCCGGTGCTGTCCGCCTGGAGACCGAGGATGGCATTCCAGTGATCAATTCCTGGAACATTGAGCATCTTCGTAAGTTTTTTCCATAAGGCGCGGTTGCCGGGCCCTTCCCCGGCAACCACCTTTTGTACAAGTCTTGCCGCTGTTGCATGTAATCCTTTCTACAAAGCCAGGCGCAGACCCTGTGCATAAATAAAGCTTTTGTATTTCGCAGTTTTTGACGATTTCATGTTTACTTTTATTTTGCATGATTATCTGACATACTGTGCAGTACAGCCTCCCCGGTAAGCATTAACGAGCCGCCAAGCTCCTATATCTTTATTTTCTCTTCTTTCTTTTTCTCAAAAAGACAGAAGCTTCCCTCGCGCACAAGTTTGCCGGGGGGGATGGGATAATGATATGGACCAGGCGTCGTTCAAAGAAACTTTGCCTTGCCGGGAAGAAGGCAGCGGCAAGCAGTGACAAGACCTTGCCGCGGAGAGATCAGCGACAGAGCTAAGAGAAACTTTGCCTTGCCGGGAAGAAGGCAGCGGCAAGCAGTGACAAGACCTTGCCGCGGAGAGATCAGCGACAAAGCTAAGTGCCAAAGTTTGAACAATCAAATTCTTTTTTATTTTCAAGGTTATTTTCCTTGAACGATACTACTCTTTGTATGGAAAACCTGTACGCGACGGAACCTAAGCGTAATCGATCGCGCCCTTACCTTGTTTCGAGTCCGCTCAACAACCTAAGTGGCTGCACTGAGCGCGACAAGGTTGCTTGCCGGCAGCGGCACCGCCAGCAGGCTGCTGAAGTCCCGCACCCAGCGCTCGCGGCAATGGTGCGCGCACCGGCAAGTTCCCTATAAGCGTAGGGCAAGTACACACAAAGAAATAAATTGCTCAAGGGAGATGACATGCATTAACTCCAAAATATTGCAAGTTATATTACAAGATAAGTTGCCGCGGCTTAAACAGATTGTTCTTTAACATGTCTAGCGGCGGCAAGGAGTGAGAAGAATGGGCTCTCTAATTGCGGTGCTCGCCTTCGACTCTCTGGATTTGGTCCACCCTCTCCACGATGGGCGCGACAAGGGCCTCTAGTGGCGCGGGGTCGTATCCCTTCGGCAAGCTTTTGAAGATGTTGCTGAAGTCGATGCCCTGGTTTCTGTATGCTATCTTCACCAACAACCTCCGGAGAACTCCCCGGCAAAGCCTGCGTGACTCGTCGGCCAGTTGAGCCTTGTGATTGAATTGGAGCTGTTGGAGTGCTTCTACTACTCCGTCGAAGAACTCGGCTAGCTTGACGCTAGTTTGCGTGTTCTTGTCGGTGGAGAACCCGAAGTCCGACACCTTCAGGGCAGTCAGCTCCTTGTCGATGTCCTCGGCGGCGCTGGCAAGCCTGTCTGTGAAGATCCCCACGTTATCCCTGAACTTCTTGTGGGTTGCAATAGCGTCTTGAAGCAGACACTTTTCCTTCTGGAGCTCTGTCATTAGAAGCCCTTCGCGCTTTCTGGTGGTGTCGAGCGTCTCCTTCAGCGTGGTCTGCTTCAGCTTCAGGTCTGCTCTGGAGTCGTTGGCGGCGGCAAGCAGATTGTTCTTCTTGGCTATGGTAACTTGCATCTCCGCCAAAGTGTGGGTCACCTTTGCCCTCTCACTTTCAAGCGTTGAGAGCTTGTCACTGTTTGCCTTGAGGGCGGCCTCTAGTTTTGCCACTTTCTCCTCCGTTTCCTTCCTGTTCACTTTTGCAGCAGCGACAGCATTGGTGGCCTCCACCAACTTGCTGGCGTACTCTTGGGCCAAGGCTTCGATTTCCTTCTGGTGTTTTTGTGCCTGCCCCTGGGTCCGCTCTGCGACAAGTCTTGCCACCTCCTCGTCTTTCTGTCGGAGGGTTTCGGCAAGTTTCTTCTTGCGCTCGGCAAGTTCCTCTTCGTGGGCATCAAGGTCCACTTTCCGCTGGTTCAGATCACCGGCCTGAGCAGACAACTCCTTGGCGGTCTCCTCCTGTTTTTGTTCAATGTCTTGCTTCATCAGGAGGAGGGCCTGCCGTTCTTCGGCCAGATATGCCCGCTTGACCTCTAACGCATTAAGAGATGGTGCGCGGACGTCCGCCAAGATCTCCGCGCGCCTCAACATGTCAGCTTCGGCCTTCTCGATGAGCGCCTCCCTGGAAGCTAGCTTCTCCCGTCGGGCGCGATGAAGATTCAGCAGCTTTTGAAGCAGTTGCTCCTCTTCAGACGTGCTGCTGCTGGCGCCTGGCGCATTCACAAGCTGGAGCCCGGCAGCGGGAAGGATCTCCTCGTCCACAACATCCTCCTCGGTTGGCACTCTGGAGCCCACCGTCCAGGGGAGGTTGACGTAGACGTTCTCACCGACCCGGATGTATTTTCTTGGCGGAGGCGAGTTGGGCGCTGCCGCCTCGTCAGTGGTTGAGCGACCCGTGGTCGGAGTAGCGCCTGGCGCTCCTGTGGCCTCAGGGCCGTCAGTACGACCACCGGCTCCCTCGCCGGCCTCCTCAGCAGCCTTCTGGGCGGCCTCAGCTTCAGCAGTCTTGGCGGCTTCATCGGTGGGCGCCTTGGCGGTATTATCCTCGGCAGCCTTGCCGGCCTCTTCGGCAGCCCTGGCAGTTTCTTCGTCGGCAAGCTTGTCGGCTGCCAGCTTGTCGGCCTTGGCAGCGGCGGCCTTGGCGGCCTCGTCGTCGACGGCCCCTGTGGTGTTCTCCTCGGCAGAAGAGTCAATGTTCATTGGGTCCACCGAGGAGGGCTCTGCCAACCCGAGAAGTAAGGCAAAAAGAGCTTCAGGAAGAAATTCAAGAAGACGAAAGAAAGAAAGCAGAAAGAGTTTTGCGGCAAGTGGGTTTACCCGTGTTGAGCTCAGGAGCTGGGGGCTCCCCTCCCCCGTCAACGTTTGTCATTGGGGTGGGGTCGCCAGCGCTGGTGCTTGGCACTTCGGCGCTTGCCGGCTCCTCTTCGTGGCTCGGCTCGCTAGTGGGAGCCCTTACCGGAGATCTTCTCCTTGGCGGTGTGGTCGAGGGGGGTGGTACTTCTGGAGCACCTTCAGATGGCTCCACTTGCTGCTCCTCTCCTACACGCCCAAAGATGTCAGTGACAAAATGCTTGTTCCTCAGCGACCGCCAGCGAAAGGTAGTTGAAATACTTACGCTGGGGGCTGCGCTGGTGGCTGCGACGAGGGCTGGGCTCCGAGCTGGTCGGGATGGTCTCAGACGCTCTCCCGGTGGTTGCCGTGGGCTCATCTTCGACGACCACCACGTTCTTGCTCGTCGAGACCTTAGCTCTCTTCCTTGTCCTCTCCACCAAGGTTTCCTCCCTGCGGAAGCAAGGCCGGAGCGCGACAAGTGAGGACAGAAACAAAACCTTACAAAGATTGAGGGTCGCGGCAAGGGAACTTACTCTTCCTCGTCGTCCTCTTCGCTGAGAGCGGAAAAATCAAAGTCCGCCTCCGTGTGAGGAGGGGGAGGAGGGGGAGTTGGGCTCCTTGGCCGCTTGGCGGGGGTAGTAGCAGCGGTCTTTGATGACCCTGCTCCAGTTGCCGGGGCCGCGTGAGACGCTCCCGCAGCACCAGCCCTTGCCGCGGTCGAGCGCGTCGAACGGCGCTCCGGCGGTTGTTGAACTTCTTGCCGCTCAGCCACTTTGCCAAGCCTGCGAAGGCGTTTCCTCCTCAGAGGGGCTGGGGACTCTGACTGCGGTGGGCTTTCGGTGCCCTCCTCGGAAGAGGAGCCCTCATCCTCCGAGCTGCCTGACTCGTCGGCAGGCTGGCTTGGCCCGACATCCTTACCGGGTGCGGCGAGCTCGCCCTTCCCGGCAAGCATCCCCTGCTCGTCAAGGCTCTCCTTTTGTGCCTCGTCGAGCTCCGCCAAAGTATAACCAAAATCGCCAGCTTCCCTGGCGAGCCTGTCCTCCTCCACTCTTCGAGCAATGAATTCTATTTCTTGCTCAGTGGTGTTGCGGACGAGCCACTCCTCCACCCGGACCTGCTTTTCGACCGTGGAGTCAAAGAATCGCCGCACGTCTTCT
Source organism: Thinopyrum elongatum (assembly GCA_011799875.1). NCBI lineage: Eukaryota > Viridiplantae > Streptophyta > Magnoliopsida > Poales > Poaceae > Thinopyrum > Thinopyrum elongatum. The sequence continues at coordinate 206,344,431 of CM022297.1, read as the reverse complement.
TCGAGCGGCACGTCCCAAGTTGGCTCAACGCTGTGCGCATTGCAGAGCGGCATCATAGCGATGATTGCACTCAATGCGGAGTTGTTGCAAAGGGGCACGATGTGCTTCGACAGCGTGAACGCCTTGTCACGCTACTTTGGATCTGTCTCTTGCTTGAACAGTTCTCGCATGAAAAATTCGTGCTGCGGAACTGTGAAGTTGTTGATCAGTCCAGGGCGCAGCCGCATGATATCGGCTGGGTTCTTCCAATCAGAGGCCGGCCTTCCTCTCTGCTGCAGAGGAGCAATGCGGCGGCGGAGGAAGTCTGCGCCAACCATCCCTATGGTGAGCCCGGCCTCCCTGAGCCGTATGATCCTGGTAGCGGCAATCTCCAGCTTTTTGTCCTGGGGATCCAGATCGCTCCAGTCCGTGCCACGCGCTGCTGGGGTCTTGCGAAGCTCACAGTATGGTGGCGGCTCGTCGTCAATGATCCAACACCATTCAGACCGGATTTCTCCCCATCTTGGGCGGAGATCCCCCTTCAGATAATGCTCCTTGGCGCCCAATCTTGAAACGAACGAGACGCCAACAGTGAGAGGCTCCCCCTTTTCAGCACGGGGAGTGAAGTAATGCCTGAACAGCGCGGTGTTGGGTGCGACGCCGACGAAGTTCTCGCACAGATGCGCAAATATTGCCATGGTGGATACGGCATTCGGTGTGAGATCCAGCAGACGGAGATTGAAGGTGTACATGACGTCGCTGAAGAAATCCGAGTACGGTGGGCAGAGCCTGCACCAAAAGTAGCAAGCAAAGAAGGGGTACTTGCTCACTTCGCTCTCGTCGGTGGCTGTGCGAACGCGGGTGGCCGGATGCGCCTTGGTCCTCACGGCCCACATGCCTTGGAACTTGGCCTTCAGATCCGCCCCCGTGAGCGTCGGAGTGAAGAGCGCGTACTTCTGCCTCTTCAACTGCGCCTGGGTCTCCGTCCTTGAGGACTTCCCCGTCTTCCCCTTTTCTCCTTTGGGAGGCATGGCGAAGGTGGAGCTAAGGACCGAGGGAGATGCGGACGCGCGCGGTGGTGGAGGACTGGGAAACCGCTTTGTTTTAGAGCGGAGGAAGAAGAAGGCGGAGATTTGGAGATCGAGAATGGTGAGAGGGGTGTGTGAGTGCTTCTGCAGGTCCCTCCTTTTATGGGGAAAGATGCGGAACCATCCGCCCCTTCGTCATTCGAGATAGCTGCGCACGCTTCCCACGCTCTGCATTCAACGCGCGACGCGTGGGAGAGCGTGCAATTAAACAGCATAGGGATGTTTCGGCTTATCCCAGCCACGCGTGCCCGTGCACTGTTTGGGCCTGGCCCAACAACGCCCGGCACCGTGTGTGGCCCAGGCCCGGGGGCTCCTGTCGGTGTACTAGAATAGGGGTACCCTAGTACCCCGTACTTGTGCACGGGCAGTAGTAGCATCCCGCGGCGAGGCTTGCGGGAGGACAGCCAGAGAGAAGCTCAAGATTATTAAGCCATTCAAGAACAAAGTATACAAAGCAAGAGTTAAGGCCCCGGCAAGAGGAGCTTGCCGGGAGGGACAGCTGAGGCCCAGCCTGAGGTTTGCTATAGCAGAGTACTTGCCGCGGCAAGGTACTTGCCCCGGCAAGTCATTGGCTGCGGCAAGGTATTGGCTGCGGCAAGATAGCAGCTGCGGCAAGGTACTTGCCCCGGCAAGTTACCTTGCGCGGCAAGCTATGGGTTGCGGCAAGCTGTCAGGTGCGGCAAGGTCTTGCCGCGGCAAGCGTTACTGTACCACTGTGCTACTGTGCTGCTCCGGTGCCTCTGCCAGCGTGGCGCTCTGGGTCCTTCCAAGCGTGTGTGGCGGGGCACTGTGTAGACGGCGGTACACTGTAGCTAGCGGTGCAGGAGCAGGTGGGATAGGCTTTTCCCACGTCCAAGACGTCCGGGTACATGTATCTGGACAGCAAAGGCATGGGCATTTAATGCCCTTGTCCCCTGCCGTCAGTGGTAGCTAGGACATGTCATCCTGGTAATAATGGCCTTACTGTAGCAACTTTCCACCTCTACCTTTACTGTTTGCCACCTGTTGGTGACCCCTTTGTGCGTATAAAAGGAGGCCCATAGGCAACGTGGAGAAAAGGAGGAACTGGGAGATGGAGAACTCCAGTATTGTACGCAGCTACTCGGTACTGTAGCGCTCCTGGAGCTAGAACAATCATACAGATAATAAACCAAAAAGCAGGAGTAGGGTTTTACGCATCCGTGCGGCCCGAACCTGGGTAAATCTCTCTCGTGCACTGTCGTGTTCTTCGCTAGATTTGCTCTTCGTGCGACCGTCTCTCCCTGCCGAACGTAAAGGGGTCCTTCCCTGGGTCCCATAGGTGATCGCGGATTCGTCCCCGACACACCCTCTGTAAAATAATGGTCAATCAATTGAGTAACGTCCTCAAACCCAGGCGCCCCAGCATGAAAAACAGACACTGCGTCAAAATGAAGTTTAACTATGGTCATTAAAAAGTGCACAAAAGGAACAAATGTGGTACACTTATACATATAAATGCAGTGTTGCATACATAAGCTAAATAAAAAATAATGCAGTTCATGTATCAATGTAATGGAGTACACCCATATGCATACAAAAACATGAATAAAACAACAATGCAGTTCACACATACATATAGTGGAGTTCACATATACATATAAATGCAGTGCTACATACACTAACTTCATGTTTGTTTCCAAAAAATGCCTGAATAGATACAGCAAGGCAATAACAGTTTGTACAACATCAAGTAAGCAACATACACAATAAACAAAGCATTCACATCAAAAAATAGCAGGTATTTATAAGAACAGTGCATTTCAAAACTCACAGGACACATACGAAATTTACAACAGAAAGAGTGATACAACCAAATTGGCAAACTAAAATAAGAAAAATCAAACAAACAACATACCAAAAGGAGGGGCCACACTTATGGGAGAAGATTCAATTGGTGAATTCACTTCATGGCCTGCCACACCACCATGATCCTTACCAACAGTACAACGAGAGTCAATTGGTGTATCATTATGACCACTGCAATCACCTACTGGATTCAATAAAAACCAGAAACAGAAATTACAAAACATCACATGAAAAATAATGCAATCAACGCTGATAACTAACACAGCATAAACAAATCTGCAGGATGAACTAGGCAACTAGATAAACAACACAGAAAATAAACAAGGCCAAAGCAAGCAGTCCACAAACCTTGAAGTCCTCCTTCTACTCTGCTTGGCGAAGACATGGCGTTTGCCTGCAGCGCAAGGACGGAGTGACAGATATCAGCAACAAAATAGACGAAATCTGACGAAACCCTAGATGCACCTTGCTTTGCCTACAGAGCACACACGAGTACCAACTACAAATAGAGATCAAATCGCCTGCTTACGAAAAAAATACATAAGCAAAAAACACAGCAACGCTACGAGAATCACAAAACTAGTTGAGGGGACGATCATGACCGAGGGCACGAGAAAAGAACCACAAAAAAGGGGATGAATGGCGGCGGTGGGGGCGGGAACGGAGGGGAAAGGGTTGGGGGAGCGGAGCGGCAAGGGGTGGGGGGAGCGGACGGGGGTGCGGAATACAGGAATATGGACCTCTTGAGGACGGCGGTTCCGCGGGTGACGGCGGTTTTGCTCGAGGGAGAGATTCTTCGGGAGGCGCTGCAAGAGAGGAGAGAGGTTTCTTTTCGGTCTCTCCCTATGAGCGGAGCAGTGGGAGCGCCTGGGAGGGCCACGTGTGAGGCCCACGTGGGAAAGGGTTACATAAAACAGGCCGGCCCAAAACGCCCCGGCTAAATTAGACAGACCAGATCGAAACAAAGAAGTTAGTACCAGATGCAGTTCGCTGTGCTGGAAAATGAAGTTCGGACAGTCAAACAAATAAATACATGCAGTTCATAAAATATAGTTAAAGTCAAAAAACAACGCGCGTGTTAAGATAACGCGTCCGAAAAAAAGTCTACCTTCAAATAAGTGTCACAGCAACAAAAAATTGGGGGGGGGGGCAACCCCCCCTCCCACCCATGCTAGGGGCTGCAGCAAGTACACGTAAAACAGATGCAGTATGCAGCTCTCGAGAATGCAGTGCATTTTATTTGACGAAGCAGTGCGGTACCATAAGCAATGCAGTTTCGGAAACACGTATAATACATATAACGTGACAATGCCTGTTCGCAGAAAACATGGTGGTTAACAAATTTTACTGATGAAAAATAAAATAAAACCACGTTAAAAAAACCACATTCAGAGACAACCGCCCAATCCGAGCGGTTGCATAGCCACAAACCCATGATCACAGGCGCAACCCCAACCCACGATCTGCACAACCGCATCGTCAGCGAGATCGTGCAGTTCATCCGCTGCGGCCATCTCCCCCCTTAAATTTAGACCCCCGCCAAGGCTTTCTCATCCACAACAACGCAAGTCGCCATTGCCCTGCCACCAAATCCCTTCGTCTCATCAATCTCCACAGAAGACACCAAGCCCTACTGCCGGCGATGGGGTTTGTCGACGAGTACAGGAACATGGAGGCCCACGACAACACCAAGTTGCATGTCATCCACACCAACGACAAGAAGCAGATGGCGACCTCCCTCCAGCAGTACGAGCGCCACCTCAGGCTCCAGCGCCACAAGATCGTCGGAATTGATCTGGAGTACACCAACAAGCCTAACGAGATCCAGAAACCCGCCCTCGTCCAACTCTCTGTCGACAAGACTCAACCGGTGCTGCTCTTCCAACTGAGCGCTGCTGAAAGGTGCATCGTCTTCGACAACTCCCTCGCCGACCCCAAGTACACGTTTGCTGGCTTCTCCATCGGCGGCGACAAAACCAGGCTCGAGCGCGTCAATCTGGAGGTCGCCAACTTCGTCGACATCCAGAAGGAATGGAGGGTGCCCGAGGTCACCAAGGAGTTGGACCCCCTTGCAGACGTCGCCGGCATGCTCGTCGATGACTACTACAACAACATGAAGTCGAAGATCACCGATGAAGAACACAGGCACTGGGACTCCCTGCCCCTGTCCATGAGGCACATCGAGTACGCGGCAAAGGATGCCTACGCAGCGTACGAGATATGGAACCACATCACCCTCGCCCAGGACGGGCTTCGCCGTGCAAAGCTGGAGAAGGAGGAGCCACTCAAGAAGCGCGCCAGGAACTGGGGAGACTTCACATGGTGAAGAAGCAGATGGTGCCGGCCAAGAAAGTATCTCCAACATTGCTCGCATCATTTTAGATTTACCATCAAATTTGCTTTCTGTTCTTTGCTTATGTAAAGTTAGTTTGCTTGTGATCGTTTGCTTTTACTGAACTTTGCTTGCTTGTCATACAGAATGGCATGTAATGATGAACTTTGCTTATGTTATGAAGAACTTTATTTCAATTACAAAACTAGAGTTCAATATTACAACATACTGCAGTGCACATAAAGTATGTGATTCGAGCAGTGCACAAACGAACGAAGATGCGGTGTACAAAAGTGATGCATGCAGTGCAAAATGTGGGAACATGAAGTACAGTACTCTGACGAATGCAGTGCACACAGACCTAACAAAGCAGTGCACACCGTATATTAGAAAAGAATATGTAAGAGGAAAAACACTAAGAAAAATTCAACCAAGATGCAGTGCACAAATAGGATGCATGCAGTGCAAAAATGCTCCTGCATATGTAGTGCGAAATGTGGGCACATGCAGTACAGAAGCATGATGAATGCAGTGCACAAATAGGATGCATGCAGTGCAAAAATGCTCCTGCATATGTAGTGCGAAATGTGGGCACATGCAGTACAGAAGCATGATGAATGCAGTGCACAAATAGGATGCATGCAGTGCAAAAATGCTCCTGCATATGTAGTGCGAAATGTGGGCACATGCAGTACATAAGCATGATGAATGCAGTGCACAAATAGGATGCATGCAGTGTAAAAATGCTCTTGCATATGTAGTGTGAAATGTGGGCACATGCAGTACAGAAGCATGATGAATGTAGTGCACAATGATCTAACTAAGTAGTGCACGCCCTATATTAGAAGATACGTAAGAGGAAAAAAATGACCACCCAGGTGCAACCAGAACCCAGCCAGTCTCATACTAGGTTACGCGCCTGCTTTTGAACATAGACGAGTCTGTTCTGAGCCACGATGCATGGGCCCGGGCACACAAGGGCCCACAGGTCAGCGGAATGTAGTGCAGCGACCGTCGTGTATAAGCGCCCAATCAGTAACCAGAGGAGTTCGAGACCTTTGCCTCGCCAGGTCTTATAAGCCGGTCCGGGGCGCTCTCGGTAGGCGAGGTGGGACTAAACATTAGCGCGCGCACACAGCGCACCGCAAACCAACGGTGCTGGCAGGCCTTTTTGGGCCGAATGCGTCTTTGTTCCCCAACATAGGCCCAACACGCGACAGATGCCACTAAATATAAAAAACACTCCCACATACCACGGAAAACCATGGCCCAATAAAATAAAATAATAACTAGAAAAATAAAAAACTAACACAATCCACGCACTTTGCAGTTAATTTACATACAAAATGCAGTTAGTTAGACTCAAGTAAGCAGTGTTGTTGCTTATCAAATGCATTCTCGTAAACTGAATCAGAATCCTTCCACCACCTAACACCAACCACAACATTTATTACTTTCGTTGCTCAATTGGCTGCATAAAACCTATCCATTCGTGCTCTGGACTCACACAACTCCTCCCCCTTCCTCTTCTTCTTCAAATCGTAGATCTAGGGTTCCGCCCATCCCCAACTGTTCTCTAAAATTCCACTTAACCCGCCATGGACTGTTCATGCGGGTGCTTGGCAAGGATGACGCCGATAGCGGACACATGCGTGTACGCTGATGGTCTGGAGCTCACCGACGCTGAGTGGCGCAGCAAGCTCGGGTGCCTGATGATACCCAACAGGGGGTTTCGGGCGCCATTTCTTCATCGCCTCACATCCGCAGACCTTCAGGAAAAATGGGTATGTTTTTCCCCTCATAATTGTTGACAATCTAGGCTGCAAAATCCACAGATGAATGTATATTTCCATCAATTTGTTCAGTAGTATCAACAATACAAAGATTTGTGTTGTTGCTCGAATTTGTCAGCTATTAAGACTAGATAGGTCTACCTATAATTCTTCAATACCACACAAGGTGTCAACACTAGTTAGATCAGAACCACAACACACTTACAAAAAAGAGGTTCCATAGATCAGTGTTGCAGTTCTCTTAACATGCTAACGAAGTACACTGCAAATGACATTGCAGTGCAAACATGTTACAGTATAATATATATTCTACTAAAACTAGAGGTCAAGTCCGTATATAATTTTGTTCATACATTGCAATTGCTTTCTTAAACAGTAGTCATATATATGTACATATTTAAGTCAAACATTTGTTATGGAGTTTACTTATAAAATTTGGTGTTTACTTATAAAATTGTTTTTCCATGCATGCCAAAATACAGAAACTGCCATCCACAATAAGGTTTCCTGCTCCGAGTTCAGGGAAGGTTACTTTGGAGACACAACACAAGAATGGGTATGCAGACATGCAAGCTGACTACCACATTGACTCTGAAGACTGCATCAACATAACTACTGGCTAGAAAGATTTTGTCTCCCAAAATGGCTTTGAGGCTGGAGAAGTGGCCATGGTGTTTTTCTACAAAGAAGATGACTCCCTGAAGTTTACAATACTTGCACTGTAGGTTGTCTAGGATAAAGCAAGCCATCGGTGGCATATTCTAATGCTTTGTTTATGTTGTATGCTTTTAAAAGTATGTCCATCAGAAGGTTTGAATGGTGCCTTTTTAAAGTATGCAACCTCATCTGCATCATTTTCTCACCCTTTTAGGCAAGTTGCTGCTGATAGAAATGCAGTTCTCTAATACACATAGTGCGGTCCTTATATAAAAAAATGCAGTACTCTGAACAGTAACAATGCAATGCCAATGGTCGAAACTTTGTAGTTAACCTATGCTGTTCAAAAGAATGCTCATGGTATGGAGTTCAGAAGAATTGACATAAATAGCAGAAATAGCAGCATAACTATTCTGATAATGTAATACGAAAGTGCATATTATGTAGTTCTCTGAACACAGAATGCAGTTTGAGAAAAGGAAAAATCTCATAAGCTGTCATGCCCACTATAATACAGTTACATTGAAGTCCACTACTAAAGAAAAAGCAGTACACTACAAACATATGCCAGAACTGCAACAATAAAATCAAAGCAGTACAGATCCAGACATGTAGGGCACTAATAGAGGAGCCAATTCCACTCGCAGTTCGATAAGTGGCCAAAAAATTGCGCAACCACTCAAATTTGAACAGTTACCCCCAAAAAAATACATCAAACCCACGGCCACTTGGATGAACAGCATGCGCTATTCTTTAAAAATGCACACCAAAAATATGAACATTAGAGGCACAATACAGTGAATTCAAACCAAACAGAGAAACTAATTACAAGATTCAAAACGCATCGACGCACAAAATCCAAAAAAACAACAAGAACAGAGGAGCGGATGAAGCTCACACGCCCACACAATCGATTTCGCAGAAATTGAAAACTAACTCCTAAAAATTACACAAATTTTAGAGTAAACGGAGCGATTAAAATGAACGCAATCAAAGAATTCCTACTAACAAACAACGTCCGAGCGAGAAAAAGTCGCATCCGACGCGAACATGAACGAACAGAGAAAGCTCGTCCGCCAAATCGCTCGATTTGCAAATATTTTAGTCGCTTTTCCTGTAAATTACAAAGAATAAAGGTCAAATGGCATCCAGAAACAAATTAAATCATCCTGCAACACCTGATTCCACACAGAACACACGGGCGGAACACCAAAAAATGAAGCAGTTCTCCTGTGAAGCATTGCAGTGCTCACCGTAAATAAGATGCAGTGCGCTTCCGTTGAGCGTGCAGTTCAGAAGTGTTAGCAGAATAGACCGACTGTATATACATATATATATATATATATATATATACATATATATATATATATAATGTTCAGTAGCTGTGTGTGGTCTAAATTTTTAACCTATCTGTGTTTTGGATTTGGCCCCAACATCCAGCTCCTCTGGTGAGCTAAGAGAGATTTCTGTATGCGGGCTGCACAGACTACCATTTTTATAATTTTTAAAATATCACTTGCTTATGCTTCATGACATGTAACATTATTGTTAGTCCTGTTTTGCCATGTACAAGATAGTCTGTCTTGCTTGCTTCACTGTTGTAACTATATTTTTGCCCTAGTCATTTGTACTTATAGAAACATTTCAGGATGAAGTGACATCAACACAAAGATCTCAGAGCAGTGCGGCATGGCCATTACCAAATGATTATGGATTGGAATTGGAATGTGCTGATGTTCTCGAGCATCAACTAGAAGTGGCAAGACAACGTATATATGATTCTCAACATGTAATCAAAATGTTGAAGCTGGAGTTGCAGGTATTAGATGCAGGAGTCAAAAAAATGAAACAAGACACTGAGATAACCACAAAGGAATTGGAGATTTTGCAGACTGAAATTTGTGCTATTTGAATCTGGCCAATCCTATTTTCTGAAGAGATTATAGTTCAAATGGTAAATTATGTTGATGCGCGTCCATGATGTATGAGCTTTATTTGCCAAGTGTATGTAATTTGCTGTTTCTGTACACTTTATTATCACTGGTGCCGAACTATAATGCCCAGTGGATATAATCTGCTGTAAATTCTTTATTGTATAGTGTAGGATTATTCTTCGTTTCTATGCCTTAGTCTCTTTATTGTTTAGTGTAGGTTTTTTAGAGGCGATAGTATAGAGTAGGATAATTCTTTGTATAGGCTATATCGTTGAAACGGGGGCCAACACACCCAAACATTACCTGGATGCCATCCGAAGGAACAAACATGTGTAGTCAAAGCGGGCCTTAATTGGGCTGGTCAACTAATATTTAGTGGATCCCAATCGCTGTGGCCCACGGTAACAACGGCTCTTAGCAGGCCATTAACAGGTCGAAAGCTCGATAGGGCCGTATAAATGGAAACGGCCCGCGGACCTTTAGCAGGTCAAAATAACAATTTTGTCTCGGCCCTTTTACTTGACGGGCCAGTAAGAGGCCGAAAGTGTTTTGGGCCAAAAGAGGCCCAATTTACGAACTAGGCTTTTAACAGGCCGAAAGTCCCGTCGGGCTGAAATTGTGCCCTGCTTAAAGTGGGCCGCTAATGGACCCAAATTCAGGTGGCACCGACAAAGGCCCACCTGTTGTGCGGGCCGTTAACAGGCCGAAAGACAAAATGGGCTAGAAGTTGGCCCATGTACAAAATGGGCTGAGGAAAGGCCGAAAGTCACAATGGGCTAGAAGTTGGCCCAACTACAGAATGGGCCGAGAAAAGGCCAAAAGACGTACCCACGGCATATTGGTCCATATCTATAATGGGCTGCTAACAGGCCGAAAGAAGGTCAGGCCGTAATTGAGCCCAAAGACGTAGCAAGCCGTTAACGGGCTGGAACTGACAATGGGCTGGAAATTGTCAAATCTAAAATGGGCCTTTGATGGGCCGATTCTGTGTAACTCGTATGGGTTGTGGTTGTGAATGGGCCTGACGCAAGTAGGCCGCTAATGGGTCGGCCCGCTTATTTTGATAGGCCCGGCCTTTTAACCTGAATGGGCCACTGTTAGGCCGAGCCACGTGTTGACTTATCATAGGCGCATCCCGTCCATTGGCTGGATGACATCTGTCCCAAGGCTGAGCTGACACGTGGATCCTTCGGCAAATTAGAATTTTACACGTGGAAAATCCCCATTGGTCTGGGCTGTTTAGGGGTTACGGATCAAAACCGGAACCCGATAGCTTAACAGCGACCCATTACGGTGGATGCCACGTATCGGTTACCCTTGACGAAAACACTTCCATGACGCGCCATTTATCGTCATGGAAGTGGACACTTTCGTGATGATAATTTTGGTATTGTCGTGGAACACTTCTACGATAGCACATGTATGACTATCTTGATTCTGTCATAAAATCGTCATGGATGTACATGCATGACTGAAAACATGACCTACTGTGACAAACACGTATCATCACGGAAGTGGTTTTTTTTGTAGTGTGTGTGCGATATACGGCATACATTTCACTCGGATGAACTATTTTTGATGAGCGAAAAGAAACGGTCAGCCAGATCAAGGAGTGTGCGATAGACTACATACACTTCACACGGATGAACTGTTTGCGATTAGCCACAACAAATAGAAACGGTCAGACAGATCAAGGTGTGTGCGCTAGACAGGCACACATTCTAATTAAAAGAAGCGTGCGCGATGGTAATAATGAGCACACACGGTTGGTGGAACAAGTCGTGTGCTGACATCACCGATTATGGTGCATCCTATGGTGCAAATGCCACGTACGCATCCGAGAATGTGTGCCCACGTTACGCCATCCAGGAATCGTGCCGCACTTCAAAACTAGAACGTCAATAAATTTTGAGCTTGCTTCCCGTCACATTCCAAATTACCACGCTATGTTTAATTGCAAACCTAAATGGTTTCCTACTTTGCAGCGTATTACTAGGTTATAAATACTACCTACCAAGATGACTGCACATCCCTCCTTAGTTCCTCATCAATAAAAACAAACAAGTCTTTCATCGTCGTTCCTTGCGTCTGCCATGTCCCGCATGAGTTCTGGGTCGAGAAATTACCACGGAGAGGCGAGCATGGAAGCGGAAGCATGAGAGATGTCCCGCCTCACCGCGAAAGCAGCCGACATGTCCCGCCGCACCACTGTACCAGCACATAGTTCCCGCTACACCCCTGAAGCAGCACGGAGGTCCCACCGCACCATCGATGCAGCAGACTGGTCCGGCCACGCCGCGGAAGCAGCACAGATGTGTCGCTGCACCGTGGATGTAGAAGAAAGGTTCTCGCGGTGGCCTGGGAAGATGTCTCGCGGGCAGACAAGGACTCTCACAGGCACATGCATGCTATGCTCAATAACTTGATGGATTGGATCTCCGGCTAGGCGAAGCTATAGGAGGAGATGAATGCCTCGTTTGATAATGCTACCGGTGTCATCTGAGGACTAAGGGACGACAAGGCGAATCTCCGCACCAAGCGCGACCTGCTGAGGGCGAAGATCCCCGAAAGGGCAAAGCAGCACGAGGAGACCACTGCCTTGTTGAAGAAGATGGGCATCATCGTCAAGAAACTTATGGACGAGAATTCCATGCTCCGCATTGAGCGCGAAAGGTTGGTGGGGGAATCCGTGGATGCTACCAAGCAACGTATTGAGGACATGAATGAGATCATTGCCGGTCGCCATGAGAACAAGTCGTGGAGGCAACAAAGAAAGGTGTTGGAGGAACTCCGCGCCCTGCAGCAACACATCAAGAAAGTAGAGAGCAGCGACGCAAATCGTTGTCTGCGTCTTCCTTCTTCTTTTGCCCTTGTGTCTTTTGGGCGTTGCCGCACGTGGCATTTTTAATTATCTTCCTAAATATGTAAGACAATTATTATCCATTGCCATTGTCATTATATTTATATTAGTCTTGCTAAGTCTCAGTCGATGCTTGGTTCAACAAAAAAAGTCTCAGACGATGCTATATATGTCCATAAGATCTTACATCAAGATCCGTGCAAAATTTTCTTTTTTCTCTATTAAATCAAAATCGAGTGAGACATAGCCACACCATTAAGCACCTATAAAACAGGGGCTTGGACGCCATTAATGGAGAAGTTGGGAGGGAGGTGGGCGGCGGATGGACGTCAAAGGGCTCGCCTCTCGATAAGCATGCGCATGGGCTGCTCACACGCCTACCTTACTTAAATAGCTACCCCGCACGACACTCTCCTAGCCAATAAAAAAAGTGGCGCGTGGCAGCACGTAAATGGTTAGTAGAACACCCACGGTTTCAATAATACTTGTGCTTTCGATTGTAACATGGCAGGTCTTGTTCCAAAATGACTTTGTTGGTTGTTAATGTGTGTGCCTTCGCAAATCGGACAAATTTTTTACCACATCATGTTGGTGCCATGTGAAGGCAACATGCTGAGTTTCATGATTTTCAGGCGAGTTTTGGATATACAGGAATTTAAAAACCAAGTTTCTCAATATTTCCGGCTGAGCCACGATGCCTAGATGTTTGAAATTCATTCCCATTTCTTGCATGGGACCTAAACATTCACCCAAGGACAGATATATGATTTTTCAACCCATTTTGGCGCACTGGAGCATGTGCATGTAGTTCAAATTTGAATTATGTACATTCAATGGCTAGAAAACTCAAATAATGTATAAAAAGGCAAAACAAACCCTGAAAAATTCCAAAATTTAGCACAGAACTCCTATTGGTCTATGTTGCCCCTGTAAAAAAATCAAGGCAGGAAGAGGCAGCGTATGTCGTTTCGCACACAGAGGTGACATGTTCCCTCTCGGAACCACGAGCCTTCCTGAGAGAAGCTCGGGCTTGCAAGAAGCTCATACCAAAACATGTCCCAAATCAGACAATTTTTTTACCACAGCATGTTGGTGCCATTTTATGGTACCATGCCAAGTTTCATGGTTTTCAAGCGATTTTTGGATTTACAGGAATTTAAAAATGAAGTATCTCAATGTTTCCGGCCTAGCCACGATGCCGAGGTGCCTGAAATTCATTCCCAATTCTTGCATGGGACCTAAATATTCACTCAAGGACACACATATTATTTTTCTACCAACTTTGTGATGGCTCGTATCCGTGTCAATATTTCCCCGAAGAGGAAGGGATGATGCAGTACAGCTTCGGTGGGTATTTCCCTTAGTTATGAAACCAAGGTTATCGAACCAGTAGGAGAACCAAGCAACACTATGTAAAACGTACCTGCACACAAAGAACAAATACTTTCAACCCGATGCGTAAGAGGGGATGTCAATCCCTCTCGGGTAAAAGATAGATTGGTTTGTATGATTTTGAGTAGATAGATCTCGCAATAAAACAAAATAAAATAAATAAAGAAAAAGTGCAGCAAGGTATTTTTGGGTTCTTAGAATAATAGATCTGAAAACAAAAGCAAATAAAAATAGATCTCAAGGCAAATATGATAAAGAATAGAGCCGGGGGCCGTAGATTTCACTAGTGGCTTCTCTCGAGAAAAATATCATACGGCGGGTAAACAAATTACCGTTGGGCAATTGATAGAACTTCAAATAATTATGATGATATCCAGGGAATGATCATTATATAGGCATCACATCAAAGATTAGTAGACCGACTCCTGCCTGGATCTACTACTATTACTCCACACATCGACCGCTATCTAGCATGCATCTAGTGTATTAAGTTCATGGAAAAACGGAGTAATGCAATAACAACGATGACATGATGTAGATAAGATCTATTCATGTAGGAATAGACCCCATCTTGTTATCCTTAATAGCAATGATCAATACGTGTCTTGCTGCCTCTTCTGTCACTGGGAAAGAACACAACATGACCAAACCCATCACATAGCACCTCTTCCCATGGCAAGAAAAATCGATCTAGTCGGCCTAACTAAACCAAAGATTCGAAGAAGAAATATGAGGCTATAAGTAATCATGCATATAAGAGATCAAAGAAACTCAAATAACTTTCATGGATAAATAGATCTGATCATAAACTCAAAGTTCATCGGATCCCAACAAACACACCCCAAAAAGAGTTACATCAAATAGATCTCCAAGAGACCATTGTATTGAGAATCAAAAGAGAGAGAGGAAGCCATCTAGCTACTAACTACAGACCCGTAGGTCTACAATGAACTACTCACGCATCATCGGAGAGGGACCAATGAGGATGAGGAACCCCTCCGTGATGGTGTCTAGATTGGATCTGGTGGTTCTGGAACTTGTGGCGGCTGGAATTGTGTTTCGTCAACTCCCCTAGGGTTTTGGATTTTTGGGGTATTTATAGAGCAAAGAGGCAGTGCGGGAGGCGGCCAAGGTGGGCACAACCCACCAGGGCGTGCCTGGGCCCCCAGGCGCACCCAGGTGGGTTGTGCTCCCCTCAAAGCCCCCCTCTAGTACTTCTTTGGCCCAACAGGTGTCTTCTGGTCCATAAAAATTCTCCAAAAAGTTACGCTGTGTTTGGACTCCATTTGGTATTGATTTTCTGCGAAGTAAAAACAAGTAAAAAACATCAACTGGCATGTCAATAGGTTAGTCCCAAAAAATGATATAAAGTTGCTATAAAATGATTGTAAAACATCCAAGAATGATAATATAACAGCATGGAACAAGCAAAAATTATAGATACATTGGAGACGTATCAGCATCCCCAAGCTTAATTCCTACTCGTCCTCGAGTAGCTAAATGATAAAAACAGAATTTTTGATGTGGAATGTTGTCTAACATGTTCATCACATATTCTTTTCTTTTGTAGCATGGACATTTGGACTTTCATATGATTCAAAGCAATAGTCTAGTTTTGACATGAAGATTTCAATACTCAAGCATATCAACAAGCAACCTTGACTTTCAAAATATCAACACTAAAGCAAGTTATCCCTAGCCCATTATGCTCAATCATTGATCCATTCATGAAACACACTCGCATATTAGCTACACCCAATGCTAAAGTACGATCATAGTACCCCTTAGTTGGTGCTTTATAAGAGAAGCTGGAGACTCAAATAAAAGTAAAAATTGCATAAAGTAGATAGAAAGGCCCTTCGCAGAGGGAAGTAGGGATTTGTAGAGGTGCCAGAGCTCAAAGCAAAAAAAATAGAGATAAAACATTTTGGGTGGCATGCTTTTCCTGTCAACGAAAATGATCGAGTAGTTCCCAATACTTTCCATGCTAGATATATCATAGACGGTTCCCAAACAGAAAATAAAGTTTATTCCTTTTTCCACCATGCTTTCACATTCCACGGCTAGCCGTATCCACGGGTGCCGTCCATACCAACACTTTCCAAGGAATTTATTATTTGACAATATAAAGTAAATTCATTTTTCATTTCGGGACTGGGCATCCCTAATACCTTTGCCGTACTCTCATGCAATGACAAGTGAATAAACACTCATCTTGAGAATGACACATCTAGCATGGAAAAATATCAGCCACCCCCTACCGTTTCATGAGCGGTACGAGCACACAAAAAGGAAATTATTTTGAAAATTAGACATGGCACATACAAATTTGCTTAGAACGGCATGGAAATACCGCATATAGGTAGGTATGGTGGACTCATATGGCAAAACTGGGTTTGAGGATTTTTGATGCACAAGTAGTATTCCTACTTAGTACAAGTGAAGGCTAACAAAAAGATTGAGAAGCATCCAACCAAGAAACAAAAATTCACATAAGCAAACATTAAGCATAACTAACACCGAATAATGCACCACAAGTAGGATATAATTTCATTGCATAACTATTGACTTTCGTGCTTGCATAGGGAATCACAAACCTTAACACCAATATTCTTACTAAAGCACAATTACTCATCAACATGACTCACATATCACTATCATCATATTGCAAAACTATTACAAAGAATCAAGTTTATTTTGTCCAATGATCTTCATGAAAGTTTTTATTATATCCCTCTTGAATATCCATCACTTTGGGACTAGTTTCATATATTGCAATTTCTTTTGGCAAGCTCAAACAAATTTAAGTGAAGAACATGAGCATAAAAATTTTCATCTCTCAAAATAATATAAGTGAAGCATGAGAGGATTTCTTCAAAATTACTAACTCTCAAATAAATCTAAGTGAAGCATGAGATCATTTCTTCAAAAAATATTAAAGCACACCGTGCTCAAAAAGATATAAGTGAAGCACTAGAGCAATTCCATAGCTCAAAAAATTTAAGTGAAGCATAAAGAGCAATTCTAACAAATCATAGTATAATTTCGGCTCTCTCAAATAGGTGTGTCTAGCAAGGATACTTGTGACAAACTAAAAAGCAAAACTAGCAAAGTCTCATATAATACAAGATTCTCCAAGCAAAACTCATGATATGTGACGAATAAAAATATAGCTCCAAGTAAAATACTGATGGTCGTTAGAAGAAAGAGGGGATGCCACTCGGGGCATCCCCAAGCTTAGTTGCTTGTTTCTCCTTGAATATTGCCTTGGGTGCCATGGGGCATCCCCAAGCTTAGGATTTTCTTACTTCTTATTCCTTCATCCATCGTGATCTCACCCAAAACTTGAAAACTTCAATTACACAAAACTTAACAAAACCTTCGTGAGATCCGTTAGTATAAGAAAACCAATCTTTACTTTAAGTACTGCAGAAAACCCATACAAATTTTGTTATTGCATTATATCTACTGTATTCTAACTTTTCCATGGCTTATACCCCCCGATACAATCCATAGGATCATCAAAATAAGCACACAATGCAAAGAAAATAGATTCTGTCAGAAACAGAATAGTCTATAAAGACTCGAATTTTACTCATACTTCTGTAACTCCAAAAATTCTGAAAAATCAGGACAATAGATGCAATTCGTATATCAATCTTTTGTAAAACACTCACAATTTTTTGTCGCTTCTGTGAATCGAGACAATTATTTTACTGGATGCAATAGTTTCTATTTTTCAACAGGATCAAATCAACTATCACCAAAGCTATCCCAAAGGCTTTACTTGGCACAAACACAAATTAAAACATAAAAAACACAATCATAACAGAGGCATAATTGTGCAAACACTCAAGAACATAAAGAAAAAGGCAAAAATAAATTTTATTCATTGGGTTGCCTCCCAACAAGCGCTATCGTTTTATGCCCCTAGCTAGGCATAATAATTTTGATGATGCTCGCATGAAAGACAAGAATTGAAACACAAAGAGAGCATCATAATACATGTGAAAAAAAAATTAAGTCTAACATACTTCCGATGTATAGGGATTTTATAAGCAAACAAATTATCAAGACAATAAATATCTATCATATGCAAGGAAGAAGAAAGAAACAATATCAATCTCAGCATAACGAGAGGTAAATTAGTAACATGAAAATTTCGACAACCATATTTTCCTCTCTCATAATAATTACATGTAGGATCATAATCAAATTCAACAATATAACTATCACATAAAATATTCTCTTCATGATCCACATCCGTGCAAAGTTGAAGCTCTTCCAAAATAGTGGGATTGTCATCAAATAAAGTAATGACCTCTCCAAGCCCACTTTTATCAAAAATTTCATGAGATTGAACACTCTCCAAATATGTGGGATTATTTTTATCTAGAGTTGACACTCTTCCAAACCCACTTTCAATATTATTGCAAACATTATTATCAATAGCATATTCATCATGAGGCTTAAATAAATTTTCAAGATCATAAGAATCATTATCACCCCAATCATGATCATTGCAATGAGTAGTGGACATAGCAATATTAGCATCCCCAAGCTTGGGGTTTTGCATATTATTAGCACAATTGACATTAATAGAATTTATAATAACATCATTGCAATCATGCTTTTCATCTAAGGAGCTATCATGAATCACTTCATAAATTTCTTCTTTTAACACTCCATCACAATTTTCAGATTTATGAATCTCAAGCAAAACTTCATAAAGATAATCTAGTGAACTCAATTCACTAGCAATGGGTTCATCATAATTGGATCTTTTGAAAAGATTAGCAAGTGGATGAGGATCCATATCAATATATTTTTAGCAAGCGAAGATGCAAGCAAATAGAAGGCACAAGCAAACATGAGATCTGATGAGAAAAAGGCGAACGAAAAAGAGGGTGAATAAAATGGCAAATTTTTGTGAATTGGGGGAGATGAAAATGAGAGGCAAATGGCAAATAATGTAAATTGCAAGGAGATGAGATTTGTGATTAGGAACCTGATAGATGTTGATGATGACTCCCCGGCAACGGTGCCAGAAATCGGCACGTGGCCGGGAGACTATCTTGACTTGATCCTCCCTGGCAACAGCGCCAGGAATCCTTTCTTGATGGCTCGTATCCGTGTCAGTATTTCCCCGAAGAGGAAGGGATGATGTAGTGCAGCTTCGGTAGGTATTTCCCTCAGTTATGAAACCAAGGTTATTGAACCAGTAGGAGAACCAAGGAACACTATGTAAACGGTACCTACACACAAAGAACAAATACTTGCAACCCGACGCGTAAGAGGGGTTGTCAATCCCTCTCGGGTAAAATATAGATTGGTTTGTATGACTTTGAATAGATAGATCTCGCAATAAAACAAAATAAAATAAATAAAGAAAAAGTGCAGCAAGGTATTTTTGGGTTTTTAGAATAATAGATCTGAAAACAAAAGCAAATAAAAATAGATCTCATAGCAAATATGATAAAGAATAGACTTGGGGGCCGTAGATTTCACTAGTGGCTTCTCTCGAGAAAAAATATCATACGACGGGTAAACAAATTACTGTTGGGCAATTGATAGAACTTCAAATAATTATGATGATATCCAGGCAATAATCATTATATAGGCATCACGTCCAAGATTAGTAGACAGACTCCTGCCTGCATCTACTACTATTACTCCACGCATCGACCCCTATCCAGCATGCATCTATTGTATTAAGTTCATGGAAAAATGGAGTAATGCAATAAGAACGATGACATGATGTAGACAAGATCTATTCATGTAGGAATAGACCCCATCTTTTTATCCTTAATAGCAACGATCAATACATGTCTTGCTGCCCCTTGTGTCACTGGGAAAGAACACCGCACGACCGAACCCATCACAAAGCACCTCTTCCCATGGCAAGAAAAATCGATCTAGTCGGCCTAATTAAACCAAAGATTCGAAGAAGAAATATGAGGCTATAAGTAATCATGCATATAAGAGATCAAAGAAACTCAAATAACTTTCATGGATAAATAGATCTGATCATAAACTCAAAGTTCAACGGATCCCAACAAACACACCGCAAAAAGAGTTACATCAAATAGATCTCCAAGAGACCATTGTATTGAGAATCAAAAGACAGAGAGAGAGAGGAAGCCATCTAGCTACTAACTACGGACCCGTAGGTCTACAATGAACTACTCACGCATCATCGGAGAGGCACCAATGAGGATGATGAACCCCTCCGTGATGGTGTTGAGATTGGATCTGGTGGTTCTGGAACTTGCGGCGGCTGGAATTGTGTTTCGTCGACTCCCCTAGGGTTTTTGGATTTTCGAGGTATTTATAGAGCAAAGAGGCGGTGCGGGAGGCGTCCGAGGTAGGCACAACCCACCAGGGCACGCATGGGCCCCCAGGCGCACCCAGTTGGGTTGTGCTCCCCTCAGAGCCCTCCTCTGGTACGTCTTTGGCCCAACAGGTGTCTTCTGGTCCAGAAAAATACTCCAAAAAGTTTTGCTGCGTTTGGACTCCGTTTGGTATTGATTTTCTGCGAAGTAAAAAACAAGCAAAAAACAGCAACTGGCACTGGGCACTATGTCAATAGGTTAGTCCCAAAAAATGATATAAAGTTGCTATAAAATGCTTGTAAAATATCCAAGAATGATAATATAACAGCATGAAACAAGCAAAAATTATAGATACGTTGGAGACGTATCACTTTGGTGCACTGAAGGATGTGCCTGTAGTTCAAATTTGAATTATGCACATTAACTGACTACAAAACTCAATTAATGTATAAAAAAGGCAATACGAACCCTGAAAAATTCCAAATTTTAGCATGATACTCCTACTGGTCTATGTTGCATCTGTAAAAAAATCAAGGCGGGAAGAGGCGGTGTATGTCGTTTCGCAAACAGAGGTGACACGTCCCCTCTCGGAACCATGAGGCCCCTTGAGAGAAGATCAGGTTTGTAAGAAGCTTATACCATAACTTGTCCCAAATAGGTCAAAAAATTTACCACAACATGTTCATGCCATTTCATGATACCATGCCAAGTTTCATGATTTTCAGGCGATTTGTGGATTTACAGGAATTTAAAAACGAAGTATCTCAATGTTTCCGGCCTAGCCACGATGCCGAGGTGTTTGAAATTTATTCCCAATTCTGGCATGGGACCTAAACATTCACTCAAGGACACACATATGATTTTTCAACCAACTTTGGTGCACTGGAGGATGTGCCTGTAGTTCAAATTTGAATTGTGCACATTAAATGACTACAAAACTCAATTAATGTACAAAAAAGGCAAAACAAACCCTGAAAATTTCCAAAATTTAGCACGATACTCCAACTGGTCTATGTTGCATCTGTAAAAAAATCAAGGCGGGAAGAGGCGGTGTATGTCGTTTCGCACACAGAGGTGACACGTCCCCTCTCGGGACCAAGAGGCCTCTTGAGAGAAGCTTGGGCTTGTAAGAAGCTTATACCATAACTTGTCCCAAATCGAACAAAAATTTTACCACAGCATGTTGGTGCCATTTCATGATACCATGCTAAGTTTCGTGCTTTTCAGGCAATTTTTGGATTTACAGGAATTTAAAAATAAAGTATCTCAATGTTTCCGGCCTAGCCACGATGTTGTGGTGTTTGAAATTTATTCCAATTTCTTGCATGGGACCTAAACATTCACCCAAGGATATATATATGATTTTCAACTCATTTTGGCACACTAGAGCATGTGCATGTAGTTCAAATTTGAATTATGCACATTAAATGGCTAGAAAACTCAATAATGTATAAAAAGGCAAAACGAAACCTGAAAAATTCCAAAATTTAGCACGGAAGTCATATAGTTGCATGTTCACTGCAGATAAATGTTCTAGCAATTCAAACACCATCCTTTACCTCCGTTACACCATTTTGTCTTTCAAATCAGAATGAAAAAATCAGGTACACCACAAACAGTTTACTGGCAAGAATCGTGTGTGATGCAATATAGAATATCTTGGCACACCCTCTTGTATGGCTTACGCCGAAAGCTTCGTCATCTATAGTCACTACTGCAGGATGCTGCTAACACGACAGTACAATCAGAGACCCTTTGACGAAATTGTGTGCGATGCATTAATCACAAACGGTAATGTAAAAAACCCGTCAAAAAAGATGCAAAGCGTTTGCGATGGCGGAGACATCAAACACGGTTCAGATTTTAGTTGCGTGTGCGATGCAGGGCATACGGTTGATCCATACGAACTGTTTGCGATGAGAGAGAACAACAGAAATGGGCAGCCATATCAAGGTGTGTGCGATATACGACATACAGTTCGCTCAAATGAACTGTTTGCTACTAGGGAATGCAACAGAAATGGTTAGCCAGATCAAGGTGTGTGTGATATACGGCATATGGTTCACTCGGACGAACTGTTTTCGATTAGGGAACACAACAGAAATGATTCAACTTAACAAGATGTGTGTGATATGCGGCATACAGTTCACATAGATGAATTGTTTGCGATGAGCCAAAAAAACACAAACGATTCATGTAAACAAGATGTGTGTGGTATGCGGCAAACAGCCCACTCGGATGAACTGTTTGCGATGAGAAATTATAACACAGACAGTTACTACAGTTAATTCGTGTGCGGTTCTGTGTGTACAAAAAACTTTGAAAAATGCAAACTAGTTGCTTGTGGTGGCTAGGAGTATCGCACACGATGCGTCTGCGAGTAGTCGTGTGCGATGATTAGTAAGTTACACATATGTTTCCTTATGTTAACACGTTTGTGAATTTGCAATATGTATAATTAATATGCAAATGCCTTCTGGACATCGGTGCTGATCGCCACGTCCAAAACATGGACGTCCTCTACTCTACCACTCTACCGAGCACACGCTTATACTCAATGAACTCTGTACGATACTAATACTTTCCATGAAAATGTAAGAACTTGGCTAACAGCATTTGAGTAACATATATATTATGGTTACACTATTCGACAAAAGGAGGATCTTCGTAACATGGTTTTGACAACCATATGGTCCATATCTACATACTTAACATAGTAACAACTATCACATTTTAAGAGGCTGAGGGCCAACAACCATATGGTCCATATCTACATACTTAACATAGTAACAGCTAGCACATTTTAAGAGGCTGAGGGCCAACAACCAAAACTATCCGCTGGAAGCAGCTTGATCACGGTGACTCGGCATCTCGTCAATGAAAAGGATGAACCCTCATGTGCCTTGGTAGAGCATGGGTAGAACAGTGTCTCCAATTTTCCAATATGGATGCATTGCCACGACAAGCGAGAACTTGTTAATTTGAATGGTTCCATTTCTGTGGGAAATGCAGTACCTTGCAATCACTTTGGCGTTATTAGCAGGCACAAGTGTAATTCGACCACGCCGGGAAATCGATCCAGGAACAGCTACATCGGGTAATTTTAGTTGAAATGTAGAATAAAAACCAATTGTAACATATCATTGAAGATATATATAGTTTAAAAATAAGACTTTGTACCAGTGTTTTGTGCACACAATTGGTCTTGTTCAATGTGTGCACCATAGGTATAATTAATCCCATCCAAAATCCAGCGTTCATACGCTGTGCTATCTTTGTCAGATTATCAACAAATTTTATGACATGCTTCAAGTCTTTCCAGTGAAATTTGGTACGCTTAGTAACATACAGATCATTAACTATGCATCCAACATATCCTGCTTAAATGGTGGAAAGGTATTATTTATTCAAAACATGGCAGAAGAATTATAGTGTGCATAAATTGGTAAATAGAATTTGTTACTGCCTAGGACTGGAGTCAGAAAATGAAATCACAATTGGTTGCTTAAATAGTGATCAATTATCCAGAATAAATACCCCGATTTTGCTAAGTAATATGCCAGCATGGAGAAAGTTGAAAGGACACTAACCTCGATCAGACTTTGATCGGCTGATGACGTTGGGGAAGTAAACATCCATGTTAATTAGACCAGGCTGTGGTGCACGCACTAGAATTTTATTGCCAGCTTTTAGTTCATAACACTTATACTTTTTTTCCAAAGGTCCGCATCGAAATAGGAGTGACCATCTTTATCAGGTTTTAGGCTAATTGTCATTGTAAATCCATGCTGCATTGTCAATATGACATCCATGGAGTCATCAACAAAGTAAAGCCCAAGATTTCCTTCTACTCATGTTCTTGCAAAGCAAGGGATGTACTGCTTTAAATCAAAATTAAGATCGTAAATTAGATATATTGAAATAACAGAGCAAGATGCAAATATGGGAGTAACTGATAGAACAGATCAATATATAGCTGAAAGCAAAGTACAAAATATATAATTAAAAATAGATAATGTAACAAAGATTTGATGCAAACATGAGAGTAACTGAATGAACAATACATCATAAATTTTCCTAATATAGGGAAAAAAATCAGCTTCGACATCTAGGCTGCACATGGCACCATACCTTTTATCCAAATGTAGCAGTAGACGGTGTATGTTCACAAATTTAGGCCATGCCGACCATGGTAGGGTGAGATTGAACATACCGAGCGCTCCCTGAAGTCATCCGGAATGGTGAGATAGAACTTCGTTTCCGACTGGCCGCGACCACACTTGCCCGATTTGTGCTCGCACTGTAGACACATGAATGAAAACCCTCAAATCAGCAAGAAGAAAAATGAATCCACGGTGATTTTCGCCGGTTGATTAACAGCGACGGACGGACTGCGATAAGAGATGAGTGAATATTTCGCTAAATTGATTACCTTCTCCATGAGAAAAATCCCCGGCCCAATCTCACAGAAAACCCCAATCGACAAGAGTCTAGAATGTCGATGCAGATAGGCGGCGATAAGCGGTAGGGGCGAAATCCCGTGCCGTTTGGAGCGCGACCTCCGCCCACCAACGACGCCGTCAAGCTTAGGGTGGCCGCCGCGATAGAAGTTGATGAGGTGCATGATATGTCTCCAACTATCTATAATTTATGAAGTATTCATGCTGCTATATTATCATTCTTGGATGTTTTATAATCATTTTATAGAAACTTTATATCATTTTTTGGGACTAACTTATTGACATAGTGCCCAGTGCCAGTTGCTGTTTTTTGCTTGTTTTTTACATCGCAGAAAATCAATACCAAATGGAGTCCAAATGCAGCGAAACTTTTTGTGGATTTTTTATGGACCAGAAGACATCCAATGGGCCAGAGCAGCACCTGGGGGGGTGCCCCGAGGGGGGCACAACCCACCAGGGCGCGCCTGGGCCCCCAGGCGCGCCCCGGTGGGTTGTGCCCACCTCGACGGCCTCCCGCACCGCCTCTTCGCCCTATAAATTGCCAAATATTCCAAAAACCCTCGCGGAGCCCTAGATCAGAAGTTCCACCGCCACAAGGCCTCTGTATCCACGAGATCCAATCTAGACCTCGTTCCGGCACCCTGCCAGAGGGGGAAATCATCACCGGTGGCCATCTTCATCATCCCGGTGGCCACCTTGATGAGGAGGGAGTAGTCCACCCTCAGGGCTGTGGGTTTGTATCAGTAGCTATGTGTTTAATCTCTCTCTCTCTCTCTCTCGTGTTCTTGATGGCACGATCTTGATGTATCGCAGACTTTGTTAATATAGTTGGATCATATGGTGTTTTCCCCTCTCTATCTTGTTGTGATGAGTTGAGTTTTCCCTTTGAGATTTCGTGTTATCAGATTGAATACTTTTATGGATTTGAGAGCACTTGATATATGTCTTGCATACGAATACCCGTGGTGACAATGGGGTATTATATTGATTCACTTGATATATGTTTTGGCACTCAACTCGCGGATTCCCGAGGTGACATTGGGGTAATCTATGCATAGGGGTTGATGCATGTTCTTGTCTTTGTTTCTCCGATAGAAATCTTGGGGCACTCTTTGAGGTTATTTGTGTTGGATTGAGCATTATGAATCTGAATTTGCTTTGGTGTTATTTTAGTATGAACTCTTGGATAGATCGATCGAAAAGAATAGCTTTGAGGTGGTTTCGTACCCTACAAACAATTTATTCTTATGTTCTCCGCTAGATAGGAACTTTGGAGTGATTCTTCATCGCACGTTGCGGGATGGTTATATGATCCATTTATATTAGCATTGTTGAGAGATTGCACTAGCGAAAGTACGGACCCTAGGCCTTGTTTTCAAGCATTGCAATACCGTTTGTGCTCACTTTTGCCACTTGCTACCTTGCTGTTTTTATTTATTCAGATTATAAAAATATATTTCTACCATCCATATTACACTTTTATCACCATCTCTTTACCGAACTAGTGCACCTATACAATTTGCCATTGTATTGGGTGTCTTGGGGACACAAGAAACTTTTTATTATTTGGTTGCAGGGTTGTTTGAGAGAGACCATCTTCATCCTACACCTCCCACGGATTGATAAACCTTAGGTCATCCACTTGAGGGAAAATTGCTACTGTCCTACAAAACTCTGCGCTTAGAGGCCCAACATGGGTCTACAAGAATAAAGTTGCGTAGTAGACATCAAGCTCTTTTCTGGCGCCGTTGCCGGGGAGGTTAGGTAAGTGGCACTCACACCCCGTCAACGAAGCTCTTTTCTGGCGTCGTTGCCGGGGAGGTGAGTGCTTGAAGGTATATCTTTAGATCTTGCAATCGAATCTTTTAGTTTCTTGTTTTATCACTAGTTTGGTTTATACAAAGAAAACTACAAAAAAATGGAATTTAGGTTGCATCATATTATTCATCTTTATAAGGTCTTTCGTGAAAATGATGGAAAGGAAAATTGTGCTTAATTGATAGAAGAAGAATTCTATAAAATGTTTGACAAAAAATCTTTGAATGATGAGCATGATTGCAATGTTGTCGGTATGAACTCTTTGAATATCCATGATGCTAATGATATGCAAAGCTACAAGCTTGGGGATGCTATGTTTGATGAAGATGATATTTTTAGTCCCCCAAGTTTTGATGTGCAAATTTGTTATAATGGTAGCATGCCTCCTATTTATGATGATTATGTTGATGAAAGTGGGTTTGGAAGAGTGTCAACTCTAGGTACTAATGATCCCACTATTTTGGAGGGTGTTGAATCTTATTGTGATAATTATGAAAGTGGATTTGGAGAGGTCATGATTTTACTTAGTGATGAATCCACTATTTTGGAAGAGGTTTCAATTGACTATGACAACAAAGTTGCTATCTATGATGATTATGGTGATGACATGTATGCTATAAAGAATAATGATAACCATGAAACTTGTCATCATGATTTTAATTTTCAATCCCATGATAGTTATTTTGTTGAGTTTGCTCCCACTACTATTCATGAGAATAAATTTGCTTATGTGGAGAGTAATAAATTTTCTATGCTTGTGGATCATGGAAAGAATGCTTTATGTGATAGCTATATTGCTGAATTCATTCATTATGCTACTGAAAATTATTATGAGAGGGGAACATATGCTTTTTACATATTGCAATAATATCAAGTTTCCTCTCTTTATGTTGAAAGTTTTGAAGTTGCACTTGTTTTGCCTTCCTATGCTAGTTGATTCTTGTTCCCATAACTTGTTTGCTCACAAAATCCCTATGTATAGGAAGTGGGTTAGACTTAAATGTGCTAGTAATATGCTTCATGATGCTCTCTTTGTGTTTCAATTCTTATCTTTTATGCGAGCATCATTGAAATCATCGTGCCTAGCTAAAAGGCACTAAAGAAAAGCGCTTGTTGGGAGACAACCCAATACTTTCCCCTACTGTTTTTATGTGTTCATATGATTATTCTACTGTAGTAATCATGTTTTATTTCTTTTGTTTCAATAAAGTGCCAAGTAAAGCCTTTGGGATAGTGTGGATGATAGTTGACTTGATTCTGTGCAAAAACAGAAACTTTTGCACTCAGTCCAGGAATTTTGAAAATTTACTAGAACTTGATTTTGATATTAATTTTTTAAAGGTGATATATATACAAATTCTCTACGTTTTCCTAATTTTTCAGAATTTTTGGAGTAGCATAAGTATGGTTGGAGAACAGATTATTACAGACTGTTCTGTTTTTGACAGATTCTGTTTTCAATGCATAGTTTGCTTGTTTTCTAGTTTCTATGGCTTATATTGCTCAAAATAAATTGTGGAAATGATATGCTACAGTAGGCATTGTGTGGAAACAATTATGAATCTTGTCTTTGACAGTACCAAAGTGAAATGGTTTGCTCTTTATCATACTAACCTATCTCACGAAGTTCCGTTAAGTTTTGTGTGATTGAAGTTTTCAAGTTTTGGGTGAGTTGTCGACATGAGGAGAATAAGGATTTTCATGACCCTAAGCTTGGGGATGCCCAAGGCACCCCAAGGTAATATTCAAGGAATATCCAAGCAACTAAGCTTGGGGATGCCTCGGAAGGCATCCCCTCTTTCGTCTCCAACATTATCGGTAACCTCACTTGGAGCTACATTTTTTCGTCACATGATATGTGTTTTGCTTGGAGCATCATTTTCTTATTAGGATTTTCTTTCTGTTATTTATAATAATGTTGTGCATCTTTCTTTTCAATAAAAATGTCAAGGATAGCCTTTACCATGCTCATTCTGCAAGTATATGAGTTGCTGTTTCAAAACAGAAAGTTTATCGATGTTGCAAAAATTCTCAAGAAAAGTAAGAATGTGATAAAATGTTGAAATTTTTTTCACAGTAAGATCTGATAAATTTTATACAGTTTGGTAAATTTTCATAATTTTTGGAGTTAAATAAGTATTGATACTCTTGTATTCTTTACAGACTGTACTGTTTTGGCAGATTGCTGTTATGTTTGCATTGTTTACATATGTTTGCTTGTTTAATAACTCTATTTGAGGATAGGAGTATTAAATATGCAGAGGCATTTAGTATGCAATGTTGAATAATAATTTTTGTGATTTGCTATAGTAGATAATGATAAGGTTTTTGCATTGGTTTATACTAACTTATCTCAAGAGTTCTTGTTGAGTTTTGTGTGTATGAAGTTTTTAAGATTTAGGGAAACAGTGATATAAATGGAATTAAGGAGACGCAAAAGCTCAAGCTTGGGGATTCCCAAGGCATTCCAAGATAATATTTCAAGAAGTCTCAAGCATCTAAGCTTGGGGATGCCCCGGTAGGCATCCCACCTTTCTTCATCAACAATTATCGGTTAGTATCGGTTGAGCCTAAGTTTTTGCTTCTGCACTGGAGTTGTGCTATTCTTGGAATGTCATTTTGTTTTGTTTTACTTGTTGTTTTAATAAAATACTTAGATCTGAAAGTTTTTAAATAAGAGAGAGTCCTCAATTAGCTACCCCTTTACTTAACTACTCGCTTGGTCTTCACTTATATCTTTTTGGAGTAGTTTGTCATTTACTCTCGTGCTTCACTTATATCCTATGAGTAAATTGTTGAATGAATTGAATATCATGAAATTGAAATTATATGTTCATATCATGCCCAGTGGTAGCTTCACATTGGGTTTAGAAAGTGAAATCTTTTGAAGCTTGACAATCACAATATTGGTCATACAAGCAATTCATGAATGATTACTATAAGGAAGAGAATTTTCACATGCAAATACACTATCTTGTAAATCTTTTGTGATTGTGAGCCCCCATCAAAATATTATATGCCAAAATTGTTGATGTTGGACAAGGAAGACAACGTAATGATTCATGTTCGTTCATATTCACATAGAAGTTATATTGTCATAGATCCTTCAACATGTGGTGCTTGCCCCCCATCTTTGCTAGCCAAAAATTCCGCACCAAGTAGAGATACTACTTGTGCATCCAAAAACCCTTAAACCCAAATCTCATTTTCAAGAGTCCACCATACCTACCTAAGGATTGAGTAAGATCCTTCAAGTAAGTTGTCATCGGTGCAATAAGGCAATAAAAATTGCTTCTAAAAGTGTTAGATCATTTAGTGTAAGAGAAAATTGAGCGTTGTACGAACTTGTGATGGCAAAGAATAAAAGCGACAGACTGCATAATAAAGGTTGCTATCATAAGGGGCAATATAACATGATGTTCTTTTACACTAAGGGATTGAGCATACAAACAAAAAGCGCATGGAAACCTCTGCTTCCCTCTGCGAAGGGCCTACCTTTTACTTTTATGTATTTACTTTCATGCAAGAGTTAAAGTTTTTCTCTCTATTCCTTTTTAGTTTTCTCTTTTGGCAAGCATCATGTGGTGAGGAAAGATCTAGGCACATATATTCAGTTGGATATGGGTAGCATGAGTTATTATTGTTGACATCACCCTTGAGGTGAATACATTGGGAGGCGAAATTATAAGCCCCTATCTTTCTATGTGTCTGGTTGAAATGTTTTGCTCATGTGTATGCAGTGAGCGTTAGCAATCATAGAAGACTATATGATGGTTGAGTATGTGGAGCTCTTACTTAGACTCTGTTGAATAAGTTGAATTGCAGTTGTTTGGTGACTAAGAATATAGGTTGTTGAGTTTCAAGAGAATTCATTGTTTGAACCTTAACATGTGAATTGGTTGCTACTTTAACATGATGATTTTTATGAGAAAGAGTTGCTGTTATGATGCTAGGAAAAGTGATTGAAATAACTATTGATCAAACTTATGCACTTTGCTAGCATTCACACTTCATAAATTATTTCTTTTATCATTTACCTACTCGAGGACGAGTAGGAATAAAGCTTGGGGATGCTGATATGTCTCCAACGTATCTATAATTTATGAAGTATTCATGCTGCTATATTATCATTGTTGGATGTTTTACAATCATTTTATAGCAACTTTATATCATTTTTTGGGACTAACTTATTGACATAGTGCCAAGTGCGAGTTGCTGTTTTTTGCTTCTTTTTTACATCGCATAAAATCAATACCAAACGGAGTCCAAACTCAGCGAAACTTTTTGTGCATTTTTTATGGACCAGAAGACATCCAATGGGCCAGAGCCACACTTGGGGGGTGCCCCGAGGGGGGCACAACCCACCAGGGCGCGCCTGGGGCCCCAGGCACGCCCCGGTGGGTTGTGCCCACCTCCGTGGCCTCCCGCACCGCCTCTTCACCCTATAAATTGCCAAATATTCCAAAAACCCTCACGGAGCCCTAGATCAGAAGTTCCGCCACCGCAAGGCCTCTGTATCTACGAGATCCAATCTAGACCCCGTTCCGGCACCCTGTCGGAGGGGGAAATCATCACCGGTGGCCATCTTCATCATCCCGGCGGCCACCATGATGAGGAGGGAGTAGTCCACCCTCGGGGCTGAGGGTTTGTATCAGTAGCTATGTGTTTAATCTCTCTCTCTCTCGTGTTCTTGATGGCACGATCTTGATGTATCGCGGGCTTTGTTAATATAGTTGGATCATATGGTGTTTTCCCCTCTCTATCTTGTTGTGACGAGTTGAGTTTTCCCTTTGAGATTTCCTTTCATCGGATTGAATACTTTTATGGATTTGAGAGCACTTGATATATGTCTTGCATACGAATACCCGTGGTGACAATGGGGTATTATATTGATTCACTTGATATATGTTTTGGCACTCAACTCGCGGATTCCCGAGGTGACATTGGGGTAATCTATGCATAGGGGTTGATGCACGTTCTTGTCTTTGTTTCTCTGATAGAAATCTTGGGGCACTCTTTGAGGTTCTTTGTGTTGGATTGAGCATTACGAATCTAAATTTGCTTTGGTGTTATTTTAGTACGAACTCTTGAATAGATCGATCGGAAAGAATAGCTTTGAAGTGGTTTCGTACCCTACAAACAATTTATTCTTATGTTCTCCGCTAGATAGGAACTTTGGAGTGATTCTTCATCGCACGTTGAGGGATGGTTATATGATCCAATTATATTAGCATTGTTGAGAGATTGCACTAGCGAAAGTACGGACCCTAGGCCTTGTTTTCAAGCATTGCAATACCGTTTGTGCTCACTTTTGTCACTTGCTACCTTGCTATTTTTATTTATTCAGATTATAAAAATATATTTCTACCATCCATATTACACTTTTATCACCATCTCTTCGCCGAACTAGTGCACCTATACAATTTGCCATTGTATTGGGTGTGTTGGGGACACAGGAGACTTTTTATTATTTGGTTGCAGGGTTGTTTGAGAGAGACCATCTTCATCCTACACCTCCCATGGATTGATAAACCTTAGGTCATCCACTCAAGGGAAAATTGCTACTGTCCTACAAAACTCTGCTCTTGGAGGCCCAACACGAGTCTACAAGAATAAAGTTGCGTAGTAGACATCAGTGCAGAGTTGCGGAGGTGTTCGCGGCAAGTGGGTGGGGACGAAGTGGGCAAGGGTTTTCTTTTTCCTTTTGCATGTGTGGGTGAACACACACGATTCGCAGAGGCGACAAAGATGAATCGTGTGCGACAGTAAATCACCGAGATTGAAGGGAAATCCAAATTTCCTTTGTCCTTTGTCCATGAGTTTTTTTCTACGATGAACATAAACCCTACAAATCACCGTGTTCAAAATTGGCACTTCTCCGGGTTCATTTACCATATTTAGGGGATTATGTGCATTTTCTAGGCATTAATGCACATAATTCAAATTCAAACAATCGGTGCATAAAAAGGTGCACGAGAATGGTCTGGAAAACCATGCTCGTGCTATTTAGTAAATTCTCATGCCTTTTACAAGGAATGGGCAGAGATTTCACGGAAATGTGTGGCAATAGTCAACCACATACGCATCGTTTATTGGTTTTTCAACTGTAGAAAAATGAACTACATGCTTGAACAACAAGACGGCTGGCATGGTGCCATGGTATGGCCTCACCGTGCCCTGGTAAAAATTTGAGAAGGTTTGGCTTATGTCGCCGTGCACGCCCTTCATAAATCGAACCATCACCGAGGAAGTTTCATGGTTTCGAGGGGGAAATCACCAAGATTGAAGGGGCCAGGAATCCAAATTTTCTTCCTAGTTTTCAGTTTTTTCTATGATCAACATACCCCCTCCAATGCAACATGTTCAAATTTGGCATTTTTCCTGGCTCATTTACCATATTTTGGGGATTATGTGCATTTTCTAGGCATTAATCCACATAATTCAAATTCGAACAATCGGTGCATGAAAAGGTGCACAAGAACGGTCTGGAAAACAATGCTCGTGGTATTTAGTAAGTTCTCATGCCTTTTACAAGGACTGGGCATAGATTTCATGGGAATGTGTGGCAATAGTCAACCACAAACACGTCGTTTACTGGGTTATCAACTATAGAAAAATGAAATACATGCTTGGAAAACATGACGCCTGGCGTGGTGCCATGGTATGGCCTCACCGTGCCCTGGTAAAAAATTGAGAATGTTTGCCTTATGTCATCATGCATGCCTTTCATAAATCGAACCATCACCGAGGAAGTTTCATGGTTTCGAGGGGGAAATCACCAAGATTGAAGGGGAATCCAAATTTCCTTTGTCCTTTGTCCATGAGTTATTTTTCTACAATGAACATACACCCTGCAAATCACCGTGTTCAAATTTGGCACTTTTCCGGGTTCATTTACCATATTTAGGGGATTATGTGCATTTTATAGGCATTAATGCACATAATTCAAGTTCAAACAATCGGTGCATGAAAGGGTGCACAAGAACGGCCTGGAAAACCATGCTTGTGCCATCTAGTAAATTCTCATGCCTTTTACAAGGAATGGGCAGATATTTCGATGAAATGTGTGGCAATAGTCAACCACAAACATTTGTTTATTGGGTTTTCAACTATAGAAAAATGAAATAAATGCTTGAAAAACATGATGCCTGGCATGGTGCCATGGTATGGCCTCACCATGCCCTGGTAAAAATTTGAGAAGGTTTGGCTTATGTCGTCATGCACGCCCTTCATAAATAAAACCATCACTGAGAAAGTTTCATGGTTTCGAGGGGGAAATCACGAAGATTGAAGGGGAATCCAAATTTTCTTTGTTCTTTGCCCTTGAGTTTTTTTGTACGATGAACATACACCCTGCAAATCACCATGTTCAAATTTGGCACTTTTCCGGGTTCATTTACCATATTTAGGGGATTATGTGCATTTTCTAGGCATTTAGCGCATATAAATCCAATCCAGCTACAGCTGCACGGGTGTGATGTGAGGGACGTGGATTGCCGTTCGATCGCGGTGCATCCTATGGTGCACACGCGCGATCCGTGTGGCTGGGGTTCAGGCCAATCATAATGCAACACACAATAGGCTTAGCGCACACTATTTCCGGAGGCGACGGAGATGAACCGTGTGCGATAATGAATGAGCAAGATTGTAAGGGAAGCCAAATTTCCTTCATCGTTTGTCATTGAGCTCTTAAAAACCACCGCACTGTACGGCTGTCCGGCCACTCCATCCCAGAGCTCTCTCCAAGCGTCGTTCATGGCACAACGGCGCACAGTAACTAGTAAGGAAGCGATGGCATCCCGCCGCGCCATGTTCCTCGCCGCCCACGACCACACACATGGTAAGGAAGCGATGGCATCCCGCCGCACAAATTTCATCGCCGCCGGAGGCCGCACAATTACGTGGGCAGACTTTGATGCTGCCATGGCCGAATGGGCGGTGGATCTAGAGGTGGCCAAAGCCGCACAGAAGGAGTGGAAAATGCAGAAAGCAGTCAAGAAAAGAGAGTTCCACCGCCGCAAGAAAGAAGAGGCCACACGCCGTGCTAAGGAAAGCTCGGCGGAGATCGAAGCACGGTGGGCTGCCGCCTTCAAGGCCGGGAAGGAGAATGACGATGTCAGGCAGCATGCCCTGATGCCAGCATGTGAGAAGTAATTAGTGCGTGCGTCGCTCGTAAGTTTGTATAATTAATTATGAGCATCTACCAGTACTACATACGTACTAGTTTTAGAGAAAATTACCAGTAGTACTTTAAGTCCGTACTATCTATTATTAACATACAATGTCGGTAAGCGCATCCTTTGAGGGCTTTGAGCGTTGATTAGCACATGTTCACTGAAGTTTTGTAGCCGCACCCTGGCCCTAAATACTCCCGAAACATCCGCCCGCAGCCACCGGAGACTAGAGCTGGCCGCAGCTGGTTTTTAGTTCCACCTCACCGCGCGAGTTGGCCTCATACCGTCTTAAATTGCCGTGCCGGCGGATAGCAGCAAGCTTCTCTCTTGTTGCATAGGATCAAATCTGGCTATGCGAGCGAGGCAGGTTGACACTTGATTGCATTTCATAAAACGATGATTGTTCATCGGGTGTCACCTTGCCTCGTTCATGTACATTGAATAATCCTGATACAATGAAAGGGATTTTTGAAATTAGGTGTGGTTGGAGATGCTGATAGATATAAGAATTATTAGAAAATTAGGTGCGGTTGGAGATTTTTGAAATTAGGTGCGGTTGGCCACACACGGTTTCTATGGCGTACCCGTGTGCGTTTTTTTCGCGTTAATGATCCATAAGTTAGTTACTTGTGTGATGTTTCCTAATAAAGCAAGCGTAACATTGACCAAAAAATCAACTACACGTGTACATTTTTTTGGAGACGGGATCTGCCAATTTTCTCTTTTCTCACACACGAGTATTTTACGCGCTTCGTCTGTGTTGTGTGTTTCCCCCGCCCAAGTTTGAAGTTTTGCAGCGAAATTTTCATTAGGCGCATGATTTCAGAATTTATTCCTCCCACCACATCCCTACCGGCAGCTCAAACCGCCGTCGCCGCAACCACAGCTTCAACCACATCTACGTTCTGCCCGAGCATCATCGATCCAGTCAGGTAACCCACCGATCTCTATCATGGCCCTGGCCTTATTGCTTAAATGGCGCCTGCGAAACATCCTCATGCCTCCAAATCCCCACTGCCCCTACCTCCGGAGCATCATCGCGCAAGCCCAACCACATATCACATGGAGGTCGAGGAGCTGATGGTGGTCGATGGCGCGATGGCCGCTGTGCGTGTTGACCCGGAGGAACGCCTCGCCTCCGCCATTGACGACTTGGTGCAGGCTCTGGCCCAGATGAAGAGCCCCAGCGACTACCCCCCAGGACTTACCAGGTATGATCTGACCAGCTCAATCTTACCAATACCACTTGCAATGGCTATGTTTTGTACGGTTGATGTATTAAGCATGTTCGTGCCTTGTTTATTTCAGTACTGCACACTATGTGATGTTCAAGTATTAAATGTCCAGCTCAATTTCACCAATACCAGCAACAAACTTACAATACATGACTCATAATATCACTAGAGATGCTGCCCATTTGCTATTTTTGGTGGATACTAACCCTGTTGTACTTAACATGCCTGTCCATGTACTTACGCAGGGTCATAATGGGCGTTGTTGTTGTTTGCCGTCGAGGTTAGCTGCATCCCATGTCTTACAGTATTTCACATCATTTGTGCAATTGCAGATTAACTTCTAACATTTACTGGTTGCCTGTAGGTACACATGTCAGCGGCACTGATCCATGCTTCGACCCGGAGGAACAGCTCGCCTCCACTGACTTTGGGCGGGCTCTGGCCAAGATGAAGTGCCCCAGCAACTACCTCTCAGGACTTACCAAGTATGAACTCACCAGTTCAATCTTACCAATACCAGTTGCAATTAATGGCTATGTTTTGTATGGTTGATGTATTAAGCATGTTGTAGTAAACATGCCTAACACGTTTTAGCTATTTTCCCTATCTTTTTATAGACAACTGGGCCATTCTCTGCTCTGGCAGCACCTGCCTTGCGATGTTTAACTCTGCCAATTGCATTTTTATCAGTACCGGTTTCAATGGCTATTAAGCCTGTTGCAATTAATAGTTGTATCCATTTTTTAAAGTTGTATTTAACTGGCTACAAACTTACAAAACATGACTTAGGATGTTGTTAAGCCTGTTGCAATTAACAGTTGTATCCATTTTTTAATCTGTCCCTTTGCTACCGTGCTACTCTCTGCAATCAAGATATACTAGAGATGCTGCCCATTTGCTATTTTTAGTGGATGCTAACCCTGTTATACTTAACATGCATTTCCATGTACTTACGCAGGGCCATAACGGGTGATGCTGTTGTTTGCCGTCGAGGTTGGCTGCATCCCATGTCTTACAGTATTTTACATCATTTGTGCAACTGCAGTTTGTCTTCTAACATTTACTTGCTTCTTTTAGGTACACATGTCGGCGACACTGATCCACTCTTCGACCCGGAGGAACACCTCGCCTCCGCTGCGGCCAACTTGGGGCGGGCTCTTGTCCATATGAAGTGCCCCAGCAACTACCCCTCAGGACTTACCAAGTATGAACTCACCAGTTGAATCTTACCAATACCAGTTGCAATGGTCATGTTTTGTATGGTTCATGTATTAAGCATGTTGTGGTAAACACGCCTGGCCCGTCTTATCTATTTTCCCTACCTTTTTATAGACAATGGGGCCATTCACTGCTCTAGTAGCACCTGCCTTGCGATGTTTAACTTTGACAATCTCATTTCTATCAGTACCAGTTTCAATGGCTATACTAGGTTGTTTGTTGCAGTAAACAATTATATCCATTTTTTAATCCGTCCCTTTGCTACCGTGCTACTCTTTCGCAATGAAGATATCACTACAGATGCTGCCGTTTTATTACCATTTGCTATTTTTGGTGGATGTTAACCCTGTTGTAGTTAACATTGGCTTTCCATGTACTTACACAGGGCTACAATGGGTGATTCTATTATTTGCCGTCGAGGTTAGCTGCATCCCATGTCTTATACACCATCTGTTCCTAAATATATGTATTTTTCGAGATTCCAATATAGACTACATACGGAGCAAAATGAGTGAATCTAGATTCTAATCTAAACTATGTCTATAATTCTATATACATCCGTATGTAGTTCATATTGAAATCTCTAAAAATACTTGTACTTAGGAACATAGGTAGTTGTATTTTACATCATTTGTGCAATCTCAGTTTAGCTTCTAACATTTACTGGTTGCTTGTAGGTACATATATGAGCGGTACTGATCCATGCTTCGATCCCTTTTGCGTATGGGGCTATGAGATATTCATGAACAAGCGTCAAGTGAGGAAACTAAGAAAGGTTGTTAGGTGAAAGAAATGGATGATGGGAATTAAGCTCTTTATTTACACTTTTTCCAAGACAACAGTGAACTTTAGGATGGTAAGTAATGTGTTGCCTTTTCCCCCTGCCCACAACAAGTTACTCTATTAGACCTGAGTATCTGAAATTTTTCTCTTTTCAGTGGTTTCCGAAGCTATTTACTGATGATTACCTTGCAAACTACATGACCGGAGTGGAGGCAACTAAGGTTAAAGTATATAATTCATGCTACCATGACAATGCTCAAGAAGTCTTCCTGAAGGTGGTGAAGGATGGGCGGGCGATCGTCACAAGGGGTTGGACAAAAGTTATTCGTGCCTATGGCATGCAGGAGGGCACATTATGGGCATTCCACTTCTTCAACACCATCGACAGCCAAAATGATTTACACTTGTCTCTTCACCTTTACCGCCTCTAAATATTGTGGTTCATCATAGTTAATTGTTGTCTAATCCTGTAATTACTGAACATATTGTACTAAGAATTTTATTTATCGATTGGTTGTTGAACCATTGTGCTGAGAATTTGAATTCCACGTTTCATATTTCAAAATTTCCAATTCGAATAATAAAATACAGGGAAAAATAAAATTATACAGGAGCGAATAAAATAATATGCACACGGTTAGAAATAAAACAGCGTGTGCGATGAAAAATAGAGAACAGACGGTTCTTTGACGTGAAACGTTTGCGATGCCCGACGAAAGCACACATGGTTTTGTCTCATATGCGTGTGGGATTCATGGTAATACGGCAAACATTTCAAACATGTGTGCATGTGTGATAGGAATACCTATCACACACGGTTATGAAAATGGACACGTTGGCGTTAGTAGAGGCACCGCACACATTTTACATTCTTGAACTGTGTGCGATAACATACCTATCGCAAAAACATCGATAGATTAAATGTTGATGTCCACCTTTTTCACACGACTATAGCGGCGTAATCGTTTGGGATGTCTCTTGGATCAGAAACGTAACGTCGAGACGTAACGTGTGGGACCAAGGCGACTTCTCATACGTTTATTCTATGGCGATCGTCAGTAGCCGCTCGCCTATCCCCGACGGTTTTTGGGTCGTGTGGGAAGGACCCCCCCTATCGCAATCACTCACTCGGCGACGGTTCAGAATACCGTCATAGAAAGGGGTTAAAAACCATTTGTATAGCACGTTACGGTACCAGTGAGTCCACCGCCCGCGCTTGAACCACACTTGCGCGCCAATTTCTCGCGGCACCGAGCGAAAAATTTTGGCAGCCACGGAAATATCTAGCTCCCCACCTCCTCCCCCGACCAAAAGCCACATTTCCACTGTTCCTACTTCCTTTCCAAGTTCAAACCTTCAGTGCTTTACCTGCAACCCCGCCTCCTCGCCAGCGAACCTTCTTCTTGCTGCGCGGCCTCGTCGATATAGTCAGGTAATCCACCCCCATCCTCCTCCTTCTCCATCCCACATACCCCGACAGATGGTGCGACACCTTCCGCCCAAATCACTGCCCTGTTGTACAAATAAGCGCCGCCCACAGCCATTTTGCATGCAGTATAGTGAGAAGCTCATGAGCATGTGGCAGCAGAGAACCAAATCGTGGCCGCTGCTACTTCTTGAGCTTGTGTTGATTTTTCCCTTGAAGAGGAAAGGGTGATGCATCAAAGTAGAGATAAGTATTTCCCTCAGTTAAGAACCAAGGTATCAATCCAGTAGGAGGTACAAGCAAGTCCCCAATAGATGCACCTGCACAAACTAACAAACACTTGCACACAACGCGAAAAAGGGGTTGTCAATCCCTTCATGGTCACTAGCAAGAGTGAGATCTAATAGAGATAGATATAATAGATAAATAAAAGGCAAAAGAAAGTAAATATAAATAAATTGCAGCAAGGTATTTTTTAGTTTTTGGTTTTATAGATCTGAAAATATATAATAATTGGCTATAGTTTTCACTAGAGGCTTCTCTCTTGAAAGAACACATACGGTGGGTGAACAAATTACTGTTGAGCAATTGATAGAAAAGCGCAAACTTATGATGATATCTAAGGTAATGATCATGAATATAGGCATCACATCCATGACAAGTAGACTGACTCCTGCCTGCATCTACTACTATTACTCCACACATCGACCGCTATCCAGCATGCATCTAGTCAATTAAGTTAACAAGAACGGAGTAACGCCTTAAGCAAGATGACATGATGTAGAGGGATAGATCCAATCAATATGATAAAAAACCCATCTTTTTATCCTTAATATCAACAATACAAATACATGCCTCGCTACGCCTACTGTCACTGGGTGAGGACATCTCAAGATTGAACCCAAAACAAAGCACCTCTCCCATTACAAGAAAAACCAATCTAGTTGGCCAAACCAAATCGATAGATCGGAGAGAAATACAAAGCTATCTCAATCATGCGTAAAAGAGTTAAGAGAAGACTCAAATAATATTCATAGATAATCTGATCATAAATCCACAATTCATCGGATCTCAACAAACGCACCGCAAAAGAAGATTACATCGAATAGATCTCAAAGAACATCAAGGTGAACATTGTATTGAAGATCAAAGAGAGAGAAGAAGCCATCTAGCTACTAGCTATGGACCCGTAGGTCTGTGGTAAACTACTCATGCATCATCGGAAGGGCAGCATGGTTGTTGTAGAGGCCCTCCGTGATCTAATCCCCCTCCGGCAGAGTGCCGGAAAAAGCCCCAAGATGGGATCTCACGAGAACAGAAGCTTGCGGTGGTGGAAAAGTATTTTTTGTGTGCCCTCTGGTATACGGGGAATATTTGGGTATTTATGGAGCCAAGATTAGGGTTAGGAGATCTGCGAGGGGCCCACAAGCCTAGGGGCGCCCCCCTGGGGCGCGCCCCTAGGGCTTGTGTTTCCCTCGTGGGTCTTCTGGCCTCTTCCTGAAGCTCCGTGGTTGTCTTCTGGTCCAAGAAAAATCCTCAAAAAGTTTCGTTCCGTTTGGACTCCATTTGGTATTAATTTTTTGTAAAAGACAAAAACAAGGGAAAAAACAGCAACTGGCACTGGGCACTAGGTTAATAGGTTAGTCCCAAAAATATGATATAAAATAGCATATTAATGCATATAAAACATCCAAGACGGATAATATAATAGAATGGAACAATCAAAAATTATA
The DNA here is from genome assembly GCA_011799875.1 of Thinopyrum elongatum. Taxonomy (NCBI): domain Eukaryota; kingdom Viridiplantae; phylum Streptophyta; class Magnoliopsida; order Poales; family Poaceae; genus Thinopyrum; species Thinopyrum elongatum. Next base: position 206,303,390 of record CM022297.1, on the reverse strand, counting down.
GATACGTTGGAGACATATCGAGCATCCCCAAGCTTAATTCCTGCTCGTCGTCGAGTAGGTAAATGATAAAAACAGAATTTTTGATGTGGAATGCTACCTATCATATTTATCAATGTAATTTTTCTTATTGTGGCATGAATCTTCAGATCCATAAGATTCAAAACAAAAGTTTAATACTGACATAAAAACAATAATACTTCAAGCATACTAATAAAGCAATCATGTCTTCTCAAAATATCATGGCTAAAGAAAGTTATCTCTACAAAATCATATAGTCTTGTCATGCTTTATCTTCATCACACAAAGTATTTATCATGCACAACCCCGATGACAAGCCAAGCAATTGTTTCAAACTTTGAATGTTCTAAAGCTTTTTCAACTTTCACATAATACATGAGCGTGAGCCATGGATATAGCACTATAGGTGGAATAGAGTATGGTGGAGGTTGTGAGGAGAAGACAAAAAGGAGAAAGTCTTGCATCAACTAGGCAAATTAATGGGCTATGGAGATGCCCATCAATTGATATCGATGCAAGTGAGTAGGGATTGCCATGCAATGGATGCACTAGAGCTACAAGTGTATGAAAGCTCAAAAGAAAACTAAGTGGGTGTGCATCCAACTTGCTTGCTCATGAAGACCTAGGGCAATTTGAGGAAGCCCATCATTGGAATATACAAGCCAAGTTCTATAATGAAAAATTCCCACTAGTATATGAAAGTGATAAAATAGGAGACTCTCTATCATGAAGAACATGGTGCTACTTTGAAGCATAAGTGTGGTAAAAGGATAGTAAACATTGTCCCTTCTCTCTTTTTCTCTCATTTTTTTCTTTTTTCTTCTTTTTTTCTTTTTTCTTTTCTATTTTTTCTTTTCTTTTCTTTCTTTTTGGGATCTTCGGCCTTTTCTTTTTTATTTAAGTCCGGAGTCTCATCCTGACTTGCGGGGGAATCATAGTCTCCATGATTCTTTCCTCACATGGGACAATGCTCTAATAATGATGATCATCACACTTTTATTTACTTACAACTCAAGAATTACAACTCGATACTAGAACAAAGATATGACTCTATATGAATGCCTCTGGCGGTGTACCAGGATGTGCAATGATCTAGCATGACATGTATAAAAAATATGAACGGTGGCCAAGCCAGAAATACTATGCCAACTACATGATCATGGAAAGCAATATGACAATGATGGTATGTGTCATCATAAATGGAACGGTGGAAGTTGCATGGCAATATATCTCGGAATGGCTATGGAAATGCCATAATATGTAGGTATGGTGGCTGTTTTGAGGAAGGGTATATGGTGGGTTTAATGCACCGGTGAAAGTTGCTCAGTACTAGAGAGGCTAGCAATGGTGGAAGGGTGAGAGTGCGTATAATCCATGGACTCAACATTAGTCATAAAGAACTCACATACTTATTGCAAACATTTATTATGCATTGAAGCAAAGTACTAATATGTATGCTCCTTGGGGGGTAGATTGGTAGGAAAAGACCATCGCTTGTCCCCGACCGCCACTCATAAGGAAGACAATCAAAAATAAATCATGCTCCAACTTCATCACATAACGATAGACCATACGTGCATGCTTCGAGAATCACAAACCTTAACACAAGTATTTCTACTAATCCACAATTACTCTCTAGCATGACTCCAATATCACCATCTTTAAATCTCAAAACAAATGCAAGGAATCTAACTTCTCATATATTCAATGCTCTTTATGAAAGTTTTTATTATATCCCTCTTGGATACACATCATATTAGGACCAAATTCATAACCTAAGTAAATTGCCATACAATTTTTAAGACTCTCAAAATAATATAAGTGAAGCATGAGATTTCATCAATTAATACAAAATAAAACCACCGTCATGCTCTAAAAAGATAAAAGTGAAGCACTAGAGCAACCGCCTAGCTCAAAAGATATAAGTGAAGCACATAAAGTATTCTAACAAATTCACGATTAATGTGTGTCCCTCTCAAAATGTGTGTACAACAAGGATGATTTTGGCAAACTAAAAATCAAAGACTCAAATAATAGGAGACGCTCCAAGCAAAACACATATCATGTGGTGAATAAAAATATAGTCTCAAGTAAATTTACCGATGGATTGAAGACAAAAGAGGGGATGCCATCCGGGGCATTCCCAAGCTTAGATGCTTGGTTTTACTTGAATATTACCTTGGGGTGCCTTGGGCATTCCTAAGCTTAGGCTCTTGCCGCTCCTTATTCCATGGTCCATCAAATCTTTACCCAAAACTTGAAAACTTCACAACACAAAACTCAACAAAAAAACTCGTGAGATCCATTAGTATGATAAACCAAATCTCCACTTTTAGGTACGGTTGTGAACAAATTCAAATTTTATATTGGTGTTATATATACTGTATTATAACATCTCCATGGTTCATACCCCCCGATACTACCCATAGATTCATCAAAATAAGCAAACAACACATTGAAAACAGAATCTGTCAAAAACATAACAATCTCTAAAGACCAGAATATTAGTCATACTTATTTAACTCAAAAAATTCTCAAAAATTAGCAAAACATAGGCAATTCATATATAAATATTGTATAAAAAATCAGAATTTTTCCACGCTCCATTCAATTTTAACAATTCTGTTACTGGACGCAAAAGTTTCTTTTTTCAGCAAAACCAAATCAACGATATACCAGAGCATCCCAAAGGTCTTGCTTGGCTCAAAAACTAATTAAAAACTAAAACACAATTAATATATAGGTAATATTGGTTATTTATTGAAAAACAGGGGCAAAAATAAAAAGACATAAAATAAAATCGGGTTGCCTCCCAACAAGCGCTATCGTTTTATGCCTCTAGCTAGGCATAATGCATAGATCTAGCTAGTGTCATCTTTGGTATGCAATCCATAAGTGGCCCTCATAATAGACTCATATGGCAACTTAATTTTCTTTCTTGGAAAGTGTTCCATGCCCTTCCTTAATAGAAATTGAAATCTAATGTTTCCTTCTTTCATATCAATAATTGCACCAATCGTTCTAAGGAAAGGTCTACCAAGTATAATACGGCATGTAGGATTGCAATCTATCTCAAGCACAATAAAATCTATGGGAACATAATTCCTATTTGCAACAATAAGAACATCATTAATCCTTCCCATAGGTTTCTTAATAGTGGAACCCGCTAGATGCAAATTCAAAGAAAAATCATCAAGTTTATGGAAACCTAACACATCACATAAAGTTTTTGGGATAGTTGAAACGCTAGCACCGAAATCACATAAGGAATTGCACTCACAATATTTATATTAATTTTAATAGTAGGTTCCCACTCATCATAAAGCTTTCTAGGGATTGAAACTTCCAACTCAAGTTTTTCTTCAAAAGATTTCATCATAGCATCAAAAATATGTTTAGTAAAAGCCTTATTTTGATTATAAGCATGAGGTGAATTAAGCATGGATTGCAACAAGGAAATACAATCTATTAAAGAACAATTATCATAATTAAAGTCCTTGAAATCCAAAAGAGTTTGTTCATCGCTACTTAAAGTTTAGACCTCTCCAATCCCACTTTTATCAATTTTTTATTAAGATCCTCACCCACCAAATTATTAGGACGCCTTCTAGCTAAAGTTGACTCATATCCAGTCCCTTCTTTATCAAGTTTTATATTATCAAACAAAGATTCAATAGGAGCCACACCAATCACTTTAAGATCTTCATCATTATTCTCACAAAAACTAGAAGAACATGCTTTTTCTAGCCAATCTCTCTTAGCACGCATCCTAGCGGTTCTCCCTCTACTTTCATTCATAGAAATTTTAATAGCTTTCAGAGACTCATTAATATCAATCTTGGGTGGCATAGATCTAATCTTAAAAGAATCAATCTCATGAGAAATTCTATCAACGTTCCTAGCCAAATCATCAATCTTAAGCAATTTTTCTTCTACCATAGTATTGAAATTCTTTTGAGAATTACTAAATTCTTTAATATTGTTCTCAAGATCAGAGTGTATCTTATTATAATTTCCATAAAAATTGTTGTAGGAATTACCATAATTATTAGTAATTACTAGGAAACGGCCTAGGGTTGAAGTTTCCTCTATACGCGTTATTACCAAAATTGTTCCTACCAACAAAATTCACATCCATAGATTCATTATTATTCTCAATCAAAGTGGAAAAAGGCATATTGTCAGGATCAATAGGAGCACTCTTACTAACAATCAATTTCATAAGTTCATCCATCTTTCCACTCAAAGTGTTAATTTCTTCAATCGCATGCACTTTTTTACTAGTAGACGATCTTTCCATATGCCATTGAGAGTAATCTGCCATAATATTATCTAGGAGTTGAGTATCTTCTCCTAATGTGATTTCCATAAAAGTAACTCCCATGGCAGAGTCTAAAAGATTTCTAGATGCAAAATACAATCCAGCATAAAAAAATTGTATGATCATCCATAAACTTAAACCATGAGTAGGGCAATTTCTTATCATCAATTTCATCCTCTCCCAAGATTGTGCACCATGTTCATAATCAAGTTGCTTAAAACTCATTATATCGTTCCTAAGGGAGATAATCTTAGCGGGAGGATAGTACTTAGAAATAAAAGCATCTTTACACTTATTCCATGAATCAATACTATTTTTAGGCAAAGATGTAAACCAAGTTTTAGCACGATCTCGTAGTGAGAACGGAAATAGCTTCAATTTAACAATATCATTATCCACATCTTTTTTCTTTTGCATTTCACACAACTCAACAAAAGTATTTAGATGGGATGCGGCATCCTTATTAGGACTACCAGAAAATTGTTCTTTCATAACAAGATTCAACAAAGCGGCATTAATTTCATAAGATTCCGCACTAGTGGCGGGAGCAATCGGAGTACTAATAAAATCATTATTATTAGTGTTGGAAAAATCACACAACTTGGTATTTTCTTGAGACATCATGACAAAGCAAGCAATCTAGCACACAAGAAAACAAAAAGCAAATGAAAAAGACGAACAGAAAGAGGGCGAATAAAAAGGCAAATATTTTTGTGTTTTTTGAAAACATTTTAGAAGTGGGGGAGAGGAAAACGAGAGGCGAATGGCAAATAATGTAAGTGCAAGAGATGAGAGTTTATGATAGGTACTTGGTAGGCTTGATGTAGAACCTCCTCGGCAACGGTGCCAGAAATTTTTCCTGCTACTTCTTGAGCTTGCGTTGATTTTTCCCTTGAAGAGGAAAGGGTGATGCAGCAAAGTAGAGATAAGTATTTCTCTCAGTTAAGAACCAAGGTATCAATCCAGTAGGAGGTACAAGCAAATCCCCAATAGATGCACCTGCACAAACTAACAAACACTTGCACACAACGCAAATAAGGGGTTGTCAATCCCTTCACGGTCACTAGCAAGAGTGAGATCTAATAGAGATAGATATAAAAGATAAATAAAAGGAAAAATAATGTAAATATAAATAAATTGCGGCGAGGTATTTTTGGGTTTTATAGATCTAAAAATATATAATGAGAAATAGACCCGGGGGCCATAGTTTTCACTAGAGGCTTCTCTCTTGAAAGAACACATACGGTGGGTGAACAAATTACTGTTGAGCAATTGATAGAAAAGCGCAAAGTTATGACGATATCTAAGGCAATGATCATGAATATAGGCATCATGTCCATGACAAGTAGACCGACTCCTGCCTGCATCTACTACTATTACTCGACACATCGACTACTATCCAGCATGCATCTAGTAAATTAAGTTAACAAGAAAGGAGTAATGCCTTAAGCAAGATGACATGATGTAGAGGGATAGATCCAATCAATATGGTTAAAATCCCATCTTTTTATCCTTAATGGCAACAATAAAAATATGTGCCTCTCTACCCTACTATAACTGGGTGAGGACACCGCAAGATTGAATGCAAAACAAAGCACCTCTCCCATTGCAAGAAAAACCATTCTAGTTGGCCAAACCAAATCGATAGATCGGAGAGAAATACAAAGCTATATTAATCATGAATAAAAGAGTTCAGAGAAGACTCAAATAATATTCATAGATAATCTGATCATAAATCCAAAATTCATCGGATCTCAACAAACGCACCGCAAAAGAAGATTACATCGAATAAATCTCCAAGAACATCAAGGAGAACATTGTATTGAAGATCAAAGAGCGAGAAGAAGCCATCTAGCTACTAGCTATGGACCCATAGGTCTGTGGTAAACTACTCACACATCATCGGAAGGGTAGCATGGTTGGTGTAGAGGCCCTCCGTGATCGAATCCCCCTCCGACAGAGTGCCGAAAAAGGCCCCAAGATGGGATCTCACGAGAACAGAAGCTTGCGGCGGCGGAAAAGTATTTTTGGTGAGCCCTCTGGTATACGGGGAATATTTGGGTATTTATGTAGCCAAGATTAGGGTTAGGAGGTCTACGAGGGGCTCCCCCCTAGGGCTTGTGGCTCCCTCATGGGTCTTCTGGCTGTCGGTGTCAAAACCGGCGGATCTCGGGTAGGGGGTCCCGAACTGTGCGTCTAAGGTCGATGGTAACAGGAGACGGGGGACACGATGTTTACCCAGGTTCGGGCCCTCTCTATGGAGGTAATACCCTACTTCATGCTTGATTGATCTTGATGAATATGAGTATTACAAGAGTTGATCTACCATGAGATCGTAATGGCTAAAACCCTAGAAGTCTAGCCTGTCTGATTATGATTGCCTCTACGGACTAAACCCTCCGGTTTATATAGACACCGGTGGGGACTAGGGTTGTACAAAGTCGGTTACAGAGAAAGGAATCTTCATATCCGAATGCCAAGCTTGCCGTCCACGCCAAGGAGAGTCCCCTCCGGACACGGGAAAGAGTCTTCTGTCTTGTATCTTCATGGCCCATCAGTCCGGCCCACATTATGTAGCCTGGACGCCCGAGGACCCCTTAATCCAGGACTCCCTCAGTAGCCCCTGAACCAGGCTTCAATGATGATGTGTCCGGCGCGCAGATTGTCTTCGGCATTGCAAGGCGGGTTCCTCCTCCGAATACTCCAAAACAGACTTCGAGCACAGAAAACGTGTCCGGCTCTGCAAAACAAGTACCACACACAACCGCGGAGAGTATAATATTTCACGAGTCCAATCTGCTGACAACTTTTTGTAACGCGACACCACGTTCCTGCACGGTCATTATTTCGAACCGTTCTTTAGCCTCCAGCTCCACGCTTTAAGATGCGGTTCCAGTGGCACGTCTTGTCACAGCAGAGATCGTGTCCCTTTATTACGGAATTCTCATCAATACGGTCGTGGGTAATCCAACCGTGCCGTCTGCACGGCCCTTGGGAATAGGCGAGTTTTAAGGCGAGTGGGGAGGCGCTTGATATTCACTGCCTTTATAAGGAGATAAGGATTCACCCCTTTCACCCACGCCTTCTCTTTCTCTGCCTCTCCATTCTCGAGCTCCAGCGCCCAAGTTCTCATCTTTTCCGCCTCAAAGAAGCACTCCAACCATGTCCGGATCCGGAGTGCAAGGCAAGTGGATGGCCTCCTCCGTCAAGGAGAAGGACATCACGAAGCTCCGGGAGGCGGGGTATTTGGCCAAGAAAATCGCCCACCGGCTTCCGGCCAAAGGACAGATCATCCCCACCCCAAGCCTCATGAGAGGGTAGTGTTCATCCCCCACTTCGTCCGCGGGTTAGGGTTTCCTCTCCACCCTTTCGTCCGCGGACTCATGTTCTACTACGGGCTAGATTTCCATGATCTAGCCCCAAATTCTTTCCTCAAAATCTCGGCATTTATTGTCGTGTGCGAGGCCTTCCTCCGCATCCCACCCCACTTCGGACTGTGGCTCAAGGTTTTCAATGTGAAGCCAAAGGTGGTGGATGGCCAACACGCAGAGTGCGGAGGCGCCATGGTGAGCAAGATGCCCAACGTCACATGGCCCAAAGGTACCTTTGTGGAGACCGTCAAAGGGTGGCAGCAACTGTGGTTCTATATCACAGAGCCCCGTGACGCCACCTGGGCCGCGGCTCCTGAATTCAAGTCCGGAGCCCCAATGCGGCTCGCCTCCTGGCTAGAGAAGGGCCTGAATTGGGCGTCGTCGGACGAGCTGACAGTGCTGCAGGTGCGTATCCAGAGCATGGTGGACAAGAACATCAAGCTTGTCAATGTGATCCAGGTGATGCTAGTTCGCCGGATCCTTCCATGCCAAAGCCGGACTTGCCATCTGTGGGAGTTCGATCTGGCCGAGCACCAGACCTTGCAACAGTTCTTCGGAACTACACACGAAGACATCTGGAAGGTGCTTTTTAAGGCCAATGAGAAATGGCCGGAGACGACCGAGGACCGTGGGCACGACCTGGCCCATCCCGCCAGTCCGGTAAGTCTTTCGCGCTTCAAGGTGTATCCTTTATTTGCTTACTCAGGGAAAATGCCTAAGCCTTCCTATTTATTTTTTCAGGGCTGGACGAAGAAGGCAGAGCGGATTAAGTGTTCGGCTCCACTGCCCGAGGAACCAGCCATCCCGCTTCTGATGAAGATGCTGGTTCCGGCGCCCTACCAGGCGCCGGAGAAGAAGGCCAAGAAAAAGGCCAAGGAGACCAGAAGTGGCCTCCATCGCAAGGGAACTTCGGACGCGACGTCCGAAGACACCGAGACTCACTCCTCCGCCGATGAGGAGGAGGAGGAAAGCAACTCTCCCCCTGAGGGGGGAAGGAAGAAAAGGGCGGCCTCCATAAACCTGGAGGCAGAGGCGTCCAAGAAGGGGAAGGTCTCCCTCGCGGATAACTCCGCGTGGGACGTCGACAGCAGCCCAGAGCGGCGCCCCCGAGATAAGCCCCTGGCCTGATCGTGAGTACTCAAAGACCCTGACGCATTCATATATCCAGCCTCTTTTCTCCATAGTTTTAACATGTTGAATCATGTACTTGCAGTCCGGCTCGTTCCGACCTCGAGCGATCCTCATCTTCGGGGAATTCGCTGGACCCGAAGGTGATGGACAGCGGGTCCCTTCTAGCGGCCTCCTCTCCCAAGGCCATGGATGACACCGAGGTGTTGTCCCAAAGGATCCCAGGCCAGGGAGAGACGCAGGAGGCTGTCAGCGCAGCGCCAGAGGATGAAACCTTGGCCGCCGGACACATGGGGGAGCAAATCCCCATGGAGACTGCCAATGGGGGCCAAGTCCAATTCGGCCCCCGGCCGAATACGGTCCCGGAGACCTATACGGCTCCGGAATCCGGCAAGCAGCCTCCTTCGAAAGAAGGGGGTGTGCCTATTTCGCCGGTGACCTCTGTCCAACCAAAGGCACCGGACACCCTACTGGAAGCGCTGCGAAGTGCTTCCATTGTAGAGGAACACCGTGCCCTCATGGGTACGGTGATTGAGAAGATTCAGTCCGCGAAGAGCGGACTGACCGAAGCCTGCACAAGCCTTCTAACAGGTTTTGAGGTATGAAACGCAATTATGTAAAAAGAATGTCATAGTATAGACAGTAGCCCCTGAGACACTGTCCGGTGGTCGAAAAGAAAAGCCGGACAGAGGATCAAACAATTTTCGCAGGAGACTAACCATACATGTCTATGTGAAAAAGTAGGCGTCGCTGCTGGCTGCGACCTCCCATGCTGCCGAAGTCTCCGGACTGAAGCAGAGTCTGGAGCGGGCCGAGGAAGAACTCGGCCGTGTGAAAAAGCAGCTGGAGGACAATCAAGGTATGCCATGACCTTCTGTATATCAGAAAGGATAGATGATTTGTATTGACCATAGTGCCATGATATTTGTAGGAGCGGCGACCGAGGTGTTGGCCCTTAAAAAGGCACTGGCAGAGGCCCAGAAGAGAGCGGTGGAGGAACAATCCGTCCGCGAAAAGCATGAGGCCAGGGTCGGTGAGGTCCAACAAGAGCTCCAGGACGCTGTAAAGAAATGCAAGTCCTTGGAGCGCAAGATTACGGATCAAGAGTCCGAGCTTGCTAAGGCCCACCAAAGCACGCAAGAGGCCCGGGTTGAAGCCCAGGGTGCCCTCCAGGAAATCCAAGAGGCCAGGAAAATCACGGCAGATAAGGCCTTTATAATGCAAAGCAAATTTGTGAAGAAAAGGTACCTGTTACTGACCCAGATTTGGAGTTCTCCAGGAGCGTTTGCGGATCTGCCGTGCAGCATTGCTGATGCTGCGGATTTCTTCCGAGCCGAAGAGGGGAGCTCAACTGAGAAGCTGTTTTGGTCGCAATACCTTGCGCCAGAGCATCCGGTGCCCTTCAGCGATCAGCTGAAATAGCTGACCGAACTGCATAGGGCGGCCGAATTGGCCATGAAGGATTTGATAATCCGTCTATGGCCTGCCGAAGCCATACCCAACAGCTACTTCAGGCTCGTGAAGCGACTGGTTGCTGCCTGCCCTCGGCTTGATGCCATCAAGCGGTCGGTCTGCATCGAAGGTGCGCGGATGGCCTTCGCCCGTGTCAAGATACAGTGGGCGAAGATGAACGCCGTCAAGCTCGCGACCGAGGGACCGCCCGTGGGCAAGGAGCACCGCACGCCTGAGCGATATTTTGACGATGTCCTAGAGGGATCCCGCATTGTAGCGGAGCAGTGTGCAAAAGACATTATCTTTGGATGAATATGTTCATGTTATCCTGTCCTGTATAATGAAAAAAACTGATATGTAATATAATGTTAGTTGTTTATATCAAGATTTTTCCTCCTGTGCGGCCGTTTTATTAAATCTGAGAGTTGGCCAGTCGTCGGCTTCAGCCCCCACGTAGGTACTACGGGGGTGTTCGGGATAGAATCTAAACACTCTTGATCCAAAGTTTGGTCCTTGAAGGAGGTGTTTAGCGCAACGAACCAGGCAATCGGACTATGTGGCTTTATCACCCTCACTTAGCCATAGGAGTTTTATAATAGAAATTTAGGCGCAGCCCCTAGTATTCGTGAGTCCGAACTAGGGTGCTGTAAACACCTGATCGGGTAGAGACCGATTCATCGCATAATGCGGAAAAAATCACAAAAGATTTGTAACCTCCAAAGAGCTGACCGGCTCACGCCGCATCATGACAGTCAGTTTTCGGCTTTCTCTACTGAGGTGCTCATCCGGATAAACCAGGGCATAATCACAGTAGTTCTCCCTTTACTACCCTAGCCGATATAGCGGAACGTAAGGTAGTAAGCACAGGAGCCGGGCAACCCAACTATTGACCAAAGACATGATTCGGAGCCAATGCATATAATGCTAAATTCAGGGTGCCGAACTATACTGTAAAAAGTGTTCGGAGTTTGTTGCTGTAATATGGGGCGCAATAAAGCCCCTGGCGAATTTAAGCCGTACCAAAGTGTACGGGTGCAATTGATAAGATTATCAAGAAAAAAATGAAGTAGCAAGCTAGTGTTGCAGAAGTTGGGCCGCGAACTGTTTCCATTATAATTTTATTGATACGTCAAAGTGTATAAGTAGTGCGATAAGCAACAGGGCTATTTAACATGCCATGACCAAGGGAGAGCTGCGTGCGGGTCCTGAGAACAGGTAGAGTGATTGTCAAAAAGACCTCCTAGAGATTCCCGTATACCTTAATGCTTCTTGCTGTCTTGGTGTATCTATCCTTTGAAAGGACCGATGATCAGGCCGTCTTGAGGGGCCTGTGGAGAAGAAACCTGAAAAAGGATGAAAAAGAAAAAGTGAAAGTATGTGTGTCCAGGGGAGGTCGAGCCGTATTATGGACCACAATCTAGTTATGCCTCCGTCTATGCCCATGGTATTTTAAGTGCGTAGTTATGTACGCGTGGTACGTATGCCGCCATTTGGCCGGGACGGAGACGGAGGCCGGATTGCTAGTCTAACTCCTGACAAGCCGGACTGTTATGCTGCGGAGTAGTCCGGATCCGCTTGACAGTGTCCAGGAGCTTGGCCGCTGAATTAAGATTCTGCTTGGCAAGGCCGCTCTGTACTTCCGCTGCCAAGGCCGCGGTGTGCTCCTCGGTACGGAGGGAGCGCTTCGTGTTTCCATTAATTGTTATGACACCGCGTGGTCCCGGCATCTTGAGCTTGAGATAAGCATAGTGTGGCACCGCATTGAATCGAGCAAATGCGGTTCGTCCGAGCAGTGCGTGATAGCCGCTGCGAAAAGGGACGATATCGAAGATCAACTCTTCGCTTCTGAAGTTGTCCAGGGATCCGAAGACAACCTCCAGTGTGATTGAGCCCGTACAGCGGGCCTCTACACCTGGTATGACTCCTTTAAAGGTAGTTTTTGTGGGTTTGATCCTTGAGGGATCGATGCGCATTTTGCGCACTGTATCCTGATAGAGCAGGTTCAGGCTACTGCCGCCGTCCATGAGGACGCGCGTGAGATGGAATCCATCAACAATTGGATCGAGGACCAGTGCGGCTGAACCGCCATGACGGATACTGGTCGGATGGTCCCTGCGATCAAAGGTGATCGGGCAGGACGACCATGGGTTGAACTTTGGGGCGACTGGCTCCATCGCGTAGATGTCCCTGAGCGCTCGTTTGCACTCCCTTTTGGGGATATGAGTGGCGTATATCATGTTCACCGTTTTAACCTGGGGAGGGAACTTCTTCTGTCCTCCTGTGTTCGGCAGACGGGACTCCTCGTCGTTGTCCTTGCTTTGCGACCCCTTCTCCTTGTTTTCAGCATTTAACTTGCCGGCCTGTTTAAAAACCCAACAGTCTCTGTTGGTATGATTGGCTGGTTTATCAGGGGTGCCGTGGATCTGACATGGACGATCGAGTATGCGGTCCAAGCTGGATGAGCCCGGATTGTTTCTTTTGTATGGCTTCTTCCGCTGGCCGGACTTGGAGCCGCTAAAACCGGCGTTGACCGCCGTGTCATTGGCAGTGCCACCATTGCTTCAGCGCTTGTGCCTGTTGCGTCGGGGCTTGCCATTGCTATTCTTGGCTTCAGAGGTACCGGCCTCGCTTGCAGTGTTATTGCTACGGGCCAGCCAACTATCCTCGCCCACACAAAAGCGGGTCATGAGTGCCGTGAGGGCTGCCATGGACTTCGGCTTTTCTTGGCCGAGGTGACGGGTGAGCCATTCGTCGTGGATGCTATGCTTAAAGGCCGCTAGGGCTTCGGCATCCGGGCAGTTGACGATCTGGTTCTTTTTAGTTAGGAACCTAGTCCAGAATTTCCTGGCCGACTCTCCAGGCTGTTGAACTATGTGACTTAAGTCATCGGCATCCGGAGGTCGTACATATGTGCCTTGGAAGTTGTCGCAGAAGGTGTCTTCGAAGTCCTACCAGCTGCCAATAGAGTTTTTAGGCAGACTGTTTAACCAGTGCCGAGCTGGCCCCTTGAGTTTTAGTGGGAGGTATTTGATGGCGTGAAGATCATCGCCGCGGGCCATATGAATATGGAGAAGAAAATCCTCAATCCATACCGTGGGATCTGTTGTTCCATCATATGATTCGATATTTACGGGTTTAAACCCTTCTGGGAATTCGTGCTCCATTACTTCATCAGTGAAGCAGAGGGGATGTGCGGCGCCTCTATATCGGGCCAAGTCGCGACGTAGTGCGGATGTAGTCCGTCTGCGGTTTTCGGCCCGGACGTGGTTATGCTCATTACGTCTGGATTGATAGCCATCGTCGCGCGCCAAGGCATGCCCCCGCGATCCGTAGATCGATCTGGACTGACCTGCTCTGTTCTCCAGGTCTTGCCGCAGGTCATATGTGTATTCCCGAGCTGTGGTGTCTTTGCCTTTACGGCGAGGTAGTATGGGCAGGTGTTCGGCTTGGGTTGCCGCTTTGTCCCGGCCACGTGGTGGTCGGTCAGCCGCATTACGTGTTGATGGCATGGGCTCAAGTGCCTCGTCGTCGAATTGGGGTTGCAGTTTACGCTTCGGGTAACTTTTAATGGGGCGCTCGAGTCCATATTCCTCGGCTGCCAGGACATCAGTCCATCTGTCGTTGAGTAGATCTTGATCAGCTTGAAGCTGTTGCTGTTTCTTTTTCAGGCTCCTCGCAGTGGCTATTAGCCAGCGCTTAAAGCGCTCCTGCTCGACGGGTTCCTCAGGCACGATAAAGTCTTCGTCGCCGAGGCTCACCTTGTCTTCGGAGAGTGGAAGATAGTTGCTGTCCTCCGAGTCTTCGTTTATGGCCTGTTCATCAGGGCTAACTTGCCCATCTTCCCTATTGTCCTGTTCGGAAGTCGGCTCGACGGGATCTTCTTTGTCTTCGGCATCGTTCGAAGTATTGTTTTCTCTCGTGCCGGTATTGCTGTCTTTTCCACGGCGTGATTTAGAGCGGTGCCGCTGATGTCGGCGCTTTGGCTGTGTCTCAGGAGGTTTATCCTCACCTGGCTCTTTCTCGTTATCGTCGTTATTCTCTTTGGGAGTACCCACCATGTACACATCATACGAGGAGGTGGCTGTCCAGCGCCCAGTAAATGGCGGGTTTTGGGCCTGCTGCTCTTCGGCATCGTCGTCCATACCGTCGATGTCTTCGGAGTCATAATCAAGCATGTCAGTTAAGTCTTCGACAGTGGCAATGAAGTGGGCGGTGGGTGGGAAGCGAAATTCTCCGTCATCAGCCTCCAGTTCAAACTGGATATAATTCGGCTGTGAGTCCCCCGCTAAGGAGAGGGGTTTTAATGAGTTTAGCACATCACCCAAAGGTGAGTGCCGGAAGATGTCCGCGGAGCTGAACTCGACGATCGACGCCCGATCGAGCTCGATGGGCGCGGACGCACGCGGTTTGGAACCTGTGGCCAGAGACGAATCTGAGGTTCCAGTGACACAGATCCCGTTCGAAGTTGGGTCTATGTGTGGCTCCAACGCCGCTGAGTCTGCGGCTTCCGTGGCGGGGTTGAGCTTCTCGTCCTCGGATGGCGCAATCTGCTCTGGATCTAGGGCCAGAGCAGTTACAGGCGCTATCTCCCGTGTATGGTCCGATGACAGATTTAGGTCATGTTCATCGCGGTGGCAGGGAGCGGCTGCCATGGGCTCGAATCCGTCAAAGATCAAGTCTCCGCGGATATCAGCAACATAGTTCAAGCTTCCAAACCTGACCTGATGGCCAGGGGCGTAGCTGTCGATCTGCTCTAGATGGCCAAGCGAGTTGGCCCGCAGTATGAAGCCGCCAAATACGAAGATCTGGCCGGGGAGAAAGACCTCCCTCAAGGCAGCATCGTTGTGGATGATTGATGGAGCCATCGAGTCTTCTAGCGACGACACAGCAGAACTCTCAATGAAAGCACCAATGTCGGTGTCAAAACCGGCGGATTTCGGGTAGGGGGTCCCGAACTGTGCGTCTAAGGTCGATGGTAACAGGAGACGGGGGACATGATGTTTACCCAGGTTCGGGCCCTCTCTATGGAGGTAATACCCTATTTCCTGCTTGATTAATCTTGATGAATATGAGTATTACAAGAGTTGATCTACCACGAGATCGTAATGGCTAAAACCCTAGAAGTCTAGCCTGTCTAATTATGATTGCCTCTACGGACTAAACCCTCCAGTTTATTTAGACACCGAAGGGAACTAGGGTTGTACAAAGTCGGTTACAGAGAAAGGAATCTTCATATCCGAACGCCAAGCTTGCCGTCCACGCCAAGGAGAGTCCCCTTCGGACACGGGAGAGAGTCTTCTGTCTTGTATCTTCATGGCCCATCAGTCCGGCCCACATTACGTAGCCTGGATGCCCGAGGACCCCTTAATCCAGGACTCCCTCACTGGCCTCTTCCCGAAGCTCTGTGGTTGTCTTCTGGTCCAAGAAAAATCCTCAAAAAGTTTTGTTCCATTTGGACTCCTTTTGATATTGATTTTCTGTAAAAGAGAAAAACAAGGAAAAAATAGCAACTGGCACTGGGCACTAGGTTAATAGGTTAGTCCCAAAAAAAGATATAAAATAGCATATTAATGCATATAAAACTTCCGAGATGGATAATATAATAGCATGGAACAATCAAAAATTATAGATACGTTGGAGACGTATCAGCCACACGCGCGGATGAGGTCGCGATGGCTGCCATGCGTGCCGACCGCCAGATCTTGGAGGAGCACCACGTGATACGAGGCTAACCCGGTGTAGGCCGATCTTTCACGATTGGAGTGGATTCCCTCGAAGAACACGAAGAACACGATGAACACGGGGAAGAACGGGGAGAAACCACAAGGGGAAACACTCAAGAACAAGTCCAATCACACATCCACTAGACAATCAAACACACAAGATACACAAGGTACATGAACAACAAAAGGAAAGATACAAGGTAAAGTTCATCTCCATGAGGAGGTCTTGATGATATCCTAGACGGATCTTCCCGTTAGGGGTCTTGAATCCAAGATGGATCTTCTCCATAGAGGCCGCGGTCTCTCTCGGTGGAGTAGATCCGGGTGGATGAGCAAAGATCTATCTCTAAATGAGCTATCACATTTGCTAACCCTAAAACGTAGGTGGAGGGAAGTATATATAGTCTAAGGGGCGAAGGGGTACATGGGCCTCGGCCCAGATGCACTGCACGCAGGCAGGGGGGCCGGATGTCCGGGCATCGGGCCGGATGTCCGGGGCTTCACGTGGAGCCGGATGTCCGGGGCTTCACGTGGAGCCGGATGTCCGGGCTGGCAGGCCGGATGTCCGGCCTGATGGGGCTGGCCTTGGTGCTCTCTGGATAGACTTTTCCGGATGTCCAGGCTGGAAGCCGGATGTCCGGCGGCTCGGGAAGAGCCGGATGTCCGGGCTGGCGTGGTCCAGCTTCGGTGGTGTTCTGTGATGGACGCCGGATTTCCTTGGTTCAGGCCGGATGTCCGGGCAAGGCCAGATGTCTAGGCCCTGTAGCTTGTCCACGTCTGGGCTGTTGCAGGGGCTGGGGCTCCAGGGGCCGGATGTCCGGGTCTTGGGGGCCGGATGTCCGGGCCCTGGGGACTTCTCCGGTTTCTTCCATCGTCGCTTCCATGCTTCCCTTGCGGATGGTGTAGTTGTTCCTTGGCGCTTGCACTCCTCCTCGACATCCGTGAAGCTCTGACAATACCTATGCATGCACACGGGAGGAGTGTCAAGTAGTATACCATCCTCGAAGGGGTCAAGTGAGCACGTGTAAAGGAGATGATTCACCATTGTGTATGTGAAGTAGAAGTGGCACGTGTCAGTTGCCAAACGGACTCTTGACATGGTGATGACCTTAGGATGCTCCGCATCATCTCCCCCCCCCCTTGGGAAAGATCCGACCTCGTTTCAAAAACAAAATCACCATGGGAAAGAGATGGCTTCGCCGTGTAGAAGCGGACGTTCACCAAGTACTCGTCATCTAGTAGCTCGAAATGGGCACTCTCCAATGTCTCACCGTCTTGTGATTCCTTCAAAAGGAGTAAGGACAACAAACACTTGGAAAAAAATGTGGTTAGCGTTAGTGCAAAACCAAGCATTCGAGAGGTGATGTACCCAACAAGTGTCATCATCAAGCATAGCATATGGTGTGACAAAGGATTGTGACATGGCATGTAAGCATATCAATCGAGCACAAGCAAAGATATCATGGGGACAAGCATGTAAATGGGAGGTAGA
Source organism: Thinopyrum elongatum (assembly GCA_011799875.1). NCBI lineage: Eukaryota > Viridiplantae > Streptophyta > Magnoliopsida > Poales > Poaceae > Thinopyrum > Thinopyrum elongatum. The sequence continues at coordinate 206,285,885 of CM022297.1, read as the reverse complement.
GATGCAAATATGTGTGGCAAGAGAATAAGCATCTACCTCAATGTCATAGCAAGCATTCACAAATTGCTCAACAAATGGTCTATGTAGGCATATGAATCATTCACAACACCAAAGAAAATGAAGTGTCTAAACACATGGGTCAAGTGCAAGACAATCCAAGCACAATGTGCATAGGGTGTAGTGAAGATAGTATGGCACTCAACACAATAGAAAGAGCAATTGTTCATCATGTGTGAGGCAATCAAGCCAATCATGTGACAAGCAATGGGACATGGCATATGTGAAGAAATGACATTGTTGCAACCAAACATATGATAGGAGCAAGTAATCCACAAGTCGGATGCAACACACAAGGTATATATGTCATGAGGCATGGAAAGGTGAGAATGACAAGTCGAAGCAAGATCTCTAACATGAGTGCAATCAAATGGACCAAGATGACCAATAAGTCTCATGGTGCAAGCAACACAAGTAGTACAATCCACAATATCCATGCTCATGGTTTGGGGGTTCTCAAAAGAGAAGGATATCACCTTGACAACATGTCCTTGTGCGTCCTTCACAATGCCGAAGCACAAGCAAGTGCGATGTAGAATCGTCGTGGTAGAAGGTGGTTCGCTCTCAAGAGCTCGAAGGGTCAACTCTCATGAAGTGGAAGTCGACACAAAGTCCAAGTATTCTACACATGCACAAAACAAAGCAAAGAACGTATGCGCATGGTAGATAAACACATCATCCATCATGATGGTTCTCTTCTCTTGCACATAACCATTAGTAGCACAAGTGCATGAATAATATGATGCAACAATGGCTATATTCATGGCACTAGGTATATGGTGCAAAGAGGTAAGACAAGCATGCTTCACAAGATATATGTCAAAATCTCCAAATATATGCGAGAATGCTATGGGGGCAATCTCATGAGCAAGACTATAATCATTGTTGCTATCAATACATGGCAAATCATCTAGCATGAGAGATGCAACACATGGAGATATATGACAAGAAGCAATATGAATCATGTGCAAATCATGGTAATGGTTGTCATCAACCGCATGAAGTGAGCAAGTATGAATCATTGGTGATGCAACAAGGCAAGCAAGCATAGTGCTCAAGTCATGCGAACTAGTGGAGCGAAGATGCAACACACTAGAGGAAATCATGGCAATCATGTCATGTGAGCAAATGGTGGATATAGGAAATGCACATGACATATCGCAAGCACGAGCGCAAAGCAAGATCATAGTATCATCATAGGAATGGGTCATAACTGGAACATGGCAATAACAAGCAATATCTCCACCAAGCTTGCAAATACACATACAAGTACTAGAATCAATCATCATGTGTAATGCAAAGCATGTGTCACAAATGCATGGCAAAGGCATCGAAATGAGCATATCATGCAAAGTGAACATGGTAATATGGGCAAATGATATATAATGGAAAATAACCCATAACCATGTGAGGCCATGTAGAAGAAATGTGCGAAGTCTTTGCGTGAATAGAGCGGTGGGAAAGACAATTCGTGGGATCCCAAGTCATCATTGCTCTCTAGAGCTCATTTTGTCAACTCATGGGATTGCGAGGTTGACAAGTATTCATGGGTACCTACACAGAAGAGACACAAACCAAAGAAATTGTGTGCATGGTAAATGTACACATAATCCATCATGATGTGTATGTGCATGTCAGAGTTAGCACAAGATAAGCATCACTCAAAGAAATTTGATGCATGGTATATGAACATGTCATCCATCATGAAAGAATAGTTATTGTGTATAACACGATGGGGACACAAATTGAGAATGCAAGTATATTGCACATCAATAGCATGTTTATTCATGGGGAGCATATTGTGCACATAATTATTGGGATCATGCAATGGATGGGATTGATCAAAATCTCCTAACATGTATGAGGAAACTATGGGGGTCTCCTCATGAGTAATATTGGAAACATCATATGAAGAATATGGGCAACACCCAAAACAATGCATATCCGAAGCTAAGTGGTCATGGCATGGCATATAAGATAAATGATGCAAAGGGAGCATATCAATATCATCACAAGAAAAACAAATGCCGATAACCATGGGCTTGTCATCTATGCCATATGTACAAATTGGGTTCATTTCAATAGCATATGCATAGTTACTACGAAGAGATTGCAAATATGACATATGGTTGATCTCATGCATAGCATATGACAAGTCAAGCGGATTGTCAAACATGATGTGACCTAAAGAATTGTCACAAGAAATCCTATGTAACATGGCATCACAACTAATAGACTCGACATGAGAATCATCATACTCATAATAAATGGGCAAGAAATCATCACATAAGGAAGTTGCACTAGCATGAAGCATGGTAGTAGGTGGATCAACATCATGCAAGCAATCATTGTCAAGATAGTCCACTAGTGGGACAAGAGCATCACCTTCACCTATGTTACCTTTGTCATTCCACTAAAGTGGTGTAGGTGAGGTGGTAAAGACCAAATGGTGGTCATCATCATCAACTTGATGGAACCATGTGGGGGGTGCATCATATTCCACCATGGCCATTGTCTTGTCCAAAGGAAGGACATAGTCGTCGCGAATCGGCGCGTCATCATATATGGGACCTAGCACCAAATGAGAAGACACAATAGAGGTAGAGGTCAAGTCGTTAGAAATCATAGTGGCTTCACATGCCCTATCAACTATCTCACTCTCTCTATGTGGTGGTTCACTCACTCCCTCAAGGTAGGTGCACTCAAACTCACATATGGTGGAGTCACTCATCTCACTCAAGTGGTGGGGGTTGTGGCTCTCCTCACATGGGAATTGGGGTAACACATCATATATGGGGCTAGTGGTGAAGTCACTCTCACTCTCAATATGGTGGCAAAAGTCACTCAAGTCATCATACGTCGCCATGGTCGAAGTGAAATACTCAACCGTCTCATCGCCGTCGCCGTGGATGAAGGCTGAAGATGGCACATCATCACTCTCCTCCATGACCGAAGGGAAAATCCCATGCTCGATCATCTCGTCATCATCGCCGTGGATGAAGTTCAAAGATGGCACATCATCACTCTCGCCTCCTGAGATGGAAGCATCATCCTTGCTCGTCACCATGTCGCTCGCCTCCAAAGCTTGGTCCTTGATGGTCTCCGTAGTCGTAGTCATCGCCGCACCATCTTGAAAAAGAGTCGTGGAGGACTCGGCATCATCAATACCACAAAGAGGGATGGCGGTGAAGTCGAACTTGGGAGCATCGTCTTGGAGCTCGTCGGGCTTGGACATCATGGTGGTACTAGCCTCATGCTCGCCGTCTTGGAGCTTGGTCTTCGAGAAGTGTGCTTGGGGTGGAGAAGCCTTAGCCTTCATGAGTTCTTGTTCTGCCTTGAGAGCACCAATGTAGTTGTCGTCGAGGGACTTGTAGTTCTCGAGGAAGATAGTCTTGGACATGTCGTTGTGTAATCCCATCATGAAGTGGAACTTCATTGAAATGGGGTCTTCCACGCCGGCTCATCGCAAGGCTTTCTTCATCTCGTGGAAGTACTTGTCGAGGGACTTGGATCCTTGGATGGTGTTCTCCAATTGGCGTTGAGGTTGTTCCATGTAGGTTGGAGGCACGAACTCTCGCCGCAAAGCTCTCTTCATCTTGGGCCAACTCATGTCATAGCTCTCCGAAGGTGTGTGAAGTCACCATGCCGATGCGTAGTCGTGGAAGTTCGTTGTGGCGCACTTCACTTGATCTTCGGGAGGAACTTGATGTAGCTTGAGGTAGTCATCCATTAAGCGTTCCCACTCGAGATACTCCTTGGGTTCTTGAGTCCCATAGAAAGGAATCTTGTGGTCGGTGTCGAGGTCGTAGTAGCTCGTGGAAGTCGCGGACTTGAGCTTGGGGAGCTTCTCTTGAGGTGCTTGTGGGCGAAGATGCCGCATGTCCGTAGGCGAAGATGCCTTGAAGTCGCATGGCGAAGATGCCAAGGGAGATGGTGAAGTCGTTGAGCGGTTGTTGGTGTTGAGCTCTTGACCTTCACGTTCTTGTCGGTGGTGGTGTCGATGCCGATGTGATCTTGCCGGAGATGGTAGCTCGGAGGCATGTGCTCATGAGCGTCTTCTCGAAGATGAGGAAGACCGCTTGTAGGACTTGATGAGGGCTTTGATCTCCTCCATTTGAGCATCCATCTTGGCGTCCAAGTTGTTTTTCATGGCACCAAACTCGTCGTTGTTGTTGTAGACCGTAGGTGGTGTGCTTTGCCTATCCATCACAAGACTCGAGTAGAGGTGAGTAGGAAATGAGATAAACAATACCAAGTTACCTTTTCCCAAAGTTGAGGATGTATCTTGTTTCACTCAATGTGAAATGAAAGAATAGTGGAATTGGTACCGGACTTGTTCACTCACACCTATCAAGTAAAGCTTATGGAGTGGCTCGGTGAGGATAGTGGCACAAAAAATTTGATGCAAAATGTTTGCAAGAGTCAATAATGTTGAAAGAGATTCACAAATTCGCAAGTGAAACAAGTAGACCAATAGCAATATGTGGCACACGGGAACACACACACGGATAGATAAATGGGGTCATGCAACCAAGGAATGAGCACAAAATGTGGAGTCCACGGAAAACGCTCGTGTTGCACAACTCAAGAGAGACGCTAGCACGATTGCTCAATACGCGGATACGACACTTGTGCACAACCTATAAGATGCCAAATGGATAAACTTTCTATCCCAAGTATGCTATGTATGTATGTTCCGGTGCTTTAGCACAAGATGATCCAAGATGATCGGATATGACAATCTTATGTGCAATGTGGTATGATGCTATGGCACTTGCTTACAAGCTCTTTGTTCACTCTTTTTCTTTGCTTAAAAGCTTATTCCTCTTTTTTTTGATATGGCCACAATGCGAAATGCACAAACCAAGGTAGCAATTGTGTATATACGGGAACAATCTTGTGACACAAGGGATGATATGATACCAATATGATATGGTATGTATGCAATGGATGGTGTAGGTCACTAATGTGCACAAGTAACATTGCCGGCAATACTCAAAGGCTAGTCTCGATAGGCAAGTGACACAAAATGGGCTAGGGGTTATCAATGCAATTGCAATGGGAATATACAATGATGTCGTCGAGGTTACCGTCGAGGGTATCTCGTTTGTAAGCCACGGACGGATGATGGTGAAGTGGTCAATGTCGATGACGACCTCGTGGCGATGATGAGTGGCGGTGTTCTCGATGTCGAATTGTTCCTAATTAGCTGAAACACCTTAGGAAACGGAAAAACTGCGAACTCAAAATCTCAAAGGAAAATGTCAAATGGTGGTAGCGGGAATGCGGTGGTGGTTGCGGAAGTATTGGTGGAAACCCGATCAAAATGGGTTATGCTGGTGGAAGGGTATGATGGGCTATACACGATGTTAGAGTTGAAGTCATCGTCCCTAAGTAGCCGAAACACCTTAGGAGACACAACTCATAACTCAAACAAGCTCAAACAAATTTGGGTTAAGTTGGGGTGGCGGAAGAGTATGGAGGGCAAGCCTATGCAGAAGTTATGGTGGTGGTTGATGAAGAAGCAATCGTCCCTAAGTATCCGAAACACCATAGGAGACTCGAATCACTACTCAAGCAACCGCCAATGCTATGGGGAACAAAATTGGTTAGGTTGCGGAAGTCGTTGGTGGTTATGCGGATGATATGGTGGAAGCCCTAGGCAAAGATGCCAAAATTCCAAAATTTTGATGAAGTCAAATGGTGATAGTAGTATTTTTGTTGGATGGGGTATGTCAATAGCTTCAAAACAAGCTAAAGAACGTCATAATCGGACTCCGGATGAATTAGTTATGGCCGAAACGGTAAAACACGGGAGGCTGAAATGCCAGGGGCCGGATACCCGGGGGGTGGGGCCGGATTTCTGGGGGTCAGTGTCTAGAACCGTGCAGATTTGGCGCTCCAGGAGCCGGATGTCCGGCTTGGGGCCCGGATGTCCGGCCAGATGGCCCAGATGTCCGGCCCGACGATTCCAGATCGGGATTTGGACTTCGACACTCGATTTGGGGCGGAAATTGATGATTTTGGGGGCAAAATTTGATGGATTTCGTGGATGGAAAGTGGGGAAACTTGATGGGGAAAAGCTAGATCCACTTGAAACCAAGCAAATCCATGGATCAAAATCAACAAAACATCATCAACCCACCAAATCACAAAAAAAAAATAGGGCTATTTTTGGTGGGGATTTTCGAATTTAGGACGAAATCACACAAAACAAGGCTAGAAACGAAGGAGGAAGAGTCCAAATTCGTGATCAACGTGGCTCATGATACCATATGATATGGGGCTAACCCAGTGTAGGCCGATCTTTCACGATTGGAGTGGATTCCCTCGAAGAACAGGATGAACACGAGGAAGAACGGGGAGAAACCACAAGGGGAAACACTCAAGAACAAGTCCAATCACACATCCACTAGACAATCAAACACACAAGATCCACAAGGTACATGAACAACAAAAGGAAAGATACAAGGTAAAGTTCATCTCCATGAGGAGGTCTTGATGATATCCTAGACGGATCTTCCCGTTAGGGGTCTTGAATCCAAGATGGATCTTCTCCGTAGAGGTCGCGGTCTCTCTCGGTGGAGTAGATCTGGGTGGATGAGCAAAGCTCTATCTCTAAATGAGCTATCACATTTGCTAACCCTAAAACATAGGTGGAGGGGAAGTATATATAGTCTAAGGGGCGAAGGGGTACATGGGCCTCGGCCCAGATGCACTGCACGCAGGCAGGGGGGCCGGATGTCCGGGGCTTCACGTGGAGCCGGATGTCCGGGCTGGTAGGCCAGATGTCCGGGCTGACGGCACTGGCCTCGGTGCTCTCTGGATAGACTTGTCCGGATGTCCGGGCTGGAAGCAGGATGTCCGGCGGCTCAGGAAGAGCCGGATGTCCGGGCTGGCGTGGTCCAGCTTCGGTGGTGTTCTGTGATGGACGCCGGATTTCCGGGGGTCGGGCCGGATGTCCGGGATAGGGCCGGATGTCCGGGCTAGGGCCGGATGTCCGGGCACTATAGCTTGTCCACGTCTGGGCTGGGGCTCCAGGGGCTGGATGTCCGGGTCCTGGGGACTTCTCCAGTTTCTTCCGTCGTCGCTTCCATGCTTCCCTCGCGGATGGTGTAGTTGTTCCTTGGTGCTTGCACTCCTCCTTGACATCCGTGAAGCTCCAACAATACCTATGCATGCACACGGGAGGAGTGTCAAGTAGTATACCATCCTCGAAGGGGTCAAGTGAGCATGTGTAAAGGAGATGATTCACCTTTGTGTATGTGAAGTAGAAGTGGCACGTGTCACTTGCCAAATGGACTCTTGACATGGTGATGACCTTAGGATGCTCCGCATCACCTCGCCTTCGAGGCCACCGTCGAAGCCGCCACGCGGTTGGCTACTTTAAAATACTGTTCATGGTGTTTTCTCGAGGCTGCTGGTACCATCTAGTGAATTGTCCTCTGTAATGTTAGCAAGCAATTTGATCTTCTGAAATGTAATGTTCAGTTAATAGTTTGATCCAACAATTGCTACAGTTCCTAGTAGTTATCAAGCATTCTTAGTTTGGTTAACTATCTAATCTTCTAGTATATGTTCTATTCTACAATGTGCTGCTCAGTTAACCATTTGGTTCATTTGTTCTGCTGTCCAGTTAACTGTTTGGTTCAATTCTGCAATATGATGTTCATTTGTTGTGGGTAGAATTTTGTATTGTTATGCATGTGAGAATTAAATCGAATTTGGCCATACTAAATACACGAGAAACATATACAATTGCTCTATTTCCAAGTTGTTTAGCAAGGTCTATGTTATCCTTGGGTCTTGGTAGTGTTGTAGAGGTCTTCGACGTTGGTGTGTAGTGGCTTGGTTGCTCTATGATTTGCCTCATCGCCATTGGCATGAAGTTGGTCTAGGTCGATCATGTCTCATAGTACGCATGGTGGGTGTGTTTTGTGGATGTGGTTGATAACCCTTGTGATTGGCGTTGTAATGGCCGAAAGGCTTGTATCCGGCTTCTTTGCCTCTTCTTCTATCAATATATGATACGCATGCTTGCACGTATTCTAGAAAAAGTTGTTTAGCATGCTTAGTTTGATTAACTGGCTTTTCCTTGCGTCTCGAGTTAATCTGTTGGATCTGCAATTTATTTATTTTTCATTAACATATTCTACTGATAGTATGCCAACTCTCAGATAACGTGATCAAGATCTGCCTTATATGTGTTGTAGGGAAACAATGGGAGGCAATGAGGTTTACCATCGAGGTTTGCACATGCATGGTCCTTTGGCTAATAGCACATTATTGTGCAGTTGCAGGAATCATTCTAAATTTATGTTTTTAACAATTTGGTCTTGCACATGTAGGTCCGACTATCAGAGGTTTAGACCCACTGTTCGACCCATTTTGCATATGGGGAAATGAGATGTCCATGAATATCAGTCAAGTCAAGAAACTCAGAAAGATTGTTAGGATAAAGAAACTTGGGACGAATAATAGCAAGATCTTTGTTTGCACAATTAAGAAGACATCAGTCAACTATAGGATGGTACTAACTCTTTTACCTTGTGTTTTTCTCCTTGTGCCATTTCAAAATTTAGAACAACTATTTATGCATATCTTTGTATTCAGTCCTTTCCAAAGCAGTTCACCGCTAATTACCTCTCAAACCACCTGCATGGACAAGAGGCAAGGAAGGTATTCAGTCAACACCCACAGTACAATATTAAAGTCTTCCTCAAGAGGACGAAGGTTGGGCGGGCAATTATCCATAGCCACTGGCCTAAAGTTGCAACGACATTCAACATCACTGAAGGCTCAATATTCGCCTTCCGCTTCTGCAGTTTCCCAGATGAGATTCATCTATCTATTTACCGTGCATGATGCTACTTTCCAAAGGTTTTCGATGTTGCATGTGAAACTTGGTGTTGTTGTGTATATGGTGTAACTGAGTGCTGAAGCTATCTGATGTAATTCAATTCTGAAATCTTGGTTGCCGTTACACAGATATGAAATATATGGTGTGTTTTATAAGAAATGTCAATTTGATTACTAAATGGATTATCAATAACAGGCCAATTAGCTTGCTTATTGGGGTTTTCTATTGCAGACGGTTTCTCAGACAACACTGTGGGCAATGAACTCAAACTACTCACATGGTTTCTAGAAAGTAGGTGGTTGGATCAATGAACAATCACACACGGCTTCGATCAGAGAACCGTTTGTGTTAGGCCACCTTGCACAAACATTTCCACGTAAAAAATTGTGTGTGATATACATACGAACGGAAACGTTTTACTGGGATTCACTGTGTGGGATGAACATATGAACAGAAATGATTGGGCCTGTATAATTGTCTCCGATGCCTCGCCCGATCTCACACGAGCTCATTTTGCTCCGCGTGTGTGACTGGAGGACCTATCCCGACGGTTTCTGGGTCATGTGTGAAGGACCCCCCTATCGTCCACACTGGCAAGGCGATGGTTTAAAATGTCGTTGCGGAAAGGGGTTAAAAACTGTTTGTATAGCACGTCTCTGCACCAGTGGATTATAAGAAGATCAAGAGAAGAACTAGAAAAGGATTTAGTCTAGGTTTAGTTTAGGTTTACTAAATGTATAGTAATAAAATGTAATTCCTGAATACTTTGTAAATGTAATTCACGAATACTTTGCATTTGTATTTATAGTAATAAAATGTAATTCCTAAATGTATTCATATTTATAGTAAACAAATGTGTTGTTTCTTTTATCCAGATTGAAAGATTTGTAATATTACTTTCCACTAATTCATTTATAAATAAAGTTTTTTTTATTCCTTATTGGATCAAACCTAGTGCTATCCAGACACGTAAGATGAAATTGACACATAGGCTAAAATTGACAAATAGACATGACACATAGGCAAAATCGATGAGGTGGCGCTCAGTCATATCAATGCATCCACGTTTCCAACGTCATGACCATCTAGATTGGTCGCAATCAGCTAGAAATAAGGCTGTCAACCACTATTGTCTGCTTTAGGACCATTTCGTGTAAGGCAATTATGACCTTCCTGACCAAAATGGTCGTTATGGTTTAGAGTTGGACCCTCCCAAACAACTTACGACCAATTGGATCCAAATGGTTGTAGATTTATAGCCAATTCACCTACATTCGCTAAGATAAGATCACAAGTTGACATATTTCTTGTAGTGGGTGATTGCACTGGTAACTACCAACCCCGCAGCTATATCGTCACTTACATGGCTCTGTTCACATCCAAAGTGTTATCTGGAAATAGTTTATTTGTCGGTTGCTAGCAAAAATGATAATAAGGGTGGTTTAACTAAAAAACTGTGCGAAGGTAAAAACATAAAAAAAACAAAGGGTAAAATAAAAGGGCGGCGCTTGAGTAATAAGGGCGTTCTCGAGGTATTCAGAATCATCACTACACGTTCGTTCAACGAATACTAAGCCACTTTACATGTTTCTCTTTGTGGACGGAGACGGTACAGATATGTGCATACACGCGGTAGCCCCGTATCACATATGCCACCACCGTTCTTCCCCACTCCAGTAATCAAGCGGTGATAATGGGGAAAAAGGTCCACGTGGGTGATACATATCCAACGTATCTATAATTTTGATTGTTTCATGCTATTATATTATCAAACTTGGATGCTTTATATGCATTTTAAGCTATTTTATATCATTTTTTGGGACTAACCAATCAACCTAGTGCCCAGTGCCATTTCCCATTTTTTTTGCTTGTGTTTGCCTTTTCAGAAAATCAGTACCAAACAAAATCCAAACACGATGAAACTTTACGGTGATTTTTTCTGCACCAGAAGGGACCCTAGAAGCCTCAGGAGGAGGCCACAAGACCTACGGGAGAGCCCCGTTTGGAAAATATTTTGGACTTTATAGAGGTGGAATTAGGTCAAACGGATCTCTGTGGGGCCCACGAGCTCACAGGGCACGCCCCCTAAGCTCGTGGGCCCCACACAGTTCCGTTTGACCTAATTCCACCTCTATAAAGTCCCAAATATTTTCCAAACCAATGGAGAGATTCCCAAAACACTTTTTTTGCCGCCGCAAGCTTCTGTTCTTCCGCGATACAGATCCCCCCTATCGTCCTTGCCGGTTTGCCGAAGAGGGAATCAATCACGAAGGGCTTCTACATCATCCTTGCTACCTTGTAATGATGCGTGAGTAGTTCACCACATACCTACGGGTCCATAGCTAGTAGCTAGATGGCCTCTTCTCTCTCTTTGATCTTCAATACAATGTTCTCCTCGATCTTCTTGGATTTCTATTTGATGTAATATTCTTTTGCAGTGTGTGTGTTGGGATCCGATGAATTTTGGGTTTATGATCAATTTATTCATTGAAAGTAACTGAGTCTTTTCTGAACTTTATTATGCATGATTGTTCTAGCTTTGCATTTCTCTCTGATCTATCCATTTGGTTTGGCCAACTAGATTGATTTATCTTCAGTGGAGAGGTGCTTTGTAATGGGTTCAATCTTGTGGTGTCCTCACCCCGTGACAGAAGGGATAGCGAGACACATATTGTATTGTTGTTATTAAGGGTAAAACGATGGGGTTTAATCATATTGCTTAAGTTTACTTTGTCTACATCATGTCATCTTGTTGAAGGCGTTGCTCTGTTTGTCATGAACTTAATACCATAGATGCATGCTGGATAGCAGTCGATTGGTGGATTAATAGTAGTAGATGCAGGTAGGAGTCGGTCTACTTGTCACGGATGTGATGCCTATATACATGATCATTACCATGAATATGTCATAACTATGCGCTTTTCTATCAATTGCCCAATAGTAATTTGTCTACCCATCGTATGCTATTGTTTCGAGAGAGAAGCCTCTAGTGAAAACTATGGCCCCTTTGTCTACTTTAATCATATTATAAAAACCAAAAATACCTTGCTGCAATTTATTTACTTTTATTTTGTCTTGCAATTTATCTATCTACCTAGACAAGATTTGATCCTTGCAAGTAACGAGTTCAAGGGGATTGACAACCCTCTTGCCCGCGTTGGGTGCAAGTATTTGCTTTTGTGTGTGCAGGTGTTGTTCGTTAGGATTTGGTTGGTACTCCTTATGGTTCGATAAACCTTAGTTCTCACTGAGGGAAATACTTCTCCGCTACTATATTGCTTCACCCTTCCTCTTCGGGGGAAATCCCAACTTAGCTCACAAGTAGCAGAAAGATTTTCTGGCGCTGTTGCTGAGGAGACTTCACCAAATCACTACAAGTACCTTCACTCAAACAATCATCTACTTGCTCTACTTTTTATTTGCCTCTCTTTTTTATCTCCCTCCACTTCTCATAAAAAACAAAAAAACAAAAATATTTTTGTTTGTTTGTTTGCTTGCTTTGCCAATATGGCTAGTTCTTCGCTTGTTGCTTGTACCCCTAAAAATGAAGTGCTTAATTTTAAACAAAGGGGAGGAGAAAGTTTAAAAGCTGCTTGGTATAGGATTTGCGATACTCAAAAAAGATCAACTTGAAGCAATCCACTACCGTTCTTCTTCGCATTTTTATGTGGGTGTTACTACTTGTTATAGATTTGTGCTTGACACTATTACCGGAGAGATTTTCTTGAGTAGTCACCCGAATGATGCTTTCAGTGCTATGGGAAATTTAGTAGGATCACCACCTATTACTATTAATGAAATGACATTGACTTTGGAACATGTTATGCGAAGGTTAGGACCTATTGAAAATAAAATGCCTATCGTAGAACATATTGAGAATCTAGAAAAAAAAGGTCCATAATCAAGTTACTCAATTTGGCTCTAAGGTAGGACTACATTAAAGATTTGAAAGGAGAAGGAACCGATAATTAATGAAAGTGGAGAACAAAGCCCCACTAGAATTGATAAGTTGGAAGAAATCATTAATAATTTGGGTTCTACTTTTTCTTATGTTAAAACTATTGAGAGAACTCCTCATAATAAGACTTCCAAGTTTATGTATGTTCCTAAGAATAAAGGTGCCACATCTAGTAAGGGAAATGAGGATCTTAAAATGATTAGTGTGCACCCCAACTTCATTGATATGATCAAGGAACCTATTTCTGAAAAATACATTCCTTAACTTTATGCCTAAGAGTGTGATTAATAATATGTATGCCAAACCTCCTAGGAAGCGTGATTGTATTATTGAGGAGTTGGATGTGAAGCATGACAATACTTGAAACATTGCCTTACGCCTAGCTAGGGGCGTAAAACAATAGCGCTTGTTGGGAGGCAACCCAATAGTTATCTTAAATATTTGCTTTTACTTTCTATTTTGGTGTGTTAACACAATTATTGCTACCATTATGATTGTGTTTTATGTTTTAGTTAGTGATGAGGACATGACTACCTTGGATACGACCAAAAATATTGCATACATGCATATTTGTGAGGTGATTTCTAATGGAAACTATTCAATAATTTATTTATGTTATCCAGAACAAAAATACTTCACAGACTTTTGTGCCATATCTAATTGCAGGTGTATGGGACATTTGCACAATACACATATAAAGATAAGGGATAAGGGACATTTAGGTGTTGTTCAAGAAGTTCTCTCACGTCACATTTAGCACAAGAGAAGATAGAGTCCAAGTCTCTCACGTTCTGCACTCATATTCGGACTGCACAGACATACCTGCACTCAGAATTTCCAGTTTTCCCTAGATTAGATTTATTTTCTACCTATTGTCCAAGGAAAAGCCAAAAAAGTTAGATCTGTTTATCCTTTGTCCAAGCCAGTCTGAGCCTTTGCAATTTTCTTTTCATTATTTGCATTATTGAATTATCGATTGCATCATCGTGTCGAGTTGCTGGTCTTAGTGTCTAGTTCGTTTAGAGTTTCGAGTTCTGTTCATATTAGTCACGCCGCCGCTGCATCGTTATCCCTTCCGCTGTCCACCATCCCATCCATCAATTTCCACCATGTTCTACCCACCGTTCATTGTCATAATCATAGTTGAGGTAGTTCACATCTTCGCTTGATCCAATCTGCATCTTATCTACTTTGTTTTCGAAAGAGGGAGAGAAAAAAAAGACAGAGAAAAAAAAGTTAAAAAAAGCCGGAGAAAAAAAAGAGAGAAAAAAAATAAAGTAAAAGTGTGAGGAAAAAAACAAGAGAGAAGAAAAAAAACAACATTCGAATCTATCTAGACTCAATCTCGTAGCTGAATTCGGATTGGAATCTGTTTTGTGCACTGTTCAGTAAAACTGGCATATCTTCCTCACACGAACTCCGTTTTGGTTCCACGAGTACTCAAATTAAAGCTAGCGACGAGCTGCATCTAAATAGTTGCATAAGCTAGTTCAATATTTGACACCTCAAAATCGGCTACTAAATAGGCTTTTTTGCCCTCCGAAGTTCGCGAACACAGCTTGTTCCAGTTTTTCAGGCCAGTTTACAATTTTTTTACTCCTCATATCAACTCGGAAGTGAGTGATTTTTTTTTGCGTTTGTAAGCTTGAGTCAGTAGCATTTTTTAGAAAAATTATCAAAAAATTGGCACAAACTTTTCCAGAGGAAAGTTGGAGAGAGAGTTGTTGGTATATCCTGCTTGGCAGTTGTTTCTCATCATTATCTTTACTGCCATTGTGATCTTCACTTATATCTTGCTGTCCAGAGCTACTTCATATCCTTTATTGATTCTAGTTGTGTTACGCCGTGACCTCATTAGTGTTCTAGGCTCACGTCTCTAGTCCGGTCTAGCCTAGGACCAGCACAGTATAGTCGTTGAGCGTTTATTCAACATTGCATCTATGAATTGATTATTGCTAATCTTTTGCTACCAAATATTTAAGCCTTCCAAGCTCCACATATTTCTACACCGTGTATACGTACATTCCCCTGGCAATCGCTTTACTCAATCTTCGGAGTTATTTGACACCGTTGGTTGCCTGTCACCACCTGCTGCATGGTAAGAACTTGTAAAATATTGATATTTGCTTTACTGTGAGTGCTTTACCACCACATCCTAGTAGTTCATAGGAACATTATTCTCGAATTTTGTTTCTTGTTTCTACTAATCATGACAAGTTCCGGAGATAGAAGTTCTTGGACGACGGACACATCTTCACCATCACGAGAGGTGGGACAACACACACAAGCACATGGTCAGGTTATCTGTTTACCGTCATTTGAGGGTAGATTTAATCCTGCTATTTATCTAGCTTGGGAGCTTGAAGTAGAACAAGTTTTTAGTCACCATGATTTTTCTGAACTTGAGAGAGTACGAGCTGCCATTGGAGCATTTACTGGTTTTTCTTCTATTTGGTGGAGTGTATATTGTAAGAAAAACATTGATAACCAACTCACAACTTGGAAAGATTTGAAAGCTGTAATGAGACAACAATTTTTTCCTCCTTACTATCATTGTGAATTGCTTCGCAAATTGGAACAATTAAAACAAGGTAGTAACACTATTCATGCTTACTACCAAGAGTTCAAATCTTATATGCATCATTGTGACATAGAAGAATCTGAGGATGATACAATGAATAGATTTTTTGGTGGTTTGAACCATGATATTCGCGTAAGATTTCAGTATATTCCTCGGTGCATTACTGCTATGTATGTCCGCGCTTGCACCTTTGAGAGACAGATACAGGAGGATGCATTGGGTGACTACAACAACTACTATTCCAGTTCATGCTCAGCACCACTGGTTGGTTCCTCCACTGTTGCACCTACTAGAGCAGCCACACCTTAGATTGTGAGCGCGACATCATCTTAAGTGTATGGTACATTATCATCGTCCATACTTACATCAGCTACGTCTTTGGGACAAGTTAACAATAAAGGTATTGATGATATAACTTCACATGAGAATGATGCATGCCTAGTTAACTTGAATACATCATGTGTTGAGTTACCTGTTGATTTGAGCACAACACCTATTTTAGAGAATCGTGTTAGTGTCATGAATGCGTCATGTGATCAAACAGCTGAAATACCAACAATTTTGAGTGCACCCATTGAATTAACTGTTGATGCAAAAGAACCAACGTTTAATCATGTTGATATGACCTCTAATCTTGGTGATAATTCTGTGATAAATGACTTGTTGCAGGTTTGTTTATTTAAGCATGTTGTAGCATGTAAATTTGATGCAAGTAAGGTTTATTCACCAATGTTGGGATGATTTAATGATGAACATTGTCAATCTTTTGATATGAATAAGAGCTTCACTTATATGTGCAAACTGAGTTGCAATATTTTCATGCCTTCTACTTCTTGTGATAATATTTTGGCTTTATATTTTATGAACTATGAAAGTTACTCACGTATACATGTGTCATAGTGCAAAAACCAAGGGAAGTAAAAATGGAAGACATATACGTATACAACATGTACACCTTGTCACTTTTGTTAGCCACATTTCAGATTAAGCAACCCCGAGGTTGGCTTTGTTTTCAAGAAGGGGAGGATAATGAGGACATGACTACCTTGGATACGACCAAAAATATTGCATACATGCATATTTGTGAGGTGATTTCTAATGGAAACCATTCAATAATTTATTTATGTTATCCAGAACAAAAATACTTCACAGACTTTTGTGCCATGTCTAATTGCAGGTGTATGGGACATACAATCCACATATGAAGATAAGGGAGAAAGGGATGTTTAGGTGCTGTTCAAGAAGTTCTCTCACGTCACTTTTAGCACAAGAGAAGATAGAGTCCAAGTCTCTCATGTTCTGCACTCAGATTTGGACTGCACAGACATACCTGGCTCAAAACGCATATTTCTCTTTCATCCGGACTCCGAATTGGGTGATTCTTTTTTTGTTGGAAAGTTGATTTCGTGCACTTTCCAACCCAATTGGATTCGCCTTTAAATTCATTTGGAGCATTGAGATAACGACGAAACAATCTGACGCTACAGCTGAATCCGAGTCAAACTACAAGTCCAAAGGTGTTGCATCACCTCCACTTGGGCCTATGAGCCTTGTACATTCTAGATTTAGTTTTAGGCTGCCTTGGGACGTCCTCCCACCTCCTTGGCCGCCACCTCTTGCTCCTATATAAGTAGATACATCTAGTAGCTTTTTCCTTGGGATTTGTTTAGTTAAAAGTTAGCCATTGCAACTTCGTGTACTTCGTTTGTGTCCAACGACCAGACAAAGACCGCTTACAGATCCCCACCATTATCAATACTTCATATATATTCGCAATATTCAGATTGCATTATCATATTCTTGCTTGTTCTTCGATTGCATGCAGGAATAGACCTTCGTGGTCAGGCTGATCGTGCTTCCAGCATCATCAGTAACCTCAGGAGATTGGTTTAGCGATTGCTAAGGCGCAACATTGTGCACATTTGTAGTCGGATCGTCAAAGTCGGCTCCACCAAATCGATAGTTACCATCTCATCGAAAGATCGGAACCCTCGCCTCTATCAGTTAGTGCTTGTGCCAAGTAAAGCCTTTGCGATGATTTGGTTGATAGTTGACTTGATTCTGTGAAAAAACAGAAACTTTTGTGCCTCGTGCTGGAATTACTATAATTCACTGGAACGTCATAAAATTCTGAAATTTTTACACATGATTTATATACAAATTGCCCACGTTCCCCTAATTTTTCAGATATTTTGGAGTTACAGAACTATGATTTTTGTTCAGATCATTACAGACTGTTCTGTTTTAGACATATTCTATTTTTTATTGCATAGTTTAGTTGTTCTAATGATGTTATGGATTATATCAGCGGGGTATAAGTTATGGAGAAGTTAGAATGCAGTAGGTACTTTGAAAGAATAAATTATGAATGAGTTTATAACAGTACCTAAAGTTTATGATTTGTCTATTATACTAACGGATCTCGCGAGGTTTCTATTGAGTTTTATGTGCTGAAGTTTTCAAGTTTTGGGTGAGGTCATGATGGATGAAGGAATAAGGAGCGGCATGATCCTAAGCTTGGGGATGCCCAAGGCACCACAAGGTAATATTCAAGGAATACCCAAGCATCTAAGCTTGGGGATGCCCCGGATAGCATCCCCTCTTTTGTCTACAATCTATCGGTATGTTACTTGGAGCTACATTTTTATTCATCACGTGATATGAGTTTTACATGGAGCGTCGTGTGCCATAGTTTTGCTTTGTTTTCTCTTTAGTTTGCCATGATCATTGTTTGCTGGGCACACATTTTGCGAGGGACACGCTTTTATCGTGATTTGTTAGAATATTCTTTGTGCTTCACTTATATCTTTTGAGCTAGGCAGTTGCTCTAGTGCTTCACTTATATCTTTTAGAGGACGGAGGTGGTTATATTTTATAGAAAGGATTGCACTCTTATGCTTTAGTTAAATCTTTTTGAGAGTCTATGAATATGAAGTGGTAATGAATATGTGTTATAAGACTAGTCCAAGAAGGACAAGGTATTCAAGGGGGATATAATAAAACTTTCCTGTAGATCACTAAATATGAAACCTATGGTTTAATGATATTGATGTCGTAATATGAAAGGATATTGGTTCATGTTCATTGGTTAGCAGAAATATCAGTATTAAAGCTTGTTCTTAACTTCTCATCTAAGTGTTGGTCATGCCATGGTGGGGAGGTTTGAGCATTTGTATTTCTGATTGAAATCCTTGAGTGCTGTTATAATCGGATGCGCGTGATGGTTAACTCCTACCAACCAATTCCCTAGGGGCATGCGAGTAGTACTTTGCTTCGAGGGCTAATAAACTTTCACAATAACTATACGAGTTCTTTATGTCTAATGTGAGTCCATGGATTATACGCACTCCTACCTTTCCACAATTTGCTAGCCTCTTCGGTACCGTGCATTGCCCTTTCTCACCTCAAGAGTTGGTGCAAACTTCGTCGGTGCATCCAAACCCCGTGGGATGATACGCTTTATCACACATAAGCCTCCTTATATCTTCCTCAAAACAGCCAGCATACCTACCTATTATGGCATTTCCATAGCCATTCTGAGATATATTGCCATGCAACTTCCACTGTTCCGTCTCATGACTTGTGTGTTCATTATCATATTGGTTTGCATGATCATAAATAGTTGACATGATATTTGTGGCACAGACACCGTTCATCATTATAATAGATGTTATGCTAGATTGTTGCACATCCTGGTACACTGCCAGAGGCATTCATATAGAGTCATATTGTTTCAGTCATCGAGTTGTAATATCCAGTTGTAAGTAAATAAAAGTGTGATGATCATCATTATTAGAGCATTGTCCCAGTGAGGAAAGGATGATGGAGACTATGATTCCCCCACAAGTCTGGATGAGACTCTGGACAAAAAAAGAAAACAAATTAGAAATAAGAGAAAAGAGAGAAGGGGCAATGTTACTATCCTTTGTCCACACTGGTGCTTCAGAGTAGCACCATGTTCTTCATATAGAGAGTCTCCTGAGTTATCACTTTCATATACTAGTGGGAATTTTTCATTATAGAACTTGGCTTGTATATTCCGATGATGGGCTTCCTCAAATGCCCGAGGTCTTCATGAGCAAGCAAGTTGGATGCACACCCACTTAGTTTCCATTGATCTTTCATACACTTATAGCTCTTAGTGCATCTGTTGCATGGCAATCCCTACTCCTCGCATTGGCATCGATTGATGGGCCTCTCCATTGCCCATTGATTAGCCGCGTTGATGCGAGACTTCTTCCTTTTTTGACTTTCCTTATTGAGCTCTATCACCGCATTCTATTCCACCCATAGTGCTATATCCATGGCTCACGCTCATGTATTGTATGGGGTTGAAAATGCTGAAGCATGTTAGAAGTATGATCCAATTGCCTGGTTTGACACCGGGGTGCTCATGATTTATATTTATGCGGTGAAGGCGGAGTCATGCCATGCTAACATGATAAAGTGAGTAGGGATAACATTCGTTAAGTATCATGTATTTTGAAAAAGTAATGACTATGCTTCTTATATTCATGGTTATTATTATGTTGATATTGTTACTTCATCGTTTCTCAATAATTATACCATAAAGAGATTACATGATACACATGTTAGGTAGCATTCAACATAAAAAATTCTATTTTTATCATTTACCTACTCGAGGACGAGCAGGAATTAAGCTTGGGGATGTAGATACATCTCCAACGTATCTATAATTTTTTATTGTTTCATGCTATTATATTATCAATCTTGGATGCTTTATATGCATTTTTATGCTATTTTATATCATTTTTTGGGACTAACCTATTAACCCAGTGCCCAGTGTCAGTTCCTGTTTTTTTGCTTGTTTTTCGCTTTTCAGAAAATCAATACCAAACGAAGTCCAAACACGATGAAACTTTATGGTGATTTTTTCTGGACCAGAAAGGACCCTAGAAGGTTCGGGAGGAGGCCAGAAGACCTACGAGAGAGCCACGAGCTCACAGGTCGCGCCCTAGGGGGTAGGCATGCCCCCTGAGCTTGTGGGCCCCATGCAGCTCTGTTTTACCTAATTTTACCTCTGTAAATTCCCAAACCAACGGAGAGCCACCCGAAACACTTTTTTAGCCGCCGCAAGCTTCTATTCTTCCGCGATCCCTTCTGAAGGCCTTTTCCGGTACTCTGCCGGAGGGGAAAGCGATCATGGAGGGCTTCTACACCATCCTTGCTGCCTTCCAATGATGCATGAGTAGTTCACCATAGACCTATGGGTCCATAGCTAGTAGCTAGATGACTTCTTCTCTCTCTTTGATCTTCAATACAATGTTCTCCTTGATCTTCTTGAAGTTCTATCCGATGTAATCTTCTTTTGCGGTGTGTTTGTTGGGATTCGATGAATTGTGGGTTTATGATCAGATTATTCATTGAAAGTAATTCTGAACTTTACTATGCATGATTGTTATAGCTTTGTATTTATCTCCGATCTATCCGTTTAGTTTGGCCAACTAGATTGATTTACTTCAATGGGAGAGGTGCTTTGTAATGGGTTCAATCATCCAGTGTCCTCACCCAGTGACAGAAGGGGTAGCAAGGCACGTATTGTATTGTTGCTATTAAGGGTAAAATAACAGGGTTTAATCATATTGCTTGAGTTTACTTTGTCTACATATGTCATCTTGCTTAAGGAGTTACTCTGTTCGTCATGAACTTAATACCATAGATGCATGCTGGATAGCGGTCGTTTGGTGGAGTAATTGTAGTAGATGCAGGCAGGAGTCGGTCTACTTGTCACAGACATGATGCCTATATACATGATCATTGCCATGAATACATCATAACTATGCGCTTTTCTATCAATTGCCCAACAGTAATTTGTCTACCCACAGTATGCTATTATTTCCAGAGAGAAGCCTATACTGAAAACTATGGCCCCCGGGCCTACTTTAATCATATTATAAAAACAAAAAATAGGTTGCTGCAATTTATTTACTTTTATGTTTTTTTTTCAATTTATCTATCTACCTATACAAGATTTGATCCTTGCAAGTAACGAGTTCAAGGGGATTAACAACCCTCTTACCCGCGTTGGGTGCAAGTATTTGCTTTTGTGTGTGCAAGTGTTGTTCACTAGGATTTGGTTGGTGCTCCTTTTCGTTTCATAAACCTTGGTTCTCACTGAGGGGAATAATTATCTCAACTGTACTTCTCCACCCTTCTTCTTCAGGGAAAATCCCAACGCAGCTCACAAGTAGCAGTGGACGCAGCCAAAGTGGTCTCCGTTCTACCCCCTACTGCAACGATCCACCACGAAGGGAGATTGGGCATGTCACGTCACCCACCTCCGCAACCACACGGTTCACCAACAGTAATGACCTTCCATCCTAAATTGGCATACATTGGATGGTCGACTTCACCCAACGTCAAGAAGACTACTGACATAAACATGCAAAGAGGATATCATATCACGCAAGACAATCAGTATTAGCACATACTAGAAATCATCTTATTCCCCCAAGAACTAGTAAATTACTCAAACATGGTGATGGAGTACATAGAGATTCGGGATGAGTTACAAGCCAACACGAAGTTGGAGATGGAGATGAGGAGAGGCAGGGCACCAGTGATGAAGAGGGCACCGGCCCTCTAGCTGGCGCCGGCGTGGAGGAGCCTCCTCCCTTCCTTCTTCCTTGGCTTGGCCATTCTCTTGATGGTGGAGTTGCTGCAATGGAGGTGTGGTGGATGTAGATGAGACTTGTGGAGGATGGAGATTGAATGAGTCGGCGGCTAGGGTTGGAGCTCTTCATATAAGAATGCTCCTCGGGTGTCATCCGTTGATCTAGCCTCCTCCCTTTCATCCAAGGGCTCAAGGGGAGCCAAATCGACGTCCCAAACAAGCCTCGGTCTTCAAGGATCTCTGATGTAGGGTGGAACCCTAGTTGCCGTTCTTTCATGATTTTGAGGGGAATTCCCGAAGAACATGATGAACACACAAGAGGAAAACACTCAAATCAACGAGATCCAATCACACATGGGCTAAATTCACATACACAAAGGGGAAACACAAGATCCAAAGTCAACAAGGGAGGATACATGGTAGCTAGTTCATCCCGATCCGTGAGGAGGGGGTCTTGAATCCACTAGGGGGATCTTCTCCGTGAGGAGGTATTGAATCCACTTGGGGGATCTTCTCCTTGAGGAGGCCTCGATCTCCAAAGGAGTAGGGGGATAAGTGGATGAGCAAAGCTCTATCTCAAATGAGCTATCACAATGTTGACCCTAACAAGAGGATGGGTGGTCTATTTATAGTCTAAGTGCTAGTTGGGGCGAATGGAGGATACATGGGTCGATGGCCCGTTTACTATGCGCAGACAAGGGGGCCGAATGTCCGGGCCTTCACGTCGGTCCGGATGTCCGGGCTCGGGGGCCGGATGTCCGGGCTGGCTTCGGCTGGCTTCGGTTGCTCTCTGGATAGGGGTGGCCGGATTTTCGGGCTGGCGCCGGATGTCCGGGGCCGTCAGGCCGGATGTCTGAGCCCTATAGCTTCTGTGCTGCTGGGCTGCTGCTGTTGTAGTTTACATGGGCCGGATCTCCAGGGCCAGGGCGGATGTCGGGGGCCTGTAGACCTTCGGCGATTACTTTTGTCTATCCTCTTTGTCCGTGTACTTGGGGACTTGCCCATCTTCACGAGCTTCTCCGAGAGGGTCTTCTCCATAATTAATCACACATAGCATTTCGGCTTTAGGTAGCAACCATGTCTCACGTGTGTCATACGCAATATCACAAAGGAGAGATGTCACCTCGATCTCGATAGCTCTTGCACGTGCTCGTGTCATTGGTCCGCAAGGTACTTGGGGATACATAGGTAGGTCCACGGGGATGACCGTAGGATGCTCCGCATTATCTCCCCCCCCCCTTGGGAAAGATCCGACCTTGGATCGAAACCCTCATCACCATGGTAGGGAGAGAGATCCTTGACGTTGCAGATATCGCTCACGTTGTACTTGTCGAGTGGTATGTTGATCTTGTATGCATTGTTGTTGTAGCGTGCAATCACCTTGAAGGGTCCATCGGCTCGAGGTAGGAGCTTGGACTTTTTGTTCATTGGGGAAGCGGTCCTTGCGAAGGTGTAGCCACACAAGATCACCAATGTTGAATATCATGGGTTGCTTGTTGATGTTGACCTTGGTCGCGAGGCGGTGTACTTGGTGCTCAATGCTTGTCTTGTATCTTAATGCACCTCCTTGAGATAGCTCGCGCGTGCGCTTGCGTCCATGTTGATGCGCTCTTGTAGAGGTAGCGGTACAATGTCCAATGGGGACAATGGATTGAAACTGTAGACGACCTCGAAGGGGGACTTGCCGGTAGTCGAATGTATTACTCGATTGTAGGCGTACTCGGCGATGGGCAAGCATTCCTCCCACTCCTTGATGTTCTTCTTGATCAATACTCAAAGAAGTGTAGATAGCGTCCGGTTGGTGACCTCCATTTCGTCGGTTTGTGGATGGTATGCCGAAGAGAATAAGAGCTTGATTCCGAGCTTGGCGCATAGTGTCTTCCAAAAGTAGCTAAGTAACTTGACATTGCGGTCCGATACAATTGTCTTGGGCACTCCATGTAGACGCAAGATTTCCCTACAAAAGAGATTTGCAACATGTGAAGCATCGTCTATCTTGTTGCATGGAATAAAGTGTGACATCTTAGAGAAACGGTCCACAACAACAAATACCGAATCTTTCCATTTTGAGTTCTAGGCAAACCAAGCACAAAGTCCATACTAATATCTTCCCATGCGTGATACAGAATAGCAAGTGGCATATAGAGACCATGGGATTGAGCTTTAAACTTAGCTTTGCGACATGTAGAGCATCAGTTGGTGTAGCGGGAGACATCACAAAACATCTTGCACCAAAAGTAGTTCTTGGAGAGTGTTGCGAATGTCTTGTCGCGACCAAAGTGTCCCACAAGTCCTCCACCGTTAGCCTCTTGCAAAAGCAACAAACGAAGAGAAAACTCTGGTATACAAAGTTTGTTAGCTCTCATTAGATAATCATCCTTGATGTAATAGCCTACCCGAGTGTTATGCGTTAGACATTTTGCAAAAGGAATGGCAAATGAAACATCATGCGCATACAAGTCTTTAATGTGCTAATCCAATGATATTCAATTCAAGTTGAGTTACAAGCATGCATTTGTGGGAAAGAGCGTCTGCCACATCATTTTCCTTACCTTTGATATACTTGATAACATAAGGAAATGACTCAATGAACTCACTCCATTTGGTATGTCACTTATTCAATTTCATTGAACCTTTAAGGTATTTAAGCGTCTCATGATCCGTATGGATGACAAATTCATGAGGACAACGATAATGTTCCCACACATGCAAGACTCTCACTAAAGCATATAATTCTTTGTCATAAATGTGATAGTTAAGTTGCGCTCCGGAAAGTTTCTCGCTAAAGTATGCGATTGGGCACTTCTCTTGCGTCAACAAACCTCCTATGCCATTACCACTAGCGTCGCAATGCACTTCAAAAGATTTTTTCAAAATTGGGCAATGCAAGCAATGGAGTATGTGTAAGAAAATTCTTAAGGTCATGAAATGCGGTATCTTGGGATGGTCCCCAAACAAATGATGCATGATTCTTAGTCAAGGCATGCAATGGTGACACAATAGTGCTAAAGTCCTTAACGAATTGACGATAGAAATAGGCTAGACCAAGGAAGCTACGCACTTGTTGCAAGATAGTTGGTTGTGGCCAAGTTTTAATAGCATCAATTTTAGCTTCATCTACATGAACACCCTTAGAAGACACAACAAAGCCCAAGAAAACAAGCTTGTCAACACCAAATGTGCATTTCTCCATATTAGCATAAAGTCGCTCGTTTCTAAGAGTTTGCAAAACATTCCTAAGATGGGTGACATGATCTTCTAGAGATTTGCTAAACACAAGTACATCGTCAAAGAAAACCACAACACTTATGCCAATGTATTTGCAAAGAACATAGTGCATCACACGCATGAAAGTGCCGGGTGCTTCAGATAAACCCATAGGCATGACTAACCACTCATATAAGCTGAACTTGGTTTTTAAAGTGGTTTTCCATTCTTCACCCTTTTGAATGTGAATTTGATAATAGCCACTTTTAAGATCAATTTTTGAGAAAATTGTGGCTCCGCTAAGCTGATCTAGCATATCGTCATGGCGTGGAATGGGATGCCCATAGCGAATGGTGATAGCATTTACGGGACCGCAATTGGAACACATGCGAAAACTACCATCTCTCTTAGGCACTAGAATAACCGGAATGGCACAAGGACTTAAGCTTTCACATACATGCCCATTGTCAATGAGGTGTTGTACTTGCCTTTGTATTTCCTTGGTTTCTTCGGGGTTGACGCGGTACGGTGCCTTGTTCGGTAGAGGTGCACCGGGGATAAGGTCAATGTGGTGTTTGATGCCTCGTAGTGTAGGTGGTCTCGGAGGTAGCTCATCGGGGAATACGTCTTCTAACTCCTGCAATAGATTAGACAACACTAGAGGTAGATGGTTAGAGGTGTTAGTTCTTGCCGCTTCGTCTTTGCACACTAGGACATAGTGTATAACACTTGATGGTTTCTCACACACTTCTCTCATGTCTCTTTTGGTAGCTAAAAGAACTAGGTTTTTCTTGTTGCTCATAGTGGAGGCACTCATTTTTGGCTTTTGGAGCTCACTCTCTTTTTGGTGGTTCACTCTGTCACTATTCTCTCCATGATGAGTGGATGCTTTCTTATCGGCAATCACTTGACTTGGCAACATAGGTCATAGCACGTACTCCTTGCCCTTCATTTTGAAACTATAGTGATTGGTTCGCCCATTGTGGATGATGCCGCGGTCAAATTGCCAAGGTCATCCAAGTAGGAGGTGGCAAACGGACATGGGAACCACATCACGCTCCAATGTATCTTCGTACGCTCCAATCTTGAAGGAGACTTACGGTGTGTTCTACTCCCTCTGTTCCTAAATATGTCTTTTTACAGATTTTACTACAAACTACATACATATGTATATAGACATATTTTAGAGTGTAGATTCACTCATTTTGCTCCGTATGTAGTCCATAGTGGAAACTCTAAAAAGACTTATATTTAGGAACGGAGGAAGTACTTGAATGGTGCCGGAGTCATTAAGCCATTGGACCTTGTAGGGCCGAGGGTGCTTCATCTTGACCAATTGTAGCTTGGAACATAGCTCTTCACTTGCCAAATTGTGGCAACTTCCTCCATCGATGATGACCTTCATGGAATGTCCATTGATGCCTGCTTTGGTCTGGAAGATGTGGCAACGTTGGTCTTCGTCTTGTTGGTGTTGAAGCGTCAAGACCTTGGAGACAACAAGTGCGGGGCTTGAATCATTGTCACAAAAAGACTAGGTCATCTTCATCTTCATTCACTCGCCGGTGCATGGCCACATGCTCAAGTGCTTCCATTTCCTCCTCGCTCATGGAGTCATAGGTGCCGTCATCGTTGGCAATCATGGTGCGCTGAGTGGGGCACTCAAATGTCTTGTGGCCTCGGCCTTGACATGTGAAGCATTTGATGGAACTTGTCTTGACGGTCTCATCCGTTGGAGTCATTGATGATGAAGCTATCAGCTTGAAGTTGCTTGTAGTAGGAGGATGACTTGAAGACGTCGAAGTTTTCTTGTAACTTGACTTGTCGCTGTTGCTTGGTGTAGCTTTCGTGAGGTAGAAGGCGTCATAGTCATTGAAGCTTGAGTGTATGAACCGTAGGTCTTGGAAGACTACTTGGTGTACTTGTAATCATCTTGCACTCGCTCCACCTTGGTAGCTTGGTGCACTAGCTCGAGGAGGTTTGAATATGGTTGGAAATCAACAATCTTCTTGATAGGATGGTTGAGTCCATTCAAGAATCGAGCCATGGTTTGCTCCTCATTTTCCATGACGTTGGCTCGAATCATGGTGATCTCCATCTCCTTGTAATACTCTTCAACGAACTTGGTGCCTTGCTTGAGGAGTTACAATATCTTGAATAGGTCGTGGCTATAGTACATGAGTACAAAGCGCGCTCACATGACATCCTTCATTTGATTCCATGTTGTGATGGGTGGATCACCTTTTACTTCTCACCGCTCAATGACTTGCTCCCACCAAATGAGGACATAATCTTGAAACTCAGGAGATGTCATGGCAATCTTCTTTTCTTCTTCATAGTTGTGTAAGCAAAAGATCGTGTCGACCTTCAATGCCCATGAAAGATAGTCTTTGGGATCATTGCTTCCGGAGAACTTAGGCATGGTGAACTTGAGCTTGCCGTAGCATTGTTCTTCGATGCATGCGGGTCGATTATGAAGGCGCTCTTTCCGTGGTTGAGGGTCTTCGACCGCTTGTTGCATGTGCTCCGCTTGATTCGCTTGACGTTGAGGACATGGGATTCTTGCACCAATCCTCATTTCTTGGCACTCCTCGAGGCGTGCGGCTTTTGTCACTCTCGTTGGATGGCCACTTCTTGTTCCCGGTTACGTGCGCGGGCGGCTTGGGTTGCTGTTGTTGCAATATTTGCCCTCTTGTGTTTTGGAGATTGTTGACAGAAACAGGCATGGACTGATTTGTTAGCTAGTGCATACAGAGAGAAATAGTCCATGCAAAACCGAAGAGAACGTTGTCTCCGTTGTCAAGTTCGAGGAACTTCACCGAAGAATATCTGCATTGCAGAGAAGAATGAGCTACATCTATTGAAGACATGTAGGCGAGAAGATTGATGTGAAGAAGTTAGCCCCTAAAAAATTATTGCTGACGTGAAGCAATTGGTTCGGAGTTTCTGTCCGAAGGAAAATGACTGCAACGAATGGAAGTCGAAGACAAAGTGAAGACATAGTATTCATTTCGTTGTTCTTCTTTCTTTTATTTGAGTCATAGGACCTCCTTACTATTAAGAGGGGTATAGGTTCTCGAAGCTTAGATCCGTTGTGATGCTTAGCCCAAAACCTATGAAAGATGCGGCAGAAATCTCTTTATGCTTTGAATGATTACCTGGCAGTAGTAGACGTTATTCTTCGTGCTACGGGAGATGTCTTTGGAACTGAGGAGTTAGCTTTACTTGCTCTGCAAGTATACCGTTGTGCTCAAATTTCCGACCGTTTGACTCGTGTCATTCGGCCATTGGCTGCTCCACATGTCCATGTCGGTCATTTCCCTTCAGGGAAGGCTGCGGCTATAAATAGCCACCCCGCTCCAACGTTGTTCATTGGCTGCTCCGCTTAAGATTTCTGCGAAGATTGACTGAGCATCCCCTCTCCGAGTGATTTGAGTTTAAGATCCACCGAGAGAAAAATCAAGAGCCCAAACTTAGACAGTGGTTGAGCATCACAGTAGTTCTGAGTTAAGTTCTTGTACCTATTACTCTTGAGAGCTGCGCACTCTCTAGATGGATAGGTGTCGGCTCGAGTGTTGAAGAGTTGTTGTCTTCACTGAGCTAGATCTTCAGCAACCAAGAGTGCTTGTGGTTCACGAAGGTCGACCGAAGGTTTGGAGAATGCCGACAAGTATCTACCACAAGTGAAATCAACTAGAATCTGATCAGCTTTGAGTTGAAGGAGAATAGGGTGAGAGTTTATCTTCCGTGTTAAGTCACAACCCCTCCAACAGACGTAGTCCTTTGGCAGAAGGGCGAACTGGTCTACCAAATCTCTCTGTCGCCATCGAGCACCACTGGTTCTACCTACTTCACTGCATTACTTTCAGCAGTTTACTCTCGTGCTCCCTGGCGATAGTTTATCTGATCAGTCGTTGTATGTGGCATATCTTTCGTCCTTATCATCTATTATCATTCATCGCTTGCTCTGTTACTTTCTCCTCATTCAGTGTAGTCATCTCATTTACTCACCCTGCTGCTCATACTTATTCGACATTGCATGTCCACCTGTATTGTTTTCATTCACCCTGTCGTAATTCTTTCTCGTGATTATCTATCGTAGTTCCTCACTTTGTTTCTCCCTCATGTTTTGCACTTA
Organism: Thinopyrum elongatum; assembly: GCA_011799875.1. Classification (NCBI taxonomy): domain Eukaryota; kingdom Viridiplantae; phylum Streptophyta; class Magnoliopsida; order Poales; family Poaceae; genus Thinopyrum; species Thinopyrum elongatum. The sequence continues at coordinate 206,256,453 of CM022297.1, read as the reverse complement.
TTAGCATATTGCATTACCATTGTCATTTTCAAACTTGTGATATCTTATACTCGTACTATCATTGCTTCTTTCATCGATAGATATGTTCCTAGATAAAGTGCTTGTTTAAGTTTGTATCTACCAAACCTTATTTCCGCTGCTGTGTTTGGGATCAATTCATACATTCGAAAGAATTTCTGAATCTCCCATTCACCCCCCTTTGGTCGATATACTCTCGGTCCTAACAATTGGTATCAGAGCAGGTTCTCCCTGTCTCTGTTTATTAAAGGTCTAATAGCCTTGGAGTTTTGAGTATGTCGTATGTAGGTAGATCCTCGCACTCTGAAAGATTTCCTATCTTCGATGGAAATGACTATCTCTACTAGAAAGAGAGAATGAGAATCAGACTTCAAGCCATCAATCTAGAACTGTGGCAGATTGTGGAAAATGGACACACCATTCAGCACCCTTATGCTCCAACTTCTGATGGCAAAGCTATGTCGCGGTTGAATGCACAAGAGAAAGATATTATCTATGCAACTATCTCAAAGGACATTTTCATTCGGTTCTGAACGCTTGACACTACAAAGCAACTCTGGGATGCCATAAAAAATGCTCATGAAGAATTCATTGCCAGAACAGACCCTCACACTCAAATGCTTCGTGTCATGTTTGCCGGCTTCAGAAGCCTTCGTAAAGAAAGTGCTATGGAACTCACTGATCGGTTGACAAATATTGTTGAAAGACTTCATCAATGAGGAGTAACTGATATCACCGTTAGAGATGTGGTCAACAAGCTGCTAAGTGCTCTTGATGCAACCTTCGATCCTATCATAGCAAAAATCAAGCGAAGACCAGACTATGAAGAACTTCACTATGTAGAGGTCATGACGCTGCTATCGATTCATGAAGAAAATATGGAACTAGAAAATGCAGATCAAGAATCTTCTTCAGAAAGTGAAGGAGAAATTCTCTCAAACTATGGCAGTTCACAAGAAGAAGAAGATGTTGAGAATCAACACACCATCACCAGAGAACTAGAGATGCTAATAGAAAGGCTAAGTGATCTCAGAAGACAAAATGTGTGCCTCACAAATGATGACGAATTTGACTTGCCTGAATCATCAAGAAGGTTACCTCCGAAAGAAATGAAATGCTTCAAGTGCAAACAATTCGGTCATCTCATAGCAGACTATCCTAGCTGGGAAAGGAAACCTAGTAACAAATGGAAATATCTTCACTGCAGTGGATTCACTCGAATGGATCATCACACTAAGCTCTCAAAGAAAAATGAATCTTCCTCATCTTCTTCGATGAGACCAGTCACTGACATGAAAGCCAGAGCAACCATCGAGTCAAATATGAAGAGAATATCTCAACTGAACAAAGCTTGCGCTGATATGACCCTGGAATCTGAAGATGAGACTTCCGAATCAGAATCTGAAGATGAAGAGCTTCACAGAAGGCTAGGAAGAAGCAATGCTTTCATCGCTTATGAGTCATCTGAGAATTCATTCGATTTAGACACTGATGACAATGCTACAAGTAATGATGAACCCATTGCGTTCTGTCTCATGGCAAAAACCTCGAAGGACCAGGTATCAGCAAAACACTGAAAATCCATGAATGAATATTCTCCCGAATACATTGCCTATGCTAAACTGGTTAAGATTGCTAAATCTCAACAAGATGAACTTGAGAGACTTGAGAACAACCTTAGGAAAATCAAAGGATTAATGGTCGAAGAGATGGAGAAGAATCAAAAGTTGATCGAAAAGCATGATGCTTTTTCCTCAACTATTGATGATCTTTCCAACCGATATGACTCACTTACAGTTGACTACGAGAGTTTATCAGATGAACTCCTTAACAGGAATCAAGAACTCGAGTCACTGAAAGAGTCTCATAACGTGGTGGCAAAAGAAAATGCTTCTCTCTTCGCCGGGAAATCCAATCGGCTTCCCGATGACTTTGTGCCTCCATGTTTACAATGACTAGAATGATGCAATGTTGATTCTAATGTTGAATATTCTAATGCTATCATCGAGAATTTTGCAACTACTACGAACGATATCCCTAACCCCTCTCCCGAGGAATTTGTTGCTCTCTCTGATGAAAATTGCAGATTAAAGAACTTGCTTGAGACAGGTATGCTAAAGAGCCTTAAAGGGCATCAGACTCTCTGTGATGTGCTCAAGAAGTCAATACTGCAGAAAAACCCTCGAAATGAAGGTTTGGGTTTTGAAAGAAAACTCAATGTCGATGGAACCTACTAGACTCCCGAGCAATATCCACGAATGAGTTGGGTTCTTGCTAAAAGTAAAATTCTCTAACCTGCTGCTCTATCTGGATATGACTCACCCATTTCTGTTGTTTCTGACGAGTCTGATGACTCAAACTACAAACTCTTCAAACAACAAAGTGGTAAGGTATTTGCTCGATATGTTGGTACTAACTGCAAGTTTGGCACACCCAAGAAGCAAATCTGGGTGAAGAAGTGTATTACTGAAAATCTTTCTGTCACTTCTAACTTGAACTTGCAGAATAATTCTCTTCGAGGAAATGGTTATTATTCACATATTGGCACTGAAACTTCCTCGAATGGAATTCAGTTAAACTTTCGACAGAAGGAGTACATGCGTACTTCCTCGAATCATTATGCTCATTTATCTAGAAATAATTTCAATGCGTATTCATATGATTACTCTTGACATGCACATGTGAACTACAGATCTCACCAAGAAATGTTCCTACTCTCACTAAGCAAAAGAGATGCTCACTGCCACACAAGTGTGGGTTGTGAAGAAGAACTAACCCTTCGTGCAGGAACTCTCTCAGGGATTCTTACCGGTTATTCTTAACCCTGAGATTTACATTGTTGGTTCTCCTCCCTTGCGTTTATTTTCTCTCATTTGTTTTTGTGTTTTCTTTTCGTCATGTTTGTGTTTCGTCTGATAAACAATTCACTCATAGCTCATTGCTTTGAGTTTTCTTTCATTTGGCTGAGTGTTTTGTTTCAGACCCTTTTATCCCTCTATTCTTTCTCATCCAATCTATGTTGTCCATCATAAACATGCAATTTGATCTGAAGAAAGTCTCTTTTCAGCATCCTTGGTCGCGAAAGATATCAACTTCAAATTTTAATCTGTTTTGGCATTTGCCCTTCTTCAAACCTTTCTGTCTCCCGCTCAGTTTCCGAGATTTTCGCAGGAAACAGTTGCCACGTGCCCACAATCCTCACGATCGTGATCACGTTCGTCGAATGTGGAACGTCCCGCTTCTGTAGATCATAGATTTCGGAAGAGGTGGTTCTGCTCTCTAGCTATAAATACCCCTCCCGGCATCTTCTTCCTCATTTCTTCCTCAAACCCTCAGCCACCTCCTCCCGAGGTCGATCTTGAAGCAACGCCGTCAAAGTCCCTCGCCGTGCAACTCTGGTGAAGTCTCGTTGTTGTTGGTCGCGCCAGTTCGGTAAATCTTCCTCCCCGCATTGCCGTAGTCGATCTACGCTGCCAAGTTAGGGCGCATAGATCTGGAACTGCTCCTGTCCTCCTCTCTATTCTAGGGCAGTTCTTACTGACGCTTTTTCTTTGAATTATTTCTTTGCGGTAGATCCTTAGGAATCAATAGGTTTTAACTGGTACGGTTTGTAGCTTTTCCCTCGTACTAGTTTTCCTGGATCTAGGGTTCACGAGTACTTTTTTGAAAGATTAGATAGTTTTTACTCAGCCTTGATCATTCTATGGCATGGTGCAAATCTATCGATGATATCTTAGCCAAAGTATACAATGGATTCCAACGTTCCTTCCGAAAACATTCATTTTTCTATCAAAAATGCTTCTGTGCATGTTTATGACCCTACCTTATTGTTCCCTCGTATCTACTCTGGTTCACAGGTTGGTCATGGCACTAAGCTCGGATGAGTATACAGATTCTGAAGGAGATTTGCCTCAGCCACCACCAAGGTCGGACCAAATGAGATTGACTGGTGGAGGAAGATCATCAAAGCCACCCAAGACGCCGAAGAAGAAATCTGAGTTTGAATCTGAAGGAAATGATGAAGAAGTTCCCTTTCCTCACAGTCAGCCCGAGGATGAACTTGTTACTGATGCTCTTACCCTTTTCTCAGATGGAAAACCAAAGAAGGGTGGTCATGGCAGAGAGAAGAACACCACTGCTGAGATGTCTGAACCAGATGGCTACAGAACTCCACCTGGAGTTGAAACTACAACCGAACAAAATAACAGGCTGCAAAGGATTTGCCGTCACTGGGCGAAGAAATGGTTCAACTATAAAAATGTTCGAGAGAAATATCAAATTATGTTTGCTTTCACTCCTCCATGGAATGACTGCATAGCTGAGAACTGCATCGGCCCAGACGATGAGAAAGTCAGGCCTCCTCAGCCATCAACTGCTCATCCTGACTCCCTCAAAACCATCATGGATTTTCCCGATGAAGCTGCCAAGATGCAGAAGGCCAAAGCCAAGCGTGAAGCAAGGGCCACGAAGAAAAATCAGGTTGAAGCATGAAATGTTGCACTAACTCAACAAGACATGCAAAAGAAAAAGGACCGTGCCTCCCGAAAGAAATATGTGGCTAGGAAATCCAAGAAGGCCACTCCTGACTCATCTGATGAGTCCTCCGATGATGATGCTCCCAAAGAAATACCTATGTATGATCATGTATGATCAACGTGCTCTTCTAAACAAGCCATACAAGACTCCCTCACCAGCTAAGGTTTCACCCCAACAAGAAAATCACCAAGACATGCACCTACTCCAGTCACTGTCAAACCTTCGGGTTCTGCTGCTCCTTCTGCAAAGAGAAAACTGCTCTCCAAAGAGAAAGCTGAAGCTTCTGCCAAGAAAGCCAAACCAAGTGTTCCTGCTCCCATAGAGGAACAAAAATATGACTTCAATCTCATGATCGATATAATTGAAAGTGCTGCTTATGATGCAAAATCTACAGATATCAGCAGTCTGGGCCTTCCTGACGATGTTACCGAAATGGTGATGAAACATTTCATCATGCTGAAGAAAATTACAAAGAAGCTGAATCAGGCTGTCAAGGACAAGCAAACCCTCGAGCAGATGAGGAGAGATGCAAGTACTAAATCCGAAAGGAAACGCCTAAACAAAGAAATTGTTGAGCTCACTAAGGCACTCAGTGTCATGAGAAATGATAAAATTGATTAGCTCTCGAAACTGAAGATGGATGTTTCTCAGCTGTGTGACAGAAGGAATGATGAGATTGAGCATAAGGCTGATCTGGCACGCAGGAGAATCAAAGAGGAAAAAACAACAGAAGGCTAAGGCTAGAGCTAGCAAACCGAAAGGAATCAAGGATCGCCACCTTCAAACTGTCGCTAATGCTCACCCTATTAACTCAAGTACTCCATTGCAGCAAGTCCCACCTTCTCCACCTCATGAAGATGAAACTATGCATCAGGCTGGTAGTGTGGAAGTTATTATTCCTACTCCTGCAATGCATGAAGAAGTTGTTGATATTTTCCACGAAAAGGATGGTGAAGGAAATGCTTTACCCGAGCAGCAAGCCCCAGCTGATGATGAAGTTGATGAAGAGATTCAGGTTGAAAAGGCAGACCCATCGCCTCCGAAGAAATTGCAGGTTGAGCCCTCCAGATCTAAGGAGGATGACAAGATTGAGGGGGAGCTTAATGCTTCCCAAGAGAAAACTACCCCGGTCACATGCCCCTACCCAGATGGATGTTGATCCTGCTCCTCGTTCCACTGCTACACAGTTGGAAGAGGAAGAGAAGAAATTTGAAGAGCCCATGGCTCACGAAGGAGTTGTCCCATCTGTTGTACCCCTGACATCGGAGAAAGAAGCGGTTGTGCTTCCAGTCAATGAAAATAAAGATAAAGAAAAGGCCCTAGTGCCTGAGAATCAGAAAGTCGCTGAAGGAGTTCCAGTGAAGAAAATTGATGATAATTCCAGTTCTTCAAAGAAATCAGCACAAGAGAAATCAAGGAAGCTTCGACCCCCACTGAAGCCTATCAAAGAAGGTGTGCAAGCACCTGATGATATTCATACCAAGAATGTGAGTGAAGAGCATCTGAAGAATCCTCTGGAAACATTTACTCTGTTCCCAGTTGAAGATGGTCCAAATGGTCCCACATTCAATGAGCAGTTTCATCTTTTGAAACTTGCATTCTTTGGGACTAGCCCGTATGAAGGAGAAAGAACATCCTTGTCACCCAAGTTCTGGACAAAAGAACAGGCTGTGTATTATGCTCGCATTCTATACGAAAAGAATCGTGTCTTTAGGCACCAGATTCTGAACTTTGCTGAGCTCGAGAGATTACCCTGCTTTCCTGAAAGGTTTTCTTTGCTTCAATCATGGCTGGAATTATGAGATGATTCATCAATTCTATGCCACTCTGTATATCTCAGGAGAGCTCGGAGATAGTTCTACATGGATCCTCGAATGGATGACTAGAGAGAAAAAGATTAAATGCTCGGCAGATCAGTTCTTAGCATTATTAAATCTGCCCAGGTGCGAATTTGATTCAACTAGTGAACACATGCTGCACTATTGGGAAGTCTCCGAAGCCCAACTGCATATCCTAATGGACCCATAACTTGTTGGTGATGAATGCGTTGAAGTGAATTCGAAGAAGTTGGCCTATGAGAATAAAGTTCTATTCTATATCCTGTGCAACTCCCTCACTCCAACTAATAGGCCATAAGCCATCAATGGCATCATGGTAAATGCACTGCTTGCCATGTCTCAGGGTGTTCGCTTCGATATCCCAGATCTTTTCATTCGAAACTTGGCATGTGCAGCTGATAGCCCTCAAGCCTTAAAGCCATATGCTCCTTGGATCATGTATGCCATTGAGCAGCTCCTTGAAGAAAAGTTCTACTGTCCATATGTTCTGAAAGTTTTCATGCCTCCTGTCCGTGACACGCTCAGAATTGTGAAGGACATAGGCAAAGTGAAGATGCCATTGGATGCCACTACCTCTACTTCTTTGCCTACCTCTGCTGGAGTTCCGAAGATCAAGAAAGCAAGAGTTGAAATCCCTCATGAAGAAAATCCTTCTCTCTATGAGATTTGCCTTCGTACTCAGCAAGCATTGGAAAGCCATATCAAGCTGGATAGGAAAGAAAAGCTGGAGATGATGACTGAATTAAATCTGCTTCATAATTATTCTCGGCAAGCTCTCTTGTATGAGAGAGAACAGAAGAAGCGCTCCTGGACACTTCTTCACAAGCATTACACTTGCAAACAACTTTCAGCCAAGGGCATCGAAAAGTAATATGATAATCTGGAGCTATTTGAAGTACCTCGGATTCGAAGGCAAACACCAGTGCTCCCTCAGCGTTCTGCCTCAACTGACCTGCTGTTTGTCGAACCTGATGATATTCTTGAAGACACGGCAGGGACTTTCATCTACAAGCCAGAAGCACCTCGCTCTGCTACTCCCGAAGCTCGTGCCACATCTCCAACTCCTGCTTCGGCCTCGACCATTCCTCGCTCTACATCTCCAAACAGTTCGAGTTCTGGTTCTGAGGGTTCTGCAGACAAGTAGTTCCTCATATGCATTCTCTGTCCTTTTAACACTTGTTGACAAAAAGGGGGAGTAGTACATCAAGTGATAGATCAACGGGCTATTTGCAGGGTGTTTTTATTCGCCATTTGCTTTTCCGTCAAACTTTGTGGTTTTTCATCGAACAATTTGCTTTTGAAACTTAAAGCACCGCTTGTGGTGTTGATATACTCGGTCGACATGTATAGTTAATAACCCCCCTGCAATGCTACATGCTTCCAAATTTTGTTTGCAGGTGAAATCGAAAGTTTACTTCCTTGCAATACTTATCTTCAATAATTATCTATCGTGGAGGGAAAGTAAATGTTTTTCCAAGGATGACAGGAAATCATAGTTCTCTGAGAAAGAGACATGTCACTCCTTGGAACCATATGTATCTTATGGTTAGATGTTCTATATTGATTATCTTTCGCTATCTAACCTTGCAGAAGAAGAAAGGTGCTTCAAATTATTTCTCTTGTGATTCAAGAGCAAATTCTTTCTATCTATCAAGATGTTTTCCTCGCACTTCTCCTTTGTAACATCTTTGTTGCAGGAAAACTTTGTCAGAAGCATGTCTACTACGAGCAATATATCTATAATTCCTTTGCTCTGATTTCCCTCGTATGTCTAACTTGCAGGGAACTCATATCTCGTGTGGATTTAAACTGTGTTCTAAGAAAGTCTTCATGGCTTATCCATTGGCACAAGTCATTTCAAAGTTTTCACTTTATCTAACAAATCTCTCTTAAAGATGTGTGTGACAGGAAACACCTCAGACACTGTCGAGTGTAATGAAAGAGACCACGAAGAGATCATTTTTCAATATCACTCGTACGAAGATTCATCTCGCTACCTTCCATTGTTATCATCTATGCATTCGATGCATATCTTCAGGGGGAGTGTGTTTTATATTCGTAATTATCTCTCGTCTTTCTTTATCCTTCGCATTCCATTTCATTCATTTATCTATCCTTCGATGTGTTCTGTTTTGTCAACAATCGTCCAGAAAAAGGGGAGATTGTTGGTGACATATTTGCCCTCTTGTGTTTTGAAGATTGTTGACAGAAACATGCATGGACTAATTTGTTTGCTAGTGCATACAGAGAGAAATAGTCCATGCAGAACCGAAGAGAATGTTGTCTCCGGTGTCAAGTTCGAGGAACTTCACCGAAGAATATCTACATTGAAGAGAAGAATGAGCTACATCTATTGAAGACATGTACGCGAGAAGACTGATGTGAAGGAGTTAGCCCCTCGAAAATTATTGCTGACGTGAAGCAATTGGTTCAGAGTTTCTTTCCGAAGGAAAATGACTGCAGCGAATGGAATTCAAAGACAAAGTGAAGACGTAGTATTCATTTCATTGTTCTTCTTTCTTTTATTTGAGTCATAGGACCTCCGTACTATTAAGAGGGGTATAGGTTCTCGAAGCTTAGATCCGCTGTGATGCTTAGCCCAAAACCTATGAAAGATGCGAGAGAAATCTCTTTATGCTACGAATGATTACCTTGTAGTAGTAGACGTTGTTCTTCATGCTGCAGGAGATATCTTTCAAACTGAGGAGTTAGCTTTACTTTCTCCGCAAGTAATGTTACTGTTGTGCTCAAATTTCCGACCGTTGGACTCGTGTCGTTCGGCCATTGGCTACTCCACATGTCCATTTCGGTCATTTCCCTTCAGGGAAGGTTGCAGCTATAAATAGCCACCCTGCTCCAACGTTGTTCGTTGGCTGCTGCGCTTAAGATTTCTGAGAAGATTGACTGAGCACCCCCTCTCCGAGTGATTTGAGTTTAAGATCCACCGAGAGAAAAATCAAGAGCCCAAACTTAGACAGTGGTTGAGCATCACAGTAGTTCTGAGTTAAGTTCTTGTACCTATTACTCTTGAGAGCTGCGCACTCTCTAGACGGATAGGTGTCAGCTTGAGTGTTGAAGAGTTGTTGTCTTCACCGAGCTAGATCTTTAGCAACCAAGAGTGATTGTGGTTCACGAAGGTCGACTGAAGGTTTGGAGATTGCTGACAAGTATCTTCCATGAGTGAAATCAACTAGAATCTGATCAGCTATGAGTTGTGGGAGAGTAGGATGAAGAGATTTTATCTTCCTTGTTAAGTCACAACCCCTCCAACCAGACGTTGTCCTTTGGCAGAAGGGCGAACTAGTCTACCAAATCTCTCTGTCGCCATCGAGCACCACTGGTTCTACCTACTTCACTGCATTACTTTTAGCAGTTTACTCTCATGCTCCCAGTCGATAGTTTATCTGATCAGCCGTTGTATATGGCATATCTTTCGTCCTTATCATCTGTTATCATTCGTCACTTGCTCTGTTACTTTCTCCTCATTCAGTGTAGTCATCTCATTTACTTACTCTGCTGCTCATACTTGTTTAAGTTTGTAAAGTTCTTGTTTAAGTTTGTATCTACCGAACCTTATTTCCGCTGCTGTGTTTGGGATCAATTCATAACATTTGAAAGAATTTTTGAATCTCCCATTCACCCTCCTATGGTCGATATACTCTCAGTCCTAACAGTTGCTTCATTTAGAGCACGTTGGGCTTCAAGGGCTTCTTCATTACGGCATTGTTGCTCTTATCGGATGGCGTCGCCATCTTGGTTTACTTGTTTATCTTGGCATTTGGAGCTTGCTCTTGGACCGTACGATTATTAGCTTGTCGACGATGTCGCTCATGTTCCCGGAGATGGTCTTGTAAACCATTGCCATGAAATGAGTTTTGTGGAGCTTGATGATCCTTTGTCTTGATGACGATGTGAACGAGGTCTTGAATGACTTGCATCCAAAGAAGTGTCCGAAGAGTGTCGACTTGACTTGCGCCGTCTTGATGATGATGACGATGTTGTCGAGGAACGATTAACCAACAAGGCGCAAAAGTCATCCATTTATGTTGCCAATTTGCCGTCGAGCTCTTCCATGTGGTAGGAAAGCATGGTTTCGAGGTAGTCTCTTGTTTGTGCTTCGGATTTCCTCAAGTCGGTGGCGAGTTGATCGATGCGGTCGCCCAATGCTTCATTCGCTTGGTGCAAAGCTCTATGCGCACCGAATAGTTGATTCTTGGTGACATAGTTGTCGGGCTCCTCTTCTTGCTCAACGAAGAGTGGGTTGGTAGAAGTACTTGGCCTATCCATCATCTCAAGCAAGTATGTGAGTGGAAGAAAGGAAAGAAATATACCAAATGTACCTTATCAAATGTTAAAAATGGATCAAAGATCACCCAATGTAGTATTATGGAAGTAGCACAATGGTACCAGATATTGTCGATTCTCACACCTACACAAGTAAAGCTTTTGGAGTAGCTTGGTAAGGATGGTGGCACAAAATTGATGCAATTGTTAGTAAGAGTCAATAATGTTGAAAGAGATTCACAAATTCGCAAGTGTAACAAGTAGACCAAAGAAAATGTGGCACACAAAAACACACACAGGGATAGATAAATGGGGTCGTGCAACCAAGGAACGAGCTCAAAATGTGGAATCCACGAAAAATGCTCTTGTTGCCCAACTCTAGAGAGACGCTGGCACGATTGCTCAATAGGTGGATACGAAACTTGTGCACAACCTATAGGAGACAAACGTAGAGACTTCTATCCCAAGTATGCCATGTATGCATGGTTCCCGGTGTTCTTCTCACGATGATCCAAGATGATCGAATATGACAGTTTGATATGCAATGTGGTATGATTCTATGGTTATTGCTTAGAAGCTCTTTGTTGTCTCTTTGCTTAAAAGCTTTCACTCTCTTTTTTTATGGCCACTATGCGAAATGCACAAACCGGTATAGTAATTGTGTATATGCAGGAACAATCTTGTGACACAAGCGATGATATGATGATACCAAGATGAGGTATGTATGCAATGGGAGGTGCAGATCGAATATCACTAAAGTGCACAAGTAACATGGCCCGACAATACTCAAATGGCTAGTCTTAATAGGCAAGTGACGCAAAATGGGCTAGGGGTTAACAAAGCAATGGAAAGGGAGAGTATACGAAGGTGTCGTCGAGGTTACCGCCCTTGCTGACGGTTGATGGTTTCACGATGGTGAAGTGGTTGTTATCGATGACAAATCCATGGCGAAGATGAGCGGCGGTGATGTCGGTGTTGAATCGTCCCTAAGTAGCTGAAACACATTAGGAAACGGAAACCACAACTCAAATTCTCAAAACAATTGTGTCAAAAATTTTGGAGGTGATAGCGGGTAAAAATTGGTGGTTGCGGAAAGTGGTGGTGGAAACTTAGGTCAAAATTGGTGAAATTTAGGGAAAATGGTGGTGGTGGAGACGTGTGCTGCTGCCAGGCGTCGGATGTCCGGGCGTCGGGCCGGATGTCCGGGGCGCCAAATCCGTGGACGAACTCGATGAAACTAGATGGGACAAGAAAATTCGGGATAAAATTCGTGGGATTTAGTGGATGAAAATTGGGGAAAATTGGAGGGAAGCTAGATCCAGTAGGAACACAACAAATCCATGATAAAATCCAACAAAACATCATCACACCAACGAATCACAAAAAGTTTGGTAGGGCTATTTTTGTGGGGATTTTCGAAATTGGGACAAAACAAAGCAAAATTAGGCTTGAAAGTGGGGGTAGGGAATCCAAATTCATGAATAACCTGGCTCTAATACCAAGATGATGTTGTTGGAAATATGCCCTAGAGGCAATAATAAAGTGGTTATTATTATATTTCCTTAATCATGATAAAGGTTTATTATTCATCCTACAATTGTATTGACCGGAAACTTAAATACATGTGTGGATACATAAACAAATATTGTGTCCCTAGTGAGCCTCTACTAGACTAGCTCGTTGATCCAAAGATGGTTAAGGTTTCCTAACCATAAACATATGTTGTTACTTGATAACGGGATCACATCATTAGGAGAATGATGTGATGGACAAGACCCATTCGTTAGCATAGCATATGATCGTTCAGTTTTTGCTACTGCTTTCTTAATGTCAAATACATATTCCTTCGACCATGAGATCATGCAACTCCCGGATAGCGGAGGAATACCTTGTGTGCTATCAAACATCACTTCGTAACTGGGTGATCATAAAGGTGCTCTATAGGTATCTTCGAAGGTGTCTGTTGAGTTGGCGTGAATCGAGATTGGGATTTGTCATTCCGTATGACGGAGAGGTATCTCTGGGCCCTCTTGGTAATACAGCATCACAAGAAGCTTGCAAGCAAAGTGACTAAGGAGTTAGTTACAAGATGATGTATTACGGAACGAGTAAAGAGACTTGCCGGTAACGAGATTGAACTAGGTATGGAGATACCGACGATCGAATCTCGGGCAAGTAACATACCGACAGACAAAGGGAACTATGTATGTTGTCATAAAGGTTTGACCGATAAAGATCTTCGATATGTAGGAACCAATATGGGCATCCAGGTCCCTCAATTGGTTATTGACCGGAGAAGCGTCTCGATCATGTCTACATCATTCTCGAACCCGTAGAGTCCGCACGCTTAACGTTCGTTGACGATATAGTACTATATGAGTTATGTATGTTGGTGATCGAATGTTGTTCGGAGTCCCGGATGAGATCACAGACATGATGAGGAGCTCCAGAATGGTCCAGAGGTAAAGAGTGATATATAGGATGAAGGTATTCGGGTTTCAGAAAGGTTTCGGAACGCACTGGATTACCATCGGAGTGCCGGATGGGGTTCCGGGAGGCCACAAGGAGTTATTGGGCTTAACGGGCCAAGGAGAGGGGAGCACACCAGCCCACACGGGGCTGGCGCGCCCACCTCCTGGCCGCCGACCCTAGGGGAAGGAAAGAGGAGGGGCTGGCCCCCTCCTACCTTTCTCCGCGCAAGGGAGAAGGAAGGTGAGGCACCATAAGGCAGCCAGCCCCCTTTCCTCCCCCCCCCCACACGCCAAGAAGGAAGGGGGGCGCCTATGGCAGGCCCCCTAGGGTGGCCGCCGGCCCCCTTGGGGTGCGCCTAGGGATGCCTCCCCTCCCCCTTCCACCTATATATATGAGAGGAGGGGAGGGGGCAACATACACCATGAATCCCCAAGCCGTGTGTGGTGCCTCCTCTCCCTCTAGTTCATCCTCCGCTCTAAACCGTTGTGCTTGGCGAAGCCCTACATAATAGTTTCATCACCACACCGTCATGCTGCCGGAACTCATCTACTACTTCGCCTCTCTTGCTGGATCGAGAAGGCGAGGACGCCATCGAGCTGAACGTGTGATGAACACGGAGGTGCCGTGCGTTCGGTGCTTGATCGGTACGGATCGTGAAGTAGTATGACTACATCAACCGTGTTGATAAACGATTCCGCTTAGCGATCTACAATGGTATGTAGATGCTCTCCCCCTCTCGTAGCTATGCATCTCAGTGGATAGATCTTGCATGTGCGTAGAAAAAAATTTTGTTTTCCATGCAACGTTCCCCAACAGTGGCATCATGAGCCAGGTCTATGCGTAGATGATATGCACGAGTAGAACACAAAGGAGTTGTGGGTGGTGATGTTCATATTGCTTACCACCAATGTATTATTTTGATTCGGCGGTATTGTGGGATGAAGTGACTCTAACCAACCTTACATGTCCACGCACATGAGACCGGTTCCACCGACTAACATACAACTTGTTTTGCATAATGGTGGCTGGCGGGTGTCTGTCTCTCCCACTTTAGTTGAATCGAATTTGACTACGACGGTCCTTGCAGAAGGTTAAAACAGCAACTTGATAATCTCCGTTGTGGTTTTGCGTATGTAAGAACGGTTCTTGCTAGTTGCCTGTAGCAGCGACGTAAAACTTGCAACAACAAAGTAGGGGACGTCTAACTTGTTTTTGGAGGGCATTTTGTGATGTGATATGGTCAAGATGTGATGTTATATATGTTGATGTATGAGATGATCATGTTTTGTAATAAGTTCATGACTTGCATGTCGATGAGTATGACAACTGACAGGAGCCTTAGGGTTGTCTTTAATTATTGGACCTGCGTGTCAACCTCTAAGCGCCATGTAATTGCTTTACTTTATCGCTATGCGTTAGCAATAGTTGTAGAAGCAATAGTTGGCAAGACGACCCCGATGCAACGATGGAGATCAAGGTGTCATGCTGGTCATGATGGAGATCATGACGTTGCTTTGGAGATGGAGATCAAAAGCACAAAGATGATGATGGCCATATCATGTCACATATTTTGATTGCATGTGATGTTTATCCTTTATGCATCTTATTTTGCTTAGAATGGTGGTAGCATTATAAGATGATCCCTTCACTTAATTTCAAGTTAAAAGTGTTCTCCTCGACTATGCACTGTTGCTAAAGTTCATCGTTTCGAAGCACCTCGTGATGATCAGGTGTGATAGATTCTACATTCACATACAATGGGTGTAAGCCAGTTTTGCACATGCAGAATACTTGGGTTAAACTTGACGGGCCTAGCATGTACAGACATGGTCTCGGAACACTGGAGACCGAAAGGTCGAATGTGAGTCATATAGTAGATGTGATCAACATAGAGATGTTCACCATTGAAGACTGCCCCATCTCACGTGATGATCGGACATGGATTAGTTGATTTGGATCATGTATCACTTAGACAACTTGAGGGATGTTGATTTAAGTGGGAGTTCATTAGTAATTTGATTATTTGAACTAAAATTTATCATGAACTTAGTCTTAATAGTTTTTGCATATCTATGTTGTAGATAAATGGCCGGTGCCACCGTTTCCCTTAAATTTTAATGTGTTCCTAGAGAAAGCTAAGTTGAAAGATGATGGTAGCAACTACACGGACTGGGTCCGTAACTTAAGGATTATCTTCACGGCTGCGTAGAAGAATTATGTCCATGATGCACCGCTAGATGACAGACTTGCTGCAGGAGCTGATGCAGACATTGTGAATGTCTGGCAAGCTCGATCTGGTGACTAGTCGATAGTTCAGTGTGCCATGCTTTACGGCTTGGATCCAGGACTTCAAAAGTGTTTTGAACGCCACAGAGCATATGAGATATTCCAAGAGCTGAACTTGATATTTCAGGCAAATGCCCGGGTTGAGAGATATGAAGTCTCCAACAAGTTCTTTAGCTGTAAGATGGAGGAGAACAGTTATGTCAATGAACAAATACTCAGAATGTCTGGGTACCACAACCACTTGACTCAATTGGGAATTGATCTTCCAACTGAGAGTGTTATTGATAGAGTTCTTCAATCACTACCACCAAGCTACAAAGGCTTCGTGATGAACTATAATATGCAAGGGATGGAGAAAAAAAATCCCGAGCTCTTCGCGATGCTTAAGGCCACGGAGGTAGAAATCAAGAAAGAGCGTCAAGTGTTGACGGTTAAGAAGACCACCAGTTTTAAGAAAAAAGGCAAGGGAAAGAAAGGGAACTTCAAGAAGATTGGCAAGCAAGTTACCGCTCCCATGAAGAAGCCCAAAGCTGGACCCAAGCCTGAAACTAAGTGCTTCTACTGCAAGGGAAATGGTCACTAGAAGCGGAACTGCCCCAAATACTTGGGAGATAAGAAGGATGGCAAAGTGAACAAAGGTATATTTGATATACATGTTATTGATGTGTTCCTTACTAATGCTCGTAGTAGCGCCTGAGTATTTGATATTGGTTCGGTTGCTCATATTTGTAACTCAAAACAGGAGCTGCGGAATAAACGAAGATTGGCTAAGGGCGAGGTGACGATGTGCGTCGGAAATGGTTCCAAGGTTAATGTGATCGTCGTCGGCACGCTACCTCTACATCTATCTTCGGGATTAGTTTTAGACCTCAATAATTGTTATTTGGTGCCAGCATTGAGCATGAACATTATATCTAGATCTTGTTTATTGCGAGACGGTTATTCATTTAAGTCAGAGAATAATGGTTGTTCTATTTTATGAGTAACATCTTTTATGGTCATGCACCCTTAGTGAATGGCCTATTCTTGTTGAATCTCGATCGAAGTGATACACATATTCATAATATTGATGCCAAAAGATGCAAAGTTGATAATGATAGTGCAACATACTTGTGGCACTTCCGTTTAGGTCATATTGGTGTAAAGCGCATGAAGAAACTCCATGCGGATGGACTTTTGGAATCACTTGATTATGAATCATTTGATACTTGCGAACCATGACTCATGGGCAAGATTACTAAAACTCCATTCTCCGGAACAATGGAGTGAGCTAATGACTTATTGGAAATAATAAATACTGATGTATGCGGTCCGATGAGTGTTGAAGCACGCGGCAGGTATCATTATTTTCTGACCTTCACAGATGATTTGAGTAGGTATGGGTATATCTACTTAATGAAACACAAGTCTGAAACATTGGAAACGTTCAAAGAATTTCATAATGAAGTGGAGAATCATCATAACAAGAAAATAAAATTTCTACCATCTGATCGCGGAGGTGAATACTTGAGTTACGAGTTTGGCATCATTTAAAACAATGTGGAATTATTTCACAACTCACGCCACCTGGAACACCACAGCGTAATGGTCTGTCCGAACGTCGTAGACGTACTTTATTAGATATGGCGTTCTATGATGTCTCTTACTGATTTGCCTTTATCATTTTGGGGTTATGCATTAGAGACAGCCGCATTCACGTTCAATAGGGCACCATCTAAATCCGTTGTGACGACACCATATGAACTATGGTTTGGCAAGAAACCAAAGCTGTCGTTTCTTAAAGTTTGGGGATGCGACGCTTATGTCAAAAGGCTTCGGCCTGATAAGCTCGAACCCAAAGCGGAGAAGTGCGTCTTCACAGGATACCCTAAAGAAACTATTGGGTATACCTTCTACCACAGATCCGAAGGCAAGATCTTTGTTGCTAAGAATGGGTCATTTCTAGACAAGGAGTTTCTCTCGAAAGAAGTGAGTGGGAGGAAAGTAGAACTTGATGAGGTAGTTGTACCTTCTCTCGAATTGGAAAGTAACACATCAGAGAAAACCGTTCCCGTGATGCCTACACCAACTAGAGAAGAAGCTAATGATGATGATCATGAAACTTTGGATCAAGTTACTACGAAACCTCGTAGGTCGACCAGAACACGTACCGCACCAGAGTGGTATGGTAATCCTGTCCTGGAAGTCATGTTGTTAGACAACAGCGAACCTACGAACTATGAAGAAGCTATGATGAGCCCAGATTCCGACAAATGGCTTGAGGCCATGAAATCTAAGATAGGATCCATGTATGAGAACAAAGTGTGGACTTTGGTGGACTTGCCCGATGATCGGCAAGCCATTGAGAGTAAATGCATCTTCAAGAGGAAGACATACGCTGATGGTAATATCACTATCTACAAAGCTCGACTTGTCGCAAAAGGTTTTCGACAAGTTCAAGGGGTTGACTACGATGAGACTTTCTCACTCATAGCGATGCTTAAGTCTGGCAGAATCATGTTTGCAATTGCCGCATTTTATGATTATGAAATCTGGCAAATGGACGTCAAAACTGCATTCCTTAACGGGTTTCTTAAAGAAGAGCTGTAAATGATGCAACCAGAAGGTTTTGTCGATCCTAAGGGTGCTAACAAAGTGTGCAAGCTCCAGCGATCCATCTATGGACTGGTGCAAGCATCTCGGAGTTGGAGTATACGTTTTGATGAGGTGATCAAAGCATTTGGTTTTATACAAACTTACGGTGAAGTCTGTATTTACAAGAAAGTTAGTGGGAGCTCTATAGCATTTCTGATATTATATGTGGATGACAAATTGCTGATTGGAAATGATATAGAATTTCTTGATAGCATAAAAGGATACTTGAATAAGAAGTTTTCAATGAAAGACCTCAGCGAAGCTGCTTACATATTGGGCATCAAGATCTATAGGGATAGATCGAGACGTTTAATAGGACTTTCACAAAGCACATACCTTGACAAAGTTCTGAAGAAGTTCAAAATGGACCAATCAAAGAAAGGGTTTTTGCCTATGTTGCAAGGTGCGAAATTGAGTCAGACTGAAAGTCCGACCGTGGCAGAAGATAGAGAGAGAATGAAAGTCATCCCTATGCATCAGCCATAGGTTGCGTACCAGACCTGATGTGTGCCTTGCCATAAGTTTGGCAGGGAGGTACCAAAGTAATCCAGGAGTGGATCACTGGACAGCGGTCAAGAATATCCTGAAGTACCTGAAAAGGACCAAGGATATGTTTCTCATCTATGGAGGCGACGAAGAGCTCGTCGTAAAGCGTTACGTCAATGCTAGCTTCGACACAAATCCGGATGAGTCTAAGTCTTAAACTGGATACGTATTTATATTGAATGGTGGAACTGTCAGTTGGTTCAGTTCTAAGCAGAGCATCGTGGCGGGATCTACATGTGAAGCGGAGTACATAGCTGCTTCGGAAGCAGCGCATCAAGGAGTCTGGATGAAGGAGTTCATATCCGATCTGGGTGTAATACCCAGTGCATCGGGTCCAATGACAATCTTTTGTGACATCACTGGAGCAATTGCCTTAGCCAAGGAGTCCAGGTTTCACAAGAGGACCAAACACATCAAGCGACGCTTCAACTCCATTCATGAAAAGGTCAAGGATGGATACATAGAAATTTGCAAAGTACATACAGATCTGAATGTGGCAGACCCGTTGACTAAACCTCTTCCACAGGCAAAAGATGATCAGCACCAAGACTCCATGGGTGTTAGATTCATTACTATGTAATCTAGATTATTCACTCTTGTGCAAGTGGGAGACGATTGGAAATATGCCCTAGAGGTAATAATAAAGTGGTTATTATTATATTTCCTTAATCATGATCAAGATTTATTATTCATGCTAGAATTGTATTGACCGGAAACTTAAATACATGTGTGGATACATCAACAAATACCGTGTCCCTAGTGAGCCTCTACTAGACTAGCTCGTTGATCAAAAGATGGTTAAGGTTTCCTAACCATAGACATATGTTGTTACTTGATAACGGGATCACATCATTAGGAGAATGATGTGATGGACAAGACCCATCTGTTAGCATTGCTACTGCTTTCTTAATGTCAAATACATATTCGTTCGACCATAAGATCATGCAACTCTCGAATACCGTAGGAATACCTTATGTGCTATCAAACATTACTTCGTAACTGGGTGATCATAAAGGTGCTCTACAGGTATCTCCGAAGGTGTCCGTTGAGTTGGCGTGAATTGAGATTGGGATTTGTCACTTCGTATGACGAAGAGGTATCTCTAGGCCCTCTCGGTAATACAACATCACAAGAAGCTTCCAAGCAAAGTGACTAAGGAGTTAGTTACAAGATGATGTATTACGGAACGTGTAAAGAGACTTGCCGGTAACGAGATTGAACTAGGTATGGAGATACCGACGATTGAATCTCGGGCAAGTAACATACCGACAGACAAAGGGAACTACATATGTTGTCATAAAGGTTCGATCGATAAAGATCTTCGTACAGTATGTAGGAACCAATATGGGCATCTAGGTCCCGCTATTGGTTATTGACCGGAGAAGCGTCTCGGTCATGTCTACATCATTATCGAACCCGTAGGGTCCGCATGCTTAACGTTCGTTGATGATATAGTACTATATGAGTTATGTATGTTGGTGACCAAACATTGTTCGAAGTCCCGAATGAGATCACAGACATGACGAGGGGCTCCGGAATGGTTCGGAGGTAAAGATTGATATATATATATATATATAGGATGAAGGTATTCGGGTTTCGTAAAGGTTTCGGAATGCACCGGATTACCATCGGAGTGCCGGAAGGGGTTCCGGGAGGCCACAGGGAGTTATTGGGATTAATGGGCCAAGGAGAGGGGAGCACACTAGCCCACATGGGGCTGGCGCGCCCACCTCCTGGCCGCCGGCCCTAGGGGATGGAAAGAGGAGGGGCTGGACCCCTCCTGCCTTTCTCCGTGCAAGGGAGAAGGAAGGGGAGGCGCCATAAGGTAGCTAGCCCCCTTTCCTCCCCTTCCCATGCGCCAAGAAGGAAGGGGGCGCCAATGGCAGGCCCCCTAGGGCGGCCGCCGGCCCCCTTGGGTTGCGCCTAGGGCTGCTTCCCCTCCCCACTCCACCTATATATATGAGAGCAGGGGAGGGGGCAACATACACCACGAATCCCCAAGCCATGTGCGGCGCCCCCTCTCCCTCTAGTTCGTCCTCCGCTCTAAACCGTTGTGCTTAGCGAAGCCCTGCGGAATAGTTTCACCACCACCGTCACCACGCCGTCGTGCAGCCGGAACTCATCTACTACTTCACCTCTCTTGGAGTAAATTGCTCAAAGCCACCACATTTGTGGCTAGGGTACTCTAAAACTACTGCTTTTGCCAAAAATAACAAAAGACCACCATTTCTGGGTCAAGTGAATAACAAATTGCACTAAACTCGTGGTCAGCCGCGACTAATAGCAAAACTGACGGGAGGGACCTGTCTGTATGGGCTGATGTGGCGAAGGCTAGTCCTAGTCGATGTTTGACCTGATGAGGTGGACGAGGGCCCCCCTGTCAGTCACACATCTTATCTCCTCCCTCTCCTTCTTCCTCCCCACCCTCTCCCTCACCACCGGTCCATTCTCGTCGCTGGCACCGCCCCTCCGCGCCGCCTGGCGTCGTCGAATTTCGCCGTGCCCGCACCCGCATCGCCCCTCCCCCCGCGCCCAGCGTGCCTGCGCCCTAGTCGGCCGACTGCGGGCCTACCTCGTAGTGCCGCCACCCGTCACCCTGCGCCCGCATGCTCTTCAGCCACCGGCAGGCCTGCCTCGCAGCGCCCCGTCCCGGCGAGCTCCCCCTCCTCCGTGGCCTCACTTCGTCGTGCCAACTCGCCTTCGACGGGCAACCACCAACCAGCTTGAGATGCGCCCCGACCTCGCGGCGAGTTCTTCGATTTGCCTACAGGCTCCGGCGCCACCGCACGCAAAGGAGGGAGTGCCCTGGTGAGAGGGGATCGGCTCGCTGCACACAGAGGAGGGACCGGCGGCGGCGGTGGTGATGGCCCGAGGCGGCGGCGGTAGGATGGCGCGGGGCGGCGGCGGTGATGGCGTGGGGCGAGGCGGCATGGTGATAGGGGACCGCGGCGGTGATGGCCCGGGGCGATTTGAGGGACCGGTGGCGGTCATGTCCCTGGCTGGCGGCGGTGATGGTGCGGGGAAGGCGGGCGTGGGTGCGCTGCAGCGTGAATTTGGGTGAGAGGGAGCTGACAGGTGGGCTCCCTGTCCACATCAGCACATAGTCCATGTATACATGCCATATCACCCTGATGTGTGGGCCATATTAGTCAGTTTCGCTGTTAGACGCTACTCAATTCCGAATTAGTGCAATTTGTTATTCACTTGGTGCAGAAACAGTGGTCTTTTGTTATTTTCGGCAAAAGCGGTAGTTTTGAAGTATCCTAGCCACAAATGTGGTGGCTTTGAGCAATTTACTCCCTCTCTTGCTAGATCAAGAAGGCGAGGACGTCATCGAGCTGAACGTGTGCTAAACACGAAGGTGCCGTGCGTTCGGTGCTTGATCGGTACGGATCGTGAAGTTGTACAACTACATCAACCGCGTTGATAAACGCTTCCAATTAGTGATCTACAAGGGTATGTAGATGCTCTCCCCCTCTCATAGCTATGCATCTCCATGGATAGATCTTGCGTGTGCGTAAATATTTTTTGTTTTCCATGCAACGTTCCCCAACAGGGTGGAACCCTAGTTGCCGATCTTTCACGATTTAGAGGGGAATTCCCGAAGAACATGATGAACACACAAGAGGAAAACACTCAAATCAACGAGATCCGATCACACATGGGCTAAATTCACATACACAAAGGGGAAACACAAGATCCAAAGTCAACAAGGGAGGATACACGATAGCTAGTTCATCCCGATCCATGAGGAGGGGGTCTTGAATCCACTAGGGGGATATTCTCCGTGAGGAGGTCTTGAATCCAGTTGGGGGATCTTCTCCTTGAGGAGGCCTCAGTCTCCAAAGGAGTAGGGGGATAAGTTGATGAGCAAAGCTCTATCTCAAATGAGCGATCACAATGCTGACCCTAACAAGAGGAGGGGTGGTCTATTTATAGTATAAGTGCTAGTTGGGGCGAATGGAGGGATACATGGGCCGATGGCCTGTTTACTGTGCGCATATAGGGGGTGGATGGCCGGGCGTCGGGTCGGATGCCTGGGCCTTCGTGTCAGGCCGGATGTCCGGGCTCAGGGACCGGATGTCCGGGCTGGCTTCGGCTGCTCTCTGGATAGGGGTGGCCGGATTTCCGGGCTAGCGCCGGATGTCCGGGGCCTGCGGCCGGATGTCTGGGCCTTGTAGCTTCTGTGTTGCTGGGCTGTTGCTGTTGAAGTCTTTAGGGGCCGAATGTCCGGGTCCTATAGACCTTCGGCGATTCCTTTCGTCGGTCCTCTTCGTCCGTGTACTTTGGGACTTGCCCATCTTCACAAACATGATCCATATACTTGTGTGCCCAATAGAGCACACTATTCACAGTAAAGAATATTGTTCCATTTATCCTAGTAGAGTAGTGGCGGCAAGCATCACAAGAAGCAGATGACGATCAGATGATCGTTTATCCTAGTTAATTATGTATGTAATAGTTTACTTTGGTGTGTGGAAATGTCATGTGTGTACTAGCCACCTATGTAATTGGATGTTTGCCGTGTATCACACACATATTGTTTATGTGAAACGTTTCTGTTCTCTTGGCTCAACACAAATAGTTTATCGGAATGAAGTGTATGCCCTCCATTGCACACACCTTTATCTGGCTGAACCGTTTCTATTGCGTTGCCTAATCAAAAACAGTTCATCTGAGTGAACCGTATGCCGTATATCACACACACCTTGATCTGGCTGACCATTTCTTTTGTGTTGCTTAATCACAAACAGTTCATCCGAGTGAACTGTATGCCGTATATCGCACACACCTTCATCTCGCTGCCCGTTTCTGTTGTTCCGCCTCATCACAAATAGTTTATCCGAGTGAACTGTATGCCGTATATTGCACACGCCTCCATCTGGCTGCCCGTTTCTTTTGTTCTGCCTCATCACAAACAGTTCATTAAACTGAACCATATGCCCCGCATCGCACATGCAACTAAAATCGGAACCGTGTTTGATGTATCCTTCATCGCAAATGTTTTGCATCTTTTTTATGGTTTTTTACATCACCGTTTGCGATCAATGCCTCACACACAGTTTCATCAAAGGGTCTCTGATCGTAGTGTCGCATTAGCAGCATCCTGCAGTAGTGAGTGCTTGCAATATTACAATCTCATTGATTCTTTTGTGCGGAAATTTGAATATTCAGTCCATCGCAATACAAATTCTGTTATATTTAATCTTTATGACAAATCTTTTCGCATGGACCTTGAAGAATTTAATGAAGCATGCAAAATTCCACAATGGGGCATTTATACTGAACCTCGTAAATCTGATTGCGTTGAGTTCCTTGCTAGCATCACTCTACGTGAAACTAGAATCATAACACAAGCTACTATAGGGATCAATCACTTTCCTACTTTACATTATTTTGCTCTCTGTATAGGTAGATGCATTAATGGTAAACATGACCATAGCCACCTTTGCACTTCTGATTTGAGTGTCCTCAAGAGCGCGGTAATGAACGATAAACAATATAATTTGGGGGCTATCATTGCACGTCGGTTACATAATAATGCCTTAGATGGAGATTCCTTTGGTGGAATTTATGCCACTCGTTTAGCTGATTATCTTGGGGTGCCGATAAAAGAAAATGATACTCAGTTGCCATCTGCTTACCTTGATTATGCCGCTATGGAAAGTTTCTAATTTCTTGAGCGGGGCGATCTGCCATTCCAGTACAGACTAATCTTTGGCAGGCACCACGTCGTCCATATTACGCTTCCTGCTCCTGCCTTCTTTGACTTTCAGGAAAAACAAAGATATTTCATACTCAAAGAGGAGGCAAAGGAGTCTGATAGGGCGAGGGAGACCTCTCGCCTCAGCGAGGCAGCCCGCCAAGCGGTGGCAGCTGAAATCCAGTTCAACCCCGACTACGACTTTGGATATTACCCTGGCCAGCCTTGACCATACCAACTTAGGCCAAAAGCCTAAGTTTGCGGGAGTACGTATTTCTCACCAACATTACATTCATGCATCACACATTCATTCCATTTGTCGGTGTTCATACTTCTTCATTGTATAATCCATGCTAGTTTATTTTTCTTGCTTTCTTCTTTTGTGTTTGAAAAACTTTGATAAAATCCAAAAATATTTCTCGCTTCTTTTTAGTTTTTCTTTCCAGTTTATTTAGTTGTAGTATTAAAATAAAACCCAAAAAGATTTCTCATTCTTCTTTTGCTTGTTGGGAGCTTTCCCGTGTATATAGTTTTTCTCGTTTTCGTTTTGCTTTCTTTAGAAAAACAAAAGCTCCAAAAATGTTTTAGTGTGTTTCTTTGAAATTCTTTTCTTTTCTTTGGGTCTTAAGGAGGGGACCACGATGAAAATGTTGAGTGGCGCTCATATGCAATATTGTTGATCTAACATAGAGCCCATATTACCCTGTCTTTTCCTTTGAATAAATGTTTACAGATTCCAGCTTAGTCCACGGCATGTGCACTCTTATTATTATCCACATCATTCGATCATGCAAGTGAAAGGCAATAATGACAAAATTTGATGAAATGATTGAGATGAAGAAAAGCTAGTATGAACTCGACCTATTTTGTTTTTGTAAATATGATTAGCTCATCGTTCTTGATTCAACCTATTATGGATAAACATGTTTGTAATGACAATTAGATATCATAGTTACTTTTGCCATGCTTAAATAGCTAGGAGTGGATAATGGTTTATCTTGTGTGTCAACATGCATTTAAAATGGTTATGATGTAGTATGATAGGATGGTATCCTCCTCTGAATAATTCAAGTGGCTTGACTTGGCACATGTTCACACATGTAGTTGAATCAAAACCAACATAGCCTCCATGATATTTATGTTCATGGTGATTTATATCCTACTCATGCTTGTACCCAATGTTGATTAATCTCAATGCATGTTTATGACCATTGTCGCTCTCTAGTTGGTCGCTCCTCAATCTATTTGCTAGCCTTCACTTGTACTAAGCGGGAATACTGCTTGTGCATCCACTTCCTTAAACCCAAAGTTATTCCATATGAGTCCACTATACCTACCTATATGTGGTATTTACCTGCCGTTCCAAGTAAATTTGCATGTGCCAAACTCTAAACCTTCAAATAATAATCTGTTTTGTATGCCCGAATCACTCATGTAGCGACAGGGGGCTGTCAGTATCTTCCATGCTAGGTGGGTTATTCTCATGATGAGTGTTTATTCGCTTGTCATTCACAAGAAAGTGGCTGGTAATCGGGATGCCCAATCCTATGATCAAAATCAAAATCAATATAATAATGAAATAGGGCTCTCTAGCTGGATCATCGAAGCCAGTGTCCGAATCGTTTGGGCTGGGGCTGGATCATCCGGACAGCAGTCTGGATCGTCCGGGCAGCTCCTGTCTTGCCCTTTTCCTTCTCCGTCTTCGCGATTGCTTCTCTCCTTCGATTGTACTTGCTCCTTAAATTCTCCATGGCTGGTTCCTAGGTACCTGAGTATGCAAAGTGTTTTCGCTTGAGGTAGTAGCCATGTCTCGTGTGATTCAAAAGGGAGTTGCAAGAGGAGTGATGTCACCTCGGTCTCGAGATCTCTTGCACGTGCACATGTCATGGGTCCACTTGGCATTTGGTGAGACGATGATAGGTCCATGGGGATGACCTTGGGATGCTCTGCATCAATTGTGTACCTATACTGAAGAAGATGAGCCACCTCTTTTGTCCCTGTTAATAAGAAATATTCTTGCCTTCTCAACTTGTACGTCGACCTGGCCGTAAATAGACCATTTGTCGTCCAATTCCAGGCCAAAAAATCATTGCCATCCCACCTGGGAATTTTAGTATGGAGAATATCATTCGCATCCACCTTAGAAAACAATTCCCTTACTAGGTGCTCATTCCATTCCTTTCGGTCAGGGAGGAGGAGATCAGAAACTTTTGAGACCATAATATTGTTTTTTCTACCTAGAGATCGTCGGCATCAACTCCTTGGGATCCAATCATCTTCCCATATGCTGATATTTCTTCCATTCACAACTCTCCATATAAGCCCTTTTTCTAGCAATTATCTACCAAGCAAGATGCTCCTTCATGTATAGGAAGCGTTCTTTGGGCGAGAGGTAGCTTATAAGAAACTCGAATGCTTGTAGTATCTCGCTTTCAGCACACGAGCACATAGAGAATTAGGCTCTGTAAGTAACCTCCACCCTTGGCGAGCTAGCATAGCTTGATTAAACGCCTCCATTTCCCGAAATCCCATGCCTCCCAACTTTTTTGATAAAGTCATTTTTTTTCCAGCTAACCCAGTGGACCTTCTTCTGTCCTTTATTTACCCCCACCAAAAACGTGCCATTGTTGACATCAATTGCTTGCACAAGAACTTGGTGAAAGTGAAGCAACCCATTGTGTATGCTGGGGCGGCTTGCGGAACCAATTTAATTAAGATTTCTTTCCCAGCCTTCGATAGCCCTTGACCCTTCCATCCATGCACTTTGTTCCAAGCCCTTTTCCAGTATATGCTTGAAAGCACCGTTTTTTATCTACCCACCATAGTTGGCAGCCCCAAATATTTTTCATTTAGAGCTTCGCTCCCAACTCCACTTATCTCCATGAGTCTCTTCTTTTCTTCCTCTTTTACTCCCGGGCCAAAGAAGATAGAGGACTTCTGTAAATTAACTTTCTGCCCTGAACTAGCTTCATACCTCTCCAACACCGACCTTAGGGCCATAAGATTTTCCTGGGTGGCTTCAAGGAAATTGAGGCTATCATCCGCAAACAGGAGATGTGTTATATGAGGACCTCCACCTGCAAAGTTGACGTTTTTAATCACACAAAACTTAACGGAACTTCATGAGATGCGTTAGTATGATAAAGATAAAATCATTCACTTTGGTACTGCTAAAGACAAGATTCATAATTGTTTCCACATAATGCCTACTGTACTCTATAATGTCCACAATTTATATTAAGCAATATAAGTCATAGAAACCATAAAACAAGCAAACTATGCATTGCAAATAGAATATGTCAAAAATAGAACAGTCTATAAAGATCTGAATAATAACTATACTTCTGTCACTCCAACAGTTCTGAAAAATTAGGACAACGTAGGAAATTTGTATATCAATAGTCTATAAAACATTCAGAATTTTTCGACGCTCCAGTGATTTTTAACAATTCTATTACTAGACGCAAAAGTTTCTATTTTTGCACAGAATCAAATCAACTATCATCCACACTATCCCATAGGCTTTACTTGGCACTTTATTGAAACAAAAGCTATGAAACATGGTTACTACAGTAGCTTAATCATGTGAACACACAAAAACAGTAGGTTTAAAGGTTGGGTTGTCTCCCAACAAGCACTTTTTTGTAATGCCTTTTTAGCTAGGCATGATGATTTCAATGATGCTCACATAAAAGATAAGAATTGAAACATAATGGGAGCATCATGAAGAATATGACTAGCAGATTTAAGCCTAACCGACTTCCTATGCATAGGAATTTTGTGAGCAAACAAATTATGGGAACAAGAATCAACTAGCATAGGAAGGCAAAACAAGCATGATTTCAAAACTTTCAACACATAGAGAAGAAACTTGATATTATTGAGATATGTAAAAGCATAAGTTCCTCTCTCATAATAATATTCAGTAGCATCATGAATGAATTCAACAATATAACTATCACATAAAGCATTCTTTTCATGATCCACAAGCATAACTTTTTATTACTCTCCCCATAAGCAAATTTATTCTCATCAATAGTAGTGGGAGCAAACTCAACAAAATAACTATCACATGATACTTGATTCACATAATCAAATTGAGCATTAAAATCATGATGACAAGTTTCATGGATGTCATTACTCTTTATAGCATACATATCATCACAATAATCATCATAGATAGCAACTTTTTTTATCATACTCAATTGAAACCTCTTCCAAAATAGTGGATTCACTAGTACATCGAGCTGGTATACAAACGGTTTTTAACCCCTTTCCGTGACAGCATTTTAAACCGTTGCCTAGTGAGTGTGTGCGATAGGGGGGTCCTTCCCACATGACCAAAAAACCGTCGGGGATAGGGAGCCGTGATGCAGACGCCTTGCCAAATGTAATCGTATGCAATGCAGCACACACCAAATTCTGTCACATGTGTGGGATTGGTGATTAAACATTTCTAATGACACAGTGAAACCAAATGGTGTTTCGTACTGAACCGTTTAGGAAACAGTATCTAAGGCACACGGGCCAACATATGAACTATGTGCGATATCTGCCCCATCACACACGAGTTTTCTGCGGAACTCGTCTGCCATGCATGACTCCATCGCACACGTTTCTGAACAATTATCGTGTGCGATAATGTTCTATCACAAACGGTTCAAGAGTCCCTCCGCACACATACAAGTGCTGCAGATCGTTTGTGATTTGTTGTGTATCACTAATGGTTGCGGTATGAGTGACATGTGCTTTTCGTTTGGGATCCCACACATTTCCTGAAAAATTTACGACTGGGATTATATTTTACATTGGGCACAGTTTACTCTTAGCTCTCGTGTGCGAGAATGTGGTATCACAAACGGTTCTGGAGCCCCTACACACACGTAGTAGTGCTGCAAATCATTTGCGATCTTCTGTGTATCACTGACGGTTCCGCTAAGATTGACGTATGCTTTCCGATGTGGATCGCACACACTCATTTAGTTGAACCGTGTGCGTAGCAATTGCCAGGTTAAAGCAAAAATATCCCATTTGAATCGGCATGCAAAAAGCAAATTCGCCACAATATGCAATTGAACAAATAGTGTCCACAGGAAGAACATTCATCAGATTTCACAACAATTGCAATTGAACAAATGGTAGCTAAATTCCAATGATTTTTCGACATATATATGCATTACATAATTAATCATAGTGTACGAAATACGAAGACCTCATCACATGGAAAATAATGGATCCATGCGTATATGTTTAGCGGCTAACTCTTACTCAATGTTTCAGGAGAAGGCATGCTGAAATCTTCATTATCACCAGTGGGATTGATGTAGTGATTCAGGAAGAAGTTGCTGATAAATCTTCGAACCATCAGCAGTTCACCAGCGGGGAGCAGTTCAGAGGTCCTCGGTTCTAAGATGAGCTGCATTGTTTTTAAGATCAGAATGTGCCATATGAGTGGAGTAGAAGATATTAATTAAGATAGACTTACTGGTACTAATTCGTGAGCATCTTCACAATTATCAGCAGATTTGCAGATGGAGATCATGTGTCTGCAAACATAGTATCCACAAAGGTTGGTCCCTGCTTGTTGCTGAGGACACTGAATTTTTTTGTACAGAATTAGTCATGTATTTGTCCTGTTAGGAACAACCTAACCAGTGTTAGATGTATTTTTTTTCTTTGGACAGAAATAGAACGAGGTTTATTTAGAAGCTTGAACATTTGACTAGCGTAAGAAAAGGTATTTGCAGGCTATTGGATACATTTTCCGAAAATAATGGATTTCGGTGTGTTACCGGAGAAATGATCTCATGCTGCAGAGGTAATTCCCTCTTGAACAGGTTCCCTGGTTTAGTTTTTCACAATGCGCACACACTGCAAATGAAGATGAATTTTCACAACATCAGTTCTTGAACTAGATATGAATGCAAATTAATTTCAACATCATAGAATTCAATACCTACCCATGGATTGCTGAAGATGCGTTAGATCCCGAGCCTTTATTTACTCTCTGAGAGAATCCATGTAGTAAACTATGTTCTTGTTTGGAACAATGAATACTAAGATCCAGTGATTGCTACATATTAAGAAAAACATGAACTTACGAATTATGTCAAAATCTGAAAGACAATCAGTGTATGCGTGGTTGTTTATCTGACTTATCGTTCATGATATGGCTAGAGAAATGATTTTGCATGGGATGTGTTTTCGAAGATACAGGCGAACATGTTAATGGCCCACTCCCGTTCATCCTTACCAAGTAATGTTGTGCCATTTGCTAATGCAGCATCTATGAAATACACACTCTCCCTTTTTCTTCTCTGCATGGTCAATCCCCTGAGAGGAATAAAATGCACTTAGTTGTTTATCATTTACAACCTTGTATGGAGAAGTTGATCAGAGTTTGTTAAGTACTTACAAAATCAGGCATCTAACAAGAGTGGCATCGAGCATGTTGAAGTTGAAGAAGAGATGTAAGTCCTCGAAATCCACACTGATGGAACCAGGATCATGTCGGAAATGATCTCTGTTGTAGTAGACTAGCAGAACATGATGACCTGCTAACATTAGATCCATGCAATATTTATGTAACTCGCGGCAACTGGAACTGCACTCGTCAAAGTATTCGCCAACAAGAAATGGCTAGCCATGGACGTAATTGCGTGCTTCAAGTACGTCTACTTTATTTTTAGCAAGCACCAATTCTATTTGTGCATCATTCATGCCGTTAGAAATAATATTACTCTTCGATTCGAACAACTTTCTATTAATTTGTGTCGGTGCAACAAACATTCACGTTTGTCGACCGGACTCATGCACAGGCGTGCTAACGATCATACATCCAGCACTAATGCATGACACAAGGACAAGCCAGAAAAGCCGCTCTTCATGAGATCATGGAGAGCATTAAGAAGAAGAAGATAGTTGTGGGCCACCTTGGGAAGGCCTCCCTTGACGGGAAGGAGTGCCTAGCCAAGTCGAGGCTGCCCCCGAGGACAAGTCCAGATTCGCCCCGGCAGGCTTGCTGGGGCCGCCAAGATCAAACCCCGCCAAGCTACTTCAACAAGGAACCTTCACCAAGACACCACTGCTCCACCTCACCGCACCCAAGTCACTAATCAATGCGGTGTCAAGGTGTTAAGCAACCAGGTGGATCCTATCAAGCACGTGGCAGCATCAAGGAGAAGAGATCAGCTTTATTGACACCCGTCCAGGAGGCGTGTCAAGCTAATAAGAAGAGGCAGATAAGCGGCGCGACAGGCTTGCCGGGATTCGCCCCCGGCACGACACCTAGCAGTGCATTTAATGCACTTTGTCCTAACTACCAGAGTTAGGTATGATAGCACTGTTAGCTATCTAATCACACCCAAATGACTATTTTGCCACTGTGGTCACCCCTTAACCAATGAACACTACAAAAAAAAGACACATCTGTGACATTTTGGGCCGAACGAATAATTTTTCTGTCATGCTTATGACACTTCTATGATGATAATTGTGACAAAAGCACGTATCATCATAGATGTGGTGGGCTCCTACTTCTATGACAAAAAATCATGACAGAAAATGGGCTTTTCATCCTAGGCGGGCCGGAGACACAGCTGCATGACATTCTTTGGGCCGTCCATGATGGAAAAAATCATGGTAGAAGCGAGGGCGAGGAAAATATCGGGGAGTTCCCGGTTACGGTGGGTCGTCGGGGTCGAGCGATGCACGGAGGTTTGCGCGTTTCTCTCGTGTACGCGCGTGTGTGTGAGGCGTTGGCTAAATGAACCCAAGCGATCGCACGTTACTGAACCCGAGCGATCGATCCCTTGGCTGTTAACTGAACCCAAGCGATCGATCCCTTGGCTGCTGACTAAACCCGAGCGATTCATTCGCTGCTACTGCTAACTGGACCGAGCGATCGATCACTGCTGCTGCTTACTGAAGCCGATCGAGCCCCCGTGTGAGACGTATCTAGCCAGCCGGTGTTGGGTTGCCTCTCGATAAACAGTGACCATTGCTACCGTGCACGCGATACATAGAACGAGTCGAGCCGGTTGGTTGGCTGTGGATGAACAGTTCCCGGTGGGGGTTGGATAAACAAGACCCCGTGGTAGTAGGCCGTTGCCGCTGGATGAACAGGACCCCGAGGAGGCCGCCGCACCCCAGCTGGTTGGGGGTGGATGAACAGGACCCTGTGGAGGCTCTATGAACAGCAGCCGGTGGAGGCTGGATGAACAGTAGCCCATGGATGAACAGTAGCCCTTGGAGGCTGGAGGAGGTCGACGGTGGATGAACAGTAGCCCGTGGAGGCTGGGGCGAGGCAGTAGACGGTGGATGAACAGGACCCCATTTCGACCGTAGGCGCTCAACACAAGTCCGTTTCCTCTGTTTTGCGGTACGCCACACCCCTCCCAATCAACAGGACCCCGTTTCGACCATAGGCACTCGAACACAAGTCCATTTCCTAAGTTTTGCGGTACGCCAGACCCTTCCTCATGAACAGGACCCTGTTTCGACTATACGCGGTCGAACAGAAGGCCTGTTTCCTCCGTTCTGTGGTACGGCAGACCTCGTTTCGGCTGTTCCGTCCAAGCCGGTTGGCTCCCGATGAACACGACGTATTCCGTTGCCTCCCGATGAACACGACGCTGTTTCCTCCGTTGCGACCCAGCCGGTTGGCTGCCGATGAACAGGACGACGTCACTGTACGCGTTCGAGACCCCGCCCGTATGTACATACGCAGCCGTATTTACTTTCTTGTAGCGTGGTTGTACGTATGTGTACACGATATAGACGGGACTGCGTGACATGCTATGTCCGCGCCTCTACTACGACACGTGCCGCTCCTTACTCGGCCATAGTTCATCGCTGTAGAGAGACCGATCGACCAGTATGTAGGTACACATTCGCGACAACGCTACGTACGCTTCGACCGGGTGGGTC
Organism: Thinopyrum elongatum; assembly: GCA_011799875.1. Lineage (NCBI taxonomy): Eukaryota > Viridiplantae > Streptophyta > Magnoliopsida > Poales > Poaceae > Thinopyrum > Thinopyrum elongatum. The sequence goes on along the minus strand of CM022297.1, from coordinate 206,223,207 downwards.
CCAGCTGTCAGGGAGGATAAGGATGCACTTCCTTGCGTGCGAAGATATAGCTGGTGGGTCCCAGCTGTCAGGGGGAAGAATCATTTTTTTGGGACAAGTCCATTTCTGCCCCTAACTGGAACCCACTACTCAAATTTGCCCCTAATTTCAATGCATGCTCAAATTTGCCCCTCTACCGTTAGTTGCCCTTATAGAAATGCCCTTCTGCGCCGTTACCGTCTGGTCAAACAGCTTTGACCATCTTGAAAAAATAGCAAAAAAAATAAATAAATAAAATTTTGAGGGATCGAAGGTACTCAGGTTTGAAGGTGCGTGCAAATTTTCATGTTGTTTGGGCATTCTAGGAGCTCGTGGCAAAGGAAAAACAGTAAATATGTACGCGTGTGAACAGTAAATTCAAAAAAATAGCAAGAAAATTCAAAAAAATATGAATTTTTTTGGCATCCAAGATGCTCAGGTGCGCAAGGTGTGTGCAAAATTTTGTTGTGTTTGGACATTGTAGGAGCTCGTGGAGAAAAAAAATATTTGTCTCAGAAAAAAAACTTGTAAAAAATACACTATTTTGGTTTTTTTGCGAGAGCTCCTCGCATGTCATTTGATAATAAAATTTTGCACACACCTTGCGCACCCGAGCATCTTGGATGCCAAAAATTTTAATATGTTTTTGAATTTTCTTGCTATTTTTTTTTGAATTTACTATTCAAAGATGTACATATTTATTATTTTGCTTTGCCACGAGATCCTGGTATGTCTAAATAGCACAAAAATTTGCACGCACCTTGCGCACATGAGTACCTTCGATCCCACAAAATTTCAGATTTTTTTGATTTTTTTGCTATTTTTTTCTAGATGGTCAAAGCTGTTTGACCGGACGGTAACGACGCAGAAGGGCATTTCTATAAGGGCGACTAACGGCAGAGGGACAAATTTGAGCACACATTGAAATTAGGGGCAAGTTTGAGTAGTGGGTTCCAGTTAGGGGCAGAAATGGAATTGTCCCTTTTTTGCCCGTAGTATGGACACACTTCCTTGCGTGCGAAGATGTAGCTGGTGGGTCCCAGCTGTCAGGGGGGAAACATTTTTTTTCAAAATATAGAGTCCCTTCCGGTGGGTCCCTGCTGTCTGGTGGAGTAATAATAATTTTACGTGTAATAGGAGGCACTTCCTTGCTGCAGCCGTGGACCCAACTGTCAGCCTCTCCACGTACAGTCCTCTTCCGATGGACGTCGTTCCTTGACCACGTTGACCACGCCACGCCGAGAGCACCAAGGCGGTGGACGACGGCGAGGCCTAGGAAGGGGACGACGCGGAGGCAGGGAAGACACGGTAGTGGATGCCCACACGGAGAGGAGTGCGAGGGTTGATTGGTTCGGCTGCGGTGTGAGGCTGCCGTCGCTGCAGAATAACAGGGGTTGTGGGTGAGTAGAGGGATGGCCTGGCCAAAGGTTGGAGTAGGAGGGGGCGGTGAGGCCTGTGCGGCAGCACAGCCGGCCACGGGAGGTAGGAGCAGGCGGCATGGCCCGCGATGGTTTGGGCGGCTGGAGCAAGAAGACCAGAGGTTGAAGAAGCACGACAGCCGTTGGATGGACATCGTACGGTCACTGCAGCTAGAATCGTTTATATTGACTAAGTTGACAAAGCCCTGCATCTGCGTCAGCTTAGTAGGCCCACAAGTCAGCCTTCAAATATGGTGGGTCCCACCTAGCAGCTGGGGTATTCATTTTTTGTGCGTAATAAGGAGGCACTTCCTTGCGTTCGAAGATATAGCTGGTGGGTCCGAGCTGTCAGCGGGGGGAATGTTTTTTTCGCGAAATACAGAGGCCCTTCCGGTGGGTCCCCACTGTCAGGTGGAGGAATCATTATTTTGCGCGTAATAAGGAGGCACTTACTTGCGTACGGTCATGGACCCAGTTGTCAGCCTCTCCACATACAGTCCTCTTCCGATGGATGTCATTCATTGACCACGTTCACCATGCCGGGCCGATAGCACCAGGGCGGTGGACAACAGCGAGGCCTAGGAAGGGAACGACCCGGAGCCGGGGTAGACTCGGCAGTGGTTGCCCACGTGGTGGGGAGTACGAGGGTTAACTGGTTCAGCTGCCATCGCTGGAAAATAATAGGAGGTGTGGGTGAGCAGAGGAATGGCCTGGCCAGCGATGGAGTAGGGTGGGGCGGTGCGGCCTATGCGGCAGCATAGCCGGCCACGGGAGGTGGGAGCAGGCAATCCCACCGGCGCTGGTTTGGGCGGCTGGAGCAAGAAGATCAGATATTGAAGAAGCAGCACGGCCGTTGGATTAACATCCAATGATCACTGCTGCTAGAATCGTTTGTGGACTAAGTTGACAAAGCCTTTCGTACACGTCAACCTAGTAGACCCACAAGTCAGCCTCCAAATCTGTCCCAAATAGTATACAGCCCGAAATTTCTAGCCAGATTCAAATTAATTTAAAAACTAAGCATACCTTAATTTAAATACAATGAAATTTTACCCGCACAAAAACAATGAAATTTAAAATATCAAAATCCAAAAGAAAAAAGTATTTTGGAACTAATTGCCTGTTTCCTGTATTTTTTCATTTTACAGCCCATTTCGTATTACTTATAGCCCATTTCTTATTACTTATAGCCCATTTTCTGGGCAAGCCCGAATACTTCCCTCCTCGTCTTGAAAGATTTCCGGCCCAGCAGGGCGTAGAAAAGCAAGTAGGCCTACGTTGGTTATTCAGCAAAAAACAAAATAGCTGGGCTAGCCATTTTCAAAAAGGAAAAAAAACTGGGCTGGTCATGTGGTAAACATATGAAATAAAAGCCTGGGCTAGACGGGCCACAGCTCTGGCACAACCCAGTTGATACCCTTCTCCTTCCCGAAAAAAAAGAAAATATTGTGCGTGTTGCTGGGTCCCGGGTGTCTGCCGCTCCTTGTGCAATTATCTCGTTTATTGACTACGTTGACAGTGGCGTGTGACCCAGATGTCAGGAAACCATCAGGAGGAACCCTTTTTTCCCTTGTAATAAAGGAGGCACTTCCTTGCCTACTGCCATGATCCTGGTGGGTCCCTACTGTCATCCACACCATGTACAGTCATCTCCTTATTCCTCTTGGTTGTTGACCATGTTGACAACACCGGAGGGTGGCGCCGCGGCGAGCGAACCAAGGCGGAGGACGATGGTGAGGCCTCGGACGGGAAAGAACAGGAGCCGAGGAAGATGCGCAGAGTTTTAGGGTGTGATGTGGCCACGATGCGTGCGCGGCAGCACAACCAGCCGTGGGAGGTGGGAGCAGGCGGTCCCGCCGGCGCTGGTTTGGCTTTGACGGCTGGAGGAAGAAGAGACTGAAGAAACACGACAGACGTTGAATGTCAATCCAACGGTCAAGGTTGGCACAATCATTTGTTGACTAAGCCGACACCACGTAGCATACTTTTTTATCGAAAGAAAAGAAAAACTGGGCTCGTTTGCCAGATAACATCCCCGAAACTGCGACCGTTTGATCTTGCGTCACAACTAAAACTGCCAGGAAAATGCGTTCGTTTGCCGTCCTCCTCCCAGGGAACGTTCGCCACATAAGTGGCTAGCACCCTTGGTTTTCAACCGAGAGGTCTTGGGTTCGAGTCCCAGGAACCCTCAATTTTCTCCTCCTTCCTTCCTCGCAAAAAAAATCAAAGTCTTGAGAAGGCGTACAGAACAAGCTAGTGTGCCAGTAAAGAGACATTGCTGAGTTTTAGAAAAAAGAGAGACGTGCTCCTGTAGCTGGTTCAAATCCAAACCTAGACTATGACTATATATGGTGCTATGCTACTCTGCAAGTAATGAAACTGACATATCCAACATCCGCTTCTCCTCTTCTCTACTTATACTGCCTAGCATCAGAAGCTCTGGCCGCAGCAACCATGTCCGCTGGTGGCTCGTCCACCTGCTCTTCAGCAGGCAACAACCAGATATGCGCCAAGTCGCCACCTGTACCATCGCCTGTGGGTCTCATCACACCCCCGTCGGCACACGCACTGCAGCCGGTTGCTCATCGCAACCCGCTGCCGTTGGTGTGGTGCCACTGCTGCAAATCACACAGAGTCATCCGTCGCGTCTCAACCACAATCCTCAACCCTGGCCGAGTCTTCTACAAATGCCCGAATCATGGGGTAATAATATGTTTAAGTGTTGTTCCGCTGCTTTCAGTTGCTGATTTTTTTAATAGTTTGGTTGATGATATTCCAATTTGATTCATGCAGAAAAGGGAAGATTCATGTGATTTGTATTTCTGGGAAGTTGCTGATGCAGGGGAATGGAACTACGCTGATTATTTGGTTAGCCGAGGAATCCCAATACCAGCAGGTTGGGGTGTTGGACAAGTAACTGAAGGAACGACAGAAGAGGAAGATGCGGAGCAGGAGGTTAAAGATGCAGTTCCTCTGATCATGGCCAAGCAACAGCTGCTGAATGGCCTTGACAGCAATGGGGAGATGAAAGAGCTTGTGAAGATAATGGGCAAAATCGATGTGCTCTGTAGGATGATTGTCTCTTTATTTGCAGTGTATGTAGCACTCGTGATGTATTTAGTGGCTATGACATGAGCACTTGCTGAAACTAGTAATGAATGAAACCTGTTTAGCAGGCTGGGCGTAGTGTTGTGAACATCTAATGATTTATATTAACAAAAATCGGGGGGTATCCCCTTTTGCTCATAAATAAATAAATAGCAGAGGCCCTTTTGCTAATTAATAAATAAATTAGCAGAGGCCCTGTCGGGTCAGCTTCGTTCCCATTCGAAGACGTAGAGCAAATTGCAGTCCAACAACAAACTATGTCATCAAATACAAGTTTCACAGCCAAATATGAGTACAACTAAACAACAATGTCATCATGTTTTAGTCATCATACAATCACCAAACATAAATCAACATACATAATAAGTGATGTTCTCACAGCAAAATACTAAACAACAACTTCATCAGGTTTCAGTTGTCATAGCAAACACAATTTCACATAGTAGATAAAAAGTCGTCTTCTGACAGGCAAATATGACAAAAGCAATCTAATCATCATCCGCAGCAGCAGCGTCAACATCTTCGCAATGTGTATCAGTCTGAATCATAATTCCCCCCAGTGTCATCTTCTCCTTCATCCTCAATATCCTCGAACGTTGGCGTCTTATTGATCAACTCTCGTATGTCCACAGCCCGACAGGCAATCTTTTCACCAGCGTCATTGACGTGATGGTTCTCAAAGGTATTAGGAACATCTGTGGAATCTTCTACATCAGGAGCAGTGTAAGCATCATCTTGTTGTGCAACTTCATTAAACGAATTCGTCTGCTCAAACCTTTGCAATACTCTGCAGTCATCGCTACGTTCATATGTGTCTTCCAAGAAAAATATATGTGTTGCTTGATTTGCCAAAATAAAAGGCTCGTCGGTCTGGTACGCCGCCTTGACATTGATGGATTTGAAATAATCATTGGCTCTGGGTTTTGCGAACCTAGAAAATAGGTTATACCAACGACAGCACAACAGAACCAGACACTGATGAACCTCGAAACTGGAGATATACTGCAACTGAACAATGTCTGTTATGTTAGCATACATTTCAGTTGTCTCTTTGCCGTACGTATCCGTGCTCATGATGGCACTGTTTTGTGTCTTCCTGGCTTTGTTGCATGCAAGGGTGTTGTAGCGCACATCTCCAACAATGCAAGATTCATAATGTCTTACCCAAGTATCAAGACCCATTGCTAGTGCGTAAAGGGCATCATTAACTATCTGCCCATCCTCCCGCATCTTCTTAACCTATGGTTAGAAAATAGACAAGCTGATCAGCTTATGTACTCAATATATTAAGAGGGTGTGTCTAGGTCTCAGTCGACTGAGACTTAACCAAGTCTCAGTCAAGTGATATAGTATATAGGAAGAAAAAGAAAAACTGAAAAGAAATTGTTTGTACGAATCTCCATGTAAGATCAAAGGAATATAGCATCAACTAAGACATAACGAAGTCTAAGTCGACTGAGACTTAGCAAAACTGATATTAAAAAAACTGACAGTGCAATTCAAAAGCTTACATGGCTCTTGAACCATTTCGCAAATCCTGCCATAACCAGTTTGTCAATGTTTCTTGCATTTTGCGGCAGTAACTCCTTTTTATAGATGCTGCATAACATAGTGATTGCGTCAAACACCTAAATATATAAGAATGTGCTGCAAGTTTAGTAGATTACGATGTATAAGCTGCAGTACTTAGCACTTACTCGATATAAGGTAGAATCTCAGGACAGTTATTTAACACATACCAAACCATTTTGTCCAAATCTTTAGGTTTGTCATCTTGTCGACTCTTTCCTATAACTCGAACAGAACAATCGAAACATTGAGCTCGGGATTGTCTTCACCCACCTCTTTGCTAAGCTGATCAGCTGTTTCAATGTATTTTGAGCAGAATGTCAACGCTTCTGTAGCAATGTAGGCCTTTGCAATGTAACCCTCAGGTCTAGCTCTGTTCCTAACATAGCCCTTGAAAGTGCCTAGCCGCCTTTCAATAGGGTACATCCAGCCATACTGTACTGGACCTCTAAGTAGTGCCTCATCAGGTAGATGAACAACCAAATGCACCATCACATCAAAGAAGGCTGGAGGATATATCTTCTCAAGGTCGCATAGGATAGTTGGTATATTGTCTCTAAGACACTCCAAAGCATCTATCCTGATATTTGTACTGCAGAGTTCCCTGAAGAATTGTCCCAACTCTGCAACTGCTCTATATAAGTCAGGGCGGCCCAATCCTATAAGGATAACAGGTAAAACCCTTTGAAGTAGGACGTGGCAGTCATGAGTTTTCAACCCCTATACCTTGTTTCCATCTGCACTGACTCTCCTTTCAGGGTTGGAAGCAAATCCATGTGGGAATCTCACACGTGACAGGACCTTGTAGAATTCTTTTCTATTTACCTTGTCTAAGACGTACACAGCTGGTGCCATATTCCGTGGTTTACCTTCATCTTCCACCTGCAAATCCTTTCTGATACCTAGGTGTGTCAAATCAATCCTAGATTTTAAGGTATCTTTCGTCTTGCCTTCAATATTAAGTAGTGTGCAGATAATGCTGTCACATATATTTTTCTCGATGTGCATCACATCAAGATTATGCCGCAGATCCAAATCTTTTCAATACTCCAAGTCCCACAAAGTGGACCTGCAGGTAAACAATATCTCTCTTCTGCCCTGCCACGCTTCCTTTTCCCGCTACCATTATCAGGATGGTTTCCTGGTGTAATATGCCTGACCTTCTCTAATTCCACTTGCAACTCATCGCCGGTGAGCTTCTTTGGCGCATCACGGTTTTCATGCTTTGCATTGAACACATCTCTTCGGTATTTTGTAGGACATGGCTTGTCCTTGGCAAGGAAATAGCGGTGTCTAATGTAACAGATCTTGCTAAGTATTGCGTATGACAGCGGATTCTTGTCACAGCAAACACATGTATTGTAACCATGTGTCGTTCGCCCTCACATAGTGCCCAAAGCCGGATAATCATGGATGCACCAAATTATAACAACACGCAGAAAGAAATCAGCTGGTTGGCTGCTATATAGGTCTCGAGTGAGAACACCCCTCCATAGCTGTTGAAGTTCCTCCACAAGAGGCTCCATGAATAAATCAAAATCCTTTCTAGGACTTTTTGGACCTGGGATGAGCAAGGCCATCATGTAGTTTGTTTCTTTGGTGCAGACATTTGGAGGCATGTTGAAAGGGACAACAAGCACTGTCCACATGCTATATGTGGCGCTCTAGTGGCCAAATGGGTTAAATCCATCTGTAGCTAAGCCAAGTCTAATGTTTCTCGGGTCAGCAACAAACTTTTTGTGTTTCTGATTGAAGCTTTTCCAGTCACTACCATGAGATGGATGGCTCATTACATTCTGATCTCTGTACTCCTGGTTCCTAGAATGCCACAGTATATCCTCTCATGTTTCAGCATCAAGAAACAACCTCTGCAATCTTGGTATAATTGGAAAATGTCTCAGAACATTATGAGGAATCCTCTTCACAACATCGCCATCTTTCCATCTTGATGATTTGCATTTTGGGCATTCACTTAAGTTGGCATAATCCTTCCGGAACAGAACACAATTATTCTTACAAACATGGACCATATCATATCCAATTCCAACTGCACGAAGGAAATTCTTCATTTTACTGTAGGTGTGTGGCAGCTCAGACGCATCTGGGAAAGATTTGTGGAAAGCAGCCAACATCGCATCGAATGATTTGTTGGTCATCCACTTAGATGTCTTCACCTGAAGAAAGGTGACCATAGCTGAGAATACTGACAGCTTATTTCCTGGGGTGACAGCCACGTTGCATTGTTCCAACATGCGGGCCCACCGTTTTTCTTCTGCAGGTGAAAGTTCACGAAATGTGCGGGCATTTCGTAGCATTGTTTCAATGTTGGTCAAACTCACTGGCTCCTCCACCACCACCTCCTCCTCCTCCTCTTCCACCTGAGTAGGCAGATCAAGATGGTGATCTGCTGCTTCCACATAATCAGTAACATTGATGTTCACAGCTTCACCATGATGAACCCACCTAGTATATGTGACCGACATCCCATACAAATGTAGATGATTTTGCTCAGTTGACTGGGGTCTTGTAACTGAATTCATACACTACTACACGGGCAGAGCACATTTGATTTCGGACCCCCATACTCAGCTCTGATAAAGTTCATGAAGTTTTCAACCCCCTCGACATATGCCGCGGAGAATCTTCGAGCAGAAGTTATCCAAGTTCTGTCCATCTATTAGAAATACAAATTAGTTCTTCTACTAGATATTACAGGAAAAACATATATGCTTTTTTTTAAGTCCAGAAAAAAATACCTAGGTCGATGTCTAAAGCTATGGCAAGATATTTGGACAAGCAGATCTAAGTAACGAAATATATGTAGGGCTAATTCAGCAAACAAATTTGAGTGCTAAATTATGGTAGGCTATTTCAGCAGTCAATGAGGCCGAGCACACAGCCATCAAAGGCCATCTCAGCAACAAAGATCGAGTATAAAATGGTGTAGAGCTATTTCACCTAATAGATTGGCTACTAGACCATGGCAATCTATGTCGCAATAAATATATGGCAGGATATTTTAGCAACTAATCGGGCGTGGCATGCCATTTCAGCTAAGCAGATTGAGTGCAGAACAGGGCAAGGAAGCTTCTTAAGAAGAGCATATTGACTATAAACTATTTCGGCAAATAGTGAGATTAACAGCGTCTATTAGCTAACATTCAGCGCTACTCCGACATGCGCAAGGCCTCAGTCTAGAATGCGCATACCGTGGGAGAAGTTGACCGCCATGTGTCTCCACAAGAACGTCGCCAGCGGTGGTGGCACGGCTAGAGGATGGCAGTCTACGAGAACATACTGTGGGAGCGAGAGGATAGTCGTGCGTCCCCTCGACGAACCGCGGCGCCGGCGTATTGGCGTGGCGGGGAGGGCGGCTTTGGCGAAGTGAATGGAGTGGAGGGGGCCGGGGGGAGGAGGGTTTGGGGAATATTATTGGCTAGTTGGCCAAAGGGCGGTTGAATTTGGGATTTGGGGGGAATTTTTGGGGGATTTTCGCGAGGTGGGCGGGGGAGTTTGGCGCATGGTCGGTTTCTCCAAGTGCGTTCCCACGTGTCAGTGAAGAGGCAAGCCGAAGCGCGTTCTGTTTGCGTGAGCCGTGTGCAGGACCGACTGTGTGAGGGGTGCAATGCGACCGCGACAGGCGTGCTGTGAGTGTACCGCCTTTTTCCTTTTAAACTTGGTGCTTCACGCGATCCATCGATACTACTACTAGTAATCCAGTAATCCCGACTAAAATGGCGCGGCCGGGTCTTTTCCCGCGCGATATGCTGGGAGGTTGGCTTAGTTGGTTTTTTTAGGATGAGTAATGCTACACCTAGATAATCCCAATTACGTAATTAACGTAATGTGAAATGTGTGGGCTGTTGATTGGAGATTGGGGGGAGGGAGGGGCCCACCACCATGAAAATCAGGGGGGAGAGAGAGAGGCAATTTACGTTAACCCTTTCGTAGGTCCCCGTAGATGTAGAAAGATGTGAAATGCATGAATGTGTAGTGGACGTACTATTGGAGTGCCTAAGATAAATTGTGTATGTAGACCCTATGTGTTTATTTACTTCGCATGTTAGCTTTGTCTCGAGTCAAACCTTCTAAGTTTATACACACAAAAACGAATCATCATTCCATATATTTTCATACTCCTATAGTATATCTTACTATTATTGTGAAAGTTCATATACACCGGACGAGATTCATGCAAACAGGGCAGATTTTCATTACATTTTGAACTTTTATAGGACAGAAAAATAAAAGAAACCCGACCCTAAACATTTATGAAAGCGAGCGCTCCACTCTTACGACCCTAAACATTTTCATTGCAAAAGGGACTAGAACATTTATGAAAGCGAGCGCTCCACTCTTACGACGGAGGTGTACACGACACGGCGGCCCAGTGAACTGTTACTTGTACTGTAGTACTACTATAGTTTTGCTGTTTTGCACGATCCATCGACACAAACCCGATTAAACAGGCAAGGGCGGGATTTTTCCCGCGCGGTAGATGATACTAGCCATACATTTCAAAGGCAATTTTAATGTATGCAAACTGAATAATTAAGTAACAATATGAGATCTAGTAAAACTAAAAACACATATGATTTATTGTGTTAGAGTGTAGTAGTAGTGTTGTATTGCATAGTTGTTAGATGTAACATGCGAGAACGTGTAGAGATATACTTTTGGAGGGCCTACAGAGAGAAATTGGGCATAAAGTGGATTCAAATATTTGTATTCGTCTTCATAGCATTTGTAACTCATATCTACAGTTTGTACAGTAGACGTGAATGCTTGTTCGCTCTTACGAAACCAATACAATAATAATGGGGTGGCATGCGCCAATTTAGGCACTGGCACGTTGGCCTACTCGGCTCCACAGAGAGAGCGAGAGAAGAGATAAATACATGGGCGGTCAGTGTATTTCAAGCGAAAAGCATAATACGATCACCAGACTTCAGAATACGCTCATTACGGTCACTATATACGTTTTGCGATTATTATACGGTCACTTGCTCACCGTTCAGCATCGGATTGCACTCTGTTGACCGGCCAAATAGTCTTCGTGGCACTATGTTGACTGGTTAAATTGACCACGTTCCTTGTGGGTCCCACCTGTCAATTCGCATAGGAAAAAGGTAAGATAAACACAAATTTACGCAGGCGCGATAAGACTCCAACCTGTGTGCGGGAACCACCTGGTTGTGTATGTGTCTGTCAGGGCCTGATGTGTGCGCATGCATGTGTAGGTTGAGCACTTGAGCGTGAGAGCGTGTGTTGGTCGTGTGGTGTGTGCATGCATGCGTGCGTGTGTGCGTGTGAGTGTTGCGTGCGTGCGTGGCTGCGTGTGTACGTGTGAGTGTTGCGTGCATGCGTGGCTGCGTGTGTACATGTGAGTGTTGCGTGCACGCAGTTTGTGTGCATGCGTGCGTGTGTGTATAATCACCACATGAGCTCCTGTGTGTTAAAACAGACGGCTCAGTATAGCAATACAAGGCCACCTTGTCCGCTGTGCCCGCGGTCATGACTTCGAACCACCGTCCAATATTTTTTTATCGTTTGTTTTCATTCTTATACGTGCCGACAGGTGGGCCCAATGGTAGTAAGATAATGTGATGCAACACTAGAGGTGCCACTTGGAGCGTTTAATTGGTCAACTAGTCGTGTCTTGAGCAAATACAGAGCTGTACGGTGAGCCCGTGACTGTATAATAACCACAAAATGTAAATGGTAACCGTAATGAGTGGATTCTGAAGTCCAATGTATGTATCATGATTTCGCTTCAAATACAATGATTGTCACTACATATATCGCGAGAGAAAGATGAAACATGCGTGAATGTGCTAGGGGCGTACTTTTAGAGGACCTAGAGATAGTTTGTGTGCATACATGAAAGGGGCGTAGAGGGGGTGTATGCGATGGAGAGAGAGATGCTCTTCGTTTCTCTTTATTATGACTAACTTTATATATAGTATAAAAATATAAAAATTCACAGTGCGGAATAAATATCATTGGGTTCACCATGCAATGCAAATTAACGTTCATACTCCTCCATATAACTTTGTAATGTTGTATATATGTAGAAATTCTAAAATAATTTTTTGGCCACACTTTGTGTGGTTTTATTCAAAAGGAATGTTGTATGCGAAATAAATGTGAAGAGAGGGCTTTTTAGATCAATGGGGCATGTGATGTAACATGTGTGAATGTGTAGTTGACGTATTTGGCAGGGCCTAGAAAGGTATGTGTATGTATTACGTATTCAAGAGAGGCATGGATGGAGGGGCCGGTGGGGGTGGGGGCATGGGAGAGATAGCACGAGAAATGAGAGAGGTCTAGAGAGAGAGACGAATAGGATGTCATGGTGAGAGATGCCCTTAAGTGTGTATATGCAAGGGGGGCGGGGATAGAGGCTCGAGGAGAAAATATTTTGTGTGGTGTGTGGGTTGGTATGTGTGGGTGTGAGAAGATAACGAGACCTGGGGGCAGAGGGTGTGTCACCGCGTGAGGTCCGGTAGGCCGAGGTGAGGCCCTTGGTTCGGTTCCGTCCTGCGCCACATTGGTCGCCCCATGACGTATTCCGGGAGACCCATGAAGGACTAGTCGTACAAGACAAAGATACCAGAGTCGTGAAGGACTCTGTGTCCACTGACAAAGCCGGCTAGGATTTGTAACCCTAGGTCCTCGAACTAAGGTAACCCCTTATCTTTGATATTACCATTCATCCAACCTAACTTTAAGGGGCATCCTAAAGAATGCTCTGCTAGAATCATACTCGTCAATTAGGAAGAGAGGTGGAGACAATGCGTGCGAGACAGGCCTAAAGATAATGTGCGTGTGGGAGACACGTAGGCAGGTCTACGTATATAGAAAGGGTCGATGGGGATTGTGCATGTGTATGCGTGTGAGAGGAAGAGTGCTTGTGATAAAGTTAGTGAAAATAGTCGTAAATGGTTGCGAGAAGGAGGGAGGGTGATATTGAGAGCATGTCTCCGAGAAAGACACCTCGGGAGAGAGTGTGTGAGCATGTCTAAGAGACCATCGATGGATATACACCCTATGCGCGTATGTGTGAGAGAGAAAGTCAGCGCGTGTGTGAGGAGGGGCCTATGGAGAGTGAAACTACACGTAAAAGACTGATGTACACATTGATTAAAAATATAAATTGTATCCAAATATTAGGATGGGATCATGATATTTGCAATTCGCGTAAGGAACGGTCATTGATCCATCAGACATCTATATTCTATCGAATTTGAGCATGTCTATGTTATTATTCGACATAATTGATCCACAGAGTTAGTATTTTGAACTCCAGATAATGCATCGCTTTAGCAATTCGAATATAAACGTGAGTATAGTTCATGTTGTGTGTGTAAAGCACATTATACATACAAAAGTTACATAATGAACATTATAAATAGCTAGCTATGAGCTAGCATACGTTTGAATTCAACTTAAGGTGGTTTAAAAAATCTGAATTCAACATGAAGTCCATTCAATTATTTGAATTCGAGATCATGTCATTTGTAAATCATACCTAAATTATGGGGGCACCAATCTTTGCTATGCTTTTCTACATAATAGCACATATAGTCGTGTACAAAATAGATTCAAATTTACCTCCTCCATTCCAAAATAATCGTAGTTATAGGATTTTCAAGTGTCAAAATTTCAAAAAGAAGCGCATAATTTAATGAGGTTTTCAAACATACAAGGTCAAATTTAACGTTGTCTATTTAGGTCAATCCTCAAAGTTCAAGAGTACTCTAAACGTGAATGCTTCTGTTTCAAAATTCCCAACGAAGTGACAAAAGAGCCTCTACTCGCCCGAAACCGCGTGAGACCAATGTTTGGTAGAAGGAAATTACTTTTCTAACTCTGACCCGTGAAGCCTACAGGCCCGACGTCTACAGGTCTAAACCGGGGTAAGTTTGTAACTTCATCTAGACGCCACGCAACCGCCTCCGAAAAACATTCATACACCGTGGCTGCCTAAACACACATTCGCTCGGCTGAAATCACTCCCGCCCACTATTTGGGACACCTGGGATTACCGTCCTACCCCCGACCCGTAGTAGGTCCGAAATTTAAGAGGGGGGCAAAGTTTGTACTTTCCCCAAATTTCAAACAAGCGCGTCCCATCTGTTAAAAAAAACAAAGCGCGTCCCAGATCAAAACATGGTTCCCCCTTAGCTCCCCCCGCCACCCCCGCCCCCTGTCTGATTCCCCATTCATACACCACGGGCGCCAAAACTACCTCTCCACCAGCTGCGAAACCCCGGCGTCCTCCGTCCGCCACCCCATCCCACCCATCAACCGCCGCCCTCCTCCATCACGTCGGAGCCGATACACCGACGTCGTCGTCCACCGCAACCGCAACCGCAACGCCCTCCAAGGCTAGTAGTTGAAGCAGAGACCGAGCTGCCTCTAGGACACCGACGTGCACCGTACCCGAGCCAGTTCAACCACGTCGTCCTGTGCCTCACCGCTGCCGCTCCAACGTCGGCACCGTCCACTGCACCGAAGTTGTTCCCGCTACGCCGTCCTTCGCCGCCTCGGATCTGCTTCCCCTCCGCCGACAGAGGACCACCGCAACACAGTCAACAATTTGGCCATGGGTTCATCCAAGGCTCCACCCTCCTCCAAAACATCGGTTCCCCCGGTAAAAAGAAGAACATTGCCACGATATTAGGAGGACACAGCACTGGGAAGCGGATCTGGTACTCCTCTTCCCTTATTCGTGCAAATCTTACGTGTCTGCTTGCATGGTATTCATCCCACAGAAGACACTAGTTGACCGCTTCTTCCTACACCTTCTTCCTGATACTAGATGTTCCTAGTAACTCGCAATGCAAGGTTTCTCCTGATATACTATTTCACCTTAGCTAGAGGTCCGTCGCCCCCCTGGATTTCAATTCCTGGTCAGTTGATTCCCAATTAAAGGAAGCATTCCCCAGCGTAACAGGTGCTAGTCTGCCTATTACGCCGGGGAAGCAGCGCCTCGGTGTTTATCTTAGGGGTGTGTGGGGCCTAGGAGCTTTTGGCGCCCAATCTGGAGGTCGGCCAGGCTTAAAGGGATGGTCGGGGGCACTGCCAAGCACGGCAGTGGTGTGAGGTCGAGGGAAGGGTGGGGCGGCAGAGGCAGGGGTCTGGGCTGGTGGTCGCTGGCGGTTCGAGAAAGATCGTTAACAGTGACTGGCGGGAGGTAGACGAAGGCCATCTGCCCATTCCTTGTAGATCGGACGGTTCATAAAAAAATCGACTGACCTATTTATTTTCTATCGACTGTTATTTTGATAGGACCAGATGTGGTGGTGTGCTGGAGGAGTACCTGCATTTCCCAGCCATCCCTGTGCTCATATATTACAAAATCATACGGAGTAGAATATAATTTTGTTTGCCATGCAATGCCGTAGAGCTATCATATGTCTCCTGTCATTTATTTTTCAGCCACCTGCTATCTGCTACTTTTACAGTGCACTAGTTCTGCACACACTTCACCCATACTCTCACTATTGTTTTTTTATGCATGGGTATTTCAGCCTCTGCCAACCGGTTGATAGAAGCATGAAATAAAAGAGAGAATCAGCTCCAGCTTTCTTTGGGCTTAGGCAAGACACGTTTCGGTGCTATAAAGGGTGCAGTGTCAGCAGATGGAGACGGTAAACGTAGCTCTGGAGTTGATGATCTCGCTCGCCATGAACCACCATCCCAGGTGCTTGCTTTAACTTCGCGGTGTCATATGTGGTTGCATGTTGCATATGGTATCTAGCTTGTATTTGAAAGGCCGAAGTCGGTCTTAATTAAGATAAGGAAAGATATTTTTTACATGAACCACCATCTCGGGAGCACCAGAAGCCAAATAGCTAGTCAGGGCACTGGCCAAGCCAGTGACAAGCCCAGCATAGACAGGCATCACCTGCAAGCCAACTAAAAAGCCACGGTGGTGGCGAAGTAGCCCGCCTCCCACCAGGCTCTCAGGTCCTCGATGATCATGCTCACCACTCCAGCCGGGTGTCTAGCTTGTATTGCTTCCAATTTGGTTAAATTGCATCTGCTTAGCTTACACATTATACCTTTGAATATGACATGCCTTCCTGTTTTTGGTACATACTACTACATCTGTCTATTAACCATGTTCTTACATCAAACTAATTTCTTGTGTATCCCTCATCAATCACTTATGATGAGACAGTTAGGCTCGTGGACTGCTGTAAGAAAAGATCCTCTTTTAAAAAATGCAGTGTCAGCCTCCCCACATGATTCTCAAGAAACAGCAATGCTAGATGAAGATAGTCAATGTAGCTCTGTAGTTGATGACCGCATTTCCCCTACACCACCATCGCCGGTGCTTGCTCTAACTTGGCAGCATGATATGTGGTTGCATGTTGCATATAGTGTCTAGATTGTAATTCTTCTAATCTGGTTAAATTGCATGTGCTATTCTGCTTAGTTTATAGATTATACCTATTAATGTGACATGCCTTCCTGTTTTTGGTACATAGTACATCTGTCTATTAAGCATGTCCTTACATAAAACTATTGTTTTTTTGTATCCCGCATCAATCAATTATGACAAGACACCTTTAGTATATGCAGAGTGATATTGGTTGCATCTTTCATATGATTTATAGCATGCACTCCTTCTAATTTGGTGAAATGCCATTTATGATGGGACACTTTTAACTTGGCAGAGTCATATTGGTTACATCTTTCATGTGGTGTCTAGCTTGCATTGCTTCTAATTTGTTGAAATGGCTTCTGCTTAGTTTACACAAATAGTTGTGAATATGCCATGCTGTCCTATTTTTCGTACATATTCCATCCTCGTATCATGTGTTTGCCTTACATCAAAGTAGTGATTGACAGTATCATGCATGAATGAGTTCTGAAGAGTGAATTTTATTGCTTTTTCTTGTCAGTTTTACTTGACAATGCAAAATCAATAAAGCGGAAGGAAATTAGCAAGGCAGTGGATAAAGGTGTTCCTCCCAAACAACTGGAATGGAGGGCTTCTACAGATTCTACTCCGGCATCCCCCCAAGAATATTTGCAACACAACACATGCATAGCACTCAACGTAGCTGTGTTGATGTTGAGCACGTCTCCCCTAGTCGACCATCACAGGTGCTCCCTCTAACTTGGCACTGTTATATGTGGTTGCATGTTATGTATGATGTCTATCTTGTATTGCTTCTAATTTTGTTGAATTCCATCTGCTTACTTTACACATTATACTTGTGAATAAGACACGTGTTCCTATTTCTAGAACATACAATATCTGTCTATCACACCATGTTCTTACATCAAAGTACTACTATTGTGTAACCTGCAACAATCACTTATCATAAGACACGTTTAACTTGGGAGTGTGATATAGGTTACATCTCGCATTCTTTTCTAGCTTGTACTACTTGTAATTTGTTGAAATGGCACTTATGACAAGACAATTTTAACTTGGTAGAGTGATATTCGTTGCATCTTTCATATGGTGTCTAGCTTTCATTGCTTCTAATTTGTTGAAATGCCTTCTGCTTAGCTTACACATCATAGCTGTGAATATGAAATACTGTCCTTTTTTCTTACACATTCAATCGTCCTATCATGCGGTCGCCTTACATTAAAGTAGTGCTCGTCAGCATCCTGCATCAATGAGTTCTGAAAAGTGAATTTTTATTTGTTTTTATTGTGGGGTTGACTTGACAAGCCAATAAAATTAAGAAAGGGGAAGGAAAAAATAAGGCAGGGACTGATGGCGGTCTTCCGGCGAAACCGACAACCCACGTGCTTTCTCTAGCTTGGCAGTGTGATGTTGTCTTGCATGTTGCATATGGTGTGTAGCTTGTATTGCTTGTAATTTGACTAAATTACTTCTTCTTAGTTTACACATCATAGCTGTGAATATGCAATGGCAATAATGACGAGAGACCTTTAACTTGGTAGTGTGATGTTGTTTGCATCTTACATGTGATTTATTTCTTGTACTGCTTCACATTTGTTTAAATGCCAGTTATGATGAGACACTGTTAACTTGGCAGAGCAATATTTGTAGCAACTTTCGTATGGTGTCTACCTTCCATTGCATTGCTTCTAATTTATTGAAATGCCTTCTGCTTAGTTTACACATCATAGTTCTGATTATCTCATGTCGTCCTATTTTTCATACATATTACATCCTCCTATCATGCGGTTGTCTAACATCAAAGTATAGTTTGTCTGTATCACGCATCAATTTGTTCTGAAGAACTAAATTTTTATTCCTTTTTCTTGTCGGCTTGACTTGACATGGCACAAAGAAAGAGGAAGGAACACAGAATGGCAGGGGATGGTGTTAGTACTGAGGACGCATGGAAACGGAAGCGGAAGAATTATGCTGATTCTGCTGGTACCGATGGTGCAATAGAAGGTCAAAGTCCATCAGAAAATTGTACAAACACGGTATCCCATGCTACACCAGCTGCAAAACAACCCAAACAGAAACTAATAGCTGCCACCAAACAAGCAGTGACAGCCCTAGTTGTTGCAACACCTTCCACAGTACCACCAGCTGCACGAGTTACTCGTTTGTCAACTCAGCTAGCAGCACGTTCCCAAGCTCCCTTGCCACCTGACACTACTTCCGAAGCACTCTTGACACAAGACGAGTTGGCAATATCAGACGAACCTTGTGAGCTTCAACAGCAAGAAGGTAGTTGCTGGAGTCAAGTTACAGTTGCATGCTTCTTTATATGTAGTCTCACAGTTTAATGTACACTAACACTTCCTATGTTCGTTGTTGGACTAGCACCTAGGCGCAAGAGGAAACAGACATCAGGGATAATGCTCGATAGGTTAACTAAATCTAGAGGAGGAAGAATGGAGATCCGTTTTGAGGCAGGTTTAAAAAGGCCACGTGATGCTACAGAGTCAGCCAAGTTAGTATCAGAGGCAGTGGTTGCCGTTAGGTGTCATGCACGTATCCTCCCAACATGGATTCAGTACAGGAATGACAAAGACGAAACCCAGTTTAACACCTTCCTCGACCATTTATCTATAAGTATGGTTATGAATGGAAATTAGTAATATCGTCTTGGTCTGTCCCATACTTTCTAGGTTGGTAGTAATGAGACTCCCATAATTTTCAACATATGAGGTTCAAGTAGGATAGCCAAGATGATGCAACCAGACAAGCATGCACCCATGTTTTCAAGTCTGCTCTGCGACAGTATCGGTATAACTTGAGGAAAACTCACTTTGAAGGCAAGGCTAATAGTGAACTTGCCCAAACATCTCCAGTGGAAAATATATCGGATGAAGACTAGAGAGGCCTCGTTAAACACTGGACTGATCCAAAGTATCAAGTACGTTATATATATGTGATCAGATCACATGTTAAACTCCTATTTATGCATGTGCCTCACAAATCTATCTTCTTGTAGGTGAACTGTTAGGCCAACCGTACGAAAGTGAAATTCCAACAGACGATAGGATCTCGTAGCTATATTGCGCACTGCAAGGCTCTTGTAATTAGCTGTTGTTTCACTCTTTTCGCTGTGCCATATTATCAGATCTATATTGACTTGTTCCAAATGCAGAGGAAAGCCCGCAAGGACCAAAAAGTACCTGAACCAAATGATGTGCAAATGTTCAAGGACTGTCACACCAGCAAGACGAAGGGGATGACTACACCAGTCAAAGCCGCTGTTGTAAGTCCTTAATCCTCATGCCTTTTAACTACTACTTACTCTGACTTGTGCATTGAACTGCATGGTTTGTAGCCACTGTCTATTACTCTTTTTAATTTTATACACAATTGTCTTAGCGTATCATTGCACCTTACAAAGTTTAAAAGAGAGGAGTGATGTTCCTTTGATCTTGATATGTAATCTAGTTCCGTGCTGGACTTGTCTACACAATGTTACAATTGCCTGTTTGTCTATTCTCGGTTGTGTTGTGATATGAATGATGTCATACTATGCTTACTGTATTATAAACTTCGTCTCTTTATCCTTAGCTATCAATACAATACATTAGCCATGGTACATGGTCATATGTTTGGAACCTGGTTTTATTATGTACTTTGCAGTAAAATACAACTAATATTTTACACGGGTTCACCAGAATAAGTTCTGTATATAGACCAAAGCTATTTTGTTTGGTTTTGCTGCCTCCTTAATATCTTCTGTTCTAGTACTACTAATGTAAAAACTCAACTTTTCAGCAATCTATGGAACAAATGGTGGAACCGCCACCTTCTAAAGGTGACGAGGCAACTATAACCGCAATGTCACCTCTTGCTGCAGTGGGTCAGTACCTGTACACTAGCAGTGCCAAAAGCATGTTCCTGCGTAATACTGGGTTGGTTGTTAAGGCTCTTGTCCAAACTGCCTCATGATCAAGATATGCAAGCTCAAAACAATGTTATATCTGCGCTCCAGACACAAGTCTATTCCCTAACAGAGACCCTTTGTCAAACAAGGACAGCCATTGTTCGATGTCGTCAAGATATGCATGGTTTTGAAACCAGACTATCAGACATTTGCTATGTTGTTCAGGAGCCTAGGAGAAATGAAGCCGAATGTTATGGTGCTCCGTCAGACAGTACAGCATGAAAATGTAACAGTCAGGTCAAATGAACTGAGCTTCTGAACTTCTGGTGGTGCATTTATCTGCTGGACTGTTAACTTTTATGCCAACCTTCCTTTTGTTTTATGGTTGTAATTTGTTTTGTTGCGGTATAAAATTTCTTCTTAACGTGCAGCGACCGGCTGAAGAAAACAGCAAGCCATTTTTGTATAGTGTAGGGTGTTCCCTATATTTGCACTGGTGGCGAACTTTGATGCAAGTGGATATAATCTATGCAATCGCCTTAATAGCCTAGCGTTAGTTTCTGGCTTATTTATTTCTCTAGTCTTCTTTTTCCTTGGTTTGCTAGTGGCTGCAACAACCATGGGCCATATACGGACCGTGGTAACCTTGAGCATGCTACGGGCCGTAGGACCCATGGGCTCCTACGGGCCATCGGCTAAATGGGCCTCCAACGGCCCATAGATTCAGTGGGCCTCGGGCTGTCGGATAAATGGGACCACATGGGCCATAAACGAGCGTAATTGGTATCGAGCCAGCACGGTAACGGGCCGTTAACAGGCCGGAAGACAGCAAAGGCTTAATTCTGTCATAGGCATAACAGGTCGTTAATGGGCCAGAATATAGGATGGGCTGGAAATGGCACAACGGGTTAACAGGCCACAAACGGGCCGATTCTAACCATGGGCCGAATTTGGCCCATTAGGGGAACAGGCCAGTAACGGGCCGAAAGTAATCGAGGGCCGGAAATGAGGCCAAGAATCTATGGGCCGTCAGTAGGCCGAAAGCTAACAAGGGCTGGAAATGGCCCATGTGAATCATGGGTCGTTACTGGGCATAAAGAAATTTACTGTTTATTATGGGCCAGAGTCACCGCGGCCCATTAAAGGGCCCAAAGATACGAAAGGCCTCATATGGGCCGAAAGACGTCGTGGGCCATACATGGGCCGAAAATGAAACGGGCTGGTATTATACTGGACGGCCCACATGACGCTGTTGGGCCGATTTCGGGAACGCCATAACGGGACGTGAGTTACCGGGCCGTAAAATGGGCTATATGCGAACAGACCATTAACAGGCTTTTCATGGGCCGGCCCGCTATCTTTTAACCAAGTCAAACGGGCTAGCCTTTGTAAGCTAAATGGGCCAGTGTTGGGCCGTCGCATGTGTCGACATATCATAGGCATGTATCTGACCCAATGACGAGCTGACACGTGTTCCCTCCGGCCAATGAGAATTTTACACGTGGAAAATCGCCATGGGTCGTTGTTGTTAACGGGTTATCGGATCCAAAACCGGACCCGATAGATAAACAGCAACCCGTTACGGTGGATGCCACATGTCGGTTACCCTTGACGAAAGCACTTCCATGACGCGTCATTTATCGTCATGGAAGTGAGCACTTCCGTGATGATAATTTTGGTATTGTCATGGAACACTTCTACGATAGCACAAGTATGACTATCTTTATTCTGTCATAAAATCATCATGGATGTACATGCATGACAGAAAACGTGACCTACCATGACAAACACGTATCATCACGGAAGTGTATTTTTTTGTAGTGAAAAGGAGGCCCGAGGCAACCAAGCAGGGGGTTCGAACATTTTTCCACCCCACAACACTTGTAAGCTCATGTCGCTCTCCCCGAGGTGCCTTGCCGGGTTAGAGCAGGTTGAGCCTTCGTGTTCCTCTATATCAATCCACCATAGCAGGAGTAGGGTTTTACGCTGCAAAGAAGCCCGAACTTGGGTAAAGAGAGAGAGAGTCCATCGCTGTGCTGTCCCCTATTGCTTCTACTCTTTGTGCAACGCAGCCGCTCCCATGCTGAACCACAAAGGGGCACCCCTGCCCCATAGGTGATCGTGCTTCCACGCCAACATCTTTGGTGTGCCAGGTAGGGGGTGTCGCTTGTGTGAACCTGAAGCAATATCCAGCACGTCGATATTTGTCGACCTTCGTCATCCATGGCTCCCAAGAAGAAGAGAGGAGCCGAAGTGCATCCTTCCTCCTCGAAGGCTTCGTTACCCGTGGCTGTGGGCGCCATGGGTGCCGCGGCTGCGGCAGACGGAGCCGGCAAGGTGTGCGGTGCTACTAACACTCCCGCCGTGGCTAGGACAGGGACTGGGGCCGCAGGTGCGGCCCAACCCCTTCAGCATGCCGCCGATCAAGCTCCCGCCGGTACGGGTCACGGAGATGCTCAGCTTCCTCCTGATCATCCCACTGACATGCTCAACAAATGCAACGTCGATGCCCGCTCCGGTGCGAGCCAAAATCCACTGGCCGCACCGCTCGGAGGGGCGGAGACAGGGCTTGCGCTCCATCCCGCGTCGGGCGAGCGCAACAACACTCCGTGTGGTGCCGCCGACCCCCAGCGACCACGCCCGCACGGGAAAGGCCTGGCTGATCAAGAGCCTTGTCACCAAGAATAGCTCCAATAGCGTCAGCTCCCTCTGGCAACTGGTCCGAGGCGGCGAGAGCCTGACGGCGCTCTTTCTGGTTCATCCAGGAGTCGAGCGGTGAAGCGCTCTGCCTCGCACGCCATGCCAGAAACGATGGCCGAAGCGGTGGCGAGAGCTCAGCTACTACTGGACTTTCCTCCAGCCGTAGACAGGATGCACGAATGGAGAGCTACCATCCAAAGTCTCCTCGGTTTCGCTGAGGTCAACAAGTCACTGTGCGCGGAGCCATCGCGGCACCCGCGGACAATGGCAGCAACCCCCACTGGTGACCAAGATGGGAGGACCGCACCCACGATGCAGTCCCTGCCACGGCACCTCTCCCAAGAGTAACCCCGGTGAACCCAGCGGCCACCAAACAATGATGAGCATGATGAGGCATCAATGGCCTCGTCTGATCCACGACTCCGGCGAGACGACCGTCAAGTATTGAGGGAAAGGAAGAAGGAAGACGCCCGTGTCACCATTGAGCGGCATCGCGAGACGCGCCATCAATCCGATAGGCGCAACGGGGTTGATGTTGACGAACCTGCGCCCGGTGCTGGCGGGTACCTACCTTACGAGGTAGGGTGCCCAGCTTCACTCGCGAGCTGCGGCAAGTCCAGTGGCCATCATCTTGCACCTTCAAGCCTGACTTGCCGGAGAAGTATGACAGAAAATTGAACCCAGCAGAGTTTTTGTGCATCGATACGATCGCCATTCAGGCTGCCGGAGGAAGGAATGAAAAGGTGCTCGCCAATTACTTCCCGCTGGCCCTCAAGCCGAACATGAGGTCCTGGCTGATGCACCTGCCGGAGGATTCCATTTCCTCCTGGGCCTACCTGTGCAATGAGTTCGTGGGCGCCTTCATGATCGGCCATCAAGAACCAGGGCGGCCTAGTGATCTACAGACCCTCCTACAGAAAGAGGGAGAGAGTTTGCGCAAGTATCTGCAGAGGTTCAGCCGAGTGCACCACAACATTCCAAAGATACACCCGGCAGCTGTGATTGCCGCATTTCATATGAATGTGCGCAGCCACAGAATGCGGGCTAAGATGAATGTCCAGTTGCCTAAGACCATCAGTGAGCTTTAATGGAAGGCCACGACGCAGTAAAAATAAGTGTCGAAACAACAATGAAGAAACCGAGGATACGGCGGTAAACGCCGGATTCAGCGGCTCTAAACCTGGTCAGCGAAAGAAGCCTTTCAAAGGAAATAGAGATGGCGCGTCCAACTTGGATAAAATACTGGATAGGCCCTGTCAAATCCATGCAACCCTGACAAACCTGCCAACCACACCAACAGAAATTGCTGGGTTTTCAAACAGGCCGGTAGATTAAATACCGAACATAAGGAGAAAGGACCTCAAAGCGAGGACGATGATGAACCCTGCCCTCCAAACACCGGGGGACAAAAGAAGTTTCCCCCCGAGGTGAAAACAGTGAACATGATATATGTCACGCATATCCCCAAGAGGGAGCGCAAGTGCGCATTGAGGGACGTCTACGCCATAGAGCCTGTCGCCCCGAAATTCAATCCTTGGTCGGCTTGTCCGATCACCTTCAATCGCAGGGACAACCCAACCAGTATCCGTCACGGCAGTTCGGCGGCCCTGGTACTCGATCCCATCATTGACGAATACCATCTCACTAGAGTCCTTATGGACGGCGGCAGCAGTCTCAACTTGATCTACCAAGACACTGTCCGTAAGATGGGTATTGACCCGTTAAGAATCAAGCCCAGCAACACTACCTTTAAAGGAGTGATACCTGGCGTAGAGGCCCGCTGCACGGGTTCCTTAACACTGGAAGTGGTATTTGGCTCTCCGGATAACTTTCGAAGTGAAGAATTGATCTTCGATATCGTCCCTTTCCGCAGTAGTTATCATGCATTGCTTGGACGAACTGCTTCGCCCGCTTTAATGCAGTCCCGCACTATGCTTATTTGAAGCTCAAAATGCCCGGACCGCGCGGCGTCATCACAGTCAATGGAAATATGGAGCGCTCCCCCGTACTGAGGGGCACACCACGGCCCTAGCAGCCGAGGTATAGAACGGTTTCAACAGCTCATCGGTCATCAATACCCATGACACCGCCAAGCGAGTCCGATCAACATTACAGCATGACAGCTCGGCAAATCCGGAGCTTTAATAGCAGTTCGGCCTCCACCGATCGCCCCATAAGGTTGCGGCATACGTACCGCGCGTGCATAATTAGGCACTTCAAATACCTTGGGCAGCGCCGGAGGCATACTGCAGAACAGGTCTATAGTACGGCTTGACCCTATTCGGACCTTAACTTTCTTTTTTCTTTTCTTTCTCTTTTACCACAGGTTCATTAAAAACCTACCTACTCTATGGTTGTACAGGGACTCCTTTCTAGGTTCCCCTTTCTTATAGATGACCATCGACTCCTCCTCTCAAAGGATTTCCAACCAAGGAGAAACGGCGCAGACATGCAGCAGGGCATCATTAGGACCTTCAAGCCACTATTTTCTCAGAAAAGCCCTGTATAAACCTTTCCCTTGTGTAAACTTTCGGCATGTGAAATGGCCTTCGCCTTCGGGCATTATCTGTAATGACACGTCTCGACGTATTAATCATGGCATAAAGGAAGCAGTTGATCACCACTTTAGTTTGGTACTCATCTATTTTATATTATCATCTGTCTTCCCTCCCTACACCCGACTGCCACACGTGCCTTAGTCCGGTCTTAAACACCGGGGGCTGTATCCGGCCCGGCACATTTTAAAGTCCGAACTACTATGGGGTACTCTTCGGCGTCCCGAATATTGCATTACATGCATCGGCTCCGAATCATGTCTTTGGTCTATAGTTGGGTTGCCCGGCTCCTGTGCTTACCACCTTACGTTCCGCTTGTTTCGGCTAAGGTAGTAAAGGGAGAACTACTGCGATTGTATTTCTGGGTCGTCCGGTCAAATACCTCAGTAGAGAAAGCCGAAAACTGACTGTCATCATAAAGCGAGAGCTGGTCAGTGATTCGGTGACTTAGTCTTTGTCGGGGACGAATCCGCGATCACCTATGGGACCCAGGGAAGGACCCCTTTACGTTCGGCAGGGAGAGACGGTCGCACGAAGAGCAAATCTAGCGAAGAACACGACAGTGCACGAGAGAGATTTACCCAGGTTCGGGCCGCACGGATGCGTAAAACCCTACTCCTGCTTTTTGGTTTATTATCTGTATGATTGTTCTAGCTCCAGGAGCGCTACAGTACAGAGTAGCTGCGTACAATACTGGAGTTCTCCATCTCCCAGTTCCTCCCCCCCTCCACGTTGCCTATGGGCCTCCTTTTATACGCACAAAGGGGTCACCAACAGGTGGCAAACAGTAAAGGTAGAGGTGGAAAGTTGCTACAGTAAGGCCATTATTACCAGGATGACATGTCCTACCTACCAATGACGGCAGGGGACAAGGGCATTAAATGCCCATGCCTTAGCTGTCCAGATACATGTACTCGGACGTCTTGGACGTGGGAAAAGCCTATCCCACCCGCTCCTGCACCGCTAGCTACAGTGTACCGCCGTCTACACAGTGCCCTGCCACACACGCTTGGAAGGACCCAGAGCGCCACGCTGGCAGAGGCACCGGAGCAGCACAGTAGCACAGTGGTACAGTAACGCTTGCCGCGGCAAGACCTTGCCGCACCTGACAGCTTGCCGCAACCCATAGCTTGCCGCGCAAGGTAACTTGCCGGGGCAAGTACCTTGCCGCAGCTGCTATCTTGCCGCAGCCAATACCTTGCCGCAGCCAATGACTTGCCGGGGCAAGTACTCTGCTACAGCAAACCTCAGGCTGGGCCTCAGCTGTCCCTCCCGGCAAGCTCCTCTTGCCGGGGCCTTAACTCTTGCTTTGTATACTTTGTTCTTGAATGGCTTAATAATCTTAAGCTTCTCTCTGGCTGCCGTCCCGCAAGCCTGGCCGCGGGATGCTACTACTGCCCGTGCACAAGTACGGGGTACTAGGGTACCCCTATTCTAGTACACCGACAGGAGCCCCCGGGCCTGGGCCACACACGGTGCCGGGCGTTGTTGGGCCAGGCCCAAACAGTGCACGGGCACGCGTGGCTGGGATAAGCCGAAACGTCTCTATACTGTTTAATTACACGCTCTCCCACGCGTCGCGCGTTGAATGCGGAGCGTGGGAAGCGTGCGCAGTTATCTCGAATGACGAAGGGGCGGATGGTTCCGCATCTTTCCCCATAAAAGGAGGGACCTGCAGAAGCACTCACACACCCCTCTTACCATTCTCGATCTCCAAATCTCCGCCTTCTTCTTCCTCCGCTCCAAAACAAAGCGGTTTCCCAATCCTCCGCCACCGCGCGCGTCCGCATCTCCCTCTGTCCTCAGCTCCGCCTTCACCATGCCTCCCAAAGGAGAAAAGGGGAAGACGGGGAAGTCCTCAAGGACGGAGACCCAGGCGCAGTTGAAGAGGCAGAAGTACGCGCTCTTCGCTCCGACGCTCACGGGGGCGGATCTGAAGGCCAAGTACCAAGGCATGTGGGCCGTGAGGACCAAGGCGCATCCGGCCACCCGCGTTCGCCCAGCCACCGACGAGAGCGAAGTGAGCAAGTACCCCTTCTTCGCTTGCTACTTTTGGTGCGGGCTCTGCCCACCGTACTCGGATTTCTTCAGCGACGTCATGTACACCTTCAATCTCCGTCTGCTGGATCTCACACCGAATGCCGTATCCACCATGGCAATATTTGCGCATCTGTGCGAGAACTTCATCGGCGTCGCACCCAACACCGCGCTGTTTAGGCATTACTTCACTCCCCGTGCTGAAAAGGGGGAGCCTCTCACTGTTGGCGTCTCGTTCGTTTCAAGATTGGGCGCCAAGGAGCATTATCTGAAGGGGGATCTCCGCCCAAGATGGGGAGAAATCCGGTCTGAATGGTGTTGGATCATTGACGACGAGCCGCCACCATACTGTGAGCTTCGCGAGACCCCAGCAGTGCGTGGCATGGACTGGAGCAATCTGGATCCCCAGGACAAAAAGCTGGAGATTGCCGCTACCAGGATCATACGGCTCAGGGAGGCCGGGCTCACCATAGGGATGGTTGGCGCAGACTTCCTCCGCCGCCGCATTGCTCCTCTGCAGCAGAGAGGAAGGCCGGCCTCTGATTGGAAGAACCCAGCCGATATCATGTGGCTGCGCCCTGGACTGATCAACAACTTCACAGTTCTGCAGCACGACTTCTTCATGCGAGAACTGTTCAAGCAAGAGACAGATCCAGAGAAGCGCGACAAGGCGTTCACGCTGCCGAAGCACATCGTGCCCCTTTGCAACAACTCCACATTGAGTGCAATCATCGCTATGATGCCGCTCTGCAATGCGCACAGCGTTGAAGCAACTTGGGACATGCGGCTCGAAGAAGACGTGCGGCGATTCTTTGACTCCACGGTCGAAAAGCAGGTCCGGGTGGAGGAGTGGCTCGTCCGCAACACCAATGAGCAAGAAATAGAATTCATTGCTCGAAGAGTGGAGGAGGACAGGCTAGCCAGGGAAGCTGGCGATTTTGGTTATACTTTGGCGGAGCTCGACGAGGCACAAAAGGAGAGCCTTGCCGAGCAGGGGATGCTTGCCGGGAAGGGCGAGCTCGCCGCACCCGGCAAGGATGTCGGGCCAAGCCAGCCTGCCGACGAGTCAGGCAGCTCGGAGGATGAGGGCTCCTCTTCCGAGGAGGGCACCGAAAGCCCACCGCAGTCAGAGTCCCCAGCCCCTCTGAGGAGGAAACCTTGGCGGAGAGGATAAGGAAGAGAGCTAAGGTCTCGATGAGCAAGACCGTGGTGGTCGTCGAAGATGAGCCCACGGCAACCACCGGGGGAACGTCTGAGACCATCCCGACCAGCTCGGAGCCCAGCCCTCGTCACAGCCCCCAGCGCAGCCCCCAGCGTAAGTATTTCAACTACCTTTCGTTGGTGGTCGCTGAGGAACAAGCATTTGTCACTGACATCTTTGGGCGTGTAGGAGAGGAGCAGCAAGTGGAGACATCTGAAGGTGCTCCAGAAGTACCACCCCCCACGACCACACCGCCAAGGAGAAGATCTCCGGTAAGGGCTCCCACTAGCGAGCCGAGCCACGAAGAGGAGCCGGCAAGCGCCGAAGCGCCAAGCACCAGCGCTGGCGACCCCACCCCAATGACCAACATTGACGGGGGAGGGGAGCCCACCGCTCCTGAGCTCAACACGGGTAAACCCACTTGCCGCAAAACTCTTTCTGCTTTCTTTCTTTTGTCTTCTTGAATTTCTTCCTGAAGCTCTTTTTGCTTTACTTCTCGGGTTGGCAGAGCCCTCCTCGGTGGAGCCAATGAACATTGACTCTTCTGCTGAGGAGAACACCGCAGGGGCCGTCAACGACGAGGCCGCCAAGGCCGCCGCTGCCAAGGCCGACAAGCTGGCAGCCGACAAGCTTGCCGACGAAGAAGCTGCCAGGGCTGCCGAAGAGGCCGGCAAGGCCGCCGAGGATAATACCGCCAAGGCGCCCACCGATGAAGCCGCCAAGGCTGCTGAAGCTAAGGCCGCCCAGAAGGCTGCTGAGGAGGCCGACGAGGGAGCCGGTGGTCGTACTGACGGCCTTGAGGCCACAGGAGCGCCAGGCGCTACTCCGACCACGGGTCCCTCAACCACTGACGAGGCGGCAGCGCCCAACCCGCCTCCGCCAAGCAAATACATCCGGGTCGGCGAGAACGTCTACGTCAGCCTCCCCTGGACGGTGGGCTCCAGAGCGCCAACCGAGGAGGATGTTGTGGACGAGGAGATCCTTGCCGCTGCCGGGCTCCAGCTTGCGGATGCGCCAGGCGCCAGCAGCAGCAGCACGTCTGAAGAGGAGCAACTGCTCCAAAAGCTGCTGAATCTTCATCGCGCCCGACGGGAGAAGCTAGCTTCCAGGGAGGCGCTCATCGAGAAGGCCGAAGCTGACATGTTGAGGCGCGCGGAGATCTTGGCGGACGTCCGCGCGCAATCTCTTAATGCGTTAGAGGTCAAGCGGGCACAGCTGGCGGAAGAACGGCAGGCCCTCCTCCTGATGAAGCAAGACATTGAACAAAAACAGGAGGAGACCGCCAAGGAGTTGTCTGCTCAGGCCGGTGATCCGAACCAGCGCAAAGTGGACCTTGATGCCCACGAAGAGGAACTTGCCGAGCGCAAGAAGAAACTTGCCGAAACCCTCCAGCAGAAAGACGAGGAGGTGGCAAGACTTGTCGCAGAGCGGACCCAGGGGCAGGCACAAAAACACCAGAAGGAAATCGAAGCCTTGGCCCAAGAGTACGCAAGCAAGTTGGTGGAGGCCACCAACGCTGTCGCTACTGCAGAAGTGAACAGGAAGGAAACGGAGGAGAAAGTGGCAAGACTAGAGGCCGCCCTCAAGGCAAACGGTGACAAGCTCTCAACGCTTGAAAGTGAGAGGGCAAAGGTGACCCACACTTTGGCGGAGATGCAAGTTACCATAGCCAAGAAGAACAATCTGCTTGCCGCCGCCAACGACTCCAGAGCAGACCTGAAGCTGAAGCTGACCACGCTGAAGGAGACGCTCGACACCACCAGAAAGCGCGAAGGGCTTCTAATGACAGAGCTCCAGAAGGAAAAGGGTCTGCTTCAAGACGCTATTGCAACCCACAAGAAGTTCAGGGATAACGTGGGGATCTTCACAGACAGGCTTGCCAGTGCCGCCGAGGACATCGACAAGGAGCTGACTGCCCTGAAGGTGCCGGACTTCGGGTACTCCACCGACAAGAACACGCAAACTAGCGTCAAGCTAGCCGAGTTCTTCGACGGAGTAGTAGAAGCACTCCAACAGCTCCAAGTCAATCACAAGGCTCAACTGGCCGACGAGTCACGCAGGCTTTGCCAGGGAGTTCTCCGGAGGTTGTTGGTGAAGATAGCATACAGAAACCCGGGCGTCGACTTCAGCAACATCTTCAAAAGCTTGCCGAAGGGATACGACCCCGCGCCACTAGAGGCCCTTGTCGCGCCCATCGTGGAGAGGGTGGACCATATCCAGAGAGTCGAAGGCGAGCACCGCAATTAGAGAGCCCATTCTTCTCCCTCCTTGCCGCCGCTAGACATGTTAAAGAACAATCAGTTTAAGCCGCGGCAACTTATCTTGTAATATAACTTGCAATATTTTGGAGTTAATGCATGTCATCTCCCTTGAGCAATTTCTTTCTTTGTGTGTACTTGCCCTACGCTTATAGGGAACTTGCCGGTGCGCGCACCATTGCCGCGAGCGCTGGGTGCGGGACTTCAGCAGCCTGCTGGCGGTGCCGCTGCCGGCAAGCAACCTTGTCGCGCTCAGTGCAGCCACTTAGGTTATTGAGCGGACTCGAAACAAGGTAAGGGCGCGACCGATTACGCTTAGGTTCCGTCACGCACAGGTTTTCCATACAAAGAGTAGTACCGTTCAAGGAAAATAACCTTGAAAATAAAAAAGAATTTGATTGTTCAAACTTTGGCACTTAGCTTTGTCACTGATCTCTCCGCGGCAAGGTCTTGTCACTGCTTGCCGCTGCCTTCTTCCCGGCAAGGCAAAGTTTCTTTGAACGACGCCTGGTCCATATCATTTTCCCATCCCCCCCGGCAAACTTGTGCGCGAGGGAAGCTTCTGTCTCTTTGAGAAAAAGAAAGAAGAGAAAATAAAGATATAGGAGCTTGGCGGCTCGTTAATGCTTACCGGGGAGGCTGTACTGCACAGTATGTCAGATAATCATGCAAAATAAAAGTAAACATGAAATCGTCAAAAACTGCGAAATACAAAAGCTTTATTTATGCACAGGGTCTGCGCCTGGCTTTGTACAAAGGATTACATGCCACAGCGGCAAGACTTGTACAAAAGGTGGTTGCCGGGGAAGGGCCCGGCAACCGCGCCTTATGGAAAAAACTTACGAAGATGCTCAATGTTCCAGGAATTGATCACTGGAATGCCATCCCCGGTCTCCAGGCGGACAGCGCCGGGCCTGGTGACTCGTTTCACCCGATAAGGGCCTTCCCACTTCGGCGTCAACTTGTTTGAATTCTTGGCTGACTGAACGCGCCGAAGAACAAGGTCGCCTTCCTCGAGACTTCTGGCATTAACTTTGCGGCTATGGTAGCGACGCAAAGCTTGCTGGTAGCGAGCAGCTCTCACAGCAGCCTGAAGACGATCCTCCTCGAGGAGCACAGCGTCATCTTGCCGCAGTTGCTCTTGCTCAAGCTCATCGTAAGCAAGCACTCGAGGTGACCCGTATACGAGTTCCGTGGGGAGAACTGCCTCTGCTCCTTAAACTAGAGCAAAAGGCGTCTGGCCAGTAGCTCGATTTGGCGTCGTCCTGATCGACCAAAGAACCACTGGCAGCTCCTCGATCCAGTTCTTGCCGCACTTGCGCAGTCTATCGAAAGTTCTCGTCTTGAGCCCACGCAGCACTTCAGCATTTGCCCTTTCAGCTTGACCGTTGCTTCGCGGGTGAGCAACAGAAGCGAAACAGACCTTGGCGCCAAGGTCTTCGACATACTGCATGAAGGCGTGGCTCGTGAACTGGGTACCGTTGTCGGTGATGATCCTGTTAGGAACACCAAAGCGACAAACAATTCCCTTGAAGAACTTGATGGCTGATTGTGCTGTCACCTTCCTCACTGCTTCCACTTCCGGCCACTTCGTAAACTTGTCGATGGCCACATACAAGTACTCGAAGCCCTCGGTGGCACGGGGAAAGGGGCCGAGGATGTCGAGCCCCCAGACCGAAAATGGCCAGGAGAGAGGGATTGTCTGGAGAGCTTGAGCTGGCTGATGAATCTGCTTGGAATGAAACTGGCACGCTTCACACTTGGTTACTAGTGCAGTTGCATCCTGGAGGGCGGTGGGCCAAAATAAACCTTGCCGGAAAGCCTTTCCAGCAAGGGCTCTTGACCCTATGTGGTGACCACATATGCCTCCATGAATCTCCGCCAACAGCTCCTGTCCTTCTTCCCGGGGAATACACTTCAATTTCACACCGTTTGGTCTTTTTCTGCACAGCATGTCATCGACAAATTGATACATATTGGACCGTCAGGCTACTTTCTCCGCTTCTTCCTGCTCTTCGGGAAGTTCTCCTGTCTGAAGGAAACGGACGATCTGCTGCGCCCACGCTGGACCCTGTGGCTCAACAACGAGGACTAAAGGCATTTCTTCTGCTGTGGGAACATCAGGCCCTACGGCAAGAGCTTGTCGCTCTACCAGAGCCGGCCGTTCCCCGACGAGCTTGGCGGGAACAGCCGCTTCAACGACAAGAGCCTGGGGCCCTGCTGGAGCGTGTTGTCCTTCAACAAGCTCGTCGGGAGCAGTTGCTTCAACGACGGAAGCCCAAGGCCTCGTCGGAGCATCTTGCTCCTCAGCGCTTCGATCAGGAGCGCCTGCTTCAACGACAAGGACCCGAAGTCTTCTCGGAGCAAGTTGCCCCTTTGCCTCTTGCCTAGGAGCACCCGCTTCAATGACAAGAGCGTGAGGCCTTGTCGGAGCAAGTTGCCCCTCTGCATCTTTGGCGCTGGCTTTGGCAGCCTTCTTGCCGGCGGCTTCGGGGAGCTCTGCCGGGAAGTAGTCGCCAGAAGCCAACTTCCTCTTCCTGCCTTGCCCTACTGATGGCGTCACGGATGGCTGAGTTAGTTGGAGCACAAAAGTGCCTGGTTCCACAGGCAATTTGAGTGCGGCGCGCTTTGACAAACCATCGGCAATGTCATTCTCAGCACGTGGGACGTGCTCCATTTGTAGGCCGTCAAAGCGTTCCTCCAACTTCCTCACATCATCTACATAAGCTTCCATCAATGGGCATTGGTAGTTCTTGTTCACTTGCCTGACGACAAGCTGCGAATCTCCCCTGACAATAAGCTTCTTAATCCCAAGGTCTGCCGCGATCCTGAGACCGGCAAGCAACCCCTCATATTCTGCAGTATTGTTCGTCGCCTGTTCCTTGGGAAAGTGCATTTGGACCACGTACTTGAGGTGCTCTCCGGTGGGTGCGACAAGCAGTACGCCAGCACCGGCGCCTCGCAGCGAAAAGGCACCATCAAAGTACATGAGCCACTCTTTGCTTGTCTCCTTGCCGGGGAGAGTCGTCTCTGGGATTTCTTCGTCTGGCGTTGGTGTCCATTCTGCGACAAACTCTGCCAAAACTCGGCTCTGTATGGTTGATGTACTCTCAAACTTGAGACCAAAGCTCGACAACTCCAACGCCCACTCGACAATCCTGCCTGTCGCTTCTGGATTTTGCAAAATCCTTTTCAGCGGGAAGCGAGTGACGACGGTAACTTCATGTGCTTGAAAGTAATGGCGCAGCTTTCTCGAGGCCATGAGAAGGCCGAAAAGCAGCTTCTGCACACCAGAATACCTTGACCTAGCTCCCTGCAGAAGAGAGCTCACAAAGTAGACCGGGCGCTGCACCATTTTCTTCTTTTGTATCACTTCGCCTGACTGCGCAGACGAATCCTTGTCGGCAGCAAAACTTGTCGGGGGAGCCCCCAGCTTGTCACTGGACGTGCTTGCCGCAGTTACTGCCTCCTCATCCACCTCTCTCTCTGCTACTAGCGCAGCACTAACCACTTGATTGGTTGCCGCTAGATACAGCAACAACTTCTCTTGTGGTTTAGGTGCGACAAGTATTGGAGGAGAGGAGAGGTATCTCTTCAAGTCTTGCAGCGCTGCCTCCGCCTCCGGAGTCCATTTCAATGGACCTGCCTTTTTTAAGATTTTGAAAAATGGCAGGGCGCGCTCAGCTGACTTGGAGATAAACCTACTGAAAGCAGCAACACAGCCGGCAAGTCGTCGTACATCCTTGACGCGCTTCGGTGCTTCAATTTGCTCAATGGCTTTGATCTTGTCAGGATTGGCTTCAATTCCACGCTGAGACACAAAGAACCCGAGAAGCTTGCCGGAGGGAACTCCAAACACGCACTTCTCGGGGTTGAGCTTCAGGTTGATCTTCCGTAGATTTACAAAAGTTTCTTCTAGATCTTGAACCAAAGTAGCCCTGTCTTTGCTTTTGACCACTATATCATCCATATAGGCTTCCACATTTCTGTGCAGCTGAGGCTCAAAAGCAATCTGGACGGCTCTTGCAAATGTCAAACTAGCATTTTTCAATCCAAATGGCATACGTACGAAACAGTATGTGCCACAGGGTGTGATAAATGCGGTCTTTTCCTCATCTTCCTCAGCCATGAAGATTTGATGATACCCTGAATATGCGTCAAGAAATGAAAGCAAATCACATCCAGCCGTGCAGTCAACAATCTGGTCTATGCGGGGCAAAGGAAATGGGTCTTTGGGACAAGCTTTATTGACATCAGTGAAATCAATACAAAGCCTCCATTTTCCATTCGCTTTGCGCACGACAACAGGTTTGGCCAGCCACATAGGATGGAGCACTCCTCTGACGAGGCCTGCTGCTTCCAACTTCTTGATTTCTTCCGCAATAAACTCTTGCCGCTCCACAGCTTGCTTTCTGGCTTTCTGCTTGACGGGCCTCGCGTGGGGACAAACGGCAAGGTGGTGCTCAATTACTTTCCTGGGAACACCGGGGATGTCGGACGGTTGCCATGCAAACACGTCGACATTCGCCCGTAGGAAAGCAACGAGCGCGCTTTCCTATTTGTTGTCAAGTGTTTCACTGATGGTGAAGGAACCACCAGTGCCGTCCTCCTTGGCGGGCACCTTCTTTGTCGCCGGCGGAGCGGCTTTGTTCTTCTTGCACTTGCCGATGGAGCTCTCTGGTGCGTCCTCGACGGCAGCGCAGCACTCCGAAGAGGTGCGCTTGCCGGAGTGGGCACAGGAGCTCTTGCCGGACTTCCTCTTGTTCTCCCCCCCCGAGAGCTTCAGCGGCAAGTGCCTTGGCGGCAGTTGCGGCAGCTGCTTCCCGGTAGATCTTGTCGGCGCAAATAAGCGCATCCTTCTTGTCGCAGGGAACTGTGATAACACTTACTGGGCCTGGCATCTTCAACATGTTGTAGGCAAAATGAGAGGCTGCCATGAACTTGGCGAGCGCTGGACGGCCAAGTATCCCATTATAAGGCAATGGAATATCGGCAACGTCAAAGGTGACCTTCTCGGTCCGGTAGTTCAGCTCGCCGCCAAATGTCACTGGCAGCGTGATCTTCCCTTTCGGCTTGCTCCTTCCTGGATTGACTCCTTGGAAAGTACCAGTTTCCTCAAGCTCGCCGTCAGGGATTTGAAGTTTCCGGAGCACAGCGGGCGAAATCAGATTCAAGCCGGCCGCACCGTCAACTAACATCTTCGTGACCTTGAGGTTGCGGATCGTTGGTGAAACCAACATCGGCAAGCACCCGACCGCCGTTGCGCGGTCAAGGTGGTCCTCAATGTCAAAGACGATAGGCGTGTCGGACCACTTCAGAAGCTTTCTGGCGTCAACAGATGGTTCCGCCGCATTGATCTCTCGCGCCCACTGTTTAAGTTGGCGGTGAGAAGAATGCAACGAAGCACCACCGTCAACACACAAGACTTCTGCGGCTTTCTGAAATTCATGCTCACTGGATTCTTCATCATCTAGATCATCATCATCATCATCTTTGTCGCGGTCACGAGGAGGCCTGTCTCTCTGCTGCTGCTTGGCCTTGCCGCGACGCCCGCCTCAGGCAGTGCGCTTCTTGCCGGACCCGCCAGCACCTTCTGGGGCCTTCTCCTTGTCGCGCCTCTCATACTCAGCTTTCTGCTGTTCGACAAGCTGCTCGACTCGTCGGCAGTTCTGGAGATCGTGTCCCTTGGTGCGGTGGATCTTGCAATATTGCTTGTCGGAGCCGTCCTGCTTGTCGGCAGCCGCCAAGGCCTGACAGTTGGCGCACGCGGCAATCTCCTTGCCGGAGCCCTCGACTTTGGCCTTGTCGGCGCTGCCGTTGCCGCTGGACTGCTCGAGGGCAAGCACAACTTTGCCCTTTTTCTGCCTGTTGTTCCGCCGCCGGCCCTTCTTTGCCGGGGCGGTACCTTCGCTGTCAGAGCTCCCCCCTGTGCCAACACCTTCACCGGGAAGTTTCCTTCCCTCTTCAGCACGCGCACACTTGTCGGCGAGAGCATATAGCTGGCCAATGTCTCTGACCTTGGTCATCGCCATTTCCTCCCGCATCTTGCGGTTACGCACGTTCTGATGGAACGCGCTAATAACCGCAGCGGGGTGAACATCTGGGATGTTGTACTGTACGCGGCTGAACCTTTGAATGTATTTGCGCAGGGGCTCTCCTTCCTTCTGGGGGATGAGATGAAGATCACTCTCCTGGCCATGAGGTTGATGACCGCCAGTAAAGGCACCAACAAACTGATGGCACAGGTCCGCCCATGAAGAAATGGAGTTCTCCGGCAAGTGCATGAGCCATGAGACGACGTTGCGCTTTAACACGAGCGGGAAGTAGTTAGCAAGAATTTTGTTGTCTCGTCCCCCGGCAGCTTGCACCGCAATGGTGTAAATGCTGAGGAACTCCGACGGGTGTGTCTTGCCATCAAACTTCTCCGGCACGTTAGGTTTGAAAGCCTTGCGATTGGGCCACTGGACCTGCCGCAGCTAACAGGTGAACGCTGGACAACTTACCGCGTACGGCAAGTCGCCAGGATCCCCTGGCGCATGCATGTCAACAGCGGGCCCTACGCGTCTGTCGGACTGACGATGCGCTTCTCTCCTTCGCTCGATAGTGGTACGAGCGTCTTCTCCTCTGCGTTCCTGAAGAACGAGGCGCTGGTCACAACGAGCTCACGGGTCAGACGACGCCGTGGAACCATCGCCACGGGCATCGTTTCGACGTGTCGGCGACCGAGGCCGTCTGGGCGGTGAGTGTACGGTTGTTGCCCCCTCGCCGTTCTTGTTGGTGACAGCATTGTCACCAGTTCTCTTGTCGGCCGCGCGCACCGGGTCGGCATCAGCGAAGCTGAGAAGGCTCTGAATAGTTGCCCTCCACTCGTCAAGCTTATCTGCTGGTGGAGGGAAGTTCAGGAGCAGCTGCGCACGCGCCAACGCTTCTGCTGGTGAGGGAGGTATCGAGTGGCGTGAGGACTGTGGGATGCACTTACTCCTAACAGTGTTAGAAGGAGCATCTCCACGCCCAGGCGATCGTACCTCGACCCCGCCAACGTGTTGTTGCGTATGGTGACCCCGCGCATCTCGAGATCGATGCGCAAGTTCATTATCCAGGGAGCGCCTGGCACCTGGGGCGTCAGGACGCTGCCTGTCACGGGCTTCTTGCGAAGGCCGCGGCGTCTGAACCGGCGCAGGCGTTCCAGAACGCGCAGCACCGTTTCTAGAGCTTGCAGGGCCAGCAGCAGCGAGCAGCGCTGCGTTCCCAGACCCAGCAGCGCCAAGATTGGCGTTGCTGGCCCAGTTTTGGACAGGTGGAGGTAATAGGAGCTCTCGCTCTCCAATCCCCCCAGCAGCCGCAATCACGTCGGCACCCTCCTGCATGGGAGCAGGCGGGTTGGACGTAGACGCACCGATGGCCGAAGTCTTCTTTTTTGGAGCCATAAGGCGGAGGATGGCCCAAAAACTAACGCGCAAATCGCTAGATTAGGTTCACACAACCTCCTTTCCCCTACCTGGCGCGCCAAAGATGTCGGGGACGAATCCGCGATCACCTATGGGACCCAGGGAAGGACCCCTTTACGTTCGGCAGGGAGAGACGGTCGCACGAAGAGCAAATCTAGCGAAGAACACGACAGTGCACGAGAGAGATTTACCCAGGTTCGGGCCGCACGGATGCGTAAAACCCTACTCCTGCTTTTTGGTTTATTATCTGTATGATTGTTCTAGCTCCAGGAGCGCTACAGTACAGAGTAGCTGCGTACAATACTGGAGTTCTCCATCTCCCAGTTCCTCCCCGCCTCCACGTTGCCTATGGGCCTCCTTTTATACGCACAAAGGGGTCACCAACAGGTGGCAAACAGTAAAGGTAGAGGTGGAAAGTTGCTACAGTAAGGCCATTATTACCAGGATGATATGTCCTACCTACCACTGACGGCAGGGGACAAGGGCATTAAATGCCCATGCCTTAGCTGTCCAGATACATGTACCCGGATGTCTTGGACGTGGGAAAAGCCTATCCCACCCGCTCCTGCACCGCTAGCTACAGTGTACCGCCGTCTACACAGTGCCCTGCCACACACGCTTGGAAGGACCCAGAGCGCCACGCTGGCAGAGGCACCGGAGCAGCACAGTAGCACAGTGGTACAGTAACGCTTGCCGCGGCAAGACCTTGCCGCACCTGACAGCTTGCCGCAACCCATAGCTTGCCGCGCAAGGTAACTTGCCGGGGCAAGTACCTTGCCGCAGCTGCTATCTTGCCGCAGCCAATACCTTGCCGCAGCCAATCACTTGCCGGGGCAAGTACTCTGCTACAGCAAACCTCAGGCTGGGCCTCAGCTGTCCCTCCCGGCAAGCTCCTCTTGCCGGGGCCTTAACTCTTGCTTTGTATACTTTGTTCTTGAATGGCTTAATAATCTTGAGCTTCTCTCTGGCTGTCCTCCCGCAAGCCTGGCCGCGGGATGCTACTACTGCCCGTGCACAAGTACGGGGTACTAGGGTACCCCTATTCTAGTACACCGACAGTCTTATACTACAATCGTTAGCGATTTACTCCGTGTTATATGAGGGGCTGGTCTTTGTCCAGCCGCGTGGAAAAGGCACCGTAGTCCGGATAGCCGCACACGCACCAGGGGCTAGTACTTAGCCCCACAGGCAAACTCCTATGGCTAAGTGAAAGTAATAAAGCCGCATAGTCTGATTGCCTGGTTCACCACGCTGACACCTCCTTTACGGACCAAGACATTGGATAAAGTGTGTTCACGTGTTACGCCAAACACCCCTGTACCATCTACATGGGGGCTGAAGCCGATGACTGGCAACTTTCAGAAATAAAACAATAAACGGCCGCACAGGAGGAAAAATCGCTTGAAAGAAAAGGCGCAAACATTGCTATATAAACAGCATGGGTTCATCGCATTGTTTGTACAACCCGAACACACTCAATCAAATATTACATCCTTCGAGCATTGGCCCTCGATCACTTGGGCTCCTTCTAGGACGTCATCGAAGTACCTCTCCGGCTTCTGGTGATCCTTGCCTTCGGGTGGGCCTGTGGTTGCCACTTCGGTGGCCTTCATCTTTGCCCATTGCATCTTGACGCGGGCGAAGGCCATCCGGGCACCCCCTATGCAGGCCGAGCGCTTCAATGCATCAATCCGAGGCCGCGCGTCGATAAGCCGCTTCACCAAACCGAAGTAGCTAATAGGGATTGGCTCGGCCGGCCAGAGCTGGACTGTCAAGTCCTTCATGGCCAAACCTGCCACCCTATGCAGCTCAAACAGCTGCTTCAGTTGGTCACCCAGGAGAGGCGTCGAAAGTTGCAGCACGACAAATTGCGACCAGAACAATTTCTCGGTCGAGTTCCCCTCCTGGGCTCGGAAGTACTATGTGGCATCAGCGGCACTCTTCGGAAGATCCGCAAACATGCCTGGAGAACTCCACACTCGGGTCAGCAAAGCATACCTCTGACCTCCAAAGACACTCTGCAAAAGAAAGGCCTTACCAGCCGCTATCTGCCTCGCCTGATGGATCTCTTCACGAGCACTCCGGGACTCGATGCGCGCATCTTTGGCATCATGGAGAGCCTTGGCGAGCTCGGTCGACTGGTCCGAAGTCTTCTGCTCTAAAGTTTCGCATTTGCTAATGGCATCCTTCAGCTCCTGCTCTACTTCGGCCACCCGAGCTTCGTGTTGGCGGCGGGCATCTTGCTCGGTCTTTAGTACGGCAGCCGCCTTGTCAACGGCTGCCTTATTCGCCTCCGCCTCCTTTTTGGGCCTGGGCAAGGGCGCTTTTGAGGGTCTCGACCTCGGCTGCGCCAACTGTGATTATAATCAAAGCATTCCATAAGTTAATCTCTAAATATACATATCACTTCTGATATCGAAATAAACTTTTAACATTATACGCATACCTTGCGTCTCATCGAAACCTGAACCTTTCGATTGAGTTTGGAAACTTGAGCGGCCTGGGCAGTCGCCGCCAATAGGGAAGCCTATTACAATAACAACACAGCAGGTTAACTCTCCCGAATACTATATGGATCCTCTGTCCGGTTTCTTTTAACCGAACAGAGCCTCAGGGGCTACTGTCTGTACACAGGTATATTCCTCTATATGAAAAGTTTTTTAGAACATTACGTCGCATACCTCAAAGCCTGTCAGTAGGCTGGTGAAGGCTTCGTTCAGTCCGCTCTTAGCAGACTGAACCTTCTCCACCACCGCACCCATCAGGGTGCGGTGCTCCACGATGGAAGCACACTGCAGTGCTTCCTCCAGAGCGTTGGGCGCCTCCGGATTAGTGGTGGTCGCCGATGGAGCTGATGCTCCTCCCTCCTCTTTCAAAGAGGGCTACTTATCAAATCCAGGAGCCATATTGGTCTACGGAATGGTGTTCGGTTGGGGCCCGGATGGTTGGGGGTCCCCACCGTCGGTTGTCATAGGGGTTGCCTCCCCTAGGTTTTCGGTGACCGAGGTATTAACCTCGGGTGCTTTCTCGGCGGCATCGTTCGCCCCCCTCTCTGCCAAGAGAGGTCCTTTGGGACGACACCTCGGTGTCCTCCATGATGATAGGTGAGGTGGCACGCGTCGGCGTGTCACTCTCTGCCATTTCTGGTGGCAGAGAGTTCCCCTCCGATGATGAAGTTTGCGGAAGCTCGCGGGGAGGGCTGAAAGGCAAATAACAAAATAACTTATATAATGGAAGCAGGTAGACCAAAGATAGACAGTAAGTTTTCGGATACTTATGATTTGGCTAGGGGCTTCACCCTGGGTGGCTTCTTGGGGACTAGTTCGGTCTCTGAGTCCGAACTGTCCGGAAGGGCCAACTTCCCTCTCTTGGGCGCCTCCTCCTCCGGGTCTTCGGAGGCCACCCTCTTCTTCTTCCTCCCCTTACGGAGGGAGTCGCTCTCCACCTCCTCCTCCTCTTCTTCCTCATCTCCTTCATGGGAAGAGAGGGCTTCGGTCTCTCTAGACACTATTTCTGAAGGACCTTTATGGCGGGGGCCGCCCTTGGCCTCCTTGCCTTTCTTCTTCTTGATCTTCCTCTCCGGCGCTTGATAGGGCACCGGGACCAGCATCTCCATTAGCTGGGGTATGGCTGGATCCT
Organism: Thinopyrum elongatum; assembly: GCA_011799875.1. Taxonomy (NCBI): domain Eukaryota; kingdom Viridiplantae; phylum Streptophyta; class Magnoliopsida; order Poales; family Poaceae; genus Thinopyrum; species Thinopyrum elongatum. The sequence continues at coordinate 206,180,953 of CM022297.1, read as the reverse complement.
CAGGCAGCGGTGCCGAACAGTTGATCCGCTCCGCCTTTGCCATCCAGACCTGTAAAGAAAGTGGGCGATATAATTTCTATCATATCTGAAATATTGATCGGATAGGCTATGCTTACCGCCGTGGCTGGGTTCTCGATGTCGAGCCCGATGTCTTCATTCTTCTTCGGTCACTTTTTTTGAGCCTTGAAGAGCTGCTTCCATATATCTTCATGCGTGGTGCCGAAGAAGCACTTCAGGGTCCGTGGCTTCTCCGGATCGAACTCCCACATGGGGGAGGCCCGGAGCTAGCAAGGAAGGATGCGGCGGAAAAGCATCACTTGAATCACGTTTGTGAGACCAGTGTTCTCACCCAACATGTCAAAGATGCATTTTTGGAGCACCTTCACCTCCGGTTTGGACCCCCAATCAAGACCCTTGGCGGTCCATGAGGTGAGTCTCGTGGTGGTCCGGATCTGAAGTCTGGCGTGGCCGCCCAGTTGGCGTCGCGGGGTTCGGTGATGTAGAACCACTCCTGCTGCCACACCTTGACCGTCTCCACAAATGCCCCTTTGGGCCAAACGGCGTTGGGGAGCTTGCTCACATAGCGCCATCGCAGTCCGCATGCTGTCCGTCGACCACCTTCGGCTTCAGATTGAAGACCTTGATCCATAGGCCGAAGTGTGGGGGGATGCGGAGAAGAGCCTCACACACGACGATAAACACCGATATGTGAAGGAAGGAATTTGGGGCTAGATCATGGAAATCTAGCCCGTAGTAGAACATAAGACCCCGGACGAAGGGGTGGAGGGGAAACCCTAGCCCTCGGAGGAAATGGGGGATGAAGACGACCCTCTCACCGGGCTCCGGAGTAGGAATGACCTGATCTTTGTCAGGGATCCTATGCGCGATATCCGCGGATAAATAGCCCGCGCTCCGGAGCTCCTTGACGTCCTTTTCAGTGACGGTGGAGGCCTCCCACTTGCCCTTGGAGCCGGACCCGGCCATTGCTGGGGTGGGTGGCAGCGGTGGAGGAGATTGGAGCTATGGGCGCTGGAGCTTGGAGATTGGGAGACAGAAGCTCGAGGAAGGCGTGGGGAAAAAGGAGGGATCTTTATCCTCTTATAGACGGTAAAAATACCAAACATCCCCTTCTCAAGCCATAAACCTCGCCTGTTCCCAACGAAATCGTGCGTAAGGTGCAGTTGGATTAACCAAACCATATTGATGAGAATCCCGTAATGGGCGGGCATGATCTCTGTTTTGACAAGACGTGCCAATGAAGGCTAGACCTCAAAACGCGAAACAGGAGGCATGAAAATGGTCGAAATGTTAAAGAGTCAAGTGTGACGCTTCGCCGAAAAAGTTGTCAGTAAAAGACACTATTCCTATTTTGACATCTTGCCTTCGTGGCTAAGGGTTGTATTGATTATGTAGAGCCGGATACAGTTTCTTTATGCATGGAGCTAACTTAAAATTTTCAGGGGAAGGAACCTGCCTTGCAATGCCGAAGATAATCCGCGTGCCGAACTCATCGTCATCGAAGACTGGTTCAGGGGCTACTGAGGGAGTCCTGGATTAGGGGGTCCTCGGGTGTCCGGTCTATTTGATATGGGCCGGACTGATGGGCCGTGAAGATAAAGCAGAAGACCATCCCCCGTGTCTAGGTAGGACTCCTATATGTGTGGACGGCAAGTTTGGTGTTCGGATGTATGATTTCCTTCTTCTGTAAACCGACTCTGTACAACCCTAGGCCCCTCCGGTGTGTATATAAACTGGAGGGTTTAGTCCGTAGAGGCAATCAGAATAATCATAGGCTAGACAGCTAGGGTTTAGCCATTACGATCTCGAGGTAGATCAACTCTTGTAACCCCTATACTCATCGAATACAATCAAGCAGGACGTAGGATTTTACCTCCATTAAGAGGGCCCGAACCTGGGTAAACATCGTGTTCCCATTGTCCATTGTTACAATCGATCCTCAGACACACAGCTTGGGACCCCCTACCCGAGATCTGCTGGTTTTGACACCGACAGCAACCTCCTTACTGGGGGCCTTGGCCTTGGCCTTCTTGCCGGTACTAGGTGTGATGGATCCTTCGACGGCCATCACAACTTTCTCCTTGTGCTTCTTATTGCGTTTCTTGTTATTCTTCTTCTGACTGGTGGCCTCGTCGTCATCGTCTGAATCGATGTCGACACCATCCTCTTCACCGGGAAGTCGCCTTCCCTCCTCTATGCACTTATTCACAAGAGTGTATAACTCATTCACAGTCTTGGGCAGCCGCACGTTCATTTTGGAACGTATCCTGCGGTTGCGCATGTTGGACTGGAATGCGGCTATCACAGCTGCCGGGTGGATATCTTGGATGTTCCTGTGCACTCGATTGAACCTTTGCATGTACTTCCGTAGACTTTCTTCTTCCTTCTGTGGTAGGAGCTGCAGATCACTGGGCCATCCTGGTTCTTGATGGCCGCCCGTAAAGGCGCCAAAAAACTCATGGCACAGGTCAGCCCAAGTTGAGATGGAGTTCTCTGGCAGGTGCATTAGCCAAGACCTCACATTTGGCTTGAGTGCCAAAGGGAACTAGTTGGCGAACATCTTCTCATCTCTTCCCCCGGCATTCTAAACAGCGATGGTGTAGATGCTCAGGAACTCTGCTGGGTTCAATCTCCCATCGTACTTCTCTGGTATCTCCGGCTTGAATGTGCGGGAAGATGGCCAACGGACTTGCCGTAGTTCACGAGTGAAGGCGGGGCACCCAACCTCGAAAGGTAGGTACCCACTCTCACCGGGTGCAGGCTCGTCGACGTCAGGGCCATTGCGCCTATCAGACTGGCGGTGGGTGTCGCGGCGCCGCTCGATGGTGACGCGCGCGCCTTCCCCCCGCCTGTCTTCCTAGGCCTGCCGCTGGTCTCGATGTGCTCGAGGGCCGAATGAAGCCATCGAGACATCGTCGGGTTCTTGATCGCGTGGCTCTGGCCGTGGCCCCTGCACAGGCTGCCGCGGAGGGGACTGCACTGTGGGGGTGGCCCCTTCAGCACGGCCATCAGCGCGGGCCATTGTCGTCGCCTGGGGAGGTCGTGGCGGGCCAGCTCGCTGTGATCCTCCCGCCACGGCAAGACCAATCAGGCTCTGAATGGTGGATCTCCACTCATCCATCTGATCGGTTGCCGGCGGAACTCTCAACAGCAGCTGGGCCCGCGCCATAGCCTCTGAAGCGGTGCTTGGCATGGATGACGACGTAGACCGTAGCATCACCTGGCTCCTCATGGTGCCGGTAGTAGCTGCGCCGTGTTCTCGTCGTCGTGAGCCCGTCGCCAGGGTGGCGTGGTGACGAGGTGGAGGCGCTTGAGGGCCAGCGGCTCCATTTGGCACATCGGCTAGCGCAGCTCGTTCTGGGAGTGGCGCATGCCCTGAGGCCGCGCCCGCGGCGGGTGCGGCCGGAGAGTTGCGATTCGCCCCAGAGCGACCGCCACCGATGCGGTTGTGCCCTTCAGCTGGGCGGAGAGGTGCAGATGGAATGATTTCTCTACTCGTACCTCGTGGAGCATGGCCGCTGGGATGCTGTCAGTGTTGTCCTTCCGCGGTGCCTTCTACCCTCGTTTCAGCCATAGGGGAGGTAGGGACGACGCCGCCTGCTCCGGCCACGTCCCCCGCAACGTCCATGTCTCCGTGCGTCCCCATAGCCCCCGCGGCGTCAGCGGCCGCGTGCGACGGGGCCTTCGAAGTGGACGGATGGGCTGCAGCACCGGGCTTCTTCTTGGGTGCCATGGATGATGGAGCAGGTGATGAAGATGATGTGCTGCGTGCGCTTCTCGGGTTCGTGCAAGCGCAACCCCCTACCTGGTGTGCCAAAGATGTCGTGGGAAACCATGGCCACCTATGGGGCCATCAGCCCCTTGCGGTTCGGCAGGGGGATGAGCACATTGCACAAAGAGCGGAGAATCATAGCGCAGCACGGCAGAGATCACACGGGCAGTTTTACCCAGGTTCGGGCCGCCGCGAGGCGTAAACCCTACTCTAGCTTTGGTGGATTGTGGTGGAAACGTAGCGCTCTTTCCCGGCAGGGTTGCCTCGGGGCGAGGGTAGCTACGCGCGTACGAGTGTACCAGGGTCCGAATCCTTTCTATGGTTGCCATGGCCCTCCTTTTATAGATCAAGGGGTCACCACAGTGGTAAATCAGTCATTGTGTACAGATTAGATAGCGAACAGTGCTATCATACCTAACTCTGTAGTCAGAGCAGGGCGCATTAAATGCACTGCTTAGTGTCACATTGTGGCGTGCCCGACAAGGGCCACCTCCTCGTATGTCTGCTTGCCACGTCGCTGGACGGGTGTCATTTGGAGGTGATTTCCATAGGAAGTGGCTACCACATGTCGAATAACAGCCACTTAGTCACTTGGGGACTTGACACCGCACCGATCGATGACTTGCGTCGCTGTGAGGTGGAGCGGTGGAGCCTTGGCGGGGTCGTTTGCCCTCGTAGCGCCCGGCAGGCCTGCCGGTACGGTCTTGAGGCTCGACTTCGGGGCCACCTCGTCCTCGGCAGGCTTGCCTGCCTGGCAAGAGAGGTTTTCTCCTTAGTGGTGTCTTGCTCATTTAGCTTGTCTTGTTCCGGACTTGGACGTTGTGAGCTTGCCTCCAAGCCTATGTACAGTCTGGGTAACATACCTGGGGTTTGTTGCACCGACAGCGTTGAGCATGAACATTATATCTGGATCTTGTTTATTGCGAGACGATTATTCATTTAAATCAGAGAATAATGGTTGTTCTATTTACATGAGTAAAATATTTTATGGTCATGCACCCTTGATGAATAGTCTATTCTTGTTGAATCTCGATCGTAGTGATACACATATTCATAATATTGATGCCAAAAGATGCAAAGTTGATAATGATAGTGCAACATACTTGTGGCACTGCCGTTTAGGTCATATTGGTGTAAAGTGCATGAAGAAACTCCATACGGATGGACTTTTGGAACCACTTGATTATGAATCATTTGATACTTGCGAACCATGCCTCATGGGCAAGATGACTAAAACTCCGTTCTCTGAAACAATGGATCGAGCTAATGACTTATTGGAAATAATACATACCGATGTATGCGGTTCAATGAGTGTTGAAGCACGCGGCGGGTATCATTATTTTCTGACCTTCATAGTTGATTTGAGTAGGTATGGGTATATCTACTTGATGAAACACAAGTCTGAAACATTTGAAAAGTTCAAAGAATTTCAGAGTGAAGTGGAGAATCATCGTAACATGAAAATAGAGTTTCTACGATTTGACCGCGGAGGTGAATATTTGAGTTATGAGTTTGGCTTTCATTTAAAATAATGTGGAATTGTTTCACAACTCACGCCACCTGGAACACCACAGCATAATGGTGTGTCCGAACGTCGTAACCGTACTTTATTGGATATGGTGCGTTCTATGATGTTTCTTACCGATTTACCACTATCGTTTTGGGGTTATGCATTAGAGACAGCCGCATTCACGTTAAATAGGGCACCATCTAAATCCATTGAGATGACACCGTATGAACTGTGGTTTGGCAAGAAACCTAAGCTGTCATTTCTTAAAGTTTGGGGATGTGACGCTTATGTCAAAAGGCTTCAGCCTGATAAGCTCAAACCCAAATCAGAGAAGTGCGTCTTCATAGGATACCCTAAGGAAACAATTGGGTACACCTTCTATCACAGATCCGAAGGCAAGATCTTTATTGCTAAGAATAGATCCTTTATAGAGAAGGAGTTTCTCTCGAAAGAAGTGAGTGGGAGGAAAGTAGAACTTGATGAGGTAATTGTACCTTCTCTCGAATTGGAAGGTAGCACATCAGAGAAATCCGTTCCCGTGATGCATACACCAACTAGAGAGGAAGCAAATGATAATGATCATGAAACTTCAGATCAAGATACTACTGAACCTCGTAGGTCGACTAGAGCACGATCCGCACCAGAGTGGTACGGTAATCCTTTCCTGGAAGTCATGTTACTAGACCTAGGCGAACCTACGAACTATGAAGAAGCTATGATGAGCCCAGATTCCAACAGATGGCTTCAGGCCATGAAATCTAAGATAGGATCCATGTATCAAAACAAAGTATGGACTTTGGTGGACTTGCCCGAAGATCAGCAAGCCATAGAAAATAAATGGATCTTCAAGAAGAAGACTGACGCTGATGGTAATGTAACTGTCTACAACGCTTTACTTGTCGCGAAATGTTTTCAAAATGTTCAAGGAGTTGACTATGATGAGACTTTCTCACCCGTAGCGATGCTTAAGTCTGTCCGAATCATGTTGGCAATTGCCGCATTTTATGATTATGAAATCTGACAAATGGACGTCAAAACTGCATTCCTTAATGGATTTCTTAAAGAAGAGTTGTATATGATGCAACCAGAAGGTTTTTTCGATCCTAAAGGTGCTAACAAAGTGTGAAAGCTCTGGTGATCCATCTATGGACTGGTGCAAGCATCTCGGACTTGGAGTATACACTTTGATGAGGTGATCAAAGCATATGGTTTTATACAGACTTACGGTGAAGCCTGTATTTACAAGAAAGTGAGTGGGAGCTCTGTAGCATTTCTGATATTATATGTGGATGACATATTGTTGATTGGAAATGATATAGAATTTTTGAATAGCATAAAAGGATACTTGAATAAGAATTTTTCAATGAAATACCTCGGTGAAGCTGCTTATATATTGGGCATCAAGATCTATAGCGATAGATCGAGACGCTTAATAGGACTTTCACAAAGCACATACCTTGACAAAGTTTTGAAGAAGTTCAAAATGAATCAGTCAAAGAAAGGGTTCTTGCCTGTGTTACAAGGTGTGAAGTTGAGTCAGACTCAAAGCCTGACCACTACTGAAGATAGAGAGAAAATGAAAGTCATTACCTATGCCTCAGCCATAGGTTCTATCATGTATGCTATGCTGTGACCCAGACCTGATGTGTGCCTTGCCATAAGTTTGGCAGGGAGGTACCAAAGTAATCTAGGAGTGGATCACTGGACAGCGGTCAAGAACATCCCTTCAGTACCTGAAAAGGACCAAGGATATGTTTCTCGATAGAAGAGCTCGTCGTAAATGGTTACGTCGATGCTAGTTTCGACACTGATCCAGATGACTCTAAGTCACAAACCAGATACATATTTATATTGAATGGTGGAGCTGTCAGTTGGTGCAGTTCCAAACAGAGCGTCATGGCGGGATCTACGTGTGAAGCGGAGTACATAGCTGCTTCAAAAGTAGCACATGAAGGACTCTGGATGAAGGAGTTCATATCCGATCTGGGTGTAATACCCAGTGCATCGGGTCCAATGAAAATCTTTTGTGACAACACTGGAGCCATTGCCTTGGCAAAGGAATCCAGGTTTCACAAGATAACCAAACACATCAAGAGACGCTTCGACTCCATTCATGAAAAGGTCAAGGATGGAGACATAGAGATTTGCAAAATACATACGGATCTGAATGGGGCAGACCCATTGACTAAGCCTCTTCCGCAAGAAAAACATGATCAGCACCAAGACTCCATGGGTGTTAGATTCATTACAATGTAATCTAGATTATTGACTCTAGTGCAAGTGGGTGACTGAAGGAAATATGCCCTAGAGGCAATAATAAAGTTGTTATTTTATATTTCCTTATTCATGATAAAAGTTTATTATTCACGCTAGAATTGTATTGATTGGAAACTTAAATACATGTGTGAATACATAAACAAATACCGTGTCCCTAGTAAGCCTCTACTAGACTAGCTCGTTGATCAAAGATGGTTAAGGTTTCCTAACCATAGACATGTGTTATCATTTGATAACGGGATCACATCATTAGGAGAATGATGTGATGGACAAGACCCATCCGTTAGCTTAGCATATTGATCGTTTAGTTTATTGCTACTGCTTTCTTCATGTCAAATACATATTCCTTCGACTATGAGATTATGCAACTTCCGAATACTGGAGGAATACCTTGTGTGCTATCAAAGTCACACCGTAACTGGGTGATCATAAAGATGCTCTACAGGTATCTCCGAAGGTGTTTGTTGAGTTGGCATAGATCGAGATTAGGATTTGTCACTCAGAGTATCGGAGAGGTATCTCTGGGCCCTCTCGGTAATACACATCATAAGCTTGCAAGAAAATGACCAAGGAGTTAGTTACGAGATGATGTATTATGGAACAAGTAAAGAGACTTGCCAGTAACGAGATTGAACTAGGTATGAAGATACCAACGATCGAATCTTGGGCAAGTAACATACCGACAGACAAAGGGAATTACGTATGTTGCCATAACGGTTCAACCGATAAAGATCTTCGTAGAATATGTAGGAACCAATATGGGCATCCAGGTTCTGCTATTGGTTATTGACCGGAGAGGTGTCTCGGTCATGTCTACATTGTTCTCGAACCCGTAGGGTCCGCACGCGTAACATTCGTTGACGATATAGTGTTATATGAGTTATATGATTTGGTGACCAAATGTTGTTTGGAGTCTCGGATGAGATCACGGACATGACGAGGAGTCTCAAAATGGTTGAGAGGTAAATATTGATATATAGGACAATGGTATTTAGACACCAGAATAGTTTCGGAGTGCACCAGGTAGTCATCGGGTCACCGGAAGGGATTCCAGACACCCCCGGTAAGTGTATGGGCTTAATGGGCCAACGGAGGGGACAGACCAGCCCACTAGGGGGCTGGTGCGCCCCTCTACATGGCCAGCCAGCCCTAGGGGATGGAAAGGGGAGGGGTGGCCCCTCCTGCCTTTCCCTCTTGAGGAGAGAAGGGAAAGGAGGGGGCGCCACCTCCTCCTTCCTTCCTCCCGCACTCAAATAAGGAAAGGGGGGCGCCACATGGGAGAGACCCCAAGTAGGATTCGGCCTACTTGGGGTGCCCCCTTGGCTACTCCTCCCACCCCCACCTATATATATGTGGGAGGGGGGCGCCACACATAACCACGACAATTGCTTAGCCGTGTGCGGCACCCCCCTCCACCGTTTACACCCTTGGTCATATTTTCGTAGTGCTTAGGCGAAGCCCTGCGGAGATAACTTCACCATCACCGTTACCACGCCATCGGGCTGCCGGAACTCATCCACTACTTCGACGTCTTGCTGGATCAAGAAGGCAAGGACGTCACCGAGCTGAACGTGTGTTGAACGCGGAGGTGTCGTACGTTGGGTACTCCATCGGTTGGAGCGCGAAGAAGTTCGACTACATCAACCGCGTTAACAAACGCTTCCCTTATGGTCTACAAGGGTACATAGACACACTCTCCCCTCTCGTTGCTATGCATCTCCTTGATAAATCTTGCGTCTGCGTAGAAATTTTTTTGTTTTCCATGCAACGTTTCCCAACACTTGGCCCAGCAAGCGTTGTCGGCGTTGGTGTGTCCACTGGTTGGTTTCTTCGTTCGATGCGCCGGGTGGTCGACCATCTCAAAGTTGACCTGGCAAACAAGAAGGTGGCCCTGGCCCGGAGCTGGCAAGCCCTTGGCAGGTTGTGGCAAGTTATCCTAGCCCAATCCTCTCGCGCCGAGCAGGAGAACAAGGAGACCCGGGAGCAGGTGTCTCAAGCCTTGTTAGAAGCCAAGGCGATTCTGGATCACATTGCTGATGAAGCCCGTGAGAAGGTGGCCACCAAGTTGGCGTGGGAGCACCAAGCGCAGGAGCCGAAGAACATGAAGGTCTTGAATGAGTCCCTACGAAAGCAGAGTAATGATGTCCGTGTGGAATGTAAGCGACAGTTGGACCTCCAGGCATTGCACTTCTCGGAGGAGAGACAGTCCCTCGCCGCCAAGTGTGAATCGCTAGAAGAGGAGCTTAAGGCGGTTAGGGGCTATCTTGAAGAGGCCAAGTCCCTTGCTGCTGAGAGCAAAAGGGCATAGTCTGCGGCTGAGGAGAGACGCGGGAAGCTTCAGGACGAGCTGCCACATCTTGAAAAGTTGAACACCCAGTAGGTGGAGTCCAACTCTCAGCGTCAAGAGGAGATACTCCGGCTCTGAGGGTTGCAGAAAGCGCGGTGTGGGCTCTTCAAGGAGGCCTACAACTGCATTGTCGGAGCCGTCGGGTCATGGGGTATGACCCTCAGGGCCGTTGCCAACTTCCAGGATGATGACGTGGGTAGCTACGCTGTTTTCTTCGAGAGCTTCGCCAGCATGCTGGCCAAAGTGGCGAAGGACTTCGAGAAGACCATCGAGGATGAGTGCCAGGAGCTGGGAACGAAGATCAGTGAGTGCGTTCTTGAAAACCTCCATCTTGCCAACGCTGAATTTTCACTTGCCAACATGTTGTAGCCACTGGGGGAATCTTCACGGGCGCAGGCTTCCTGGGCCGTCGTGGCAGGCTTCACGGAGGAGCTTGTAGGCTTGTATGTTCATGACGAGGAGGAGGAGGCCTCGGAAAATCCCACGTCTGTCGATGGACTTTACAATAATGATGCAGACCCATAGGCCATCGCTTTATAGCCCTCGGGCCTTATCCTTGTAATATATACTTTTTGGTACTCCTCTTTGACATGCATGTGATGCCCACCTTTTGAATCTTCACGTGAGCATTTTTCCTTGTGTGTTTGGTTCGCCTGTCGTACTTGCGAGTTCGTGTTGCCCAGAAGCGATCATTTGGTCTTGCACCACGAGACTCCTCGTCCTTGGATCTATGGACATCCGTGTAGCCCCCGGGCCTAGGCCTTTGAGTGACAAAAGCAGAGTCGTCGGAGGGTGTAGGGCCAATAGACCACAGAGGCTAGACACATGGTGCCTTCTGCCCCTTGTTGGGAAAACACAACCCTGTAGTCTAGTCTTGTCACCGCACGGTCATGTCGGTTTTACGACCATAAAAAGATGTTGCAAAAACTGAACGACTCCTTGGTTCTCCTGCCATGACGCTTGGGGAAGTGGGCAGGTGGGAAGCCACGTAGTAACTCCTGGACCGTGGTCGTTCGCCTCTTGCTGCTTATAAAAGATGCCGGGAGGGGAGCTTTCACGCCATAGCCCCTCATTCTCCTCCATCTTCTTCCTCTGTGTCTCTTGTCCTTCGACCAGCCCAAAGCTTGAAGGCCATGTCCTCCGCTCGCCTTCTTGCTCGCAAGGTGGAAAGGCTAAACCGTGAGCTAGCCACTAAGGAGGGCGAACTGATGACGAAGGACGAGACGTTGGCGGAGAAGGACATTTTTCTAGACGACATGCGTACCCACGCCCTGGACATGCTAGCTCAGCATGAGAAGGAGAATGGGGAGCTTCGCGCATGGCTCCACAAGACCATGGACAAGCTTCAGGAGGTGAGGGACAACCTCACCCAGGAGACGCTCTGGATGGCCTGCCTGGCAGCGCGGGAGAACCGCCAGCGGGAAGAGATCCAGGAGCGCCTCGGCGGCACGCTGACTGAGATCGGCAAGCATCACCAGGCTATGCGCGATATCTACCACCTCGTGAGCGGGCTAATGCCCGCCCTTGGACTCAATATGTACCACCATGATGTTAGTTTCAACAAGCATCGGGTGGCGGATCTCGTCGGCTTCTTCAGTCATCTGGCCGATGAGCTCACCCATCTCTGTGAGAAGGTGCGTGGGAATATGGAGGAAGAGAAGGCCGAGGCCGCCGTGGCAGTGGCCTCACGCATTCTGTCCTTGCTTCATCACCAAGACCCCCTCTTCCTCGTGGACGCCATCATGGAGGACCTGGCGCGGTCGCTGAGGGCCATGTCGAGCCATGTGTTCTTAGTGGTACAGAAGGAGAAGAGCGGGGACTAAGGCGGCCTCTGAGCTTAGCTGGAGCAAACCCTGCATCTTTGGTTGGGACGCGACTTCTGGAGGGCAGAGCTTCTGTTGGTCCCAGAAGCAAGTTCTGTAGTAAAGCTGCATAGTAGTATGATAGATTTTTTTAAGTACGCTTGTCTTAGTTTGTAAGGATTTGAAGGATTTTTTGCTGGAATCATGTATATCTTTTACTAAGTGTGTGTGTGCGTTGTTCTTCCGGAAACCTGTAGTGTAATCAGCATGATCCCACGTAACCAGAGTAACTGCCACCGATGACAAGAACAATGCAACACAGATACGTTGGAGCGGGTCCAGAACGCGGCGTGTATGTTTTCTTCTCAAAACGGCAGAGTGTTCGCATGGTGAAATTTCCCCAGAAGCCCCCGTTTCACGGTCGGGACTGATTACACATTGAAGGAATACAGGAAAGAAACAACTTAAGCGCGAGAGCTCTGGGGTGCTTGTGCCCCTTTTTCCCGACTCGGTGACTACACACGGGGCTTACAAGTGCGGGGAAAGGGAACAAGGCTACATCGGCACATAGCTAGGGCATGCCATGACGCTCCATTTGACGGGGGAGAACCGGAGTACATGGCCGGTAGAGTACTTAGCTTTTTAGAAACAAAACAATGAGTTCTGATCTGGACTAGACGTGGGTAACTGGATACCCCACAACTGGCAATCTCCTGGCAGCGCGTCGTTCAGTGAAGCAGCATGCTGCCACGTTCCAAGAGATCCGGCGTAGCCCCCGGCCTATGAGACAGAGAAGTCCGCCTCGATGGAGATGTTGTGGGATGCGTCCCCGCCAAAGGTGATCTCGAAGGCAAACGAAGTCTTCTCTGGCTCCTTGCGAGGAGCCGCCAGGGCTACTCCTGCAGGGGAGGCTAGTGCGGCAACCGAGCCAGCCCAAGCAGGAGCGATCGAGGCAGCGGGTTCCTCTCGTGAGGCCGACTGGGCCTGCTCAATCCCATTTATGGGAATGACCACTCCTGGGAGAACTAGCTCAGTACGGTGGAAGCGGTGGGACCCAGGGAGGATGCCGGCCTCTAGGGACCGAACACACTACCATGCGATGCGGTAGAGACTCACCACAGTCGTCACTGCCTGTGCCGCGAGCTCCGCGTGCACCCCAAGGCTGCAGACGTTCTCAAAGAACGCCGCAATGATGACAGCCTCTTGAATGCCTCGGGTGTGTCTGTGAAGCCGGCGAAAGTGAGCGATGTAGCTCCTGAGCTGCTCTCCGACCTTCTGCCGGAGGTGTAGGAGAGAAGTCTGTGTGGGCCTCAATGGCCCGTTGTTCCTTGGGCACAGGACTCCCCCCACAGCACCCCTACGACCGCGCGCCGCCCAGGCAGGCAGCATGTTGCCGTGGCATGGCGGAAAGGGACCCTGCCTAGGTCGATGCACCTAGGCGTGCGCCACCAGACAAGGGATCCTGCCTCGCACCATCTTCAGCGAAACACCTGCCGATCCAAATGCTCGAAGGTACGAGGGAAGTACACCTAGATCACTCGAAATGCCTCAGGCCCCTACCTGGCGCGTCAAATGTCGTTTTCTGAGAATCTACATATGAGTTGTGAGCAACAACCCTTTGATAGTTCAGCCAGGGACTAAACATGTCCAGCAATCCCAAGTCGTGGATGAATGTGGTGGATGAACTACAGATGAACACAAGGAACTACCCAGGTTCGGGCCACCTTCTTGGTGTAATACCCTACTCCTGCTTTGTTTTGTATTGCAATGATATCGAGCTACAATATGTTTGTTAGAAGATGAGAATATCGGCTTGTGATGCTTCTAGGGCCAAAAAGCTCAACCTCCTGTGAGGCTCGGGTCTCCCCTATTTATAGCATCGAGTGAGGCTTTGCCGGAGGTCCTGATTGGTTGAATATACATTGGAGTAGACTTGCATAGCCTATACCATGGGGGCGTGGTCGCCCATCGCATGCTTGTACGAGTGATGATGACATCCTTTCGGGGCGGTGTGTTACCCCCTGAACACTTACCTACCTCCATCAGTATTCATCGGGCGGTGGTGAAGTACCACCACTGTAGCAGCCAAGGTAGTAGGTGAATCTTACTATAGCCGTCGTGCATAGCTTGAGCCACATGGGTCCTTCCAAAGACTTCACACGTGATGACTAGTCATCCGGCATCAGTCTCCTTCCTCACGCCAGCAGCAGTGTTCCCTGGTACAAGCCCATGTGTGCCTTCCAGAGTCATGATCCATCCCTCCTGATGGGTCAGTGGCTTGTCAACATGCCCTCCTGGAAGGGCACCGTGAAGAGCCTCCCAGAGGCAGTTTGTACTTGTCGCTTGTAGTGTCTCCTGACAACCCAGGCCATAGCCCGGTGAGTTCATCAGGGTCTTTGTACGCATCCCGTAGATGGAGAAATATCTTTCCCTTCACTGTCATGGCTCTTCTTACTGGGTTAGTAATAACCCAATTTTACTGATGCCAACACGCGCTCGTATGGAACGTTGTCTTTCGTGTTGTCTTCGCACAGACACTTCTTGTTGAATTCTCCCTCCTCCATTTTCCTTCCTTCCATTTCCACACGTGATTTCTTCCCTTTTTAGCCCATTTCCCGTGGGAACACATCAAAGAGAGGATTTTTGAAATTCTTTGCATTCATTAGTCACTAGTGGCAATATCGGAGCGAATATCTCTTTTTAAATGAAATACCTCAGTTTAAACAATGGTGACATGAGTGTAAAAATATCACTCATCAACTCCCCCAAGCTTAAACTTGATCGTCCTCGAGCAACATAGAGAGAAATCTGAACCATAAGGAACTCAGTTGTTCAAACCGAAATAACAAAAAGGTTTTTGTTCACTTACGATCGGTACGCCTAGATAACCCTCTGCTTCTTGACATGAAAACTTAGCATAGCTGTAACGGTGGCATGGTTATAGTGTAAGTGTTAGTGAAGCAAAGATAATCAACACAAAGTTCTTGATCTACTAGATAAAACAACTTTGCAACACTCTATTCTATTTATTCTAGACAACACTTGCTTGCCGGCAATGCATGGAAGAGTTTTCTTTAGATAGAGCCATAAAAACATAAGTTAGGGAGTGAAAAGCATGTAGTAAAATATGATGCTCTAGTGCTCATAAGCACTGATTGCTTGAATCTACGTTGGTATTTCCCCGAAGAGGAGAGGATGATACAGCACAGCAAAGGTAAGTATTTCCCTCAGTTATAAAACCAAGGTTATCAATCCAGTAGGAGAACCAAACAACACTATGTAAACAGCACCTGCACACAAATAACAAAAACTTGCAACCCAACACGTAAGAGGGGTTGTCAATCCCTCCTCGTTATTGAGATAGATTAAATTGTATGAGATTTGATAAATAGATCTAACTAAAACACAAAATATAATAAATAAAGGAAAAACGCAGCAAGGTATTTTTGGTTTTATATGATAGGAAAATAGACCCAGGGGCCATAGTTTTCACTAGAGGCTTCTCTCGAGAAAATAGCATACGGTGGGTAAACAAATTGCTGTTGGGTAATTGATAGAAAAGCGAATAATCATGACGATATCCAAGGCAATGATCATGTATATAGGCATCACGTCGAAGATTAGTAGACCAAAACGATTCTGTATCTAGTACTATTACTCCACACATCGACCGCTATCCAACATGCATCTAGTGTATTAAATTCATGGAAAAATGGAGTAATGCAATAAGAACGATGACATGATGTAGACAAGATCTATTCATGTAGGAATAGACCCCATCTTTTTATCCTTAATAGCAATGATACATGCGTGTCATGTCTCTTTCTGTCACTGAGATTGAGCACCGCAAGATCGAACCCATCACAAAGCACCTCTTCCCATGGTAAGAAAAATCAATCTAGTTGGTCAAACCAAACCAAAATTTTAGAGAACAAATACAATGCTATAACAATCATGCATAAAAGAGTTCAGCAAAGACTAATAACATTCACGGATAGAACTGATCATAAACCCACAATTCATCGGATCCCAACAAACACACCGCAAAAAGTCATTACATCAAATAGATCTGCAAGAACATCGAAGAGAACATTGTATTGAAGATCAAAGAGAAGAAGCCATCTAGCTACTAGCTACGGACCCATAGGTCTGTGGTAAACTACTCACGCATCATCGGAGGGGCAACAAGGATGATGAAGAACGCCTCCGTGATCGTTACCCCTTCCGGCAGAGTGCCGGAAAAGGCCTCTAGATTGGATCTCGTGGTTCTGGAACTTGCGGCGGCGGAAACTGTATTCTCTCAACTCCCTAGGGTTTTTGGGATTTTAGAGTATTTATAGAGGTGAAGGTCGGTGGAGAAGCTTCCCGTGGGCTCCACTACCCACCAGGGCGTGCTGGGGGCCTCTAGCGCGCCCTGGTGCCTAGTGGGCCCCATGGGCCTCCTCCCGTGCACTTCTTTGGCTCCCTGGGTGTCTTTTGTCCAGGAAAAAATCTCCAAAAAGTTTCGTGGCATTTGGACTCCGTTTGGTATTGATATTCTGCGAAGTAAAAAACAATTAAAAAACAACAATCGGCACTGGGCACTATGTCAATAGGTTAGTCCCAAAAAATGATATAAAGTTGCTAGTAAATGAGTATAAAACATCCAAGATTGATAATCTAACAGCATGGAACAACCAAAAAGTATAGATACATTGAAGACATATCAGCATCCCCAAGCTTAATTCTTGCTCGTCCTCGAGTAGGTAAATGATAAAAACAGAATTTTTGATGTGGATTGCTGCCTAACATGTTCATCACATATTGTTTTCTTTTGTAGCATGGACATTTGGAGTTTTAGTTGATTCAAAGCAATAGTCTATAATTGACATGAGGACATCAATACTCAAGCATATCAACAAGCAACCATGTCTTTCAAAATATCAACACTAAAGAAAGCTATCCCTAGCCCATTATGCTCAATCATTGATCCATTAATGAAACACACTCAAATATTAACTATGCCCAATGCACAAGTATGATAATAGTGTTCCCTAGTTGGTGCTTTATAAGAGAAGATGGAGACTCAATAAAAATAAAAATTGCATAAAGTAAACAGATAGGCCCTTCGTAGAGGGAAGCAGAGATTTGTAGAGGTGCCAGAGCTCAAAGCTTAAATTGAGAGAAATTGTTTTGAGAGGCATGCTTTTCCTGTCAATGCAAATGACTGAGAATTCCCAATACTTTCCATGCTAGATAAATCATAGGCGGTTCCCAAACATAAAATAAAGTTTATTCCTTTTTCCACCATTCTTTCACAATCCATGGCTAGCCGTATCCATGGGTGCCCTCTATACCAACACTTTCCAAGGAATTTATTATTGACAACATAAATAATAAAAAAATCATTTTAGGACTGGGCATCCCTATTACCTGCCACACTCTCGTGCAATGACAAGTGAATAAACACTAATCTTGAGAATAACATATCTAGCATGGAAAATATTGGCCACCCCCTACCGCTTCATGAGCCATACGGGCACACAAAAAGGAAATTCATTTTGAAAATTAGAGTTGGCACATACAAATTTACTTGGAACGACATAGAAATACCGCATATAGGTAGGTATAGTGGACTCATTTGGCACAACATGGTTTAAGGAGTTTGGATGCACAAGCAGTATTCATGCTTAGTACAAGGAAAGACTAGCAAATAGATTGAGAAGCAACCAACCAAAAAACAAAAACTATCATAAACGAGCATTACACATAACTAACACCAAATAATGCACCACAAGTAGGATATAACTTCATTGCATAACTATTGACTTTCGTGCTTGCATAGGTAATCACAAACCTTAACACCAATATTCTTACTAAAGCATAATTACTCACCAACATGACTCCTATATTACTATCTCCATATCTCCAAACTATTACAAGGAATCAAGTTTATAATGTCCAATGATCTTCATGAAAGTTTTTATTTATATCCCCCTTGGATATCTATCACTTTGGGACTAAATTCATATATTACCATTGCTACTAACAAAGCTCTCAAACAAATTTAAGTGAAGCACAAGAGCATAAATATTTCTTCAAAACAATTTTCATCTCTCAAAATAATATAAGTGAAGCAATGAGAGGATATTTGTTTAAAATTTTGCTAACTCTCAAAATAATCTAAGTGAAGAATGAGAGTATTTCTTCAAAACTAAAACTACCACCGTGCTCAAAAAGATACAAGTGAAGCACTAGAGCAGCTCCATAGCTCAGAAAATTTAAGCGAAGCACATAGAGCAATTCTAACAAATCATAGCATCATTATGGCTCTCTCAAATAGTTGTGTGCAGCAAGGATGATTGTGGCAAACTATAAAGCAAAACAAGCAAAGACTCATATAATACAAGATGCTCCAAGCAAAACTCATGATATGTGACGAATAAAAATATAGCTCCAAGTAAAATTACCAATGGTCATTAGAAAGAAGAGGGGATGCCTTCTGGGGCATCCCCAAGCTTAGTTGCTTGGTTCTCCTTGAATATTACCTTGGGGTGCCATGGGCATCCCCAAGCTTAGGCTTTTCTCACTCCTTATTCCTTCATCCATCGTGATCTCACCCAAAACATGAAAACTCAATTACACAAAACTTAACATAAACCTTCGTGAGATCTGTTAGTATAAGAAAAAATCACTATTTTAAGTGTTGTTGCAACCTATTCATATTTTGTTATTGCATTATACCTACTATATTCTTGTAAGTGCATCTAGTACCACCCCAAGTTGGTTTGGAGTATTGACGACAAACGTGGTTGAGGGGCTAATGTGTTTGTGAGATTCATAGGAGAACACAGGTAGAAGTCCCTCATTGATTTGGTTTACCTATCAGAGATGAACCGTAAAAATGTACGAAGACCTTGAAGACAATGGTGGTTCGTGAAGACATTCATGTCGAAGATAATGACGTGTGAAGACATTCACTTGAAGACAATGAAGTGTGAAGACGTAGTTTCTTTCATAGTTTCATTTTCTTCATTCTTGAGTCATAGGAACCACCGAACTGTTAAGTGGGGTCCAAGTAAACAAAGTCAGAAAACTGACGTGATGCTCAACCCAAATCCTATGTCTTTGAGTGAAGACAATGAGAGCAAATCTTATCCAGAGTTGGATGAGTCAGCTTTGCTTGTAGCCCAAGTCAAGCTGCCGTGTGTGTTTGAAATCCGACTGTTGGACACGTGTCGGTTTCTTAGTGACCCAGGGTCATTTCGGACATATCATGTCGGGTTGCCTCTAGGCTATAAATAGCCCACCCCCCTACACCATAAATTGGTGGCTGCTCAGAGTTAGTGCATGGCTTTTGTCGTTTGAGAGCAACCCACCTCTAAAGCCTTTGAGAGAGAGAATCCTTGCGAGGACAAAACCCAAAACACCCAAAGCGCAAGAGTGTTGGCATCACTGAAGTCTTTCTATCCGCGTGATCTGAAGACTTATTACACTTGAAGACTATGATCTTCCAGTCGGTTAGGCGTCGTGCTCTAAGGATCCAAGAGTCATTGTGGATCGCCGGTGAACGAAGTCTGTGAAGGTTTGGAAGTCTACCTTGAAGACTTACCAGAGTGATTGGGCGAGGACTAAGTGACCTTAGCTCAAGGGGAATAAGGTGAAGACATGGTCTTCTGAGTTCAATCTCAGCCTCCCTAACCAGACGTACAGTTGTCACAGCAACTGGAACTGGTCTACCAAATCCTTGTCTTCGTCAAGCAGCTGGTTCTATCACTTCACCCTTTACTTACAGTTTAGCTTCGTGAAGTCATTGCTTGCTTGCTTTGTTTGACTTCATTGTGTGAAGACATTCTCTCTGTTTGCGTAGTTGGCTTCATATCATCTTCCTATTCCGATCTATTCTACCTAGCTGCTATTTGTCTTCATGTTTTCCTTGTACTGTGTCCTTTACTATGGCATGTCTAGTGTAGTTTATCTTCTGCTGCATACTATGTAGGTGTTATTTGGTTGTCTGTCTTCGAAGACATTGCCTGTCTTGAAGACTTTCATAAAAATCTCCTATTCACCACCCTCTAGTTGATAACTAGAACTTTCAATTCTAACTTTACCATGGCTTATACCCTCCGATACACTCCATAGATTCATCAAAATAAGCACACAATGCAACAAAAACAGAATCGGTCAAAAACAGAACAGTCTGTAGAGAACCGAATTAAGCTCATACTTTTGTAACTCAAAAAATTCTGAAAAAAAAGAAAAACAGAGGCTATTAGTATATAAATATTGTGTAAAAAATTCAGAATTTTTCGTTGCACCAGTGATTTTTAACAATTCTGGTACTGGGCATAAAAGTTTCTGTTTTCCAACAGGATCAAATCAACTATCACCCAAGCCATCCTAAAGGCATTACTTGGCACGAACACTACTTAAAACATAAAAAGCACAATCATAACAGAGGCATAATTGTGTAATTATTGAAAAATAGAAAAGAAACAAAAATTTCAAGGATAAATATTGGGTTGCCTCCCAACAAGCGCTATTGTTTTACGCCCCTAGCTAGGCATAATGCATAGATTTAAGTATTGTCATCTTTAGTTTTTGTTCCATATGTTGCCCTCGTGATTGATTCATATGGTGGATTAATTCTTGTTCTAGGGAAGTGTTCCATACCCTTTCTTAATGAAAATTGAAATTTTATATTCCCTGTCGATGTACTAAGTATTGGGCCACTAGTACCCCGTACTTGTGCACGGGCAGTTGTAGCCATCCTCGCGGCAAGGCTTGCCGGGGAACAGTTCGAGGTCAATTCAAGCCACCAAAGGAATCATCAAGTCAGAGATATGAGGATCAGCAGATAAGAAGAGCTGGAATCCGAAGGCCAGCTTCCCCGGCAAGATCTTGCCGGGGTGGCCTGCGGAGCCCGGCAAGGATTGGCGCCCGGCAAGGCATGGCGTCCGGTAAGGCTTGGCGCCCGACAAGGCTTGGTGCCTGGCAAGCTTCGGCGCCCGGCAAGGTTTTGGTGCTGTGCCACTGCTCTAGCACAGCGACAAACCCGACATTCTGGGTCCTTCCTTGGACGCGTGGCGACGCGCCAATGGAAGAGAGCTTAAGCGGTGCTGATGGGATGGCCCCTTTTTCCATCCCCAAGAAAGTGAGGACACCTAAACGGACACCTCATGGTGCATTAAATGCGTTTGTCCTAATCCGTCAGGGGTTAGGTATGATACCCTATAGCTACTTTACACCTTAATGTATGTACATTTTGCCACTGTGGTGACCCCTTTGAGCGTATAAAAGGAGGCCCAAGGCAACTGCTATAGGGGAGGAGAACTTCTGGCCCATTCTGCATGCGTAGCTGCTCTTTGAATGTACTGTTCATAGCGAGCGCTCCTGAAGGCTGGGCTCAAGAACATTAATAAGAACACAAAGCAGGAGTAGGGTTTTACGCTGATCAGCGGCCCGAACCTGGGTAAAAACTTCCCGCGTCGATCGTTGGTTCTGCTCTTTGCGTATACCTCTCTCCCCGCCGAATCGTAAAGGGGTCTCTCGGGATCCCATAGGTGTCGTACGCCGACATCTTTGGCGCGCCAGGCAGGGGGGTTGAAGGTTGTGTGAACCTGATCTAGTGATCGGCGCCTCAGTTTCTTCATCATCATGCCGCCCAAGAAGAAGAGCGCTGCGACGGCACAACCGTCCACGTCCGTTTTGCCTACGCCTTCGCGTACGGGTGATGGTGTGGATGCAGAAGGAAGAGGATTAGAACCCCCACGGCGTTCTGGTGATCCGAGCCAGGCGAGCGGTATCGTTCGCTGTGGCAGCGGTAACCTACACGCCGCCGGATCTAGAGACGGCGCTGTGTTGCCTACGGGTGGCACAACGAACTCCAGAGATCGGAGGGCGCCTGCTGGAGATCCCGCGCCAGCGCAAGCCTCACGACCTACCCAGGTCGGCACGATGAGCGACGTCATGGCGCTGGTGGTTCAGGGCGTCCCCACGAAAAGATTTCTGTGCATCGATCCCAAGATGCGCGGGACCAGCATGCACA
Source organism: Thinopyrum elongatum (assembly GCA_011799875.1). Classification (NCBI taxonomy): domain Eukaryota; kingdom Viridiplantae; phylum Streptophyta; class Magnoliopsida; order Poales; family Poaceae; genus Thinopyrum; species Thinopyrum elongatum. The sequence goes on along the minus strand of CM022297.1, from coordinate 206,159,200 downwards.
CCGAGCTGCTGACGGAGGTGGCGCGCGGTCGCGTGACCGTGGTGGTGCTCCTTCTAATATGGTTAGGAGTCAGAGCACCTCACGTACCTCGCACCTATCGCCGCCGCCTACGCCAGCGGAAGCCTTGGCACGTGTGCAGCTGCTCCTCGATTTTCCTCCTGCCCCGGAGAAGATGGAGGAGTGGCGAGCTACTATCTAGAGCCTTATCGGCTTCGCCAACAAAGATGGACCGCAAGAGGCAGGGCCCTCGCAGCGGAGGCCCATCGATCCGGCGCAAGCCGATGTGGAGAAAACCGGAGGTGGTGCAACCACAGTGCACTCCCCTCCGCGGCACCAGCGACGGCCGACAACCCAACAGGTCGACCGCCGTGAAGAAGTTTCCACGGCGTCATCCGATCCATGGATGCGCCGCGATCAGCGTCAAGTTCTCCAGGAACGAGGCAAGGAGGACGCTCGAACTACCATCGAGCGGCGACGGGAAGCGCGCTATCACTCTGATAAGCACGCGGGACCGGCTGTTGACGAGCCTGCGCCAGGGGACGTAGGAGACTTGCCTTATGAGGTAGGGACTCCAGCGTTTACCCGTGAGCTGCGGCAAGTCCGGTGGCCCAATTCCCGAACCTTCAAGCCGGAGGTCCCGGAGAAATATGACGGTAAGACCCATCCCTCGGAGTTCCTGAGCATCTACACCATTGCGGTGCAGGCTGCCGGGGGCCGAGATGACAAGATACTTGCCAACTACTTCCTGTTGGTGCTCAAACCCAACGTCAGGTCGTGGTTGATGCATCTGCCGGAGAATTCTATTTCTTCCTGGTCAGATCTGTGCCATCAGTTTGTTGGCGCCTTTGTCGGAGGCCACCAAGCTCCTGGCCAAGAGAGTGATTTGCATATCATCCCTCAGAAGGAGGGCGAGTCCCTGCGCAAGTTTATGCAGAGGTTCAGCCGGGTGCAATACAATATTCCTGACGTTCACCCTGCCGCTGTCATTAGCGCGTTTCACCAGAACATGCGTAACCGCAGAATGCGGGAAGAGCTGGCAATGAACAAAGTCAGGAGTATTGCCGAGCTTTACGCTGTAGCCGATAAATTCGCTCGAGCTGAAGAGGGGAGGAAACTCCCTGGCGAGGCTGTTGGCGCGGCAGGCGAATCCAAAGAAGAAGATGCCGCGGCCCCGTCAAGGAAAGGCCGGCGGCGGAACAGGAATCGCGAAGGCAAGGCCGTACTTGCTGTCGAGGAATCCGACAACCCCGGCGCCGCCAAGAAGGCCAAGGTTGGTGACCCCGGCAAGGATCTTGCCGGGTGCCCTTCCTGTCAGGCCTTGGCGGCTGCCGACAAGTCGGAAAACTCTGGCAAGCAGTATTGCAAGATCCATCGCACCAAGGGCCACGATCTCCAGAACTGCCGGCAAGTTGAACAGCTTGCCGAGAAACAGAGGGCCGAATATGAGAGGCGAGATAAGGAGAAGGCCCAAGATGGTGCTGACGGATCCGGCAAGAAGCACGGTGGCCAAGGGGGGCGCCGCGGCAAGGCCAAGCAACAGAAGGATAGGCCTGCTAGGGGCCGAGATAAAGAAGAAGATGATGATGAGGAAGATGATGAGTCCAGTGAGCAAGAATTCCAGAAAGCTACAAAGGCTATGTGTATGGATGGAGGTGCCTCGCTGCATTCTTCCCACCGTCAACTCAAACAGTGGGTGCGGGAAGTCAATGCAGTAGAGCCATCCCCAGATGCATGTAGGCCCCTGAAGTGGTCCAACACGCCTATCATTTTCGACGCCGAGGATCACCCTGGTCGCACAACTGCGGTCGGGTGTTTGCCATTGTTGGTCTCCCCAACGATTCGCAACCTCAAGGTGACGAAAATGCTAGTTGACGGTGGGGCCGGCCTAAACTTAATCTCACCGGATGTGCTCAAAAAGCTCCAAATTCCCGACGAGGACCTCGAAGAAACGGGTACGTTTCAAGGGGTCAATCCGGGAAGAACCCAGCCCAAGGGTAAGATTATGCTGCCGGTGACATTTGGTAGCGAGCTCAACTTCAGGACCGAGAAGGTGGTGTTTGATGTCGCCAAGATCCCCATGTCATATAATGGGATCCTTGGTCGGCCAGCGCTAGCTAAGTTCATGGCGGCATCACACTACGCGTACAACGTTTTGAAGATGCCTGGGCCGTTGGGCGTCATCACTATCCATTCCGATAAGAAGGATGCGCTCATCTGTGTCGACCAACTTTACCGGGAAGCAGTTGCAGCACCTGCCATCAAGGCACCTACTCCTGCCACTAGAACTCCCGGGGGGAAGAAGAAGACCGGCAAGAACCTTGGCGCGAACTCCGGCAAGCGCACCTCCTCGGAGTGCTGCGTTTCTGTCGATGACGCACCAGAGAGTTCCACCGGCAAGAACAAGAAATCCAAGGCTGCTCCGCCGGAGACCAAGAAGGTGCCCGTCAGGGAGGACGGAACGGGGGGAACTTTCACCATAAGTTCCACCCTAGATGACAAATAGGAAAGCGCGCTCGTTGCTTTCCTGCGGGCGAATGTCGACGTGTTTGCATGGCAACCGTCTGACATCCCCGGTGTTCTCAGGAAGGTAATTGAGCACCACCTTGCTGTCTGTCCTCATGCGCGGCCGGTCAAGCAAAGGGTCAGGAAGCAAGCCTTGGAGCGGTATGAATTCATCGCCGAAGTAATCAGAAAGCTAGAGGTGACGGGATTGGTCAAAGGAGTGCTTCATCCAACCTGGTTGGCCAATCCGGTTGTAGTGCGGAAAGCGAATGGGAAATGGAGGCTTTGTATCGATTATACAGATATCAATAAAGCATGTCCAAAAGATCCCTTTCCCTTGCCGTGCATCGACCAGATTGTGGATTCCACCGCTGGTTGTGATCTCCTGTCCTTCCTTGATGCCTATTCAGGGTATCATCAGATTTTTATGGCAAAAGAAGATGAAGAGAAGACCGCATTTATCACCCCATGTGGTACGTATTGTTTCATACGAATGCCTTCCGGGTTGAAAAGTGCTGGTTCGACATTTGCGAGAGCAATCAAAATTGGTTTTGAGCCTCAACTCCATAGAAATATGGAGGCGTATATGGATGATATAGTGGTCAAAACCAAAGACAAAGCGACACTCATTCAAGACTTAGAAGAAACATTTGTAAATCTGCGCAAGATCAACTTGAAGCTCAATTCTGAGGAGTGCGTGTTCGGTGTTCCTTCCGGCAAGCTCCTCGGATTCTTTGTATCTTGCCGCGGAATCGAAGCGAACCCCGACAAGATCAAAGCTATTGAGCAAATTGAAGCACCGAGACGCGTCAAAGATGTGCGTCGTCGTGCCGGCTATGTTGCTGCTCTAAGCAGGTTTATTTCCAAATCTGCTGAGCGCGCCCTGCCCTTCTTCAAAATTTTGAAGAAGGCAGGTCCAATGAAATGGACTCCGGAGGCGGAGGCTGCGCTGCAAGATTTGAAGAAATACCTTTCCTCTCCGCCGACGCTAGTCGCGCCTAAACCACAAGAGCCGTTGCTGCTGTATCTGGCAGCAACAAATCAAGTGGTTAGTGCTGTGCTAGTGGCGCAGAGAGAGGCTGATGAGGAAGCAACACCAGCGGCAGGACCGCCAGATGACGCGGCAAGATCTTCCCCCGCAAGGGTTGATCCCGGCAAGACAGGATCTGCGCAAACAGAAGAACCAGTGCAGAAGAAGAAGGTGGTGCAGCGCCCAGTTTATTTTGTTAGCTCTCTTTTACAAGGAGCTAGGTCAAGATATTCTGTTGTGCAGAAGCTGCTTTTCGGCCTTCTTATGGCCTCGAGGAAGCTGCGCCATTATTTTCAAGCACATGAAATCACCATCGTCACTCGCTTTCCGTTGCAACAGATTTTGCAAAATCCAGAAGCAACCGGCAGGATCGTGGAGTGGGCATTGGAGTTGTCGAGCTTTGGCCTCAAGTTTGAAAGCACTTCGATGATTCAGAGCAGGGCCTTGGCGGAGTTCATTGCGGAGTGGACCCCAACGCCAGACGAAGAGGCTCAGGAAACAACTCTTCCCGGCAAGGAAATCGATCAGCAATGGGTTATGTACTTTGACGGGGCTTTCTCGCTGCAAGGCGCCGGTGCTGGTGTACTGCTTGTCACACCCACCGGAGAGCACCTCAAGTACGTAGTCCAAATGCATTTTCCCCGGGAGAGTTCGACCAACAACACTGCAGAATACGAGGGTTTGCTTGCCGGTCTCAGGATCGCAGCAGACCTTGGTATCAAAAAGCTCGTCATCAAAGGCGATTCACAACTTGTCGTCAGGCAAGTAAACAAGAGTTATCAAAGTCCATTGATGCAAGCCTACGTGGATGAAGTGAGGAAAATGGAAGAGCGCTTTGACGGTCTGCAAATGGAGCACGTTCCTCGTGCCGAGAACAGTGTTGCTGACGACCTGTCAAAGCGTGCCACCCTCAAGTTGCCTGTGGAACCAGGAACTTTTGTGCTCCAATTGACTCAACCATCCGTGGCGCCATCGATGCAACAAGAAAAGAGAAGAAAGTTGAACTCTGGCCAGTACTTCCCGGCAGAGCTCCCAGGAGCCGCCGGCAAGGAAGTTGCCGGGATCGACATGCCTGCCGGGGAACAACAGGCTCCGGCAGGGCCTCAGGCCCTTGCTGTCGAGACAAACGTTCCCCCGGCGGAGGAGATGCCTTTAGTCCTAGCTGTCGAGCCTCAGGCTCCAGCATGGGCACAGCACATTGTCCATTTCCTTCAGACAAGAGAACTCCCGAAGGAACAGGAAGAAGCAGAAAGAGTAGCCCGTCGGTCTGTTATGTACAAGTTCGTCGATGACGTCCTGTACAGAAAGAGGCCAAACGGTGTGAAATTGAAGTGCATTCCTCGGGAGGATGGACTAGAGCTGTTGGCAGAGATACATGGAAGCATATGTGGCTCTCACATAGGGTCAAGAGCACTTGTCGGGAAAGCATTCCGGCAAGGTTTCTTTTGGCCCACCGCTCTCCAGGATGCAACTGCACTAGTAACCAAGTGTGAAGCGTGCCAGTTTCATTCAAAGAAATCACATCAACCAGCTCAAGCTCTTCAGACAATCCCTCTCTACTGGCCATTTTCAGTCGGGGGGATCGACATACTGGGCCCTTTCCCCCATGCTACCGGGGGCTTTGAGTACTTGTATGTTGCTATCGACAAGTTCACAAAGTGGCCGGAGGTGGAAGCAGTGAGGAAGGTGATAGCACAATCAGCCGTCAAGTTCTTTAAAGGGATAGTTTGCCATTTCGGTGTACCCAACAGGATCATCACCGACAACGGCACGCAGTTCCCAAGTCGCACCTTCATGCAGTACGTCCAAGACTTTGGCGGCAAGATTTGTTTTGCCTCTGTTGCTCACCCAAGAAGCAACGGCCAAGCAGAAAGGGCTAATGCTGAAGTGTTGCGCGGTCTCAGGACCAGGACTTTTGACAGGCTGAAAAAGTGCGGAAGACACTGGATTGATGAGTTGCCGGCGGTTCTTTGGTCAATCAGAACGACACCGAATCGAGCCACTGGCCAGACGCCCTTCGCTCTAGTCTACGGAGCGGAAGCAGTTCTCCCCATGGAACTCACGTACGGATCACCTCGAGTGCTCGCTTATGATGAGCTTGAGCAAGAGCAACTGCGGCAAGATGATGCTGTGCTCCTTGAGGAGAATCGTCTTCAGGCTGCTGTGCGAGCTGCACGCTACCAGCAAGCTTTGCGCCGCTACCATAGCCGCAAAGTTCATGCCCGAAGCCTTGAGGAAGGCGACCTTGTTCTTCGGCGGATTCAGTCCGCCAAGAATTCAAACAAGTTGACGCCAAAGTGGGAAGGCCCTTATCGGGTAGTATGAGTCACCAGGCCCGGCACTGTCCGCCTGGAGATCGAAGATGGCGTTCCAGTGAGCAATTCCTGGAATATCGAACATCTTCGCAAGTTCTACCCATAAGGCGCGGTTGCCGGAGGCTCCCGGCAACCACCCTTTTGTACAAGTCTTGCCGGCAAGGCATGTGATCCTTTGTACAAAGCCAGGCGCAGACCCTGAGCGCAGATGAATAAATTTAAGTGTTGTACATTCCCTTATTGATTCCCATGTTCATATTTATATATGCATGTTTGTCTAAGATGTTGTATAACACCTTCTCCTGGTAAGTTCTAACGGACCGCCAAGGTTTCATATCTTTATTTTCTCTTCTTTCTTTTTCTTAAAAGATAGAAGGATTCCTCGCGTGAACATTTGCCGGGGGGGAAGGGAGATATGAGTACCAGTTGGCGACGTTCGGAATCGACGCTTGCCGGAGGAAGGATAGTGACAGAAAGCTAAGTTCTAAAAACTTAGAGCAAGTTTCTTTTATTACAAAGTTATTTCCTTGGACGATTCCGACTCTTGTATGGAAAATCTGCACGCGAAGGAACACTTGTCGTAATTAGTTGCGCCCTTATTTTGTTTCAAGTCCGCTCAACGATTTAAGTGGCTGCACTGAGAACGCCAAGGAGTCTTGCCGGCCGCTGCGCCTCCAGCAGGCTGCTGAAGTCCTGCACCCAGCGCTCGCGGCAGGTTGCACGCCGGCAAGTTTTTCAGTGAGCGTAGGGTGAACTCCATACATAAAGGAATCAGACAAGGAAAATAGCAAGCATGAACCTAAACATAGGCGAGTTATATTACATTCATGAGTTGCCGCAATTCTAACTTAAGACTTAATTGTCTTTTACATGGAATGATGATGGCAAGAAAAGGGGGAGCACTTAATCCCTGCGCTGGCCTTCAATCCTTTTGATGGAGTCCACCTTCTCAAGAATAGGCATGATGCATTCTTCAAGCGCCTCAACATTTGCGTCCCTTGGCAGATGGCCGAGCGCGTTGGAGAGGTCGATGCCGGGATTGCTGTGCACCACCTTGATAAGCACCTTGCGAAGGACGGCCTGGCAAAGCCGGCGAGTCTCGTTAGCCAATTGGGTCGCCCGGCTAGACTGGAGCACCCTCAAGGCGTTGATGATGCTTTCAAAGAACATCGTCAACCTGGCACTTGGAGATATCCTTTCCTTGGAAGAATACCTGAAGTTCGACAAGCCCATGGTTGACAGTTCTGCAGTAAGCTTCTCCGCGGTGGTGATGAGACGTCCAGTCCAGATCTCCACCCCCTTCTCGTAATCGGTTTGGGCGGCGGCAGCGCTCTTGAGCAGGTTCCTCTCTCCTTGGAGATCCTTGAGTAGAGCCTTCTCACAGGCCCTGCCGGCCTCGAGAGACTTCTGCAACGTGGTCAGCTTCAATTCCAGAACTGCAATATCATCAGCCACAGAGGAGAGCTGCTTGGTTTTGTTGGACAGGGCAACTTGCATCTCCGCCAAGGAGTGGAGGGTTTTTTCCCTATCACCTTTGAGCGTCGAGAGCTCCTTGCCGTGCTCTTCGAGATCTGTTTCCAGTTTCTTCACCTTGTTGCTCAGCTCGTTCTTGGCAGCCTCTGCAGCTTCGGCAGCATCAATGGCCTCCTTGAGCTTGCCGGCGTGACTTGCAGTCAGAGCTTCGAGCGCCTCTTTATGTTTTTGCTCCAGCTCCTGGGTCCGCCGCGCGACAAGCTTCTCGATATCTTCATCTTTGCTGTGAAGCTTGGCGGCGAGCGCCTACTCACGTGCGGTGATATCTTCCTCATGAGCATCAAGAGCAACGCGGCGCCCCGTCAGGAGGGCATCTTCAGCGGCAATCCTTTGAGTAGCTTCATCCTGCGCCTTCTCCATATCAGATTGCTTCTGGAGGATTTCTGTCCACTGCTAGCTCACTTGTTCCCGGCCGGCAACCAACTCTTGGAGGGCCTCGGCGTGCCAGACTTGCATTTGTTCGACGTGCCTTTGAAAATCTGCTTCGGCCGCCTCGACAACTGCCATTCTGGAGTCCGCCTTATCTTTCCGGTCGCGGTGGAGAGCTTGGAGCTTGCGGAAATTCTCGACCATGGCCTGAAGGAGCTGATCCTCTTCAGATTTGCCGCTGCTAGTGCTAGGATCATCAACAACCTCGAGCCCGGCAGCAGCGATGATTTCTTCGTCAAAAACTTCTCCTTCGGCTGGTGCCCCAGTGCTTGCCGTCCCCGACAAGTTGACGAACAGGTTCTCGCCAACCTTGAGGTATTTGCTGGATGAGGGGCCTTCAGATGTTGACGGTTGGTCTTCAGCAACCGCCTCACCAGTGGCAGGGGGCTCCGTGGCCGGTGCAGCGCCTGGCGCTCCTGTGGCAGGAATGCCGTCAGTACGGTCATCAGCCTCCTTGTCGCCCCCTTCAGCAGGTTCCCTGGCGGGTTCCTCTTGTGCAGTCTTGGCGGCCTCCCCGTCAAGAGCACCACCAGCCTCGACAGTGTCATCCTTGGTGGCCTCGCTGGCAGCGATCCTGTCTGCTTCGGCAGCGGCGTCCCTGGTGGTCTCCTCGATGACAACGTCGACATCCATGTGTTCCGTCACAGGGAACTCTAAAGGACGAAGGAGGAGAACAGAATAAGATCGAAATTGAAGTTTGAAGCAACTAAAGATAGAGAGATAAGAGAAAGGGTAACAAGCACTTTGAGGCAATCAGTTACCTGCGTCGAGCTGTTGGGAGGTGGCCTCGGCCCTCCCGGCAACTTCGGTTGCCTGGGGTGGGTTGCCGGAGTCCGTGCTTGCCGGCTCCTCCTCAATTAAGATGGGCTTGTCGGTAGGAACTCTTGCCGGGGACGTGCTTGTGGGCGGCGTGGTCGATGAAGGTGGCACGACGGGGATGTCTTCCGGCAACTCTCCTTGTTGCCATTCATCTCCTGTGAGCCAAAGGATATCAACGACAAGAATGGAAGCCTCAGCACCCGCCAGCGGAAAAAGAACAGTGAACTTACGCTAGGGGCTGTGCTGGGGGCTGCGTTGTGGACTGAGCTCCGGGCTGATGACAATGGTTTCTAGCACGCTCGTGGAGCCTGCCGGGGGCTCGTCGCCCGTGGAAGTCTTTGTCCTCTTCGCCATCCTCTCCAGCAAGGTTTCTGCATCACTGCAGAGACAATACGAGCAAGTCAGTAAGATCGATCCAAGATTGGAATATAAAGGCTGTGGCAAAGTACTCACTCTTCTTCTTCTCGCTTCGGACTAAAGCCGGAGATGTCGAAATCGGCCTTCGCTGCGATATCTGAGTGGGGAGGCGGAGGAGGGGTCCTAGGCCGCTTGGCTGTGGCAGGCGCCGGGGCAGCTTCCGGTACGGTAGTGCGAGACACCCCTGCCGCCCCAGCAGTGGCCGCTGGTGTGGGTCTCGCGCGCCGCGCAGGTTGTTGACGAGCCCCTTGCCGCGGTCCAGTCTTGCCGGCCACTTTCTTGCCGGGAGCCTCGCCGCTCAAATAAGGCTGGCTTGTCGGGATGCCAGATGCAGCCTTCCGAAGAACACGCTTCGTCTTCTTCGGGGCTGGGAGCTCTTCTTGCGATTCTTCTTCGGCCGCGTCCTCGTCAGACGAGCTCTCAGCGGCTGTGCTGCTCTGTTCCCCGGCAGCTTTGTCCTTCCCGGCAGGTTTTACCTCCACAACTACCTCTGCGTCGCTGGCTTCCCATTCTGTGAAGCCAACGCTGCCGGCCTCCGCGGCAAGATTTGCCTCCTCCACCCTAGTAGCAATGTAAGCTACTTCTTGGTCGGTGGTGGCTCGGATGAAATCTGCCTCTTGCCGGACGAGTCTTTCCGTCAAGTTGTCAAAAAACATCTGTGCTTCCTCCTCGGTTGGCTCGGCCCAAGTCGCGTCAAGACCGTGGGCGTTGAACATCGGCATGAAGGCGATGATTGACCCCAAGGCGGAGTTCTTGCATAAAGGGACGATCCTTGCCAGCAGCCGATGCTTGTCTTCGCGCTGGAATAATTTTTGACGGAGAGCGCCAAGCTACATAGTGGTCAGATTATTATTCAGCCCGGGGCGCAATCTCATGATATCTGCCGCGTTTTTGTATTCCCAAGCTGGCCTTCCCCTGTTCTGCAAGGGGGCGATGCAGTGGCGGAGAAAGTCGAAGCCAATCATCTCCATTGTCAGCCCGGCAGCCTTCAGGCGAAGGATCCTGGTGGTGGCGATTGTGAGCCTCTCGTCCTCCGTGGCAAGATCGCTCCAGTCCTTGCCATGAACCACCTTCTGTTGCCGGGGAAGAAAAAATGGATGGGGATCTGCTTCCTTGATCCAGCACCATTCAGCCCGCCATTCGTCCCACTTTTCGTGGTAAACTCCTTCTGGGTATATTTCCTTATTCCAAGCTCTTGGAATCCAGGCAATAGAACCAAAGAGGGCCTCTCCCTTTTGGATGCGGGGGAAGAAGTAATGGCGAAAAAGAGTAGAGTTGGGAATCTCGCCGGCAAAGTTTTCATAGAGATGGGCAAAGTTGGACATGCATAGTACCGCATTCGGCGTGAAATCGAGAAGATGAAAGCCGTATGTGTACATGATATCATTGAAGAAGTCGGAAAATGGGGGGCAGAGCCCGCAATAGAAATAAGCGACGAAGAAAGGGTATCTGTCCGATCCACTTTTGGAATAAGCACCTGGAATCACGCGTGTGGCGGGGTGAGCTTGCGTCTCCTTCGCCCACATACACTAGTACCGCCCCTTCAGAGCTTCAGCATCAAGCGATGGGGGGAAGACGACATATTTCTTCCGCATCTTCACCAGTTCGCTCTCAAAGACGTCGACTTTCGCTTCCTTGCCCTTGCCTTTGCTGGCCCTGGGCGGCATGGCGGCTGTGAGGGCGGAAGCCGGGGGTGGAGCGAGCGTGGAAGCGGCGGGCGGAAGAGGAAAAAGCTTCGCTCTGAGCTCGAGAGGAGGAAGGCGATGGCGACGGCCAGATTGAGAAGAAGAGGGGGGTAAATAGGCTTGTGCCTCTACGGCTTCTCCTTTTTATGGGGAAGGAGTGGGGCTGTCAGGACCCCGATTCCAAGTCACATCGATCTAGCCGGTAACACCTCATATCACTTTGCGGCCTGACGCACGGTATTCCCACGGGTGTCGCCTTACCATGGCCCGGGACCGTTTGCGCCTTTTGGCTCACGTATATGATAGTGTCGCTACCATCCATATGATAGAGAACCCGGGCCGACATGACTAGTCGTGAACCCAAAGTGGCACTAACTTACGGGGACAGGCATACATGACCCAGCAACGAACGTGTCGGTCATCAGCGAGTGAATTCGGGCTGTAGCAACTGGGCTAGCAGGACTCCGGGAATCCGGGCTGTAGCAGGCTAACAGGACTTCGAAAGACACTGTGTGACATTTCCCCGAAGGGACAGACACAGGATCGAGGAAGGACACATGCCGGCCAGTTTAAGTGTTCCGGAGCAGTAGCAAGCTAACAGGACTCCGGTAAACCGGGCTGTAGCGGACTACCAAGGCTCAGTGGAAGCACTAGACTACATTTCCCCATAAGAGAGGCTACCAAGGATAAACAACTAGGTTGTCGGATCCCACACATACCAAGCATTTCAATCATACACACAATAAGCTGGATATGGGCAAATACAACATGGCATCACAACAAGACTCTACGACTCAGAGTATTTATTCATTAGGCTCCGAGGAGCCAAGTATTACAAACATGGGTCTCATGACCCAACATTCAGAGCATACAAGTCAAAGCACATGCGAAATCCTATCATGTCTGAGTACAGACATCTACAAATGAAAAAGGCTGAGAAGCCCGACTATCTACCAGATCCTGCCGAGGGCACAAGATCGTAGCTGAGGTAACAAGCTAAACGTCGAAGCCCACGTGGAACTACTAGCAAGACTGAAGTCTCTCTGCAAAACATAAAATAGGAAAACGTGAGCACAAATGTACCCAGCAAGACTTACATCAGACCTAACTACATATGCATCATTATCAACAAGGGGATGGTGGGGTTTAACTGCAGCAAGCCAGCTCTGACTCGGTGGCTATCCTGAACTACAACTGCAAGTAACTCTTTTGAGGTGGCACACACGAGTCCACATATTCACCATATCAATACACCACTATGGATCCGCTCCCGTCTCCCTACGAGAACGCCATCCATGGCACTCACGCTTATCTTGCGAGTTTTAGAGTATCCACTTTCACTTGTCTATGAACTGTACAGGCAACCCAGAAGTCCTTTACCGCGGACACGGCTATTCGAATAGATCATATTAACCCTGCAGGGGTGTACTTCTTCACACATGTTTCCACCACTTAGCGTCTGCACACGACATGTGCTCGGCAGACTTCAAGCGATAGCCGACGTGGGTGTAGACCACGACCTAACTAACCACACAAGTCTCTAGTCTAGGTTTATCGCCTATTCGGGTTCCATCCGCAAGGAAATCCGGCCGGGGTGTCCTCAACGGCCCCAAACGATGTGTGCAGGGTTCCCGAGACACCAAACGGGCGACCCGGTACACCGTGCCACGGTGTATCTACCGCAACATAGCCCACCCCTAGGGTCAGCGCTACGCACGGCCCCCAACACATATCCTGCAAACACTAGAAACTAGTTGCAACTCCTGGACAGAGGACAGGGGCGGTTAACAAGTCGAGCGGGGTCATATATCAGGGCCCAACATGTGGTAGTAGCTGTTCATGGATCACAAACACAGAACTCAGTTCCTGAGGACGGTTTCAATGAGACAACCCACCATGTACTCCTACATGGCCTCTCACCAATACCTTTACCAAATCGTGTTCACACACTTAGCTCTCAACTGCAGGACATGTTCACACACCTCTAAATCATCCCCGATGAATCAAACCTGACTCAACTCTAAGCAGTAGCAGGCATGACAAACAAGCATAGATGAGTAGGCACATCAGGGCCCAAACAACTCCTACTCATGCTAGTGGGTTTCATCTATTTACTGTGGCAATGACAGGTCATGCAGAGGAAAGGGGTTCAACTACCGCAGCATGTAACAGTTGAATCGTTGTTGTCCTAATGCAGTAAAAGAGAGCAAAAGCGAGAGAGTGGGTTTGTATCGGAATGAACAAGGGGGTTTTGCTTGCCTGGCACTCCTGAAGATAATATAGTTCTTCATCGGTGTCATCGAACACGTCGTCGGAACCACGTCTACTGAGAGGGAGCAACCACCGGCAAACACAAGAGGAACCACAATCAATGCAATGCACATTCATATGAATAATATGTCATATTAAGGTACTGAATTGACCTAGTGCAACAGTTAGTCATATTCATTGAAGTGGAATTCAAACCTATAGCAAATTCCAACTCCAAAACTAATTACTATTTATTCCATAATCATGAATTGTCCTATTCAGTGAGGTTAACTTGTTCAAACATGCATGAAAATGCCATATTCAGATTCTTTGGATTTTTCTGATCATTTTTCATATATAAATTATTTCATTCTGAGCTATAGTTTATTTTCTATGAATTTTAGAAGTTTTGGACATTTTCTGGAATTTCCTGAATAAGAATAAATGCAGAAAATGATTTACTGCGTCAGCATTATGTCACTGTGACGTCAGCAGAGTCAACAGGGCCGCCCAGGTCAAATCTGACCAGTGGGTCCCACCGGTCAGTGTCACAGTTAGCTAATTAACTAAATTAGTATTAGATTAACTCCTAATCTAGGTTTGACCAGGGGACGGGGCCCACATGTCGGTGACCCAGGGTGGTCAAATCCCTGGTCAACCGGGGCTAAACCCACCGGCGACATGACGCCGGCGAGGCCAGACACGGCGGAGCAGCGCGGGAATCCTCCTCCGGCGACCAAATGGACGGCGGAGGGCACCTACGTGTAGCTGGGAGCGAGCCGCGTCGCGTGGTGGCAGTGGGTGGAGCTGGGGTGGCCGGAAACGACGCCGGCGACGAGCTGGGCGGCTGCCGGAGTTCGGGCGTGCACCGAAACGGGGCTACGGAGCACGGCGTGAAGATCTGGTGGGTGTGCTCGGCTCCTGGGAGTTCTCTGAGTGCAGCGATGGGCTCGGACGCGTGCTTGCACGGCCGTAGTCACGGTGGCGACATGACCGGCGGCGAGGAGCTGTCGGCTCCGATGGCCACGGTGGTTAGAAGGCGCGGATGAGCACGGGGAGAGAGGGGAAAGAGGCAGGGGCTCACGGCGAATCTAGCAGAGGCAACGGCGAGGCCGGGGAGAGACTGGAGCTCGCGAATCCCCGAATAGTTCGCCGGCGGCCAGAGGTTGAAGATGATGTCGGGGACGACGCTGCAGGGCTTCCGGCGGGGCGCGGCTCGGTGGAGAGGAAGAGGGGGGTCGAGGCGGAGCCTCTGAGCGCATCGACGAGGCGAGGCAGTGGCTGTGGCCACGGCGGTGCTCGTCGGCAGCGACGGCTGCGCTCGACGCGGGTAAGATAGAGGGGCAGAGGAAGGGGATGAGCTCGAGGGAGTGAGCGAGAGGGACCAGGGGGCTGCGTGGCGCCTCTAGGCGCTCGGTCGAGGGCGGGGGAGGAAGCAGGAGGTGGAAGCAGGAGGTGGCGTCCGGTACGCGCGGGCGACACGCCTCTACCTTCTGGCAGAGGTGGGAGACGACTGGCAGTTGCCAGTGGGCTGGGCCGGCTGGAGGAGCTGGGCCAGGTGGGCTGCCAGGTAAGTCAGGTGGGTCTCTCTCTCTCTCTTTTAATTCCTGTTTTCTATTTTTCTCCAACTTTGTGGCTTTATTAAAAATAGCTAGGCACTTTCAAAAATCACCAAACTGCTCATGCCCACTGTATAGAGTATATCCAACATGGAACATTTCAGTTTGGGATTATTTGGACACTTAAAATATTTACTAGCATTTAAGTGCCCAAATGCAAGTAACATAAGATTTAATTCAGTGACCCAATGATGTCCTAGAAAATTGTGCACCATTTTTGTCAGAGGTTCTAGACCAAGGCAAAGATGATGAACATTTTAGGAGGGCATTTCAGGTTCACTGAAAAAGATTTTAGTAAACCCTAGTTGTTTCCAGGGGGGTGCTGGGTGTTCTATCATCCCCATTTCAAATTTCTGGAAAAATTTAAACATGATGCAACACTCTACTGCATGAACTAGCTAGGGTGTGACAACTCGCCCCCACTCAAAAGAATCTCGTCCCGAGATTCAAGCGTAGGGTAAGATGAAGGGGGAACGCAAACTAACACAATCTTCACAATCCAGGTTTCATCTCATAAGAACGTTGATTCGATCACCATCTTTGTCTCGATGTCTTGCTCTGAGAACTCCAACTAACATGACAACGAGAGGAAAGGGAAAACTCTAGAAGGATAGATCTTCTCGAAGATCGAACAACTCAGGACCAACTCACGAAATGAGACATAGCAACATCTCTCGAGCACACATCCAAAGGGATGGAGTGAATCAGATGACGAAGGTTCACTAGATAGACAACAATTTCACGCTTAACAAGGTGGTGAACGGTTGTCAACGTAGCGAGGATTTGAGTTGCCATGATACCATAACAAGACACCTTAGAGGAGGTGACTCATAGAGTTATTTCCTTAAGTGGCAAAAAGAATTACTTTTGATACAGAGATCAATAAAATTCTCTAAACCAGCCTAAGGCAGTCACAATCGAACATTTGAAGGAGTTCCAGAGAATGACATAGTCGGACTAGGATGAATGATGTGGACTACCTTGTTGAAGACAACGTAATGGATGATTTTTGCTTATCACCGGAAATGGGTGGAACCCATGGTAGGATGGCACCACGGCAGGTGCAGGCTGGGAACAAAATGCAAATGCTGGGAATGATTCTAGTAACTGGGGAGAAGCTCATCAGAAGAAAGTGATTCCACTATTTGAACGATTTTGGCAAAATCGAAGGAACTGGGAGCACATGAATTCCTAGGGAGCAACTTCTAGAATAAGTCGCATGAAATCCTCATGGAGAAGATGGTAAAATTGCTCAATCAAGATACTACAATGATAGCTCTCCCGGCTAGGTGTGTCAGCCAGAACATCAACCTTGTCGGGACCTACATCATAGATCTTGGAATAGCTCCAACCATAATATCTGCCTGAGATTCAGATCTGGTTGGTAACGGAATATTTCCAGACTCATCTAGTCTAGAGAGAAAAATGAAAGTTTGCAACACAAATCGACGAGATGGCATTGTGAGATTCTCGGGGAGTGAACTACGATAGCAAGCTCCAAACATGAGCTGGTTCTGCTACATACATGTGAGCACGTTGTCCAGGACAAACATGACCACGTAGTAGTCTTACAACGAACACTATCGAGTTCTGGTTGGGAACCATCATTGCGGAGAGCGAAGTTCTGCGCATGTACCTTTGGGTCCTTAAGGATTAGCACTTAAGAACTTCTTTTCTTTGAACAAATCAATCAGTGGCTTTGTGTGCTAGGAACACATATGGAGTGGAGGCGGCCAACCTATCAAACCATAGAGCACTTTGCACGTGCATGACTAACTTGGGATGATTCCAGAGGAGGTAAAACAAACTTTCTTGAATTCACTGCGGCAACTTGCATCGAATGCACAGGAATTAGAGGAAGTCACTTCTTTCATCCAAACATATGCTCCATGAGCTAGCATGAAGAAATGCTTACAAAAGTTTCCAATACTAACTTAAATGTTCAACATGAATCATGGACAAGATAAGGATGTTGTCGATGGGCTCAACAACAATTTATCAAGATTCCCATAAGATGGGGTTACAAGATTATGTGAACAAGATGATAGCATGGGTTAGACCAAAAGATATAATGGTGTATGCCCGAGGAAACAACCACGGATAAGACAACATTACGAACATCGTTGGTTCTGATTTGATTTGATGATAGCCCATACTCAAATCAAAGTTTGGATAATATAATAGGTCCAACAATTGATCACAAGGATCAATCAATGAAAGTATCATCTTTCTTCAACACACACACACGAGGATATCCCTTAGGAATGAACTGAGTCAGACAAGCTCTCATCTTCCAACTCTCCAAGTTGTTGTTTAGCTTAACCAACTAGCTTAGGGTATCCAACACAGATTCTTGGAGAAAGGGTGGTTTACAAGAAACCAACTTGATCAAGAACTCAACATAGCGGTCAGGTGACAACCTGGTAGCACTTCCGAGAAGATATTCGGAAAGTCACGAACCACCGATATGTAACTAAGCTCGAGAACAATCTTGCTTTCGAGGCAAGATGACATGATCAAATAAGCAAGGATTAACAAAATCCTAACTCATTGATCGAAGAGTGCACCAGAAATAAGGACTAGGTCGCACGATAAATCTTAGGATGATGATTCAATAGCCAACACACCAAGGATGAGAATATTGTCCTTTAACTACCAAGCAACGCAGTTGCTAGGAGTATTGCTTTCACACATCATGATTCACTTGTCGGTATTCCGGTTACAATAACACGGAGACCAAGAAATGAATAATGATGGCGAGAAGTATCACTGTACCAAGAGTTCATAGGATGGTGCGCAATTCCCATTATATTCTTGATATAAAGATGGTAATACTCCGGGGTAGAACAGAACAAAAGCTGGATTGGCATTTTGATCTGCGGAATACAACTATTTTGACCCAATCCGGGATATGGATGAGGTACTGGAGTTTGTTTCTCCTAGTCATTCCGGAATAGAACGGCTTGACGGACCACAAGAATAATAAGCATTGATAACACGAATGCACAATTACTCCTGACTATCAATTGATAGACAGAGGGTCAGAATACAACTAAAGAGGGACAACTCAAAGGAACATATAACTTTTTTTTTGAGTTGTGGATGCATAGATTAGTATGTCGAACCAAGTTCAACAGGTTTCTTCCAGATAACCCATGCAGAAAGGTAGAACTGGCAGAGTCACAATATGGAATGGAGAACTCACCAAGAGCACTCTGGTTGTGATCTTTTTGGTTCAAAGAACTTCTGCCTTAATGGTTCATGGTATTTGGAAGAAGGAAATACCACGGACCTCGAGGACTGTCGCAAGGTTACTAATATCTTAAGGGAACTAGCAAACACTAACAACATGAAGTAGGGTGAATCTCGGGTTCAGAAACCCAGGAATAGAATGCCTACTAACTAAATAGCATCACGGGATGCTTTCGAGAATGACTGCCAGAATCATCACACTAGGAATATAAAGCATTACTAGATTACTTGGTGGTACTCTAAGATGCCTAGGGTCATAATACTAGCTCCAACACATATGTCAAGGCAATGGAGTACCTCAAAAGACCGTTAGTGTGCTTAATCTGGCCCAAAGGGACGCGGAAACAGAGGGAAAGGATTTTGCAAATGCACCAGATTGTTTGGAAACCTGGGATGACTCGGACAGCATAACGGCTGTAAATGCTCAAAAAGATTTGAGACATCCTGCAAAAGGGTGGCATAACCACTTAACATCACAATATCAAGGTTCTGAGATCACCTAACAACACACGAAAGTAGTAGGAACTGAAATGAGGCTCAAATCCAACAATCCTATGAGTCTATGGATTAGTAACACGTGATCCTGATAGATAGATGAGAAAGCCTAGTTCTTAATCCCCGTAGAAAAGAAGAGGTTGACTCAGATCAGAAAGACATAAGGTAAAGGAGTAAAAGAGCCTTACGTTCCCTTCCACAATCAATTCCCTTATATAACTAAAGCATTTCTAGACTCAACTTCGACCAGTTTGGCTTGGTAATCCTACAGGCAGTCGGGCTCTGATACCAAAGCTGTCAGGACCCCAAGTCCAAGTCACATCGATCTAGCCGGTAACACCTCATATCACTTTGCGGCCTCACGCACGGTATTCCCACGGGTGTCGCCTTACCATGGCCCGGGACCGTTTGCGCCTTTTGGCTCACGTATATGATAGTGTCGCTAGCATCCATATGACAGAGAACCCGGGCCGACATGACTAGTCGTGAACCCAAAGTGGCACTAACTTACGGGGACAGGCATACATGACCCAGCAACGAACGTGTCGGTCATCAGCGAGTGAATTCGGGCTGTAGCAACTGGGCTAGCAGGACTCCGGGAATCCAGCCTGTAGCAGGCTAACAGGACTCCGAAAGACACCGCGTGACATTAACCCGAAGGAACAGACACAGGATCGAGGAAGGACACATGCCGGCCAGTCTAAGTGTTCCGGAGCAGTAGCAAGCTAACAGGACTCCGGTAAACCGGGCTGTAGCGGACTACCAAGGCTCAGTGGAAGCACCAGACTACATTTCCCCATAAGAGAGGCTACCAAGGATAAACAACTAGGTTGTCGGATCCCACACATACCAAGCATTTCAATCATACACACAATAAGCTGGATATGGGCAAATACAACATGGCATCACAACAAGACTCTACGACTCAGAGTATTTATTCATTAGGCTCCGAGGAGCCAAGTATTACAAACATGGGTCTCATGACCCAACATTCAGAGCATACAAGTCAAAGCACATGCGGAAGCCTATCATGTCTGAGTACAGGCATCTACAAATGAAAAAGGCTGAGAAGCCCGACTATCTACCAGATCCTGCCGAGGGCACAAGATCGTAGCTGAGGTAACAAGCTAAACGTCGAAGTCCACGTGGAACTACTAGCGAGACTGAAGTCTCTCTGCAAAACATAAAATAGGCAAACGTGAGTACAAATGTACCCAGCAAGACTTACATCAGAGCTAACTACATATGCATCATTATCAACAAGGGGATGGTGGGGTTTAACTGCAGCAAGCCAGCTCTGACTCGGTGGCTATCCTGAACTACAACTGCAAGTAACTCTTTTGAGGTGGCACACACGAGTCCACATATTCACCATATCAATACACCACTATGGATCCGCTCCCGTCTCCCTACGAGAACGCCATCCATGGCACTCACGCTTATCTTGCGAGTTTTAGAGTATCCACTTTCACTTGTCTATGAACTGTACAGGCAACCCAGAAGTCCTTTACCGCGGACACGGCTATTCGAATAGATCATATTAACCCTGCAGGGGTGTACTTCTTCACACATGTTTCCACCACTTAGCGTCTGCACACGACATGTGCTCGGCAGACTTCAAGCGATAGCCGACGTGGGTGTAGACCACGACCTAACTAACCACACAAGTCTCTAGTCTAGGTTTATCGCCTATTCGGGTTCCATCCGCAAGGAAATCCGGCCGGGGTGTCCTCAACGGCCCCAAACGATGTGTGCAGGGTTCCCGAGACACCAAACGGGCGACCCGGTACACCGTGCCACGGTGTATCTACCGCAACATAGCCCACCCCTAGGGTCAGCGCTACGCACGGCCCCCAACACATATCCTGCAAACACTAGAAACTAGTTGCAACTCCTGGACAGAGGACAGGGGCGGTTAACAAGTCGAGCGGGGTCATATATCAGGGCCCAACATGTGGTAGTAGCTGTTCATGGATCACAAACACAGAACTCAGTTCCTGAGGACGGTTTCAATGAGACAACCCACCATGTACTCCTACATGGCCTCTCACCAATACCTTTACCAAATCGTGTTCACACACTTAGCTCTCAACTGCAGGACATGTTCACACACCTCTAAATCATCCCCGATGAATCAAACCTGACTCAACTCTAAGCAGTAGCAGGCATGACAAACAAGCATAGATGAGTAGGCACATCAGGGCCCAAACAACTCCTACTCATGCTAGTGGGTTTCATCTATTTACTGTGGCAATGACAGGTCATGCAGAGGAAAGGGGTTCAACTACCGCAGCATGTAACAGTTGAATCGTTGTTGTCCTAATGCAGTAAAAGAGAGCAAAAGCGAGAGAGTGGGTTTGTATCGGAATGAACAAGGGGGTTTTGCTTGCCTGGCACTCCTGAAGATAATATAGTTCTTCATCGGTGTCATCGAACACGTCGTCGGAACCACGTCTACTGAGAGGGAGCAACCACCGGCAAACACAAGAGGAACCACAATCAATGCAATGCACATTCATATGAATAATATGTCATATTAAGGTACTGAATTGACCTAGTGCAACAGTTAGTCATATTCATTGAAGTGGAATTCAAACCTATAGCAAATTCCAACTCCAAAACTAATTACTATTTATTCCATAATCATGAATTGTCCTATTCAGTGAGGTTAACTTGTTCAAACATGCATGAAAATGCCATATTCAGATTCTTTGGATTTTTCTGATCATTTTTCATATATAAATTATTTCATTCTGAGCTATAGTTTATTTTCTATGAATTTTAGAAGTTTTGGACATTTTCTGGAATTTCCTGAATAAGAATAAATGCAGAAAATGATTTACTGCGTCAGCATTACGTCACTGTGACGTCAGCAGAGTCAACAGGGCCGCCCAGGTCAAATCTGACCAGTGGGTCCCACCGGTCAGTGTCACAGTTAGCTAATTAACTAAATTAGTATTAGATTAACTCCTAATCTAGGTTTGACCAGGGGACGGGGCCCACATGTCGGTGACCCAGGGTGGTCAAATCCCTGGTCAACCGGGGCTAAACCCACCGGCGACATGACGCCGGCGAGGCCAGACACGGCGGAGCAGCGCGGGAATCCTCCTCCGGTGACCAAA
The DNA here is from genome assembly GCA_011799875.1 of Thinopyrum elongatum. NCBI lineage: Eukaryota > Viridiplantae > Streptophyta > Magnoliopsida > Poales > Poaceae > Thinopyrum > Thinopyrum elongatum. The sequence goes on along the minus strand of CM022297.1, from coordinate 206,137,732 downwards.
TGGACGGCGGAGGGCACCTACGTGTAGCTGGGAGCGAGCCGCGTCGCGTGGTGGCAGTGGGTGGAGCTGGGGTGGCCGGAAACGACGCCGGCGACGAGCTGGGCGGCTGCCGGAGTTCGGGCGTGCACCGAAACGGGGCTACGGAGCACGGCGTGAAGATCTGGTGGGTTTGCTCGGCTCCTGGGAGTTCTCTGAGTGCAGCGATGGGCTCGGACGCGTGCTTGCACGGCCGTAGTCACGGTGGCGACATGACCGGCGGCGAGGAGCTGTCGGCTCCGATGGCCACGGTGGTTAGAAGGCGCGGATGAGCACGGGGAGAGAGGGGAAAGAGGCAGGGGCTCACGGCGAATCTAGCAGAGGCAACGGCGAGGCCGGGGAGAGACTGGAGCTCGCGAATCCCCGAATAGTTCGCCGGCGGCCAGAGGTTGAAGATGATGTCGGGGACGACGCTGCAGGGCTTCCGGCGGGGCGCGGCTCGGTGGAGAGGAAGAGGGGGGTCGAGGCGGAGCCTCTGAGCGCATCGACGAGGCGAGGCAGTGGCTGTGGCCACGGCGGTGCTCGTCGGCAGCGACGGCTGCGCTCGACGCGGGTAAGATAGAGGGGCAGAGGAAGGGGATGAGCTCGAGGGAGTGAGCGAGAGGGACCGGGGGGCTGCGTGGCGCCTCTAGGCGCTCGGTCGAGGGCGGGGGAGGAAGCAGGAGGTGGAAGCAGGAGGTGGCGTCCGGTACGCGCGGGCGACACTCCTCTGCCTTCTGGCAGAGGTGGGAGACGACTGGCAGTTGCGAGTGGGCTGGGCCGGCTGGAGGAGCTGGGCCAGGTGGGCTGCCAGGTAAGTTAGGTGGGTCTCTCTCTCTCTTTTAATTCCTGTTTTCTATTTTTCTGCAACTTTGTGGCTTCATTAAAAATAGCTAGGCACTTTCAAAAATCACCAAACTGCTCATGCCCACTGTATAGAGTATATCCAACATGGAACATTTCAGTTTGGGATTATTTGGACACTTAAAATATTTACTAGCATTTAAGTGCCCAAATGCAAGTAACATAAGATTTAATTCAGTGACCCAATGATGTCCTAGAAAATTGTGCACCATTTTTGTCAGAGGTTCTAGACCAAGGCAAAGATGATGAACATTTTAGGAGGGCATTTCAGGTTCATTGAAAAAGATTTTAGTAAACCCTAGTTGTTTCCAGGGGGGGTGCTGGGGGTTCTATCATCCCCATTTCAAATTTCTGGAAAAATTTAAACATGATGCAACACTCTACTGCATGAACTAGCTAGGGTGTGACAGGGGCCGCCTCTTTTATTCCCCAATGTGAATGTGCTTGTATAGGCGTGTGGCAGTTGCAGCCTTTGAGGCACGCTTCCCATGTCGCGCGCTCGGTGCGTGTAGTGGGGGGCACAGTAAAACGAGATAGTTACGAGCAGTTAATCCCCTGCCACGCGTGCCCGTGCACTGTTTGGGCCTAGCCCAACAATGCCTCGCACTCGTGTATGGCCTAGGCCCGGGGGCTCCTGTCGGTGTACTAAGTATTGGGCCACTAGTACCCCGTACTTGTGCACGGGCAGTTGTAGCCATCCTCGTGGCAAGGCTTGCCGGGGAACAGTTCGAGGTCGATTCAAGCCACCAAAGGAATCATCAAGTCAGAGATCTGAGGATCAGCAGATAAGAAGAGCTGGAATCCGAAGGCCAGCTTCCCCGGCAAGATCTTGCCGGGGTGGCCTGCGGAGCCCGGCAAGGATTGGTGCCCGGCAAGGCTTGGCGCTCGGCAAGGCTTGGCGTCCGGTAAGGCTTGGCGCCCGACAAGGCTTGGTGCCCGGCAAGCTTCGGCGCCCGGCAAGGTTTTGTTGCTGTGCCACTGCTCTAGCACAGCGACAAACCCGACATTCTGGGTCCTTCCTTGGACGCGTGGCGACGCGCCAATGGAAGAGAGCTTAAGCGGTGCTGATGGGATGGCCCCTTTTTCCATCCCCAAGAAAGTGAGGACACCTAAACGGACACCTCACGGTGCATTAAATGCGTTTGTCCTAATCCTTCAGGGGTTAGGTATGATACCCTGTAGCTACTTTACACCTCAATGTATGTACATTTTGCCAGTGTGGTGACCCCTTTGAGCGTATAAAAGGAGGCCCAAGGCAACTGCTACAGGGGAGGAGAACTTCTGGCCCATTCTGCATGCGTAGCTGCTCTTTGAACATACTGTTCATAGCGAGCGCTCCTGAAGACTGGGCTCAAGAACATTAATAAGAACACAAAGCAGGAGTAGGGTTTTACGCTGATCAGCGGCCCGAACCTGGGTAAAAACTTCCCGCGTCGATCATTGGTTCTGCTCTTTGCGTATACCTCTCTCCCCGCCGAATCGTAAAGGGGTCTCTCGGGGTCCCATAGGTGTCGTACGCCGACATTCCCTTTCTTTCATATCAATCACGGCACCTATAGTTCGTAAAAATGGTCTACCAAGTATTATGGGACAAGACGGATTGCAATCAATATCAAGCACAGTAAAATCTATGGGCACATAATTCCTATTTGCAAGAATAAGAACATCATTAATTCTTCCCAAATGCTTTTTAATAGTAGAATCCGTCAAGTGCAAATTAAGAGAACATTGTTCCAACTTAGTAAAACCTAGCACATCACATAGATATTTCGAAATTGTGGAAAGACTAGCACCCAAATCACACAAAGCATTGCACTCATAATTTTTGAACTTGACTTTAATGGTGGGTTCCCATTCATCATATAATTTTCTAGGAATAGAAATCTCTAATTCTAATTTTTCTTCTAAAGCTTTCATGATCGCTTCAACAATTCATATGCATTGGGTGAATTTAGCATGGATTGCAACAAAGAAATGCACTCAATCAAAGAACAACTATCATAATTAAAATCTTTATATCCAAAATAGTGGGCACATCACTAGCTAAAGTTTTTACCTCTCCAAACCCACTTTTATCAATTTTTTCAACAAGATTTTCACCCTCTGGATTATGAGGACGCCTTCTAACTAAAGTTAACTCTTCTTCAATCCTCTTATCATCAAGTTTAATATTACTAAACAAGGAATCAATAGAATAAACACCAATCATCTTAACAACTTCATCATTACTATCCTCTAGAGATTCCAGCTTAGCCGCCATTTGATTTACTAGTGTAGCTTGTGCATCAGATATTTTACCTAGCAAAGTTTTAGTGTGACCATACTTAGATTGGAGATTGGAAACTTCTCTGCTAACATGATCAAGTTGTTTTGTTATAGCATCTAACACAATAGAGTGTTCTTTAAGCTCCTCGGTGAAAATTTTATTATGCTCGAATTGTATAGTCATGTATTCTTTGGTATTTTTCTCAATCTCAATCAAGATGTTGGGATAGGGAACATCATAATAATTTCTTTGAGACATAGTGACTACGCAAACAAGATCACAAGCTAACAAAAGGTCGAACAAGAAAAAAGCGAATGAAAAAATATTTTTGTATTTTTGCGAAAATGTTTTAGAAGTGGGGAGATGAAAACGAGAGGCAAATGGCAAATAAAGTAATTGCAAAGTGATGAGATTTGTGATTGGGTACTTGATAGATGTTGATGATGTCTCCCCAGCAATGGCGCCAGAAATTCTTCCTAATTGCTTGAATCTGCGTTGGTATTTCCCCGAAGAGGAGAGGATGATGCAGCACAACAAAGGTAAGTATTTCCCTCAGTTATGAAACCAAGGTTATCAATCCAGTAGGACAACCAAGCAACACTATGTAAATAGCACCGGCACACAAATAACAAAAATTTGCAACCCAACGCGTAAGAGGGGTTGCCAATCCCGCCTCGGTATTCAGATAGATTAAATTGTATGAGATTTGATAAATAGATCTAACTAAAAACAAAATAAAATAAATAAAGGAAAAACACAGCAAGGTATTTTTGGTTTGATATGATATGAAAATAGACACGGGGGCTGTAGTTTTCACTAGAGGCTTCTCTCGAGAAAATAGCATACGGTGGGTAAACAAATTACTGTTGGGCAATTAATAGAAAAGCGAATAATCATGATGATATCCAAGGCAATGATCATGTATATAGGCATCACGTCCAAGATTAGTAGACCAAAATGATTCTGCATCTACTACTATTACTCCTCACATCGACCGCTATCCAGCATGCATCTAGTGTAATAAGTTCCTGGAAAAATGGAGTAATGCAATAAGAACGATGACATGATGTAGACAAGATCTATTCATGTAGGAATAGACCCCATCTTTTTATCCTTAATGGCAACAATACATGCGTGTCATGTCTCTTTCTGTCACTGAGATTGAGCACTGCAAGATCAAACCCATCACAAAGCACCTCTTCCCATGGCAAGAAAAATCAATCTAGTTGGCCAAACCAAACTAAATTTTCAGAGAAGAAATATGAGGATATAACAATCATGCATAAAAGATTTCAGCAAAGACTCAAATAATATTCATGGATACAACTGATCATAAACCCACAATTCATCGAATCCCAACAAACGCACCGCAAAAAGTCATTACATCAAATAGATCTCCAAGAACATCAAGGAGAACATTGTATTGAAGATCAAAAAGAGAGAAGAAGCCATCTAGCTACGGACCCGTAGGTGTACGGTAAACTACTCACACGTCATCGGAGGGGCAACAAGGATGATGAAGAACCCCTTCGTGATCATTGCCCCCTCTGGCAGAGTGCCGGAAAAGGCTTCTAGATTGCATCTCATGGTTATGGAACTTGCGGCGGCGGAAACTGTATTCTCTCGACTCCCCTAGGGTTTTTGGTATTTTAGAGTATTTATAGAGGCAAAGGTCGTTGGATAAGCTTCCCATGGGCTCCACTACGCACCGGGGTGCGCCGGGGGCCTCTGGTGTGCCCTGGTGCCTAGTGGGCCCTGTCGGTATCAAAACCGGCGGATCTCAGGTAGGGGGTCCCGAACTGTGCGTCTAAGGTCGATGGTAACAGGAGAGGGGGGACACGATGTTTACCCAGGTTCAGGCCCTCTCTATGGAGGTAATACCCTACGTCCTGCTTGATTGATCTTGATGAATATGAGTATTACAAGAGTTGATCTACCATGAGATCGTAATGGCTAAAACCCTAGAAGTCTAGCCTGTCTGATTATGATTATGATTGCCTCTACGGACTAAACCCTCCGGTTTATATAGACACCGGAGGGGACTAGGGTTGTACAAAGTCGGTTACAGAGAAAGGAATCTTCATATCCGAACGCCAAGCTTGCCGTCCACGCCAAGGAGAGTCCCATCCGGACACGGAAGAGAGTCTTATGTCTTGTACCTTCATGGCCCATCAGTCTGGCCCACATTACGTAGCCTGGACGCCTGAGGACCCCTTAATCCAGGACTCCCTCAGTAGCCCCTGAACCAGGCTTCAATGACGATGTGTCCGGCGCGCAGATTTTCTTCGGCATTGCAAGGCGGGTTCCTCCTCCGAATACTCCAAAACAGACTTCGAGCACAGAAAACATGTCCGGCTCCGCAAAACAAGTACCACACACAACCGCAGAGAGTATAATATTTCACGAGTCCAATCTGCTGACAACTTTTTGTAACGCGACACCACGTTCTTGCACGGTCATTATTTCGAACTGTTTTTTTTAGCCTCCCGCTCCACGTTTCGAGAAGCTGTCTTATTGGCACGTCTTGTCGAAGCAGAGATCATGTCCCCTTATTACGGGATTCTCATCAATACGGGCGTGGGTAACCCAACCGTCCCATTGGTATGATTCCTTGGGAATAGGCAGGTTTTGAGGCCTAGGAGGAGGCGTTTTGATATTCATCGCCTTTATAAAGGGGCATAGACCCGTCTCTCTCCTCCACGCTTTCCCTTTCCTCATCTTTTCCAACCTCGAGTTCTAGCACCCAAGGTTCAATTTATTTGCTCCGAGCCTCCTAGTCATGTCCGGACCCAACCCTCACGGCCGGTCGGTGGCCTCCTCTTTCATAGAGGAGGATATCGTGAAGCTCCGGGCGGCAAGATACCTGACCGCGGAAATCCCCCACAGGCTCCCTACTCAAGGGCAGGTCATTCCTACTCCCAGATCCGGCGAGAGGGTCATATTCATCTCTCACTTCCTCTGAGGGCTAGGGTTCGCTCTCCATCCCTTCGTTCGCGGACTCATGTTCTATTACAGGCTAGATTTTCATGATCTAGCTCCGGAATCCTTTCTTCACATCTCGGTGTTCATCATCATGTGCGAGGCCTTTCTTCGAATTCCCCCACACTTCGGCTTATGGCTCAAGACCTTCAATATGAAGCCGAAGGTAGTCGATGGGAAGCAAGCGGAGTGCGGCGGTGCTATGGTGAGCAAACTCACCCATACACCTTGGCCAAAAGGCTCTTTCACGGAAACCTCCAACCTATGGCAACAGGAGTGGTTTTACATCACTGAACCCCGTGGTACCAAGTGGGCAGCTACACCTGTGTTCCGGTCTGGCCCTCCATTACGGCTCGCATCATGGATTAATAAGGGGCTGGACTGGGGATCAACGGACGAAGTGCAGACGCTACAAAGCCGCATCCGAAGCCTCCTCGAGAAGGACACCGGCCTCATCAACGTAATCCAGGTAATGCTAGTTCGCCGGGTCCTGCCGTGCCAGCGATGGCCCCTCCGCATGTGGGAGTTCAATCCGGAAGGACAACGGACTCTTTAGCACTTCTTTGGCACGACGCACAAGGGAATGTGGAAGTTATTCTTTGGGACACGAAAACAGTGGCCGGATACTACCGAGGACATCAGCCTCGACTGCAACCATCCGGATACCTCGGTAGGCCCTCGACTCCTGAACACAGCTTAGTTAAATATCTCGTAACAATATACTGAGAAAACCATCTTCGACCAGGGCTGGATCAAGAAGGCAGAAAGAATTAGGTGTTCGGCCCCTCTTCCCGAAGACTCAGCAGATCCTGTGTTAACAAGGATGCTGGCTCTGGCGCCATATCAAGTGTCGGCGAAGGGGGACAAAGAGGAGAGCAAGAAGGCCAAAGGTGGCCTCTATTCTAGAGGTACACCAGACACTATGTCCGGGGAGATTGGAACTCCCTCTTCCGAAGACAAAAGAGAAGGAGAAACTGACATCCCCTCTCCCGATGGGAAGAAGAGGGCCGCCTCCGAAGATTTGGAAGCAAAGGCTCCTAAGCGAGGGAAGATGTCCCTGTCAGGTGGCTCGGGTTCAGAAGACGATGTTGTCGCGCAGTTCCTCTGTAAGGACAAGCCCTTAGCCGAATCATAAGTGAACAGGGGCGTCCGAAACATGTCCCATTGCTTTCCGGTTACCAGGGTAACATTTAAAATATATGTTTGCAGTCTGGCACGCAGTCTTCCTCAACAGTCCTCCTCCTCGGGGGATCTTCTTCCAGAGATGATGGAAAGTGAGACGCCTCCATAGACCTTCTCGCCCGATAGGGCGGACGACTCCGAGGTGTTGTCTCGGAGGATCTCTCCCGATCAACAAGCGGTGCGAGGGATAATGAAAACTACGCCCAAAGGTGATACTTTGGCCGTCCAGAGTCTGGGAGATGCGGATCCTATGGGGACCAACAATAAAGGGCCCGGACTATCCGGTTTACAGCCGGGGACGACTCTAGAGTCGGGTAAACATATTCTTTCGAAGGAAGCCCGTACTCCCGCGGCCGCTCCCAGGGATCCGGGGGCGCCGGATACAATGAAGGGCATGCTGCAACATGCGTCCGTTTCAGAGGAACATCGTACCTTAATGGGTACGGTAGTTGAGAGGATTCTGTCCGCGAGAAGTGGATTGAATGAATCCTTCATGAGCCTGCTAAGAGGCTTCGAGGTATGCAATGTAATATCTTCAATTGCACTTCTACGTGCAAAATGCACCTGTGTATAGATAGTAGCCCCTGAGACTCTGATTGGCGTCCGAAGGGAGGCGATCAGAGGATCAAAAAAGGTATTCCCAGGAAATAATCTTATGAATTGGAACACAGGCTGTTTCATCCATGACGACTGCCCAAGCTACAGAGGTTGCAAGGCTGAAGCAGAAACTTGATGTGGCGGATGACGACCTCACACTTATTAACAGGCGGCTCGATGAGGCGCAAGGTATGTTTTCGGGGCAGTCAGTATATGTAAGTATGATAATATGAGCATGACCCTGAAAATTGTATACTGAGATATGCATAACTGCAGATAATGCTACCGCAGTTGAGTGAGGCGGCTGCCAAGAAGGCAGTTGCGGAGTTAAAGGCCGAACAGGCTGCTCGGTGCCAGTGCGAAGAGAGAATATCTACCATGACGCACGAGCTAAAGGATGCCAATGTTCGATGCGAATTCCTCGAAATGGATAACAAAGCCGGAATGGTCAATCTCGGCAAGGCCTTACAAGAGGCAAGAGAAGCACGGTCCGAGTATAGAGCGGCTCGGGAAGAGATCCGACAAGCTGGGGAGATAGCGGCCGGTAAGCCTTTCTTATTACAGACTAAATTCGGTGATCCGAAGTATGCCCCCCTTAATCAAATGTGGAGTTCTCCAGACGCATTCTTGGACTTGCCGAAGAGTGTCTCCGATGTGGCGCAGTTTTTCCAAGCGCAAGAAGGACGTGCAACGGAGAAGCTTTTCTGGTCGCAATTCAGCATGCCGAAGCGTCTGCTGTTGCTAAACGAACAGATGGCCCAGTGGGCCGAGCTCCACAAGATATCCAGATCGGCCATGAAGGACGCCGTGGTCCGGCTGTGGCCGACTGAGCCAATTCCGAATAGTTATTTCGGTTTGGTGCAGCGACTTGTTGATGTGGTGCCGCGTATTGACGTTGTTAAGCGGTCAACGTGCATTGAAGGTGCACGGATGGCCTTTGCCCACGTCAAGATGTACTGGGCGAAGATGAAGGCCACCGATATTGCAGCGAAGAGTCCACCCGAGGGCAAGGACCATCACACGCCAGAGTATTATTTTGAGGATGTCCTAGAGGGTGCCCACTTGATAGAGGGTCAGTGCTCGAAAAATATGATGTTCGAGTGAGTATACCAAATTTGTAAAAACAATATTATGATATAGTAAGGCCATATTTTTTATACTTTTGCCTGAAAGTTTTGGTTCCTCCTGTGCGGCCGTTCTTCATATAATCTGAAAGATTGCCAGTCGTCAGCTTCAGCCCCCTCGCATATAATACGGGGGTGTTCGGAAAAGCAATTGATCACTCTTGACCCAACGTCTTGGTCCATGAAGGAGGTGTCAATGTAGCGAACTAGGCAATCGGACTATTGGGCTTTAACACTTTCACTTAGCCATAGGAGTTTGACGGCGGGTCTACGATATAGCCCCTGGTATGTACGTGTTTACCCGAATACAGTGCGTTACATAGGTGACTAGAAGAACGGTCCTTCATGTAATACGGAAAGAATCGCGAAAGATTCTGATGAGTCATCGAGTGGTTGACCAACTCTCGCCGCATCATGATAGTTAGTTTTCGGCTTTCTCTACTGAGGTGCTCATCCGGATAAACCAGGACACAATCGTAGTATTTCTCCCTTTACTACCCTAGCTGATATAGCGGAACGTAAGGTAGTAAGCACAGGAGCCGGGCAACCCAACTATTGACCAAAGACATGATTCGGAGCTGATGCATATAAGACCAAACTCGTGACGCTGAAGTATGCTGAAAAGCTGTTCGAACTTGTTGGCAACTCATGTGTTGCCATATCGAGCCCCTGGCAATTTGTGCTGAGGTGCGTTCGTGAAACAACCGAAGAAGCAAAATTCAGTACGTAGAAAAAGCGAATACTGAATACGGGTTATGTTCACTGGAATCTGATTGACACATCAAACGCAATTTTATAGATTATAACGCCCCTACCCGGGTTATTTAACATGCCGGGGGCCGAGGGCTGAGGAAAAAGGCACTTTATAGGTTTAAAATAAAGAGTGTGGTCTTACTAAAATCATTAGGACCTCCTGTCGCACGTCTGCGCTGCCTTGCCTCAGTGAAAGGACTCCTTAGTAGGAATAGCCTTTGGTTATTTATACAAAGCCGGACTTTAGAAAGAGTCTGTAAGATGACCAGGCTTTGAATCACCTGTCGTAAAAGATAAAAAATAGTTAGAAAAAGTAAAAAGACTATGTGGGTGCGGACCGCATTGTAGGCCTGTCCGTACTGTGCCTCCGCCGATGACCATGGTATTTTAAGTGCATAATTATGTATGCGCGGTATGAACTTCGTGGCTATATGGGGCGGACGATGGAGGCCGAACTGCTAATCCAGCTCTGAGATTGATCGGTCCTGTTTAGTAGAGACCGGTGGCTTGACGGCCGATGAGATACGCGGCTTGATAAGGCCGCTTTGTACTTCGGCTGCAGTAGCCATGGTACGCTCCTCTGTACGGAGGGAGCATTCCGTATTTCCGTTTATCGTGATGACGCCGCGTGGACCGGGCATCTTAAGATTGAAATAGGCGTAATGTGGGACCGCATTAAAATGACTAAAAGCGGTACGCCCGAGTAGTGCGTGGTAGCTGCTGCGGAACGGGACAATATCGAAGGTCAAGCCTTCGCTTCTAAAGTTGTTCGGCGAGCCGAAAATGACTTCCAATGTAATTGAGCCCGTGCAGCGAGCTTCTACGCCGGACACTGCTCCCTTGAAGGTAGGTGTGGTGGGCTTGATTCGTGAAGGGTCAATGCCCATTTTGCGGACAGTGTCTTGGTAGAGTAGATTAAGACTACTGCCGCTGTCCATAAGGACTTTCGTGAGATGGAACCCATCGATAATTGGATCGAGGATCAGTGATGCCGAACTTTCGTGACGGATACTGGCTGGGTGGTCCTTGCGATCAAAAGTGATCGGGCAGGCCGCCCATTGGCTTAATTTTGGGGTGCCTGGCTCTATGGCATTGGCGTCCTGTAGTGCGCGCTTGCGCTCCTCCATACGGATGTGCGTCACGTATACCATGTTGACTATTTTTACTTCGGGGGGAAATTGCTTCTGACCCCCGGTGTTTGGTTGGCGAGTCTCTTCGTCATCGCTGTCACTGGGCGGCCCCTTCCCCTTGTGTTCGGCGTTAAGCTTGCCGGCTTGTTTGAAGAACCAACAGCTTCTGTTGGTGTGATTGGCTGGTTTATCGGGGGTGCCATGAATTTGGCAGGGCCGATCCAGTATCTTGTCTAAATTGGATGGTCCATCTCTGTTTGCCTTGAATGGCTTTTTCCGTTGACCGGTTTTGGAGACGCTGAATCCGGCGTTTACCGCCATGTCTTGCGTTCCTTCATTATTATTTCGACGCTTGTGTTTATTGCGTCGTGGCTTGCCGTTGTCGTCTCGAACTTCGGAAGTGCCCGGATCACTGGTGCTGTTGTTTCTACGAGCGAGCCAGCTATCTTCTCCCGTGCAAAAGCGGGTCATCAGAGCGGTAAGGGCTGCCATGGATTTTGGTTTTTCTTGACCGAGGTGGCGGGCAAGCCATTCATCTCGGACGCTATGTTTAAAGGCCGCGAGGGCTTCGGCGTCCGGACAGTCGACAATTTGGTTCTTTTTAATTAGGAACCTAGTCCAGAGCTTCCTGGCTGACTCCCCGGGTTGCTGGATGATGTGACTTAGGTCGTCGGCATCCGTAGGCCGGACATATGTACCTTGAAAGTTATCACAGAAGGCGTCTTCCTAGTCTTCCCAGCTGCCAATGGAGTTCTCTGGGAGGCTGTTCAGCCAGTGCCGCGCTGGTCCCTTTAATTTTAGTGGGAGGTATTTGATGGCATGGAGGTCATCACCGCGGGCCATGTGGATATGGAGAAGGAAATCTTCAATCCATACTGCGGGATCTGTTGTTCCATCATATGATTCGATATTCATGAGTTTAAACCCTTTCGGGAATTCGTGTTTCATTACTTCATCAGTGAAGCAAAGGGGGTGTGCGGCGCCTCTATATCGGGCCAAGTCGCGACGTAACTCGGATGGAGTTCGTCGGCAGTTTTCGGCCCGGGCGTGGTTATGTTTGTCACATCTGGCTTGATAGCCGTCGCCGCATGTCCGGCCGAGCCCCCGTGATCCGTAGATCGATCTGGTCTGACCTGCTCTATTGTCCAGGTCCTGCCACAGGTCATACGTATGACCCCGGGCTGTTATGTCTCTGCTTTTGTGGCGAGGTAGTATGGGCTGGTGTTTGGCTTGAGTTGTCGCTTTGTCCCGGCCACGTGGTGGTCGGTCAGCCGCATTACATGTTGATGTCATGGGCTCAAGTTCCTCGTCGTCGAATTGGGGTAGCAGTTTACGCTTCGGTTAACTTTTAATGGGGCGCTCGAGTCCATATTCCTCGGCTGCCAGGACATCAGTCCATCTGTCGTTGAGTAGATCTTGATCAGCTTGAAGCTGCTGCTGTTTATTTTTCAGGCTCATCACAGTGGCTATTAGCCGGCGCTTAAAGCGCTCCTGCTCGACGGGTTCCTCAGGCACGATAAAGTCTTCGTCGCCGAGGCTCACCTCATCTTCGGAGAGTGGAAGATAGTTGTTGTCCTTCGAGTCTTCGTTTATGGCCTGTTCGTCAGGGCTGGCTTGCCCATCTTCCCTATCGTCTTTTTCGAAAGTCGGCTCGACGGGATCTTCTTTGTCTTCGGCATCATCCGGAGTATTGTTTTCTCTCGTGCCAGTATTGCTGTCTTTTCCACGGCGTGAGTTAGTGCGGCGTCGCTGACGTCGACGCTTTGGCTGTGTCTCAGGAGGTTTATCCTTGACTGGATCTTTCTTGTTATCACCGTTATTCTCTTTGGGAGTATCCACCATGTACACGTCATACGAGGAGGTGGCTGTCCAGCACCCAGTAAACAGCGGGTTTTGGGCCTGCTCCTCTCCGACATCGTCGTCCATACCGTCGATGTCTTCGGAGTCGTAATCGAGCATGTCGGTTAAGTCTTCGACAGTGGCAATGAAGTGGGCAGTGGGTGGGAAGCGAAATTCTCCGTCATCAGCCTCCAGTTCAAACCGGATATAGTTCGGCTGTGAGTCCCCCGCTAAGGAGAGGGTTTTTAATGAGTTTAGCACATCACCCAAAGGTGAGTGCCGAAAGATGTCCGCCGAGCTGAACTCGATGATCGGCGCCCGATCGAGCTCGATGGGCGCGGACGCACGCGGTTCGGAACCTGTGGCCGGAGATGAATCCGAGGTTCCGGTGACATAGATCCCGTTTGAAGTTGGGTCTGTGTGCGGCTCCAACACCGCTGAGTCTGCGGCTTCCGTGGCGGGGTTGAGCTTCCCGTCCTCGGATGGTGTAATCTGCTCCGGATCTAGGGCCAGGGCAGTTATAGGAGCTATCTCCCGGGTATGGTCCGATGACAGATTTAGGTCATGTTCATCGCGGTGGCAGGGAGCGGCTGCCATGGGCTCGAATCCGTCGAAGATCAAGTCTCCGCGGATATCAGGAACGTAGTTCAAGCTTCCAAACCTGACCTGATGGCCAGGGGCGTAGCTGTCGATCTGCTCTAGATGGCCAAGCGAGTTGGCCCGCAGTATGAAGCCGCCGAATACGAAGATCTGGCCGGGGAGAAAGACCTCCCTCAAGGCAGCATCGTTGTGGATGATTGATGGAGCCATCGAGTCTTCTAGCAATGACACAGCGGAACTCTCAATGAAAGCACCAATGTCAGTGTCAAAACCGGGGGATCTCGGGTAGGGGGTCTCGAACTGTGCGTCTAAGGTCGATGGTAACAGGAGACGGGGGACACGATGTTTACCCAGGTTCGGGCCCTCTCTATGGAGGTAATACCCTACGTCCTGCTTGATTGATCTTGATGAATATGAGTATTACAAGAGTTGATCTACCACGAGATCGTATTGGCTAAAACCCTAGAAGTCTAGCCTGTCTGATTATGATTATGATTGCCTCTACGGACTAAACCCTCCGGTTTATATAGACACCAGAGGGGACTAGGGTTGTACAAAGTCGGTTACAGAGAAATGAATCTTCATATCCCAACGCCAAGCTTGCCGTCCACGCCAAGGAGAGTCCCATCCGGACACGGGAGAGAGTCTTCTGTCTTGTACCTTCATGGCCCATCAGTCCGGCCCACATTACGTAGCCCGGACGCCTGAGGACCCCTTAATCCAGGACTCCCTCAGGCCCCACGGGCCTCCTCCCATGCACTTCTTTGGCTCCCTGGGTGTCTTCTGTCTAGAAAAAATCTCCAAAAAGTTTCGTGACATTTGGACTCCATTTGGTATTGATATTCTGCAAAGTAAAAAAAAACAAGCAAAAAACAGCAACTAGCACTAGGCACTATGTCAATAGCATAGTCCAAAAAAATGATATAAAGTTGCTAGTAAAGGAGTATAAAACATCCAAGATTGATAATATAACAGAATGGAACAATAAAAAATTATAGATACATTGGAGACGTATCAAGCACACCCATAATTATTTCCTCCTCAAGGCTCTCAAGCACTTAACTTCAATCATTGTTTGTTGGAACTTTGATTGTCACGTGAAGAGATTATGCCAACTAAGTGATCATGCATAGGTTCTCACTGTGGCTTAATGCTTGGGAACTATGGACCTTTGATATATGTCTCATTCGAGCTCTTTTGATCAGTCCCCTTTATTTACCACATACACACTCATTCAAGAGAAAGCCAAATAATATGCATTTGTAGTGTTGCCACTACGTATGGCAACAAACTCATAGGCAAAATTCAAGCTATCGCTTTTGGTGGATCATTCATTGGCCATCAGAGTCCTCAGCATAACATCAAGAAAGGTGATGAAGCCACATTTACACACGTACACATGCATAGAGTAGCGGAGCCACAGCACCAGCAAGAAGCTGAAGCACCATGTAAGAAATACGACAGGGATTTTTGGCATAATCACGTTCACCCTTCAACTAAGTTCCTCTAGACAATTTAATCCACAAGTGCTATCAAGTCTATTAAAATTAACAACATGGGGTTGAGCATTTCAAACATCACTTCCACTACAATTTATCTCAAATCCTCAGTCTTGAAAGACTTTCTCTTGTGCAAAGTTATTCTTGGTTAATATCATTCCATTTAAAAAATAGTCCCACGGCAAGTCTTGGTTATCTAAACTAAACAGAACAAAGGCTACTAAATTTATTTCAGCTACTAGAACAAAACCTTTGTCTTAATTATCAAGACTTACTCCCATCTGCACATAGAACACATACTACTACTACTACATCTACTCTAAGTATTTCAAGTGCAAAACACAGGGGTCGTAGGACTTACCTTCACGGTTGCAAATTTACACACTTCTTTTCCTTACTCTTACATTCCTTGTTGCCCGGCATAGATCAACACCTCTGAAAACAAAATGCATATGAACTCCAAGGGGCTAAATAAATAATAAGAGCAAAGCAAAGATTATTCTATTTTTTTGGTTTTTTGGGGTTTTGAAAACTAACTTGCAACCAAAAAATCGCAAAGGCAAAAGCAAAAAGAAACAAAATGTTGGAACAAACCAACACGAGTGTTTTGAAGCTCCATGAGCTTCAGTACAACCTCATTAGAAATTATTCAAATACCGCCACATCTTGATGTAGAAGTAGTTATAACCTCCCCCAAGCTTAGGCTTTTGCAAACCCAAACTGGCGAGATCATTGCGGCGGTTGGTCAGGAGCCCACTATTGGCTCAAATTGGAGAAATTCAAGTTCATGTAGGCGGACGTGCCTCGAAGGGACACGACGAGGTTGCTCATATCATCAATAGAGCCCCGGAGGCTGCTAAGGCCCGCATAGGTGGTGTAGCCTCCTTGTTGTGTCTGCTCTTGGGGCTACTCCTCTTCTTCATCGGTGGTGAGGTCTTCTTCATCTACTTGTTTTGGTTCTGGGCCTTCTTGGTTAAAAGCTGCATCTCCTTCATGTGCAACATAATGCAATTTAGTTAGGCTTAGGAGTAGGCAACAAGTATGCCACTCCAGGGATTATAATGCAATGACGGCCATTACGAACTACTACCATTACAGCGCTAGTAAGAACACGAATATTAACAAGGGTCTTACCAACAATGGTGTGAAGGTGATTGTAGTTGAGACCAACAAAGTGAATATGGTGATCACTCCTCCACACATGATATCTCCTTGTGCATGATTTGCTTGATGTGTGAGGTGTAGCAAAAGTATTGCCCCTAGGTTGGGCGAATAACCGACATCAAGGTTTGCTGCTTTCTCAAGAACTAGCACGTTCTCATCATTCACCATAGAAACTCCTCCTCGTGCCTGCAACGAGTTAGTGATGACATAATAGAAACAGCGTGTAGCAGGACTTCCAATGAAACTAGCTCTTGAGCCAAGCATGCTTATCAAATTAAAGGATTGCCTTGGGTGCGGGTTAGTGTAATCATAAACTTGGTGGATGTCATCATCATTGTTGGTGAGGCAAAGTGTAGGAACGAGGTGTGTCTACCAGAGGGGGTGAATGGGAGTTTTAAAATTTCTTCGGAAATCTCAAAACTCTCGGAACCCACCAGCGGAGCGAATGAAAAACAAACTATAGTGATCTATGAATAAATACCGAATGGAAACTAAAACATGCATCGAGACAAATCACATGAAGGAGAAAATATCGAATGTAAACATGGGTAGCAGATGTGACCAGTGATGCTCGATGGCGACAGGGTATTTGTTCGACCAGTTCGTCCTTCTGCACAAGGACTATGTCTGCTTGGAGGGCCTGTGACTTAACACGGAAGATAAACTCTCTTCACCCTATTCTCCTCGACAATTGGTTCGTCAACCAATGCCGATCACTCATGGTAGATACTTGAGGCGATCCCCGAACCTTTACATACTTCTTCTTCGAGAACCACAATCACTCTTGGTCTCTGAAGAAATTTACACCTAACCGTCTAGAGAGTTTGCAGCTCTCAAGAGTAATAGGCGGACCATACTGGACTTAGATTCGAGTGATGCTGAACCACTATCTAATTCTTCGGCTCTAGGGGTTTTCTCTTGGTGGATTTTAAACTCGAATCGCTCAGAGAGAGGGTTGCTCAACAATCTTCTCAGAATCAAACGGAGCAGCTGCCGGACAAAGCCGGTGCGGGGTGGCTATTTATAGCCGCAGCCTTCCCTGATGGGAAATGACCATATTGGACACGCGGTCCAGCCAATGGCCAACCGACACATTTACAACGGTCAGATTTTGGAGCAACGGCGACATTAATTGAGGAACAAGTAATGCTAACTCCTCGGTCTAAGACAAATCTCTCGCAGCGAAGAAGATCACAGTCTCTTGCTGGCAAGCATTTGCTCGGAACACAAAGAGATTTCTCTTGCAACTTTCATAGGATTTGGGTTTAGCATCAGAGAATCAAAGTTTCGAATGCTACACCCCTCTTAATAGTACGGTGGTCCTATGACTCAATAAAGAGAAGAACAACAACGAAATAAATGCTGTGTCTTCACTTCGTCTTCAATCTCCTCGGACGCAGTCAATTTTCTCAGATAGGCACCAAACCAATTGCTTTACTTTAGCAAAAAAAATTAGGGGTCACTCTTGTTGTCATAATCTTCGGTGATAACCTTCACTGCAGCGCAGGGAGATTACCTTCATTGTTTAACTCAAACTCCTCGTGATCTCAGGGACCTGTTACTCTGTGTGCACTAGCAAACACATAGGTCCCATACTGTTTATGTCAACAAACTCCAAAACATAAGGGGCCTATCATTGCACCAACACAAAGTAATTACACCACTCTTGAAAAGTGATGTTGAAGTCTTGGTCCAAGAGACAGAAAGTGATCCTCTCCTCCTCATATGCATTGGGCATCAAACCAACATTGTGCGAGAGAGTACTAAGAAACTCAAGCGTCATGCGTTCATATGTCGCACATCCCTGATAAACAAAATGGTGCAACCCGGCATTATGACAAAGCAAATTGAAATCATTAGTAGTATCTAGCTTGGCAAGTGTGGTTGTGTAAGCCCATTTGGTTGCTTTGATCTTCCTTAAGCTCAGTTGCCTAAACTTTCTTCTTGCTTCACGGTCGGTGAAGATGATCCCCTGAGTGAAAACTTGTTGTGGCGGTGCGGTGGATGAACTCAAAGCACCGCATACGCAAGAAGACCTCCGTGTAAACATCTTCAAAACAATTTTTCAGTCCAATACAATTAAACAATATTGATCCTACGGTATTCACAACATCATACTCCTCTAAAAACATCAATGAATCCAAGCCAAACTCAAATTTGGATAAAAAAATATGCATCTCCAAGTCATGGCAATGCTAGGCATGTAGAACATGGATTCGCGAAAAATAACTTGGGGATCGGAGGAGAAACATATCGTAGATTGACCACACGGAAGGATTTGAACTGAAATCGAGCGAGTAGAGAGATCGGGCAAAGCTTTGCTAGGGTTTGAAGAGGTTTGGAGGAAGAAGAAGAAGAAGAAAGGAGGCAGATGGGGGGATTTACTTTCTTCCTCGGGCATATTGGGGCCGCCAGGGGTCAAAACGACTGCTCATACGGGTGCAAGCGCCCGCATGGAACGCCGTCGTTCTCCCTAGTGACTTGCCTGCGTGTGTGCATTGGATGAAATGACCGCTCAGACGGGCGGAGGCGCCCATTCGGAACACTGTCTTCTGATCTTATCTTTTTGAACTTCCGATCGAAGATGTCGAACGACCATCGGGATGGGCGCATGCACCCGTTTGGAACGCCGTCAAACGCTCTGGAATTTTTCTTTATTTCTGCAAAGAAATGAAACGACCAATGAAACGGGCGCTTGTTCCCGTTTGAAAAGCCATCGATCACTCTGGTGTCTCTAGTTGTTTTGCGTTGGAACCTCTAGCATGCCATGCGACCGCCCCTACGGCCACTCGCGATCGTTTTAAAGGCCGTCTTTTGATCTGTTTCTTCTGAAACTTTTCGTTTTCTTTGTTCTCCTGCGGGGTTAGTTCAAAAAAATACATAGACATATTTCCAGGCATCGAAACATCAATATAACACATAATTCATCCTGCACATCACAAAGCCTTCATTAGAACAACTCTTCCAAACTTACCTCTTCATAAATAACTTTAATCACTCTTTTATTGAATCAAAAATGAAAACTTACTTGTCTACTTTATTCGTGTGGATTGCCTCCCATGAAGCGCTTGTTTTTGGTCGGCTAGCTCGAACGTAGTGGTGATCAAGGTGGCTCAAGCACACGAAGACCATAGCTTCTGGCATTAACGATGATGCCTTCTCCTGCGTAGGTCTTCATTTTCTTTTTCCTAGGGAAATGTCTCACAAAAGGATCTATAGTTGGTAAATCAAATCTCACATTTCCCTCAAACACATTTATCACAACTTTGATAGTCCTTAGAAAAGGTCTACCGAGAATTATAGGAGCAATTCTCTATCAAGACCTTGGCATCCGTCAACCGCTGTTGGACGGCCGACCGGCTGGTTCATCGCGATATGCCGCATGAACCGGCATGTGTGTTTTGCTCATAATAGGCCGAGACCTTGCACCACATCCTTGTCAAGTGCGTCTTCGCTCACATCATCTGGCATGGCATGCTCTCCTGGTGCTGCCCTGCAATTGCTGCACTGGATGGTTCTCCGGGATTCTTCGACTGGCTGACCACGATACTACCCATGACTACCCCAGACAAGCAGCATGGGCTCTCCACCATCGTTGTGCTCACAGTCTGGTCTCTTTGGTGTCACCGCAATGCCATCATATTAGACAAGATTACACCCTCCTATGCCTCTCTCCTGGCTGTGATCCAAGAGGACGCCCGCTCCTGGGCCTGTGCCGAAGCCAAAGAACTAAGCACTATCATCCATGTAATCTAGAAAATCCTTTTTGGGGTTGAGCAACCCCTCCTATGCTCACTGTGTATCATGGCCACGCCATCTTGTGTACGTGACCGTGATGCCACTTTGTATGTTCTTCTCCCATATCAATGCAATGATACGCTCCATAGCGTATTCGAGGGAAAAAATTATAGGAGCAATTGGATCCTTGGGCATATCTACTATGAAAATATCAATCATGACAGGGCAATCATTGATTTGAACTATAACACCATGCTTAATGCCTACTGCCTGAGTAAAAGTAGAGTTAGCCATATTCAGTATAATCTCGATATTAGCATAAGGACCAAGATTGAGACTATCAGAGATGGATTTGGGGATAGTGGAAACACTTGCCTCTAGATCACATAAGGCACTGAATTTATTGAATCCTATCTCAATCTCTATTGTAGGTTCAAAAGCATCCTCTTAGCTGGTAACTTATTGTAAAGATTTTTCCTTTCATCATCAAGTTCACGTACCTTGGCTGCAACTTGTCCAACAAAAATATTATATGCTTCGTTATTAGTTACCTCTGGTAGTGGATACTTCATGGATATCATCTTTACAAAAACTGCAACGGTATAATTGTACTTTGGCACATGGCTTCTGTCAAGCACTTTGGCCTTCTCTTCGTTTCTTCTTACCATTTTCATTTCTTCAACCGGGTTAGGCTCCGGTTTACCTTCAAACTTAGCCAAAACTATAGTTTGGCTCTCTACTATTTTTGCCACTTGTGCTTCCATATTCTTGGATCTTCCATTGAGTATGTGCACATCATTTGTTAGTCCAACAACCTTACTAGTCAATTGACCAAGTAAGTTATCATGATTCTTAAGATATTCTTGAAATTTTTATTTAGCTCAGTCTGGCTAGCAATAAAACTTTTAAGAGTTTCTTCAAGAGTATTTCTATTGCTACCATTAGCTCCATTAAAATTGTTTGGTGCTCCTCCATTACTAGGATAAGGAAGTCTAGGATCATAGCCATTATTTTTCAAATTAGGATTGTAGCTATTACGGGCAATAAAATCTACATCACTAGTTTCTTCATTAGTGATGGCATTCATGTTTACCTCTTCTTTACCTTTCATCATGGAGATAAGTTCCTCAACCTTGGTTGTCAACTCCATGCTACGTTCTTCAATGGCATTCACCCTCTTGGTGGTGGTTCTTTCAAGATGTCATTGGACATGGTTCTCTTGCATATCATCTAGTAGTTTCTTGACATCTTTTATGGACTTTCCCATGATTGTTCCTCCTGCAGCTGTATCAAGCAGAGTTTTTCACATATGATTTAAGCCATTATAAAACATATAAAGGATTAAACATTCCTCCATTGCATGATTGGGACAGTTTCGTATAGCTTCCTTCATTCTATCCCACGCAAGCACTAGTGGCTCACGTTCCTCCTACTTGAAACCTGTAATCTGAGAACATAATTGCATAATCTTTGCAGGTAGACAAAACTTGGATAAAAATTTACTGCAACAATCAGCCCAAGAAGTAACACTGCCTCTAGGTAGAGCCAGAAGCCATTCATTAGCTTTTCCTCTCAAAGACAAAGGAAATAGACGCAATTTCAAGGCATGAGGATCATAATCCTTTATGTGTGCCATGTTGCACAATGTAGTGAAATTGTGTAGGTGCATACCGGCATCTTCAAAAGCAGAGCCTCCAAATTGGTCATGTTGAACCCAAGAAACTAAGTTTGGTTTAATCTCATACTCAGCGGCTGCTACCTCAGGTTGTGCTATAGGTTCATGCATGAAGTTGTTGCTCGGAGTCGAAAAAGTCCCAAGTTTATGAGCCATAGTAATCTTTTGGTTTTTCAATTGACAATAATTGCAACAAAAATAAAACTAAAACTAAAAATAGAAAAGTAAAGAAAAAAGCTAAAAATTAACTTCAACAAAAACTCTAAACACAAGGACTAGGAATACTAAACTCCTCCCCAGCAACGGCGCCAGAAAAAGGGCTTGATACCTCCTTTTATTGATCCGGTATTGGAACAAAAAAGAGTATCCCACACCTATTGAGCCAGAGGTGGCCCTGGGTTATCAAACCCACGAGAGGAAGATTCCCTTGAGGCGATGGTCCCTAGCAAGCTTTTGTCAAAGTATCAAATCCAGCTTTTGATCGGATCAGCAAGCAAATAGAGATTCAAACACTTATAATAAAAAGAGGTACAGGTATGAGGTCCTATACATACAACCTTGTATTTGCCTTGGTATCAAATAGGATATTAATTTGTGCGCTGGAAGTCACCATCGAGATGTGCTTGTTACGGATCAAAGTGGGCGATGTGTCCAAATAACATCTTGACCGTCATGAGTCCTCAAGAATCAGTTGTCCTACCGCAGGCCCTATTCACCACGCGGGGTTGCCTCGATAATTAAAATAATGAAATCAGACAAGATCTTTGGACGTTTAATGACTACACCTCATTTATCCCAAGGATATGATCCATGTTACCCTATTGAACCTTACTGTCACCGGTGTTCGGTATAACACTTCACGGTCTCCTTGCTCCTAGCCTCACCGGTGCTCGATCTCCATGATCTAGGGTACCTGCAGGGATGAAGATCACGGACAAGACAAGATTCAAGAAACAATTTTATTTCACACATATGGGACGTCATGTCAAAGTCTTCCATTGATCCCCTCAACAAATACTGGTTGCAAGGCTCATGCCTCAACCCATACCTTACCGAACTACTCACACATGGAGATCAGATTGCGGGAAGAAAACATTGAAGAACACATCTGTGATGCCCCCGGCTTAATCGTGCACAAATCATACATGCAAATGCACATGATCAAGCCTAAGGACTCACTTGAAGATATCACAACACAACTCTACACACAAATTAAAATAATACAAGCTTTATGTTACAAGCCAGGGGCCTCGAGGGCTCGAATACATAAGCTCGCATACAAACGTCAGCGGAAGCATCAGATATCTGAGTACAGACATAAAAGATAAAAAAGATAAGCCTTTAAGAAGGCGGGGCAAAAGAAAACACTACGATCGAAAAGGCGCAGGCCTCCTGCCTGGGACCCTCCGAACCTACTCCAGGTCGTCAACCAACTCGTAGTAGTAACCACCCTCGGGGTGGTAGTAGTAGTCGTCGACAGTGGCAGCTGGCTCTGGGGCTCCGTCATCTGGTTGCATCAAACGGGTATGGGGAAAAAGAGAAAGCAAAGCAACCGTGAGTACTCATCTGAAGTACTCAGCAAGCAAGGATCTACACTACATATGCAATATTATCAAAGAAAGGCTGTATATATGTGGACTGGGCTGCAGAAATGCCAGAATAGAGGGAAGGCCTAGTCCTATCGAAGACTAGCATCTTCAGCGGTCTTGCTGCATTAGAAGAGTGTAGATTAGTACAATATAAAGTAGTAGCAGTATTAAGTATCAACCTCGGCCAGAGATCCTTTCTCGACTCCCTGCGAGAAAGCAATCCCAGAGCCCTAATATCCATATCTCATCACAAGTATCCAGTTCTAGTTGTATCGATCGGGATACAACTCCGAGCGTTCGTTACTGAGGATCCGGCTATGCGTAGATTAGTTCTTCCCTGCAGGGGTGCACCAACTTACCCACCACGCTCGCTTAACTCCGACCAGACACACTTTTCTGGGTCATGCCCAGCCTCGGCCAAATGATACGCCGTAGTCCTACCTAGTCTCAGCAGAGAGGTCCCCGTCGGTCTATATCCTATGTGCTCAGGGTTCTTGGGCCATCGCCCTGTGCACTCCGGGTCGTTGCGCACACGGTGAAGCCAAGGACCACCTCTGTCTGGATGGTGCCGGTCCGTCCGTGCCGCTATGCTGAACTGGACGTCTGACAAAGCTTTCAAAAGAAACGTACGACGTAGCGTGCCCATACTTATTCCCGCGTGATGGTTAGTGCTATCGGGCCAGAGGCCCACTCAGATCAAATATCCAAATTGTTAGTGTATTGGTAGCGTGCGGTAACGAGCAGAGACTCATGATCGATGTGACCCCGTCGCCCCGTCTCGAGGACTTGTGGCAAGGGCTAAGAATGCCCGGCCACGCCTCATATTTATCTCTCGGGTACCCTCCAGGTCAACCTGTCTCCGTATCACTCGCGGGTACCCCTCAGGGTCAACCCGCCTTTCCAAGTAACAGTTGTGAAGTCCAAGTATCCATGTGTCCATAACATCAGGGAATCTGAGGTATCACCCTCGTTGGATTCCTACTCGATGTATCCGTCAAGGTGAACCTTGGAGGAATCACCCTCGAGGTTCACACTTGAGGTGTTGCACGACAGCATCGTTATCGGAAGTGGTGAAGGAGGAATCACCCTCGAGTACCACGACCGAATAGCTACTCTACAGAGTTAACATCAGAAGTGCTAAATGAGGTATCACCCTCGGCACTCGATGGTAACGCTGCAATGCCGTATGTCGGTGTACTAAAGCCTGGGTCCTTTAGTACCCCATACTTGTGCATGGGCAGTTGTAGCCGTAGCGGCGGCAGGGCCTGCCGGAGGATACCTGGAAACAAGTGCAAGATTGTCAAGAAGGCGTTCAAACCAGTGATCAGAAGACAGAAGACCGAAGGCTTGGCTCCCGGCAAGATCCTTGCCGAGATGGCCAGCGAAGACCCGGCAAGATCTGCACCCGGCAAGGTTCTGCCACCATGCCACCGCTCCAGCGCAGTGATCAGCCTGTCAATTGGGTTTTGTCCTCATGGATGCGTGGCATGGTTCAAGTGGTGAACGGGCTTAAGCGGTGCTGAAGGGACGGCCCCTTTTTCCGTCCCCAAGAAAGTAAGGACACCTAAACGGACACCTAAACAGAGCATTTAATGCGTTTGTCCTAAATCGTTTGTGATAAGTATGTAAACACTGTAGCTACTTTACACCTCAATGTATGTACTGAACGCCACTACTGGTGACCCCTTGGACATATAAAAGGAGGCCCAATGCGTAGCTACAGGGAGCAGGACGCTCTCTGGCCCATTCTGCATGCGTAGCTGCTGCTCGAACGTAATGTTCATTGCTAGCGCTCCTGGAGCTTGGGCTTAAACATCCACAATAAACTAAAGCAGGAGTAGGGTATTACGCTTCTCAGCGGCCCGAACCTGGGTAAAAATCCCCTTGCGTTGATCATTAGATCTGCTCTTTGTGCATACCACTCTCCCTGCCGAACCGTAAAGGGATCCACGCGATCCCATAGGTGTCGTACGCCGACATCTTTGGTGCGCCAGGTAGGGGAAGAGGCTGCGCGAACTTGATCTAGTGATCAGCGCGTCAGTTTCTTGATCATTTTCGTCGCCATGGCCCCCAAGAAGAAGGGTTTGGTAGCAGCTGGTCCATCTATGTCTGGTTTGCCCGTGCCTTCACGGACGGGCGACGGTGTGGACGCAGTTGGAGGAGGTGGAGGTCTTGAGCCTCCATGACTTTTTGGCGGATAAAGCCAAGCGAGCGGCGTTGTTCGCAGCAGCGACAATGACCCACATGCCACCAGATCCAAGGACGGAGCTGTGCTGCCTACGGGTGGCATGGCGAACTCCAAGGACAGGAGGGCGCCTTCCAAGACACCCGCGCCGGCGCATGCGCTGCGGCCTTCTTAGGTCGCGCGCGACGAACAGCACCGTGACGTCGGTGGTTCTAGGCGTCCCCAAGGAAAGGCCCCTGCGCATCATTCCTGAGATGCGCGTGACCAACATGCACACCAAGATGCTGGTGGAAGCGCGGTGTAGCCGCGGGATCATGATGGAGCTCCTTCTAACACGGTTAGGAGTCAGAGCACCTCACATACCTCGCACGTCTCACCGCCACCTACACCAGCAGAAGCGTTGGCGCGAGCGCAGCAGCTTCTGGATTTTCCTCCCGCTCCAGAGAAACTCGAAGAATGGAGAGCTGCTATTCAGAGCCTCATCGGCTTTGCCAACGGAGATGGACCGCAATAGGCGGAGCCTTCGCGGCGGCGGTCCGTCGAGCCGACGTGTGCCGATGGCGAAAAGACTGGAGGTGGGACGACTACGATGCACTCTCCTCCACGACGACCACAGCTGTCGCTTGCTCGGTGGACCGACGTCTGTGATGGTGATTCCACGGCGTCGTCCGACCCACGAATGTGTCGCGATCAATGTCAAGTTCTTCGGGAGCGAAGCAAAGAAGATGCTCGAACTACCATCGAGCGGCGACGGGAAGCGCGCCATCAATCTGATAGGCGCGCAGGGCCTGCTGTCGACAAGCCTGCACCAGGGAATCCTAGTGACCTGCCTTATGAGGTGGGGTGTCTAGCGTTTACCCGTGAGCTGCGGCGAGTCCAGTGGCCCAATTCCCGAACATTCAAGCCAGAGGTCCCGGAGAAATACGACGGCAAAACTCACCCGTCAGAGTTCCGGAGTATCTACACCATCACGGTGCAGGCTACCGGAGCTCGAGACGACAAGATACTCGCCAAGTACTTCCCGTTGGTGCTTAAGCCCAACGTCAGGTCGTGGTTGATGCATTTGCCAGAGAATTCCATTTCTTCCTGGTCAGACATGTGTCATCAATTTGTTGCCGCCTTTGTCGGAGGCCACCAAGCTCCTGGCCAGGCAAGTGATTTACATCTCATCCCCCAGAAGGAGGGCGAGCCCTTGCGCAAGTACATACAGAGGTTCAGCCGTGTACAGTACAATATCCCAGACGTTCATCCCACCGCTGTTATTAGCGCGTTTCATCAGAACGTGCGCAACCGCAAGATGCGGGAGGAGCTGGTGATGACCAAAGTCAGGGATATTGCTGAGCTCTACGCTCTAGCAGACAAATGTGCTCGGGCTGAAGAGGGAAGGAGACTCCCTGGCGAGGACGCCGGCGCGAGAGTCGACTCTGAAGATGAAGATGCCGCCGCCCCAGCAAGAAAAGGTCAACGGTGAAATAGGAAGCATAAGGGTAAGGCTGTGCTTGTTGTTGAGGAATCCGGCAACCCTGGCGCTGCCAAGAAGGCCAAGGTTGATGGCCCCGGCAAGGATGTTGCCGGGTGTCCCTCCTGTCAGGCCTTGGCAGCTGCCGACAAGCCAGGGGGCTCCGACAAGCAATAGTGCAAGATCCAACGCACTAAGGGCCATGATCTCCAAAACTACCGACAAGTTGAACAACTTATCGAGAGGTAGAAAGCTGAATACGAAAGGCGAGACAAGGAGAGAGCCCAAGATGGTGCTGAAGGGTCTAGCAAGAAATGCGGTGGCCGAGGAGGTCGCCGCGGCAAGGCTAAGCAACAGAAGGAGAGGCCCGCTCGAGGCTGCGACAAGGAAGAGGGGGGTGAAGATGACAACGAAGAGGCCGACGACTCCAGTGAGCATGAATTTCAAAAGGCTACCGAAGCTATGTGCCTTGACGGAGGCGCCTCGCTGCATTCTTCTCACCGCCAACTTAAATAGTGGGTGCGAGAGATTAATGCGGCAGAGCCGTCGGTCGATGCTGGGAAGCCTCTGAAATGGTCCAACACGCCTATCATTTTTTATGTTGAGGATCACCCTGATCACACAACCGCGGTCAGGTGTTTGCCATTGTTGGTTTCACCAACGATTCGCAACCTCAAGGTGACAAAAATGTTAGTTGATGGTGGGGCCGGTTTGAACCTGATCTCGCCTAGCGTGATCAAGAGGTTGCAAATTCCTGACGAAGATCTCAAGGGAACGGGCACGTTTCAAGGGATCAATCCAGGAAGGAGCCAACCAAAGGGCAAGATCACGTTGCCGGTGACATTTGGCAGCGAGCTGAACTATAGAACAGAAAAGATCGCTTTCGATGTCGCCAAGATTCCGTTGCCGTATAACGGGATTCTGGGCCGTCCAGCGCTGGCCAAATTCATGGCGGCCTCGCACTATGCCTACAATGTTTTGAAGATGCCCGGGCCGATGAGTGTCATCACTGTTAACTCTGACAAGAAGGATGCGCTTATCTGCGCTGACCAACTCTACCGGGAGGCAGTTGCAGCATCTGCCACCAAGGCACTTTCTCCTACCGCTGAAGCTCCTGGGGGGAAGAAGAAGACCGGCAAGACCTCTAGCACACACTCCGGCAAGCGCACCTCCTCGGAGTGCTGCGCTCCCATCAATGATGTGCCGGAGAGCTCCACCGGCAAGAGCAAGAAATCCAGGGCAGCTCCACCAGAAACCAAGAAGGTGCCCGTCAAGGAGGATGGTACGGGAGGAACTTTTACCATAAGTTCCACCCTCGATGATAAATAGGAAAGCGTGCTCGTTGCTTTCCTGCGGGCGAATATCGATGTGTTTGCATGGCAACCATCTGATATCCCCGGTGTTCCCAGGGAAGTAATTGAACACCATCTTGTTGTCTGTCCTCATGCATGGCCCGTCAAGCAAAAGGTTGGGAAGTAGTCTTTGGAACGGCAAGAGTTTATTGTCGAAGAAATTAGGAAATTGGAAGCGATAGGTTTGGTCAGAGGAGCGCTCCATCCGACGTGGTTAGCCAATCCGGTTGTAGTGCGCAAGGCGAATGGAAAATGGAGGCTGTGTATTAACTATACAGATATCAATAAAGTTTGTCCAAAAGATCCTTTCCCCTTGCCGCGCATCGACCAGATTGTGGACTCCACTGCCGGCTGCGATCTGTTGTCATTTCTCGACGCCAACTCAGGGTATCATCAAATTTTCATGGCAAAGGAAGATGAAGAGAAAACCGCATTTATCACCCGTGTGGTGCATATTGTTTCTTATGTATGCCTTTCAGGTTGAAAAGTGCTGGTTCAACATTTGCAAGAGTGGTCCAGATTGGTTTTGAGCCCCAGCTACATAGAAATATGGAAGCTTATATGGATGACATAGTGGTTAAAACTAAGGACAAAGCAACGCTCATACAAGATTTGGAAGAGACATTTGCAAATCTGCGCAAGATCAATCTGAAGCTCAATCCTGAGAAGTGTGTGTTTGGCGTTCCATCTGGCAAGCTTCTCGGGTTCTTTGTGTCTCAGCGTGGCATTGAAGCAAATCCCGACATGATCAAGGCGATTGAGCAGATTGAAGCACCAAGATGCGTCAAAGATGTGCGTCGACTTGCCGGCTGCATTGCTGCTCTGAGCAGGTTCATCTCCAAATCTGCTGAGCGCGCCCTGCCCTTTTTCAAAATCTTGAAGAAGGCAGGTCCAATGAAAGGACTCCGGAAGTGGAGGCAGTGCTGCAGGATTTGAAGAAGTACCTCTCCTCTCCGCCGATACTAGTCGCACCTAAACCACGAGAGCCATTGCTGCTATACTTAGCGGCAACAAATCAAGTGGTTAGTGCTACGTTGGTAGCACAGAGAGAAGCTGATGAAGAAGCAGCGGCAATGGCAAGCCCAACAAGCGATGAGCTGGGGGCTTCTCCGGCAAGGTCTGGTGCCGACAAGGCAGGATTTGCAGAGCTGAATGAAGCAGCGCAAAGAAAGAAGTTGGTGCAGCACCCAGTTTATTTTGTCAGCTCCCTTTTGTAGGGGGCTAGGTCAAGATATTCTGGTGTGCAGAAATTGCTCTTCGGCCTCCTTATGGCCTCGAGGAAGCTGCGCCATTATTTCCAAATGCATGAGATTACCATCGTCACTCACTTCCTGTTGCAGCGGATTTTATGTAATCCAGATGCGACTGGCAGGATTGTAGAGTGGGCGTTGGAATTGTCAAGCTTTGATCTCAAGTTTAAAAGCACTTCAACAATTTAGAGCAGAGCCTTGGCGGAGTTCATTGCAAAATGGACCCCAACGCCAGACGAAGAAAGTCAAGAGACAATTCTTCCTGGCAAGGAAACAGATCGAGAATGGATTATGTATTTTGACGGGGCTTTCTCGCTGCAAGGTGCCGGTGCTGGCGTGCTGCTTGTCGCACCCACCGGAGAGCACCTCAAATATGTAATTCAGATGCACTTTCCCTGGGAGAGATCAACAAACAATACTGCAGAATACAAAGGGCTACTTGCCGGTCTCAGGATCGCGGCGGATCTTGGAATTAAGAAGCTCATCGTCAGAGGTGATTCACAGCTTGTCGTCAAGCAGGTGAATAAAGATTATCAGAGCCCGTTGATGGAAGCATATGTAGATGAAGTGAGGAAATTGGAGGAGCGCTTTGATAGTCTGCAGACAGAGCATGTTCCTCGAGCGGAGAATGATGTTGCTGACGACCTGTCAAAGCGTGTTGCCCTTAAGTTACCTGTGGAACTAGGTACTTTTGTGCTCTGATTGACTTAGCCATCCGTAACACCATCAGCAAGGCAACATAAGCTACAGAAGTTGAGTTTCGGCAAGTACTTTCTGGCAGAACTCCCAGAAGCCACCGGCAAGGAAGCTGCCGGGAACAACGACAAGCTTTCTGGGAAGCAACAGGCTCCGGCGAGGCCTCAGGTCCTTGCCATCGAGACAAACGCTCCCGCGGCAGAAGATATGCCTTTAGTTCTTGCTGTCGAGCCTCAGGCTCCGGCATGGGCGCAGCAAATCGTCCAGTTCCTCCAAACAGCGGAACTTCCGAAGAGAAAGAAGAAGCGGAGAAAGTAGCCCGTCGGTCTAGTATGTACCAGTTCGTGGATGACGTCCTGTATAGAAAAAGACCGAACGGCGTGAAATTGAAGTGTATTCCTCGGGAAGATGGACTGGAGCTGTTGGCAGAGATACATGGAGGCATATGTAGCTCCCACATAGGTTTAAGGGCTCTTGTCGCTAAGGCATTCCGGCAAGGTTTCTTTTGGCCCACTGCCCTCCAGGATGCAACTGCACTAGTAACCAAGTGTGAAGCATGCCAGTTTCATTCGAAGAAATTGCATCAGCCAGCTCAGGCTCTTCAGACAATCCCTCTTTCCTGGCCATTTTCGGTCTGGGGGCTCGACATATTGGGCCCTTTTCGCCGTGCTATCGGGGGCTTTGAGTACTTGTAGGTCGCAGTCGACAAGTTCACAAAGTGGCCGGAAGTGGAAGCAGTGAGAAAGGTGACAGCACAATCAGCCGTCAAGTTCTTCAAAGGACTAGTTTGCCGTTTTGGTGTGCCAAACAGGATCATCACCGACAGCGGCACACAGTTCACGACATGCAATATGTCCAAGACCTTGGCAGCAAAATTTGTTTTGCTTCTGTTGCTCATCCGAGAAGCAACGGCCAAGCAGAAAGGGCAAATGCTGAAGTGTTGCGAGGGCTCAAGACAAGGACTTTTGACAGGCTGAAAAAGTGCGGAAGATGTTGGATTGATGAGTTGCCGGTGGTTCTTTGGTCAATCAGAACGACACCAAATCGAGCCACTGGCCAGACACCCTTCTCCCTAGTGTACGGGGCAGAAGCAGTTCTCCCCACAGAAGTCATATACGGGTCACCTCGAGTGCTCACTTATGATGAGCTTGAGCAAGAGCAGTTGCGGCAAGATGACGCCACGCTCCTTGAGGAGGATCGTCTTCAGGCTGCTGTGCGAGTTGCACGCTACCAGCAAGCCTTGCGCCGCTACCATAGCCGCAAGGTTCATGCCTGAAGTCTTGAGGAAGGCAACCTTGTTCTTCGGCGCGTTCAGTCGGCCAAGAATTCCAACAAGTTGACGCTGAAGTGGGAAGGCCCTTATCGGGTAGTACGAGTCACCAGGCCTGGTGCTATCCGCCTGGAGACCGAGGATGGCATTCCAGTGAGCAATTCCTGGAATATCGAACATCTTCGTAAGTTCTATCCATAAGGCGCGGTTGCTGGGCCTCCCGGCAACCCCTTTTGCACGAGTTTTGCCAGCAAGGCATGTGATCCTTTGTACAAAGCCAGGCGCAGACCCTGTGCATAGTTGAATAAACTTAAGTGTTTTACAATTCCTGTCGATTTTCATGTTATTCTATATGCATGTTTGTCTGAGATATTGTGTTACACTTGCTCCCGGTAAGTGTTAACAAACTACCAAGGTTCTATATCCTTGTCTTCTCTTCTTTCTTTTTCTCAAAGGATAGAAGGCTCCTTCGCGTGCAACTTTGCCAGGGGGAGTGATGGTATGGATACCAACAGGCGACGTTCAAGGTTGACTTCTTGCCGGAAGGAATACAACAACAAAAAGCTAAGTTGCAGAACTTTAAGGGAATTTATTTTTACTTCAAGGCCATTTTCCTTGAACGATTTCGGCTTTTATGGAAAACCTGCATGCGAAGGAACCTTGTCGTGATCGGTTGCGCCCTTACTCTGTTTCGAGTCAGCTCAACAGTTTAGGTGGCTGCACTGAAAACGTCAAGGATATCTTGCCGGTAGTGACACCTCCAGCAGGCTGCTAAAGACCCGCTTCTAGCGCTCGTGGCAGGACGCACGCACCAGCAAGTTTTTGATAAGCGTAGGGCACGCACCATAAAAAAAAAGAAATCCGACAAGGGGAATAGCATGCATTCATCCAAAACAGAGCAAGTTATATTACATTGATGATTGTCGCGTTTCTAATTAAAGATGAAATTGTCTTTGACATGGAATGGTGGCGGTGAAGATGAAGCGAAGTGGCTAGTCCCTGCGCTGGCCTTCGACCCTCTTGACTTGGCTAACCTTGTAATCGATGGGCGTGACAAGCTTTTGAGTGCCTCGAGATCGGCATCCTCCGGCAAGCTGTCGAGAACGTTGGTGAGGTTGATGCCGGGATTCTTGTGCACCAGTTTGACGAGCACCTTGAGGAGGACGGTCCGGCAGAGTGTGCAGGATTCGTTCGCTAGATGGGTTGCACCCTCAGAATGGAGCAGCTTCAAGGCATCGACGACACCCTCGAAGAACATGGTCAGCTTGGCACTCGGAGACACCCTGTCGTCGGAGGAGTAGTTAAAGTTCTGCAGGCCCATGCTGGACAGCTCTGCTTCAAGCCTCTCCGTGAAGTTGACAAGGCGCTCGATCAAGATCTTCACGCCCTTCTCAAAGTCATTATAAGAGGCGGCGGCGCTATTGAGCAGGTCCTTCTCGTTCTGGAGGTCCTTGATCAAAGCTTTTTCTCAAGCCTTGCCGTCCTCCAGGGATTTCTCCAACGTGGTCAGCTTCAGAGTCAGATCAGCGATGGATTATTTGGCTGCGGTGAGCTCTTTGATCTTATCGGACATGGAGGTTTGCATCTCCGCCAAGCTATAGAGAGTCTTCTCTCTGTCAGCTTTAAGCGTCGAGAGCTCCTTGCCATGTTCCTCGAGGTCCGCCTCTAGCCTCTTTACTCTATCACCCAGCTCGTTCTTGGCAGCCTCTGTAGCTCCAGCAGCATCGATGGCTTCCTTTAACTTGCCGGCGTGATCTACAGTCAGAGCTTCGAGCGTCTCCTTGTGTTTCTACTCCAGCTCCTGGGTCCGCTGTGCGACAAGTTTTTCAATATCCTCGTCCTTGCCGCGGAGCTTGGCGGCAAGTGCCTTCTCACGAGCGGCGAGGTCTTCTTCCTGAGCATCAAGCCCGACACGGAGTTGTGTTAAGCGAGCTTCCTTTGCAGCGACCCGCTGCGCGGCCTCTTCCTGTGCCTTCTCAGTGTCAGACTGCTTCAGAAGGAACTCGTTCCAACTCTGGCTCAGTTGTTCCCGGCCAGTCATCAGTTCCTGGAAAGCCTCAATGTACCAGACTTGCATTTTCTCAACACGCTTCTGGAAATCTGCCTCTGCTGCTTCAGTAACTGCTGCCTTGGAGTCCAGCTTCTCTTTCCGGCGCGGTAAAGGGCCTGGAGCTTCTGAAAGTTGTTGCTCATGGCTTGGAGGAGCTGTTCTTCCTTGGACCCGCTGCTGCTGGCGCGTGGCTCGTCAACAATTTTGAGCCCAGTAGTAGTGATGACATCCTCATCAAAATTTTCCCCTTCAGTTGGCACCCCAATGCTTGCCGTCCCTGGTATGCTGACGAACAGGTTGTCGCCAACCTTAAGGTATCTTCTTGGCGGGGGAGCCTCGGACATTGACGGTTGGTCCTCGACAACCGTCTCACCGGCAAGTGGGGACTCCGTGACCGGTGTAGCGCCAGGCGCTCCTGTGGCAGGAATGTCATCAGTATGGTCACTAGTCTCCTTGCCGGTCCCCTCAGCAGACCTTTTGGCGGCTTCTTCCTGTGCGTCCTTGACGGCTTCGTCAGCAGCAATCTTGTCGGCCTCGGCGGCAGCATCCTTGGCGGTCTCCTCGATGATGATGTCAACATCCATTTGTTCCATCGAGGGAAGATCTGAAGACCAGGGAAAGAAACAAGATGAGACCGAGGTTGAAGCTCAAGAAGACAAAAATAAAGAAAGAATAACAAGTACTCAGAAGCAAGTGGTTTACCTGTGTTGAGATGTCGAGAGGTGGGTTCTCCTTTCCCGGCAACATTGGTTGCCGATGTAGGACTGCCAGTGCCCGTGCTTGCCGGCTCCTCTTCGACGCGAATGGGCTCACCGGTGGAAGCCCTTGCCAGGCATTTACCTCTGGGCGGCGTGCTTGACGGAGGCGGCATGTCAGGGACAGCCTCCGATGGCTCTTCTTGTTGCCATTCTTCTCCTGCAAGGCCTAGCGATGTCAATAACGAAGATAGAACATCTCCACACCCGCCAGCAAAAAAATGAGTAGTGTACTCACGTTGGGGGCTGGGTTGGGGGCTGCGAGGAGGACTGAGCTTCGGGCTGATGACGATGAGCTCTGGCGCATCCACGGTGCTTGCCGGGGGCTCGTCACCCCTTGAAGTCTTTGCCCTCTTCGCCATCCTTTGCGCCAATGTTTCCGTATCCCTGCGGAGACAAGCCAAAGCAAGACAAGTGGATTAAGCAAAATCAGAAACTCAGAAATTAAGAGATACGACAGGACCCTTACTCTTCTCTCTCCGGGCTGAAAGCAGAAAGGTCGAAGTCAACCTCCTCTACAGTGTTCGTGCAAGGAGGTGGAGGAGGGGTCCTGGGCCGCTTAGCTGTGGCAGGAGCGGTGGATTGATGTGATCCTGCCGCTTTGGCTGCCGGTGCTGCTGTATGAGACGCCCTCGCCGCTCCAGTTGTTGCCGCGGCCGTGCGTCTCGTGCGCCGCACTGGTTGCTGTTGAGCTTCTTGCCGCTGTGTAGCCTTGTCGGCCGCCTTCTTGCCAGGAACCTCACCGCTCGAGGAGGGTTGATTTGCTGGGACACCAGAGGCAGCTTTTCGAAGAACGCATTTCTTCTTATCTGGAGCTGGGGGCTCCTCGTGTAGCTGTTCCTCAGCTGTGTCCTCGCCAGAAGGGCCCCCGGCAGCCATGTCACTCTATTCCCCAGTAGCCTCATCCTGCCCGGCAAGGTCCTCTTCGGACATTACTTCTTTTTCGCTGGCCTCCTCTTCCGTGAAGCCAACGCTGCCGGCCTCCGCAGCAAGATTTGCCTCTTCCGCCCTGCTGGCGATATACGCCACCTCTTCATCAGTGGTGGGGCGGATAAGGTTTGTCTCTTCCCGGATGGCTCTCTCTGACAGATTGTCAAAGAATGCCTATGCATGCTCTGTAGATGGCTCGACCCAAGTTCCGTCAAGGCCGTGGGCGTTGCACGCCGGCATCATGGCGATGATTGAGGTCAGAGCAGAATTGTTGCACAAAGGAATTATGTTCGCCGGCAACTTGAATTTCCCGTCGGGCCTAAACAGTCTGTGGCAGAGAGTTGTGTGCTGCATAACCATCAAGTTGTTGTTCAAACCTGGACGCAGCCTCATGATATCTGCCGCATTCCAAAATTCCCAGGCTAATTAACCTCCCTTGTTATGCAGTGGGGCGATGCGGCAGCGAAGAAAATCAGCGCCAACCATTTCTATTGTCAGCCCGGCAGCCTTGAGACGGTAGATTCTGGTAATTGCAATTGTGAGCTTTTCATCTTGAGGATCGAGGGAACTCCAGTTATTGCCATGGACCACTTTCGTTTGTCGGGGCAGACAGAAAGGTTGGAAATCCTCCTCCTTGATCCAGCACCATTCGCCTCGCCATTCTTCCCACTTGCTACAGTAGAGCCCTTCCGGGTATGTCTCCTTATTCCAGGCCATTGGAATCCAGCTGATAGAACCGGAAAGGGCCTCTCCTTTCTCGATCCGGGGAATGAAATAGTGGCGAAAGAGGGCTGTGCTGGGGATTATTCCGGCAAAGTTTTCATAGAGATGGGCGAAGACTGACATACAGGTCACGGCATTCGGCGTGAAATCCAAGAGACGGAAGCCGTATGTGTACATGATGTCGTTGAAGAAATCAGAAAATGGAGGGCAGAGCCCGCAATAGAAGAATGCGACAAAGAAATGAAATTTATCTGGGTCGCCCTTGGAGGAAGCAGGATTCACGCGAGTGGCGGGGTGAGCTTTCGTCTCCCTCCCCCACATGCATAGGTACCGGTCCTTCAGAGCGCTCGCATCAAGTGTTGGGGCGAAGACGACGTGTTCCTTCTGCATCTTCACCAGCTCGCTCTCCTCGACGGCTTTCACCTCTTTACCCTTGCTCGCTTTGGGCGGCATGGTGGCTGTGGAAGCAGAGACCAAGGTTGATGAGAGCGTGGAGGCGGCGGATGGATGAGAGAGGTTCTGCTTTGAGTTAGAGGAAGAAGACGGCGGCGGTTTCCAGATTGGAAAGGATGGAAGGTAAATGAGCGGCGCCTCTGCGGATTCCTTTTTATGGGGAAGGCGCGGGGCTGCCTCCTTTCTAATCAATGTAAATGCGCTTTCGCGAGTGCACTGTTACTGCGGTCGTTCCACACGTTCCCACGTTGTGCGTTTATTACGCACCGTGGGGAAGCGCGGTAAACAAGATAATAACAGCTAAACTCCTGCCACGCGTGTCCGTGCACTGTTTGGGCCTAGCCCAACAACACCTCGCACTTGTGTATGGCCTAGGCCCGGGGGCTCCTATCAGTGTACTAAAGCTTGGGTCCTTTAGTACCCCATACTTGTGCACGGGCAGTTGTAGCCGTACCGGCGGCAGGGCCTGCCGGAGGACAGCTGGAAACAAGTGCAAGATTGTCAAGAAGGCGTTCAAACCAGTGATCAGAAGACAGAAGACCGAAGGCTTGGCTCCCGGCAAGATCCTTGCCGGGATGGCCAGCGAAGACCCGGCAAGATCCGCACCCGGTAAGGTTCTGCCACCCTGACACCGCTCCAGCGCAGTGACCAGCCTGTCATTTGGGTTTTGTCCTCCTGGATGCGTGGCATGGTTCAAGTGGTGAACGGGCTTAAGCGGTGCTGAAGGGACGACCCCTTTTTCCGTCCCCAAGAAAGTAAGGACACCTAAACAGAGCATTTAATGTGTTTGTCCTAAATCATTTGTGATAAGTATGTAAACACTGTAGCTACTTTACACCTCAATGTATATACTGAACGCCACTATTGGTGACCCCTTGGACATATAAAAGGAGGCCCAAGGCATAGCTACAGAGAGGAGGACGCTCTCTGGCCCATTCTGCATGCATAGCTGCTGCTCGAACGTACTGTTCATTGCTAGCTCTCCTGGAGCTTCGGCTTAAACATCCACAATAAACTAAAGCAGGAGTAAGGTATTACGCTTCTCAGCGGCCCGAACCTGGGTAAAAATCCCCTTGCGTTGATCGTTAGATCTGCTCTTTGTGCATACCACTCTCCCTGCCGAACCGTAAAGGGATCCACACGATCCCAAAGGTGTCATACGCCGACACCGTACAACTAGGGGGGTGATGTGCGGTGCTGGTGCCTGATTGTCGATCACGTTGATCGAGTCATCTGATAATCCAGCGGGGCAACTGGGTCAAAGTGGTGTCTCTGGTGGGTCTCTAACCAGCCTATACTAAGCAGTCTAGGATAAATAGGTAGGTATCAACAGTAGGTTACAATAAACAGGCTATGCATCAGAATAGGATAACTCAAAGCAGTAGCAAATTCTAATGCAAGCAGGAGGGAGAAAGAATAGGCGATATAGGCATGTTCAAAGGGGGTGCTTGCCTGGTTGCTCTGCGGCAAAGGCAGGGTCGTCAGTAGTGTAGCCAATCACCGGAGTTGCGTCGGTCTCGGGGACTACGTCGCTACCGGGATCTACCGAGAGAGAAGACGGGGAAGAAACAGATAAATACACGGCAAACATATGCAACACAGAGCATGCTATGCTAACGTGCAGTGCAGGGTTGCCTAAAGACATGTCTGAATCATATTAGTTATTTTAGAATTTAAGTTGGATTTATTAACTGGTGTATATGCACTATTCATCTACCAGAAACAGACTAAAAGTTGTGGGTTCACCTCCGTAGAGGTTCCCGACACGGAAACAGATGGCATGGTCGGATTCGTCTCGTCGTTCTGAGCAACTTTCATGTAGAAAGTTTTTCGATCCGAGCTACGGTTTAAATTCTACGAATTTTCAAAGATTAAAACATTTTCTAAATTATTTAAATTAACAAGAATTACTAAAAGTGAATTATGACATCAGCATGAGGTCACTACTATGTCAGCCTGTCAACCAAGCTGCTGACTGGTCAAACTGACAGGTGGGACCCACTTGTCAGCCACTGTGAGTCTAACAGTGAGTTTAACTAATCTAACAGACTAATTAGTGAGTGGACCCCACATGTCAGTGTCTAATTAATTACCATATTAGTTTTAAAAACTAATTAGTTTAGTTAATCGCAGGGGGCCCACTGGTCAGTGTCAGCAGCCGCCATGTCAGTGGCGTTGACTGGGTTAACTGATCGACTAGGCCCATGCGACCCAGCTGCCAGCGACTCGGGGTGGCCCACCGGTCAGGCCACGTCGGTGCCGGCGCCGGAAACGCTCCGGCGAGCCTCCCGTGGTGGCGAACTCGCCATAGGGGCTCGGGATTCGGCTACGGCGAGCCAAATCGGGCGTGGTTTCTTGCGTTTGAAGGCTTGTAGTGTCGTGCGTCTTGTGGTGGTACTGGCCGGAGCTGGGATCGGAAACATCGTCGGCGTCGAGGTTGGCGGCGACGCATTTCAGGCGAGCTCGGGCACGCGGATTCGGGTCGTTTTCGAACGAGTTAACCGGCTAGGCGGACTACAGCGAGTTCGAGAAGCACAAAGGGCCAGGCGATGGAGCTCGAGCGGCTCTGTACCGAGGAGCTCGTCGGCAATGGCGGACGGCAGTGCGTGGCGTCGGTGACGACTAGCTTCGGGGTAGCAGCACGCTAACGGAGGGGAAGGGGAGGGAGAGAAGCTCACGTTGTGGCACACGAAGGCCCGCGATAGACTTCGGAGCAGCAGAGGCGGCGGGGCTCGTCGGAGCAGCCACAGCTGCCGTAGATGGGGTGACGGCGTTAGGCCGCAGCAGGGCTCCACCGCTCCGCCTGGAGGCACCAGGAGGAGTGGTTGTCCGCGGCGGAGCTTGCTGACAGAGCCAATGGGCACAGGGCCGTCAGTGGCCGTGCAGACGACGGAGGGCGACGGCGACGCTCTTGGGCAGAGGGGGAAGAAGAGCGCGCGGCGCTAGCGAGGAGAAAGGAGGGAGGAATGAAGGCAAGGCGTCCAGGGGGGAAGGGCCTGGGGTCGCCTTTATCCCCAGTCGCCTGATCTGTCGCGGTGTCGAGCCGTGGCTGGAGCGGTGCGAGCTCGGTCATAGCTGCGTCAACAGCGAGGCAAAGTAGGTGGGAGGAGGCCCTCTGGTGGGCTGGGCAGCACTGCGGCTTCGGCCCAGGGCCAGGTAAGTGCTCGCCCTTTTTCCTTTTTCTTCTGTTTTTCTTTTTATTTAATAGATAGAGAGAGGAAATGATTTATTTGGGCAGTCCATTGACTCAGGAAAATTTGGGAAGTGTCCCATTAAATCCCTGGTGATTTTAGACATTGCCTCAAAAAATTTGGAGGCCAGAGGAGTTTATTTGGAATTTTCACAAATGCAAAAGCTTTATAAAGTGCTGAAAAGGCACTGTTTTAAATGTTACTGCTCATTTTTGCAAAAGAGTGATGTTGTTTTTCTTAACCACAATTGCTTCTGGAATATTTGCTAGAAGGTGAACATTTTTCCAGCAGTTTTTTAGCAACTTTATTTTGCACTTGATTTTGAATATGAATTCTGAGAGGAATTTGAAATGAGAGAATTATCCAACATGATTATCCAGTAGCTTAGCATCATCATGATGAATTACTGTGCCACCATTACATCGGGGTGTTACAATTCTCCTCCTCTAAAAGAAATACTCATCCCGAGAATTCGGGAGGTAGAAGGAAAGAGGTCGGGGTATTCCGCCCGAAGATTATCCTCACGTTCCCAAGTGGCTTCATCTTCAGTATGATTCGACCACTGCACTTTGAGGAACTTGGTCGTCTTCTGACGGGTCCGACGTTCGGCTTGATCGAGAATGCGGATCAGATGCTCTTTATAAGATAGACCATATTGCAATTCGAGCAATTCATGGTCCACTGCTCGGTGTGGAGATTCCTTCAAGCAACGAGGAAGTTGCGACACATGGAAGACGTCGTGGATATGAGAGAATTGCGGCGACAACTCCAATATACATGCCACCTGACCACGTCTGGCGAGAATGCAAAAGGGACCAATGTAGCGTGGAGCTAACTTGCCCTTGATTCCAAAGCGGTGAGTGCCCTTCATAGGAGTGACACGAAGATAGGCTTGATCACCAGGTTGATAAGTCAAACCCCATCGTTTGTGATCATAGTTGCTCTTCTGGCGGTCCTGAGCCACCTTGAGATTTTCTCAGACAATACGGACTTGCTCTTCGGCGTGTTGAATAATATCCGGATCAACGAGCGGTCGTTCCCCAGTTTCTGACCAATTCAGAGGGGTTCGACACTTACGTCCATAAAGTACTTCGAAGGGGGCCATTTTCAAGCTGGCTTGATAGCTGTTGTTATATGAGAATTCCGCATAAGGAAGAGATTCTTCCCACTTCTTACCGAAAGAAAAAACACAAGCTCGAAGCATGTCTTCAAGCACTTGATTAACTCGCTCAACTTAGCCTTGGGATTGGGGGTGATAAGCTGAACTCCAGGTAATATGAGTTCCCATAGCTTCTTGGAAACTTTCCCAGAACTTTGAGGTAAAAAGACCGCCACGGTCTGAACTAATCTCCTTCGGAATGCCGTGGAGTGAAACAATTCTGGAGATATACAACTCTGCTAACTGACTAGCAGTGATAGTCTCCTTGACAGGCAGAAAGTGTGCAACCTTAGAGAGTTGGTCGACGACGACAAGAATAGCATCGTGACCCTTCTGTGACTTGGGAAGGCCAGTAATGAAATCCATTTGCACTTTATCCCATTTCCATAAAGGAATAGGAAGCGGTTGCAAAATTCCAGCAGGCTTCTGATGTTCTCCTTTAACGCGACGGCAAACGTCACATTCAGCAACATATCGTGCAATATCCTACTTCATTTTAGACCACCAGTACCTTTGACGGAGATCACGATACATCTTGGTGCTACCCGGATGAATAGACAATAGTGTGTCATGTGCCTCCTCCATGACCTTGTCAGTCATAAGCTCGAAGCGGGGTACGACAATGCGGTCTCTAAAGTACAAGGTTCCATCTTCAGACAGCGAGAAATCCCTGTACTTTTCAAGGTGAAGATTTTTCTTCAGCAGATCAACTTCAGCATCTTTAGCTTGCGTGCTCTTAACAGCCTTTTCAAGGTCTGGTTCAACAACCAAGGTTTTTAGGTATCCTTGAGGAACTATCTCGAGATTTAGCTTTCGAAGCTCTTCATACAGGAGTGGTTGCTGTAGCTGAACCTCAAGTTCACAGCAGTAGGATTTACGGCTCAATGCATCAGCCATTACATTAGCCTTGCCAGGGGCATAAGAAATACCCAAATCATAGTCCGTAATGGTCTCCATCCATCTTTGCTGACGGAGGTTCAGAGATGGCTGAGTGAACAAGTACTTCAGACTTTTATGATCCGTGTAGATTTCGCAGCGATTACCAAGGAGGTAATGTCGCCGCAACTTCAATGCATAGATGACAGCAGCTAGTTCTAGATCATGTACCGGATAATTCTCTTCGTGCAGGCGCAACTGTCGAGAGCCATAAGCAATCACTTTACGCTCTTGCATTAGGACACAGCCTAATCCTTCACGGGCTGCGTCGCAATAAATTACGAAGTCTTTGCGAGAATCTGGAGGAGCCAGTACTTGGGCAGATGTTAGCTTGTCTTTGAGTGTTTGAAAAGTTTTCTGACATTTTTCTGTCCACTCAAACTTAACGCCCTTGTGAAGCAGATCAGTCAAAGGCTTAGCAATCTTTGAGAAATTCTCGACAAAGCGACGGCAATAGCTTGCAAGGCCGAGAAAACTTCTGACTTGCTTGACATTCTTCGGTGGAGTCCATTCAAGAATAGCCTGAACTCGTTCCGGATTAACAGCTATGCCATCCTTGGAAATCACGTGGCCGAGATAGGTCACTTCAGACAACCAGAATTCACACTTAGAATACTTGGCATACAGTTGATGTTCACGCAGCTTCTCCAGTACAAGCCGAAGATGTTCGGCATGTTCTTCTTCATTCTTCGAATGTACCAGAATATCATCTAGATAAACCACGATGAATTTGTCGAGATAATCCATGAAGATGTAATTCATCAGGCAGGAGAATGTAACTAGAGCATTTGTTAAGCCAAATGACATGACAGTGTACTCATAAGAGCCATAACGAATAACAAAGGTAGTCTTTGGGATATCCTCTTCGCGGACACGGATCTGATGATAACCCAACCTCAAGTCAAGTTTAGAGAACACCGATGATCCAGCAAATTGATCATACCGATCATTGATCCGAGGAAGTGGATACTTATTCTATATGGTTGCCTGGTTGATAGGACGGTAATCTTGAACAAACCTATTCGTACCATCTTTCTTTTTAACAGAGAGAAGGTGCTCCCCAGGCAGATGAACTGGGGCGGATGAAACCCTTTCTAAGTGACTTGTCGATTTCTTCCTTAAGCTCGAGAAGGTGGTGGAGAGGCATCTTATAAGGATGCTTCGCAATAGGAGTTGTGCCTGGTTTCAGGTCGATGACAAACTCGACAGCTCTAACAGGGGGTATTCCTGGAAGTTCCTCTAGGAAGACATCTTGAAAATCACGAACAACGGGAACGTTCTCGATGCCTTCAAGAGGTGAAGCATTCAATGCATTCCGAGCATATATCTGGCTCTCAGCATCCTGAGCTATTCGGGCTGAGTATTTGACTAATTGGCCGGTAGGGTGTGTGATGCGGACTGTTTCAGCGGCACAGTCAATCAAATCTTTATGAGGCTTCAACCAGTCCATACCCAGAATAATGTCTATGTTGGAGGTCTTGAGAGCAATGAGTGAAACGGGGAACACCAATCCTCCAATCACAATGTGGTTACCGTGGCTTACCAAGGAAGTTTGCCAATTAGCCCCAGGTGACTGGATTACTAATGGGGTGCACATCTCCTCGAAAGGTATATCATGGCATCACGCAAAACTTTTGGACATGAAGGAGTGCGATGCTCCAGAATCAAAGAGTACAGAAGCTAGCATTGAATTCACTAGTAGGGTACCCATCACAATTTTGGTGTCGTGTCGAGCTTCTTCAATTTTGACATGGTTGACATGGACAGGTTGACTAACAGGTAGTCTGGTATTACGATTCCTGGAATGATGGGTTCGATGGTTCTTTCTACGACCAATAGGAGGACGTGATGCATTCTGAGGCTGACCCTGGCGACAGTTGATAGCAAGGTGCCCTGGCTGTCTACACTTGAAGCAATTTCTATCATTATGGGGAGGATCCATAACATTAGGTTGTCCAGCTTGAACCGTTAGTTGTCTCGGCGGTGGAGGCAAACGAGGTGCAACATAAGACGGCCTCGGTGCAGGGGCAGGTCGGTGATGTACATTGTGCGGAATCCACACTCGACGTTTCTGAACAGGCTGACCCGAGGATGAGCCAACATCACGAGTGCACTTGAGCGACTCCTGGTATTTAGTCAGAGCAGTTTCAACTCGGAAAGATTGGCTGACAAGCGTTGCGAAGTCTGTGCAATCATGGACAGCAAGTGCGAGGTTTATATCAGTACGCAGTCCTTCACAGAATTTCTCCTACTTGCGTGCATCAGTGCAGATGTCATCTTCTGCATAGCAGGATAATTCAAGGAATTTCCTCTGGTATTCATCCACAGTCATTTTTTCCTGAGAGAGTTTGCAGAACTCCTGCTTCTTCTGGTCGATCAGACCTTGAGGAATGTACTGTGCACGAAAGGCTGACTGAAATTCCTGCCAAGTGGTTACAGTTCCAGCAGGCAACATTCCCTTGTGGCTTTCCCACCATTGAGCAGCTGGGCCCTTCAGGTGAAATGTCGCAAAGGTGACGTAATTGTCAGGAGCAACATTAGCTGATTCCATCTCAAACAGGATGTCTCGGAGCCAGTCATCAGCATCCATAGGATTGGTGGAGTTGCGGAAAACAGACGGGTTGAGGCGCACGGAATCTTGAAGCGATATCGAACCAGGCTCCTGATGAGCATCGTTGCGTTCCAAATGATTCACCAAACTCTCGTTGAGCTGACGGCTCAATTCAAACTGCTGCATCATTGCGGCAATATATGGTGGAGGTGGGGGATCGTCAGCCATCCTGCCAAATCAACAGGGGCAGTTTAGCAAGAAAAACTGCATGTGTAAGAGGTCATTCACGATGTAACATGAGTAATGAACAAGAAGGGCATTAGATATATGATAGTAGTCGTTAAAGACATACCAATCCATGCACAGAGTTAGATTCAAACGGATAGTACGAGCTCGGGAACGCTCGTAGCTAGACAAACTAGGCGGCGCGCAGGCACGCGGTAAGAAAGTACACAACGAGACATAGCAAAGGCTACATCAACGTCGGAGAAAACTGCTGGGACGAGGAATCTGCAAGTGACAACACAGGCTGCCCTCGATAAAAGGATCCTGCAAGCAGAACCTGGCCCACAATCTTGAAGAAGGGGGGGGGGTAATTACAGAATTCCGGTGGATGTGATCACAAGAACCTAATGTTGGAGTTAGTAAAATGTTAACCCGAAAGGAAGAGAGATCAGAGTCCTAGAGTAAAGACGAGGAATAAAAGATCCTAATACCACCCAATGGGCGACGTGGGCCCGTAAGCCACACAGCCATGTTAGTAAAACAGTTTTGGACGGCTAGACTCAA
Source organism: Thinopyrum elongatum (assembly GCA_011799875.1). Classification (NCBI taxonomy): domain Eukaryota; kingdom Viridiplantae; phylum Streptophyta; class Magnoliopsida; order Poales; family Poaceae; genus Thinopyrum; species Thinopyrum elongatum. The sequence goes on along the minus strand of CM022297.1, from coordinate 206,092,969 downwards.
CTTCGGCCAAGGACTTGGAAAGGGGATTCCTATAGGCAGTCGGCTCTGATACCAACCTGTGATGCCCCCGGCTTAATCATGCACTAATCATACACGCAAATGCACACGATCAAGCCTAAGGACTCACTTGAAGATATCACAACACAACTCTACACACAAATTGAAATAATACAAGCTTTATGTTACAAGCCAGGGGCCTCGAGGGCTCGAATACATAAGCTCGCATACAAACATCAGCGGAAGCATCAGATATCTGAGTACAGACATAAAAGATAAAACAGATAAGCCTTTAAGAAGGCGGGGCAAAAGAAAACACTACGATCGAAAAGGCGCAGGCCTCCTGCCTGGGACCCTCCGAACCTACTCCTGGTCGTCAGCCAACTCGTAGTAGTAACCACCCTCGGGGTGGTAGTAGTAGTTGTCGACGGGGCCAGCTGGTTCCGGGGCTCCATCATCTGGTTGCATCAAACGGGTATGGGGAAAAAGAGAAAGCAAAGCAACCCTGAGTACTCATCCGAAGTACTCAGCAAGCATGGATCTACACTACATATGCAATATTATCAAAGAAAGGCTGTATATATGTGGACTGGGCTACAAAAATGCCAGAATAGAGGGAAGGCCTAGTCCTATCGAAGACTAGCATCTTCAGCGGTCTTGCAGCATTAGAAGAGTGTAGATTAGTACAGTATAAAGTAGTAGCAGTATAAAGTATCAACCTCGGCCAGAGATCCTTTCTCGACTCCCTGCGAGAAAGCAATCCCAGAGCCCTAATATCCATATCTCATCACAAGTATCCAGTTCTAGTTGTATCGATCAGGATACAACTCCGAGCGTCCGTTACCGAGGATCCGGCTATGCATAGATTAGTTCTTCCCTGCAGGGGTGCACCAACTTACCGACCACGCTCGCTTAACTCCGGTCGGACACACTTTTCTGGGTCATGCCCGGCCTAGGCCAAACGACACGCCGTAGTCCTACCTAGGCTCAGCAGAGAGGTCCCCGTCGGTCTATATCCTAAGTGCTCTGGGGTCTTGGGCCATCGCCATGTGCACTCCGGGTCATTGCGCACACGGTGAAGCCAGGCACCACCTCTGCCTGGATGGCGCCGGTCCGTCCGTGCCGCTATGCTGAACTGGACGTCTGACAAAGCTTTCGGAAGAAACGTACGACACAGAGTGCCCATACTTATTCCCGCGTGATGGTTAGCGCTATCGGGCCAGAGACCCACTCAGATCAAAAATCCAAATCGTTAGTGTATTGGTAGCGTGCGGTAATGAGCAGAGACTCACGATCGATGTGACACCGTCGCCCCGTCTCGAGGACTTGCGGCAAGGGCTAAGAATGCCCGGCCACGCCTTGTATTTATCTCTCGGGTACCCTCCAGGTCAACCCGTCTCCATATCACTCGCCGGTACCCCTCAGGGTCGACCCACCTTTCCAAGTAACAGTTGTAAAGTCCAAGTATCTGTGTGTCCATAACATCAGGGAATCTGAGGTATCACCCTCGTTGGATTCCTACTCGATGTATCCGTCAAGGTGAACCTAGGAGGAATCACCCTCGAGGTTCACACTTGAGGTGTTGCACGACGGCGTCGTTATCGGAAGTGGTGAAGGAGGAATCACCCTCGAGGACCACGACCGAATAGCTACTCTACAGAGTTAACATCAGAAGTGCTAAACGAGGTATCACCCTCGGCACTCGATGGTAACGCTGCAATGTCATAAACACGGGGGGTGATGTGCGGTGCTGGGGCCTGATTGTCGATCACATTGATCGAGTCATCTGATAATCCAGCGGGGACAACTGGGTCAAAGTGGTGTCTCTAGTGGGTCTCTAACCAGCCTATACTAAGCAGTTTAGGATAAACAGGTAGGTATCAACAGCAGGTTACAATAAACAGGCTATGCATCAGAATAGGATAACTCAAATTAGTAGAAATCTCTAATGCAAGCAGGAGGGAGAAAGAATAGGCGATATAGGCATGTTCAAAGGGGGGTGCTTGCCTGGTTGCTCTGCGGCAAAGGCAGGGTCGTCAGTAGTGTAGCCAATCACCGAAGCTGCGTCGGTCTCCGGGACTACGTTGGTACCGGGATCTACAGAGAGAAGAGCGGGAAGAAACTGATAAATACACGGCAAACATATGTAACACAGAGCATGTTATGCTAACGTGTAGTGCAGGGTTGCCTAAAGACATGTCTGAATCATATTAATAAATTTAAGGATTTAAGTTGGATTTATTAACTGGTGTATATGCACTATTCATCTACCGGAAATAGGCTAAAAGTTGCGGGTTCACCTCCGTAGAGCTTCCCGACATGGAAACAGATGGCATGGTCGGATTCGTCTCGTCGTTCTGAGCAACTTTAATGTAGAAAGTTTTTCGATCCGAGCTACGGTTTAAATTCTACGAATTTTCAAAGATTAAAACATTTTCTGAATTATTTAAATTAACAAGAATTACTAAAAGTGAATTATGATGTCAGCATGACGTCACTACTGCGTCAGCCAGTCAACTGAACTACTGACTGGTCAAACTGACAGGTGGGACCCACCTGCCAGCCACTGTGAGTCTAACAGTGAGTTAAACTAATCTAACAGACTAATTAGTGAGTGAACCCCACATGTCAGTGTCTAATTAATTACTAGATTAGTTTTAAAAACTAATTAGTTTAGTTAATCACAGGGGGCCCATTGGTCAGTGTCAGCAGCCGCCACATCAGCGGCGTTCACTGGGTCAACTGGTCAACTGGGCCCGCGGGACCTAGCTGCCAGCGACTCGGGGTGGCCCACCAGTCAGGCCACGTCGGCGCCGGTGCCGGAAATGCTCCGGCGAGCCTCCCGTGACAGCGAACTCACCGGAGGGGCTCAGGATTCGGCTACGGCGAGCCAAATCGGGCGTGATTTCTTGCGTTCGAAAGCTTGCAGTGTCGCGCGTCTCGTGGTGGTACTGGCCGGAGCTGGGATCGCCGGAAACATCGCCGGCGTCGAGGTTGGCGGCGATGCATTTCGGGCGAGCTCGGGCGTGCGGATTCGGGTCATTTTCGAACGAGTTAACCGGCCAGGCGGACTACGGCGAGTGCCAGAAGCACAAAGGGCCAGGTGGTGGAGCTCGAGCCGCTCTGTACCGAGGAGCTCGCCGGCAATGGCGGACGGCAGCGTGTGGCGTCGGTGACGGCTAGCTTCGGGGTAGCAACACGCTAACGGAGGGGAAGGGGAGGGAGAGAAGCTCACGTTGTGGCACACGGAGGCCCGCGACAGACTTTGGAGAAGCAGAGGCGGCGGGGCTCGTCGGAGCAGCCACGGCTGCCATAGATGGGGTGACGGCGTTAGGCCGCAGCAGGGCTCCACAGCTCTGCCTGGAGGCACCAGGAGGGGTGGTCGTCCGCGGCGGAGCTTGCTGACAGAGCCAGCGGGCACGGGGCCGTCAGTGGCCGTGCAGACGACGGAGGGCGACAGTGACGCTCTCGAGCAGAGGGGGAAGAAGAGCGTGTGGCGCTAGCGAGGAGAAAGGAGGGAGGAATGAAGGCGAGGCGTCCAGGGGGAAGGGCCTGGGGTCGCCCTTATCCCCAGCCGCCTGCCCTGTCGCGGTGTCGAGCCATGGCCGGAGCGGTGCGAGCTTGGCCATAGCTGCGTTGACAGCGAGGCAAAGTAGGTGGGAGGAGGCCCTCTGGTGGGCTAGGCCGCACTGTGGCTTCGGCCCAGGGCCAGGTAAGTGCTCGCCCTTTTTCCTTTTTCTTCTGTTTTTCTTTTTATTTAATAGACAGAGAGAGGAAATGATTTATTTGGGCAGTCCATTGACTCAGGAAAAATTTGGGAAGTGTCCCATTAAATCGCTGGTGATTTTAGACATTGCCTCAAAAAGTTTGGAGGCCAGAGGAATTTATTTGGAATTTTCACAAATGCAAAAGCTTTATAAAGTGCTGAAAAGGCACTGTTTTAAATGTTACTGCTGATTTTTGCAAAAGAGTGATGTTGTTTTTCTTAACCACAATTGGTTCTGGAATATTTGCTAGAAGGTGAACATTTTTCCAGCAGTTTTTGAGCAACTTTATTTTGCACTTGATTTTGAATTTGAATTCTGAGAGGAATTTGAAATGAGAGAATTATCCAACATGATTATCATTGCAAATCACAGTAGCTTAGCATCATAATGATGGATTACTGTGCCACCATTACATAGGGGTGTTACAACATCTTGAGATTGATTGATTGCAATATGTCTTACAACGAATGTCTTATGTGATGCATGATTACAAGTATGAACAAGACGAGAGAGCACTATGGTGGTGGTGGAGTTGGCTATGGAGATGGAAATGATGGCGGCTAGGGTTTGTGGATGAAGATGATGATGAAGAGGTTCTCGCTTCCGTGCTCGTTGTTCTGTTGACATTTCGATGGGGTCCCTTTAATAAAAGTTCTTCAGGTGGACGATCTGCCTTGAAATCCACGCCAAATAGGCGCTCGCGCCCATGTGGAATGTTTTCTTTCGTGTTGTCTTCGCACACACGCTTCCTGTTGACTTCTCCCTCCTCCATTTTCCTTCCATTCCATTTCCACGTGTGATTTCGTCCCTTTTTAGCCAATTTCCCGTGGAAACACATCAAAGAGATGATTTGTGGAATCCTTTGCATTCATTAGTCATTAGTGGCAATATCGGAGCTAATATTTCTTTTTAAGTGAAATATCTCAGTTTAAACAAAGGTGAAATGAGTGTAAAAATATCACTCATCAACCCACCAGCTATATCTTCACACGGAAGAAAGTGCCTGCTTATTACGTGAAAAAAATGATGCCTCCCCCTGACAGCTGGGATCCACCAGCTACTTCTTCACACGGAAGGAACTGCCTCCTTATTCCCCCTGACAGTTGGGACCCACTAGGTCGAATCGTACGTAGCATTATCTGTCTGGTCGCAAACATGTACGTACATACTGGTTAATCGGTCTCTCTACAACGATGAACCGTGGCCGAGTAAGGAACAACACGTGTCGTAGTAGAGTCACCGACATAGCATGTCATGCAATCCCGTCTAAATCGTGTACACGTACATACAGCCACGCAGCAAAAAAGACGGCCACATACGTACATACGGGCGTGGTCTCGAACACGTATAGCGACGACGTCATGTTCATCGGCAGCCAACCGGCTGGGTCGGAATGGAGGAAACAGCGTCGTGTTCATCGGGAGCCAAGCGACTAGGTCGGAACACGTCTTGTTCATCGGGAGCCAACCGGTTTGGACGGAACAGCCGAAACAGGGTCCTAATCATCGACCCCCCACCGGCTCGGGGTCTTCTGTACCACAAAATGGATGAAACGGAGTTCTCTTCGACCGCCTACGATCGAAACGGGGTCCTGTGGATCGAGAGGGGTGTGGCATACTGCAAAACAGAGGAAACAGACTTCTGTTCAACCGCCTACGGTCGAAACAGGGTCCTATTGATCGGGAGGGGTGTGGCGTACCGCAAAACGGAGGAAACGGGCTTCTCGTTAACCGCCTACGGTCGAAACGAGGTCCTATTCATCAGGACGGGTGTGGCGTACCGGGAAACAGGACTCCACGGGCTACTATTCATCCACCGTAGCCTTCCTCCAGCCTCCACCGACTGTTGTTCATCCAGTTTCCACTAGGTCTTGTTCATCCAACCCCAACCGGCTGGGGTGTGACGGCCTCCTCGTGTTCCTGTTCATCTAGCGGCAACCGCCTACACACGACCGAGGTCTTGTTCATCCAACCCCCACCGGCTCGGGTGGGGCGTACGAGCGGGAGGCAGCAACGGGAACTGTTCATCCACATCGATGTGTCTCGACTCGTGTCTACGTGTAACGCGTGAGTGACAGCAACATGCACTGTTCATAGAGAGGCAACCCAACCGGCTACGTCTTGCACGGGGGCTCGATTGATCGGCTTCGGTAAAGCAGCAGCAGCGATCCATCACTTGGGTTCAGTTAGCAGCAGTAGCGGAGGAATCGGTCGGGTTCAGTTAGCAGCGAAGGGATCTATCGATCGGCTTCAGTACGTAGTGGGATCGATCGCTCGTGTTCAGTACGTAGCTAGTGCGATCGCTCGGGTTCAGTAAGTGAACGCCTCGTTCAGGTTCAATTAGCGAATGCCTCGCACACACGCGCGTACGAGAGAAACGCACAAACCACACTGCATCACTCAGCCCTGACCACTCACCGTAACTGGGAACTCCCTGGAATTTTCCACGCCCTCACTTCTACCATGATTTTTTACGTCATGGACGGCCCAAAGAATATCATGCAGGTGTGTCTCCGGCCCACCCAGGACGAAAAGCCCATTTCCTATCATAATTTTTGGTCATAGAAGTAAGAGCCCACCACATCTATGATGATACGTGTTTTTTGTCACAATTATCGTCATAGAAGTGTCATATCCATGACAGAAAAAGTTTTTGTTCGGGCCATAATGTCACGGATGTGTATTTTTTTGTAGTGGGACCTCCTCATGGACATCTACACAATAATGTCTCAGTCCAATAAAATGAAACAATATTGATCATACGGTAGTCACAACATCATACTCCTCTAAAAACATCAACCAATCCAAGCCAAACTCAAAATTTAGATAAAAATACACATATCCTAGACATGGCAAAGCTAGGCACATAGAACATTGATTCTCGGAAATTAAGTTGGGGATTGGAGGAGAAACATACCGTAGATCGATCACACAAAAGGATTTGAACTAAAACCGAACGAGTAGGGAGGACGAGCAAAGTTGTGGTAGCATTTGGAGGAAGAAAGAGAAGAAGGAAGAGAGATGGGGGCGAAATACCTCCTTCCTCAGGCTGCTTATGGCCGCTAGAGATCTATACGACCGCCGATACAAGTGGGGTCGCCCGTATGGAACATCGTCATTTACTCTGTTGGCGCTATTCTGTCTGTGCTTACCTAATACAACTGTTTGTGCGACTGGCAGTGCCTGAAGGAAATATGTCCTAGAGGCAATAATAAAGTTGTTATTTATATTTCCTTATATCATGATAAATGTTTATTATTCATGCTAGAATTGTATTAACCGGAAACTTAATACATGTGTGAATACATAGACAAACAAAGTGTCACTAGTATGCCTCTACTTGACTTGCTCGTTAATCAAAGATGGTTAAGCCTAGCCATAGACGTGAGTTGTCATTTGATGAATGGGATCACATCATTAGAGAATGATGTGATTGACAAGACCCATCCGTTAGCTTAGCACGATGATCGTTTAGTTTGTTGCTATTGCTTTCTTCATGACTTATACATGTTCCTCTGACTATGAGATTATGCAACTCCCGAATACCGAAGGAACACCGATTGTCGGAGAGGTATCTCTGGGCCCTCTCGGTAATGCACATCATATGAAGCATTGCAAGCAATGTGACTAATGAGTTAGTTACGGGATGATACATTACGGAACGAGTAAAGAGACTTGCCGGTAACGAGATTGAACTATGTATTGAGATACCGACGATCGAATCTCGGGCAAGTAACATACCGATGACAAAGGGAACAACGTATGTTGTTATGCGGTTTGACCGATAAAGATCTTCGTAGAATATGTGGGAGCCAATATGAGCATCCAGGTTCCGCTATTGGTTATTGACCAGAGATGAGTCTCGGTCATGTCTACATAGTTCTCGAACCCGTAGGGTCCGCACGCTTAACGTTCGATGACGATCGGTATTATGAGTTTATGTGTTTTGATGTACCGAAGGTAGTTTGGAGTCCCGGATGTGATCACGGACATGAAGAGGAGTCTCGGAATGTCCTAGAGATAAAGATTGATATATTGGAAGATAGTATTTGGCCTCCGGAAAGGTTCCGGATATTTATCGGAGTGCCGGAAGGGTTATCGGAACCACCGGAGAAGTAATGGGCCTTATTGGGCCTAGGGGAAAGAGAGAGGGGCAGCCAAGGGCTGGCCACGCGCCCTCCCATGGGCCTAGTCCGAATTGGACTAGGGGGAGGGGTGGCGCCCCCTCCTTCCTTCTCTTTCCCCCTCCTTCCTTCTTCTCCTAGTAGGACTAGGAAAGGGGGGAGTCCTACTCCTACTAGGAGGAGGATTCCTCCCCCCTTGGCGCGCCTATGAGTTCCGGCCGGCCTCCCCCTCCTTCCTTTATATACATGGGGAAGGGGCACCCTAGGACACACAAGTTAATTGTTTTTAGCCGTGTGCGGTGCCCCCTCCACAGATTTCCACCTCGGTCATATTTTCGAAGAGCTTAGGCAAGGCCCTGCCGGAATCACTTCATCATCACCGTCACCACGCCGTCGTGCTGACGAAACTCTCCCTCGGCCTCAGCTGGATCAACAGTACGAGGGACGTCACCGAGCTGAACGTGTGCAGATCGCGGAGGTGCCGTACGTTCGGTACTTGGATCGGTTGGATCGCGAAGACGTTCGACTACATCAAGCGCGTTACTAAACGCTTCCGCTTTCGGTCTATGAGGGTACGTGGACACACTCTCCCGCTCATTGCTATGCTTCTCCTAGATAGATCTTGCGTGATCGTAGGAAATTTTTTGAATTACTACGTGCCCCAACAGTGGCATCCGAGCCAGGTCTATGCGTAGATGTTATTTGCACGAGTAGAACACAAAGGAGTTGTGGGCGTGGGTGTATACATATTGCTTGCTGTTACTAGTTGTTACTTGGTTCAGCGGTATTGTGAGATGAAGCAGCCCGGACTGACATTACGCGTACGCTTACGCGAGACTGGTTTCACCGCTGCGAGCACTCGTTGCTTAAAGGTGACCGGCGGGTGTCTGTCTCTCTCACTTTAGTTGAACTGGTTTCAATGAAGAGGGTTCTTTTAGAAGATCAAAAACCAATCACTACACCACGTTGTGGTTTTGATGCGTAGGTAAGAACGGTTCTTGCTAGAAGCCCGTAGCAGCCACGTAAAACTTGCAACAACAAAGTAGAGGACGTCTAACTTGTTTTTGCAGGGCTTGCTGTGATGTGATATGGTCAAGACATGATGTGATATAATTTGTTGTATGAGATGATCATGTTTTGTAACAGAGTTATCGGCAACCGGCAGGAGCCATATGGTTGTCGCTTTATTGTATGCAATGCAATCGCCATGTAATTGTTTTACTTTATCACTAAGCGGTAGCGATAAACGTAAAAGCAATAAGTTGGCAAGACGACAACGATGGTACGATGGAGATCATGCTGGAGCGCCGGTGATGATGGCGATCATGCTGGGGCGCCGGTGACGATGGAGATCATGACGGTGCTTCGATGATGGAGATCAAGAGCACAAGATGATGATGGCCATATCATGTCACATATTGAATTGCATGTGATGTTAATCCTTTTATGCATCTTATTTTGCTTAGTACGGCGGTAGCATTATAAGATGATCTATCACTAAATTTCAAGGTACAAGTGTTCTCCCTGAGTATGCACCGTTGCTACAGTTCATCGTGCCGAGACACCACGTGATGATCGGGTGTGATAAGCTCTACGTTCACATACAACGGGTGCAAGCTAGTTTTGCACACGCAGAATACTTGGGTTAAACTTGACGAGCCTAGCATATGCAGATATGGCCTCGGAACACTGAGACCGAAAGGTCGAGCGTGAATCATATAGTAGATATGATCAACATAGTGATGTTCACCATTGAAAACTACTCCATCTCACGTGATGATCGGACATGGTTTAGTTGATTTGGATCACGTGATCACTTAGATGATTAGAGGGATGTCTATCTAAGTGGGAGTTCTTAACTAATATGATTAATTGAACTTTAATTTATCATGAACTTAGTACCTGATAGTATTTTGCATGTCTATGTTGTTGTAGATCAATGGCCCGTGCTACTGTTCCTTTGAATTTTAATGCGTTCCTAGAGAAAGCCAAGTTGAAAGATGATGGTAGCAACTACACGGACTGGGTCCGTAACTTGAGGATTATCCTCATTGCTGCACTGAAGAATTACGTCCTGGAAGCACCGCTAGGTGCAAGACCCGCTGCAGGAGCAACGCCGGACATTATGAACGCCTGGCAGAGCAAAGCTGATGACTACTCGATAGTTCAGTGTGCCATGCTTTACGGCTTAGAACCGGGACTTCAACGACATTTTGAACGTCATGGAGCATATGAGATGTTCCAGGAGTTGAAGTTAATATTTCAAGCAAATGCCCGGATTGAGAGATATGAAGTCTCCAATAAGTTCTATAGCTGCAAGATGGAGGAGAATAGTTCTGTCAGTGAGCATATACTCAAAATGTCTGGGTATCATAATCACTTGACTCAGCTGGGAGTTAATCTTCCGGTTGATAGTGTCATTGACAGAGTTCTTCAATCACTGCCACCAAGCTACAAAAGCTTCATGATGAACTATAATATGCAAGGGATGGATAAGACAATTCCCGAGCTCTTCGCAATGCTAAAGGCTGCGGAGGTAGAAATCAAAAAGGAGCATCAAGTGTTGATGGTCAACAAGACCACCAGTTTCAAGAAAAAGGGCAAAGGGAAGAAGGGGAACTTCAAGAAGAACGGCAAGCAAGTTGCTGCTCAAGTGAAGAAGCCCAAGTCTGGACCTAAGCCTAATACTGAGTGCTTCTACTGCAAAGGGACTGGTCACTGGAAGCGGAACTGCCCCAAGTATTTGGCGGATAAAAAGGATGGCAAAGTTAACAAAGGTATATGTGATATACATGTTATTGATGTGTACCTTACTAATGCTCGCAGTAGTGCCTGGGTATTTGATACTGGTTCTGTTGCTAATATTTACAACTCGAAACAGGGACTACAGATTAAGCGAAGATTGGCTAAGGACGAGGTGACGATGCGTGTGGGAAATGGTTCCAAAGTCGATGTGATCGCCGTCGGCACGCTACCTCTACATCTACCTTCGGGATTAGTTTTAGACCTGAATAATTGTTATTTGGTGCCAGCGTTAAGCACGAACATTATATCTGGATCTTGTTTGATGCGAGACGGTTATTCATTTAAATCTGAGAATAATGGTTGTTCTATTTATATGAGTAATATCTTTTATGGTCATGCACCCTTGAAGAGTGGTCTATTTTTGTTGAATGTCGATAGTAGTGATACACATATTCATAATGTTGAAGCCAAAAGATGCAGAGTTGATAATGATAGTGCAACTTATTTGTGGCACTGCCGTTTGGGTCATATTGGTGTAAAGCGCATGAAGAAACTCCATACTGATGGACTTTTGGAATCACTTGATTATGAATCACTTGGTACTTGCGAACCATGCCTCATGGGCAAGATGACTAAAACTCCGTTCTCCGGAACAATGGAGCGAGCAACAGATTTATTGGAAATAATACATACTGATGTATGCGGTCCGATGAATATTGAGGCTCGCGGCGGGTATCGTTATTTTCTGACCTTCACAGATGATTTGAGCAGATATGGGTATATCTACTTGATGAAACATAAGTCTGAAACATTTGAAAAGTTCAAAGAATTTCAGAGTGAAGTGGAAAATCATCGTAACAAGAAAATAAAGTTTCTGCGATCCGATCATGGAGGAGAATATTTGAGTTACGAGTTTGGTCTTCATTTGAAACAATGCGGAATAGTTTCGCAACTCATGCCACACGGAACACCACAGCCTAATGGTGTGTCCGAACGTCGTAACCGCACTTTATTAGATATGGTGCGATCTATGATGTCTCTTACTGATTTACCGCTATCGTTTTGGGGTTATGCTTTAGAGACGGCTGCATTCACGTTAAATAGGGCACCATCTAAATCCATTGAGACGACACCTTATGAACTGTGGTTTGGCAAGAAACCCAAGTTGTCGTTCCTTAAAGTTTGGGGCTGCGATGCTTATGTGAAAAAGCTTCAACCTGATAAGCACGAACCCAAATCGGAGAAATGTGTCTTCATAGGATACCCAAAGGAGACTGTTGGGTACACCTTCTATCACAGATCCGAAGGCAAAATATTTGTTGCTAAGAATGGATCCTTTCTAGAGAAGGAGTTTCTCTCGAAAGAAGTGAGTGGGAGGAAAGTAGAACTTGATGAGGTAGTGGTACCTTCTCTTGAATTGGAAAGTAGTTCATCACACAAATCAATTCCAGTGATACCTACGCCAATTAGTGAGGAAGCTAATGATGATGATCATGAAACTTCAGATCAAGTTACTACCGAACCTCGTAGGTCAACCAGAGTAAGATCCGCACCAGAGTGGTACGGTAATCCTGTTCTGGAGGTCATGTTACTTGACCATGATGAACCTACGAACTATGAGGAAGCGATGATGAGCCCAGATTCCGCAAAATGGCTTGAGGCCATGAAATCTGAGATGGGATCCATGTATGAGAACAAAGTGTGGACTTTGGTTGATTTGCCCGATGATCGGCAAGCCATAGAGAATAAGTGGATCTTCAAGAAGAAGACTGACGCCGACAGTAATGTTACTGTCTACAGAGCTCGACTTGTTGCAAAAGGTTTTCGACAAGTTCAAGGAGTTGACTACGATGAGACCTTCTCACCCGTAGCGATGCTTAAGTCCGTCCGAATCATGTTAGCAATTGCTGCATTTTATGATTATGAAATTTGGCAAATGGATGTAAAAACTGCATTCCTGAATGGATTTCTGGAAGAAGAGTTGTATATGATGCAACCCGAAGGTTTTATCGATCCAAAGGATGCTAACAAAGTGTGCAAGCTCCAGCGATCCATTTATGGACTGGTGCAAGCATCTCGGAGTTGGAATAAACGCTTTGATAGTGTGATCAAAGCACATGGTTTTATACAGACTTTTGGAGAAGCCTGTATTTACAAGAAAGTGAGTGGGAGCTCTGTAGCATTTCTAATATTATATGTGGATGACATATTGTTGATTGGAAATGATATAGAATTTCTGGATAGCATAAAAGGATACTTGAATAAAAGTTTTTCAATGAAAGACCTCGGTGAAGATGCTTATATATTGGGCATCAAGATCTATAGAGATAGATCAAGATGCTTAATTGGACTTTCACAAAGCACATACCTTGATAAAGTTTTGAAAAAGTTCAAAATGGATCAAGCAAAGAAAGGGTTCTTGCCTGTGTTACAAGGTGTGAAGTTGAGTAAGACTCAATGCCCGACCACTGCAGAAGATAGAGAGAAAATGAAAGTCATTCCCTATGCCTCAGCCATAGGTTCTATCATGTATGCAATGCTGTGTACCAGACCTGATGTGTGCCTTGCTATAAGTTTAGCAGGGAGGTACCAAAGTAATCCAGGAGTGGATCACTGGATAGCGGTCAAGAAAATCCTGAAATACCTGAAAAGGACTAAGGATATGTTTCTCGTTTATGGAGGTGACAAAGAGCTTGTCGTAAGTGGTTACGTCGATGCAAGTTTTGACACTGATCCGGATGACTCTAAGTCACAAACCGGATACGTATTTATATTGAACGGTGAAGCTGTCAGTTGGTGCAGTTCTAAGCAAAGCGTCATGGCGGGATCTACGTGTGAAGCGGAGTACATAGCTGCTTCGGAAGCAGCGAATGAAGGAGTCTAGATGAAGGAGTTCATATCCGATCTAGGTGTCATACCTAGTGCATCGGGTCCAATGAAAATCTTTTGTGACAATACTGGTGCAATTGCCTTGGCAAAGGAATCCAGATTTCACAAGAGAACCAAGCACATCAAGAGTCGCTTCAATTCCATCCGCGATCAAGTCAAGGAGGGAGACATAGAGATTTGCAAGATACATACGGATCTAAATGTTGCAGACCCGTTGACTAAGCCTCTCTCACGAGCAAAACATGATCAGCACCAAGACTCCATGGGTGTTAGAATCATTACTGTGTAATCTAGATTATTGACTCTAGTGCAAGTGGGAGACTGAAGGAAATATGCCCTAGAGGCAATAATAAAGTTGTTATTTATATTTCCTTATATCATGATAAATGTTTATTATTCATGCTAGAATTGTATTAACCGGAAACTTAATACATGTGTGAATACATAGACAAACAAAGTGTCACTAGTATGCCTCTACTTGACTTGCTCGTTAATCAAAGATGGTTAAGTTTCCTAGCCATAGATGTGAGTTGTCATTTGATGAATGGGATCACATCATTAGAGAATGATGTGATTGACAAGACCCATCCGTTAGCTTAGCACGATGATCGTTTAGTTTGTTGCTATTGCTTTCTTCATGACTTATACATGTTCCTCTGACTATGAGATTATGCAACTCCCGAATACCGAAGGAACACCTTCTGTGCTATCAAACGTCACAACGTAACTGGGTGATTATAAAGATGCTCTACAGGTGTCTCCGATATTGTTTGTTGAGTTGGCATAGATCAAGATTAGGATTTGTCACTCCGATTGTCGGAGAGGTATCTCTGGGCCCTCTCGGTAATGCACATCATATCAAGCCTTGCAAGCAATGTGACTAATGAGTTAGTTACGGGATGATACATTACGGAACGAGTAAAGAGACTTGCCGGTAACGAGATTGAACTAGGTATTGAGATACCGACGATCGAATCTCGGGCAAGTAACATACCGATGACAAAGGGAACAACGTATGTTGTTATGCGGTTTGACCGATAAAGATCTTCATAGAATATGTGGGAGCCAATATGAGCATCCAGGTTCCGCTATTGGTTATTGACCGGAGATGAGTCTCGGTCATGTCTACATAGTTCTCGAACCCGTAGGGTCCGCACGCTTAACGTTCGATGACGATCGGTATTATGAGTTTATGTGTTTTGATGTACCGAAGGTAGTTCGGAGTCCCGGATGTGATCACAGACATGACGAGGAGTCTCGGAATGTCCGAGAGGTAAAGATTGATATATTGGAAGATAGTATTTTGCCTCCGGAAAGGTTCCGGATATTTATCGGAGTGCCGGAAGGGTTATCGGAACCACTGGAGAAGTAATGGGCCTTATTGGGCCTAGGGGAAAGAGAGAGGGCAGCCAAGGGCTGGCCGCACGCCCCCCCATGGGCCTAGTCCGAATTGGACTAGGGGGAGGGGCGGCGCCCCCTCCTTCCTTCTCTTTCCCCCTCCTTCCTTCTTCTCCTAGTAGGACTAGGAAAGGGGAGAGTCCTACTCCTACTAGGAGGAGGATTCCTCCCCCCTTGGCGTGCCTATGAGGGCCGGCCGGCCTCCCCCTCCCTCCTTTATATACGTGGGGAAGGGGGCACCCTAGGACACACAAGTTAATTGTTTTTAGCCGTGTGCGGTGCCCCCCTCCACAGATTTCCACCTCGGTCATATTTTCGAAGAGCTTAGGCGAAGCCCTGCCGGAATCACTTCATCATCACCGTCACCACGCCGTCGTGCTGACAAAACTCTCCCTCGGACTCAGCTGGATCAAGAGTACGAGGGACGTCACCGAGCTGAACGTGTGCAGATCGCGGAGGTGCCGTACGTTCGGTACTTGGATCGGTTGGATCGCGAAGACGTTCAACTACATCAACCGCGTTACTAAACGCTTCCGCTTTCGGTCCAGGAGGGTACATGGACACACTCTCCCGCTCGTTGCTATGCTTCTCCTAGATAGATCTTGCGTGATCGTAGGAAATGTTTTGAATTACTACGTTCCCCAACAGTGCCCGCATGGAACGTCGTCAAATGCTTTGTTGTTCTTTGTCTTCTGGTCGATGGTGTCATATGACCAATCATATGAGCGCGGGTGCTCGCATGGAACACCGCCAAATGCTCTGGACCTCCTCTTTGTTTCTGCCAAAAGATCATATGACCACGCATGCAAGCGGTTGCGCTCGCATGATACATCGTCGATCACTCTGTTGCGTCTTGTTGTTTTCTGCCAGAACTGTCGGGATGTCATACGCCCTCCTTGGTCGCACGTTAGGCCACCTTTTCTTTTGTTTCTTTTGAAACTTCTCTTTTTCTTAAATTTATGCGGGGTTAGTTCCAACATAATACATAGGCATATATCCAGGCATTCAAACGCCAATACACACACAATAATCTGGCACAAATCAATGCCCTCATTAGAACAACTCTTCCAAACTCAACTTCCGTGACTAACACTTCAACAACCTTCTTATTGAAACTAAAACAAAACTTACTTTTCTACTTTACTCATGTGGGTTGTCTCCCACGAAGCGCTTCTTTTCGATCGGGTAGCTCGACCGTAGTGAAGATCACGTAGGTGCAATTACACCGAGACCATAGCATCTACTCCCTCCGTTTAGGTGTATAAGTCATCTTAGGTTGTGCATCGCGACCAAGGCGGACGGGAAAATGAGAGAACTTAATGTTTTTTGCTAGTTAATAGCATTGCATGCAATGAATTAGCCACTGCATGTCATGTTTGGTAGTCTCAAGTCATTGAAAGCATGCACGGCCCACATCTCTTATTGGTTGATATGTCACGAAACAAGAAACAAGGAGGAAGTTAATGTACCGTGCCTAAGTGTTTTGGGATTATTTGGTTTTCGTAAGGTGACTTACACACCTAGACGGAGGGAGTAGCATTGATGAAAATGTCGTCTCCGGTGTATGCCTTCATTTTCTTTTTCGTGGGGAAATGTCTCATAAAAGGGTCTTTTGTAGGTAAGTCAAATCTTGCATTTCCCCCCAACACATTTTTATCACAACTTCTATGGTCCTTAGAAAAGGTCAACGAGAATTATAGGAGCAATGGGATCTTCAGGCATGTAACTATCACAAGATCAATCATGACAGGGCAATCATTTATTTGAACAATAACACCATGCTTAATCCGTACTGCTTGAGTAAAAGTAGAATTAGCCATGTTCAATGTAATCTCAGTAGTAGCATAAGGACAAAGATTGAGATTATCATAAACAGACTAAGGGATAGTGGAAACACTAGCACCCAGATCACATAAAGCACTGGATTTATTCAAACCAAACCCTAGCACCCAGATCACATAAAGCACTGGATTTATTAAAACCAAACCAAGTCTCTTTAGTAGGCTCAAAAGCATCTTCTTGCTTAGCTAGTAACTTATTGTATAGTTTCTTTCTTTCATCATCTAACGCACATACCTTGGTTGCAACATGATCAACAAAGACATTATATGCCTCATCATTTGAGCTCTTCTGCATTTTCTTCGTTACTTCTCATCATCTTAACATCTTCAACCGGGTTAGGTTCCGGTTTACCTGCAAACTTGGCTAGGATTAAAGTTTGGCTCTCTGCAATTTTAGCCACTTGTGCTTCCATGTTCTTGGTTCTTCCATCAAAAATATGCACATCACTAGTGAGTCCAACAATCTTATCAGTCAACTGACCAAGTAATTTATCATGAGTCTTCAATATATTTTAAAGGTATCATTCTACTCACTTTGACTAGCAATAAAAAAATTCAGAGCCTCTTCAAGAGTATTTCTATTGCTATTGCTAGCTCCATTAAAAAAATTAAGTGCTCCACCATTATTAGGATAAGGTAATCTAGGAGCATACACATTATTCTTCTAGTTTGGATTATAGCTATTACAAGCAGTGAAATTCACGTCATTAACTTCTTCATCAGTGATAGCATTCATATTTACCTCTTCTTTACCTTTCATGACGGAGTTGAGTTCGTCAAGCTTAGCGGTCAACGACATATTATTTTCTTCAACTGCATTGACTCTCTTGGTGGTTGTTCTTCATGCCATTGGGCATGGTTATCTTGCATCTCATCAAGCAACTTTTTAACATCATCTATGGGCTTACCCATAATAGTTCCTCCTGCAGCAGTATCTAGCGTAGTTTTTGACATAGGACTAAAACATTATAAAACATATGAAGGATTAACCATTCTTGCATTCCATGGTTAGGACAATTTCTTATAGCTTCCTTCATGCGATCCCACACAAGCGCTGGTGGCTCATGATCTTCTTGCTTAAAACTTGTTATCTGTGAATGAAGTTGCATAAGTTTTGCAAGTGGACAAAACTTAGATAAAAACTTACTACAACAATCAACCAAGAAGTTATATTGCCTCTAGGTAAGTTAGAAGCCATTCTTTTGCTTTTCCTCTCAATGAGAAAGGAAATAGGCGCAACTTCAAAGCGTCAAGATCATTATCTCTAATGCATGTCATGTTGAACAATTCAGTAAAATTCTGCAAGTGCATACCGACATCTTTAGAAGAAGAGCCTTCAAATTGGTCTTGTTGAACCATAGAGACAAGGTTTGGTTTTATCTCATACTCAACGGCAGCAATATCAGGTTCTGCTATTGATTCACGCATACAATTATTACTAGGAGTAGCAAAACTTCCAAGATTACAAGCCATGATAATCTTTCTGGGATTTCTACTGACAAGACTTGCAACAAAAGAAAAACTAAAACTAAAACAAAACTTTAACAAAAACTGTAAACACAAAGAGCACACAAAGCCTCCCCGGCAGCGACACCAGTAAAAGATTTGATTACTTTAACGCCCAATATGCAGTCCTATCCTCGAGAAACTTGGAAGTCCCGCTAAGGATAGAAGCACATATCGGAAACGCTTCGCAAGGTGGATATCATTACAATATAACATATACTGAATAAATGAGAATACCAGATAAAGACTTACAGTCGTCACAAGCTACATCATGAATAACTCAATACATCAATGCATAGCAATCATCATACAGAAGAGCGGGATCCGACTTCGGATGAAATCAAACGAAAGAAGAACGACATCCCCCTGCTAATCCCATGCTACCAACCGGGAACTACAAATAGAACAAGCATCGCTCTCACGTCAAAGCATCGCTTTACCTGTACCTGCACCTGTTGTAGTAATCTGTGAGCCTTTATGGGACTCAGCAATCTCATTACCATGGGTATCAAAAACTAGCAAAGCTTAATGTGTGAGGAATGGTTAAGTGGTGAGGTTGCAGCAGACACTAAGCATTTGTAGTTGGCTAACTTATAAGTACAAGAATAAGAGTAAACTACGCATAACGAACAGTGAACTAGTAATGATCAAGAAGTGATACTGAACACCTACTTACGAGCCATACGTAACCCCACTGTGTTCTCTTCCCGAACTCCCTCGAAAAGAGATGATCACGGTTACTCACACGGTTGATGTATTTTAATCGAATTTAGTGTCAAGTTCTCTACAACCGGATATTATAAATTTTCAAGTCGACACATAACCGCGGGCACGGCTTTCCAAAATATTTAACCCTGCAGGGGTGCACCAAGTAGTCCATCACAAATTACCACACGCATCTGATAGAAAACCTCACACCATGATAACACGATGCTTATTAGGAATCCCAGTGGACAATCCACTCATCAAAAGTGAAACAATCCCAGAGAGACATCCCGGGGCCAGATCTGTGTCCAGAGGTGCGCGCTCTGTATCTACGGGCTCATCCGTCTATGCAAAGTGTATGATAGCCAAAAGACCTCAAGTTGCCCCAACGCGACACCGCCAACTGCTAGGTAGGTGGACCAACACTCATGAGGAGCACTGGCCTGGGTTATTAATTAATTATCCACAGGGGCCGGCATGTCCTTACGCAAGTTTTATTAAGTCGGCGAATGGTAAAATCAAGGTTGGGCCTCTTCGAAAAAGATTCAATCTAAAACGAATGATCAAGCGGGTCCTCATAAGCGCTCATCAAGGAACATAACACCAGTATTACGGAAACTACGGCGTCAAGAGTGGAACAAAACACCAAGCAAAAAGTCGAGCCTTCCACCCTTTACCAAGTATATAAATGCATTAATTAAACAGAGAGATATTGTGATATCATATGATATTCATGTCCCAATATAGAACAACCTGCAACTGCACTTGCAACTAGTAACGTTATAAGAGGGGCTAAGCAAAGCGGTAATATAGCCAATCAACAGTTTGCTAAGAAGGTGGAGGTTAAAGGCTTGTCATGACATTTTTGGGAGGCTTGACAAACAAGTGGTAGTTAATGAGACATCGCGATAGTATCGAGACAACTAGCAAGCAAAAATAGTACTGATATCCAAGGTAATGGTCATCTTGCCTGAAATCCTGTTTGGAAGAAGATCGAATCCATGAAGTAGACGAACAAGCGTAGTCGAAAGAATCCTCACATTCACAACGTTACCGGAAACTATCAAGAAAAAGCACAACTGAAAAGAAGCAAACAACACGGTAAACAAACATAGCATAGCTATGCATGATGCAGAATCAAGTATGATGCATGCCCTATTTAATGAGCCATGGCAAATGCAACAAACAATACTATACATTCAGTGAAGCTCAATATGCAACTCCACATCCAATTATTATATTCAATCTCATTTATGTACCAATCAATATTAAATATTGTTAAACATGGCAAGAGATGAAGCATAAGTGAACTACCCATCTAGGCAACATTAAATGAGACCGGAAACAACACCTTACAATTTCAAAAATACCCCATATGTAATTTTCGAATTTGGTATTGTTCTGCCTAAAACACAATTTTAATTTTGTTAAACAGGAAAAGGGCACCATGTCATTCTACACATTTTTTTAGTCAAGTTACATATATAATTTATTTAATTCGGAGCTACGATTAATTAGTTATTAAATAAATCATTTTAACGAGTCATTATGCAATTTTAAATCAAACAATTTAAATGTTTTTTAACATGTGAGAGAGTTGCATATAATGGATCTACATGAAATTCTAAACATTTTGCATATATGAATCATTTTAATCTGATGCACAATTTGTGAGCTATGATATTGATACATATTGATGGTTGATGCAAATTTATAAAAATATTGCCATATAATATATAATATGATATGCATCATTGGTCGCAATGACGGAAAGAAATGGGTGACACGGCGACCACAACGGAAATTTCAGTGATGGGGTAACTCGTTGACATACCGGTGCAAAAGATAAGTGTGGGTGTGAGCGTGTCGTTCCCGATTATCAGGTGTCCCACGTGTCGATGGCAGGGCCGGGCCGGCAAAATCCGGGGCCCTGTGCGAAACTAAAATATGGGGCCCTATTTCACAAAAAATGAACTAACGAGCAATTATAATGTATATATATATATCTCACGAAAAAATTATAATGTATATAATGTAATGTCTTACATAACAATTGGACATATAAAAAGGTCATACCTATCCAACTCCAATTTGCTAATTATTTGAACATCCTCATTCTTGTAGTATTCTTTGAAATGAAATCTTCAATCATACCCTTGTAATCAATCTTCTCCAACACTTCACTCTCAAGTGCTATTGTAGCCAAATCATTGAGTCTTTGCTGTATCATAGTAGTACGCATATAGGACTTCAATAGCTTCAATTTAGAAAAACTTCTTTCTGCCGATGCAACTTTCACAGGAATGGTCAACAGAACTCTATATGCAATACTTGCATTGGGAAAACAATCATGCCGCTTTAAAAAAATCAGAATTTCAACAGGTCCGATATTTTCTTTTGGCATGAAATTTTGAAGAAACTTCAACTCAACAAATAGATCATTGGCATCAATATCAGATTGTGTATCCTTCATAAGGGCTGTCTCAAGATTAACACAAGAAGATTTCAAACTATCCTTATCCAATGAACGCAATGTTTCAGAGGTAAATAAGAAACCAAATATTTTTTGGTAACCTTCATATTGCTCAAATCTCCTTGTGAGTGAGGAAATTGCTTGGTCAACAACACATAGAAAATAGTTGACTCTAAATGATTCCTCTGCAGACTGTGTGGCAATATTTGTGTCCTCTGGGTTCTCATCAAACTGTTTCCTTCTTTTACGAAATGTTGCATCAATATCCATCTCAAGTGCAATTTCTTTGGCTATCTCCAATGCTTCTAAGAAACCAGTGTCTCTGTACCCCTCGAAGAAAGAAATAAGCCCTTTCACTTTCTCAATTGCAACATCTATAAGCATATCCTTTGTATGCAACTTCTTGCTTACTAAATTAACAGCAAACAATACCTCATACCAAATGACTATTGCAATGATAAATTCATACTCTCCAAGTTCATTGTTTGCCAAACCTAGAGCCTCACTGCTTGCCTTTGGATCACTATCAGTTTCAGATACCTGCAATTGAAAGAAAGTTCACAAATGTTATGGTTGGATCTAGTCAAAGCCTAAATGAATCACATCATTATCAATATGAACATATTGGTTACCTGAAGTAGAGCGTCCCGAATGTCTGAACATTGAAATCTAATAGCTTTAACACTTTCAACACGACTCTCCCAACGCGTAGCTGACACAGACTTGAGAGTCAATCCTGATATATTTTCTTTCAAAATATGCCATTTCTTAGTAGAATTGGCAAAAATTGTATAGATGCATTGGACGATCCCAAAGAAGTCTTTTGCTCTACCACAAGTCTTGGCCATATCACAAAGTGTTAAATTAAGGCTATGACAACCACAAGCAGAATAAAAAGCTCTAGGATTTACATTCAAAAGTTTTCTTTGTACCCCTTGATGCGTTCCTTTCATATTTGATCCATTATCATATCCTTGTCCTCGCACATCATTTATATCAAGATCAAGAAGTTTTAGCTCATTTTGTAGCACCTCAAAAAGTCCTTGGCCAGTTGTATCATTTACATCAAGAAATCCTAGAAAGGACTCTTCTATGCAAACTTGACTTGAAGATGAATCCACATATCTTATAATTAAAGACATTTGCTCTTGGTGACTTGCATCAGGGGTACAATCAAGTATGACAGAGAAATACTTTCACCTCTTGTCTCGTGATCTTTTAGTCTATTGGTCATATGTGACCAATCATTACAACCCTCATTTGCCAACTGACCCTTCCGATGGCCTTTTCTAAATAATTTACAACCAAAGCAAAAGACTCTATCAAGTTGTTCAGAATAGACAAGCCAGTCTCTATCACAGTACTCTCCATTTGATAGGATTCTAGTATAGAATACTGAAGTAAACCTTTTACGATATCTATCTTTGGGACCTTTCTTAACTGACTTGTCTCTTATTGGCCCCTTCTGTGCTAAGATATCAATCTGCTTAGAATCAAGAGAATCCCAGTTTCTTGGATCAAATATATCAGACCAAAAAGAATCATTAACATCCTCATGAGGTGAACTATTCAAGTTAATATCAATATTATCTTCCTCTACCTCTATATTATCTGCCTCTGTCTCACCATCTCTAGAATCATTGTAAGGAACAATTGCAAGTGGAAGGGTAGAAGGATCAACAGACTGATTACCAGATGACACTTGCGGTGCTTTCTTTTTAACAAATCTGTCCATACCACCTTTATAAGATTTATTAATTAAATTTTCTTCTTGTGATTTTCTCTTGCGCTTATAGGCACTAGACTGATGTTTCCCCGTGATGACTCAAATCTGTATTATTGAAACACAAGATAAAGAAGATGAATAAACTAAAATCAGATTTATACGTAGCATATATCAATTGAAGATCATGTGTCAATGTTTAGCAATTAGACGAACCGTCTAACTCGCCTAGTTTTTGGTCCTGTGATCTTTAACCGAGGAGGTAAGAACCAATATCTAATGAAGTAACGATCCCTGCCAATAATTAATTAGAAAATTAGGAATTAGGAGTAGGAACCGAAGTTAATCGAAAAGAATGACTCGCTAAGCACCTGTAAGTTAGAGTCGGTCACCGATCAATCCAACGAGACGACGTCAACGAGTCTGAAATTTGACAAAGGAGACGAGGAAGGCAACGGCGGCACTGCGGCAGCGGCCTATCGCTTAGTCCGAATTCCGATCGATACAAGGACCAGGGAGTCAGGGACCGAGCCAGAGCCACCGAGGGACGAGGCGGGACGAGGAGTCGACGTCAAGGGCTCCAGGCGGCGAGGGACGAGGCGTTCTTTTCCTGTAGCGTAGCCACCATCACGATCCCTGTAGCGATCTAGTTTTTGTTTTTTTAGGATAACGTAGCGATGGCCTCGTCGCGTGCAACCCTCGTAGCGATCGAATAGGAGGAGTCCAGGATCGTGCTCGCCGCTCGATGGCCTGGTCGGTATCGCTTAATTGGGCCTGGTCGCTCGATGCTCGGCCCAGTAGCGCTAACTATTGCTAGACCTGCATAAAAAAATATGCCCCCCCCCCCCCAAGAATTTTGGGCCCTGTGCGGGCCGCACCTTTTGCACCACTGTGGGCCCGGCCCTAGTCGATAGCATGAAAAACAAGGAGCGACATGCAACGAACAATTTAGACACGGTGCGAACACGAGAGTCTCATACATCACACCCATTCGTCCACGGGTGGTCGTCTCGGCGCGTTTCGGGCGCTATACCTTTGAAGCATGCGTTTCGGGGCAGAACAGTTCGATGTGGTGTAGTGAAAGTAGAGGTACACGTGTGTCGAAGAGGAACTTGCGCATCCAAGATCTTCGAAGGTCGTCGTCGAACTTGACGAAACCCACGGCGACGGTAGTGGTGCACGGGTCTTCGGCGACGGTAGTCGTACTAGGCGTCGGGCGTCGAGGTACTTGGTGTCCAAGTGGGCTCCGGGGGGGCTTGTGTATCCGCGTAGTCGTACATGTCTTTGTGGTGTAGCCGTTCGGTGAAGAGGGCATCCACGGGTCTTGTGGCTGCGATCTTGATGTCAACGGCGCTAGGCAGCGGAGGTGGAGAGAGACAACAGGGGCACGATGGAAGTGGGCAGCCGTTGATGGAGCTCAGGCAGGGAGATGGTAAAGATGAACACAGGGGGAGGCCGGCGGGGGCAAACCATGGTCAAAGGTGGTGCTGCAAGGAACCGATGGAGGAGGGAATGGGCGTCGCGCGATGGAGTTGCTCCCGAGCCGGTGGTTGCTCGAGAACGGGGAAGCTCGAGGCAGCGACGTGCAGGTGAGGTGATGGGGCGGCTGGAGCAGAGGCGTGCGGACGCGAAGCAGAGGCACGGCTGCAGGCGGCGGAGCAAGGGTCGGGCGAGCATGCTAGGAGACCAGTAGGAGGCGGAGAAGAGAACCAGTGGCACGATAGCTCGCTGGCCAAGGCATCGGACAGCAGCGTCATGGCCCTTGGCGGCGGCCGGTGATGGAGTCAGAGGAGGAAGGGGTCGCGCCCAGAGGAGAGGAAGGAGGCTGGGAGGGGCCCTGCCAGCGGCGACGCTGACCGGCGGGAGCAGTGGCGGGGTGGCGGCACCATGGAGATGGTGATGCTCGGGTCGGGCGCACGCAGGGGAGGCGCTCGCGTGCGTGTGTTGCGCTGGGTGAGGGTGGCGGCGCAAGGGGATCGAGAGGGAGAGAGTGGACAGATCGAGGGATGGTGATCGGTCGGGCTAGGGTTCGAGGTTTTAGGTGGAGGCGGCTGGGCCTAGTGGCTGCGACTGCAGGAGCCCCAAGTGGTCGGCTTGGCTGGGCTCCTTCTCCCTCTCTCTTATTCTCTTTAGCCGAAGAAAAAAATAGAGAGAAGAAAAGAAAGGCCCCAAATACTTAATAACGCAGCTGCACCATCGCGAGCGCACACGTGGAAGCCGTCCGATGCACCCGATCGAGCCGGACCGTTCCGACATAGGTGGCGACAGAGGATAAGCATATATGCCGTCCACCTCCCGCTCGTTATCCACTCATCCTACCACCACACATCCTCCCACCAGCCGCCCCACGCCTCCTCCGTGAGACACGGTCACCGCCCCTCTCCTCCTCCAGGCCACGCGCCCCTCCGCCGTGCTCCTCCTCGCTATGCGGCTGCCGTCCGGTCCTCCTTTCGTCAAGACACGCCACGCCACACTCCCGGCCTCCTCCTCCTCTTGCCTACTCCCGGCGACGAGCGCCATGTCCAGCCCCCGCCTGACGACCGCCACGTCCAGCCCCCGCCTGCCGACCCCCTCCAACTTCCTCCTCTTGATGATGCATGCCACGCCTGAAAGAACATGCGGTGCCCCATGTTTGTTTTGGTAATTGATGATAATCTCTATGGACTAATGGTTGCCTTGAGTTATATTTGAAGGATTTGTCCATAGGCTTTTCTTGAAGTCCATGTGTTAGTTTCAAGGAGTTTATGAGATGACCAAGGTGTTATTCACGGAATTATCCAAAGAGTGGTCATATAGAAGACATGATACAAGGTTGATCAAAACTAAGTCAAAGAGTGAATCAAGTTGATCAACACACAAAGCGCACAATATGTACCGAGAGGGATCAAGTGATCTCCATGGTATGATAAGCATTGTCCATTACGTTTTGTGTACTAACCCATGGTCTACGTGAGAGTTCTATGTGAAGTTAGGTATGTTTCCATGGGTTTGCGTCAAGATGAAGATCTCATACAACCCATGGAGGATGACATCAAGTGGTGATCGTCATCAAGATTGCGGTGTGCAAGTTTAAGTGGAGCATCACAAAGAGATCATCCTTGAAGCTTGCCGTCCATTGTGGTGTCAATGGGCTTGTGAAGATGTGCCAAAGAGTGGCTCACCCATAGTGGAGTATGGGGGAGCAATCAACTAGTCTTCGTCGAGCCAACGCAATCAAGAAAGGTGGTCCAACTTGAGGGAGTCAAGATCGTCATCATCTAGCTCAAGTGGACTATGTGCAAAGCAAAGGTTTTCCCTTGATAAGTTTATGTTTTACCGGTCTCATGGTGGTAGTTGAGAGACTGGGTTATAGGATCAGTTGCCATACTATCAAGGGGGGCTCTCGATGAGTAGCTTGACTGTATCGTTCGTAGAGAGCTCAAACCATTGCATCCTTGCATCATCTTTCTTGGTTCTTGTTTGGTATTTCTCTTGGTGAGTTTTAGAGCTTATGGTCATCTTCATGACAAGCTCGAGTTCATCGAAAACGGAGTTCACATGCATCTTCTATGATGTTTTCGATGTTGGAGGTTATGCCGGTTCTTCTCGGTTGGAGGTTTCACTCCTCTATATCTTAGGCATACCTCCCCTGCCTCTTCTTACTATAACCATTCATTGTTTGGATGCTACTCGTCATCATCTATCCAACAAGCTTGAGTTTGCTCAATTCGGAGCTCATTTGCAAAAGTTGTGGCAGTTCCGGCTTTTATTGCATCCTTTGTTTTCTCTGTTGTGTTCCTGAAAGCCTCAAGCGGTAGTACTGCTCTCTCGAGCGGTAGTACCGCTTGTAAGCAGCAGTACCGCGGCCCCGTGCCGCGCGTAGTACCGCTGCCTTTGGGCATGCGATTTTTCGTGTCGGATTTCGCGGTTGTAGAGCGGTAGTACCTCTTATAAGTGGTAGTACCTCTCCGGGCGGTAGTACCTCTTATAAGCGGTAGTACCTCTCCAAGTGGTAGTACCTCTTATAAGCGGTACTACCTCTCCGCCGAGTGGTACTACCTCTCTGGCAGAACTACAGCTCGTGTTTTTCTGTCTCATTGGGCTGTTTTAACCGTGCCAAGCGGTAGTACCGCTCCTCTGAGTGGTAGTACCACTTGTGGACGACCTGAGTGCATAACGGTTGGATTCGGAGGTGCCTATAAAAGGGTGTCTTCTTCCCCAATGAACCTTATCTTTTGAGCTCGCATTTGCCCCCCATTGTTGACCTTCTTCGAGCTTGCTATCTCTCAATCCCTCCATGGATTCTTGCTAGTTTTGGGGGGGAAAGAGACAGGAGATCTAGATCTACGTTCCCACCAATCACTTTCTCCTCTATGTGAGGGGAACCCCTTGGATCTAGATCTTGGAGTTCTTGGTGTTCTCCTTCTTGTTCTTCCTCTTATTTTCCTCCACAGCTTTCGTTTCTTTGGTGCGATTTGAGAGTGAGGGACTTGGGCACTCCGTGTGCCCTTGCCATTGCATTTGGTGCATAGGTTTGAGTTCTCCACGGTGATATGTGGAAGTTAGAAGTTGAGAAGCTTATTACTCTTGGGTGCTTGGTACTCTTGAACTTGTTCCTCTTGGGTGCTTGGGCGCCCTAGACGGTTGGTGGTGCTTCGGAGCTCAATCATTGTGGTGTAAAGCTCCGGGCAAGCGTCAGGGTCTCCAATTAGGTTGTGGAGATCACCCCGAGCAATTTGATGGGTACCGGTGACCGCCCCCAAGGGTTGCCAAAGTGTACGGGTTCGGTCACCGCCCTCAAGGGTCCCTTAGTGGAATCACGGCATCTTGCATTTGTGCGAGGGCGTGAGGAGATTACGGTGGCCCTAGTGGCTTCTTGGAGAGCATTGTGCCTCCACACCGCTCCAAACGGAGATTAGCATCCGCAAGGGTGTGAACTTCGGGATACATCGTCGTCTCTGCGTGCCTCGGTTATCTCTTACCCGAGCCCTTTACTTATGCACTTTACTTTGTGATAGCCATAGTGTTTCATGTTATATATTTTGCTATCACTTAGTTGTTTATCTTGCTTAGCATAAGTTATTGGTGCACATAGGTGAGCCTAGTTGTTGTAGGTTTTGTGCTTGACAAATTAACCGCTAGGTTTATTCCGCATTTGTTCAAGCCTAAATCGTAATTATTTTAAAGCGCCTATTCACCCCCCCCTCTAGGCGACATCCTCGATCTTTCAACGCCCGGCAGGGCCTGCTCCCCTGGTCACCTGCGTCGCCGAGCGCCAGCCCGTTCTACCTCCCTCCGCCGGGGCGGACGCCTGATGGTGGTGCTCAAGGAGTCCAAGGAGGCCACAGAAGGGTGCCGCCACCGGCGAACGTGGTCCTTCAAGGTGAGGGTCCTGGACGGAACGCAATGGAAGGAGATAGACGACAACAGCGACATCGTGCTGCTGGTCGGGGTGAACAAGTCGACATCAAGGACACCACACTGCTGGTCGTGGCAAACAAGTCCCTGTGCGTGTCCATCAGGGTGCACCCGAGGCTATTGGCCGACTGTGTCTGCTCTTGGAGCTGATGAGCATGGTTGGCGTTCATGATTGGCGTGCTTCTGAAGAGGTAAATTTCTGCAGAAGTTGTAGTTCACCTAGTAGTTGCTCATGACGGCTGTAAGAGTTGCTCATGACGGTTTAGAAATAGATGGTCTTTTGTTGTAAAACTTCGAGAGGTTAAGACAGTACGGTTGTGCTCGTAGCTACTTCTGTTGTTGTAAAACTTCTGTAAGGCCTCTCAACTTATGTGAAATATAAACCATACTCATACGTGCTATTTGGTCCCCATTGGTCAACTCACAAGGTACAAGTGATGAGTCGAGGATGCCAGGATGTCATTTATTTCATACTTTGTTTTCATCGACCAAAACTTGCCCAACATTTACTAGGTAGTTGCCCAAAAATTTGCATGATAGTCCGTTCAATTTAGGCAATCTGTAAATAAATTTCTACGCCTTATATCAGTAGCATTTTTTAGCAGTAAATTGTTGTAATTTGCACACACGTTGCATTTTCCAATGGAACAAGTTGCCTCAATATAAAATAGTACTTGCCTAAATCACTCAGTAAAAGTTTCCGATACAAACAGGGGATCTTCACAGCCATTGTTGAACATCAGGAGGTAATTCATGGACCTAGCTCGATCCCTTGTTTGTTTTGTAATTGGACACGGGAAAGGAGAGATCCCTTGTGTTAATCTGGTTTGTAGTTCTGCATCTATCCACGGGATGAGCACAACACATAGTTGCCCACAATTAATCATACAGTTGCCTAAAACCATGTATCCCATTGC
Source organism: Thinopyrum elongatum (assembly GCA_011799875.1). Lineage (NCBI taxonomy): Eukaryota > Viridiplantae > Streptophyta > Magnoliopsida > Poales > Poaceae > Thinopyrum > Thinopyrum elongatum. The sequence goes on along the minus strand of CM022297.1, from coordinate 206,063,488 downwards.
CCAATCCTCATGAACAGAAACATTACCAAGACCACGATTTGGCCAATATCTAAAGATTTTAGATACCTTTTCAATTAAGTTTGTGTCATAGTCGTGTGTCAAGAATTTCTTCCCTTCAGGTGGGATCCCTTGTTATAATTGTAAACACATGGCGAATGATCATAGATGGTGGTGGGGTGGAGCTGGTCATGTGACATAACTAAAACCATGAAGTTTTTTATGGGATTAAGTTTAACTGTGAACCCCTAAAAACGTAATCCCATAAAAAACGAACATGTGTATGTTTTTAATCCCCTTTTCAGGTGTCATAGTTACCCACAATCAACCATACAGTTGCCTAGAAACCATGCATCCAGTTGCCCAATCTTCATGAACAGAAACATTACCAAGACAATAATTTGGTTAATATGTAAAGGTTTTAGATACCTTTCAATTAAGATTGTGTCATAGAGATGCACCAAGAATATCATCACCTCGGGGTGGGATCCCTTAGTATGAACATAAATATTTGGCGAAAGATCATAGATGGGGAGCGGTGTAGAGCTGGTCATGAGGACATAACTAAAACCACAGAGTGTTTTTAGGGCATTAAGTTTATTTGTGACCCCTCCAAAAATGAACCTGTGCATGTTTTATCCCTTTTTAGGTGACATAGTTGCCTACAATCAACCATACTATTGCCTAAAACCATGTTTCCAGTCGCTCATAATCAACCATACAGTTGTCTAAAACCATGTATCTAGTTGCCCACAATTAACTATACAATTGCTAAAACCATGCATCCAGTTGCCCAATCCTCATGAACAGAAACATTACCAAGACCATAATTTGGCTAATATGTAAAGGTTTTAGATACCTTTCAAGTTCGTGGCATAGAGATGCATCAAGAATTTATCTCCTCGGGTGGGATCCCTTGGTATGATCGTAAATACTTGGCGAATAATGTAGAGGGGGGCAGGGTGGAGTTGGTCATGGGGACGTAACTAAAACCAGGAAGTGTTTTGAGGGGATTAAATTTATCCGTGAACCCTCCAAAAATGAACATGTGTATGTTCTTTATCCCTTTTTCAGGTGTCATAGTTGCCCACAAGCAACCATACAGTTGCCTAAAATCACGTATCCAGTTGCCCACAATCAACCATACAACTTTCCTAAAACCATGTATCTAGTTGCCCAATCCTCATGAACAGAAACATTACCAAGACCATTATTTGGTAAATATATGAAGGTTTTAGATACCTGCAATTAAGTTTGTGTCATAGAGGTGGAGTCAAGATTTTCACCTCCTCGGGTGGGATCCCTTGGTGCGACCGTGGAGGGGAGGGGGTGGAACTACTTAGGTTTCCTAGCTGGAGATATGAGGTACATGACTGTGTGTGTGTGTGTGTGTGTTTTCTCCTCTGCTACTGCCTAGTTTCCCAGTAGGCTTAGTTTGGTGCACTTAGTCTTTTATATATGTGGCTACTATATTTTGATACCAAGTCAGACTGGGACTACACATGAGTTGCCTGATAATGCACTGTAGTTGCACAAAAATACCCAAAAGGTTCTGATTTTTTATTGTGCAACTCCAGTGCCTATCAATCACAAAGTTGTCATCCTTTTTACCCTGATTAGGCTATGTTGGGTGAACTTAGTCCTTTCTATATGTGGCCGCTTAACCTAGTAGATACCAAGTCAGACTGGGATTACACATGAGTTGTTTGGTGAATGCACTGGAGTTGCATAAAAACATCCAAAACTTGCCCACAATCAACCATAGAGTTATCTAAAACCATATATCCTGTTGCCCAGTCCTCATGAACAGAAACATTACCAAGACCATAATTTGGCTAATATGTAAAGGTTTTAGATACCTTTCAAGTTCGTGTCATAGAGATGTGTCAAGAATTTATCTCCTCGGGGTGGGATCCCTTGATATGATTGTAAATACTTGGTGAATAATCATAGAGGAGGAGCAGGATGTAGTTGGTCATGGGGACGTAACTAAAATCATGAAGTGTTTTTAGGTGATTAAATTTATCTGTGAACCCTGCAAAAATGAACATGTGTGTGTTGTTTATCCCTTTTTCAGGTGTCATAGTTGCCCACAATCAACCATACAGTTGCCTAAAACCAAGTATCCTGTTGCCCACAATCAACAAATAGTTTACCTAAAATCATGTATCTTGTTGCCCAATCCTCATGAACAGAAACATTTACCAAGACCATTATTTGGTAAATATCTAAAGGTTTTAGATACCTGTAATTAAGTTTGTGTCATAGAGGTGGAGTCAAGATTTTCCTCTCCTCGGGTGGGATCCCTTGGTATGACTGTAGAAGGGAGCGGGTGGAACTGGTCAGGTTTCCTAGCTAGAGATATGAGGCACATGACAATGTGTGTGTGTGCATGCGTGTGTGTGTGTGTGTGTGTGTGTGTGTGTGTGTGTGTGTGTGTGTGTGTGTGTGTGTGTTTTCTCCTCTGCTACTGTCTAGTTGCCCAAGGAAAACTATGGAGTTGTTCAGGCTTGGGCTACACCCGAGTTGTCGAGTGAACTTAGTCTTTTCTATATGTGGCCGCTTTATCTAGATACCAAGTTCAGGCTGGGACTACACACGAGTTGTCTGGTGAATGCATTGGAGTTGCACAATAACACCCCAAAAGCTGATGGCTTTTTTTAAGTACAACTCCATTTATGTGGCTGTTTTTCTTTTCTACCCCAACGGGCTCTGTTCGGTGAACTTAGTCTTTTCTATATGTGGCTGCATTTATCAATATTTGAAGTTGTTGTTGCCACCTCCTTGTTACAACAGAAATGGTTGGCGCAGTGGGGACGACGTCTCCTCCTTTAGGCAACATCTAGTTTTTGACGTCGTGTTTGCTCGGGAGCAGCGGAGAGGGCATTGTCAGACAGAGGTTGGAGGTTGACCATTGGGTTAGCATCTCCATATGTAGTGCGGACTCTTTGTCCATCGCGGGGGCCTCGGCTAGGAGGGGCGGATTCTGCTCCTCTTGTCGTTTGAGGAGATGGGATCTGGCTTCATGTTGGAGGGAACAATTGACGTTGAGGGGCCCTGAGAACACCCCCTCATCATTCGGTTTGGAGGATTTAGGACGTACGGACTTGTTCAAACAAATTAGGTGACCGTCATTGGATGGTTAAAAGTGTCTAGAGAGGCTGATTCCGACATTTTTTGGGGCGATTTGGTGATCCACGTTGGAGTTGTCCTTATGGTAGGCGATTTAGAGGTGAAGCTAGTCAATTGGTAGTCATGGTAACCAACTTAGAAGGATCCTCCGTTGATAGGTAGTCATACTAGGGGTGTCGGTGTACTAAGTATTGGGCCACTAGTACCCCGTACTTGTGCACGGGCAGTTGTAGCCATCCTCGCGGCAAGGCTTGCCGGGAACAGCTCGAGGTCGATTCAAGCCATCAAGGAAATCATCAAGTCAGAGATCTGAGGATCAGCAGATAAGCAAAGCTGGAATCCGAAGGCCAGCTTCCCCGGCAAGATCCTCGCCGGGATGGCCTGTGGAGCCCGGCAAGGCTTAGCGCCCGGCAAGGCTTGGTGCCCGGCAAGACTCTGCGCCTGGCGAGATTCTACCACTGTGCCACCGCTTCGGCACAGTAACAAGTCTGAAATTCTGGGTCCTTCTCTGGATGCGTGGCAACGCGCCAGTGGAGGAGAGCTTAAGCGGTGCTGATGGGATGGCCTCTTTTTCCATCCCCAAGAAAGTGAGGACACCTAAACGGACACCTCACGGTGCATTAAATGCGCTTGTCCTAATCCGTCAGGGGTTAGGTATGATACCCTGTAGCTACTTTACACCTCAATGTATGTACATTTTGCCACTGTGGAGACCCCTTTGAGCATATAAAAGGAGGCCCAAGGCAACTGCTACAGAGGAGGGGAACTTCTGGCCCATTCTGCATGCGTAGCTGCTCTCTGAATGTACTGTTCACTGCAAGCACTCCTGAAGGCTGGGCTCAAGAACACTAATAAGAACACAAAGCAGGAGTAGGGTTTTACGCTGATCAACGGCCCGAACCTGGGTAAAAACTTCCCGCGTCGATCGTTGGTTCTGCTCTTTGCGTATACCTCTCCCCCCGTTGAATCGTAAAGGGGTCTCTCGGGATCCCATAGGTGTCGTGCCCCGACATCTTTGGCGTGCCAGGTAGGGGGATTGAAGGTTGCATGAACCTGATCTAGTGATCGGTGCCTTAGTTTCTTCATCATCTTCATCATCATGCCACCCAAGAAGAAGAGCGCTGCGACGGCGCAACCGTCCACGTCCGTTTTGCCTACGCCTTCGCGTACGGGCGACGGCGTGGGTGCAGAAGGAAGAGGATTAGAACCCCCACGGCGTTCTGGGGATCCGAGCCAGGCGAGCGGCATCGTTCGCAGTGGCAGTGGTAACCTACACGCCGCTGGATCTAGAGATGGCGCTGTGTTGCCTACGGGTGGCACAACGAACTCGAGAGATCAGAGGACGCCTGCTGGAGCTCCCGCGCCGGCGCAAGCATCACGACCCACCCAGGTCGTGCATGAGCAGCGACGTCATGGCGCTGGTGGTTCAGGGCGTCCCCATGAAAAGGTTTCTGCGCATCGATCCCAAGGTGCATGGGACCAGCATGCACACCGAGCTGCTGGCTGAGGTTGCGCGCGGTCGCGTGACCGTGGTGGTGCTCCTTCTAATATGGTTAGGAGTCAAAGCACCTCACGTACCTCGCACCTATCGCCACCGCCTACGCCAGCAGAAGCCTTGGCACGTGCGCAGCTGCTCCTCGATTTTCCTCCTGCTCCGGAGAAGATGGAGGAGTGGCGAGCTACTATCCAGAGCCTTATCGGCTTAGCCAACAAAGATGGGCCGTAAGAGGCAGGGCCCTCGCAGCGGAGGCCCATCGATCCGGCGCGAGCCGATGTAGAGAAAACCGGAGGTGGTGCAACCACTGTGCACTCCCCTCCGCGGCACCAGCGGCAGCCGACAACCCAGCAAGTCGACCGCCATGAAGAAGTTTCCACGGCGTCATCCGATCCACGGATGCGCCGCGATCAGCGTCAAGTTCTCCAGGAACGAGGCAAGGAGGACGCTCGAACTACCATCGAGCGGTGACGGGAAGCGCGCTATCAGTCTGATAAGCGCGGGGGGCCGGCTGTCGACGAGCCTGCGCCAGGGGACATAGGAGACTTGCCTTATGAGGTAGGGACTCCAGCGTTCACCCGTGAGCTGCGGCAAGTCCGGTGGCCCAATTCCCGAACCTTCAAGCCGAAGGTCCCGGAGAAATATGATGGTAACACCCATCCCTCGGAGTTCCTGAGCATCTACACCATTGCGGTGCAGGCTGCCGGGGGCCGAGATGACAAGATACTTGCCAACTACTTCCCGTTGGTACTCAAACCCAACGTTAGGTCGTGGTTGATGCATCTGCCGGAGAATTCTATTTCTTCCTGGTCAGATCTGTGCCATCAATTTGTTGGCGCCTTTGTTGGAGGCCACCAAGCTCCTGGCCAAGAGAGCGATTTGCACTTCATCCCTCAGAAGGAGGGTGAGTCCCTGTGCAAGTTTATCCAGAGATTCAGCCGGGTGCAGTATAATATTCCTAACGTTCACCCTGCTGCTGTCGTTAGCGCGTTCCACCAGAACGTGCGTAACCGCAAAATGCGAGAAGAGCTGGCAATGAACAAAGTCAGGAGTATTGCCGAGCTTTACGCTCTGGCCGACAAGTGCGCTCGAGCTGAAGAAGGGAGGAAACTCCCTGGCGAGGCTGCTGGCGCGGCGGGCGAGTCCGAAGATGAAGACGCCGCGGTCCCATCAAGGAAAGGCCGGCGGCGGAACAGGAAGCGCGGAGGCAAGGCCGTGCTTGCTGTCCAGGAATCCGACAACCCCGGCGCCGCCAAGAAGGCCAAGGTTGGTGACCCCCGGCAAGGATCTTGTCGGGTGCCCTTCCTGTCAGGCCTTGGCGGCTGCCGATAAGTCGGAGAACTCCGACAAGTAATATTGCAAGATCCATCGTACCAAGGGCCACGATCTCCAGAACTGCCGGCAAGTTGAGCAGCTTGCCGAGAAGCAGAGAGCCGAATATGAGAGGCGAGACAAGGAGAAGGCCCAAGATGGTGCTGATGGGTCCGGCAAGAAGCGCGGTGGCCGAGGGGGTCGCCGCGGCAAGGCCAAGCAGCAAAAGGATTAGCCCGCTCGGGGCCGAGACAAAGAAGAAGATGATGATGAGGAGGATGATCAATCCAGTGAGCAAGAATTCCAGAAGGCTACGGAGGCCATGTGTATCGATGGGGGTGCCTCACTGCATTCTTCCCACCGCCAACTCAAACAGTGGGTGCGGGAGGTCAATGCGGCAGAGCCATCCCCAGATGCATGTAGGCCCCTAAAGTGGTCCAGCATGCCTATCATTTTCGACGCCGAGGATCACCCTAAAGTGGTGCTTGCCGTTGTTGGTCTCGCCAACAATTCGCAACCTCAAAGTGACGAAAATGTTAGTTGATGGCGGGGCCGGCCTAAATTAATCTCACCGGATGTGCTCAAAAAGCTCCAGATTCCCGATGAGGACGTCGAGGAAACGGGCACGTTTCAGGGGGTCAATCCGGGAAGAACCCAGCCTAAGGGCAAGATTACGCTGCCGGTAATATTTGGCAGCGAGCTTAACTTCAGGACCGAGAAGGTGGTGTTTGATGTCGCCAAGATCCCCATGTCATACAATGGGATCCTTGGTCGGCCAGCGCTGGCTAAGTTTATGGCGGCATCACACTACGCGTACAATGTCTTGAAGATGCCTGGGCTGTTGGGCGTCATCACTATCCATTCCGATAAGAAGGATGCGCTCATCTGTGCCGACCAACTTTACCGGGAAGCAGTTGCAGCACCTGCCATCAAGGCACCTGCTCCTGCCGCTGGAACTCCCGGGGGGAAGAAGAAGACCGGCAGGAACCTTGGCACGAACTCCGGCAAGCGCACCTCCTCGGAGTGCTGCGCTTCCGTCGAGGACGTACCAGAGAGTTCCACCGGCAAGAACAAGAAGTCCAAGGCTGCTCCGCCGGAGACCAAGAAGGTGCCTGTCAGAGAGGACGGAACGGGGGGAACTTTCACCATAAGTTCCACCCTAGATGACAAATAGGAAAGCGTGCTTGTTGCTTTCCTGCGGGTGAATGTCGACGTGTTTGCATGGCAACCGTCTGACATCCCCGGTGTTCCCAGGAAGGTAATTGAGCACCACCTTGCTGTCTGTCCTCATGTGTGGCCCGTCAAGCAAAGGGTTAGGAAGCAAGCCTTGGAGCGGCAAGAATTCATTGCCGAAGAAATCAGAAAGCTGGAGGCGGCAGGACTGGTCAAAGGAGTGCTTCATCCAACCTGGTTGGCCAATCCGGTTGTAGTGCGGAAAGCGAATGGGAAATGGAGGCTTTGTATCGATTATACAGATATCAATAAAGCTTGTCCAAAAGATCCCTTTCCCTTGCCGCACATCGACCAGATTGTGGATGCCACCGCTGGTTGTGATCTCCTGTCCTTCCTTGATGCCTATTCAGGGTATCATCAGATTTTTATGGCAAAAGAAGATGAAGAGAAGACCGCATTTATCACCCCATGTGGTACGTATTGTTTTATACGAATGCCTTTCGGGTTGAAAAGTGCTGGTTCAACATTTGCCAGAGCAATCCAGATTGGTTTTGAGCCTCAACTCCATAGAAATATGGAGGCATATATGGATGATATAGTGGTCAAAACCAAGAACAAAGCAACGCTCATTCAAGATTTAGAAGAAACATTTGCAAATCTGCACAAGATCAACTTGAAGCTCAATCCTGAGAAGTGCGTGTTCGGTGTTCCTTCCGGCAAGCTCCTCGGATTATTTGTATCTTGCCGGGGAATTGAAGCGAACCCCGACAAGATCAAAGCTATTGAGCAAATTGAAGCGCCGAGACGCGTCAAGGATGTGCGTCGTCTTGCCGGCTGTGTTGCTGCTCTAAGCAGGTTTATTTCCAAATCTGCTGAGCGCGCCCTGCCCTTCTTCAAAATTTTGAAGAAGGCAGGTCCGATGAAATGGGCTCCAGAGGCGGAGGCTGCACTGCAAGATTTGAAGAAATACCTTTCCTCTCCGCCGACGCTAGTCGCGCCTAAACCACAAGAGCCGTTGTTGCTGTATCTGGCAGCAACTAATCAAGTGGTTAGCGCTGCGCTAGTGGCGCAGAGAGAGGCTGATGAGGAAGCAACACCAGCGGCAGGACCGCCAGATGGCGCGGCAAGATCTTCCCCGACAAGGGTTGATCCCGGCAAGACAAGATCTGCGCAAACAAAAGAACCCGTGCAGAAGAAGAAGGTGGTGCAGCGCCCAGTTTATTTTGTTAGCTCTCTTTTACAAGGAGCTAGGTCAAGATATTCTGGTGTGCAGAAGTTGCTTTTCGGCCTCCTTATAGCCTCAAGGAAGCTACGCCATTATTTTCAGGCACATGAAATCACCGTCGTCACTCGCTTTCCGTTGCAACGGATTTTGCAAAATCCAGAAGCAACCGACAGGATCATAGAGTGGGCGTTGGAGTTGTCCAGTTTTGGCCTCAAATTTGAAAGCACTTCGACGATCCAGAGCAGGGCCTTGGCAGAGTTCATTGCAGAATGGACCCCAACGCCAGACGAAGTGGTTCAAGAAACGACTCTTCCCGGCAAGGAAATCGATCAGCAATGGGTTATGTACTTTGACGGGGCTTTCTCGCTGCAAGGCGCCGGTGTTGGCGTGCTGCTTGTCGCACCCACCGGAGAGCACCTCAAGTATGTAGTCCAAATGCACTTTCCCCAGGAGAGTTCGACCAACAATACTGCGGAATACGAGGGTTTGCTTGCCGGTCTCAGGATCGCGGCAGACCTTGGTATCAAAAAGCTCGTCATCAAAGGCGATTCACAACTTGTCGTCAGGCAAGTAAACAAGAGTTATCAAAGTCCATTGATGCAAGCCTACGTAGATGAAGTGAGGAAATTGGAAGAACGTTTTGACGGTCTGCAGATGGAGCACGTTCCTCGTGCCGAGAACAGTGTTGCTGACGACCTGTCAAAGCGTGCCGCTCTCAAGTTGCCTGTGGAACCAGGAACTTTTGTGCTCCAATTGACTCAACCATCCGTGGCGCCATCGATGCGGCAAGAAAAGAGAAGAAAGTTGAACTCTGGCCAGTACTTCCCGGCAGAGCTCCCCGGAGCCGCCGGCAAGGAAGTTGCCGGGATCGACATGCCTGCCGGGGAACAACACGCTCCGGCAGGGCCTAAGGCCCTTGCTGTGGAGACAAATGTTCCCCCGGCAGAGGAGATGCCTTTAGTCCTAACTGTCGAGCCTCAGGCTCCAGCATGGGCGCAACACATTGTCCATTTCCTTCAGACAGGTGAACTCCCTGAGGAACAGGAAGAAGCAGAGAGAGTAGCCCGTCGGTCTGTTATGTACAAGTTCGTCGATGACGTCCTGTACAGAAAGAGACCAAACGGTGTGAAATTGAAGTGCATTCCTCGGGAGAATGGACTAGAGCTGTTGGCGGAGATACATGGGGGCATATGTGGCTCTCACATAGGGTCAAGAGCGCTTGCCGGGAAAGCATTCTGGCAAGGTTTCTTTTGGCCCACCGCTCTCCAGGATGCAACTGCACTAGTAACCAAGTGTGAAGCGTGCAAGTTTCATTCGAAGAAATTACATCAACCAGCTCAAGCTCTTCAGACAATCCCTCTCTCCTGGCCATTTTCGGTCTGGGGGCTCGACATACTGGGCCCTTTCCCCCGTGCTACCGGGGGCTTTGAGTACTTGTACGTTGCTATCGACAAGTTCACAAAGTGGCCGGAGGTGGAAGCAGTGAGGAAGATGACAGCACAATCGGCCGTCAAGTTCTTCAAGGGAATTGTTTGCCGTTTCGGTGTGCCCAACAGGATCATCACCGACAACGACACGCAGTTCACGAGTCGCACCTTCATGCAGCACGTCCAAGACCTTGGTGGCAAGATTTGTTTTGCCTCTGTTGCTCACCCGAGAAGCAACAGCCAAGCGGAGAGGGCCAATGCTGAAGTGCTGCGCGGTCTCAGGACCAGAACCTTTGACAGGTTGAAAAAGTGTGGAAGACGCTGGATTGATGAGTTGCCGGCGGTTTTTTGGTCAATCAGAACGACACCAAATCGTGCCACCGGCCAGACGCCCTTCACTCTGGTCTACGGAGCAGAAGCAGTTCTCCCCACGGAACTCATATACGGATCTCCTCGAGTGCTCGCTTATGATGAGCTTGAGCAAGAGCAACTGCGGCAAGATGACGCTGTGCTCCTTGAGGAGAATCGTCTTCAGGCTGCTGTGCGAGCTGCACGCTACCAGCAAGCTTTGCGCCGCTATCATAGCCGCAAAGTTCATGCCCGAAGCCTTGAGGAAGGCGACCTTGTTCTTCGGCGGATTCAGTCCGCCAAGAATTCAAACAAGTTGACGCCAAAGTGGGAAGGCCCTTATCGGGTAGTACGAGTCACCAGGCCCGGCGCTGTCCGCCTGGAGACCGAAGATGGCGTTCCAGTGAGCAATTCCTGGAATATCGAACATCTTCGCAAATTCTACCCATAAGGCGCGGTTGCCGGGGGCCCCCAGCAACCACCCTTTTGTACAAGTCTTGCCGGCAAGGCATGTGATCCTTTGTACAAAGCCAGGCGCAGACCCTGAGCACAGATGAATAAATTTAAGTGTTATACATTTCCTTATTGATTCCCATGTTCATATTTATATATATACATGTTTATCTAAGATGTTGTATGACACCTACTCCTGGTAAGTTCTAACGAACCGCCAAGGTTCCATGTCTTTATTTTCTCTTCTTTCTTTTTCTCAAAAGACAGAAGGATTCCTCGCGTGCACATTTGCCGGGGGGGGAGGGAGATATGAATACCAGTTGGCGACGTTCGGAATCGACGCTTGCCGGAGGAAGGACAGTGATACAAAGCTAAGTCCTAAAAACTCAGAGCAAGTTTTTCTTTTATTACAAGGTTATTTCCTTGGACGATTCCGACTCTTGTATAGAAAATCTGCACGCGAAGGAACCCTTGTTGTAATCGGTCGCGCCCTTATTTTGCTTCGAGCCCGCTCAGCGATTTAAGTGGCTGCACTGAGAACACCAAGGAGCCTTGCCGGCCGCTGCGCCTCCAGCAGGCTGCTGAAGTCCCGCACCCAGCGCTCGCGGCAGGTTGCGCACCGGCAAGTTTTTCAGTAAGCGTAGGGTGAACTCCATACATAAGGGAATCAAACAAGGAAAATAGCAAGCATAAACCTAAACATAGGCAAATTATATTACATCCATGAGTTGCCGCAATTCTAACTTGAGACTTAATTGTCTTTTACATGGAATGATGACGGCAAGAAAAAAGGGGAGCACTCAATCCCTGCGCTGTCCTTTGATCCTTTTGATGGAGTCCACCTTCTCAAGGATAGGCGCGATGCACTCTTCAAGCGCCTCAACATTTGCGTCCTTTGGTAGATGGCCGAGCGCGTTGGAGAGGTCGATGCCGGGATTGCTGTGCACCACCTTGATGAGCACCTTGCGGAGGACGGCCCGGCAAAGCCGGCGAGTCTCGTTGGCCAATTGGGTCGCCCGGCTAGACTGGAGCACCCTCAACGCGTTGATGATGCTTTCAAAGAACATCGTCAACCTGGCGCTTGGAGATATTCTTTCCTCGGAAGAATACTTGAAGTTCGACAGGCCCATGGTTGACAGTTCTGCGGTAAGCTTCTCCGCGGTGGCGATGAGACGTCCAGTCCAGATCTCCACTCCCTTCTCATACTCGGTTTGGGCGGCGGCGGCGCTCTTGAGCAGGTTCCTCTCTCCTTGGAGATCCTTGAGTAGAGCCTTCTCACGGGCCTTGCCGGCCTCGAGAGACTTCTGCAGCGTGGTCAGCTTCAGCTCCAGAACCGCAATGTTATCAGCCGCAGAGGAGAGCTTCTTGGTTTTGTCAGACAGGGCAACTTGCATCTCTGCCAAGGAGTGGAGGGTTTTTTCCCTATCACCCTTGAGCGTCGAGAGCTCCTTGCCGTGCTCTTCGAGATCTGTTTCCAGCCTCTTCACCTTGTCGCTCAGCTCGTTCTTGGCGGCCTCTGCAGCTTCGGCAGCATCGACGGCCTCCTTGAGCTTGCCGACGTGACTTGCAGTCAGAGCTTCGAGCGCCTCCTTATGTTTTTGCTCCAGCTCCTGGGTCCGCCGCGCGACAAGATTCTCGATATCTTCATCTTTGCTGCAAAGCTTGGTGGCGAGCGCCTGCTCACTTGCGGTGAGATCCTCCTCATGAGCATCAAGAGCAACGCGGCGCCCCGTCAGGAGGGCATCTTCGGCAGCAATCCTTTGAGCAGCTTCATCACGCGCCTTCTCCATATCGGATTGCTTCAGGAGGATCTCAGTCCACTGCTGGCTCACTTGTTCCCGGCCGGCAACCAACTCTTGGAGGGCCTCGGCGTGCCAGATCTGCATTTGTGCGACGCGCCTTTGAAAATCTGCTTCGGCTGCCTCGACAACTGCCATTCTGGTGTCCGCTTTGTCTTTCCAGGCGCGATGGAGAGCCTGGAGCTTGCGGAAATTCTCGCCCATGGCCTGAAGGAGCTGATCCTCTTCAGATTTGCCGCTGCTAGTATTGGGGTCGTCAACAACTTCGAGCCCGGCAGCAGCAATGATTTCTTCAAAAACTTCTCCTTTGGCTGGTACCCCAGTGCTTGCCATCCCCGGCAAGTTGACGAACAGATTCTCGCCAACCTTGAGGTATTTGCTGGATGAGGGGCCTTCGGATGTTGATGGCTGGTCTTCAGTGGCCGCCTCACCAGTGGCAGGGGGCTCTATGGCCGGTGCAGCGCCTGGCGCTCCTGCGGCAGGAATGCCATCAGTGCAGTCCTCAGCCTCCCTGTCGCCCGCTTCAGTAGGTTCTTCGGCGGGTTCCTCTTGTGCAGTCTTGGCGGCCTCCCCGTCAAGAGCACCACCAGCCTCGGCAGTGTCATCCTTGGTGGCTTCGCTGGCAGTGATCCTGTCTGCTTCGGCGGCAGCGTCCCTGGCGGTCTCCTAGATGACAACGTCGACATCCATGTGTCCCATCACAGGGAACTCTGAAGGACGAAGGAGGAAAACAGAATAAGATCGAGGTTGAAGTTTGAAGTGACTAAAGACAGAGAGATAAGGGAAAAAGAGTAACAAGCACTCTGAAGGCAATCCAGTACCAGCGTCGGGCTATCGGGAGGTGGCTTCGCCCCTCCCGGCAACTCCGGTTGCCGGGGGTGGGTTGCCGGAGTCCGCGCCTGCCGGCTCCTCCTCAATTAGGATGGGCTCGTTGGCAGGATCTCTTGCCGGGGACGTGCTTGTGGGCGGAGCGGTCGATGAAGGAGGCACAATGGGGATGTCTTCCGACAGCTCTCCTTGTTGCCGTTCTTCTCCTGCGAACCCAAAGATATCAGCTGCAAGAATGAAAGCCTCGGCACCCGCCAGCGGAAAAAGAACAGTGAACTTACGCTGGGGGCTGTGCTGGGGGCTGCGCTGGGGGCTGCGTTGAGGACTGGACTCCGGGCTGACAACGACGGTTTCTGGCACGCTCGTGGAGCCTGCCGGGGGCTCGTCACCCGTAGAAGTCCTTGACCTCTTCGCCATCCTCTCCAGCAATGTTTCTGTGTCACTGCAGAGACAATACGAGCAACTTAGTAAGATTGATCCAGGATTGGAATATAAAGGCTGCGGCAAAGTACTCACTCTTCTTCCTCTCGCTCCGGACTAAAGCCGGAGATGTCGAAGTCGACCTCCGCTGCGATGTCTGAGTGGGGAGGCGGAGGAGGAGTCCTAGGCCGCTTGGCTGTGGCAGGCGCCGGGGCAGCTTCCGGTGCGGTAGTACGAGACCCTCCTGCCGCCCCAGCAGTGGCCGCTGGTGTGGGTCTCGCGCGCCGCGCAGGCTGTTGACGAGCCCCCTGCCGCGGTCCAGTCTTGCCGGCCACTTTCTTGCCGGGAGCTTCACCGCTCGAAGAAGGCTGGCTTGCCGGGATGCCAGATGCAGCCTTCCGAAGAACACGCTTCGTCTTCTTCGGGGGAGGGAGCTCTTCTCGCGTTTCTTCTTCGGCCGTGTCCTCGCCGGACGAGCTCTCAGCGGCTGTGCTGCTCTCTTCCCCGGCAACCTTGTCCTCCCCGGCAGGTTTTACCTCCACTACCACCTCTACGTCGCTGGCTTCCCACTCTGTGAAGCCGGCACTGCTGGCCTCCGCGGCAAGATTTGCCTCCTCCACCCTAGTAGAAATGTAAGCTACTTCTTGATCGGTGGTGGCTCGGATGAAATCTGACTCTTGCCGGACAGGCCTCTCCGTCAAGCTGTCAAAAAACTTCTGCGCTTCCTCCTCGGTTGGCTCGGCCCAGGTCGGGTCAAGACCGTGGGCGTTGAACATCGGCAGGAAGGCAATGATTGACCCCAAGGCAGAATTGTTGCACAAGGGAACAATCCTTGACGGCAGCCGGTGCTTGTCTTCGCGCTGGAATAATTTTTGACGAAGAGCGCCAAGCTGCATAGCGGTCAGATTATTGTTCAGCCCGGGGCGCAATCTCATGATATCTGCCGCGTTCTTGTATTCCCAAGCTGGCCTTCCCCTGTTCTGCAGAGGGGCGATGCGGCGGCGGAGAAAGTCGAAGCCGATCATCTCCATCGTCAGCCCGGCAGCCTTCAGGCGAAGGATCCTGGTGGTGGCGATTGTGAGCCTCTCGTCTTCCGCAGCGGGATCGCTCCAATCCTTGCCGCAGAACACCTTCTGTTGCCGGGGATGACAAAATGGATGGGGATCTGCTTCCTGGATCCAGCACCATTCAGCCCGCCACTCGTCCCACTTTTCGCCGTAAACTCCTTCTGGGTATATCTCCTTATTCCAAGCCCTTGGAATCCAGGCGATAGAACCAGAGAGGGCCTCTCCTTTTTGGATGCGAGGAAAGAAGTAATGGCGAAAAAGAGCAGAATTGGGAATCACGCCGACAAAATTTTCACAGAGATGGGCAAAGATGGACATGCAAAGTACTGCATTCGGCGTGAAATCAAGAAGACGAAAGCCGTATGTGTACATGATATCATTGAAGAAGTCGAAAAAGGGGGGACAGAGCCCGCAATAGAAATATGCAGTGAAGAAAGGGTATCTGTCCGATCCACCTTTGGAGCAAGCACCTGGGATTACGCATGTGGCGGGGTGAGCTTGCATCTCTCTCGCCCACATGCACTGATATCGCCCCTTCAGAGCTTGAGCACCGAGCGATGGAGGGAAGACGACGAGCCTCTTCCGCATATTCGCCAGTTCGCTCTCCGGAACGTCGGCTTTCGCCTCCTTGCCCTTGCCTTTCCTGGCCTTGGGCGGCATGGCGGCTGTGAGGACGGAAGCTGGGGGTGGAGCGAGCGTGGAAGCAACGGACGAAAGAGGAAAAGGCTTCGCTCTGAGCTCGAGAGGAGGAAGGCGATGGCGATGGCCAGATTGAGAAGAAGAGGGGGGTAAATAGGCTTGTGCCTCTGCGACTTCTCCTTTTTATGGGGAAGGAGCGGGGCCGCCTCTCTTATTCCCCAATGTGAATGCGCCTCTATAGGCGCGAGGCAGTTGCAGCCTTTTTTGGCACGCTTCCCACGTCACGCGCTCGGTGCGTGTAGTGGGGGGCACAGTAAAACAAGATATTTACGAGCAATTAATTCCCTGCCACGCGTGCCCGTGCACTATTTGGGCCTAGCCCAACAACGCCTCGCACTCGTGTATGGCCTAGGCCCAGGGGCTCCTGTCGGTGTACTAAGTATTGGGCCACTAGTACCCCGTACTTGTGCACGGGCAGTTGTAGCCATCCTCGCGGCAAGGCTTGCCGGGAACAGCTCGAGGTCGATTCAAGCCATCAAGGAAATAATCAAGTCAGAGATCTGAGGATCAGCAGATAAGCAAAGCTGGAATCCGAAGGCCAGCTTCCCCGGCAAGATCCTTGCCGGGATGGCCTGTGGAGCCCGGCAAGGCTTAGCGCCCGGTAAGGCTTGGCGCCCGGCAAGGCTTGGTGCCCGGCAAGACTCGGCGCCTGGCGAGATTCTACCACTGTGCCACCGCTTCGGTACAGTAACAAGTCTGACATTCTGGGTCCTTCTCTGGATGCGTGACAACGCGCCAATGGAGGAGAGCTTAAGCGGTGCTGATGGGATGGCCCCTTTTTCCATCCCCAAGAAAGTGAGGACACCTAAACAGACACCTCACGGTGCATTAAATGCGCTTGTCCTAATCCGTCAGGGGTTAGGTATGATACCCTGTAGCTACTTTACACCTTAATGTATGTACATTTTGCCACTGTGGAGACCCCTTTGAGCATATAAAAGGAGGCCCAAGGCAACTGCTACAGAGGAGGGGAACTTCTGGCCCATTCTGCATGCGTAGCTGCTCTCTGAACGTACTGTTCACGGCAACCGCTCCTGAAGGCTGGGCTCAAGAACACTAATAAGAACACAAAGCAGGAGTAGGGTTTTACGCTGATCAGCGGCCCGAACCTGGGTAAAAACTTCCCGCGTCGATCGTTGGTTCTGCTCTTTGCGTATACCTCTCCCCCCGCCAAATCGTAAAGGGGTCTCTCGGGATCCCATAGGTGTCGTGCCCTGACAGGGGGAAAAAGGAGTTGCTTTTCTATAGCACTAAAGTTGCCTCTGTAGAACACAAAGTTGCTCGGAAAAAAAAGTTCGTCGAAACCTACTCATATGGGATCTAGTTTTGAAGAACTCGTCACGAGAAACCCAACGGTGAAAACATATTTGAATTTTGACATTCTAATCAAAAGTTACAAGTTTTTTAAGTTTTTGATCCCCTAATAAATGCAGGGGGTTTTGAGAAGAGTTTGAAGTGAGGAAAAATTTCACGGGACTACTTTAAAAGTTGTCGGATCCAGGAAAAATAAGATCTGGCCACGAAGGAAGAATTTGTATTCCAAGTGAGTTGGATTTGGATTGCCCAAAATTGATGAAAAGTCGTGGATGGCTACTCCGACAATATTTCAAAGTGAAAACTAGAATAGAGTCAAAGGAGAATAGTGCAAGGATTTGAAAATAGTTGAGATCAAAATGGACTTTAAATTGCAAGTGTGTTGGTTGATGATTCCAAAATAATGAAACATTTTATTATAGCTCCCTAAAATATTGAGAGACTTTTATATGTTTTAAAGAGAAATCACCACGTGCATTTTCCTCAATTTAAAATATTGAGAGACTTTTATAATGGACTTTTATATGTTTATATCCATGCAATTTATTTGGTTGAGTTTTTGTTTGGGTTGCAAAGGTTTAATGGCATGATGACATGAGCAATGCAAAATAACATAGAGCAAGCAATATAAATAATAATAATAATAATAATAATAATAATAATAATGCAAGAAATCGGTCTCGGGCTGTCACAATTACTTCCTTTGGTGATCTAGAAATGGAGCAGAAAGAATTCTCGCCTTTTTTTCCTGGAGGTGACCCTAAGTTATCGAACCCATGGGAGGACGGTGCCCTTTAAGCTAGGGTCTCAAACAAGCTTTTGTTAAAGAATTAAATCCATCTTCTGACCGGATCGTCAATCAAACTTGACACTGGAACACTTATAATAAAAATAGGCATGGGTATAAGGTCTTAATGCTTACAACCATACATTTGTGTAGGGACCATATATGATCTTAATTTGTGCACTAGAAATCACCTATCGAGATGTGCTTGTTACAAACTGGAGTGGGGGATGTGTACAGATTACATCTTGACCGGCACTTGTCCTACATCAAGAGTCAGCTGTCCAACCGAAGGCCCTATCCGTCTGGCGGGGTTGCCTCGATAATTAAGATTGCAATAATCAGACAAAAGCATTGGGCGTTTAATGACTACACCTCTTGAATCCCCAGCCATACTGATCTTTATGTCACTTGTGTTCAGAATAACACTTCATGGTCTCCTTGCCATTAGCCTCTCTGTGGCTCATTCTCCAAGATCCTAGGTACGTGCAGGGATGAAGAACACATACGAGACAAGAGACAACTACGAAACAATTTTATTTCACACATACGAGACATTAATTCAAATCACTTCCATTTATCCCCACAATAAATACATTAGATTGCAAGGCTCTTGCCTCAACCCATACCTTACCGGACTACTCACACATGGAGATCAGATCACATGAAGAACACATCATGAAGGTAGATTGATTGATAATATGTCTTACAATGGATGTCGTGTGTGATACACAATTACAAGCATGACAAGATGGAAGAGAATTATGGTGGAGATTTAGGTAGTGGCTATGGAGATGGGAAATGGTGGCAGCTAGGGTTTGTGGTGATGGGGATGATGATGACCGCTCTGTTTTGCGATTCTATAGCTCTTTTGTTAACATTTTGGCATCGACCCCTTTATAAAGTATGTTCAAGTGGACGAGAAGCCTTGGTTTCCATGCTATACGACCGCTTATGCGAGCGGGAGCGGTTGCATGGAATGCCTTCTTTTGCTCTGGGGCTTCTGCTGCACCTCCTAGTTGATTTTCTCTATCTCCTCTTTACTCCTTTCCTTATTCTGCCTTGATTTCGTCTATAAATTGCCCATTTCATGTAGAAACAAAATAAAGGTAGGATATTTGGAATCCTATGTATTTATTAGTCATTAGTGGCAATATCAGACCGAATATCTCAGTTTTAATGAAATATATCGGCCGAACTCAGGTTAGAGGAGTGTAAATATAACACTCATGAAGATGAAGCTTGGATATTCCTCGAGGTGCTCGTGGGAATACATGGAAGAGGGGGAAGGAGAGCGCTCCTTCTTCTCCTCCGCAATAAGATATCGGGCGCGGGGTCGGTCACCCGCTTCTTCCTAATCCGCAAAACCTTTGATGAGCCCCTACGGACCCCGAGTGCATCAAAGCTCAGGAGGCGGGGCATGATCGCATCACTCCTGGTGTCCTTAGCCAGTGCCAGCACTCCCGCCGGTAGCTCCACCAGGCCACAGTCCTCCACCGGGATCTTCTTCACCAGCTTAAGCACCTATGCGGGGCTTAGCTCCCTCTCCGGGCTGCCTGAGTGCGACCAATGCCATCCACCTCAGAATACGACCAGGCTCAGTGGTTTCATTTTCGTAGCGGCGCTAGACGGCGGCAGACAAAGTCGGCAACCACCATCGAGGAAGTGAGGCCCTTAGAGCACAACAGACGCAAGCGCTCGCACATCTGCCTCAGTCGGGGCTCTTCGAGGGAAGTGGCCTGCCAATCCTCCCGAGGGTCCGCCTTTGAGGAAGGGATTCAAGTTGATCTCACAATGTCAGCCTGAAGGTAACACAAGGATCACTCCTAGTTGTCCCACTTTGACTGAAATTGATAAGGCAGATACACTACCTTATGGTGGTCGCGTAGGCGGAAGTAGCCACTTCCGGGCACCTAGGACACATCCTGGGATAAGGGATACAAGCTAAAGTAGTGGTGCTAGAGGGCCACAGACGGTAGAACAACAATGAACATCTCACAAAAATGGACAAATGGAGGATAGAATTGGGGTCAAGTGGATGAGATTGATGTGGTAGGCATCCATAACAATGATGAGAAACTTAGAGAAAGGCAAGAGGCCCACCAGAATGAAATTAGAGAAAACCACCCTCTCCCCCTGTTGGAGTAGAGGAGAGTCGTCACCTGGTCTGGCCATGGTGGTAGGAAGCAAGTGCCGCTCTGGACGGATCTTGTGGGCAAGGATCCGCTCGACCATCAAACATGACATCTTGAGTGTCAATTGTGGAAGAACTGATGGAGGCAGGATAACCATGAGAGACGGCCCCGCTTGAGAATGCACCACCAAGGTAGATGAATCATCAAATGATAACGCCGCTACCACGACACAGGTGACGCGACATGTCATCCTTTTTGGAGGACGGGAGGCTGCCAGAGTAGAATCCGCCGCCCTCTTCTTGGTACCATGATGACAGAGAGATGGAGATGATAGAAGGATAGGGAAGATTCAAGGAGGAATGGGATAGAGAGGCGCTGTGACGAAATGTGATGAAAGAGAAAGAGGGGTGCCTCCTTTTTGACCAAATGGGAATCTGGGCAGAGGAGTTAATTCCTCGCTCCGCATGGCGCATAACTCCAGGGGTTACTGCTTTGCCGGAACCTAGAAACCACTTCCCTAGTTTCAGAGGAAACTGCATCGTGTTCCCACTTGCAAAAGAGGATAAACACTTTTTCCGAACCGCCCCATTAAATGGTTTGGCCCCACCCATAGTGAGGAAAAAAGGGAGGTACTCTTTTAAATTTTGCAACCCCAGTCGTTATTGGCAGGCCCAGGGGCTACTTATAGCATATTCAATATAGGGGTATCATGGAACCCCTATCAAATGGGCCTGTTCAAAAAAAACATAATCTGACAAGGAAAAAGCCACGGTTTTTACCATCCAAATTAGTAAAAATCGGTGCCTTCTGAAGCATGCATGAATCTTCAAATACACAGCTACTACCATACTGCGGGCCACAGACAATCCTAAGGTAAGTCAAAAACATAAGTCATGACGCCATCAGAGCCCCGAGCATCCAGCACACGTGTCACGAGAACAGGTAGTCCTTGCCACACACTCCACCAACCATGCATTAAATGCTAGATCAGGCTGCTCAACATAGCCCGGCGCAGGTCTATGGGCATAGACCTCCATCATCATGAAGACCTGGCTAGACGGGTGCCTCGATCCGGTCAGGTGCAGGCCTTATCAGTCAGGTGAGAGCGCCCAAGCTCTGGCCCACCTTTTTGACCAAGAGAGATTTTTTTTGAGAAAGCTGAGAATCCATTCATAATCACACAAGATACATCAAGTCTTTACACAACTGATTCTCCAGCATTGGCGGAGGGGACTCCACCCACTCAACAACATTACACCCAGCTTTGCTAAAACATGAGCACACATATTTGCTACTCTGCTACACCAAAATAAACTCCACCTGAACATTACTCGTGCACATCTTCTTAATTTTTTGAACAAAAGGGCCAACATGAGATCTATCTAACACATCACACTTGAGTTTTTTGACTGCCTCCGCACAGTCTAGCTCAATAATCACCTTGCTCAGCCCATGATTCAGCGCCATCTCCACGGCCATACGTACCGCTAATAACTCAATTAAAGAGGGTCGGCGACCATTCGGAGACTGGAACACTTCGCAGCAAAAAACCTCCCATCATCTTGCCTAATCACCGCTCTGGCACCACATGCATCCAAGCACTTACTTAGTGATCCATATGTATTACTTTTGAACCACCCAGCCGGAGGTGGCCTCCGTTTCTGCTGCTCCTTTACCTGGTTTTCAGCAGTAGAATAATAGGTGTTTGCCCACTCCTCTACAAGATGGCACACCCTCCTGGCCACTTCCTTTGGATTCTGGAGTGCCTCACCTCTGCTTGTAGCTATTCTTGTTTGCCAAAACTCCTACAACATTCTGAGCCACAAACACAGGTGTTCTTTCTGAAGGGAAGAGATTGTATTTAGAATCCATAATTTTAGATCACCATGCATCCTGCTCTTTTCAGAGAAAAGTGGCCATGAGCAATCACAAATTTGTTCCAGCTCCTTCCAGGCCTCTTTGACCATAACTACAACCCCAAAAGCAATGATAAAAAACTTTCCCCCCTGAAGCAATAAGGACAACTTACCAAATCTTTAATCTTTCTTCTTTTCAGCTCATCACCAACAACAATACTCTGAAGACAAATACGCCAGAGATGGATTTTTAACTTTCCTGGAACTTTTGCACTCCAAAGTTTGAGCCAACCATTGTGTAGTTGTACTTAAGAAGATGAGCCACCTCTTTTTGGGAGGGTGTGGAATTCTTGCATGATTCCTCATCTCTTGGCACTCCTCAAGGCGTGCAGCTTCTTCTTGTCGCTCTCGCCGGAGGGCCTCTTCTTGTAGAGTACTTGGCAGTTGCGCTCATTGATGGCTTGTGTTGATTCACGTAGAGAACGTTGGGCTTCAAGGGCTTATTCCTCATGGCGTTGTTGCTCTTGTCGAAGGGCATCGCCATCTTGGTTTACTTGGTGATCTTGGCGTATTGGAGCTTGCTCTTGGACCATAGGATCATTAGCTTGGCAACTTAGTCGTTCACGTTCCTGGAGGAGGTCTTGTAAACCATTGCCATGAAATGGGTTTTGTGAAGCTTGATGATCTTCATGGTCTTGGCGACGATGCGGACGAGCTCGTGGAAGACTTGCATTCAAAGAATATTCCGAAGAATGTCGGCTTGAGTGGCGCCGTCTTGATGATGACGATGTCATAGAAGAACGGTTGACCAACAAGGCATGAAATTCCTCCATTTGGGTAGACATCCTTGCGCCGATCTCTTCCATTTGTGTGGAAAGCTTGTTGTCGAAGTAATCTCTTGTACGTAGCTCGGATTGTCACAAGTCGGTAGCGGTCGCTCAATGCTTCATTCTCTTGACGCAAAGCTCTTTGCGCGCCGAATAGGTGATTCTTGGTGACGCAGTTGGTCGGGTCCTCTTCTTGTTCGATGAAGAGTGGGTTCGAAGACGTAATTGTCCTATCCATCATCTCAACCAAATATGTGAGTGCAAGAAAGGAAAGAACTAGACCAAATGTACCTTATCCTATGTTGAAGATGGATCAATGATCACTTGATAATGTATTATGGAAATATCACAATTGGTACCGGATCTTGTCAATTCTCACACCTACACAAGTAAAGCTTTTGGAGTGGCTTGGTGAGGATGGTGGCACAAAATTTATGCAATCGTTAGCAAGATTCAATAATGTTGAAAAAGATTCACAAATTCGCAAGTGCAACAAGTAGACCAATAGCAAAATGGGGCACACAGAAACACACGTACGGATAGATAAATGGGGTCGTGCAACCAAGTAATGAGCTCAAAATGTGGAATCCACGGAAAATGCTCTTGTTGCACAACTCTAGAGAGACACTAGCACTATTTCTCAATAGGCGGATACGAGACTTGTGCACAACCTACAAAGCAAAAATTCAATGACTTCTATCCCAAGTATGCTATATGTATGATTCCCGATGTTTCTCTCAAGATGATCGAGTATGGCAAATTTGTATGCAATATGGTATGATGCTATGGCTCTTGCTTACAAGCTCTTTGCGTATCTTTCTTTTGCTTATAAGCTTTTCTTTCTTGCTCTTTTGATATCTTTCTTTGGCCACTTATGCAAAATGCGCGAAGAAAGATAGCAATTGAGTATATGCGGGAACAATCTTGTGACACAAGAGATGATACGATGATACCACGATGAGATATGTATGCAATGGAAGGTGCGTATCAATGATCACTAAAGTGCACAGGTAACGTGGTCTAGCAATACTCAAATGACTAGTCTCGATAGGCAAGTGACGCAAAATGGGCTCAGGGGGGGGGGGGGGGGGGGGGGGGGGGGTAACACTGCAATGGCAAGGGATAATATACGAGGCGTCGGCGAAGTTACCATCCTTGCTTATGGTAGGGGTGTCAAAATGGTGAGGTGGCCGTTGTCGATGTCGAATCCGTGGTGAAGATGAGCATCGGTCGTGTCGATGACGAACCGTTTAGCTGAAACACCCTAGGAAACAGAGAACCGCAACTCAAATTCTTGAAGATGTCAAATGGTGGTAGAGAAAAGCGGTGGTGTGACAAATGATGTCAAAGTAGGTACAGAAGTGGAATGGTGGTGGTCGAAAATGGGTATGCGAAAATATGTTGGTGGCTGAAAATTTTAGAAGAAAATTCAGTTCTGTCAGTGGAAGATGGATGATTTGGGCCTTGGTCTGGCTGATCTGGGCTCGTCCAGATGATCTGGGTCAGGGGCCGGATGATCTCGGCAGTTCAACTCGGTCGTGCTAGGGCTCGGGATGAACATGAAAATGGTGGGGGGGGAGAAAATTTCGGGGATTTTGGGTGGATTTCGTGGTGGAGATGGTGGGGAATAGGTAGATCCACTTGCAACACAATGAATCCACGAATCAAATTCAACAAAACATCATCAAACCAACAAATCACAAAAAAATTGGTATGGCTATTTTTGTGGGGATTTTTGAAATTGGACAAAAACAAAGCAAAATTAGGCTAGAAAAAGGGGGTAGGGACTCCAAATTCATGATCAACCATGGCTCATGATACCAAGATGATGTAGGGTGGAACCCTAATGGATGATCTTTCAAGATTTGGAGGGGAATTCCCGAAGAACATGATGAATACAAGAGAGGGAAAACACTCAAAACAACGAGATCCAATCACACATGTGCTAAATCCACATACACAAAGGGGATACAAAGGTCCAATTCCAACACAAGAAGATACAAGAGGTAACTAGTTCATCCCAATCCTTGGAGGAGTTGAGGTCTTGAATCCTAGAAGGATCTTCCCATGACGGGGCTCTGGAATCCCTCGGGAACTTCTCACATGGAGATCTTGAACTCCATGGGAGTGGTATCTCTCTCTCAAGAGGAGGAGGTAAGGAGCAAAGCTCAACTAATGAGCTATCATAATGCTAACCCTAAAATGGTGGAGGAGAGGGAGTATATATAGTCTAGGGGGCGAAGGGGTACATGGGCTTCTGCCCAACTCATGCACGCACGCAGGGTCCGGATGATCTGGATGGTGGTCCGGATGTGAAGGAAATATGCCCTAGAGGCAATAATAAAGTTGTTATTTATATTTACTTATATCATGATAAATGTTTATTATTCATGCTAGAATTGTATTAACCGGAAACTTAATACATGTGTGAATACATAGACAAAACAAAGTGTCCCTAGTATGCCTCTACTTGACTAGCTCGTTAATCAAAGATGGTTAAGTTTCCTGACCATAGACATGTGTTGTCATTTGATGAACGGGATCACATCATTAGGAGAATGATGTGATGGAAAAGACCCATCCGTTAGCTTAGCATAATGATCATTAAGTTTATTGCTATAGCTTTCTTCATGACTTATACATATTCCTCTGACTATGAGATTATGCAACTCCCGAATACCGGAGAAACACTTTGTGTGCTATCAAACGTCACAACGTAACTGGGTGATTATAAAGATGCTCTACAGGTGTCTCCGAAGGTGTTTGTTGGGTTGGCATAGACCAAGATTAGGATTTGTCACTCCGTGTATCGGAGAGGTATCTCTGGGCCCTCTCGGTAATGCACATCACTATAAGCCTTGCAAGCAATGTTACTAATGAGTTAGTTATGGGATGATGCATTAAGGAACGAGTAAAGAGACTTGCCAGTAACGAGATTGAACTAGGTATGATGATACCGACGATCGAATCTCGGGCAAGTAATATACCGATGACAAAGGGAATAACGTATGTTGTTATGCGGTTTGACTGATAAAGATCTTTGTAGAATATGTAGGAGCCAATATGAGCATC
This sequence comes from Thinopyrum elongatum, assembly GCA_011799875.1. Lineage (NCBI taxonomy): Eukaryota > Viridiplantae > Streptophyta > Magnoliopsida > Poales > Poaceae > Thinopyrum > Thinopyrum elongatum. The sequence continues at coordinate 206,038,126 of CM022297.1, read as the reverse complement.
CAGGTTCCGCTATTGGTTATTGACCAGAGAAGTGTCTCGGTCATGTCTACATAGTTCTCGAACCCGTAGGGTCCGCACGCTTAACGTTCGATGACGATTTGTATTATGAGTTATGTGATTTGATGACTGAAGTTTGTTCAGAGTCCTGGATGAGATCACGGACATGACGAGGAGTCTCGAAATGGTCGAGAGGTAAAGATTCATATATTGGAAGGCTATATTCGGACATCGGAAAGGTTCCGAGTGATTCGGGTATTTTTTGGAGTACCGGAGAGTTACGGGAATTCACCGGGAGAAGTAATGGGCCTTATTGGGCCATATAGGAAATAGGAGGCTGCAGCCAGGAGGTGGCACATGCCCCCCCAAGCCCAGTCTGAATTGGACAAGGGGTTGGGGGCGCAGCCCCCCTCTTTTCCCTTCTCCTTTAGGTGGAATCCTACTAGGACTTGGAGTGCTAGTAGGACTCTCCTCTCCCGGCGCGCCTAGCAAAGGCCGGCCGGCCTCCCCCTCCCTCCTTTATATACGGGGGCAGGGGGGCACCCTAGGACACACCAAGATTTGTCTTAGCCATGTGCGGTGCCTCCCTCCACAGTTACACACCTCGGTCATATCGTCGTAGTGCTTAGGTGAAGCCCTGCGCCGGTAACTTCATCATCACCGTCGCCACGCCGTCGTGCTGACGGAACTCTCCCTTGTCCTCAACTGGATCAAGAGCTCGAGGGACGTCATCGAGCTGAATGTGTGCTGAACTCGGAGGTGCCGTACGTTCGGTGCTTGATCGGTTGGATCGCGAAGACGTTCGACTACATCAACCGCGTTAAGCTAACGCTTCCGCTTTCGGTCTACGAGGTTACATGGACATACTCTCCCCTCTCGTTGCTATGCATCTCCTAGATAGATCTTGCGTGAACGTAGGAATTTTTTTGAAATTGCATGTTCCCCAACAGTGGCATCCGAGCCAGGTCTATGCATAGATGACATGCACGAGTAGAACACAAAGAGTTGTGGGCGATAATAGTCATACTGCTTACCACCAACGTCTTACTTTGATTCGGCAGTATTGTTGGATGAAGCAGCCCGGACCGACATTACATGACCGCGTTCATGAGACTGGTTCTACCGACGTGCTTTGCACAAAGGTGGCTGGCGGGTGTCTGTTTCTCCAACTTTAGTTGAATCGAGTTTGACTACGGCCGGTCCTTGTTGAAGGTTAAAACAGCACACTTGACGAAAAATCGTTGTGGTTTTGATGCGTAGGTAAGAACGGTTCTTGCTAGAAGCCCGTAGCAGCCACGTAAAACTTGCAACAACAAAGTAGAGGACGTCTAACTTGTTTTTGCAGGGCATGCTGTGATGTGATATGGTCAAGACATGATTTGATATACGTTATTGTATGAGATGATCATGTTTTGTAAAAGTTATCGGCAACTGGCAGGAGCCTTATGGTTGTCGCTTTATTGTATGAAATGCAATCGTCATGTAATTGCTTTACTTTATCACTATGCGGTAGCGATAGTCGTAGAAGCAATAGTTGGCGAGACGACAACGACGCTACGATGGAGATCAAGGTGTCAAGCCGGTGACGATGGAGATCATGACGGTGCTTTGGAGATGGAGATCAAAGGCACAAGATGATGATGGCCATATCATGTCACATATTTTGATTGCATGTCATGTTTATCTTTTATGCATCTTATTTTGCTTAGTACGGCGGTAGCATTATCAGATGATCCCTCACTAAATTTCAAGGTATAAGTGTTCTCCCTGAGTATGCACCGTTGCGACAGTTCGTCGTGCCGAGACACCACGTGATGATCGGGTGTGATAAGCTCTACGTTCATATACAACGGGTGCAAGCCAGTTTTGCACGTGTAGAATACTCGGGTTAAACTTGACGAGCCTAGCATATGCAGATATGGCCTTGGAACACTGAGACCGAAAGGTTGAACATGAATCATATAGTAGATATGATCAACATAGAGATGTTCACCATTGAAAACTACTCCATCTCACGTGATGATCGGACATGGTTTAGTTGATATGGATCACGTGATCATTTAGATGACTAGAGGGATGTCTATCTAAGTGTGAGTTCTTAAGTAATATGATTAATTGAACTTTAATTTATCATGAACTTAGTCCTGGTAGTATTTGCAAATTATGTTGTAGATCAATAGCTCGCGTATAGCTCCCCTGTTTTTTTTTTGAAATGTTCCTGGAGAAAACTAACTTGAAAGATGATAGTAGCAATGATGCGGATTAGTTTCGTGATCTGAGGATTATCCTCATTGCTGCACAGAAGAATTATGTCCTTGATGCACCGCTAGGTGACAGACCTATTGCAGGAGCAGATGCAAATGTTATGAACGTTTAGCAAGCTCGATATGATGACTACTTGATAGTTTAATGCGCCATGATTTATGGCTTAGAACCGGGACTTCAAAAACGTTTTGAACGCCACGGAGCATATGAGATGTTCCAAGAGCTGAAATCGGTATTTCAGACTCATGCCCGTGTCGAGAGGTATGAGACCCCTGACAAATACTTTGCCTACAAGATGGAGGAGAATAGCTCAACCAGTGAGCATATGCTCAGAATGTCTGGGTACTACAATCGCTTGAATCAAGTGGGAGTTAATCTTCCAGATAAAATAGTGATTGACAGAGTTCTCTAGTCACTATCACCAAGTTACTAGAACTTCATGATGAACTATAATATGCAAGGGATGAATAAGACAATTCCCGAGCTCTTCGCGATGCTAAAGGCTGCGGAGGTAGAGATCAAAAAGGAGCATCAAGTGTTGATGGTTAACAAGACCACTAGTTTCAAGAAAAAGGGCAAAGGGAAGAAGGGGAACTTCAAGAAGAATAGCAAGCAAGTTGCTACTCCCGGGAAGAAGCCCAAGTCTGGACCTAAGCCTGAAACTGAGTGCTTCTACTGCAAAGGGACTGGTCACTGGAAGCGGAACTGCCCCAAGTATTTGGCGGATAAGAAGGATGGCAAAGTGAACAAAGGTATATTTGATATACATGTTATTGATGTGTATTTTACTAGTGTTCATAGTAGCCCCTGGGTATTTGATACTGGTTCAGTTGCTAACATTAGTAACTCGAAATAGGAGTTGCAAAATGAACAGAGACTAGTTAATGACGAGGTGACGATGTGTGTTGGAAGTGATTCCAAGGTTGATAAGATCACCATCGCACACTCCCTCTACCTTCGGGATTAGTGTTGGACCTAAATAAATGTTATTTGGTATTTGTGTTGAGCATGAATATGACTGGATCATGTTTATTGCGATACGGTTATTCATTTAAGTCAGAGAATAATTGCTGTTCTGTTTAAATGAATAAAACCTTCTATGGTCATACACTCAATATAAATGGTTTATTGAATCTCGATCATAGTGATACACATATTCATAATATTGATGCCAAAAGATGCAAAGTTGATAATGATAATGCAACATATTTTGTGGTACTGCCGTTTAGGTCATATTGGTGTAAAGCGCATGAAGAAACTCCATTCGGATGAACTTTTGGAATCACTTGATTATGAATCATTTGATGCTTGTGAACCATGCCTCATGGGCAAGATGACTAAGACTTCGTTCTCCAGAACAATGGAGCGAGCTAATGACTTATTGGAAATAATACATATCGATGTATGTGGTCCGATGAGTGTTGAGGCTCACAGCGGGTATCGTTATTTTCTAACCTTCACAGATGATTTGACCAGATATGGGTATATCTACTTGATGAAACATAAGTCTGAAACATTTGAAAAGTTCAAAAGAAATTCAGAGTGAAGTGGAAAATCATCGTAACAAGAAAATAAAATTTCTATGATCTGATCATGGAGGTGAATATTTGAGTTATGAGTTTGGTCTTCATTTGAAACAATGTGGAATAGTTTCACAACTCACGCCACCAGGAACACCACAGTGTAATGGTGTGTCCGAACGTCATAACCGTACTTTATTAGATATGGTGCAATCTATGATGTCTCTTACCGATTTACCACTATCATTTTGGGGTTATGCATTAGAGACAGCTGCATTCACGTTAAATAGGGCACCATCTAAATCCGTTGAGATGACACCATATGAACTGTGGTTTGGCAAGAAACCTAAGCTGTCGTTTTTTAAAGTTTGGGGCTGTGATGCTTATGTGAAAAAGCTTCAACCTGATAAGCTCGAACCCAAATCGGAGAAATACGTCTTCATAGGATACCCAAAGGAGACTGTTGGTACACCTTCTATCATAGATCCGAAGGCAAGATATTCATTGCTAAGAATGGATCCTTTCTAGAGAAGGAGTTTCTCTCGAAAGAAGTGAGTGGGAGGAAAGTAGAACTTGATGAGATAATTGTACCTTCTCCCGAATTGGAAAGTAGTTCACCATAGAAATCAGTTCGAGTGATGCCTACACCAATTAGTGAGGAAGTTAATGATGATGATCATGAAACTTCGGATCAAGTTGCTACCGAACCTCGTAGGTCAACTAGAGTACGTACCGCACCAGAGTGGTACGGTAATCCTGATCTGGAAATCATGTTACTAGACCATGACGAACCTACGAACTATGAGGAAGCGATGATGAGCCCAGATTCCGTGAAATGGCTTGAGGCCATGAAATCTGAGATGGGATCCATGTATGAGAACAAAGTGTGGACTTTGGTTGACTTTCCCGATGATCGACAAGCCATTGAGAATAAATGGATCTTCAAGAGGAAGACATATGCTGATAGTAGTGTTACTATCTACAAAGCTTGACTTGTCGCAAAAAGGTTTTCGACAAAGTTCAAGGTGTTGACTACGATGAGATTTTCTCACTCGTAGCGATGCTTAAGTCTCTCCGAATCATGTTAGCAATTGCCACATTTTATGAAATCTGGCAAATGGATGTCAAAAACTACATTCCTTAATGGAATTTTTAAAGAAGAAGTTGTATATGATGCAACCAGAAGGTTTTGTCAATCCTAAAGGTGCTAACAAAATGTGCAAGCTCCAGCGATCCATCTATGGACTGGTGCAAGCATCTCAGAGTTGGAATATACGCTTTGATGAAGTGATCAAAGCATATGGTTTTATACAGACTTACGGTAAAGCCTGTATTTACAAGAAAGTGAGTGGGAGCTCTGTAGCATTTCTGATATTATATGTGGATGACATATTGTTGATTGGAAATGATATAGAATTTCTGGATAGCATAAAAGGATACTTGAATAAGAATTTTTCAATAAAAAAAGACCTCGGTGAAGCTGCTTAAGTATTGAGCATCAAGATCTATAGGGATAGATCAAGACGCTTAATAGGATTTTCACAAAGCACATACCTTGACAAGATTTTGAAGAAGTTCAAAATGGATCAGTCAAAGAAGGAGTTCCTGCCTGTGTTACAAGGTGTAAAATTGAGTAAGACTCAAAACCCGACCACGGCAGAAGATAGAAAGAGAATGAAAGTCATTCCCTATGCCTCAGTCATAGGTTCTATAAAGTATGCCATGCTATGTACCAGACCAGTTGTGTGCCTTGCTATGAGTTTAGCAAGGAGGTACGATAGTGATCCAGGAATGGATCACTGGATAGCGGTCAAAGTTATCCTTAGTTACCTAAGAGGACTAAGGAAATATTTCTTGGTTATGGAGGTGATAAAAGAGTTCGTCGTAAAAGGTTACGTCGATGCAAGCTTTTACACCGATCCAGATGACTCAGATTCTCAATCTGGATACATATTGAAAGTGGGAGCAATTAGCTAGAGTAGCTCCATGCAGAGCATTATAGACATAGAAATTTGCAAAATACATACGGACCTGTATGTGGTAAACCCGTTGACTAAACTTCTCTCACAAGCAAAACATGATCACACCTTAGTACTCTTTGGGTGTTAATCACATGGCGATGTGAACTAGATTACTGACTCTAGTAAACCCTTTGGGTGTTGGTCACATGGCGATGTTAACTATGGGTGTTAATCACATGGTGATGTGAACTATTCATGTTAAATCACATGGCGATGTGAATCTAGATTATTGACTCTAGTGCAAGTGGGAAACTGAAGGAAATATGCCCTAGAGGCAATAATAAAGTTGTTATTTATATTTCCTTATATCATGATAAATGTTTATTATTCATGCTAGAATTGTATTAACCGGAAACTTAATACATGTGTGAATACATAGACAAAACAAAGTGTCCCTAGTATGCCTCTACTTGACTAGCTCGTTAATCAAAGATGGTTAAGTTTCCTGACCATAGACATGTGTTGTCATTTGATGAACGGGATCACATCATTAGGAGAATAATGTGATGGACAAGACCCATCCGTTAGCTTAGCACAATGATTGTTAAGTTTATTGCTATAGCTTTCTTCATGACTTATACATATTCCTCTGACTATGAGATTATGCAACTCCCGAATACCGGAGGAACACTTTGTGTGCTAAAGATGCTCTACAGGTGTCTCCGAAGGTGTTTGTTGGGTTGGCATAGATCAAGATTAGGATTTGTCACTCCGTGTATCGGAGAGGTATCTCTGGGCCCTCTCGGTAATGCACATCACTATAAGCCTTGCAAGCAATGTGACTAATGAGTTAGTTACGGGATGATGCATTACGGAACGAGTAAAGAGACTTGCCAGTAACGAGATTGAACTAGGTATGATGATACCGACGATCGAATCTCGGGCAAGTAATATACCAATGACAAAGGGAATAACGTACGTTGTTATGCGGTTTGACTGATAAAGATCTTCGTAGAATATGTAGGAGCCAATATGAGCATCCAAGTTCCGCTATTGGTTATTGACAGGAGAAGTGTCTTGATCATGTCTACATAGTTCTCGAACCCGCAGGTCTGCACGCTTAACGTTCGATGACGATTTGTATTATGAGTTATGTGATTTGATGACCGAAGTTTGTTCGGAGTCCCGGATGAGATCACTGACATGACGAGGAGTCTCGAAATGGTCGAGAGGTAAAGATTCATATATTGGAAGGCTATATTCAGACATCGGAAAGGTTCCGAGTGATTCGGGTATTTTTCGGAGTACCGGGGAGTTACAGGAATTCACTGGGAGAAGTAATGGGCCTTATTGGGCCATACGGGAAATAGGAGGCAGCAGCCAGGAGGTGGCGCCCCCCCCCAAGCCCAGTCCGAATTGGACAAGGGGTTGGGGGCGCAGCCCCCCTCTTTTCCCTTCTCCTTTAGGTGGAATCCTACTAGGACTTGGAGTCCTAGTAGGACTCCCCTCTCCCGGCACGCCTAGCAAGGGCCGGCCGGCCTCCCCCTCCCTTCTTTATATACGGGGGCAGGGGGCATCCTAGGACACACCAAGATTTGTCTTAGCCATGTGCGGTGCCCCCCTCCACAGTTACACACCTCGGTCATAACGTCGTAGTGCTTAAGCGAAGCCCTGCGCCGGTAACTTCATCATCACCGTCGCCACGCCGTCGTGCTGACAGAACTCTCCCTCGTCCTCAACTGGATCAAGAGCTCGAGGGACGTCATCGAGCTGAACATGTGCTGAACTCGGAGGTGCCGTACGTTCGGTGCTCGATCGGTTGGATCGCGAAGACGTTCGACTACATCAACCGCGTTAAGCTAACGCTTCCGCTTTCGGTCTACGAGGGTACGTGGACATACTCTCCCCTCTCATTGCTATGCATCTCCTAGATAGATCTTGTGTGAACGTAGGATTTTTTTTTGAAATTGCACGTTCCCCAACAGGATGATCCGGGCTTCGCGAGTTCGGATGATCCGGGCGACCGTCCGGATCGTCCGGGGGTGACGTAGGGGCTGCGGGTGGTCCGGATGTTCGGGTTCGTCCTGATGATATGGGTCGGGGTTCGGATGATCCAGCTTCACTTGGAGGCTTGCTGTAGTCTTCGGGCTTGATACATCTCCATCGTATCTACTTTTCCAAACACTTTTGCTCTTGTTTTGGACTCTAATTTGTATGATTTGAATGGAACTAACCCGGACTGACGCTGTTTTCAAAAGAATTGCCATCATTTTGTTTTTGTGCAGAAATCAAAGTTCTCGGATTAACCTGAAAATTTATGGAGATTTTTTGTGGAATATATAAAAAATATTGGCAGAAAATTATACCAGAGTGGGGCCACCCAGGAGCCACAAGCTCAGGGGCGCGCCTACGCCCCAGGGCGCGCCTCCCAGGCTTGTGGGCCCCTTGGACCTCCGGCAACTCTAACTCTGACTCCATATATACCTATTCGCCAAGAAAATAAATCAGAGAGAAGGATTCATCGCGCTTTACGATACGAAGCCGCTGCCACCTCTTGTTCTTCATCAAGAGGGCTGATCTGGAGTCCATTCAGGGCTCCGGATGGTGGAATCTATCGCCGTTGTCATCATCAACCTTCCTTCACCACCAATTTCATGATGCTCACTGCCAGGAGTGAGTAATTCCTTCATAGGCTTGCTGGACACTGGTGGGTTGGATGGGATTTATTATGTAATCGAGTTAGTTTTGTTAGGGCTTGATCCCTAGTATCCACTATGTTCTGAGATTGATGTTGCTATGACTTTGCTATGCTTAATGCATGTCACTAGGGCCCGAGTGCCATGATTTCAGATCTGAACCTATTATGTTTTCATGAATATATTTGTGTTCTTGATCCTATCTTGCAAATTTTATGCACCTATTACGAGTTATGATCCGCATACCCCAAGGTGACAATAATTGGGATTCTTTTCGGTGATTACTGATACGTCTCCAACGTATCTATAATTTATGAAGTATTCATGCCATGTTTACAACAATTTTATATGGTTTTGGTATGATTTGATTAGAACTAACCCGGACTAACGTTGTTTTCAGCAGAACTACCGTGGTGTCGTTTTTTGTGCAGAAATAAAAGTTCTCGGAATGGCCTGAAAATTTATGGTGATTTTTTATGGACCAAAAGAGACCCCTGAAGCACCGGAGCTGGGCCAGGAATTGACCGAGGAGGCCACAAGCCTAGGGTGCGCGCCAACCCCTAGGGCGCGCCCCCCAGCTTGTGGGCCCCTCGGGCACCCCCTTGACGTGAGACCGACGCCAAAAATTTCTATAAATACCAAAACCCCCGAAAAGAACCCTAGATCGGAAGTTCCACTGCCGCAAGCCTCTGTAGCCATGAAAAACCAATCGAGAGCCCGTTCCGGCACCCTGCCGAATGGGGAAACCATCACCGGAGGCCATCTTCATCATCCCGGCGGTCTCCATGACGAGGAGGGAGTAGTTCACCCTCGGGGCTGAGGGTATGTACCAGTAGCTATGTGTTTGATCTCTCTCTCTCTCTCTCTCATGTTCTTGATTTGGCACGATCTTGACGTACTGTGAGCTTTGTTACTATAGTTGGATCATATGGTGTTTCTTCCTCTCTATCTTCTTCTGATGAATTGAGTTTTACCTTTGAGGTTTCACTATTATTGAATTGAATACTTTTATGGATTTGAGAACACTTGATGTATGTCTTGTGTGGGATACTCGTGGTGACAATGGGGTGTTCTATTGATTCACTTGATGTATGTTTTGGCACTCAACTCACGGATTCCCGAGGTGACATTGGGGTAATCTATGCATAGGGGTTGATGCACGTTTTCATCCTTGTTTCTCCGGTTGAAATCTTGAGGCACTCTTTGAGGTTCTTTTTGTTGGACTGAATATTATGAATCTGAAGTTGTTTGATGCATATCGTATAATTGACCTACGGATACTTGTGGTGACATTGGAGTATCTAGGTGACATTAGGGTTGATTGATGTGTATCATATGGTGTTATTTTAGTACGAACTCTAGGGTTGTTTGTGACACTTATAGGAATAGCTCAAAAGATTGATCAGAAAGAATAAATTTGAGGTGGTTTCGTACCCTACAAGCAATTTCATCTTATGTTCTCCGCGATAGGAACTTTGGAGTTACTCTTTGTCGCACGTTGAGGGATTGTCATATGATTTAATTATGTTATCATTGTTGAGAGAATTTGCACGAGTGATAGTATGAACCCTAGGCCTTGTTTTCAAGCATTGCAATACCGTTTTTGCTCACTTTTGTTACTAGTTACCTTGCTGTTTTTATATTTTCATATTACAAAAACCTATATCTACTATCCATATTACACTTGTATCACCATCTCTTCCCCGAACTAGTGCACTTATACAATTTGACATTGTATTGGGTGGGGACACAAGAGACTCTTTGTTATTTGGTTGCAGGGTTGTTTGAGAGAGACCATCTTCATCCTACGCCTCCCACGGATTGATAAACCTTAGGTCATCCACTTGAGGGAAAATTGCTACTGTCCTACAAAACTCTGTGCTTGGAGGCCCAACACGAGTCTAGAAGAAGAATGGTTGCGTAGTAGACATCAATTACCGTAGTTTGAGGAGTTCATGTATTCACTAAGTGCTAATGTTTTGTTCCGGTTCTCTATTAAAAGGAGGCCTTAATATCCCTTAGTTTCCTTATGGACCCTGCTGCCACGGGAGGGTAGGACAAAAGATGTCATGCAAGTTCTTTTCCATAAGCACGTATGACTATATACGGATTACGTGCCTACATTAGATTGATGAATTGGAGCTAGTTCTGTGTCGCCCTAGGTTATGACTGCTACATGATGAATATTATCCAACACAATTATCCATCGCTGATCCAATGCCTATGAGCTTTTCATATATTGATCTTTTCTAAGTTACTTTCGCCGTTGTTACTGTTACAATCACTACAAAAACTGCTACTATTACTATTGCCACTGTTACCGTTACTATCATACTATTTTGCTACTGATCACCTTGCTGCAGATATTAAGTCTTTCATGTGTGGTTGAATTGACAACTTAACTGCTAATACTTGCGAATATTCTTTGGCTCCCCTTGTGTCGAATCAGTAAATTTGGGTTGAATACTCTACCCTCGAAAACTGTTGCGATCCCATAGACTTGTGGGTTATCAGGACCTTTTTCTAGCGGCATTGCCGGGGAGCATAGATCTATTTGCTGAGTCACTTGGGATTTATATCTATTGATCACTATGAAGAATCTGAAAGATACCAGAACCAAGATCGTGCCCTCTAAGATGAGGGGAGGTAAGGAACTGCTATCTAGCTCTGCACTTGATTCACCTTCTGTTTTGAGTAAGTTTGTGACACCACCACATGCTATTTTCCTGATATGTCGCAAGTAATTGATGATGCTACTTCTACTATGAATGATGTTTATGATGATGCTAGTACTTTGCTTGATAAAACGGTTCCACTGGGTGAATTCCTTGATGAACAACTTGCTAGAGCTAAAGAAATTGAGAATGTTGAAACTGATGAAATTATTGAAACCGAACACTTTGAAACACCTATTAGACCAACTTGCTAGAGCTTGATATACCCGAGGGTTATGTTATGGATGGAGTGGTAGCTAGGGATTTTCTTTCTTGTAAGGATAGACACGATCATAAGAAATTACTATGCAAGTGGAAAGAAAAATCTTTGAATGCTAGAATGAAATATGATCCTAAGTTTGCTACTTCACCTATCTTTGTTACTGATAAGGATTATGAATTCTCTGTCGATCCTGAGTTAATTACTTTGGTTGAATCTAATCCTTTCCATGGTTATGAAACTGAAATTATTGTGGCACATCTTACTAAATTGAATGATATAGCCACCTTATTTGCTCATGAGGAAAAAATTTGCTACTACTATATTCTTAAGTTGTTTCCTTTCTCATTAAAGGGTGATGCTAAGATATGGTTTAATTCTCTTGCTCCTAGTTGTGTGCATAGTCCCCAGGATATGATATATTACTTCTCTGAAAAATATTTTCCTTCTCATAAGAAACAAGTTGCTTTACAGGAAATATTTATCTTTGTGAAAATTGAAGAAGAGAGTCTCCCACAAGCTTGGGGGAGGCTTCTCCAATTACTTAATGCTTTGCCTGATCATCCTCTCAAGAAAAATGAAATACTTGATATCTTTTATAATGGACTAATCAATGCTTCTAGGAACCACCTAGATAGTTGTGCTGGTTGTGTTTTCAGGGAACAAGCTATTGAACAAGCTGAAGAACTATTAAATAATATATTGAGCAATGATAATGATTGGACTCTTCCTGAACCACCGCATAAGCCAACTCCGAAGAAGAGAGGTATTCTATTTCTCAGTCCTGAAGATATGCAGGAGGCAAAGAAATCTATGAAAGAAAAAGGTATTAAAGCTGAGGATGTCAAGAATTTATCACCCATTGAAGAAATACATGGTCTCGAAACCCTGAGACAGGTAGTAGAGGTAAATTCTCTCTATAGATTTGATGAAGATGATATTCCTTATACTAAATCTTCTAGTCAATGCTTGGATGAATTTGATAACTTTATTGTTAAACAAGAAAACTTCAATGCATATGTTAGTAGACAATTGAAATGTAATGCTTATATGATTGAACGCTTGAGTGACTATATGTTTAGAACTGTTAATGATGTCAAGGGTGTGAGTAAACATGCTTCCATGATAAAAACTCAAGTAGAACAAGTCCTCAAAGCACAAAATGATTTGCTTAATGAGATGAATAATAAGATGAACGATCATGCTATTAGAGTTATAACTAGGGGTGGTAAAATGACTCAGGAACCTTTGTATCCTGAAGGTCATCCTAAAAGAATTGAACAAGACTCTCAAAGAATTAATACTGATGCACCTAGTCCATCTAAAAAGAAAAAGAAAGATGATAGGACTTTGCATGCCTCTAGTGAACCTACTGTAGACACACCTGAAAATCCAAATGATATTTCTATTTCTGATGCTGAAACACAATCTGGTGATGAACATGAACCTAGTAACAATGATAATGATGATGTTCATGTAGCTGCTCAACCTAATAATGATAATGATGTGGAAATAGAACCTACTATTGATCTTGATAACCCACAACCTAAGAATAGAAGATATGATAAGAGAGACTTCATTGCTAGGAAACATGGTAAAGAAAGAGAACCATGGGTTCAAAAACTCATGCCTTTTCCTCCTAAAGCTTCAAAAAATAAAGATGATGAACAATTCGAGCGCTTTGTTGAAATGCTTAGACCTGTCTTTTTGCGCCTTTGTTTGACTGATATTCTAAAAATGTCTCCTTATGCTAAGTATATGAAAGATATTGTCACAAATAAAAGAAAGATACCAGAAGCTGAAATTTCCACCATGCTTGCTAATTATACATTTAAGGGTGGAATACCAAAGAAACTAGGAGACCTGGGAATAACAACTATACCTTGCTCCATTAAAAGAAACTATGTTACAACTGCTTTATGTGATCTAGGAGCCGGTGTTAGTGTTATGCCTTTCTCTTTGTATCGAAGACTTGATTTGAATAAGTTGACACCAACTGAAATCTTTTTGCAAATGGCTGATAAATCAACTGCTATACCCATCAGTATTTGTGAGGATGTACCTATCGTAGTTGCAAATGTTACTATCTTAACGGACTTTGTTATTCTTGATATACCTGAGGACGACAGTATGTCGATCATCCTTGGTAGACCCTTTTTGAACACTACAGGGGCTGTTATTGATTGCAATAAGGGCAATGTCACTTTTCATGTTAATGGTAATGAGCATACGGTACACTTTCCAAAGAAACAACCTCAAGTGAATAGTATCAATTTTATTGGAAAAAATCAACAATTACTATTGGAAGTTTTGAATTTCCTATTCCTACTGTCAAAAGGAAGTATGAAATTCTTATTGTTGGGGACATGCATATCCCCGTTGAGGTAACCTAGTGCTATACGAAGATTCTCCGGTTTCATGTCATTCAGAAGAAGTTCGTTAATATGACTTGATCAACCTTATTAATGGATTCCTTTTAACGGGCATGTGGTCTATGAGTTTAGTGAACACAACTTTCTGTACCCACTTTTTAGTTTCTGTTATTTAGAATTAATAAAGTAGAAATGCTATGATTATACAGTTTTCTGAATTATCAATGCAATAAAAAATGACCAAAAAATAAAAGTTCCTCAAATGCCCTGAAAATTTAATATGATTTTTTCTGTAATATTTGAAAAATATTGGCACTGAACACACCCCAAGGGGGTGCACCTGTGAGCCACAAGCTCACAGGGCGCGCCCACCCCCCTAGGCGCGCCTAGCAAGCTCATGGGGCCCACGTAGGCCCCCTCACTTATTGCTGCCACCCATGCTCTTCTTCTTCCTCCAGAAAAAATCACCAACCTGTTCAAACCCGTGTTCATGCTCATCTTGTTGCCATTTTCGATCTCCTTTCTCGGAACTCTGTTTCTGAAACTGTTTTGAGGGATTGTTCATTGGTATGTGACTCCTCCGTTGGCCCAATTAGTTTTTGTTCTAGTGGGTTATTACTTGCACATTTAGCAACTGTTGGTGACCATGTTCTTGAGCTTGCATGTCAAATTTATATGGTTCAAACTAGTTTTGGTGTGTGATATAGCCACTAGACACTTGTTGGAGTAGTTGCTATCAATTTTGTTGAGTTTTGTTCACTTTTATTTTGAGTCACTAAAAATTTCAGAAATTTTTAGAGGGAGAAAATGTTTAGGAAGATGTTCCTAGGTGGTTCCTCGAGGAAGAAATCCTAAAGGCTCGCTATACGTGAATCGGATCTTGAACCACCGTGGGAAGGTCTAGTGCCACCTTGCAAATGGCCGTCAGATTATTTCATGACTCGCGCATGTTTCAAGGAAGAATTTGATATGTACGTGCACAACACAGGCCAGACGAATTTCTTGTCAGATAAGTTACTGTTACAGCGAGGTGCTATACAAACGGTTTTTAACCCCTTTCCGCAATGGTGTTTTGAACCGTTGCCAAGTCAGTGACTGCGATAGGGGGGTCCTTCCCACACGACCCAGAAACCGTCGGGGACAGGCCATCCGGTCACACATGCTCGGCAAAATGAGGTCGTGTGCGACGGGTGAGCGATCTAATACGGTTATACAGGCCCAATCGGTTCCGGTCGTAAGTACATCTCACACAGTCAGTCCCAAACAAAGGTTTTCGTTTGTTATGTACATTCCACACAGTCAATCCAAGGAATACGTTTCCATTCTTATGTACATCCCACACAGTCAATCCAGGGAAAACATTTCCGTTCGTATCTACATCCCACACAGTCAATCCAGGGAAAACGTTTCCGTTCGTATGTACATCCCACACAGTCAATCCAGGGAAAACGTTTCTGTTCGTATATACATCCCACACAGTTTTATGTATAGCCTTGTGTGTGATAGGTGTAACTATCACACACGCTCTGCCTCGGTTAACTATTTGCTTTTATTCAACTACATCACACACGATTTGATGAAGAAAACTGTATGGCATTGGGCTATCCATCACAAGCGCTTTTACTGCTAGAACCATTTGCAAAGTTCCATTACCCATTTCGCAGGTTTATTAGTTTACAATTAATAATTCCAGTATTACATAAATTCACATTTCATATCGAACAACTGTTTGCCAATTTCATATCACGCACATAAATATATTTTAACATCACAGTATGATAGCTACCTGAAAATAGTACAATACAGCATATAGCTAGTTCATCTTCATAAGAACAATATTAGAACAATATATTCATTTCCCTAATCGAGATCATCCAGGCTCGTCTTATCCACCTCTGCTTCCAGTTTAGCAACAACCTGTTTTGCACTAGCCAACTAGGAAAGTGCCTCCTCCTTCGCCAACACCATCTTAGCAAAGTCTAATTTAAAAAATCTGAGCTCATTCTCCATCTTCCTCTTTTTATCCCGCATCTTCAAATATTCTTCAGCGTTGACAACACTTTCTCTAAGCCTACCTCTGTTCTCTTCCTCATACATGCTCCAGAGCTTTGCTAGGCACATCTTCAAAGACTGTGGCCACTCTTGATCAACCCACTACAGGTATGAACACTTCCGCTCATCCTATAATATTCAAAACTATATCAGTAACAATTGTAGGGGAAATGGGTTTCTAGCAACATAGAAAATCACCAAATACATATTTTGAAAAACTAAAGAAACAGTTTAATTATGACATATCTTCTCAAAAAGATCAATGTCCAAATGAATTAATTGCTACTGAGACAACAACCAAATGCTGAAACATCAGAAGCTATAATTAACTACAACAACGCTACAAGTTCTTAGTCATTTACAATAAATAACAAATTGAACATTTTATGAGGAAGCTAATTATAACTGCAAAAACATAGCGACAGTGTTTGGATGACAGCAAATTGATACTAACAGGTGTGTACATGCACAAATTTAGTAACATAGAACTAATAGCACTAAGGCCGTCCACTATGTATGCCAAAACCGGTGTAAAGACAACTGTTGCTACATTTGGCACCGGTGCCCTGCATTGGCGAGCCGATGCAACGAAAAAAAAATCAGGGACCCGGACTCCGGAGCACCTAGTTGCTCTGATGCCCAGTTCCTTCGTGCCATAAAGATTTAGTATTTTACTGCTTGGCTGCTCGGATGTGTGGACCAAAGTTGGCCACACAAACTGCTGAAGCGGTGCCAAATAATTTTCTAATGGCACCGTTGATGAGATGGCAACATTTTTAGACACTAGGTACAAACTGTGACACTGTCTTAACATCCAAAATAACATAGCACAGTGACAGTGTCTGAATCACATCTAACAAATGATTTGTAACAACGAAAGTGGGGCTAACCTTCTCTGCACATGCCAGAAACTTCCTCCCACTGTCCACAGATTCAAACACAACTAGATTCATGCATGGAGATTGAAGGTGACAATGAGCAGGCAGATCTTCAGCCACCCCGCTCCATTCGTTGCAACTGATGGTCCTAGGGAGCTACAAGAGGAAGAAATGACTCAAATCGACCACCGGGTTAAAATCCTTCATTCCAAGTCATAACCCAAGAGAGAGAGAAGAGAGGCATACCCGGGTGCTGAAAAATTCGTCGTCGGAGGAGGAACCACTGGAGAGATCATTGAAGAAGACCATGGCGACCCCGGCGGTAGGATGCGAGACGGCGAGAGCGAGGAAGCGGCTATAGCTTCAGAAGGAAGGAAGGAGGAAATAGGGGAAATGTGACTTGTGATCGGGGAGAAAAGGGGGTGGGGAAGGGTGGGGGCGGGGGTAGATATTTCGGCGGTAGGCTAAAAATTTCGAAATGTAGAGGGAAACTTTGCACGCGGTGCCGTCGGACACCATTCACTTTGAACAATTGTGTGCATCGCAAACGATTCTTCTGCTTTACGCGCATGTGGTGAGTTTGATAATTCAAATTTTGGTGGAAATTTCCCTGGGTACTGTCCTCATCCATGTCATTGCATAATTTAACATCGCTTGCTAATTTGGGCACACAAAAGAGCGTATAGCACACAGACCACACTTACTGAATCGAGCAATTTTAGTAATTAAACAGAGCCAGTTGACCTAAACATTGCTCTAACAAAAGACCATCATTAAAAACAAAGCCTAAGTACGTATAATTTTAACAAAGCCGCCGCCACGCCGGCCTATGCATCGTCGGTGTGAGATGAGACGTCGATGACTTGTCCTGGCAACATACCGCCGTTGGTGGACTCCGCGTCCCCCCTGCTGAAGTCGACCGTGTCCTCATCCTTGGTGCTGCCCTCAAGGTTGTAGTACTCGTAGTAGTGGCTACGCCAGAGCTCACGTTTGTACTCCACCGCTGATTCCTCGAAAGACAGAGTCTTCTCTACCTCGACGTCAGCCACGCGCAACTCCTCCTCCCGGCGCTCCTTGATCTCTGCCGCATCCTGCATCTCCAGCTCCCGCTCGATGATCTCATGAGGAAGCAGGTGCTCCATGGCCACCGCCGCCTTTTCAGACGTGGGTTGCATGATGGATTCTGAGGTGGCCTAGAATATCTTGGTGTGGGCGTCCTCAATCTTGGCGTGGATGGCCTCGACCCGGGCCAGGGCGACATCGGCGGCACGAATGGCAACTCGAGCGCTCTCGGCATTTGCAGCTGCCGTTGCAGCAGTTGTTGTAGCCGTCTTGGCTGCTGCAGCTTCCCAGTCGACTTCCGCAGATATCCTCTCGGCGGATGCGGCCGCGCTCAATGCGGATGCGCCGGCACTCTCGGTGTAGGCGGACGCGCTCTTGGTGCAGGTGACGGCGCTCGGGGAGGACGCGGCCACCGTATGGGCCCTCATTAAGCGTTTCCACGGCGTCATCTTTGCAAGAAGGGGTTGCAGGAATGGGGATCGGGATTCGTGGATTCGGGGGTTGCCGGCACTGGAGCAGACGAGCCGACGAAGCTTAAGGAGGAAGACTGAAATAGACCCATTAATTTTCATCGCAAACGGTTCCTACAAAAAACCTGTGTGTGTGATGTTGTTGATATTTTTTATTAGCTGTGAAAGACGAATTTGGAGTAAAGTGGCAACGGATGGTGTTTTAAATGTACGAGAAAATTTGTAGTACTAATACAACTGTCATGTCAAAATTTGGAAAATTTCAGGGGTCATTTGACCTTTTAAGACATTTAAGTGATTTTCTAGCCATTTAATTACTGTAATTTAAATTTGAACTACATGTACATGCAACAGCTAACCATAACCGTTTGAAAAGTCATGTTTGTGTACTTTTGTGCGAGTTAATTCCATGTGCAGTAAATTGGAACGAATTTTCAAACATATTGGTCTCACGGCTATGACACAAAGCATGGAGTGCCATGGCATTTAAATTCCAAAAAATTAAAAAAAGATCGAAAACACATGAAACCTTGCTTGATGTAATGTCATGCCAAATGTGGTAAAAAAATTGGCATGTTTGACAAAAATTTGGACACACACCCTCACAAACCGGAGCAACTCAGTAGAAGGCTCATGGTTCTGAGAGGGAACAATGCATGTTTGATGACGAACGGACGATAGCTTCCTCTTACGGCCTTCAAAAAATTTGTACAGTTAACATGCACTAATACAACTGTCATTTCAAAATTTGGAAAATTCTAGGGGTCATTTGACCTTTTAAAGACATTTAAGTGATTTTGTAGCCATTTAATGACTGTAATTCAAATTTGAACTACATCTACATGCAACGGCTAACCATAACGGTTTGAAAAATCATATTTGTGTACTTTTGTGCGAGTTAATTCCATGTGCAGTAAATTGGAAGGAATTTTCAAACATATTGGTGTCACGGCCTGGACACATGCATGGAGTGCCATGTCATTTAAATTCCAAAAAATTAAAAAAAGATCAGAAACACATGAAACCTTGCTTGGTGTAATGTCATGCCACCAAGATGATGTGGTAATTTTTTTGGCATGTTTGACGAAAGTTTGGACACACACCCTGTCGGTGCAACAAACCCCAGATGTGTTGCCCAGACTGTACACAGGCTCAAGAACAAGGTTGCACATCCAAGACCAGACCAAGCAGAAGAGATCAGCTCTTTGAGAAATCAAAGGGCGGATCAAGAAGACCAAGTCAAGCTAAAGGAGCAAGATACCACTAAGGAAAAACCTCCCTTGCCAGGTAGGCGAGCCCGGCGAGGTCGAGGTTGCCCTAAAGAAAACTCTCAAGATTGCCCCGGCAAGGCTTGCCGGGGACGCCGAGGGCTGATTACCCCGCCAAGGCTCCACCGCTCCACCTCACAGCAACGCAAGTCACCGATCGGTGCGGTGTCGAGCCCCCAAGTGGCTAAGTGCCTGTTATTTGGCACGTGGCAGCCACTTCCGGAGGAAATCACCTCCAAATGACACCTGTCAAGGGACGTGTCATGCAGGCAGGCGAGAAGGTGGCCGAACGGCACGGCAAGGCTTGCCGGGCTACGCTATGATGTGACACTAAGCGGCGCATTTAATGTGCTCTGTCCTGTTTGCAGAGTTAGGTATGATAGCACTGTTTGCTATCTAATTAGTACGGAATGACTGATTTGCCATTGTGGTGACCCCTTGATCTATAAAAGGAGGGCCATGGCAACCTTAGAAAGGATTCAGACCCTTGTACACTCATACGCGCGTAGCTGCTCTCGCCCCGAGGCAACCTTGCCGGGCTAGCGCGCTGCGTCTCCACCACGGTCCTCTCATCAATCCACCAAAGCAGGAGTAGGGTTTTACGCCTCGCGGCGGCCCGAACCTGGGTAAAAACTGCATGTGTGATCGCTGCCGCGCTGCTCCACGCCCTCCGCTCTTTGTGCAATGCGTCCTTCCCCCTGCCGAACCACAAGGGGCCGATGGCCCCGTAGGTGGCCGTGTTTTCCCACGACACACCCCTAACAAACTGGAGCAACTCACTAGAAGGGTCATGGTTTCGAGAGGGAACAATGCATGTTTGATGACGAACGGACGATAGCTTCCTCTACGGCCTTCAATTTTTTTCTATAGTTAACATGCACTAATACAACTGTCATTTGAAAATTTAGAAAATTCTAGGGGTCATTTGACCTTTTAAAGACATTTAAGTGATTTTCTAGCCATTTAATGACCGTAATTCAAATTTGAACTACATCTACATGCAACGGCTAACCTTAACGATTTGAAAAATCATATTTGTCTACTTTTGTGCGAGTTAATTCCATGTGCAGTAAATTGGAAGGAATTTTCAAACATATTGGTGTCACGGCCTTGACGCATGCAAGGAGTGCCATGTCATTTAAATTCCAAAAAATTAAAAAAAGATCAGAAACACATTAAACCTTGCTTGATGTAATGTCATGCCACCAAGATGATGTGGTAAAAAAATTGGCATGTTTGACGAAAGTTTGGACACACACCCCACACAAACCAGAGCAACTCACTAGAAGGCTCATGGTTCCGAGAGGGAACAATGCATGTTTGATGATGAACGGCGCATTTAATGTGCTCTGTCCTGTTTGCAGAGTTAGGTATGATAGCACTGTTTGCTATCTAATTAGTACAGAATGACTGATTTGCCATTGTGGTGACCCCTTGATCTATAAAAGGAGGGCTGTGGCAACCTTAGAAAGGATTCGGACCCTTGTACACTCATACGCGCATAGCTGCTCTTGCCCTGAGGCAACCTTGCCGGGCTAGAGCACTGCTTCTCCCCCACAGTCCTCTCATCAATCCACCAAAGCAGGAGTAGGGTTTTACGCCTCGCAGTGGCCCGAACCTGGGTAAAAACTGCCCGTGTGATCGCTGTCGCGCTGCTCTGTGCCCTCCGCTCTTTGTGCAATGCGTCCTTCCCCCCTGCCGAACCACAAGGGGCCGATGGCCCCATAGGTGGCCGTGTTTTCCCACGACATCTTTGGCATGCCAGGTAGGGGGAAGCGCTTGCGCGAACCTGAGAGTGCAAGCAGTGTGTCATCTTCATCATCGTTCTCTTCATCGACAGCTTCATCATCCATGGCACCCAAGAAGAAACCCGGTGCCACAGTTCGCCCGTCCACCTCTAAGGCCCCTTCGCACGTGGCCGCTGACGACGTAGGGGCTATGGGGATGCACGGGGACGTGGACGCTGCGGGGGACGTGGCCGGCGCAGGCTGCATCGTCACCACCTCCCCTATGGCCGAAACGGGAGTAGGAGGTACCGGAGAAGGACAGCGCCAACAACATCCCAGCGCCCACGCTCCACAAGGTGCGGGTGGAGAGATTATTCCATCTCCGCCTCTCCACCCCACCGAAGGACGTAGCCACAACGGTGGCACTCGCCCTAGGGCGAACCGGAACCCTTCGGCCGCCCCGCTGCGGGTGCGGCCGCACGGCATGCGCCACCCCCAGGACGGGCTGGCCAAGCCAATGCGTCGAACGGAGCCGGCGATCCCAAAGCACATCCACCTCATCACCACGCCACCCTGGCGACTGGCTCACGGCGACGAGAGCGTCGCACTGCCACTACCAGCACTGTCAGAAGCCAGGCGACGTTACGGTCTACATCGTCATCTATGCCGAGCTCTGCTTCGGAGGCCATGGCGCGGGCCCAACTCCTGTTGAGATTTCTGCCGGCGGCCAATCAGATGGATGAGTGGAGAGCCACTATTCAGAGCCTGATTGGCTTCACCGAGGTGGGAGGATCACAGCGAGCGGGCCCGTCACGGCCTCCGCAGGCGACGACAACTACCTGAGCCGCTGGCCGTACCGAAGAGGCCACCCCCACGGTGCAATCCCCTCCGTGGCAGCCAGTGCAGGGGCGGCAGCCAGAGCCACGCGACCAAGAACCCGACGACATAATGATGGCTTCGTCCGATCCTTGGGCACGACGAGACCAGTGGCGAGTCCTAGAAGACAGGCGGAGGGAAGACGCGCACGTCACCATTGAACGACGCTGCGAAACCCAACGCCAGTCTGATAGGCTCAATGGCCCCGACGTCGATGAGCCCACACCCGGTGAAGGTGGGTACCTACCTTTCAAGATTGGGTGCCCCGCCTTCACTCGCGAGCTACGGTAAGTCCGTTGGAAGATTGAACCCGGCAGAGTTCTTGAGCATCTACACCATCGCTGTTCAAGCTAGAAATACCAGAGAAGTACGATGGAAGATTGAACCCGGCAGAGTTCTTGAGCATCTACACCATCGCTGTTCAAGCTGCCGGGGGAAGAGACGATAAGGTATTCACCAACTACTTCCCTTTGGCACTCAAGCCAAACGTGAGGTCTTGGCTGATACACTTGCCAGAGAATTCCATCTCGAGCTGGGCTGACCTGTGCCATGAGTTTGTTGGCGCCTTCATGGGCGGCCATCAAGAACCAGAGCGACCCAGTGACTTGCAGCTACTCCTGCAGAAGGAAGGAGAGAGTATGCGGAAATACATGTAGAGGTTTAGTCGGGTGCACAGGAACATTCCAGACATCCACCCGGCAGCTGTGATAGCTGCGTTCCAGTCCAACGTGCGCAACCGCCGGATACGTTCTAAAATGAACGTTCGGTTGCCCAAGACTGTGAATGAGATATACACTCTGGTGGATAAGTGTGCCCAAGTAGAAGAGGGGAGACGACTCCCCGATGAAGAAGATGGCGTCGACATCGACTCAGAGGACGACGACGACGCCACCAACCAGAAGATGAAGAACAAGAAGCGTAACAAGAAGCGCAAGGATAAAGCGGTGATGACCGTTGAAGGATCGAATGCACCTAGTACCGACAAGAAGGCCAAGACCGAGGTTCTTGGCAAGGAAGATGCCACGTGCACTGATTGCTGGGAAGCCGCCGCTGCCGAGAAGGCTGTGAAGGGTGATGGGCCGTACTGCAAGATCCATCAGACCATGGGCCATGATCTTCAGGAGTGTCATTAGGTTGAGCAACTTGTCAAGAAGCAGAGGGCTGAGTACGAGAAGCGTGATAAGGAGAAACACCAAGATGGTGCTGGCGGGAAGGTCCGAGGCAGCAGAATAGGTCGCCTCGGCAAGGCTCCTCAGTATCAAGGGAAACCCGCCAAAGGCTGTGAGAAGAAGGATTGCGAGGACGACAGTGATGAAGGAGATGAAGAGGAAACCAGCGAGCAGGAGTTCCAGAAAGCCACTGACGCCCTATGCATTGACGGGGGTGCATCTTTGCACTCCTCTCACCGCCAACTTTAAAAGTGGGCGCATGAGGTCAATGCCGTGGAGCCAGCAGTAGATTCCCGAAAGCCGCTCAAGTGGTCCCGCATGCCCATCATCTTTGATGAGGAAGATCACCCTGACCGCACTACCACAGTAGGGTGTTTGCCGTTGTTGGTTTCACCAACGATCCGCAACCTCAAGGTCACAAAGATGTTGGTTGACGGCGGGGCCGGGTTGAATCTAATTTCTCCGAAGGTCATCAGCAAACTCCAGATAGCAGATGAAGAGCTCAAGGTTACTAGTATGTTCCAAGGGATCAACCCCGGCAGGAGTCATCCTAAGGGGAAGATCACACTGCCAGTAACATTCGGAGGGGGGGGGAGTTAAACTACCGGACTGAGAAGATCGTGTTTGATGTGGTTGACCTCCCCCTGCCGTACAATGGAATCCTTGGTCGCCCAGCCCTGGCCAAATCCATGGCGGCATCCCACTATGCCTACAACACTTTGAAGATGCCAGGGCCAATGGGCGTCATTTCCATTCCATCAGACAATAAAGACGCAATCATATGCGTGGACAAGATGTACCGGGAAGCAGTCGCTGCAGAGGTCGCGGAAGCCGCTGCTCCCACCAAGGAAATCAAGAAAAAGAAGAAAGCTAGCAAGGATGCCACCAAGGAATCCGGGGAGCGTACCTCTTCGGAGTGCGCTGCGCCTGTTGATGACTTGCCGGAGAGTTCCAATAGCAAGAGATCCAAGGCTGCTATGCCCACTGTGAAGAAGGTCCCGGCAGGGCTGGCTGGCGCTGATGGTACATTTACCATCAGTGCCGCCCTCGACGACAAATAGGAAAGCGCGCTCGTTGCTTTCCTGTGGGCAAATGTCGATGTGTTTGCTTGGCAACCATCTGACATCCCCGGTGTTCCCAGGGAGGTAATCGAGCACCACCTTGCTGTCTGCCCACATGCCCGGCTCGTCAAGCAGAAGGTCCGGAAGCAAGCTTTGGAGCGGCAGTAGTTTATTGCCAAGGAGATCAAGAAACTTGAGGCAGCTGATCTAGTCAGAGGAGTGTTGCATCCAACGTGGTTAGCAAACCCAGTGGTGGTGCGCAAGGCGAATGGGAAATGGAGGCTTTGCATATATTTCACAGATCTGAACAAAGCATGCCCGAAGGACCCATTCCCCTTGCTCGCATCGACCAGATTGTGGATTCCACCTCCGGGTGTGACCTGCTTTCCTTCCTGGATGCCTACTCTGGATACCACCAGATCTTCGTGTCCAAGGAAGACGAAGAGAAGACCGCGTTCATAACCCCATGTGGCACGTACTATTTTGTACGGATGCCCTTCGGGTTGAAGAGCGCCGGATCCACTTTTGCAAGAGTAGTATAGATTGGCTTTGAGTCCCAGCTGCACAGAAATATTGAAGCCTACATGGATGATATAGTGGTCAAAACCAAGGACAGAACGACTCTCATTCAGGATTTGGATGAGACCTTTGCAAATCTGCGCAGGATCAACTTGAAGCTGAACCCGAAGAAGTGTGTGTTTGGCATTCTTTTGGGCAAGCTACTTGGCTACTTTGTGTCCCATCGGGGGATAGAGGCCAACCCCGACAAGATCAAGGCTATCGAGCAGATTCAAGCACCCAAGATAGTTAAAGACGTGAGGCGTTTGACTGGATGTGTTGCCGCACTGAGCAGGTTCATTTCCAAGTCCGCCGAACACGCCTTGCCGTTCTTCAAAATCTTGAAGAAGGCAGGGCCCGTGGAGTGGACCCCGGAGGCTGACGCTGCGCTACAAGATTTGAAGACCTACCTTTCCTCTGTTCCCACCTTAGTCGCTCCTAAACCACAAGAGCCATTGCTGCTATATTTAGCAGCGACCAATCAAGTGGTTAGCGCAGCACTGGTGGCACAGCAGGAGGTAGATAAAGCAGCAGCCACCACCGCCGTTCCCTCTAGAGAGGAAAGTGAACCCGTCCCGGCAAGGTCAGATGCAGTTCAAGACAAGGGAGAGCAAGGCAGCGGAGACAGTTCCAAGATCACGGCAAGGAAGAAGGTGGTGCAGTGCCCAGTGTACTTCGTCAGCTCCCTGCTGCAGGGGGCTAGGTCGAGCTACTCTGGCGTGCAAAAGTTGATTTTTGGTCTCATCATGGCCTCAAGGAAACTGCACCACTACTTCTTAGCCCACGAGATCATGGTTGTCACCCGCTTCCCCTTGCAACGCATACTCCGAAACCCCGAAGCCACTGGCAGAATCATGGAATGGGCTTTGGAGTTATCCAGCTTTGGTTTGAAGTTTGAAAGCACGTCAACTATTCAGAGCAGAGCACTAGCAGAGTTCATTGCGGAGTGGACTCCAACCCCTGATGAAGAAGTACTGGAGATAGTCATCCCCGTCAAGAAAGCGCCCCAAGAATGGATTTTGTATTTTGATGGTGCCTTCTCCCTACAAGGTGCAGGAGCTGGCGTGCTTCTCGTTGCTCCCACTGGGGAGCACCTTAAGTATGTCGTTCAAATGCATTTCCCCTGGGAGAAGTCCACCAACAATACTACAGAGTATGAAGGGCTCCTTGCCGGGCTCAGAATTGCAACAGAACTGGGAATCAAGAAGCTGATCATCCGTGAAGACTCACAACTTGTGGTGAGGCAAGTCAACAAGGATTATCAAAGCCCATTGATGGAGGCATACGTCGAGGAAGTGAGAAAGTTGGAGAAGCGCTTTGACGGACTGCAAACAGAGCATGTGCCACATGCGAAAAACAGCATTGCTGATCATCTATCAAAGTGCGCTGCACAAAGACTTCCTATGGAACCAGGGACTTTTGTTCTCCATCTGACTCAACCCTCCATATCCCCAGCAACAATGGCCAGCAAGAGGAGGAAATTGAACTCTGGCAAGCCTCTCCCGGCAGAGCTTCCTAAGCCCCCGGCAGAGAGCTTGGCGGGAACAACTCCCCTTCGATCGGTGAGCTGCACCCTCCCGCTGAACTACTAGTCTTTGCGGTCGAGGCATGCGCTCCCATCGACAAGGAGGTGCTGCTAGTCCTTGTTGCCAAGCCCCAGGCTCCAACTTGGGCGCGGCACATTGTTCATTTCCTCCAAACAGGAGAACTTCCCGAAGAACAAGAAGAAGCTGAAAGAGTAGCCCGGAGGGCCAGTATGTATCAGTTCGTTGATGACACACTATACAGAAGAAGGCCCAACAGTGTGAAATTGAAGTGCATTTATTGAGAAGAAGGAAAGGAACTGCTGGCAGAGATACACAAGGGTATGTGTGGCTCCCACATCGGATCAAGGGCCTTGGTCGGGAAAGCTTTCTGGCAAGGTTTCTACTGGCCCACAGTGTCGGTGTCAAAACCGGCAGATCTCGGGGTAGGGGGTCCCAAGCTGTGGATTTAGGATCGATGGTAACAGGGATGATGAACACGGTGTTTTACCTAGGTTCGGGCCCTCTTGATGGAGGTAAAACCCTACGTCCTGCTCTTGTTTATATTGATGAAGTATCAAGGTACAGAGTTGATCTACCTCGAGATCATATGTTGTGGTCTAAACCCTAGAGGTATGATGAGTAATGTCATAATAATCTGTCTATCAACTAGCCTAGCCTCGGCTTATATAATGTACCGGAGGCCTAGGATAACAAGAGTCCTAGTCGGCTACGTCGGTGGAGAGGAGTCCTTGTCTTGATCACCAAGTCTTGTGGAATCTTCCTCATATATGTCATCGGCTGTCCAAACTGGCCCATTAGTGAATCGCCATGGGGGTCCTCAGCCCGACCCACTTGTCAGGAGACGACGTGGTGAGTACCCCTTAGTCCAGGACACCGTTAGTAGCCCCTTGAACCGGTCTTCAAGTTGGGGACGCTCCTCGGTTCTTCCGAACTATTCTTCATCTTCGGTCGTCGGTCTTGAAAACTGGTTCAACAAATCTTCCCATCTCTGATCTTGAGGATCGCCGAGGTATATCCGAAGAGTTCATACATTGGGTATCCGAGGAGTCTTTTAAGTTGTTCATGGCCTTTATTAATGCCTTGTTATTTTTACGCCACACCTCGGGTTCGAAATTTTTCCCGTGCGTCGTTACCCTCTTGCATCCGAACTCCAACGCCGGATTGCATCCGAGGTATATCTTAGTAGCCAAGCTCCAACGCCGGTCTGTATCCAATCTCTAGCACCGGACTGCATCTGAGGAGGCATAAAGTACCTCATCTCTAAAAAAGTTTGAAGGAGGTTATCCGAGCTTAATGCCAAAAAAGTTCTCTATAGAGCCAGCCACTCGCAGCCGAGCTTTATGCCGGACTACTTCCGAGGTGGCCTCTCACAGTCGAGCACCAACGCCGGACTGCATCAGAGGTGTCATTTCGCAGCCGGGCACCAATGCCGGACTGTATCCGAGATGTCATAGATTACCTCGGTCTTGAAAAAGTTAAAAGGGTTAACCCGAGCTTAATGCCAGAGATGCCCTCTATGGAGCTAGCAACTTTGCATCCGAGCTTTATGCCGGACTGCTCCCGCGGTGGTGCACCACCTCGGCTGTGGGCTGATTTTTGTGAATTTAATTCCGATTTGTGCAATTTATTCTCTGCCGAGACATATAGCCAGTAGCCATCAAGGTGTGTGTCGGACAAAAATCCGAGATGCACCTGAAGGAAAACATAAAACCGCTGATCCCAGTAGCCCCTGAGACTCAGGTCGATTCACAAAATCGCACTGAGGATCAACTCCTAGCTCTGCAGCATACTTAGGAATAGAAACACGGTGTAATATATTAGAGGAAATAGTGATCGGCAGATGGGCCCTTGAGAGAGGGTCTTGAGAAGTTGCTGTAATATATTAGCTTGATGCCGGATAGGTCCAGATGGTACCTACTGTTGTCCGAAGACGTGTTTGCCCAAGCCGAACACTTAGCACTTCGAATTTTCTGCATTGAATAGGCAATGCAGTAGCCCCCAAGCCACTGGTCAGGTGGCAACACCAGAACAGGGGATCAATGTGCCCTTTTAATACTTGTAAATGATAAGCGCGAAGCCCAGTAGCCCCCGAGCCTTAATGTGGGCACCGGTGGCCGAATTAAGGAACGATATCTGTTTGACAGAAAAATTTGTTGTGTTTAACACAAACTTCTCGGAAAGAGAATAAAGATCTCTTAAAGGAGATAGAGCTAACGAAAGCTGAGCTGTGGCACCCCGGCTCAGAGGGAACCGGAACGCCCCGTATTCCAGTCCCAGGGACAAGTCCACTGGAATACGGCACTGTTGGCATAGAACAAATCAGCTCTTTATTGCTATAAATACGATTACAAGGGTACAAGGATTACATCGGCACGGCGACACTACGCCTGCTCAAAATAGCTCTATGCTAACAGCGGATCGACCTGAGGGAGCGAAGCAACTCTCGGCAGCGGAACAACGTCGACGGGGATGGACTCCATTCCGCAGGGACTCTGGCTGGAACGCGTATCCTAGCTCGCGCAATCAACATCTTTGACAATCAAGCAATCATGGCATGACCTACAAACTGGCATGACACGCTAGGTGAGTACTTTGAATGTACTCGCAAGCTCACAACAAACATCAACATTAAGGCAAGACAACATCACAGCAATCAAGATTAAGTTAAGATTTATTGTTACCGAAGGAATGGTTGAAATGAGCAATAACAGGCTACTCTTCCTGCATTCTGGTGACCAACTCATGATCACTCCCAGATTCTCCAATGATAATCCTCAATATCGTTACCAAGACTTGCCCATGGCAAAATAGCCAACTGTTACCATACTCAGATGAGTTCTCCCATCATTACTGTCATTATAACGGTTGATCTCCTATAGTGGTCTGGACGGGCTGTCCAATACCGTGGACAAGGCTATTCGAATAGATTTTACACTCTGCAGAGGTTGTACACTTTACCCACACCACGGAACTCATGGCCTTGTGCTCCCATTCGGGTGGACCAACGACGTTCCGACGAAACCCGCCTGACCCGTGACTCTTCCATCGTACGACCGTCAATCATACTCCCTCTTGGAGTCAAGCCCTAGGTGGCCCCGTGTCCTCAAGACACCTGCCAGCGTCCTGGCCAAACAAACTGTCCCAAACGGGGACCTGGATCCAATAACTCAACTGGGCTCACAGGGTTATCGCCGCCTACCGGGCCAGGGTAGCGCGCGCGCATAACCCTCCCTCTTTGGAGTTACCGGTGGAAGAGCACGCGATCAGACCAAGTCAAGGTCGTCCCATACCGGCAAATGTGGCTGCATGAATAAGCCCGGACAGGTGACTCTCGATCAACCAACTAAGTTCACCTATTACCAGGTTGTTTCATCAAGTTAACTTAGTTGGTCATATTAAGCATCTTATCCCCAAACAATCTTTCTGTCACAGCTGATACTCCGATATCATAGTAATCCAATAACCGGCATGCTTAGGCTACTGCTACTAGTTCATATTCACAAATGCCAGATGAAATCAAAAATAATCATAGACGGTAATCTCAACATCATAACCTCAACGAGTGGGTAAACTACTACTCATTAACAATCCGGTATTCAACATCTACTCATGCATGTCATAATCCAATCCATGCTATGGATAACATTCTTGCTATTAAATTAATTAATTAAACTATGATATTGCATTGCAATTATGCAGATGAGGGTTGTGGCTTGCCTGGGGATGAAGGATACACCGGGGAGAAGTGCGGAACGATCTCGGAAGGAATCATCGGAAAAGTTTCTCCCTCGGAGGGGGCTGATTAGGGGCAAGGGCAATAAGGTCATTTCTAGTATGTCAAACCATAGTGAAAATGATAGGAACAGAACGGGCTCGACGAGACGAAGACGTGGGCGTTGGTTTCACCTGATTCGGAGTTACGGATAAAAAGATGTGGTTGTTTTTCTGCCAGGGACCTATCTGTAATTAAAACTCTCACAAACAGGCCCTCAGCTGAAAAACAGGTCGCGCCTTTTCGAAGAATACGCTTCCCTGCGGGGAAAACGTATTTTAGCCCGAAGCGACAGCGGAGTACGCTTTCGTTATAAGAAAACGTATTTTCTGAAAACCATCTCCACTCATAATCCGCGGGCCCGGGCATTGACCTCGGCCTGCGGCTGACGGGTGGGGTCCGCTGGGAGGTGGGGCCCTCCTGGCCTGGTCGTCTCCTTCCCCTCGCCCGTTCCCCGCACGGAGCAGAGGAGAGGCAGGGGAGGGGCGCTGGCAGTGACGGGCCGGGCGGCTCCGGCCGTCTCCCGCCACGGCGCAGGCACCGGCGGGCGCGGGAGGACCTGCCGCACCCGTCTAGGGCAATAGCAGCGCCGGGGAGGGGCGGAAACGATGGCGGCATCGATGAGCAGAAGAGGGGCGCCGTCGATGGGGCTCGCGGCTCCGGCGGGCTCCGGTCGTAGCAAGGGCACTGGCGGGTGCGGGGCGGCCTACCGCACCCATTCAGAGGCAGCAGAAGCGCCGAGGAGGAGCGGAACGGCGGCGAGGCGCTGCGCCACAAGAGGACAGAGAGGCGGCGGCTGCGGTGGTTGCCGGTGATGCGGGCCGTCCCCGGCGAGGGAGAGGGGTTGGGGCGGCTCGCAGAGGAGTGGGGAGTGCGGTGGTGGCGTCAGGGAGGCGAGGGGAGGCCTATAAATAGCCGAGCGACGAGGAGGGCCGACCATTGCCATGGTGGCGCATACTCCGGCTTCCCGGAGCTTCGGGAGCTCGCCCAGAGGAGAGGAGGGGGTTCTAGGGAGGTCGGGGAAGGGCGGAGAAGGCTCGGGTGTGGTCAGGAGAGCTCGGGAAAGCTCGCGAGCTCACAGGCGATGGGACATGGCGGCGGCAGAGACGACAAGGTGCGGGCGCGGCGGTTCTGCTCGATGGAGGGGACGGGAGAGGGGGAGATTTATCCAGGGAGGAAGGCGACGACGAGGGGAGGCTGTTGGACATGACTACTCGCGCGGAACCGACGAGGAGAAGAGGGGCCCGAGCTGACCAGTACGCAGCTCGCGTCCATGGCATGCCAGGGCGGCGGTCACCGCGTGGACGCGGCGTTTCCACGTGTCCTGGTCAACTCCACCATGTCAAATCGACTGGTCACTCAGAGGATGAGGTCAAGGAGGAAGGATACAGGCACAGAGGGACTTGAGGTGACCACAGCAAGCTGATTCTATCCAGAATAGCAAGGTGTTTGAGACTTGGTGAGGAAGACTCGTCCAGTGATTAGCTCTGATCTTTGGCATAGTGTGATCACCTGCTAAGATGAGTCCTGTGGACAAGTTTCAGCCCATATGGATGAGTGTAGATAACACTTGCTGTTCAAATGGCCTCACTGACCAGATTTGCCAATCTTGAAGTAGCACTCACACATCACATGGGATTGGGCTGAAATTTGGAGGAGATGATTGATATGGTCATATGAAGGTACTGTATAAATTTCATACCATTTGGATAAACCAAAATGGTACTTCCTTCACACAGCTTCCAAATGGACAGAATCTTTGAAAAATTCTAGGAAATTACTGGTGAAATGGAATGAGCCCAAATTTTGTGGAGAAGTGAGATACGGGTAGAAGCATGTTCTGGAAATTATTCATGAATTATGGAGCAATAAAAATTATAGTTGCTTCACAACCCATAATAATTACCAGAAACAAAGATTTGATGCTGTGATCACATAGATGATTGGATAGGGTTGAAATTTGGTGGAGATTCATGATTTTGGAATATGAAGATGCTTGCAAAATTTCAACTCATTTGGATACTCCTAGCTAGCACTTGCTTCACAAAGGTTCTAGTTGACCAGAAACTTTGGAAATTAGCCAAAGGAGATTTATTACCCAAATAAAGTTGAATTTTGGCATGTAGCAATGATATGGGTTGGAAAGAGTGCACAAAAAGTTTAAGAGCAAGCAATCAAATATAAAGGGTACTTGCTTCTCAATCTGACAGATAAGGCAAAATCAGAAAAGGAATATTTGTGAAATATTTTTGAACATGGCAAGGAAAGGTTTGACATATTTGTGGAATATATGACCCAAACAATTTATGAGAATTATTTGGGAATTTTGGGAATGATGGAAATGTGAGTTGCTTCACAACTCAGAGCAAACGGGGTTATTCCTTTAATAGAAAAAGGAATATTCCCAAGAAAAAGAATATTGGGATTGGTCCAAGATGGAAATGACATGGTCTTGGGATGGTTTGGAAGTTGACAAGCCCCTGGGGAGAGGAATCAAAGGTGATCTCTCCAGGTTTCAAGACCACTAAGTCACAGAAAAGCAAATCCAGACCAAAATTAAAAGCAAAAGAAAATGGGCAAAATCCAGGGTGTTACATGAGCTCACCAAGATCGGCCTCAAGGGGCTTAATAGATAGGAAATCAGTGCTAATAGGGAATTATGAGAGCGTTATGTCAGCTGCTCGGTTGTCTCAGCGAGATTGTGCCCTTGACTCTTTGAAAGATTGGCTACAATTATTTGGCTTTTGCTTGCAATTTATGTGTAATGATTCTATGTACCGAAGTACTTTACATCATTAAAGCTCGGATCCGCATTGTACAAAACTTTGTTGACCGACCATCGGCTTCAACCTCCTCAGCCAGTAGCCAAGGAGTGTTTGTCCCACTTTATAAAGCCTTTATGAGGGCAAAGATTTATGGCAAACGAGGCAATCCGGCCATACGGTTTTATAAACAAAGGTATGCGGAGAGATATGCTATACTACTATGTAAGAAACATCTTCCAAAGGAAATAGTTCCGCTATCGGTTCCTTTCTTTGGGTTCTCATGCTGACCATGATCATGAAACCTCATCTCCGATCAATGTGGGAGGAAAATATTGAGGATTTAGTTAGGGGAGAGTTCCCGAACTCTGTGGTCCATGATGAACCAGAATTTTCGCTTCCATCGTTGCCGACCAATTATATCCTTTAAGATGGCTAGCTTTCGGCTTCACCCAGTCTGAGGTACTAATCCAGATGACCCGGTAGTAACAATCACAGAGGTGCTCCCTTTACCGCCTAGCCGAACAATCGGGAACATAGGAGTAAGCACAGGAGCCAGGCAACCCAGCTTGGCCAAAATCTTAAGTCAAATTGATGCATATTTATGGCTTTATTACGATAATTATGGAAGGCAAATTCTCCTTTGAGACTATTTATAACCTGAAAGTGGCCCATCATCGGCTTCCACCCCTTTGTAGATGCTACACAGGGTGTTTTCGTACTAACAATACAACCCTTAGCCGACGTCTCGATGCCCGGAGGCGGTTGTGTTAGCGGAAACAAGGCAATCAGATATGCAGGATTTATAACTTTCACTTAGTCATAGGAGTTGGAAGTTCGGGGCCAGTTACTAACCCCTGGTTAGTGTTCGGCGTCAGCCGGGGTCAAACCAGTAACACTTCGGCCAATCTTATGAAAGGCCCATCGGGTAACCTCTATCGATCTATAGTTTGACATAGTCATCGGATCACTGACCAGTTTGCGCTCATTGTGACAGTCAGTTTTTGGCTTTCTCCACTGAGGTATTTGACTAGTTAAATTGGAAGTACAATCACAGTGGTTCTCCCTTTGCACATCTAGCCGAACAAAGCGGAACGTAGGAGGCAATCACAGGAGTCGGGCAACCCAACTATTGACCAAAGACACAATTCAAACCTAATGCATATAAAGCAATATCCGAGAACATTTTGCCGAGGACTCCTCGGAGTACCTTGGCTTTTGGTGGGTTCGGCTCTAGTCGCAGCCCCTTGTTGATATTGTCGAATCTGTAAAGGTGTCCGGCGTTGCACTACGAGACTTATGCTAGAAACACACAAATAGGTTAAAAGTGCCATAGGCTTGGGAAACCAAAAAACTTCGGTAAAAACTTTACGCCCAAACTAAATCAAGTTTTTGGTGCTAATCCGAAAATTGGTCTTAAAATTAGTTTGTGCTTCTGTCGTGTCATGATACATCCAATCTCCAGACTTCAAGCGGGTCAGCCTTCGGCTTCAACCTCCTATCCTGAAGGCGGAGTGTTTCTCAGGCCAGTTTAGAGAACTAAACGCAAGCGGCTTTAGAGAGAAAACAGGCTATCCGGCTATTGACCACACACTCGAGTCGAGAAAGGAGTAGTAGAAAAAGACTTTGCAACGACTAAGAAGAAAGGAAAAATATTTATTATAGAACGGCTCATATAAATTTTAAGAGCCCCTAGTTAACATGGGTAAAGGGAGTTTGTTTTGACAAACAACGTATGTGAGCACGGTCGAGCCGAACACAAATTAAAAATTTAAAAACTTTGAGCATGAAAGCGACTTAGCTGGTTAATGTATTCGGCGTTGATGATGTGGGCCGAGCTTGCGGCAGGTCGAGGTCCCAGCCCCCAAGCCGGTCCCGAGGTGCCCGAGCGAAGAGCTCGGCTCGATGAAGTGGCGATGCCGCACGATCGATGTGGCGAGCCGAAGCCCCTGGTCCAGCCGAGGTGACAAAAACCCTCATAACCGAGGTGACGAAGAGCTCGGCGGAAAAAAGAAGTGTTTAACAATCAACGTTTGAACAAACAACTTTTTTGTTTAACACAAATATAATGTTCGGTTGAACCGAACAAGAAATAAAATAAAAAAACAATTTTTAAGAAAAAAACTGAGCATGGAGGCGACTTAGCTGGTTAATGTGCTCGGTATTGTTGACGAGGTCCGAGCTCGTGGCGGGACAAAGATGTAGTCCGCAGCCTAGCCAAGGTCCCAGCCCCCAAGCCTAAGGTAACCGAGCGAGGAGTTCGGCTTGATGAGGTGGTGATGCCGCACAGTCGATGTGGCAAGGCGAAGCCCCCGGTCCAGCTAACGTGACGAAGCTGGTCGGCTGGTGACGCCGAAGTCACCGGAGTAGGTTGATGAAGAGATGGCGAAGCCCCCGGTCTAGCCGAGGAGACGGGGCATGTTGGTAGTATGACGTTTGTAGCCCCATGCCGGACGTGGTGTCGAAGCAGGTCGGCGTGGTGGACATCGGCTTGGTCAGCCGGATTAGTATTTGGGATTTCTTCGGAATCGTCCTCCGGTACTATGGTGCGAGGGGCGAGTCCGGCCAGGCTTGACTCCTGATGTTCGGACACCGAAGTCGCGTCCAGGATTGAAGCTGGATATTGGATAAGAGAGGCGAGTCCGGCCGGAATTGACTCCCGATCTTCGGACGCAGAGGTCACATCCAGGCTTGAAGAAGCAATAGTGCAGCGATGCCGTCGTTGGTCGGATCTTGCGACGCGGTCGATGCCCGCTTGATGAAGTGACCATGCAGCGATGCCGGTGTGCCCGCTCCGTATAATTCGTGGGGCGACAATGTTGGTGATGATTTACCCTTCACGATGCCGAACTCTTGTTCGGCTTGCCGAGATAATGATCCGAAGAGGTTGCGTTCGGCTCGATGAAGCGACGACTCGTCTGGCGCAGGTCGGCAGCCGTGCAGCAACGTTGTCAGGCTGGTTTGACACCGGCGCAACGGCGAAGGTTACCTCCGAAAAGGAGCAAAATTTGTGAGCATGTGTTCGGAAACAAAACACAATACCCTAGAAAGAGATTCCTCCAAAAAGGTTGTCCAATATCCCGTTCATGAAGAAAGATGAACTTGGGTCGGATTCGTTTTCGCGCAAAAAACAGATCCGAAAATAGCTGCCCTCATCGGAGGTTTCCCGGAGTTTGAACGGTCGGATCGAGCTGAAATTTTGAGGGGTGGTAGATATAGGAATTCCGCATCCTATCGACGGTTGGATCTTGCATAGGACGTCCGAACTAGACGCTGGACTCTACACCCTAAACTCGTCCAGATTCACACCCAGATTTGATAGGGTTCCGGTATATCGTAGATCGCCGGAGATTCCTCCATCGGAACGCGACAAAATTTTACAGGGTTGTTATATACACAATTCTGCACTATTTCACGAAAGCAATCGTCAAAGCGACACTCAAGGAATCGCCGACGGCGAATACAAATCTGTTGTATAGAAAAACAGCACGGTCGCCCGAGGACATTGTTGAAGTTGAGCCCCTGAGTTATATGGATGATTCCTCCACGATCTTGATAGAGATCGGAGTTGATGTTGATGAAGGCCCTCGTCCAATCATCATGATCTGAGGCGGAGCGCAGTCCTTCGTTGAGCCAAGGTGACTAGTCGAGCCGGCGACGAATATGCCGACGTCGCAATTGATCTTGTAGGCGAGCCATTGATCCATTGCCAATCACACAGTGGAACTCTCAATGAAAGCACCATTGTCGGTGTCAAAACTGGCAGATCTCGGGGTAGGGGGTCCCAAGCCATGGATTTAGGATAGATGGTAACAGGGACGATGAACACGGTGTTTTACCCAGGTTCGGGCCCTCTTGATGGAGGTAAAACCCTACGTCCTGCTCTTGTTTATATTGATGAAGTATCAAGGTACAGAGTTGATCTACCTCGAGATCATATGTTGTGGTCTAAACCCTAGAGGTATGATGAGTAATGTCATAATAATCTGTCTATCAACTAGCCTAGCCTCGGCTTATATAATGTACCGGAGGCCTAGGATAACAAGAGTCCTAGTCGGCTACGTCGGTGGAGAGGAGTCCTTGTCTTGATCACCAAGTCCTGTGGAATCTTCCTCGTATATGTCATCGGCTGTCCGAACTGGCCCATTAGTGAATCGCCATGGGGGTCCACGGCCCGACCCACTTGTCAGGAGACGACGTGGTGAGTACCCCTTAGTCCAGGACACCGTCACACAACCCTCCAAGATGCAATTGAGCTAGTCACCAAGTGTGAAGCCTGCCAGTTCCGCTCCAAGAATATCCATCTGATGAGGACATGACTACCTTGGATACGACCGAAAATATTGCATACATGTATATTTGTGAGGTGATTTCTAATGCAAACTATGCAATAATTTATTTATGTCATCCAGGACAAAAATACTTCACAAACTTTTGTGTCATGTCTAATTGCAGGTGTATGGGACATTTGTACAATCCACATATGAAGATAAGGAGAAAAGAGATGTTTAGGTGCTGTTCAAAAAGTCCTCTCACGTCACTTTTGGGCCAAGAGAAGATAGAGTCCAAGTCTCTCATGTTCTGGATTCAGATTCGGACTGCACAGACATACCTGACTCAAAACGCCAAGAACTATTTCATACGGACTCCGAATTGGGTGATTCTTTTATTGTTGGAAAGTAGATTTCGTGCTCTTTCCAACCCAGTTGGATTCACCTTCAAATTCGTCCGGAGCGTTGAGTTATCGATGAAACAATCTGACACTGCAACAGAATCCGAGTCAAACTATAAGTCCAAAGGTGTTGCATCACCTCCACTTGGGCCCATGAGCCTTGTACGACCTAGGGTTAGTTTTAGGCTGCCTTGGGACGTCCTCCCACCTCCTTGGCCACCACCCCTTGCTCCTATATAAGTAGATCCATCTAGTAGCTTTTTCCTTGGGATTTGTTTAGTTAAAAGTTAGCCATTGCAACTTCGTGTACTTCGTTTGTGTCCAACGACCAGACCAAGACCGCTTTTGGATCCCCATCTTTATCAATACTTCATCTATATTCGCAATATTCAGATTGCATTATCATATTCTTGCTTGTTCTTCGATTGCGTACAGGAATAGACCTTCGTGGTCAGGCTGATCGTGCTTCCAGCATCGTCAGTAACCTCGGGAGATTGGTTTAGCGATTGCTAAGGCGCAACGTCATGCACGTTTGTAGTCGGATCGTCAAAGTCGACTCCACCAAATCGATAGTTATCATCTCATCGAAAGATCGGGACACCCCCGCCTCTATCATGTGGTATCAGTTTTCAGGTTGCTCGGTGAGAATTTCCAGTTTTCCCTAGGTTAGATTTATTTTCTTACCTATTGTCCAAGAAAAAGCCACAAAAAAATAAGTTAGATCTAGTCATCCTTTGTCCAAGCCAGTCTGAGCCTTTGCAATTTTCTTTTCATTGTTTGCATTATTGAATTATCGGTTGCATCGTCGTGTCGAGTTGCTAGTCTTAGTGTCTAGTTCCTTTAGAGTTTCGAGTTCTGTTCACATTAGTTACGCCGCCGCTGCATCATTATCCCTTCCGCTGTCCACAACCTCTCATCCATCAAATTCGACCACGTGCTACCCACCGTTCATTGTCATAATCATAGCTGACGCCGTTCATATCTTCGCTTGATCCAATCTGCATCTTATCTAGTTTGTTTTGGAAAGAGAGAAAAAAAGTCAAAAAAGAGAGAAAAAAACTGAGATAAAAAAAAGAGAGAAGAAAAAAAAGCACAAAATTCGGATCTATCTAGACTCACTCTCGTACCTGAATTCGGATTCGAATCTGTTTTGCGCACTGTTCAGTAAAACAGGCGTATCTTCCTCATACGAAGTCCGTTTTGGCTCCGTGAGTACTCAAATTAAAGCTAGCGATGAGACTCATCTAAATAGTTGCAGAAGCTTGTTCAATATTTGACACCTCAAAATCGGCTTCTAAATAGGTCTTTTTGCCCTCCGAAGTTCATGAACACAGCTTGTTCCAGTTTTTCAGGCCAGTTTTAGAATTTTTTGACTCCTTATATCAACTCAGAATTGAGTGATTTTTTTTGCGTTTGAAAGCTTGAGTCAGTGCCATTCTTGAGAAAAATTATCAGAAAATTGGCAAAAACTTTTCCAGAGGAAAGTTGGAGAGAGTTGTTGGTATATGCTACTTGGTAGTTGTTTCTCATCATTATCTTTACTGCCATTGTGATCTTCACTTATATCTTGCTGTCCAGAGCTACTTCATGTCCTTTATTGATGCTAGTTGTGTTACGCCGTGACCTCATTAGTGTTCTAGGTTCGCGTCTCTAGTCCGGTCTAGCCTAGGACCAGCACAGTACCGTCGTTGAGCGTTTATTCAACATTGCATCTCTGCATTGATTATTGCTAATCTTTTGCTACCATATATAGCCAACCCAGCTCCACATATTTTCACACCGTGTATATGTACATTCGCCTGGCAATCGCTTTACTCAATCTTCGGAGTTATTTGACACCGCTGGTTGCCCGTCACCACCTGCTGCATGGTAAGAACTTGTAAGATATTGATATTTGCTTTACTGTGAGCGCTTTACCACCACATCCTAGTAGTTCATAGGAACATTATTCTCGATTTTTTTTTGTTTCTACTAATCATGGCAGGTTCCGGAGTTGTTAGTTCTTGGGCTTCATCGATCGTGGGAGATTTGCCATCACCTAAGAAAATACAACAACCGCCACAAAAGGAGCAATTACATCAGAATGCACATAATCAGGTTAATGTTTCCATGCCACCATTTACTGGTCGTTTTAGGCCTGATTTATATATTGAATGGGAGTACAAAATAAATGCTATATTTTCTTCCCATAATTTTGATGAGCGTGGAAAATTTCAAGCTGCGGTTAGTACTTTTAGTAGCTTTGCTTTAGTTTGGTGGAGTGAATATTGTCGGTTAAACCCTGATCTTATACCTACTACTTGGGATGATTTAAAACTTATCATGAGAGATAGATTCGTTGATGTTTATTATACTCGTGCCATGATTAAAAAATTACAACATTTAAAACAAGGCACTGACACGGTCACAAAATATTATGATGATTTACAAACTACATTGTTGCACTCATTTTTAGAAGAAAGTGAAGAAGATTTTATGGATAGATTTTGGGGAGGATTAAACCGTGATATTCAAGAGATACTAATTCATGAAGAGTGTTATCCTATGGACCATTTGTTTCGTATTGCTTGCAAAGCTGAACAGGAAATAAAACGACGTGTTGCCCACAAGGAGAACAAGCGCACGGTGCACATTCCAAGTGTTGATATAGATGTTTCTTCAACTACTAGGCGTACTATGACAACCACATCCATTGTTGCGATGACTACATCATCTCCACCATGTGACACATCACCACCGAGAGTGCCTACATCATCTGAGTTGATCATAAGAGGTAATGACAAAGGTACATATTTTCCACTTTCACATGAGAATGATGCATGCCTAGTTAACTTGAATACATCAAGTGTTGAGTTACCTATTGATTTGGGCATGTCACCTATTTTAGAGAATTGTGTTACTGTCATGAATGCGTCATGTGATCAAACAACTGAAATACCAACAATTTTGAGTGCACCCATTGAATTAACTGTTGATACAAAAGAACCAATGTTTAATCATTTTGATATGACCTCTAATCTTGGTGATGATTCTGTGACCAATGACTTATTGCATGTTTGCTTATTTAAGCATGTTGTAGCATGTAAATTTGATGCAACTAAGGTTTATTCACCAATGTTAGGATGGTTTAATGATGAACATTGTCAACCTTTTGAAATGAATAAGTGCTTCACTTATATGTGCAAACTGAGTTGCAATATTTTCATGCCTTCTACTTCTTGTGATAATATTTTGGCTTTAGATTTTATGAACTATGAAGGTTACTCATGTATACATGTGTCATATATGCAAAAACTAAGGAAAGTAAAACTGGATGACATATACATATACAACATGTACACCTTGTCTCTTTTGTTAGCCACAGTTCAGCTTAAGCAACGCCGAGGACGGCTTTGTTTTCAAGAAGGGGAGGATGATGAGGACATGACTACCGTGGATACGACCGAAAATATTGCATACATGTATATTTGTGAGGTGATTTCTAATGCAAACTATGCAATAATTTATTTATGTCATCCAGGACAAAAATACTTCACAAACTTTTGTGTCATGTCTAATTGCAGGTGTATGGGACATTTGTACAATCCACATATGAAGATAAGGAGAAAAGAGATGTTTAGGTGCTGTTCAAAAAGTCCTCTCACGTCACTTTTGGGCCAAGAGAAGATAGAGTCCAAGTCTCTCACGTTCTGGATTCAGATTCGGACTGCACAGACATACCTGACTCAAAACGCCAAGAACTATTTCATACGGACTCCGAATTGGGTGATTCTTTTTTTGTTGGAAAGTAGGTTTCGTGCTCTTTCCAACCCAGTTGGATTCACCTTCAAATTCGTCCGGAGCGTTGAGTTCTCGATGAAACAATCTGACACTGCAACAGAATACGAGTCAAACTACAAGTCCAAAGGTGTTGCATCACCTCCACTTGGGCCCATGAGCCTTGTACGACCTAGGGTTAGTTTTAGGCTGCCTTGGGACGTCCTCCCACCTCCTTGGCCACCACCCCTTGCTCCTATATAAGTAGATCCATCTAGTAGCTTTTTCCTTGGGATTTGTTTAGTTAAAAGTTAGCCATTGCAACTTCGTGTACTTCGTTTGTGTCCAACGACCAGACCAAGACCGCTTTTGGATCCCCATCTTTATCAATACTTTATCTATATTCGCAATATTCAGATTGCATTATCATATTCTTGCTTGTTCTTCGATTGCGTGCAGGAATAGACCTTCGTGGTCAGGCTGATCGTGCTTCCAGCATCGTCAGTAACCTCGGGAGATTGGTTTAGCGATTGCTAAGGCGCAACGTCATGCACGTTTGTAGTCGGATCGTCAAAGTCGACTGCACCAAATCGATAGTTATCATCTCATCGAAAGATTGGGACACCCCCGCCTCTATCACCATCAGCCTGCTCAAGCTCTCCAAACAATCCCTTTGTCATGGCCATTTTCGGTCTAGGGGCTCAACATCTTGGGCCCCTTCCCCCGTGCTACCGGGGGCTTTGAATTCTTGTTAGTCACAATCGACAAGTTTACAAAGTGGCCGAAAGTGGAGCCCGTGAGAAAGGTGACCGCGCAGTCAGCTATCAAGTTATTGAAAGGATTGGTGTGCCGCTTCGGGGTACCTGCCCGAATCATCACCGACAATGGCACCCAATTCACAAGCCACGCCTTCATGCAATACATTCATGCCCTCGGAAGCAAGTGCTCATTTGTCTCTGTTGCCCATCCCAGAAGCAATGGACAAGCTGAGAGGGCGAACGCTGAAGTGCTGCGAGGTCTCAAGACAAGAACCTTTGATAGGCTGTAGAAGTGCGGCAGGCGATGGATAGATGAGCTGCCGGTGGTTCTTTGGTCCCTCTGTACGACACCAAATCGAGCTACCAGGCAGACTCCCTTCTCCCTAGTCTATGGGGCAGAAGCAGTTATCCCCACGGAACTCATATTCGGGTCTCCTCGAGTGCTTGACTAAGATGAAGTAGCACAGGAACAGCACCGGCGTGACGACGCTATGCTACTTGAGGAGAACCGCCTCCGAGCTGCTGTGCGTGCTGCACGCTACCAGCAAGCCCTGCGTTGCTATCACAGCCGCAGGGTTCATGCCTGGAGTTTTGAGGAAGGAGACCTTGTCCTTAGGCGTGTTCAGTCCGCCAAGGGTGCAAACAAGTTGACGCCAAAGTGGGAAGGCCCTTACCGGGTAGTACGAGTCACCAGACTTGGCGCAGTCCGTCTGGAGACCGGAGATGGCATTCAATTGCAAAGCTCATGGAATATTGAGCATCTCCATAAGTTCTACCCGTAAGGCGCGGCTGTCGGGCCCTGCCCGGCAGCCACCCTTTTGTACAAGCTTTGCCAAAGTTGCATGTAACCCTCTGTACAAAGCCAAGCACAGACCCTGAGCAACAGAGAAATAAATGAAGTGCTGGGGGCCCCCCGAAACTTGCATGCATGCATAAGCATATCATGAGCATAACATGATCATGTAGATAAGGTCGCATGTGGCATTGTTTTCATCTACACTAAGTTGCAGGGTTCTTGCCGTGGACTTGGTCTCGAAGAGGAGAAATGAAGACGAGACTACGTGACGATCCCCGGCAAACCAAATAGATAAGTTCCTTCTTATCCATACCTGTTCTGTAATTTGAAAACTCATGCATATGAAAACCCCGCCACCTTCGAAACATAGGTGCTCCTACCCTTTGACTTGAACGCTGCTTCG
Organism: Thinopyrum elongatum; assembly: GCA_011799875.1. Classification (NCBI taxonomy): domain Eukaryota; kingdom Viridiplantae; phylum Streptophyta; class Magnoliopsida; order Poales; family Poaceae; genus Thinopyrum; species Thinopyrum elongatum. The sequence goes on along the minus strand of CM022297.1, from coordinate 205,994,794 downwards.
GTCAGGGTGGTCGCAGTGGCCTTTGACGGAAAAGGTTCGGCGGGGGGCTGGTCCCTTTTTGTGGTTTTGTGCCCAGTAGGCCTAGCCCCGCGGCAACAAACTGAGGGCACCGATAGGATAGCCTGCCGGGGAAACTTGTTTACATAAATGTATAGAGGCATTTCACCTCTGCAAGGATATGTTACATGCACAAGTACCTGGCAAAGCTTGTCTTTTTAATTAATATGCTCATAAGCAAGTACAGATCTTACAGAATACAAACATGGATAAGGAAGATTACATAATTTAGACTAAAGTTTGGCCGGTGCCTACATATTTTAAACTAAAAAAAGATAAGTGCCCCGTAAACCCTTTCTTGTCCCTCTCCTCCTAGGCATTGCGGTGGAAGGTGAAGAGAGCAAAAGGAGTGCTTGAGCGGAAGCCCAACCCGATCCCATCAGGGCTTGCCGGGCGCAGCCTGACAAGATCAAGAGTGGCGAGGCTACGAAGGAGAGGGGCAGAAGGAGCAGCTCAACGGTGCCCTGGTCACCACCTCCAGGACCAGCAAGAAGCCCCAGCGCAAGCACCGGCAGGGGGAACCGCCGGAGCTCATCTGGAAGACTGCTGGAGGAGGCGAAGGCACCAAGAGAGCGAACCCCTCCCCCGCAACCGTCCTAAAGAAGCCGGTGATGATGGTGCCGGGGAGGGAGGGGAAGAGCGGAAAGATGAGGCAGCGGGCCGGCAATACGAGACGAAGGCGTCGGTGCCATTGTACTCCGACCTGACGGCCTGCCACCCTCCTTCTCCATCTTCCCTCATTCTTTCTTCATCACCACCACTCCGGGAGGACGCCAGCCCCTCGGGCCGTCACCTCTAGGGGTGGGCACTTCTAAACCAAAAACGAAAACTGAAACCAAACTGAACCGTATTAACCGAATTATTTGTAAAACCGTTGATATGTGAAACTGTTCGGTTGAGAAACCTATACAGTTCGGTGTTCGGTTGCCAGATCGGTTTTCAATCCTAACAAACCGTATACACTGAATAACCCAAACTATACAACTGAGTCATTCAATCCTAATTCCGTCCTACGTACAGTGCTAATTACCTGGTCAGTACATTGGCCGGCGCTCCACGGAGTCTCTCTCAAAAAAAGGAAAAAAAGCTGGCGCTCAGTATACTACTACCTTGCGCACTTTTTCTTTCTTGAATATAATAGTACCCTAATGGTCAGCGTCAGCTGCTAGCTTTGTATCATGCAACGTTTATTGCCTCCATGATAGCAAGTAGTCATCTAGATTCATGTTAGTATTGCCATGCATAGGCAAGTCGTTGGTAGGAGTAGCAAGTGTACTCATCGTCTAGCAAATAGTCATTCTTTTTTTATTCATGTAACTACAGTACGTGCATTCTCCACAGAAGAATGGTTTTCCGGTTAACCGAAAAAACCAAACCGAAATATTTTAGGGAATATGGTTCGGTTGCTACTTTTTCTCTGATCATTTCGGTTTCCATTTTGCGATAACCGAAATTTTAATAAACCGAACAAATCGAACCGTATTAACCATATAAACCGAATGCCCAGCCCTAGTCACCTCCCCCGGAGAAACAACAGGCGATGGCGACGTCCGAGGCGTGCGAGTAGCACCGCTCCCCACCTTGGAGGGCAGGAAGGTGCCACCGTCTTCAACATTCGCCCCGACTCTGTAGGAAGGAACAGCACTGGGATTACCGAGGATCCCCAGTGCTGTGCCCCAGACAGGTGCTGGGAACCCCAAGGGCCCCGTCATCAGGGCAACGAGCCTCGGCGACCCGCAGCGAGGGCTAGCGTTCCTCACCGGACAGCTGGCTCATCTGAGGGAGACGAGCGTTTCACCATTTTGGAGAAGCGTGACACCTCCCACACTGCGGGCGACTCAGCGCCCACATCCTCGACCACTGCATCCCCTTTGGCCCCGGACCAGACTCACTACCCGGGCGCCAACCCAAGCGTTCGGCGTCATCAACCCCAAGCTAGAGCTTGGGGCCTGGCCCCAGTCTCTCCCTCTCAACATAGCAAGAAGAAGGCAGGGAATGGGGAGAAGAGGTGTGTGGATGAGCACTTCCGCTCCTCCTCGCCCCCCCATTTATAGGCGAGCTGGGGCTGGGGGCTGATCCCTCGGCGGGTAACCACTGTCCCTCTCCACCAACCCAAGAAGACCAGGCCCTTGCCATGACGCTCTCTCCCGCACCACACGCCTCCATTACCTACCCCACTCAATGCATGCAGCATACGTGGCAAGGGATAAGAACGTGGTGGGAAGAGTGAATTGGCAGTTACTCGCCCGTGCGTTGAAGTCATTCATGGGCCATTACAGGGATGGCCCCACTACAATTGGCGTTATGCGATGCGTGGGAAAACCGGAAACTGACTCAAGCTCAGATTAATGAAGAAGCAAAGAAGATCCCAAAGGGTGAGCTACCGCAGCCTCCCCGCCTGTGTACTGGACAAGGCCTACCCCAACGACGCTCGATAGCGCGTTTAGGCCAGGCCCGGGGGCTCCTGTCGGTGTAACAAACCCCAGGTGTGTTGCCCAGACTGTACACAGGCTCGAGAACAAGGTTGCATCATCCAATACCAGACCAAGCAGAAGAGATCAGCTCTTTGAGAAATCAAAGGGCGGATCAAGAAGACCAAGTCAAGCTAAAGGAGCAAGATACCACTAAGGAAAAACCTCCCTTGCCGGGCAGGCGAGCCCGGCGAGGTCGAGATTGCCCCGAAGACAACTCTCAAGATTGCCCCAGCAAGGCTTGTCGGGGACGCCGAGGGAGGATTACACCGCCAAGGCTCAACCGCTCCACCTCACAGCAACGCAAGTCACCGATCGGGGCGGTGTCGAGCCCCCAATTGGCTAAGTGGCTGTTATTTGGCACGTGGCAGCCACTTCCAGAGGAAATCACCTCCAGATGACACCCGTCCAGGGACGTGTCACGCAGGCAGGCGAGAAGGTGGCCGAACGGCACGGCAAGGCTTGCCGGGCTACGCTACGATGTGACACTAAGTGGCGCATTTAATGTGCACTGTCCTGTCTGCAAAGTTAGGTATGATAGCACTGTTTGCTATCTAATCAGTACGCAATGACTCATTTGCCATTGTGGTGACCCCTTGATCTATAAAAGGAGGGCCATGGCAACCTTAGAAAGGATTCAGACCCTTGTACACTCATACGCGCGTAGCTGCTCTCGCCCCGAGGCAACCTTGCCGGGCTAGCGCGCTGCGTCTCCACCACGGTCCTCTCATCAATCCACCAAAGCAGGAGTAGGGTTTTACACCTCGCGGCGGCCCGCTCATGGGTAAAAACTGCACATGTGATCGCTGCCGCGCTGCTCCGCGCCCTCCGCTCTTTGTGCAATGCGTCCTTCCCCCTGCCGAACCACAAGGGGCCGATGGCCCCATAGGTGGCCGTGTTTTCCCATGACACACCCCTAACAAACTGGAGCAACTCACTAGAAGGGTCGTGGTTTCGAGAGGGAACAATGCATGTTTGATGACGAACGGACGATAGCTTCCTCTTACGGCCTTCAATTTTTTTTTCTATAGTTAACATGCACTAATACAACTGTCATTTGAAAATTTAGAAAATTCTAGGGGTCATTTGACCTTTTAAAGACATTTAAGTGATTTTCTAGCCATTTAATGACCGTAATTCAAATTTGAACTACATCTACATGCAACGGCTAACCTTAACGATTTGAAAAATCATATTTGTCTACTTTTGTGCGAGTTAATTCCATGTGCAGTAAATTGAAAGGAATTTTCAAACATATTGGTGTCACGGCCTTGACGCATGCAAGGAGTGCCATGTCATTTAAATTCCAAAAAATTAAAAAAAGATCAGAAACACATTAAACCTTGCTTGATGTAATGTCATGCCACCAAGATGATGTGGTAAAAAATTTGGCATGTTTGACGAAAGTTTGGACACACACCCCACACAAACCAGAGCAACTCACTAGAAGGCTCATGGTTCCGAGAGGGAACAATGCATGTTTGATGATGAACGAGAGATAGCTTCCTCTTACGGCCTTCAAATTTTTTCTACATTTAACATGCACTAATACAACTTTCATTTGAAAATTTGGAAAATTCTAGGGGTCATTTGACCTTTTTAAGATATTTAAGTGATTTTCTAGCCATTTAATGACCGTAATTCAAATTTGAACTACATCTACATGCAACGGCGAACCATAACAATTTGAAAAATCATATTTGTGTACTTGTGTGCGAGTTAATTCCATGTGCAGTAAATTAGAAGGAATTTTCAAATATATTGCTGTCACGGCCTGAACACATGCATGGAGTGCCATGGCATTTAAATTCCAAAAAATTAAAAAATGATCAAACAAACATGAAACCTTGCTTGATGTAATGTCATGCCACCATGATGATTTGGTAAAAATTTTGGCATGTTTGACGAAAGTTTGGACACACATCCCTCACAAACCGGAGCAACTCACTAGAAGGCTCGTGGTTCCGAGAGGGAACAATGCATGTTTGATAACGAATGGGAGATAGCTTCCTCTTACGGCCTTCAAAATTTTTCTACATTTAATGTGCACTAATACAACTATCATTTGAAAATTTGGAAAATTCTAGGGGTTATTTGACCTTTTAAAGACATTTAAGTGATTTTCTAGCCATTTAATGACTGTAATTCAAATTTGAACTACATCTACATGCAATGGCTAACCATAACGATTTAAAAAATCATATTTGTGTACTTGTGTGCGAGTTAATTCCATGTGCAATAAATTAGAAGGAATTTTCAAACATATTGGTGTCACTGCCTGGACACATGCATGGAGTGCCATGGCATTTAAATTCGAAAAAAAAAAATACTGATCAGACAAACTTGAAACCTCGCTTGATGTAATGTCATGCCACCAAGATGATGTGGTAAAAAAATTGGCCTGTTTGACGAAAGTTTGGACACACACCCCTCATAAACCGGAGCAACTCGGTAGAAGGCTCATGGTTTGGAGAGGGAACAATGCATGTTTGATGACGAATCGACATAGCTTCCTCTTATGAGCTTCAATTTTATTCGACAGTTAACGTGCACTAATACATTTGTCGTGTCAAAATTTGGAAAATTTAAGGGGTCATTTGACCTTTTTAAGACATTTAAGTGATTTTCTAGCCATTTAATGACCGTAATCCAAATTTGAACTATATCTACATGCAGCGGCTAACCATAACGGTTTAAAAAAAATTGTATACTTGTGTGCGAGTTAATTCCATGTGCAGTAAATTGGAACAAATTTTCAAACATATTGGTGTCACGGCTTGGACACATGCATTGAGTGCCATGGCATTTAAATTCCAAAAAATTAAAAAATGATCAGACGATGTAAATATCTGGTGTTCAAAAAAGAAAATGTAAAGATCTGGCAAGACAAGCGGGCCCCACACGATTGGCACTCTATTTCGCGCCTCGAGGTTTGGAAGGTGAGTGGCGCGGGTTATTAATCAGACATGGTTCTGTATTGGAAACCGTTAGCTATTAAGTTCACACACGGCTTTTGCTGCGGGAATCATGTGTAATTCAAACTACAGTACTCGTAAATTCCGGCGACCGGTGTGTGTACTGTTCCCGTCGATCTAGATTCCAGCCGCCAAAAAATACTACCTTCCTCATGTCGTCCCGCCTGCATTCTCATCTACATCCTCCCCTCGCTCGCCCTCTCTCTCTCTCTCAAATCTCTGCCATGGCGCCACCGATCTGCCCACGTGCGGACGAGGAGGCACCGCCCCTTGAGGACGCTCAGTCGAAGAGTAGCGACGAGGAGGACCCCTACACGGCGTCGGACGAGGTTGCGTGGACCCCCCAACTTTGGAGTGGTTTTGGGGCCAGTACAATCTTTGTCTGTGGAAGTCGCTGCCACCGGCTGAGAAAGCCAGGCAGGTGGCGTTCAAGAAGGAGATGGCGAAGGAGGAAGCCAGGTACCAGGCGGCCTGTGAAGCCCGTGATGCCGCCTGAAAAAAGAGGCGGTGGAGCTTTGGGGGCGGGCTCGTCGTCGTGCGGAGGAGGTGTACAAAGACGGGTACTTCGCGAGGAAGGTCAAAGGCGCTAGGCGCCTCATCCCTGCGTAGAGGTGGGCCGATAATCTCTAGCGTGCCACCAATGAGGAGCTCCGGTGGGTGCCCAACGAAATGGCAAGATCATTCACGCTCGTCCGCCAGCAAGAGGCAGATCGGTACGTCAAGTGCTGCGAGGCGGAGGAGGTGGAGTACTGCCTCCACGCTGGGAAGATGGCGCGCACCAGGGAGCTGCTGGCGAGGGCTGCTGGAATACTGCCCCTAGGAGGGATTATTAGTTTTAGTATTGTTCGTTTTCAATTTTATGCATTGTACCTAGTCGTTAAGTATCATCACGTATATGTGATGATATTATATATATTATGTGATGAACTAATGAACAATTAATATATATTATGAATTCCATTTTCTATCCGTTTTCGTATACTAATTTGTATCTAGCTGTTATCATCCACATATACAGAATGGAAAGCATATACACACACATTGAAACAGAACATATCAGAACGGAAAACAGAGTACACACATTGAAACAGAGCAATAAACAGAGCAATATTTTGATTACTGTGAATACATAGCAATCCACGTTGAAATGACTCAACAAAATAAAACGCGTCCATGAGACCATGACCAGCAGCCCTTGCATACGGTAGCTCTTGGCTCTGCCTGAACTCGTGCAGGCGTTCGTCCAAGCGATCGACACGCTCGCGGTACATCTGGAGCGCGATCTTGAGCTCCAAGTTGGCTATTTCATCAGAGATCACCAACTCGAGGATGCGACGGCCATGTTCCTCTACAGCGCCCAGGTGGACACCTGGGCCAAGGAGGCGGTCGAGCCTAGCGACCAGCGTGTTGGCATCGAGTGGGCCACGGACAAGGCGAACGGCGTGACCCATGCAAATGGCGCGGCGGGCGTCCGGTGCAAGTTTGGCGTGGCCGGCCTCTGGTGCAAGTACAGCACAGACGGCCTCTGCCCACTCCTGGCGAGGAATGGGTGTACTGACGGGACGTGTACCAAGGTGCGACGCCCTGTCGACAGCAGGCAAGCGCCGATGGATCCACTCTTGCTGTGCGGCGCGCCACGCCTCTCGCTCTGCGGCGCTCCAATGGTCTTGCTGTGAACACTCCCGCGGGCCAGTGCCGAGCCTTCGTGTTCAGCCCCGATGTCATTATTGATATTGAAAGGTTAAAGTTCCGCGCTTCTCCCATTATACTCAAGTCTTCTTCGATTGACCTTATACTGGGAATGGATTGGTTGAAGGCTCACTATGCCTCAATTAATTGTGCCAGTAAAGTTGTACACCTCCTTCATCCATCAGATGAGTTAGTGAATTACCGAGCTCATATCACTCAGAACGCCAAGGCTTCTCACAAGGGCCCCGCCTTGCACCTCCCCCGACCACCGTTGGGGCGTCCGGAAAGAAGGACGGGACCAATGCATGTGGGCGAAGGGAACACAAGCCCACCCCGCCATGCGCGTCATCCCAGGTGCTAATTCCAAAGGCGGATCGGACAGATACCCCTTCTTCACCGCGTACTTTTATTGCGGGCTCTGTCCACCTTTTTCCGATTTCTTCAACGACATCATGTATACGTACGGCTTCCGCCTTCTTGACTTCACGCCGAATGCCGTATTTTGCATGTCGATCTTTGCCCATCTTTGTGAAAATTTCGCCGGCGTGATCCCCAATTCCGCTCTCTTCCGCCACTATTTCTATCCTCGAATCCAAAAAGGAGAGGCTCTCTCTGGATCTATTGCTTGGATTCCAAGGGCCTGGAACAAGGAGATATACCCAGATGGAGTTTACCGCGAAAAGTGGGACGAGTGGCGGGCCGAATGGTGCTGGATCCAGGAAGCAGATCCTCATCCTTTTTGTCATCCCCGGCCACAGAAGGTGGTCCGCGGCAAGGATTGGGGCGATCTCGCCGCAGAAGACGGGAAGCTCACAATCGCCACTACCAGAATCCTTCGCTTGAAGGCTGCCGGGCTGACAATGGAGATGATCGGCTTCGACTTCCTCCGCCGCCGCATCGCCCCTCTGCAGAATAGGGGAAGGCCAGCCTGGGAGTATAAGAACGCAACGGATGTTATGAGGCTGTGCCCCGGGCTGAACAACAACTTGACCGTTATGCAGCTTGGCGCCCTCCGCCAGAAGTTATTCCAGCGCGAAGACAAGCACCGGCTGCCGGCAAGGATCGTCCCCTTGTGCAACAACTCTGCGCTGGGGTCGATCATTGCTTTCTTGCCGATGTTCAACGCCCACGGCCTTGACCCGACCTGGGTCGAGCCAAGCGAGGAAGAAGCGCAGAAATTCTTCGACAATCTGACGGAGAAGCCTGTCCGACAAGAACCAGATCTTATTCGCGCCACCACGGATCAGGAGGTAGCATACATCGCTACCAGAGTGGAGGAAGCGAATCTTGCCGCGGAGGCCGGCAGCGTTGGCTTCACGGAGTGGGAAGCCAGCGAGGCAGAGGTGGTAGTGGAAGCGAGGCCTGCCGGGGAGGACGAGGTTGCCGGGGAAGAGAGCGGCGCAGCCGCTGAAATCTCGTCCGGCGAGGACTCAGTCGAAGAAGAAGAGACGCGGGAAGAGCCCCCTCCCCCGAAGAAGAAGACGAAGCGTGTTCTTCGGAAGGCTGCGTCTGACATCCTGGCAAGCCAACCCTCTTCGAGCGGCAAAGCCCCCGGCAAGAAAGTGGCCGACAAGACCGGACCGCGGCAGGGGGCCCGTCAACAGCCTGCACGGCGTGCGAGGCCCGCACCAGCGGCCACTGCTGGGGCGGCAGGAGGGTCTCGCACCACCGCACCGGAAACTGCCCCGGCGCCTGCCACAGCCAAGCGGCCTAGGACTCCTCCTCCGCCTCCCCACTCAGACACCGCAACGGAGGTCGACTTCGACATCTCCGGCTTTAGTCCGGAGCGAGAGGAAGAAAAGTAAGTACTTCGCCACAACTTTTGCCTTCCAATCTTGCATCAATTTTACTGACTTGCTTGCATTGCTTCTGCAGTGACGCAGAAACCTTGCTGGAGAGGATGGTGAAGAGGTCAAGGACTTCTAAGGGCGACGAGCCCCCGGCAGGCTCCACTAGCGTGCCAGAGACCGTCATCGTGAGCCCGGAGCCTAGTCCTCAGCGCAGCCCCCAGCGTAAGTTCATTGTCCCTTTTTCTGTTGGCTGGTGCCGAAGCTTCCATTCTTGTCACTGATATCTTCGGGTTCGCAGGAGAAGAACGGCAACAAGGAGAGGATCGCCCCATTGTGCCTCCTTCAACGACCGCGCCGCCCACAAGCACGTCTCCGGCAAGAGATCCTGCCGACGAGTCCGTCCGGATTGAGGAGGAGCCGACAAGCACGGACTCCGGCAACCCACCCCCGGCAACCGGAGTTGCCGGGAGAGGCGAAGCCACCTCTCGACAGCCCGACACAGGTACTCGATCGCCTCAAAGTGCTAGTTATTCTTTTCCCCTTACTTCTTTATCTTTGATCACTTCAAAATAAAAAATTCGATCTTGTTCTGACCTTATCCTTCTTCCTTCAGAGTTCTCTGAGATGGAACATATAGACATCGACACCGTCATCGAAGAGACCGCCAGGGATGCTGCTGCCGAAGCGGACAGGATCATCGCCAGCGAGGCCACCAAGGATGATGTTGCCGGGGCCGGTGATGCTCTTGACGGGGAGGCCGCCAAGACGGCACGAACGGAAATCGCGGAAGAACCTGCCGAAGAGGGTGACAGGGAGGCTGGAGACCATACTGACGGCATTCCTGCCGCAGGAGCGCCAGGCGCTGCATCGGCCGCGGAGCCCCCTGTCACTGGTGAGGCGGCCACTGAAGACCAGCCATCAACATCTGACGATCCCTCATCCAGCAAGTACCTCAAAGTTGGCAAAAACCTATTCATCAACTTGCCAGGGACGGCAAGCACCGAGGCACCAGCCGAAGGAGAAATTTTTGAGGAAATTGTTGCCGCTGCCTGGCTCGAAGTTGTTGACGATCCCAGCACTAGCAGTGGCAAGTCTGAAGAGGATCGGCTCCTTCAGGCCATGGGCGAAAACTTCCGCGAACTCCAGGCTCTCCATCGTGCCCGAAAGGAGAAGGCGGACTCCAGAATGGCAGTTGTCGAGGCAGCCGAAGCGGATTTTCAAAGGCGCGTCGCACAAATGCAAATCTGGCACGCCGAGGCCCTTCAAGAGCTGGTTGCCGGTCGAGAACAAGTGAGCCAACAATGGAATGAGGTCCTCCTGAAGCAATCAGACATGGATAAAGCCCATGACGAAGCTGTTCAAAGGATTGCTGCCGAAGATGCCCTCCTGACGGGGCGCCGCATTGCTCTTGATGCTCATGAGGAAGATCTCACTGCTCGTGAGCAGGCGCTCGCTGCCAAGCTTCGCAGCAAGGATGAAGACATTGAAAATCTTGTCGTGCGGCGGACCCAGGAGCTCGAGCAGAAGCACAAGGAGGCGCTCGAAGCTATAACTGCAAGTCACGCCGGCAAGCTCAAGGAGGCCGTCGATGCTGCCGAAGCTGCAGAGGCCGCCAAGAACGAGCTGAGCGACAAAGTGAAGAGGCTGGAAACAGATCTCGAAGAGCACGGCAAGGAACTCTTGACGCTCAAGGGAGACAGGGAAAAAACCCTCCACTCCTTGGCGGAGATGCAAGTTGCCCTGTCCGACAAGACCAAGCAGCTCTCCTCTGCGGCTGATAATATTGCGGTTCTGGAGTTGAAGCTGACCACGTTGCAGAAATCTCTCGAGGCCGGCAGGGCCCGTGAGAAGGCTCTACTCAAGGATCTCCAAGGAGAGAGGAACCTGCTCAAGAGCGCTGCCGCTGCCCAGGCTGATTATGAAAAGGGAGTGGAGATCTGGACTGGCCGTCTCATCGCCACCGTGGAGAAGCTTACCGCGGAACTGTCAACCATGGGCTTGTCGAACTTCAGATATTCTTCCGAGGAAAGAATATCTCCAAGTGCCAGGTTGACGATGTTCTTTGAAAGCATCATCAACGCGTTGAGGGCGCTCCAGTCCAGCCGGGCGACCCAACTGGCGAACGAGACTCGCCGGCTTTGCCGGGCCGTCCCTCGCAAGGTGCTCCTCAAGGTGGTGCACAGCAATCCCGGCATCGACCTCTCCAGCGCACTCGGCCACCTGCCAAAGGACGCAAACGTTGAAGCGCTTGAGAAGTACATCGCGCCGATCCTTGAGAAGGTGGACTCCATCAAAAGGATCGAAGGCCAGCGCAGGGATTGACTGCTTCCCCTTTGATTCTTGCCGCCACCATCTCATGTAAAAGACAGTTAAGTCTCGAGTTAGAACTGCGGCAACGTATGGATGTAATATAATTTAACTATGTTTAGGCTCATGCTAGCTACTTTCCTTGTCTGATTACTTTATGTATGGAGTTCATCCTACGCTTACTGAAAAACTTGCCGGCGCGCAACCTGCCGTGAGCGCTGGGTGCGGGACTTCAGCAGCCTGCTGGAGGCGCAGCGGCCGGCAAGACTCCTTGGCGCTCTCAGTGCAGCCACTTAAATCGTTGAGCGGACTCGAAACAAAATAAGGGCGCAACTGATTACAACAAGGTTTCCTTCGCGTGCAGATTTTCCATACAAGGGTCGGAATCGTCCAAGGAACTAACTTGGTAATAAAAAGAAAAACTTGCTCTGAGTTTTTAGGACTTAGCTTTCTGTCTTTGTCCTTCCTCCGGCAAGCATACGATTCCGAACGTCACCAACTGGTATTCATGTCTCCCTTCCTCCCGCGGCAAATGTGCGCGCGAGGAATCCTTCTGTCTTTAAGAAAAAGAAAGAAGAGAAAATAAAGAGATGAAACCTTGGCGGTTCGTTAGAACTTACCGGGATCAGGTGTTATACAACATCTTAGACAAACATGCATATATGAATGTGAACATGAGAATCAATAAGGAAATGTACAACACTTAAATTTATTCATCTGTGCTCAGGGTCTGCGCCTGGCTTTGTACAAAGGATCACATGCCTTGCCGGCAAGACTTGTACAAAAAGGTGGTTGCCGGGAGCCCCCGGCAACCGCGCCTTATGGATAGAACTTGCGAAGATGTTCGATATTCCAGGAATTACTCACTGGAACGCCATCCTCGGTCTCCAGGCGGACAGCGCCAGGCCTGGTGACTCGTACTACCCGATAAGGGCCTTCCCTCTTTGGCGTCAACTTGTTTGAATTCTTGGCGGACTGAATCCGTCGAAGAACAAGGTCGCCTTCCTCAAGGCTTCGGGCACGAACTTTGCGGCTATGATAGCGGCGCAAAGCTTGCTGGTAGCGTGCAGCTCGCACAGCAGCCTGAAGACGATTCTCCTCAAGGAGCACAGCGTCATCTTGCCGCAGTTGCTCTTGCTCGAGCTCATCATAAGCGAGCACTCGAGGAGATCCGTATATGAGTTCCGTGGGGAGAACTGCTTCCGCCCCATACACTAGAGCGAAGGGCGTCTGGCCGGTGGCTCGATTTGGTGTCATTCTGATCGACCAAAGAACCGCCGGCAACTCATCAATCCAGCGTCTTCCGCACTTTTCCAGCTTGTCAAAAGTTCTGGTCCTGAGACCGCGCAGCACTTCAGCATTGGCCCTCTCCGCTTGGCCGTTGCTTCTCGGGTGAGCAACAGAGGCAAAACAAATCTTGCCGCCAAGGTCTTGGACGTACTGCATGAAGGTGCGACTTGTGAACTGCGTGCCGTTGTCGGTGATGATACTATTAGGCACACCGAAACGGCAAACAATTCCTTTGAAGAACTTGACAGCCGACTGCGCTGTCACCTTCCTCACTGCTTCCACCTCCGGCCACTTTGTGAACTTGTCGATAGCAACGTACAAGTACTCAAAGCCCCCGGCAGCACGGGGGAAAGGGCCCAGTATATCGAGCCCCCAGACCAAAAATGGCCAGGAGAGAGGGATTGTTTGAAGAGCCTGAGCTAGCTGATGTAATTTCTTCGAATGAAACTGGCACGCTTCACACCTGGTTACTAGTGCAGTCGCATCCTGGAGGGCGGTGGGCCAAAAGAAACCTTGCCGGAATGCTTTCCCGGCAAGCGCTCTTGACCCTATGTGAGAGCCACACATGCCCCCATGTATCTCTGCCAACAGCTCTAGTCCATCCTCCCGAGGAATGCACTTCAATTTCACACCTTTTGGTCTCTTTCTGTACAGGACGTCATCGACGAATTTGTACATAACAGACCGATGGGCTACTCTCTCCGCTTCTTCTTGTTCCTCAGGGAGTTTACCTGTCTGAAGGAAATGGACAATGTGCTGCGCCCATGCTGGAGCCTGAGGCTCGACGGCTAGGACTAAAGGCATCTCCTCCGCCGGGGGGACGTTCGTCTTGACAGCAAGGGTCTGAGGCCCTGCCGGAGCCTGTTGTTCCCCAGCAGGCGTGTCGATCCCGGCAACTTCCTTGCCGGCGGCTCCGGGGAGCTCTGCCAGGAAGTACTGGCCAGAGTTCAACTTTCTTCTCTTTTCTTGCCGCGTCGATGGCGCCACGGATGGTTGAGTCAATTGGAGCACAAAAGATCCTGGCTCCACAGGCAACTTGAGGGCAGCACGCTTTGACAGGTCATCTGCAACGTTGTTCTCGGCACGAGGAACGTGCTCCATCTGCAGACCGTCAAAGCGCTCTTCCAATTTCCTCACTTCATCTACGTAGGCTTGCATCAACGGACTTTGGTAGTTCTTGTTGACCTGCCTGACGACAAGCTGTGAATCACCTTTGATAATGAGCTTTCTGATACCAAGGTCTGCTGCGATCCTGAGACCAGCAAGCAAACCTTCGTACTCCGTAGTGTTGTTGGTTGAACTCTCCCGGGGAAAATGCATTTGGACTACATACTTGAGGTGCTCTCCGGTGGGTGCGACAAGCAGCACACCCGCACCGGCGCCTTGCAGCGAAAAAGCCCCGTCAAAGTACATAACCCATTGCTGATCGGTTTCCTTGCCGGGGAGACTTGTCTCTTGAACTTCTTCGTCTGGCGTCGGGGTCCATTCTGCAATGAACTCCGCCAAGGCCCTGCTCTGAATCGTCGAAGTACTTTCAAACTTAAGACCAAAGCTGGACAGCTCCAACGCCCACTCCACGATCCTGCCGGTTGCTTCCGGATTTTGCAAAATCCGTTGCAACGGAAAGCGAGTGACGACGGTGATCTCATGTGCTTGAAAATAATGGCGCAGCTTTCTTGAGGCCATAAGGAGGCCGAAAAGCAACTTCTGCACACCAGAATATCTTGATCTAGCCCCTTGTAAGAGGGAGCTAACAAAATAAACTGGGCGCTGCACCACCTTTTTCTTCTGCACGGGCTCTTCTGTTTGCGCAGATCCTGTCTTGCCGGGATCATCCCTTGCCGGGGAAGATCTTGCCGCGTCACTTGGCGGTCCTGCCGCTGATGTTGCCTCCTCATCAGCTTCCCTTTGCGCCACCAGCGCAGCACTAACCACTTGATTTGTTGCCGCCAGATACAGCAGCAACGGCTCTTGTGGTTTAGGTGCGACTAGCGTCGGCGGAGAAGAAAGGTATTTCTTCAAATCTTGCAGCGCTGCCTCCGCTTCCGGAGTCCATTTCATTGGACCTGCCTTCTTCAAAATTTTGAAGAAGGGCAGGGCGCGCTCAGCAGATTTGGAAATAAACCTGTTTAGAGCAGCAACACAGCCGGCAAGACGACGCACATCCTTGACGCGTCTTGGCGCTTCGATTTGCTCAATAGCTTTGATCTTGTCGGGGTTCGCTTCGATTCCCCGGCAAGATACAAAGAATCCGAGGAGCTTGCCGGAAGGAACACCGAACACGCACTTCTCAGGATTGAGCTTCAAGTTGATCTTGCACAAGTTCGCAAATGTTTCTTCTAAATCTTGAATGAGCGTTGCTTTATCCTTAGTTTTGACCACTATATCATCCATATATGCCTCCATATTTCTATTGAGTTGTGGCTCAAAACCAATCTGGATTGCTCTGGAAAATGTTGAACCAGCACTTTTCAACCCGAAAGGCATTCGTATAAAACAATACGTACCACATGGGGTGATAAAGGCGGTCTTCTCTTCATCTTCCTTTGCCATAAAAATCTGATGATACCCTGAATAGGCATCAAGGAAGGACAGGAGATCACAACCAGCGGTGGCATCCACAATCTGGTCGATGCGCGGCAAGGGAAAAGGATCTTTTGGACAAGCTTTATTGATATCTGTGTAATCGATACAAAGCGTCCATTTCCCGTTCGCTTTCCGCACTACAACCGGATTGGCCAGCCAGGTTGGATGAAGCACTCCTTTGACCAGTCCTGCCGCCTCCAGCTTCTTAATTTCTTCGGCAATGAATTCTTGCCGCTCCAAGGCCTGTTTCCTCACCCTTTGCTTGACGGGCCGCGCATGGGGACAGACAGCAAGGTGGTGCTCAATCACTTTCCTGGGAACGCCAGGGATGTCAGACGGTTGCCACGCAAACACGTCGACATTCGCCCGCAGGAAAGCAACGAGCGCGCTTTCCTATTTGTCATCTAGGGCGGAACTTATAGTGAAAGTTCCCCCCGTTTCGTCCTCCCTGGCAGGCACCTTCTTAGTTTCCGGCGGGGCAGCCTTGGACTTCTTGTTCTTGCCGGTGGAACTCTCTGGTACGTCCTCGATGGAAGCGCAGCACTCCGAGGAGGCGCGCTTGCCGGAGTTCGCGCCAAGGTTCCTGCCGGTCTTCTTCTTCCCCCCGGGATTTCCAGCGGCAGGAGCAGATGCCTTGATGGTAGGTGCTGCAACTGCTTCCCGGTAAAGTTGATCGGCACAGATGAGTGCATCCCTCTTGTCGGAATGGATAGTGATGACGCCCAACGGCCCAGGCATCTTCAAGACGTTGTATGCTTAGTGTGATGCCGCCATGAACTTAGCCAGCGCTGGCCGGCCAAGGATCCCATTGTATGACATGGGGATCTTGGCGACATCAAACACCACCTTTTCGGTCCTGAAGTTAAGCTCGCTGCCAAATGTTACCGGCAGCGTGATCTTGCCCTTAGGCTGGGTTCTTCCCGGGTTGACCCCTTGAATCGTACCCGTTTCCTCGAGGTCTTCGTCGGGAATCTGAAGCTTTGTGAGCACATCTGGTGAGATTAAGTTTAGGCCGGCCCCGCCGTCAACTAACATCTTCGTCACCTTGAGGTTGCGAATTGTCGGGGAAACCAACAATGGCAAACACCCGACCGCAGTTGTGCGATCAGGGTGGTCCTCGGCGTCAAAGATGATAGGCGTGCTGGACCACTTCAGAGGCCTACAAGCATCGGGGGATGGCTCTGCCGCATTAACCTCCCGCACCCACTGTTTAAGTTGGCGGTGGGAAGAATGGAGCGAGGCACCCCCATCAATGCACATAGCCTCCGTAGCCTTCTGGAATTCCTGCTCACTGGATTCATCATCTTCCTCATCATCATCTCCTTCTTTATCTCGGCCCCGAGCGGGCCGATCCTTCTGCTGCTTGGCCTTGCCGCGGCGACCCCCTCGGCCACCGCGTTTCTTGCCGGACCCCTCAGCACCGTCTTGGGCCTCCTCTTTGTCTCGCCTCTCGTATTCGGCCTTCTGCTTCTCGGCAAGCTGCTCAACTTGCCGGCAGTCCTGGAGATCGTGGCCCTTAGTGCGATGGATCTTGCAATATTGCTTGCCGGAGTTCTCCGACTTGTCGGCAGCCGCCAAGGCCTGACAGGAAGGGCACCAGGCAAGATCCTTGCCGGGGGCGCTAACCTTGGCCTTCTTGGCGGCGCCAGGGTTGCCGGATTCCTCGACGGCAAGCACGGCCTTGCCTCCGTGCTTCCTATTCCGCCGCCAGCCTTTCCTTGACGGAGCCGCGACATCTTCTTCTTCTGAGTCGCTTGTCGCACCAACAGCTTCCCCGGGGAGTTTTCTCCCCTCTTCAGCTCGAGCACACTTGTCGGCCAAAGTGTAAAGCTCGGCAATACTCCTGACTTTGTTCATCGCCAGCTCTTCCCGCATCCTGCGGTTACGCACGTTCTGATGGAACGCGCTAATGACAGCGGCAGGATGAACATCAGGAATATTGTACTGCACCCGGCTGAATCTCTGCATAAACTTGCGCAAGGACTCGCCCTCCTTCTGAGGGATGATGTGCAAATCACTTTCTTGGCCAGGAGCTTGGTGGCCTCCAACAAAGGCGCCAACAAACTGATGGCACAGATCTGACCAGCAAGAAATAGAATCTTCCGGCAGATGCATCAACCACGACCTGACGTTGGGTTTGAGCACCAACGGGAAGTAGTTGGCAAGTATCTTGTCATCTCGGCCCCCGGTAGCTTGCACCGCAATGGTGTAGATACTCAGGAACTCCGAGGGATGGGTCTTGCCATCATATTTCTCCGGGACCTCTGGCTTGAAGGTTCGGAGATTGGGCCACTGGACTTGCCGCAGCTCACGGGTAAACGCCGGAGGTCCCACCTCGTAAGGCAGGTCTCCTACGTTCCCTGGCGCGGGCTCGTCGACAACTGGCCCCGCGCGCTTATCAGACTGATAGCGCGCTTCCCGTCGCCGCTCGATGGTTGTTCGAGCATCCTCCTTGCCTCATTCCTGGAGAACCAGACGCTGATCACGGCGCATCCGCGGATCGGACGACGCCGTGGAAACTTCTTCATGGCGGTCGACTTGCTGAGTCATCGGCCGCCGCTGATGTCGCGGAGGAGAGTGCACTGTAGTTGCACCACCTCCGGTTTTCTCTCCACCGGCTCGCATCGGATCGACGGGCTTCCGCTGAGAGGGCCCTGCCTCTTGTGGTCCATCCTTGTTAGCGAAGCCGATAAGGCTCTGGATAGTAGCTCGCCACTCCTCCATCTTCTCCGGAGCAGGAGGAAAATCGAGGAGCAGCTGTGCACGTGCCAAGGCTTCCGCTCGCCACTCCTCCATCTTCTAAATTTTGGAATGTTAATAATTTAAATAGGATTAATTAAAAGCTTGCTTATGTTGCTTGTTGTTAGTTAAATTTGGTTAGGATTTGAAACTTTTGGAATACTTAAATGAATAATAAACGAGAGGGAATAAAAGGACTTTCCCAATTATTCATTTGGTTCGTAATTTGGGTTTGAGATATTCAGTATATTTCCAATTCAATAATGAGAGAGGATGACATGACTTCCTCAACAATTAAATTGGAAAATGACCAAACATTCTTTATGTTGGATTTTTAGAATTTAAAACAATTCCAACAACAACAAAAAAATCAAAAGAGAGAAGGAAATATGACACCTTCAAAATAGAAAGAGTTGGATATGTTTTAAATGTTATTTGCATTTCTTGGGAGTTCAAAGATATTTTATGGAACATTTTATAAGTGTCAAAGTAAAGTTATGAAAATATAATATGTATTTTTTATTTTGGACAGGAAAAATGTTCACTATGTTGTACGTAACTATATTTGTTTTTGTGGATGTTCTGGTATTATTTATAAAATGATTTGGATCATTTGTGGAGCCAAAACCAGTTTCTGTAAATTTATGAATAGGAAAAACCCCTATTTCTAAACTAACCCAGCCCACTTGCTATCCAACACATAGCGTGCACAGCGAAGAGCTGTAGCAGCTGTCGGCCCAGCCCATTAACGCAACAGCAGCCTTGCCCCATGCCCGCATCATCCTGGCGTCACCCTGGGGGCCACTCGTCAGCCGCACACCACCCCGCACTCGCTGACACCCATGGCCCGCGGTTATCCCCTTCCCCCGCCCGGTCTCCTGCTCACACACGACAGAGCCGCTGCTACCGAATAAGGCTCCTCACGATCCGAACCCCTCTCTCCAATCCATGGACACCGAGAGA
This sequence comes from Thinopyrum elongatum, assembly GCA_011799875.1. NCBI lineage: Eukaryota > Viridiplantae > Streptophyta > Magnoliopsida > Poales > Poaceae > Thinopyrum > Thinopyrum elongatum. The sequence goes on along the minus strand of CM022297.1, from coordinate 205,975,927 downwards.
TACCTCTCGCTCCCCTCGTATGATTTCCTCTGCATCCAGTCAATTTTGCCCTCAGAATCGAGCGCACGAAGATCACCGATCTCCGCAACGCAGCTGGCGCTTCAAGGATGATTTCATCACCTAATAGATGTCCCCGACGATCTCCTACTGCTCCTTCTTTTCGCTCCCTCTGCTCCGCGTCGCCCTGACCCACTTTCCCCTAGAGTAGAGCACCGGATCAAGCACACATATCAAGAACTGAAGCTCCAGAACTTCGCTGGAATTAGTGCGCATCACCACCACCGCAAGATGAAGAAATCACCATCGCCGTCTACACCAGAGCCACTGCCGTATCATGTCTCACCTACACGTCATCTCTGCATCACCAGAGGATCACTGGAGAAGCCCCGCTGCCTACACCCGAAGCCGCCGCCGTCTTCCTCTGTTTCTGGTGAGCGCGCGCGCACAGATTCACTTTGGCCAATCACGTGATGACATGTGGCGTGCTATAGTAGCCGCTACAGCGAGGGCTACAGTAGTTTCAGAACAGATGTTTAGTAACTTTTGTTTTTCCACAGATTTTAGCCCAATTTTTGTTTAGCCACAACTTTCAATCCGTATATCAAAATTGACGAATTCTTTTTCCTACATGTTTATAATGACCTCTACTATCCTGTAGAATCAATATTTCATTTGTTCAAACTTTTCAAATTTGACCAATTCAAATTTGAATTTGAAACTTCATTTGATCATATCGGGAGAACCGTGACACCTTTTCAATTGATTCTTTTTGCATCTGAAAACTTGTATCAAATACTTGTTGATAATATTCTGTATACTCAAAATTTCAAATACTTTTCACCTTGTTCTATATTATCTCAAACATAATATTTTATAGCAATATCCCTCTCCGTATTAACTCTTGTGAGTTGATCCTTCCACCTTTCACCTTATAGCACACCGAGACCTATATTATATATTAAGCCTATATGTATTATTCTTGTTCAACCTTGCCATATTCGTTTTGTTGTTCTTTTGGTTCTTCTATATGGCATGGTTGTTTATTTGGATTCTTTCATTTGCGATAGATTTTCTCGGAGCGTGACAAGTAGAATTATCAGGAATTGTGAGTGCGACGAACTTCATCAAACGTATCAGGCAATTTACACCTTGATCATCCTTCAACCTATTATTTTTCTATGCATGTGGTTCTATATCACATTACTATATTATGCATGTGTAGGAATATTATGGTAGTATGTTATTGCTATTGAGATGCAGTTAGTATGGCCTAATTGTAGATCGTGGTAGTGTATTCTTGCTATGCTATGTAGACGGGGATTGGTTCGTGTATTCATCGAGATTATGTGAGGACTATATATAATATAACTTGAGTAAAAACATAATATACAATTCACCTCTGGACGGACAGGGTTGCATCATGGTTTCTTGTTCCTTTTCTAAGGGCATGGACCATGGCTAAGTGCGCCCGAACGGTATTGCTGGGTGGTTTCAAGAACATCATGGTTTATACCATTTGAATGTAAGTGGGTGCCGTCCAGGCTCAAAAAGATCAGACAGACTTAGTGACTAGTAGCTTCCATGTACAGCCACTGGCTAATATGGGCTCTGGCTTAGTTGATCAGTTGTGGAGACCTTACCCGGATGTGCCAGCTGATGTAGTTATTATAGTTGGGATGGGCCTCCTGTGGGACTAGGCGACTGCATCCGAAAGGCTTTGTCTCAATCTTCAGGTTGAGTCCAGTGGGTAAAGTGTACAGACCTCTGCAGAGTGTATAAACTAATCATGATTAGCCGTGTCCCTGGTTATGGACAAATTTGAGCAGCTAGACCATTACAGTTGTTGGATGATCTTGACAGATGACACCTTAATAAAAACTGAGTGGGAAACTTAATAATGGGGATAGGTTGGAATTGGAGCGCCCAATTCAACCATATGTATTTAATTGTAGCAAGACATAATTAAAATTTGACTATTATATTATGTAGCTATCAGGGAAAAATTAGCTTTTCTGCAAAACAACCACTACATTATCCTCTTGATATACCTTGCATGTAGATGTAGGTCTGTTATATCATTCCTGTGTGACTTGCCAATACATTCAAAGTATTGACCCTTCGTGGCTGCAACGTTTCATGTTGCAGATTTATACGACGAGTGAGTGATACGATGTAGGGTTACGATGTCTATACTCGACATTTGCCTGTGGTGTTGATGGTTTCCATGAAGATTTTATTTGCTTTTTCGCCATATTTCTGTTGTGAGCTAGCCTTGAGCTATGCAGGTATGTAATATGTAAATTCTGGATCTACGATGTAATATTCTGACATGTGGTTTATTTTGATATTACATCTTTTACTGTGTGTGCTTGCTATTGATCCAGGGACTAGCACAGTGAGCACAGAGACATCGAATCTTATTAGGTTCGGGTCGTTACAGATGGTATCAGAGCCCATGTTGACTATAGGTCGTAACCCTTAGAATGGACTAGGAAAAGACATAGGAACAAAATTATTTTATCACTTCTTGATCACTACTATCACACTCGTATTTCTCATCTACCATTCATAATCTAAACTTCTCATCTTGTTTTCTAGTAAATGGCTACCCTATAGTAACCCCATTTGGCCCTCTCACTGAGGATGTAATGTTTGGGAAGCAATGCTACAATGAGGAGTGAAGGAATTCAAGAAAGAAGTATTTTTGCGCGACTCAAGAAGGACTAACTTTTAGATTGCTAGATGATCTTCATGGTTAATTTAGATGAGGAAGGCAAAGCTTAGATTGAGACCACCACTACTGATTTAAGTTCGATAAACGATTCATGCGTAGTATGATGAGATCATATCTCTTGTGGATATGACCTTACCTATAGGATTTGCTTGTATGGTGTGACTTTTGTGCTTTTATTGATTGATGATGTGTGATGTGATTGCTATTTCTTTTATGCGTAGAATAAGATTGTGATGTTTAGATCCTATCTATTTAGTATGCTTCAAGATTCAAGAAGGGCAAGTTATGAGAAGACTTGGTGCCATGAAGATTTCTTCATTGATGCAAGACGGAAGCTACAAACATTGAAGACACAAGATTTCTATATGCGTATATCGTTAGATGCGTTTGTGAGCTGTCATTGTGTTTTTTTAGTGACAGCACACATCAAAACTTATTTTCCAAACTAGTGTGATGCTTGTATGGGTATCTATCTCCTTCTCCAATCTATCTCTTCTAAAACCCAAGGACCCACACCAAAGGAGCTTCTACATTGTTTGCAAATCCCGAGAATGGAGTGAAGATGGATGCAACCTAGGGATGAGTTCAAGCTTAACCAGATGCACCAGGAAAGACCAAGAAGCAAGCACAATCTTGCTGAAGGAAGGACCCTGGAGGAAGCTACAATTCATCAGTAGACATTTTACAATAGCTGACGTAACCTTGAGAGTTCAAAGGAACGATAGATTGTTTTAGTTGGCATGCGGAACCAATGGAATTATCCGAACCCAGTTCGTGAACGAGAGAAATTTCTGCAATGCTTGTGAGGATGTCCGAGTGTTAGAATGCGAGGTTTCTAAACCATATACAAGGTAATGATTTGGGTGCGGAATGGATTGATCACCATGCCGATTTACTCTTATTATTCGCTCTTGCTATGTGGGATGGTAAATCTAGAGTGACTTGCCTATAATTGAGAGACGCCGATGTTAAGCCTAAACCTTAGAATGGTAGCACGTTCGACCCTTGTAGAAGGCAACCGTTGCCAACGGTAGGTTATACGGTGAGTATGAACCCAGACCCATTTCTGTAGGAACCCCGTAGAAGAATTCCTGTTGACCCCCATGAGAGAATTGATGTTGTTTAGTATTTGTGTTTGACCTATCAGCCATGAAGGCTTAGTATTTGGAAGACCGCTCTTTTGATAAGGGATTTAGAATTTCAAAGGAGTGCAAGACATATGTGTGAAGGATTTGATCGAAGGAGTAAGATTTTAGAAGGCTGGTGACTCTTCTTCTAAGGGTGGTAGTACTCCACACTCTCGGATGAACAATGGATATTCAAGGAGACCCCGACCCTAGCCTTTTCTTTCTAGCCTCTTCGAATCTCAAGGACGAGATTCATTTTAAGGGTGGTAGATTTGTAACATCCCAAAATTCTAAATTTTGGAATGTTAATAATTTAAATAGGATTAACTAAAAGCTTGCTTATGTTGCTTGTTGTTAGTTAAATTTGGTTAGGACTTGAAACTTTTGGAATACTTAAATGAATAATAAACGAGAGGGAATAAAATGACTTTCCCAATTATTCATTTGGTTCTTAATTTGGGTTTGAGAATATTCAGTATATTTCCAATTCAATAATGAGAGAGGATGACATGACTTCCTCAATAATTAAATTGGAAAATGACCAAACATTTTTTGTTGGATTTTGAGAATTTAAAACAATTCCAACAACAACAACAAAATCAAAACAGAGAAGGAAATATGACTCCTTCAAAATAGAAAGAGTTGGATATGTTTTAAATGTTATTTGCATTTCTCGGGAGTTCAAAGATATTTTATGGAACATTTTATAAGTGTAAAAGTAAAGTTATGAAAATATAATATGTATTTTTTATAAGTATTTTTGGACTGGAAAAAATGTTCACTATGTTGTACGTAAGTATATTTGTTTTTGTGGATGTTCTGGTATTATTTATAAAATGATTTGGATAATTTGTGGAGCCAAAACCAGTTTATGTAAATTTATGAATAGGAAAAACCCCTATTTCTAAACTAACCCAGCCCACTTGCTATCCAACGCACAGCATGCACAGCGAAGGGCTGTAGCAGCTGCCGGCCCAGCCCATTAACGCAGCAGCAGCCTTGCCCTGTGCCTGCATCATCCTGGTGTCACCCTGGGGGCCACTCGTCAGCCGCACACCACCCCGCACTCGTTGACACCCATGGCCTGCAGTTATCCCCTTCCCCCGCCTGGTCTGCTGCTTGCACTTGACAGAGCCGCCGCTGCTGAATAAGGCTCCTCGCGATCCGAACCCCTCTCTCCAATCCATGGACAACGAGAGATACCTCTCACTCCCCTCATACGATTTCCTCTGCATCCAGTCGATTTTGCCCTCAGAATCGAGCGCACGAAGATCGCCGATCTCTGCAATGCCGCTGGCACTTCATGGATGATTTCGTCACCTATAGAGGTCCCCGACGATCTCCTACAGCTCCTTCTTTTCCCTCCCTCTGCTTCGCGTCACCCTGACCCACTTTCCCCTTGAGCAGAGCACCGTGTCGAGCACATGCATCAAGAACTGAAGCTCCAGAACTTCGCCAGAATTAGTGCGCATCGCCACCACCGCCCGATGAAGAAATCACCGTCGCCGTCTACACCAGAGCCACTGCCGTATCATGCCGCACCCGCACGTCATCTCTGCATCACCGAAGGATCACCGGAGAAGCCCCGCTGCCTACACCCGAAGCCGCCGCTGTCTTCCTTTGTTTCTGGTGAGCGCGCGCGCACAGAGTCACTTTGGCCAATCACGTGATGACATGTGGCATGCTACAGTAGCCGCTACAACGAGGGCTACAATTGTTTCAGAACAAATGTTTAGTAACTTTTGTTTTTCCACAGATTTTAGCCCAATTTTCATTTAGCCACAACATTCAATCCGTATATCCAAATTGACTGATTCTTTTTCCTACATGTTTATAATGACCTCTACTATCTTGTAGAATTAATATTTCATTTGTTTAAACTTTTCAAATTTGATTAATTCAAATTTGAATTTGAAACTTCATTTGATCATATCGGGAGAACCGTGACACCTTTTCAATTGATTCTTTTTGCGTCTGAAAACTTGTATCAAATACTTGTTGATAATATTCTGTATACTCAAAATTTCAAATACTTTTAATCTTGTTCTATATTATCTCAAACATAATCTTTTATAGCAATATCCCTATCCATATTAACTCTTGTGAGTTGATCCTTCCACCTTTCATCTTATAGCACACCGAGACCTTTATTATATATTAAGCCTATATGTATTATTCTTGTTCAACCTTGCCATATTCGTTTTGTTGTTCTTTTGGTTCTTCTATATGGCATGGTTGTTTATTTGGATTCTTTCGTTTGAGATAGATTTGCTCGGAGCGTGACGAGTAGAATTATCAAGAATTGTGAGTGCGACGAACTTCATCAAACGTACCAGGCATGTTACACCTTGATCATCCTTCAACCTATTATTTTTCTATGCATGTAGTTCTATATCACATTACTATATTATGCATGTGTAGGAATATTATGGTAGTATGTTATTGCTATTGAGATGTAGTTAGTATGGCCTTATTATAGATCGTGGTAGTGTATTCTTGCTATGCTATGTAGACGGGGATTGGTTCGTGTATTCATCGAGATTACGTGAGGACTATATATAATATAACTTGAGTAAAAACATAATATATAATTCACCTCTGGACGGACAGGGTTGCATCATGGTTTCTTGTTCCTTTTCTAAAGGCATGGACCATGGCTAAGTGCGCCCGAACGGTATTGCTGGGTGGTTTCAAGAACATCATGGTTTATACCATTTGAATGTAAGTGGGTGCCGTCCAGGCTCAAAAAGATCAGACAGACTTAGTGACTAGTAGCTTCCATGTACAGCCACTGGCTAATATGGGCTCTGGCTTAGTTGATCAGTTGTGGAGACCTTACCCGGATGTGCCAGCTGATGTAGTTATTATAGTTGGGATGGGCCTCCTGTGGGACTAGGCGACTGCATCCGAAAGGCTTTGTCTCAATCTTCAGGTTGAGTCCAGTGGGTAAAGTGTACAGACCTCTGCAGAGTGTATAAACTAATCATGATTAGCCGTGTCCCTGGTTATGGACAAATTTGAGCAGCTAGACCATTACAGTTGTTGGATGATCTTGACAGATGACACCTTAATAAAAACTGAGTGGGAAACTTAATAATGGGGATAGGTTGGAATTGGAGCGCCCAATTCAACCATATGTATTTAATTGTAGCAAGACATAATTAAAATTTGACTATTATATTATGTAGCTATCAGGGAAAAATTAGCTTTTCTGCAAAACAACCAGTACATTTTCCTCTTAATATACCTTGCATGTAGATGTAGGTCTGTTATATCATTCCTGTGTGACTTGCCAATACATTCAAAGTATTGACCCTTCGTGGCTGCAACGTTTCATGTTGCAGATTTTATACGACGAGTGAGTGATACGATGTAGGGTTACGATGTCTATACTCGACATTTGCCTGTGGTGTTGATGGTTTCCATGAAGAATTTATTTGCTTTTCCGCTATATTTCTGTTGTGAGCTAGCCTTGAGCTACGCAGGTATGTAATATGTAAATTCTAGATCTACGATGTAATATTCTGACATGTGGTTTATTTTGATATTACATCTTGTACTGTGTGTGCTAGCTATTGATCTAGGGACTAGCACAGTGAGCACAGAGACATTGAATCTTATCAGGTTCGGGTTGTTACAACTATGAAGAAGAAAAGAAGGTCGCCATGGCATCACTTGAGTTCCAAGACTATGTCCTCATTTGGTGGGAGCAAGTCATTGAGCGGTGAGAAGCAAAAGGTGACCCACCCATCACAACATGGAATCAAATGAAGGATGTCATGCGAGCGCGCTTTGTACCCACATACTATAGCCGTGACCTCTTCAAGAAATTGCAACTTTACAAGCAAGGCACCAAGTCCTTGAAGAATACTACAAGGAAATGGAGATTGCCATGATACGAGCTAATGTCACGAAAGATGAGGAGCAAACCATGGCATGTTTCTTGAATGGCCTCAACCATCCTATCAAGAAGATCGCCGACTTCCAACCTTACACCAACCTCATCGAGCTAGTGCACCAGGCTACCAAGGCAGAGCGTCAAGTGCAAGATGACTACAAGTATGCCAAGTACTCTTCCAAGACCTCCGGCTTCTATAATCAAGCTTCAACGACTACGACGCCTTCTACCTCAACCAAAGCTTCCCCAAGCAACGGCGACAAGTCAAGTTACAAGAAAACTTCAACAACCTCAAGTCGTCCTCCTACAACAAGCAACTTCAAGACGAGAGCTTCATCATCTACAACTCCACCGGATGAAACCGTCAAGACAAGTTCCATCAAATGCTTCACATGTGCAGGCCGGGGCCAAAAGACATTTGAGTGCACCAACCGGTGCACCATGATCACCAACGATGACAACACCTATGACTCTATGCGTGAAGAAGAAATGGAAGCCCTTGAGCATGTGGCCATGCACCGGTAAGTGAATGAAGATGAAGATGACCAAGTCTTTTGTGACAATGATTTGAGCGCCGCTCTCGTTGTCTCCAAGGTCTTGACACTTCAACACCAACAAAAGGAAGGCCAACGTTGCCACATCTTCCATACCAAAGTAGGCATCAACGATCATTCCGTTAAGGTCATCATGGACGGGGGAAGTTGCCACAATTTGGCAAGTGAAGGGCTATGTTCCAAGCTACAATCGGTCAAGATGAAGCATCCTTGTTCGTACGAGGTCCAATGGCTTAGGGACTCTGGCACCATCCAAGTGGAGCACACCGTTCAAGTCTCCTTCAAGATTGGAGCATACGAAGACACCTTGGAGTGTGACGTGGTTCCCATGTCCGTTTGCCATCTCCTACTTGGACGACCTTGGCAATTCGACCGTGGTGTCATCCACAATGGGAGAACCAATCACTATAGCTTCAAGATGAAGGGAAAGGAGTATGTGCTAAGACCTATGTCACCAAGTCAATTGATCGCCGACAAGCAAGCAACCACCCGTCATGGAGAGAATAGTGAAAGAGTGAACCACCAAAAATAGAGTGAGTGCCACAAGCCCAAATTGAGTGCCTCCATGACGAGCAACAAGAAAAACTTAGTACTCTTAGCTACCAAAAGAGAGATGAGAGAAGTGTGTGAGAACCCATCTAGTGTCACCAACTATGTCCTATTGTGCAAAGATGAAGCGGCAAGGACTAACACCTCTCACAATCTACCTTTAGTGTTGTCTTCTCTATTGCAGGAATTCAAGGACATTTTCCCCGATGAGCTACCTCCACGACTACCTCCACTACGAGGCATCGAACACCGAATCGTCCTCATCCCTGGCACACCCCTACCAAACAAGGCACCCTACCGTGTCAACCCCGAAGAAACCAAGGAAATACAAAGGCAAGTAGAACACCTCATTGACAATGGGCATGTACGTGAAAGCTTGAGCCCTTGTGCCGTTCCGGTCATCCTTGTGCCTAAGAAAGATGGTAGTTTTCGCATGTGTTACGACTACCATCCCATCAATGCTATCACCGTTCGTTATAGATATCCTATTCCTCGCCTTGATGATATGCTAGATGAACTTAGCGGAGCCACAATTTTCTCTAAAATTGATCTTAAAAGTGGCTACTACCAAATCCGCATTCAAGAAGGTGATGAATGGAAAACTACTTTTAAAACCAAGTTTGGCTTGCATGAATGGTTAGTTATGCCTATGGGCTTATCCGAAGCATCCGGTACTTTTATGCGTGTGATGCATTATGTTCTTCGCCCATACATTGGCGTATTTGTTGTGGTCTACTTTGATGATATACTTGTGTTTAGCATGTCTCTAGAAGATCATGTCACCCATCTTAGAACCATTTTGCAAACTCTAAGAAAAGAGCGCCTTTATGCTAATATGGAAAAATGCCTTTTTGGTGTTGACAAGCTTGTTTTCTTGGGCTTTGTTGTGTCATCTAAGGGTGTTCATGTAGATGGAGCTCAAATTGATGCTATTAAAACTTGGCCACAACCAACCAACTTGCAACAAGTGCAAAGTTTCCTTGGCCTAGCCGGTTTCTATCGTAGATTCGTTAAGGAGTTTAGCACTATTGCGTCACCTTTGCATGCCTAAGAAGAATGCACCATTTGTTTGGGGAACATCCCAAGATACCGCATTTAATGAGCTTAAGAATTTGCTTACACATGCTCCATTTCTTGCATTTACCCAACTTTGATAAAACTTTTGAAGTTCATTGCGATGCTAGTTGTAATGGCATGGGAGGTGTGTTGATGCAAGAGAAGTGCCCAATTGCTTATTTTAGTGAAAAACTTTCCGGTGCGCAACTTAACTATCCCATCTATGACAAAGAATTATATGATTTGGTGAGAGTCTTGCATGTGTGCGAACATTATCTTCGCCCTCATGAATTTGTCATCCATACGGTTCATGAAACGCTTAAATACCTTAAGGGTCAAACTAAATTGAATAAGTGACATGCCAAATGGAGTGAGTTTATTGAGTATTTTCCTTATGTCATTAAGTACATTAAGGGTAAAGAGAATGTTGTGGCGAATGCTCTTTCCCGCAAATGCATACTTGTCACTCAACTTGAATTGAATGTCAGGCTTTGAGCACATAAAAGACTTGTATGCGCATGATCCTACTTTTGCTATCCCTTATTCCAAATGTTTGACGCATACATCTTGGGAACGATATTACATCAAGGATGATTATCTAATGAGAGCTAACAAGCTTTGTATTCCTGAGTCTTCTCTTCATTTGTTACTTTCGCAAGAGGCTCATGGAGGAGGACTTATGGGACACTTTGGACGTGACAAGACCTTCGCTATGCTCTCCAAGAACTACTATTGGCCCAAGATGTTCCGTGATGTCTCTCGCTACACCAACCGATGCTCTACATGTCGCAAAGCTATGTCTAAAGCTCAATCCCATGGTCTTTATATGCCACTTCCTATTTCGTATGACCCATGGGAAGATATTAGTATGGACTTTGTGCTTTGTTTGTCTAGAACTAGAAATGGCAACGATTCCGTATTTGCGGTTGTGGACCGTTTCTCAAAGATGGCACATTTTATTCCATGCAACAAGATAGACGATGCTTCACATGTTGCCAATCTATTTTGTAGGGAAATCTTGCGTCTACATGGAGTGCCAAAGATGATTGTCTTGGACCGCTACCTCAAGTTCCTAAGCTACTTTTGGAAGACCCTATGCGCCAAGCTCGGAATCAAGCTCTTATTCTCTTCGGCATACCATCCACAAACCGACGGCCAAACGGAGGTCATGAACCAGATGCTATCTACTCTCCTACGTGTGTTGATCAAGCGGAACATCAAGGAGTGGGAGGAATGCTTACCCATCGCCAAGTACGCCAACGATCGCGCAAGACATTCAACTACCGGCAAGTCCCCCTTCGAGGTCGTGTACGGTTTCAACCCGTTGTCCCCATTGGACATTCTACCACTACCACTACAAGAGCGCACTGAGGGAGTCCTGGATTAAGGGGTCCTCGGGCGTCCGGACTACATAACATGGGCCGGACTGATGGGCCATGAAGATACAAGACAGAAGACTCTCTCCCATGTCCGGATGGGACTCTCCTTGGCGTGGACGGCAAGCTTGGCGTTCGGATATGAAGATTCCTTTCTCTGTAACCAACTTTGTACAACCCTAGTCCCCTCCGGTGTCTATATAAACCGGAGGGTTTAGTCCGTAGAGGCAATCATAATCAGACAGGCTAGACTTCTAAGGTTTTAGCCATTATGATCTCATGGTAGATCAACTCTTGTAATACTCATATTCATCAAGATCAATCAAGCAGGAAGTAGGGTATTACCTCCATAGAGAGGGCCCGAACCTGGGTAAACATCGTGTCCCCCGTCTCCTGTTACCATTGACCTTAGACGCACTGTTCGGGACCCCCTACCCGAGATCCGCCGGTTTTGACACCGACATTGGTGCTTTCATTGAGAGTTCTGCTGTGTCGTCGCTAGAAGACTCGATGGCTCCATCAATCATCCACAACGATGCTGCCTTGAGGGAGGTCTTTCTCCCCGGCCAGATCTTCATATTCGGCGGCTTCATACTGCGGGCCAACTCGCTTGGCCATCTAGAGCAGATCGACAGCTACACCCCTGGCCATCAGGTCAGGTTTGGAAGCTTGAACTACATTGCTGATATCCGTGGAGACTTGATCTTCGACGGATTCAAGCCCATGGCAGCCGCTCCCTGCCACCGCGATGAACATGACCTAAATATGTCATCGGACCATACACGGGAGATAGCGCCTGTAACTGCTCTGGCCCTAGATCCGGAGCAGATTGCGCTATCCGAGGACGGGAAGCTCAACCCCGCCACGGAAGCCGCAGACTCAGCGGCGTTGGAGCCGCACACAGACCCAACTTCGAATGGGATCTGTGTCACCGGAACCTCAGATTCGTCTCTGGCCACAAGTTCCGAACCGCGTGCGTCCGCGCCCATCGAGCTCGATCGTGCGCCGATCATCGAGTTCAGCTCCGCGGACATCTTCCGGCACTCACCTTTGGGTGATGTGCTAAACTCATTAAAAATCCTCTCCTTAGCGGGGGACTCACAGCCGAATTATATCCGGTTTGAATTGGAGGCTGATGACGGAGAATTTCGCTTCCCACCCACCGCCCACTTCATTGCCACTGTCGAAGACTTAACCGACATGCTCGATTACGACTCCAAAGACATCGACGGTATGGACGACGATGCCGGAGAGGAGCAGGCCCAAAACCCGCCGTTTACTAGGCACTGGACAGCCACCTCCTCGTATTACGTGTACATGGTGGATACTCCCAAAGAGAATAACGGCGATAACGAGAAAGATCCAGTCGAGGATAATTAAACCTCCTGAGACACAGCCAAAGCGCCGATGTCAGCGGCACCGCTCTAAATCACGCCGTGGAAAAGACAGCAATACCGGCACGAGAGAAAACAATACTCCGAACGATGCCGAAGACAAAGAAGATCCCTTCAAGCCGACTTCCGAATAGGACGATAGGGAAGATGGGCAAGTCAGCCCTGACGAACAGGCAATAAATGAAGAATCGGAGGACAGCAACTATCTTCCACTCTCCGAAGATGAGGTGAGCCTCGGCGACGAAGATTTTATCGTGCCTGAGGAACCCATCGAGCAGGAGCGCTTTAAGCGCCGGCTAATAACCACTACGAGGAGCCTGAAAAAGAAACAGCAGCAGCTTCAAGCTGATCAAGATCTACTCAACGACAGATGGACTGATGTCCTGGCAGCCGAGGAATACAGACTCGAGTGCCCCATTAAAAGTTACCCGAAGCATAAACTACTACCCCAATTCAACGACGAGGCACTTGAGCCCATGCCATCAACACATAATGCGGCTGACCGACCACCACGTGGCCGGGACAAAGCGGCAACTCAAGCCGAACACCAGCCCATACTACCTCGTCGCAAAAGCAGAGACATAACAGCCCGGGGTCATACATATGACCTGCAGCAGGACCTGGACAATAGAGCAGGTCAGACCAGATCGATCTACGGATCACGGGGGCGCGCCCTGACGCGTGACGACGACCATCTAGCCGGACGTGTCAAACATAACCACGCCCGGGCCGAAAACTGCCGACGAAGTCCATCCGAGCTACGCCGCGACTTGGCCCGATATAGTGGCGCCGCACACCCCCTTTGCTTCACTGATGAAGTAATGGAACACGAATTCCCGGAAGGGTTTAAACCCATGAATATCGAATCATATGATGGAACAACAGATCCCGCAGTATGGATTGAAGATTTCCTTCTCCATATCCATATGGCCCGCGGTGATGACCTCCACGCCATCAAATATCTCCCACTAAAATTAAAGGGACCAGCGCGGCACTGGCTGAACAGCCTCCCAGAGAACTCTATTGGCAGCTGGGAAGACTTGGAAGACGCCTTCCGCGATAACTTTCAAGGTACATATGTCCGGCCTCCGGATGCCGACGACCTAAGTCACAACATCCAGGAGCCCGGGGAGTCAGCCAGGAAGCTCTGGACTAGGTTCCTAATTAAAAAGAACCAAATTGTCGATTGTCCGGACGCCGAAGCCCTCGCGGCCTTTAAACATAGCGTCCGAGATGAATGGCTTGCCCGCCACCTCGGTCAAGAAAAACCAAAATCCATGGCAGCCCTTACCGCTCTGATGACCCGCTTTTGCGCGGGAGAAGATAGCTGGCTCGCTCGTAGAAGCAATAGCACCAGTGATCCGGGCACTTCCGAAGTTCGAGACGGCAACGACAAGCCATGACACAATAAACACAAGCGTCGAAATAATAATGAAGGAACGCAAGACACGGCGGTAAACGCCGGATTCAGCGGCTCCAAAACCAGTCAACGGAAAAAGCCATTCAAGGCAAACAGAGACAGACCATCCAATTTAGGCAAGATACTGGATCGGCCCTGCCAGATTCATGGCACCCCCGATAAACCAGCCGATCACACCAACAGAAGCTGTTGGGTCTTCAAACAAGCCGGCAAGCTTAACGCCGAACACAAGGGGAAGGGGCCGCCCAGTGACAGCGATGATGAAGAGACTCGCCAACCGAACACCGGGGGTCAGAAGCAATTTCCCGCCGAAGTAAAAACAGTCAACATGGTATACGTGATGCACATCCCTACAGAGGAGCGCAAGCGCGCACTACAGGACGCCAATGCCATAGAGCCAGGCACCCCAAAATTAACCCAATGGGCGGCCTGCCCGATCACTTTTGATCGCAAGGACCACCCAGCCAGTATCCGTCACGAAAGTTCGGCAGCTCTGATCCTCGATCCAATTATCGATGGGTTCCATCTCACGAAAGTCCTTATGGACAGTGGCAGTAGTCTTAATCTACTCTACCAAGACACTGTCCGCAAAATGGGCATTGATCCTTCACGAATCAAGCCCACCATAGCTACCTTCAAGGGAGCAGTGTCCAGCGTAGAAGCTAGCTGCACGGGCTCAATTACATTGGAAGTCGTTTTCGGCTCGCCAAACAACTTTAGAAGCGAAGGCTTGACCTTCAATATTGTCCCGTTCCGCAGCAGCTACCACGCACTACTCGGGCGTACTGCTTTTACTCAATTTAATGCGGTCCCACATTACGCCTATTTCAATCTTAAGATGCCCGGTCCACGCGGCGTCATCACGATAAATGGAAATACGGAATGCTCCCTCCGTACAGAGGAGCGTACTATGGCTACTGCAGCCGAAGTACAAAGCGGCCTTATCAAGCCGTGTATCTCATCGGCCGTCAAGCCGCCGGTCTCTACTAAACAGGACCAATCAATCTCAGAGCTGGATTAGCAGTTCGGCCTCCGCCGTCTGCCCCAAATAGCCGTGAAGTTTATGCCGTGCATACATAATTATGCACTTGAAATACCATGGTCATCGGCGAAGGCACAGTACGGATAGGCCTACAATGCGGTCCGCACCCTCATAGTCTTTTTACTTTTTCTAACTATTTTTTATCTTTTACAACAGGTGATTCAAAGCTTGGTCATCTTACAGACTCTTTCTAAAGTTCGGCTTCGTATAAATAACCAAAGGCTATTCCTACTAAGGAGTCCTTTAACCGAGGCAAGGCAGCACAGACGTGCGATAGGAGGTCCTAATGATTTTTGTAAGACCGCACTCTTTATTTTAAACCTGTAAAGTGTCTTTTTCCTCAGCCCTCGGCCCCCGGCATGTCAAATAGCCCAGGTAGGGGCGTTATAATCTGTAAAATTGCGTTTGACGTGTCAATCAGATTCCAGTGAACATAACCCGTATTCAGTATTCGCTTTTTCTACGTACTAAATTTTGCTTCTTCGGTTGTTTCACGAACGCACCTCGGCACAAATTGCCAGGGGCTCGATACGGCAACACATGAGTTGCCGACAAGTCAGAACAGCTTTTCAGCACACTTCGGCGTCACGAGTTTGGCCTTATATGCATCAGCTCCGAATCATGTCTTTGGTCAATAGTTGGGTTGCCCGGCTCCTGTGCTTACTACCTTACATTCCGCTATATCGGCTAGGGTAGTAAAGGGAGAACTACTGTGATTGTGTCATGGTTTATCCGGATGAGCACCTCAGTAGAGAAAGCTGAAAACTGACTGTCATGATGTGGTGAGAGCTGGTCAACCACTCGATGACTCATCAGAATCCTTCGCGATTCTTTCCGTATTGCACGAAGGACCGTTCTTCTGGTCACCTATGTAACGCACCGTATTCGGGTAAACGCGTACATACCAGGGGCTATACCGTAGACCTGCCGTCAAACTGCTATGGCTAAGTGAAAGTGTTAAAGCCCTATAGTCCGATTGCCTAGTTCGCCACATTGACACCTCCTTCATGGACCAAGACGTTGGGTCAAGAGTGATCAAGTGCTTTTCCGAACACCCCCGTATTATATGCGAGTGGGTTGAAGCTGACGACTGGCAAACTTTCAGATTATACGAAGAACGGCCGCACAGGAGGAACCAAAACTTTTAGGCAAAAGTATAAAAAATATGGCCTTAATATATCATAATATTGTTTTTACAAATTTGGTATATTCACTCGAACATCATATCTTTTGAGCACTGACCCTCTATCAAGCGGGCACCTTCTAGGACATCCTCAAAATAATGCTCTAGCGTGTGATGGTCCTTGCCCTCGGGTGGACTCTTCGCTGCAATATCGGTGGCCTTCATCTTCGCCCAGTACGTCTTGACGCGGGCAAAGGCCATCCGTGCACCCTCAATGCACGTTGACCGCTTAACAGCGTCGATACGCGGCACCGCATCAACAAGTCGCTGCACCAAACCAAAATAACTATTCGGAATTGGCTCAGTCGGCCACAGCTGGACCACGACGTCCTTCATGGCAGGATATCTTGTGGAGCTCGGCCCACTGGGCCATCTGTTCGTTCAGCAACAGCGGACGCTTCAGCATGCTGAATTGCGACCAGAAAAGCTTCTCCGTTGCACGTCCTTCTTGCGCTTGGAAAAACTGTGCCGCATCGGAGACACTCTTCGGCAAGTCCAAGAATGCGTCTGGAGAACTCCACATTTGATTAAGGGGGGCATACATCGGATCGCCGAATTTAGTCTGTAATAAGAAAGGCTTACCGGCCGCTATCTCCCCAGCTTGCCGGATCTCTTCCTGAGCCGCTCTAGACTCGGACCGTGCTTCTCTCGCCTCTTGTAAGGCCTTGCCGAGATTGACCGTTCTGGCTTTGTTATCCTTCTCGAGGAATTCGCATCGAACATTGGCATCCTTTAGCTCGCGCGTCATGGTAGATATTCTCTCCTCGCACTGGCGCCGAGTAGCCTGTTCGGCCTTTAACTCAGCAGCTGCCTTCTTGGCAGCTGCCTCACTCATCCTGGCTTGCTCCTTGGCCCGGGCAAGCTCAGCCCGTAGGGACTCAACTGCGGCAGCATTATCTGCAGTTATGCATATCTCAGTATACAATTTTCAGCATCATGCTCATATTATCATACTTACATATACTGACTGCCCCAAAAACATACCTTGCGCCTCGTCGAGCCGCCTGTTAATAAGTGTGAGGTCCTCATCTACCACATCAAGTTTCTGCTTCAGCCTTGCAACCTCTGTAGCTTGGGCAGTCGTCATGGATGAAATAGCCTGTGTTCCAAACCATCAGATTATTTCCTGGGAATATCTGTTTTGATCCTCTGATCGCCTCCCTTCGGACACCAACCAGAGTCTCAGGGGCTACTATCTATACACAGGTGCATTTTGCACGTAGAAGTGCAATTGAAGATATTACATTGCATACCTCGAAGCCTCTTAGCAGGCTCATGAAGGATTCATTCAATCCGCTTCTCGCAGACAGAATCCTCTCAACTACCGTACCCATTAAGGTACGATGTTCCTCTAAAACAGACACATGCTGCAGCATGCCCGTCATTGTATCCGGTGCCCCGGATCCCTGGGAGCGGCCGCGGGAGTACGGACTCCCTTTGAAAGAATATGTTTACCCGACTCTAGAGTCGTCCCCGGCTGTAAAACGGATAGTCCGGGCCCTTTATTGTTGGTCACCATAGGGACCGCATGCCCCGGACACTGGACGGCCGAAGTATCACCTTCGGGTGTAGTTTTCTTTATCCCTCGCACCGCTTGTTGATCGGGAGAGATCCTCTGGGACGACACCTCGGAGTCGTCTGCCCTGTCGGGCGAGAAGTTCTGTGGAGGCATCTCGCTTTCCATCATCTCCGGAAGAAGATCCCCCGAGGAGGAGGACTGTTGAGGAAGACTGCGTGCCGGACTGCCAACATATATTTTAAATGTTACCCTGGTAACCGGAAAGCAATGGGATACTGTTCACTTACGATTCGGCTAAGGGCTTGTCCTTACGGAGGAACTGCGCGACAACGTCGTCTTCTGAACCCGAGCCACCTGACAGGGACATCTTCCCTTGCTTAGGAGCCTTTGCTTCCAAATCTTCGGAGGCGGCCCTCTTCTTCCCATCGGGAGAGGGGATGTCAGTTTCTCCTTCTCTTTTGTCTTCGGAAGAGGGAGTTCCAATCTCCCCAGACATAGTGTCTGGTGTACCTTTAGAATAGAGGCCACCTTTGGCCTTCTTGCTCTCCTCTTTGTCCCCCTTCGCCGACACTTGGTATGGCGCCAGAGCCATCATCCTTGTTAACACAGGATCTGCTGAGTCTTCGGGAAGAGGGGCCGAACACCTAATTCTTTCCTCCTTCTTGATCCAGCCCTAGTCAAAGATGGTTTTCTCAGTATATTGTTATGAGATATTTAACTAAACTGTGTTCAGGAGTCGAGGGCCTACCGAGGTATCCGGATGGTTGCAGTCGAGGCCGATGTCCTCGGTAGTATCCGGCCACTATTTTCGTGTCCCGAAGAATAACTTCCACATTCCTTTGTGTGTCGTGCCAAAGAAGTGCTGAAGAGTCTGTGGTCCTTCCGGATTGAACTCCCACATGCGGAGGGGCCGTCGCTGGCATGGCAGGACCCGGCGGACTAGCATTACCTGGATTACGTTGATGAGGCCGGTGTCCTTCTCGAGGAGGCTCCGGATGCGGCTTTGTAGCTTCTGCACTTCGTCCGTTGATCCCCAGTCTAGCCCCTTATTAATCCATGATGCGAGATGTAATGGAGGGCCAGACCGGAACGCAGGTGTAGCTGCCCACTTGGTACCACGGGGTTCAGTGATGTAAAACCACTCCCGTTGCCATAGGTTGGAGGTTTTCGTGAAAGAGCCTTTTGGCCAAGGTGTATGGGTGAGTTTACTCACCGTAGCACCGCCGCACTCCGCTTGCTTCCCATCGACTACCTTCGGCTTCATATTAAAGGTCTTGAGCCATAAGCCAAAGTGTGGGGGAATACGGAGAAAGGCCTCGCACATGACGATGAACGCCGAGATGTGAAGAAAGGAGTCCGGAGCTAGATCATGAAAATCTAGCCCATAATAGAACATGAGTCCGCGAACGAAGGGATGGAGAGCGAACCCTAGCCCTCGGAGGAAGTGAGGGATGAATATGACCCTCTCGCCGGATCTGGGAGTAGGAATGACCTGCCCTTGAGCAGGGAGCCTGTGGGGGATTTCCGCGGTCAGGTATTTTACCGCCCGGAGCTTCGCGATATCCTCCTCTGTGACGGAGGAGGCCACCCACCGGCCTTGAGGGTTGGGTCCGGACATGACTAGGAGGCTCGGAACAAATAAATTGAACCTTGGGTGCTAGAACTCGAGGTTGGAAAGGATGAGGAAAGGGAAAGCGTAGAGGAGAAAGACAGGTCTGTGCCCCTTTATAAAGGCGATGAATATCAAAACGCCTCCTCCTAGGCCTCAAAACCTGCCTATTCCCAAGGAATCATACCAACGGGACGGTTGGGTTACCCACGCTCGTATTGATGAGAATCTCGTAATAAGGGGACATGATTTCTACTTCGACAAGACATGCCAATAAAACCGCTTCTCGAAACATGGAGCGGGAGGCTAAAAAAACGGTTCGAGATAATGACCGTGCAGGAACATGGTATCGCGTTACAAAAATTGTCAGCAGATTGGACTCGTGAAATATTATACTCTCTGTGGTTGTGTGTGGTACTTGTTTTGCAGAGCCGGACACGTTTTCTGTGCTCGAAGTCTGTTTTGGAGTATTCGGAGGAGGAACCCGCCTTGCAATGCCGAAGACAATCTGCGCGCCGGACACATCGTCATTGAAGCCTGGTAAAGGGGCTACTGAGGGAGTCCTAGATTAAGGGGTCCTCGGGCGTCCGGACTACGTAACGTGGGCCGGACTGATGGACCATGAAGATACAAGACAGAAGACTCTCTCCCGTGTCCGGATGGGACTCTCCTTGGCGTGGACGGCAAGCTTGGCGTTCGGATATGAAGATTCCTTTCTCTGTAACCGACTTTGTACAACCCTAGTCCCCTCCGGTGTCTATATAAACCGGAGGGTTTAGTCCGTAGAGGCAATCATAATCAGACAGGCTAGACTTCTAGGGTTTTAGCCATTACGATCTCGTGGTAGATCAACTCTTGTAATACTCATATTCATCAAGATCAATCAAGCAGGAAGTAGGGTATTACCTCCATAGAGAGGGCCCGAACCTGGGTAAACATCGTGTCCCCCGTCTCCTGTTACCATCGACCTTAGACGCACAGTTCGGGACCCCCTACCCAAGATCCGCCGGTTTTGACACCGACACGCACCAACATGGACGTGAGTGCACGAGCGAGCTATCTCAAGAAGGTGCATGAAGATACAAGGCACACCATCGAGAGCCAAGTACAACGCCTCGCGACCAAGATCAACACCAACAAGAACCCCATGATATTCAACACCAGAGATCTTGTATGGCTACACCTTCGCAAAGACCGCTTCCCCAATGAACGCAAGTCAAAGCTTCTACCTTGAGCCAACAGACCCTTGAAGGTGCTAGCATGCTACAACAACAATGCATATAAGATCAACCTACCACGCGACAAGTACACCGTGAGCGACATCTTCAACGTCAAGGATCTCTCTCCCTACCTGGTGATGAGGCTTTCGATCCGAGGTCGGATATTTCCCAAGGGGGGGGATATGATGCTGAGCAGCCTACAATCATCCCCATGGACCCACCTTCGTCTCCTACGACACCACATGGACCAATGACAAGAGCTCGAGCAAGGGCTATTGAAACTAAGGTGAACTCGCTCCTCTCTAAACTACCACCTTCCACATCTGAGACATGCCTACTACCTCAAGCGGAGCCCCTATGTGGGATCAGGTACTTAGAGGGAAGCCATAGAGCAACTACATCCAATGGAAAAGATGGCGAGGATACCAAGTAAAAGGACCAAACGGAGAAGCTGCCAGAAGTCTACAGCCACCAGACGACTGGACCACGCTGGACGTCCGACGCCTGGAACACCAGCCAGCCCGAAGACCCAGCCAGTGAAGGCTACAACAACTGGATGACCGACACGTACCAGACGTCCGACACCTCCCCAGCGACCGGGCGACCGAGCCCCTCCGGAAATCCGGTGCCACATCACAGAATGGAAAATAGCGGAAATCCGGAGTCTCCCAGACGACGGACGCACTAGACATCCGACCGTCTCTGGATATCTGGCGCCACCTGATCAGAGGTGAAATATCGGAAGTCCGAGCATTATCGGACGACCGGTAACGGTCGGACGTCCGATGCTTGTCTACGCACAGTGTTGCGGGCCAAGGCCCATGTACCCCTTCACTTCGCCCCGAATTGCACTATGACTATAAATAGGACACCCCTCCTCCTAGCCAGGGTTAGCATTGGTTTAGCTCATTTTAGAGATTAAGCTTTGCTCATCCACTTGATACATACTCCATTGGAGACCGAGGCCTCCGCGGAGATGATCCAAAGTGGATTCAAGACCCCGTCAAGGGAAGATCCCCTCATAGATTCAAGACCCCATCTCATCATGGATTTGGAAGAACTACCGACCGCTTGTATCGTCCCTTGTTGTGTTTGGATCATGTATCACTCTTTGTGTTCATGGATCTAGCACATGTGTGATTGTTTCTTGTTGATTTGAGTGTTTCCTCTCGTTTCCCCTCTCATGTGTTCTTCGTGTTGTTCGTGGGATCCCCTCCAAATCGTGAAAGTTCAGCGTTAGGGTTCCACCCTAAATCACCTGGCACCTATTTTCCTCTGGTCTTCCACTGTTCGGTGGCGCCAGATGTCCGAGCTTTGGCCGGATGTCCGGCCGTTGTAGCACTACAAAAAAACACTTTCATGATGATACGTCTTTATCACAGTAGGTCACGTTTTCTGTCATGCATGTACATCCATGACGATTTTATGGTAGAATCAAGATAGCCATACCTGTGCTGTCGTAGAAGTGTTCCATGACAATACTGAAATTATCATCATGGAAGTGTCCACTTCCATGACGAAAAAATCCGCGTCATGGAAGTGTTTTCGTCAAGGGTGACCGACTCATGGCATCCACCGTAACGGGTCACCGTTAAACTATCGGGTCTAGTTTTGGATTCGATAACCCGCTAACAGCCCTGACCAATGGAGATTTTCCACGTGTAAAATTCTCATTGGCCGAAGTAAACACGTGTCAGCGCAGTGTTGGGACAGATGTCATCCATACAATGGACGAAACGCGCCTATGATACATTAACATGTGGCACGGCCCAACATTAGCCCATTTAAGGTAAAAAGGCCGCCCAGCCAAAGGCCCACAAGATTCCATCATACACTAGTGGGCCAACCCGTTAACATCCTACCATGATTTGGCCCAAATTATGGCCCACATTAGATCTGACCCATTAGATGTATACCATGTTTCGGGCCAAATGACGGCCCATATCAGACCTGGCCCGTTAACAGGCTGCCATGTTTTGGGCCAAATGACGGTCCATATCAGATCTGGCCTGTTAACTACCTGACATATTTTGGGCCAAATTAAGACCCATATAAGATCTGGCCCGTTAACAGGCACTGTGATTTCGGACCCATTGGGGGCCCATTTGAACTATGGCCTCTTAAAGGCCCATGTAGTACATCGGCCCTGTATTACTTTTGGCCTATTAGTGGCCCTTGGTACATATGGGCCATTGTCGGCCCGGTTTCACTTTCGGCCATTTAACAGCGGTACTGCATGTGGGCCTATTTTTGTTCCGAAGTGACTTTCGGCTTCTTAACGGCCCGTATTCATCATGGATACATTTTAGCCCAACCTGACTATTGGCCCGGTAAAGGCCCATGATATAACTGGGCCTAATTATGGCCCACTTTGCATACGACCTTCTTATGACCCATCATGTTGTTGGGCTAACTGTGGCCCGGCACATATTTTGGCTTGTTAATGGCCCATATTGTGGCTGGGCCAATCATGGGTGGCCGTCAAAATTTAGGCCCAATCTACTTTTCAGACTGTTAAAAGCCCATTTTATTTTCTGGCCCAACTTAGTTAACTAATTTACTCGGTCTGTTAAAGGCCCAAAACTAATAGTTGGTGAGTTTATATCTAGGCCTGCTATTGGCCGGAGATGATTGTAGGCACATGTTTCGGCCCATTTATAGCGATTGGCAGGCTGACCAGTTTTAGTAACGTAATTTTTTATATAAACCGAACGTTAAGGCCCATTGCGCTCCATCAAAGCTTACGACCTTTTCAAAGAGCAGTGACAGCATATACAGAAAATAAATTACAACATCATGATGAAGAATAAATCTAGACTATACAACAAAGAAATTACGGCATATTACATGCACTGGGCATAAAAGTTCACCGCCAGCGATAATAAAGTGCAACCAGACAACAGATTACATCTAGGAATCAATGGTTGCCACCAGTGCAAATAAACACGCCACCAAAAATAATATACAGAACCGATAACACTTCAACACAGTTCAAGAAAGGTTAGCCCTACCTGGGAGCTACAACACAAGCAGCTGAGCAAGCGGATGAGACTGCGCTTGTTTGACGCTTATATCCAAATCTAGCTGCATAGCATCAATAGACGTCCTGTACTTTTGGTTAATTCTTCCATAGAGATGGGAGTTCTAGTAGGAGTTGAGCTGAAGCATGTCGTTCTCCTTGAATTTGAGACTGAAGAAGTCGAACAGATTCAGGTGGTGACTTCATCGAGCTTGTGTCACTGCTATTAGCAAGTACCTTTAACACTACATCAAGACATGACTTTGGCGTTGTATAGCTATCACCAAGATGTGTTGCCTTCTTCCCTGCAATATATAGAGGGAAAAGCAATGGGTTCGTCTCACTATCATTGTGACAGTTCTTCTTTGCGTTAGTGATATCACCCTGAAAGAGATAAAAGCAGACAGATAACAGGCTTTGCACGCATAAGCACCAGTGTTGTCGATTCACCCCATTTCTTAGTGGCAAATAAAGAGACCTTGTTTAAAATAGCCTTAACATTGTTCAAAGTTAAGACATGGTAAGAAATGGAATTGTGCATGAGTGGCCAGCTTCACCACACCACCGGATTACAGAACAAGAACACAAGCATACATGCAGTGCTCAAGAAATGGGATAAATTGACAGTACACTCACCATGTAGTGTCAATTTATCCCATTTCAGATTGGTGAATAAAGAGACATGATTTAAATAACATTAACATAATATTCATTGTTCATAGTTAAGACATAGGAGGATATGACATTGTCCTGGAGTTGGTAATTTCACCACACCACTGGATTACAGATCAACAACACAGGCATAAATGCAATGCTAAAGAAGGTCACTTGCTATATTTAGTTTAATTTACATGGTATGAATAAGAAACTAGGTTGTACAACTAAACTGAAATTGAGAAGGAGAAACTTATGTTTATGAACTTCTTCATAATAAACTTTAAACATGCAATTTGATGCAAACGACAAAAATAAACAACAGTTGCAGTCATTGCTATCCAAATATACACAACAAAGTTTGAAGGATCGAGAAGGACAAACTTACATTAGTAATGAAGACCGGCACTATAAAGCCCTTTTCCATGTTGATGGGGGGTGGGCAATTCAAGAAGTTTACCACAGAGTCTTCTTCATAAGCATTGCCTTTATTCTACATTTTTTAAGAGTAAATATAGATGTGATAATATAGGAACAAATGGAGATTATTTAAGCTAAGATGCAGAGTGATGCTACATAATCAACTAGCTATAAATGTAGGTACAACATACAGGCAAAAGGTACTGACAAGAGTAATGCAGAGCTAAACATCTTTAGTAGCATTGGTTTTATTCAACATTTTGGTGAGAGTAAATATATATCTAATGTGTAGAAAATGGAGGCCAAGGTAAAATAAGCTGCAAAGTGATGGTACATGAACAACTAGCTGAAAATATAAGTACAGTGATAAAGGACAACAGATACTTACAAGAACAATGTAGAGCTAAATTTCTTCATAAGCGTTGGGTTTATTCTACATTAAGGTAAGCATTAGTATAGATCTGATAATTAGAAGCGAACAGTGGATATGCAGGTTATCATGCACACTGATGTCACATAATCAACCAGGTATCACTGTAAGTACAACGGTACAAGATAACATGTACTAACAAGAGCAAATCAGCGAGCAGCATAGTTGTGATATCCTAGGTTTTGTGGTGCCAATTCTATCGCCAATATAAGTGGGGTGCTATCTGATTTATCCAGTACCACCACCTCTTTCAAGGACTTTGCTTGTACTCGTTCAGGTTCTGCAATCACCCTCTTCCTTTTGGATGTCTGATACACAAGAGCAACATTTGAATGAAAAAACATGGTATGACGACAAATGGAATACGTATTGATAATGGGTGGGCATGTCATCTTCACATATATGATGAGTAAACTAAGCAGATGGCGGTGCAAAGAAGCAAAAGAATGTAAGACAGCTTACGCAAGTTATGTGCAACCAATAAAACCTTGCCAAATTAGAACATACACCTTGTTGGGTGAACAGGATAGGCATCTGCCTTTGACTCCTTGAGCTCAGAATAGTCTTTAGGATCATATTCTGAACACGAATCTGTAGGTGGGGAGCATGTGGGTTTCATTGCATCCAGAATGGAACTCAATGCCTTGATGCCATGTTTGTTAGTCATTGCACTGTTCCATAATACTCTTCTGATGTGCGCATTCTCATATTCATTGTGATTTTGTCCAATATCTGAGAAGCATGACAACATAAATAGTAGTGAGATTATCTTTGTAATGTAGAGGATATTCTAATATAATGGGGGCTCCCTGTGAACCCTTGTGTGCCATCACTTGATCTTGATGAGAGAGCCCTTGTGTGCTGTAATTTGGTGCGTACAATAATATAATCTGGCACAACTACACAAAAAAATAGGCTCCCTATTGGGAGCTCCAGAAGTAAGGATAGTTGGCAGATGATAGGTTCATAATATACTGTATAGAAAGTTTATTGCCAAACCATGATAACGAGAGTGCACAGAAAAATAGTACTCCAACATGTCTTTATATGTGGCGCACATGCATTTCAAACTCACGTAGTAACATTAGCTAACCATTAAATGTAAGCTTTGGAAATATGGGTGGCATGTAGTTTAGCTTGAAGGATGGAGTGCTGCTAGCACGACACAAAGCCACTAGGCAGATCGTAGTGTCGATAAAAGGGGTACACCATAAGCATCATAAATAAATTGGGGAAGTGGAACTGGCTAGAAAATATGGGGTTGTATTTCCGCTACTAATCGAAAGCCTATCGATCACCTCAGGCCAGCTCTATTCACCTGAAGCCTCACTACTATTACTATCAGTCTAGTCTCTCAAAGGCCGCACAACTCCTAACATTTCCTGGATATTATGGCAGACCAAATCAAATTGCTAAAAGCAACTAGGAGAAGTGGCCAAATAGACCTGTCGACTGCAGATGTCCCTGCTTTCCTTCCTGACAAGGATCATACCGTACTTATTAAAGAAGAACAGAAGAGGAACATGTTAAAGAATGGAAGAGGAAGCATATTATGGAGATTCTGTTTCTTTATATACTATGTTGGTTGCCCACCCATGATGAATCAGAGCACCCAAAGAAATGCAATTCCATGTTGTCTCTCTCTATATGGCCATAGGCATCTGGAAACTCAAGTGGGAGCATTAGCTGACCAATTAAATGAGTGTCTGTTAACTAGTATCAATATCATATCACATTCGTATTGGAACAACTAAGCTTTGGAATTATGATTGGTGTGTTGTTTAGCTTAAAGGGTGGACTGTTGCTAGTACGACACAAAGCACATATGCAGATCATAGTGTAGATATAATGGGAAAACCCTAAGCATCACAAATAAAATCAGGAAAGTGGAACTTGCTGGAAAATATGTGCTAGTATTGCCGGTACAGCTAGAAAGGCTTCAGCTACAACTCTCTTCAACTGAAGGCGCAATAATGTTACTATCAGTCTAACTCTCAAAGGCGACACAGCTCCCAGCATTTCCTGGATATTATGACAGACCAACACGAAGAATTGAAAGTGTCCATGACAAGCGACCGAATAGACCTGTACACTGCAAATGTCCCTGCTCCTCTTCACTACAAGGAACATACTGTACTACTATTATACTCCATCCATTCCTAAATATAAGTCTTTGTAGAGATTCCACTATGGATCACATACGGATGTATATAGATGCATTTTAGAGTGTAGATTCACTCATTTTGCTCCGTATGTAGTCCATGGAGGAATCTTTACAAAGACTTATATTTAGGAACGGAGAGAGTACTTATTAAAGAACAACATGCTAAAGAAGAGCAAGCAGATTTTGGATAATAAAATGTACGTTGGCCACACATGATGAACCAGAGCGCATAAAGAGTGCAACTCTGTGTTATCTCTCTATATGTGGCGCACATGCTTTTCAAAAGTAAAGTAGGAACAGTAGCTGACCAATTAAACGTTCTCCGTTTTCGTAATATTTGCATCATATCAGATTCGTATTTGAGCAACTAAGTTTGGAATTATGAGTGGCATGTTGTTTAGCTTGATGGGTTGAGGAGCAGTGCTAGCACATCTCGAAGCACCTAGGATAATGGTACTGAATATAAAGGGAATGTCTACATGCAAGTTGCCTGACTTTCGTCATTTGGGTCAGTGGACCATTTCAGGTGGTTGGATGAAGATCCAATGTCTCCTAACCCTTCTTCTTCCTCGCCTCTTATTCTTCCCCTACAGACCACCGCACGGGCCGCCAGCCGAACAACCAGCCCCCGCACCCTGCCCTTGCCTGAACTGCCCACCACCACCGGTCTTTCGCCACCCCCGGCCATCCCTCTAGCCCCCCTCCCCTCCCCCCCACCCGCGTCAAGTGTTTCCTCTGGCGATGCCCCACCACAGCTTGACGACCGCCCCCACAACCACCGTCCCCACCCAAAACCCTAAGATAGATAATGGGGCAGCCCTCCAGCGAGCCCCTTCCTTTCCTCGGGCGAACTCTCAAAAATCGAATGACCCAATTGTGAAATTTAGTCGACTGTCATTTAGCTAATGTGCAATATAAAAGGGGAAAACCATAAACATTGCGAGTATAGTGTTGAGCGTGCCATGGCGGATCTGAAGGTGCAAACTGGACGAAGGCAACTTTGCAACCAATGTTTGCTTTCAAGTAACAAGTAAGATTCTAAGTGATGGACAAGAAATCACAGTAAAGCAGTGACGATCTATTTTGTTGCTGAGAAATAAATTGAGCAGATACAAAAGAGTATCACCTCTGGTGCGGCACCGTGTAAGCATCTGCTGAGATGTTGAGGGTACT
This sequence comes from Thinopyrum elongatum, assembly GCA_011799875.1. Classification (NCBI taxonomy): domain Eukaryota; kingdom Viridiplantae; phylum Streptophyta; class Magnoliopsida; order Poales; family Poaceae; genus Thinopyrum; species Thinopyrum elongatum. The sequence goes on along the minus strand of CM022297.1, from coordinate 205,947,386 downwards.
GCGGTAGGGATGGTTGTCGGTAGCGTGGAAGCAGATCTAGGAGGGTAGACGGTGGCGGCGGGGGAAATACCCCGGCGTGGTGGACGAGACGGTCGTAGGAGCGGCCCCGGCAAGGTGGACGACAATGCGGATGAAGTGAGAGGACCCGATGCAAGGATCCTAGTCCGAAGCCGTGGATGAGAGAGGTCAATCTGTTTTAATGGACGACGGCATCGGGGTATCAGCTCCGGCATGGTGGAGGAGGACAGCGGTGGATAGGGTGGCAGACGGAGGAGGCTGTGGTGGAGAGGGTGTTTTGGCGCCCACGGAGTACGAATGGGGAAATGGAGGGAGAGATGTACGGGGGACCATGTCTTTGGGACGCGCTTGTCTCAAATGCGAGGAAAGTTAAATACTTAGCCCACGTTTAAAATTTCAAACATCACAACAATATTGGTCGGTTGGGGATAGGATGGCAATCTCGCATACACTGAATATTTGCCAAGGGAGATTTAGGCCGAGGAGAGTTTGTTTTGGCGCCCACCATGTATGAATCGGGGTGAGAGGCGATTTTGGCCGAGGAGAAACTGTGTTTTGGCGCCCACCATGTATGAATCGGGGTGACAGGCAGAGGCGGTTATGTCATGTTGAGTGAAATTACAAGCCTACCCCTCTCGAAACCTATAGAAATCGAGTCGATAGGCTTTGCATGTCAGGGATAGGCAGTAATTTCCATCTCCCAGATTTTGGTTTCGGGTGGTTACTGCGAGTTTTGCAGCTTCGTTCAAATTTTTGGAGAAACAACTTGCATGTTTACCGTGCCAACTCAATTCAAATCCATTTTGTATTCTTTTTTCGCGCAGGATCCATTTTGTATTCGAATACAAATCTATATACATCATTCTTTATATATAATTTCCAAAGCACAACAAAGAAATCTTCTCCTTTATATATAAAATATGATTTACAAATGCAATGATCTCAAAATCATAAGGTTGAATTCAAATTTTTGAAACCAAATTATGTTCAACTTTCAATTCAAAATTTTGAAACCAAATTATGTTCAACTCAATTGTATGGATTAGTAATATCAAGATATTAAATAACATACACGAAGCAAATTCAAATGAGTATGCATGTTTTATAGATCAATTTTGGTTCAAGTATGAATTTCATGTATCATCATCTCGAATTCAAATATTTGAATCCCCTTTATGTTGACATCTTCTATACACGCAACTAAATATTTGAATCTCCTTTCACGCCCATCTCTCTCTAGGTCTCCCTCGCGTGCTCCTTCATGTAGCTATCACTCTCTTTTCTCCATTTCACCCGCACACTCACTACATGTTTCTCCCTTTTTCGCAAACACGGTCTCTCGCCATCTCCCTCGAGAAGTGTCACACTCTCTTTATCTTTATAGATTACATGGTTTTCATTATCTCTCACGTCTCTATCTTTCTCTGGTATCACTGTAGCTACCTAAGCTTTCCTTTTCACCGCCACACATAGACACTCACTCGTCTTTCACTTTGTCCTTTTCTCTAGGGTTCTCTCACGCACCCTATATCTTTCTAGACATGACTCCTACCACTAAAATTACTCTCTTCTGCACACACACTGTTTGTTGGGGTCTCCTTTCCGTCTTCATCTCCATTCCAAAACTGACATTATTCAGTTGTTTACCGATCAGACAAAATCTCTCTATCCCCCCTCTCTCTCACTCACACACACACAACTCCCGCTTTCGATCCCCCTACCGACTACTGTCTCTCTCCCTCACACACAAAACTCTTGCTTTCGCACCCCCGTCTCATATCTCTCTCACAAACATTGATCGACCAGCCTCTAGTTAGGTTTATCCATCTACCGTACACTCTCGCTTCTACTCTCTCGTATATGTCTCTTCACTCTCCTTGTATATGTAGATTTTTCATCCCTTCTTGAGACACGCCCTCTCGATCGTGCACACACACACTATCGCCTCATTTTATGGTGATACCTCTCGCACACACACTCTTCATGTCTTTGTCACACACGCACTCCGTCCTCCTCCTCTCTCTCCCCTCTCACACAAACACACATGGCCTTTTTGTAACAATATCCCACTTCTCGAATCTTGAAACCAACCACATTCCTCCCTTATCTCATCAAAACAGCCAAAGGAATATATTTTGAGTGAAACATAAGATATTTTTTAGTGATATATGTATATCAAAACTAGATTGTTTTCTATCAAATTGGTGAATATGTATTACTCTACTTTGGATGCGTTGCAATGCATTGGCACATTGCTAGTTATTACTCTATTATTTTTGCACACCAGACAAACACTTGAGTACATATACAAAAAGAAGAGGCACACACGCAGTCGGTCTCTCGCTGTGTCACGCACATGAGAGTTACGTAAGGCACAGTAAACAAATAAACCCATAGGCGCACGATTGCTGCATGCGCGGGTACCGGGTACGTGGTGGAGCGCACCTTTGTAGGAATAGTTAGCTCGCATGATAATTTGATCCGTAGGAGTTGATGCTCGGGGACCACAGGTGAACGACCTAGAGGCGGTGGCTCGCGAGTCGCTACTGATGAGTTGCCACATTTAAAAAACATTTTTTAGCGGGGTAAGAGTTCTGATTTTCAATGGCGCATTATACAATTTTTTTCAAACGATTGGTATGGAACAAAAAATGGAATTCATCACTACTACCTCCATCTTGGTTTACTAGTCCCCATCGTATTTTGGTTCAAAGTTTGTCCATGAATTTTACTAGTAAAATGTGAATGCGAAATGAGATTTTCTTATACCCAAACAAAAAAGGACCGGAGGGAGTAATTGCTCTCACACGGTGCCATAGCGGACGCGACCTCTCACTGGCGCACACATTGAACCGCACGCCGGCCAAGAGAGCCCCACTCGCTGCACGCCAGGCTGAACATGCCTCCTCGCCGCATTCAACCGGCTTCAGACTGCCTCGCCTACCTCCATTGAATCCGCGCGTGTTGTCGTGGGAACGATTCCGACAATAATAAGGGATAGGGTAAAGGAGCATGATCTATCGAGATGCAAATGGGTGACATGGTGGTTTTAGCGAGTTTGGGCCTCTCGCGGTGGAGATAACAACCCTTCGTATCGTGCTCCGGAGAGGCTTTGTTTTATCTGAGTATGTATCCAGAGATTACAATGTATGTGGGAGAGAGGAGAACGGATCCCCATGCCTGAGCAAAGTCCTGAGACTATTGACGAGAGAGAGATAGTTAGGAGGAGAAGAATGAGGGCTTGCCCCCTTAGTCTAGTGGCGGGGGTGGCTTATATAGAGTGCGCCACCCCCCACCTCCTATGTTATAAAGTGGGACATTGATGCCATAACGCCAGCCTACTACTAAGATGATGCTTCGACTGCCTAGTCGACTGTTGGTCTTCGCATATCCGAGTGATCCATACGACCAAGAGGCCGACTGTCTCTCGAGTGAGCCATACGACCGAGTGGTTGTCTGCTTTTCGAGTGGACGGTACGTTGATATGTCCGAGTGGATAGTATGTCTGTATGAGATTTATCTGGACCCACATGATGTGTGGACCCCATGCTTTACGATATTTTGACCCTTCGTGGGCCTACATGTTATGTGTATCCCCAACATTAGCCCCCGAATTGATTGAGATTTTGCAGAACAAGTTTGCGAAAGACACAATTTGGCCTGTGTGATTACGGAAATACTCGGTACCCATCATCGTGCTTTCAGACAACCAAGGTTTGAAAAAAATCTCAATGGATTCTGGCACTAAGCTTCTCGACTGATCTGTGGCAAGTGCCCGCGAGGAGCAACTTGGTGACATTCGTTCATCTCTCGGAAGAGATTAACTCGTGATCAGAGTATGGGTGTGTCATTAAATCTGGGCAACAAGATTGACGCATTGACTGCTCTCTCGGAGAGATGCCATTCTTATCCCAGAGGAACGTTAATACGAGTCAGTTCTAGATCCAAACTTATGAGTTTCATGCGTTGAGTCCTAGAAGAAGCCTCAAAACAGGTCCACGGAAGAGCGTTGAACTCACCTTATAGCAATCTTTTTTTGGTAGTCGACGGGAGCCTTAGAACTTGTTTGTTTGTTGTTCGTCACTTGGACTGATTAGGCCGTACCGAGTGGAGATTACTTCAGTGGGGGCATGCTGAGTGCACCCACTGGGTGTAGTCCCCGAGGCCGCCGTTGACTGTAGGAAGTCAGCGGGGGTCTGAGAGAACTAAAAATCTTCTTAGCTGGTACTGATTGAACTTGTTCCTCTCCGACTAAGAGGTCGAGTAGTACTTGAGGATCTGGAGCTGGTCTTGCATCGAGTAACAGATTACTCGGAATTTTGTTTGGTGTAGTCCCCGAGACTCCGACTGATTGCTGGTAGTCGGTTGGAGTCTTTAGGGTTTGTTGTACTTGAATGTTGGTGCTGGACTTGACCGAGCAAAATGGTTCTTTTTGAGTTCTCTTCCAGTGGGGGCACGCTGAGTGCACCCACTAGGTGTAGTCCCCGAGCCTCTGTCGGACTAGATGAGTCTGGCAGAGGGTTTAGGTCTCCTGGTAAACCTCCATGCAGTCGGCATGGTAAATATCTTTTAGTCTGAAATTGAGTCAATCGGATGGATCTTCAGGCGCTTGGCATGGTAAATAAGCTCGCCTGGAGCTGAGTCAGATGGACTGATCTTCGTGTACTTGGCACGGTAAATAAATTCAACCTGGAACTGGATTAATCAAGCGAATCTTCGTGCACTCGGCAAGATGAATGAATTCGGCCTTGAAACTGCAGACTGTAGAAAAAAGCTGGACACTCCAAGGAGTAATCGTTCCAGTAGTACTTCTTACATTGACCATTAGCTTTTGCTCTTGCCAACCAGACGGTCGGGTTGGGACCGGGTTGGAGACGAAGAGTGAGCATTATGTATTGAGTGTATTTATGAAAGAGTACATTGTATCTGTAGAGGAGCTTCGTTTTCACCCTTCTGCATGACGGGGGTATTTGTCTGAGTGGATGTGCTTCCCGACTGATCGGGGTATGTTGACTGCAAGGAAAAACTTGGTGGCACTCGTATGTCTCCCGGAGGAGATATACTAGTAGTCTGACGTGGACGTGCCATGAAAGCCGAGTGACGAGGCTAGTGTGTGGGCTGACTCTCCGGAGAGAGGCCACTCATTATCCCGGGGGAACACCAGCACATGCCATCTCTGAGTCCAAGTTTGTGAAACTGACGCCTTGGAGCCTAGAATAAGGGACAAGTGTATCCGTAGAGGAGCGTCGTTTTCACCCTTTTGCAGTCCTGAAGATGACTCCAGGTAATGATTTGGGCGATCGCCCGAGTGGACGGTGCTACCCTTATAGATCTTCAGCGGACCGAGCATGTATGGTCAGAAAAATATTCCTGATGTGATCAATAGGTTGATCAAATGGGCGTAACCCCTAAGGGCGGCATGGCCCACAGCTGTGCGCAGCCCTCGAGTGATGCTCGAAAGAGGTAATCTTGCTACAGAGTCTGATATGAGGTATGATCATATGAGTAACTTAGTCGTTCCCGTGTTGGGGGTGTAGTGGTGAAGACATGTCCAACTGATGGTGACGCGCGGGGCGGCTGAGGGGTGAGGACGTGTACAACCGAGTGGCGACGCGCGGGGCGGCCGAGTGGTGAAGACATGCACAACCGAGAGGCGACGCCCGGGGCGGCCGAGTGGTGACAACGTGCACAACCGAGTGGCGACGCGCGGGGCGGCCGAGTGAGGACTATGTGTCCAGCCAAGTGGTGATGCGCGGGGTGGCCGAGTGATGACGCGCAGGGTGGCCGAGTGGTGAAGACGTGCACAACCGAGTGGCGACGCGTGGGGCGACCGAGAGGTGGAGATGTGTCTCACCGAGTGGCGACACGCGGCGTGGTCGAAGTGAAGACGTGTCCCACGGAGTGGCGATGCGTGGAGCGGCCGAGAGATGGAGATGTTCCTCATCGAGTGGCGACACGCGGGGTGGTCGAGTGAAGACGTGTCCCGCGGAGTGGCAATGCGTGGAGTGGCCGAGTGGTGAAAATGGTCCTCGGAGGAGTCAGTCAGATGCTTTCGAAGTTGATGTAGCGACGAGATCGGTGTAGTGTGGTTGCGGTGCAACAAGGTCGGTGCGGCAACTAAGTTTGAGTAGGAACGAAGATGGCGCGTAGAGTGTCTGAGTGATTATGTAACTTGCCAAAGCGGTGGATCTGAATGCACTCGTTGAAGTGAAGGACCCGACTAGTGATGAAGTACTCGACCACTCGGAAGAGTGTGATTCCGAATGAGCTGCAGCCCCCGAGTGCGGCATACCTCCCGAGCGCACTACAGGCTTCGAGGGTGGACCTGTCGGAACCCGGGAAATATAGTTTTGAATGGATAAATTGTAATTCATCGAGTCGGACTCAGGTAAAGGTGAGGAGGAGCTTCCGAGTGATGCTCGAAAGAGGCAAACTCGCAAAGGAGTGAAGTGTGCAGTTTGATTACAAAAGTGACTTATCTGTCTCATGCCTGACGAGGTCTATATCATTGATACGATGAAGAGGATTCCACAGAGGGGCTGGCCGGATGTGTTTGAAGTCAACAAAGCGACAAGGTCGGTGTTGTGGTGCGCTAGGACCGGTACGGTGACCGAGTCCAAGTAGCGATGAAGTTGGTACATAGGGCCGTCGAGTGATCGCGTAACTTGTGTAAGGAAAATAGCACAAGCAAACATAATAATTTCTCGAGGAAATTTGATGTGTGCTGAAATGATTTGTGTAAATAACACCCATAGAGACCCTCTGGGTGTGCAAGGGGCTTGCTGGTTCAGAACCAGCAAGAGTCTAAAAGAGTGAAGGATCTAATCAAACTTGACAAAGTGAAGGATCCAACCGGACATGTTGCAGTGCTGGCTCAAATAAAACGGAAGTGTAGTGTTCCGACTGAGTTGCAGCCCCCGAGGACTGATGCAAACTCGAAATGAAGAACACATGGTGTTCGTGAATGACATATGCGTAAAAATGGAAGTTGGACCCAGGAGTCAAATAACCAGTACTAAGCAAATATGTGAAAATACGCAACTGAGCGTAGAGGTACACTCGGTGGCGTGGCCTCCGAGTGAACGTGATGTGTGAATTACGGGATACTCGGGAGCACGGAAATAACAAAATGTAGTGCATGTATAATGACTTAGCTGTTTGAAGGCGCGCGAGTGGCTGAGTGGTGAAGATGTGTTCAACCGATGGCGATGCGCGGGGCAGCCGATTGATGTAGATGAGTCTCCCGAGTGGCGACGCATGGGGCGGCCGAGTAGTGAGGATGTGTCCAACCAATGGCGATGAGCGGGGCGGCCGATTGATGTAGATGTGTCTCACCGAGTGGCGACGCGCGGGGCGGCCGAGTGGTGATGATGTGTCCAACCAATGGCGACGCGCGAGGCGGCCGATTGATGTAGATGTGTCTCACCAAGTGGCGACGCGCGGGGCGGCCGAGTGGTGAGGATGTGTCCAACCAATGGCGATGCGCGAGGCGACCGAGTGGTGAGGACTAAAAGGTTTTCCGAATGATCGGATGTTGTTGATCGCCGAGCAAAACTTGGTGGCATTCATATGTCTCTCGGAAGAGATAGACTTGAGGTCCGAGTGTGGACATGCCATAAAACCCGAGTGACGACGCCGGCGCGTGGTCTAACTCTCCGGAGAGATGCCACTCCTTATCCCGGGGGAACGCCAGCGCAGGCCATCTTCGAGTCCAAGTTTATGAGGCATGCGCCTTGGACCCTAGTGGAAGGGCCAAGTTAACCCACGGAGGGGCTTCAAGCTCATCTCATAGCAATCCTGAAGGTGACTTCAGTCGGGTGTTTTACGTGTCCGAGTGCACGGGTCCCCACAGAGGGTGGTCAGTCGGACAGACAGACGTCCTTTCAGAAAGGAACTATGGGCAATCGATCGGATCGATTCGTCGCGAAAATTCCGGGTGAGGCCTAGCCCAACCGAGTGGCGATGCGCGGGGCGTCCGAGTGAAGTAGACGCGTCCCGCAGAGTGGTGACGCGTGGGGCATCCGAGTGAGGCAGACGTGTCCCGCGGAGTGACGATGTGTGGGGCGTCCGAGTGAAATAGACGTGTCTCGTGGAGTGGCGACGCGCGGGGCATCCGAGTGAAGTAGAAGCGTCCCGTGGAGTGGCGACGCGCGGAGCGTCCGAGTGAAGTAGACGCGTCCTGCGGAGTGACGATGCGCGGGGCGTCCAAGTGAAGTAGACGCGTCCCGCGGAGTGGCGTTGCGCGGGGCGTCCGAGTGATGAAGACGCATCCAACAGAGTGACGATGCGCGGGGCGTCCGAGTGAAGTAGACGCGTCCCGCGGAGTGGCGAGGCGTGGGGCGTCCGAGTGAAGTAGACGCATCCCGTGGAGTGGCGATGCGCGGGGCGTCCGAGTGAAGTAGACGCATCCCGTGGAGTGGCGAGGCGTGGGGCGTCCGAGTGAAGTAGACGCATCCCGCGGAGTGGCGAGGCGCGGGGCGTCCGAGTGAAGGAGACGCGTCCCACGGAGTGGCGAGGCGTGGGGCGTCCGAGTGAAGTAGACGCGTCCCGCGGAGTGGCGATGCGCGGGGCGTCCGAGTGAAGTAGGTGCTTCCCGCGGAGTGGCGATGCGCGGGGCGTCCGAGTGATGAAGACGCATCCAACGGAGTGATGATGCGCGGGGCGTCCGAGTGAAGTAAACGCGTCGCGCGGAGTGGCGAGGCGCGGGGCGTCCTAATGAAGTAGACGCGTCCCGCGGAGTGGTGACGCACGGGGCGTCCGAGTGAAGTAGACACGTCCCGCTGAGTGGTGACGCACGGGGCGTCTGAGTCAGGTAAGTTCACGAAGATGTGTCCGGCAGAGTGACGGCGTGCGGGGCGGCCGAGTCACTGCACGTTAGTCGTCTTGATGCAAACTTCATCCGAGTTAACCTGCATGTCATCGTGTTACTCGCCCGAGCAAAATATATGTCCGTCCGAGTGAATTGCTGTGCTGTCCGAAGACGACGGCGGGACGGGTGACCCTGCAAGTTAGTACTAGCAAGTATAGCCAGCATAGCCATGAAGTTAACGGTCGGGTGGTTGCATGCACCAATTAACTGGTGCACCAATTTTCTTCGTGGTTGTGCATGCACGCACCGATTAACTGGCGCCAAAGCGGCGCATTTGTTATGGCTGTAATAATTAGGTAACGACTGACGTTGGGAATCCTCACCAATTAGCCGCTTAATGAGGCGATTATACCTTGGCAAAGCGGAGCCAGCGGAGTTGCGTACTGGTGGGAGCTGTTCCTCTGTTTCCTATTTTCCTGCATGTAGGACGCATTAATGCTAATTAGCAAAAGTTATAATCTCGTTACGCATGCTAGGGACGTTTCCCTTTTTCCTTGGCTCATTCACTGCATGCGATTTATTGCTGCATCATGAGGTTTGCCGGACTTGATCTTGCAGCCCCGGAAGGCATCGGACTCGCCAGGGACAGGGCCATCGGGGTCACCGGAGAACAGCTCGGAGAGCGTGATGTGGAGCCTGCCGACGTCGCGATTGCCGAGGGCATGCTCGGCGTGGAGCAGCACGTCGACAGACACAATGACGTCGGTGGGCAAGATGAGCCTGAGTACCTGACCATGGTGTTCCAGGTCGGGCTGCACCCGCTGGAGTCGTGAATGTGGGGTGCAGCCCGCCCTCCTCATATTCACGTGGTCAGATCCGCGCCTTCATCTCGGAGGCTGCCGTAGCGTAGCTGACCAGAGGAAGAGATCGTCGTGTGTGAGGGGTTCAACGGCGGCGTCGAGGCTGGAGTCGACGACAGGCGGACGGCTTCGGTGCCGGTGCGTGGAGACGCGGCGTCGGCATCGTAGACGAAGCTGGAGACGACGGGCGGACGGCGCCGACGTTCGTGCATGGGGGTGCGGCGATGGCTTCGCTCGGGAATGACGACGGGCGGACGACGTCGTTTCATCGTCTCGGAGCAGTGATTGATTACGCATGAGTGGTGTCTGATCCTACAGGAGGAAAAGATCAATTCATTGTTAGATAATTAATTCAAAAAAGACTAGATCAAGAGGACACTTCCCTGATCCTTTTGTTTGTATGAACGGTGCACGAGCGGCCAATTTCTCTCACGATAGTCATTGATCCGCTGTCGAAGATTGAAGAAAGACCCATTTGCACCATGGCTCGATAGACGCCATGCCCCACGGTGGGCGCCAACTGTCATGGGAACGATTCTGACAATAATAAGGGATAGGGTAAAGGAGCATGATCTATCGAGATGCAAATGGGTGACACAGTGGTTTTAGCGAGTTCGGGCCTCTCGCGGTGGAGATAACAACCCTACGTCTCGTGCTCCGGAGAGGCTTTGTTTTATCTGAGTATGTATCCGAAGATTACAATGTATGTGAGAGAGAGGAGAACGGATCCCCATGCCTGAGCTAAGTCCTAAGACTAGTGACGAGAGAGAGAGAGTTAGGAGGAGAAGAATGAGGGCCTGGCCCCTTAGTCTAGTGGTGGGGGTTGGCTTATATAGAGTACGCCACCCCCCCACCTCCTATGTTACCAAGTGGGGCTTGATGCCATAACGCCAGCCTACTACTAAGATGATGTTTCGACTGCTTGTCGACTATTGGTCTTCGCATATCCGAGTGATCCATACGACCGAGTGGCCGATTGTCTCCCGAGTGAGCCATACGACCGAGTGGTTGTCTGCTTTCCTAGTGGACGGTACATTGATATGTCCAAGTGGATAGTATGTCCGTATGAGATTTATCTGGACCCACATGATGTGTGGACCCCATGCTTTATGATATTTCGACCCTTCATGGGCCTACCTGTTATGTGTATCCCCAACACGTGTGCCGGCAACATGTCCTTCCGCGAGCCGTCCGGCATTTGAACACAACACCGGTTGGCTCCTCTTGTCCGCCCACTATTTAAAGGAGGCCAGATGCCTGGCAAGAAACGCACCACACCTCCGCTCCCCATATCCTCCTTGCACCATTTTCTCCACACTCTCCATAGCATCTGACGAGCAGGAAGACGAGTTCTCCGGCATAAAAGCCGGCTGGGTGCCCCGATGAGCCTGACAACTCGCTGCTCCACCTCTCTCCCACCCCAGGCCGCTAGTACCATGGGAAGTGGGGTCTTCCCCGTCCCATCATGCTGCCATGCATCCCTTCCTGGGCCCAGCAGTCTTTGGCCCTGCGTTGTTTCGCTCCTCAACGGGCGGAGCATGTGCGCCATGGGCCCAGGGGCTACTGTCAGCCCAGTGGGAACCAGGGTACCACAGGCCATCTGCCTACGAACCATGAGGCAGCCCACCCGCAGGCGCAGCGAAGTCAGTAGCCTCACAAGGGCCCTACCCTGAGAGGGGCTTCTCCGATGAAGTACTTCATCAAGACTACCACTCCAGCAAGTAGCCCCGTGAGGCTCCCTCACGGTGCGCCTCCCACATGGGTGAGGTCGCCAAGGCAGGCGCCAGCCTGTGTGGCCAGGAACATTTTCCCCTTTGGTGTTAAGGGAGCAACTGTGCCTATTTGCCCCCAAAGCAAGTCCCAAAGGTTTCCCCTTTGGTGAAAGAAGACCAAGACGGTGGCGTGGTAGGACGGAGGTCATGGTGGAGCCCCTGGCGCATCCTGGATAAGCACCTTTGGCAGGCGAAGACCACCTTTTCTCAGGATAGCATCGGTGCCTGTCCCCTTTTGAATTGCCGCCTTGTGGTAGCCCTGTCCCGCTTATATTTTCGGGGAAGAAGTCCTAGGCACCTATAAAACAGGTAGAGCGGCCACCGTAGCAAGGGATCGGCTCCTGATCGAAACCTAGCGCCATTGCTAACCTTCAAGAGCTCCAGCTCATCTTGTAGCTCCAAGAGCACTGTCCACAAGCAATACAACCAAGCAGGAGTAGGGTTTTACACCGCACGATGGCTTGAACCTGCGTAGCTCGTTGTGTCTTCCTTGCGCCTAGCTCGTAGACTCGTAGACGTAAAGCCATGCCCCAGAGCTCGAACCAGGGTTTTTAGAAGATTTCCCGTGGCTCAGAATCAATCCCCCGACAAATTGCATCAATTTTAGAGTCATCAACTTGAAGATCCTTAGAAGACACAACAAATCCCAAGAAAACAAGCTTGTCAACACCAAAAGTGCATTTTCCATGTTAGCATAAAGTCGCTCATTTCTAAGAACTCAAGACTTCTCTAAGATGTTTAACATGATCTTCAAGAGATTGACTAAACATAAGTATATCATCAAAGTATACCACAACACATATGCCAATGTATTCGCGAAGAACATAATGCATCCCATGCGTAAAAGTGCTAGGTGCTTCAGATAAGCCCATAGGCATGACTAACCATTCATACAAGCCAAATTTTCTTTCGAATGCCGTTTTCCATTCATCACCCTCTTGAATGTGAATTTGATAGTAGCCACTTTTAAGGTCAATTTTTGAGAAAATGGTGGCTCCACTAAGTTCATCTAGCATATCATCAGGGCGTGGAATGGGATGTCTATAATGAACGGTGATATCATTTATGGGATGGCAATCCGAACACATGCAAAAACAACCATCTTTCATAGGCACAATAATAACCAGGACAACACATGGACTTAAGCTCTCGCATACGTACCCATTTTCCATGAGATGTTGGACTTGCCATCAGATCTCGTTGGTCTCATCGGGGTTGACGCGGTATGGTGCCTTCTTTGGTAAAGGTGCACCGGGAATGAGGTTGATGCAGTGTTCGATTCTCTGAAGTGGAGGAAGGCTGGGAGGTAGCTCAATAGGAAATACGTTCGCGAATTCTTGCAATAAATGAGACAACACCAAAGGTAGATGTCATGAAGTATTAGTCCTCAACGCCTCATCTTTGCACACAAGTACAAAGTGAAGAACACTCGATGGTCTCTCATTGACATCCCTCATGTCTCAAGTTTTTCTTTTCGCTCATCATGGACTCGATCAATTTTGGCTTGTGGCGCTCACTCTCTTTTGGGAGGTTCACTCACTCACTCTTCTCTCCATGATGGGTTAAAGCTTGCTTGTCGGAGATCACTTGACTTGGAGACATGGGTCGAAGCACGATCTCCTTGCCCTTCATCTTAAAGCTATAGTGATTGGTCCATCTGATGTGGCTGACGCCGCAGTCGAATTGCAAAGTTCTTCCCAAGAGGAGATGTCATACGGACTTGGAAACCACATCACACTCCAATGTGTCTTCGTACACACCAATCTTGAAAGAGACTTGAATGATGTGCTCCACTTGAATGGTGCCGGAGTCACTTATCCATTGGACCTTGTAGGGGCGAGGGTGCTTCTTCTTGACTAATTGTAGCTTGGTACATAGATCGCCGCTTGCCAAATTGTGGCAACTTCCGCCGTCGATGAAGACCTTGACGGAACATCCATTGATGCCCGATTTGGTATGGAAGAGATGGCATCATTGATCTTCATCTTGTTGGTGTTGAAGTGGCAAGACCTTGGAGACAACTAGAGTGGGGCTCGAATATTTGTCGCAAAAGAAAGTGTCTTCATATTCATTCACTTGAGGTGCATGGCCACATGCTCAAGTATTTCCATTTCTTCTTCGCTCATGGAATCATAGGTGTCATCATCGTTGGCGATCATAGTGCGCCGAGTTGGGCACTCAAATGACTTGTGGCCTCGGCCCTTGCAAGTGAAACATTGGATGGAACTTGTCTTGATAGGCTCATCCATTATAGTCATAAAGGGCGACGCTCTTGGCTTGGAGTTGCTTGTAGTAGGGGGACGATTCGAAGGTGTCGAAAGTTTCTTGTAGCTTGACTTGTCACCATTGCTTGGTGAAGCTTTAGTCGAAGTGGAAGATGTCATCATTGTTGAAGCTTGAGTGTATGAACCCTAGCTCTTGGAAGTGTACTTGGCATACTTGAGGTCATCTTACACTTGTTGCTCAGCCTTGGTAGCTTGGTGCACTAGCTCAAGGAGGTTGGAGTACGGTTGGAAATCGGCAATTTTCTTGACAGGATGGTTGAGTCCATTCAAGAAGCGTGCCATAGTTTGCTCCACATCTTCCTTGACATTGGCTCGTATCATTGCAATCTCCATCTATTTGTCGTAGTCTTCAACGGACATCGTGCCTTGCTTGAGGAGTTGCAATTTCTTGAAGAGATCTTGGCTATAGCGTGTAGGCACAAAACACGCTCTCATGACCCCCTTCATTTGACTCCATGTTGTGACAGGTGGGTCGCCTTTTTCTTGGCATCGCTCGATGACTTTCTCCCACCAAATGAGAATGTAGTCTTGGAACTCAAGTGAGGCGATGGCAATCTTCTTTTCCTCTTCATAGTTGTGAAGGCGGAATATCTCGTCGACCTTCAATGCCCATGAGAGGTAGTCTTCCAGATCGGTGTTTCTGGAGAACTTAGGCATGTTGAACTTGAGTTTGCCGTAGCATTGCTCTTCATTGTGTTGGGGGCGATGGCGATGTCGCTCTTGTCGTGAAGGAGGGTCTTCAACCGCTTGATCCTCGCGCTCCGCTTGATTAGCTTGACATTGAGGGAGTGGGATAGGTGCACGGTTCCTCATCTCTTGGTGCTCCGCAAGATGTGTGGCTTCTTCTTGCCGCTCTTGCCAGAGGGCCTCTTCTTGTTCACACACATGATGGTTGCGCTCGTTGACGGTGACGGTGTGGGTTGCTTCACGTAGAGCTCATTGAGCTTCAAGGGCTTGTTCCTCACGGCATGATTGTTCTTGTCGAAGGGCGTCACCATCTTGATTTTCTTGTTCTTGGCATTGTGGAGCTTGCTCTTGGCGATGTCGGCATTCACGCTCCCGAAGGCGGTCTTGCAAAACATTTCCATGGAAGTTTTGTGGAGCTTGGTGATCTTCATGCTCTTGGCGATGATGCAAACGAGCTCGTGGAAGACTTGCATCCGATGATGTGTTTGAAGAGTGTCGACTTGAATGGCACCGTCTTGGTGATGACAAAGTGGATGAAGCATAATTAACCATCATAGCTCAAAATTCTTCGATTTGGGTTGCTATCTTGGCGTCAAGGTAGCCCTTGTTCTTTATTCTAATTGTTGCAAGTCGATGGCGAGTTGGTCAATGGTCTCCCAATGCTTCATTCTCTTGATGCAAAGCTCTATGTGTGCCAAATAACTATAATTCTTGGTGACGTAGTTGTTCGGATCCTCTTCTTGCTCGTCGAAGAGTGGGTTGGTAGAAGTTCTCGGCCTATCCATCAACTCAAACAAATGTATGAGTGGAAGAAAGTAAAGAACTAGACCAAATGTACCATATCCAATGTTGAAAATGGATCAAAGATCACCCAATGTAGTATTATGGAAGTACCACAATTGGTACCGGATCTTGTCAATCTCACATCTACACAAGTAAAGCTTTTGGAGTAGCTTCGTGAGGGTGGTACCATAGAATTTATGCAATTGTTAGCAAGATTCAATAATGTTGAAAGAGATTCACAAATTTGTAAGTGAAACAAGTAAACCAATAGCAATAAGTGGCACACGAAAACACAGGCACAAATAGATAAAAGGCCATTCACATTTGTGCCCCTAACTTGAACAAACTACTTAAATTTACCCCTAACTTTTTGATGTGCTCAAATTTGCCCTAAAAAGCATTTTAGGTCACAAGAATGCCCTTCCATCTGGTCAAAGTTTTTGACCGAAACTTTGAAAATTCATAACAAATTAATATGAACTCAGAAGAATGCAAAATAAGATATCAAAATGTTCATAAAAACATCACCTATATGAACATGTCATTTACGTTCATGACAAAAGCACTCTTTAAAGATTTTTAGGTTTTATAACATTGCAAACTATTTAGGGTGAATGCAAATAAATGCATGTGTAGGTGATGAACGTAAATGAGATGTGTGTATAGGTGATATTTTTATGAACATTTTGATAATTTATTTGCATTCTTCTTAGTTCATATGAATTTGTTATGAATTTTCAAAGTTTTGATCAAACAGCTTTGAGCAGCTGGAAGGGCATTCTCATGACTTAAATGCTTTTTAGGGGCAAATCTGAGCACACCAAAAAGTTAGGGGTAAATCTGAGAGTGGGCGCAAATTATGGGCATAAATGTAAATGTCCCATTGATAAATGGGACCGTGCAACCAAGAAATGAGCAAAAAATGTGGATTCCATGGAAGACGCTCTTGTTGCACAACTCTAGAGAGACGCTAGCATGATTGCTCAATAGGCGGGATACGACACTTGCGCAAATAACCTATGAGAAGCGAAACGTAACGACTTTCTACCCCGATTATGCTATGCATGTATGGTTCCAGTGAACTCTCACAATGACCAAAGATGATCAAGTATGGCAATTTGATATGCAATGTGGCGATGCTATGGCTATTGCTTACAAGCTCTTTTTTTCTCTTTGCTTAAAAGCTTTTTGCATTTTTCATACTTTCCTTTGGCCACTTATGCGAAATTCTCGAACCAAGATAGCAATGATGTATATGCGGGAACAATTTATGACAATAGAGATGATACGATGATATATGCACACTATGGTAGCTATGCAAATCATGTATCACTGAAGTGCAGAAGTAACATTGCCCGACAATACTCAATGGCTAGTCTCGATAGGAAAGTGGCGCCAAATTTGGCTCGGGGTTCACAATCCAATAGCAAGGGTGAATGTACTATGATTGTCGTCGAGGTTACTGTCCTTGCTTCTGGTTGGGGGTATCAAAATGGTGAAGTGGTTGTTGTTGATGTCGAGTCCGTGGCGAAGACGAGCGTGGTGCTGTCGATGATGAACCATTCCTAAGTAATCGAAACTAGTTAGGAAACAGAAACCCGCAAACTCAAATTCTCAAATGGCAAACTTGGCAAAATTGTGGTTGGTTGTGGAAGTTGGTGGTGGTATGCGGAAGAAATGGCGGAAACGGGTCAAAAATTTGACAAAATTTGGCAAAGTTGGGGATGTTGGCTGCGATGCGCCGGATGTCCGGGCGTCGGGTCGGATGTCCGGAGGCATGATTCGTGGATGAACTCGGGGAACTTTGGGAAAAGAAAAAATCGGCAAAAATTCAAAGAATTTCGTGGTTGGAAATTGGGGAAAAGGTGTGGGAAGGCTAGATCCATTAGTAACACATCAAATCCATGTATCAAAATCAACAAAACATCATCAAACCAACAAATCACAAAAAATGTTGGTAGGGCTATTTTCGTGGGGATTTTCAAAATTGGACAAAAACACACAAAATTGGGGATATAAAGTGGAGGGAAGAACTTCAAGTTGTGAATAAACGTGGTCTGATCTAAGAAGATGTAGGGTGGAACCCTAATGTTCGATCTTTTCACACTTGGATGGGGAAAAGAGAGAAAATCAAAGAGGGACACAAGAAGAAATCTCCAATAGAAAAGATCCAAACACACATGTGCTAAATCCACATACACAAATAGGAGATACAAGGAACCAAAGCCAACACAAGAGGATACAAAGGGTAGCTAGTTCATCCCAAATCCTTGAAGGAGAGAGATCTTGAATCCTAAAAGGATCTTCCCATGAAGGGGTCTTGAATCCACTTGGGGGATCTTCTCACATGGAGGTCTTGAACTCCATGGGAGTGGTAAGTGGATGAGCAAAGCTCTATCTCAAATGAGCTCTAACCTTTGCTAACCCTAGCTAGGAGGAGGCAGGGGCTCTTATATAGTACTCCATGAGATAGGAGGGAAAAGAGGGGAAACATGGCATGTTGGCCGGTATAGGCACGTGCAGGTACCGGATGTCCGGGCTGGGGGCCGGATGTTCGGCGGCTCCCGTAGAGCCAGATGTCCAAGGCCAGGGCCGGATGTCCGGGCTGGAGATGGTCCAGGTTCGGGTGCCCTCTATTGGCATCGGGCCGGATTTCCAGGCGGGGGCAGGATGTCCGGGGCCGTCGAGCCAAATGTCTGGGGCTGGTCCGAATGCCCGGGCACTGTAGCTCTTCTGCTGCCGGGCTGCTACTGAGGCTGTGGCCTCCAAGCATCGATGTCTAGGCCAAGGGCCGGATGCCGGCCGCTATAGAATTGCAGTGATTCCTCTCATTGTGCTGCTTCAACCATGTACTTGGAGACTTGTCCGTGATCTCGAGCATCTCCAAGAGGGTATTCTTGGTACCTAAGTACACATAGCCTTTCAAATTAAGGTAGTAGCCATGTCTCACGTGGGTCATTTGCAATTTCATTAAGGAGAGATGTCACCTCGGTCTCGATAGCTCATGCGCGTGCTCATGTCATCGACCCACTTGGCACTTGGGGAGACAGAGGTAGGTCCATGGGGATGATCGTAGGATGTTCCACATCACGGGGCTGGTAGAAACCTGCATCAAATGCTTTGGCGACCAGCATCCGAGAGGATGCATGGTGGGCGCAAGTTCCCGAGTGCATCTCTATAGGATTTGTTGCCCTTCCTCTGGTGAAATGCAGCGCTGTGTTACGCTAGAGTTACTCTTCTTGTAAAGCTGATCACCTATGACAGTGTAAGGCTTTGACCGACAGATGATCTGCTAAGCTTCAACATCATCTTTGGGGAGCTCTTGCGTGAGCAGCTATGCTATATATGGAGTTGTCCAGTTGACAATGATTGTCAATATTTCATAGACCAGGTCAATTACTGCTGGTACTTCAACTTCAGTCATATTTGATGGTCCGACTAGTTGCGGGGGATCCTCCATGAAGGGGTCTTCTTTGATCGTTGGGGAGTGTAAGTGCTCAAGGAACACATTCTTCAGTACCTCTTTCTGGTAGAGCCAATCTTGGCTAAATCGTCAGCAACTTGATTCTTGATTCGGGGAATGTGATGCAGCTCCAACCCTTCAAACTTCTTCTCTAGCTTTCTGACTACAGTGCAATAATTTGTCATCACTGGACTCCGGATGCCCCACTCTTTCATCACTTGATTGACAATTAGGTCTGAGTCACCGTATACCATCAGTCAGCGGATTCCGAGTGAGATGGCCATGTGCAACCCATACAAAAGAGCTTCGTCCTCCGCTTCGTTATTGGAGAAGTCGAAATGAATTCGCAATACAAAGCTGAGCAGGTCCCCCCGGGGGAGAAAAGGACTACTCCAGCCATTCAACATTTTAGATCCATCAAAACAATTGGTCCAATGCTAGGGGAGGCTAAGAATCAGCTGCTGCTGTTCGGTCCACTCGGCCAAAATCCACTAGGGCTTGAGATTTGATAACATTCTTTGCCTCGAACTTGATGTCCAATGGGAGGAGTTCGATAGCCCGCTTCGCCACCCGGCCAATTGCGTCTGTATTGTTCATGATCTCTGATAAAGGAGTGTCACTGACCATTGTGATCGAGTGCTCTTTAAAATAATGGGCCATCTTCTTCTGAATTAGGTAAATTTTGTAAACAACCTTCTGATAGTGTGGGTACCTCTACATGGAACGGGTCAAGACTTCAGAAATATAGTACACTGGCCTTTGAATTTTCAAGGCTTTGCCTTGTTCTTTGCTCTCCATAGTGAGGACGGTCCTAACTACTTGGCTTCTAGCTGCAATGTATAGGAGCAACGGCTCTCGACTGCCCAGAGCAGTGAGCACCAGCAAGGTGGAAATAAAGGTTTTGAGTTCCTCGAATGTAGCTTGCGCTTCATTCATCCACTCAAATTTATCTGATTTCTTCATGAGTCGGTAAACGGCATGGCTTTTCACCGACTCATGAAATGAATCTACTCAGGGCTACCAGACAGCCCGTGAGTCTTTGGATGTCATGGAGATGCTCTTGTTATTTCAGTAGGACAATAGCACCAACCTTTTTGGGGTTGGCATCGATCCCTCATTTTGAAACAAGGAAACCGAGTAATTTGCCTGCTGGAACCACAAAAATGCACTTGGCTGGATTAAGCTTGATTCCATATCTGCGCAGGTTCGCGAAGGTTTCGGTGAGGTCAGCTACGAGGTCGGAACCGTTCTTAGACTTGACCACGATGTCATCCATGTACGCCTCCATGTTCCGACTAATCTTCTTTTGCATGGATTTCTGGATCATACGCTGGAAAATCGCCCCAACATTCTTAAGTCTGAATTGCATTGTGATATAGCAAAAGCACCTGAAAAGGGTGATGAAGGCCGTTTTTATTTCATCAGCCAGCTCCCTAGGAACACCCAGCATGTGAGACGGCTTTGGGTTAACACTTAGTCGATGCTCAGCCACTCGGCATGGAAGAGTGTTGGAGGTGCTCCTTCACTGGTTTAACCTTTGGGTCGACACGGAGTCGATGCTCAGCCAGCTCCCTGGGAACACCCGGCATGTGAGACATCTTCCATGAAAAGATGTCCTAGTTCTAATAGAGGAACTGGATGAGCTCGCCTTCCTATTTCTTGTCCAGCGTCTTGGAGAAATTAGTTGGCTGTATATTCGGATCCTTCGGATGGACATGAACTTTTTTTGTCTCGCCGGCCGACTGAAATGCACAGTCGACTGCTGGCTTCTTTGACTTCATCAATTTCCTAGGATCAACTTCTCTCTTGTATTCCTCCAACTCGGCCACTGCCATCTATTCGTTAGTGATGATGGAACCTTGCAGCAAACATTCTTCAGCTTTCTTCCTATCTCTCAAGCAAGGGATCCCGCCATTTGGACCAGGCATCTTGAGATTGAGGTACACCTAACATGGTCTGGCCATGAAACATGCGTAGGTATGCCTACCCAAGATGGCATGATAAGCACTCCGAAAATCTACCACCTCAAAGGTTAGTTTCTCATTTCTGAAATTGTTCTCATCACCGAACACGACATCCAGGGATATCTATCCGAGTAATATGGCCTTCTTTCCGAGGATGACCCCGTGGAACTACATGTTGCTCTTTCTCAGTTTGGACATCGGGCCCGTCACCTTCAACATGTTGGCGTAAATAATGTTCAGTCCGCTGGCACCGTCCATCAAGACCTTGTGCAGTCGGATGAAATTGACGGTCGGATCGACCACTAGCACCTGCCACATGGGGGTTTGGTATATAGGAATGATGGTCTGACTCATCAAAAGTAATGGGTGTTTGAGCCTAGTCGAGGTACTTGGTGACAGATGGCATGGCCAAATTCACCTCTTGGTGGATCACCTTCAGTTTCCTCTTACATTCTATGTCGGCCAAAATCATCAAAACCTTCTCCGCATTGGGATAACCTGTTGTAGGTTTCTTCCCTCCATCACTGTCATCTTGATCTTTGTCATCCGACTGGTCTTCCACCATGTACTTCTTCAGCAATCTGCAGTCCCGAGTGGTGTGCTTTGGCAAAATCAAATTGCCATCCTCGTCCCTCTTAGTGTGAACATTATAAGGCTAATCAAGTATGTCACCTTTTGAGTGTTTTTTCTTCTTGGGGACCCACTGTCGCGGCAACGAATATGAAAGTGAGTACTAGGGGTATGAAAAGGGGCAGAATCTAGCTACAGCGCATGTGTGACATTGTCGTGGTATAACACGGCCACCTATGGGACCATCGGCCCTTGTGGTTCAGCAAGGGGGAAGAGCACATTGCACAAAGAGTGGAGAGCGTAGGGTAGCGCGGCAGCGATGATACGAGCAGCTTTTACCCAGGTTCGGGCTGCCGTGAGGCGTAAAACCCTACTCCTGCTTTGGTGGACTGATGAAAGGACCGTGGTGGAGACGCAGCGCTCTAGCCCGACAAGGTCGCCTTGGGATGAGAGCAGCTACGCGCGTATGAGTGTACAAGGGTCCGAATCCTCTCTAAGGTAGCCACGGCCCTCCTTTTATAGGTCAAGGGGTCACCACAATGGAAAATCAGTCATTACGCACTGATCGGATAGCAAACAGTGCTATCATACCTAACTCTACAGATAGGACAAGGTGCATTAAATGCACCGCTTAGTGTCACATCATGGGTGTGGCCCGACAGCCTTGCCGCGCCATTCATCAACCTTCTCGCCTGTCTGCGTGACACGTCTCCTAGACGAGTGTCATTTGGGGGTGATCTTCCTGAGAAATGGCTGCCTAGTGCCAAAGAACAACCACTTAATCACTTGGGGGCTCGACACTGCACTGGGAGGTGACTTGCATCGCCGTGAGGTGGAGCGGTGGTGTCTTGGCGGGGTGATCCACCCTCGGTGCCCCCGGCAAGCTTGCCGGCGGAGTCTTGAGACTTGTCTTCAGGGTGACCTCGACCTTGCCAGGCTCGCCTTCCCGGCAAGGGAGGTTTTTCCTTAGTGATATCCTGCTTCCTTTTCTTGTCTTGGATGCTTGGTGCAGTTTGCTTTTGTTGTTGTCCTGCCGGAGACTTGCCTGTCCAGGCACAAGTCAGGGGGAAACATACACCCCTGTTCGTGTACCCCAACAGAAGCCCCCGGGCCTGAGCCATACGTGTCGCCGGGCACGTTGGGTTAGGCCCCAAAATGGTGCACGGACACGCATCGAAGATATGTTGTGCGTGCAGTGATTTGTCATGATGACCAGTCAATCCAAAGTCCACTCCGTGTAATTACCATAGGTCATGGGGCTGTGGGACTGTAGCAGTTAATGCAAAATGGTAACTTACTGAGGAAAGTGGCGAAGAGCCGCTCCTCTCCCCCACGTTCGTTCCTCATAAAAGGGGAAAAACGCGGAAAAGCGTGGATCATTCGCACATGTTTCTTCATCTCCTTCGTCCTCGAGCCAGAGCACTTGTTCTTGCGCCCATATCTGCTTCTGACACCTCGCTCGGCCTTCCATTTCCTCCAAAGCTCTAGAAGATGAGGAAGAAAGCCGCTGCCGCGAAAGGGAAGTAGGCGGCCACCGTAAAGGAGACGGTCGCGGAAGGGAACAAGAAGAGGGCGGCAGGTTTGGACAGGAGGCGATGGGGAGATGTGGTTTTCTTCCCGTCGAACCTAGACAGTGATGCCCTAGTTGCGAGGTATGGATATATGTGGGGGACGGAAGTTCCAAAGGGGCATGGGGCACCCTTGGTCTTGCAAGAAGGAGAATAAGATCCGCCGAATTCATATTGGCTTTTCTGTGCGTACTTCTTCTGTGGTCTCTGCCCCCCGTTTTCAGATTTCTTTGAGGCGATGATGATGGTATATGGGTTTCACCTCCTGGACTTTACGCCAAATGCAATGGCGTGCATGGCGATTTTTGCCCACTTGTGCGAGAACTTTGTCGGAGTCGCCCCCAATGTGTATCTGTTCCGACACTTCTTCGTCCCGCGGGTGGAGAACAACGCACATCGTTCCGGGAATATAAGCTGGATCCCTCGGGTGGTGAGGGAAATTTGGGATTACCTCCCTGGTCAGCAGCGCGGCAGATGGGAGGAATGGCGGGCCGACTGGTGCTGGATCCAGGATGAGGAGGCCCCAGAATTTTGCCAGGCGCGGAAGGAGTGTATTGTGCGCGGCAACGACTGGAGGGAATTCGGCCTTACTGACGACAGGCTTCACCCGGCACTGAACAGGATCATCCGCCTCAAAGCCGTCGGGTTAACCATCGAGCAGGTGGGGGCCGATTTCCTCCGACGCCGCATCGCACCTCTGCAGAAAAGGGACAGGTTTGCCTGGCTGTACGGGGATGCCACTGACAGGATGCGATTGTATCCGGGCCTGGCCAACAACTTGTCGGTTTACGGTCACGGTTAGCGAGTAGCTGTTCGGCAGCCTTGGACCGTTCAAATTGCTGGCAAGTGTTATCCTGCTGAACATCAACTCCACTCGGGACCAGATTTTGAAATGGATGCCAGATTGCAATGCCCATGGGGTTGCGAGCGATTGGCAATTACCCGAGCTTGATGATGAGATCAAGTGGTTCTCTGGCCTAGAGGAAAGAGCTACCAGGGTGGAGACCAACATGTTCAAGCACACCTCCAAGGCGGAGGCAGCGTTCATCAAGAAGCAGATTAAGGAGGACAAAGCACTTTGGGCCACCGGGAAAGCAAGGCTCAGAAGAGGGGAGGAGGAAGAGAAGGAGGAAGCAGAAAGCGAAGGGGTTACCCACGGCGGGAGCGAAGGGCGAGCCACGGAAGGGGCTGCCGAGGATGACCCTGCTGGGGATGAACCTGCCGGGATTGAGGCTCTTTACACTGCAACAGCGGGAGCTCAGCAAGAGGACAACGCCGTGATGGTGGCGCAGCCCAGGGAAGAGTGGCTTGTCGCGGGTCCCCAGGCTCCCGAACTGGATCTGGAACCCCGTCCGTGCAGGCGGCCCATCCGAGGAGCAGCTGCCCCAGCCCCCGGGCCCGCCAAGAAGTTAAAAAAAGATCGCCTCCAAAAGCGGCGGGGCGGAGGTGGAGCGCTGGCATTCCTCTCGGCTTTCCGAGGCCAAGACCCCTCCCACCAAGCGACCGGCGGTCACAGGGGGCGACTCTAGCTCCCAGTCAGATTCGAGCTCTTCGAGCAGCTCGTCTTCGCCGGAGATCCTTCCGCCCAAGCGGGACTTGAAGTTACCGGGGCGTACTGTCCCCCCGGTCTTGAAGAGAGGCAGAGCGCCTCTGCCACCCATGGAGTTCGAGCTGGGCTCCATGCTCATGGACTCGGAGCAAGAACAATATTCTCCGTTCTCATCCGAGTCTAGCATACTTGTTGGTTTGCTAATTCAATCTTGCTTGCTGCCTTTTACATTGAAGAGGAGGAGGAGGAGAACCTCATCCACCGAGCCAAACGGCTTAGGTGTGTGGAGCCGCCGAGGTCTCCGGGAGGCACAGGTCAGGCGGGGAGCAGCACGAACATCTAGTGGCAAGCCCCCAGCCCAGCCCTCAACGCGAAGACACGAGACTGATTGCCCCCGCCAAAGACGATGCAGAAGAGCACCCCCCCATCTCCAATCAGAAAAGAGGGTGAGTCTGCCCAGGATGGAGCTTTCCAGGAGGGGCCCACTCTGCCTGTTGGCCAAGGCGAAGGGACCCTGACAGAGACTCCCACGGAAGGCTCTGGCCAGGCCGACACCATAGTTACCGGGGAAGGGGTGGTGTCCATGTCCCGGCAACGTCAAGACCCTCCACGGCAGACAACTCCCAGTAACTTATTTGTTTTTCCTTTATAATCTTGCCCCAAGTTCTTGGTCTTCCAATGTTTCTTCCTCCTCATGATTGCTCGTTTGCCCTTGCTTGCAGTACCATTGGCCGAGGAGCCTGAGTTGTTGGAGGAGGTGGCCAGCATCAGGAAAGTCGCTGCCGAGGAAGCCGCCAAAATTGTTGCCGCGAAGGGGCAGGAACACGCTGCCAGGGATGCCCAGGAGCTCCCGAAGGAAGCAGGGCAGACCCCTGGCAGTGCGTCAGGATCGGGGATGCTGGTTGAAGAGAAAATCCCCCTTCAAACCATGAGCCCTCCTCCATCGTTTCGTACCTTGGCTGGGATCCCGCAGCCAACCTCAAGCCAACTGGCATTAGTGCTGGCCCAACCTGGTCTCGGAGCCCCCGACTCTTCGGCAGCAGCGAGCGTAGAGCTAGACGAAGAGATCCAGCATGTCATGGCGCCCTTGTCTCAGCAAATCGGAGAGACCGATGGTTCTGTCGATGCAGTCTTGGACCTGTCCTTCCTGGAGTCCGTGGTGGCGGGCATCAAGGAAATGCAGAATCGGTACGGCCAGAAGTGGCAAGCACTCAAGGAGCAGCGTAAATCCGCCAACAGCATAGACCAGAAGCTGAGGGACAAGGGCAGCGAGCTGCGCGAGTGGCACGGCAAGCAATTCCGGGTCCTTATGCGGCAGCAGGAGACGATCTCCATGGCAAGGGAGGATGTCATTGCCCGGGAGGCCCGTATGGCAGAGCGTGCAGTGCTCTTGAACGCCAGGGAGAGGGATATCTCTTCCCGGGAAGAAAAACTCGAGGCCACCCTTCGCGGCAAAGACGAGGAACTGGAGGCCCTTGTCCAGCAACGCACCAAGGAGCTAGAGGACAAGCACAAGGCGGCCCTTAATGCGCTCTCCACCGACTCTGCAACTCAGCTGAAGAAGGTCACTGATGACTTAGCCGCGGCATCCATTGCCAAGGCTGACCTTGATCAGTAGGTGGCCAAACTGACAGAGGAGCTTGCCAGGAGTACCAAGGAAACTGCAGCTCTCAAGGAGGAAGCGCAGAAGGCTGAGATCCTCCTGAAAGACGTACAAACGCAGCTCTCCTCCAAGAGCCAGGACCTTGAGACTGCCAATGGCACTATTGAAGACATGACGGCAAGGCTTGGCACCCTGGAGAGCAAAATTGTGCCTAGCGGGGTCCATGAGAAGCTGCTGATGAAGGATCTAGACAACGTGAGACTCCTTCAGAAAGATGTGGAGGACAAGCTAGCGAATCAATCCGAGTAGGTCGACCTTTGGATCAAGATCCTGATCGACATTGCCGAGCGCCTCACTGTCCAGACTGCAGTGATGGGCATGGAGGGGCCAATCTTCTCGGTGGACAGACATGAGGTCCTGAGCATCAAATTAGGGCTCTTCTTCAACGAGTTGATTGAAGGGTTGAAGACTCATGAAGAAGGAAGAGACGCCCTTTTCGAAAGCGAATCTCAAAAGCTTGCCCGCAACACCCTCTTCATGGTCTTGAGCAACCTCGCCTATCGCCACCCCGAACTCAACCTTGTTGATGGCTCCAGGAAGCTCCCGACAGGTGCTGATGTTTCTACTGCCGAGGAGAAGGCTGCCCCCTATGCCGACAAGGTGCTCTCTGTTCCCAGGGCTCCATAAGGCTGGCAAGCATGGCCTTGAACCATTCACGTCGCTTTGATGCCCTGTAACAAAACATTATGCATGTCCTTTGTTTAGACACCGTACTTATTTTATTTGTGCTGAACTAATGTTTAATTAATTCCGAACGCATGCTATCCCCCTTATGTTTTATCCATGGATGTTCGTATGGTTAGTTTCTTTTTACGTGTTTTGGTTGCCAGCCAGCAACATGCCGCCGTGATTGCTATGAGGAGCGGGTCCTTAGCATCGGCTGGTGAGGACATATCCCGACAAGTTTTTCCCTTAGGAGTCTTTGATGCAGCCACCCGCTCCGTGAGCACGCTCGGAACAGAGCGGGGGCGCAGACGATCCGTCAAGGTGCCATTACACGAAAAAGGTTTCTTCATATGAAACCCCATTGGTATCTGGGGGATAAGCAAATGCGAACTCTGGATTTATAAAGGAGCAATGATCATGTGGACTTAGCTTTCATCCGTGCTTCCTTCCCCCCTCCAGCCGCAGCCGCTCATCGCATCCGCGTACCTCGGGAGGATGGTGCCTCGTGTGTTGCTTCCGGATTCCCGGCAAGGGCCGGAAGGAATCATAGATATCTTGTGAGCGACAGGACGCAATGTAAGGTTGGACCGGTTTCTCTCCCTTCCTCTTTACACTTTTAACGATCTTACGGCGCTGGCACAAAGGCCACGCTGGCGCAGACGACCTTGCTGGAGCATGCTTGCCGGGGCGTCAATCAACGAATTCACACTGCCGCTCTACTTAGGATTTCCCTTAGCAGGGCAAATACTAGACCGAGTTTCGCGCGGGCTCATCTACGTTAACGATGCTAAACCCAGTGTAGCTCTATCATCGACAAGTGAAAGTGGCGGAGAGAGGATCCATGTACCTTATCACCTTGCCCCCTTTTTCGCACGGGGCTCGCATGGTGGCCATGCTACCTGAGCCGTTCGGGGCCGTTGTGCCACTGTCATTTCTTGCCCCTGCCGCCGCTGCAGCCGTGGCGGAGAATGATGATGGGAACTGGACAGGGCAGGCAAAAGAATGAGGTCACTTACTTCTCGACTCGCCGCACCGCGCGCTTTCTTGGCATCATGGACAATGAAGCCGTTGATGAAGAAAACGATGATGAAGATGACGCGCTGCTTACACCCTCGGGTTCGCGCAAGCGCTTCCCCCTACCTAGCGCGCCAAAGATGTCGTTGTATAACACGGCCACCTATGGGACCATCGGCCCCTTGTGGTTCGGCAAGGGGAAAGAGCACATTGCACAAAGAGCGGAGAGCGTAGGGCAGCGTGGCAGTGATGACACAAGCAGTTTTTACCCAGGTTCGGGCCGCCGCGAGGCGTAAAACCGTACTCCTGCTTTGGTGGATTGATGAAAGGACTGTGGTGGAGACGCAGCGCTCTAGCCTGGCAAGGTCGACTTGGGACGAGAGCAGCTACACGCGTATGAGTGTACAAGGGTCCGAATCCTCTCTAAGGTAGCCACGACCCTCCTTTTATAGGTCAAGGGGTCACCACAATGGCAAATCAGTCATTACACACTGATCGGATAGCAAACAGTGTTATCATACCTAACTCTGCAGACAGGACAAGGTGCATTAAATGCAACACTTAGTGTCACATTGTGGGTGTGGCCCGGCAGCCTTGCCACGCCATTCAGCCACCTTCTCGCCTGTCTGCGTGACACGTCTCCTTGACGGGTGTCATTTGGGGGTGATCTTCCTCAGAAATGGCTGCCACGTGCCAAAGAACAGCCACTTAATCATTTGGGGGTTCGACACCGCACTGGGAGGTGACTTGCGTCGCCGTGAGGTGGAGCGGTGGTGTCTTGGCGGGGTGATCCGCCCTCGGCGCCCCCGGCAAGCTTGCCGGGGGAGTATTGAGACTTGTCTTCGAGGTGACCTCGACCTTGCCAGGCTCGCCTGGCCGGCAAGGGAGGTTTTTCCTTAGTGATATCCTGCTTCCTTGGTTTGTCTTGGATGCTTGGTGCAGTTTGCTTTTGTTGTTGTTGTGTCGGAGACTTGCCTGTCCGGGCACAAATCAGGGGGAAACATACACCCCTATTCATGTACCCCGACAGACACTCAAATATTACGAGTTCAGGCCCCTCTCGGAGAGGTAAAAGCCGTATGTCTTGAGCCCTTAGGCTATGATTTCTCTTGGGTGTCTGAATACAGTAAGGTCATGAACCCTTGTCATGGCGTAGAAGGAAGGATTATATAGAGTGTGTCATCCCTCCTGAATGCTACATTACAAGGGGAGATAAATAGGGGATAATTACTACAGGCGTTACTGATAACTGCCGCTATTACTACACTTGAAGTCCAGCCTAAAGCCCCTCAGACGTTGTAGCTCCCACGTCGCCTCTCTGCCTCCTATGTCCCAGTGTTGTTGGCGAGGCCAACAGGTGGTAAGACGTTCGAGTGGCTGGACCATATCCGAGTGGATATCCAGAAGTACCCATTCGAATGTGCCTGTGGTCAGGAGACCTTTCGATGATGGTGTGGAGCCCTAGGTGTCAAGTCCATGGCCCTACCCCTTTGTAGGTAACCCCATTGTTAGCCCCCGAATCGGTTGAGGTTTTGTATGACGAATTGGATGATCTCTTGTCTCGGACCGAGTGCTTCGGAAGCGCTCAGAATCTGTCACCAAGTGATACCCCATCATGATCAAAGCAAAACTACAACGGATTCTGGACTAGGAGTTTTCCCGACTGATCGGAACATGTTGACACTCAAATGTATCTCAGAAGAGATAGACTTGAGGTCCGAATGTGGACATGCTATGGAACTCGAGTGACGATGCCGGTGCGTGGGCTAACTCTCGGGAGAGATGCCACTCATTATCCTGGGGGAACGCCAGCACAGGCAACATCTAAGTCCAGGTTTATGAGACTCACACCTTGGAGCCTAGAAGAAGGGCCAAGTTAATCCATAGAGGAGCATTGAGCTTATCCCAATGCGGTCCTGAAGTTGACTTTAGTCAGTTTTGATTATGTGTCCGAGTGCACCGTGACCCGTTGAGGGCATTCGATGGACCGAAGAGTGTTTCTTAGGAAAGAAATTAAGGGTGATCAATCGGATTGATCCGCAATATAAATTTCATGATTTGAATACACGTTTGCGCACGAGGAGGCGGTTACACCGTGGCGAGTGGGGAAAGTGGGGCACGTCGCCTAGATTCCAGTCTCAAAAATCCGCCACGTGCTCCACCTTCCTTGCACAGTGAATGTCACGGGTGCCGTCGGATCCGGAGATCAATGGTCGCCAATCCTCGAGGCGGATTGATGAGGACATCAATATTATTGTTACACCCATAGCCCCTACTACTATACATATAGGACCAATTACTAGGTGTTGCGCATGCCAATTAAATTATCAGGTACTTTCATTTCATGGGAATGATTCTAATGTTCATGAGAATATGATGCTGCATAAAATAGATACATTTGTGTTGATTACTAATGAAGGGCCTAGCATGGACAAGAGGGATGAACATTGGAGCAAGAACAAGCATGGAGATGAAGGCACACGTGAAGGGAACCATCACGACGTTTCTAGCGCAGATTTCAGCACTTTGAAGCCCCCATGATGACATACAACGACATGGATGAAATATACAAGATGCCCTTTTATAAATTTCGTCCATAGCTTAATATAGGTGTCACGCCACCTTATTTTAGGGCCAGGCCCATGTAATTTTGAAATACTACTTATAGGCTATTTTTTAGAGTCTGTATTGTAGGAGAAACGACTCAGAAGGTGTTTTAGTCCCACCTTGCCAAGGGGGGACGAAATCCCCTCTTTTCCCCTCTACAAATACATCCCTTAAGGCACCGTTTAGACTTTGGGTTTTGTTTAGATTAAAGTTCACCATAGTTGCAACTCGCGTACTTTGTTTGTGTTCAACGAACAAACAAAGACGACATAGAACCCTACTTTGATCAATAAAACTTTCCTCTTCAATTCGCAATATCCAGATTGCAATCCCAGTTTCTTGCTTGTTCTTCGTTTCCCTGCAGGAAACAAACCCTTGTGGTTAGGGTGATCATGCTCTGGCGTGGTCAATAACCTCTCGAAGTTGGTTTAGCGATTGCTAAGGCGCGGCGCCTTCGCACGTTCGTAGTCAGATTGTCAAAGTTGACTTCCAACAAAACAATAGCTACCATCTCATCGAAAGACGGGACACCTTTGTCTTTAGCAAGTGGTATCAGATTTCTAGGTCGCTCGATGAGATTTTTCTGAGTTTTTTATAGCCTAGATTGCATCCATTCTTCATACCTACAGTGCATGAAAACACCCAAAAAAATAGGGTTAGTTCATCATATCCGAACCAATCTGAGCCTTTGCATAATATTTTTAGTGTTTTTGCCTTGTTGAATTTGCAGTTGCATCATCGTGTCGAGTTGCTGGTCTTAGCATCTAGTCCATTAGAGTGTCGAGTTCTGTTCACAGGTTGTCATGCTGCCGCCGCACCATTGTCAACACCACTGCCGCACCATCGTCATCACCGCTGCCATATACCACCATCGCATATACGCCGCTATTCCGAGTCCATATACTCCACCACATATCCGTCGCCATTACGCCAACTCAAGTCCACCTCCATCACAGATTCGCCACCAGCCCGTGTTCCACCACCCCTACATATATCCGCCACCAGTCCGAGTTCCACCAGATTCATCTCTGCCACCAATCCTATTCCGAGTCCAATATTTACTCCTCTATTATTGATTTCCAAATCACGTACTAGTACGTGTCGTGACCAAATCAAACTCCCCAACTTCCGTGCCACACGTAGAAGAAAAATAGTTCCAGTTAAAAAAAACTAAGTCTGGAAAATTCTGGCTATGTAGTTTTTAGTCCATTTGTAGACTTTTTCAAAAAAAAAATTGTTGTGGAGCAAAAAAGAGGAAGAAAAGTGAAAAAAAAATAGATTCAGAGTGTGCTCCTCCCTTGTTTACGTGCAATGCCATGATTTTGTTAGTGTTCTAGGCTCGCGTCTCTAGCACGGTCTAGCCTAGGACCAGCACAGTACCGTCGTTGAGTGTTTCTTCAACTTTGCATCTCTGAATTTATTATTGCTGACCCTTTTTGCTACCATATTATAAGCCTTCCCAGCTCTACATACATCTACATTGTGCATTTGACACCACCTGGCTATCGCTCTATCCAAGCTTTGAGGCATTTTGACTACAACGGTCCCCAATTACCGCCTGCTGCTTGGTAAGAACTAGTAAGAATTTGAGATTCGCTTGACGGATTTGTGACTCTCCACCACCACCACCACTTCCTAGTAGTCTATAGGATCATACTCTTGTGTGTTTCTATTGCTGCTAACCATGATAGGATCACAAGCTCACGAGACTGACTCGGAGAACATGACGAACAAAGAAATACATGATAAATTTCAGCAAATGATGAGTGTACATGTGCAAGATGTGCTAAACAGTTTTGAAGAGGCCATAGAGAAGATTGATGGCATTGAGAAGACGTTCGAAACACAGCTCGATAACAAGTTTAATGAACTACTAGCGCGTCTTCCACAACCACCACCGGTTGCACCTGTCGCACCTCTACAACAACAACAACAATGCCACCTTCAAAATCAAGTGGGATGAGCAATGCGCGTTCCCCTTGAGCTCGGCCAAACTTTAGGTGCCGCTGCACCTACTGTTGATGCTTCTGTGGCTCCTGCTGCTACCGAGGAGGACGATTACAAGGGCGATTACGAGGATGAGGTTGATCAACATCAGAACTACGTGCAACCACCAGCACCACCACCAGGTCGTCCACACGCAAATAATCACAACGGTAGGGCTGCACCACCACCTCAGGTACGAGATCATGACCACATTCCTAAACTAAAGTTGCATATTTCGCCATTTGAAGGTAGATACATTCTTGATGTTTATCTTACTTGGGAGTTAGAAACTGAACAACGTTTTACATGCTTACAATATCCCGAGGATAGATGTGTTGCTGCTGCTGGTTGTGCATTCACTAGTTTTGCATGTGTTTGGTGGTCTGAACATTGTAGATTATACCATGATAATATTCCTACTACTTGGGCTACTTTGAAAATTTCTATGCGTACTGATTGGGTTCCACCATATTATCAACATGAATTACTCCAAAAATTGTAGCATTTAAGACAAGAAAAAAAATCTGTAGAGGAATATTATAAGGAATTGCAAACTGGCATGATTAGATGTGGTATTGTTGAGGATAATGAAGCTGTGCTTGCACGTCTTATGGGTGGATTAAATAGAGAGATTCAGTCCATTTTAGAGTATAAGGAGTATAATAATATCACCCGTTTATTCCATCTTGCTTGCAGAGCCGAACATGAAGTGCAGGATTGACACGCATTGGCGCGAACTAATTTTTCTACAGGCCGATCTTCATCATGGATGCCACGTACATCTTCTACTTCCACACGTCCTGCTGCAGCACCACCTACTTCATCCGCGAACTCCAACCGAGATACAAGAAAACAGGCACCACCACCACCATCCGCCAAGAGCACACCTTCTGGTCCCGTACAGAGCTCTTCTTCGTCCATGGCATCAACAGGGCAAACACATGAGGTTATATGTCGTCGTTGCAAGGGTGGAGGTCACTATGCGAGCAAATGTCCATATCTGCGTGTGATGATAGTTATTGAGGATGGTGGATATGAGTCCGCTAGTGACTATGATGAGGAGACTTTGTGTAACACCCCAAAAATTTAATCATGTTTTTACTAAATAAAATTTGGCCAGAATTAAAATTTTGAATTTTTACTAGGTCTTTTATTAATTTCAGAACCATTTTCTGTTTCTGTTTTTCAAACTTCTTCCCTCCATATAGAAATTTTTGGAAATAATATTGTGGCTTTGGTAGTTTTCTCAAATCATTTCAATTACATTTTAATAACAGTAAGAATTATTTTCATAATAAAAATTGCCCAAAACAATTCTTTTAATAGCATTTACAACACTTTAAATGCTTCTGTTGCACTACAACTATTTTAAATAATTCTTTTCAAATACCACAAAAATTATGGAAGGTCATGTGTTGCCCACATATCACTTTTATGCAAAAACCCTTCTTGGTGTTTTGAAAATTTTGAGTGAACCAACCTCTTTTCATTTCTATCCTGTATTTGAGTTTCTACTACAACCCCTATTTTCCTTGCTCCAATTATTCTGAAATTTCTCCCACTTATAGTACTTCCAATCAAAACCTTAAGTCCAAAAGCTCACCTCCAAATTCCACATTTTAGTTCACCAAATGCTTCCTCCAAAAAAGGGTCCAAAACTGAATTTCTCTAAAACTTGCACTAGCAAGTATCTCTTTTTGCCAAACCAACTCCACCATCATCTGTTTCATCTAAGGAGACATCACCCCGCCAAGTTTCACATCCAACAAAACCTTCTAGATGGCTCTAGCATTTCATCAAGCACACTGTGTGCATGACAGATTTTGGCAAGGTCTTAAGCCTGCATTGGGAACTTGCTCTTATGGCCAACATAGCATGTCTCACATCCCCATCATCCCTGTAAGCATCAACCTACAAATTTTCAGCTCAATTGGGTCACTTTAGATGCCATTGGCATTTCGTCGAGCACACCAGGGGCATGTCCAGAGCGTGGCCAGAGCGCCCGTACTGCAGCCCGTGACATTAGGCTACTGCCGTGTCCCTGCTACCTCCCCTGCTCGCCCGAGCCTTCCCCTGGATCCCCACGTCACCCCTGAGCCACGCCGATATCTGTCGTTGGCCTCTAGCGCTATCCTCCACCGGCCAGCCTCCGTCCAGCGCCGCCACCCGTCACTGTCAGCACCGCCCGAGCCGCCTGGCCCTGCCATCTAGCCCTCGCCTTAATTGCGGTCGCCGCCGCCGCCACCGACCTTATCCGCAGCCCACCGACCACTCCACCGCCCTTCACCGGCCTCACCTGCCGCAGTTATGGCACCGCCGTCGTTGCTTCACCGGGAAGCCACCAGACCGACCTCGCCTGCCTATAAAAAGGCCACCTCGGGCTTATTCTCGACAGCACAGCCTCTCCTCTTCCCCATTTAGACCCTCCGGTGCAGTGAATCAACCAGAGAGGGTCGTCCTCTTCCTCTCCGGCCACCACGGCCACCGCATCTCCCCCGAAGCTTCTCACCTCTCCAGTACCTCTCCCTCTTAAATGGATACACCAGGAGCTTCCCCACGGTCCCACAGATCCTTTCCGCGCTCCAATTCCTCCTCCCCAACATCGATTTGAGCTCGGCGAATCCACCCGTAGCTCTCCTCCGCCATGGTTGACGCCATGCTCGAACCCGAGCCCCTCAACGGCTATCTCCACCTCCCACGGATGCGTCACTCTTCCCTGAACCCGACCATGTGCCGAGCATCGCCGGAGATGCCCTACAACACCGGCAATCCTCGCCAGAGCTCACCTCTATTCGGTCCAGACGCGCAAGGAGCGGGACGAAGACCAGTCAAACCTGACCAGCGGGCTAGGTGGGCCCACTGTCAGTGACTCACCGCGCAGCTGTGTAAGTGGACACGGGTTCAGCAGAGGCCGCCTTCACGCGAAGGAAACGGATTTCCCGTGTACGCCTTCGACGTCGGTGCCCTCCCGCGCGGCTGATCGACTGGGCCCGGCCCAGTAGCGCCAGACGGCCAGGTTCCGCCCAGGGCGCGCTGCTTCCTTCTTTCCTTTTTCTTTTTCAGTAAGTTTCAATTAATTACACAGCCACCAATTGTCATCCAAATCTAATGTTTCAAATTCATAAATACTCATAAAATCATGCTCTATTATTCAAGCTTTGGTGAACATTTTTTTAAAGCTTTATCTCCACTAGATCTTTGAAATAGTCCATTTCTCTAATTATTTCAGATAAGAAACTCTCTAAGTAATTCATATGAACTCCATATCAATTGATTCCTTTTCTGTTATTTTTAATTTTTCATCTAGTTTATTTTAGTATTTATTTCAAAAATATTTGAAACAATTTTTTGGCACTGTTTTTGAATTATGTGGTAATTCAAATATTTATGAAAATAGGAAATGGAGGGAAGATAACTTGTCAAACTTTTGGAGTGCACCCCACACTTCTGCATGCTCAAGGCAAGCATCTTGAACATTCGATATGGTGAATGCATGGTAGTTTATTTGCTAGAATAATTTGATCATGACTAAGTTGAATTCAAATAAAACTGGCATATGGCTAATTTTGCATGTATGTAGTGTTGACATGTTCCATCGTACCGTGCATCGTGTGTTGCCATGACTAACTTGCAGGAGCAGGCATAAGAAAAATACCGTTACCGGCAGGAGGATGATCATGTTGGAGCGGGATCATGCCTTGTTTGTTGTGCATGTTGGAGCATGCAAGGGTTGTGGCCCTGTTGGGATTGCTGTTGAAGGAATACCTTATTGTGCTAACCGTTGCAGGAAACTTAATGCCTCCTGAGTCGACCATAGATCGAGTCTTGTTTCGGTAACCCCCATACTTGTTTCGTGCTGCCACAGGTTCCTGCCACAGGTAGGGTATGGTTCAGTAAGTTGATAACCCCTTTCAATGCACACACCGTACAGAGGGCCACGATGAGGGTTTCCCAGGGATCCGGGACTAAATCCTGTCATCGGGTCCGGGGGCATGGGTGTTTCCAGTTGTGACTGAGAGGGGGGCACCCCTTGGAATCCGCACGTATTAATAGTGATCCCATGCAGGGCGTTGGTCTCTCCGTCTCAGAGTTTTACTTGAACGATGCTTTGGGTG
Organism: Thinopyrum elongatum; assembly: GCA_011799875.1. Classification (NCBI taxonomy): domain Eukaryota; kingdom Viridiplantae; phylum Streptophyta; class Magnoliopsida; order Poales; family Poaceae; genus Thinopyrum; species Thinopyrum elongatum. Next base: position 205,911,007 of record CM022297.1, on the reverse strand, counting down.
ATTCCTGGCATCTGGAAAGTTAATCTGGTGTGTGCTGGTTAGGTGTGTTTTCAACCCAAAGACCGTAATGGGAATTAGTCAGTGTCACGGTACTGACTAAAGAAATCCTTTACTTGTGGGTAAAGAGTACACCCCCTGCAGAGTTTAAACCTATTCGAATAGCCGTGTCCGCGGTTAAGGGCTACAGTCTGGGTTGGTAAGTGTCGGTCTTAGTGTCGGTCTTCGGAGGAAAATAATTAAATTGAACCTGAATTATTTTGCGGAATAATTATTGTCACCCTGTTGCTACCATGAATATTTTATGCTTATTAAATATTATTATGGTTATGCATAATATTGAGGACTAACCCGTATCTCTTATTTTGAATTTTTCCTGAGTGTCTCAGGGGCTGGCTAGACTACCCCGGGCACTCAATTTTATTTTCAAGACCTCTCGTGGCGTCCCTTGAGTTAACAGGCGGTTTATCACGCCACTACTCTTGTGGACACCCGATTGGCATTTCTCTTCAAGTCCGACCGTGGCGTCACTTGACACCCGACTGGCATTTCTCCTCAAGACCTCTCGTGGCATCTCTCGAGTTTACAGGTGGTCCCGCCACTACTCTTGTAGACACCCGATTGACATTTCTCTTCAAGACCTACCGTGGTGTCACTTGACATCTGACCGGCATTTGTTTTGTTTTATTTTCCTTAAACTCTCCTTGTTTATAACTAACATTCCCATATATTCATTTATTTGCATATGCTAATATTTTATCATGCCATGATTTAATTCCTGTTAGTAGGCATTTAAGTCCATCATGAGCATACGCATATAGTGTGGTTCATCATGATCATATAATTTAATTGCTGCGTTCGGTATATCTTTTGTTCATGATGTTTGCGAGTACGTTCAAACATACTCACAGGCTTGTCCCTGGCTATTTACTTGGCCAGGTCAAGATTTCTACAAGGAGTACCACAGCGATGTCCGTGCGGAGCCTAGGATGGCAGCCATGCGGGATAGGAATTATCCAGGTCAGCCGTTCCTGTGGGGAATGGAGCACCATCGACGTTGAAGAACCGCGAGACAATTCCGTCATCCACCACCAGAATCACTGTTGTAACATTTGACCTTCATGGTCTTGTATCCAATTCTTGTAATAGCTTGGTAATCTGTAACAAGGACGTGTCCACCAGTAACGGTAAATCCTGGGCTGGTGATGACACGAGGGGTTAATTTTTGGGATTTCGTGTCTCGGCCCTGGCACTTTGGCTCTTATTGCTAGTGAAGAGCAGGGTGGACATGCTTCTGAACAAGAGACGCAATATATGGCTGTTGACGATGCTGACAGGTATGAAAGTTTAGTTGCTCAATGTGTTTTGAGTTTGCAGGTAACACAAGTTGGGCAAAATCAGAGGCACAATTTGTTTCATATAAAGGGAGTTGTTGATGAGGAGATGACTACCTTGGATACGACCAAAAATATTGCGTACATGCATATTTGTGAGGTGATTTCTAATGCAAAATATGCAATAATTTATTTATGTTATCCAGGACAAAAATACTTCACAGACTTTTGTGCCATGTCTAATTGCAGGTGTATGGGACATTTGTACAATCCACATATGAAGATAAGGGAAAAAGGGACGTTTAGGTACTGTTCAAAAAGTCCCCTCACGTCAGTTTTGGGCCAAGAGAAAACAGAGTCCAAGTCTCTCATGTTCTGGACTCAGATTCAGACTGCACAGACATACCTGATTCAAAACACAAAGATCTCTTTCATCCAGACTCCGAATTGGGTGATTCATTTTTTGTTGGAAAGTAGATTTCGTGCCCTTTCCAACCCAATTGGATTCACCTTCAAATTCGTCCGGAGTGTTGAGATCTTGACGAAACAATCTGACGCTACAGCAGAATCCGAGTCAAACTACAAGTCCAAAGGTGTTGCATCACCTCCACTTGGGCCCATGGGCCTTGTACGACCTAGGGTTAGTTTTAGGCTGCCTTAGGACGTCCTCCCACCTCCTTGGCCGCCACCCCTTGCTCCTATATAAGTAGATCAATCTAGAAGCTTTTTCTTTGGGATTTGTTTAGTTAAAAGTTTGCCATTACAACTTCGTGTACTTCGTTTGTGTCCAACGACCAGACCAAGACCGCTTTCGGATCCCCACAATTATCAATACTTTATGTGTATTCGCAATATTCAGATTGCATTATCATGTTCTTGCTTGTTCTTTGATTGCGTGCAGGAATAGACCTTCGTGGTCAGGATGATCGTGCTTCCAGCATCATGAGTAACCTCAGGAGATTGGTTTAGCGATTGCTAAGGCACAACGTCACGCATGCTTGTAGTCGGATTGTCAAAGTCAGCTCCACCAAATCCATAGTTATCATCTCATCAAAACATCGGGACCCTGGCCTTTATTAGTTGTGAAGGAACATTCTGTCCGCGTCATCATTGATGGAGTGAGTTGCAACAACTTGGCTAGCATAGAGATGGTGGAGAAGCAGTCTCTCACCACTAGACCACATCCTCATCCTTATTACATACAATGGTTCAACAACAGCGGCAAGGTTAAGGTAACACGTACTGTTCGGGTGCATTTTAGTATCGCTACATATGCTGGTTATATTGATTGTGATGTGGTACCCATGCAAGCATGCTCCTTGTTACTTGGTAGGCAAGCAATTTGATAAAAATTCTGTACACCATTGTAGAAATAATCAGTATACTCTTGTTCATAAGGATAAACATATTACTTTGCTTCCTATGTCAACTGAACACATTTTGAAAGATGATCTTACTAGAGCTAGTAAAGCAAAACAAGAGCAAAACAAGGGTGAAAATCAGATTGCTGCAAAAGAATTTGAGCAACAATGAAGCCTAATAACAAACCATCATCTCATGTTGCCTCTAAAATTAAATTGAAAAGTGGATGGTTACTTGCCACCAAATCTAATATTGATGATCTAGATTTCAGCAAATCTGTTTGTTATGCTTTTGTGTGCAAAGAGGCATTATTTTCATTCGAGGATGTGGCTTCCTCTTTGCCTCCTGCTGTCACTAACATTTTGCAGGAGTTCGCTGACATCTTTCCACAAGACGTGCCACCAGGATTACCACCTATTCGAGGGATTCAGTATCAGATTGACTTAATTCCTGGTGCTTCGCTGCCCAACTGTGCAACATACCATACCAATCCAAAGGAGACGAACAAGATTATGCGTCAAGTACAAGAGCTGCTCGACAAAGGTTATATACGTGAATCCCTTAGTCCTTGTGCTGTTCCTATTATTCTAGTGCCAAAAAAGGATGGTACATCGCTTATGTGTGTTGATTGTAGATCCATTAATAATATTACTATTCATTATCTTCATCCTATTCCTAGGCTAGATGATATGCTTGATGAGTTAAGTGGATCTACAATATTCTCCAAAGTTGATTTGTGTAGTGGATACCATCAAATTCGTATGAAATTGGGAGATGAATGGAAAATAGCATTTAAAACTAGGTTTGGCTTATATGAGTGGTTAGTCATGCCTCTTGGGTTAGGTAATGCACCTACCACTTTCATGAGATCAATGAATGAAGTTTTGCGTGCTTTCATTGGATGATTTGTGGTAGTCTATTTTGATGATATACTGATTTATAGAAGATCTTTGGAGGAACATTTGGAACATTTACATGCTATTTTTATTGCTCTCCATGATGCGTGTTTGTTTGGTAACCTTGCGAAGTTCACCTTTTGCACTGACCGAGTATCTTTTCTTGGCTATGTTGTTACTCCGCAGGGAATTGGAGTTGACACCGCCAAGATTGAAGCTATTGAGAGTTGGCCGCAGCCCAAAATGGTCACGCAAGTGAGGAGTTTTCTTGGCCTCGCTGGATTCTATCTGTGTTTTGTGAGAGATTTCAGCACCATTGCTGCACCTCTCAATGAGCTTACGAAGATGTATATGCCTTTTGTTTGGGGTACCGCATAGGTAGAAGCCTTCACGGTATCGAAAGATAAGTTGACACATGCCCCATTACTCCAACTTCCTGATTTTAATAAGACTTTTGAGCTTGAATGTGATGCTGGTGGAATTGGATTAGGAGGTGTGTTATTATAAGATGGTAAGCCTGTTGCATACTTTTCTGAAAAATTGAGTGGGCCCAGTCTAAAACTATTCTACTTATGATAAGGAATTATATGCTCTTGTTCGGACTTTAGAAACTTGGCAACATTATTTATGGCCCAAATAATTTGTTATACACTCTGATCATGAATCTATGTAACATATTAAAAGTCAAGCAAAATTGAACCATATACATGCTAAATGGGTTGAATTCATCGAGACTTTCCCTTATGTCATAAAACATAAGAAGGGTAAAGAAAATGTTATTGCTGATGCACTGTCTCGTCGCTATACTATGCTTTCACAACTTGACTTTAAAATATTTTGTTTGGAGACCATCAAAGATCAATATGTGCATGATGCTAAATTTAAAGATGTATTGCAGAATTGTAAAGAAGGCAGAACATTGAACAAGTTCGTCGTCAATGATGGATTTGTGTTTCGTGCTAACAAGCTATGCATTCCAGCTAGCTCCGTTCATGTTTTGTTGTTACAGGAGGCGCATGGAGGAGGATTAATAGGACACTTTGGCGTGAAGAAGATGGAGGAATTACTTGCTACACATTTCTTTTGGCCAAAGATGAGACGAGATGTTGAGTGATTTGTTACACGCTGCACTACATTTCAAAAAGCTAAGTCACGACTCAATCCTCACGGTTTAGATATGCCTTTGCTTGTACCTAGTGTTCCATGGGAGGATATATGATGCGGAGCATCCCTCCGTCATCCCCATGGACTCTACTACAACTCATCAAGCACCATGAGGAGGACCAATGACAAGAGCTCACGCACGTGCCATCGAAACCGAGGTTAACTCTTTCCTCTTCGAGTTTCATTCGGATTCACATGAGAGTTGGATTCTACCTCAAATGGAAACTCTATGCATTCTTCGGTACCAAGGAGAAGTCCATGAAGAAGCTAGGAGGGAGACCCAAGCACCCATGGAGGAGGTGGAAGAAGAAGGACTCATGAAGCACGAAGCAACGGAGGTCCTGGACCACCCCGGGTGCCCGGCTACCAACAGCCCCGGGTGCCCAGCCCCCTACCGCCGGGTGGCCATGCCTCTGGCCGCCTCGGGTGCCCAGCTGACACCTGGGCAATGCCACTGACCGCCCCGGGTGCCCAGCCTACCCTGACGCCGCCCCTGTTTGGTCCGGGTGCCTGGCCCCTGGCCCCGGGTGCCCAACCTCCTCCTGGCGCATAACCCTCCGGGTGCCAAGGCCCCTTTACCCCGGGTGCCCAGACCTCTTCGAATGTGCCTGCGTGCACTATGGGTAAAAGACCCTTGTACCCCCGTTTTCCCCCTAATTCGTCCCTAGCCTATAAGTACTCCTCATCTAGCTTGTTTTTAGGGTCAGCAAAGTATTGGATAGACATTGAGAGAGCTTTGCTCATCCCCCCTCCTCTTGGAGATCAAGACCCCTCTAGGGAAGAATCCTAGTGGATTATCAAGGCCTCCTCTTGGAGAAGATCATAACCAAGACCTCACCTCCTTTGGAGTGGGAAGAACTTTACCCTAGTGCTATTTTCCTTGGATTGTTCTTGTATTCTTGTGGATCTCTTGTGTGCTACTCTAGTGGATGTGTAATTGGGCTTGTTTGAGTGATTTTCCCCTTGTGTTCTTGTGAGTTCATCACTTCCCCCCTCCAAGTGTGAAAAGATCTCTCCTAGGGTTTCACCCTACAACATCTTGGTATCATGAGCAAGGTTGATTCACATCTTGGAGTCCCTACCCCCCATTTGCTAGCCTAATTTCATTGCTTTTTGGTCACAATTTGAAAATCCCCACAAAAATAGCCCCAAATTTTTTTTCTTGCAATTTGTTAGATCTTGTGAGATTTTGTTGTTTTGGTACATGGATTTGTTGTTTGGCAAGTGGATCTAGCCCCACCCCAACCATTCCCACCCTTCCTACCACGAAATCCACAGAATTTGGCCTCTTCTCAAAAGTTTCCGCCCAAATCGTCCACCCCTGGGCACCGGCACCCCGAACCCCCGGGTGCCCGCACCCCCGGGCATGTTTTCCCTGACCACCCCGGGCACCCGAACCACGAACCACCGGGCGCCCCCACCCCCCAGTTTTAGCCCAAGCCTAACTCTGTTTTCATCATAACTTTCACTACCGAAGTCCGTTTTTTGTGCTCTTTAGCTCATTTTGTAGGTCTTGACATCCCCCATCCACTTAGATCATTACCACCACCATTTTCCTCCAGCAAATTTTCACCATAAAAACATCCACCTTCCGCATTTGACTAATTTTGAGTTGCGATTTCCATTTCCTAAGGTGTTTCGGCTACTTAAGAATGGTTTGACATCGACCACACCGCTATTCATCATCGCCTCGGACTCGACATCGACAACAACCACTTCATCCTCATACCAACCATAAGCATGGATGGTAACCTCAACGACACTTAGTACATTTCCTTGCCTTTGCATTGATAACCCGAGCCATTTTGCGTCACTTACCTACCGAGACTAGCGAGTTGAGAATTGTCGGGCCACGCTCTTTGTGCACCTTAGTGATACGCTTACTCCGCATAGCTACATTTAGCGTGCAAATCATCTTGCTATCATCATTGTGCCATAAGTCTCTCCCGTGAATATCTTACATATTTGTCTCATATTTTGGCTCGCAAATCAAGCATCATGGCTTAGTCAAAAAAAAGAGAAGAAAGAAAAGCTTTTAAGAAAAAGAGGAGAAACAAATAGCTTGTAAGCAATAGCATCGAGCCATTCTGCATAGCTACATCATCTTGGTCAATACATACATAGGATACTTGGGATTGAAGAGGACACGTTTCTCTTATTGGTTGGTGCACAAGAATATCTAGCCCATTTGAGCAATCGAGCTCGCGTCTCTCTAGCATTCGTACAACAAGAGCATTTTCTGTGGTTACACATTTTGAGCTCACTCCTTGGTTGTGCGGATCCCATCTATCTTCCGTGTGTGTGTTCCTAGTGATATCCTTGGGTTTGATCTATTTGCTTTACTTGCAATTTTGTGAACCTTCTCAACCTTATCAATATCTTGACTAACATTTGCTTGAAATTTTGTTCCACGCATCCTAACCAAGCTCCTCCATAAGCTTTACTTGTGTAGGTGTGAGAAATAAACCCGGTACCAATTCTACTATTGTAGCATTACATTGAGCGATACTCGATACATCCACAATCTTCGGAAAAGGTAACTATGGTATTGTTCTCTCATTTTCCTACTCACCTCTCCTTGGTTATGATTGATAGGCCTTCTTCTTCGGCGAACCCGTTCTTCGAGGAGCAAGATGATGAACACGACTACGTCACCAAGAACCACTTCTTCGTCGCCCAACGAGCTCTCCATCAAGAAAGTGAAGCTTTAGGTGATCGCATTGAGCAACTCGCCACCGACCTACGTCAATCGGAAGAATGACAATGGGACTACCTCGACGTCAAGCTCACCACACAAATGGAAGAATTCCGCAACATGATCGTGAGCCGCGCGTCTTCCACAACTTCTTCACCAAGACGGCGCCACTCAAGTCGCCACTCTTCATCATACTCTTCTTCGGACGCAAGTCCCCTCGAGCTCGTTCTCATTGACGTGCCGACCATCAAGATCGCCAAGCTCAAGAAAATCCGTTCCATGGCAATGGTTTGCAAGACCGGGTCCGAGTTCGTGAACAAGCACGACGCCAAGCACGAGATGCCGAGGTCCAAGAGCAACGTCTACAACCACAATGCCAAGCATCTCAAGATGGCGACACAATGTGACAAGAACAAAGAAGCCGAGAAGAACAAGCCCTCGAAGCACAACGTGCACTCCGCGAGGCCACTCGAGCCATCGCTGAACGAAGCCGCCAAGTGCGTGAACAAGAGGAAGCACTTCGCCAAGAACGACAAGAAGAAGCCGCCCGACGTGAAGAGAAACAAGAAAGAAGAAACCAAGCACATATGCCTCATCCTCCTCCACGCCAAGAGCGACATCAAGTGGAACGAGTGCTTGAAGATCCCCCCCCCCCACGCTAAGACCGATATCAAAATGGCCACTATGATGAAGAACTCCGCTACGGCAAGCTCAAGTTCACCATGCCCAAGTTCTCCGGAAGCAATGATCCCGAAGAATATCTCTCATGGGCATTGAAAGTCGACAAGATATTCCGTCTTCACAACTACGACGAGGAAAAGAAGATCACCAAGGCCTCTCTCGAGTTTCAAGACTACGCACTCATTTGGTGGGAACAAATGATCGAGCGATGACAAGCGAGAGGCGAACCACCCATCACAACTTGGACACAAATGAGGGATGTCATGAGAGCTCGCTTCGTGCCTACACACTACACCCGCGATCTTTTCAAGAAGTTGCAACTCCTCAAGCAAGGCACGAATACGATGGAAGAATACTACCAAGAAATGGAGATTGCCATGATACGGGCTAATGTCAAGGAAGATGACGAGCAAACTGTGGCACGCTTCTTGAATGGCCTAAATCACCCCATCTAGAGGATTGCCGACTTCTAGCCCTACTCCAACCTCATTGAGTTAGTTCATCAAGCAACCAAGGCCGAGCGACAAGTAGAAGATGACTTCAAATACGCCAAGTACTCTTCCAAGACCTACGGATCCTACACTCAAGCTCCCACGACTTCGGCACCTCCTACCTCAACTAGAGCATCACCAAGTACCGGAGACAAGTCTAGTTCCAAGCAAGTTACGCCTTCCTCGACTCGTCCTCCGGCAAGCAACTACAAATCCAAAACTCCCTCATCATCGGCGCCACCGGACGACCCCATTAAGACAAGTTCTCTCAAGTGCTTCACATGTGGTGGCCGAGGACACAAGTCCTTCCAATGCATAAATCGGCGAACCATGATTGCCAATGACGATGGCACTTATGACTCCATGAGTGAAGACGAGATGGAAGCCCTCGAGCACGTCACCATGCACTGTCAAGTGAATGAAGAAGAAGATGCTCAAGTCTTTTGCGACAATGATTCAAGTCCCGCTCTCGTGGTCTAGAAGGTCTTGACGATTCAACACCACCAAGACGAAGACCAACGGTGCCACATCTTCCACAACAAGGCCGACATCAATGGTCGTTCCGTGAAGCTCATCATCGACGGAGGAAGTTGCCACAATTTGGCAAGTGAAGAGCTATGTTCCAAGCTACAATTGGTCAAGAAGAAGCATCCTCGCCCCTACAAGGTCCAATGGCTTAGTGACTCCGACACCATTCAAGTGGAGCACACCATGCAAGTTTCCTTCAAGATCAAAGCCTACGAGGACACCTTGGAGTGTGATGTGGTTCCTATGTCTGTGTGCCATCTCCTCTTAGGGAGACCTTGGCAATTCGACCATGGCGTCATCCACGACGGAAGAACCACCACTATAGCTTCAAGATGAAGGGAAATGATTACGTGCTACAACCTATGTCAGCAAGTCAAGTGATCGCCGACAAGCAAGCATCCACCCATCATGGAGAGACTAGTGAGAGAGTGAACCACCACAAAGAGAGTGAGTGCCACAAGCCCAAATTGAGTGACTCTACGCCGAGAGAGAAAAACCTAGTCCACCTAGCCACAAAAAGAGTGATGAGAGAAGTGTGTGAGAACCCATCTAGTGTCATACACTATGTCCTAGTGTGCAAACATGAAGCGACAAGGACTAACATTTCTAACCATCTTCCTCTAGTGTTGTCTAATTTGTTGCAGGAGTTTGGGAATGTTTTCCCCGACACTACTAGGGAAAAGCCTAGCAGTAGCGCGTGTTGGAGGCATAGTAGTGGCGAGGGTGGGCGCGCTACTAATACGGCACTACAGCTAATGTTCATCAGTAGCGCGGGTTGGGGCGCGCTACTACTATACTGCATAGCAGTAGCGTGTTTTCCCATCTGGCGCTACTACTACACCTTCCTAGCAGCAGCGTGTTTCTCCACCAAGCGCTACTACTACACCTCCCTAGCAGTAGCACCTTGTGGGCTACCAGCACTACTAGTAAAGTTTGCTATTTTTTTCCTAGTGCATATTGCCGCTGTATTTGTACTGCTTTATAGTAGTCTCATCATATGATTTTATGATCATGATGAGTTATTATTTCAGTGGGTTAAAAAGACATGGATTAGATTCAAGTGGAGTAAACATGGTGCATATCTAAAGTACTACTAATCCAAACTTGATCACTTTAGTTTGGATTAGTATGATCAAGTTTGGATTAGTAGTACTTTCGATTTGCACCATGTGTTGCCTCCACTTGAATATAATCCATGTTTATTTCACCCACTGATATATATAATAACTGATCATGCTCATAATGATATAATAACTAAGCATCATCATCATTAATAATAACTCATCATTGTTATCATAATAACAAGTCGTACTCATCATCATCATAGTCATCTAATAACTTCTAGTCGTTATCATAATAAAAAGTCATACTCATCATCATCACAGTCATCTAATAACTCATCATTGTTATCATAATAACAAGTCATACTCATCATCATCATAGTCATCTAACCAACCCTACTTATTTGTTCTTAGCACATGATCATGAGTATTAGCTAGGACCTACTACCCCCTCTAAGGTAAAATAGCATAAAACAAGATAGGCCTTGACGCTCCAATATGGAGAATGGAGATTATCCTGTCTTCAATTCTTGCGCTTCGCACAATGTTGCTTCCAAGTAGCTCCCTATGATTTTCCAAAAAATTTCCATTCTTTGATTGTCATGTCTTCATCGGTTTTAGAAATATGGTATGAACAGTGGTGAAGCCTAGGATGACCTGGCCGTAAGCTAATAACATCAAGGTGACCTTTCGGAAACATCAGATCAGGCACACAATCCTTCGGGATTTTCTGTTGAAAAACACCGCGATGTCTCACGCTTCACCAACCGATGCTCTACATGCCGCAAAGCTAAGCCACAAGCTCAATCTCATGGTTTACATATGCCACTTCCAATTCCACATCAACCATGGGAAGTTATTAGCATGGATTTTGTGCTTGGATTACCTAGGACTCAAAATGGCAAGGATTTCGTATTTGTTGTTGTGGACCGATTCTCTAAAATGGCACATTTCATCCCATGCAATAAGATAGACGATGCTTCACATGTTGCAAATCTTTTTTGTAGGGAAATCTTGAGGTTACATGGAGTGCCAAGGACAATTGTGTCGGACCGAGACGTCAAGTTCCTAAGCTACTTTTGGAAAACACTATGCGCCAAGCTTGCCATCAAGTTACTATTCTCGACGGTATATCATCCTCAAACCGATGGCCAAACAGAAGTCACCAACCGGACGCTATCTACTCTCCTACGCGTGTTGATCAAGAAGAGCATCAAGGAGTGGGAGGAGTGCTTACCCATCACCGAGTACGCCTACAACCGAGCAAGACACTCTACTACCGGCAAGTCCCACTTCGAGGTTGTCTACAACTTCAACCCTTTGTCGCCCTTGGACATCCTTCCTCTCCCACTCCAAGAACGAGCGAACATGGACGCTAGTGCACGAGCCACTTACCTCAAGAATATGCATGAAGAGACAAGGGCCACGATCGAGTGTCAAGTACACCGCCATGCCACCAAGCTCAACATCAACAAGACACCAATGGTGTTCCAACCGGGCAATCTTGTATGGCTCCATCTCTGCAAGGACCGTTTCCCCAAGGAGCACAAGTCCAAGCTACTCCCGAGAGCCGATGGACCCTTCAAGGTGCTAGTCCGTTACAATGACAACGCCTACAAGATCTGATAGAGGCGAAGGTGTCCCAATGTTTCGATGAGATAGGTATCATTTTCTGTGGGAGTCGACTTTGGCAATCCGACTACGAACGTGCGAAGACGTCGCACCTTAGCAATCGCTAAACCAACTTCCGAGGGGTTATTGACCACACCGGAGCATGATCAACTGACCACGAGGGTCTATTTCCTGCAAGCAAATGAAGAACAAGCAAGAAACTGAGATTGCAATCTGGATACTGCGAATATAAGATGAAAGCTTTATTGATCAAGCTGGGGTTCTGTGACGTCTTGGTCTGGTCGTTGAACACAAACGAAGTACGCGAAGTTGTAGCTATGGCGAACTTTTAATCTAAACAAAACCCAAAGTCTAAACGGTGCCCTAAGGGCTATATATATGGAGGAAGAGGGGGGAATTTCATGGCCCTTGGAGGAGGGGTCCAAAGCCAACCCTAACTCTTGTTTCCCCACACATACGGACTCTAAAAACAGCCTATACTTCTGTATTTCAAAATTACATGGGCCTGGCCCAATAATAAAGTGACGCAGCACCTATAATAGCCTCTGGACGAAATTTATGAAGTGGCATCTTGTATATTTCGTCCAAGGCTTCATGCACTCATTATGGTGGCTTCAAAGTCCTGAAATCATCACTTGTAACTCCGTTCTTGTTTCCCTTGCGCATGCCATCATCTCCATGCTTGATCTTGCTCCAATATTCATCCTTCTTGTCAAAGCTAGGCCCTTCATTTGTAAGCAAGACAAATGTATCCAATTTAGGCAGCATCATATCCTCATGAACATTTGAATCATTACCAAGAAACGAAAGTACCTGGTAATTTAATTGACATGCGCGAGCTCTAGTAATTGGTCCAGTATTTATAGCAACAGGGGCTGTGGGTGTAACAATGGTATTGATGTCCTCATCATCATCCCCTTCTTGAAATGAAGTCGTCCTCGACGGAAGCTCATCTTCCTCACCCATATAAGGCTTTAAATCTGCAATGTTAAAAGTGGGACTAACCCCAAAATCTGTAGGCAGCTCTAGTTTATATGCATTATCATTTATTTTCTCTAACACCTTAAAAGGACCATCAACACGTGGCATTAGCTTTGATTTGCGCAAATCAAGAAATCTATCCTTACGCAAATGTAACCAAACAAGATCTCCAGGTGCAAACACAACACATTTTCTACCCTTATCTCCAGCAAGTTTATATTAGCATTCATACGCTCAATGTTCTCCTTAGTTAACTCATGCATTTTTAAGATCAATTCAGCATGTTGTTTAGCATCAAAATTAACCTTCTCCGAAGATGGAAGAGGCAACAAATCAATAGGTGCATGAGGTAGGAAACCATACAAAATTTCAAAAGGGTGCATCTTAGTAGTAGAATGCAGCGAACGATTATAAGCAAATTAAATATGAGGCAAGCATTCTTCCCACATTTTCTTGTTATTCTTCAAAACAGCCCTAAGAATAGTAGACAATGTTCTATTGACTACTTCCGTTTGTCCATCAGTTTGGGGGTGACAAGTAGTACTAAAAAGCAGTTTGGTCCCCAACTTATCCCATAAACATCTCCAAAAGTGGCTAAGAAACTTAGTATCACGATCTGAAACAATTGTATTTGGCACACCATGCAAGCGAATAATTTCACAAAAGAACAAATCAGCAACATTAGCAGCATCGTCGCTTTTATGACATGGTATAAAGTGTGCCATTTCGGAAATCTAACCACGACAACAAATATGCTATCCCTCCCCTTCTTTGTTTGAGGTAAACCTAAAACAAAGTCCATAGATAAATCCTCCCAAGGAACACTAGGTACAGGCAAAGGCATATATAAACCATGAGGATTGAGTCGTGACTTATCTTTCTGACATGTAGTGCAGCGAGCAACAAAACACTCAACATCCCGTCTCATCTTTGGCCAAAAGAAATGTGTAGCAAGTACATCCTCTGTCTTCTTGATGCCAAAGTGTCCCATTAATCCTCCCCCATGGGCTTCCTGCAACAACAAAAGACAAACGGAGCTAGCTGGAATGCATAGCTTGTTAGCACGAAACAGAAATCCATCGTTAACGAGGAACTTGTTCCAAGTTCTCCCTTCTTTACAATTCCGCAATACATCTTTAAATGTAGCATCATGCACATATTGATCTTTGATGGTCTCCAAACCAAATATTTTAAAGTCAAGTTGTGAAAGCATAGTATAACAACGAGACAATGCATCAGCAATAACATTTTCTTTACCCTTCTTGTGTTTAATGACATAAGGGAAAGTCTCAATGAATTCAACCCATTTAGCATGTCTACGATTCAGTTTTGCTTGACTTTTAATGTGTTTCAAAGATTCATGATCAGAATGTATAACAAATTCTTTGGGCCATAAATAATGTTGCCATGTTTCTAATGTCCGAACAAGAGCATATAATTCTTTATCATAAGTAGAATAGTTTAGACTAGGCCCACTCAATTTTTCAGAAAAGTATGCAACAGGTTTGCCATCTTGTAATAACACACCTCCTAATCCAATTCCACTAGCATCACATTCAAGCTCAAAAGTCTTATTAAAATCAGGAAGTTGAGGTAAAGGAGCATGTGTCAACTTATCTTTCAATACCGTGAAGGCGTCTTCCTGTGTGGTACCCCAAACAAAAGGCACATCCTTCTTTGTAAGATCATTGAGAGCTGCAGCAATGGTGCTGAAATCTCTCACAAAACGCCTATAGAGACCAGTGAGGCCAAGGAAACACCTCACTTGTGTGACCATTTTGGGCTGCGGCCAACTCTCAATAGCTTCAATCTTGGCTTTATCAACTTCAATTCCATGTGGAGTAACAACATAGCCAAGAAAAGACACTCGGTCGGTGCAAAAGGTGCACTTCCCAAGGTTACCAAACAAACATGCATCACGTAGTGCAATAAAAACAGCACGTAAATGTTCCAAATGTTCCTCCAAAGATCTGCTGTAAATCAGTATATCATCAAAATAGACTACCACAAATCATCCAATGAAAGCACGTAAAACTTTGTTCATTAATCTCATGAAAGTACTAGGTGCATTAGTTAACCCAAAAGGCATGACTAACCACTCATATAATCCAAACTTAGTTTTAAATGTCGTTTTCCATTCATCTCCCAATTTCATATGAATTTGATGGTATCCACTACGCAAATCAACTTTGGAAAATATTGTAGAGCCACTCAATTCATCAAGCATATCATCTAGCCTAGGAATAGGATGACGGTAATGAATAGTAATATTATTAATGCCACAACAATCAACACACATACGCGATGTACCATCCTTTTTAGGCACTAGTATAATAGGAACATCAGAAGGACTAAGAGATTCACGTATATAACCTTTGTCGAGTAGCTCCTATACTTGACGCATAATCTCCTTCGTCTCCTCTGGATTGGTACGGTATGGCACACGGTTTTGTAGCGACGCATCGGGAATTAAGTCAATCTGATGCTCAATCCCTCGAATAGGTGGTAATCCGGGTAGGACGTCTTATGGAAAGACGTCAGTTAACTCCTGCAAAATGTTAGTGACAGCAGGAAGCAAAGAGGAAGGCACGTCCTCAAAGAAAAATAATGGCTCTTTGCACACAAAAGCATAGCAAGCAGATTTGCTGAAATCTAGATCATCAATATCAGATTTGGTGGCAACTAAACATGCACTTTTCAATTTAATTTTAGAAGCAACACTAGATGGTTTATTATTAGGCTTCATTTGTTGCTCAAATTCTTTTGCCACAATATGATTTTCACTCTTATTTTTCTCCCGTTTTGCTTTATTAGCTCTATTAATATCATCTTTCAAAATGGAATCAGGAGTCATAGGAAGCAAAGTAATATGTTTATCCTTATGAACAAGAGTATATTGATTGTTTCTACCATGGTGTACAGAAGTTTTATCAAATTGCCATGGTCTACCAAGTAATAAGGAACATGCTTGCATGGGTACCACATCACAATCAACATAATCAGCATATGTAGAGATACTAAAATGCACACGAACAGTACGTGTTACCTTAACCTTGCCATTTTTGTTGAACCATTGGATGTAGTAAGGATGTGGATGTGGTCTTGTGGTGAGAGATAGCTTCCCCACCATCTCCATGCTATCCAAGTTGTTGCAGCTCCATCCATCTATGATGACATGAACAGAACGTTCCTTCACAACTCCCTTTGTATGGAACAAATTATGCCTCTGATTTTGCTCAGCTTGTGGGACCTGCACACTCGAAACACGTTGAGCAACTAAACTTTCATACCTGTCAGCATCTTCAGCAGCCAAGTATTGCGTCTCATGATCAGAATCATCTCCACCATGTTCTTCAGTTGTAATAAGAGCCAAAGTCTCCTCATCATAATCACTAGTGGACTCATACCCACCATCCTCAGTAGCAATCATAACACGCAGAGATTGGGATTCTCTCGTATAATGACCTCTACCCTTACAACAATGACAAATAATATCATGTGTGTGCCTTGTTGATGCCATGGATGAAGAAGAGCTCTGTGCAGGCCCGGTAGGTGTGTTCTTGGTAGATAGTGGTGGTAGTGCCTGCTTTCTTGTATCACGGCTGGAGGTGGCAGCTGATGGAGGTGCCGGTGCAGCAGAACATGTGGAAGTAGAAGATGCACGCGGTGTCCATGATGAAGGTCGACCTGCAGAAAAATTAGTCCGCGCTAATGCCTGTCGATCCTGCACTTCACGTTCAGCTTTGCAAGCAAGATGGAATAAACAAGTGATATTGTTATACTCCTTATACTCTAAAATGGTCTGAATCTCTCTATTTAATCCACCCATAAAACGTGTAAGCATAGCTTCATTATCCTCAACAATACCACATCTAATCATGCTAGTTTGCAATTCCTGATAATATTCTTCAACAGAATTTTTTTGCTGTTCTTAGACATTGCAATTTCTGAAGTAATTCACGTCGATAATATGGTGGAACCTAACGAGTACGCATAGCAGTTTTCAAAGCAGCCAAAGTAGCTGGAATAGGATATAATCTACAATGTTCAGACCACCAAACACATGCAAAACTAGTGAAAGCACAAACAGCAGCAACAACACGTCTTTCCTCAGGATATTGTAAACATGTAAAATGTTGTTTAGTTTCTAACTCCCAAGTAAGATATATATCAGGAACATATCTACCCTCGAATGGTGGAATATTCAATTTTAGTTTAGGAAGATGGTCATGATCTCGTACCTGAGGTGGTGGTGCCGCAGCCCTACCATTGCGATTATTTGCATGTGGACGACCTGGTGGTGGTGCTGGTGGTTGCACGTAGTTCTGATTTTGATCAACCTCATCCTCATAATCGCCCGCTTAATCGTCATCCTCCTCAGCAGCAGCAGGAGCCACAGAAGCATCAACAGCAGTAGCAGCGGCACCAGAAGTTTGGCCAGGCTCAAGAGGAACACGGCCCGCTCGGTGGAGGGCTGTTTCGCGACGTGGAGGTGGTTGTTGTTGTTGTTGTTGTTGTAATGGTGCAGCAGATGCGAGTGGTGGTTGTGGAAGACGCGCGAGTACTTCATCGAACTTGGCGTACAACTTGGTGTCAATTGTCTTCTCAACGTCATCAATCCTCTCCAGTGCCTTTCCAAAGCTGGCCATCACATCTTCCACCTGTTGACTCAACATTTGCTGAAATTTATCATGAAGCTCCTTCTTCGTCATGTTCTCCCAGTCAATCTCGTCGGCTTGTGGTCCTGCCATGGTTAGCAGCAATAGAAACATACAAGAATATGATCCTACAGACTACTAAAAAGTGGTGGTGTCACAAATCCGTCAAGCAAAGCTCAAATTCTTGCTAGTTCTTACCTAGCAGCAGGTGGTGATCGGCAACCGTTGTAGTCAAAAACTCTCAAAGCTTGGACAGAGCAAGTGCCAGGTGGTGTCAAAGGCACAATGTAGATGTATGTGGAGCTAGGAAGGCTTATGATATGGTAGCAAAAATGTCAGCAATAATCAATTCAGAGATGCAAAGTTGAATAAACGCTCAACGACGGTACTGTGCTGGTCCTAGGCTAGACCATCCTAGAGACGCGAGCCTAGAACACCAACAAAATCAGGGCGCGACACGTAAACAAGGGAAAATCACACTCTGAAAAAAAATGGCATTTTTTGTGCTCTTTTTTTTTGGGCGAAAATCACTATAATGGCGAGTGTCTCAAAACTCTTCCCAAGTCAAAATAACAGGATAGGCATGAATTTTTTTTACTATTTTTTTCAAAATCAGGGCAGCGACGACCAAAAAGTGCGACAAAAAATCACTATGATGGCGAGTGTCTCAAAATGCTCCCTGGGACCTAAAAATAGGATAGGAAAAAATATTTTCGATCACTGATTTTTTTTTGAAACCTACTCAGGCAAGGAAACACGAATCGGAAAATAGATGGATCTCGAAAAAAACCTAATATGAAAAGAACTTGGATTGGTGGTGGATATATGGTGGTAGGATATGGCAGCGGTGGTGGAATATGGCAGCAGCGATGACGATGGGGCGGCGGCGGCGTGACAAACTGTGACAGAACTCAAAACCCTAAAGGACTAGACGCTAAGACCAACAACTAGACACGATGATGCAACCGCAAATTCAACAAAGCAAAACCCTAAAAAGATTATGCAAAGGCTCATATTGGTTCGGATATGATGAACTAACCCAAATCTTTTTTGGCTTTTTCGTGGACTGTAGGTATGAAGAACAGACTCGATCTAAACTATGAAAAACTACAAAATCTCACCGAGCAACCTGGAAATTGGATACCACTTGATAGAGGCGAAGGTGTCCCGATGTTTCGATGAGATAGCTCTCGTTTTCTGTGGGAGTCGACTTTGACGATCCGACTACGAATGTGCGAAGACGACGCTCCTTAGCAATCGATAAACCAACTTCCGAGGGGTTATTGACCACGCCGGAGCATGATCAACCTGACCATGAGGGTCTATTTCCTGGAAGCAAACAAAGAACAAGCAAGAAACTGAGATTGCATTCTGGATATTGCGAATATAAGATGAAAGCTTTATTGATCAAGGTGGGGTTCTGTGACGTCTTGGTCTGGTCGTTGAACACAAGCGAAGTACGCGAAGTTGCAGCTATGGTGAACTTTTAATCTAAACAAAACCCAAAGTCTAAACGGTGCCCTAAGGGCTGTATATATGGAGGAAGAGGGGGGAATTTTGTGGCCCTTGGAGGAGGGGTCCGAAACCAACCCTAACTCTTGTTTCCCCACACATATGGACTCTAAAAACAGCCTATACTTCTGTATTTCGAAATTACATGGGCCTGGCCCAATAATAAGGTGATGCGGCACCTATAATAGCCTCTGGATGAAATTTATGAAGTGGCAGATTGTATATTTCGTCCAAGGCTTCATGCACTCATTATGGTGGCTTCAAAGTCCTGAAATCATCACTTGTAACTCCGTTCTTGTTTCCCTTGCGCATGCCATCATCTCCATGCTTGATCTTGCTCCAATGTTCATCCTTCTTGTCAAAGCTAGGCCCTTCATTTGTAAGCAAGACAAATGTATCCAATTTAGGTAGCATCATATTCTCGTGAACATTTGAATCATTACCAAGAAATGAAAGTACCTGTTAATTTAATTGACATGCGCGAGCTCAAGTAATTGGTCCAGTATGTATAGCAATAGGGGCTGTGGGTGTAACAATGGTATTGATATCCTCATCAAGATCGACATTCCATGTGACAAGTACAATGTAAGCGACATCTTCAACGTCAAAGACTTGTCCCAATACCATGGTCATGATGATCACGATCTGCGGACGGATCTCTCCCAAGGGGGTGGGGGAGATGATGCGGAGCATCCCCATCATCCCCACGGACTCTACTACAACTCATCAAGCACCACGAGGAGGACCACTGACAAGAGCTCGGACACGTGCCATCTAAACCGAGGTTAACTCTTTCCTCTTCGAGTTTCATCCGGATTCACATAAGAGTTGGATTCTACCTCAAATGGAAACTCTATGCATTCTTAGGTACCAAGGAGAAGTCCATGAAGAAGCTAAGAGGGAGACCCAAGCACCCATGGAGGAGGAGGAAGAAGGACTTGCGAAGCACGAAGCAACGGAGGTCTCGGACGACCCCGGGTGCCCGGCTACCAACAGCCCCGGGTGCCCAGCCCCCTGCCGCCGGTTGGCCATGCCTCTAGCCGCCCCAGGTGCCCGGACCCTAAGCCCCCGGGTGCCCGGCCGCTGCCTGGGAAATGCCACTGACCGCCTCTGGTACCCGGGCTTTCAACCCCTGGGTGCCCGGTCGCCTACAGCCTCCAGTCAGGCGGAGCTCCTGGCCGGTCCGGGTGCCTGGGCCATCAACCCGCGGGTGACCGGCTTACCCTGACGCCGCCCCTGTTCGGTCCGAGTGCCCGGCCTCCTCCTGGCGCATACCCCTTCGGGTGCCCGGGCCCCTTTACCCCAGGTGCCCGGACCTCTCTGAATGTGCCTGCATGCACTATGGGCAAAAGACCCTTGTACCCTCGTTTTCCCCCTAATTCGTCCCTACCCTATAATTACTCCTCATCTAGCTTGTTTTTAGGGTCAGCAAAGTATTAGATAGACATTGGGAGAGCTTTGCTCATCTTCCCCTCCTCTTGGAGATCAATACCCCTCTAGGGAAGAATCCTAGTGGATTATCAAGGCCTCCTCTTGGAGAAGATCATCACCAAGACTTCGCCTCCTTTGGAGTGGGAAGAACTTTACCCTAGTGCTATTTTCCTTGGATTGTTCTTGTATTCTTGTGGATATATTGTGTGCTACTCTAGTGGATGTGTAATTGGGTTTGTTTGAGTGATTTTCCCCTTGTGTTCTTGTGAGTTCATCACTTCCCTCCCCCCTCCAAGTGTGAAAAGATCTCTCCTAGGGTTTCACCCTACAACAATATATCTATGGACTTTGTTTTAGGTTTACCTCGAACAAAGAAGGGGAGGGATAGCATATTTGTTGTCGTGGATAGATTTTCGAAAATGGCACACTTTATACCATTTCATAAAAGCGATGATGCTGCTAATGTTGCTCATTTGTTCTTTCGTGAAATTATTCGTTTGCACGGTGTGCCAAATACTATTGTTTCAGATCATGACACTAAATTTCCTAGCCACTTTTGGAGATGTTTATGGGCTAAGTTGTGGACTAAACTCCTTTTTAGTACTACATGTCACTCCCAAACTGATGGACAATCTGAAGTAGTCAATAGAACATTCTCTACTATGCTTAGGGCTGTTTTGAAGAATAATCTTAAAATGTGGGAAGAATGCTTGCCTCATATTGAATTTTCTTACAATCATTCTGTCGTGGGAAACCATGGCCACCTATGGGGCCATGAGCCCCTTTTGGTTCGGCGGGGGGATGGGCATGTTGCACAAAGAGTGGAGAAGCGTCGCGCAGCACGGCATAGATCACATGGGCAGTCTTTACCCAGGTTCGGGCCGCCGTGAGGCGTAAAACCCTACTCCTGCTTTGGTGGATTGATGGTGGATAATGGTGGTGGACGTAGCACACTCGCCTGGCAAGGTTGCTCTGGAGGCGAGAGTGGCTACGAGCGTATCAATATGCGAGGGTCCAACCCTTTCTACGGTCGCCATGGGCCTCCTTTTATAGATTAAGGGGTTACCAC
Source organism: Thinopyrum elongatum (assembly GCA_011799875.1). Classification (NCBI taxonomy): domain Eukaryota; kingdom Viridiplantae; phylum Streptophyta; class Magnoliopsida; order Poales; family Poaceae; genus Thinopyrum; species Thinopyrum elongatum. The sequence goes on along the minus strand of CM022297.1, from coordinate 205,889,515 downwards.
AGTGGCAAATCAGTCTTTGCGTACTGATTAGATAGCTAACAGTGCTATCATATCTAACTCTACAGGCTGACAGAGTGCATTAAATGCGCCGCTCAGTGTCACATCAGAGCTCGCCCGGCAGGTCCTGCCGAGCTGTTTTGCCAGCTTCGCGCCTGCTCGTTTGACACGTCTCAGGACGGGTGTCATATGGAGGTGTTTGCTGTAGGAAGTGGCTGCCATGTGGCAAGAAGCAGCCACTTAGTCACCTTGGAGCACGACACCGCTTTGATTAATGATTTGCGTCACTTGTGAGGTGGAGCGGTGGAGTGGCTTGCCTCCACCAGCCCCGGCAGGCCTGCCGGGACGATCTGGGAGCTTGCTTCCGGGGCAAAACCCAACCCTGCCGGGCTCGCCTGCCCGGCAAGGTAGGTCCTTCCCTTAGCGATGCCTTGTTCCTCTGGCTCACCTTGGCCTTCTCGACTTGCACTTGGATCCTTCAAAGGAATTAATCCTCCTTGTTTGGTCTGATCTTGGTCTTGTAATCTTGTCTCTGGCCTGTGCACAGTCCGTGCAATGGACCCAGGGTCTTTTGCACCGACAGGAGCCCCCGGGCCTGGCACGAACGCACCGCTGGGCATCATCGGGGTAGGCCCTAACCAGTGCATAGGCAGAAATGTAAGGGCGGCTCCGCTCTTTGAGATCTTCTTTGCTTCTTCATTAACCTGAGCACGGGTCAGTTTCCGGTTTTCTCGCGTGTCGTGCAACGCCTATTGTGGTGGGGCCATTCTTGTAATGGCGCATGAATGACTTTAACGCACGGGCGGATAACTGCCAATTCACTCTTCCCACTGCGCCCTTATCCTTAGCCACGTATGCCGCATGCATTGAGTGGGGTAGGTAATGGAGGCGCGTGGTGCGGGAGAGCATCAAGGCAGGGGCCCGATCTTCTTGGATTGGTGGAGGAGGACGGCGGGTACTCACCGGGGAATCAGCCCCCAGCCCCAGCTCGCCTATAAAAGGAGGAGCGGGGGAGGAGCGGAGGCATTCATCCACATCCCTTTCCTCCTCCACCTTCTACTTCTTCTGGGTATGCTGAAAGGAAGAGCCCGGGGTCAGGCCCCGGGTCCTAGCTTGGAGTTGCTGACGATGTCAAATGCTCGTGCTGATGCTTGGGGAGTGAGTCTGGTCTGGTGCCACGCGTCGCCGGGGGTTGCCACCCTGTTGGCGAGGTGTCCAGGGCTCTTGATGCTCTCCTGGGATGCAGTATATGGGGTCCTTGGTAATCCCATCACTGCTCCTTCTGGCGGATCTTGCATTCTTGCTAAGGATGGTGGCGTCTTCCTGCCCGCCGAGGTGGGGAGCGGCGCGCATCGAGTGTCCTGGTCATCGCAGTCGCCCGCCGTCTCTTCGGGGGAGGTGCCAGGCTGGGGGCCCGGCGTCTTCCTGGAGCGTTGTTGATGAAGATGAAGTTAGGGAAGACGGAGAAGGCGGGAGGCAGACCGTCAGGTCGGAGTACGACGGCACCGACGCATTCGTCTCGTACTAACGTCCTACCGCCTCGTCTTCCCGTTCTTCCCCTCCCCTCCCCGGCACCGTCATCACCAGGCTCCCAATCGCGGGGAGGGGGTCGCTCTCTTGGTGCCTTCGCCTCCTCCAGCGGTCTTCCAGCTGAGTTTCGATGGCCTTCCCTGTCGGCACTTGAGCTGGGGCTTTTAACTGGTCCTGGAGGTGGTGACCAGGGCACCGCCGAGCTGCTCCTTCCGTCCCGTTCCTTCGTAGCCTCGCCACTCCCGATCTTGTCAGGCTGCACCCGGCAGGCCATGATGGGACCGGGGTGGGCTCCTGCTCGAGCAGTCCTCCTGAGCTCTCCTCTTCCCACTGCACTATCTGGGACAAAAGGGACAGGGAGAGGAGTTTACGGGGCACTTATCTTTTTTTAATCGTAAATCTGTAGGCACTTGCCAAATTTTAGTTCAAATAATGTAATCTCTTGTATCCATGTTTATGTTCCGTGAGATTTGTACTTGTTGATCAGCATATTAATGAAAAAGATAAGCTTTGCCGGGCACTTGTGCATGTACGATATCCATCCAGAGCTGAAATGCCTCCATACTTTCATTTAAACAAGTAGATCCCGGCAAGCTACCTTTCCGGTACCCCATAGGACTGCTGCCGTGAGGCTGAGCCTGCCGGGCGCAGAACCCATTGGGAGAGACTAGCCCCCCGCCAACCCTTTTCAGCCAAAGGCCTCTGTGACCATCCTGACCGAAGCAGCGTTCGTGTCAGTAGATGGGAGTACCTTTGTTTCTGAAGCGGCGAGGTTTTCATATGCACAAGTCCTACTCACGGAACATGTATGGATAAGAGATGGAACTTATCTGTTTGGCTTGCCGGAGACCGCAGTGCTAGCCTGTCTTCGCATCCTCTTCCTATGACTAAGTCCACTGCAGGAGCCTGCAGTTTATGCAAATGAAGATGATGCCAGATGCAATCTATCTACATGATCATGCAACCTATCTACATGGATCATGCGATGCTTATGATATGCTTATGCATGCATGCAACTTGTCGGGGGCCCCCAGTGCTTCATTTATTTCTGTTGCTTAGGGTCTGCGGCCGGCTTTGTACAAGGGGTTACATGCAGCTGAGGCAAGGCCTGTACAAAAGGGTGGATCCCGGGCAGGGCCCGACAGCCGCGCCTTACGGGTAGAACTTGTGGAGATGCTCAATATTCCATGAGTTTTGCAATCGAATGCCATCTAAGGTCTCCAGACGGACTGCACCAGGTCTGGTGACTCGTACTACCCGGTAAGGGCCTTCCCACTTCGGCGACAACTTGTTTGTACCCTTGGTGGACTGAACACGCCTAAGGACAAGGTCACCTTCCTCAAAACACTGGGCATGAACCCTGCGGCTATGATAGCGACGCAGGGCTTGCTGATAGCGTGCAGCACATGTAGCAGCCCGGAGACGGTTCTCCTCAAGAAGCACAGCGTCGTCACGCATGTGTTGTTCCTGCGCTACTTCATCATAGGCAAGCACTCGAGGAGACCCGTAAATGAGTTCCGTGGGGATAACTACTTCTGTCCCATAGACTAGGGAGAAGGGAGTCTGCCCGGTAGCTTGGTTTGGTGTCATTCTGAGGGACCAAAGAACCACCGGCAGCTCATCGGTCCACCACCTACCGTACTTCTGCAGCTTATCAAACGTTCTTTTCTTGAGTCCTCACAGCACTTCAGCGTTCGCCCTCTCAGCTTGTCCATTGCTTCTGGGATGTGCGATAGAGGCAAATGAGATCTTGCTTCCGAGGGTATGAACATATTGCATGAAGGCGCGCCTCGTGAACTGGGTGCCGTTGTCGGTGATGATCCGGGCAGGGACCCCGAAGCAGCACACCGATCCTTTCAAGAACTTGGTAGCTGACTAAGCAGTCACCTTTCTCACGGCATCTACTTCCAGCCACTTTGTAAATTTGTCGATAGGAATGAACAAGAATTCAAAGCCCCCGGTAGCTCGGGGGAAAGGGCCGAGGATATCGAGCCCCCAAACCGAAAACGGCCATGACAAAGGGATTGCCTGGAGTGCTTGGGCAGGCAGATGGATATTTTTGGAATGGAACTGACAGGCTTCACACTTGGTGACGAGCTCAACCGCATCTTGGAGGGCTGTGGGCCAATAGAATCCTTGCCGGAATGCTTTCCCAACCAAAGCCCTTGATCCAATGTGGGAGCTGCACATGCCTTTGTGTATCTCTGCCAGCAGTTCCTTTCCTCCTTCATGACAAATGCACTTCAATTTCACACCGTTGGGCCTTCTTCTGTATAGTGTGTCATCGACAAACCGATACATACTGGCCCTTCGGGCTACTCTTTCAGCTTCTTCTTGCTCTTCGGGAAGTTCTCCGGTTTGGAGGAAATGGACTATGTGCCTTGCCCAAGTTGGAGCCTGAGGCTCGGCAACGAGGACTAGCGGCACCTCCTCATTCGTGGGGGCGCATCCCTCAACCGCGGGGACCAGTGTACCGACAGGAGGGTGCAGCCCGGCAATCGAAGGGGAGTTGTTTCCGGCAGGGTCCCTTCCAGGAGCCCCGAACGGCTCTACCGGGAGAGGCTTACCAGAGTCCAATTTCCTCCTCTTTTGGGCCATTGTTGTCGGGGATACGGAGGGCTGAGTAAAATTGAGAACAAAAGTTCCTGGTTCCACAGGAAGCTTCTGCGCAGCGCACTTTGACAGGTGATCAGCAATGCTGTTTTCTGCACGGGGCACATGCTCTGTTTGCAACCCATCAAAGCACTCCTCCAATCTTCTCACTTCCTTGATGTATGCCTCCATCAATGGGCTTTGGTAATCCTTGTTGACTTGTCTCACCACCAGTTGTGAATCTCCTCGAATGATCAGCTTCTTGATTCCCAACTCTGTGGCAATCCTGAGCCCGGCAAGAAGCCCTTCATATTCTGCTGTATTGTTGGTCGCCTCCTCCCGGGGAAAGTGCATCCGGACAACGTACCTCAGGTGCTCTCCACTGGGTGCCACGAGAAGCACGCCAGCCCCTGCACCTTGTAGGGAGAAGGCACCATCAAAATACATGATCCATTCTTGGGGCGCTTCCTTGCTGGGGATAACTGTTTCCTATACTTCTTCATCAGGAGTTGGTGTCCATTCTGCAATAAACTCCGCCAACGCCCTGCTCTGGATTGTTGATGTGCTTTCAAACTTAAGGCCAAAGCTGGACAACTCCAATGCCCACTCCACTATCCTGACGGTGGCCTCTGGGTTTTGAAGTATCCTTTGCAACGGGAAGCGGGTGACAACCGTGATCTCATCGGCTTGGAAGTAGTGGCGCAGTTTCCTTGAGGCCATGACAAGGCCAAAGATCAATTTTTGCACGCCAGAATACCTGGATCTAGCCCCCTGCAACAGTGAGCTGACGAAGTATACTGGGCGCTGCACCACCTTTTCCTTGTCGTGTCCTTGGGGTTGTTTCCGCTGTCGTGCTCCTCTTTGTCCTGATCCGTATCTGGCCTTGCCGGGCCGCTCTCTTCCTCTTCCCCAGGCGGGACACTTGCTGAGGTGGCTCCTTCTTCTACTTCCCGCTGAGCTACTAGGGCTGCACTAACCCCTTGATTAGTTGCTGCCAGATATAGCAGCAATGGCTCTTGTGGTTTGGGTGCGACCAAAGTAGGCACAGAAGACAAGTAGGCCTTCAAATCCTGCAGCGCTGCATCTGCTTTCGGGGTCCACTTCATGGGTCCTGCCCTCTTCAAAATCTTGAAGAACAGCAAGGCGCGCTCGGCAGACTTGGAGATGAATCTGCTAAGCGCGGCAACGCATCCTGTCAAACGCCTCACATCCTTAACTGTCTTGGGTGCCTGTATCTGCTCAATGGCCTTGATCTTATCGGGGTTGGCCTCTATCCCACGGTGGGACACAAAGAAACCAAGTAGCTTGCCGGAGGGAACGCCAAACACGCACTTCTCCGAATTCAGTTTCAAGTTGATCTTGCGCAGATTAGCAAATGTCTCTTCTAAATCCTGGATGAGGGTTGATTTGTCCTTGGTCTTGACCACAATATCATCCATATAGGCTTCAATGTTCCTGTGCAACTATGGTTCAAAGCCAATCTGGACTGCTCTTGCAAAAGTGGACCCGGCACTCTTCAACCCGAAAGGCATGCGCACAAAGCAGTATGTGCCGCATGGGTTGATGAATGAGGTCTTTTCTTCATCTTCCTTGGACATAAAAATCTGATGGTACCCAGAGTATGCATCTAGAAAAGAGAGCAACTCACATCCTGAAGTAGAATCCACGATATGGTCGATGCGTGGGAAGGGAAATGGGTCCTTTGGGCATGCCTTATTCAGATCCGTGAAATCTATGCAAAGCCTCCATTTTCCATTAGCCTTGCGCACAACCACTGGGTTTGCTAACCATGTTGGATGCAGTACTCCTCTGACCAAACCAGCTGCTTCAAGTTTCTTGATTTCCTCGGTAATAAACTGCTGCCGCTCCAAGGCCTGCTTCCGAACCTTCTGCTTGACAGGGCGGGCATGTGGGCAGACAGCAAGGTGGTGCTTGATTACCTCCCTGGGAACACCGGGGATATCAGATTGTTGCTAGGCAAACACATCGATATTCGCTCGCAGGAAGGGAACGAGCGCGCTTTCCTATTTGTCATCAAGGGTGGCGGTGATAGTGAAAGTACCAACAGCGCCAGCCAGCCCTGCCATGACCTTTTTCACTTGGGGTGGAGCAGCCTTGGATCTCTTGCTGTTGGAACTCTCTGGCATGTCATCAACGGGCGTGGCACATTCCACAGAGGTACACTTCCCGGATTCCTTGCCAATGCCTCTGCCATGCTTTCCCTTGGCGGGAACTGTGGCTTCAGCGACCTCTGCCGCGACTGCGTCCCGGTACATCTTATCCACGCAAATAATTGCATCTTTCTTATCCGACGGAATGGAAATGACGCCCATCGGCCCTGGCATCTTCAAGGTGTTGTAGGCATAGTGGGATGCTGCCATGAATTTGGCCAGGGCAGGGGGAGGTCAACCACATCAAACACAACTTTCTCAGTCCTGTAGTTCAACTCTCCTCCAAATGTCACTGGCAACATAACCTTTCCCTTAGGACGGCTCCTGCCGGGATTGACTCCTTGAAACGTGCCTGTGGCCTTAAGTTCTTCCTCTGCTATCTGGAGTTTGCTGATAACCTTTGGGGAAATCAGATTCAACCCGGCCCCGCCGTCAACCAGCATCTTTGTGACCTTGAGGTTGCGAATTGTTGGTGAGACCAACAATGGCAAGCACCCTACCGCAGTAATGCGGTCGGGGTGGTCCTCTTCATCAAAGATGATGGGGGTGCGTGACCACTTGAGCGGCTTCTGAGAATCTGCCGCTGGCTCCACGGCATTGACTTCACGCGCCCACTGTTTAAGTTGGCGGTGAGAGGAGTGCAAAGATGCACCCCCGTCAATGCACAGGGCTTCAGTGGCCTTCTCGAATTCCTGCTCGCTGGTTTCCTCTTCATTCCCTCCATCACTCTCATTACTGCAATCCTCCTTCTCTCGGCCTTTGGCGGGTTTCCCTTGGTTCCGAGGAGCCTTGCTGGGGCGATTTGCTTCAACACCCCGGCCCTTCCCGCCAGCGCCATTCTGACCTTTTTCCTTATCGTGCTTCTCATACTCAGCCTTCTGCCTCTTGATGAGCTGCTCAACCTGACGACAGTCCTGGAGATCATGGCCCTTGGTCCGATGAATCTTACAGTACGGCCCATCACTTGTCCCAGCTTTCTCGGCAGCCGCCGCCTCCCGGCAGTCAGCGCATGCGGTAGCCTCCTTGCCGAGGGATTCAGCCTTGGCCTTCTTGCCGGTACTAGGTGCACCTGACCCCTCAACAGTCATCACAGTCTTATCCTTGCGCTTCTTATTGTGCTTCTTGTTCTTCTTCTTCTTACTGATGGTTTCTTCGTCATCTTCTGAGTCGATGTCGACGCAATCTTCCTCTCCAGGAAATTTCCTCCCCTCCTCCACCCGAGCACATTTGTCCACCAAAGTGTAGAGCTCCTTCACAGTCTTGGGCAACCGAACATTCATCTTGGAACGTATCCTATGGTTGCGCACGTTGGATTGGAAGGCAGCTATCACGGCAGCTGGGTGGATATCTGGGATATTTCTGTGGACTCGGCTGAATCTCTGCAAGTACTTCCGTAGAGTTTGTCCCTCTTTCTGCTGGAGAAGCTGCAAGTCACTGGGGCGCCCTGGTTCTTGATGGCCACCTGTGAAGGCACCAATGAACTCGTGGCACAGGTCAGCCCAGGTCGAAATGGAGTTCTTCGGCAGGTGCATCAGCCAAGACCTCACATTTGACTTGAGGGCCAAAGGGAAGTAGTTGGTGAACACCTTCTCATCTCTTCCCCCGGCAGCTTGAACAACGATGGTGTAGATGCTCAAGAACTCTGCCGGGTTTAGTCTCCCATCATACTTCTCGGGTATCTCTGGCTTGAACATGCGAGTGGACGGCCAATGAACTTGCCGCAGCTCATGGGTGAAGGCAGGGCACCCAACCTCGAAAGGCAGGCACTCGCCATCTCCGAACGCGGGCTCGTCGACGTCGGGGCCATCGCACCCATTGGACCGGCGGGGGTTGTCGCGGCACCGCTCGTCGATGACGCGTGCGCCTTCCCTTCACCTGCCCTCCGGGGCTCGCTGTCGGCCTTGACGCGTTCGAGGGTCTGACGAGGCCATCAAGACGTCATCGGATGCTTGGTTTTGTGGCTCCCAGGCAGTTTGCCGTGGTGGGGATTGCACCTTGAGGGTGGCCCCTCCCGCACGACCAGCCGCACGAGCCGTCGTTGCTGCCTGGGAAGGCTATGGCGGTCCGGCCCGTTGTGATCCTTCCGCCTCGGCAAAACCAATCAGACTTTGGATGGTGGCTCGCCACTCATCCATCTGGTCTGCCCCCGGTGGAAATCTCAATAGCAGTTGGGCTCACGCCATGGTCTCGGAGGCAGTGCATGGCATAGGTGATGACGATGTAGATCGAAGTGTCGCTCGGCTCTTGACGTTGTCGGAGGCGACCGCGCCGTGCCCTTGCTGCTGCGAACGAGCCATTTGGATGGCATGGTGATGCGGCGGAGGCGCCTGAGGGCCAGCGGCTCCGTTGGGCACAGTAGCTGGGTCAGCCCGCCCCAGGGGTGGCACGTGCCCTGCGGTCGCGCCCGCAGCGGGGGCGACCGGAGGGTTGCGATTCGCCCCAGAACGAGCATCATCACTGCGGCTATGCCCGTTGGCGAGGAGAAGGGGTTCAGGCGGAATGATCCCTCCATCCGTACCTTGTGGAGCATGGCCGTTGGGATGTCGCTGATGCTGTCCTTCCCCGGTACCTCCCGTTCCTACTTCGGCCGTGGCGGAGGTGGTGACGGCGCCACCTGCGCCGAGCACGTCCCCCGCAGCATCCACACCCTCGCGAGCCCCCGCATGCCCCGTGACGTCGGTGATCGTGGGCGGCGGAGCCTTCGAGGTGGACGGGTAATTTACAGCTCCGGGCTTCCTCTTGGGCGTCATAGCCGATGACGTTGTCGGCGATGAAAATGTCAATGAAGTTGACGCGCAGCGTACACTCTCGGTTTCGTGCAAGTGACTCCCCTACCTGGCGTGCCAAAGATGTCATGGGAAACCACGGCCACCTATGGGGCCATGAGCCCCTTCTGGTTCGGCGGGGTGATGGGCACGTTGCACAAAGAGTGGAGAAGCGTCACGCAGCACGGCAGAGATCACACGGGCAGTCTTTACCCAGGTTCAGGCCGCCGTGAGGTGTAAAACCCTACTCCTGCTTTGGTGGATTGATGGTGGATAATGGTTGTGGACGCAGCACACTCGCCCGGCAAGGTCGCTTTGGAGGTGAGAGTGGCTACGAGCGTATCAATATGCGAGGGTCCAACCCTTTCTACGGTCGCCATGGGCCTCCTTTTATAGATTAAGGGGTTACCACAGTGGCAAATCAGTCTGTGCATACTGATTAGATAGCTAACAGTGCTATCATATCTAACTCTGCAGGCTGACAAAGCGCATTAAATGCGCCGCTCAGTGTCACATCAGAGCTCGCCTGGCTGGTCCTGCTGGGCTGTTTTGCCAGCTTCGCGCCTCCTCGTTTGACACGTCTCAGGACGGGTGTCATATGGAGGTGTTTGCTGTAGGAAGTGGCTGCCATGTGGCAAGAAGTAGCCACTTAGTCACCTTGGAGCTCGACACCGCTTTGATTAATGAGTTGCGTCACTTGTGAGGTGGAGCGGTGGAGTGGCTTGCCTCCGCCAGCCCCGGCAGGCCTGTCGGGACGATCTGGGAGCTTGCTTCCGGGGCAAAACCCAGCCCTGTCGGGCTCGCCTGCCCGGAAAGGTAGGTCCTTCCCTTAGCGATGCCTTATTCCTCTGGCTCACCTTGGCCTTCTCGACTTGCACTTGGATCCTTCAAAGGAATTGATCCTCCTTGTTTGGTCTGATCTTGGTCTTGTAATCTTGTCTCTGGCCTGTGCACAGTCTGTGCAATGGACCCAGGGTCTGTTGCACCGACACGTTCACTGCATTCTACAACTAAGATGTGCCCTTTTGAGATTGTGTATGGTTTTCTACCTCATGCACCTATTTATTTGTTGCCTCTTCCATCTTCGGAGAAGGTTAATTATGATGTTAAACAACATGTTGAATTGATCTTAAAAATGCATGAGTTAACTAAGGAAAATATTGAGCGCATGAATGCTAAATATAAACTTGTTGGAGATAAGGGTAAAAAATGTGTTGTCTTTGCTCATGGAGATCTTGTTTGGTTACATTTGTGTAAGGATAGGTTTCCTAATTTGCGCAAGTCAAAGCTAATGCCACGTGCTGATGGCCTTTTAAGGTGTTAGAGAAAATAAATGATAATGCATATAAACTTGAGCTGCCTGCAGATTTTGGGGTTAGTCCCACATTTAACATTACAGATTACAAGCCTTATTTGGGTGAGGAATATGAGATTCCGTTGAGGACAACTTCATTTCAATAAGGGGAGGATGATGAGGACATCAATACCATTGTTACCCCACAACCACTGCTACTATACATACTGGACCAATTACTAGGGCTCGCGCATGCCAATTAAATTATCAGGTACTTCCGTTTCTTGGGAATGATTCTAATGTTCATGAGAATATGATGCTACCTAAAATAGATACATTTGTGTTGATTACTACTGAAGGGCCTAGCATGGACAAGAGGGATGAACACTGGAGCATGAAGAAGCACGGAGATGAAGGCATGCGCGAAGGGAACCATCACGGCGTTTCTAGTGGAGATTTCAGCACTTTAAAGCCCCCATGATGACATACAAGGATATGGACGAAATATACAAGATGCCCTTTCATAAATTTCGTCCATAGCTTAATATAGGTGTTGCGCCACCTTGTTTTAGGGCAAGCCCATGTAATTTCAAAATACTACTTATAGGCTATTTTTTAGAGTCCATATTGTAGGGGAAACGACTCAGGAGGTGTTTTAGTCCCACCTTGCCAAGGGGGACGAAATCCCCTCTCTTTCCCCCTACAAATAAAACCCTTAAGGCACCGTTTATACTTTGGGTTTTGATTAGATTAAAGTTCGCCATAGCTACAACTCGCGTACTTCGTTTGTGTTCAATGACCGGACAAATATGTCACAGAACCAGACTTTGATCAATAAAGCTTTCCTCTTCAATTTGCAATATCCATATTGCAATCTTAGTTTCTTTCTTGTTCTTTGTTTGTCTGCAGGAAATAGACCTTGTCGGCCCAGTGGGAGCCAGGGTACCACGGCCCATCTGCCTTTGGCCCAGGGCGACACTTCTGCCGACCCATGAAGGATGGCCCTGCTTCGGCTATTCCGCAGGGAGTCGCCTCGCGAGGGGCGAGCCTCGCGAGGCCCCTTGCCACCAGGCAGAGCCCCGCCGAGTTCACGACGCACCAGGCTGCCTCGTGAGGCCTCCCTCATGAGGCCGCCCCACGAGGCAGGTTGTACGCTGCTAGCTGCGGGCTCCGCGCCCAACACGTGGATGACGTCCCATTGTCAGGATAAGGACAGCGGGGCGTGACCAAGCCCAGTTTCCATTCTAGTGATAAGGGAGCAGCGGCATCTGCCTTCCCCAAAGCAAGCCCCAAAGTATTTCCTCTTTGGTGAAGGAAGATCAGGATGGATCGGCACGCCAGGGCAGCGGTCATCGCCGAGCCCACCAGTGCGTCATGAAGACTACTTTATCAGGCGGAGACCCCTTTAGTCCGGATAATCCTGGGCGTCTGTCCCCCTTTGAATTGCCGCCCTGTGGCCACCCTTTCCCGCTCATATTTTGGGGAAGAGGACCAAGGAACTATAAAAGGGGCAAGGCCGCCTCCATGTAAGGGGATCGAGCCATTCTCCCCCACCTCTCGTGTACCTCGAGCCACAAGCTCTCCATTACAGAGCAATCCAACACAGGCAGAAGTAGGGTATTATACCAGCACGGTGGCCCCAACCTGGGTAGCTCGCGCGTCCCCTTCGTGTCTGGTGAGATCCCAGTGTGCCCGTCGTAGTCCCGCCGTAGTTGTCGTCGTGTCATATGTCGCAAAGCAAAGCCCCCAGAGTTCGAACCCTAGTTCTTGGAGAAGTTTCTTGGACGCAGATCCTAGACTTTGACCTTTGGTGTGCTAGGTAGGGGGACTTGCCGTCTTCGCACCTTTGACCCTGGCGTCAACACCGACATGGACGCCACCGCCACTCGACAGGAGTGCGGCGCGCGCCGAGCCGCTGCCAGAGCCCACGTGATGCCCGCCGCGCGAGGTGCCCCAGGGTGGCGCTCTCGCACTGCCACCGAGCCCGTCGGGGAGCTGGCGGCCTCCTCCCTCTGCCCGTTGGTGAGCAAGCAGGAGCTTGGCTGCTCCTCCATCATGTCCTCGCCCTCTGCTCACGGCCCTCCGCTCTGCATGTCGCCTTGTTCATGGCGCAGGAGCTGCTGCGCTGTCACCCCGCCAAGGATGATCGTGATGCCTAGCTCGCATGCATCACCGAGCTCGTCTCCGCCGCCCGCGGCGGTCAGGCACTCCCTCGCTTCTCGCTTGTTGCACCATGGCGTGCCAAGAGACCAGGACGCACCATGCCCTACGGAGCAGCAGGGTGGTGCTGTGCAACGTGTGCCTCGGAGTTCTCCCAGGGCTCAATCACGCCAGGCGGCATCGGTGGCCACCGCATCCCCCGCAGCATCATCGTCGCCGAGCACGGGAGCCTCGCGGCCTCGACCTGTGGCGCTATTGCCAGTGGGGGCTCTCACGGGCCTCACGGGGTGGCCTGCATCCTAGGAGGGGCCCAGTCCCCTCCGTCCAGCCACTACCTCAAGCGCTTCTCACGCGAAGTGAACGGGGCCCACCTGGCGCCCAAATCCGCCTTCCGCATGAAGTGGTACGAGTTCCCCCTCGCTTTCTACACCAGCGATCACCCCAAGTCCACTAGGGTTGTGGGGGCTATCCCTCTGCTGTGTACTCGTACCATCGACGGAGTGGACGTCACCAGGACGCTCAGTGACGGCGGCGCAGGTCTCAATGTGCTCTCTGTGGAAACTTTTCAGATGCTCCAAGCGCCGTTTGGGCGCCTGGCGCCCACCAGGCCTTTCTCGGGCGTCACCAGCGGCTCGTTCTATCCTTGGGGCAGGCGCGCCTCCTCGTCACATTCGGCACCCACAAGAACTACCGTACGGAGTTCATCACCTTCGATGTGGCTCGCATCAGCCTGCCCTGCAATGCAATCTTGGGCTATCCAGCGCTCTCCAAGTTCATGGTTGCGACCCACCATGCTTACGGCCTCGTCAAGATGCCCGGCAGCAGCGGCACCCTCACCATCCGTTGCAATGAGAAGGACACGATGCACGCCCTTGCACGCACCTAGAAGGTAGCCGCCGCCGCATCCCAGGCCGAGGAGGACGCCCCTGAGCTTGCCGAGCCGGCGCCCGTGAAGCAGAAGCTATTGTTCTCCTAGGAGCGGGCTGAGACCAAGAAGGTGTCGTTGGATGGGAGAAGCGTGGGCCCCTTCCTCACCATCGATAGCAGCTTTTCCCTCGAGCAGGAGGGCACCCTCATCGCTTTTTTCTGGGCGTATGCAGATATGTTTACTTGGATAGCCTCGGACATGCCCGGTGTGCTAAGGGAGGTGATCAAGAACCACTTGGCAGTGTGCCCCAATGCACGCCCCGTCAAGTAGAAGGTATGGCGCCTGGCGCCCAAGAAGCAGGGGTTCGTCGTTGAGGAGGTCGAGAAGCTCCAAGACGCCGGAGTCATCCATGAAGTGCTCCACCCAGAGTGGATAGCCAACCCCGTTGTCGTCGCCAAGCCGCACGGCGGCAAGCATATGTGCGTTGACCTCACCAACCTCAACAAGGCCTGCCCCAAGGACCACTTCCCGCTACCAAGGACCGATCATATAGTAGACTCCACCCCCGGGTGCGATCTGCTTTGCTTCCCGGACGCCTTTTCAAGCTATCATCATGTCGGCGTATGACACCTATGGGACCGCGGGGATCCCTTCTACGATTCGGCAGGGAAAGAGGTATGCACAAAGAGCAGAACCAACGATCGACGCGGGGTGGTTTTACCCAGGTTCGGGCCGCTACTCAGCGTAAAACCCTACTCCTGCTTTGTTTTATTAAGGGTGTTCTTGAGCTCAAACTCCAGGAGCGCTAGCGGTGAAGAGTACATTCAAAGAGCGGCTACGCATGCAGAATGGGCCAGAAGATCCTCCCCCCTGTAGCAGTTGCCTTGGGCCTCCTTTTATACGTCCAAAGGGGTCTCCACAGTGGCAAAATGTACATACATTGAGGTGTAAAGTAACTACAGGGTAATCATACCTAACCACTGACGGTTTAGGACAAATGCATTTAATGCACCGTGAGGTGTCCGTTTAGGTGTCCTCATTTCTTGGGAATGGAAAAAAGGGCCATCCCATCAGCACTGCTTAAGCTCTCCTCCACTGGTACCTTGCCACGCATCCAGGAATGGGCCGAGGATGCCAGGCTGATTGCTGTGCTGAAGTGGTGGAACAGTGGTAGAATCTTGCCGGGGCGCAAATCTTGCCAGGCTCAAGTCTTGCTGGGTTTCGTGAGTCACCCCGGCAAGATCTTGCCGGGGGCCTGGGTTTCGGTCTTCAGCTCTTATTAACTCCTGATCCTTTGATTCTTGGTCTGAGTGTCCTCTTGACAACATTGCATTAATCTTCAATTATTCCCCCGGCAAGCCTTGCCGCGGGTTTGGCTACAACTGCCCGTGCACAAGTATGGGTTACTAAAGTCCCAACACTTAGTACACCGATAGGAGCCCCCGGGCCTAGGCCATACATGAGTGTGAGGCATTGTTGGGCTAGGCCCAAACAGTGCATGGGCACGCTTGGCAGGGGATTAACTGTTCGTAATGATTTTGCTTACTGCGCGCCCCCACTACGCGCATTCAATGCGCGACGTGGGGCGCGTGCGATGAACGGCCGCGGCCGCAGCGCGCTTTTAGAGGCGTATTCACATTGGGCAGTAAAAGAGGCGGCCTCGCTCCTTCCTCATAAAAAGGAAACTGCAGAGGCGCGGCCTATTTACCCCCCTTTTCTTCTTCTCAATCTGAAATTCGCCATTGCCTTCCTCCTCTCGAGCTCAGAGCGAAGTTTCTCCTCATCCGCTCATCGCCTCCACACCCGCTCCATCCTCGGCTTCCGTCCCCGCAGTCACCATGCCGCACAAGACCAGCAACGGCAAGGGCAAGGAAATGAAAGCCGATGTCCCAGAGAGCGAGTTGGTGAAGATGTGGAAGAAGTACGTCGTCTTCGCCCCGACGCTCGACGCGAAAGCCCTAAAGAACTGGTACCAGTGCATGTGGGCGAGGTAGACGAAGGCTCACCCCGTGACTCGTGTGATTCCAGGTTCCTATTCCAAAAGCGGATCAGATAGATATCCCTTCTTCACCACTTATTTCTACTGCGGGCTCTGTCCTCCATTTTCAGATTTCTTCAATGACATTATGTACACATATGGCTTCCGTCTTCTTGATTTCACTCCGAACGCCATAATGTGCATGTCCATCTTTGCTCATCTTTGCGAAAACTTTGTTGGGGTAATCCCAAACACTGCTCTTTTCCGCCACTACTTTTATCCCCCCATCCAAAAAGGGGAAGCCCTCTCCAGTTCTATCGCCTGGATCCCAAGGGCCTGGAACAAGGAGATATACCCAGAAGGGGTTTACCGCGAGAAGTGGGACGAATGGCGGGGCGAGTGGTGCTGGATCAAGGAAGCAGATCCCCATCTGTTCTGTTCGCCCTGACGGCAGAAGGTGGTCTGTGGTGACGATTGGAGCGATTTCGCTGCTGAAGATGAGAAGCTCACGATTGCCACCACCAGAATCCTTCGTCTGAAGGCTGTCGGGCTCACGATGGAAATGATCGGCTTTGATTTCCTTCGCCGCCGCATCGCCCCTCTACAGAACAGGGGGAGACCAACTTGGGAGTACCGGAACGCTGCAGACGTCATGAGGCTGTGCCCCGTGCTAAACAACAATCTGACTGCCATGCAACTTGGCGCTCTCCGCCAAAGACTATTCCAGCGCGACAACAAGCATCGGTTGCCGGCAAGAATTATCCCTCTGTGCAACAACTCCTCCTTGGGGTCAATCATTGCTATAATGCCAGTATTCAATGCTCACGGTCTTGACGCGACTTGGGTCGAGCCATCTGAGGAGGAGGCACAAAAGTTCTTTGATAACTTGACGAAGAGAGTCGTCCGGGAAGAAGCAGACCTCGTCCGGGCCACCACTAATGAAGAAGTGGCATATATTGCCACTAGGGCAGAGGAGGCAGCTCTTGCCGCGGAAGCCGGCGGCGTCGGTTTCACAGAATGGGAAACCAGTGAAGCAGAAGTTGTGGTGGAAGAAAATCTTGCCGGGGAACAGAGCGGCGCAGCCGCTGAGAGTTCGTCCGATGGAGACGCAGCTGAAGAAGAGCCGCAGGAGGAGCCCCCAGCTCCGAAGAAGACCAAGCGCATTCTTCGTAAGGCCACCTTTGGCGTCCCGGCAAGCCAACCCTCTTCGAGCGGCAAAGCTCCCGGCAAGCAGGCGGCCGGCAAGGCTGCACCGCGGCAAGGAGTTAGACAGCAACCCGTGCGGCGTGCGAGACACACACCCACGGCAGACACTGGGGCGGCAGGGTCGTCTCACACAACCGTGCCGGAAACTGAGGCAGCAGAGCCATGCCAACCCCTTGCACATGCCACAGCCAAGCGACCCAGGACCCCTCCTCCGCCTCCTCATACGGACACGGCAACGGAGGTCGATTTCGACATCTCCGGCTTTAGTTCGGGGCAAGAAGAGGAAGAGTAAGTACCCTGTGACAGCCTTTATCTTCCAAACTTTGAGTTCAGTTGATCTTATTACTTTGCTTTGTCTTGTTTCCGCAGTGATGTAGAAACCCTGGCGGAAAGGATGGCGAAGAGGGTGAAGACTTCCGCGGGCGATGAGCCCCCGGCAGGCTTTACAAGCGCGCCAGAAACTATTACTATCAGCCCGGAGCTTAGCCCTCGACGCAGCCCCCAGCACAACCCCCAGCGTGAGTTCATTACTCTTTTTTTTGCTGGCAGGTGCTGAGGTATCCATTCTTGCCGCTGATATCTTTTCGCTTGCAGGAGAAGAAAAGCATTAGGGAGGGTCACTGGAAGACGCCCCCGTCGTGCCGCCTCCGTCAACTACGCCGCCCGCAAGCGCATCTTCGGCAAGAGCCTCTGCCGACGAGCCTATCTTGGTTGAGGAGGGGTCGGCAAGCATGGACACCGAGAACCTTTCCCTGGCAACCAAGGTTGCCGGGAGGGGCGAAGCCACCCCTCAACAGCTCGACGCAGGTAACTGCTTGCCTCAGAGCGCTCACTTATCTTTTCTTTTATCTCTCTTTCCCTTGTCTTTTTGAACTTCATCCATGGTCTCATTTTGTTCCCCCCTTCGCCCTTCAGAATTCCCTGCGACAGAACACATGGACGTCGACGCTGTCATCGAGGGAACCGCCAGAGATGCTGCCGCCGAAGCCGACGAGATTGCCACTAGCGAGGCCGCCAAGGATACTACTACCGAGGCCGACAAGAATGCTGCCGACGAGGCCGCCAAGGCTGCACAAGAGGAGGCCACCAAGGAATCTGTTGAGAGGACCGGCAAGGAGGCTGGTGACTGAACTGACGGCATTCCTGCAGCAGGAGCGCCAGGCGCTACGCCGGCCATAGAGCCCCCAGCTACCGATGAGGCGGTTGCCAAGGATCAGCCATCGACATCCGAAGCCCCTCCAATAAGCAAATATCTCAAGGTTGGCGACAACCTGTTCATCAACTTGCCGGGGACGGCAAGCATTGGAGCGTCGCCCAAAGGGGGAACTTTTGATGAAGAGATCATCACTGCCGCCAGGCTCGAGGTCATTAACGAACCAAGGGCTAGCAGCAGCAAATCTGAGGAAGATTAGCTCCTTCAGGCCATGGACAATAACTTCCGCAAGCTCCAAGCGCTCCACCGTGCCCAAAAAGAGAAGGTGGATTCCAGAGCTACAGTTATCGAAGCAACCGAAATAGATTTCCAAAAGCGCGTTGAGCAAATGCAAATCTGGTACGCCGAGGTCTATCAAGAGCTGACTGCCAATCGGGAACAAGTGAGCCAAAGCTGGACGGAGCTCCTCTTGAAGTAATCTGACATAGAGAAGGCACAAGAGGAAGCCACGCAAAGAATTGTTGCTGAAGATGCCCTCCTGACGGAGCGTCGCATTGCACTTGATGCTCACAAGGAAGATCTTGTCGCACGTGAGCAGGCGCTCGCCGCCAAGCTTCACAGCAAGGATGAAGAAATCGAAAAGCTTGTCGCGCGGCGGACCCAGGAGCTGGAGCAGAAGCACAAGGAGGCGCTCGAAGCTCTAACGGTAAATCACGCTGGCAAGCTCAAGGAGGCCGTCGATACTGCCAAGGCTGCAGAGGCCGCCAAGAATGAGCTGAGCGACAAGGTGAAGAAGCTGGAAATGGATTTCGAAGAACAGGGCAAGGAGCTCTCAACGCTCAAGGGTGACAGGGAAAAAACCCTCCACACCCTGGCAGAGATGCAAGTCGCCATGTCCGACAAGACCAAGCAGCTCTCTTCAGCTAATGATGCCATCGCCGATCTAAGGCTGAAATTGACCACGCTGGAGAAGTCACTTGAGGACAGCACGACCCACGAGAAGGCCCTGAGCAAAGACCTCCAAGATGAGAAGAACCTACTCAAGAGCGCCGCCGCCGCCGCCCAAGTTGATTACGAAAAGGGAGTGGAAATCTGGACCGAACGCCTCGTCGATGCCGCGGAGATGCTCACGGCACAACTATCAACCATGGGCCTGCCAAACTTCAAGTATTCTACTGAAGAAAGGATATCCCACAGTGCCAGGCTGACCATATTCTTTGAAAGCGTCATTGAAGCTCTGAAGCTGCTTCAGTCCAACCGGGCGACACAACTGGCCAACGAATCCCGCCAGCTTTGCCGGGCCATCCTCCACAAAGTACTCATCAAGGTGGTGTATAATAATCCTGGTATCGACCTCACCAATGTGCTCGGCCGCCTACCAAAGGACGCAAATCTCAAGGCACTTGAGGAGCTTGTCGCGCCTATCCTTGAGAAGGTGGATTCAATCAAAAGGGTCGAAGGCGAGCGCAGAGATTAGCTGCTCCACCTCTTCTTGCCTTCGCCATTCCATGCCAAAGACAATTAAGTCTTAAGTTAGAACTGAGGCAACTTATTACTGTAATATAACTTGTTTATGTTTGGGTACATGCATGCTATTTTCCTTGTCTGATTCCTTTATGTATGGAGTTCACCCTACGCTAACAGAAAAACTTGCCGGTGTGTAACCTGCTGCGAGCGCTGGGTACGGGACTTCAGCAGCCTGCTGGAGGTGCAGCGGCCGGCAAGGCACCTTGGCGTTCTCAGCGCAGCCATCTAAACTATTGAGCAGACTCGAAACAGAATAAAGGTGCAGCCAATTACGACAAGGGTTCCTTCGCGTGCAGGTTTTCCATACAAAGGTCGAAATCATCCAAGGAAAATAACCTTGTAATAAAAAAGTTTAGCAACTTAGCTCTCTGTCGCTGTATTTCTTGTTTCCTCCGGCAAGGTGTCAATTCTGAACGTCGCCCACTGGTATCCATATCTTCCTTCCCCCCCGGCAAACGTGCGTGTGAGGAACCCTTCTATCTTTTGAGAAAAAGAAAGAAGAGAAAATAAAAATATGGAACCTTGGCGGTTCATTAATACTTACTGGGAATAAGTGTCATACAATATCTCAGACAAGCATGCATATATATAAACATGGAAATCGACAAGAAATGCATAACACTTAAACTTTATCTGCACACAGGATCTGCGCCTGGTTTTGTACAAAGGATTACATGCCCAGCCGGCAAGACTCATACAAAAGGTGGTTGCCGGGGGCCCCCGGCAACCGTGCCCTACGGGTAGAACTTGTGAAGATGTTCAATATTCCAAGAGTTGCTCACTGGAATGCCATCCTCGGTCTCCAGGCGGACAGCGCCGGGCCTGGTGACTCGTACTACCCAATAAGGGCCTTCCCACTTTGGCTTCAACTTGTTTGAATTCTTGGCGGACTGAATCCGTCGAAGAACAAGGTCGCCTTCCTCAAGGCCTTGGGCATGAACTTTACGGCTATGATAGCGGCGCAAAGCTTGCTGGTAGCGAGCAGCTCGCACAGCAGCCTGAAGACGATCCTCCTCAAGGAGCACGGCGTCATCTTGGCGTAGTTGCTCTTGCTCAAGCTCATCATAAGAGAGCACTCGAGGTGACCCGTATATGAGTTCCGTGGGGAGGACTGCTTCCGCTCCGTAGACCAGAGCAAAGGGTGTCTGGCCAGTAGCTCGATTTGGTGTCGTTCTGATTGACCAAAGAATCACCGGCAACTCATCAATCCAACGCTTTCCGCACTTTTTCAGTATGTCAAAAGTTCTGGTCCTGAGACTGTGCAGCACTTCAGCATTAGCCCTCTCCGCTTGGCCATTGCTCCTTGGATGAGCAACAGAGGCAAAACAAATTTTGCTGCCAAGGTCTTGGACGTACTGCATGAAGGTGCTGCTTGTGAATTGTGTGCCATTGTCGGTGATGATCCTGTTGGGCACACCAAAACGGCAAACTATCCCCTTAAAGAACTTGACGGCTGATTGTGCTGTCACCTTCCTCACTGCTTCCACCTCCGGCCACTTTGTGAACTTGTCGATGGCAACGTACAAGTACGCAAAGCCCCCGGCAGCACGGGGAAAGGGGCCCAGTATGTCAAGCCCCCAGACCGAAAATGGCCAGGAGAGAGGGATCGTCTGAAGAGCTTGAGCTGGCTGATGCGATTTCTTCGAATGAAACTGGCATGCTTCACACTTGGTTACTAGTGCAGTTGCATCCTGGAGGGCAGTGGGCCAAAAGAAACCCTGCCAGAACGCTTTCCGACAAGTGCTCTTGATCCTATGTGAGAGCCACGTATGCCTCCATGTATTTGTGCCAACAGCCCTAGTCCATCTTCCCGAGGGATACACTTCAATTTCACATTGTTCGGTCTTTTTCTTTACAGGACGTCATCGACGAACTGGTACATAGTAGACTGATGGGCTACTTTTTCTGCTTCTTCCTGCTCTTCGGGGAGTTCTCCTGTCTGAAGGAAATGGACAATGTGCTGTGCCCATGCTGGAGCCTGAGGCTCGATAGCTAGGACTAAAGGCATCTCTTCCGCCAGGGGAACAATTGTCTCAACGGCGAAAGCATGAGGCTTTGCCGGAGCCTGTTGTTCCCCGGTAGGGTTGCCGCTGATCCCGGCAAGTTCCTTGCCGGTGGCTCCAGGGAGCTCTGCCGGAAAGTACTGCCCAGAGTTCAACTTTCTTCTCTTTCCTTGCCTCATTGATGATGCCATAGATGGTTGAGTCAAATGGAGCACAAAAGTTCCTGGTTCCACAGGCAACTTGAGGGCAGCGCGCTTTGACAGGTCATTGGCAATATTGTTTTCGGCACGAGGAATGTGCTTCATCTGTAGACCGTCAAAGCACTCTTCCATTTTTCTCACTTCATCCACATAAGCGTGCATCAATGGACTCTGGTAATTCTTGTTAACTTGCCTGACAACAAGCTGCAAATCGCCTCTGATGATGAGCTTCTTGATACCAAGGTCGGCCGCGATCCTAAGACCGGCAAGCAGTCCCTCGTATTCCGCAGTGTTGTTTGTTGAACTCTCCCGGGGAAAATACATCTGGATTACATACTTGAGGTGCTCTCTGGTGGGTGCGACAAGTAGCACGCCAGCACCGGCGCCTTGCAGCGAAAAAGCCCCGTCAAAGTACATAACCCATTCTTGATCAGTTTCCTTGCCGGGGAGAGTCGTTTCTTGAATCTCTTCGTCTGGCGTTGGGGCCCATTCCGCAATGAACTCTGCCAAGGCTCTGCTCTGAATTGTTGAAGTATCTCAAACTTGAGATCAAAG
The DNA here is from genome assembly GCA_011799875.1 of Thinopyrum elongatum. Classification (NCBI taxonomy): domain Eukaryota; kingdom Viridiplantae; phylum Streptophyta; class Magnoliopsida; order Poales; family Poaceae; genus Thinopyrum; species Thinopyrum elongatum. The sequence goes on along the minus strand of CM022297.1, from coordinate 205,867,516 downwards.
CTTGACAACTCCAGCGCCCACTCCACAATCCTGCCGGTTGCCTCTGGATTCCGCAAAATCCGCTGCAACGAGAAGCGAGTGACGACGGTAATTTCGTGTGCTTGAAAATAATGGCGCAGCTTCCTTGAGGCCATAAGAAGGCCGAAAAGCAACTTCTGCACACCAGAGTATCTTGATCTAGCTCCTTGCAAAAGGGAGCTAACAAAATAAACTAGGCGCTGCACCATCTTTTTCTTTTGCACTGGTTCTTCTGTCTGCGCAGATCCTGTCTTGCCGGGATCAGTCCTTGCCGGGGGTGATCCTGGCGTGTCACTTGGTGGTCCTGCCGCTGGTGTCGCCTCCCCATCAGCTTCTCTCTGCGCCACTAGCGCAGCACTAACCACTTGATTTGTCGCTGCCAAATACAGCAGCAACGGCTCTTGTGGCCTAGGCGCAACCAGTGTTTTCGGAGAGGAGAGGTATCTCTTCAAATCTTGCAGCGCAGCCTCCGCTTTCGGAGTCCATTTCATTGGACCTGCCTTTTTCAAAATTTTGAAAAAGGGTAGGGCGCGCTCAGCAGACTTGAAGATAAACCTGCTTAGGGCAGCAACACAGCCGGCAAGACGACGTACATCCTTGACGCATCTTGGCGCCTTAATCTGCTCAATAGCTTTGATCTTGTCGGGATTTGCTTCGATCCCCCGCTGAGACACAAAGAACCCGAGAAGTTTTCTGGAAGGAACGCCAAACACGCACTTCTCGGGATTGAGCTTTAAATTGATCTTCCGCAGATTTGCAAATGTCTCTTCTAAATCTTGTATGAGCGTCGCTTTGTCCTTGGTCTTGACCACAATGTCATCCATGTATGCTTCCATGTTTCGATGCAGTTGAGGCTCAAAACCAATTTGAATCGCTCTTGCGAAAGTAGAACCAGCACTTTTCAACCCGAAAGGCATTCGTATAAAACAATACGTACCACATGGGGTGATAAATGCGGTCTTTTCTTCATCTTCTTTTGCCATGAAGATCTGGTGATACCCCGAGTAAGCATCAAGGAATGACAGTAGGTCACAACCAGCAGTGGAGTCCACAATCTGGTCGATGCGCGGCAAGGGGAAAGGATCTTTTGGACAAGCTTTATTGATATCTGTATAATCAATACATAGCCTCCATTTTCCGTTCGCCTTGCGCACTACAACTGGATTGGCTAGCCACGTTGGGTGAAGCACCCCTCTGACCAAACCCGCCGCTTCCAGCTTCCTGATTTCTTCGGCAATAAATTCTTGCTGCTCCAAAGCCTGCTTTCTCACCCTTTGCTTGACGGGCCGTGCGTGGGGACAGACAGCAAGGTGGTGCTCAATCACCTCCCTGGAACACCGGGGATGTCAGATGGTTGCCATGCAAACACATCGACATTCGCCCGCAGGAAGGCAATGAGCGCGCTTTCCTATTTGTCATCAAGGGTGGAACTTATGGTGAAAGTTCCTCCCATTCCATCCTCCTTGGCGGGCACCTTCTTTGTCTCTGGTGGGGCAACCTTGGACTTCTTGTTCTTGTCGGTGGAACTCTCTGGTACATCCTCAACGGGAGCACAACACTCCAAGGAGGTGCGCTTGCCGGAGTTTGCGCCAAGATTCTTGCCGGTCTTCTTCTTCCCCCCGGGAGTTCCATCGGCAGGAGCAGATGCCCTGAAGGCAAGTGCTGCAACTGCTTCCCGGTAGAGTTGGTCGGCACAGATGAGTGCATCCTTTTTGTCAGAGTGGACAGTGATGATACTCAACGGCCCTGGCATTTTCAGCACATTGTATGCGTAGTGTGATGCCGCCATAAACTTGGCCAACGCTGGGCAGCCAAGGATCCCATTGTATGACATGGGCATCTTGGCGACATCAAACACCACCTTCTCAGTCCTGTAGTTGAGCTCACTACCAAATGTTACCGGTAGCGTTATCTTGCCTTTCGGCTGGGTTCTTCCTGGATTGATCCCTAGGAACGTGCCCGGTTCCTCGAGATCTTCATCAGGAATTTGCAGCTTCTTGAGCAGGTCTGGTGAGATCATGTTCAGCCCGGCCCCACCGTCAACTAGCATTTTTGTCACCTTGAGGTTGCGGATTGTTGGTGAAACCAACAATGGCAAGCAGCCGACCGCAGTTGTGCGATCAGGGTTGCGGAAGAGTTTTGAGACACTCGCCATTATAGTGATTTTTCGCAAAAAAAAAGAGCGCAAAAAAGAGCAAAAAAATTCCAGAGTGTGCTTTTCCCTTGTTTACGTGTCGCGCCATAATTTTGTTAGTGTTCTAGGCTTGCGTCTCTAGTACGGTCTAGCCTAGGACCAGCACAGTATCATCGTTGAGCGTTTATTCAACATTGCATCTCTGAATTGATTATTGCTGACCCTTTTTGCTACCATATTATAAGCCTTCCCAGCTCCTAATACATCTACGTCATGCGTTTGACTCTCCCTGGTAATCACTCTATCCAAGCTTTGAGAGTTTTGACTACAACGGTTGCCGATCACCACCTGCTGTTTGGTAAGAACTGGTAAGAATTTGAGATTCGTTTGATGGATTTGTGACTTTCCACAACACCAACGCCACTTCCTAGCAGTCTATAGGATCGTATTCTTGTGTTTTTCTCTTGCTGCTAACCATGACAGGATCACAAGCTGTCGTGGGAAAACACGGCAACCTATGGGGCCATCGGCCCCTTGTGGTTCGGCAAGGGGGAAGGACGCACTGCACAAAGAGTGGAGGGCGCGGGGCAGCGTGACTACGATCACACGGGCAGTTTTTACCCAGGTTCGGGCCACCGCGAGGCGTAAAACCCTACTCCTGCTTTGGTGGATTGATGAGAGGACCGTGGTGGAGACGCAGCACTCTATCCTGGCAAGGTTGCCTCGGGGCGAGAGCAGCTACGTGCGTATGAGTGTACAGGGGTCCGAATCCTTTCTAAGGTTGCAATGGCCCTCCTTTTATAGATCAAGGGGTCACCACAATGGCAAATCAGTCATTGTGTACTGATTAGATAGCAAACAGTGCCATCGTACCTAACTCAGCAGACTGGACAAAGCGCATTAAATGCGCCGCTTAGTGTCACATTGTAGCCTAAGCCCGGCAAGCCTTGCCGTGCTGTTTTGCCACCTTCTCGCCTACCTGCGTGACACGTCACTGGACGAGTGTCATTTGGAGGTGGTTTCCTCTAGAGGTGGCTGCCACGTGCCAAATAACAGCCACTTAGCATCTTGGGGGCTCGACACCGCATCGATCGGTGACTTGCGTTGCTGTGAAGTGGAGCGGTGGAGCCTTGGCGGGGTAATCCGCCCTCAGCATCCCCGGCAAGCCTGCCGGGGCAATCTTGAGACTTGTCTTCGGGGCAACCTCGTCCCCGCCAGGCTCGCTTGCCCGACAGGGGAGGTTTTCCCATTGCGGTATTTTACTCCTTGGGTTGGTCTTGGTCTTCTTGATCCACCCTTTGATTCCTCAAAGAGCTGATCTCTTCTGCTGGGCCTTGTCCTGGATGCTACAATCTCGTTCTTGAGCCTGTGTATAGTCTGAACGCGTTGCCGAGCGTCGTCGGGGTAGGCCCTATCCAGTACACAAGCGGGGAGGCCGTAGTAGCTCACCCCTTGAGATCTTTGCTTCTTCATTAATCTGAGCTTGTGTCAGTTTCCGGTTTTCCTGTGCGTCGTGTAATGCCAAAGGCGGTGGGGCCATCCTTGTAATGGCCCGTGAATGACTTTAACACACGGGTGAGTAACTGCCAATTCACTCTTCCCATCACGCCCTTATCCTTGGCCACGTATGCTGCGTGCATTGAGTGGGGTAGGTAACGGAGGCGCGTGGTGCGGGAGAGAGCGTCATGGCAGAGGCCCGGCCATCTTGGGTTGGTGGAGCGGGACGACGGGTACCCACCGAGGGATCAGCCCCCCCAGCCCCAGCTCGCTTATAAATGAGGGTGAGGAGGAGTGGAGGTGCTCATCCAAACACCCCTTCTTCCCAGCCCCCTGTCTTCTGGCGTCGTGCCTTTGTTATGGCGAGGGGAGGGGAAGATGGGCGCGGTCGCGTCTTCGTCGAGATAGAGTCCCCTCCTCGTCCCTGCACCAAGCGTCCGGCTTGGGGTGGCAGCCCAACACATAGTGTGGGTGGAGAAGGCCTGAGGTGGGTGTGCGGGCGGCGCGGTGGCAGCGCTGGGGATAGCGACCCCGGCGTGCTCGCCACCGGGCCGTCCGCGGTCCCAAACATAGAAAGGGGGCACGCGGGCGATACCACGCCGAAGTCCGTAATAGACACCAAGCGTGGCAGTCGAACGCGGCCTACCCTCCATCTGTTTGTGATCTTGAAGGGAGACTACGGAAGTGATTCGCCATTGGTAACGGCGGATCTCCTCTTCCTGGGTGCCGCTTATCTTTTGCACGGGCCGGTTCCTTGTGCCCGTGCATGCTTTTTCAGGGGACGGCATTTTCCTAGCTTCGAGTCGATGGAGATGACCATTCTCTCTGTGGGATCTCCCGAGGTGTTTTGGTGCCGGCCCATGTCACCGTGGTGGGGGCTCGTGTGACGGTAGGCGTGCCTCTTCAAGCGGCAGCGATGAGGAGGGAGGCGGCAACCCACGACGCATCAAGAGCGAGGACGACCGCTCCGACGCGGCCTGATTGCCGACAACACCATCATCACCGGATGGGCTTCGGCAACGCCACCATCTGCACCTGCCCTCCAGTTTCTTCCTCCCTGCCAGGCCTTCCCACCGTCTTCTTTACCTTCCCCTGTGATTCCGAGGAGGAGAGGGACGGAGCAAAGGCATCACGGGGCACTTATCTCTTTTCAGTTTAAAATATGTGGGCCTGGGCCAAACTTTAGTCTAAATAATGTAAATTTCTTTATCCATGTTTGTGTTCTATAAGATCTGTACTTGATTATCAGCATATTAATGAAAAAGACAAACTTTGCCGGGCACTTGTGCATGTACTATCTCCATGCAGAGGTGAAATGCCTCTATACATTTAAGTAAACAAGTTTCTCCGGCAAGCTATCCTGCCAGTAACCTTAATTTGTTGCCGTGGGGCTAGGCCTGCCGGGCACAAACATAAAAAAGGGAATAGCCCCCTACTGAGCCCTTTTTGTCAAAGGCCACTGTGACCACCCTGACCGAAGCAGCGTTCAAGTCAATAGGTAGGAGCACCTATGTTTCGAAGGTGGTGGGGTTTTCATATGCACAAGTTTGCAAATTATAGAACAAACATGGATAAGAAAGAACTTATTTGTTTGGCTTGCCGGGGATCATCACGTGGGATCGTCTTCATTCCTTTTCTTCGGGACCAGGTCCACGGCAAGAATCACGCAAATTAATGCAGATGAAAACAATGCCACATGCGCCCTCTTCTACATGATCGTGCTATGTTTATGATATGCTTATGCATGCATGCAAGTTTCGGGGGCCCCATAGTGCTTCGTTTATTTCTCTGTTGCTCAAGGTCTGCGCCTGGCTTTGTACAAAGGGTTACATGCAACTTCAGCAAAGCTTGTACAAAAGCGTGGCTGCCGGGCAGGGCCCGAGAGCCGTGCCTTACGGGTAGAACTTATGGAGATGCTCAATATTCCATGAGTTTTGCAATTGAATGCCATCTCCGGTCTCCAGACGGACTGCGCCAGGTCTGGTGACTCGTACTACCCGGTAAGGGCCTTCCCACTTCGATGTCAACTTGTTTGCACCCTTGGCGGACTGAACGCGCCTAAGGACAAGGTCGCCTTCCTCAAAACTCTGGGCATGAACCATGCAGCTGTGATAGCGATGCAAGGGTTGCTGGTAGCGTGCAGCACGCATAGCAGCCCAGAGACGGTTCTCCTCAAGTAGCACAGCGTCGTCACGCCGGTGCTGTTCCTGTGCTACTTCATCATAGGCAAGCACTCGAGGAGACCCGTATATGAGTTCCGTGGGGATAATTGCTTCTGCCCCATAGACTAGGGAGAAGGGAGAAGGGAGTTTGCACTCGATTTGGTGTCGTACGGAGGGACAAAAGAACCACCGGCAGCTCGTTGATCCACCGCCTGCTGCACTTCTGCAGTCTATCGAAAGTTCTTGTCTTGAGACCTCGCAGCACTTCAGCGTTCGCCCTCTCAGCTTGTCCATTGCTTCTGGGATGGGCCACAGAGGCAAATGAAATCTTGCTTCCGAGGGCATGAACGTATTGCATGAAGGCGTGGCTTGTGAATTGGGTGCCTTTTTCAGTGATGACTCGGGCAGGTACCCTGAAGCGGCACACAGATCCTTTCAAGAACTTGATAGCTGACTGCGCGGTCACCTTTCTCACGGGCTCCACCTCCGGCCACTTTGTAAACTTGTCGATTGCGACGAACAAGAATTCAAGGCCCCGGTAGCACGGGGGCAGGGACCCAGGATGTTGAGCCCCCAGACCGAAAATGGCCATGACAAAGGGATTGTTTGGAGAGCTTGAGCAGGCTGATGGATATTCTTGGAGTGGAACTGGCAGGCTTCACACTTGGTGACTAGCTCAATTGCATCTTGGAGGGCAGTGGGCCAGTAGAAACCTTGCCGGAAAGCTTTCCCAACCAAGGCCCTTGATCCGATGTGGGAGCCACACATACCCTTCTTCCTAGCAAATGCACTTCAATTTCACACTATTGGGCCTTCTTCTGTATAGCGTGTCATAAACGAACTGATACATACTGGCCCTCCGTGCTACTCTTTCAGCTTCTTGTTGTTCTTCGGGAATTTCTCCTGTTTGGAGGAAACGAACAATGTGCCGTGCCCAAGTTGGAGCCTGAGGCTTGGCAACAAGGACTAGCGGCACATTCTCATCGACAGGAGCGCACGCCTCGACCACGAAGACTGGTAATTCGGCGGGAGGGTGCAGCTCACTGGTCGAAGGGGAGTTGTTCCCGCCAAGCCTTGTGCCGAGGGCTTCGGGAAACTCTACCGGGAGAGGCTTTTCGGAGTTCAATTTCCTCCTCTTGCTGGCCATTGTTGTCGAGGATACAGAGGGTTGAGTCAAATGGAGAACAAAAGTCCCTGGTTCCACAGGGAGTTTTTGCACAGCGCACTTTGACAGATGATCAGCAATGCCGTATTCCGCACGTGGTACGTGCTCTATTTGCAATCCATCAAAGCGCTCCTCCAACTTTCTCACTTCCTCGACGTATGCCTCCATCAATGGGCTTTGGTAGTCCTTGTTGATCTGTCTCACCGCAAGTTGTGAGTCTCCATAGACGATCAGCTTCTTGACTCCCAACTCTGTCGCAATCCTGAGCCCGGCAATGAGCCCTTCATACTCTGTAGTATTGTTGGTAGCCTCCTCTCGGGAAATGCATTTGAACGATGTACTTAAGGTGCTCCCCAGTGGGAGCAACGAGAAGCACACCAGCTCCTGCACCCTGTAGGGAGAAGGCACCATCAAAATACATAATCCATTCTTGTGGCGCTTCCTTGCCGGGGATAAATATTTCCAGTACTTCCTCATCAGGGGGTGGCGTCCACTCTGCAATGAACTCTGCCAGTGCTTTGCTCTGAATAGTTGATGTGCTTTCAAACCTCAGACCGAAGCTGGATAACTCCAAAGCCCATTCCACGATCCTGCCAGTAGCCCCGGGGTTTCGGAGTATGCATTGTAAGGGAAAGAGGGTGACAACCGTGATCTCGTGGGCTTGGAAGTAGTGACGCAGTTTCCTTGAGGCCATGATGAGGCCAAAAATCAACTTTTGCATGCCAGAGTACCTCGACCTAGCCCCCTGCAGTAGGGAGCTGACGAAGTACACTGGGTGCTGCACCACCTTCTTCCTTGCCGTGATCTTGGCACTGTCTCCGCTGCTTTGCTCTTCTCTGTCTTGAACTGCATCTGACCTTGCCAGGATTGGTTCACTTTCCTCTCCAGAGGGGACGGTGGTGGCGGTTGCTACTTCATCTACCTCCCGCTGTGACACCAGTGCTATGCTAACCACTTGATTGGTCGCTACTAAATATAGCAGCAACGGCTCTTGTGGTTTAGGAGCGACTAAGGTGGGAACAAAGGAAAGGTAGGCCTTCAAATCTTGTAGTGTAGCGTCTGCCTCCGGGGTCCACTCCACGGGCCCTACCTTTTTCAAGATTTTGAAAAATGGCAAGGCGCATTCAATGGACTTGGAAATGAACCTGCTTAGCGCAGCAACACATCCAGTCAAACACCTCACGTCCTTGACTATCTTTGGTGCTTGAATCTGCTTGATAGCTTTGATCTTGTCGGGGTTGTCCTCTATCCCCCGATGGGACATAAAAAAGCCAAGTAGCTTGCCGAAAGGAACGCCAAACACAGACTTCTCCGGGTTCAGCTTCAAATTGAGCCTGCGCAGATTTGCAAAGGTCTCTTCCAAATCCTGAATGAGAGTCATTCTATCCTTGGTTTTGACCACAATATCATCCATGTAGGCTTCCACATTTCTGTGCAACTGGGACTCAAAGCCAATCTGTACTGCTCTTGCAAAAGTGGATCCAGTGCTCTTCAACCTGAAGGGCATCCGTACAAAACAGTACGTGCCACATGGAGTTATGAACGCGGTTTTTTCTTCGTCCTCCTTGGACATGAAGATCTGGTGGTATCCAGAGTTGGCATCTAGTAAGGAGAGCAAGTCGCATCCGGAGGTGGAATCCACAATCTAGTAGATGCGCAGCAAGGGGAATGGGTCCTTCAGGCATGCTTCGTTAAGATCAGTGAAATCTATGCAAAGCCTCCATTTCCCATTTGCCTTGCGTACCACCACTGGGTTTGCTAACCATGTTGGATGCAATACTCGTCTGACCAATCCAGCCGCCTCAAGTTTCTTGATCTCCTCAGCAATAAACTGCTGCTGCTCCAAAGCTTGCTTCCGGATCTTTTGCTTGACGGGCCGGGCATGTTGGCAGACAGCAAGGTGGTGCTCGATTACCTCCCTGGGAACACCGGGGATGTCAGATGGTTGCCAAGCAAACATATCGACATTCGCCCGCAGGAAGGCAACGAGCGCTCTTTCCTATTTGTCATCGAGGGTGGCACTGATGGTAAATGTACCACCAGCGCCAGCCAGCCCTGCTGGGACCTTTTTCACAGATGGTGCGGCAGCCTTGGATCTCTTGCTATTGGGTTCTCCAGCGAGTCATCAACAGGCGCAGCGTACTCCAAAGAGACATGCTTCCCAGATTCCTCGCTGGCATCCTTGCTTCATTTCTTCTTTTGCTTGCTTTCCTTGGCGGGAGCAGTGGCTTCCGCATATTCTGCAGCAACTGCCTACCGATACATCTTGTCCACGCATATGATTGCGTCTTTCTTGTCTGATGGGATAGAAATAACGCCCATTGGTCCTGTCATCTTCAAAGTGTTGTAGGCATAGTGGGATGCCGCCATGAATTTGGCCAGGGCAGGACGACCAAGGATTCCATTGTACGGCAGGGGGTGGTCAACCACATCAAACATGATCTTCTCAGTCCAGTAGTCCAACTCCCCCCAAATCTTACCGGCAGTGTGATCTTCCCCTTAGGATGACTCCTGCCGGGGTTGATCCCTTGGAATGTACCAGTAACCTTGAGCTCTTCATCTGCTATCAGGAGTTTGCTAATGACCTTTAGAGAAATCAGATTCAACCCGGCCCCACCGTCAACCAACATCTTTGTGACCTTGAGGTTGTGGATTGTTGGTGAAACCAACAATGGCAAACACCCCACCGTGGTAGTGCGGTCGGGGTGATCCTCCTCATCAAAGACGATGGGCGTGCGGGACCACTTGAGCGGCTTCCGAGAATCTGCCGCTGGCTCCACGGCATTGACCTCACGCGCCCACCTTTTGAGTTGGCGGTGAGAGGAGTGCAAAGATGCACCCCCGTCAATGCATAGGGTGTCCGTGGCTTTTTGGAATTCCTGCTCACTGGTTTCCTCTTCATCTCCTTCATCACTTTCGTCCTCACAATCCTTCTTCTCACGGCCCATGGCGGGTTTCCCTTGATACTGAGGAGCCTTGCCGGGGCGACCCGTTCTGCCACCTCGGCCCTTCCCGCCAGCGCCATCTTGGTTTTTCTCCTTATCACGCTTCTCGTACTCAGCCCTTTGCTTCTTGACAAGATTCTCAACCTGATGACACTCCTGGAGATCGTGGCCTTTGGTCCGATGGATCTTGCAATACGGCCCATCATCCTTCCCAGCTTTCTCGGCAGCCACGGCTTCTCGGCAATTAGTGCACACGACAGCTTCCTTGCCGGGGACCTCGGTCTTGGCCTTCTTGCCGGTACAAGGTGCACTCGACCCTTCAACGGTCATCACCACTTTATCATTGCGCTTCTTGTTGCGCTTCTTGCTCTTCTTCTTCAGGCTGGTGGCGTCGTCGTCGTCTTCTGAGTCGATGTCGATGCCATCATCTTCACCTGGGAGTCATCTCCCCTGTTCTACTCAGGCACACTTATCCACCAGAGTGTATAGCTCATTCACAGTCTTGGGCAAACGTACATTCATTTTAGAACGTAGCCGGCGGTTGCGCACGTTGGACTGGAACGCGGCTATCTCAACTCCCGGGTGGATGTTTGGGATGTTCCTGTGCACCCGGCTGAACCTCTGCATGTACTTCCGCAGGCTCCCTCCTTCCTTTTGCGGGAGTAGCTGTAAGTCGTTGGGCCATCCTGGTTCTTGGTGGCCGCCCGTGAAGGCGCCAACAAACTCATGGCGCAGGTCAGCCCAAGTCGGAATGGAATTCTCTGGCAAGTGCATCAACAAAGACCTCACATTTGGCTTGAGTGCCAAGGGGAAGTAGTTGGCGAACACCTTCTCATCTCTTCCCCTGGCAGCTTGAACAGTCATGGTGTAGATGCTCAACAAGTCTGCCGGGTTCAGTCTTCCATCGTACTTCTCTGGTATTTCTGGCTTGAACGTGCGGGCAGATGGCCAACGGCCTTGCAGCAGCTCACGAGTGAAGGCGGGGCACCCACCCTCACCGGGCGTAGGCTCGTCGACGTCGGAGCCATTGCGCCTATCGGACCGGCGTTGGGTTTCACGGCGTCATTCGATGGTGACGCGCGCGTACCCCCCCCCCCCCCCGCCTATCTTCCAGGACTCGCCGATGTTCTCGTCGTGCTCGAGGATCAGACGAGGCCATCGATCCATCATCGGGTTTCGCATTGCTCTGGCCGTGGCCCCTGCGCTGGTTGCCGCGGAGGGGATTGCATCGTGGGGGTGGCCCCTTCGGTACGGCCAACAACTCGGGTTGTTGCCGCTGCCTATGGAGGCTGTGATGGGCCTGCTCATTGCAATCCTCCCGCCTTGGCAAAACCAATCAAGCTCTGAATGGAGGCTCTCGACTCATCCATTTGATCAGCCACCGGCGGAAATCTCAATAGGAGTTGGGCCCGTGCCATGGCCTCTGAAGCAGTGCTCGGCATGGTGGACGACATAGACCGCAGCGCCGCCTGGCTTCTGACGGTGCCAGTAGTAGCCACGCCGAGCTCCTATCACTGTGAGCCAGTTGCCAGTGCGGCGTGGAGGCGAGGTGGATGTGCTTGGGGATCGGCGGCTCCGTTAGGCGCATCAGCTTGGCCAGCCCGTCCTGGGGGTGACGCATGTCCTGCGGCCAAATCCGCAGCGGGGGTGGCCGGAGGATTGCGGTTCGCCCCAAGGCGAGCATCACCACTGTGGCCGCGTCCTTCTGTGAGGTGGAGATGCACGGATGGAATGATCTCTCCCCCCACAACTTGCGGAGCATGGCCATTGGGATGTTGTTGGCGCTGTCCTTCTCCGGTGCCTCCTGCTCCCGTTTCGGCTACGGGGGAGGTGGTGACAACGTTACCTGCGCCGGTCATGTCCCCCGCAGCGTCAATGTCCCCGTGCGCCCTCATAGCCCCAACGGCGTCGGCAGCCGCGTGTGGAGGGGCCTTCGAGGCAGAAGGGTGAGCTACGGCGCTAGTTTTCTTCTTGGGCGCCATGGATGATGAAGCCGTCGATGAAGAAGATGATGATGAAGATGACGCGCTATGAACGCTCTCGGGTTCACGCAAGCATCTCCCCCCTACCTGGCGCCCCAAAGATGTCATGGGAAAACACGGCCACCTATGGGGCCATCGGCCCCTTGTGGTTCGGCAGGGGGAAGGACGCCTTGCACAAAGAGTGGAGGGCATGGGGCAGCGCGGCAACAATCACACGGGCAGTTTTTACCCAGGTTCGGGCCGCTGCGAGGCGTAAAACCCTACTCCTGCTTTGGTGGATTGATGAGAGGACCGTGGTGGAGACGCAGCGCTCTAGCCCGGCAAGGTTGCCTCGGGGCAAGAGCAGCTACGCACGTATGAGTGTACAGGGGTCCGAATCCTTTCTAAGGTTGCCATGGCCCTCCTTTTATAGATCAAGGGGTCACCACAATGGCAAATCAGTCATTGTGTACTGATTAGATAGCAAACAGTGCCATCATACCTAACTCTGCAGACTGGACAGAGCGCATTAAATGTGCCGCTTAGTGTCACATTGTAGCCTAGCCTGGCAAGCCTTGCCGTGCTGTTTTGCCACCTTCTCGCCTGCCTGTGTGACACGTCACTGGACGAGTGTCATTTGGAGGTGATTTCCTCTGGAGTTGGCTGCCACGTGCCAAATAACGGCCACTTAGCATCTTGGGGCCTCGACACCGCACTGATCGGTGACTTGCGTTGCTGTGAAGTGGAGCGGTGGAGCCTTGGCGGGGTAATCCGCCCTCAGCGTCCCCAGCAAGCCTGTCGGGGCAATCTTGAGACTTGTCTTCGGGGCAACCTCATCCCCGCCAGGCTCGCCTGCCCGGCAGGGGAGGTTTTCCCATTGCGGTATTTTACTCCTTGGGTTGGTCTTGGTCTTCTTGATCCACCCTTTCATTCCTCAAAGACCTGATCTCTTCTGCAGGGCCTTATCCTGGATGATGCAATCTCGTTCTTGAGCTTGTGTACAGTCTGGGCAACATACCTAGGGTTTGTTGCATCGACACAAGCGAATGAGCTGGACTGGGAGAACATGACGAACAAGGAGCTCCATGATAAATTCCAGGAAATGTTGGGTCAACAGGTGGAAGACGTGATGGCCAGTTTTGGCAAGGCATTACTGAGGATGGATGACATTGAGAAGACAATTGACAACAAGTTGGATGCCAAGTTCGCTGAAGTGCTTGCGTGTCTACCTCCACCTACTACTTCTGCTGCACCATTGCAATAACAACAACAACCACCTCCATATTGCGAAACAGCCCTCCGCCGAGCGAGCCGTGTTCCTCTTGAGCCTGGCCAAACTTCTGTTGCTGCTGCTACTGCTGTTGATGCTTCTGTGGCTCCTGCTGCGGAGGAGGAGGAGGATGATTACGCGAGCAATTATGGGGATGAGGTTGATCAAAATCAGAACAATGTGCAACCACCAGCACCACCACCACCAGGTCGTCCACATGCAAATAATCGCAATGGTAGGCCTGCACCACCACCTCAGGTACGAGATCATGACCATCTTCCTAAACTAATATTGAATATTCCACCATTCGAGGGTAGATATGTTCCTGATATATATCTTACTTGGGAGTTAGAAACTGAACAACGTTTTGCATGTTTACAATATCCCGAGGAAAGATGTGTTGTTGCTGCTGTTTGTGCTTTCACTAGTTTTGCATGTGTTTGGTGGTCTAAACATTGTAGATTATATCCTATTCCGCCTACTTGGGCTGCTTTGAAAACTGCTATGCGTACTCGATGGGTTCCACCATATTGTCAACGTGAATTACTTCAGAAATTGCAGTGTTCAAGACAAGGAAAAAGTTATGTAGAGGAATATTATTAGGAATTGCAAACTGGCATGTTTAGATGTGGTATTGTTGAGGATAATGAGGCTATGCTTGCACGTTTTATGGGTGGATTAAATAGAGAGATTCGGACCATTTTAGAGTATAAGGAGTATAACAATATCACTCGATTATTCCATCTTGCTTGCAAAGCTGAACATGAAGTGCAGGATCGACAGGCATTGGCGCGAACTAACTTTTCTGCAGGTTGACCTTCATCATGGACACCATGTGCATCCTCTACTACCACACGTTCTGTTACACCGGCACCTCTGTCAGTTGCCACCTCCAACCGTGATATAAGAAAGCAGGCACAACCACCTCTACCTGCCAAGAGCACACCTTCTGGGCCTGCACAGAACTCTTCTTCATCCATGGCATCAACAGGGCAAATACATGATATTATTTGTCGTCGTTGCAAGGGTGGAGGTCATTATGCGAGAGAATGCCCATCTGTGGCACCCCGGCTCAGAGGGAACCGGAACGCCCCGTATTCCAGTCCCAGGGACAAGTCCACTGGAATACGGCACTGTTGGCATAGAACAAATCAGCTCTTTATTGCTATAAATACGATTACAAGGGTACAAGGATTACATTGGCACGGCGACACTATGCCTGCTCAAAATAGCTCTATGCTAACAGCGGATCGACCTGAGGGAGCGAAGCAACTCTCGGCAGCGGAACAACATCGACGGGGATGGACTCCATTCCGCAGGGACTCTGGCTGGAACGCGTATCCTAGATCGCGCAATCAACATCTTTGACAATCAAGCAATCATGGCATGACCTGCAAACTGGCATGACACGCCAGGTGAGTACTTTGAATGTACTCGCAAGCTCACAACAAACATCAGCATTAAGGCAAGACAACATCACAGCAATCAAGATTAAGTTAAGATTTATTGTTACCGAAGGAATGGTTGAAATGAGCAATAACAGGCTACTCTTCCTGCATTCTGGTGACCAACTCATGATCACTCCCAGATCCTCCAATGATAATCCTCAATATCGTTACCAAGACTTGCCCATGGCAAAATATCCAACTGTTACCATACTCAGATGAGTTCTCCCATCATTACTGTCATTATAACGGTTGATCTCCTATAGAGGTCTGGACGGGCTGTCCAATACCGTGGACACGGCTATTCGAATAGATTTTACACTCTGCAGAGGTTGTACACTTTACCCACACCACGGAACTCATGGCCTCGTGCTCCCATTCGGGTGGACCAACGACGTTTCGACGAAACCCTCCTGACCCGTGACTCTTCCATCGTACGACCGGCAATCATACTCCCTCTTGGAGTCAAGCCCTGGGTGGCCCCATGTCCTCAAGACACCTGCCAGCGTCCTGGCCAAACAAACTGTCCCAAACGGGGACCTGGATCCAATAACTCAACTGGGCTCGCAGGGTTATCGCCGCCTACCGGGCCAGGGTAGCGCGCGCGCATAACCCTCCCTCTTTGGAGGTACCGGTGGAAGAGCACGCGATCAGACCAAGTCAAGGCCGTCCCATACCGGCAAATGTGGCTGCACGAATAAGCCCGGACAGGTGACTCTCGATCAACCAACTAAGTTCACCTATTACCAGGTTGTTTCATCAAGTTAACTTAGTTGGTCATATTAAGCATCTTATCCCCGAACAATCTTTCTGTCACAGCTGATACTCCGATATCATAGTAATCCAATAACCGGCATGCTTAGGCTACTGCTACTAGTTCATATTCACAAATGCCGGATGAAATCGAAAATAATCATAGACGGTAATCTCAACATCATAACCTCAACGAGTGGGTAAACTACTACTCATTAACAATCCGGTATTCAACATCTACTCATGCATGTCATAATCCAATCCATGCTACAGATAACATTCTTGCTATTAAAGTAATTAATTAAACTATGATATTGCATTGCAATTATGCAGATGAGGGTTGTGGCTTGCCTGGGGATGAAGGATACACCGGGGAGAAGTGCGGAACGATCTCGGAAGGAATCGTCGGAAAAGTTTCTCCCTCGGAGGGGGCTGATTAGGGGCAAGGGCAATAAGGTCATTTCCAGTATGTCAAACCATAGTGAAAATGATAGGAACAGAACGGGCTCGACGAGACGAAGACGTGGGCGTTCGTTTCACCTGATTCGGAGTTACGGATAAAAAGATGTGGTTGTTTTTCTGCCAGGGACTTATCTGTATTTAAAACTCTCACAAACAGGCCCTCAGCTGAAAAACAGGTCGCGCCTTTTCGAAGAATACGCTTCCCTGCGGGGAAAACGTATTTTAGCCCGAAGCGGCAGCGGAGTACGCTTTCGTTATAAGAAAACGTATTTTCTGAAAACCATCTCCACTCATAATCCGCGGGCCCGGGCGTTGACCTCGGCCTGCGGCTGACGGGTGGGGTCCGCTGGGAGGTGGGGCCCTCCTGGCCTGGTCGTCTCCTTCCCCTCGCCCGTTCCCCGCACGGAGTAGAGGAGAGGCAGGGGAGGGGCGCTGCCAGTGACGGGCCGGGCGGCTCCGGCCGTCTCCCGCCACGGCGCAGGCACCGGCGGGCGCGGGAGGACCAGCCGCACCCGTCTAGGGCAATAGCAGCGCCGGGGAGGGGCGGAAACGATGGTGGCATCGATGAGCAGAAGAGGGGCGCCGGCGATGGGGCTCGCGGCTCCGGCGGGCTCCGGTCGTGGCAAGGGCACCGGCGGGTGCGGGGCGGCCTACCGCACCCATTCAGAGGCAACAGAAGCACCGAGGAGGAGCGGAACGGCAGCGAGGCGCTGCGCCACAAGAGGACAGAGAGGCGGCGGCTGCGGTGGTTGCCGGTGATGCGGGCCGTCCTCGGCGAGGGAGAGGGGTTGGGGCGGCTCACAGAGGAGTGGGGAGTGCGCTGGTGGCGTCAGGGAGGCGAGGGGAGGCCTATAAATAGCCGAGCGACGAGGAGGGCCGGCCATTGCCACGGTGGCGCGTACTCCAGCTTCCCGGAGCTTCGGGAGCTCGCCCAGAGGAGAGGAGGGGGTTCTAGGGAGGTCGGGGAAGGGCGGAGAAGGCTCGGGTGTGGTCAGGAGAGCTCGGGAAAGCTCGCGAGCTCGCGGGCGATGGGACATGGCGGCGGCAGAGACGACAAGGTGCGGGCGCGGCGGTTCTGCTCGATGGAGGGGACTGGAGAGGGGGAGATTTATCCAGGGAGGAAGGCGACAACGAGGGGAGGCTGTTGGACATGACTACTCGCGTGGAACCGACGAGGAGAAGAGGGGCCCGAGCTGACCAGTACGCAGCTCGTGTCCATGGCATGCCAGGGCGGCGGTCACCGCGTGGACGCGGCGTTTCCACGTGTCCTGGTCAACTCCACCATGTCAAATCGACTGGTCACTCAGAGGATGAGGTCAAGGAGGAAGGATACAGGCACAGAGGGACTTGAGGTGACCACAGCAAGCTGATTCTATCCAGAACAGCAAGGTGTTTGAGACTTGGTGAGGAAGACTCGTCCAGTGATTGGCTCTGATCTTTGGCATAGTGTGATCACCTGCTAAGATGAGTCCTGTGGACAAGTTTCAGCCCATATGGATGAGTGTAGATAACACTTGCTGTTCAAATGGCCTCACTGACCAGATTTGCCAATCTTGAAGTAGCACTCACACATCACATGGGATTGGGCTGAAATTTGGAGGAGATGATTGATATGGTCATATGAAGGTACTGTATAAATTTCATACCATTTGGATAAACCAAAATGGTACTTCCTTCACACAGCTTCCAAATGGACAGAATCTTTGAAAAATTCTAGGAAATTACTGGTGAAATGGAATGAGCCCAAATTTTGTGGAGAAGTGAGATACGGGTAGAAGCATGTTCTGGAAATTATTCATGAATTATGGAGCAATAAAAATTATAGTTGCTTCACAACCCATAATAATTACCAGAAACAAAGATTTGATGCTGTGATCACATAGATGATTGGATAGGGTTGAAATTTGGTGGAGATTCATGATTTTGGAATATGAAGATGCTTGCAAAATTTCAATTCATTTGGATACTCCTAGCTAGCACTTGCTTCACAAAGGTTCTAGTTGACCAGAAACTTTGGAAATTAGCCAAAGGAGATTTATTACCCAAATAAAGTTGAATTTTGGCATGTGGCAATGATATGGGTTGGAAAGAGTGCACAAAAAGTTTGAGAGCAAGCAATCAAATATAAAGGGTACTTGCTTCTCAATCTGACAGATAAGGCAAAATCAGAAAAGGAATATTTGTGAAATATTTTTGAACATGGCAAGGAAAGGTTTGACATATTTTTGGAATATATGACCCAAACAATTTATGAGAATTATTTGGGAATTTTGGGAATGATGGAAATGTGAGTTGCTTCACAACTCAGAGCAAACGGGGTTATTCCTTTAATAGAAAAAGGAATATTCCCAAGAAAAAGAATATTGGGGTTGGTCCAAGATGGAAATGACATGGTCTTGGGATGGTTTGGAAGTTGACAAGCCCCTGGGGAGAGGAATCAAAGGTGATCTCTCCAGGTTTCAAGACCACTAAGTCACAGAAAAGCAAATCCGAACCAAAATTAAAAGCAAAAGAAAATGGGCAAAATCCAGGGTGTTACAAACCTACCCCCCTTAAAGAAATCTCTCCTCGAGATTTGGTTGCTCAGGGATCAAACATGAACATTTCCTCTTTGAGGAAACCGTTTCTAATTCGGGTTTCCTTTTTACCTTAGTATAATGTTCCCACTGAATTTCATATGACTGGCTGCCTTGCTTCGGGGTGGTTTGCTTTACTGGACCCTTTTTTTTTGGCTAATCTTACCTCATATGCTACTCTGACTCCAATCCTTTTGTGTCTGCTGACCTATCTGGGGCAATAAATTATCCTGACCAAACAATGTGCCATGCTCGTAAGTCCGAGGGTGATTCCTCATGGATGTGTCGTGACGAGGTCCAATATGAATGATTGTTCACTGAGTTGTGAACAGGTTCTCTTGGTGGACACAAAATCTTTTACTCATTGCATTGAGTGGCTTCAAATGGCTGTGTGTCCACCAGGCTCAAAACAGTACTGTGAATTGTACCGTTCTCCTGGCGGAATCTGACTTCTCGCACGATTTGCTGCGTCATCTTGGGTATCTCCATTGTCTCGGGTATAAAGCTCCTGCCAAATGTTTGACTGTCACCTGTCGTGACCAGCATAAAAGTGTACGGTGATATTATCCATAGACTTGACTGACAGTGGTCCTGGCAGCAGAATCTTGTTCACGGCAGGTTAGTCCTTAACTGATTCCCATCTGTGAAGACACATGCTTCGAGACTGTTGTTCATCCTTCTGACTACTCAGTTTGCCAGCATCTCCATATGGATGGTAGGCCGTGTAATGATTTAACATGGTTGCTGAATTTCAACTGCCGAGTTAATCTTTTGACTGACCTGACTAGCTTGATTGCCCTCTTCTAACAATTCTGAGCATATCTGGTTGACTGGGTGGGTTGTCTTGATATGGGGTCCTTGCAAATGGAATAGACCCCGTGGGTGTGTACCCATGGTGGTCGGTATCTAACCCGATTACTCTGAGTATCTGTACCATGTTGATCTTGCAACCATTATCATACCTTTATGGCCAAATCTTTGCTCCTTCATTATGGTTCTCTTTGCCTGGATCCTTTATCAAAGGAGCTTGCCTTATGTGTTCTTTGATTCTCCGTGTGACCATGGGTGTTGTCAGGTGCAATATTCCGGCAGGCATATTACATTACAAGTTGTAGCTGTAGGTAACGATCGTCTGAACCCTTGGATAAAACCGGCAAATAAACCAGTAGCCACCAGAACGGTCTTTACAACTCAGATCTGGGACTTTCACTGGAATAACTCAACCCCGACTCAAGATGGCTGAAAAGCAGCTCAGAGCATGAGACGGTGTCGATAAGAAGAAAGTAGCAACTCCCTAAGACGGACGAAAAACAGCTCAGAGCATAGGGTCATTGCTACGAAGAGAAATTCAACAGCTGCCCGAGACGGCCAAAAAGCAGCTCAGAACACGGGCCAGTTGCTGACAAGAGAAATAAAAATCGGCATCCACCCCGGACGGCCGGAAACAACTCAGAACACAGGCATGGTGCCGTCACCAAAGAAAAATAGGCAAGGGTTCATCCGTGTCCCATACAGCTCACTATTATGTATATACCTTACCGTTTCTGCTGTCGGTTACTTGTTGTATGCAACAGGGTATTCAGCTATCCTTCTTGCTGAACTCTAAGTTCATAGCACATTATGGCTTGCTTCCAAGACATAGCAGAGTTCAAATTGTACTCATAGCAGACTTAAACCTTGTATATATGAATCATACCTTTGGCACGGAATGCACTGTGGATCATGTACACAATTTGCCTTCTTGCTGATGTGATCATTGTTGTTGTGAAAGTTGCACTGATGTATACTGGATGCTGATAATTAATCCGGCTAGGATATCATTTATATCCAGGCTCGATATTCCTGATATAGCACAGTCGGCTGAAAATTTCATATTGCTGAGCTGAGCTTCCACATGACTATCTCTTCATTGATTTCTTTGGGTTCAGGGTCGGTGAGCAACTTCCATAAGGGGAAAATAAGGTAACACCAAGGGCCCAAATAAACAAAAGAAACGACTAAAACAAAGCACACAAAACAGCAAGACAACACACACACAAGCAATAATATGCATTCCTACTTAAGCACACACTTTCGCAAGAACTCCGGTGTTACGGTCTAACATGCTATGGCGATGTGCACGAAAGTGAATCAATGTGTGGAAGGAAGTTGGTGTAAACAAGGCTACACCAAACATGGGCTTAACACGGATGGAACCGGTGGCGAGGACGAACTTGGTGATCGGGGGTCGGAACACTAAAGTTACGACCACATCATCATCAAGCGTACGGAAGAAAACCATACACGTCCAAAGAATAGGTGATGGAATGAAATAGTGGTGCAGAGAAAGGCTTGCAGGCATTGCCCTTTTCTGATAACAAGGGTCAGTAAGGGTTGCCGAAGCGGCTAGTGGAATGGCCCGATCTGGGATAGAAACATGTCTATCACCGAAACGATAGGGTGACTGAAGAGAATATATTGGTGTGGTACCGGTGCATCAATCTTGCTAGAGATCGACACCACCAAGCACCTTGGCATCACTCCGCTGGGACGAAGATGACACCACACCAAGGAACAAACATGCAAACTGGAGAGCGCAGGTAGTGAATCAAAACCAATGCCACCCACACTTGCCAGATCCATCGTTAGTGACAAGATATCTAGTCTATATGCATGCTATGCACAAACAAATGCAACAAACAAGTGCAGCAAACCAACCGGGTCCTAAACTACCGGGTACTAACGCACGCACCTAGACCGAGCGTCCTATAGCCAGACCTGCTCTGATACCAACTTTTGTGGCACCCCGGCTCAGAGGGAACCGGAACGCCCCGTATTCCAGTTCCAGGGACAAGTCGACTAGAATACGGCACTGTTGGCATAGAACAAATCAGCTCTTTATTGCTATAAATACGATTACAAGGGTACAAGGATTACATTGGCACGGCGACACTATGCCTGCTCAAAATAGCTCTATGCTAACAGCGGATCGACCTGAGGGAGCGAAGCAACTCTCGGCAGCGGAACAACATCGACGGGGATGGACTCCATTCCGCAGGGACTCTGGCTGGAACGCGTATCCTAGATCGCGCAATCAACATCTTTGACAATCAAGCAATCATGGCATGACCTGCAAACTGGCATGACACGCCAGGTGAGTACTTTGAATGTACTCGCAAGCTCACAACAAACATCAGCATTAAGGCAAGACAACATCACAGCAATCAAGATTAAGTTAAGAATTATTATTACCGAAGGAATGGTTGAAATGAGCAATAACAGGCTACTCTTCCTGCATTCTGGTGACCAACTCATGATCACTCCCAGATCCTCCAATGATAATCCTCAATATCGTTACCAAGACTTGCCCATGGCAAAATATCCAACTGTTACCATACTCAGATGAGTTCTCCCATCATTACTGTCATTATAACGGTTGATCTCCTATAGAGGTCTGGACGGGCTGTCCAATACCGTGGACACGGCTATTCGAATAGATTTTACACTCTGCAGAGGTTGTACACTTTACCCACACCACGGAACTCATGGCCTCGTGCTCCCATTCGGGTGGACCAACGACGTTCCGACGAAACCCTCCTGACCCGTGACTCTTCCATCGTATGAACGGCAATCATACTCCCTCTTGGAGTCAAGCCCTGGGTGGCCCCGTGTCCTCAAGACACCTGCCAGCGTCCTGGCCAAACAAACTGTCCCAAACGGGGACCTGGATCCAATAACTCAACTGGGCTCACAGGGTTATCGCTGCCTACCGGGCCAGGGTAGCGCGCGCGCATAACCCTCCCTCTTTGGAGGTACCGGTGGAAGAGCACGCGATCAGACCAAGTCAAGGCCGTCCCATACCGGCAAATGTGGCTGCACGAATAAGCCCGGACAGGTGACTCTCGATCAACCAACTAAGTTCACCTATTACCAGGTTGTTTCATCAAGTTAACTTAGTTGGTCATATTAAGCATCTTATCCCCGAACAATCTTTCTGTCACAGCTGATACTCCGATATCATAGTAATCCAATAACCGGCATGCTTAGGCTACTGCTACTAGTTCATATTCACAAATGCCGGATGAAATCGAAAATAATCATAGACGGTAATCTCAACATCATAACCTCAACGAGTGGGTAAACTACTACTCATTAACAATCCGGTATTCAACATCTACGCATGCATGTCATAATCCAATCCATGCTACAGATAACATTCTTGCTATTAAAGTAATTAATTAAACTATGATATTGCATTGCAATTATGCAGATGAGGGTTGTGGCTTGCCTGGGGATGAAGGATACACCGGGGAGAAGTGCGGAACGATCTCGGAAGGAATCGTCGGAAAAGTTTCTCCCTCGGAGGGGGCTGATTAGGGGCAAGGGCAATAAGGTCATTTCCAGTATGTCAAACCATAGTGAAAATGATAGGAACAGAACGGGCTCGACGAGACGAAGACGTGGGCGTTAGTTTCACCTGATTCGGAGTTACGGATAAAAAGATGTGGTTGTTTTTCTGCCAGGGACCTATCTGTAATTAAAACTCTCACAAACAGGCCCTCAGCTGAAAAACAGGTCACGCCTTTTCGAAGAATACGCTTCCCTGCGGGGAAAACATATTTTAGCCCGAAGCGGCAGCGGAGTACGCTTTCGTTATAAGAAAACGTATTTTCTGAAAACCATCTCCACTCATAATCCGCGGGCCCGGGCGTTGACCTCGGCCTGCGGCTGACGGGTGGGGTCCGCTGGGAGGTGGGGCCCTCCTGGCCTGGTCGTCTCCTTCCCCTCACCCGTTCCCCGCACGGAGCAGAGGAGAGGCAGGGGAGGGGCGCTGCCAGTGACGGGCCGGGCGGCTCCGGCCGTCTCCCGCCACGGCGCAGGCACCGGCGGGCGCGGGAGGACCAGCCGCACCCGTCTAGGCCAATAACAGCGCCGGGGAGGGGCGGAAACGATGGCGGCATCGATGAGCAGAAGAGGGGCGCCGGCGATGGGGCTCGCGGCTCCGGCGGGCTCTGGTCGTGGCAAGGGCACCGACGGGTGTGGGGCGGCCTACCGCACCCATTCAGAGGCAACAGAAGCGCCGAGGAGGAGCGGAACGGCGGCGAGGCGCTGCGCCACAAGAGGATAGAGAGGCGGCGGCTGCGGTGGTTGCCGGTGATGCGGGCCGTCCCCGGCGAGGGAGAGGGGTTGGGGCGGCTCGCAGAGGAGTGGGGAGTGCGGTGGTGGCGTCAGGGAGGCGAGGGGAGGCCTATAAATAGCCGAGCGACGAGGAGGGCCGGCCATTGCCACGGTGGCGCGTACTCCGGCTTCCCGGAGCTTCGGGAGCTCGCCAAGAGGAGAGGAGGGGGTTCTAGGGAGGTCGGGGAAGGGCGGAGAAGGCTCGGGTGTGGTCAGGAGAGCTCGGGAAAGCTCGCGAGCTCGCAGGCTATGGGACATGGCGGCGTCAGAGACGACAAGGTATGGGCGCGGCGGTTCTGCTCGATGGAGGGGACGGGAGAGGGGGAGATTTATCCAGGGAGGAAGGCGACGACGAGGGGAGGCTATTGGACATGACTACTCGCGCGGAACCGACGAGGAGAAGAGGGGCCCGAGCTGACCAGTACGCAGCTCGCGTTCATGGCATGCCAGGGCGGCGGTCACCGCGTGGACGCGGCGTTTCCACGTGTCCTGGTCAACTCCACCATGTCAAATCGACTGGTCACTCAGAGGATGAGGTCAAGGAGGAAGGATACAGGCACAGAGGGACTTGAGGTGACCACAGCAAGCTGATTCTATCCAGAACAGCAAGGTGTTTGAGACTTGGTGAGGAAGACTCGTCCAGTGATTGGCTCTGATCTTTGGCATAGTGTGATCACCTGCTAAGATGAGTCCTGTGGACAAGTTTCAGCCCATATGGATGAGTGTAGATAACACTTGCTGTTCAAATGGCCTCACTGACCAGATTTGCCAATCTTGAAGTAGCACTCACACATCACATGGGATTGGGCTGAAATTTGAAGGAGATGATTGATATGGTCATATGAAGGTACTGTATAAATTTCATACCATTTGGATAAACCAAAATGGTACTTCCTTCACACAGCTTCCAAATGGACAGAATCTTTGAAAAATTCTAGGAAATTACTGGTGAAATGGAATGAGCCCAAATTTTGTGGAGAAGTGAGATACGGGTAGAAGCATGTTCTGGAAATTATTCATGAATTATGGAGCAATAAAAATTATAGTTGCTTCACAACCCATAATAATTACCAGAAACAAAGATTTGATGCTGTGATTACATAGATGATTGGATAGGGTTGAAATTTGGTGGAGATTCATGATTTTGGAATATGAAGATGCTTGCAAAATTTCAACTCATTTGGATACTCCTAGCTAGAACTTGCTTCACAAAGTTTCTAGTTGACCAGAAACTTTGGAAATTAGCCAAAGGAGATTTATTACCCAAATAAAGTTGAATTTTGGCATGTGTCAATGATATGGGTTGGAAAGAGTGCACAAAAAGTTTGAGAGCAAGCAATCAAATATAAAGGGTACTTGCTTCTCAATCTGACAGATAAGGCAAAATCAGAAAAGGAATATTTGTGAAATATTTTTGAACATGGCAAGGAAAGGTTTGACATATTTTTGGAATATATGACCCAAACAATTTATGAGAATTATTTGGGAATTTTGGGAATGATGGAAATGTGAGTTGCTTCACAACTCAGAGCAAACGGGGTTATTCCTTTAATAGAAAAAGGAATATTCCCAAGAAAAAGAATATTGGGATTGGTCCAAGATGGAAATGACATGGTCTTGGGATGGTTTGGAAGTTGACAAGCCCCTGGGGAGAGGAATCAAAGGTGATCTCTCCAGGTTTCAAGACCACTAAGTCACAGAAAAGCAAATCCGGACCAAAATTAAAAGCAAAAGAAAATGGGCAAAATCCAGGGTGTTACACCATCTAAGCGAGTGATGATTGCTACTGAGGATGGTGGGTATGAGTCCGCTAGTGACTACGATGAGGAGATTTTGGCTCTTATTACAAGTGAAGAACACAATGGAGATGATTCTGAACAACAGACGCAATACATGGCTGCTGAAGATGCTGACATGCATGAAAGTTTAGTTGTTCAACGTGTTTTGAGTGTGCAGGTCTCACAAGCTGAGCAAAATCAGAGGCATAATTTGTTCCACACAAAGGGAGTTGTGAAGGAATGTTCTGTTCGCGTCATCATAGATGGAGGGAGCTGCAACAACTTGGCTAGCATGGAGATGGTGGAGAAGCTATCTCTCACCACAAGACCACATCCACATCCTTACTACATCCAATGGTTCAACAACAGCGGCAAGGTTAAGGTAACACGTACTGTTTGTGTGTATTTTAGTATCTCTACATATGCTGATTCTATTGATTGTGATGTGGTATCCATGCAAGCATGTTCCTTATTACTTGGTAGACCATGGCAATTTGATAAAAAAAATTGTACACCGTGGTAGAAACAATCAGTATACTCTTGTTCATAAGGATAAACATATTACTTTGCTTCCTATGTCTCCTGATTCCATTTTGAAAGATGATATTAATAGAGCTAATAAAGCAAAACGAGAGAAAAATAAGAGTGAAAACAGATTGTGGCAAAAGATCTGAGCAACATATGAAGCCTAATAATAAATCATGTAGTGTTGCTTCTGAAATTAAATTGAGAAGTGCATGTTTACTTGCCACCAAATCTGTTTGCTATGCTTTTGTGTGCAAAGAGGCATTATTTTCATTCGAGGACGTGCCTTCCTCTTTGCCTCCTGCTGTCACTAACATTTTGTAGGAGTTCACCGATGTCTTTCCACAAGACATGTCATCGGGATTACCACCTATTCGCGGGATTGAGCAACAGATTGACTTAATTCCCGGTGCATCGCTACCCAACCGTGCACCATACCGTACCAATCCAGAGGAGACGAAGGAGATTATGCGTCAAGTACAGGAGCTGCTCGATAAAGGTTATATACGCGAATCCCTTAGTCCTTGTGCTGTTCCTATTATACTAGTGCCCAAAAAGGATGGTACACCTCGTATGTGTGTTGATTGTAGAGGGATTAATAATATCACTATTCGTTATCATCATCCTATTCCTAGGCTAGATGATATGCTTGATGAATTGAGTGGCTCTACAATATTCTCCAAAGTTGATTTGCGTAGTGGATACCATCAAATTCGTATGAAATTGGGAGATGAATGGAAAACAACATTTAAAACTAAGTTTAGTTTATATGAGTGGTTAGTCATGCCTTTTGGGTTAACTAATGCACCTAGTACTTTCATGAGATTAATGAACGAAGTTTTACGTGCTTTCATTGGACGATTTGTGGTAGTCTATTTTGATGTTATACTAATTTATAGCAGATCTTTGGAAGAACATTTGGAACATTTACATGTTGTTTTTATTGCTCTACGAGATGCATGTTTGTTTGGTAACCTTGGGAAGTGCACCTTTTGCACCGACCGAGTATCTTTTCTTGGCTATGTTGTTACTCCATAGGGAATTGAAGTTGATAAAGCCAAGATTGAAGCTATTGAGAGTTGGCTGTAGCCCAAAACGGTCACACAAGTGAGGAGTTTTCTTGGACTTGCTGGTTTCTATAGGCGTTTTGTGAGAGATTTTAGCACCATTGCTGCACCTCTCAATGAGCTTACAAAGAAGGATGTGCCTTTTGTTTGGGGTACCGCACAGGAAGATGCCTTCATGGTAATGAAAGATAAGTTGACACATGCTCCTTTACTCCAACTTCCTGATTTTAATAATGCTTTTGAGCTCGAATGTGATGCTAGTGGAATTGGATTAGGAGGTGTGTTATTACAAGATGGTAAACCTGTTGCATACTTTTCTGAAAAATTGAGTGGGCCTAGTCGAACTATTCTACTTATGATAAAGAATTATATGCTCTTGTTAGGACTTTAGAAACATGGCAACATTATTTGTGGCCCAAAGAATTTGTTATACATTCTGATCATGAATCTTTGAAACATATTAGAAGTCAAGCAAAACTGAACCGTAGACATGCTAAATGGGTTGAATTCATTGAAACTTTCCCTTATGTCATAAAATACAAGAAGGGTAAAGAAAATGTTATTGCTGATGCATTGTCTCGTCGCTATACTATGCTTTCACAACTTGACTTTAAAATATTTGGTTTGGAGACCATAAAAAATCAATATGTGCATGATGCTGATTTTAGAGATGTAATGCAGAATTGTAAAGAAGGAAGAACATGGAATAAGTTTGTCGTTAATGATGGATTTGTGTTTCGTGCTAACAAGCTATGCGTTCCAGCTAGCTCCGTTCGTCTTTTGTTGTTGCGGGAGGCGCATGGAGGAGGATTAATGGGACACTTTGGCGTGAAGAAGACAGAGGACATACTTGCTACACATTTCTTTTGGCCAAAGATGAGACGGGATGTTGAGCGTTTTGTTGCTCGTTGTACTACATGTGAAAAAGTTAAGTCACGACTCAATCCTTATGGTTTATATATGTGTTTGCCTGTACCTAGTGTTCCATCGGAGGATATATCTATGGATTTTTTTTATGATTACCTCGAACAAAGAAGGGGAGGGATAGCATATTTGTTGTCGTGGATAGATTTTTGAAAATGGCACACTTCATACCATGTCATAAAACCGATGATGCTGCTAATGTTGCTAATTTGTTCTTTCGTGAAATTATTCGCTTGCATGGTGTGCCAAATATTATTGTCTCAGATCATGATACTAAATTTCTTAGCCACTTTTGGAGATGTTTATGGGCTAAGTTGGGGACTAAACTGCTTTTTAGTACTACATGTCACCCCTAAACTGATGGACAAACTGAAGTAGTCAATAGAACATTGTCTACTATGCTTAGGGCTGTTTTGAAGAATAACTAGAAAATGTGGGAAGAATGCTTGCCTCATATTGAATTTGCTTATAATCGTTCGCTGCATTCTACTACTAAGATGTGCCCTTTTGAAATTGTGTATGGTTTCCTACCTCGTGCACCTATTGATTTGTTGCATCTTCCATCTTCGGAGAAGGTTAATTTTAATGCTAAACAACATGCTGAATTGATCTTAAAAATGCATGAGTTAACTAAGGAGAACATTGAGCGTATGAATGCTAAATATAAACTTGCTAGAGATAAGGGTAGAAAACATGTTGTGCTTGCACCTAGAGATCTTGTTTGTTTAAATTTACGGAAGGATAGATTTCCTGATTTGCGCAAATCAAAGCTACTGCCACGTGCTGATGGTCCTTTTAAGGTGTTAGAGAAAATAAATGATAATGCATATAAACTTGAGCCGCGTGCAGATTTTGGGGTTAGTCCCGCTTTTGACATTGCAGATTTGAAGCCTTATTTTGGTGAGGAAGATGAGCTTTCGTCGAGGACGACTTCATTTCAAGAAGGGGAGGATGATGAGGACATCAATACCATTATTACACCCACAACCCCTGCTGCTACATATACTAGACCAGTTACTAGAGCTCGTGCACGCCAATTAAATTATCAGGTACTTTCGTTTTTTGGTAATGATTCTAATGTTCATGCGAATATGATGCTGCCTAAATTGGATACATTTGTTTTGCTTACAAATGAAGGGCCTAGCATGGACAAGAGGGACGAACATTGGAGCAAGATCAAGCATGGAGATGATGGCATGCGGAAGTGGAACAAAACTGGAGTTTCACATGATGATTTCAGGACTTTGAAGCCACCATAATGAGTGAATGAAGGCTTGGACGAAATATACAAGATGCCACTTCCTAAATTTCATCCAGAGGCTATTATTGGTGTTGCGCCACCTTATTTTTGGGTCAGGCCCATGTAATTTCGAAATACTTGAGTATAGGCTGTTTTTAGAGTCTGTATGTGTGGCGAAACAAGAGTTAGGGTTGGTTTTGGACCCCTCCTCCAAGGGTCACGAAATTTCCCCCTCTTCCTCCATATATACAGCCCTTAGGGCGTCATTTAGACTTTGGGGGTTTTGTTTAGATTAAAATTTCATCATAGCTACAACTTCGCGTACTTCGTTTGTGTTCAACGACCAGACCAAGACGTCACAGAACCCCACCCTGATCAATAAAGCTTTCATCTTATATTCGCAATATCCAGATTGCAATCTTAGTTTCTTGTTTGTTCTTTGTTTGCTTGCAGGAAATAGACCTTCGTGGTTAGGTTGATCGTGCTCCGGCATGGTCAATAACCTCTCGGAGTTGGTTTAGCGATTGCTAAGTCACGACGTCCTCACACGTTCGTAGTCGGATCATCAAAGTCTACTCCTCTGAAACGATAACCACCATCTCATCGAAAGACGGGACACCTTCGCCTCTATCAATGGCCCTGCTTTGGCCGCTCCGCAGGGAGTCGCCTCACAAGGGGCGAGCCATGCGAGGCCCCTTGCCGCCAGGTAGAGCCCTGCCGAGGCCGCCAAGCACCAGGCTGCTTTGCGAGGCTCCCCTTGCGAGGCCGCCTCACGAGGCAGGTCGTACGGCACCAGTCGCGTGGCTCTGTGCCCATCACGTGGATGATGTTCCACAATCAGGATAAGGATGGCGGGGCATGACCAAGCCTAGTTTCCATTATGTCAATAAGGGAGCAGCGGTGTCTGTCTCCCCCCAAAGCATTTCCTCTTTGGTGAAGGAAGATCAAGACAAATCGGCTCACCAGGGCAGAGGTCATCGCTGAGCCCACTAGCGTGTCATGAAGACTACTTTATCAGGTGGAGACCGCCTTTAGTCTGGATAAGCCTGGGCGCATGTCCCCCTTTGAATTGCCGCCCTATGGCCACCCTTTCTAGCTCATATTTTCGAGGAGGACCAAGGCACTACAAAAGGGGCAGGGCCACCTCCATGTAAGGAGCTCGAGCCATTATCCCCCACCTCTCATGTACCTCGAGCCACAAGCTCTCCATTATAGAGCAATCCAACATGGGTAGGAGTAGGGTATTACACCAGCACGATGGCCCTCGCGCGTCCCCTTCGTGTCCGATGAGAGCCTAGTGTGCCCATCGTAGTCCCGCCGTAGTTGTCATCGTGTCGTAGGTCGCCAAGCAAAGCCCCCCAGAGTTCGAACCCTAGTTCTTGGAGAAGTTTTTAGGACACAGATCTTAGACTCCGACAGACCCTTGTGGTCAGGTTGATCGTGCTCCACATGGTCAATAACCTCTCGAAGTTGGTTTAGCGATTGCTAAGCGCGACGTCTTCGCATGTTCGTAGCTGGATTGTCAAAGTCGACTTCCTCCAAAATGATAGCTACCATCTCCTTGAAAGATGGGACACCATTGACTCTATCATAGATTTACCTGAGGTATAAGAGGAGAGCAGGGGCTAGGGTAAATCCAACAAATCCCCTTTTCACTATGCCCCACTTCGCTGCTCCTTCCCACCCGCACCTCCACTCCACATGCTAGCGCACTCCGAGATGATGGGGAAGGACCCGACGGTGAAGCTCGAGCGGGCAAAGAAGATAGTGAAGGGCTCGTCATCGAGCGCAGGTCCCCCGGCGAGCCATACCTAGGGGGATTGGATCCCGTTGCGGCTCATGAAGAAGCGGGTGTTGGAGCTTGTCGCCGACGGGCTGGTTCCAGAGGATGGGTGGAGGATCCGGAGGCGGATGAGTTGGAGCCCGCGCTGCAATGGATGAGCACGTCCTCCTAGTCACCCACATCGAGCGAGGTTTCTCCATGCCGCCCACCCCTTTTTCTGTGCTTTTTTGGATTTCTTCAGGGCAAAGCTTCATCATCTCCCGTCGAATGATGTGATCTTTCTTTTCGTGTTCGTTTCTCTTTGCAAAAATTTCATCGGCTGCTACCCCCACTGGAGCTTGTTTAAGCACATATTCACTTGTGGGTCGATGACCGTGCAGAAGGCCTTGGGGGACAGGGCCAAGACCAACATGACCCAGTAGTGTGGGGAGTTGGGCATATAGCTCAAGGGAAGAGCTCTTTCCCCACGACGAGCTTCCTAGATTCTATCAATGGATGGCGGAATACCTGGTTCTATTGCAAGGACATCCCAAGTTTGAGCTCCCTGTCTGGTCTTTCTCCATACTCGAGAGCGAGAGTTGCTGCTCTGCCGTCACTCATGGTAGCGAAGAAGGAGAAAGTGGACGTAGGATTTTAGTCGACGCCTTGGTGGCCGTCGTGAGAGGTGGAGTCGATGGAATGGATCTGCTGGAGGCATTCCTCAGTCAGCAGATCCAGCCACTACAGGAGAGCGCGCATCCCTTGTGGATGTATGAGGGGCCGAGTGACCCCACCCGAGTGCACCCCGAAGACTTAACCGAAAAGGTCGTGGAGGAGAAGATCAAGGCCATTACGTCTGCACACGACAAGCCGTAGGGGGCGAGGAGAGTGTCTGCCTACGATCAGGAACACCCTCCTATCGATGTAGGTTTGTGTCTTGATCGACCGAGTCATTTTGGAGATGAATTTCATATGCTTGGATCTGATTTTGTGATTTCCTTTCAGCAGAGTTTCCAGAAGAAGATCTCATAGGTGCTGAGTATCGACCATGCCCTAAGGGACCTGGCGAGTGACACCGAGTAGTAGTACCTCGAGGAGAGCGATGAGGAGGTACATAGTGACGAGGAGGAGGACACCAAGGAAGACAAGGAGGCAGAATCTTATCCGTCTAAAACAGTCCCCAGGGAGCACCACACCAAGAGGAATCATGATTCGAGTGCTCACACGGGCGGGGCTTAGGCACCTAGTGCTCCTAATCCAACTGCTCTGGTCCCCAGCACACGAAGCTCGAAGCACGGTCGAACTGAGATCGCAGAGCCGGTTGAGTGGTTGCCAAGGCATCTCAAGTAGGCCTCCACCAAGCCTCAGAAGACTGTGGCCTTGCCGAAGAGCAAGGTGGCCGTGCCCGTGACATCGATGTAAGTAACGAGGCCGATTGTCATGGGAAAACACGGCCACCTATGGGGCCATCGGCCCCTTGTGGTTCGGCAGGGGGAAGGACGCATTGCACAAAGAGCGGAGGGCGCGGGGCAGCGCGGCAGCGATCACACGGACAGTTTTTACCCAGGTTCGGGCCGCCGCGAGGCGTAAAACCCTACTCCTACTTTGGTGGATTGATGCGAGGACCGTGGTGGAGACGCAACGCTCTAGCCTGGC
Source organism: Thinopyrum elongatum (assembly GCA_011799875.1). NCBI lineage: Eukaryota > Viridiplantae > Streptophyta > Magnoliopsida > Poales > Poaceae > Thinopyrum > Thinopyrum elongatum. The sequence continues at coordinate 205,835,019 of CM022297.1, read as the reverse complement.
AAGGTCGCCTCGGGGCGAGAGCAGCTACGCGCGTATGAGTGTACAGGGGTCCGAATCCTTTATAGGTTGCCATGGCCCTCCTTTTAAAGATTAAGGGGTCACCACAATGGCAAATCAGTCATTGTGTACTGATTAGATAGCAAACAGTGCCATCATACCTAACTCTGCAGACTGGATAGAGCGCATTAAATGCGCCGCTTAGTGTCACATCAAAGCCTAGCCCGACAAGCCTTGCCGTGCTGTTTTGCCACCTTCTTGCCTACCTGCGTGACATGTCGCTGGACAAGTGTCATTTGGAGGTGATTTTCTCTGGGGATGGCTGCCACGTGCTAAAAAACAGCCACTTAGCATCTTGGGGGCTCGACACCGCACCGATCGGTGACTTGTGTTGCTGTGAGGTGGAGCGGTGGAGCCTTGGCGGGGTAATCCGCCCTCAGCGTCCCCGGCAAGCCTGCCGAGGCAATCTTGAGACTTGTCTTCGGGGCAACCTCGTCCCCGCCAGGCTCGCCTGCCCAGTGGGGGAGGTTTTCCCATCGTGGTATTTTACTCGTTGGGTTGGTCTTGGTCTTCTTGATCCGCCCTTTGATTCTTCAAAGAGCTCATCTCTTCTGCTTGGCCTTGTCCTGGATGCTGCAATATCATTCTTGAGCCTATGTACAGTCTGGGCAGCATACCTGGGGTTAGTTGGACTAACAGGAGCCCCCTGGCCTGGCCTGAATGCGCTGTCGAGCGTTGTCGGGGTAGGCCTTGTCCAGTACACAGGCGGGGAGGCTGTAGTAGCTCACCCCTTGAGATCATCTTTGCTTCTTCATTCATCTGAGCTGGAGTCAGTTTCCAGTTTTCCCGCGCGACATGCAAGACGTCGTGGGGACATTATGAGCCACGATCCCTGGGCTACCCACGTCCCGTGTTCATGGGGTGGTAACTACCATTCCATTAACTTTCCCATTTACAGTGTTTCCGCCACATGCACCGCATGCATCGCGTGGGGTTGTTTGGCAGATGCAAAGGGCGTGGAAATGCGTGCCATGGCAGAAACCCAGACGCCATGGATTGGTGCTGAGGGCCGGCCTTGATTCCACGAGCCGTTGGTGGCGCGGGGAAGCCGGATTAGAGGAGTAGGGCGGCTTCCTTCGGGGGGGAGGAGCCAGCCCCCTGCCCTGTTCGCCTATAAAAACGGACGTAGGGCATGGTGCTTCTCCACACATCTCATTCCTTCCTTTCCCTTTAGCAGTTCCTGCCCACTATGGTGAGGGGCAGGGGTCGTGGCGGTTCTCCGGTGGTGGTGGCGAGGGCTTCTTCTCGACAGCGCCTCCCTCCTCCTATTGGGAACGCGGGGACAGAGCCCGCCGTGAGAGGAGGTGGGAGGGGGCGAGGTCGCGGTCGCCGTGGTGCCCGGGGTCGAGGAGGACGGGGTGGTGCTCTGGTCGCTCCTCCGCCGGCCGCTCATCCCCCAATGGAAGGCCACATCAGAGACCAACCGCTGGAGTTCGTCATCAGGCTGTATAAGCCCCCGTGCAGCCGCCTCCACCTCCCTACTCAATTTGCGAGGGTGATGGAGCTAGAATAACCACGCGCGCTGACACTGCACATGAGGGGTTGCTGAAATAGCAGCACGCGGGTGGATGTGGATTACCCCTCCCCTCATGTCATGCTCTTCCGACGCGGCTGGAAGACTTTTACCTGCACCCACAGCTTGTCGGAGGGGCATGTCCTTCATGTTAAATTAATGGATGCCGAGCTGCTCTCCATCAAGGTCTTCGAATGCTCGAGAGCTCGCTTAGGGTGCTGCATGGAGAGCACAACTGACGACGAAAGCTCCTCCTCGAGCGATAGCGACAAGGAGGACAGTGACGGCGATGACGACGACATCGATGGGGAGGGCGACAGCTCCGGCTCCGACTGAACATCAGCCGTACCATCACCGTCAGGTGTCGGCACCATCATCTGCACCTGCATCTCATTCCCGGCAAGGTGATTTGTCGGGGAGTTGGATGCAGGGGTTGGGATGGTGCCCCGGGCTCCTCCGGCAGTCTCCCAGCTGGACCCCAGTAGGCTTCCTCGCGGGCTGCAGCTTCGTTCGCCCTGTCGTGTCCTGCTAGCCCTGGTGGCGGTGGTCTGGGGGACCCTTCCGCCACTCTCTTCACCATCACCTTCGTCTGTGCCTTCCTGACCTCGTTGAGCTCCCTGTCATGGGGCCCAACAGGGTCGGGCTGGGCTTCTGCCCAGGCGCCCCTTTTGCCCTCTTCGCCTCCTGCCGTAGTGCCTAGGAGGAGAAGGACAAGAAAGGGATTACGGGGCACTTATCTTTTTTTAGTTTAAAATATGTAGGCCTGGGCCAAACTTTATTCTAAATTATGTAAATATCCTTATCCATGTTTGTGTTCTGTAAGATCTCTACTTGATTATCAGCATATTAATGAAAAAGACAAACTTTGCCGGGCACTTGTGCATGTACCATCTCCATGCAGAGGTGAAATGCCTCTATACATTTAAGTAAACAAGTTTCTCCGGCAAGCTATCCTGCCGGTACCCTTAGTTTGTTGCCGCGAGGCTAGGCCTGCCGGGCACAACCATAAAAAAGGGACCAACCCCCCGCCGAGCCTTTTCCGTCAAAGGCCACTGCGACCACCCTGACCGAAGCAGTGTTCAAGTCAATAGGTAGGATCACCTATGTTTCAAAGGTGGCGGGGTTTTCATATGCACAAGTTTGCAAATTACAGAACAAATATGGATAAGAAAGAACTTATCTGTTTGGCTTGTCGGGGATCGTCATGTGGGCTCGTCTTCATTCCTTTTCCTTAGGACCAAGTCCACGGCAAGAATTCTGCAACTTAATGTAGATGAAAACAATGCCACATGCGCCCTCTTCTACATGATCATGCTATGCTCATGATATGCTTATGCATGCATGCATGTTTCGGGGGCCCCCAAGCGCTTCGTTTATTTCTCTCTTGCTCAGGGTCTGCGCCTGGCTTTGTACAAAGGGTTACATGCAACTTCGGCAAAGCTTGTACAAAAGGGTGGCTGCCGGGCAGGCCCGACAGCCGCGCCTTACGGGTAGAACTTATGGAGATGCTCAATATTCCATGAGTTTTGTAATTGAATGCCATCTCCGGTCTCCAGACGGACTGCGCCAGGTCTGGTGACTCGTACTACTCGGTAAGGGCCTTCCCACTTTGGCGTCAACTTGTTTGCACCCTTGGCGGATTGAACACACCTAAGGACAAGGTCGCCTTCCTCAAAACTCCGAGCATCAACCCTGTGGCTGTTATAGCGATGTAGGGCTTGCTGGTAGCGTGCAGCATGCATAGCAGCCCAGAGACAGTTCTCCTCAAGTAGCACAGCGTCATCACGCCGGTGCTGTTCCTGCGCTACTTCATCATAGGCAAGCACTCGCGGAGACCTGTATATGAGTTCCGTGGGGATAACTGCATCTGCCCCATAGACTGGGGAGAAGGGAGTCTGTTCGGTAGTTCAATTTGGTGTTGTACGGAGGGACCAAAGAACCACCGGCAGCTCGTCGATCCATCGTCTGCCGCACTTCTGCAGTCTATCAAAAGTCCTTGTCTTGAGACCTCGCAGCACTTCAGTGTTCGCCCTCTTAGCTTGTCCATTGCTTCTGGGACGGGCCACAGAGGCAAATGAAATCTTGCTTCCGAGGGCATGAACGTATTGCATGAAGGCACGGCTTGTGAATTGGGTGCCATTGTCGGTGATGATTCGGGCAGGTACCCCGAAGCGGCACACCAATCCTTTCAAGAACTTGATAGCTGACTGCGCGGTCACCTTTCTCATGGGTTCCATCTCCGGCCACTTTGTTAACTTGTCGATTGTGACAAACAAGAATTCAAAGCCCCCGGTAGCATGGGGGAAGGGACCCAGGATGTCGAGCCCCTAGACCAAAAATGGCCATGACAAAAGGATTGTTTGGAGAGCTTGAGCAGGCTGATGGATATTCTTGGAGTGGAACTGGCAGGCTTCACACTTGCTGACTAGCTCAATTGCATCTTGGAGGGTAGTGGGCCAGTAGAAACCTTGCCGGAAAGCTTTCCCAACCAAGGCCCTTGATCCGATGTGGGAGCCACACATACCCTTGTGTATTTCTGCCAGCAGTTCCTTTCCTTCTTCTCGGCAAATGCACTTCAATTTCACACCGTTGGGCCTTCTTCTGTATAGCATGTTTTCAATGAACTGATACATACTGGCCCTCAGGGCTACTCTTTCAGCTTCTTCTTGTTCTTCGGGAAGTTCTCCTGTTTGGAGGAAACGAACAATGTGCCGTGCCCAAGTTGGAGCCTGGGACTCGGCAACAAGGACTAGCAGCACCTCCTCGTCGACAGGAGCGCATGTCTCAACCGCAAAGACTGGTAATTCGACGGGAGGGTGCAGCTCACTGATCAAAGGGCAGTTGTTCCCGCCAAGCCCTCTGTCGGTGGCTTCGGGAAGCTCTATCGGGAGAGGCTTACCGGAGTTCAATTTCCTCCTCTTACTGGCCATTGTTGCCAGGGATACGGAGGGTTGAGTAAGATGGAGAACAAAAGTCCCTGGTTCCACAGGGAGTTTTTGTGCAGCGCACTTTGATAGATGATCAGCAATGCTGTTTTCTGCACGTGGTACGTGCTCCATTTGCAATCTGTCAATCGCTCCTCCAACTTTCTCACTTCCTCAACGTATGCCTCCATCAATGGGCTTTGGTAGTCCTTGTTGATTTGCCTCACCACAAGTTGTGAGTCTCCATGGATGATCAGCTTCTTGATTCCCAACTCTGTCGCGATCCTAAGCCCGGCAAGGAGCCGTTCATACTCTGTAGTATTGTTGGTAGCCTCCTCCCGGGGGAAATGCATTTGAACAACGTACTGAAGGTGCTCCCCAGTGGGAGCAATGACAAGCACGCCAGCTCCTGCACCCTGTAGGGAGAAGGCGCCATCAAAATACATAATCCATTCTTGGGGCGCTTCCTTGCCGGGGATAACTCAGGGGTTGGCGTCCACTCTGCAATGAACTCTGCCAGTGCTCTGTTCTGAATAGTTGACGTGCTTTCAAACCTCAAACCAAAGCTGGATAACTCCAAGGCCCATTCCACGATCCTAGCAGTAGCCTCGGGGTTTCAGAGTATGCGTTGCAAGGGGAAGCGGGTGACAACCGTGATCTCGTGGGCTTGGAAGGAGTGACGCAGTTTCCTTGAGGCCATGATGAGGCCAAAAATCAACTTTTGCACACCAGAGTACCTCGACCTAGCCCCCTGCAGTAGGGAGCTGATGAAGTACACTGGGCGCTGCACCACCTTCTTCCTTGTCATGATCTTGGCACTGTCTCCCCTGCTTTGCTCTTCTTTGTCTTGAACTGCATCTGATCTTGCGGGGACTGGTCCACTTTCCTCTCCAGAGGGGACGGTGGCGGCGGTTGCTACTTCATCTACCTCCTGCTGTGCCACCAGTGCTGTGCTAACCACTTGATTGGTCGCTACTAAATATAGCAGCAACGGCTCTTGTGGTTTAGGAGCGACTAAGGTGGGAACAGAGGAAAGGTAGGTCTTCAAATCTTGTAGCGCAGTGTCTGCCTCCAGGGTCCACTCCATGGGCCCGGCCTTTTTCAAGATTTTGAAAAACGGCAAGGCGCGTTCAGCGGACTTGGAAATGAACCTGCTCAGTGCGGCAACACATCCAATCAAACGCCTCACGTCCTTGACTATCTTTGGTGCTTGAATCTGCTCAATAGCCTTGATCTTGTCGGGGTTGGCCTCTATCCCCCGATGGGACACAAAAGAGGCAAGTAGCTTGCCGGAAGGAATGCCAAACACACATTTCTCTGGGTTCAGCTTCAAATTGAGCCTGCGCAGATTTGCAAAGGTCTCTTCCAAATCCTGAATGAGAGCCATTCTATCCTTGATTTTGACCACAATATCATCCATGTAGCCTTCAACATTTCTGTGCATCTGGGACTCAAAGCCAAACTGTACTGCTCTTACAAAAGTGGATCCAGCGCTCTTCAACCCGAAGGGCATCCGTACAAAACAGTACGTGCCACATCGAGTTAAGAACGCGGTTTTTTCTTCATCTTCCTTGGACATGAAGATCTGATGGTATCCAGAGTAGGCATCCAGGAAGGAGAGCAAATCACATCCGGAGGTGGAATCCACAATCTGGTTAATGCGCGGCAAGGGGAATGGGTCCTTCGGGCATGCTTTGTTAAGATCTGTGAAATCTATGCAAAGCCTCCATTTCCCATTTGCCTTGCGCACCACCACTGGGTTTGCTAACCACGTTGGATGCAATACACCTCTGACCAATCTAGCTGCCTCAAGTTTCTTGATCTCCCCAGCAATAAACTGCTGCCGCTCCAAAGCTTGCTTCCGGACCTTCTGCTTGACGGGTCGGGCATGTGGGCAGACAGCAAGGTGGTGTTCGATTACCTCCCTTGGAACACCGGGGATGTCAGATGGTTGCCAAGGAAACACATCGACATTCGCCCGCAGGAAGGCAACGAGCACACTTTCCTTTTGTCATCGAGGGTGGCGCTGATGGTAAATGTACCACCAGTGCCAGCCAGCCCTGCCGGAACCTTTTTCACAGATGGTGCAGCAGCCTTGGATCTCTTGCTATTGAAACTCTACGGCAAGTCATCAACAGGCGCAGCGCACTCTGGAGAGGCACGCTTCCCGGATTCCTCACTGGCATCCTTGCTTCCTTTCTTCTTTTTCTTGCTTTCCTTGGCGGGAGCAGCGGCTTCCGAAGCTTCTGCAGCAACTGCCTCCCGGTACATCAAGTCCATGCATATGATTGCATCTTTCTTGTCTGATGGGATAGAAATAACGCCCATTGGTCATGGCATCTTCAAAGTGTTGTAGGCATAGTGGGATGCCGCCATGAACTTGGCCAGGGAAGGACGACCAAGGATTCCGTTATACGACAAGGGGAGGTCAACCACATCAAACACGATCTTCTCAGTCCGATAGTTCAACTCCCCCCCCCCCCCCAAATGTTACCGGCAGTGTGATCTTCCCCTTAGGATGACTCCTGCCAAGGTTGATCCCTTGGAACGTACCAGTAACCTTGAGCTCTTCATCTGCTATCTGGAGTTGGTTGATGACCTTTGAAGAAATCAAATTCAACCCGGCCCCCCCGTCAACCAACATCTTTGTGACCTTGAGGTTGCAGATTGTTGGTGAAACCAACAACGACAAACACCCCCACCACGGTAGTGCGGTCAGGGTGATCCTCCTCATCAAAGACAATGGGCGTGCGGGACCACTTGAGCGGCTTTTGAGAATCTGCCGCTGGCTCCACGACATTGAGCTCATGCGCCCACCTTTTAATTTGGCGATGAGAGGAGTGCAGAGATGCACCCCCGTCAATGCATAGGGCGTTAGTGGCTTTCTAGAATTCCTGCTCGCTGGTTTCCTCTTCATCTCCTTCATCACTTCCGTCCTCACAATCCTTCTTCTCATGGCCCTTGGCGGGTTTCCCTTGATACTAAGGAGCCTTGCCAGGGCGACATGTTCTGCCCCCTCGGCCCTTCCCGCCAACGCCATCTTGGTTTTTCTCCTTATCACGCTTCTCGTACTCAGCCCTCTCTTCTTGACGAGCTGCTCAACCTGATGACACTCCTGGAGATCGTGGCCCTTGGTCCTATGGATCTTGTTGTACGGCCCATCACTCTTCCCAGCTTTCTCAGCAGTCGTGGCTTCTTAGCAATCAGTGCACGTGGCAGCTTCCTTGCCGGCGACCTCGGTCTTGGCCTTCTTGCCGGTACCAGGTGCGCTCGTCCCTTCAACGGTCATCACCACTTTATCATTGTGCTTCTTGTTGCGCTTCTTGCTCTTCTTCTTCCGGCTGGTGGCGTCGTCATCGTTTTCTAAGTCGATGTTGACGCCATCTTCTTCACCTGGGAGTCGAGTCGATGTCGACGCCATCTTCTTCACCTGGGAGTCATCTCCCCTCTTCTACTCGGGCACACTTATCCACTAGAGTGTATAGCTCATTCACAGTCTTGGGCAAATGAACGTTCATTTTAGAACGTATCCGGCGGTTGCGCATGTTGGACTGGAACGCGACTATCACAGCTGCCAGGTGGATGTCTGGGATGTTCCTGTGCACCCGGCTGAACCTCTGCATGTACTTTTGTAGGCTCTCTCCCTCCTTTTACGGGAGTAGCTGCAAGTCGCTGGGCCGTCCTGGTTCTTGGTGGCCGCCCGTGAAGGCGCCAACAAACTCATGGCACAGGTTAGCCCAGGTTGAAATGGAATTCTCTGGCAAGTGCATCAACCAAGACCTCACATTTGGCTTGAGTGCCAAGGGAAAGTAGTTGGCGAACATCTTCTCATCTCTTCCCCCGACAGCTTGAATAGCGATGGTGTAGATGCTCAAGAACTCTGCCGGGTTCAGTCTTCCATCATACTTCTCTGGTATTTCTGGCTTGAACGTGCGGACAAATGGCCAACGGACTTGCCACAGCTCACGAGTGAAGGCGGGGCACCCAACCCTGAAAGGTAGGCACCAACCGTCACCTGGCGTAGGCTCGTCGACGTCGTAGCCATTGCGCCTATTAGACCGGCGTTGGGTTTCGCGGCGTCGTTCGATGGTGACGCGCGCGTCTTCCCCCTGCCTGTCTCCTAGGACTCGCCGCTGTTCTCATCTTGCTCGAGGATCGGACGAGGCCATCGATACGTCGTCGGGTTCTTGGTTGCGTTGGTCTGGCCGTGGCTTCTGTGCTGGCTGCCGCGGAGGTGATTTTACCGTGGGGGTGGCCCCTTCGGTACGGCCAGCAGCTCGGGCCATTGCCGCCGCCTGTGGAGGCTGTGACGGGCCTGCTCACTGTGATCCTACCGCCTCGGTGAAACCAATCAAGCTTTGAATGGTGGCTTTCCACTCATCCATCTGATCAGCCGCCGGCGAAAATCTCAATAAGAGTTGGGCCCGCGCCATGTCCTCCGATGCAGTGCTCGGCATGGATGACGACGTAGACCATAGCGTTGCCTGGCTTCTGAAGGTGCCAGTAGTAGCAGTGCCACGCTCCTGTCGCCGTGAGCCAGTCGCCAGGGCGGGGTGGTGGCGAGGTGGATGTGCTTGGGGATCGGCGGCTCCGTTAGGCGCATCAGCTTGGCCAGCCCGTCCTGGGGGTGACGCATGCCCTGCGGTCACATCCGCAGCGGGGGCGGCTGGAGGATTGCGGTTCGCCCCATGGCGAGCATCACCACTGTGGCCGCGTCCTTCGGCGGGGTGGAGAGGCACGGATGGAATGATCTCTCCTCCCGCACCTTGCGGAGCATGGCCGTTGAGATGTTGTTGGCGCTGTCCTTCTCCGGTGCCTTCTGCTCCCATTTCGGCTACGGGGGAGGTGGTGACAACGCCGCCTGCGCCGGTCACGTCCCCCGCAGCATCCACGTCCCCGTGCGCCCCTGTAGCCCCCATGGCATCGGCAGCCGCGTGTGGAGGGGCCTTCGAGGTGTACGGGTGAGCTGCGGCATCGGTTTTCTTCTTGGGCGCCATGGATGATGAAGTCATCGATGAAGAAGACGATGATGAAGATGGTGCACTGCGTACGCTCTCAGATTCGCGCAAGCGCTTCCCCCTACCTGGCGCGCCAAAAATGTCGTGGGAAAACACAGCCACCTATGGGGCCATAGGCCCCTTGTGGTTTGGCAGGGGGAAGGACGTATTGCACAAAGGGCGGAGGGCGCGGGGCAGCGCGGCAGCAATCAAACGGGCAGTTTTTACCCAGGTTCGGGCCGCCGCGAGGCATAAAACCCTACTCCTGCTTTGGTGGATTAATGAGAGGACCGTGGTGGAGACACAGGGCTCTAGCCCGGCAAGGCCGCCTCGGGGCGAGAGCAGCTACGCGCATATGAGTGTACAGGGGTCCGAATTCTTTCTAAGGTTGCCATGGCCCTCCTTTTATAGATCAAGGGGTCACCACAATGGCAAATCAGTCATTGTGTACTGATTAGATAGCAAACAGTGCCATCATACCTAACTCTACAGACTGAATAGAGCGCATTAAATGCGCTGCTTAGTGTCACATCGTAGCCTACCCCGGCAAGCCTTGTCGTGTTGTTTTGCCACCTTCTCACCTGCCTGCGTGACACATCGCTAGACGAGTGTCATTTGGAGGTGATTTCCTCTGGGGATGGCTGCCACGTGCCAAATAATGGCCACTTAGCATCTTGGGGGCTCAACACCACACCGATCGGTGACTTGCGTTGCTGTGAGGTGGAGCGGTGGAGCCTTGGCGGGGTAATCCACCCTCAGCATCCCTGGCAAGCCTGCCGGGGCAATCTTGAGACTTGTCTTCGGGTCAACCTCGTCCCCGCCAGGCTCACCTGCCCGGTGGGGGAGGTTTTCCCATCGTGGTATTTTACTCCTTGGGTTGGTCTTGGTCTTCTTGATTCACCCTTTGATTCTTCAAAGAGTTGATCTCTTCTGCTTGGCCTTCTCCTGGATGCTGCAATCTCGTTCTTGAGCCTGTGTACAGTCTGGGCAACATACCTGGGTTAGTTGCACCGACACCGATTCCCTAAGTTGTGAAAATCTATATTGTTTTTGTGACCGAGTGATCTTGTGATTGCAGTGCTGAGACATCGACGACCTCGTCTGATCCGAATGCTCTCGGGAAGGGCCAGGTTGAAGCTGATGTTATCGACGCAGCCACCTCCAAAGGTACTGTCACATCCCTAGCTTCTGGCACTACAAAAAAAGACACATCCTTGACATTATGGCCCGAGCGAAAAGTTTTTCTGTCATGCTGATGACACTTCTATGATGATAATTGTGACAAAAACACGTATCATCATAGATGTGGTGGGCTCCTACTTCTATGACAAAAAATCATGACAGAAAATGGGCTTTTTGTCCTGGGCGGGCCTGAGACGCACCTGGATGACATTATTTGGGCCGTCCATGATGGAAAAAATCGTGGTAGAAGCGAGGGCGAAGAAAATATCGGGGAGTTCCGGGTTACCGTGGGTGGTCGGGGCTGACTGATGCACTATGGTTTGGGCGTTTCTCTCGTACGCGCGTGTTTGTGAGGCGTTGGCTAATTGAACCCGAGTGATCGCACTAGCTATGTTACTGAACCCGAGCGATCGATCCCTTGGCTGTTAACTGAACCCGAGCGATTCATTCCCTGCTGACTGAACCCGAGCGATTCCTTCACTGTTGCTGCTAACTAAACCTGAGCGATCGATCATTGCTGCTGCTTACTGAAGCCGACCGAGCCCCCGTGTGAGACGTAGCCAGCCGGTGTTGGGTTGCCTTTAGATGAACAGTGACCATTGCTACCGTGCACGCGGTACGTAGAACGAGTCGAGACGTGGTGAGTCGAGCCGGTTGGTTGGCTGTGGATGAATAGTTCTTGGTGCGGGGTTGGATGAACCAGACCCTGTGGTAGTAGGCGGTTGCCGCTGGATGAACAGGACCCCGAGGAGGCCGCCACACCCTAGCCGGTTGAGGGTGGATGATTAGTATCCCATGGAGGGTGTATGAACAGTAGCCGGTGGAGGTTGGATGAACAGTAGCCGGTGGAGGCAGGAGGATGTCACGGTGGATGAACAGTAGCATGTGGAGGCTGGAGGAAGTCAACGGTGGATGAATAGTAGTTTGTGGAGGCTGGAGCAAGGTAGTAGAAGGTGGATGAACAGTAGCCCGTGGAGTCCCGTTTTGCGATACGCCACACCCCTCCCGATGAACAGGACTCCGTTTCGACCGTAGGCTTTCGAACAAAAGTCTGTTTCCTCCGTTTTGCGGTACGCTAGACCACTCCCGACCAACAAAACCCCATTTCGACCGTAGGCACTCGAACAGAAGTCTATTTCCTTAGTGTTGCGGTACGCCAGACCCTTCCCGATGAACAGGAACCTGTTTCGATCATACGCGGTCGAACAAAAGGTCGTTTCCTCCGTTCCGCGGCACCCCAGACCCTGTTTTGGCTGTTCCATCGAAGACGGTTGGCTCCTGTTGGACAGGATGCATTTCGACCCTGTCGGTTGCCTCTCGATGAACACAACGCCGTTTCCTCCTTCCGACCCAGCCGGTTGGTTGCCGATGAACAGAACGCCATTGTTGTCGTCCATTGCCTCTCCATGTATATGAGCCATGGCCGCACGTATGCATGAGTACGCGTTCGAGTCCCCGCTCATATGTACTTACGTGGCCGTATTTTTGCCTTGTGGCTATACGTACGTGTACACCACCTAGACGGGACTGCATGAACTGCTACGTCGGGGGCTCTACTATGACACGTGCCACTACTTACTCGACCACGGTTCATCCTTGCAGACACATCGATAGACCAGTATGTACGTACACGTGCGTGACCAGACAGACAATGCTACGTATGCTTCGATCGGGTGGGTCCCAGCTATTAGGGAGGATAAGGAGGCACTTCCTTGCGTGCGAAGATATAGCTGGTGGGTCCGAGCTATCATGATGGAATCATTTTTTTTCCATAATAAGGAGGCACTTCCTCGTGCGAAGATGTAGCTGGTGGGTCCCAGTTGACAGGGGGAGGAATAAGGAGGCACTTCCTTCTGTGCGAAGATATAGCTGATGGGTCCCAGCTTTCAGGGGGAGGAATAATTTTATTTTCACGTAATAAGGAGGTAGTTGCATGTGTGCGTCCATGGACCTGGTGCGTCTCCACCGTCAGCCTCTCCACGTATAGTCCTCCTCCAATGACTCTCGTTTGTTGACCACGTTGACCACACTGCGCCGCGCGCACCAAGGTGATGGACGACGGCGAGGCCCCGAACGGGAACAAGCCGGAGATGGGAAGACATGGCAGTGGAGTCGCAGACGGAGAGGTGCACGAGGGTTAACTGGTCTCGTGCGGCGTGGTTCTGCAGTCGGCGGAGAAAAGCAGGCGGTGTGGAGGGGTGGAGGGATAGCCTGGCAAGCGGTGGGGTAGCGCTTCACAGCGAGGTGTGCTGCTAGCCGCCGGAGGCGGGAGCAGGTGGTCCCGGTGGTGATGGAGTAAGAAGACGAGAGATTGAAGATGGATGATGGCCGTTGGATGTAAATCCAACGGCTACGGATGTAAGAATCATTTGTTGACTAAGTTGACAACACCTTGTGTAGGGTTCGTCCTACTGGCCCACATTTCAGCCTACAAAAATGTGGCACATATTCAACCTATTTTTTTTAGAATTTACAGTCCATTTGCAGGGCTGGGTGAACAAATAATGTAGCGCCCATGCGGCCCATTTATTTTTTCTAAGAAATTATAGCCCATTTGCACTTTCTCGAAATACACGATTTTGCTGGACTGGTTGTAAATATAATGTTCGGTTGGGCGGAGCAATGTTATCAAAAAATAAACTGGGGCTAGGCATTTTATTATAAATAAAATTAGATAATAGGCACGTTATTATTACATTGGTCCTTAAATTTCACAAAGCTTTTGTACGCAATCACCAGGATTTTCGTTGCCTTAGAGTAAAAAAAAATCAGGATTTTATTATTGAACATTTATTTTTATAAGTTAATAAGACGTGGGATATTTTTTCTTAAAGACCTCTGTGTTTTCTTCAAAAAAATGCATAAGTTGGGCTGCGAATGTTTAAGCAAAAATAAAACCTAGGCTAGGAGGCCCATAGGCCGGTTGATATATGATGGCCCTCAAAAAAATAAGTTCAAACCACTGTGTCCGCATGTCCTGGGTTGCGCTTGTTAAAAAAGAAAACCTAGACTGGGCAGGCCACAACCCAGCTAATACTGGCTGGCCCTCTCATAATAAATGATACCTGCCAGCTCCCCGATGATCGGCTTCGTTGTAAATTTATCTCCTTTATTAACTATATGTTGACAAACCCGTGGGCCCAATGTCAGCATACCATTAGGAGGAAGAATTTTTCCAATGAGGCACTTGATTGCGTATGGCCATGGACCTGGTGGGTCCTGACTGTTCGCCTCTCCAAGTACAGTCCTCTCCAGATTCCTCTTGTTTCTTGAGCATGTTCACAACGGCAGAAGGCAACGTCGCGGCGAGCACACAAAGCCGGACAGTGCCCGAGGATGATGTCGAGTCCTCTGATGAGAACGCACCGGAGTCAGGGAAAATCATGCTATAGTAGTGGTAGGAGTTGTGCCTGATATGTACCTAAATTACTACAGTAGCCCAGTGGCTAAATCCCATTCCCCAACCGCTGCTCCGCCCGGGTTCGATTCCACCTGATGTAGTGAAAATATCCGTAACTTTTTGCCTCTGCCATTACTAACATGTGGGTTCCCCTTCTCATCTACGCAAACCACCTCCAACACTTGCCAAAACTTCGTCCCTAGTTTTCTCTGTTTTTCGCACACTCAAGATTGTGTGGCCATTTTGAAAATAGCATATCTTTTTGACTGTGCATCATATGAAGATGTGCTATGCATGAATGTTGAGCAGCATGATGTTAACTGGCTGGTAGTTCCATTTTTGACCATGAATAAAACTTCCAGTGTGCTGTTATCCCTGTTTGCAAAGGGCATGTTAATATAAATTCTCTGCCTCTAAAATTTGTAGTTTCTTATCTGAAACTGAAACTTGCAGTTTCTTCTCTGAAAATCACATTGTCTGCACTTTTATATGAAACTACATTTTTGAAAGTACTAGAAAAGATCTCTGGAATTCAGAAAATACTTCATAAGCTCAATACTGCAAATCTGAAATTTAAAAGACATTCATATCTGAAAGTACTCAAAATACACAACACAAAACACAATTCACAACCTGCAAATACTGATAAACCTAAGCTCCTCCTCTGATTATTGGGGGGCACTCCCTTCCTATTCCTCGGCGGCAGACAACCGCCCGGTGAGACGAGGTGAACGGCGAGGGAGAGGATGGCAGGGAAGCATCGTCGCGCCAACTGCTTTCCTCGTCTTGCAGTTGGGTACGGTCGACGAAGATTCCACCAGCTCTCTCTGCCACGGCACCCTCACAAACAGCACCGTGTAGATGCTCGATCCTTCAATCTCTGGATACTCCATCTTGGATTGATACTCCCACCATCGCTGCCTCACGATCGGATTCGGTGAATCTGTCTGCTCCATGGCCAGAGGAGGATCTCTATGTGCTGCCGCGCGACTCCCTCCGGGAGTATTGCCGCCTTTTCGCTCTGTTTCAGATATTTGACCATCGCCGTCGCCGTGGCCGCTAATTTCTGCGGGTAGTCAAACCAAGACTGTGTCTCCATCATCCTGGCTAGCTTCACAGGGTCGTCGTCTGCGATCCTCGCATATCGGTTATACTCCTCCATCGATCTACTTATCCACAACACCTTCGCTTGCCGGCGGTGGTTTTGGAATGGAAGAGGAGTGGCGCTGGTTTTGGATTGGAACAGGAGAGGAGTGGCGGTGGTTTTGAAATGGAAGAGGAGAGGAGCGGCGGTGGTCTTGGAAGTATTATATTTTTGTTTTGAGGTGATGGTCTTGGAAGTCAGAAAGCAAGAGGAGCGGCAGGCGTTGGTTTTGGATTGGACAAGAGCAGCGGTGCACTATGAGTGGGTCCCTCCTACTACCTCCGTGCTGGTTTACTAGCCCCATCGTATTTTGGGTCAAACTTTGACCATGTACTGTATTTGACAAGCAAAATGTGAATGCATGTCATGAAAAATCATATCGTTGGATTCGTATCTGAATGTACTTTCCAATTATATTATTTTTGCAACGTATAACATATATTTTATTTGTTAAAACAAGTTCAAAATATGAGCCACAATACAAGGGAGGCTAGTTAGTGTGGGGTCGCTTCTTAATTGAAGGGTAAATTGATTTTGATTTACATCCAGTCACAACGTGCCACCCCTCTCGTCCAATCATAAACCGCCACCGCACGCTCCTCTCCCTCTTCTCCATTGCAAAACTACCAACTCTCCTATCCATCTTCTCCATTGCAAAACCACCGTCTCACCTCTACCTCTTCTCCATTGCAAGACCACCGTCTCTCCTCTCATCTTCCAAAGCCAGCACCGCACCTCTCAGAAGCACATCTATGGAGAGGATGCAGAAGCGAATCATGCAGATCACCAGCGGCGACCAAGCGAAGTTAGCCAGGTTGATATAGATCCTGACTTGGTTCGACAATGAGTGGGAGATTTCGAGGATGATGAGGGCCATGTGGCAATGTATGAGAAAGAGCGAGACGACGGTTCCATCCAAACATTTGTCCAGTTCCACTAAAATGTAGCTGAATAACCCTGTTTGCACAGATAATGAAAAAGCGTGATTACATTATAGTGGCACTAGTTGATGAAACATACACTAATAAATAGAAGAAACTTCATTTTCTTAATAGGAAAAGATTGCGATACAATACCTTAATTAAAAAAATAGTATCACAGTATGTCATGCTGCGAGGGGGGAGATGGGCCCCGCAACGCCACATACGGTAGGCCAGATACTGGAAATTGACCCACTTGTTCCCGATACACCTTCTGCAAGTGATGAACATCAGTGTACAGCGGTAGTACAAGGAAGGGCCTTGAGCCATTCTAATCTCTATTTTTGTGCATTTCAACTAAAATTAAGCATCCCAGTTTGCAGAAACACTTAAACATGTCATTACATTAACAATGGGACTAGTTGATGAAACATATAATAACAAAGAGAAGCACTTTCATTATCTACATTGGAAATGAAATGATAGAGAGGACAGTAGCTCTATTTTAACTGTATTATTACTTCATTTTATCAGTGGCACTAGGGTCAAGCAGGTGGCAAGTGAGGTGTACCGTGTGACGCAAGGATGGAGGCCGAGGGTGCTTAGACTGGGATGCTGAAGCTGGCTCTTTCAGTCCTTATCTTCCCCCCTGATGTTTCGGTTGTAGCTTTTGAGTTGTAATCCCAACTTGGTCGAGCTGGGGCTGCATCCCCCTACCTGCCTAGCTTATCTGGCGAACATGTCTCCTCCTAGTAGTAAGTCCTTTCTAGTAGTAGTTGCATAACTGCCCGTTCAGACTGAGATAATGTCGAATAATGGTTCTCTATGGTTTGGTTTCTTTAATGAAATCGGAGGGGAACCCCCTCTTTTGTGGAAAGCGCCATTGTGGTGACAGTGATGGCTGATTAACTGTTGGAGGAGATTACCCGTAGAGTTCCACTAGGTGAAATGTATATCTCTGTTTGCACAAAAAGGTGTAAAGGAGGATGACTAACAAGTGATGAAACATACAATAAATGAAATGAAGCATGTTCCTTATCTAAATGGCAATCATACAAGGACAGTAGCAATTTATAAAGCAGCAGCATTGCTAGATATTAGTGTGATCATTAAAATTAACTATGACAACCGTTAAATACGACATTACTATAATGGTGCCATTGCTTCATTTAACCAGCAACATTAGATTAACAGCTTCTAAAGAGTTTCTATAAAGGCACGGGAGAGTAGGCAGACCAGCACAGTTGCATTTCAAACGAAAAGAAGCAACTTATTTATCTTAATGGGAAATATAGCAGGACATGAAAAATAGTGCGATTGATTCATATTACTGGAGGCATTACATTGAAAACAACATTGGTTTAATGTGTCCTTACTTTAATAGTGGGATTGCTATATTTTACTATTGGCATTAGACAAGACGGGCTCAAGGCAACAAACATCCAAACAGGATATCTGGGTTGGTCCCATTTTTTTTAGTATAGCCACCATTTACTCCGTGAGGGCAGCAAATCTTTTGCTGGACATACTCTGTTGACTTGTCCCCTAGTCCCAACTTTCTTTCCTTTTTCAACCAATAGATTAGTTCTATATCGAGTTTGTATTGCGTTTCACTTTATTTCCCTCTTAGACCAAGAGACCATTTGGATAGCAAGTCTCTGCTACTTTTCACCCCCATTCTTTCCTCTTACGACCAAGTCCAAGAATCAGGATACAACTCCCCCCACCCACCCCCACCCTTTCTTCCCTGTTTGAACCAGGTACTAGATTCGACCAAATGAAGTAGTTTTACCTCTTAATAGTAAAAAATTAGGTGGCTTTCGAACAACCGATCGATCCTATCTACGAGCGGGGCTAAGAAGTAAAAAAAATATACACATGCAGCGACGTGAGGAGCTGCGGCAGTACAACAAGGTTGGTTTCAGAGGAAGTTATACCTAAGGGTCGCTGTGATGTGGCTAGGTGGGTGGCGGGAGGCCGGATCTGCTGACACTACGGCAACAAGGAAGAAGGGGTTGGAGGCCCTCCCTGGCCGGTGCTGCGTGGGAGAGAACGACAAGGCACGCTGATCGGGACACACCGGCAGTGGGTCAGAGCCATCGCCGATGACGACCACATGAACATTGCACCTTCTCGACTTTCCCGGCGGAGGGGATCTAGCCGGATCTGTGACGAGCGGTGAGCAGAGAGAGAGTGTGGCCACCGCTGTCGTGTTTAGATCTGGAGGGGACGAGATTGTGTGAAGAAAGCAACACTAGCAAGCAAGTGCGGAGGCTCCTGCTTATATAGTGGAGTAGTTTTCTTTTTTCTCTCCATAAAAACAATCGTTTCAAATGGCATACGTGTCAGGTCGCACTTTGTATTGTTCACTTTCGGTCACCAGCCCTTGATTAATCGAACAACCACATGGGTCAAATTATCACGGGTAAAAATATAGAATGAACAAGCTGGAACTCATTTGAAATTCAGATATGGATGGCAGCGTTTGAACACATTGCATCCGTTGACAAAGTAGTTTGAATTTGACGTAATGTGTGGCTTTTGCAATTCACATCTAAATGGAGGCACACCATATATTTTGTTTGATTACCACGTTATACATATAAAACATGCATAATTTACATTTCAAATAGCTACCTACAGCTTGAAATGTATTTGTTTTCAACAGAAAGTGAAATCAAAATTTAGAAAATTTGTGATCTTGGCATTTGCAAAAACAATGTAAAGGGACATCAATCTTTGTTCTGCTTTTGGACATAAACTATATGCAACCTTTTTTAAAATGACCGAGTCTATTATGAGTGTTCGCCAGTTGTACAAAGCGCCTTTGATGAAAAATACATCGAGATTCGAAGACCACCCAACGACCAACTACAGTCAAAATGAGTCATCGACACATTGCTATTGATGCTATTCTATCGGAGCCAGCTTGACCTCATCAATGATTGTCGAGAAGTCTTCATGCACGTGCCCCTAAGGAGCACCGGCCCGGAGGCACAGTTGTCATCATTTTGATCTGAAGCACCGGATTAACATAACACCAAAAAATGCCACATGACAAGAAACCCTAACCTCACTGCCCCAAGGAGACAACCTACACTGGAGCTCCATGGACTACATCCCGACGGACAAACTAGACAAGGATCAAAGCTCAAATTAAATACAAACTCGTAGAAAAGGCATCAATCGATGTCTTAAAATAGCCGGCTTGACCTAGATGGCAGCCGAGTAGTCTTTATGCATGTACCCCCAATGACCAGCGCCCTGGAGGAACATAGTTGTTGCTGTTTAACCCCCGCAGTGATCCGAAGCATATGGCACCTAATCTTGCGAGATGACAAGAAACCTTAACCTAACCGCCCCAAAGGAGACGACAAGAATCTACGCTGGATTTCCATCGACTATGTTTAGACGAACGAGCTCAAGGAGGATCGGAGCCCGAAAGAGAAACTCGGAGAAGAAGCGCCGACATCTGCGTGAGCTCTGCGCATGCGGGGACTAAAAACCCTAACATATACTAATAACCCGAGCGGAGGGACCAAGATTCCCCTCCCCGCCACTGGCTGATGGAGCAGTGGGAAGAGGGGAGGGGCGAATCCACGGGCTCACCGGTGAAGCATGGAGGGGAGAGGTTGCCCTAGCCGCCTATGGTGACTGGAGTAGATTTGTAATTATACCGAAAATGGATTCAAATTTTATTGCTAATGTAATATACCTGGTGCTCCTTTTTTTGAGATTTCTCATCAGAACTACAACCCTATACAACACAGCCTGCATGATATGTAGACAATAGCCAATCCAGCCGTCTGTTGGAGTCTGGTCACATGCATGGAAAAACTAATCTCTCATGTCATGTAGGGATCGTCTAGGTAACGACGTGTGTACAGCAATGCTCCAGTACTATCACTCGTCTCTCTCTTCTATTAACTCAGCCGACTTGTGGGGACGGTGGAGTGTGCCTATGGTCTGTTCTAAATTGCGGTCCCACATGTGTGTGCAAACGCAATATGACGCGCGTTCCATTCGATGAGCGGCGTGCCAGACCTACCGACCGTCTGGTGTGCGACGCGAACGCGACGGGCGTGCTGTATACATGTGTGCCGCCGTTTTCTTTTGGCTTTGTTCCATGGCGCAATCCATGGGTACATAATTATATTTAAAAGTCGAGGGCGGGGCTTTTCCCTTGCGGTAGGCGGGGCAGTTCCGCCTAGTCGTTTGACAGAGAGGCGAGAAGATGAGGGAGTTGCGGATTCAACTTACTGCTTGAAACGTAGGGTTGTGTGATTTGATGGCTCGTTACTGCTGGAAAGGTGGGGCCCCGTGATTTGACTGGCCATTATCATTATTACTGTGGCGCTACGACCGGGGCGAGTCTTCCCTGATCCCCTCCATGGCATACAGGTGCTAAGAATAAGTACTCTACAATAATGGGCTTATAGCCCGCTTACATGGCACTTTTGCTTATATGTGGAGGCGAGAGACATGGAAAATGGTGGGAGTGGGCTCTCATGCAAGACCCTAGCTACTTACTCCCTCCGTCCTTGAAAGAGTGTACTTCCAACTTTGTTGGGAAGTCAAACTTTTTTATGTTAGACCGTATTTATACAATAATAGACCAACATTTATGCCATCAAATTAGTAGTATTAGATTCATGATAAAATATATTTTCGTCATATACCTATTTTGTTTCACAAGCATTGATATATTTTTGCACAAACTCGGTCAAACTTTGAGATAGTTTGACCCTCCAACAAAGTTGGAAGTACACTCTTTCAAGGACGTAGGGAGTATATATGTACTCCTTGGCAAATGCAATAAATACTTTTCTACGAAGAAAGAGATAGAGAGAAGTAAAAAAATACTCTTACAGCCAACCTTATAGCTAACCTTGTTGTATGAGTGAGTATAAGTGATGAATATGTATGAGATGCCGACATCATATAGCCTAATGCACCTGGATGGAGGAAGTAGTTTCATGCATGGAAAGTAGGCAAAAAAACTGCTCAATTATAGCTGTCTGAAATCTCCAAAGGCGCGACCGCGCGAGCGAGGCGGCGGTCATGGTAGGCGTGACCATGATACGGGCTACTGAGAGCCCTTGGATCTGAGATCGAACGGTCGCATGCTAAGTTGCTGAAAATTTGTAGAAAAACCCTCCAGGATAGGATATTCACCCATAGGTCTAGAATCACGCCATGCAACCGTTCGATGTCAGGTCCAAGGGCTCTCGGAAGCCCATATCATGGGAGCATGGAAAGCTTCGTATCACCTGAAATTTTCCCGACGCTTGACGTGCGAACACGCAGATGCTATACTGTCAGGCCTACGAAGTGGGTCTAGTAGACATGACATCTAATTGGGCCCCCATAGTACTGTGCATGAAACCATTTATCCACCGGGCAAGCCACTACCCTGTCGTTCGCACACCCCACTCAGCATTTTTACAATCGGAAAACCGCTAGTAGTTCGCTCCTACTCGTTCCCCGTCGTACTTTAACATTACGATAGTTCACTCCTAGTCGTCCCATCCTTTCACATTACAACAGTTCCACTAATCCTAACCCTACTCCAAAATCCATGGCATCCCAAATCTCCATGATTGCCGGTGAGTACAAGGTGAGAACCATCATCGGCGATGAGTTCGACGTCATCTATACCCGTTCTTCCGCGATGGTGAAAGGATGCCTTGCTCGCTTCAAACACATGTTTGAAAAGTCAAATGGTGATGAGTGGGTCGCTGGGCTAGATGTTGAGTACACCACAGTCCTGGGAAAAGAGAAGAATCTAAAGGAGGAAGATAAGAAGAAGCCCGCCGTGATCTAGGTTTGCGTGCATAACTTGTGCTTGGTCTACCACATATGCCATGCCGACATTAAGTGCGAGGATTTTAATAACTTCCTCGTGGATGACAGAGTCAAATTCATTACTGTGGACTTTAATAATGATGAGGAAGTCATGGGTCAGATAGGCCTTGTTGTAGGTCAGCCCTTCGACTTCCAGAAGAATAGGCATCAGCCTTCAATGCTGACCCTGGCAGGAGCCATGGTTGATCCTTCATACGGTAAACTGACAAAAATTCACCACAAGTTTCATCGTGCATGGGAGTGGAATGAAATAGATAAAGACCGCATCCAGTATGCTGCAATGGATGCCTACCTTTTTTTCAATATCTACAAGGGTTGGATGAAGAGTGAGAGCCTAGTGTGCGATTCAAGCAAAAAAGTATCAGCGAAGAGGAAGAGGGACATGGACGAAGTCGAGGACGTGGACGAGGAGTCCGAGTAAGGTGGCAATGTCGTTGCTCATGGTGGTTCTAATGCAGTGTCTACCGGATTAGTTGCTTAGTTTAATTTCAGGGTGCTTAGTTTTATTTCAGGGGTGTGTTGTGCTGAGCCCCCAGCAGAACTATTATATGTTCATTCTTTCTCGTTACTTGAACTTTTTAGTATGTACGTACTAGTATTTCTTACAGTTCATCTTGTAGTTGGTAGTACTACCACTCGTTTCTTCATATTATATACGTACTATGTATGAGTGATGACAAGTGATGACTATATATGATATGGCCAACATCATATAGCCATCAGTTGGCTATACATTAACCATGCTCTAAGCATGCCACATACGCAAAACACTTAAATGGGATAAGTGATTCTAAAAAAACTTAAATGAGAGAAGTTTAACCAAAGCATGAAGGAGTTTAGTTGTCAAAGAATTAAATAGGTATGCTAATTTCTTTAATAGACTTTAGCACCCCATCTAAGCACGTACTAGCTTTTTTAATAGTACTATGCATAATTTGGCGAGGAGCACTCTAGTATATGTACCAACTTTTTTCTTTAATTTCATCTTGTTAGTTTTGCTCCATGGCGCAATCCATCGATACTGGTACTACTATACAAAAGTACATTTACAAGGCGAGGGCGGGGCAGTCTTGCCTGGTCGGTTTGACAGAGAGGCGAGGGCCTTCGTGAGTTGACAGCTCATTACTACTGGAAGGTGGGGCCTTGTGATTTGACTGCTCGTATAATTGTTGCCGACGACCTGAGGATGAGCAAAGAACCGTGCGGTATACTCTCGTTTTCCACTGGAGTACTAGTACGGCGGAGGAGTGCGAAATACGCAGCCTGGTGCGATATGGCGATAAAAATGATCTAATTTGCTTGTGATCGATCCCACGGCGCCGCTCGTTGTTAGCATTGTTCTATTTGTGCCTCATAGAGAACGTGACACATGCGGCGCAACACCCGAAGCAAAATAAGAAGACACAGGGGAAAAACAAGAAGGAAGATTATACCCCCAAAAAAGAAGAAGGAAGACGCAGACAAAAGTCTGGGTCACTGCTCTCTACTTGATGAAGAGTTGCTGGCCGTGGAGTCCTAACTGCTTCTTCATTGCCTCCATGACCTTCATCTCCTCGCGTCTCTCCTCCCCATCTTGTTCATTGTGTCCATGACGTGGGATTTCTCGAGGCGAGCGCATCATCTGTTCCATGGCCGCATGACATTGCTTGACAGCAGCCAGGTGCTCGATGCTTAGCTTCGCCAAGTCCTTCTTCTGTTCCATGATGAGGGCTTTCAGCATCTTCACCGAGGAACTGCTCTTCTCATGCAGGTTCTTCTAGCCGGCGCTCTCCTCCTTCAGCAGGTCGAGCTCCCGGTGGAGCTTTGCCTTGTCCTCCTGAAGTTGCAGGATTTCGCCGATCGCCTTCTTACACGAGGCAATGCCCTCCTTCAGTAGATTCACCAAGCCGGCGGTCAACTCCTCCTGCTTATTGAGCTGAGTGGGCATGTCATCGAGGCTCTCCTTCAGCAGCTTCACCAAGCCGTCGGTCAACTCCGCCTGCTTATTGAGCTGAGCGGGCATGTCGTCGAGGGATAACGACTCCAGCACCGCCAGCTCAGCATGTTCGCCTCCACAGCTAGTGCGCTCCACGGAGCCCTCGCCTGCCCGTGAGAGAACTTTCGAGGCCTTCGCGAGGCCGCGAGCCTTTTTTTTTCTCCACGGCCTTGGTCGCCGCTCCCTTGTTACTAGTAGTTCTCGACCAAGAGCTCTGCACACCGGCCAATTCAAGTAAGGACGAACAAGAAAGACTTATGAGGAGGAAGGTAGAGTAATTTTCGGCTAGGTAGTTCCCCTTTTTATAACCTACTAGTACTAGTACTAAAACCTGCATAGTGAGAACACATTCAGGTTTGTTAGGTGTGAACAGGTTCGCACTTAATTATAGCATGGTAGTACTACTTGGAATGTGATGGGAACAAGCTAAAGATTTATGGAAGATTTATTGATGGTTTTGGTTTCGAAGCCCGAAATGGCTCCCGACGAGTTTCCTGGAGCACAAACTGCTCAAATGCGTTCGCACATGTCAGTGATGTACCTGGTCGTACATGTCAAACCAAGCCGATGCATGTCCCTTCGGTGAGACGCGGGTCCGACCGACCGTGTGTTGGTGCGACCGACCGTCAAGTATTATGCGATGGAGACTTGTGGTTGTGGCTTCGGGTGATTGTGACGACCAAGCATTCAAAAACTCGTGATAAATCAATTACCATCCTTTTCCAAATGACCAAGTATTTTCACAGAAATACAATACATATAAATCAAGTGATTGTCACGGTTGCAAACCACCATGGCGCCGCAAGTTCACTGCAGCAGCAACCGAGTAGGTCACTGCATCACTGGCAGTGAAGGAGGGTAGCTGACCTCACCTACAATACATGCCCAGCGCCGCCGCTGTTGCTTGTTCCCCGATTTGGCTTCTCCTACCGCCCATTTGAATAGTTGCACCGGCTGCTCATCCCATCCCGCAAGCATGCGCGTTCTTTCCTCTGCAGTCGACTTCGTGAATATGATCTCTGCCATTAGCCCCAACTCAAAATCAACGTGACGCTGCCACATGCTGACATCCCTCAGCATCTCTCCCCTGAGATCTACTTGCGCCTCCGCCTTGTGCTTTGCCAGGCGCAGCTCCTTCGAACTTGTCTCCAATCGATGCGACGCTTCCTCGATCCGATTTGCCCTTGCTACCCACCACCTGCAATGCAGTCCTGGGATGTCCTCCGACGCCACCGATCTATGATTCCGGAGCAATGGATCCCCTCTGAAGCACATGTGGGTTTCGCTCAAAGGCGGCAGTGCTGCGGGCCGCAGCGAGAGGGCAGCCCGCAGGATGCTGGGATCTAAGGGATTATCCATAGCGGGATCCTCCATGGCGGGATCCGGTGGGCGAGGCGGGGAGGCTAGCGTAGGCGCTGGGAGAGCCCTACGAGGCTAAGATAAAGATAGTACTACTGCACTCCGTCCATATTTAAATACAAAGGCCGCCAACAGTAACCCAGGCAAAAATTGATCATGTTGCATGCGTCCTGGTTTATTGGCCCCCTTTGTATTTTATGCCAAATTTTGACCAAAAATTTAACTAATAAAATGTTAATGCATGTTACCAAAATTATATCATTGGATTCACATTTGAACATAGTTTTCGATGATATTACTTTTTATGACATGCATTATTTTGTTACTTAAAATTATGGTCAAAAATTGGAACAAAATACGAAGGAGACCAATGGAAGTAGCAACCCATGATTTAAGTACTCGCATGCACGCAGTGGAGTAGTAATGCCATTCTCAACTACTTCCTCCCTCACGTCCACTCAATTTGCATGCGGTGTATTAATTGACCATCCATTCAGTGAATGACTTTACATGCATCAAATTATCACATGGGGTGGATCTTCGTACAAAAATGCGTTCCACCGTGTACCACGTGTGTGTGCGAGGGAATGAGTGCGTGCGTGCACATCTTCTCTTCGTGCACGTACTCCACCAGTGTGCGTGAAAGAGGACAAGTACATTCTTCTGGAACCAGCAACACGTCACTGTGATCAATCCACACAAGAAGGTCACGACAACACCTCCACATGTGCCACGTGGCTTCACGGATGCCCCCACATTATTTTAATCATAATATATTAACTAAAGAATGGAGATACACTATGTAGCGTGCCATTGGAATTCTAATTTACGTGTTTTGCACACACTAGAAGTACTAGTAAGGTACACGTGCATTGCACGCATGAGATTTGTCAACCAAATTATGAATAAATACCACACTATAGCATGTAAGCTTTGAGTCATATATGCATGATGTAGATGTTCGTTTAATTCTTATTGTTCATCTCATTCAAAGTCAATTAGTTTTATAAAAAAGTTAATCTATTTTAATATTCATGGAATTGTGCATTGTAAAGCATAAAGTAAAAACAAATAATGGCAATTCATTTAGAAGAAAAAAAGTTTGGGCAATTATGATACAGAAGATTCTAGAAAAAAGGATAAGTGCTTGTGTTTTGAGGTTTGTGCATTATGATTATGTTCAACCATGGAGTCTTCTAGATTGTAGATGTGGTAGAATCTGATGGAATGTAGATGATATCGAACGGCTAGTAGTGCTCGGATTTGCCATCTCTGCACCGTCGGATTGGCTTCATCCAACGACCATCTTTCAAAGTTATTTGCACACTATATAGGGGTACAAATATAGATATAGACTAGTGGCACATCATCTAAAGCCTTTCTACACGCACATTTTTTGTACAAATATGCTCCACCGTGCACCCGCGCGTTTGTATGTGGGAACGAGTGCGTGTGTGCACCTCTTCTCTTTCGTACATGTAGTCTATGTGTGTGAGAGATACTGAGATATGGTGACGGAATACGTGTCAATGCAATTTGTGTGAAAGTGAGGCCTATATACATACATGTATGTGCATGCGACCGGGGTGATATACGAGAAGGGAGGTCGACTGCGTGATATATTGATAGAGACAGATAGAGGGAAGAGCTCTACGAGCATACAAGCACTGGGATATGGGGGGTGCTAGAAGATGGTGCGAGGGGCCAAGTGGAGGGAGACTGGGAAGGAGTGTACAAGTGCGAGATCGATAATAAAAGAGAGGGGGCGAGAACATGCACGGTTGCGTGCAGTGGCGAAGCCATGAAATTTAAATGAGCTAGGGGGCCAAGCATTGCTAATCCTTGATGGGGAGGGCCAATTCATCAGCTTAAACCATTTTACCAGCAATTGATCTACTGATCACATTCATATTAGCCTCAATATAGTGATGTTAGGGGGGCCAGTGCCCTTGCTGCCCCTGTCTTCGCCACTGTGCGTGCATCTGAGAGATGAAGCGGAAGGCATGGATGATGAGAGGGAGAAAGATGGATAGATAATGTGTGTGTATTAGCTATGTAGTCCTATATAGAGAGGTAGGTTGATCGATGTGTACGTGGGAAAGAGGGTGAGACCTGACTAGAGATATAGATCGATCGGTTTGTGTGGAAAACTGGGAAAGACCTCGCTATATATATACACACATAGAGGAACATCGATCATTGCACATGCATGTGAGAGATAAAGAATGCCTGAAGTGATGAAGGGGGGGAGGTGTGTGTGTGTGCATGCATGGGAGACCGACCTGAAGAAAAAGATTGCATGTGTGTGATGGATAATGTCGAGTGGTAGTGTGTGTGCATGCATCCACGAGAGAAAGTTGATGGTACAACTATAAAGAGAAGACGACTGTGTGGGTGTAAAAGACTTGGTGAGGTCATAATCAATGCAAAGTTGAATTCAAATATTTGAATAAGAGATCATGATGTTTGAAACCCATGCATGCATGAATATAGTTGAGATATCCGTGGTGTGGTTTTGAAACGAGCATGCTATACTGTATATACATGGAACAAGGTCAAAGTGATTTGAATTTGAGATACCGATGGCGGGCATCGTTTGGCCAGATCGCATCCATGCATGGACACATTATTCAAATTGGAGATGATGGGTGGCTTTCGCAGCTGATATCTAAATGGTGTGTGTGTGTGTGTGTGTGCATGCGTGTGTGTGCGTGTGTGTGTTGTGCGTGTTAAACACATTGTACATAGTATCAAACATGGTTTAGATTTCCAACATCTAGCTAGAGCATACATGCACTATGATTTTAATTCAACATAAAATGGATACACATATTTGAATTCGAGATCGTATGTACATGTAGTTCATATTTATATGGGAATTCACTACTCCTATATTCATGTCATGTGTTGTGAAGATAATATTTAGATGTTTGTATAACTAACCCGAGTACAATCCCATTCAAACAGGGAAAATGTACTCAAATTTAGTCCATATGCTAGACAGTATGAATTGTTTTTTATTGTTGAGGGAAGTGCAAATTGATTTGGTACTGTACACGTTAAGCTTGTTCTCCCAATTTTTTTATTTGTTGTTGTTGTTTTTGAATGGCATTTGTAGTAATATAGTAAAACGGGACATGGCTCTCTCTAGTGGGGTGTGAATTGTCTTTTGTTTTGTTTTTTTTACACGTTAAGCTTATTCTCCCGAAATTTCAAGCCGCGCCATGTTTTGCCGAAATTTCAAGCTAGCATCTATGTCTAGTGTGCTGTGAAACTCCCGCCTCTTCAACCCACGCGTTGTTATCCGAAATTTTAAGATATCCCTTTGTCTCATTGTGCTCCGAAAACTCCCTCCATCTCAAACCGTGCCTTACTGTCCCAAAATTACAACACATGCGAAAACTCTGATCTCCAGCGAAATCCCAACACGCAAAATTCTCGTTATACCCCTGAACCGAAAGAACCGCCTAGTTCAAATTCATGGGGGTACTTTCATAACTTACCCCACATTTTGGACAAGCACGTCCCTAAGCCATGGTTCCCCCTCCCATCCCCTCCGCCCCCCATTTGTACACCGAGGCCGTGAAAACACGCGAAGCCCCACACACACTCCTCCGTCCTCCACCCAGCCGGAGCCTCTTCCCCGGCAACATCGTCCACCGCAATAGCTCGACGTCCCTCATCCACCGCACTGGATGAGGATCCGTCGTCGATCTCATCGTCCCGCCGGTTCAGCCACCCCGTCCTCCACCTCCAAGGAGCTGCCCCGATGTTCGCCTCATCTATCGCGCCACCTCCATTCCCAAAGCGCCCTCTTCACCTGCACCACCGGATCAGCAGCACCATCACTGATTCCTCGGATGATGCTGAGGCCTGATTGGTGCCAGCAAAGAGGTTCTACACTAATTGCTGCATTTTCTTCTTGATTCGATCTCACGGTGTTACCGACGCTCGGTCCCGAGCCGCCATGGCGCGGCTCCATCTACGGCGGCGTCGTCGGCCACTTCCTCCACAGTGTCTCTCCCTCGGCAATTTATATATGAACAATTATCAGAAAAAATCATTCTATCCATCAGTACCATTTTCAGGCATGACAAAGCAACTTATATCTACTCTATAAGTGAAAACATGATAATGGCATTTAAAATGCTAAATGTGGAGCTTGCCTATGAACCCTTGGTTCATATGTGTTCTGGTTTTGTCACGACAGATGTCCTCATGAAATGGCTTAGTCGTGAGGCCATCGCTGCTAGGTGGTAGCTTGAACAGAGTTGGTTGGAATCGAGAGACGCGAGTTTCACCCGGGTTCGGCCCCTCGCGATAGAGGTAAAAGCCTACATCCTGCTTGATTATATTGATTATGATGATGATCTTGATTACAAGGGTGCTATTTCGCTGCCTCTCATCTCGAGGGCATCTACTTTGATCTTGTCTAAGACTTGTCTCGGGCGACTTATAGCGGACGACTTATCGCGGGCGACTTATTCCTGGCCACTTATTTTCTCTCTCCCTTATGACGACCCATGGACTCGCTTTATATAACAGCTAAGTCCATGGGGTTACAAGAGATTCTGGGTTATAGCCACACTCGGAGTCCTACTCTAAGTCCTTTAAATCCTCTGTTTCATCCAAATTGGTGGTCTCCGTCTTATATTCGGACTCCAGGTCTTGTAGCAGGTCGGGTCTCGTCGTAGACCGGGTCAAGGCTGTAGCCCACTTATTCGTCCCACTCATTTAGTCGAGCGAACTTAACTCCAGAGATGACTTAATCCCAAAAATGACTTAACCTTATGAGATGACTTATCCTCAGAGATGACATAACTCCAGAGATGACTTATCCTCATAGATGACTCAACTCCAGAGATGACATAACCTTAAAGATGACTTATCCTCAAAGATGACTTAACCTCAGTGAAGGCTGGCAAAGGCGGCCGGCGGAGGTGAGGTCGCTCGGCGAGGGCAGCTCAATGCGGCGGCTCGGAGGCGAGACGCGACGGTGAGGCGAGTCACAAGGGCGGAGACCGCGATGGCGGATGCAGGTCGTAGCGGCGGCTGTGGAGGCGGCGTCTTGAGGCGGGCGGCGGAGATGACTTGAGGCCGCGGGGCTGACTCGGAGGCGAGGCGGCCACGGCAGCGGCTCAACACAGGACGAGCCCACAGCGGCGAGGCGGCAGGCTAGTCGAGGCGGGGCCGTGAAGGCAAGGCAGGCCATAGTGGTGGAGGTGAGCCGGCGAGGCAAGGTCGGCGAAGTGAGGCGCGACCGCGGAGGCGAGGGCCGCGGCTCGGACGGCAGCGACTAAGGCAGGAGGCTCGGTGAGGCGAGGCCATAGGGGCGGCTCGGCGAGGCGAGGCAGCTTGGAGGCGGTCGGCAGAGGGGAGGCGAGGCGAGGTCGCGACTGCGGTGGAGGGGGGCCCGTGACCTAGGCCATGGTGGCAGATGCGGCCGGCTCGATGTAGAGACATGCCGTCGGGGCAAGCCGGTGGGACGAGGCCATGGAGGCAAAGGCGGAGGCATCGGGTAATGAGGTGCGGTTGTGGCCTCAGCGGCAGAGGAGTCAGGTGGCTCGAGGCGAGGCCACGGAAGCAGCGGCGGTAGAGTCCGGGTCGTGGCCGTATCCATTTTCGGGTAGTGGCCCCCTCTTTTTCTTAATGATGGAAGCACTGAAAACTATGGGAATTCGAACCAACTAGATCAATAGATACAGTAACAGGAGGTTTCCTTGAGACGTATAATTGCCCATGGTCCGAATGTGTGCAGAAACGCAGATCAACAGACCGTCACAAGGTGAATTTTCGTCTTCTGTATGGATCGGCATAGTGGATACTGGAGTAGTACTAGATGATGCAATGAATCAATGGCCGATCAGACCTGCAGTTGTTGTGAAAACAGTGGCTCCCTCAGGGCTTGATTCGATTCCACGTACTTTGTTTTGGAGTAGAAATAGCAACAAAGCAGGCACACGTGATGCAACAGTATGTATGCAAGGGCAGCGGTTGATCAGACGCGTCCACTTCAGAAGTCTGTCGTTCTCAGTGACTCAAAAACAATTGAATAAATCACAGGACGTCGGCGGACAGACCGCAACCCTAATTTCTCTCGAACTTAAATCTCACAGATTGTAAATCTGGACTGATGAACTCGAAGTTGATGCAGATCCTTCCAAGCTGGGTCTTCTTCATCCAGGCAATCATGAGCTTCTTGGTCCCTAGAAGAGCTCCCACCAAGAACACAACACCACCGCGTGCTGGCCCCATGGTGGGTGCCAACTGTCGTGGTTTTGTCACGGCAGATGTCCTTGTGAAAGGACTTAGTTGTGAGGCCATCGTTGTTAGGTGGTAGCTTGAATGGGGTTGGTCAAAATCGAGAGACGCGAGTTTTACCTAGGTTCGGCCCCTCATGATGGAGGTAAAAGCCTACATCCTGCTTGATTATATTGATGATGATGATGCTCTCGATTACAAGGGTGATATTTCGCCGCCTCTCATCTCAAGAGCATCTACTTTGATCTTGTCTAAGACTTGTCTCGGGCGACTTATCGCGGGTGACTTATAGCAGGCGACTAACTCAGGCGACTTATTCCGGGCGACTTATCGCGGGCGACTTATTCCTGGCCACTTATTTTCTCTCTCCCTTATGACGACCCATGGACTCGCTTTCTATAATAGCTGAGTCCATGGGATTACAAGAGATTCCGGGTTATACCCGCACTTGGAGTCCTACTCTAAGTCCATTAAATCCTCCGTGTCTTCCAAGTTGGAGGTCTCCGTCTTGTATTTGGACTCTAGGTCCTGTAGCAGGTCGGGTCTCGTCGCAGACCGGGTCAAGGCTGTAGCCCACTCATTCAGCCCACTTATTCGTCCCACTCATTTGGCCCACTTATTCATCCCACTCATTTGGCTGAGCGAACTTAACTCCAGAGATGACTTAACCCCAGAAATGACTTAAACTCATGAGATGACTTATCCTCATAGATGACTTAACTCCAGAGATGACTTATCCTCAGAGACGACATAACTTAGATGACTTAACCTCAAAGATGACTTATCCTCAGAGATGACTTAACCTCAGCGATGACTTATCTTCATGAGCCGGGTCTAGCCGCGGGTAACTCCCCCGACAATGTGGGATTCATTTAAATTGTTGCTAGATGCATTAGTGCAAATCATAGCATTCTTTACATGTCATGATCATGCATCATATTGTTGCATTTGTCGTGTGTTGACTGTCTTTGGTATTGTCCTTCTCGATAGGTTCTTCCTCTCCGAGTGGCACTGACTACCTATCCGAGGAGCAGTGCTACCGTGTTGATCTTTCAGGGATCAAACCCCCTTGACATTCCGATGCAACCCCAATCTCATGCTCCTGCTCTCTTTTACTGCATTACAACAACAACGATTCAACTATTACTTTATGTTCCGGTAGTTGAACCCATTCCTCTGCATGACCTATCATTGTCACAATAAATAGCTAAAACCTCCTAGCATGATTAGGAGTTGCTTGAGCCATGTTGTGACTTTATCCATGCCATGCTTGCCATTGCTTAGAGTTGTGTTAGGTCTGATTCATTGGGAATGGATTGGAGTGGTATGCTATGTTTTGATGCTCATAGTTAAGTGTGTGAAAACAATTTGGTAAAGGTAGCGGTGAGAGGCCATGTAGGAGTACATGGTGGGTTGTCTCATTGGGACCATCCTTAAGAACCGAGTTCTTTGTATGTTATCCAAGACTAGCTACTACCACACATTGGAATGCTTAAGTGCCCTTCTCAAACTATTAACCGCCTTGATCTCTGTCTAGGAGTTGCAACTAGTTTCTGGTGTTTGTAGGTGGTGTTATTTTTCTACCAAGTGGCACCCGACAGGGTGGACTTGGGATAGACTAGGCATAGTGGCATTGTGTACCAAGTGGCACCCTGATGGAGGGCTTCGGAACCCTACTCACATCGTTTGGGGCCGTGATGGAAACTTCGGCCGGAGTTCCCTTGCGGGTTCAGGCTCAGATAGGCAATAAACCTAGACTAGAGTCTTGAGTGGTTAGTGAGGTCATGGCTGACACCCTCGCCAGGCTTTCGCTTGAAGGTTGCCGAGATACATGACGAGTATATGGCAGTAAGTGGCGAGAGTGTGTGTGAAGAAGTACACCCCTACAGGATTAACATGATCTATTCGAATAGCCGCGTCTGCGGATATGGACTACTTGGAAACTTATATGGTACATAGACAACTTGAAGTGGATACTCTAAAATGCTCAAGATAAGTGTGAGTGCTATGGATGGCCATCTCGTAGGGAGACAGGAAAGAATCCATAGTAGTGTATTGCTGTGGTGATTAGTGGACTCGTGTGCGCTTTCTCACCTGAAAGAAATTACTGGTAGTCGTAGAACAGGATAGCAACTGAGTAAAAGCTGGCTTGCTGTAGCCAAACCTCACAATAGCCCTCTTGATACTAATGCATGTATGATAGGATCTGATATAAGTCTTGTTGAGTACCTTTGTACTCATGTTTGCTTAATTTATGTTTTGCAGAGGAGACTTCGGTCTCACTAGTAGTTCGAGGTGGACTTCGTGATATGTCCATTTTGCATCATATTTTCCTACTGTTATTTATGATGTTTTTATGCATAATAATATTTTTTGGAGTAATTCTAATGCCTTTTCTCTCATAATATGCAAGGTTCACACAAAGAGGGAGAATTCCGGCAGCTGGAAATCTGGACCTGAAAAAGCAACGTCAGGCTACCTATTCTGCAAAACTCCAAATGAGCTGAAACTTCACGAGGAACTTTTATGGAATAAATAAGAATTATTGGAGCAAATAACTACCAGAGGGGGCCCACCAGGTGGGCACAACCCACCTGGGCGCGCCTGGCAGCCCAGGCGCGTCCTGGTGGGTTGTGCCCTCCTCGGCCCACCTCCGGTGCCCCTCTTCTGGTATATAAGTCATTTTGACCATGAAAAAAAATAAGGGGAGGACTTTCTGGATGAAGCGCCGCCGTCTCGAGGCGGAACTTCGGCAGGAGCACTTTTGCCCTACGGCAGAGCGATTCCGCCGGGGGAACTTCCCTCCCGGAGGGGGAAATCATCGTCATCATCATCACCAACAACTCTCCCATCTTGGGGAGGGCAATCTCCATCAATATCTTCAACAGCACCATCTCCTCTCAAACCCTAGTTCATCTCTTGTGTTCAATCTCTGTACCGGAACTATAGATTGGTACTTGTGGGTGACTAGTAGTGTTGATTACATCTTGTAGTAGATTACTATATGGTTTATTTGGTGAAAGATTATATGTTCAGATCCATTATGCTATTTAATACCCCTCTGATCTTGAGCATGATTATCATTTGTGAGTAGTTACTTTTGTTCTTGAGGTCACGGGAGAAATCTTGTTGCAAGTAATCATGTGAACTTGATATGTGTTCGATATTGTGATGATATGTATGTTGTGATTGCCTTAGTGGTGTCATATGAACGTCGACGACATGACACTTCACCATATTTGGGCCTAAGGGAATGCATTGTGGAGTATTTATTAGGTGATGGGTTGCAAGAGTGACAGAAGTTTAAACCCTAGTTTATGCGCTATTCCGTAAGGGACTGATTTGGATCCAAAAGTTTAATGCTATGGTTAGATTTATTCTTAATACTTTTCTCGTAGTTGCGGATGCTTGCGAGGGGGTTAATCATAAGTAGGAGGTTTGTTCAAGTAAGAACATCACCTAAGCACCGGTCCACCCACATATCAAATTATCAAAGTAGCGAACACAAATCAAACCAACATGATGAAAGTGACTAGATGAAATTCCCGTGTACCCTCAAGAACGCTTTGCTTATCATAAGCGACCATTTTGGCCTGTCCTTTGGCTCAAAAGGATTGGGCTACCTTGCTGCACTTTTGTTACCATTACCGTTACTTGCTCGTTACATATTATCTTGCTACCAAACTACTCGTTACTTATAATTTCAGTGCTTGCAGACATTACCTTGCTGAAAACCGCTTGTCATTTTGTCGATGTACTAAGTATTGGGCCACTAGTACCCCGTACTTGTGCACGGGCAGTTGTAGCCATCCTCGTGGCAAGGCTTGCCGGGAACAGCTCGAGGTCGATTCAAGCCATCAAGGAAATCATCAAGTCAGAGATCTGAGGATCAGCAGATAAGCAAAGCTGGAATCTGAAGGCCAGCTTACCCAGCAAGATCCTTGCCGGGATGGCCTGTGGAGCCCGGCAAGGCTTGGTTCCCGGCAAGCCTTGGCGCCCGGCAAGGTTTGGTGCCCAGCAAGGATCGGCGCCTGGCGAGATTCCGCCACTGTGCCACCGCTTCGGCACAGTAACAAACCTGACATTCTGGGTCCTTCTCTGGATGCGTGGCAACGTGCCAGTGGAGGAGAGCTTAAGCGGTGCTGATGGGATGGCTCCTTTTTCCATCCCCAAGAAAGTGAGGACACCTAAACGGACACCTCACGGTGCATTAAATGCGCTTGTCCTAATCCGTCAGGGGTTAGGTTTGATACCCTGTAGCTACTTTACACCTCAATGTATGTACATTTTGCCACTGTGGAGACCCCTTTGAGCATATAAAAGGAGGCCCAAGGCGATTGCTACAGAGGAGGAGAACTTCTGGCCCATTCTGCATGCGTAGCTGCTCTTTGAACGTACTGTTCATTGCGAGCGCTCCTGAAGGCTGGGCTCAAGAACATCAATAAAACACAAAGCAGGAGTAGGGTTTTACGCTGATCAGTGGCCCGAACCTGGGTAAAACTTCCCGCGTCGATCACTGGTTCTGCTCTTTGCGTATACCTCTCCCC
The DNA here is from genome assembly GCA_011799875.1 of Thinopyrum elongatum. Classification (NCBI taxonomy): domain Eukaryota; kingdom Viridiplantae; phylum Streptophyta; class Magnoliopsida; order Poales; family Poaceae; genus Thinopyrum; species Thinopyrum elongatum. The sequence continues at coordinate 205,798,875 of CM022297.1, read as the reverse complement.
CCGCCGAATCGTAAAGGGGTCTCTCGGGATCCCATAGGTGTCATACCCCGACATCTTTGGCGCGCCAGGTATGGGGATTGAAGGTTGCGTGAACCCGATCTAGTGCTCGGCGCCCTAGTTTCTTCATCATCCTCATCATCATGCCGCCCAAGAAGAAGAGCGCTGCGACAACGCAACCGTCCGCATCCGTTTTGCCTACACCTTCGTGTACAGGCGACGGCGTGGGTGCAGAAGGAAGAGGACTAGAACCCCAGTGGCGTTCTGGTGATCCGAGCCAAGCGAGCGGTATCGTTCGCAGTGGCAGTGGTAACCTGCACGCCGCTGGATCTAGAGATGGCGCTGTGTTGCCTACGGGGGCGCAACGAACTCGAGAGATCGAAGGGCCCCTGCTGGAGCTCCTGCGCCGGCCCAAGCCTCACGACCTACCCAGGTCGTGCATGATGAGTGACGTCATGGCGCTGGTGGTTCAGGGCGTCCTCATGAAAAGGTTTCTGCGCATAGATCCCAAGATGCGCGGGACCAGCATGCACACCGAGCTGCCGGCGGAGGTGGCGCACGGTCGCGTGACCGTGGTGGTGCTCCTTCTAACATGGTTAGGAGTCAGAGCACCTCACGTACCTCGCACTTGTCGCCGCCACCTACGCCAGTGGAAGCCTTGGCACGTGCGCAGCTGCTCCTCGATTTTCCTCCTGCCCCGGAGAAGATGGAGGAGTGGCGAGCTACCATCCAGAGCCTCATCGGCTTCGCCAACAAAGATGGACCGCAAGAGGCGGGGCCCTCGCAGCGGAGGCCCATCGATCCGGCGCGAGCCCATGTAGAGAAAACCGGAGGTGGTGCAACCACAGTGCACTCCCCTCCGCGGCACCAGCAGCGGCCGACAACCCAGCAAGTCGACCGCCATGAAGAAGTTTCCACGGCGTTGTCCGATCCACGGATGCGCCGTGATCAGCGTCTAGTTCTCCGGGAACGAGGCAAGGAGGACGCTCGAACAACCATCGAGCGGCAACGGGAAGCGCGCTATCAGTCTGATAAGCACGCGGGGCCGGCTGTCGACGAGCCTGCGCCAGGGGACGTAGGAGACCTGCCTTATGAGGTAGGAACTCCAGCGTTTACCCGTGAGCTGCGGCAAGTCCGATGTCCCCATTCCTGAACCTTTAAGCCAGAGGTCCCGGAGAAGTATGACGGAAAGACCCATCCCTCGGAGTTCCTGAGCATCTACACCATTGCGGTGCAGGCTGCCGGGGGCCGAGATGACAAGATACTTGCCAACTATTTCCCGTTGGTGCTCAAGCCCAACGTCAGGTCGTGGTTGATGCATCTGCCGGAGAATTCTATTTCTTCCTGGTAAGATTTGTGCCATCAGTTTGTTGGCGCCTTCATTGGAGGCCACCAAGCTCCTGGCCAAGAGAGCGATTTACACATCATCCCTCAGAAGGAGGGCGAGTCCCTGCGCAAGTTTATCCAGAGATTTAGCCGGGTGCAGTACAATATTCCTGACGTTCATCCTGCCGCTGTTGTTAGCGCGTTCCATCAGAACATGCGTAACCGCAAAATGCGGGAAGAGTTGGCAATGAACAAAGTCAGGAGTATCGCCGAGCTTTACGCTCTGGCCGACAAGTGCGCTCGAGCTGAAGAGGGGAGGAAACTCCCTGGTGAGTCTGTTGGCGCGGCGGGCGAGTCCGAAGATGAAGACGCCGCGGCCCCGTCAAGGAAAGGCCGGCGGCGGAATAGGAAGCGCGGAGGCAAGGCCGTGCTTGCTGTCAAGGAATCCGACAACCCCGGAGCCGCCAAGAAGGCCAAGGTTGGCGACCCCGGCAAGGATCTTGCCGGGTGCCCTTCCTGTCAGGCCTTGGCGGCTTCCGACAAGTCGGAGAACTCCGGCAAGCAGTATTGCAAGATCCATCGCACCAAGGGCCATGATCTCCAGAACTGCCGGCAAGTCGAGCAGCTTGCCGAGAAGCAGAGGGCCGAATACGAGAGGCGAGACAAGGAGAAGGCCCAAGATGGTGCTGAGGGGTTCGGCAACAAGCGCGGTGGCCGACGAGGTCGCCACGGCAAGGCCAAGCAGCAAAAGGATCGGCCCGCTCGGGGCCGAGATAAAGAAGGAGATGATGATGAGGAAGATGATGAATCCAGTGAGCAAGAATTCCAGAAGGCTACGGAGGCCATGTGCATTGATGGGGGTGCCTCGCTGCATTCCTCCCACCGCCAACTCAAACAGTGGGTGCGGGAGGTCAATGCGGCAGAGCCATCCCCCGATGCGTGTAGGCCCCTGAAGTGGTCCAGCACGCCTATCATCTTCGACGCCGAGGATCACCCTGATCGCACAACTGCGGTCGGGTGCTTGCCATTGTTGGTTTCACCAACGATTCGCAACCTCAAGGTGACGAAGATGTTAGTTGACGGCGGGGCCGGCCTAAACTTAATCTCACCGGATGTGCTCAGAAAGCTTCAGATTCCCAACGAGGATCTCGAGGAAACGGGTACGTTTCAAGGGGTCAACCCGGGAAGAACCCAGCCTAAGCGCAAGATCACGCTGCCGGTAACATTTGGCAGCAAGCTTAACTTCAGGACCGAGAAGGTGGTGTTTGATGTCGCCAAGATCCCCATGTCATACAATGGGATCCTTGGTCGGCCAGCGCTGGCTAAGTTTATGGCGGCATCACACTACGCGTACAACGTCTTGAAGATGCCTGGGCCGTTGAGCGTCATCACTATCCATTCTGATAAGAAGGATGCGTTCATCTGTGCCGATCAGCTTTACCGGGAAGCAGTTGCAGCACCTGCCGTCAAGGCATCTGCTCCTGCCGCTGGAACTCCCGGGGGGAAGAAAAAGACCGGCAGGAACCTTGGCGCGAACTCCGGCAAGCGCACCTCCTCGGAGTGCTGCGCTTCCGTCGAGGACGTACCAGAGAGTTCCACCGGCAAGAACAAGAAGTCCAAGGCTGCTCCGCCGGAAACTAAGAAGGTGCCTGCCAGGGAGGACGGAACGGGGGGAACTTTCACCATAAGTTCCACCCTAGATGACAAATAAGAAAGCGCGCTCGTTGCTTTCCTACGGGCGAATATCGACGTGTTTGCATGGCAACCGTCTGACATCCCCGGTGTTCCCAGGAAGGTAATTGAGCACCACCTTGTTGTCTGTCCTCATGCGCGGCCCGTCAAGCAAAGGGTCAGGAAGCAGGCCTTGGAGTGGCAAGAATTCATTGCCAAAGAAATTAAGAAGCTGGAGGCAGCAGGACTGGTCAAAGGAGTGCTTCATCCAACCTGGTTGGCCAATCCGGTTGTAGTGCGGAAAGCGAATGGGAAATGGAGGCTTTGTATCGATTATACAGATATCAATAAAGCTTGTCCAAAAGACCCTTTTCCCTTGCCGCGCATCGACCAGATTGTGGATGCCACCGCTGGTTGTGATCTCTTGTCCTTCCTTGATGCCTATTCAGGGTATCATCAGATTTTTATGGCAAAGGAAGATGAAGAGAAGACCGCCTTTATCACCCCATGTGGTACGTATTGTTTCATACGAATGCCTTTCGGGTTGAAAAGTGCTGGTTCAACATTTGCAAGAGCAATCCAGATTGGTTTTGAGCCACAACTCCATAGAAATATGGAGTCCTATATGGATGATATAGTGGTCAAAACCAAAGACAAAGCAACGCTCGTTCAAGATTTAGAAGAAACATTTGCAAACTTGCGCAAGATCAATTTGAAGCTCAATCCTGAGAAGTGCGTGTTCGGTGTTCCTTCCAGCAAGCTCCTCGGATTCTTTGTATCTTGCCGGGGAATCGAAGCGAACCCTGACAAGATCAAAGCTATTGAGAAAATTGAAGTGCCGAGACGCGTCAAGGATGTGCGTCGTCTTGCCGGCTGTGTTGCTGCTCTAAGCAGGTTTATTTCCAAATCTGCTGAGCGCGCCCTGCCCTTCTTCAAAATTTTGAAGAAGGCAGGTCCGATGAAATGGACTCCGGAGGCGGAGGCTGCGCTGCAAGATTTGAAGAAATACCTTTCTTCCCCGCCGACGCTAGTCGCGCCTAAACCACAAGATTTGTTGCTGCTGTATCTGGCAGCAACAAATCAAGTGGTTAGCGCTGCGCTAGTGGCGCAGAGAGAAGCTGATGAGGAAGCAACGCCAGCGGCAGGACCGCCAAATGATGCGACAAGATCTTCCCCGGCAAGGGTTGATCCCGACAAGACAGGATCTGCGCAAACAGAAGAACCCGTGCCGAAGAAGAAGGTGGTGCAGCGCCCAGTTTATTTTGTCAGCTCTCTTTTACAAGGAGCTAGGTCAAGATATGCTGGTGTGCAGAAGTTGCTCTTCGGCCTCCTTATGGCCTCGAGGAAGCTGCGCCATTATTTTCAAGCACATGAGATCACCGTCGTCACTCGCTTTCCGTTGCAACGGATTTTGCAAAATCCGGAGGCAACTGGCAGGATCGTGGAGTGGGCGTTGGAGTTGTCCAGCTTTGGCCTTAAGTTTGAAAGCACTTCGACGATTCAGAGTAGGGCCTTGGCGGAGTTCATTGTGGAGTGGACCCCGACGCCAGACGAGGAAGTTCAAGAAACAACTCTCCCCGGCAAGGAAATCGATCAGCAATGGGTTATGTACTTTGACGGGGCTTTCTCGCTGCAAGGCGCCGGTGCTGGCGTGCTGCTTGTCGCACCCACCGGAGAGCACCTCAAGTACGTAGTCCAAATGCACTTTCCCCGGGAGAGTTCGACCAACAACACTGCAGAATACGAGGGTTTGCTTGCCGGTCTCAGGATCGCGGCAGACCTTGGTATCAGAAAGCTCATCATCAAAGGCGATTCACAACTTGTCGTCAGGCAAGTTAACAAGAGTTATCAAAGTCCATTGATGCAGGCCTACGTAGATGAAGTGAGGAAATTGGAAGAGCGCTTTGACAGTCTGCAGATGGAGCATGTTCCTCGTGCCGAGAACAATATTGCTGACGACCTGTCAAAGCGTGCCGCCCTCAAGTTGCCTATGGAACCAGGAACTTTTGTGCTTCAATTAACTCAACCGTCCGTGGCGCCATCGATGCGGCAAGAAAAGAGAAGAAAGTTGAACTCTGGCCAGTACTTCCCGGCAGAGCTCCCAGGAGCCGCCGGCAAGGAAGTTGCCGGGATCGACATGCCTGCCGGGGAACAACAGGCTCCGGCAGGGCCTCAGGCCCTTGCTGTCGAGGCAAACGTTCCCCCGGCATAGGAGATGCCTTTAGTCCTAGCTGTCGAGCCTCATGCTCCAGCATGGGCGCAGCACATTGTCCATTTCCTTCAGACAGGTGAACTCCCTGAGGAACAGGAAGAAGCGGAGAGAGTAGCCTATCGGTCTGTTATGTACAAGTTCGTCGATGACGTCCTGTACAGAAAGAGACCAAACGGTGTGAAATTGAAGTGCATTCCTCGGGAGGATGGGCTAGAGCTGTTGGCGGAGATACATGGGGGCATATGTGGTTCTCACATAGGGTCAAGAGTGCTTGCCGGGAAAGCATTCCGGCAAGGTTTCTTTTGGCCTACCGCCCTCCAGGATGCAACTGCACTAGTAACCAAGTGTGAAGCGTGCCTGTTTCATTCGAAGAAATTACATCAGCCAGCTCAAGCTCTTCAGACAATCCCTCTCTCCTGGCCATTTTCGGTCTGGGGGCTCGACATACTGGGCCCTTTCCCCCGTGCTACCGGGGGCTTTGAGTACTTGTACGTTGCTATCGACAAGTTCACAAAGTGGCCGGAGGTGGAAGCAGTGAGGAAGGTTACAGCACAATCAGCCATCAAGTTCTTCAAGGGAATTGTTTGCCGTTTTGGTGTGCCCAACAAGATCATCACCGACAACGGCACGCAGTTCACAAGTCGCACCTTCATGCAGTACGTCCAAGACCTTGGCGGCAAGATTTGTTTTGCCTCTGTTGCTCACCCGAGAAGCAACGGCCAAGCGGAGAGGGCCAATGTTGAAGTGCTGCGCGGTCTCAGGACCAGAACCTTCGACAGGCTGAAAAAGTGCGGAAGACGCTGGATTGATGAGTTGCCGGCGGTTCTTTGGTCAATCAGAACGACACCAAATCGAGCCACCGGCCAGATGCCCTTCGCTCTAGTCTACGGAGCGGAAGCAGTTCTCCCCACAGAACTCATATACGGATCTCCTCGAGTGCTCGCTTATGATGAGCTCGAGCAAGAGCAACTGCGGCAAGATGACGCTGTGCTCCTTGAGGAGAATTGTCTTCAGGCTGCTGTGTGAGTTGCACGCTACCAGCAAGCTTTGCGCCGCTATCATAGCCGCAAAGTTCATGCCCGAAGCCTTGAGGAAGGCGACCTTGTTCTTCGGCGGATTCAGTCCGCCAAGAATTCAAACAAGTTGACGCCAAAGTGGGAAGGCCCTTATTGGGTAGTACGAGTCACCAGGCCTGGCGCTGTCCGCCTGGAGACCGAAGATGGCGTTCCAGTGAGTAATTCTTGGAATGTCGAACATCTTCGCAAGTTCTACCCATAAGGCACGGTTGCCGGGGGCTCCCGGCAACCACCCTTTTGTACAAGTCTTGCCGTCAAGGCATGTGATCCTTTGTACAAAGCCAGGCGCAGACCCAGAGCACAGATGAATAAATTTAAGTGTTGTACATTCCCTTATTGATTCGCATGTTCATATCTATATATACGCATGTTTGTCTAAGATGTTGTATGACACCTGATCCCGGTAAGTTCTAACGAACCGCCAAGGTTTCATGCCTTTACTTTCTCTTCTTTCTTTTTCTCAAAAGACAGAAGGATTCCTCGCGTGCACATTTGTCGGGGGGGAAGGGAGATATGAATACCAGTTGACGACGTTCAGAATCGACGCTTGCCGGGGGAAGAACAAAGACAGGAAGCTAAGTCTTAAAAACTCAGAGCAAGTTTTTCTTTTATTACCAAGTTATTTCCTTGGACGATTCCGACTCTTGTATGGAAAATCTGCACGCGAAGGAACATTTGTTGTAATCGGCCGCGCCCTTATTTTGTTTCGAGCCTGCTCAACGATTTAAGCGGCTGCACTGAGAACACCGAGTCTTGCCGGCCGCTGCGCCTCCAGCAGGCTGCTGAAGTCCCGCACCCAGCGCTCGCGGCAGGTTGCGCGCCGGCAAGTTTTTCAATAAGCGTAGGATGAACTCCATACATAAAGGAATCAGACAAGGAAAGTAGAAAGCATGAGCCTAAACATAGTCAAATTGTATTACATCCATGAGTTGCCGAAATTCTAACTTGAGACTTAATTGTCTTTTACATGAGATGGCGACGGCAAGAAAAAGGGAGAAGCACTCAATCCCTGCGCTGGCCTTCGATCCTTTTGATGGAGTCCACCTTCTCAAGGATAGGCGCGATGCACTCTTCAAGCGCCTCAACATTTGCATCCTTTGGTAGATGGCCGAGCGCGTTGGAGAGGTCGATGCCAGGATTGCTGTGCACCACCTTGATGAGCACCTTGCGGAGGACGGCCCGGCAAAGCCGGCGAGTCTCGTTCGCCAGTTGGGTCGCCCGGCTAGACTGGAGCGCCCTCAATGCGTTGATGATGCTTTCAAAGAACATCGTCAACCTGGCACTTGGAGATATTCTTTCCTCGGAAGAATACTTGAAGTTCGACAAGCCCATGGTTGACAGTTCTGCGGTAAGCTTCTCCGCGGTGGCAATGAGACGGCCAGTCCAGATCTCCACTCCCTTCTCGTACTCGTTTTGGGCAGCGGCGGCGCTCTTGAGCAGGTTCCTCTCTCCTTGGAGTTCCTTGAGTAGAGCCTTCTCACGGGCCTTGCTGGCCTTGAGAGACTTCTGCAGCGTGGTCAGCTTCAGCTCCAGAACCGCAATGTTATCAGCCGCAGAGGAGAGCTGCTTGGTCTTGTCGGACAGGGCAACTTGCATCTCCGCCAAGGAGTGGAGGGTTTTTTCCCTGTCCCCCTTGAGCGTCGAGAGCTCCTTGCCGTGCTCTTCGAGATCTGTTTCCAGCCTCTTCACTTTGTCGCTCAGCTCGTTCTTGGCGGCCTCTGCAGCCTCTGCAGCATCGACGGCCTCCTTGAGCTTGCCGGCGTGACTTGCAGTCAGAGCTTCGAGCGCCTCCTTATGTTTTTTCTCCAGCTCCTGGGTCCGCCATGCGACAAGATTTTCGATATCCTCATCCTTGCTACGAAGCTTGGCGGCGAGCGCCTGCTCACGTGCGGTGAGATCTTCCTCATGGGCATCAAGAGCAACACGGCGCCCCGTCAGGAGGGCATCTTCGGCAGCAATCCTTTGAACAGCTTCGTCATGCGCCTTCTCCATATCGGATTGCTTCAGGAGGATTTCATTCCACTGCTGGCTCACTTGTTCCCAGCCGGCAACCAACTCTTGGAGGGCCTCGGCATGCCAGATCTGCATTTGTGCGACGCGCCTTTGAAAATCCGCTTCGGCCGCCTCGACAACTGCCATTCTGGAGTCCGCTTTCTCTTTTCGGGCGCGATGGAGAGCCTGGAGCTTGCGGAAATTCTCGCCCATGGCCTGAAGGAGCTGATCCTCTTCAGATTTGTCGCTACTAGTGCTGGGTGCATCAACAATTTCAAGCCCGGCAGCTGCAATGATTTCTTCAAAAACTTCTCCTTCGGCTGGTGCCCCAGTGCTTGCCGTCCCCGGCAAGTTGACAAACAGGTTCTCGCCGACCTTGAGGTACTTGCTGGATGAGGGGCCTTCAGATGTTGATGGCTGGTCTTTAGTGGCCGCCTCACCAGTGGCAGGGGGCTCTGTGGCCCGTGCAGCGCCTGGCGCTCCTGCAGCAGGAATGCTGTCAGTGCGGTCCTCAGCCTCCCTGTCGCCCCCTTCAGCAGGTTCTTCGGCGGCTTCCTCTTGTGTTGTCTTGGCGGCCTCCCCGTCAAGAGCACCACCAGCCTCGACAATGTCATCCTTGGTGGCCTCGCTGGCAGTGATCCTGTCTGCTTCGGCAGCGGCATCCCTGGCGGTCTCCTCGATCACAACATCGACGTCCATGTGTTCCATCACAGGGAACTCTGAAGGGCGAAGGAGGAAAACAGAATAAGATTAAGATCAAAGTTTGAAGTGACCGAAGACAGAGAGATAAGAGAAAAAGAATAACAAGCACTCTGAGGTAATCGAGTACCTGCGTCGGGCTGTCGGGAGGTGGCTTCACCCCTCCCGGCAACTCCGGTTGCCGGGGGCGTGTCGCCGAAGTCCGCGCTTGCCGGCTCCTCCTTAGTTAGGACGGGCTCGTCGGCAGGATCTCTTGCCGGGGACGTGCTTGTGGGTGGAGCGGTCGATGAAGGAGGCACAATGGGGATGTCTTCTCCTTGTTGCCATTCTTCTCCTGCGAACCCGAAAATATTAGTTGGCAAGAATGAAAACCTCGGCACCCACCAGCAGAAAAAGAACAATGAACTTACGCTGGGGGCTGTGCTGGGGGCTACGCTGGGGGCTGCGTTGAGGACTAGACTCCGGGCTCACAATGACGGTTTCTGGCACGCTAGTGGAGCCTGCCGGGGGCTCGTCGCCCGTAGAAGTCTTTGACCTCTTCGCCATCCTCTCCAGCAAGGTTTCTGTGTCACTGCAGAGACAATACAAGCAAGTCAGTGAGATTGATCCAAGATTGGAAGGTAAAAGCTGTGGCGAAGTACTCACTCTTCTTCCTCTCGCTCCGGACTAAAGCCGGAGATGTCGAAGTCGACCTCCGTTGCGGTGTCTGAGTGGGGAGGCGGAGGAGGAGCCCTAGGCCCCTTGGCTGTGGCAGGCGCCGGGGCAGCTTCCGGTGCGGCAGTACGAGACCCTCCTGCCGCCCTAGCAGGGGCCGCTGGTGTGGGTCTCGCGCGCCGCGCAGGCTGTTGACGAGCCCCCTGCCGCGGTCCAGTCTTGCCGGCCACTTTCTTGCCGGGGGCTTCGCCGCTCGAAGAAGGCTGGCTTGCCGGGATGCCAGATGCAGCCTTCCGAAGAACGCGCTTCGTCTTCTTTGGAGGTGGGGGCTCTTCTCGCGTCTCTTCTTCGGCCGTGTCCTCGCCGGACGAGCTCTGAGCAGCTGCGCTGCTCTCTTCCCCGGCAACCTTGTCCTCCCCGGCAGGCTTTACCTCCACTACCACCTCTGTGTCGCTGGCTTCCCACTCTGTGAAGCCGACGCTGCCGGCCTCCGCGGCATGATTTGCCTCCTCCACTCTAGTAGCAATGTAAGCTACTTCCTGATCAGTGGTGGCTCGGATAAAATCTGACTCTTACCGCACAGGCTTTTTCGTCAAATTATCAAAGAACTTCTGTGCTTCCTCCTTGCTTGGCTCGGCCCAGGTCGGGTCAAGGCCGTGGGCATTGAACATCGGCATGAAGGCAATGATTGACCCCAAGGCAGAATTGTTGCACAAGGGGACAATCCTTGCCGGCAGCCGGTGCTTGTCTTCGCGCTGGAATAATTTTTGACGGAGAGTGCCAAGCTGCATGGCGGTCAGATTGTTGTTCAGCCCGGGGCGCAGTCTCATGACATCTGCCGCGTTCTTGTACTCCCAAGCTGGCCTTCCCCTATTCTGCAGAGGGGCGATGCGGGGGCGGAGAAAGTCGAAGCCGATCATCTCCATCGTCAGTCCCGCAGCCTTCAGGCGAAGGATCCTGGTAGTGGCGATTGTGAGCCTCTCGTCCTCTGCTGCGGGGTCGCTCCAATCCTTGCCGCGGACCACCTTCTGTTGCCGGGGATGACAAAATGGATGGGGATCTGCTTCCTGGATCCAGCACCATTCGGCCCGCCACTCGTCCCACTTTTCGCGGTAAACTCCCTCTGGGTATATTTCTTTATTCCAAGCCCTTGGAATCCAGGCAATAGAACCAGAGAGAGCCTCTCCTTTTTGGATACGAGGGAAGAAATAATGGCGAAAAAGAGCAGAATTGGGGATCATGCCAACAAAATTCTCACAGAGATGGGCAAAGATAGACATGCAAAGTACTGCATTCGGTGTGAAATCAAGAAGACGGAAGCCGTATGTGTACATGATATCATTGAAGAAGTCGGAAAAGGGGGGACAGAGCCCGCAATAGAAATATGCAGTGAAGAAAGGGTATTTGTCCGATCCACCTTTGGAGCAAGCACCTGGGATTACGCGTGTGGCGGGGTGGGCTTGTGTGCCCTTCGCCCACATGCATTGGTATCACCCCTTCAAAGCTTCAGCATCGAGCGTCGGAGGGAAGACGACGAGCCTCTTCCGCATCTTCGCCAGTTCGCTCTCCGGAACTTCGGCTTTCGCCTCCTTGCCCTTGCCTTTGCTGGCCTTGGGCGGCATGGCGACTGTGAGGACGGAAGCTGGGGGGCGGAGCGAGCGCGGGAGCAGCGGGCGGAAGAGAAAAAGGTTTCGCTCTGAGCTCGAGAGGAGGAAGGCGATGGCGATGGCCAGATTGAGAAGAAGAGGGGGGTAAATAGGTTTGTGCCTCTGCGACTTCTCCTTTTTATGGGGAAGGAGTGAGGCCGCCTTTTTTATTCCCCAATGTGAATGTGCCTCTATAGGCGCGAGACAGTTGCAGCCTTTTTGGCACGCTTCCCACGTCGCGCGCTCCGTGCGCGTAGTGGGGGGCACAGTAAAACGACATATTTACGAGCAGTCAATCCCCTGCCACGCGTGCCCGTGCACTGTTTGGGCCTAGCCCAACAACGCCTCGCACTCGTGTATGGCCTAGGCCCGGGGGCTCCTGTCGGTGTACTAAATATTGGGCCACTAGTACCCCGTACTTGTGCACGGGCAGTTGTAGCCATCCTCGCGGCAAGGCTTGCCGGGAACAACTCGAGGTCGATTCAAGCCATCAAGGAAATCATCAAGTCAGAGATCTGAGGATCAGCAGATAAGCAAAGCTGGAATCTGAAGGCCAGCTTCCCCGGCAAGATCCTTGCCGAGATGGCCTATGGAGCCCAGCAAGGCTCGGCGCCCGGCAAGGCTTGGTTCCCGGCAAGGTTTGGTGCCCGGCAAGGATCGGCGCCTGGCGAGATTCCGCCACTGTGCCACCGCTTCGGCACAGTAACAAACCTGACATTCTGGGTCCTTCTCTAGATGCGTGGCAATGCGCCAGTGGAGGAGAGCTTAAGCGGTGCTGATGGGATGGCTCCTTTTTCCATCCCCAAGAAAGTGAGGACACCTAAACGGACACCTCACGGTGCATTAAATGCGCTTGTCCTAATCCGTCAGGGGTTAGGTTTGATACCCCGTAGCTACTTTACAGCTCAATGTATGTACATTTTGCCACTGTGGAGACCCCTTTGAGCATATAAAAGGAGGCCCAAGGCGACTGCTACAGAGGAGGAGAACTTCTGGCCCATTCTGCATGCATAGCTGCTATTTGAACGTACTGTTCATTGCGAGCGCTCCTGAAGGCTGGGCTCAAGAACATCAATAAGAACACAAAGTAGGAGTAGGGTTTTACGCTGATTAGCGGCCCGAACCTGGGTAAAAACTTCCCGCATCGATCACTGGTTCTGCTCTTTGCGTATACCTCTCCCCCCGCCGAATCGTAAAGGGGTCTCTCGGGATCCCATAAGTGTCGTACCCCGACACATTTCCTTCTGCTCCTCATTGGGTTCGACACTCTTACTTATCGAAAGGACTATGATTGATCCCCTATACTTGTGGGTCATCAAGGATCTTTTTTGGTGCTGTTGCCGGGGAGTGAAGCGCTCTTGGTAAGTGGAAATCGGTAAGGAAAAATTATTACTACGTGCTGAAATTTATTGTCACTTGTTACTATGGAAAACAATCCTTTGAGGGGTTTGTTCAGGGTATCTTCAGCTCGACCGGAACCACAATTAGTTACCCCTCGACCTACTACACCTACTGAAAATATTGGTTATGAAATTCCTTCGGGTATGATAGAACAACTGCTAGCTAATCCTTATGCAGGAGATGGAACTGAATATCCTGATATGCACTTGATATATGTGGATGAAATTTGTGGATTATTTAAGCTTGCAGGTTTACCCGGAGATGAAGCTAAGAAGAAGGTTTTCCCTTTATCTTTGAAGGGAAAAGCATTAGCATGGTATAGGCTATGCAATGATATTGGATCTTGGAATTGGAATCGATTGAAATTGGAATTTCACCAAAAAATTTATCCTATGCATCTAGTTCATCGTGATTGGAATTATATATATAATTTCTGACCTCATGAAGGAGAAAATATCTCTCTAGCTTGGGGGAGGCTTAATTCATTTTTATATTCATGCCCCAATCATGAGCTCTCAAGAGAAATTATTATTCAGAATTTTTATGCTCGGCTTTCTCATGATGATCGATCCATGCTTGATACTTCTTGTACTGGTACCTTTATGAAGAAGACTATTGACTTCCGGTGGGACCTTTTAGAATGAATTAAATGCAACTCTGAAGATTGGGAACTCAACGAAGGTAAATAGTCAGGTATTAAGCTCAAGTATGATTGTGTTAAATCTTTTATGAATACCGATGCTTTTCAAAAGTTTATCACTAAATATGGACTTGACTCTGAGATAGTAGCCTCCTTTTGTGAATCATTTGCTACTCATGTTGACCTCCCTAAGGAGAAGTGGTTTAAATATCACCCACCTATCAAAGAAGAAATTAAAGAACCAGTAATAGCTAAAGATGAAACTATTATTTACAATGTTGATCCAGTTGTGCCTACTGCTTATATTGAAAAACCACCTTTCCCTGTTAGGATAAAGGAACATGGTAAAGTCTCAACTGTGGTCAACAAAAGTTATACTAGAACTTCTAAACCTACTGAACAAATCAAAGTAGAACCTAGTGTTGCTATGGTTAAAGATCTCTTGGTTGAAAATATAGATGGGCATGTTATTTACTTCTGTGATGAAGCTGCTAGAATTGCCAAACCCGATGAAAAAGATAAACATAGACCCGTTGTTGGCATGCCTGTTGTCTCAGTTAAAATAGGAGATCACTGTTATCATGGTTTATGCGACATACGTGCTAGCGTGAGTGCCATTCCTTTTACCTTACATCAAGAAATTATGAATGATATAGCACCCGCTGAAATAGAAGACATAGGTGTTACTATTAAACTTGCTAATAGGGACACCATCACACCACTTGGGATTGTTAGAGATGTTGAAGTTTTGTGTGGGAAAATAAAATACCCTACTGATTTTCTTGTTCTTGGATCCCCACAAGATGACTTTTGTCCCATTATCTTTGGTAGACCTTTCTTGAACACCGTTAATGCTAAAATAGATTGCGAGAAGCAAACTGTCGGTGTTAGTTTTGGTGATGAGTCTCATGAGTTTAATTTTTCCAAGTTCAGTAGAAAACATCATAATAAAGAGTTGTCTAGTAAGGATGAAATAATTGTTCTTGCTTCTACTGTTGTGCCTCCTACCGATCCACTAGAACAATATTTGCTAGACCATGAAAATGATATGCATCTGCATGAAAGAAATGAAATAGATAAGATTTTCCTTGAACAACGTCCTCTGCTTAAAAACAATTTGCCTATTGAAATTCTAGGAGGTCCTCCTCCACCTAAAGGTGATCCTGTGTTTGAATTAAAACAATTACCAGACACTTTGAAATATGCTTATCTTGACGAGAAAAAGATATATCCTGTTATTATTAGTGCTAACCTTTTAGAACATGAAGAAGAAAGATTATTGAAGGTTCTGAAGAAGCACCGAGCTGCCATTGGATATACTCTTGATGATTTAAAGGGCATTAGTCCCACTCTCTGTCAGCATAAAATTAATATGGAGCCTGATGCTAAACCTGTTGTTGATCACCAACGATGTTTAAATCCTAAAATGAAAGAAGTGGTAAGAACAGAAATACTGAAGCTTCTGGAAGCAGGTATAATCTATCCCATAGCTGATAGTAGATGGGCAAGTCCCGTTCATTGTGTCCCAAAAAAGGGAGGTATTACCATTGTTCCTATTGATAAGAATGAACTTATTCCACAAAGAATTGTCACTGGCTATAGAATGGTAATTGAAAACTAAATAAAGCTACTAGAAAAGATCATTACCCTCTGCCTTTTATTGATCAAATGTTAGAAAGATTTGCAAAGCGCACACATTTTTGCTTTCTTGATGGATATTCCGGTTTTTCTCAAATACCTGTCTCACAACCTGATCAAGAGAAAACCACCTTTACTTGCCCTTTTGGAACTTATGCTTATAGATGTATGCCTTTTGGTTTATGCAATACACCTGCTACCTTTCAAAGATGTATGACTGCTATATTCTATGACTTTTGTGAAAAGATTGTTGAGGTTTTCATGGATGATTTTTCCATTTATGGAACTTCTTTTGATGATTACTTGAGCAACCTTGATCGAGTTTTACAGAGATGTGAGCAAACTAATCTCGTCTTGAATTGGGAGAAGTGCCACTTTATGGTTAATGAAGGTATTGTCTTGGGACATAAAATTTCTGAACGAGGTATTGAGGTGGAGAAAGCTAAAGTTGATGCAATTGAGAAAATGCCATGCCCTAAAGATATCAAAGGTATTCGTAGTTTCCTCAGTCATGCTGGTTTCTATAGGAGGTTTATTAAAGACTTCTCTAAAAGTTCTAGGCCTCTTACAAATCTTTTACAAAAGGATGTTCCATTTGTTTTTGATGATGATTGTGTAGAAGCCTTTGAAACACTTAAGAAAGCCTTGATTTCTGCACCTATTGTTTAACTACCTGATTGGAACTTGCCTTTTGAAATTATGTGTGATGCTAGTGATTATGCTGTTGGTGCTGTTCTAGGACAAAGAGTCGATAAGAAATTAAATATTATTCATTATGCTAGTAAAACTCTGGACAGTATGCTCAATGA
Organism: Thinopyrum elongatum; assembly: GCA_011799875.1. Classification (NCBI taxonomy): domain Eukaryota; kingdom Viridiplantae; phylum Streptophyta; class Magnoliopsida; order Poales; family Poaceae; genus Thinopyrum; species Thinopyrum elongatum. The sequence goes on along the minus strand of CM022297.1, from coordinate 205,783,114 downwards.
AATTATGCTACTACTGAAAAGGAATTCTTAGCAGTGGTGTTTGCTTGTGATAAATTTAGATCTTACATTGTTGATTCTAAAGTGACTGTTCACACCGATCATGCTGCTATAAAATATCTTATGGAAAAGAAGGATGCTAAACCTAGACTCATTAGGTGGGTTCTTTTGCTACCAGAATTTGATTTACATATCACTGATAGAAAGGGAGCTGAGAACCTCGTGGCTGATAACTTGTCTAGGTTAGAAAATATTCTTGATGACCCACAACATATTAATGATAGTTTTCCTGATGAACAATCAGCTGCAATAAATGTTTCTCATAACACTCCTTGGTATGCTGACTATGCCAATTATATTGTTGCTAAATATATACCACCTAGCTTCACATACCAACAAAAGAAAAAATTCTTCTATGATTTAAGACATTATATTTGGGATGACCCACATCTTTATAAAGAAGGAGTAGATGGTATTATTAGACATTGTGTACCTGAGCATGAACAGGGACAAATCCTATGGAAATGTCACTCCGAAGCTTATGGAGGACATCATGCGGGAGATAGAACTGCTCACAAGGTATTGCAATCTGATTTTTATTGGCCTACTCTCTTCAAGGATGCCCGTAAGTTTATTTTATCTTGTGATGAATGTCAAAGAATTGGTAATATTGGTAAGCGTCAGGAAATGCCTATGAATTATTCTCTTGCTATTGAACCATTTGATGTTTGGAGATTTGATTACATGGGACCTTTTCCTTCCTCTAATGGGTATACACATATTTTGGTTGCTGTTGATTATGTTACTAAGTGGGTAGAAGCTATTCCAACTAGTAGTGCTGATCACAACACCTCTATTAAAATGCTTAAGGAAGTCATTTTCCCAAGGTTTGGAGTCCTTAGGTATTTAATGACTGATGGTGGTTCACATTTTATTCATGGTGCTTTCCGTAAAATGCTTGCTAAATATGATGTTAACCATAGAATTGCATCACCTTATCATCCTCAGTCTAGTGGTCAAGTTGAACTTAGCAATAGAGAAATAAATTAATATTACAAAAAACTGTCAATAGGTTTGGAAAGAATTGGTCTAAGAAGTTAGATGATGCACTTTGGGCTTATAGAACAGCATATAAAAATCCTATGGGTATGTCTCCGTACAAAATGGTTTATGGAAAAGCTTGTCATTTGCCTCTTGAGTTAGAACATAAAGCATATTGGGCAATTAAAGAACTCAACTATGATTTCAAACTTGCCAGTGAAAAGAGGTTATTCGATATTAGCTCACTAGATGAATGGAGAACCCAAGCCTATGAAAATGCCAATTTATTTAAAGAAAAAGTTAAAAGATGGCATGACAAAAGAATCCAAAAGCGTGAGTTCAAAGTTGGAGAATATTTTCTTTTGTACAACTCTCGTTTCAGATTCTTTGCAGGAAAACTCCTCTCCAAATGAGAAGGACATTATGTTATCGAGGAGGTTTATCGATCCAGAGCCATCAAGATAAATAATGCCAAAGGTACTAACCCGAAGGTTGTCAATGGGCAAAGAATAAAACATTATATCTCAGGTATGCCCATTAATGTTCAAAGCAATATTATCCAAACCATGACACCGGAAGAACACATAAAGGAAACCTTCTGAAACACCCCAGAATCATGAAAAAAAAGGAGTTACGTGATACGGTAAGTAAACAGACTCTGAAAAATCCGCAAAAATATTTTTTGTCCGTTTTGGAATATAACAAAAATTAGGAAAATAAGAAACAATCAGGAAGGCACACCTGGTGGGCACAAGACACCAGGGCGCGCCTGGCTTGCCAGGCGCACCCAGGTGGGTTGTGCCCACCTCGGGTACCTTCCGGACTCCGTTTTTCTTCCGTATGCTTATTTCCCAAGATAAAAAATCTTTATAGACCCCCCAAACCTATTGACCACCGTGTCGCGGAGAAATCTTCTCTTTTCTTTTCTTGCTGTTTTTGCTCAGATCTGTTAAGCCAGGCATCATGTCTTCCCCCTCTTCCAACAAAGGAGAAGACGATGCAGGGTTGCTGTAGGAGGAGCTAGAGGGGGAGGGAGTTCAAGAGGTTGCCATGGAGGAATATGAAGGGAATTCCCGCGGAGTTCACCCTCTGGCTTCCGAGAGAGGCACACTAGCTGGTATCTCTACTCGTCCTAATCCTCATCAAACTATGAGATCATTAAACAATCAAGAGAGCTCTGAAGTGCAAGAAGAACTCCCTCCAAGGAGGCCTTTACACAGGTTACATCGTAACAATTTTCACAATTTAATTCACAATTATGGGTTCAAAAATAATCCCCGTGGGCAGATACCGTCCCATTGGGACATATCTCGTCCAAGAGAAAGTGGTGCAGGAACAAGTTCTTGGGGGCCGGAGAATAAACATATTATGGCAGAAGTGGAGAAAAACACTGAGTTGCTTCGTAAAGCCTTCCACGAGATTCAAGGCTTGAAGGATGCACTCATGGATATATTGGGAGTTATTTCATCACCACCACCTCCTTCTTCATCAACAAAAGTGTAATCGGGTATGGGCACTCCCCTTGGCTTGTGCCAAGCTTGGGGGAGGTGCCCCGGTATCGTATCACCTCCACTATCTTTTGCCTTTACTTATCTTAGTTCGATCCATAATTATCTTTTTCTTTAGATGAATAAAAGTTTAGTTCGATCCTTTATTTTTGAGTGTTTGCTTAGTGATCTATCTTTGTAATCGTGTGCGAGATATATAATAAAGTTTATTTTGATTTTTGTTTTCTTTACTTTCATGTTCAATAAAAAGAAAAGAAATAAATGAAAAAGATCATATGCTAATCTTATGGTAAGTAATGACATCACATAAGGAAGAGTATAAGTAGAAAATTTTGTTGGAGATTGACAAACATAGCATTCGTCAATGATGCAATTCATGAAAGAATTAATAAGGGAAGAGAAGATTCACATGCAAATATACTATCTTGGACATCTTTTGTGATTGTGAGCCCCCATCAAAATATTATATGCCAAAATTGTTGATGTTGGACAAGGAAGACAACGTAATGATTCATGTTTGTTCATTTCACATAGAAGTTATATTGTCATAGATCCTTTAACATGTGGTGCTTGCCCCCATCTTTGCTAGCCAAAAATTCCGCACTAAGTAGAGATACTACTTGTGCATCCAAAAACCTTTAAACCCGAATCTTATTTTGAGAGTCCACCATACCTACCTATGGATTGAGTAAGATGCTTCAAGTAAGTTGTCATCGGTGCAAAAAGGCGATAAAATTGCTTCTAAAAGTGTTGGATCATTTAGTGTAAGAGAAAATTGAGCGTTGTACGAACTTGTGATGGCAAAGAATAAAAGCGATAGACTGCATAATAAAGGTTGCTATCATAAGGGGCAATATAACGTGACATTCTTTTGCATTAAGGGATTGATCATACAAACAAATAAGCGCATGGCAACCTCTGCTTCCCTCTGCGAAGGGCCTATCTTTTACTTTTATGTATTTACTTTTATGCAAGAGTCAAAGTTCTTATCTCTATTCCTTTTTATTTTCTCTTTTGGCAAGCATCATGTGGTGAGGAAAGATCTAGGCACATATATCTAGTTGGATATGAGTAGCATGAGTTATTATAGTTGACATCACCCTTGAGGTGAGTATGTTGGGAGGCGAAACTATAAGCCCCTATCTTTCTATGTGTCCGGTTGAAATGTTTTGTTCATGTGTATGCGGTCAATGTTAGCAATCATAGAAGACTATATGATGGTTGAGTATGTGGACTTGCCCAAAAAAGGCTCCGATACATGACCCTTCCTGAAAAGATGATGAATTGTAGTTGCAAAGTTGACTGAGAACAGAGTTTGTTGGTTTTCAATAGAGTTATGCTTTATACTTCGATGTTGTGATGAATTGTTACTTGTTCATGAGAAGTTATATGATAAAAGTTCTATGATAAAGTTTTATATTAAAGTGTGTTGTTGTTATAATAATATACATGATGCTTCTATGTCCGTATTTTGTTTTTATCAACACCTCTTTCCCTAATCATGTGGACATGTTTTTTGATTTCGGTTTTCGCTTGAGGACAAATGAGGTCTAAGCTTGGGGGAGCTGATACGTCCATTTTACATCATGTTTTCCTACTGTTATTTATGATGTTTTTATGCATAATAATGCTTTTTGGAGTAATTATAATGCTTTTCTCTCATAATATGGAAGGTTCACACAAAGAGGAGAATTCCGGTGGTTGGAAATCTGGACCTGAAAAAGCTACGTCAGGCTACCTATTCTGCACAACTCCAAATGAGCTGAAACTTCACGAGGAATTTTTATGGAATAAATAATAATTATTGGAGCAAATAACTACCAGAGGGGGCCCACCAGGTGGGCACAACCCACCTGGGCATGCCTGGCAGCCGAGGCGCGCCCTGGTGGATTGTGCCCTCCTCGGCCCACTTCCGGTGCCCCTCTTATGTTATATAAGTCATTTTGACCTAGAAAAAATAAAGGGAGGACTTTCGGGACGAAGCGCTGCCGTCTCGAGAAGGGACTTGGGCAGGAGCACTTTTGCCCTCCAGCTGAGCGATTCCGTCGGGGGAACTTCCCTCTCGGAGGGGGAAATCATCGTCATCATCATCACCAACAACTCTCCCATCTTGGGGAGGGCAATCTCCATCAACATATTCAACAACACCATCTCCTCTCAAACCCTAGTTCATCTCTTGTGTTCAATCTTTGTACCGGAACTATAGATTGGTACTTGTGGGTGACTACTAGTGTTGATTACATCTTGTAGTAGATTACTTTATGGTTTATTTGGTGGAAGATTATATGTTTAGATCCATTATGCTATTTAACACCCATCTAATCTTGAGCATGATTATCATTTGTGAGTAGTTACTTTTGTTCTTGAGGTCACGGGAGAAATCTTGTTCCAAGTAATCATGTGAACTTGATATGTGTTCGATATTTTGATGATATGTATGCTGTGATTCCCTTAGCGGTGTCATGTGAACGTTGAATACATGACACTTCACCATATTTGGGCCTAAGGGAATGCATTGTGGAGTAGTTATTAGATGATGGGTTGCGAGAGTGACAGAAGCTTAAACCCTAGTTTATGCGCTATTCCGTAAGGGACTGATTTGGATCCACAAGTTTAATGCTATGGTTAGATTTATTCTTAATACTTTTCTCGTAGTTGCGGATGCTTGCGAGGGGGTTAATCATAAGTAGGAGGTTTGTTCAAGTAAGAACAGCACCTAAGCACCGGTCCACCCACATATCAAATTATCAAAGTAGCGAACACAAATCAAACCATCATGATGAAAGTGACTAGATGAAATTCCCATGTACCCTCAAGAATGCTTTGCTTATCATAAGAGACCGTTTTGGCCTGTCCTTTGCCTCAAAAATATTGGGCTACCTTGCTGCACGTTTGTTACCATTACCATTACTTGCTCGTTACAAATTATCTTGCTACCAAACTACTCGTTACATATAATTTCAGTGCTTGCAGACATTACCTTGCTGAAAACCGCTTGTCATTTCCTTCTGCTCCTCGTTGGGTTCAACACTCTTACTTATCGAAAGGACTATGATTGATCCCCTATACTTGTGGGTCATCACTTCGATGAGTAGCTTGTTACCTCAGCTATGATCTTGTACCCTTGGCAGGGTCTATAGATAGTCCGGCTTCTAGCCTTGTTGTTTCTTTTTAGTTGTGTGTACTCAGACAAGTTTTATGCTTTTGCTTGGCTTGTACGACTTCGTGTGAAGGGTCATGAGACCCGTTGCTTGTAGTAAATGCTATGTTGGCTCTTCTAAGCCTTTATTTATGTATGAGTTGTTGAGTTATGTTGTGATGACATGTTGTACAGCACATACTTGCATATCATGCGTACATGTAATGTGTATTGCTATGTGTGTGGTTCGACACTTAGTTGTTTGCCTTTGGTAGCCTTTCTTATAGGGAAATGCTCCCTAGTGCTTCCACGGAGCCATTGTAGTTCGCTACTGCTCTGGAACACTTGGATTGGCCAGTATGTATCCTTCTTTGTTCCTGTGTTTGTCCCTTCGGGGAAATGTCACACATTGTACCTTTAAGTCCTTGTAGCTTACTACGACTTGGGTTCATACGTTTATGACCGACACGTTCATTGTTGGGTTAAGTATGCATGTCCCTCTATACGACTGTGCCACCTTGATTCCCGACTAACCATGTCGACCCGGGTTCTCTGTCATATGGATGCTAGTGACACAATCATATACGTGAGCCAAAAGGCGCAAATGGTCCCAGCCAAGGTAAGGTTGCAGCCATGGGAATACCTTGCGTGAGGCCCCAAAGTGATATGATGTGTTACATGCTAAATCAGTGTGACTTAGGATTGGGGTCCCGACAGCTTTGGTATCAGAGCCTGACTGACTGTAGGATTACCAAGCTAAACTAGTCGAAGTGGGGTCTAGAAATGCTTTAGTTATATAGGGGAATTGATTATGGAAGGGAACGTAAGGCTCTTTTTACTCCTTATCCTTAGTCCTCTGATCTTGAGTCGCCCTCTTCTTTTCTACGGGGTTAAGGAACTAGGCTTTCTCACCTATCTATCAGGATAACGAGTTACGAATCCGTAGACTTATAGGAATGGTTAATCAGAGTCATGCTCCAGTTTTCGAGTATTTCATGTGTATTTGATTAGTACTATCACAGAATCTTGAGTGATGATGTCGAGTATGGTACTACCCCATCTTTTATAAGATGTCTCATTTTGAGCATTTTACTGCCGTTATGCTACTGAAATTATCCTAGGAATTCAAGAGATTCTAATGCTTTTGCATTACATTCCGCATCCTTATGTTGATGCTGATTCCACCCTTGTTTCCCATGGTTTTGTTCCACAGGATGTCGCTAGTTACCCGAGGTTCTGTTGCTTGCATCCGGAACCATGGAGATGGTAGGGATGAGGATCCTCCTGACCAGCCTTCGTTGGCAGAGTTCATGTTGGAGGTTGAGAGGAATAAGCGTGAGACTAACCGCTTGTTGGGACGCATTGAGCAGAGCACCGCACATCAGTTGTAACACCCCAATAATCAAGCTACAATGGTCCCTTGCTAATGATTCCATGTCATCATGTTTTACTAATCCTAATTGCCACTTGATAAAAAATCAAAGTCAAATTGCAAATGAAATTTAAAGTTTCACAAACATGATTGCAAAATAGTTCACCATTTAGCAAATATTCCATAACAATTATTTGTTTAGGAAAACAACATCACTTGTTTGATCTTTTTGAACCTATATATCGTCTAAAAACAGTACCTAAACAACCTCTTTTAAATCATTTCTAATTAAAACAAATTCAAATATCCCCCACACTTTTTGTGCCAGTGCCAAATATTGCAATGTAATTAAGTGGCCAAGTTCTATATTTTACAAAACTCATTTGTTACTAAAAAGAAATGCAAAGCAGAAAGGAATAAAAAGAAACAGAAAAAGAAATGGAAAGAAAAGAAAAGGGGAAATGCCACTGTGCACTGAGCCTGGCCCAGCCTGCTTCCCCCCTCGTCCCTAACCTCCCTCCTCCACCTGGCGAACACGACTGAGCCGCACCCGTCCCCGCTGAGCCACCTCGTTGCCCGCGCTCCTACAGTCGGTCATGCGGGGATAAGACCGCCAGCGCCGACGCCTCGGACACGGCCGAGATCTTTCCCCCCTCTGCTCCTTCCTTTCCCGCCATGGCCGCCTCGGTCATCGCCGTCGCTAGCTCGCCCGCGTAGCCAGTTGCCTCCCCACGTCGCGCCACCGTGCCAATTAGCTCCGCCTTGCTCCACCACGTCGATCGCTTCCACCCGATGGAGCTGGGAGCCCCTGCATTGCCAGATCGCCGATGTCTGCTTCCCCCGGACCCGCCGGTGTTCGACGCCGAATTCGTCGCCCTCTGCAGCTACTAAACTTCCTCCGGCCTCCATATGCCACCCCGTGAGCTGCCACTCCTTTCCCCTACCTTAGCGCTGCCTCCTATCGCCCGTAGCCATAGCTATCGTCATGCCCGAGCTTGCCGTCATTGCCTCACCTCGCCGTCGCGGCCATAGCCATCCCGGCTCCTGTCCGGGCACGGCATCGTGCTCCTGGTGCTTCCAGGATCCTAGCAAGCACACACACATGCCTCTGCATGCTCTCTGTGCTCGGATCCGTTGAGGCCCGAGCTCCGGTGTCCACCTCGATGGTCACCATTGTCGCTATGAGCCACCCTGGCCGCGCCACCGCCACCAAATGAGTCGGCGCTGAACACCCATTCGAACGCGCTGCCGCGCACTCCAAATGATGCCCTATGGGTGAATCCCAATGTCAGCCCGAGCCCTCCGCCGCATTTTTGGTCGCCGCACAATCGAAGTCGGCACGCCACCGCAACTGGGTCACTGCTAGTGGGCCCAACGTGTTTAGCCGCGCTAATTAGCTAGTAACCACCCACTGACATGCTGGCCCAGTTATTTTAGCATTTAGTTGATTAATATACTCAAATAGTTAGTTCAGCCACTGACACCTGGGTCCCACCCCTGCTAATTAACCATTTGATTAATGAAAACCCTCTTAACTAACTCAGTCAATGACTGCTGGGTCCCATTGGACCTAGTTGACTAGTCAACTAGCTGACTGGGCTGGACCGAATCAATGACAGGTGGGCCCCTCTGTCAGCCTTCCAGAGCACTCTACCGGGTACACTTCTATGTAACCCTAGCTTTTAGTATTTTAATTTAATTTGTAATTAAATTAAATCCATAAAAATCATTTAAACTTTGGAAAATCATATAAAATAAACCATAACTCGGATGAAAATAATTTATATATGAAAAATGATCAGAAAAATAAGATGAATCTGAATATGTAATCCACATACTTGCCACATGCCCCCAACACTGCAAACATGGAACCTTCCCCTCTGGTTCGTCTGACCGATAATTGCTTGGACCCGAGAAAATATTCCTGGATATTCCCCGCTCCGTCTATAACACCTAGTATTGCATTAGGCCACCCCTAGCATAGCATATCACCATGTCATGCATTGTGCTGCATCTGTGTGCTTTATATTTACTGTTTCTCCCCCTCTTCTTCTCCGGTAGACCCCGAGACTGATGTTGGCACCGCTGTGTATGACTATGCTCCTAACATCCAGCCCTTGCCGCAGAGCTTCCAGGCAAGCAAAACCCCCTTGATCATTTGATGCAGAGCACCCTATGGTCATTCCCACGGACCTACCATCGTCTCACCAAACACCAAGTGGACCCATGACTAGACTCGAGCACATGCTATTCAATCCAAGGTGACATCTCTCCTACTTGAGCTTCCCTTATGTTCGAGTGAGACATGGTTGCTGCCTAAGTCAGAAACACTATGTGTTATAAGGTACAGCGCACAAGCCACGGAGCCGAGAACTGAAGAATAAGGAACAAGCGCCAACTCTCTGGTCAGCCCAGAACTTCCCGCCAGAGCCCGGAACCTCTGGCCCCTGGAACTTCCGGCCACCGATGACCCAGACGAGCCCGGGCGTGCCAACTCTCTGGTTAGCCCGGAACCTGGCCCGGACCATCCGGCCAGCCCGGACCTTCCGGCCCCCGGACCCTAGCCTCGCTAGCACCATGCCAACTCTTTGGCTAGCCCGGACCCTACTTGGACCATTGCCCGGAACCTCCGGCTACCGGAACTTCCGGCCGTCCCCGGAATTTCCGGCCCTGCCTGCGCGCAGTGACTCGGGCCGAGGCCCATGTACCCTTTCGCCCCCTAGACTATATATACTCTTATTCTACCTACGTTTTAGGGTTAGCAAAGATTGTAGCTCATTTGAGGTTAGAGGTTTGCTCATCCACTTGTACCTCTACTCCATTGGAGACCAAGGCCTCGGTGGAGAAGATTCCCCAAGTGGATCCAAGATCCCGCAAGGGAAGATCCCCTCATGGATCCAAGACCCCGCCGCCTCACGGATTGGGAAGGACTACTTACCGTTTATATCATACCTTGTTGTGTTTAGATCATGTGTCTCGTTGTGTACTCGGATCTAGCACATGTGTAATCGAATCCCATTGATTTGAGTGTTTTCTCTCATTTTCCCCTTTGTGTTCTTCGTGTGTTGTTCGTGGGATCCCCTCCAAATCGTGAAAGATCGGCCCCTATGTTTCCACCCTACATCATCTTGGTATCATGAGCCATGTTGATCATGATTTTGGAGTCTCCCCCATCGTTTTCTAGCCTGATTTTGTTGTGTTTTTGTCCCAATTTTGAAAATCCCCACAAAAATAGCCCTCTCAATTTTTTTGTGATTTGTTGGTTCGATGAAGTTTTGTTGCAATTGATCCATGGATTTCATGTGTACCATGTAGATCTACCTTCCCCACCCCTCCATCCACCCAAAAAATTTATTTTCCCCGTCTGATTTGGGCTTTCCCCAAAAAAATCTGCCAAAATTCCTGAGCCCCAATTTTCTGTTCTTTGCAAAATCCCGACCCCCGGAACTTCCGTCCCCTCCCGGACCTTTCGACCCCCAGACATTCTGGCCTTCCCGGAACTTCCAGCTCCCGAACCTTTCGGCCTTCGCCTGGAACTTCCGGCCTTGACAGAAAGTTGTCCGCCACCACCGCTTTCCGCAACCACCATCGCTTACCCGCTACCAACTCCGACAATTTTGACACGTTTTCTTCTTTGAGAATTTGAGTTGCAGTTTCCCGTTTCCTAACGTGTTTCAGCTACTTAGGGACGGTTGAACATCGACATCACCGCCACTCATCTTCGCCACGGACTCGTCATCGAGAACATCCTTTTGAGCTTTGACACCAATCATAAGCAAGAGTGCTAACCTCGACGACACTTTGTGCATCTCTTGCCATTACATTGTGAACACCTGAGCCTACCTTTTGCATCACTTGCCTATCGAGACTAGCCATTGAGTATTGCCGGCAATGTTACTTGTGCAAATTAGTGATACTTGTTTCCTTTCCATACATACAATAGCATCTTGGTATCATCTCTTGTGTCACAAGCGTGTCACCGCATATACACAATTGCTATCTTGGTTCGTGAAGTTTTGTATAAGTGTCTAAAGAAAGAGCTCAAAAGAGAAAGAGCCAACAAGCTTATAAGTAAATGGAAGACTAGCAAAGAGCTTTTAAGCAAGAACCATAGTATCATACTACGTTAAGATTGTCATACTCGATCATTGTGGATCTTATCACTGGAACATCATACATATATAATATACTTGGGATGGAAGTCGTTGCACTTTTTGCTTTGTAGGTCGTGCACAAGTATCGTATCCACCTTTTGAGAAATCGTGTTAGCGTCTCTCTTGTGTTGTGCAACAAGAGCATTTTCCGTGGATTCCACATTTTGAGCTCGTTCCTTGATTGCACGGCCCCATTTATCTATCCGTGCGTGTGTCTCTGTGTGCCATATTGCTATTGGTCTACTTGTTGCCTTTGTGAATTTGTGAATCTTTTGCAACATTATTGAGTCTCTCTAGCAATTGCATAAATTTTGTGCCACCATCCTAACCAAGCTACTCCAAAAGCTTTATTTGTATAGGTGTGATAATCGACAAGATCCGGTACCAATTGTGCTATTTCCTTGTTACATTATTGAGTGAGCATTGATCCATTATCAACATCGGATAAGGTACATTTGGTATAGTTCTTTCCTTTCTTCCACTTACATTTACTTGCAATGATGTATAGGCCTACTACTTCTTCAAACCCACTCTTCATTGAGCACGATGATGACCCGAACAACTACGTCACCAAGAACCACCTCTTCGGCGCGCAAATAGCTTTGCATCAAGAAAATGAAGCATTGGGCGACCGCATTGAACTACTCGCTACCGACTTGCGACAATCTGAGCAACGTACAAGAGACTACTTCGATAACAAGCTCGCCACACAAAAGGAGGAGAATGATGCAAGGATGGACGAGATTCGTGCCTTGTTGGTCAACAGTTCTTCTACATCTTCTTCCTATTCAATACGGAGCCACTCAAGTCGACATACTTAGCAATCTTCTTCGGATGCAAGTCCTCCTCGAGCTCATTCGCATCATCGCCAAGACCATGGAGATCATCAAGCCCCACAAAACCCATTCCATGGCAATGGTTTACAAGGCCGCCTTCGTGAACGCGACCGCCTCTGGCAACAAGCTAATGAACCTCCGGTCCAAGAGCAAGCTCCAACACGCCAAGACCAACACGACCATCAAGATGGTGATGCACTTTGACAAGAGCGACAATGTCGTGAGGAACAATCCCTTGAAGCCCAACAAGCTCTAAGTGAATCAACTTGAGCCATCAATGAGCGAAACCACCAAGTACATCTACAAGAAGAGGCCCTCCATCGCGAGCGACAAGAAGAAGCCACCCGTCTTGAGGAACTTCAAGAGATGAGGAACCGTGCAAGAATTCCATGACCTCAACGACAAAACAATCAAGAGGAGCAAGCGGCTCAAGATCCTCCACCACGGCAAGATTGTCATCAAGTTCAACAACAACGCAATGAAGAGCAACGCTATGGCAAGCTCAAGTACACCATGCCTAAGTTCTCTGGAAGCAACGATCCTGAAGACTACCTTTCATGGGCATTGAAAGTTGACAAGATATTTTGCTTGCACAACTATGAAGAAGAAAAGAAGATCACCATGGCATCTCTTGAGTTCCAAGACTATGTCCTCATTTGGTGGGAGCAAGTCATTGAGAGGAGAGAAGCAAAAGGTGGCCCACCAATCACAACATGGGCTCAAATGAAGGATGTCATGAGGGCGCGCTTTGTACCCACGTACTATAGTCGCGACCTCTTCAAGAAGTTACAACTCCTCAAGCAAGACAAAAGGTCATTGAAGAGTATTACAAGGAAATGGAGATTGAAATGATTAGAGCAAATGTCAATGAAGATGAGGAGGAAACCATGGCACGTTTCTTGAATGGCCTCAACTATCCTATCAAAAAGATCGCCGACTTCCAACCTTACTCCAACCTCCTCGAGCTAGTGCACCAAGCTACCAAGGCGGAGCGATAAGTGCAAGATGATTACAAGTATGCCAAGTACTCTTCCAAGACATACGGCTCATACACTCAAGCTTTAACAACTACAACGCCTTCTACCTCAACCAAAGCTTCCCCAAGCAATGGCAACAAGTCAACTTACAAGAAAACTTCGACAACCTCAAGTCATCCTCCTATAACAAGCAACTTCAAGCTGAGAGCTTCATCATCTACAACTCCTCCGGATGAGACCGTCAAGACAAGTTCCATCAAATGCTTCACATGTGGAGGACGAGGCCATAAGACATTCGAGTGCACTAACTGGCGCACCATGATCATCAACGACGACGGCACCTATGACTCTATGAGTGACGAAGAAATGGAAGCCCTTGAGCACATGGCCATGCATAGGCAAGTGAATGAAGATGAACATGACCAAGTCTTTGGTGACAATGATTCAAGCCCCGCTCTTGTTGTCTCCAAGGTCTTGACGCTTCAACACCAATAGGAGGAAGACCAACGTTGCCACATCTTCCACACAAAGGAGGGCATCAATGGACGTTCTGTGAAGGTCATCATCGACGGAGGAAGTTGCCACAATTTGGCAAGTGAAGAGCTATGTTCCAAGCTACAATTGGTCAAGATGAAGCATCCTCGCCCCTACAAGGTCCAATGGCTTAGCGACTCCGGTACCATTCAAGTGGAGCATATGGTTCAAGTCTCCTTCAAGATTGGAGCTTACGAAGACACATTGGAGTGTGACGTGGTTCCCATGTCCGTTTGCCATCTCCTACTTGGACGACCTTGGCAATTCGACCGTGATGTCACACACAATGGGCGAACCAATCACTATAGATTCAAGATGAAAGGAAAGGAGTATGTGCTACGACCTATGTCATCGAGCCAAGTGATCGTCGACAAGCAAGCAACCACCCATCATGGAGAGAATAGTGAGAGAGTGAACCAACAAAAAGAGAGTGAGCGCCACAAGCCAAAATTGAGTGCCTCCACGATGAGCGACAAGAAACACTTAGTTCTATTAGCCACCAAAAGTGAGATGAGAGCAGTGTGTGAGAATCCATCTAGTGTCACCCACTATGTTCCATTGTGCAAAGATGAAGTGGCAAGGACTAACACCTCTAACCTTCCACCTTTAGTGTTGTCTTCTCTATTGCAGGAATTCAAAGACGTTTTCCCCGATGAGATACCTCTGGGACTACCTCCACTATGAGGCATCGAACACCGCATCGATCTCATTCCCGGTGCACCCCTACCAAACAAGGCACCATACCGTGTCAACCCGGACGAGAGAAAATAAATCCAAAGGCAAGTACAACAACAAATTGACAATGGACATGTGCGTTAAAGCTTAAGTCCTTGTGCCGTCCTGGTCATTCTTGTGCCTAAGAAAGACGGTAGTTTTCGCATGTGTTCTGATTGCCGTCACATCAATGCTATCACTGTTCGTTATCGATATCCTATTCCTCGCCTTGATGATAAGCTAGATGAGCTTAGTGGAGACACAATTTTCTCTAAAATTGATCTTAAAAGTGGCTATTACCAAATACACATTCAAGAAGGTGATGAATGGAAAACCGCTTTCAAAACCAAGTTTGGCTTGTATGAATGGTTGGTCATGCCAATGGGTTTATCCGAAGCACCCGGCACTTTTACGCATCTGATGCATTATGTTCTTCGGCCTTACATCGATGCATGTGACGCATTTGGTGTGGTCTACTTCGATGATATACTTGTATTTAGCTAGTCTCTAAAAGATCATGTCACACATCTTAGAATCGTTTTGGAAACTCTAAGAAAAGAGCGCCTTTATGCTCGTCGGGGTATTCTCGCGACAGATGCCAGGGGGCGGCTTATCATGGGTGGAGCCAAGAGGACGTCGTCGGGCCCTAGAAGTGGGAGTGAGCATGAGCTCGATCGCACATAAGACGTACCCAGGTTCAGGGCTCTCCGGGGAGATAACACCCCTAGTCCTGCTCTGCGGGGTCTCCGCATGATGACTATGATCAAAGGGAGTACAAGGTTGCTCCTTGAGCTGTGTTGCTAGAGGAGGAAAAAGGGCAAGGCTAGCTATCTTCTCATAGCTATGGTGTATGGTGGAATGAGGGCTGGACCCTTTGCATGGGTGATCCTGGGGGCTTATACAGGCCTGCCCCCCAGGGGTACAATGGTAACACGGTCGGGTGTAGGACCCGGACGTTAGCGTCTAGGGTCGCCGGGTTCTCCACCGGCTGCTAGGGCCTGCCTCCGGAGGGCCCCGCCGGCTGCCGAGAATCCGGCCGACAGGTGGGGCCCGCTGCCTACGGGCCATGCTGATTGCCTTTTGTTGTAGCGTTGTACTTGATGACGGAGGCCACGTCAGGAGTCGTATGGCTACAGTCCCGCCGCTTGGTCAGCGCACACTGTAGCCATGCTCCGTCTCGTCGAAATAATTGAGCGTGGACTCTGAGGGGAGGGGAGGGCCGACTGCTGGAGGCCGGCCCGCCCCCGAAGCCGCCTTCTTGGGGAGCGCCGTCTTCTGGGAGCTCACGAACAGGTAGTTCCCGCCGCCTGTAGGCCGTACTGATTGCCTTTTGCTGTAGCATGACCCTGGCTGACGAGGGCCATGTCGTGGGTCGCATGGCTACAGTTCCACGCCTAGCAGGTGGGTGACCGCTTGGTCAGCTTGCACTGTAGCCACGCTCCCCTAGGATTTGGGGGAGTGGGTGGCCCTGTAGCCATGCCTATCTTGTCATAGTGGTTGAGTGCAGACTCTGAGGGGAGGATGGGCTGTCTGCTAGGAGCCGGCCTCCCCTGAAACCGCCTTCTAAGAGCGCGCCATCTTCTGGGAGCCAGCCCAAGGAGCCGGCTGAGAGTCCGGAAGGTGCGAGGGGCTTCGCTAGCCCCGATGTCTTGAAATGCTAAGGGGTGTGGATGAGGCTACCCGTGGTCAATCCCTCCGACAGTAGTCCCCGAAGCTGGTGAGGCGTCGCGGCTCAAAGCCGGAGTGCCTCAGCAGTTTCCTCCTCCGAGAGATCCTGTGCCCTTGCTTCGTCCAGCTGGGAGAAGCCGTCCGACAGGAGCCGGCCAAGGCTAAGCCGGTCGTCTGGTGAATTTGAACCGTTGTGGCGGGCGTCGAACTGACACCATCGGGTGGCGCGCTTGCCGCCCGTTGCTTGCTTGCCACACGGCGCCAGTAGGCTAGGCCGGCCTGCCAGCCCACGCGCGCGATGGACGTCGCCGTAGGCCTGGGCCCACCACTACAAGGCCTCGGCATGCGCGCGGATCTGCTATGGCCGAGGTGGGCAGTTGCCCTTCCGGGGCATAATGATCACGCGTCTTTAAGGTGCGGGATTTACGGGGTCGTGCGGGGCGTGGGTGCAGTTAATCCCCACGTTCCCCACGACCCGCCGCTTCGGCTCCGCCGCCGTTGTCGTATAAGTAGGAGGGAGGGGTTGCAGCCGAACACACGCGCCCCCCTCCGTTCCTCTTCTCCTTGCTGCCGTTGTGCTGCTGCGCCGCCCACCACCGAAGCGCCACCGCCTAGCCTCGCCGCGCCACCGCAGACTCGCCACCACCCGACCTCGCCGCGCCGCCACCAAGTCACCACAAACCATGGCGCGAGGTGAGTGGGACGGCTCGAATGTCCATGATGGGCACGTCGAGTTCCTCCGTGCGACGCGGTGGATGCCCAACGAGGCGTGCGTGGGGGCGCGCCTCCCGGACACGGGGGAGATCTTACTGGCGCCGCGGGCCGGTGAGTACGTCGTCTTCTGCAGCCACTTCCTCCGTGGCTTCGGCTTGCCGGCGAGCGCCTTCCTCCGTGAGTTCCTCGACTTCTACCGCCTTCAACCACACCATCTCACGCCCAACACGGTGGTCCTCCTCTCCGCCTTCGTCACTTTCTACGAAGGCTACCTCGGCGTCCTGCCCACACTCGAGTTGTGGGGCAGGTTCTTCTACCTTAAGCTTGGCACCGCGGCCAAGGGCGAGCCGGCCCAGTGCGGCGCTTGCATCGCCGTGCGGCGCACCGGCGCCGGGACCCGATTTCCCCCCGTCGTCTTGCACGAGTCTACGAAGTTGTGGCAGAAGTCATACTTCTACGTCCGCAACGTCCACCCGACCCAGGATTACGTCAACTTGCCGACCTTTGTGCCTGGCTCGCCTGCTAAACCGAAGAGCAATTGGGGGCAGCAGCCCAAACCATTGCCGGCTGCCATCACCAACGCCCTCGACCGGCTTCAGGAGATGACGGACTCGGAGGGGCTCTAGCCAGCGGACCTGTTAGCCGCCTTCGTCTACTACCGAGTGTCACCCATCCAATTCCGGCCGCATCTGATCTATGACATGAGCGGCCGCCAGGACCCCTGCCGGATGTCGACGAAGGAGCTGCCGACTGTTGAGGTGGTCTGGCATGTTAATTACTTTTCCAACAGCCAACTGAATGAGACCGACTGGAGCTTCGACAAGCCACCGTATAGCCGCGCCAACCCGCCGCCTGCGATTAGTATCTGGTCCCCTTTCTTTTCTCACGCTGTGCTCTTCATCCGCCCTGACCACCCGAACGCGATGCAGCGCTTTGTCGGCCAGGCAGCAGCCACCGCGCCGGCTCCTGGCCACCAATGGATGGCGGACCGGGAGGTGAGCGACATGGGCGACCCCGAGCTGGGGGCGGCCGCGTTGGAGGAAGACGACGCCACCAGGGGAGGTGGCGCTGGAGCAGGCAAAGCCGCAGGACGTGGCGCGGGAGGCGACGTTCGGGACTGGCCAGATGATGATGAGGACGGCGACGGGCAATGCCGCCCTGAAGGTGCCGACAGGGCAGGTGCCGGCTCCTCGGCGGCGTGGCCGACAGGCGGGGTGCCGACTGGGGCACCCGACGCGTCTAAGCGCCACGCCGACGCTGGGATATTCGGCAGCAGGCCGACCAAGAAGGCCAAGTCGATGGCTGCCACTAGGCGGCAAGAGGCCATGAAGACGGCTGCCGTCCGGAGGACCCCGAAGGAACGCCCACTGGTGTCCGCATGAGTGCTCTTACTGTTCTGCTTGGAGGCAGACAACACCTCGCTCAGGTACTAGACCGGCCTCTGGACCGGCTGTGCTTTGCCGTCTTCTGGGCGTTCGACAACGATCACGGTGCTGACGACCCGGCTGGTAGCGGCGATGTAGAGGAACATGGGCTCTTTAGCAGCCGGAGCTGCCAGAACAGGCGGCGTGGACAGCATCCGCTTGAGCTGGAGGAACGCCTCGTCCGCCTGGGCGGTCCACTCGAAGCATGTGGTCTTCTTCATCAGCTGGTACAAAGGGAGGGCCTTCTCGCCCAGCCGACTAATGAACCAGCTGAGAGAGGCTAAGCACCCGGTGAACTTCTGGATGTCCCGCAGCTGGGTCGGCCTCTTCATCCACTCAATGGCCTTGATCTTCACGGGGTTGCACTCAGAAACAAGGAAGCCAAGGAGCTGGCCGGCTGGTACTCCGAAGACACACTTCTCCTGGTTGAGCTTGATCTGGAAGCAGCGCAGGTTGGCGAAGGTCTCCTTGAGATCCTCCAAAAGGGTGCCGCGCTTCTCCGTCTTCACCACAATGTCGTCCACATAGACGTGGGCGTTCCTACCGAGTTGCTTCAGGAGGCACTTCTGCATGCAGCGCTGAAAGGTGGCGCCGGCATTCCTCAGGCCGAACATCATGGTGATGTAGCAAAAGGCGCCGAAAGGGGTGATGAAGGCGGTCTTCAGTCCGTCGGCCAGGTCCAGCTTGATCTGGTGGTAGTCGGAGTAGGCGTCCAAGAAGGACAGCAGCTCGCAGTCGGCCGTGGGGTCGATCACTTGATCAATCCGGGGCAAGGCAAAAGGGTCCTTGGGGCAGGCTTTGTTGAGGCTAGTGTAGTCGATACACATGCGCCACTTGTTGTTTTTCTTCAAAACGTGGACTGGGTTGGCAAGCCAGTCTGGGTAGAACACTTCCATGATGAAGCCAGCTGCCAGAAGCCGGGCAATTTCTTCACAAATGATCCTTCTCTTCTCCTCTGATAGGCGGCGGAGGGGTTGCTTGACCGGTTTTGCATCCGATCTCACATGTAGCTTGTGCTCGGCAAAATCCGTCGGAACACCCGACATGTCCTTGGGGGACCATGCGAAGATATCCCGATTCTCACGGAGGAAGTCGACGAGCTCGCTTTCCTATTTGCTATCAAGGGCGGACCCTATGACAGCGAACTTCTCCGGGTGCGCCGGGTCCAAGATGATCTTCTTGGTTTCATTGGCCGGCTGGAAGGAGGCCCCGGCCTCCGCGTCCTTGGGGTCAGATGGTATGGCCGGCTACTCGCTGGCCATAACCACAGCCCGATTAAGGAGATGCTTCTCTTCGGTGATGATTAGGGACTCGGCCAGCCGGCTACTGGCAGCGGCGCACGTGAGAGACTTCTGGTAGTCGCCAGCAATGGTTATGATGCCCTTGGGACCCGGCATCTTCATCTTCAGGTAGGCGTAGTGCGGCACCGCCATGAATTTGGCCAGCGTAGGCCGGCCCAAGAGCACGTGGTAGGGGCTGTCCAGGTCGACCACTTCGAACCAGATCGGCTCGCGACGGAAGTGGGTCTTGTCGCCGAACAGGACATCAATCTTGATATTACCGATTGGGGAGCAGGAAAGCTCGGGGACGATGCCATGGAACACGGTCCGGCTGGGCAGGAGCTGCTTCTCCTTGATGCCCAGCTTCTCCATGGTGTCTCGGTAGAGGATGTTGATGCTGCTACCGCCGTCTATCAGGATCCGGGAGAAATGGCAGGCCCGCCTCTTCGTTAAGAAGGTGGAGTCCAGCACCATTGCATAAGCACCCGGCGAGGGCATCACGGCCGGGTGGTCATCACGGCTCCAGGAGATGGGCCTCTCGGACCAGTGCATAAATTGGGGGACCTCCGAAGCGACAGCGTTCACCTCGCGGTGTTGTAGACACCGGCTGTGCTTGTCGTAGGCTTCACTGGTGAAGACAACGTAGGTGGCATTTGCATCAGGGAACTCATCTTGGAGCATGCCGACCGGGCAGGTCACCGGCTGCTGAGGAGGCAGAGCCGCCGGGCCGGCCGAAGGAGGTGGCAGGCCCTCACCCTTGGCGATTCTGGCGAGCCAGTTGCACTGCCGGGTGGTGTGGTTAGACGGCTTCGCGCCGCTGTGGAACTTGCACGGGGCATCTAGGGTTTGCTCGAAGGAGAAGGCAGGCAGCAAGGCACCCTTGCCACCCCGCTGACGCTTGGGGCCGGGTTGGAATGCCGGCTGCTCGTCCTCGACGGTCGCCACCTGCCGGTTGCTGGTAGCAGGCTGCTGGGGCTTGCGCTTGTTGTCGTTCGGCTGTTGACACCGGTTGGAGTCACCAGCCGGCGTTTGGGGAGGCGGCGGGAGCACCTTCCCAGATGCGTCAACCTGGATCTCCGACTTCATGGAGGAGTCGGCAGTGGCATACTTGTCTGCCACGACCAAGAGCTCGTCCAATGTAGCCGGCTCATCGCACAAAAGCTTGTGCTTGAGCAGGGTGCCCTCTCTGCACCCGGTGGTGAAGTACTCGATGGCCTGCACCTTGTGCACCCCTTCGCAGGAGTTGCGCAGCTCGGCCCAGCGCGTCAGGTAGTCGCGGGTGGACTCGGTCGGGCCCTGAATGCACATGGAGAGCTGGCGTGGCTTGGGGGGCCACTTGTAGGTGCTGGTGAAGTTGCGGATGAAGACGTCGGCGAAGTCCAACCAGCTGTTGACGCTGTAGGGTTTGAGGTTGTTCAGCCATGTCCGGGCCGTGCCCTGGAGCATGAGCAGAACATACTTCACGGCAACGCGCTTGTTGCCGTTTGCTATGCTGACTGCCGTAGCATAGTCGTTCAGCAAGTCCTCCGGCTTCATGGAGCCGGTGTACTTGGGAGTGTCTCAGGGGAGCGAGAACCCTTTGGGGAAGGGCTCGTCGCGAATGCGGGGGCCGAAGCAGGCCGGGCCGACAGTGTGCTCCTCCTCGACTGCCAGGGACCGAGCTAGCCGCTCGATCCGGTAGCGGGTATCATTCTCGCCGACTCCTTCACGGGGGCCTAGCCGGCCCCCAAGAGTCGGGTGGTCTACCGGCGCCGGAGAGGCCAGCCTCTCCCTGCGAGGGGGAGGAGGTCGCTCGTCCTGCTGGCGCCAGTCCTCCACTCTTCCAGGAACTTGCTAGCTGTTGACAACTGTCAGGCGGGTGCACCGGTTGCGGCTAGCAGCCGGCTCCGGGTTCCGCTGGCCGCGGTCGCCGCTGCTTGGGGACCGGGAGGTCGCTCCATGCTCGCGCCGGGGTGGAGGGTTCCGTTCCAGGAGCTCGGCCTGCCGGCCGGCTCCCACCACGCGATTGCACGCATCTTGCTGCGTGTTCGCAGCGTCGAGGAGTTCCTGGAGGCGGTCTAGCTGACTGCGCCGTTCATCGCCCTCCAGGTTCTCGAGTTCTTCTGCTGCCGCTTGTGCGGCGCGCAGGTTCTACACGAGGGTGTCGTATATCGGGCGTCGGACCCCCAACATGTTGGCGATGGCCGCGCCGCGTTGCCGGATGGCACTGGCTCGGCTAGGCTCGGCCGCAGCCGGCGTGCCGCCAGCTATGCGGTCGACCTCGCGCTGGTTAGCCTCAGCGCGGCGCTTCATGGCCGCCATCTTGGTGGCGCTATCGAGGAGCTTGACATGGATTTCTTCTAGCGTCGCGGCATCGGCGTTGGCTCTAACGGGAGCTGCTAGGTCCTGCATCGCTGCTCGCAACGGGTCCTGGATGGCCCCGTCAGAGGCCTGGCTGTGGCCTGTGACCAGCACCTCCGCGACGATGCCGGCGTCGGCGTCGCTGGCGACAGGAGGGAGCGGATCGTCAACGACCACCACGTCGGCGGGGAACCCGTCGGTGGAGGCCGCATCGGAGACGGTGAGCTTCTCGAAAAGCTCAGAGAGGGGGCCGACGGAGTGGAGGGCCTCGGCATCGAAGGCGGGCTCGTCGGAGAGGCTGGCCTTGCCGGAGAGGTCGACAAGGTAGCTCGCGGGGCAGGCTGCCCATGCGTCGGGCAGTGCGCTGGTGCAAGCGCAAGCGGGCACGCCGGGCTGGCTGATCAGACCGGCCGTGACGTGCTCGCCGAAGAGGAAGAGGGTTCCCGTCCAGAACGTGTCTCCGGCCGACGCTGTGTTAGGCCCCACGGTGGGCGCAACTGTCGGGGTATTCTCGCGACAGATGCCAGGGGGTGGCTTATCATGGGTGGAGCCAAGAGGACATCGTCGGGCCCTGGAAGCGGGAGTGAGCACGAGCTCGATCGCACACGAGACGTACCCAGGTTCGGGGCTCTCCGGGGAGATAACACCCCTAGTCCTGCTCTGCGGGGTCTCCGCATGATGACTATGATCAAAGGGAGTACAAGGTTGCTCCTTGAGCCGTGTTGCTAGAGGAGGAAAAAGGGCAAGGCTAGCTATCTTCTCCTAGCTATGGTGTATGGTGGAATGAGGGTTGAACCCTTTGCATGGGTGATCCTGGGGGGCTTATATAGGCCTGCCCCCCAGGGGTACAATGGTAACACGGTCGGGTGTAGGACCCAGACGTCAGCGCCTAGGGTTGTCGGGTTCTCCGCCGGCTGCTGGGGCCCGCCTCCGGAGGGCCCCGCTGGCTGCCGAGAATCCGGCCGACAGGTGGGGCCTGCCGCCTGCGGGCCACGCTGATTGCCTTTTACTGTAGCATTGTACTTGATGATGGAGGCCGCGTCAGGAGTCGTATGGCTACAGTCTCGCCGCTTGGTCAGTGCACACTGTAGCCATGCTCTGTCTCGTCGAAGTAATTGAGCATGGACTCTGAGGGGAGGGGAGGGCCGGCTACTGGAGGCCGGCCTGCCCCTAAAGCCGCCTTCTTGGGGAGCGCCATCTTCTAGGAGCTCACGGACTGGTAGGGCCCACCACCTATAGGCCGTACTGATTGCCTTTTGCTGTAGCATGACCCTGGCTGACAAGGGCCATGTCGTGGGTCGCATGGCTACAGTCCCACGCCTGGCAGGTGGGTGACCGCTTGGTCAGCTTGCACTGTAGCCACGCTCCCCCGAGATTTGGGGGAGTGGGTGGCCCTCTAGCCATGCCTATCTTGTCGTAGTGGTTGAGTGCAGACTCCGAGGGGAGGATGGGCCGTCTGCTAGGAGCCGGCTGAGAGTCTGGAAGGTGCGAGGGGCTTCGCTAGCACCAATGTCTTGAAATGCTAAGGGGTGTGGATGAGGCTACCCGTGGTCAATCCCTCCAACAATGCTAATATGGAGAAATGCCTTCTCGGTGTTGACAAGCTTGTTTTCTTGGGATTTGCTGGATCCTCTAAGGGTGTTCATGTAGATGAAGCTAAAATTGATGCTATTAAAACTTGGCCACAACCAACCAACTTGCAACAAGTGTGAAGTTTCCTTGGCTTAGCCGGTTTCTATCCTAGATTAGTTAAGGACTTAAGCACTATTGCATCACCTTTGCATGCCATGAGTAAGAAGAATGCACCATTTCTTTGGGGACCTTCCCAAGATACCGCATTTCATGAGCTTAAAAATTTGCTTACACATGCCCCATTGCTTGCATTACTTAACATTGATAAAACTTTCGAAGTTCATTGCGATGCTAGAGGTAATGGCATAGGAGGCATGTTGATGCAAGAGAAGCACCCAATTGCTTATTTTAGTGAAAAACTTTCCGGAGCGCAACTCAATTATCCCATCTATGACAAAGAGTTGTACGCATTAGTGTGAGTTTTGCATGTGTGGGAACATTATCTTCGCCCTCATGAATTTGTCATCCATACGGATCATGAAACGCTTAAATACCTTAAAGGTCAAACTAAATTGAATAAGCTACATGCCAAATGGAGTGAGTTTATTGAGTCTTTTCCTTATGTCATCAAGTACATTAAGGATAAAGAGAATGTTGTGGCGGATGCTCTTTCCCGCAAATGCATGCTTGTTACTCAACTTGAATTGAATGTCATTGGTTTTGAGCACATAAAAGACTTGTATGCGCATGATCCTACTTTTGATATTCCTTATGTCAAATGTTTGACGCATACATCTTGGGAATGATATTACATCAAGGATGATTATCTAACAAGAGCTAACAAACTTTGTATACCCGAGTCTTCTCTTTGTTTGTTACTTTTGCAAGAGGCTAATGGAGGACTTATGGGTCACTTTGGACGCGACATGTCGGTGCAGCAAACATTCATGTTTGCTAACCGAACTCATGCACAGGCGTGCTAACAATCATACATCCAGTACCAATGCATGAGATAAAGATAAGCCAGAAGAAGCTAGCAGAAGGCCACCTTGGGAAGGCCTCCCTTGCCCGGCAAGAGAGCCTGGCCGGGTCGAGGCCACACCTAAGGTGTTGCGGAGCATCTTTCCATCATCCCCATGGACTCTACACCATCGCATCAAGCCCCACGTGGACCTATGACAAGAGCTCGAGCACGCGCAATGGAAACCAAGGTGAACTCCTTCCTACTTGACATGCATATGGACACGGATGGAACTTGGGTGCTACGTCACCAAAATGCACTATGTATCATTAGGTACAAAGAGGAGCACTCCCAAGCAGCTAAGGAGCACCACCAAGGAGTAGGAGAAGCACCCCAAGACCTTGAGGAAGAATGAGGAGTCCCCAAGAAACAGGACAGGAAGTCCCAGGCAACCCCATGCGCGCGGGCCCCCGAGACCCCGTGCCCATGGGCTAAACAGGAGCTACGGCTGTAGCACCCCATGCGCACGGGCCCCCGTGCGCACGGGCCCAACTTACGCCGTGCGCATGGGCTCTACAGGATGGCTGCCTGAGATATGGTTTTGGCTCCTCTTCATCCACCTTGCCCCCAAGCGTATATATTCTGTACCTAGGTTTATGTTTAGACTCAACAAAGTATATGTGAGATATTTGAGAGCTTTGCTCCTTCTACCACTCCATTGGAGATCAAGGCCTCTTAGGAGAAGATCCACTTGTGGATTTCAAGAGCTGCTCTTGGAGAAGACTATCATCATCAAGACCTCATCTCTTAGGAGTGGGAAGAACTTCACCTAGTGCTTGTTTCCTTTGATTGTGCTTGTAATCTTGTGGATCTATGTGTTTGCTATTCTAGTGGATGTGTGATTGGGTTTTGTTGGAGTGAATTCCTCTTTGTGTTCTTGGTGTTCATCCCTTTTCCCCCTCCAAGTGTGAAAAGATCCATCTTAGGGTTTCACCCTACAACATCTTCGTATCATGATCAAGGTTCATTCACATCTTGGAGTCCCTACCCCCCACTTTCTAGCTTGATTTTGTTGTTTTTCGTCCTAATTCAAAAATCCCCACCAAAAATAGCCCCAAAACTTTTCTTGCAATTTGTTGGTTCTTGTGAGATTTGGTTGATTTGATCCACAAAAATGGTGTTTGACAAGTGGATCTACCCCTTACCATCTTTCCCCACCCACCCAACCATCGATTTTGGCCGGAATCTCGAGAAATATCCATGATCAGAGGTGTTCTTGTGTTTCCAGAACACCCCGTGCGCACGGGCCATCGGGACCCCGTGCACACGGGCCTCACTTACCCCGTGCGCACGGACCATACAAAGCAGTTCGGCTGTTTACTTTTTCCTCAATTTTGCCTTTCCACCACTACCTTTGATCTTCCACACTACTTCTCGTGAGTGTTTGAGTTTTGGAGTTGCGGTTCTCAAGTGTCCTAAGGTGTTTCGTCTACTTAGGCGCAATTTGTCTTCATCATCACCGCCACTCATCATCGACTCGGACTCCATTTCGACATCGATCACTTCATCTTCAAACCAACCATAAGCAAGGACGGTAACCTCGACGACACCATTGTATTAACCTTGCCATTACCTTGATAGCCTCGAGCCTCTTTTGCGTAGCTTACCCATCGAGACTAGCAAGTTGAGAATTGTCGGGCCACACTCTTAGTGCACCTTAGTGTTACGTCTCTCCCGAGCATATACTACTTGTTACCTCGCATTGTGGCTCGCATATCAAGCATTGTGGCATAGTCAAAAAAAACTTTTAAGCAAAAGAAGAGAAGAGAAGCAAAGAGCTTGTAAGCAATTGCATTGAGCCTCATACCATAATTTCGTCATCTTGGTTCATACATCCATAAGCATACTTGGGATAGTAGATGAGCCATTTCTCTCTTAGGTTGGTGCACTAGCGTATCTAGCCCATTAGAGCAATCAAGCTAGCGTCTCTCTAGTATCCGTACAACAAGAGCATTCCCGTGGTTCCACCTCTTAGAGCTCATTCCTTGGTTGTGCAGATCTCATCTATCTTTCGTGTGTGTGTGTTCCTAGTGATATCCTTGGGTTTGATCTATTTGTCTTACTTGAGATTTGTGCATCTTTTCAACTTTTCAACATCTTGACTAACATTTGCTTGAATTATTTGTACCACTTCTTAACTGAGATCCTCCATAAGCCTTTTACTTGTAGGTGTGAGAAAACAAAACCCGGTACCAATTCTACTATTATAGCATCACATAGGATCGTACTTGTTACATCCACAATCTTCGGAAAAGGTAACTTTGGTTTTGTTCTCTCATTTTCCTACTCACCACCACTTCTACATGATGGATAGGCCTTCTTCTTTTGCGAACCCTCTCTTTGAGGATCAAGATGACGAACGCCACTACGTCACCAAGAATTACTTCTTCATCGCACAACAACCTCTACATCAAGAGAGTGAAGCTTTAGGTGATCGCATCGAGCAACTCGCCACCGACCTACGACAATAGGAAGCAAGACAACGGGACTACCTTGACACCAAGCTCTCCAAACAAATGGATGAGTTCTGCAACATGATCGTGAGCTGCGCGTCTTCCTCAACCTCTTCTCCAAGAAGGCGTCACTCAAGTCGACACTCGTCGTCATATTCTTCTTCCGATGCGAGTCCTCCTTGACGCGATGACACTCAAGACTGCCAAGAAAATCTGTTCCATGGCAATGGCCTACAAGACCGAGTTCGAGCACGTGAGAAGACGCGATGTCAAGAACGCGAAGCCATGGATCAAGAGCAACTACCACCACATCGGCCATGCCAAGCATCTCACGACAGTGATGCACTTCGACAAGAGCAACAAAGTCGTGAAACTCAAGCTCAAGTGGCTCAAGACACACTCCGAGAGTCCACTCGAGCCGTTGCACAATGCAACCATCAAGTACGTGAGCAAGAGGAAGCACTTCGTCAAGCATGACAAGAAGAAGCCGCCCGACGTGAAGAACAACAAGAAAGGCGAAACCAGGCACATATGCTTCGACCTCCTCTACACCAAGAGCACAATCACGACGAAGATCCTCCTCCACGTCAAGAGCGACACCAAGCGGATTGAGTGCGTGAAGACCCTCTTCCACGCCAAGAGTGCCATCACCACCATCACTATGATGAAGAACTCCGCTATGGCAAGCTCAAGTTCATCATGCCCAAGTTCTCCGAAAGCAACAATCCCGAGGAGTATCTCTCATGGGCATTGAAAGTCGACAAGATATTCCGTCTTCACAACTACGACGAGGAAAAGAAGATCGCCATGGCATCTCCCGAGTTTCAAGACTACGTCCTCATTTGGTGGGAACAAGTGATCGAGTGATGTTGCGAGAAGGACGAGCCACCCATCGCGACTTGGACACAAATGAAGGATGTCATGAGAGCTCGCTTCGTGCCTACATACTACACCCGAGATCTCTTCAAGAAGCTACAACTCCTCAAGCAAGGCATGAAGACGGTGGAAGAATACTATCAAGAAATGGAGATTGCCATGATAAGAGCCAATGTCAAAGAAGATGATGAGCATACAATGGCACACTTCTTGAACGGCTCAACCGCCAAATAAGGAAGATTGCCGATTTCCAACCCTGCTCCAACCTTCTCGAGCTAGTTCATCAAGCGACCAAGGCAGAGCAACAAGTGCAAGAAGACTTCCAATACGCCAAGTACTCATCCAAGACCTATGGCTCATACACACAACCTACCTCTACTTCGACACCCCCTACCTCGACTAGAGCATCACCAAGTACTGGTGACAAGTCAAGTTCCAAGCAAGCGACGCCTTCCTTGACTTGTCCTTCGGCAAGCAACTATAAGAACAAGACTACCTCTTCATTGGCGCCACCAGATGACCCCGTCAAGACAAGTTCTCTCAAGTGCTTCACATGTGGTGGCCATGGACACAAGTCTTTCCAATGCATCAACCGGCGAACCATGATTGCCAATGATGATGGCACATACGACTCCATGAGTGAAGACGAGATGGAAGCTCTCGAGCACGTTGCCATGCACCATCAAGTTAATGAAGAAGAAGATGCTCAAGTCTATTGTGACAATGATTCAAGTCCATCTCTCGTGGTCTCCAAGGTCTTGACACTTCAACACCAACAAGACGAAGATCAATGGTGTCACATCTTCCACACCAAGGTCGGCATCAACGGGCGCTCCGTAAAGGTCATCATCGACGGAGGAAGTTGTCACAACTTGGCAAGTGAAGAACTATGTTCCAAGCTGCAATTGGTCAAGAAGAAGCACCCTCATCCCTACAAGGTCCAATGGCTTAGCGACTCCGGCACCATTCAAGTGGAGCACACCGTGCAAGTTTCCTTCAAGATCGGCGCCTACGAGGACACCCTAGAGTGTGATGTGGTTGCCATGTCCATGTGCCATCTCCTCGTGGGAAGACCTTGGCAATTCGACCGCGGCGTCATCCACAACGGGAGAACAAACCACTATAGCTTCAAGATGCAGGGAAGAGAGTACGTGCTATGACCTATGTCACCAAGTCAAGTGATCACCGACAAGCAAGCATCCACCCATCATGGAGAGACTAGTGAGAGAGTGAACCACCACAAAGAGAGTGAGAGCCACAAGCCCAAAATGAGTGACTACACATCAAGAGAGAAGAACTTGGTCCTCCTAGCCACAAAAAGCGAGATGAGAGAAGTGTGTGAGAACCCATCAAGTGTCATCCACTATGTCCTAGTGTGCAAAGATGGGGTGGCAACGACTAACACTTCTAATCCTCTTCCTCTAGTGTTGTCTAATGTGTTGCAAGAATTCACGGATGTCTTTCCCGATGAGCTACCTCCCGGTCTACCTCCTCGACGTGGCATCGAACATCGGATCGACCTCATCCCCGGCGCACCTCTTCCTAACAAGGCTCCATACCGTGTCAACCCCGAAGAAACCAAAGAAATACAAAGGATAGTCCAACATCTCATAGACCATGGACATGTGCGTGAAAGTTTGAGTCCTTGTGCCGTGCCGGTCATTCTTGTGCCAAAAAGAGACAGTAGTTTTTACATGTGTTCCGATTGTAGACCCATAAATGTTATCACCGTTCGCTATAGGCATCCCATTCCACGCCTTGATGATATGCTAGATAGCTTAGCAGTGCCACCATTTTCTAAAAAATCCATCTAAAAATTGGTTATTATCAAATCCGCATACAAGAAGGTGATGAGTGGAAGACCGCTTTCAAAACAAAATTTGGTTTGTACGAGTGGTTAGTTATGCCTATGGGTTTATCGGAAGCACCCGGTACTTTCATGCGTGTTATGCATTATGTGCTTCGCCCTTACATTGGAGTGTTTGTTGTGGTCTACTTCAATGATATTCTCGTGTTTAGCAAATCACTCAAAGAGCATGTAAATCATCTTAGGGCCGGTTTGCAAACTCTTCGCAAAGAGCGACTTTATGCCAATATGGAAAAATGCACTTTTGGTGTTGACAAGATTGTTTTCTTAGGCTTTGGTGTGTCTTCCAAGGGTGTTCAAGTTGATGAGTCTAAAATTGAAGCAATTAAAACTTGGCCACAACCCACTAATTTGCAAAAAGTGCATAGTTTCCTTGGTTTAGCGGGATTTTATCGTTGCTTTGTGAAAGACTTTAGCACTATTGCCGCACCGTTGCATGCTTTGAGTAAGAAGAATGCACCCTTTGTTTGGGGACCATCTCAATCTACCGCATTTGATGAGCTCAAATGTTTGCTTACACATGCCCCAATTCTTGCATTGCCTAATTTCAACATAACTTTTGAGGTTCATTGTGATGCTAGTGGTAATGGAATTGGTGGAGTTTTGATGCAAGAAAAGCGACCCATTGCATACTTTAGTGAAAAACTTTCTGGTGCTCAACTTAACTATCCCATCTATGACAAAGAATTGTATGCCTTAGTGCGAGTATTGCATGTTTGGAGCATTATCTTCGCCCACATGAGTTTGTCATACATACCGATCATGAGACACTAAAGTACCTTAAAGGTCAAACCAAGTTGAATAAACGGCATGCTAAATGGAGTGAATTTATTGAATCTTTTCCTTATGTGATCAAGTACATTAAGGGTAAAGAAAATGTTGCGGCGGATGCTCTTTCGCGCAAGTGCGTGTTAGTTACTCAACTTGAGTTGAATGTTATTGGCTTTGAGCATGTTAAAGATCTTTATGTACATGATCCTACGTTTGCAATTCCTTATGCCAAATGTATTGCTCATACTTGTTGGAAGAACTATTACCTCAAGAATGGCTACCTTATGCATGCTAACAAACTTTGTATACCCGAGTCTTCACTTCGTTTGTTACTTTTGCAAGAGGCTCATGGCGGAGGACTTATGGGACATTTCGGGCTTGACAAGACCTTTGCCACACTCTCCTTCAAGTACTTTTGGCCAAAGATGTTCCGTGACATGGCATGTTTCACCAACCGTTGCTCTACATGCCGCAAAGCTAAGTCAAAAGCCCAATCTCATGGTTTACATATGCCACTCCCAATTCCATATCAACCATGGGATGTTATTAGTATGGATTTCGTGCTCGGTTTGCCTAGGACTCAAAATGGAAAAGATTTTGTATTTTTTGTTGTGGACCAATTCTCAAAATGGCACATTTCATCCCATGCAATAAGATAGACGATGCTTCACATGTTGCAAATCTCTTTTGTAGGGAAATCTTCAGGTTGCATGGAGTGCCAAGGACCATTGTGTCGGACCGTGACATCAAGTGCCTAAGCTACTTTTGGAAGACAATATGCGCCAAGCTCGGCATCAAGTTACTATTCTTGATGACCTATCATCCCCAAACCGATGGCCAAACGGAAGTCACCAATTGGATGCTATCTACTCTCCTACGCGTGTTGAACAGTAGCAATGGCGCTCGGTCCGGGGCGAATCGCCGCCCTTCGGCCACCCCCACCATGGGGGCGGCCACAGCGCGTGCACCTCCCCCGGGACGAGTCGACCAGGCTGCTGCGCCTAGTGGAGCTGCTGACCCTCAAGTGCCATCACCACGCCACCATGCCATCCAGGTGGCCGCCCCGCAACAGCGGGGACATGATACGGTCGCTGCTGGCCCCGTCAGGAGCCGAGCGACGGCGCGATCTGCGTCGTCATCACCCATACCAAGTACTGCTACGGAGGCCATGACGCGGGCTCAACTACTGCTGAGATTTCCACCAGCGGCCGAGCAGATGGATGAATGGCTTGCCACCATCCAGAGCCTGCTTGGCTTCGCCGAGGTTGGGGGCTCGCAGCGAGCTGGCCCGCCACGGCCTCCCCAAGCGACGACAACGACCCGTGCTGCTGGTCGTACGGAAGAGGCCACCCCCACGGTACAATCCCCGCCATGGCAGCTAGCGCGGGCGCAGTGGAATCAAGAACCTGATGGCGTCTCGACGACGTCTTCTGACCCTCGAGCGCGTCCAGGCCGGCAGCGTGCCCCGGAGGATAGGCGGAGGGGAGACGCGCGCGTTGTCGTTGAGCAACGCCGCGACGCCCACCGCCGGGCCAATGGGTGTGAGGGTCCCGACGTCGACGAGCCTGCACTCGATACTAGCGGGTACCTACCTTTCGAGGTTGGGTGCCCTGCCTTTACCCGTGAGCTGCGACAAGTCCGTTGGCCGTCCGTTTGCACGTTCAAGCCAGAGATACCCAAGAAGTACGATGGGAGGCTGAACCCGGCAGAGTTTCTGAGCATCTACACCATCGTTGTTCAAGCTGCCGGGGGAAGAGATGAGAAGGTATTCGCCAACTACTTCCCTTTGGCTCTCAAGTCCAATAGGTCTTGGCTGATGCACCTGCAAGAGAACTCCATTTCATCATGGGCTGATTTGTGCCATGAGTTCATTGGCGCCTTCACTGGCAGCCATCAAGAACCAGGTCGGCCCAGTGATCTGCAGCTTCTTCAGTAAAAAGAAGGAGAGACTCTCTGGAAGTATTTGCAGAATTTAGCAGAGTCCACAGAAACATCCCAAATATCCATCCAGCAGCTGTGATAGCCGCCTTCCAGTCCAATGTGCGCAACCAGAAGATTCGTTCCAAGATGAATGTACGGTTGCCCAAGACTGTGAAGGAACTTTACACCTTGGTGGTTAAGTGTGCTCGGATGGAGGAGGGAAGAAAACTGCCCGGAGAGGAGGATTGCATTAATGTTGATTCAGAGAATGATGACGAGTCCACCAGTCAGAAGAAGAGCAAGAAGCGCAAGGATAAGACGGTAATGTCTGTTGAAGGGTAGGGTATCCCTAGTACCGGCAAGAAGGTTAAGGCCGAAACCCCCGGCAAGGAAGCTGCCATGTGCTCTGACTGCCGGGAGGCCGCAGCCGCCGAAAAGGCCGGGAAAGGTGATGGACCGTACTGCAACATCCATCGGACCAATGGCCACGACCTTCAAGAGTGTTATCAGGTTGAGCAGCTTGTCAAGACAGAGAAGGTAGAATATGAGAAGCGTGACAAGGAAAAGGGACAGAATGTTGCTAGCGGTAAGGGTCGTGGCGGTGAAGCAAATCACCCCGGCAGACCTCTTCGGAACAAAGGAAAACCCGCCAGGGATCGAGAGAAGGAAGCCTGCGGTGATGAGAGTGATGAAGGGGATGAAGAGGAAACCAGTGAGCAGGAGTTCCAGAAGGCCACTGTCGCCCTGTGCATTGACGGGGGTTCGTCCCTACACGCCTCTCACCGCCAACTCAAGCGGTGGGCGCGTGAGGTTAATGCCGTGGAACCAACGCCAGGTGCCCAGGAACCACTCAAATGGTCACACACGCCCATCATTTTTTATGAAGAGGATCATCCTGACCGCACCACCGCGGTAGGATGTTTGCCGTTGTTGGTCTCTCCAACAATCCGCAACCTTAAGATCACGAAGATGTTGGTGGACGGCAGGGCCGGGTTGAATCTGATTTCCCCAAAGGTTATCAACAAGCTTCAGATAGCAGAGGATGAGTTAAAAGTCACCGGCACATTTCAAGGAGTTAATCCCGGCAAGAGTCATCCTAAGGGAAAGATCACATTGCCTGTGACGTTTGGGGGAGAGCTGAACTACCGGACTGAAAAGATTGTGTTTGATGTGGTTGACCTCCCCTTGCCGTACAATGGAATCCTTGGACGCCCAGCCCTGGCTAAGTTCATGGCGGCATCCCACTATGCCTACAATGTCTTGAAGATGGCAGGGCCAGTTGGAGTCATTTCCGTCCCATCAGATGAGAAAGACGCAATCATTTGTGTGGACAAGATGTACCGAGACGCAGTCGCGGCAGAGGCAGCAGCAGCAGTAGTTCCCGCCAAGGAGAACAGAGGGAAGAAGAAGGATAGTAAGGGCTCCGGCAAGGAATTCGGGAAGTACGCCTCTCCGAAGTGCGCTGCGCCTGTTGATGACTTGCCGGAGAGTTCCAACAGCAAGAGATCCAAGGTTGCTGCTCCACAAGTGAAGAAGGTCCCGGCAGGGCTGGCTGGCGTTGATGGTACTTTCACCATCAGCGCCACCCTCGATGACAAATAGGAAAGCGCGCTCGTTGCCTTCCTGCGGGCAAATATCGATGTGTTTGCCTGGCAACCATCTGATATCCCGGTGTTCCCAAGGAGGTAATAGAGCACCACCTTGCTGTCTACCCACATGCCCGACCTGTCAAGCAGAAAGTCCGGAAGCAGGCCTTGGAGAGGCAGCAGTTCATTACAGAGGAGATCAAGAAACTTGAGGCAGCTGGTTTGGTCAGAGGAGTGCTGCATCCAACGTGGTTAGCAAATCCAGTGGTTGTCGGGAAGGCCAATGGGAAATGGAGACTTTGCATAGACTTCACAGATCTCAACAAGGCTTGCCCGAAAGACCCATTTCCCTTGCCGCGCATCGACCAGATCGTGGACTCCACTTCAGGCTGCGATTTGCTCTCCTTTTTGGATGCATATTCTGGGTATCATCAAATCTTCATGTCCAAGGAAGACGAAGAAAAGACCTCGTTCATCACCCCATGTGGTACGTACTGTTTTATCCATATGCCTTTCGGATTAAAGAGTGCTGGGTCTACTTTTGCAAGGGCAGTCCAAATTGGTTTTGGGCCACAGCTGCACAGAAACATTGAGGCTTATATGGATGATATTGTGGTCAAAACCAAGGACAGATCAACCCTTATCCAGGATTTGGAGGAGACATTTACCAATTTGTGCAAGATCAATTTGAAGCTCAACCCGGAGAAGTGTGTATTTGGTGTTCCCTTCGGCAAGCTGCTCAGGTACTTTGTATCCCATCGGGGGATCAAAGCCAACCCCGATAAGATCCAAGCCATCGAACAAATCCAAGCACCAAAGACGGTCAAAGATGTAAGGCGTCTGACAGGGTCCGTTGCCGCGCTAAGCAGATTCATTTCCAAGTCTGCCAAGTGCGCCTTGCCGTTCTTCAAAATCTTGAAGAAGGCAGGGCCCATGAAGTGGACTCCAGAAGCAGATGCGGCTTTGCAGGAGTTGAAGGCCTACCTATCTTATATGCCCACCTTGGTTGCTCCCAAACCGCAAGAGCTGTTGCTGTTATACTTGGCGGCAACCAATCGAGTGGTTAGTGCAGCCTTGGTGGCGCAGCGGGAAGTGGATGAAACAGAGAGTGAGCAAAGACCGGCAGAGTCAGAGAGGGATCAGGACAGAGATAAGCACGGCAGCGAAGACAACCCCAAGGACATGGCAAGGAAGAAAGTGGTGCAGCACCCAGTGTACTTTGTCAGTTCCCTGCTATAGGGGGCTAGATCGAGGTACTCTGGCGTGCTAAAGTTGATCTTTGGCCTCATCATGGCCTCAAGGAAACTGCGCCACTACTTCCAAGCCCATGAGATCACGGTTGTCACTCACTTCCCATTGCAAAGGATACTCTGGAACCCTGAGGCTACTGGCAGAATAGTGGAGTGGGCTTTGGAG
Source organism: Thinopyrum elongatum (assembly GCA_011799875.1). Lineage (NCBI taxonomy): Eukaryota > Viridiplantae > Streptophyta > Magnoliopsida > Poales > Poaceae > Thinopyrum > Thinopyrum elongatum. Next base: position 205,747,934 of record CM022297.1, on the reverse strand, counting down.
TTATCTAGTTTTGGTTTGAAGTTTGAGAGCACATCAACAATCCAGAGCAGGGCATTGGCAAAGTTTATTGTAGAATGGACGCCAACCCCTAACGAGGAAGTGCTAGAAATAGTTATCCCCGGCAAGGAGGTACCCCAAGAATGGATCATGTATTTTGATGGTGCTTTTTCCCTACAAGGTACAGGGGCTGGCGTGCTTCTCGTTGCTCCCCCCGGTGAAAACTTGAAGTACGTCGTCCAGATGCATTTTGCCCGGGAAGAGGCAACAACAATACAGCAGAGTATGAAGGGCTCCTTGCTGGGCTGAGGATTGCCGCAGAATTGGGAATCAAGAAGCTGATCATTCGAGGGGACTCACAGCTTGTGGTGAGACAAGTCAACAAGGATTACCAAAGTCCATTGATGGAGGCATACGTTGAGGAAGTGAGAAGATTAGAGGAGCGCTTTGACGGGTTGCAAACAGAGCACATACCTCGTGCGGAAAATAGCATAGCTGATCACCTGTCAAAGTGTGCTGCCCAAAAGCTTCCTGTGGAACCAGGAACTTTTGTTCTCCATCTTACTCAGCCCTCCATATCCCCAGCAACAATGGCCCAGAAAAGGAGAAAGCTGGACTCCAGTAAGCCTCTCCCGGTAGAGCCATCTGCTCCTGGCAGGGACCCAGCCGGAAACAACTCCTCACAACCTGCCGGACTGCACCCTCCAGCCGGACCCATGGTCCCTGCGAACGAGGAATGTGCCCCCGCAGTTGAGGAGGTGCCGCTGGTCCTTGTTGCCGAGCCCCAGGCTCCAACTTGGGCAAGGCACATAGTCCACTTTCTCCAAATCGGAGAACTCCCCAATGACCAAGATGAGGCTGAAAGAGTAGCCCGAAGGGCCAGTATGTACCAGTTTGTCGATGACACTCTGTATAGAAGGAGGCCCAATGGTGTGAAATTGAAGTGCATCTGCCGGGAAGAAGGGAAGGAACTGTTGGCTGAGATACACAAAGGCATGTGCGGCTCCCACATTGGATCAAGGGCACTGGTTGGGAAAGCATTCCGGCAAGGATTCTATTGGCCCACAGCCCTTCAAGATGCGGTTGAGCTAGTCACCAAATGTGAAGCCTGTCAGTTCCATTCCAAGAAAATCCACCTGCCTGCCCAAGCTCTTTAGACAATCCCTTTATCATGGCCATTTTTGGTCTGGGGGCTCGATATCCTCGGCCCTTTCCCCGAGCGATCGGGGGCTTTGAATTCTTGTTCATTGCTATCACAAGTTTACAAAGTGGGTGGAAGTTGTTGCCGTGAGAAAGGTGACTGCTCAATCAGCTATCAAGTTCTTGAAAGATTTGGTGTGTCATTTTGGAATCCCGGCAAGGATCATTACCGACAACAGCACCCAATTCACGAGCCGCGCCTTCATGCAATATGTTCATGCCCTCGGAAGCAAGATCTCGTTTGCTTCTGTCGCACATCCCAGAAGCAACGGGCAAGCTGAGAGGGTGAATGCTGAAGTGCTGCGGGGACTCAAAACAAGAACCTTTGATACGCTGCAGAAGCACGACAGGCGGTGGATTGATGAGCTGCCGGTAGTTCTATGGTCCCTCAGAACGACACCAAATCGAGCTACCGGGCAGACTCCTTTTTCCCTGGTCTATGGGGCGGAAGCAGTTATCCCCACGGAACTCATTTACGGGTCGCCTCGAGTGCTTGCCTACGACGAAGTAGCGCAAGATCAGCACCAGCGTGACGACGCTATGCTACTCGAGGAGAACCGTCTCCGGGCTGCTACGGATGCTGCACGCTATCAGCAAGCCATGCGTCGCTATCATAGCCACAGGGTTCATACCCAGTGTTTTGAGGAAGGTGACCTTGTCCTTAGGCGCGTTCAGTCCGCCAAGGGTACAAACAAGTTGACGCCAAAGTGGGAAGGCCCTTACCGGGTAGTACGAGTCACCAGACCTGGCGCAGTCCGTCTGGAGACCAGAGATGGCATTCAATTGCAAAACTCATGGAATATTGAGCATCTCCGCAAGTTCTACCCGTAAGGCGCGGCTGTCGGGCCCTGCTCGGTAGCCACCCTTTTGTACAGGCCTTGCCTCAGTTGCATGTTACCCCTTGTACAAAGCCAAGTGATGACCCTGACCACCAGAGAAATAAACGAAGCGCTGGGGGGCCCCCGACCAAGTTGCATGCATGCATAAGCATTCCAAGAGCATTTGCATAAGCATTTCATGAGCATTTGCATAATCATATAGATAAGATCGCATCCTGCATCATTCTCATATGCATAAAGCTGCAGGTTCCTGCCGAGAACTCGGTTTCTGCAAGAAGATGGGGAGATGAACCAACGTTGCGATCCCCGGCGAACCAAACAGATAAGTTCTACCTCTTGTCCATAAGTGTTCTGTAAGCTCAAACTTGTGCATAAGAACACCCCGCCACTCTTCGAAACTTAGGTGCTCCCATCCCTGGCTCGAACATTGCTTCTGCCTGGATGGTCGTAGTGGCCTTTGATGAAAAGAAGTTGGCGGGGGGCTGGTCCCTCTATTTCTTGCCGGTAGGTGCTACTTCTTGAGCTTGCGTTGGTTTTTCCATTGAAGAGGAAAGGGTGATGCAGCAAAGCAGAGTAAGTATTTCCCTCAGCTTTTGAGAACCAAGGTATCACTCCAGTAGGAGACAACGCTCAAGTCACCGAATACCTGCACAAACAAACACCAACCTTGCACCCAACGCGATAAAGGGGTTGTCAATCCCTTAACGGTTATTTGCAACGTGAGATCTGATAGAGATGATAAATGGTAAAGTAATATTTTTGGTATTTTTGGTTTATGGAACGGAAAGTAAAGATTGCAAAGTAAAAGAAATAGGAAACGGAAATTGTAGATCGGAAACTTATATGATGGAAAATAGACCCGGGGGCCATAGGTTTCACTAGAGGCTTCTCTCAAGATAGAAATTATTACGGTGGGTGAACAAATTACTGCCGAGCAATTGATAGAAAAGCGCAAAGTTATGACGATATCTAAGGCAATGATCATGAATATAGGCATCACGTCCGTGTCAAGTAGACCGAAACGATTCTGCATCTACTACTATTACTCCACACATCAACCGACTCCTGCCTGCATCTAGAGTATTAAGTTCATAAGAACAGAGTAACGCATTAAGTAAGATGACATGATGTAGCGGGATAAACTCAAGCAATATGATGAAAACCCCATCTTTTTATCCTCGATGGCAACAATACAATACGTGCCTTGCTGCCCCTACTGTCACTGGGAAAGGACACCGCAAGATTGAACCCAAAGCTAAGCACTTCTCCCATTGCAAGAAAAACCAATCTAGTTGGCCAAACCAAATCGATAGTTCGAAGAGACTTGCAAAGATATCAAATCATGCTTATAAGAATTCAGAGAAGATTCAAATAATATTCATAGATAAGCTGATCATAAATCCACAATTCATCGGACTCGGCAAACACACCGCAAAAGAGTATTACATCGAATAGATCTCCAAGAACATCGAGGAGAACTTTGTATTGAGAATCAAAGAGAGAGAAGAAGCCATCTAGCTACTAGCTATGGACCCGTAGGTCTGAAGTAAACTACGCACGCTTCATCGGAGAGGCAATGGTGTTGATGTAGAAGCCCTCCGTGATCGAATCCCCCTCCAGCAGGATGCCGGAAAAGGCCCCAAGATGGCATCTCACAGGTACAGAAGGTTGCGGCGGTGGAAAAGTTGTTTTGTTACCCCCTGGATGTTTTTGGGGTATAAGAGTATATATAGGCAAAAGATCTAGGTCAGAGGGGCTATGAGGGGCCCACAAGGTCGGGGGCGCGCCCTCCACCCTTGTGGCCGCCTCGCGGCTCTTCCGACTTGCACTCCAGGTCTCTTGGGTGTCTTCTAGTCCAAGAAAAATCATCGCGAAAGTTTTATTCCGTTTGGACTCCATTTGGTATTCCTTTTCTGCAAAACTCTAAAACAAGGAAAAAACAGAAACTGGCACTGGGCTCTAGGTTAATAGGTTAGTCCCAAAAATCATATAAAATAGCATATTAATGCATATAAAACATCCAAAATAGATAATATAATAGCATGGAACAATCAAAAATTATAGATACGTTGGAGACGTATCAGTAGGCTCAGTTCCCTGGCAACGAAGAAAGGGTACCGGAAGGATAGCGTGCCGGCAAAAACTCATTTATTTTAAATAAAGAGGCATTTCACCTCTGCGTGGACATATACATGCACGAGTTCCCGGCAAGGTTCATCTTTTTCATTAATATGCTGGTCATACAAGTACAAACCTTACAGAACACAGACATGGACTCGAGAGATTACATTATTTGAACTAAAATTTGGCAAAGTACCGGCAAGTTTAAGATTGAAAAAAGATAAGTGCCCTGTAATGTCCTCTTTTCGTTTCCCTCCACTAGGCACTGCGGTGGAAGGAGGAAAAGACGAGAAAGGGCACCCAAGCAGGAGCCCATCCCGGTCCCGTCGCAACCCACCTGGCGCAGCCTGACAAGACCGGGAGTGGAGAGGCTGCGAAGGAGGAGCGCGGGAGCAGGGCAGCGTTCCCTGGTCAACACCTCCAGGACCAGCAAGAAGCCCCGGCTTGGGCCCTGGTGGAGTCATCCACCAAAGCTCAGCCGGAAGACTACTGGAGGGGAGGCGAAGACACAAAGGGAACATCCCTCCCCGGCTGTCACCAAAGGAGGCTGGTGATGATGGTGCCGGGGAGGGAGGGAAAGAGCGAAAAGATGAGGCGGCAGGTCCTCGGTCGGAGGCAAAGGCATCCACGCCATCGTACTCTGACCTGACCTCCCACCACCCGGCTTCTCCGCCTTCCCTCGTTTTCTCTCCGTCACCATCGCCTTCGGGGAGCGCCAGGACTCTAGCCCGATGCCTTCCCCGGAGAGACGGCGAGCGACCAAGATGTCCAGGGGGCTCGGGACACGCCCCTCCCTGCCTTAGCGGGCAAGAAGGCGTGCCTCTCATCGACATCATCCCCACGGCTTCCGGATGGGGCAGTGCTGGGTTTACCGACGATTCCCAGCCCTGCCTCCCGGGCATGCCCCAGAGACGCCAAGGACCCGATCGCCAAGACCACAAGCGGCGGTGACCCGAGGCTGGACACCGCACTACCAAACGGGAAGACGACTGTGGCAAAAGGAGCAAGCATTCCCTCACAACGGGAGAGCTTGGTATCTATCTCCCGCACTACGAGCAGCCCATCCACGACGCCTTCTCCGAGCATGGACCATGCTCACTCCCCGAACGCCAACACTCAACAACTCTAGGCACAAGCTAGAGCCCGGAGCTTGGCCCCGGGCCCTTCTCTTCAACATGACCAACGAAAGGCAGAAACAAGGGAAGAAAGGATCCGGAGATGGATGGCACGGCTCTCCCTCCACCCCTCCTTTTATAGGCGGAGCAAGAAAGGGAGCCACTCCCACAACAAGCAATCGCCGCCCCTCTCCGCCAATTCAAGAAGACCGAGCCCTCGCCTTGATGCTCTCCCACGCCACGCACCTCCGTTACCTACCCCGCGCGATGCATGCCGCATACGTGGCTAAGGATAAGGGCGTGGTGGGAAGAGTGAATTGGCAGTTTCTACCCCGTGTGTTAAAGTCATTCACGGGCCATTGCAAAGATGGCCCCACCATGATTGGCTTTACACGACGCGCGGGAAAACCGAAAACTGGCCCAGAGTCTAGATTAATGAAGAAGCAAAGAAGACTCCAAGAGATCAGCCTTTTCAACGCCCCTGCCTGTGCACTTATTAGGACCTACCCCGATGATGCCCGGCAGCGCGATCGGGGCAGGCCCGGGGGCTTCTGTCGGTACAACAAACCCTGGGTCTGTTGCCCTGACTGTGCACAGGCACGAGAACAAGATTACAACACCATGGCCGTGTCAAGATTCAAGAGACCAAGATCTTCGAAGAACCAGCATGCTGATTAAGAAGGCCAAGACCAAGACAGAGAAGCGAGACACCACCAGGAGAAGAGCCTCCCTTGCTGGGCAGGCGGACCTGGCAAGAACAAGGGCTCCCCCAGAAGAAAGCATTCAAGATGTCCCGGCAGGGCCTGCCGGGACTCACGAGGGCAAAGACACCTCACCAAGCCATCTCACCATGACCCACGTCGTTGATCAATGCGGTGTCAAGCCGCAAAGTGAATAAGTGTCAGCCATTCGCCACATGGCGGCCTCTTTCTACAGGAAATACCTACAGATGACACCCGTCCTGCGATGTGTCAAGCAAGCAGACATGGAGCTGGCAACACGAGCCCGGCAAGGCTTGCCGGGTGAGCAACAATGTGACGTTGAGCAATGCATTTAATGCACTCTGTTATCCTGTAGAATTGGGTATGATAGCACTGTTTGCTATCTTATTAGTGCATAATGACTGTTTTGCCACTATGGTGACCCCTTAACCTATAAAAGGAGGCCCATGGCAACCGTAGCAAGGGTTGGAAAGTTGAACACCCCCACGCTCGTACGCGTGTAGTCATTGCCTTCCCAGGGCGAGCCTGCCAGGCAAGTGTACTACGCTCCACCACCACTTTTCCACCATCAATCCACCAAAGCAGGAGTAGGGTTTTACGCCTTGCGGCGGCCCAAACCTGGGTAAAATAGCCCGTGTGATCTCTGCTGTGCTGCCCCATGTTCTTCTGCTCTTTGTGCAACGCGACATCCCCCCTGCTGAACCAGCAAGGGGCCCCTTGGCCCCATAGGTGGCCGTGGTTTCCCGCGACATTCTCCAAGTGGATTGAGGCAAGACCCATCACTTCGGCAGAATTCGGACCCGTCATCGACTTCTTATCAGATGTTGTACACCGTTATGGTGTCCCCCACAGCATCATCACTGATAATGGTACTAATTTCACCGCTCAGGAAGTTAAAGACTGGTGCGGCAAAATGGGTATCAAGCTCGATTATGCCTTGGTGTATCACCCACAGACCAATGGGCAGGTCGAACGAGCCAACGGACTCATTATGAGTGGCATCAAGCCTCGCCTAGTTCGGTCCCTAGAACAATCAGACCGCCATTGGGTCGAGGAACTCAATTCTATACTATGGGGGTTGCGCACTACTCCTAACCGGTCCACCGGATACATACCATTTTTATGGTATACGGGGCGGAAGTAGTCCTCCCATGCGACCTGATCCATGACGCACCTAGAGTGCACATGTACGAAGAAAGGGAAGCCGAACTCGATCGACAGGATAATCTGGACGCTCTGTAAGAAGAGCGAGACATAGCTCGAGCTCGGTCCATGTTCTATCAGCAACAAGCATGACGTTACCACAACCGTGAAGTCCGGACAAAGACGTACAACGTGGGTGACCTCGTCCTCCGACTCCCTGAAAAACAGAAGGATAAACTTTCACCTAAATGGGAGGGACCGTACATCATCGACGAAGTACTCATAGGAGGAGCATATCGACTTCACCGTCCGACCGATGACGGCCTCGAGCCGAACCCTTGGAACGCAACACGGCTGCGGCGTTTTTACGCTTGAGTCTGACATAACTTTCTTCCCCTTTTCTTCTTTTATTTTTTAGCTTTATCCTCTCTCCCTCGCCATGGTACTAGTTTGGCTTAAACCAAACCATACGGAACTCACACTATGTACATCATTAAATGTAATACCCAGCTTTGCTTGGTGGCTCCCTTAGCCGAGCCACATAAATGCTTACATCGCATTCGTTATGAGTGCATCCTTCTCACACATGTTAAGCCAACATATGCACTTGTTTGACTTAAGATCTTTGCCAAGCCGGGTTGCCTGGCTCCTGTGATTACCCCTACGTTCCCCATTGTTCGGCTAGGGAGTAAAGGGAGCACCTCTGCGATTGTAACGACCGGGTCACCCGGGACCGTACCTCAGACGCGAGAAGCCGAAAGCTAGCGTTCTTACAGAATATAATAAGTTGGCCTCAGGGAAGTGAATATAGCCTCGAGCTTACTACCAAGGTTTTTTTTACAGCCATTGGTGTCCGTTGATCCTAAGAGTCTGGACTATAATTCTACCTGAATAAAGGAACTCTTGGAGGAACTATTTTCGTCAGAAGATGTTTCTTATGTTAAAAAGTAATATAACATTGCTCTCCGCATATGTTTCGTCTGTTCAAACCAGAAGGCCAGATTGCCTGGTTCCCAAATTCTTGCCTCGTTTCCCATGGCACACAGTACAGAACACTCCCCGATCTCTGATTGGCGAGCCAGAAGCCGATGGCCGGTCAAGACAACATTCTTTCAAAAAATATAAGAGCGCGGATGGAGCATGGTCAATGTAAAGTACATAGATACTTAGAATTGACAAAACTACTCATTCTCGACATTGTCTATAAATTGTTCTAAAGCACAATCTTTTTGCGAATAGCGAGCGGCCTGCATCACTTCCTCATACACCAAGCTTAGCGGCATCTCTTGACCGTCAGGGCCCACGGGACCAACCCGGGCCATATGCAGCGGGTCGAGCTTGGTGAATCGGGTTTTTACCATAGCCCACGCTTCGCGCGCTCCTTCTTGGTAGGCCGAGATCTTCCACAACTCAAACCTTCGCCGAGCCCCTTTAAAATGGCTGGCTAGTTTGGCCATGCTGTCTGGTGGCGCATCCGACGGCCATAACGCCTTCGCCATGCTTTTCATGGCTTTCCGGGCCTTTTCGTAGGTCTTCGATAGTTCCTTTAGAAGGTTCCCATCGTAAGCGCTCACTTCTTCCTCAGGCCGCCCTTTTAGGAGACCTAACAAGCAGGTGTCACCCATCATCATTAAAACATCAATGATAATTATCGACAGCACGGTACGGTCAGTACTTACCGAATATGCCACCTGTCAGCTTCTGGTTCTCCTCCGCGGCTTGGGTCAGCTGAGCTCTTAAGCTCTTAATCTCCTCGGCTTACCGCTAATTCTCTACCTTGAGCTCATTTTTCTCATTCTGGCTCTGCGTCAACACGCGTTTACCAGCCTCAAGCTCCTTGCGCAACTCGTTTGCGGCTTCCGCGGCTTCATGAGAAAAACAGTGTGAGCACATAAAATACACTCTATACCCTCCCCCGAGTTGGGAGGCGGTTCTTCTCACTTACCGGACTTAGTGCCGCTGGCTTCTCGAACCGCATCCAGTTCGGCCTTCGTGTCAGCCAAATGTTTCCGGTTAGCCTCAAGCTCCTCGGCCAGTTTTTTGCTTTGCTCTCTTGCGGCCTACAAACTCACATCGTTAGTGTCGTGGAATTGTCACGGCAGATGTCCTTAGTGTGAGGACTTAGTCGTGAGGCCAACGCATCTATGTGGTAGCTTGAAAGGGGTTGAGTGGGACGAGAAACACGCGTTTTACCTAGGTTCGGCCCCTCACGGTGGAGGTAAAAGCCTACATCCTGCTTCATTGATATTGATCATGATGATGCTCACGATTACAAGGGTGCTCTTTCGCTACCTCTATCTCGAGAGCTATTGACTTGTCTGTCTAAACTTGTGTAACTTGTCCCTCTTGGGGTGCCCTGCCCCTCCTTATATAAGTTGAAGGGGCGGGTTACATGACTAGTGCTAGTAGGACTAGGATTACTCTATTACAAGCGGAGTCCTAGTCTTGCTTCCTTTGTAGGAGAATATTCCTTATGCCTTTCATCTTAAGCCGACCCACCATAACACAAGCCGGTCTTCCATGAACCGCCTTCTGGGCCTCCGAGTCTTGTCGCTCCTCTTACCCGCCTGCCGGGTCACCAATGAGTCACCTGGCTTGGCCGGGTCATCAGTGAGTGGAGAGATCCGGGCGGGTCACTTAGTGAGTCGCCAAGTCAGGGCGGGTCACTAGTGAGTCGCCAAGTCCGGCTTGGTCATACTTCTGGCCGGGTCATACCGCGGGGTATATCCCCTACATTAGCCCCCAGTTTAATTTGGATTTATCCATGTTAAACTGATCCTACAAAATAAACACAAGAACAAATTTGACAGGTTGTGCTCTGGGTTAAAAAATTCTGAGCTAGCACCTGATCATCCTCAAGTCCTTGTCATTTCCTCCTTGATACGTGTCCATGACCTCATAGAAAATCTCCTTTAGCAGATATGTTCAAACTTTGTCAATGTAAAAAATCCGGGCACTTCTTCTGAAAAGCCCGGGTCAATAGACCAGCTTCATAGTCAATTTGCTGACATTGGCTTCTTGCAGAAAAATATTATAAAGAATAATCCATTTGACTCGGCTTCCAATGCTCTAGCTTGACAACTATTGGTCTTGAAATACTCATCTGATTTTCAGCCGGCTTAAAGATGTAGAGCTTACCGAGTTATGATTGCCAAAATTGCCGGTTTGTAAATATTGATGGCACCGGGTCATAATTGTTGCTAACACCAAGCTTGAAAGTTTACCTCCCTTATATGCATATCACTTGTAACCCCCAAGTCTTAAGAAGGGAGTGTAGTAACAGCTTAAGACTTGCTTCAATATAAATACTGCAACTTTAGAGAAAACCGGTTTGTTCATGTAGGTCACCAGTCATAAACTGACCATTTTGTACTTCCCATGTGTAGCCCCCAAGTGCCAGGTCATTATGTAATAATGAGCAGGGACTTTATATGTACTTCATTGAAAATAATAGCATATGATGTAGCTCCCAAGTTTTGGGTTACCTTTGATAGGAGCAATTAGTAGCCCCCAAGGGCCCGCTCATTACGATGTGATGAGTCGGGTCTTCAATAAGGTGAGTTAAAAATGACATTGCATTAGCCCCCAAGTGTCATGGTGCATGCTTGCAGCGACATGGGACTTGCATACTTGATATAATCATGATTTGAATAATGTAGCCCCCAAGTGCCGGGTCGTGTGCCTGCAGCGACTTGGGACTATTCCTTTCATTGTAAAATAAAACCATATCCATTGTCCGGATGATGTTGCAGAACGCCTTGCATATTCAATATTGAACCATGCTATCTGCTGTGAGCCGGTATTCTTGGATAAAGAAATAATAGCCATTGCTCTGAAGTAGCTTTTGAAAACCTCAATCATAATACTGGTTATTGATAACCATAATAAAAATCCAGTCATGTTGGCTATTTAAAGATTTGAATAATATAATCCGGCGGCTCTTGGCCAATGGCGACTTAATGCGCATCCATTGTAATCCGGGATTTTTGTGGCCCGGCGGCTTATAGCCTTTGTGAAAATCAAGAACGGATAACCCTTTTGAAATACCAACTTTAATTTTTGATGATGGGCTTGAACTTAATCATTTATATAAGCCATAGCTCTGCATGTTCTGCACAAAGTTTAAACAACATATGCCCTGGCGACTTAACGTCAAAAGCCAGGGCGGGTAACAACCCAAACATAATATAGTCTTATGCAATTATGAAAAAGACTAAAATTAAGGCCATTCAGGCCAAAATATACGGGCGACTTAAAGTCAAAAGCCAGGGCGGGTTATCAAACCTCGCATATTCATATAACAATTAACAACATACCTGTAAAATTGGCTCATACTGCCGGCTTACATCGCCATATACAGTGAGAGTGACAACCCAAAGATCTTGTAAGCGCATGATTCCAATTACGCAATCCAGAGTATACTGGCGGCTTAAAGTCCATAGCCAGGGCGGGTTATCAAACCTCGTATATTCATCCAACAATTTAGAAACATACCTGGAAAATTGGCTCAAATTGCCGGCTTACATCGCCATATCCAGTGAGGGTGACAACCCCAAGATTTATAAGCGCATGATTCCAAGGGCGCAATCCAAAATATACTGGCGACTTAACGTCCAAAGCCAGGGTGCAATCCAAAATATACTGGTGACTTAACGTCCAAAGCCAGGGTGCAATCCAAAATATACTGGCGACTTAACGTCCAAAGCCAGGGTGCAACCCAAAATATACTGGCGACTTATCGTCGAAAGCCAGGGTGCAATCAAAAGATTTTATAGCGCATAATTCCAATTGCGTAATCAAAGTATACTAGCGACTTATCGTCCAAAGCCAGGCTGGGTTATCAAAACCTCAGATACACTCAAATATGAGTCATAAGGATTAAGGCTACATGGCCTGAATCAATTTTAAACCATATGTCAATATGGTACAAGGATATGAACCAAAACAATGTTCATAAAAAATAACAAATCAGAAAAAACAAGGCTTTCATAGGCCGCCAAGCCTCAATATCAAGTGCTGTTCAAGGGCCGCACAGCCACTGAGTTAATCATTTATTCAAACCTGTAAGCCGGGCCTCATATGACCAATCGCCGTTTTAACTTTGACAAGTTCAGGGTCTTTATAAGATTGACTGTCAAAAGTACAGTGGGTCATTCCAGGATTACCTGGGCGGAGTGGCAGGCATACAAAGGCAGGATAACCCGGATTTTTGGTGAATACACCTGGCATCGAAGCCGATCAAAAGGGGAAATAAAGCTATGTTCATTGAACAGGAAGCCCCCAAGTGATATATAATGAGCCCTCAAGGCAGGATACCTATGTTTGAACTGGGCATTGCAACAAGTTCTCTTTGGTAACCTTGGGCAATAAGCCCCCAAGTGTTTTACAACAAGGCGTATAAGCCGGATCAATAGGATAGTCATAGCTATACTCAGTGAGCAGGAAGCCCCCATGTTATTTGTAACAAGGCGTGTAAGCCGGATCAATAGGGTAATCATAGCTATGCTCGTTGAGCAAGAAGCCCCCAAGTGACCAATAAGAGGATACCCATGTTTGAACCCCGCATCATGGCGGCAAGTTCTCTTTGGCAACCTTTAATTTTTCTGAGAACTCGAACTCGCGAGAGATGAATTCTTCTTGAACCGGGCATTGAGCCGGATATTGAGAGCTCACAACATTGTGGGAGAGAGATTTCTCTTGAGCCAGATTTTAAACCGGAATCCTTCTTTTTAAGCCGGAAATGTTCTGACGGCCTTTAAATTTTCATCAATATGACAGTAGCCTCTGGGACCGGGTTATCTTCCCTCCAATGACCCGGGGTTCTTGAATCTGACAAAATTTGCTAAGTCATGTCATTGTAGCACCCGAGTCTTAAGACGACTCAAGGAGTTGTCTTGAGATTCTCCATACTTGACTGTCATGTAAACCGGCATATAGTTGAACAGCGGAACGCTGGAATATGTTGACGCTGGAAGCAAGGTGGCGAGTTGATGATTTTTGCAACACTCAGTGTATATCCCGGCATGAGTCATTTAACAAATTCTGTGACATGACAGTCATCTTTTGCAGTGAACAGTTGTCCTGCATCAAAAAATATCACAAGCCCGAGTACTTGTTTTTTAAAGAGTAAAAACATATCAATAAAAATTGACTGGACAGCATTCACCTGATTTGTCCAGACGATAGATAATCCTCAGAATGTGCCGATCGAGGTGGCTCAACACGATCCCTCCAGGTCATCATTTTTTTAACCCGGCCAATTGGCACTTCTTTTTTCTTTGAATAATGATTGTTCAGGAGTACCATGCCGGGTCAAACTCCCTTTCTTTTCTTTACTTTCTTTTTCTCTTCTGGCCAGTACTATCTACTGGAACAGCGGGGAGCCAGTGCGCCCGCGGGCCGGAGGCAGAAGTAAGGTTGAGCCCTTCAATCATATCCGAAAATCCCTGAACTCAAATCACCGGCAGGAAAAAACCCATAGCAAGTATGTTCTCTGTATCCGCCGGAACTGAAGCTTGCGTTTCTTCAGTGGTCAATTGAGTTGAAGCAGACTGTTTGCGGATGTAAATATTAGGATTCCCCACATCAGCAAGCAACATCCGGCTTGCGGGGCGCGGGTCGCGCGAGAGGACCCGGGTCGGGCGCCTTGGAGCCGAGCTGGCGAGCAGGCGACTCGGGAAGCAGGCGCAGTGGCCGGTGTCGGGTCAGAGGGGAGTTGAGACGGGCCTCAGAGGCGGCGGCACGGGGCTGGCCTCGGCGGCGGCGGCTCAATAGCTCGAGCGGAGCCAATACAGGCCGGAGGCAGAAGGCGAGTCAGCCGCGTCGGGGCGGCTCGGCGAGGTCCGCAGGGCGGCTCGGGGCCGGCCACGGCCAAGGCAGTGGCTCAACGGGGCGGCTTAAGCGGGCCCGAGGTGGCGGCTCGGAGTCGCCGGCGACTCGCTAGGATGGCGGCTCGACGGAGTCCAGCTCGGTGTGAGGTCGCGGGGTGGCGTGAGGCCGCAGGGGCAGCAGCCCGGGTCAACGCGTGGTGGCGGCGCGGCGGCGGCCAGTGGCGAAGGCATCAGGCGGTGAATCGGCGAACTCGCATAGACGGCGACGGGCGCGGACGCACGGCCGGGTGGTCGGGGCGCGCAAGAAGGGCTCGCGGCCGGAGTAGAATCACTCGGGCGGTGCAGCAACGCGGGAGCGACGGCAGACGCGCGCACCCCGGCGAGTCGAGGTGGAGCCGGCTTGAGGCGCGGCTGCGGCCACGCAGCGGCGGCTCGAAGGTGATGCCGGCGAGGTGAAGCTTCTGAATTACTCGAATACTTTTTCGATGCTGAACAAATCAGAGACTCCAACTGGCTTTTGACGATTTTATAGATCAAGACTTGACATGCTGGAGAAACAAACTAGCAGAAAACGATGGCATTCGGCGACTTAAAGGTGAGCGGGCGATGTAGTAGTTGTTTGGGGTCCGGCGACTCAGGGCGCGGACGACGAGGCCGCTTGGGCGGGGCGACTCAGGGCGCGGTTCGGACGGCGGGCGCTCGTCTTGCAGCGGCAGCAGACGGTTTAGAGCAAGACCGCGGTTTCGAGTCGGCGGAAACGGGCAGCTCGGAAGTGGGCATCACGGCGGCTTGCGGTCGGCAACTTGGAGTAGCGCAAGGCATGGCCGCTTGCTGTGATGTGAACAACGGCAATTGACTTTGACTATGAATTTTGACTGATGGAACACCTCAGATTTGCCCAGTAATGCTTCGTAAAATAGTGCTTAATCCCAACAGGTTTTCTTTGTGCCTATGCGTGGCGATGTACTGGCTCAGCGACTTGGAAACGGCCGCGAGAGTGGCGATCATGCTGCGGCGGCAAGACCGGCCCGAAGAGGGGCGATACAGTCGGAGGCGGCTGGCAGACCAAGGAACCACGGCTCGGAGGCGGTTCAGCGGAAGTGATGTTGGCCAGCAAGGGCGGGTCAAGGCGGAGCGGCGGCTCAAGAAAGAGCAGCTCAGCAGCGGGATGCCAACAACCCGGAGCCAAAAACAAACAGGGGCAGCGTCCGGTAGAAACGATCCAGCCACACCTCGAGGGCGAGTCGGCAGTAGCATATGAATCCGTGGAGATATCTTGATCTGCTTCCAGGAGTCAGTCCCCCAACTTTGATCCAACTCGTACTAATATTTGACAGGTTACTGTATTGGACTACGTGATGTCCACTTTATGTTGACTTGGTCTTCATCGGGGAAGCAGCGAGCCAGCTTGGCTCTTGTCTTCATATACCTTGGCAGATCGGAGTTGGATTGGTGTTTACGTGTTCCGATTGGAATACAAGCCGCCGGGTACGCGTTGAATCTGCGCCGAAAAACTCCCTTCGTCTCGCGACAGAAAACAATCAGATGAATTGCGTGTGGCCGCGTGTGATATCAACGCAACCCCAAATTTTCCCTCGATCTTAAGCTTGTATCGGCTCTTCTTCACTTGATGACCGCAAGCTCTTGATCCCTGGAAGAGATCCCTTCAAAGAACTCAATACCATCGTGTATAGGCCCCATGATGGGTGCCAACTGTCGTGGGATTGTCACGGCAGATGTCTTTAGTGTGACGACTTAGTCGTGAGGCCAACGCATCTATGTGGTAACTTGAAAGGGATTGAGTGGGACGAGAAACACACGGTTTTACCCAGGTTCGGCCCCTCACGGTGGAGGTAAAAGCCTACATCCTGCTTCATTGATATTGATCATGATGATGCTCACGATTACAAGGGTGCTCTTTCGCTACCTCTATCTCGAGAGCTATTGACTTATCTGTCTAGACTTGTGTAACTTGTCCCTCTTGGGGTGCCCTGCCCGAATTTTTGTCGAAAAGGACCACCTGCCATTGGAATTGCCAGAAAGGACCCCCTCTAGATAAGATTGGCAGAAAAGACCCACTCAGCCGTGGCGGCAGACGCGCCAGGTGACACATGGCACCTGCCGCCATGGTGCGAGGCGGCAGCCCCTGCCACCAGCCGGCTAGGCGGCAGCCTGGGCATCACAGGAATCAGCAAGCCGCGACGGAACGGAACACAACGGGTGGGCCCTGCCGCCTCGTCCAGTGGCGGTAGCACTGTTGCTGCTTTGCGCGGGCCGACAGCCGTGATGGTTGGAAACCGATGGAAAGAAACGCAAGCAGACGTGGATACTTCTTCGGCTTAGATACACGTGCACGCACGCACGCACTGCAGGACTGTAGCTGCTTTTTTTAGAAAGTAGCAGCTGCTTCGAGATGCGCTGATTCGTCCACGGAGTACAAAAACCACCAGTAGAACAGATGCATGGGGCCATTTCATTTCATTCCAGCATACGTCGTGCAGCAACAGTGCTGCCGCCACTGGACGAGGCGGCAGGGCCCACCCGCTGTGCTCCGTTCCGTCGCGGCTCGCTGATTCCTGTGATGCCCAGGCTGCCGCCTGGCTGGCTGGCGGCAGGGGCTGCCGCCTCGCACTGTGGCGGCAGGTGCCACGTGTCGCCTGGCGCGCCTGCCGCCACGGCCGAGGGGGTCTTTTCTGTCAATTTCATCCAGAGGGGGTCTTTTCTGGCAATTTCAACGGGCAGGTGGTCCTTTTCGATAAAAAATCGCCCTGCCCCTACTTATATAAGTTGAAGGGGCGGGTTACATGACTAGTCCTAGTAGGACTAGGATTACTCTATTACAAGCGGAGTCCTAGTCTTGCTTCCTTTGTAGGAGAATATTCCTTATGCCTTTCATCTTAAGCCGGCCCATCATAACACAAGCCGGTCTTCCATGAACCGCCTTCTGGGCCTCCGGGTCTTGTCGCTCCTCTGACCCGCCTGCCGGGTCACCAATGAGTCACCTGGCTTGGCCGGGTCATCAGTGAGTGGAGAGATCCGGGCAGGTCACTTAGTGAGTCGCCAAGTCAGGGTGGGTCACTAGTGAGTCGCCAAGTCCGGTCGGGTCATACTTCCGGCCGGGTCATACCGCGGGGTCACTAGTGAGTCGCCAAGAAATCCTTAACTCGGCCGTCCCGCCCAAATTAAGGCTTGGGGGCTAGTTAGTTAGGAAACTTGCTTTAAAGCTATATACCTTCACCTTTGCGACAAATAGACCGGCAATCCCATCAAGACTTGTCCGTGCCGCTCCAAGGTACGCTTCTACCGAATTAAAAGCATTAAACTCCTGTTCAGTAAAGGTAGTATGGCGCAAAGTCTCCCTCCGGCGGCGACACTCTCGACTTCGGAATTAGTGACCGAAACATCGTCGAAGTCTGCCGGAGGCACGCCAGCCGCCGCGTATTCGGAGGGGGCTCCGGCCCGTGCCGAAGACTGGGGACCGGAGTTGCAGTTCATCGCATCCGGGAGGTCTTCGGGTTGATGTACAGACACGCGCCTTCTGCAAAGTGGAGCAGGCCTTAATAAACAAGTGACAAGGGCGATCCTCGCCGCAATTCTAAAACACGTTACCTCTGGGCAGAGGGGGCAGGTGTGTCCGCCTCGGCAGAAGCCTTCCGTTTAGATCTCCCATCAAGGGTCGAAGCTGGCGCGGTCTGTGCTCCTCCTGAGGCATTTTTACGCGTAGTGCGGCGACCCTTGGGAGTAGAAGTCAGCACGTGGGGGGTAGTGCGAGACGAGCGTCTTGTTCGGGAGGGGTTCTTCTTTTCACTTACTGAGGAAGAGGGAAGAGCCCCGGGATGATCGGCTGTTACAGCCACTTTGGCGCCATCAAGGCCCTCCTGATAGAACACCCCATCTTCAAACTCAATTGATGTTTCTGGATCGTCGTGATACCCCAGATCGCCGTCTCGAGAGTGACTCTCTGGTTGAGGAGGACAGCTAATGGACGCAACCTGACGCCTCCACCACTGTTATTATGACGACCGGTAAGAATTCGGCGTAATCTACAGACTCAAAGTAATGGGTCGTGACTTACCCAGTCCACTGGATTGTATCCGGAGCAGCCTTCTCGAATACTCATGCGGGCAAACTCTGCTTCATCTCCCTTGAAGATCGGCCAGTATTTTGGCCAGGGCTGCCTTGTTATCCGGCCCTTGCCGTTGGTGACGTGCCACATCATTGGTCCCATTATAACACCATAAAGGGTGACCCCGCTGTTGGAGGGGTTGCACACATCGGGTAATGGCGATGGCCATAACTTCGATCATGGTCAGCTTGCAGCTAGTAAGCAGCCTGATCTTGGCCGATAGTGCATGCACTTCTTCGCTGTCCTATTGGGAGGGGCCTCTAGGCCGCCAATTATACTGCTTTATAGGCGGATCATTTGAATATTTAGGCAGCCCTTGCTGAATTGGGTCGGTGAGGGGAACGTCATCAATATAAAACCACTCCGAAGTCCATCCTTTGGCATCTTTCTATGGGGTCCCAATTGGGTACCCTGTCCCCGCTATCCGCCATACTTCGGCGCCACCTACTTCAAATATAGACCCCTCCCGGAGGCAGGGGACAAGACAGAAATAATTCCTCCACAAGTCAAAGTGGGGCTCGCAACTTAGAAATATCTCGCACAAGGCCACAAAACCAGAAATATGCAATATCGACCCGGGGGTGAGATTGTGGAGTTGGATCCCATAGAACTCTAATAGGCCCCGTAGGAAAGGATGAATGGGAAAGCCCAAACCTCTTAGGAGGAAGGGCATGAAACACACCCTCTCCTCCTTGTTTGGGGCGGGGAAATTCTCGGCAAGGGCGCGGCCATCGATGGAGATGAGACCGGCGTAGACTGGAACCAGATCGGCCGAGGGGAGAAAGCGCTACGTCTGCAAGTGACTCAGCTGGATATGTGAGACCGAGCAGCTCAACCAGTCACCTGGGAGCGGGTCGTGAGGGCGCGAGGAAGAACCTGGGGTGTCGGCCATGGCTTTGGGGAATTTTTTCGGTGTCGTTCGTGGCGAAGGAGAAGATAACAGTTCACAGCACCTTTGGATCTATAAATAAGCGTCTTATCGTGAAGCCGAAGGGACGGGCGCGTGGAAAGATGGTTTTGGGCTGCACGCCCTCTAGAAAGGTGTGCGAGGCCCTTGCTCCGAGGAACGACATTAAACTCTGATGGTCCCACCTCGACCTCGAGATGTCTTTGGATCCTTGAATCTTGAGACTATCCGGACCCAAGCGCATTAGAATGGCTCCCGGATATTGTTCGGCGACACTAACGTGGCTTCAAACGGAATAAAGGAACTCGTCTCGCAAGCTGATGATGTGAAGATTCCAGAAGACAATCCCCGGCGTTGGAGGCAAGTTCGGGGGCTACTCAGGGAGTCATGGACTAAGGGGTCCTCGGGGCGACGACCCATCGTACATGGGCTGGACTGGTGGAGCCGTATGGTGACCGGAGACCTGTGAAGCCGTGGTGTGCCCTCCAAGTTAAGGGTGGACGAGATCTCTTTCCCTCTGGTTGTAATCTATCTTAGGTAACCCTAACCCTATCGGTGTCTATATAAACCGAGGGTTGTAGTCATTAGGGTTAGAGATATACTCATCGCCTCATAGCCTTAGGGTTTAGCTCATACTCATCTCGAGGTAGATCTACTCTGTAAACTCCATCATATATTCAATACAATCAAGTAGGACGTAGGGTTTTACCACTTCGAGAGGGCCCAAACCTGGGTAAACACTGTGTTCGTCGTCCCCTGTTACCCATTGATCCTAGATCCACAGCTCGGGACCCCCTACCCCGAGGTCTGCCGGTTTTGACACCGACAGGGGCCATAAGAGTTTAATGCCATTCCTCAGGGGCAAGGGCTTCGTGCACCTTTTTAGAAGGTGTGCGGCCCAATGCCATCCTTCCACGAGCCCTTCCTTCCAGCTTCATGGTGAGATGCTTATTTATAGATCCAAAGGTGCGGGGGACAGCTTACCTCCCCCCTTTCGCAAAAAATGCACCGAAGAAATTCCACGACACCATGGCCGACCTCCCAGGTTCATCCTCACGCCCACACGGCCCACTCCCAGGCAATTGGTCGAGCTGTTCAGTTTCGCACCTTCAGCTGAGGCGCTTGCAGACGCAGTGCTTCCTCCCTCCGGCAGATTTGGTCCCAGTCCGTGCCGGTCTCATCTCCGTCGATGGCTGCGCCCTTGCCGAGAACTCTCCCGCTCCGAGCAAGGAAGAGAGGGTATGTCTCGTGCCCTTCCTTCTAAGAGGTTTGGGTTTTCCCATCCATCCCTTTTTATGGGGTTTGTTGGAGTTCTATTTGATCCAGCTCCACAACCTCACCCTGGGGTCCATATTGCATATCTCGGGCTTTGTAGCCCTTTGCGAGATGTTTTTGAGTTGTGAGGCCCACTTCGATTTGTGGAGGAAGTATTTCTGTCTTGTCCCACGCCACCGGGGGGATCCATATTTGAGGTGGGCGGCGCCGAAGTATGGCGTATAGCTAGGACAAGGTACCCAATTGGAACCCCATGAAAAGATCCCGAAGGATGGACCTCGGAGTGGTTTTATATTGAAGACGTCCCCCTCACCGACCCAATTCGGCAAGGGTTGCCCAAATACTCAAACGACCCGCCTATAAAGCGGTTCAACTACGGCCCAAAGGCCCTTTCCAACAGGATAGCGAAGAGGTGCGTTCATTGGCGGCCAAGATCAGGCTGCTAACTAGCAGTAAGCTGACCATGATCGAAGTGATGGCCCTTGCTATTACCCGATGCGTGCAACCCCTCCAGCAACGGGGTCATCCTTTATGGTGCTCTGACGGGAACAATGACGTAACCCGCTACCAGCGACAAGGGCCAGACAATAAGGCGGTTCTGGCCAAAATATTGGCCGATCTCTTCAAGGGAGAGGAGGCAGATTTCTCTCGAATGAGTATTCGGGAAGGCTGCTCCGGATACAATGCGGTGGACTGGGTAAGCCACAATCCATTGTTTTGAGCTCACAAATTACGCCCGAATTATAACTGATTGTAATTGAACAGGGATGGAGGCGTCAATTTGCGTCCATTAGTTGCCCTCCTCCTCAACCGGAGGATCATTCCCGTGACAACGATCCTGGGTATCATGATGACCCAGAGACGTCGATTGATTTTGAAGATGGGGTATTTTATCAGGAGAGCCTTGACGGCCCCAAGGTTGCTCTAACAGCCAATCATCCTGGGGCTCTTCCCTCTTCCACAGGAAGTGGAAAGAAGACCCTCTCCCGAACCGGGCGCTCATCTCGCGCTATTCCCCATGTGCTAACTTCTGCTCCCAAGGGTTGCCGCACTACGCGTTGGACCGCCTTGGGGGAAGCGCGGACCGCGCCAGCTTCGGCCCCTAACGGGGGATCAAAATGGAAGGCTTCCACCGAAGCGGAAGCACCTGCTTCCTCGGCCCAGAGGTGACGTATTTCAGAATTACAACGAGGGTTGCTTTTAATACCTTTTTATTAAAACTTGCTTAATTTTGCAGAAGACGTGTACCCCTGTATCAGTCCGAAGATTCCCGGGTGTGCCGAATCGCAACTCCGGTCCTAAGTCTTTCGTACGAGCCAAAGCTTCCTCCGAACACGTGGCAACCGGCGTGCCTCCGGCGGATTCCGATGATGTTTTAGTTACCAACTCCGAAGTAGAGAGCATGATGAATCATCGCCGCCGGAGGGAAACTTTACATCATACTGCCTTTGCCAACCAGGAATCTAGTGCCTTTAATTCGGTGGACGCATACCTTGGAGCAGCCCGGACAGGTCTTGAAGGGATCACCAATCTATTTGCCGCCAAAATGCAGGTGTGTAACTAAAATGGCTTAAAAGCAGATCATGTTCCCTAGCCAACTAGCCCCCAAGCCTTAATTTGGGCTGGACGGCTGAGTTAAGGGTTTCTAACGATATTATTTTTTATAGGCCGCAAGAGAGCAGAGCAAGAAGCTGTCCGAGGAGCTTGAGGTGAGTCGGACACTGTTGGTTGAAGCCAAGGCCGAACTGGATGCGGCTCGAAAAACCAGCAGCGGATTGTCCGGTAAGTAGAAAGAACTTTTTCCCAATGCGTAGGAAGGTATACGGTGTATTCTATGCATTAGCACCTTGTTATCTTCATATAGCCGCGGAGTCCATAGGCGGGTTGCGGAAGGAGCTAGAGGCTGGTAAATGAGTGTTGATGCGAAGTCAAGAGGAGAAAAATGAGCTCAAGGAAGAGAATCGGCGGAAAGCCGAGGAAATTGAGAGCTGGAAAACTCAACTGGCGTAAGCCTTGGAAGAAAACCAGAAGCTGAAAGGTGGCATATTTGGTAAGCTCTGATCTGACCGATACGTTGGTCCAGTACCAATGGCGTTTTAATGACGATATGCAACACCTGCTTGCTAGGTCTCCTGACTGGGCGGCCCGAGGAAGAAATCAGCACCTATGACGGGAACCTTTTAAAGGAGCTGTCGAAGACCTACGAGAGGGCCTGGAAGGCCATGAAGAGTATGGCGAAGGCGTTATGGCCATCAGAGGTGCCGCCAGAGAGCATGGCCGAACTAGCCACTCGCTTTAAAGGAGCTTGGCGAAGGTTTGAATTATGGAAGATCTCGTCTTGCCGAGAAGGAGCGCACGAGGCGTGGGCTATGGTAAAGACCCGTTTCACCAAGCTGGACCCGGAGCATATGACCCTGGTTGGTCTAGTGGGCCCTGACGGCCAAGAGATACCTCTAAGCTTGGTGTATAATGATGTCATGCCGGCCGCTCGTCATTCTCAGAAGGATTGCACTTTAGAGCAATTGATAGACAATGTGGATCAAGAGTAGTTTTGTCAATTCTATGTATCTATGTACTGTACATTGACCGAGCTCAATCAGCGGTCTTATTTTTAAAAGAGTGTTCTCTTAACCGGCCATCGGCTTCTATCTCCCCGATCAGTGATCGGGAAGTGTTCCGTACTACTTGCCATGGGAAACAACGCAGCACTTCGGGAACCAGGCAATCCGGCCATTGGGCTCGAACGGACGGAACATGTGCGGAGAGTTATGTTATATTACTGTTTGACGTAAGAAACATCTTCTGATGAAATACTTCCTCCAAAGGTTCCTTTCTTCGGGTAAATTTATAGTCTGGATACATGAAATCAACGGAGACCAATGGCTGTGAAAAAACCTTGGTGATAAGCGTGAGGCTATATTCACTTCCTTTAGGTCGAATTATTGTATTCTGTAAGAACGCTAGCTTTCGGCTTCACCCGTCTGAGGTACGGTCCCGGATGACCCGGTCATAACAATCGCAGAGGTGCTCCCTTTACTCCCTAGACGAACAATCGGGAACGTAGGGGTAAACACAAGACCCAACTTGGCAAAGATCTTAGGTCAAGTAAGTGCATATGTTGGCTTGAAAGATATGAGAAGGCTGCAAACGAAACAAATGCGATGTATACTGATTATATTATTCGGCTCCTCTAAGGGAGCCCCCATGCAAAGCTGGGTGTTACATTCCATGACGTATACGGTATTGGCTTGGTATGGTTCGGTTCAGTCGAACACCTGCCATGTTAAGGAAAATAAAAAGAAGGAACAAAGAGAGATGAGGATGTATGCGGGTGACAATGTCTTACTCAGGCGTAAAAGCGCCGCAGCTGGGCTGCATTCCACGGGTTCGGCTTGAGGTGATCGTCGGACGGGCGGCGAAGGCGGTATGCTCCTCCTGCCAGTACTTTGTCGATGATGTATGGACCCTCCCATTTGGGCGAGAGCTTATGCTTCTGTTTTTCGAGGAGCCGGAGTATGAGGTCGCCCACGTTGTATGTCTTCGCCCGGACTTCGCAGTTTTGGTAGCGCCGTGCTTGCTGCTGATAAAGTGCGGATCGAGCCCGAGCTATATCCTGTTCTCCTTCAAGAGCGTCCAAGTCATCCTGTCGATCCAACTCGGCTTCCTTTTCTTCGTACATGCACACTCGAGGCGCGTCGTTGATGATATCGCATGGGAGAACGGCTTTCACACCGTATACCATAAAAAATGGTGTGTATTCGGTTGACCGGTTAGGAGTAGTGTGCAACCCCCATAATACGGAATCGAGTTCCTCGACCCAATGGCAGTCTGATTGTTCAAGTGATCGGACCAGGCAGGGCTTGATGTCGCTCATAATGAGTCCGTTGGCCCGTTCGACCTATCCATTGGTCTGTGGGTGGTACACTGAAGCGTAATCGAGCTTAATGCCCATTTTGATGCACCAGTCCTTGACTTCCTGGACGGTGAAGTTAGTACCGTTATCGGTAATTATGCTGTGGGGGACACCATAATGGTGTACGACATCAGATAAGAACTCGACGACAGGTCCGAATTCTTCCGAAGTGACGGGCCTTGCCTCAATCCACTTGGTGAATTTGTCGACCATGACTAATAGGTACTTCTTTTTCTTTGTGCCCCCTTTGAGTGGCCCGACCATGTCGAGACCCCAGACCGTGAAAGGCCATGTTATAGGTATTGTCCAAAGGGCTGTGGGGGGCATGTGGCTTTGATTTGCAAACAGCTGACATCCAACGCAACATTGGACGAAAGCCCGAGCATCTTCATTGGCGGTAGCCCAAAAGAATCCTGCTCGGAAAGCCTTGCTGACCAAGGCCCGAGCTGCCGTGTGGTGGCCGCCCATGCCCGCATATATTTCTGCCAGGAGTTGATGCCCCTCTTCTTCGGAGATGTACCTTTGCAAGATTCTTGTGGTGCTTTTTTTTGTAAAGCTCGCCGTCATGGACCTTATATGCTTTGGAACGCCGGACTATACGTCGTGCCTCCGTCTGGTCCTCCGGGAGCTGTTGCCGAGTGAGGTAGGTGACCAGAGGTTCTGTCCAGGGGGCAATTATGGCCATGATTTCATGGGCGGAAGGTGTTTCCTCGAGTGCGGAGCCGCCAATGATATGGTCGTCGAGCTCCTTGTCCGGGGAGGCATTGTGAGCGGGCTCATTGACTAGTGCGCCGGCATCACTGTCCTGCCATGCTACGGAGGGCTTGAAGAGCCGCTCGAGGAAAGTGTTTTTAGGAACCGGGTCGCGCTTGGCGCCCATGCGGGCGAGTATGTCCGCGGCTTGGTTGTTGTCCCTAGAGACATGGTGGAATTCTAGGCCCTCAAATCGGGCTGATATCTGGAGAACCGCATTTCTGTATGCCGCCATCTTGGGGTCCTTGGCGTTGAATTCGCTGTTGACTTAAGAGATAGCTAGGTTTGAATCTCCCCTTACTTCGAGGCGCTGTACCCCTATTGATGTGGCCAGTCGAAGACCATGTAGTAGTGCTTCGTATTCGGCTGCGTTGTTGGAGTCCATGTACATTATTTGAAGGACATACCGAACAGTGTCGCCTGTAGGGGAGATTAGGATGACCCCAGCCCCTAGTCCGGCTAACATTTTTGAGCCGTCGAAATACATCGTCCTGTGCAAATATGTGCTGTATTCTCGGGGTAGTTCGGCTTCAGTCCATTCGGCTATAAAATCGGCCAGTACCTGAGATTTAATAGGTCGGCGTGGTTTGTATGATATCTCGAAGGGAAGGAGCTCTATGGCCCATTTGGCGATCCGGCCCGTGGCGTCCCTTTTGTTGATTATGTCATTCAAGGGGACCTCTGATGCCATTGTGACCGAGCATTCTTGAAAGTAGTGTCATAGCTTTCGGGATGCCATAAAAACCGTATAAGCTATCTTTTGATAGTGGGGGTATCGTGATTTGCATGGCGTAAGTACCTCGGACACATAATAGACCGGCTTTTGGACTTGGAACCTGTGGCCCTCAGACTCCCGCTCCACAACGAGCACCGCGCTAACCACCTGATTGGTGGCTGAAATGTATAGTAGCATGGGCTCGCCGATGCTAGGTCCGGCCAAGATGGGGTTGCCAGCGAGAATTGTTTTAATCTCGTCGAGCGACACAGTTGCTTCGTCTATCCATTGGAAGTTCTTGGTCTTTTTAAGCAGTCTGTAGAGTGGGAGCGCCTTTTCTCTGAGGAGAGATATGAAGCGGCTCAAAGCTGCCACGCATCCGGCCAATTTCTGGACGTGCTTGAGCTCTGTTGGTATTGTGAGCTGGGATAACACACTAATTTTGGCTGGGTTGGCCTCAATTCCTCTATGGGGGACAATGAATCCGAGCAACTTCCCCGCGGGGACCTTGAAGACGCAATTTTCCGGGTTGAGTCGTATATCATAGGCTCGTAAGTTGTCAAAGGTTTTGCGGAGGTCGTCTATCAACTGGTCAATGTTTTTGGTTTTGACAACCACGTCATCCACATATGCCTCCATCGTTCTGCCGATTTGGTTTTCAAGGCATGCTTGAATCATGCGTTGGTATGTAGCTCCTACGTTTTTCAGTCCGAACGGCATGGTGTTGAAGCAGAAAGGTCCGTAAGGAGTGATGAATGCGTTTGCCGCCTGGTCGGACTCCTTCATCTTGATCTGGTGGTATCCGAAGTATGCGTCCAGAAAGCATAGCGAGTCGTGTCCGGCGGTGGCGTCGATGACCTGGTCTATTCTTGACAGGGGAAAAGGGTCCTTAGGGCAGGCCTTGTTAAGGTCTTTAAAATCGACACAGAGATGCCAGGATTTGTCCTTTTTGGGTACCATAACCAGATTTGCTAACCACTCAGGATGCTTGATCTCGCGGATGAATCCGGCTTCCAACAGTTTTGCTAGCTCTACGCCCATGGCCTGCCGTTTGGGTTCAGAAAACCAGCGTAGAGTCTGTTTCACTGGCTTGAAGCCTTTCAAGATGTTTAGGCTGTGCTCTGCCAGCCTACGTGGGATTCCCGGCATGCCTGAGGGGTGCCAGGCGAATATTTCCCTGTTTTCATGCAGGAATATTCTTAATGCCTCGTCAACTACGGGGTCAAGCTGTGCTCCTATAGATGTCGTTTTATTGGGATCTATTGGGTGCACTTGAAATTTTACTATTTCATCTGCTAGCTTGAATGATGTGGATTTTTGTCTTTTACTGAGGACCACATCAGCCCTGTCGACTGTAGTGCGTAGTGCTATCAAATCTTCGGCCGCAAGGGCTTTGGATAGTGCCTCTAGGGCGAGGGATGTCATCTTGTTTTCGGCTCGTAAGGCTTTGCTTGGGTCACTTTTAAGTGAGATTACCCCGTTGGGCCTTGGCATTTTGAGTTTCATGTTCCCGTAATGCGGTATGGCCTGAAATCTCGAGAATGCCTTACATCCTAGGAGGGCATGCTATCCGCTGCGAAAGGGCACAATGTGAAATAGCAAGGGTTCGGATCTGTAGTTATCGGGTGTGCCGAACACAACGTCCAGGGTTATGCGTCCCGGGCAGTGTGCCTCCCTACCGGGTATTATACCTCGGAATGTGGTGTGGCTGCATTCAATGCGAGATCTGTTGAGATGCATCTTGCCGAGAGTGTCCTCGAAGATGAGGTTGAGGCCGCTGCCTCCGCCCATCAGTACTTTAGTCAGCCGAAAACCATCGATAATGGGGTCAAGGACCAGTGCGGCCGGTGCATGGTTGTTGCGTGGACTTGGCTCGTCCTTCTCATTGAAGGTAATAGGCGCAGCTGCCCAAGGCTGTGCGGCCGTCACTTGATATATCTGACTGAGCTCTCGAAGAGCCCTTTTCCTTTTATTGTTTGAGGCGAACGTCTCGTATACCGTAAGGACATTACGGTCCTGTGGTGAAGCCGCGGACTGCTTATCTGGAAGTGTAAGGCCCAAGATTGGCTCGCCATATTTGGCCACTTGTCTTACCACCCAACAGGCTCGAAGTCTGTGGGTTGGATTTGTATCTAGCAAGACTGAGTGTATTGGGCATGGTTTATCCAGCAACTCGTCCAACACTGATCTAGGCCTAGTCTTCTTTTCATCAGGCTCGCATTCCGACGACCGATTTGTATATGCCCGTTCGGAGCGAGACCTTCCGTGTTGTGCGGCGGGCGGTGGCCCCATGTTCATCTGTTGCGCCCTCCACGTGTTCTCCATGGCGCAATACTTGCGTACCATGTCTGATAGTATGGTGAAGCTTTGAATTCGGCGATGCGCGAGGGCGTTTAAGAGGCCCTCGTCCTTGCAGTTGAACTGGAAGCCTTTAATTATCTCTTTTTCACGGTAAGGCGCCATCCTATTTTTCACCAGGAGGAATCTACCCAATAATGATGGACTGTCTCGTTTGGCAGCTGTTTGACATACATGAGGTCCCATATGTCTGGGTTTCCCGAATCCGGGGAGTATTCCGTGTGGTGGGTGGGTGGGAAAAATTCGAGAATTCCCTCCTGCAGCAGACCCGGACTATCCTTGATGGGTGGTTGAGTCGTGTCTGGTTCTGATTGTGCAGGACTTGGATCCGGACTAGTGCGTGGCTGGATCGACTCGAGGCCGGATCTAGCGTTGGGGCTCGAGTCCAGGCGTATCTCTGGGTTGGTGTCTGACTCCGAACTGGAGACTCGAGTGTACACCGTTCTTAGCTTGTAAGGTTGCGGCCCCTCCTGGGCCTCTTCGACGGTAGCGACGAGGTGAGTGACCGGAGGAGTGTTGATATCTCGGTCGTTGGGTTTAAGCCCGATCCGATCATAGGCCGTGGGCCTGATAACGGAGATTCCCATTGCACAAAATAGACTTACCAAGTGGTCTGCCGGCTGGGCACACGGGGGTGCCGGACACTCCGGCGATTCGGCGGGAGATCTTGCGGACGGTCTGTCGGAGTTAGGCTTCAGAGCCGGACTCTGAGGGATACCTGATTCTTATAAGTCTGCTGGTCCCGGGGTTGATGCCCCGAACCAGTGAGTTCCTCTACGGGGACGAAGCCTTCGATCTGGTCGAGGCGACTAGTGGGATCAGCGCGCACCAATATGCCACCGAAGACGAGGAGATGACTAGGGGAGGGGAAGCCCTCGGAGCGGGCGTGGTCTCCAACGACCGGTTGAGCCAACAATCCTTTGGGTGATCCAACAGCGGAACTCTCAATGAAAGCACCAATGTCGGTGTCAAAACCGGCAGACCTCGGGGTAGGGGGTCCCGAGCTATGGATCTAAGGTCGATGGGGAACAAGGGACGATGAACATGATGTTTACCCAGGTTCAGGCCCTCTCGAAGAGGTAATACCCTATGTCCTGCTTGATTGTATTGGATGTGTAGTATGGTTACGGAGTAGATCTACCTCGAGATCAGCATGAGCTAAACCCTAAGGTGATGAGGTGATGAATATAGCTCTAGCCCTAAAGACTACAACCCTCGGTTTATATAGACAACGGTAGGGTTAGGGTTACCGGAGATAGATTACAATAAGGGATAAAGAGATCCTGTGCATTCTTGACTTGGAGGGCACACCATGGCTTCATAGATCTCCCGTCACTATACGGCTTCTCCAGTCCGGCCCATGTTCAATGGGCCGGCACCCCGAGGACCCCTTAGTCCATGACTCCCTCAGTTGGTTTCGGACCCCTCCTGCAAGGGGTCCCAAAATTCCCCCCTCTTCCTCCATATATACAGCCCTTAGGGCGTCTTTTAGACATTGGGTTTTGTTTAGATTAGAAGTTCGCCATAGCTGCAACTTCACGTACTTCGTTTGTGTTCAACGACCATAACAAGATGTCATATAACCCCACCTTGATTAATAAATCTTTTCTCTTATATTCGCAATATACAGATTGCAGTCTCAGTTTCTTGCTTGTTCTTTGTTTGCTTGCAGGAAATAGACCCTCGTGGTCAGGTTTATCGAGCTCTGACGTGGTCAATAACCTCTCGGAGTTGGTTTAGCGATTGCTAAGGCACGACGTCCTCGCACGCTCGTAGTCAGATTGTCAAAGTCTACTCCACCAAAAACTATAGCAACCATCTCATCGAAAGACGGGACACCTTTGCCTCTATCAAGTGGTATCAGATTTCGAGGTTGCTCGGTGAGATTTTCCAGTTTTTCGTAGTTTAGATCGCATCTGTTTTTTATACCTACAGTCCACGAAAAAGCCACAAAAAAATTAGGGTTAGTCAATCATATCTGAACCATCTGAGCCTTTGCATAATCTTTTCAGTATTTTGCTTGGTTAAATTTACGGTTGCATCATCGTGTCTAGTTGTTGGTCTTCGGGTCTAGTCCTTTAGAGTTTCAACTTCTATTCACAAGTTGTCACGTTGCCACCGCACCATCTTCAATGCCGCTACCTTATACCACCACCGCTGCCATATCCTACCACCGCTACCATATACCACCACCACATATCCACCAGCAATCCAAGTCCATATATACCACGACACCAATCCGAGTCCACATATACCACCGCATGTCCATCACCAATTCGAGTCCATCCCATATTTGGTTTGCTTTCGAGATCCATCTGTAGTCTTATTCGTCTTTCCTTGTGTGAGTAGGTTTCGGATTCCATCAATCTTTTGCCGTACGTCGAAGAGGTTGGTTTCGAGTTCTGTCACAGTTTGTCACGCCGCCGCCGCACCATCTTCATCGCTGCTGCCATATCCTACCACCGCTGCCATATACCACCACCACATATCTACCACCAATCCAAGTCCATATATACCACGCCACCAATCCGAGTCCACATATACCACTACTTGTCCATCACAATTCGAGTACATCCCATATTCAGTTTGCTTTCGAGATCCATCTGTAGTCTTATTCGTCTTTCCTTGTGTGAGTAGGTTTCGGATCCATCAATCTTTTGACGTATTCCATCAAACTTTTGCCGTATGTCGAAGAGGTTGGTTTCCAAAAAAACAGGTCCGGAAACCACCCTCCGTTTAGGCCCAAAATTTTCCAAAAATGCACTGGTCAAAAAAATTCCTGGCTATCCTATTTTTAGGTGTTTCCAAGTGTTTGAGACAGTCGTCGTTAAAGAAAGTTTTTTTTGAGCCGTTTCCAGTTTTTGGGTCCGAGCAGTCGAAAAAAAATCATCGAAAAATTTCGTGCCTATCCTGTTATTTTGACTTGGGAAGAGTTTTGTTGGTGTTCTAGGCTCAAAAAGCGCAAAAAAATAGAGTGTGACTTTCCCTTGTTTCTGTGTAGCGCCGTAATTTTGTTAGTGTTCTAGGCTCGCGTCTCTAGCATGGTCTAGCCTAGGACCAGCACAATACCATTGTTGAGCGTTTATTCAACTTTGCATCTCTCAATTGATTATTGCTGACCTTTTTGCTACCATCTATTAAGCCATCCCAGCTCCACATATATCTACATCGTGCGATTGACACCACCTGGTAATTGCTCTATCCAAGCTTTGAGAGCTTTGACTACAATGGTTGCCGATCACCACCTGCTGCTTGGTAAGAACTGGTAAGAATTTGAGATTCGCTTAACGGATTTGTGACTTTCCACAACACCACCGCCACTTCCTAGTAGTCTGTAGGATCATATTCTTGTGTGTTTCTCTTACTACTAACCATGCCAGGATCACAAGCGGATGAGCTGGACTGGGAGAACATGATGAACAAGGAGCTCCATGATAAATTCTAGGAAATGTTGGGTCAACAGGTAGAAGACGTGATGACCAGTTTTGGCAAGGCATTAGCGAGGATTAATGACACTGAGAAGACAATTGACAACAAGTTGGATGCCAAGTTTGCTGAAGTTCTTGCGCGTCTACCTCCACCTGCTGCACCGCTGCAACAACAACAACAACAACAACAACAACACCAACCACATCCACGTCACGATCCAGCCCTCCATCGAGCGAGGCATGTTCCTCTTGAGGAAGGACAAAATTCTGGTGCCGCCGCTGCTGCTGCTACTGATAGAGGCGAAGGTGTCCCATCTTTCGATGAGATGGTGGTTATCGTTTCGGAGGAGTAGACTTTGACGATCCGACTACGAACGTGCGAGGACGTCACGCCTTAGCAATCGCTAAACCAACTCCGAGAGGTTATTGACCACGCCGGAGCACGATCAACCTGACCACGAAGGTCTATTTCCTGCAAGCAAACAAAGAACAAGCAAGAAACTAAGATTGCAATCTGGATATTGCGAATATAAGATGAAAGCTTTTTTTTTATCAAGGTGGGGTTCTGTGACGTCTTGGTCTGGTCGTTGAACACAAACGAAGTACACGAAGTTGCAGCTATGGCGAACTTTTAATCTAAACAAAACCCAAAGTCTAAACGGCACCCTAAGGGCTGTATATATGGAGGAAGAGGGGGGAATTTCGTGGCCCTTGGAGGAGGGGTCCGAAACCAACCCTAACTCTTGTTTCCCCACACATGCGGACTCTAAAAACAGCCTATACTCAAGTATTTCGAAATTATATGGGCCTGGACCAAAAATAAGGTGGCGCCGCACCTAAAATAAACTATGGACGAAATTTATGAAGGGGCATCTTGTATATTTCGTCCATGTCCTTGTAGGTCATCACGGAGACTTCAAAGTGCTCAAATATGCACTAGAAATGCCATTTTGGATCCCTTCGCGCGTGCCATCATCTCCATGCTTGTTTCTGCTCCAGCGTTCATCCCTCTTGTCCATGCTAGGCCCTTCATTAGTAATCAACACAAATGTATCCAATTTAGGCAGCATCATATTCTCATGAACATTAGAATTGTTACAAGAAACGAAAGTACCTGGTAATTCAATTGCCGTGCGCGAGCTCTAGTGATTGGTCCAGTATGTATAGCAGCAGGGGTTGTGGGTGTAACAATGGTATTGATGTCCTCATCATCCTCCCCTTCTTGAAATGAAGTCGTCCTCGATGGAAGGTCATCTTCCTCACCCAAATAAGGCTTCAAATCTGCAATGTTAAAAGTGGGACTAACCCCAAAATCTATAGGCAGCTCAAGTTTATATGCATTATCATTTATTTTCTCTAACACCTTAAAAGGACCATCAGCACGTGGCATTAGCTTTGATTTGCGCAAATCAGGAAATCTATCCTTAATTACACAAATGTAACCAAACAAGATCTCCAGGTGCAAAGACAACATGTTTTCTACCTTTATCTCTAGCAAGTTTATATTTAGCATTCAAACGCTCAGTGTTTTCCTTAGTTAACTCATGCATTTTTAAGATCAATTTAGCATGTTGTTTAGCATCAAAATTAACCTTCTCCGAAGATGGAAGAGGCAACAAATCAATAGGTGCACGAGGTAGAAAACCATACACAATCTCAAAAGGGCACATCTTAGTAGTAGAATGCAGCGAACGATTATAAGCAAATTCAATATGAGGCAAGCATTCTTCCCACATTTTCTTGTTATTCTTCAAAACAACCCTAAGCATAGTAGACAATGTTCAGTTGACTACTTCAGTTTGTCCATCAGTTTGGGGGTGACAAGTAGTACTAAAAAGCAGTTTAGTCCCCAACTTAGCCCACAAACATCTCCAAAAGTGGCTAAGAAATTTAGTATCACGATCTAAAACAATAGTATTTGGCACACCATGCAAGCGACTAATTTCATGAAAGAACAAATCAGCAACATTAGCAGCATCATCGCTTTTATGACATGGTATGAAGTGTGCCATTTTCGAAAATCTATCCATGACAACAAATATGATATCCCTCCCCTTCTTTGTTCGAGGTAATCCTAAAACAAAATCCATAGATATATCCTCCCAAGGAACACTAGGTACAGGCAAAGGCATATATAAACCATGAGGATTGAGTCATGACTTAACTTTTTGACATGTAGTGCAGCGAGCACAAAATGCTCAACATCCTGTCTCATCTTCGGCCAAAAGAAATGTGTATCAAGTATATCCTCCGTCTTGTTCACGCCAAAGTGTCCCATTAATCCTCCTCCATGCGCCTCCTGCAACAACAAAAGACGAACGGAGCTAGCTGGAATGCATAGCTTGTTAGCACGGAACACAAATCCAACATTAACGACAAACTTGTTCCATGTTCTCCCTTCTTTACAATTCTGCAATACATCTTTAAATTCAGCATCATGCACATATTGATCTTTGATGGTCTCCAAACCAAATATTTTAAAGTCAAGTTGTGAAAGCATAGTATAACGACGAGACAATGCATCAGCAATAACATTTTCTTTACCCTTCTTGTGTTTAATGACATAAGGGAAAGTGTCAATGAATTCAACCCATTTAGCATGTCTATGGTTCAGTTTTGCTTGACTTTTAATGAGTTTCAAAGATTCATGATCAGAATGTATAACAAATTCTTTGGGCCATAAATAATGTTGCCATGTTTCTATGGCCCGAACAAGAGCATATAATTCTTTATCATAAGTAGAATAGTTCAGACTAGGCCCACTCAATTTTTCAGAAAAGTATGCAACAGGTTTGCCATCTTGTAAAACACACCTCCTAATCGAATTCCACTAGCATCACATTCAATCTCAAAAGTCTTATTAAAATCAGGAAGTTGGAGTAGAGGAGCATGTGTCAACTTATCTTTCAATACCATGAAGGCTTCTTCCTATGCGGTACCCCAAACAAAAGGCACATCCTTCTTTGCAAGCTCATTGAGAGGTGCAGCAATGGTGCTGAAATCTCTCACAAAACACCTATAGAAACCAGCAAGTCCAAGAAAACTCCTCACTTGTGTGACCGTTTTGGGCTACGGCCAACTCTCAATGGCTTCAATCTTGGCTTTATCAACTTCAATTCCCTATGGAGTAACAACATAGCCAAGAAAAGATACTCGGTCGGTGCAAAAGGTGCACTTCCCAAGGTTACCAAACAAATGTGCATCATGTAGCGCAATAAAAACAACACGTAAATGTTCCAAATGTTCTTCCAAAGATTTGCTATAAATCAGTATATCATCAAAATAGACTACCACAAATGGTCCAATGAAAGCACATAAAACTTCGTTCATTAATCTCATGAAAGTACTAGGTGCATTAGTTAACCCAAAAGGCATGACTAACCACTCATATAAACCAAACTTAGTTTTAAATGTTGTTTTCCATTCATCTCCCAATTTCATAAGATTTTGATGGTATGCACTACGCAAATCAACTTTGGAGAATATTGTAGAGCCACTCAATTCATCAAGCATATTATCTAGCCTAGGAATAGGATGATGATAACGAATAATAATATTATTAATGCCTCTACAATCAACACACATACGCGACGTACCATCCTTTTTTGGCACTAGTATAATAGGAACAGCACAAGGACTAAGAGATTCACGTATATAACCTTTGTCGAGCAGCTCCTGTACTTGACACATAATCTCCTTCATCTCCTCTGGATTGGTACGGTATGGTGCACGGTTTGGCAGCGATGCACCGGGAATTAAGTCAATCTGATGCTCAATCCCTCGAATAGGTGGTAATCTCGGTGGCACATCTTGTGGAAAGACGTCAGGGAACTCCTGCAAAATGCTAGTGATAGCAGGAGGCAAAGAGGAAGGCACGTCCTCGAATGAAAATAATGCCTCTTTGCACACAAAAGCATAGCTAACAGATTTGCTGACATCTAGATCATCAATATCAGATTTGGTGGCAAGTAAACATGCACTTTTCAATTTAATTTTAGAAGCAACACTAGATGGTTTATTATTAGGCTTCATTTGTTGCTCAAATTCTTTTGCCACAATCTGATTTTCACTCTTATTTTTCTCCTGTTTTGCTTTAGTAGCTCTATTAATATCATCTTTCAAAATGGAATTAGGAGTCATAGGAAGCAAAGTAATATGTTTATCCTTATGAACAAGAGTATACTGATTGTTTCTACCATGGTGTACATAATTTTTATCAAATTGCCATGGTGTACCAAGTAATAAGGAACATGCTTGCATGGGTACCACATCACAATCAACATAATCAGCATATGTAGAGATACTAAAATGCACATGAACAGTACATGTTACCTTAACCTTGCCGTTGTTGTTGAACCATTGGATGTAGTAAGGATGTGGATGTGGTCTTGTGATGAGAGATAGCTTCTCCACCATCTCCATGCTAGCCAAGTTGTTGCAGCTCCCTCCATCTATGATGACGCGAACAGAACGTTACTTCACAACTCCCTTTGTATGGAACAAATTATGCCTCTGATTTTGCTCAGCTTGTGTGACCTGCACACTCAAAACACGTTGAGTAACTAAACTTTCATACTTGTCAGCATCTTCAGCAACCATGTATTGCATCTCATGATCAGAATCAGCTCCACCGTGTTCTTCACTTGTAATAGGAACCAAAGTCTCCTCATCATAGTCACTAGCGGACTCATACCCACCATCCTCAGTAGCAATCATAACACGCAGAGATTGGCATTCTCTCACATAATGACCTCTACCCTTACAACAATGACAAATAATAACATGTGTGTGCCCTGTTGATGCCATGGATGAAGAAGAGCTCTGTCCAGGCCCGACAGGTGTGCTCTTGGCAGATAGTGGTGGTTGTGCTTGCTTTCTTATATCCTGGCTAGAGGTGGCAGCTGACGGAGGTGTCGGTGCGGCAGAACCTATGGAAGTAGAAGATGCACGCGGTGTCCATGATGAAGGTCGACCTGCAGAAAAATTAGTCCGCGGCAATGCGTGTCGATCTTGCACTTCACGTTCAACTTTGCAAGCAAGATGGAATAAACGAGTGATATTGTTATACTCCTTATACTCTAAAATGGTCTGAATCTCTCTATTTAACCCACCCATAATACATGCAAGCATAGCTTCATCATCCTCAACTATACCACATCTAATCATGCCAGTTTGCAATTCCTGATAATATTCCTCTACAGAATTTTTCCTTGTCTTAAACGGTGCAATTTCTGAAGTAATTCACGTTGATCATATGGTGGAACCCAACGAGTATGCATAGCAGTTTTCAAAGCAGCCCAAGTAGCTGTAATAGGATATAATCTATAATGTTCAGACCATCAAACACATGCAAAACTAGTGAAAGCACAAACAGCAGCAGCAACACGTCTTTCCTCGGGATATTGTAAACATGTAAAACATTGTTCAGTTTCTAACTCCCAAGTAAGATATATGTCATGGGAAAACACGGCCACCTATGGGGCCATCGGCCCCTTGTGGTTCGGCAGGCGGAAGAGGACATTGCACAAAGAGCGGAGGGCGTAGAGCAGCACGGCAGCAATCACACGGGCAGTTTTTACCCAGGTTCGGGCCGCCGCGAGGCGTAAAACCCTACTCCTGCTTTGGTGGATTGATGTACGGACGGCGTGGAGACGCAGCGGTCTTGCCCGACAAGGTTGCCTCGGGACAAGAGCAGCTACACGCGTATGGGTTTACAAAGGTCCGAATCCTCTCTAAGGTTGCCACGGCACTCCTTTTATAGGTCAAGGGGTCACCACAATGGCAAATCAGTCATGACATACTGATTAGATAGCAAACAGTGCTATCATACCTAACTCTGCAGACAGGACAAGGCACATTAAATGCACCGCTTAGTATCACATCATGGTGTAGCCCGGCAAGCTTTGTCGTGCTGTTCGGCCACCTCCTCGCCTGTCTACATGACACGTCCCTGGACGGGTGTCATCTGGAGATGATTTCCTTCGACAATGGCTGCCACGTGACAAGTAACTGCCACTTAATCACTTGGGGGCTTGACACTGCACCGATAGGTGACTTGCGTTGCTGTGAGGTGGAGCGGTGGAGCCCTGGCGGGGTGATCCACCCTTGGCGTCCCCGGCAAGCCTGCCGGGGGAGTCTTGAGACTTGTCTTCGGGGTAACCTCGAAACCGCCAGGCTCGCCTGCCCGACAAGGGAGGTTTTTACTTAGTGATGTCTTGCTCCTTTGGTTGGTCTTGGTCTTCTTGATCTGCCCTTTGATTTCTCAAAGAGCTATCTCTTCTGCTTGGTCTTGTCTTGGATGCGTGGTGCAGCTTGCTTTGTTGTGGTCGTGCTGGAGACTTGCCTGTCTGGGCACAAGTCAGGGGAAAACATACACCCCTGTTTGTTTACCCCGATAGAAGCCCCCGGGCCTGAGCCATACGTGTCGCCGGTCAGGTTGGGTTAGGTCCCAAAATGGTGCACGGACACGTGTCGAAAAGCTGTTGCGCGTGCAGCGATTTGTTATGATGACCAGTCAATTCAACGTCCACTCCGCGCAATTACCGCAGGCTGTGGGGTCATGGGACTATAGCAGTTAATGTCAAACGGTAACTTTCCAAGGGAAAGTGGCGAAGAACCGCTCCTCTCCCCCACGTTCGTTCCTCATAAAGGGAAAACGCGGAGGGGCGTGGCTCATTCGCACCCATTTCTCCATCCCTCATCTTCTTCCTCAAGCCACGCAGCAACCCCACGCCCATTCTCGCTCCCAATTGCCTTGCTCGATCATCCACCCGCCATTGCTCATAAGGATGGGGAAGAAAACCGCTGCTAACAAGGGGAAGCATGCGGCTGCCGCGAAGACAGCAGCCGCGGAAGGGAACAAGAAGAGGGCAGCGGAGTTGGATAAGAAGCGGCATGGAGATGTGGTTTTCTTCCCGTTGAATCTAGACAGCGAAGCCCTGGTTGTGAGGTATGGATATATGTGGGGGACGGAAGTTCCAAAGGGGCATGGCGTACCCAATGTCCTATCGGAGGGGAAGAAGGATCCGCCGAATGCATACCGATTCTTCTGCGCGTATTTCTTCTGTGGCCTCTGTCCCCCCTTCTCAGATTTCTTTGAGGCGATGATGGTGGTATACGGATTCCACCTCCTAGACTTCACGCCAAATGCAATGGTGTGCATGGTGATTTTCGCCCATTTGTGCGAGAATTTTGTCGGGGTCGCCCCCAATGTGGATCTGTTCCGGCACTTCTTCGTCCCGTGGGTGGAGAACAAGACCCACCGTTCCGAAAACATAAGCTGGATGCCTCGGGTATCGAGAGAAACTTGGGATTACCTTCTCGGTCAGCAGCGCGGCAGATGAGAGGAGTGGAGGGCAGATTGGTGCTAGATCCAGGATAAGGAAGCTCCAGATTTTTGCCAGGCGCGGACGGAATGCATCGAGCGCGGCAATGACTGGAGGGAATTCGGCCTCACTGACGACAGGCTCTGCCCAGTGCTAAACAGGATCGCCCGCCTGAAGACTGTCGGGCTAACTATTGAGCAGGTGGGAGCTGATTTCCTCCGACGCTGCATCGCTCCGCTGTAGAAGAGGGACAGGTTCGCCTGGCTGTACGGGGATGCCGCTGACAGGATGCGGTTGTACCCAGGCCTCGGCAACAACTTGTCGGTTTACAGCCATGCCTGGTTGTGCGATCAACTCTTCGGCAGTCTTGGGCCATTCAAATTGCCCGCAAATGTCATTCCGCTAAACATCAACTTCCCCCGAGATCAAATTCTGAAATGGATGCCAGATTGCAACGCCCATGGGGTTGCGGGTGACTGGCAACTGCCCAAACTTGACGAAGAGCTTGCGTGGGCCTCCAGTTTGGTGGAAAGGGCCACCAGGGTGGAGACCAACATGTTCAAGTGCACCTCACAGGCGGAGGCGGCGTTCATCAAGAGGCAGATTGAGGAGGACAAAGCGCTCCGGGCCGCCGGAAAAGCAAAGCCCAGAAGAGGAAAGGAGGAGGAGAATGAGGAGGCCGAAGACGAGGGGTCTTCCCACGGTAGGAGTGAAGGGCGAGCCACGGAAGAGGCTGCCATGGATGAACCTGCCGGGGATGAGCCTGCCATGGAAGAGCCTGCCAGGATAGAGGCTTTATATGCAGCGGCAACGGAAGCCCAGCAAGGGGATGATGTCGAAGAGGGTGAGCAGCCTGAGGAAGAATGGCTTGCCGCGGGTCCCCAGGCTCTAGAGCCAGACTTGGACCCTCATCCTCGTAGGCGGCCCAGCCGAGGAGCAGCAGCCACAGCCCCCGGGCCCGGCAAGAAGGTGAAGAAGGTCGCCTCCAAGAGCAACGGGGTGCACGTGGTGCGCCGCCATTCTTCTCGCCTGGCTGAGGCCAAGACTCCACCCGTCAAGCGATGGGTGATCATGGAAGACGACTCTAGCTCCCCATCAGATTCGGGCTCTTTGAACAGCTTGTCCTTGCCAGAGATCCTCCCGCCCAAGAAGGACTTGAGGCTATCGGGGAGTACTGTCCCCCCGGTCCTGAAGAGGGGCAGAGCGCCTCCGCCGTCCAGGGAGTTCGAGCTGGGCTCCATGCTTATGGACTTAGAGTAAGAACAATATTCTCTGTTCTCACCCTAGTCTAACATTCTTGTTGGTTTTCTGATTTGACCTTACTTGCTGCCTTTGATAGGGAAGAGGAGGAGGAGAAGGAGACCCTCATCCATCGAGCTAAGCGGCTCAGGCGTGCGGAGCCGCCGAAGTCCTTGGAAGGCACGGGCCAGGCGGGGAGTAGCACAAATGACCCAGCGACAAGCCTCCAGCCCAGCCCTCGACACGGGGACATGGTATCGACTTCTCCCACCAAGGATGATGCAGAAGAGCAGCCCCCATCCCCAATCAGAGAAGAGCAGGTATCCGCCCAGGGTGGGGCCTTCCAGGAGGGGCCCACTCCGCCTACCGACCGAGCTAAGGAGACCCTAACAGAGGCTCCCATGGAAGGCTCTGCCCAGGTCAATACTGTAGTTACCCAGGAAGGGGGTGGTGACCATGTCCCGGCAACTAATGTTGCCGGGGGAAAAGAAGACCCTCCACGGCAGACAACCCCCGGTAACTTATTTACTTTTCCCTTATGTGCCTGCTCCAAGTTCTTGGCCCTGCAATGTTTCTTCCTCCTCATAATTGCCGGTTTGCCTTTGTTTGCAGCACCATTAGCAGAGGAGCCTGAGTTGCTGGAGGAGGTGGCCAATATTGGCAAAGATGCCGCAGAGGAGGCCGCCAAGATTACTGCCACGGAGGGGCAGGAACACAATGTCGGGGATGTCCAGGAGCACCTGAAGGAAGCAGGTCAGGCCTCTGGCAGTGCGTCAGGATCGGGGACGCTGGTGGAAGAGAAGGTCCCCCTTCAAACCATGAGCCCTCCTCCCTCTTTTGGCACCTCGGCCGGGACCCCGCAGCCAACCTCAAGCCAACTGGCATTGGTGCTTGCCCTACCCGGTCTCGAAGCCTTCGGTTCCTCAGCAGCAACGAGCGCAGAGCTCGATGAAGAGATTCAGCGCATCATAGCGCCATTGTCTCAGCAAGTTGGAGAAACCGACGGCTCTATCGACGTGGTCTTGGACCTGTCCTTTCTAGAGTCCGTGGCGGCGGGCATCAAGGAAATGCAGGCCTGGTACGGCCAGAAATGGCAGGCACTCAAGGAGCAACGCTGTTCTGCCAATAGTGTTGATCAGAAGCTGAGGGATAAGGGTAACGAGCTGCGCTAGTAGAACGGCAAGCAGTTCCAAGTCCTTCTGCGGCAGCAAGAGACAATCTCCGTGGCAAGGGAGGATGTCGCCGCCCGAGAAGCCCGCCTGGCGGAACGCACAGCGCTTCTGGACGCCAAGGAGCAGAGCATCTCTTCCCGGGAGGCAAAACTCGAGGCCACACTCTGCGCCAAGGATGATGAACTAGAAGCCCTCGTCCAGCAGCTTACTAAGTAGCAGGAGGACAAGCACAAGGCAGCCCTGGACGCTCTTACTACTGACTCTGCCGCCCAACTGAAGAAGCTTGCTGATGATCTTGCTGCTGCATCTACTGCCAAGGTTGACCTTGATCAACAGGTGGCCGAACTGACAGAAGAGCTTGCCGGGAGTGCCAAAGAAATCGTGACCCTCAAGGAGGAGGTGCAGAAGGTAGAGAGCTCTCTGAAGGAGGTGCAATCACAACTCTCCTCCAAGAGCCAAGACCTTGAGGCTGCCAATGGCACCATTGAGGACATGAAGGCCAGGGTTGGCACCCTGGAGAGCTCGATCAAATCCGGCGAGGTCTGTGAGAAGCAGCTGATGAAGGATCTGGACAATGCGAGACTCCTTCGGAAAGATGCGGAGGATAAGCTAGCGAACCAATCCGAGCAGGTCGACCTTTGGATCAAGAGCTTGATCGACATCGCTGAGCGCCTTACTACCCAGGCTGCGGCGATGGGCATGGATGGGCCGGTCTTCTCGGTCAGCAGGCACGAGGTCCCGAGCGTCAAGCTGGGGTTCTTCTTCAATGAGTTGATTGAAAAGCTAAAGGCTCACGAAGAAGGAAGAGACGCCATTTTCGAGAGCGAATCTCGAAAGCTTGCCCGTAATGCCCTCTTCATGGTTTTGAGCAATCTCGCATACCGCCACCCCAAACTCAATCTTGCAGACGGCTTCAGGAAGCTCCCGGCAGGTGTTGATGTTTCTGCTGCCAAGAAGAAGGCTGCCCCTATGCCGACAAGGTGCTCTCTGTTCCTAGGGCCCAATAAGACTGCCAAGCACGGCTCCGAATCATTCGTATTGGTGTTCCGCCCTGTAACAAAACATTATGCATGTCCTGTGTTTAGGCCCCGTACTGCTTATGCTCGTGTGGAACTGATGTCTTTACTTAATCTCAACTGCATGTTTATCCCTTTTGAGTTCACCCATTGGTGTTCGCATGATTAGTCTCTGTGCGTATTTTTGTTGCCTGCCGGTATCATACTGCCACGATTGTCGTAAGGGTCGGGCCCTTAGCATTCATCTTGGCGAGGATACATCCCGGCAGGTTTTTCCTTGGTAGTTTTTGATGCAGCCGCCCACTCTGCGAGCAGGCTCGGGACAGAGCGAGGGCGCAGACAAAAACCAGTAAGGTACCGTCGCACAAAAGATTTCCTCATACGAACACCTTTGGTATCCGAGGGATAAGCAAATGCAGGTTCTAAAAATAGAGAAAAAGTGAACATGTAGACTTGGCTTTCAGGCTGTGCTCCCTTCCCTCTTCAATTGCAG
Source organism: Thinopyrum elongatum (assembly GCA_011799875.1). Taxonomy (NCBI): domain Eukaryota; kingdom Viridiplantae; phylum Streptophyta; class Magnoliopsida; order Poales; family Poaceae; genus Thinopyrum; species Thinopyrum elongatum. The sequence continues at coordinate 205,705,247 of CM022297.1, read as the reverse complement.
CCGCTCGTTGCGTCCACATGTCTTAGGGGAACGGTGCTTCTCGTATTACTTTCAGGTCTCCACCAAGAGCCGGAAGGGATCGCAAGTCTCTCATAGGCGGCGGAAAAACGGGGTAAGGTAAGGCCAATTTCTTTTTCCTCCCCCTCGCACTTTTAATGATCTCCTGGCGGCTGGTACAAAAGTCGCGCTGGTGCGGACAGCCTTGCCGGGGCATCGACCTACAGATTTGCACCGACGCTCTCCTCAGGATTTGTCCTTAGCAGGGTAAATGCTGAATCGAGTGATGTGTGGGCTCATCAATGTCAGCGATGCTTTAACCCGACGTGGCTCGATCGTTGTCAAGCGGAGGTGGTGGAGGGAGAAACCATGTACCTTATCTCCTCGCCCTTCTTCTCGCACGGGGGTCGCATGGCGGCCACGCTGCTCGAGCAGCCCAAGGTCGCCGTGTCGCCGTCACCCACTGCTCCCACCACTGTTGCGGCTGCGGTGGATATGAGTGATGGGGATCAGGTGGGATGACTGAAGGAACGATGTCGCTTCCTTCTCGAACTGTCGCGCCACATTTTCCCTTGGGCGCCATGGATGATGAAGCCATTGATGAAGAAAATGATGATGAAGATGACGCGCTGCTTACACTCTCGGGTTCGCGCAAGCGCTCTGCCCCTACCTGGCACGCCAAAGATGTCGTGGGAAAACACGGCCACCTATGGGGCCATCGGCCCCTTGTGGTTCGGCAGGGGGAAGAGCACATTGCATAAAGAGCGGAGGGCATAGAGCAGCACGACAGCGATCACACGGGCATTTTTTACCCAGGTTCGGGCCACCGTGAGACGTAAAATCCTACTCCTGCTTTGGTGGATTGATGTATGGACGGTGTGGAGACGCAGCGCTCTTGCCTGGCAAGGTTGCCTCAGGACAAGAGCAGCTACGCGCGTATGGGTGTACAAAGGTCCGAATCCTCTCTAAGGTTGCCACGGCCCTCCTTTTATAGGTCAAGGGGTCACCACAATGGCAAATCAGTCATTACATACTGATTAGATAGCAAACAGTGCTATCATACCTAACTCTGCAGACAGGACAAGGTGCATTAAATGCATCGCTTAGTGTCACATTGTGGTGTAGCCCGGCAAGCTTTGTCGTGCTGTTCGGCCACCTCCTCGCTTGTCTGCGTGACACGTCCCTGGACGGGTGTCATCTAGAGATGATTTCCTTCGAAAATGGCTGCCACGTGACAAGTAACATCCACTTAATCACTTGGGGGCTTGACACCGCACCGATAGGTGACTTGCGTTGCTGTGAGGTGGTGCGGTGGAGCTCTGGCGGGGTGATCCGCCCTCGGCATCCCCGGCAAGCCTGCCAGGGGAGTCTTGAGACCTGCCTTCGGGGTAACCTCGACCCCGCTAGGCTCGCCTGCCCGGCAAGGGAGGTTTTTCCTTAGTGATGTCTTGCTCCTTTGGTTGGTCTTGGTCTTCTTGATCCGCCCTTTGATTTCTCAAAGAGCTATCTCTTCTGCTTGGTCTTGTCTTGGATGCATGGTGCAGCTTGCTTTGTTGTGGTCATGCTGGAGACTTGCCTGTCCGGGCACAAGTCAGGGGAAAACATGCACACCTGTTTGTTTACGCCGACAATATATATCAGGAACGTATCTACCCTCAAATGGTGGAATATTCAATTTTAGTTTAGGAAGATGGTCATGATCTCGTACCTGAGGTGGTGGTGCAGGCCTACCATTGCAATTATTTGCATGGGGATGACCTAGTGGTGGTGGTGCTGGTGGTTGCACGTAGTTCTGACTTTGATCAACCTCATCCTCATAATCGCCCGCGTAATTGTCCTCCTTCGCAGCAGCAGGAGCCACAGAAGCATCAACAGCAGTAGCCGCGGCACCAGAAGTTTGGCCAGGCTCAAGAGGAACACAGCTCGCTCGGCGAAGGGCTGTTTCGCGACGTGGAGGTGGTTGTTGTTGTAATGGTGTAATAGATGCAGGTGGTGGTTGTGGAAGACGTACGAGTATTTCATCAAACTTGGCGTCCAACTTGGTGTCAATTGCCTTCTCTACGTCATCAATCCTCTCCAGTGCCTTTCCAAAGCTGGCCATCATGTCTTCCACCTGCTGACTCAACATTTGCTAAAATTTATCATGAAGCTCCTTCTTCATCATGTTCTCCCAGTCAATCTCGTCGGCTTGTGATCTTGCCATGGTTAGCAGCAATAGAAACACACAAGAATATGATCCTACAAACTACTAGAAAGTGGTGGGGTGTCACAAATCCGTCAAGCAAATCTCAAAGTCTTACCAGTTCTTACCAAGCAGCAGGCGGTGATCGGCAACCGTTGTAGTCAAAACTCTCAAAGCTTGGATAGAGCGATTATCAGGGAGAGTCAAACGCACGATGTAGATGTATGTGGAGCTGGGATGGCTTATAATATGGTAGCAAAAATGTCAGCAATAATCAATTCAGAGATGCAAAGTTGAATAAACGCTCAGCGATGGTACTGTGCTGGTCCTAGGCTAGACCATACTAGAGACGCGAGCTTAGAACACTAACAAAATCACGGCGCGGCACGTAAACAAGGGAAAAGCACACTCTGGAAAAAAATCGCTCTTTTTTTTGCGCTCCTTTTTTTTGCGAAAAATCACTATAATGGCGAGTGTCTCAAAACTCTTCCCGAGTCAAAATAACAGGATAGGGACGAATTTTTTTTGACTATTTTTTTTCAGAAATCAGGGCAGCGACGACGAAAAAGTGCGACAAAAAATGACTGATGGCGAGTGTCTCAAAACACTGCCAGGGACCTAAAAACAGGATAGGGAAAAAATATTTTTGACTGCCGAAATTTTGGCCTAAAAACTGCCCAGGGGTCTCCAGTCTTGTTTTTCGAAACCTACTCAGGCAAGGAAACACGAATCGGAAAAATAGATGGTGATGCAGAGCATCCTATGGACATCACCATGTCAAGAGTCCATTTGGTGAGTGACACGTGCGACATATACTTCACATACCCAAAGGTGAATCATCTCCTTTACACGTGCTCACTTGACCCCTTCGAGGATGGTATACGACTTGACACTTCTCCCGTGTGCATGCATAGGTATTATGGGAACACCACGAATGATGAGGAGGAGTGTGAGCACAAGAGTAAAACTACACCATCCACGAGGAAAGCGTGGAAGAGAAGGAAGAAGAAGCATGGACAGGCTTCTGGAAAGCCCGGAACTTCCGGCCTCCTGCCGGGAACTTTCGTCGCTCGAAACTTTCGGCCATCACGGATGCGTCATCAACAACGACCACTTTCACCATTTCAACACCCTAACCGTATGCAAAAACGGTGACTTCTATATCATCTCGGTATCATGGTATCGCATCATTGTACATTCTTCTTGCCATTATATTGATAACCCCTAGCCCATTTTGCGTCACTTGCCTATCGAGACTAGCCATTTGAGTATTGTCGGCAATGTTACTTGTGCACATTAGTGATAATCGATCTACACCTTCCATTGCATACATACCATATCATCTTGGTATCATATCATCCCTTGTGTCACAAGATTGTTCCCGTATATACACAATTGCTATCTTGGTTTGTGCATTTCGCATTGTGGCCATATAAAAAAAAGAATAAGCTTTTAAGCAAAGAGTGAACAAAGAGCTTGTAAGCAATAGCCATAGCATCATACCACATTGCATATAAGATTGTCATATCCGATCATCTTCGATCAAATTGAGAGAGACACCGGAACACCATACATATAGCATAATTGGGATAGAAGTCATTGCATTTTTGCTTTGTAGGTTGTGCACAAGTCTCTTATCCGCCTATACTGCAATTGTGCAAGCGTCTCTCTAGAGTTGTGCAACAAGAGCATTTTCCGTGGATTCCACATTTTTAGCTCATTCCTTGGTTGCACGATCCCACTTATCTATCCGTGTGTGTGTTTCCGTGTGCCATTCATTGCTATTGGCCTACTTGTTTCACTTGCGAATTTGTGAATCTCTTTCAACATTATTGACTGTTGCTAACATTTTGCATCAATTTTTTGTGCCACTATCCTCACCAAGCTACTCCATAAGCCTGACTTGTGTAGGTGTGAGAATTGACAAGATCCGGTACCAATTGTGCTATTTCCTTGTTACACTATTGAGTGATCATTGATCCATCGTCAACATCGGGTAAGGTACATTGGTCTAGTTCTTCTCTTTCTCCCACTCACATTTGCTCGAGTCTTGTGATGCATAGGCAAAGCACACCTCCTTTGGTCTACAACAACAACGACGAGTTTGGTGCCATGAAAGCAACTTGGACGCCAAGATGGATGCTCAAATGGAGGAGATCAAAGCCCTCATCAAGTCCTACAAGAGGTCTTCCTCATCTTCGAGAAGATGCTCAAGTACACATCCTTTCGAGCGACCATCTCCGGCAAGGTTACATCGGCACCGACACCACCACCGACGAGAACGTGAAGGTCAAGAGCTCAACACCAACCAACGCTCTGTGACTTCACCATCTCCCTTGGCATCTTCGCCTATGGACATACGGCATCTTCGCCAACAAGCACCCCAAGACTACTCTCATGAGAAGCTACCCAAGCTCAAGTCCGCGACTTCCACGAGCTACTATGACCTCGACACCGACCACAAGATTCCTTTCTATGGGACTCAAGAACCCGAGGAGTATCTCGAGTGGGAGCGCCTGATGAACGACTACCTCAAGCTACATCAAGTTCCTCCCGAAGATCAAGTGAAGTGCGCCACAACGAACTTCCACGACTACGCGTCGACATGGTGGCTTCACACACCTTTGGAGAGCTACGACTTGAGTTGGCCCAAGATGAAGAGAGCTATGCGGCGAGAGTTTGTGCCTCACACCTACACGGAACAACTTCTACACCAATTGGAGAACACCATCCAAGGATCCAAGTCCATCGACGCGTACTTCAAGGAGATGAAGAATGCCTTGCGACGAGCCGGCGTGGATGACCCCATTTCGATGAAGTTCCACTTCATGATGGGATTGAACAACGACATCTACAAGACTATCTTCCTCGAGAACTACAAGTCCCTCGATGACAACTACATTGGTGCTCTCAAGGCACAACAAGAACTCATGAAGGCCAAGGCTTCTCCACCCCAAGCACACTTCTCGACGACCAAGCTCCACGACAACGAGCATGAGGATAGTACCACCAAGATGTCCAAGCCCGACGAGCTCCGAGATGATGGTCCCAAGTTCGACTTCAATGCCATCCCTCTTTGTGGCATTGATGATGCCAAGTCCACCACGACTCTTTTTGAAGATGGCGCGGTGACGACTATGACTACGGAGCCTCTCAAGGAACATGCTTTGGAGGCGTGCAACATGGTGACGAGCAAGGATGATGCTTCCATCTTTGGAGGCGAGAGTGATGATGTGTCGTCTTCGGCCTTCATCCACGGCAACGGTGATGAGATGGTTGAGCAAGGGATTTTCCCTTCGACCACGACGACGTATGATGACTTGAGTGACTTGTGCCACCATATTGAGAGTGAGAGCTAGTTCACCACTAGCCCCATATATGATGAGCTGCCCCAATTCCCATGTGAGGAGAGCCACAACCCCCACCACTTGAGTGAGATGAGTGACACCACCATATGTGAGTTTGAGTGCACCTACCTTGAGGGAGTGAGTGAGCCACCACATAGAGAGAGTGTGATAGATGATAGGTCATGTGAGGACATTTGCATTTCTAACAACTTGACCTCTACCTCTATTGTGTCTTCTCATTTGGTGCTAGGTCCCGTATATGATGACGCGCCGCTTCTCGACGACTTCGTCCCTCCTATGGACAAGACGATGGCCATGGTGGAATATGATGCACCCCCACATGGTTCCATCAAGATGATGATATTGACCACCATTTGGTCTGACCCACCTCACCTACACCACTTGAGTGGAATGACAAAGGAAACATAGGTGAAGGTGATGTTCTAGTCCCACTAGTGGACATTCTTGACATTGATTGCTTGCATGATGTTGATCAACCTATTACCATGCTTCATGCTAGTATGATTTCCCCATGTGATGATTTACCCATTTATGATGAGTTTGATGATTGCCATGTGGAGTCTATTAGTTGTGATGCCATGTTACATAGGATTTCTTGTGACAATTCTTTAGGTCACATCATGTTTGACAATCCGCTTGACTTGTCATATGCTATGCATGAGATCAACCATATGTCATATTTGCAATCTCTTCTTAGTAACTATGCATATGCCATTAAAATGAACTCAATTTGCACATATGGCATAGATGACAAGCCCATGGTTATTGCCATTTGTTTTTCTTGTGATGATATTGATAGGCTCCCTTTGCATCACTTATCTCATATGCCATGCCATGACCACCTAGCTTCGGATATGCATTGTTTTGGATGTTGTCCATTTTCTCCATATGATGTTTCCAATATTGCTCATGAGGAGACCCCCATAGTTTCCTCATACATGTTAGGAAATTTTGAGTCATCCCATCCATTGCATGATTCCCATGATTATGTGCACAATATGCTCCCCATGTATGAACATGATATTGATGTGCCATATACTAGTATGCTCAATTTGTGTCCCCATCGTGTTATACACTATAACTATTCTTTCATGATGGATGACATGTTCATATACCATGCATCAAATTTTTTTGAGCGATGCTTATCTTGTGCTAACTCTCACAATGCACATACACATCATGATGGATGATATGTACATTTACCACACACACAATTTCTTTGGTTTGTGTCTCTTTTGTGTAGGTACCCATGAATACTTGTCAACCTCGCAATCCCACGAGTTGACAACACGAGCTCTAGAGAGCAATGATGACTTGGGATCCCATGGATTGTCTTTCCCACTGCTCTCTTCACGCAAAGACTTGGCGCATTTCTTCTACATGGCCCTCACATGGTTATGGGTTATTGTCCATTATATATCATTTGCCCATATTGCCATGTTCACTATGCTTGATATGATCATTCATATTCCTTTGCCATGCATTTGTGACCCATGATTTGCATTACACATGATGATTGATTCTCATACTTGTATGTGTATTTGCAAGCTTGGTGGAGATATTGCTTGTTATTGCCATGTTCCATTTATGACCCATTCCTATGATGATACATTGATCTTGCTTTGTGTTCGTACTTACGATATGTCATTTGCATTGCATATGCCTATTATTTGCTCACATGACATGTTTTCCATGATTTCCCCTAGTGTGTTGCATCTTCGCTCCACTAGTTTGCACGACATGATTGACATGCTTGCTTATGTTCCATCTCCCATGATTCATACTCGCTCATTCCATGTGGTTGATGACAACCATTGCCATGCTTTGCACATGATTGATATTGCTTCTTGTCCTATATCTCCATGTGTTTCCGCTCTCATGCTAGATGATTTACCATGTATTGAGTGCAACAATGCTCTTAGTCTTGCTTATGAGATTGCCTCCATAGCATTCTCACATATATTTTGAGATTTTGACATATTCCTTGTGAAGCATGTTTGTCTTACTTCTTTGCACCATATACCTAGTGCCATGAATATCGCCATTGTTGCATCATATTATTCATGCACTTGTGCTTCTAATGGTTATGTGCAAAAGAAGAGAACCATCATGATGGATGATGTGTTTATCTACCATGCACATACGCTCTTTGTTTTGTTGTGTGCATGTGTAGGATACTTGGACTTCGTGTCGACTTCCACTTCACGTGAGTTGACCATTTGAGCACTTGAGAGCGAGCCACCTTTGACCGATGCGCCTCTAGAATGCATTTGCTACCACTTCGACATTGTGAAGAATGCACAAGGACACGCTTTCAAGGTGACATTGTGAATAATGCACAAGGACACGCTTTCAATGCATTTGCTACCACTTCTGAGAACACCCAAACCATGAGCATGGATATTATGGATCCTACTACTTGTGTTGCTTTCACCATGAGACTTCTTTGCGCACATGTTAGAGATCTAGCTTCGACTTGCCATTTTCACATTTCCATGCCTAATGATATATATGCCTTGTGTGTTGCATCCGACTTGTTGAGTTGTTGCTCCTATCATATGGTTGGTTGCACCAATGTCATTTCCTCACATATGCCATGTCTCATTGATTGCTACATGCTTGAATTGATTGCCTCACACATGATGAACTATTGCTCTTTTGATTGTGTTGAGTGCCACACTATCTTCACTACACCCTATGCATGTTATGCTTGGATTGTCTTGCACTTGACCCGTGTGTTTAGATACTTCATTTTATTTGGTGTTGTGAATGATTCTTATGCCTACCATAGACCTTTCATTGAGCAATTTGTGAATGCTTGCTATGAAGTTGAGGTATATGCTAACTCTCTTATCACACATATTTGCATCACTACCTCACAATTACATGCTTGTCCCCATGATATCTTTGCTTGTGTTCGATTGATATGCTTACATGCCATGTCACAATCCTTTGTCACACCATATGCTTCACATGATGACGACACTTGTTTGGTGAATCGCCTCTTGAATGCTTGGTTTTGCACTAATGCTAACCACATTTGTTTTTCCAAGTGTTTGTTGTCCTTGCTCCTTTTGAAGGAATCACAAGACGGTGCGACATTGGAGAGTGCCCATTTCAAGCTTCAAGATGATGAATACTTGGTGAACGTCACTTCTACACAGCGAAGCCATCTCTTTACCATGGTGATTTGGTTTTTGATCCGAGGTCAGATCTTTCCCAAGGGGGGAGATGATGCGGAGCATCCTACAAACATCACCATGTCAAGAGTCCATTTGGCGAGTGACACGTGTGACATCTACTTCACATACCCAAAGGTGAATCATCTCCTTTACACGTGCTCACTTGACCCCTTCGAGGATGGTATACTACTTGACACTTCTCCCGTGTGCATGCATAGGTATTATGGGAACACCACGGATGATGAGGAGTGCGAGCACAAGAGTACAACTACACCATCCGCGAGGGAAGCGTGGAAGAGAAGGAAGAAGAAGCATGGACAAGCTTCTGGAAAGCCCAGAACTACCGGCCTCCTGCCAGGAACTTCCGGCCATCCCGAAACTTCCGGCCCTACCGCACCGAAGCCGTCCAGAGCGTGCCAACTCTCTGGATAGCCCGGACCCTTCCCGGACCTTCGCCCGGAACCTCCGGCGCCCAGACCTTCCGGCCGTCCCCGGAACTTCCGGCCCTGCCTGAGCACAGACACTCGGGCCGGAGCCCATTTACCCTTTCGCCCCTCACTTACCCCTTCGTGGCTACCACTATATATACTCATCCCCCACCTCCATTCTAGGGTTAGCAAAGGATTAGCTCATTATAGAGATAGAGCTTTGCTCATCCATTCGGTTCTACTCCATCGAGAGACCACGACCGCTTCGGAGAAGATCCATCGATTGAATTCAAGACCCCTCACGGGAAGACCCCTCAAGACCTCCTCTCGGAGAAGAACTTGCTACTGATTGTATCGTTCTTTGTTGACTTTGGATCATGTATCTCTCTTTGTGTTCATGGATCTAGCACATGTGTGATCGTTTCTCGTTGATTTGAGTGATTCCTCTCGTTTTCCCTCGTGTTCGTCGTGTTCTTCGCGGGATCCCCTCCAAATCATGAAAGATCAGCCCTAGGGTTTCCACCCTACATCAGATGGATCTCGAAAACAAAGCTAATATGAAAATAACTTGGATTGGTGGTGGATATATGGTGGTAGGATATGGCAGCAGTGGTGGTATATGGCAGCGGTGGTAGGATATGGCAGCGGTGGTGGTATATGGCAGTAGCGATGAAGATGGTGCGGCGGCGGTGTGTCAAACTGTGACAGAACTCGAAACTCTAAAGGACTAGTCACTAAGACCAGCAACTAGACACAACGATGCAACCGCAAATTCAACAAAGCAAAAATCCTAAAAAGATTATGCAAAGGCTCAGATTGGTTTGGATATGATGAACTAACCCTAATTTTTTTTGGCTTTTTCGTGGACTGTAGGTATGAAGAACAGACTCGATCTAAACTACGAAAAACTGTAAAATCTCACCGAGCAACCTGGAAATCTGATACCACTTGATAGAGATGAAGGTGTCCCGTCTTTCGATGAGATGGTGGTTATCTTTTCAGAGGACTAGACTGTGACGATCCGACTACGAACGTGCGAGGACGCTGCTCCTTAGCAATCGCTAAACCAACTCCGAGAGGTTATTGACCACGTCGGAGCATGATCAACCTGACCATGAAGGTCTATTTCCTGCAAGCAAATGAAGAACAAGCAAGAAACTAAGATTACAATCTGGATATTGCGAATATAAGATGAAAGCTTTATTGATCAAGGTGGGGTTCTGTGACGTCTTGGTCTGGTCGTTGAACACAAACGAAGTACGCGAAGTTGCAGCTATGGCGAACTTTTAATCTAAACAAAACCCAAAGTCTAAACGGTGCCCTAAGGGCTATATATATGGAGGAAGTGGGGGGGATTTCGTGGCCCTTGGAGGAGGGGTCCAAAACCAACCCTAACTCTTGTTTCCCCACACATACGGACTCTAAAAACAGCCTATACTCAAGTATTTCGAAATTACATGGGCCTGGCCCAAAAATAAGGTGGCGCGGCACCTAAAATAAGCTATGGACAAAATTTATGAAGGGGCATCTTGTATATTTCGTCCATGTCCTTGTAGGTCATCACGGAGACTTCAAAGTGCTCAAATATGCAGTAGAAACGCCATTCTGGATCCCTTCGCGCGTGCCTTCATCTCCATGCTTGTTTCTGCTCCAGTGTTCATCCCTCTTATCCATGCTAGGCCCTTCATTAGTAATCAACACAAATGTATCCAATTTAGATAGCCTCATATTCTCATGAACATTAGAATTGTGGCCAAGAAACGAAAGTACCTCGTAATTCAATTAGCATGCGCGAGCTCTAGTGATTGGTCCAGTATGTATAGCACCAGGGGCTGTGGGTGTAACAATGGTATTGATGTCCTCATCAGCTACGGCCGAGGAGGAGGTCGTTTAAGAGGGCGATTACGAGGATGAGGTTGATCAAAATTAGAACTACGTGCAACCACCAACACCACCACCAGGTCGTCCACATGCATATTATTGCAACTGTAGGGCTGCACCACCACATCAGGTACGAGATCCTGGCCATCTCCCTAAACTAAAATTGAATATTCCACCATTTGAAGGTATATATGTTCCTGATATATCTTACTTGGGAGTTAGAAACTGAACAACAATTTACATGTTTACAATATCCTAAGGAGAGACATGTTGCTGCAGCTCTCTGTGCATTCACTAGTTTTGCTTGTGTGTGGTGGTCTGAACATCGTAGATTATATCCAAATAATATCCCAACTACTTAGGTTGCTTTGAAAGCTTCTATGCGTACTCGTTGGGTTCCACCATATTATCAATGTGAACTACTACCAAAATTGCAGTGTTTAAGACAAGGAAAAAATTATGTAGAAGAATATTATCAGGAATTACAAACTAGCATGATTAGATGTGGTATTGTTGAGGATAATTAAGCTTTTCTTGCATGTTTTATGGGTGGATTAAATAGAGAGATTCAGACCATATTAGAGTATAAGGAGTATAACAATATCACTCGTTTATTCCATCTTGCTTGCAAAGCTGAACGTGAAGTGCAGGATCGACAGGCATTGGCGCGGACAAACTTTTTTGCAGGTCGACCTTCATTATGGACACCGTGTGCATCCTCTCCTTCGACACATTCTGCTGCACCGGCACCTCCGTCAGCTGCAACCTCCAGCCATGATACAAGAAAGCACGCACAACCACCATTATCTACCAAGAGCATACCTGTCGGGCCTGCACAGAGCTCTTCTTCATCCATGGCATCAACAGGGCACACACATGATATTATGTGTCATCATTGTAAGGGAAGCGATCATTAGGCGAGAGAATGCAAATCTCAGCGTGTGATGATTGCTACTGAGGATGGTGGGTATGAGTCTACTAGTGACTATGATGAGGAGACTTTGGCTCTTATTACAAGTGAAGAACACGGTGGAGATGATTTTGAACATGAGATGCAAAACATGGCTGCTGAAGACGCTGACAGGTATGAAAGTTTAGTTGCTCAACGAGTTTTGACTGTGCAGGTCACACAAGCTGAGCAAAGTCAGAGGCATAATTTGTTCCATACAAAGGTAGTTGTGAAGGAGGGTTCTGTTCGTGTCATCATAGATGGAGGGAGCTGCAACAACTTGGCTAGCATGGAGATGCTGGCGAAGCTATCTCTCACCACAAGACCCCATCCACATCCTTACTACACCCAATGGTTCAACAACAGCAGCAAGGTTAAGGTAACACATACTGTTCGTGTGCATTTTAGTATCACTACATATGTTGATTATGTTGATTGTGATGTTGTACCCATGCAAGCATGTTCCTTATTACTTGGTAGACCATGGCAATTCGATAAAAATTCTGTACACCATGGTAGAAACAATCAGTATACCCTTGTTCATAAGCATAAACATATTACTTTGCTTCCTATGACTCATGATTCCATTTTGAAAGATGATATTAATCGAGCTAGTAAAGCAAAACAGGAGCAAAATAAGAGTGAAAATCAGATAGTGGCAAAAGAATTTGAGCAACAAATGAAACATAATAATAAACCATCTAGTGTTGCTTCTGAAATTAAATTGAAAAGTGGATGTTTACTTGCCACCAAATCTGATATGGATGATCTAGATTACAGCAAATCTATTTGCTATGCTTTTGTGTGCAAAGAGGCATTATTTTCATTCAAGGACGTGCCTTCCTATTTGCCTCCTGCTGTCACTACCATTTTGTAGGAGTTTGCTGACGTCTTTCCACAAGACGTGCCACCGGGATTACCACCTATTCGAGGGATTGAGCATCAGATTGACTTAATTCCTAGTGCATCGCTACCCAACCGTGCACCATACCATACCAATGCAGAGGAGACGAAGGAGATTATGTGTCATGTCCAGGAGGTGCTCGACAAAGGTTATATACACGAATCCCTTAGTCCTTGTGTTGTTCCTATCATTCTAGTGCCAAAAAAGGATGGAACATCGCGTATGTGTGTTGATTGTTGAGGCATTAATAATATTACAATTCGTTATCGTCATCCTATTCCTAGGCTAGATGATATGCTTGATGAATTGAGTGGCTCTACAACATTCTCCAAAGTTGATTTGCGTAGTGGATACCATCAAATTCATATGAAATTGGGGGATGAATGGAAAACAACATTTAAAACTAAGTTTGGATTATATGAGTGGTTTGTCATGCCTTTTGGGTTAACTAATGCACCTAGTACTTTCATGAGATTAATGAATGAAGTTTTACACGCTTTCATTGGATGATTTGTGGTAGTCTATTTTGATGATATACTGATTTATAGTAGATATTTGGAGGAACATTTGGAACATTTACGTGTTGTTTTTATTGCTCTACGTGATGCACGTTTGTTTGATAACCTTGGGAAGTGCACCTTTTGCACCAACTGAGTATCTTTTCTTGGCTATGTTGTTACTCCACAAGGAATTGAAGTTGATAAAGCCAAGATTAAAGCTATTGAGAGTTGGCCGCAGCCCAAAATGATCACACAAGTGAGGAGTTTTCTTGGCCTCACTGGTTTCTATAGACGTTTTGTGAGAGATTTCAGCACCATTGCTGTACCTCTCAATGAGCTTACAAATAAGGATGTGCCTTTTGTTTGGGGTACCGCACAGGAAGAAGCCTTCACGGTATTGAAAGATAAGTTGACACATGCTCCTTTACTCCAACTTCCTGATTTTAATAAGACTTTTGAGCTTGAATGTGATGCTAGTGGAATTGGATTAGGAGGTGTGTTATTACAAGATGGCAAACCTGTTGCATACTTTTCTGAAAAATTGAGTGGGCCTAGTCTGAACTATTCTACTTATGATAAAGAATTATATGCTCTTGTTCGGACCTTAGAAACATGGCAACATTATTTATAACCCAAAAAATTTGTTATACATTCTGATCATGAATCTTTGAAACACATTAAAAGTCAAGCAAAACTGAACCGTAGACATGCTAAATGGGTTGAATTCATTGAGACTTTCCCTTATGTCATTAAACGCAAGAAGGGTAAAGAAAATTTTATTGCTGATGCATTGTCTCATAATTATACTATGCTTTCACAACTTGACTTTAAAATATTTGGTTTGGGGACCATCAAAGATCAATATGTGCATGATGCTGAATTTAAAGATGTATTGCAGAATTGTAAAGAAGGTAGAACATGGAACAAGTTCGTTGTTAACGAAGGATTTGTGTTTTGTGCTAACAAGCTATGCTTTCCGGCTAGCTTCGTTCATCTTTTGTTGTTGCAGGAGGTGCATGGAGGAGGATTAATGGGACACTTTGGCGTCAAGAAGACGGAGGACGTACTTGCTACACATTTCTTTTGGCCAAAGATGAGATGGGATGTTGAGCGTTTTGTTACTCGCTGCACTACATGTCAAAAAGCTAAGTCACGACTCAATCCTCATGGTTTATATATGGCTTTGCCTGTACCTAGTGTTCCATGGGAGGATATATCTATGGACTTTGTTTTAGGTTTACCTCAAACAAAGAAGGGGAGGGATAGCATAATTGTTGTCGTGGATAGATTTTTGAAAATGGCACACTTTGTACGATGTCATAAAAGCGATGATGCTGCTAATGTTGCTGATTTGTTCTTTCGTGAAATTATTCGCTTGCATGGTGTGCCAGATATAGTTGTTTCAGATCGTGATACTAAGTTTGGTAGCCACTTTTGGAGATGTTTATGGGCTAAGTTGGGGACTAAACTGCTTTTTAGTACTACATGTCATCCCCAAACTGATGGACAAACTGAAGTAGTCAATAGAACATTGTCTACTATGCTTAGGGCTGTTTTGAAGAATAACAGGAAAATATGGGAAGAATGCTTGCCTCATATTGAATTTGCTTATAATCGTTCGCTGCATTCTAATACTAAGATGTGCCCTTTTGAGATTGTGTATGGTTTCCTACCTCGTGCACCCATTGATTTGTTGCCTCTTCCATCTTCGGAGAAGCTTAATTTTGATGCTAAATAACATGCTGAATTGATCTTAAAAATGCATGAGTTAACTAAGGAGAACATTGAGCGTATGAATGTTAATATAAACTTGCTGGAGATAAGGGTAGAAAACATGTTGTGTTTGCACCTGGAGATCTTGTTTGGTTACATTTGCGTAAGGATAGATTTCTTGATTTGCCCAAATCAAAGCTAATGCCACGTGCTGATGGTCCTTTTAAGGTGTTAGAGAAAATAAATGATAATGCATATAAACTTGAACTGCCTGCAAATTTTGGGGTTAGTCCAACTTTTGACATTGCAGGTTTGAAGCCTTATTTGGGTGAGGAAGATGAGCTTCTATTGAGGACGACTTCATTTCAAGAAGGGGAGGATGATGAGGACATCAATACCATTGTTACACGCACAACCCCTGCTGCTATACATACTGGACCAATTACTAGAGCGCGCACATGCCAATTGAATTACCAGGTACTTTCGTTTCTTGGTAACAATTCTAATGTTCATGAGAATATGATGCTGCCTAAATTGGATACATTTGTGTTGATTACTAATGAAGGGCCTAGCATGAACAAGAGGGATGAACACTGGAGCAGAAACAAGCATGGAGATGAAGGCGCACGCGAAGGGAACCAGAAAGGTGTTTCTAGTGCAGATTTAAGTAATTTGAAGCATCCTTGATGACATACAAGGACATGGACGAAATATACAAGATGCCCTTTCATAGATTTCATCCATAGCTTATAATAAGTGTTGCGCCACCTTATTTTTGGGCCAGGCCCATGTAATTTCGAAATCATTGAGTATAGGCTGTTTTTAGAGTCCGTATGTGTGGGGAAACAAGAGTTAGGGTTGGTTTCGGCCCCCTCCTCCAAGGGTTCATGAAATCCCCCCCCCCTCTTCCTCCATATATACAACACTTAGGGTGTCGTTTAGACTTTGGGTTTTGTTTAGATTAAAAGTTCGCCATAGCTGCAGCTTCACGTACTTCGTTTGTGTTCAATGACCAGACCAAGACGTCACATAACCCCACCTTGATCAATAAAGATTTCCTCTTATATTCGCAATATCCAGATTGCAGTCTTAGTTTCTTGCTTGTTCTTTGTTTTCTTGCAGGAAATAGACCCTCGTGGTCAGGTTGATCATGCTCCGGCGTGGTCAATAACCTCTCGGAGTTGGTTTAGCGATTGCTAAGGCGCGACGTCCTCGCACGCTCGTAGTCGGATCGTCAAAGTCTACTCCACCAAAAATGATAGCCACCATCTCATCGAAAGACGGGACACATTTGCCTCTATCACCTATTTAGTTAACCATCATATATGTGAAATTATGTCATGCTATCCTGTTTAGTTAGCCATCATATATGTGAAATTGTGTCATGCTATCCTGTTTGGTTAGACAACATAAATGTGAATTATTTCATGTCCTCTTTTATTCCTCACTACTATTGCACCTCTCTATCATATAATGCATGCACATTCAATTACTTTTCTTGTTTATCAGCCATTTGAATTGGAGGGGGTACTGGCAGTATCTAAGGGAGTAAAAACACGGTCTTCCGAAAAGACAGTGCTTCCCATCGATGTAGATAGAACCACGGTTGTACTTGCCCAAGAACCAGCCCCACCACACATAACTCGGACTCTCGTAGATTGTACCCCTACCCCGTTGGACAGAGAACTAGCTACACCCCATCTAACCCCAACCCCAGCAGGTAGTAACCCAGTTCCATTTGACACAACACCATCACCACCACAGAGCACCCAAACAGGAGCAGTTAGTGAGGCAACTGCAGTGCCCAAAGCACAAGGACCACCACTCCAAACCCCAACTCAATGCTTAAAGCAGCCAGGTTAGGTTCCGTAGCTATGGTTCATACTCCTTTGCTCTTGCATCACTATATTTACTCATACCAGCTAATTTCAAATTTGAAGGATGCAATTCAAACTCCAATGGTGCAATAGGTATGTTTTAAACCTGTTTCTTTAACTAGCTTGCTGTTGTAACTTGCCCTATGTTGATTTCAGTTTCAATTGAATAAACAGTTATGTTCTCATGTCATGCACATTACAAGTGTTGTTAGTGCTTTGTAGTTTCACACACTTATATTCTGTCTATGCTGCTTTGTCTTAAACAAATATGATTTTAACTGTGTCTCTATCTTGATTTGGCAACATAAACTAGAATGGCATAGATATATGTTTGTTTCATGATGTTATCCTGTCCACTTTACTACTGAACTGGTTTACCAAAATGAGTTTATATATAACATGCTAAATCTATGATGTGTCTTCTTGTTTCTCTTTTAGAATGCCGACAAAATATTGGAGAAGAGTACCCCATTATGCAATGATAAAGGAAGTAATGCAGATAAGGTTCAAGATAGTGAGACATCCCTGTTGGTCTCCAAGAAAGTTGATCAAAACTATCTTGAAGATAGTGAGACAACCCCAAAGTCCTGTCTGGATATAGTGTTCAAGTTACTGGCCACTACTGCTGGCACAAGCTCTTCGAACTCGATGCCTGAATCAGTTCGCCTTCTTGAGTCTCAACTACAAGTTGAAAGTATTCGAACAGATGTGTTGCGACAAGAAGCCGAAGGAGTGAGGAAGTCCATGCAGAATTTAGATGCATACTTTCTGGTGCAACAGCAAGAGTTGGAGGATTTAAGCGCCAAACAAGAGAAAGCTAATAAGCCTGCTAAGCTTCTTGCCATCATGGTGGGTACCTAGGATATTGTTTCTTGAGCTCTTCTGAAGTGGTTTCAGTTCTGGACTTGTTTTGCTGCGGCGTTTATTTGTACTGGTAGCCAACTTGGATGCCCAGTGTATGTAATATGCTACTTCTATACCTAATATTAAAGGGAGGATTGTTTCTCCACTTTTTTTTGGTCAAAGCCCCTTCGTACGTCGTACGTCAATCTCAACGATCGAACTCCTGTTTTACTGATCGAACATCAGTTTTAACTAGAGGGCACGCAAATGGGCCGGCCCAATTCGTAGGCCTGGAAAATACGAAAAATAAAATAGCAATCATAGGAATCTAGCTACCGACCTCACGCTAGATATCAGCGAGGCTATACACCCGAGCTAACAACATCGGACAACCAAGAAGGGGCACTAAAATTGAAGTGTAACGACAGCGGTAGATCCGTTTTCAACATTTCATTGAAGAAAATGTGAAGAAAATTTATTTTTAAAATCCAAAAAAATGTTTAAAAGTTGTGCACAAATTACAAAATCTATTATTTACTTAAAATGATAGGCAAACAAGCCACCACGTGCGTCCACATAGATTAAATTATCTTGATCCTTAATTTTATGTATTAACGGCTGAGATTAAAAGATGCAAGCGTTACCTAAGAATATAATACATGTTCAAATAGTAGAACATGTCACGTAGAAGTTGTGCACATAGGTTCCAAATCACGCGTCTATAACTAGCCTGTACCAAAAAAACTTCCCATCGATGGGTCAATGATACGAAAAAAATATTAGTCAAACCTAAGCAAATAAGGAATTTATTATTAACCAACAAGGACAACCACCTCACGTGAGGAAAGTTCCAGATCAGGAACGAATACACGCAAATAAAACAAGTCTGATTTGCACACGGTGTTGGCATCTGATTTCTGGCCGGTCTCGGCCACCACAACTATCGTGGGAAACCACGGCCACCTATGGGGCCATCAGCCCCTTTTGGTTCGGCAGGGGGATGGACACGTTGCACAAAGAGCGGAGAAGCGTCGCGCAGCACGGCAGAGATCACACGGGCAGTCTTTACCCAGGTTCGGGCCGCTGTGAGGCATAAAACCCTACTCCTGCTTTGGTGGATTGATGGTGGATAATGGCGGTGAAACGAAGCACACTCGCCCGGCAAGATTGCTCTGGGGGCGAGAGTGGCTACGCGTGTATGGATATGCGAGGATCCAACCCTTTCTACGGTCGCCATGGGCCTCCTTTTATAGATTAAGGGGTCACCACAGTGGCAAATCAGTCTTTGCGTACTGATTAGATAGCTAACAGTGCTATCATATCTAACTCTATAGGCTGACAGAGTGCATTAAATGCGCCGCTCTGTGTCACATCACAGATTGCCCGGCAGACCCTGCCGGGCTGTTTTGCCAGCTTCGTGCCTGCTTGCTTGACACATCTCAGGACGGGTGTCATATGGTGGTGTTTGCTGTAGGAAGTGGCTGCCATGTGGCAGAAAGCAGCCACTTAGTCACCTTGGAGCTTGACACCGCTTCGATTACAGACTTGCGTCGCTTGTGAGGTGGAGCGGTGGAGTGGCCTACCTCCACCAGCCCCGGCAGGCCTGCCGGGATGATCTGGGAGCTTGCTTCCAGGACAAACCCCAACCTTGCCAGGCTCGCCTGCCCGGCAAGGTAGGTCCTTCCCTTAGCAATGCCTCGTTCCTCTGGCTCGCCTTGGCCTTCTTGATTTGCACCTAGATCCTTCAAAGGAATTGATCCACCTTGTTTGGTTTGATCTTGGCCTTGCAATCTGGTCTCTGGCCCGTGCACAGTCTGTGCAATGGACCTAGGGTCTGTTGCACCGACAGGAGCCCCCGGGCCTGGCACAGGCGCGCCACCGGGCGCCGCCGGGGTAGGCCCTAACCAGTGCACATGCAGAAATTTAAGGGCGGCTCCGTCCCTTGAGATCTTCTTTGCTTCTTCATTAACTTGAGCTTGGGTCAGTTTCCAGTTTTCCCGCGCGCCGTGCAATGCCAATTGTAGTGGGACCATTCTTGTAATGGCCCGTGAATGACTTTAACGCACGGGCGGGTAACTGCCAATTCACCCTTCCCACCGCGCCCTTATCCTCAGCCATGTATGCCGCATGCATTGAGTGGGGTAGGTAATGGAGGTGCGTGGTGCAGTAGAGCATCAAAGCAGGGACCCGATCTTCTTGGATTGGTGGAGGAGGACGGCGGGTACTCGCCGGGGAATCAGCCGCTGCCCCCAGCTCGCCTATAAAAGGACGAGCGGGGAAGGAGCGGAGGCATTCATCCACATTCAACTCCTCCTCCGCCCTCTGTTTCTTCGGGGTATGCTGAAAGGAAGAGCCTGGGGCCAGCCCCCGAGCCCTAGCTTGGAGTTGTTGTCGATGTCGAATGCTCGTGCTGATGCTTGGGGAGTGAGTCTGGCCTGGTGTCGCGCGTTGTCGGTGGCCGCTATCCTGTTGTTGAGGTGTCCGGGGCTCTTGATGCTTGCCTAGGATGCAGTGTATGGGGCCCTTGGTAATCCCAACACTGCTCCTTCCGGCGGACCTCGTATTCTTGCTAAGGACGGTGACGTCTTCCTGCCCGCCAAGGTGGGGACGGCGCGCCTCGAGCGTCCTGCTCGTCGCAGTCGCTTGCCGTCTCTTCGGGGGAGGTGCCGGGCTGGGGGCCCGGCATCTTCCTCGAGTGGCGGTGATGGAGAGAGAGCGAGGGAATGCTGGGGAGGCGGGAGGCAGGGCGTCAGGTCGGAGTACGATGGCATCGACGCCTTCGTATCGTATTGGCGACCTGCCGCCTCATCTTTCCGCTCTTCTCCTCCCTCCCCGGCACCATCATCACCAGTCTCTTCGGGTGATAGCCGGGGAGGGATGTTCCCTTGGTGCCTTCCCCCTCCTCCAGCAGTCTTACAGCTGGGTGTCGGCGGCCGATCCCTCCGATGCCCGAGCTGGGGCTTCTTGCTGGCCCTGGAGGTGGTGATCAGGGCGCCGCCGTGCTGCTCTTTGTGCCCTTCCTTCGCAGCCTCGCCACTCTCGATCTTGTCAGGCCGCGCTCGGCAGGCCACGACGGGATCGGGGGTGGGATCCTACTTGGGTGCTCTTTCATCCGTCTTCTCTTCCCACCGCAATACCTGGTGGAGGGGAAATGAAAAGAGGGGATCACGGGGCACTTATCTTTTTTCAGTCTTAAATCTGTAGGCACTTGCCAAATTTTAGTTCAAATAATGTAATCTCTTGTATCCATGTTTATATTCCGTGAGACTTGTACTTGTTGATCAGCATATTAATGAAAAAGATAAGCTTGCCGGGCACTTGTGCATGTATGATATCCATGCAGAGATGAAACACCTCCATACTTTCACGTAAACAAGTAGGTCCCGGTAAGCTACCTTGCCGGCACCCATAGGACTGCTGCCGTGAGGCTGAGCCTGCCGGGCGCAGAACCTATTGGGAGAGACCAGCCCCCCGCCAACCCCTTTCAGCCAAAGGCTACGACGACCATCCTGACCGAAGCAGCATTGGCGCCAGTAGATGGGAGCACCTTTGTTTCTGAGGTGGCGAGGTTTTCGTATGCACAAGTTCTACTCACGGAACATGTATGGATAAGAGATGGAACTTATCTGTTTTGGCTTGCCGGAGATCATAGTGTTGGCTTGTCTTTGCATCCTCTTCCTAGGACTAAGTCCACGGCAGGAGCCTGCAGTTTATGCAAATGAAGATGATGCCAGATGCAATCTATCTACATGATCATGCAACCTATCTACATGAATCATGCAATGCTTATGAAATGCTTATGCATGCATGCAACTTGTCGGGGGCCCCCAGCGCTTCATTTATTTCTCTGTTGCTCAGGGTCTTCGCCTGGCTTTGTACAAGGGGTTACATGCAGCTGAGGCAAGGCCTGTACAAAAGGGTGGCTGCCGGGCAGGGCCCGACAGCCGCACCTTACGGGTAGAACTTGCGGAGATGCTCAATATTCCATGAGTTTTGCAGTTGAATGCCATCTCTGGTCTCCAGACGGACTGCGCCAGGTTTGGTGACTTGTACTACCCGGTAAGGGCCTTCCCACTTCGGCGATAGCTTGTTTGTACCCTTGGCAGACTGAACGCGCCTAAGGACAAGGTTGCCTTCCTCAAAACACCGGGCATGAACACTGCAGCTATGATAGCGACGCAGGGCTTGCTAATAGCGTGCAGCACGCGTAGCAGCCTGGAGACGGTTCTCCTCGAGAAGCACGGTGTCGTCACGCATGTGCTGTTCCTGCGCTACTTCATCGTAGGCAAGCACTCGAGGTGACCCATAAATGAGTTCCGTGGGGATAACTACTTCTGCCCCATAGACTAGGGAGAAGGGAGTCTACCCGGTAGCTCGGTTTGGTGTCATTCTGAGGGACCAAAGAACCACCGACAGCTCATTGATCCATTGCCTGTCGTGCTCCCGCAGCTTATCAAACGTTCTTGTCTTGAGTCCTCGTAGCACTTCAGCGTTCGCCCTCTCAACTTGTCCATTGCTTCTGGGATGTGTGACAGATGCAAATGAGATCTTGCTTCCGAGGGCATGAACATATTGCATGAAGACGCGGCTCGTGAACTGGGTGCCGTTATCGGTGATGATCCGGGCAGGAACCCCGAAGCGGCACACCAATCCTTTCAAGAACTTGATAGCTGACTGAGCAGTCACCTTTCTCACGACATCTACTTCCGGGCACTTTGTAAACTTGTCAATTGCAACGAACAAGAATTCAAAGCCCCCAGCAGCTCGGGGGAAGGGGCCGAGGATATCGAGCCCCCAGACCGAAAACGGCCATGACAAAGGGATTGTCTGGAGTGTTTGGGCAGGCAGATGGATAGTTTTGGAATGGAACTGATAGGCTTCACACTTGGTGACGAGCTCAACCGCATCTTGGTGGGCTGTGGACCAATAGAATCCTTGCCGGAATGCTTTCCCAACCAAAGCCCTTGATCCAATATGGGAGCTGCACATGCCTTTGTGTATCTCTGCCAGCAGTTCCTTTCCTCCTTCCCGGCAAATGCACTTCAATTTCACACCGTTGGGCCTTCTTCTGTATAGTGTGTCATCGACAAACTGATACATACTGGCCCTCCGGGCTACTCTTTCAGCTTCTTCTTGCTCTTCGGGAAGTTCTCCGGTTTGGAGGAAATGGACTATGTGCCTTGCCCAAGTTGGAGCCTGAGGCTCAGCAACGAGGACTAGCGGCACCTCCTCATTCGTGGGGGCGCATCCCTTGACTGCGGGGACCAATGGCCCGGCAGGAGGGTGCAGCCCGGCAAGCGAAGGGGATTTGTTTCTGACAGGGTCCCTGCCAGGAGCCCCGAAAGGCTCTACCGGGAGAGGCTTACCGGAGTCCAATTTCCTCCTCTTTCAGGCCATTGTCGTCGAGGATACGGAGGGATGAGTAAGATGGAGAACAAAAGTCCCTGGTTCCACGGGAAGCTTCTATGCAACACACTTTGACAGGTGATCAGCAATGCTGTTTTCCGGACGGGGTACGTGTTCTGTTTGCAACCCGTCAAAGCGCTCCTCCAATCTTCTCACTTCCTCAACGTATGCCTCAATCAATGGGCTTTGGTAATCCTTGTTGACTTGTCTCACCACCAGCTGTGAATCTCCTCGAATGATCAGCTTCTTGATTCCCAATTCTGTGGCAACTCTGAGCCTGTCAAGAAGCCCTTCATATTCTGATGTATTGTTGGTTGCCTCCTCCCGAGGAAAGTTCATCTGGAATACGTACCTCAGGTGTTCTCCAGTGGGAGCCACAAGAAGCACGCCAGCCCCTGCACCTTGTAGGGAGAAGGCACTGTCGAAATACATGATCCATTCTTGGGGCGCTTCCTTGCCGGGGATAACTGTTTCCTGTACTTCTTCATTAGGGGTCGGCGTCCATTCTGCAATAAACTCTGCCAACGCCCTGCTCTGGATTGTTGATGTGCTTTCAAACTTCAGGCCAAAGCTGGATAACTCCAATGCCCACTCCACTATCCTGCCGATGGCCTCTGGGTTTCGAAGTATCCTTTGCAACGGGAAGCGAGTGACAACCATGATCTCATGGGCTTGGAAGTAGTGGCGCAGTTTTCTTGAGGCCATGACAAGGCCAAAGATCAACTTTTGCATGCCAGAATACCTGGATCTAGCCCCCTGCAACAGGGAGCTGACGAAGTATACTAGGCGCTGCACCACCTTCTTCCTTGCCGTGTCCTTGGAGTTGCTTTCGCTGCCGTGCTCTTCTTTGTCATGATCCGTATCTGGCCTTGCCGGGCCGCTCTCTTCCTCTTCCCCTAGCGGGATACTTGCTGAGGTGGCTGTTTCTTCTACTTCTCGCTGTGCTACTAGGGCCGCACTAACCACTTGATTAGTTGCTGCCAGATATAGCAGTAATGGCTCTTGTGGTTTGGGTGCAACCAAAGTAGGCACAGAAGACAAGTAGGCCTTCAAATCCTGTAGTGCAGCATCTGCTTCAGGGGTCCACTTCATGGGTCCTGCCTTCTTCAAAATCTTGAAGAATGGCAAGGCGCGCTCGGCAGACTTGGAGATGAACCTGCTAAGCGCGGCAACACATCCTGTCAAATGCCTCACATCCTTAACTGTCTTGGGTGCCTGTATCTGCTCAATAGCCTTGATCTTATCGGGGTTGGCCTCTATCCCACGGTGGGACACAAAGAAACCAAGTAGCTTGCAGAAGGGAATGCCAAACACACACTTCTCTGGATTCAGCTTCAAGTTGATCTTGCGCAGATTAGCAAATGTCTCTTCTAAATCCTGAATGAGGGTTGATCTGTCCTTGGTCTTGACCACAATATCATCCATATAGGCTTCAATGTTCCTGTGCAACTATGGTTCAAAGCCAATCTGGACTGCTCTTGCAAAAGTGGACCCGGCACTCTTCAACCCGAAAGGCATGCGCACAAAGCAGTACGTGCCGCATGGGGTGATGAATGAAGTCTTTTCTTCGTCTTCCTTGGACATAAAAATCTGATGGTATCCACAATATGCATCCAAAAAAGAGAGCAATTGACATCCTGAGGTAGAATCCACGATCTGGTCGATGCGCGGCAAGGGAAAAGGGTCCTTCGGGCATGCCTTGTTTAGATCCGTAAAATCTATGCAAAGCCTCCATTTTCCATTAGCCTTGCGCACAACCACTGGGTTTGCTAACCATGTTGGATGCAGTACTCCTCTGACCAAACCAGCTGCTTCAAGTTTCTTGATTTCCTCGGCAATGAACTGCTACCGTTCCAAGGCCTGCTTCCGAACCTTCTGCTTAACGGGCCGGGCAAGTGGGCAGACGGCAAGGTGCTGCTCGATTACCTCCCTGGGAACACCGGGGATATCAGATGGTTGCCAGGCAAACACATCGATATTCGCCCGCAGGAAGGCAACAAGCGCGCTTTCCTATTTGTCATCAAGGGTGGCGCTAATAGTGAAAGTACCATCAGCGCCAGCCAGCCCTGCCGTGACCTTTTTCACTTGGGGTGGAGTAGCCTTGGATCTCTTGCTGTTGGAACTCTCTGGTGTGTCATCAACAGGCGCGGCACATTCCACAGAGGTACGCTTCCCGGATTCCTTGCCAGTGCCTCTGCTATGCTTTTCCTTGGCGGGAACTGTGGCTTCCGCGACCTCTGCCGCGACCACGTCCTGGTACATCCTATCCACGCAAATAATTGTGTCTTTCTTGTCCGATGGAACGGAAATGACGCCCATCGGCCCTGGCACCTTCAAGGTGTTGTAAGCATAGTGGGATGCTGCCATGAATTTGGCCAGGGTCGGGCGCCCAAGGATCCCGTTGTACGGCAGAGGGAGGTCAACCACATCAAACACAAGTTTCTCAGTCCTGTAGTTCAACTCCCCTCCAAATGTCACTGGCAACGTAACCTTTCCCTTAGGATGGCTCCTGCCGAGATTGATTCCTTGAAACGTGCCTATGGCCTTAAGTTCTTCCTCTGCTATTTGGAGTTTGCTGATAACCTTTGGGGAAATCAGATTCAACCCGGCCCTGCCGTCAACCAGCATCTTTGTGACCTTGAGGTTGCGAATTATTGGTGAGACTAACAACAGCAAGCACCCTACCGCAGTGATGCGGTCGGGGTGGTCATCTTCATCAAATATGATGGGCGTGCGTGACCACTTGAGCGGCTTCCGAGAATCTGCCGCTGGCTCCATGGCATTGACTTCACGCGCCCACTGTTTAAGTTGGCGGTGAGAGGAGTGCAAAGATGCACCCCCCTCAATGCACAGGGCGTCAGTGGCCTTCTGGAATTCCTGCTCGCTGGTTTCCTCTTCATTCCCTCCATCACACTCATTACTGCAATCCTCCTTCTCTCGCCCCTTGGCGGGTTTTCCTTGGTTCCGAGGAGCCTTGCCGGGGCGATTTGCTTCACCACCCCGGCCCTTCCCGCCAGCGCCATTCTGACCTTTTTCCTTATCACGCTTCTCATACTTAGCGTTCTGTCTCTTGACGAGCTGTTCCACTTGATAACACTCCTGGAGATCATGGCCCTTGGTCCGATGCATCTTACAGTATGGCCCATCACCTTTCCCAGCTTTCTTGGTAGCCGCCGCCTCCCGGCAGTCAGCGCATGCAGTAGCCTCCTTGCCGGGGCTTCAGCCTTGGCCTTCTTGCCGGTACTAGGCGTGCCTAACCCCTCAACAGCCATCACTGTCTTATCCTTGCGCTTCTTGTTGTGCTTCTTGTTCTTCTTCTTCTTCTTACTGATGGTTTTGTCGTCATCTTCTGAGTCGATGTAGACGCAGTCTTCTTCCCCAGGAAGTTTCCTCCCCTCCTCCACCCGAGCACACTTGTCCACCAAAGTGTAGAGCTCCTTCACAGTCTTGGGCAACCGAACATTCATCTTGGAACGTATCCTGCGGTTGCGCACGTTGGATTGGAAGGTAGCTATCATGGCAGCTGGGTGGATATCTGGGATATTTCTGTGGACTCGACTGAATCTCTACAAGTACTTCCGCAAAGATTCTCCTTCTTTCTGTCGGAGAAGCTGCAAGTCGCTGGGCCGCCCTGGTTCCTGATGGCCACCCATGAAGGCACCAATGAACTCATGGCACAGGTCAGCCCAGGTTGAAATGGAGTTCTCCGGCAGGTGCATCAGCCAAGACCTCACATTTGACTTGAGGGCCAAAGGGAAGTAGTTGGCGAACACCTTCTCGTCTCTTCCCCCGGCAGCTTGAACAGCAATGGTGTAGATGCTCAAGAACTCCGCCGGGTTTAGTCTCCCATCATACTTCTCGGGTATCTCTGGCTTGAACGTGCGAGTGGACGGCCAACGGACTTGCCGCAGCTCATGGGTGAAGGCAGGGCACCCAACCTCGAAAGGCAGGCACCCGCTATCTCCGAGCGCGGGCTCGTCGACGTCGGGGCCATCGAACCCATTGGTCTGGCAGGGGTTGTCGTGGCGTCGCTCGTCGATGAAGCGCGCACCTTCCCTTCGCCTGCCCTCCGGGGCACGCTGTCGGCCTTGACGCGCTCGAGGATCTGACAAGGCCATCGAGACGTCATGGGGCGCCTGGACTTGCGGCTCCCGGGCGGCTTGCCGTGGCGGGGATTGCACCATGAGGGTGGCCCCTCCCGCACGACCAGCCACACGAGCCGTTGTTGCTGCCTGGGGAGGCCGTGGCGGTCCGGCCCGCTGTGATCCTTCCGCCTTGGCAAAACCAATCAAACTTTGGATGGTAGCTCGCTACTCATCCATCTGGTCTGCCGCCGGCGGAAATCTCAACAGTAGTTGGGCTCGCGCCATGGCCTCCGAGGCGGTGCTTGGCATAGGTGATGATGATGTAGATCATAGTGTCGCTCGGCTCCTGACGTTGCCGGTGGCGACTGCGCCGCGCCCTTACTGCTGTGAACCAGCCGTTTGGACGGCATGGTGACGCGGCGGAGGCGCCTAAGGGCCAGCGGCTCCATTGGGCACAGTAGCTGGGTCAGCTCGCCCCGGGGGTGGCGCGTGCCATGCGGTCGCGCCCGCAGCGAAGGCGGCCAAAGGGTTGCGATTCGCCCCAGAGCGAGCATCATCACTGTGGCTGTGCCCGTTGGCGAGGAGAAAGGGTTCAGGCGGAACGACCCCTCCATCCGTACCTCGTGGAGCATGGCCGTCGGGATGTTGCTGATGCTGTCCTTCCCCGGTACCTCATGTTCCTGCTTTGGCCGTGGGAGAGGTGGCGACGGTGCCGCCTACGCCAACCACGTCCCCCGCAGCATCCACACCCTCACGAGCGCCCGCATTCCCCGTGACATCGGCGGAGCCTTCGAGGTGGACGGGTGATTTGCAGCTCCGGGCTTCCTCTTGGGCGCCATAGTCGATGACGCCGTCGATGATGAAAATGTCGATGAAGATGACGCGCAGCGTATGCTCTCTGTTTCGCGCAAGTGATCCCCCTACCTGGCGCGCCAAAGATGTTGTGGGAAACCACGGCCACCTATGGGGCCATCAGCCCCTTTTGGTTCGGCGGGGGGATGGACACGTTGCACAAAGAGCGGAGAAGCTCACACAGCACGACAGAGATCACACGGGCAGTCTTTACCCAGGTTCAGGCCGCCGTGAGGCGTAAAACCCTACTCGTGCTTTGGTGGATTGATGGTGGATAATGGGGGTGAAACGTAGCACACTCGCCCGGCAAGGTTGCTCTGGGGGCGAGAGTGGCTACGCGTGTATGGATATGCGAGGATCCAAGCCTTTCTACGGTCGCCATGGGCCTCCTTTTATAGATTAAGGGGTCACCACAGTGGCAAATCAGTCTTTGCGTAGTGATTAGATAGCTAACAGTGCTATCATATCTAACTCTATAGGCTGACAGAGTGCATTAAATGTGCCACTCTGTGTCACATCACAGCCTGCCCGGCAGGCCCTGCCGGGCTATTTTGCCAGCTTCGCGCCTGCTTGCTTGACACGTCTCAGGACGGGTGTCATATGGTGGTGTTTGCTGTAGGAAGTGGTTGCCATGTGGCTAAAAGCAACCACTTAGTCACCTTGGAGCTTGACACCGCTTCGATTACTGACTTGCGTCGCTTGTGAGGTGGAGCGGTGGAGTGGCCTGCCTCCGCCAGCCCCGACAGGCCTGCCGGGACGATCTGAGAGCTTGCTTCTGGGGCAAAACCCAACCTTGCCAGGCTCGCCTGCCCGGCAAGGTAGGTCCTTCCCTTAGCGATGCCTCGTTCCTCTGGCTCACCTTGGCCTTCTTGATTTGCACCAGGATCCTTCAAAGGAATGGATCCTCCTTGTTTGGTTTGATCTTGGTCTTGCAATATGGTCTCTGGCCTGTGCACAGTCCGTGCAATGGACCCAGGGTCTGTTGCACCGACACAACCAAAGACACCTAAACCCATATATAAATAAGTACACACGGCCGCACAAGTACCCACCAAACAATTACAAGCCGGTGGCGATGACCTGAACACACCACACGTGACTCAACGTCCAGACGAAAAACCACCTCCAGCCGCTTGACTCGACGCCCGGCAAAGTCACACGAAAGCACGCTCGATGCCCGACAAAGCGACGCCGGCTCGAATCAACATCGGAAGAATTGACGCCAAAGCACTCCTGGCCTGATTCATCAGATTTGGTAATTGTTACTTCGCAAGCTTACTTTTTATGTATAGAATCTTCATAAATACTATATCGATTGATAAATTGTTCCCTGTTAATTTTGAAGACATAAGAATATGGCATACAAGAAGTTGAGCGACTTAACTACAAGGGGACAGAATTGGAATATTCAAGTGAAAGTAATGAGAATGTGGGATTCAGTGAATCCTACGACCGATGAGCTTATTAGCCTAGATATGATGCTGATGGACGAGCAGGTCTGTTTTCTAATATATTAAATTAGAATTATTCTGTCATATGAAGCAAGTAACTAACCATATTTGATTCTTTTAACAGTGTGAAACAATCCATACTACTATCTGGAAGAATCTTATAGACACTTTTAGATCAAAGATCAATGAAAATCTGTTTATGCATTCAGCAATGAAACTAAAATATTTTTTGCATACAATACAAAGGTAAAGGAAATAAAAGGATCTTCGAAAGTTTTCCTGAATTATTACTTCGAGTTTTCTACCATGGACACACTAGAAGAAAGGGCAGAAAAAGACACACAATGCTCAGGTATGTTTATAGTTGGAATTACGACCTCCAAATAATTGATATTTCTAATTTTTATATCACTAATCTCCAAATATGCAGATGTCATTGGACTACTAACTCCAATGAAGCCAGTGGAGACAAGAATAACAAAAAGGAACCCACAACCTTCATATATCCGTGAGATTGAAATCCTAATGCCAGAGTAAGTGCATATGCATATGCATGTCTCAAATTTAACTAAACCTCCCCCATGTAGTTAGCACTAACTTGTAGGATTCAATTCTTTAGGGGTGATAAAATCAGAATCACGTTGTGGGGAAAGTTTGCATATTTTTTGACCGAGGATGTAATCGGCAGCCAAACTGTCCTTATTATCACATCAACGATGGTGCAGAGATTTAATGGTAAGTGCATAGACTTACATGCAATTCTTATCATTTACAAATTCTAACTGATTGATTAAATAGGTTTGTGCCTAAAGTCAACGAGTGCGACAAGAATATATATAGATCTGGATATACCAGAAACACAAGAACTTCTTGATAGGTATGAAACACCACCAATTTATTTATTTTTCACTCATAATTAGTGATTCAGGTTGATTCAAGGTGTATATTCTTATTTACTTCATACATGTGCAGCGACTCAACAGAAGAAACCTTACCAAAGATGATGAGTATAGATAGAAGTAATCAAGGAACACTAGAAGAACAGATGTTTTATAAGAGAACATTACAAGAACTTACTACAATGAGGCACGGAAACCAGTCAGACCAGGTAATGCATCAGAATTCCAATAAATGGTACCATCAATCTTCGTGATACGAGATAAGACCTGTATGACAATTCATTTAATATTAGTTACAACAAAACCATATTGTGATTATATATGCCTCTTAATCCCACACCCCACCCAAATGCTAACGCTGTTTTTTTTAGGATTCTGTGTTCCAAACAATAGCTACAGTGGATCGTTTGCAAGAAAATATTCAATGGTGGTACATGTCATGTGATAAGTGCCACAAATTGGCTACCAAGGAAACCGACAATTATTATTGCAAGAGTTGTGGTATATATCCAGAAAAGGTCACACCTCGGTAAGCATATTATATTACTAAAATATGAACAAGAACTGTTATATTATATTTACTCTCCACTAACATGAATGGTATGTTAGGTATCGTGTTCGACTCCAAATTAGTGACCATACATCTACTACAAGTTGCACTTTATTTGACGAGGAGGCTGCAAGATTGCTTAATACATCTGCATCTAAGTTGTTGGACACACAGGATGGGAAATTGGAAGAAGCGCCAAAGATTATTCAACAATTATGTGGGAGAAAACCTATATTTAGATTCAAGCTCAATGATAATAATCTCACATTTAGCACACAAAACTATGCAGTAAAAAGAACATTTGTGCCTGATGATAGGCTTGAGATGCTCTATTTGGACAATAAAGCCGAGGAGGTAAAGCTGCATTAACTTTTTACCATCTTCAGAACTCCTTAACTAATTCATCTTATATATGTTTCATAGGAATTGATGGATGATGAGGTGGACACCGTGTTAATGAAGAAGCAAAATATGCCAGACAGAAAGGTGATTGATTTTTTTAACTATATACACACTTTAGATTTTAGAAATGTGTCTAATTTTCAAAATGTATATGTTTGCAGTCACAGAATAATACAGTTTCTCCTGGCAAACTTTCATATGAACTGGTGCCTGTGAAAGAGGAGCCACATGACAGCACTGGGACTGCATTAAACAAAGATAAGAGTCAAGACAAAATATCATTGTCATCACGTGAGCTCCGAAGTGGCACTAAAAGGAGACTGAGATCTGCTGTAATATTAGATGAGTCAGAGGATGAATGCATTGAGACGAATATGCTGAATATGCCTGAACAAAAGGAAAAAGGTGTTTGTGGGAACAAGAAACATGTTAAAGCAGAAGCCAAAAAAACAATGCTTGAAGATGAAGTACCGAAATCGAAGGCCAGGAGAAAAAGGATGTTATCTAGATAATTAGTGGATCAGTAGCTGATGAAATAAATAGTGCGACCGTCTATTTGTATCGGCCAAGATAAGTAGACTATTTGATTGACATCGACCATGATAGGAAGGATACTTATTAGATTAAGGGTGTGAATGTTACCAATGTTCTTAGTCTAAAACAGATTGATAACTTTCTTCATGTAGTTTCCTTTATGCACATGCTATTTCAGGCGAATCTTTATGAGGCCAGCACAATAGACATGAACATACTATAAGACTAGAGTTTCGCACATTAGGATTTACTTCACAATTTGAAGAAACTAATACTTTGGCAAATCTATATGACACCAGCACAATAGAAAGGAACATACCTTTCTTTATCAATAACTTAATAGAAAGACTGGATATAAGCAAATCAATGGCATCTTGCTGACACAAGTGAGATGCTCAACAAACCTATAACAAAATAAATATCCAAGGTGACGGATTAGCACACACAAGGTAAGGCCTTTGCAGTTTAAGAAAAGAATTGACACATAAGAACCAACTTCCAGTGCATAAGGCCTTTTTAAGAGAAAAGTTATCATTTCTTGCAAACAACAAATTAAAAATACTATGGACTTGCTATGGATAAAGTGCAAGAAAAAATCTTCAGTTTGCACTTACAGTTAGTAGTAGCCTGACAGCAAGAACAATGAGGAGGCCAGCATCTCATTGTCATTGGTTGCTATTTGTATTTTCCAGATGGCAGATCTAATAACTCACTCAGTAGGTGACTCGGTGGTTTCCCTCACAGCCTCCTCCACTCGGCTAAACTACAACACATGTGCCATGGACCTCTATTCGTAGGCCAAGAAGAGGTCACCATCTTGGCTGAAACCCTTGAGAACTCTCTGCCGGACTCCACAAGGTCGTCGAGGATCCACATCCTCGAGAACGCGATGGACGCGTCCACGTACTCTACTCAATGGCAAACTGCACCAGTACCTACATGAAGAGAAATAGGAAGGAATGAATCAGTCGTGATGGTTTGGGCAACAATTTGGTGATGGCAAGCGGTGAGATCTTAATCAGCCGGCTAATGGAAGAGGTGGTGCATGCGGATGGATAAGGATGCTGGAGGGGAACGACTGAGCTAAGAGATTTTTATTTTATACTATAAAAGAGGGGAGTTCTACGTACATGATGACCTGTACGGGTTGTTTATACGGGGTGGTCAAAACTGACATGGGCTTGATTATCAAAAAGAAATACTTACATGGGCCTGCATCAAAACTGTTGGGCCTGAATAGGCTTCATACGTGGGGCATGTAGAGTTGGGTTTGGAATTTATCTATCTACAGTATACTTTTCTCAAAAAAACTACAGTATACCGTAATCGTTATGAACTCGGTTCCTACTCCTTATCGAATAGGCTGATCCGAGCACATGTTGGCGTGCTGCCCTTATATAGCTGAACGTACACTTCGATTAACCAAGGGATCCTATCATCTAGACCTTTGGATCATCGACACGTCTAAAACTAAACAAGATTAGTCATAATCGACCTAGATAGAATCGCTGGAGGAACTAGCACACGAATCAGGCCTGCCAGACTTCAGATTAGAAGGTACGTGGAAAACTACTACTATCTGCAATTCAAAGCAACCTCATGAATATTTTATTCATTATTACATTGTTTTACATTTAGGCTTATAATACTGACTCAAATAAACTATTCTCACACGTCATGCCTTGTCTCTTCACATCAGCTCTATTTTCTTTGAGATAACAGTACCAGCTTCTGTCATGAACTAAAAGTTACACACAGACTGATAAAGTAATGGCAGCAATAGAAAGATATGCTCTAATATAATTTTGTACATGGTACAAAATATTTTCCAGGATCACTACAGGATTTCCTTTGCAGCAAAGATACAATTACGACAATAATTAATTAGCACAAGCGTGTGAAGCTTTACAAAATTTAAAAAACAAAGGGAAGAAGACACTATCAGGTATATCATTGACCATGTTTGACTATCTTCATGTAATGACTATTTTTTTGTACTTCTCTAACATATACATTTGAAAGATTGCCCTTTGTAAATATTACAAAACCTAATAATTTTACGTATAGTGCTAAAAATGATTTACTTCACCATAGTAATTCCCATGGAGCAACTGTCGTGCACTGAGAAACAACCACACTGTCACACCAATAATGTCATATGCTGCAGCTCGAACCACACAACATAATAATCCTGAAAGCATGATTGATAAGAATTACATGTTGTTTCTACATGCAGCCAGCACCTCTTATTTAGTGCATATATTGTTAGTTTCTTTACAACATTGTGCATAAAGTACCTTTCAAATATTTGATACTATATTGCTAAAAGAATATCAAATGCAGAAATGAAGGGACAGTATATGTCGAAACCAGCAGGCCCACTTACAAAAGAAGCTAGAGAAGCTATTATCGGGAGGAAACAACAACTACAAGAAAAAAGGAGTAAGAGATGCAGGAATACACAGGAAACAACCAATAAAAAAGAAGAAGATGCTTCATGGAAGAGAAAGGAACAAATCAAAGAAATAAGAGATGTCAAGCGTTCAAGGAGAAATGGGAGGGACAATGACCTTGAAAGCAACATCATAGAAACAAGCAGCAGCACTACATCCAGAAGTTATTTTAGCATGATATGGAACTTTGGAAAGCCAACATATAGATGCGAACATTGCATTGCAATACTATGGTGTGAAGAAAGATTAAATTCTCATAAAGGAACCAAAAACCTTCTTTCGAAATTTGCTACAAACAAGGTAAAATTGACCTACCAAAGATAGCATATCCTCCACCCTATCTCGCGGGACTATTAATGGGTGAAGGAAGTGATGCAACAAACTTCAGAGAAAATATCAGGTCATACAACTCAATGTTCTCATTCACATCAATGGGAGGAGCTGTTGACAAAGAAATAAACAAAGGCAAAGGACCATATGTTTTTAGACTGCATGGCCAGAACTACCACCATGTCGGAAGTCTACTACCTGAAGAAGGTAACAAACTTCGATTTGCCCAGCTGTACATCTATCAGACAGAAAATGAGGTCCAAAACAGGATAGATGCTTCAAGATGCAATGATGAAAAATCAACGGTGGACACTGCCATTGTCAGAAAGCTACAAAATATGCTTGATGAGAATAACATCCTCGCAAAATCTTTCAGAATGGCAAGAGATAGATTCAAAGAAGAAGACTACCACGATTACACACTTCAGAAACTTGGGAAAAGGAACGGAACACACAACCTTACATCTGCATCAGAAGTTGCAGCATTGGTTGTAAGAGATCCAACTGGAGAGAGCGAAGGACGAGACATTGTTGTTGAGTACAAAAATATGGAACCTCGCAGAATATCGGAAATCCATCCGAAATTCATGTCGATGCAATACCTGATGTTGCTTCAAGCTTGAAATACCTTACAAGCGAAGAAAAGAAGGTGACAATGGCAGGAAATATGCAACTATGCTGGACTACTACGCATATTACCTACAGCAAAGACCTGACCAAGGAATCTCGCTGCTAACGTCTAGACATCTATCGCTGCAATTTTGGGTAGATGTTTACACATGCATTGAGCAAAACAGACTAAACTGGATCAGGAATAATCAAGGGAAGCTACGGACTGAACTTTATAGTGGACTACAGGACGCGATTGAGCGAGGGGACACCAGAACAGAGCAGGTTGGAAAGAGGATAATTGTACCTTCTTCTTTTACAGGAGGCAGAAGATACAAGGCACAAAACTTGCAAGACGCTTTTGCAATATGCCATTGGGCTGGATATCCAGACCTGTTTATAACATTCACATGCAATGCAAAGTGGCCTGAGATCCAATACATGCTAGATGAAGCAGGAGGAGGCCTAAATCCAGCCGACCGGCCAGATATTGTTGATCGAGTATTCATGATAAAACTGAAGGAGCTAATGAGAGACATCGTTGTGAAGAAACACTTTGGAGAAATGATAGCAAGTAAGATCAGTCGACTACTCATCGCAACTAATAGCATCTAAATTTTAAATATTTTAGCACACCATAGCCTTTGTCTATTTAATAAAATGCTTCTGAAATGTAACAAAATCAAACTATATATTCAATCAATGTAGTTATCTACGCAATAGAGTTCCAGAAGAGGGAACTCCCGCATGCGCACATACTGGTATTCCTCAAAGAGAATTACAAGTGCAAAGGACCATCAGAAATCAACCAAATAATCAGTGCGGAGATCCCAGACAAAGATGTCGATCCGGACGGATATGCAGCTGTTGAGAATTTCATGATGCACGGGCCTTGCGGAGAGGCAAATACAAAATCGCCATGCATGATGAACAACAGATGTACTAAACACTTCCCAAAAGCAAACAATGTCGATACCACAATCGATGAGGATGGCTTTCCAGTATATAGAAGGCGAGACAATGGAAGGAAGATCAAAAAGGGAGGAGCAATGCTCGACAACAGATTTGTCGTGCCATACAACAGAAACCTTTTGGTCAAATTCCAAGCTCACATAAACGTCGAGTCGTGCAACAGGTCCAGGTCAATCAAGTACCTATTTAAGTACATCCATAAATACGGTGACCAAGTAACAGTCTTACTAAAGGAAAGGGATGTGGCAAACGACTATGATGAAATCAAGAAATACCTAGAGGTGAGATACATATCAACAACCGAAGCATGCTGGCGGATATTCCAGTTTGATCTTCACCATCGTGATCCACCGGTAGAGAGACTGCCATTCCACATTGAAAATGAGCAACAAGTTATTTTTCCGGACTCGACTGACATTGAGAAGATAGTAAGAAGACCAGGATCCACAAGTACTAAGTTCACAGAGTGGATGGAGGCAAACAAAATATATGAGGTGGGAAAAGAATTAACCTATGCAGAATTCCCATCAAAATTTGTATGGAAAAGCGAAAGCAAAACTTGGGAGGAGCGGAAAAGGGGCTTTGCGATTGGAAGAATCTACTACGCACACCCTGCAAGTGGCGACCGGCATTATATGAGAATGCTTCTAAACACCAAGAAAGGATGCACATCATTTGAGGATATTAGAACAGTTAATGGAGTTGTTCACCCAACATACAAATCAGCATGCCAAGCGCTTGGATTTCTTGATGACGATAGTGAGTGGATTGAATAAATCAATGGAGCATCAAGCTGGGGACACAATTACGACAGCTATTCACCACAATTTTATGCCATTGTGAGGTGACCAGCCCAAAGATGTTGTGGGATTCAACATGGGAGGCACTGTCTGAAGATATCCAGTACAAAAGAAGAATTATCCTAAACTTTCCTACGCTAAAGCTCACTGATTCACACAAAAGAACATATGCTCTGATCGAGATAGAGAAACTAATGATGCAAGCAAGAAAGACACTGAAGGACTATCCAGACATAGAACTACCAAATGCTACAGAACTTGAACAACTTGGGAACAGAATGATAAACGAAGAACTTAGCTATGACATGGAGGCACTAAAGAGTGAGCACCAAACAATAATACGCAATCTTAACCACGACCAAAAAATGGCTTTTGATGCAATAATAGAATCAGCTGAGAGAGGACTTGGAAAACAGATATTTGTAGAAGGCTACGGTGGCACAGGAAAAACCTATCTATGGAAGGCAATTACAACAAAGCTACGATCAGTGGGAAAGATAGTGCTTGCGGTAGCATCATCTGGCATTGCAGCTTTGCTGCTCCAAGGTGGAAGAACAGCGCACTCAAGATTCCACATTCTAATAAATATCACAGAAGAATCAACATGTGAAATAAAACAAGGCTCACATTTGGCTGAACTGGTAAAGAAGACCTCACTTATATTGTTGGACGAGGCTCCTATGGCAAACAAGCACTGCTTCGAGGCACTAGACAAAAGCCTTAGGGATATTCTAAGGTTCACAAACCAAAATAGTGATGAAAGGCCATTTGGTGGCATGACAGTTGTGCTAGGAGGCGACTTCAGACAAATACTTCCAGTGATAACAAAGGGAAAGAGAGAGCACATAGTAAATGCCTCAATCAAAAGGTCATGCCTATGGAAGCACTTCGAAATATTTAGACTAACTGAAAACATGCGGCTGAAGTGCCTGTCAGAAGATCCAATACAAAGGCAAAATGTGGCTGAATTTGCAGAATGGATATTACAAATTGGCGATGGCAAAAAAAACAAATGATGAAGGAGATGATTGGGTAAGAATACCTGAAGACATAATTCTACATAAAGGAGAAGACCCAAAAGAAGAGATAGTCAAAAGCACATACCCAAACTTGCAACAAAACTATCGTGACCGTGAATTTCTCGAAGAAAGAGCAATACTATGCCCAAGGAATGAAACAGTTGAGAAGATAAATAACTACATAATGAGCCAAATACAAGGTGAAGAGGTGACATACCTAAGCTTGGACACTGTATGCAAGGCAACAATGAAGTACAACACT
The DNA here is from genome assembly GCA_011799875.1 of Thinopyrum elongatum. NCBI lineage: Eukaryota > Viridiplantae > Streptophyta > Magnoliopsida > Poales > Poaceae > Thinopyrum > Thinopyrum elongatum. Next base: position 205,666,799 of record CM022297.1, on the reverse strand, counting down.
ATGGAGAATATGTGTCCAACGGAGTTCCTTAACAACATGACCTTCCCAGGAATTCCAAACCACGAGCTTAAACTGAAGGTAGGTTTGCTGGTGATGCTCCTACGAAACATCAATCAAGCGGCAGGTTTATGCGATGACACAAGAATGACTATCACACAACTGGGAAACGGGTTCATTGAGGCACAAATAATCACAGGAACACACGTCGGCGACAAGGTATACATACCTAAAATCATTATGTCACCAAGCGACTCAAAATGGTCCTTCGTGCTGAAAAGAAGGCAATATCCTCTATCAGTTTGTTTTGCAATGATAATAAATAAAAGCCAAGGTCAATCGCTAAACAAGGTGGGCCTATATTTGCCAAAGCAAGTCTTCTGCCATGGGCAACTATATGTGGCATTATCAAGAGTCACAAACAGAGAAGGATTAAAGGTGTTGATCGATGACACGGAGTGCCCAAGCGAAGATAGCGCAAAGAATATAGTATACAAAGAGATCTTCTAATTTTTTTTGTTATTCAAACAAATGCATACGAGGGCCAAATCACCATGATTAAAAAATACAATGTATGGTTCAAAAGCGTGTCGTCCATGTGTTACATATATGGCCCGAAATACTGTATAAAAAAGGATGTTATAGATTGGATTTCTTATTATTTCTTAAGCATGAAATAAGAACATGACAATGCATATTATTATTGCCATACACTGCTTTCATGCTTACAGATGTTAACAAGTGTGCATATGTAGCTTACTTTCTACATGCGCAAAAGTTTAAAAATCTTATTACAAATTTGGAATAATAACCACTCCGACAAACATGATTCTCACATATCTTATTAGACGATAGGATTCCATAAGCAAGATAAGAAACCATATCTGTAACTAATTCACACACCTTGCATTTGTGTGTGCACCATATAACATTGTGTATGTTCACCATATAGCACTGCCTCTATGTGGTAACTAAGATGCAAGGAGCCGACAAGAAAACGAGCCGCACCTAAATAACTGAACTACAAAACTTAAACCGCAGCTAACCGCATGCATGTCCCACATTAAGCCGATGCTTTTGCTACATAGCTCAGTAAAAGTGCATGTAAACCACCTTATTTTACTTACAATCAATAATTAGATGCAAGGGTCTCTTGCTAGGTTCAGTTAGACTTAATTCAAGTAGATCCACATGTTTGCTTTACTGTGTTCTCTACTGCAGAATTCAGAGAACAAGTATAGGTGCACTTCTAAACACAGAAAGTTGTGGTATGAATTCTGATTTCACACAAAAAGTTGTTTAGCAATGGAAAGATAAAATCCTATTCTGATTTCTAGATCATTCAACTTCACAAAAACTTATATGGTTGCAATAGCATTGACATTTGGTAGAAGTCCGGACAGCAGGAGGGCAATAACTAAAAGCTACTCGCAGAATCTTTCTGATATTTTTTCCTCCGCGAGCTCCCTTAATGCCTCCGCAGCCCCAACATCCAGAGCCTCCGTCTATGATAAGTTTGAGTAGCGCAGACGTTCTCCCTGGACATCTCCGTGACCGCGTTACCAGACTCGACGAGGTCGCCGAGATCCACGCACTCACCCAGCCACATGTGCCACCACCAGGGAAGAAAAATCAGGAGAAAAGAAGCGACATGTGGATCCGGGATAGCATGAGGATTAGTTTCCTAATGAGGCACAGCGACGTCGTCCTTCGTCGGCGGCAAATCGGAAGAAATGGCGGATGTGCAGGAGGAGCCTGGTGGGGATCGCACGGGGGGAAAGGAGAGAGAGTTATCAGCGTGTTTGGTTGGGGGGAGTTGGAGGTAGGGAATCGGAGTTTAAGATTAGTGAGACTAAAAATCCGTTGATTGGTTCAGGGGTTTGGGAATTAGCAAGGGAAGGGGAAGGGGAATTAGGAAGGCCAACTCCCATCGATCTCTACCCGGGGGACCCTGGTAATTCAGTGGAGGAATGGGAATTAGACGTCTAAAAACATATCGTTACAGATTTGGTGGCCCACCACCCGCAACAAAAGGAAAAAAAATAGGAACATCCTAGCTAAATATGTGCAGCAGGAGAATTTTTCCTCCAAACAAACCGGCCAGCGCTAACTACTCCCTAATCTGCAGATGCAATGCCAAAAAGGAGCACATCTCACGTAACCTACCCTTCCTTTTCTTTGTTCATGGAAATTATTTCCATAAATAATCTCACCCCGTACCAAACGTGGGACTGGGACTAACATGCCTCTTCCCAAGCCTAATCCCTCAGCCAACTCCCTCTCATAAATTCCCAATCCCTTTCCCTTAAACTACCAAACATGTTGTCTATGTAGATGACTGGGACTGGGGACTGGGGACTATGAGCTGTTTTACTTAGATTTTTTCTATATGTAGTGGTAATCATCTTCACTCTAATGGGCCTGCACAAAATTACGCTGGGCATGACACATGATACATCGGCTGTGCAAGATTGGGTATGGTTTTTCTTTTTACTTCTCCATATCAAATACTACAAAGATCCTAGCAAACATCAAAAACCATTAAAAAAAGGGTCTCTTTTTTGCCGGTGAAAAAATGCTCTTAAAAAGATGGAACTTATACTTCCCGTAAAAAAATAGATGAAAGTTATACATCATTCGTCAAAGGATCATATCATCTAAACATTTAGAATTTTCACCTGTACATAATCAGCAAGGTTAGTAAGAATTAACAAACATTTTTGAATCATAGGAAAAAATTAAATGCCAAAAATCATGTTGCAAAGTAAACAACTTTTAGTATTTCTCAAAATACTACCAGTGGTACAATGTAAACAAAATTTAAAAAAAAACTATAGGCAAATACCTGAATTTACTTTTAACAAAAATAAATCTAAATGAAATTATGAAGCAAATTATGTAAAGCAAGAGGCGAATGAAAGAGTACAAAGGGATCATAGCTGTCAGCACATCCGCAGCCTAAGACAATAGGAGCGACACACAAAAGATGACCCGAACCCAAAGACAAAGCTATATGTCCCAGCGCCAATGGACTTGAACATAAGCGATAGTGAGACCTCACTGCTAGGCGACACCTGATCCGCAGCGCGTGTCCTGGCCTCGGCAAAAAATGGCCAGCAACATGATCTCCTACAAGCTTTGGCCATGGCCATGGACCGGCAGGGCACTAAGATTTGGTGTAGCAGCCTAAATTATGAAGCAAATTATGTAAAGCAAGAGGCGAATGGGAGAGCACAAAGGGATTCATACCTGTCAGCACGTCCGCAGCCTAAGACGATAGGAACGACACACAGAAGATGGCCCCTAAACCTAACGACACAGCTATATGTCCCAGCGCCAATGGACTATATAGGAAAAAGTGAGATGCCGCATCGCTGGTGGGCGACGCCTGATCCGCAATGCATGTCCTGGCCTCGGCAAAAAAATGGCCACAAAGATCACCTCCTCCAAGATTTGGCCATGAATGGGCAAGCAAATCAATCTGCTACAGCAACTACACTTCCGATTTAGTAGAGCATCTCCCCATGGACAGGCAGGGCACACCGATTTGGGGCAGCGGCCTTAATTTATTTTTCCCAATGCGATTTGGTATGGCATAGCCCCATGGATGGGTAGGCCACTCAGATTTGGGGCAGAATCACACATGGATGGGCCGCCTCAGTTACTTTTAACTACACTTCAAAGGCAAAGAAGAAAGGAAATGTGTTTTTAGGCTCCACATGGCGTTTCGAGGTGGATGTGGGCTCGCCGGCGGCAAGAAATGCGAGGGGGCAGTTGATGTCTACTACGCAACCTTCTTCTTGTAGACGTTGTTGGGCCTCCAAGTGCAGAGGTTTGTAGGACAGTAGCAAATTTCCCTCAAGTGGATGACCTAAGGTTTATCAATCCGTGGGAGGCGTAGGATGAAGATGGTCTCTCTCAAACAACCCTGCAACCAAATAACAAAGAGTCTCTTGTGTCCCCAACACACCCAATACAATGGTAAATTGTATAGGTGCACTAGTTCGGCGAAGAGATGGTGATACAAGTGCAATATGGATGGTAGATATAGGTTTTTATAATCTGAAAATATAAAAACAGCAAGGTAACTAGTGACAAAAGTGAGCGAAAACGGTATTGCAATGCTTCGAAACAAGGCCTAGGGTTCATACTTTCACTAGTGCAAGTTCTCTCAACAATGATAACATAATTGGATCATATAACAATCCCTCAATGTGCAACAAAGAGTCACTCCAAAGTCACTAATAGCGGAGAATAAACGAAGAGATTATGGTAGGGTACGAAACCACCTCAAAGTTATTCTTTCTGATCGATCTATTGGGACATTCCTATAAGTGCCACAAACAGCCCTAGAGTTCGTACTAAAATAACACCTTAAGATACACATCAACCAAAACCCTAATGTCACCTAGATACTCCAATGTCACCACAAGTATCAGTGGGTTTGATTATACGATATGCATCACACAATCTCAGATTCATCTATTCAAACCAACACAAAGAACTTCAAAGAGTGCCCCAAAGTTTCTACAGGAGAGTCAAGACGAAAACGTGTGCCAACCCCTATGCATAAGTTCACAAGGTCACAGAACCCCCAAGTTGATCACCAAAACATACATCAAGTGGATCACGTGAATATCCCATTGTCACCACAGATAAGCACATGCAAGACATACATCAAGTGTACTCAAATCCTTAAAGACTCAATCCGATAAGATAACTTCAAAGGGAAAACTCAATCCATTACAAGAAGGTAGAGGGAAGAAACATCATAAGATCCAACTATAATAGCAAAGCTCGCGGTACATCAAGATCGTGCCAAATCAAGAACACGAGATAGAGAGATCAAACACATAGCTACTGGTACATACCCTCAGCCTCGAGGGTGAACTACTCCCTCCTCGTCATGGAGAGCGCCGGGATGATGAAGATGGCCACCGGTGATGATTTCCCCTCCAGCAGGGTGCCGGAACAGGGTCCCGATTGGTTTTTGGTGGCTACAGAGGCTTGCGGTGGCGGAACTCCCCATCTAGGTTTTGTTCTGGAGGTTTGGGGATATGTAAGAGGTGTTGGCGTCGAGAACAAGTCAGGGGAGTCCACGAGGGGCCCACAAGGTCGGAGGGCGCGCCCTAGAGGGGTGGGAGCACCCTCCACCCTTGTGGTGGCCTCGGGACTCTTCTGGTGCATCTCCGGTACTCCGTGGGCTTCTTTTGGTCCAAAAACAATCATCGTAAATTTCCAACTCAATTGGACTCCATTTGATATTCCTTTTCTGCGAAACTCAAAAACAAGGAAACAATAGAAACTGGCACTGGGCTCTAGGTTAATAGGTTAGTCCCAAAAATCATATAAAATAGCATATAAATGCATATAAAACATCCAAGATAGATAATATAATAGCATGGAACAATAAAAAATTATAGATACGTTGGAGACGTATCAAGCATCCCCAAGCTTAATTCCTGCTCGTCCTCGAGTAGGTAAATGATAAAAACAGAATTTTTGATGTGGAATGCTAGCAAGTGCATAAGTTTGATCAATGATAATTTTAATCACTTTTTCTAGCATCATTATATATCATAAACAGTAGCGCATCTCATAAAACTTCTCATGATCAAGTAGCAAACTATTCACATGTCAAAGCATAGATCATAAACTTTCTTGAAAACTAACAAACTAGGTTCTCAGTCATCAAACAATTGCAATTCATCTTATTTTTAGGAAGGGTCTATGTAAGAGCTTTGATTTAGCAAATCCCACATACTCAACTATCATATAGTCTTCCATGATTGATACCACTCAAAGCATATTTTTAGAACAAATAGCATCCATTGAACACAGAGAAAGATAGGGGCTTAATGTTTCGCCTCCCAACTTATTTATCATATAGATAATTGTCAACAATAATAATTCATGATCAAATATATTTGAATGGCCATATATGCTTAGATCTTTCCCCATCACATGATGCTTGCCAACTAAAGAGTAGGTTGGAATGAGAAGGAATACTACTGACTCTTGCATAAAAGTAAAAGATAGGCCCTTTGCAGAGGGAAGCAGGGATTTGCAGAGGTGCCAGAGCTCGAAGCTTTTAAAACAGAGATGAAAATAATTTTTAGAGGTATGCTTTCATTGTCAACATAACAACCAAGATTTCCCAATATCTTCCATACTAGATACATTATAGGCGGTTCCCAAACAGAAAGGTAAAGTTTTTACTCCCCCTCCACCAACAATCACACTCCACGGCTAGCCGAATTCACGGGTGCCGTCCATACCAACAACTTTCCTGGGGGAGTTTTGTTTAATTATTTGTAATTTAGTTTTTGATCTTTTGATCATAGGACTGGGCATCCCAATTACCAGCCACTCTCTCATGAATGATAAGTGAATAAACACTCATCGTCGGAATAACCCACCTAGCATGGAAGATACTGACAGCCCCTAGTCGCTACATGAGCGATTCGGTCATACAAAACATATTATTATTTGAAGGTTTAGAGTTTGGCACATGCAAATTTACTTGGAACGACAGGTAAATACCGCATATAGGTAGATATGGTGGACACTCATGGAAGAAACTTGGTTCAAGGATTTTGGATGCACAAGCAGTATTCCCGTTTGGTACAGAAATTTTGGCTAGCAAAAGATTCTAAATAGCAAGCACCACATGTTGGAGGATCCATAACAATATAACTTCTATACAAATATACCCAAGCATAACTCATTATGTTGTCTTCCTTGTCCAATTTCAACTAATTTGCTCAAGTTTGAAAATAATTAATGGGGCTCACAATCATAGAAGATGTCCAAGATAGTATATTTATATGTGAAATCTCTCTTCCTTCAATATTCTTTCATGAATTGTTCAAGTGACCAATACTATGTTTGCTAACTTCCAATAAATTTACCACCTCTACTTCTTATATGTGAAGTCATTACTCCCCATGGTATAAGCATATGAAGCATATATAATTTCAGATTTATGATATTCAATTCATTCAACCATTTACTCATAGGATATAAGAGAAGCACGTGAGTAACTGACAAACTACTCCAAAAAGATATAAGTGATGATCAATGAGTACTCAAATAATTAAGTAGCTATGTGAAAACTCTCTCTCATAAAGAAAATTTAGATCTTAAGTACTTTATTCAAACAGCAAGCAAAACAAAATAAAATGACATTCTAAAAATAGCACACACCGTGTGAAGAAGCAAAACTTAGGCTCAACCGATACTAACCGGTCATTGTTGAAGAAGAAAGGTGGGATGCCAACCGGGGCATCCCCAAGCTTAGATGCTTGAGAATTCTTGAAATATTAACTAGGGATGCCTTGGGCATCCCCAAGCTTGAGCTTTTGTGTCTCATTAATTCCTTTTATATCACGGTTTCCCTAAATCTTAAAAACTTCATCCACACAAAACTCAACAAGAACTTGTGAGAAAAGTTAGTATAAATCAAATGCAAAACCTGATCATTCTCTACTGTAGAAAATCACTAAAATTATTATTTAACATTGCATACTAAATGCCTCTGCATATTTAATACTCCTATCTTCAAATAGAATCATTAAACAGGCAAACATATACAAACAATGCAAACATAACAGCAATCTGTCAACACAGGACAGTCTGTAAAGAGTGCACTTGTACTCATACTTCCCTAACTCCAAACATTCTGAAAAATTACCACACAGTATAATTTTTTTTTACTCATTGTGTAAAAATTTCAAGATTTTATCATGTTCTGACTTTCCATAAGAATTCAGACAACAATAGAAAACTTTCTGTTTTCAAAACAGCAACATATAGACTTGCAAAATAAGCATGGTAAAGGCCACACTTGACCTTATATTGAACTAAAAGATGAAAAACATTATTCTAAGTAACAGCAAGCAAATACTAAGAAAATAAAATGACGCTCCAAGCAAAACTCATATCATGTGACAAATAAAAATATAGCTCCAATTAAGGTTACCGATAATGTTGGAGACGAAAGAGGGGATGCCTTCCGGGGCATCCCCAAGCTTAGTTGCTTGGATCTTCCTTGAATATTACCTTGGGGTGCCTTGGGCATCCCCAATCATTCACTTTGGTACTGTCAACACAAGATTCATAACTTTTCTCACATGATTACTACTGTACCCTATCATTTCTACAATTTATATTAAGCAATATAAGCCATAGAAACTAGAAAACAAGCAAACTATGCATCGAAAACAGAATCTGTCAAAAACAGAACAGTATGTAAAGATCTGAATTAAGGTCATACTTTTATTACTCCAAAAATTCTGAAAAATTAGGACAACGTAGAAAATTTGTATAAAAATCAACTGGAAAAAATTCAGAAGTTTTCTACGTCCCAGTAAAAGATAGGAATATATGTACTGGACACAAAAGTTTCTGTTTTTGCACAGAATCAAGTCAACTATCAACCACACTATCCCAAAGGCTTTACTTGGCACTTTATTCAAACAAAAGCTATAAAACATGATTAATACAGTAGCTTAATCATGTGAACACACAAAAACAGTAGGTATATATATTGGGTTGTCTCCCAACAAGCGCTTTTCTTTAATGCTTTTTTAGCTAGGCATGATGATTTTAATGATGCTCACATAAAAGATAAGAATTGAAACATAACGGGAGCATCATGGAGCATATGACTAGCACATTTAATTCTAAAATACTTCATGTGCATAGGGATTTTGTGAGAAAACAAATTATGGGAGCAAGAATCAACTAGCATAGGAAGGCAAAACAAGCATGACTTCAAAACTTTCAACACATAGAGAGGAAACTTGATATTATTGCAATACCTACAAGCATATGTTCCCCCTTCATAGTAATTTTCAGTAGCATCAAGAATGAATTCAACAATATAACCATCATATAAAGCATTACTTTCATGGTCCATAAGCATAGAAATTTTACTACTCTCCACATGAGTAAAACTCTTCTCATTCGGAATAGTGGGAGTATCATAAGAAACTCGAATACTATAAATTGTTTCCACATTAAAAGAATAATGTTCAGAAAAAGGGTAATCATAATTATGACAAGCTTTATAAATATAATCATCACTACTTTTTATAACATAAGTGTCATCACAATAATCATCATAAGTAGCAACTTTGTTCTCATCATAATCAATTGAAACCTCTTCCAAGATAGTGGAATCATTACTAAATAAAGTCATGACCTCTCCAAATCCACTTTTATCATTATAATAAGATTCAACACCCTCCAAAATAGTGGGATAATTATTATCTAAAGTTGACACTCTTCCGAACCCACTTTCATAAATATTACAATCATCATAAATAGGAGGCATGCTATCATCATAATAAATTTGCACATCAAAACTTGGGGGACTAAAAATATCATCTTCATTAAACATAGCATCCCCAAGCTTGGGACAAACATTAATTGCAGCAAATAAATTCTCAAACATGTCATTATCATCAAACATAGCATCCCCAAGCTTGTGGCTTTGCATATCACAAGCATAATCACTCTCATCATTAATAATATGAATAGCACCAATGGTATAGCAATTATTATCATCACAACTTTCTAAGTTGGTGCCAAAAAGATTTTCAAGATTATAAAAAGTATCATTACTTTCCCAATCATAATCATCACAATGAGTAATAGGCATAACAATAATAGGAGCAACATCATTTGGGAGCGATACCTTTTTACCTTTGCTTCTTCGTCTTTTCTTTTTCTTCTTCGCATCATGTGTGGGTTTAATCACCCTTTTGGAGCTCCTTATTGATGAGATTGGTTGAATAAAAAGCTCCTCCTTGTTACCTGATTCATCATAAGAGAAAATAGGAGGATATTGGGAAACCTCTTCCCCTTCGTTAGTATTCTCTTCATCTTCTATTTGTTTTCTTGTCTTTAAGTAATTGGCAATATAAGGATTCTCAATGCAATTTACCGCACAATACATATAAATTTCCTCTAGATCAAAGTCAAGAAATTTCTCAAGGTTATATTCTGGAATACCCTTAGTTATATGTTTCATTTCTTCATATCCCAGAAGCAAACTAAGTTCATTATGATGCGCAAGGGAAATCAAGTCATCACAATTTTTGGACACGATTCGATCATGAAACAATTTGCATTGGAGATTTAAATGACCACGTTCATTGCAGAGTTCACAAGGATGGCTAAAAATATTAAACTTTTCAGCACAAACATCTAGCCTCTCTTGTAACCATTTAGTTTCTAAATACTTATGCCTCTTGCAAAATCTATCTTCCCTTTTTGGTATGTAATGGCCAACTCTATGCACTCCACAAAAATTGACATGCTTATAAGAAACATTTTTATCATGACTAGTGCAATCATCATTAGTACTATGGATATTCAAAGAATTCATACTAACAACATTGCAATCATGCTCATCATTCAAAGATTGTATGTCAAATATTTTATTGCATTCTTCCTCTAGCAATTGAGCACAATTATCGGAATCCTTATTTTCACGAAAGATATTAAAAAGATGAAGCATATGAGGCAACCTCAATTCCATTTTTTTGTAGTTTTTTTATAGACTAAACTAGTGATAAAACAAGAAACTAAAAGATTCGATTGCAAGGTCTAAAGATATACCTTCAAGCACTAACCTCCCCGGCAACGGCGCCAGAAAAGAGCTTGATGTCTACTACGCAACCTTCTTCTTGTAGACGTTGTTGGGCCTCCAAGTGCAGAGGTTTGTAGGACAGTAGCAAATTTCCCTCAAGTGGATGACCTAAGGTTTATCAATCCGTGGGAGGCGTAGGATGAAGATGGTCTCTCTCAAACAACCCTGCAACCAAATAACAAAGAGTCTCTTGTGTCCCCAACACACCCAATACAATGGTAAATTGTATAGGTGCACTAGTTCGGTGAAGAGATGGTGATACAAGTGCAATATGGATGGTAGATATAGGTTTTTATAATCTGAAAATATAAAAACAGCAAGGTAACTAGTGACAAACGTGAGCGAAAATGGTATTGCAATGCTTCGAAACAAGGCCTAGGGTTCATACTTTCACTAGTGCAAGTTCTCTCAACAATGATAACATAATTGGATCATATAACAATCCCTCAATGTGCAACAAAGAGTCACTCCAAAGTCACTAATAGCGGAGAATAAACGAAGAGATTATGGTAGGGTACGAAACCACCTCAAAGTTATTCTTTCTGATCGATCTATTGGGCTATTCCTATAAGTGCCACAAACAGCCCTAGAGTTCGTACTAAAATAACACCTTAAGATACACATCAACCAAAACCCTAATGTCACCTAGATACTCCAATGTCACCACAAGTATCCGTGGGTTTGATTATACGATATGCATCACACAATCTCAGATTCATCTATTCAAACCAACACAAAGAACTTCAAAGAGTGCCCCAAAGTTTCTACCGGAGAGTCAAGATGAAAATGTGTGCCAACCCCTATGCATAAGTTCACAAGGTCACAGAACCCGCAAGTTGATCACCAAAACATACATCAAGTGGATCACGTGAATATCCCATTGTCACCACAGATAAGCACATGCAAGACATACATCAAGTGTTCTCAAATCCTTAAAGACTCAATCCGATAAGATAACTTCAAAGGGAAAACTCAATCCATTACAAGAAGGTAGAGGGAAGAAACATCATAAGATCCAACTATAATAGCAAAGCTTGCGGTACATCAAGATCGTGCCAAATCAAGAACACGAGGGAGAGAGATCAAACACATAGCTACTGGTACATACCTTCAGCCCCGAGGGTGAACTACTCCCTCCTCGTCATGGAGAGCGCCGGGAAGATGAAGATGGCCATCGGTGATGATTTCCCCCTCCGACAGGGTGCCGGAACAGGGTCCCGATTGGTTTTTGATGGCAACAGAGGCTTGCGGCGGCGGAACTCCCAATCTAGGTTTTGTTCTAGAGGTTTGGGGATATATAAGAGGTGTTGGCGTTGAGAACAAATCAGGGGAGTCCACGAGGGGCCCACAAGGTCGGAGGGCGCGCCCTAGGGGGGTGGGAGCGCCCTCCACCCTTGTGGTGGCCTCGAGACTCTTCTGGTGCATCTCCGGTACTCCGTGGGCTTCTTTTGGTCCAAAAACAATCGTCGTAAATTTCCAGCTCAATTGGACTCCGTTTGATATTCCTTTTCTGCGAAACTCAAAAACAAGAAAAAAACAGAAACTGGCACTGGGCTCTAGGTTAATAGGTTAGTCCCGAAAATCATATAAAATAGCATATAAATGCATATAAAACATCCAAGATAGATAATATAATAGCATGAAACAATCAAAAATTATAGATACGTTGGAAATTGGAAATTGGAACTTATTTTGAACGTGAACTAAAATTTTAAAACATGAACCAATTTTGAAATCATGAAAAAAAATTGATTATCAAATAATGTTTGAATTTTGAATATTTTTTAAAAATATTGAATTTATGAAAAATATTTTCTATTTTTTTCGTTGCCGTTTTCGGGGCCATGTACAGTGTATCCCCCGTTGCAACGCACGGGCATGTTTGCTAGTTGTTCCCTATATTTGCATTAGTGGCGAACTTTGATGCCCAGTGGATGTAATCTGTGTAATCGCCATAATATCCTAGTATTAGTTGCTTGCTTATTTATTTTCTTATTGTCTTGTTTATTTGTTTGCTTGTAGTATCTTTTTCCTCAGTTTCGTAGTGGCCGCAATAACAATGGTCGACATATGGGCCATTGTAACCATGGCCCTCCTACGGGCCGTAGGATCCATGGTCCTCCTACGGGCCGTAGTATCCATGGGCCTCCTATGGGCCGTACGACCCATGGGGCTCTTTTCGGCCATAGGATCCATGGGCCTCTTACGGGCCTTAGGAACCATGGGCCTCTTATGGGTCGTAGGATCCATGGGCCGTACTAATCATGGACCAAAGTCGGAATGTGATTTGGGCCGTAAACGGGCCAGAATCGGAACCGTCTGTTTATGGCCTCATGCCATAATGGGCTTGTTAACATGCCGTAAGATAGCACAGGCTTAATTCTATCGACATGCATAACGGGTCGTTAGTGGGCCGTAATACATGACGGGATGAATAAGGCCCAAAGGGTTAATGGGCCACAGACGGGCCGACTGTAACCACTGGCCTAATTTGGCCCATTAGGGGAACATGCCAGTAACGGACCGTAAGTAATCAAGGACCAGGAATCGGAGTGGAACGTCGAGGGGGATCCGCGGCGAGCTCCAGTGAAGAACGGCGTCCAGAGGCCTGCTCGGCCTTGCCGCAGTGCTATACTAAGAGATTTGTAGCCAGATGAGGTGGGAGAGATGGCTAGAATGGCTCGGGAAGGGTCCTATTTATAGGAGAGGGCAAGACAGAGCTCGAGATCGCCGTAGATGGTTCTGGAGCGGTGAGCGGCAACGAGAGAGGCTCAGAGGCGATGGGAGAGCTCACTGGCGATCACGTAGGCACAATGGAGGAGTAGAGCCAAGCACAGGGCACGGGAGAGGGACAGCTCGGTCACGCGACGCACTATGCTCTCTGCTCCGCCATGTCCGCGTCTGCAGCACCTGCCGCCGGCGTCGGGGAGCGCCAGGGAGTAGTCTGGAGGAAGATGTCGAGGTCGCAGAGGATAACTGACATGTTGGTTTGGCTTGGGGTTGACGCACGAGCGGAGCAGAGGCGTTGCCGATGCGCATAGCGCGTCGAACGCATGCCAGGGGCCGTGGACACACGCGGTCACCGCGTACACTGGTGCAACGCGGTGCACTAGAGCTGCAAAACCGTGTCTAGTCTCAAGTCCTTGCAGTGCTAGGTCAGTGTGATGTGTTGGTTCATTGCCAGGTCGACCAGAAGTGACCTGAGATCACTGACAAGTTTCTGGACAGAAACTGTTGTAGCCATTTGTGAGAAAAATACTAGGAGTTTAGGGCTGCAACTTGGAGGTTAAGGGTTGGGTTGGAAGGTAGCCATGCTATAAAAATTTCAGCTCAAAAAGATAATGCAAAAATACACTTCCTTCACAACATGACTGTTCTATCCAGAAGAGAAATGATTTCCTAGAACAAAAATTCCCCACATGACCATAGGATATTTATGCATAGGAAGTGAGGCATGATTCAAAGAATATTTGAGAATTTTCTCGGATTTTTTTGAGCAAGAAAAATGAGGGTTGCTTTGGAGCAGAAGTGAAAAATATTCATTTTCAAAGAGAAAATGAATATTATGCCATTGAGAAAAATATTCACATGGCATTATATTGAGAGGGATGATGTCCAGAGAGGATTTGGAGAGTGCTAGGAGACACTTGGGTGAAAACCCAAAGAATACCCAAGTACTATGTCCAAATGAGTTGATTCGAAAACTCAAATTCAAGTCAAATATGCAATAAACCCCAAAAAAAGAAAAGTGGCAAAAACCAGGGTGTCACACATCTCTTCCCTAGGAGGTAATGTCGCCATGTCTTCAGGGCTTGGACCACAGCTGCTAACTCAAGGTCATGAGTAGCATAGTTCTCTTCATGAGGCCACAGCTGCCTCAAAAGGTAGTCTACGACTCTGCCTTCTTGCATCAGAATGCTTCCCAGCCTAGTTTGGGAGGCATCACAGTATATCACAAACTCATTTTGAATATTGCGTGTTGCCAGAACTGGGGCAGTGGTCAATCTCTTCTTGAGTTCTTGGAAGCTCTCTTCACACTTAGGCGTCCATTCCAACTTCTTGTCTTTCTTCAAGAGCTGAGTCATTGCTCGGGCAATACTGGAGAATCCTTCCATGAATTTGCAGTAGTATTCTGCAAGTCCAAGGAAACTCCTAACCTCCTTTACGGTGGTTGGGGATTACCACTGGGTCACAGCTTCAATCTTGGCAGGATCTACCAACAATCATTCTTTAGTCAAGACATGACCCAAGAACCCAACCTTGCGTAGCCAAAACTTAGACTTGCTGAATTTGGCGTACAACTGGTGCTCTCAAAGCTTATCCAAGACCATCCTAAAATGTTGCTCATGCTCTTCTTCCGTCTTTGAGTAGACAAGGATGTCATCAATAAAGACAACGATGAACTTGTCCAAATATTCAATGAAGACCTTATTCATGAGGTACATGAAGTAGGCTGGGGCATTGGTTAATCCAAATGACATGACCACGTACTCGTACAGGCCATACCGGGTTACAAATGTCGTCTTCAGAATGTCTTGGGATCTGATCTTCAGCTGATAGTACCCAGACCTGAGATCGATCTTGGAAAACACCTTGGCTCCATTGAGCTGATTGAACAGGTCTTCAATCTTGGGGAGTGGGTACTTGTTCTTGATTGTGACCTCATTAAGGGAACAATAGTCAACACATAACCGGATGGTACCATCCCTTTTTTACACAAATAGAACAGGCGACCCCCAAGGTGAGGCAATAGGGCGGATAAATCCTTTCCTCAACTGCTCGGCCAGTTGCTTCTTCAATTCTGCAAACTCCTCCGATCCCATCCTATAAGGTTTCTTATAGATGGATCCTGCCCCGGGCATGAGCTCAATTATGAACTCGATGTCACGGTCAGGAGGCATTCCCGGTAACTCATCAGGAAAGACATCGGGGTACTCACATACTACTGGCACTTGTTCCAATCCAACTTCCGACAGATAGTTGACTTGGGTGACCTAAGTAGAGGAGGGGTTGAAGACAAACTTAACTTCGACCCCTTGGTCATTGGTCAGGGTGACAGTCCGGTTGGCAAAAGTCTAGCAAGCCTTGGTGCTTGATGAGCCAATCCATTCCTAAGATCACATCCAAGCCTTGTGATCTCAATATGATAAGGTCTACTAGGAATTCTACCCTGTTAATGATTATCCCGACTCCTCTACACCCTATCTTAGCTCTCATGTCCGACCCAGGGGTTTGCACCACCATGGGGCTACTCAAGGGTGTAGGGGTCATGCCACTTTCTAATGCAAACTATTGAGTGACAAATGAATGCGTGGCTCCAGAATCAAACAAGACAGTTGCAGGTGCTGAGTTGCCGAGGAACGTACCTAGCACGACGTCCGGGTCTTCCTGTGCTTCTTCTGCAGTGACATGGTTGACACGTGCCTTGCCATGGTTGGGCTGGTTGCGGGGAGCTTGATTCCTTGGTGGCACTCCACGGGCTTGTCCTTGGTTTTGCGCATTGGGGCGCGGAGCATCGGGCTTCTTGTTGGGGCACAACCTTGAGATGTGTCCTGGCTGACCACATCCAAAGCAAGTGACTTGGTTGGAGTTGTTTCTCTTTCCACCACTGTTATTGGGGTTGTTGTAGGTTAGCCTGGGGTTGGCATACTGCTGAGGCTGATAGTTGGAGCAGTGTGTGGGCTGATAGGTTGGTTTGACTGGGGCTGGCTGCCATGGGCGAGGCTTCTGGTTGCTGGAGCTACCCATGCTGACCAACTTGTGCTTACGGGTATCATCCAGAGCACGCCGCTTGTCCTCAAACATGAGTGCTTTTTTACCAGATTCGGAAAGGTTGGGCAGTCGCACACAACAAGCGAGTACTGCAGAGCCTGATTAAGACCTTCCATGAAGCGCTCCTTCTTGGCAGCATCACTGCTGACATCTTCAGGAGCATAGCTTGATAGTACACTGAACTTCTGCATGTACTCCTTGACAGTTCCGCTTCCTTGCTTCGGGGCACGGAACTCACACTTTTTGATGGCCATGAGTCCGAAAGGAATGTGGGCTTTGCGGAACTCTGCCTTAAAATCATTCCAAGTGATGACCTGCTCCGCACGCATGGCCTTGAATCGATCCCACCATGCCCTAGCAGTTCCCCTGAGACAGCGAGCGGCATAAGCCACCCTTCACAGTCTTCATTGCAGCCAACCAGATCCAGGAGATCCTCAATGGTGCGGACCCAGTTGTCTGCATCCAGGGGTTCAACAGTCTAGATGAAGGTTAGAGGTGCATGCTTTTTGAATTTGGCCAAGGTGGAATGACCATTGCCATTCCTGTCCTGCTGCGAGTAGTTGGTAACAGCTTGAGCAATCATCTGGAGGGTGGTAGTGTTGGCTTGGCATTCCTCTCGGAAGGCTTGGAGAAGCTGAGCCATATTCATGTTCTCCCGGGGAGGTGGTGGTGGAGCTTGTCCCTGGTTCTAGTTCTGACTGCCTTCTGCCTAGGTGGACCCTCCGGTTTCCTGTTGATTAGTAGTGCCAGTGCATGTAATAACCGACATCCTGTTGGAGCGGCCAAGACTTATGATTGGGATAGATGAGAGGGAAAGTGATATAGATGGGGTCCCTACTCCAGAGGGAAAGTATGACTTCCATCATGATACGTCTCCAACGTATCTATAATTTTTGATTGTTCCATGCTGTTATATTATCATTCTTGGATGTTTACAATCATTTTATAGCAACTTTATATCATTTTTTGGGACTAACCTATTGACATAGTGCCCAGTGCCAGTTGTTGTTTTTTGCTTGTTTTTTACTTCGCAGGAAATCAATACCAAATGGAGTCCAAACACAGCGAAACTTTTTGATGATTTTTTCTGGACCAGAAGACACAAGTTCGGCCAAGAAAGTACCTGAGGGGGGCTCCGAGGGGAGCACAACCCACCAGGCCGCCAGGCACGCCCAGGTGGGTTGTGCCCACCTCGGCCACCTCCCGCACCGCCTCTTTTCTCTATAAATACCCCAATATTACAGAAACCCTAGGGGAGTCGACGAAAATCAATTCCAGCCACCGCAAGTTCCAGAAACCACAGATCCAATCTAGACACCATCACGGAGGGGTTCATCATCCTCATTGGTGCCTCTCCGATGATGCGTGAGTAGTTCATTGTAGACCTACGGGTCCGTAGTAGTAGCTAGATGGCTTCCTCTCTCTCTCTTTTGATTCTCAATACAATGGTCTCTTGGAGATCTATTTGATGTAATTCTTTTTGCGGTGTGTTTGTTGGGATTCGATGAACTTTGAGTTTATGATCAGATCTATGTTTTTATCCATGAAAGTTATTTGAGTCTTTTGATCTCTTATATGCATGATTACTTATAGCCTCGTATTTCTTCTTCGAATCTTTGGTTTAGTTAGGCCAACTAGATTGATTTTTCTTGCCATGGGAAGAGGTGCTTTGTGATGGGTTCGATCTTACGGTGCTTGATCCCAGAGACAGAAGGGGAACCGACACGTATGTATCGTTGCTATTAAGGATAACAAGATGGGGTCTATTTCTACATAAATAGATCTTATCTACATCATGTCATCATTCTTATTGCATTACTCCATTTCTCCATGAACTTAATACACTAGATGCATGCTGGATAGCGGTCGATGTGTGGAGTAATAGTAGTAGATGTAGGCAGGAGTCGGTCTACTAATCTTGGACGTGATGCCTATATAATGATCATTGCCTGGATATCATCATAATTATTTGAAGTTCTATCAATTGCCCAACAGTAATTTGTTTACCCACTGTATGCTATTTTTCTCGAGAGAAGCCACTAGTGAAATCTACGGCCCCCGGGTCTATTTTCTCATCATATATTTTCAGATCTATTTTGCCATTTGCCTTTTTATTTATTTGCCACTTCTATTTTCAGATCTATATTTCTAAAAACCCAAAAATATTTGCTGCACTTTATTTTATTCGTGATCTATTTATCCAATCTACTACAATTTATCTCCCGTCAACTTGCCAATTTCTGGCGCCGTTACCCGAAAGGGATTGACAACCCCTTTAACACATCGGGTTGCAAGTATTTGTTCTTTGTGTGCAGGTGCTATTTACGTAGTGTTGCTTGGTTGTCCTACTGGTTCGATAACCTTGGTCTCATCACTGAGGGAAATACCTACCGTTGTTGTGCTGCATCATCCCTTCCTGATTAGGGAAATACCGACGTAGTTCAAGCAAACATCAAAAGGAATTTCTGGCGCCGTTGCCGGGGAGACATCATCAACATCTACCAGGTTCCTAATCACAAATCTCATCTCCTTGCAATTTACATTATTTGCCATTTGCCTCTCGTTTTCCTCTCCCCCACTTCACAAAAATTTGCCGTTTTATTCGCCCTCTTTTCCGTTCGCCGTTTTCTTGTCGGATCTGTTTATATGTGTGATCTTGCTTGTTCACCTTGTCACTATGGCTAGCACGACTACTCCTCCTTTGTCTCCGGATTTTGAAGTTTTATACTTCAAGCAGGGACAAGGAGAAAATTTGAAAGATGCTTGGTATAGACTAATGGAATCTTATCACATTAGCAACCTAAAAGGGGATGCAAAGATTTTGCTTCGAAATTTTTATATAGGATTAGCCTTGCATCATAGGCAACTTCTGGATTTTGCCGCTAAAGGAAATTTTATCGAACTTGATGCTAATACTGCTTATGAGATCTTAGAGGGGATCTTGGGAATTCCACCCACCAAGAAGGGGATCTCTTTTACTCAAGAAGGGGTTCAAATTTTAGACAAGTTGGGTGATTTGCATAAACATATGGTCGAGTTACAAAAATATAATGAACCCCTCAAGCATATTAGTGGGAACCTCAATCCAATGAATACTTTGATTACTCTTTGCAATAAGCGGTTGGATATCTTAGATCTCAAGATGGTCTCTTTTCCTAAGAATTTAAGGAAGCGCAAAGAGCCTCCCGGGTTTGAGAAAGCCCTTTCAAAAGTTGCTAAAACTACAAATGACAACACTTAGATCTTTGCATTATGCCTAGCTAAGGGCGTAAAACGATAGCGCTTGTTGGGAGGCAACCCAATGAATAAAATTTATTTTCGTATTTTTCTTTCTGTTCTTGAGTGCTTGCACAATTATGCTACTGTTATGATTGTGTTTTTTTGTGTTTTAATTAGTGTTTGTGCCAAGTAAAGCCTTTAGGATAGCTTTGGTGGTAGTTGATTTTATCTTGTTGGAAAACAGAAACTTTTGCATCCAGTAAAACAATTTTGAAAATTCACAAAAAGCAACTAAAAATTCTGAATTTTTTACACAATATTGATATACAAATTGCCTCTGTTGTCTTAATGTTTCAGAATTTTTGGAGTTACATAAGTATGAGAACAATTCGCATCTTTACAGACTGTTCTGTTTTTGACAGATTCTGTTTTATTTGCATTGTGTGCTTATTTTGATGAATCTATGGTTTGTATCGGGGGGGTATGAGCCATGGTAAAGTTAGAATGCAGTAGATATAATGCAAGAACAAAATTTGAATGGGTTTTCTACAGTACTTAAAGTAAAGATTGATTTTCTTATACTAACGGATCTCACGAAGGTTTTGTTGAGTTTTGTGTGATTGAAGTTTTCAAGTTTTGGGTGAGATTACGATGGATGGAGGAATAAGGAGTAAGAAGAGCCTAAGCTTGGGGATGCCCCATGGCACCCCAAGCCATTATCCAAAGAGAAGCAAGCAACTAAGCTTGGGTATGCCCGAGTGGCATCCCCTCTTTCTTCAAATGACCATCGGTATTTTACTTGGAGCTATATTTTTATTCGTCACATATCATGAGTTTTGCTTGGAGCGTCCTGTATGATATGAGTCTTTGCTTGTTTTGCTTTTTATTTTTAGTCATGAATCCTTGCTGGACACACCTATTTGAGAGAGCCAAAATTATGCTATGACTTGTTAGAATTGCTCTCTATGCTTCACTTAAATCTTTATGAGCTATGGAATTGCTCTAGTGCTTCACTTATATCTTTTTAAGCATGGTGTGCTTTAGTATTTTTGAAGAAATGCTCTCATGCTTCACTTAGATTTATTTGAGAGTTAGTACATTTTTTTTAAATTCTCTCTTGCTTTACTTAAATTATTTTGAGAGAAGAAAATTTTATGCTCATGTTCTTCACTTAGATTTGTTTGAGTTATCAAAAGCAACAAATGAAATTAGTCCCAAAGTGGTAGATATTCAAAAGGGATATAATAAAAACTTTCATGAAGATCATTGGACAAAATAAACTTGATTCCTTGTAATAGTTTTGCGATATGTTGATATAATATGTGAGTCATGTTGATGAGTAATTATGCTTTAGTAAGAATATTGGTGTTAAGGTTTGTGATTCCCTATGCAAGCACGAAAGTCAATAGTTATGCAATGAAATTACATCCTACTTGTGGTGCATTATTCGGTGTTAGTTATGCTTAATGCTCGCTTATGAGATTTTTCGTTTCTTGGTTGGATGCTTCTCAATCTTTTGCTAGCCTTCATTTGCACTAAGTATGATCACTACTTGTGCATCCAAAATCCTTAAACCAGTTTTGCCATATGAGTCCACTATACCTACCTATATGCAGTATTTCCGTGCCGTTCTAAGCAAATTTGTATGTTCCATCTCTAATTTCAAAATAAATTTCTCTTTTGTGTGCTCGTACCGCCCATGAAACGGTAGGGGGTGGCTGATATTTTTCCATGCTAGATGTGTTATTCTCAAGATGAGTGTTTATTCACTTGTCATTGCACGAGAGTATGGCAAAGGTATTAAGGATGCCCAGTCCCGAAATGAAAAATGAATTTACTTTATGTTGTCAAATAATAAATTCCTTGGGAAGTGTTGGTATGGACAGCACCCATGGATTCGGTTAGCCGTGGAATGTGAAAGTATGGTGGAAAAAGGAATAAACTTTATTTTATGTTTGGGAACCACCTGTGATATATCTAGCATGGAAAGTATTGGGAACTACTCGATCGTTTTCGTTGACAGGAAAAGCATGCCACCCAAAATGTTTTATCTCTACTTTTTTCGCTTTGAGCTTTGGCACCTCTACAAATCCCTACTTCCCTCTGCGAAGGGCCTTTCTTTTACTTTATGCAATTTTTATTTTATTTTGAGTCTCCATCTTCTCTTATAAAGCACCAACTAAGGGGCACTATGATCGTACTTGAGCATTGGGTGTAGCTAATATGCGAGTGTGTTTCATGAATGGATCAATGATTGAGCATAATGGGCTAGGGATAACTTGCTTTAGTGTTGATATTTTGACAGACATGGTTGCTTGTTGATATGCCTGAGTATTGAAATCTTCATGTCAAAACTAGACTATTGCTTTGAATCATATAAAAGTCCAAATGTCCATGCTACAAAGAAAAGAATATGTGATGAACATGTTAGGCAGCATTCCACATCAAAAATTCTGTTTTTATCATTTACCAACTCGAGGACGAGCAGGAATTAAGTTTGGGGATGCTGATACGTCTGCAACGTATCTATAATTTTTTATTGTTCCATGCTGTTATATTATCATTCTTGGATGTTTTACAATCATTTTATAGCAACTTTATATTATTTTTTGGGACTAACCTATTGACATAGTGCCCAGTGCCAGTTGCTGTTTTTTGCTTGTTTTTTACTTCGTAGGAAATCAATACCAAACGGAGTCCAAACGCAGTGAAACTTTTTGGTGATTTTTTCTGGACCAGAAGACACAAGTTGGGCCAAGAAAGTACCCGAGGGGGGCTCCGAGGGGAGCACAACCCACCAGGGCACACCTGGGGGCCCAGGCGCGCCCAGGTGGGTTGTGCCCACCTCGGCCGCCTCCCGCACCGCCTCTTTGCTCTATAAATACCCCAATATTTCAGAAACCCTAGGGGACTCGACGAAAATCAATTCCAGCCACCGCAAGTTCCAGAAACCA
Organism: Thinopyrum elongatum; assembly: GCA_011799875.1. Lineage (NCBI taxonomy): Eukaryota > Viridiplantae > Streptophyta > Magnoliopsida > Poales > Poaceae > Thinopyrum > Thinopyrum elongatum. Next base: position 205,644,200 of record CM022297.1, on the reverse strand, counting down.
CAGATCCAATCTAGACACCATCACCGAGGGGTTCATCATCCTCATTGGTGCCTCTCCGATGATGCGCGAGTAGTTCATTGTAGACCTACGGGTCCGTAGGTAGTAGCTAGATGGCTTCCTCTCTCTCTTTTGATTCTCAATACAATGGTCTCTTGGAGATCTATTTGATGTAATTCTTTTTGCGGTGTGTTTGTTGGGATCTGATGAACTTTGAGTTTATGATCAGATCTATGTTTTTATCCATGAAAGTTATTTGAGTCTTTTGATCTCTTATATGCATGATTACTTATAGCCTCGTATTTCTTCTTCGAATCTTTGGTTTAGTTAGGCCAACTAGATCGATTTTTCTTGCCATGGGAAGAGGTGCTTTGTGATGGGTTCTATCTTACGGTGCTTGATCCCAGTGACAGAAGGGGAACTGACACTTATGTATCATTGCTATTAAGGATAACAAGATGGGGTCTATTTCTACATAAATAGATCTTGTCTACATCATGTCATCATTCTTATTGCATTACTCCGTTTCTCCATGAACTTAATACACTAGATGCATGCTGGATAGCGGTCGATGTGTGGAGTAATAGTAGTAGATGCAGGCAGGAGTCGGTCTACTAATCTTGGACGTGATGCCTATATAATGATCATTGCCTGGATATCGTCATAATTATTTGAAGTTCTATCAATTGCCCAACAGTAATTTGTTTACCCACCATATGCTATTTTTCTCGAGAGAAGCCACTAGTGAAATCTACGGCCCCCGGGTCTATTTTCTCGTCATATATTTTCAGATCTATTTTGCTATTTGCCTTTTTATTTATTTGCCACTTTTATTTTTAGATCTATATTTCTAAAATCCCAAAAATATTTGTTGCACTTTATTTTATTCGCGATCTATTTGTCCAATCTACTACAATTTATCTCCCGTCAACTTGCCAATTTCTGGCGCCGTTACCCGAAAGGGATTGACAACCCCTTTAACACGTCGGGTTGCAAGTATTTGTTCTTTGTGTGCAGGTGCTGTTTACGTAGTGTTGCTTGGTTCTCCTACTAGTTCGATAACCTTGGTCTCATCACTAAGGGAAATACCTACCATTGCTGTGCTACATCATCCCTTCCTCTTTGGGGAAATACCGATGTAGTTCAAGCAAACATCACATCAAAACACAACAAAAGCAAACACAGCACAACATGGTTTCATTTGAACCATTACAAGGACTTTACTTCGCATAGGGGGTACATGACCTATCCTACCTTAGGGGTTACGGACTGGCATATCCTAGTCTTAGACGGTGCCTAAGTGGTGGAATGCTCGGTCGCGTATTCTGGCTCTTCTCGGTCTTCCTCCTCATCTTCATCTGTCTGAGCTCCTTCGTCGCTTGAGGGAGTGGGGGAGTGGAGGAGCTAAACACGGCGCTGCTTCACCGGTGGCACAGTGAAGAGGTTGCGGTAATCCCTTGCCATCATACGGCGAGGCGGAGATGGTCCTCCATCCATGGTAGGCGTAACCTGCGGGGGTCTCCCACCTCGGTAGACGACAACGGGCTGTCCAGGGGGAGCACCATCCTTCTTGATTCTATCCATCTTCCCTTGGGCTTTGTGGAGGAGTCCCTTGGTCTCGTGGAGTTCCTTTCAAAGCTCCATCGATTCCGAGGCCAGGTGTTGTGCCAACTATCGGCACACAGGCTGAAGTAGGTCTAGAAGCAGAGTGGAAGCCATTCCTCCATGGGTGAGGTTGGTGCACTGCTCTCGTCATCACCCTCTTTCGATAAGGCAGGTAGCGGGTGGCTGGCTCACTTGCCATCTTCGGAAGAAGGTCTCGGAGGCGAGTCAGTGCCTTGAGTGCAGTGGTCTTGACAACGAGGAGCAGTGTCGCCATCGGGGCTCCCTCAAAGAATCAACTCGTTGGGGAGTCGTTAGCCCTCACGACAACCTCCACATGGTACTCCACCTTAGTGTCATTGATCCAGTGCTCATGGTAAGAGAAAGTGGGGGCTCGGTGAAACTGGCACTTCTTGAGGCTATCCTCGGGAAGCACAGGAAATTCGGTGGTCAGGAAGTCATCGGGTACGATGACCATCTACAAAAGTGGAATGGGAGAGATTAATAGGGGAAATATAATCTCTGGTTTTTAGTAAATATCAGAAAAGGAAGGATGTATATATAGTTTTGGGAATGGTCTCACTTTAGCTAACGCCCATGTGATGCGGAGCATCCCACGGTCATCCCCATGGACCTACCTACGTCTCCCATGATACCACTTGGACCAATGACAAGAGCTCGAGCAAAGGCCTTCGAAACTAAGGTGAACTCACTCCTCTCTGAACTACCACTTTCTACATATGAGACATGGCTACTACCTCAAGGAAGACCCTATGCATGATCAGGTACTTGGAGGAAAGCCACGGAGCAGCTACACCCAACGGACAAGACGGCGAGGACACCAAGTACAAGGACCAAGAGGAAGAGCTGCCAGGAAGCTACACCCACCGGACAACCGGTACTTGTCGGATGTCCAACGACTGGGAGCATCAGCCAGCCAGACAAGTCCCAGCCAGCGAACGCTAAAGCGGCCGGACGACCGATGCGGACCGGACGACCGACACCTCCCAGCGTCCGGACGACCGAGCCGCTCCGAACGACCATTACCATCGTTCCAGAGAGAAAACGCCAGAAGTCCGAGACCAACCGGACAACCGACGCACCGGATGTTCGACCTCGACCGGAAATCCGACACTTACCGGACATCCGAACCCCCGCGAGACACCGGACGACCGGTAACTGTCGGACGTCCGACACCTGTCTGTGCACAGCGTGTTGGGCCGAGGCCCGTGTACCCTTTCGTGACCCTAGACTATATATACTCCTCCTCCTCCCTCTTTTTAGGGTTAGCATTGGTTTAGCTCATTATAGAGATAGAGCTTTGCTCATCCACTTGGTTCTACTCCTCGGAGAGACCGCGGCCTCTTCGGAGAAGATCCATCCTTGGATTCAAGACCCCTCACGGGAAGACCCCTCAAGACCTCCTCATGGAGATGAACTAGCTACCGTTTGTATCGTCCTTTGTGGTGTTTGAATCGTGTATCTCTCTTTATGTTCATGGATCTAGCACATGTGTGATCGTTCCCATTGATTTGAGTGTTTCCCCTTGTGTTTCCCCTCGTGTTCTTCGTGTCCTTCATAGGATCCCCTCCATTTTGTGAAAGATCGGCCCTAGGGTATCCACCCTACATCATCATGCTAACTAAGGCTTCCTACAGTCAGGATGGCTCTGATACCAGCCCTATGGGGACCCCGACTTACACAGTTGAAGCCAGTGATTGTGCGTGCATAGTGATCCCAATGATCAATGCTCACTGTACACAACAAACTGAATATCAAGAGTTTACATCCAATACATACCGTCTTACACAAATAGGACCATTATGGTCAAGTCTTACATAGATAGAGCCTCTGGGGATAAACATCAAGTAAAACAAAGCAGGGGAAATCTTCAACGATAACTTGGACCCATGCCTTTTTGATAGAGGCAAAGGTGTCCCATCTATCGATGAGATGATGATTATTGTTTCAGAGGAGTAGACTTTGATGATCCGACTACGAACGTGCGAGGACGTCGCGCCTTAGCAATCGCTAAACCAACTCCGAGAGGTTATTGACCACGCCGAAGCACGATCAACCTGACCATGAAGGCCTATTTCCGGCAAGCAAATGAAGAACAAGCAAGAAACTAAGATTGCAATCTGGATATTGCGAATATAAGATGAAAGCTTTATTGATCAAGGTAGGGTTCTATGACGTCTTGGTCTGGTCGTTGAACACAAACGAAGTATGCGAAGTTGCAGCTATGGCGAACTTTTAATCTAAACAAAACCCAAAGTCTAAATGACACCCTAAGGGCTGTATATATGGAGGAAGAGGAGGGGAATTTCATGGCCCCTTGGAGGAGGGGTCCGAAACCAACCCTAACTCTGTTTTCTCCACACATACGGACTCTAAAAGCAGCCTATACTTCAGTATTTCGAAATTAATTGGGCCTGGCCCAATAATAAGGTGACGCAGCACCTATAATAGCCTCTGGACGAAATTTATAAAGTGGCATCTTGTATATTTCGTCCAAGGCTTCATGCACTCATTATGGTGGCTTCAAAGTCCTGAAATAATCACTTGTAACTCCGTTCTTGTTCCCCTTGCGCATGCCATCATCTCCATGCTTGATCTTGCTCCAATGTTCATCCTTCTTGTCCAAGCTAGGCCCTTCATTTGTAAGCAAGACAAATGTATCCAATTTAGGCAGCATCATATTCTCATGAACATTAGAATCATTACCAAGAAACGAAAGTACCTGGTAATTTAATTGGCGTACATGAGCTCTAGTAATTGGTCCAGTATGTATTGCAGCAGGGGCTATGGGTATAACAACGGTATTGATGTCCTCATCATGCTCCCCTTCTTGAAGTGAAGTCATCCTCGATGGAAGCTCATCTTCCTCACCCAAATAAGGCTTTAAATCTGCAATGTTAAAAATGGGACTAACCCCAAAATCTGAAGGCAACTCAAGTTTATATGCATTATCATTTATTTTCTCTAACACCTTAAAAGGACCATCAGCACATGGCATTAGCTTTGGTTTGCGCAAATCAGGAAATCTATCCTTACACAAATGTAACCAAACAAGATCTCCAGGTGCAAAGACAACATGTTTTCTACCTTTATCTCCAGCAAGTTTATATTTAGCATTCATACGCTCAATGTTTTCCTTAATTAACTCATGCATTTTTAAGATCAATTCAACATGTTGTTTAGCATCAAAATTAACCTTCTGCGAATGATGAGGACATGGAGGCCATAGTTACACCCACAGCCCCTACTACTATACCTATTGATCGATTAGTATAGATCGCGCACACCAGTTATATTATCAGGTACTTTCGTTTCTTGATAATGTTTCTGAAGTTCATGAGAATATGATGTTGCCTAACTTCGATACATTTTTGTTGCTTACAGTTGAAGGGCCTAGCATGGACAAGAAGGATGAACATTGGAGCATTATCAAGCATGAAGACGAAGGCGAGTGCGAAGAGAACAAGAACGGAATTTGTAGTGGAGATTTCCGCACTTTGAAGCCACCATGATGACATACAAGAAGATGGACGAAATATACATGATGGCCTTTTATAAATTTCGTCCATAGCTTATTATTGGTGCTGCACCACCTTATTTTTGGGCCAGACCCATGTAATTTCGAAATACTACTTCATAGGCTGTTTTTAGAGTCCATATTATAGGGGAAACGAACTGGGAGGTATTTTAGTCCCACCTTTCCAAGGGTGGACGAAATTCCCTCTCTTTTCCCCTATAAATATAGCCCTTAAGGCATCGTTTAGACTTGGGTTTTGTTTAGATTGAAAGTTCGCCATAGCTGCAACTTCGCGTACTTCGTTTGTGTTCAATGATCAGACCAAGACGTCACAGAACCCCACCTTCATTAATAAAGCTTTCCTCTTATATTCGCAATATCCAGATTGCAATTTCAGTTTCTTACTTGTTCTTCGTTTGCTTGCAGGAAATAGAACTTGGTGGTCAGGTTGATCGAGCTCCGGCGTGGCCAATAACCTCTCGGAGTTGGTTTAGTGATTGCTAAGGTGCGACGTCCTCGCACGTTCGTAGTCGGATCGTCAAAGTCTACTCCACCAAAAACGATAGCCACCATCTCATCGAAAGACGGGACACCCTCGCCTCTATCAAGTGGTATCAGTTTTCAGGTTAGTCGGTGAGATTTTTCAGTATTTCATAGTCTAGATTGCATTTGTTCTTCATACCTAGAGTAAAAAAAAGCCAAAAAAAAAAGTTAGACTAGTTCATCCGTGTCCCAGACCATCTGAGCCTTTTCGCCATTATCACTTAGTTTTTGCATTGTAGAATTTTCGGTTGCATCATGTGTCGAGTTGCTGGTTCTAGTGTCTAAACTTTTAGAGTTTCGTGTTCTAGTCACGTTTTGTTCGCGCCACATCCGTAAACATTGCCATCCACTTTATTGTCATCTTCCGCTGCCACTTATTCATCCACCATCGTTGTCACCTCCATCCATACTTTTCGTTTGTTGCCATCATCTATCAGTTTATCTTAGAGCCTGTTTCTCCTTGGAGACAGAGAGAAAATCAGTCAGGGGTTTGGATCGAGGAGAGAGATCAAAGTACAGGAGTGTGTCCTGGATTGGGATTCCTGGATTTGTTGCTATTACATCCAGTACCAAGAACTGCTGTCAAATCTAATTCGGTGAGAAAATAATAAGTTGTTGACCGTTTTGGTAGAAAAGGAGGACGTGATGTGCCTTCTTGCTTTTAAGGTTTGGACGTACTAGTAGTATTTAGAGATAAGGAAAGAAAAGTGAGAGAGTGAAAAAATTGAAGGGAAACCCTTCTAATCTGTAGTCTGATTAGAAGCATTTGTCAGACCGATCAACTACCGTGGATTCTAGCTGAATTTCACGGCCCTCGTCGCTACATTTAAAAAAAAGATCCCATCATCAACCCACAAAGGACCCGCATTCTCCGCAGGAAACCACTCACCCCGAAAATCCCTCCTGAATCTCCTCCTTCTCTCGCCTCGCCCGCACCTCCCCTGACCTTGCCGTCAACCGCAACCGCCCCGTCCTCTCCGATTGCAGAACAAATCGCCGGATTCCTTCGCACCTCGTCGTTGACCACAACTGCCACCTCACTCCCAGATTTGTTCCCCTTCTCCTCCCTACTCCTCCACCGATGCAACTTCTAGGGAGACATCACTGGTCCATCTCGGCGTTAGGGGGCCGAGCCCCTAATCTCCTCGGCCTCCCATCTCGGCAGATTACATGTGCGTTCCTCACAGATTTTGTTGGTCAGGTAACAATTGATGAATTCTCTTATGCTTGATTTCTATGTGCTTGATCAGTACGTGGCCGTGATGCCCATCCCAGTAGGGAGGCTGAATAGGCATCGGGGAATTCCCAAGCAACAGGAGATTGTTGCCTTCGCCTCGAGCGTCAGCCATTCTCGACGTCGATGGGAGCAGGCCTGGCCGTCTGCACAAAACGGTGCCTCACGTCCTCCTGACCTAGGTCTAATTTGATATACTCATCTGACCTACTTTGTTGTGAAGGAGGCCCTTGGCTAATGGTGCATCTTTGTTGCAGGCTTGCAGCATCGCTCCATCCATGCCAATCCTTCTTAATGCCTCTAACCATGGAGATAGAAGAAAACACGTCCACTATAGGAAGGAAGAAAGTCTATCATACGAAGGAAGCACGGACGATTTTGGAAGGAAGCACGACTACCGTGCAAAGCACAACCAGCATAGGAAGGAAAGCAGGACTTTCATGCACGGCCAGCATTTGAATGGCGCACACTCACCAACAAATAGAAGCATGACTACCATCACAGTGAAGCTTGACCAACATTAGAAGGAAGCATGGTGACCATGGCCTGGTGGTGTTTGAACTGTGCCTAACGTTTTGTTTTATGGAAGCAAATTCTAAATTATTTTGCATGCATATTCTAGTTTCTTTGGAAGCACTAGTTCAGTTTATTCAAAACCAACGCAGTGTTTTCAATGGCAAATAATTATTCTTGGAATATCCTTGGCAAATCTGTGAAATTAGTATGCATATCACTCAAGTATGCCTCCATAGTTGCCCACAATTTTACTCTTTTTCTATTTTTATTTTTTCAAGGTTCCAAGTAACAATACTTATGACTCAAGTGTACCTTTACTGTGCTTCTTGCCATGATGCATCTACATATTAATATTTTTTCTTCGTTTAAGAAAGAATATTGGTTCCACTGGGCAAGAGAAAAGTTGTATATATGCCAAACAAAAGATGTGTCCTCTTTTTCGCCATAATATTAGTATGTTTGCCATTTCCAACCCAGAACAGTAATCTTGAGCTGCCATATTTTCATGCTTCGTACAAATTGCCATATTCTGTTTAACAAATATATGCCTCTTACCGCCGATGGCTTTATTCCATAAAACTGAAATTTAATTTATTCATGAAGCACAACTTTATGCGTCCAGTGTGTCTTTCATATATGTTGTGAGAAAATGAAGCTATTGCTTCCTATCAACCATGCTTCATCTAGTTTCTTGCATATGATTCTACAGTAATGAATTTTTGCTTCAACCATTGTAAATGTGTGCTAATTTTATTGTACAGATATTTTGCTTCAACCATTATCAGATACTAGTGTATGCTTCAACCACTACTAGTGTCTGCAACCCGTGCCAGTGTTGCTTCTATTCTTACGGTTGTATTATACAACCATTTTCTTCTTTTAGTGAATTATTATATCAGGCACTAAATTGTGTGCTTCCTTCTTTCTCACTAAATGCTTCAAATGTACAGATTCGTAATGATGATATAATATGTTGTGGGGCAGATCAACTGGGCTGTAAGTTGTCGATTCAATGGCGACGTAGAGCTTGTGGCACACGCGGATCTTGTCATGATCAGATTGTCCAATGCTCACCACTATGTCGACGACGACGACAAAATGAAAATAGTGTTTTAATAGTCTTTTACTCTTGCTGTAAAATAAATCAGTAAATTTGTGTTCACATGTATTAGTTTGTTTCAATGTGTTATCATTCATATTGTGCTTCCATGTGATTTGTTTGCAAAGCAAAAAAATTCTTTATACAAAATGATTGTTTCAATTGCAATATTATTACTATTTGGTTGGAAGAAATTTTATAGGTGTCGGAAGCATGAGATTGATGCTTTAGAAACAAGCGGAAATATTCTTTTTTCTAAAAATGCTACATCATTCTGTTGTGCTTCCGATTGCTTTGCGAAGCAAAAATTTCCTTTATAGAAAAAGATCGTTTCACATGCCATTTTATACAAAAAGATCGATGCTTTTGATACAACTTGAAAAAAAAATTGTAACAATGTGTCATCATTCATGTTGTGTTTCAACGTGATTTCTTTGCAAAGCAATTTTTTTTCTTCATGCTAAAAGATTGTTTTGTTTTGCAATTTTATAGTTGATGGAAGCACCAGGTGTATACTTTTGAAACAAGTGGGAAATGTTTTTTTTTCTATTTGAAGGAAACAAATCACTGTTTAGTTGGATGAATTATCTAGTCGATGAAACAATGCTTCCAACACACAATATTTGTTACTACGATATAGTTTCTATGGAAGCAAATATTACTCAATGTCATGCATGCATCATGCTTCTTCCTTGACCGGGGAAGGATCCATTACCGTACTCAGCGCGTAATTAGTGGAGCATAGAGAGGTTAGCGGCCGGAGAGAACACGCTACAGGATTAGTTACCGGAAGCACGTAATTAGTAGAGGAAAGAAACTACTCGACGCCTGACCCTTTCCTACTAGATCGGACGAATATCTTTGTTTCAATCCTACGGTCACCTACTAGTCTGATAGGAAGCACTTATCAGTAGTCTGATCCCTAGTGCTCCCCAAAATTGAAGGGCTGAAATTTTGGTACCATTGCATCAGTAATTAATTCGTTGCCTTGCTTGGAACGTTTTAATTAGCACAAGAAACCTGCCAAATTCTATCTCAGTTGTTGGAGAGGATGCAATAAATTATTTGCTACCTTTATTTTCTTGGAAACCGGCCCTTAATTGTCTCTTTGGTGCTAGGAAAGACCAAAGAAAGAAAGTTCTCACACGTCCCATCAGAATTTGTTTTGGAAAGAGACTCTGAATAGACAAGGAAAGAGATTCGGTTTAAAAAAAGTGATTTGAAGGATAGATTCGTGTGTGTTTTTGGAAAGTCAGATTCGTTGCCTTTTTTTTCTCTTGGAGCGACAGTAAAGAAACGTGCACATCTGTTCTGTCCAGAGTTTGAGAATGCCACGATTGAAAAAAAAAAGTGAGCAAGAGTTTGTAGTACTTCACGTTTAATTCTTGGAGACAGTAAAAAAAACTGCTGGTATTTTGGGAAGTTAGGATTCAACCAAGCATATTTGCAGCGAGCGCTTTCCATAAAAAGGCATCAATTTCGTGATAGGTTCAGTTTGGCAGGTCTTAAACGCAAAAAAAAAAAGTGGGCAGATTTGGGACTTGATTCCCTACGTGGTTTTTTCCTTCTGCAAATCATAAATCAGATCACGTGGCACTTATTTTCGGCAAGTTGCAATCTTGGTTCGGTTTCCTTGTCTGGTTTATAGGAAAGAAATACCAGGAGACATTTCACGGAGAAGGATTGTTTGGAAGCAAAAAAAAAGCAGATTACTAGTGCTCGTTTGGAAGGATTAAAAAAGTCAGAGAGAACGTACGTGCACACTTTTGGCGTACTAAGTTGGCAAGTCACGGTTTCCACAATGAAAAAATTGACAAGTCACGTTTGTTTTGGTTGGATCATCTTGGAAGGTGATTTTGCTGATCCGTTGTTCTCCTGAAAAAAAGGTAAATACAGGCCATTTGGAATATTTGGCTACTGACCAAACGCTTCTTCAGCTGTGGACCCTGACTGTTCATGTTGCTGTAGTAGTACAACTATCGGTGTGTTGTTGTGCACAAACGGAACACCGGTTCGTCGTACGAGATCGAGCGTCATTTTGACACCTATGCGTGTTGGATCCTCGTGTGTGTGGTCTTTCTTCCACGCTTATTATTGGTGACAACCCCATCATTCCAAATCTGCCATTGTTTTTGTTTGTTTAGTACGTGAATCCGTCTGTGTCTTAGGCTCGCGTCTCTAGTACGGTGTAGCGTAGGGCCATCACTCGACCATTTTGAACGAACTTTCAGCTTGCATTAATTAACGTGGTTGTAGCATTTTTTCCACATATATAAAGCCAACCCAGCTCCAAATATTTCTACATCGTGCATACATACGTTCACCTGGCAATCGCTTTACCCAATGCTTGGAGTTATTCGACACCGTCGGTTGCCGATCACCACTTGCTGCATGGTAAGGACGTGCAAGACTTTGATTTTTGCTCTACTGTGAGCGTTTTACCACCACATCCTAGTAGTTCATAGAAACATTATTCTTGGATTTTGTTTCTTGTTTCTACTAATCATGGCAGATTCCAGAGTCAATTGGGCTTCATCGATCGTGGGAGACGTGCCATCACCTCAGAAAATACAACCACCATCACAAGAGGTACAAAGATATTAAAATGCGCACAAACAGGTTCTTGTTTCCATGCCACCTTTTAATGGTCGTTTTAAGCCTGATTTATATATTGAATGGGAGTTCGAAATAAATGCTATATTTGCTTCCCATAATTATTCTGAACGTCAAAAAGTTAAGGTCGCGGTTGGTACTTTCACTGGTTTTGCTACTGTTTGGTGGAGTGAACATTGTCGGTTATATCCTGATTATGTACCTACTACTTGGGATGATTTAAAACTTGTTATGAGAGAGAGATTCGTCGACACTTATTATACTCGTGACATGATTAAAAAGTTGCAACATTTAAAACAAGGTAGTGACACCGTAACGAAATATTATGATGATTTACAAACTACCTTGTTGCATTCCTCTTTAGAAGAAAGTGAAGAAGATTTTATGGATAGATTTTGGGAAGGATTAAACCGTGACATTCAGGAGATACTAATTCATGAAAAGTGTTATCCTATGGACCGTTTGTTTCATCTTGCTTGCAAAGCTGAACAGGAGATAACAAAGACGTGTTGCCCACAAGACAAACAAGCGAAAGGTGCAAATCCCAAGAGTTGCGACGGTTGTTCCTTCCACCACTTCGCCTACTATGACAACAATATCCATTGTTGAGAGCACTACATCACCTCCACCATGTGACGTGTCGCCACCTAGAGTGCCTACATCATCTGAGTTGACCATAAAAGGTAATGACAAAGGTATTAATCTTCCACCTCCACTTGAGTATGATGAATGTCTTGTCAATTTATATGCACCATGTGATGAGCTACCCACTACTTTGATCACACCACCTATTTTAGGGGACTATGTTCATGATTTGAGTTTGCCATGTGATCAAACGAATGCAATAACAATATTTTTGAGTGCACCCGTTGAACTAACTGTTGATGCGAAAGAACCATGTGAATCAGGGAATAACTCCGATTTGGATCAAATTCATTTGAAAATAATTGTGCCAATGTTTAATCATTTTGATATGACCTCCAATCTTGGTGATGATTCTGTGTCGAATAACTTGTTTCATGTTTGCTTATTTAAGCATGTTGTAGCATGTAATTTTGAAACAAGTAAAGTTTATTCACCAATATTGGGATGGTTTAATAATAAGCATTGTCAATCTTTTGATATGAATAAGAGCTTCACTTATATGTGCAAACTGAGTTGCAATATTTTTATGCCTTTGACTTCTTGTGATAATATATTGGCTTTATATTTCACGACTTTTGAAGGGTGCTATTGTATAACTGTGTCACATGTGCCACAACTGAGATCAGTAAAAATGGATGACATATACATATACAACGTGTACACCTTGTCTCTTTTGTTAGCCACATTTTAGATTAAGCAACGCCGAGGACGGCTTTGTTTTCAAGAAGGGGAGGATGATGAGGACATGGAGGCCATAGTTACACCCACAGCCCCTACTACTATACCTATTGGATCGATTAGTATAGATCGCTCACGCCAGTGATATTATCAGGTACTTTCATTTCTTGGTAATGTTTCTGAAGTTCATGAGAATATGATGCTGCCTAACTTCGATACATTTTTGTTGCTTACAATTGAAGGATCTAGCATGGACAAGAAGGATGAACATTGGAGCATTATCAAGAATGAAGACGAAGGCGAGTGTGAAGAGAACAAGAACGGAGTTTGTAGTGGAGATTTCCGCACTTTGAAGCCACCATGATGACATACAAGAAGATGGATTTATAAACTTCGTCCATAGCTTATTATTGGTGCTGCGCCACCTTATTTTTGGGCCAGGCCCATGTAATTTCAAAATACTACTTCATAGGCTGTTTTTAGAGTCCATATTATAGGGGAAACGAACCGGGAGGTATTTTAGTCCCACCTTGCCAAGGGTGGACGAAATCCCCTCTCTTTTCCCCTATAAATATAGCCCTTAAGGCATCGTTTAGACTTGGGTTTTGTTTAGATTGAAAGTTCGCCATAGCTGCAACTTCACGTACTTCGTTTGTGTTAAATGACCAGACAAAGACGTCACAGAACCTCACCTTCACTAATAAAGTTTTCCTCTTATATTCGCAATATCCAGATTGCAATTTCAGTTTCTTGCTTGATCTTTGTTTGCTTGCAGGAAACAGACCTTCGTGGTCAGGTTGATTGAGCTCCGGCGTGGTCATTAACCTCTCGGAGTTGGTTTAGCGATTGCTAAGGCGTGACGTCTTCGCATGTTCGTAGTCGGACTGTCAAAGTCTACTCCACCAAAAATGATAGCCACCATCTCATCAAAAGACGAGACACTCTCGCCTCTATCACCGAAGATGGAAGAGGCAACAAATCAATAGGTGCATGAGGTAGGAAACCATATACAATTTCAAAAGGGCACATCTTAGTAGTAGAATGCAGCGAACGATTATAAGAAAATTCAATATGAGGCAAGCATTCTTCCCACATTTTCTTGTTATTCTTCAAAATAGCCCTAAGCATAGTAGACAATGTTCTATTGACTACTTCAGTTTGACCATTAGTTTGGGGGTGACAAGTAGTACTAAAAAGCAGTTTAGTCCCCAACTTAGCCCATAAACATCTCCAAAAGTGGCTAAGAAATTTAGTATCACGATCTGAAACAATAGTATTTGGCACACCATGCAAGCGAATAATTTCACGAAAGAACAAATCAGCAACATTAGCAGCATCATCGCTTTTATGCCATGGTATAAAGTGTGCCATTTTCGAGAATCTATCCACGACAACAAATATGCTATCCCTCCCCTTCTTTGTTCGAGGTAAACCCAAAACAAAGTCCATAGATACATCCTCCCATGGAACACTAGGTATAGGCAAAGGCATATATAAACCATGAGGATTGAGTCATGACTTAGCTTTTTGACATGTAGTGCAGCGAGCAACAAAGCGCTCAACATCCCGTCTCATCTTTGGCCAAAAAGAAATGTGTAGCAAGTACATCCTCCGTCTTCTTCATGCCAAAGTTTCCCATTAATCCTCCTCCATGCGCCTCCTGCAACAACAAAAGATGAACAGAGCTAGCTGGAATGCATAGCTTGTTAGCACGGAACACAAATCCATCGTTAACGACGAACTTGTTCCATGTTCTCCCTTCTTTACAATTCTGCAATACATCTTTAAATTCAGGATCATGCACATATTGATCTTTGATGGTCTCCAAACCAAATATTTTAAAGTCAAGTTATGAAAGCATAGTGTAACGACAAGACAATGCATCAGCAATAACATTTTCTTTACCCTTCTTGTGTTTAATGACACAAGGGAAAGTCTTAATGATTCAACCCATTTAGCATGTCTACGGTTTAGTTTTTCTTGACTTTTAATATGTTTCAAAGATTCATGATCAAAATGAATAACAAATTCTTTGGGCCATAAATAATGTTGCCATGTTTCATAAATAGAATAATTCAGACTAGGCCCACTCAGTTTTTCAGAAAAGTATGCAACAGGTTTACCATCTTGTAATAACACACCTCCTAAGCCAATTCCACTAGCGTTACATTCAAGCTCAAAAGTCTTATTAAAATCAGGAAGTTGGAGTAGAGGAGCACGTGTCAACTTATCTTTCAATACCGTGAAGGCTTCTTCTTGAGCGGTACCCCAAACAAAAGGCACATCCTTCCTTGTAAGCTCATTGAGAGGTGCCGCAATGTTGCTAAAATCTCTCACAAAACGCCTATAGAAACCAGCGAGGCCAAGGAAACTCCTCACTTCTGTGACCGTTTTGGGCTGGGACCAACTCTCAATAGTTTCAATCTTGGCTTTATCAACTTCAATTCCCTGTGGAGTAACAACATAGCCAAGAAAAGATACTCGGTCGGTGCAAAAGGTGCACTTCGCATGGTTACCAAACAAACATGCATCACGTAGAGCAATAAAAACAACACGTAAATGTTCCAAATGTTCCTCCAAAGATCTGCTATAAATCAATATATCATCAAAGTAAACTACTACAAATCGTCCAATGAAAGCACGTAAAACTTCGTTCATTAATCTCATGAAAGTACTAGGTGCATTAGTTAACCCAAAAGTCATGACTAACCACTCATATAATCCAAACTTAGTTTTAAATGCTATTTTCCATTCATCTCCCAATTTCATACAAATTTGATGGTATCCACTACGCAAATCAACTTTGGAGAATATTGTAGAGCCACTCAATTCATCAAGCATATCATCTAGCCTAGGAATAGGATGACGATAACGAATATTAATATTATTAATGCCTCTACAATCAACACACATACGCAGCGTACCATCCTTTTTTGGCACTAGTATAATAGGAACAGCACAAGGACTAAGAGATTCGCGTATATAACCTTTGTCGAGCAGCTCCTGTACTTGACGCATAATCTCCTTCGTCTCCTCTGGATTGGTACGGTATGGCGCACGGTTTGGCAGCGAATCACCGGGAATTAAGTCAACCTGATGCTCAATCCCTCGAATAGGTGGTAATCCTGGTGGCACGTCTTGTGGAAAGACGTCAGCGAACTCCTACAAAATGTTAGTGACAGCAGGAGGCAAAGAGGAAGACACGTCCTCGAATGAAAATAATGCATCTTTGCACACAAAAGCATAGCAAATAGATTTGCTGACATATAGATTATCAATATCAGATTTTGTCGCAAGTAAACATGCACTTTTCAATTTAATTTCAGAAGCAACACTAGATGATTTATTATTAGGCTTCATTTGTTGCTCAAATTCTTTTGCCACAATCTGATTTTCACTCTTATTTTTCTCCTGTTTTGCTTTATTAGCTCTATTAATATCATCTTTCAAAATGGAATCAGGAGACATAGGAATCAAAGTAATATGTTTATCCTTATGAACAAGAGTATACTGATTGTTTCTACCATGGTGTACAGAATTTTTATTAAATTGCCATGGTCTACCAAGTAATAAGGAACATGCTTGCATGGGTACCACATCACAATCAACATAATCAGCATATGTAGAGATACTAAAATGCACACGAACAGCACGTGTTACCTTAACCTTGCCGCTGTTGTTGAACCATTGGATGTAGTAAGGATGTGGATGTGGTCTTGTAGTGAGAGATAGCTTCTCCACCATCTCCATGCTAGCCATGTTTTTGCAGCTCCCTCCATCTATGATGACGCGAACAGAACATTCCTGCACAACTCCCTTTGTATGGAACAAATTATGCCTCTGATTTTGCTTAGCTTGTGTGACCTGCACACTCAAAACACGTTGAGCAACTAAACTTTCATACCTGTCAGCATCTTCAGCAGCCATGTATTGCATCTCATGATCAGAATCGTCTCCACTGTGTTCTTCACTTGTAATAAGAGCCAAAGTCTCCTCATCATAGTCACTAGTGGACTCATACCCACCATCCTCAGTAGCAATCATAACACGCAAAGATTTTCATTCTCTCACAAAATGACCTCTACCCTTACAACGACGACAAATAATATCATGTATGTGCCCTGTTGATGCCATGGATGAAGAAGAGCTCTGTGCAGGCCCGGTAGGTGTGCTCTTGGCAGATAGTGGTGGTAGTGCTTGCTTTCTTGTATCACAGCTGGAGGTGGCAACTGACGGAGGTGCCGGTGTTGCAGAACGTGTGGAAGTAGTAGATGCATGCGGTGTCCATGATGAAGGTCGACCTGCAGAAAAGTTAGTTCGCGCCAATGCCTGTCGATCTTGCACTTCACGTTCAGCTTTGCAAGCAAGATGGAATAAACGAGTGATATTGTTATACTCCTTATACTCTAAAATGGTCTGAATCTCTATATTTAATCCACCCATAAAACGTGCAAGCATAGCTTCATTATCCTCAACAATACCACATCTAATCATGCTAATTTGTAATTCCTGATAATACTCCTCTACAGAATTTTTTCCTTGTCTCAAACGCTGCAGTTTTTGAAGTAATTCACGTTGATAATATGGTGGAACCCAACGAGTACGCATAGCAGTCTTCAAAGCAGCCCAAGTAGTAGGGATATTATCATGATATAATCTACAATGTTCAGATCACCAAACAGAAGCAAAACTAGTGAATTCACAAACATCAGCAACAACACGTCTATCCTCAGGATATTGTAAGCATGTGAAATATTGTTCAGCTTCTAACTCCCAAGTAAGATATACATTAGGAATGTATCTACCCTCAAAAGGTGGAATATTCAATTTTAGTTTAGGAATATGGTCATAATCTCGTATCTGAGGTGGTGGTGCAGCCCTACCGTTGCGAATATATGCATGAGGTCGACCTGCTGGTGGTTGCACTTAATTATGATTTTGATCAACCTCATCCTTGTAATAGTCCTCCACCTCTGCAGTAGCAGCAGGAGCTACAGAAGCATCAACTGCTATAGCAGCGGCACCAGAAGTTTGTCCTGGCTCAAGAGGAACACGATGCGCTTGCCCTGCTGGATCGCGGCATGGAGGTGGTTGTTGATGTTGTTGCAATGGTGTAGCAGATGCGGGTGGTGGTTGTGGAAGATGCGCGAGTACTGCATCGAACTTAGCGTCCAACTTGGTGTCAATTGTCTTCTCCATGTCATCAATTCTCTCCAGTGCCTTTCCAAAGTTGGCCATCACGTCTTCCACCTATTGACTCAATATTTGCTGAAATTTATCATGAAGCTCTTTCTTCGTCATGTTCTCCCAGTCAATATCGTCGGCTAGTGGTCCTGCCATGGTTAGCAACAATAGAAACACTCAAGAATATGATCCTACAGACTACTAAAAAGTGGTGGTGTCACAAATCCGTCAAGCAAATCTCAAATTCTTACCAGTTCTTACCCAGCAGCAGGTGGTGATCAGCAACCGTTGTAGTCAAAACTCTCAAAGCTTGGACAAAGCGATTGCCAGGTGGTGTCAAACGCACGATGTAGATGTATGTGGAGCTGGGAAGGCTTATGATATGGTAGCAAAAATGTCAGCAATAATCAATTCAGAAATGCAAAGTTGAATAAACGCTCAACGACGGTACTGTGCTGGTCTTAGGCTAGACCGTACTAGAGACGCGAGCCTACAACACTAACAAAATCACAGCGCGGCACGTAAACAAGGGATGAGCACACTCTGAATTCTGTTTTTCTTTTTTTTGCACTTTTTTCCTCTTTTTTTTGCTCCGCAACATTTTTTTTTTTGAAAAAGTCTAATTTTTTTTAAACTGGAACTATTTTTCTTCTGCAGGTGGCACGGAAGTTGGGGATTCCGACTTAGTCACGACTCGTAGTATGGCGTGATATGGACATCGAAAACCAAGGAACAAATACTGGACTCGGACTGGTGGCGGAGATGAATTTGGTGGAACTCGGACTAGTGGCGAGGATGTATCTGGTGGCAACGCGGACTGGTGGCGGAGATGTATATGGTGGCAACTCAGACCGATGGCGAATCTGTGATCGAGGTGGACTCGGATTAGCGTGATGGCGGTGGATATGTGGTATATGGCAGCGGTGATGACGATGGTGGTATATGGCAGCAGTGACGACAGTGGTGGTATATGGCAGCGGTGATGATGATGGTGGTATATGGCATCTGTGATGATGATGATGATGGTGTGGCGGCGGCGTGACAACTTATGAACAGAAATCGAAACTCTAAAGGACTAGACACTAAGACCAGCAACTTGACACGACGATGCAACCGCAAATACAGAAAAGATTATGCAATGGCTCAGATTGGTTGGGTAGGATGAACTAACCCTAAAATTTTTTGGCTTTTTCGTGGACTCTAGGTATGAAGAACAGACTCAATCTAAACTATGAAAAACTGGAAAATCTCACCGAGCAACCTAGAAATCTGATACCACTTGATAGAGGCAAAGGTGTCCCATCTTTTGATGAGATGATGATTATCGTTTCAGAGGAGTAGACTTTGACGATCTGACTATGAACGTGCGAGGACGTCGCGCCTTAGCAATCGCTAAACCAACTCCGAGAGGTTATTGACCACACTGGAGCACGATCAACCTGACCACGAAGGTCTATTTCCTGCAAGCAAACGAAGAACAAGCAAGAAACTAAGATTGCAATCTGGATATTGTGAATATAAGATGAAAGCTTTATTGATCAAGGTGGGGTTCTGTGACGTCTTGGTCTGGTCGTTGAACACAAACGAAGTATGCGAAGTTGCAGCTATGGCGAACTTTTAATCTAAACAAAACCCAAAGTCTAAACAATGCCCTAAGGACTGTATATATGGAGGAAGAGGAGGGGAATTTCGTGGCCCCTTGGAGGAGGGGTCCGAAACCAACCCTAGCTTTGTTTTCCCCACACATACGGACTCTAAAAACAGCCTATACTTCAGTATTTCGAAATTACATGGGCCTGGCCCAATAATAAGGTGACGCAGCACCTATAATAGCCTTTGGACAAAATTTATGAAGTGGCATCTTGTATATTTCGTCCAAGGCTTCATGCACTCATTATGGTGGCTTCAAACTCCTGAAATCATCACTTGTAACTCCGTTCTTGTTCCCCTTGCGCATGCCATCATCTCCATGCTTGATCTTGCTCCAATGTTCATCCTTCTTGTCCAAGCTAGGCCCTTCATTTGTAAGCAAGACAAATGTATCCAATTTAGGCAGCATCATATTCTCATGAACATTAGAATCATTACCAAGAAACGAAAGTACCTGGTAATTTAATTGGCGTGCGCGAGCTCTTGTAATTGGTCCAGTATGTATAGCAACAGGGGCTATGGGTGTAACAACGGTATTGATGTGCTCATCACTTTTGCCTTAAACCTACAGGCATTCTGACTGGGAAGGCGTCCTAATTCGCATGTTCATCACCAAAGAACTCTTCTTCATATTCTCGCTCTTCCAGGCTCTTCCAGGCCTGGCCAATGAAATAGCCAGGGACAAGCCAGTGTGTATGTTTTAATGTACTCGCAAGCAACCCATGAATGATAACAAACAAGTATGCATGGTTTCAATTCTAAGTTGGCATTTCTAGAAATGCTAGTTTTCCTCATGTGAGTATGATCAATACCCTTTTAGGGTTCATGCATGTGTCTCCAACATGCAACAAGAGGTTAGATATATCATTAGAAAGAAAGAGAGTTATCCACGGCTCCATTTCAAGCTCATCGTGACCTTCCTCGCGATTTACAACAACAATGTTGCCAATCCGTGTTGTTTTTCAGAAACATATGGACATAGTCTAAGCAGCACCACCCAACTGTCCTTGATCGTGGACACGGCTATTCGAATAGTTTGACACTCTGCAGAGGTTGCACACTTTACCCACAAGATCCGAGGAACTCTCGTGTCAGCCATGACCAGCGGTACCTCAAGTACCCGGGGTGAGCACCCGATCACTACCTTTCCCTAGTCGTGACTAACATAGAGTCCACTCGATTGGTAACAGCCCCCGTGCCATACATTCTCACCATTTTTATCATTATCTCCGGAGCCTTGTTCCCAGACATATCACATAACCACGCATGGAGGTACCAATGGTGTGTCCGGAGCCCTGTAAAAACAATCATGGCCGCCTATCCAAGCACGACGCCGTCCCGAGAATGTCCAGACCACTCCCGTCACTAGTAATGTGGGCATTCATGCTAGCACTAACTAGGTAGTCAATAATGCCCTTTCCCATATAAGAGGGTAGTGTGGTTGCGCATGTTCGGTTGGGACGGTCAACAAATCTTAAATCTAATATGTTTCTGGAAACAACACATTCAACTTGCCTCGGTACACTACTTCTCCATCAAGTAGTGACCTAGCTCATCATCATCTCCCAAGGGCATTAGTGGCACCCATTGTGGCTT
This sequence comes from Thinopyrum elongatum, assembly GCA_011799875.1. Lineage (NCBI taxonomy): Eukaryota > Viridiplantae > Streptophyta > Magnoliopsida > Poales > Poaceae > Thinopyrum > Thinopyrum elongatum. The sequence continues at coordinate 205,623,305 of CM022297.1, read as the reverse complement.
TTCGATAGATTTTTCTCAAGGTGGTTGCTACTTCTTGAGCTTGTGTTGGTTTTTCCCTTGAAGAGGAAAGGGTGATGCAGCACAGTAGAGGTAAGTATTTCCCTCAGTTAAGAACCAAGGTATCAATCCAGTAGGAGAGGAACGCACAAATCACCAACACCTGCACAAACAATCAAACACTTGCACCCAACGCGATAAAGGGGTTGTCAATCCCTTCACGGTTAATTGCAAAAGTGAGATCTGATAGAGATAGATAAACAAAAGATAAAATAATTTTTTGGGTTTTTTGGTATATGGATCTGAAAATAAAAGATTGCAAAATACTAGATCGGAAAGTAATATGATGGAAAATAGACCCGGGGGCCATAGGTTTCACTAGAGGCTTCTCTCATGAAGGCAAATAATACGGTGGGTGAACAAATTACGGTCGAGCAATTGATAGAAAAGCGCAAAGTTATGACGATATCCAAGGCAATGATTATGCATATAGGCATCACGTCCGTGTCAAGTAGACCGACTCCTGACTGCATCTACTACTATTACTTCACACATCGACCGCTATCCAGCATGCATCTAGAGTATTAAGTTCATAAAGAATGGAGTAACGCCTTAAGTAAGATGACATGATGTAGAGGAATTAACTCAAGCAATATGATGAAAACCCCATCTTTTTATCCTCGATGGCAACAATACAATACGTGCCTCGCTACCCCTAATGTCACTGGGTGAGGACATCGCAAGATTGAACCCAAAGCTAAGCACCTCTCCCATTGCAAGAAAAACCAATCTAGTTGGCCAAACCAAACCGATAATTCGAAGAGAAATACAAAGATATTAAATCATGCATAAAAGAATTCAGAGAAGATTCAAATAATATTCATAGATAAGCTGATCATAAATCCACAATTCATCGGATCTCGACAAACACACCGCAAAAGAAGATTACATCGGATAGATCTCCAAGAACATCAAGGAGAACGTTGTATTGAGAATCAAAGAGAGAGAAGAAGCCATCTAGCTACTAGCTATGGACCGGTAGGTCTGAGGTAAACTACTCACACATCATCGGAAGGGCAATGGAGTTGATGTAGAAGCCCTCCGTGATCGATTCCCCCCCCCCCCAAGATGGGATCTCACGGGAACAAAAGGTTGCGGCGGTGGAAAAGTGTTTTCGTGGCTTGCTCTGGTGGTTCTGGAATATATGTGAATATATAGGAGGAAGGGCTAGGTCAGAGGAGTCCCGAGGGGTCCACAAGGCAGGGGACGCCCCCCTAGGGTGCGCCCTCCACCCTTGTCGCCGCCTCGCGGCTCTTCTGACTTGGACTCCAAGTCCCCTGGGTGTCTTCTGGTCCAAAAAAATCATCGTGAAGCTTTATTCCGTTTGGTATTCCGTTTCTGCGAAGCTCAAAAAGAAGGAAAAAACAGAAACCGGCACTGGGCTCTAGGTTAATAGGTTAGTCCCAAAAATAATATAAAATAGCATATTAATGCATATAAAACATCCAAAACAGATAATATAATAGCATGGAACAATAAAAAATTATAGATACGTTGGAGACGTATCAAGCATCCCCAAGCTTAATTCATGCTCGTCCTCGAGTAGGTAAATGATAAAAACAGAATTTTTGGTGTGGAATGCTACCTAACATACTTATCCATGTAATTTTCTTTATTGTGGCATGAATGTTCAAATCCATAAGATTCAAAACAAAAGTTTAATATTGACATAAAAATGATAATACTTCAAGCATACTAATAAAGCAATCATGTCTTCTCAAAATAACATGGCCAAAGAAAGTTATCCCTACAAAATCATATAGTCTGGCTATGCTCCATCTTCACCACACAAAGTATTCAAATCATGCACAACCCCGATGACAAGCCAAGCAATTGTTTCATACTTTTGATGTTCTCAAACTTTTTCAACTTTCACGCAATACATGAGCGTGAGCCATGGACATAGCACTATAGGTGGAATAGAATATGGTGGTTGTGGAGAAGACAAAAAGAAGGAGATAGTCTCACATCAACTAGGCGTATCAACGGGCTATGGAGATGCCCATCAATAGATATCAATGTGAGTGAGTAGGGATTGCCATGCAACGGATGCACTAGAGCTATAAGTTTATGAAAGCTCAAAAAGAAACTAAGTGGGTGTGCATCCAACTTGCTTGCCCACGAAGACCTAGGGCAATTTGAGGAAGCCCATCATTGGAATATACAAGCCAAGTTCTATAATGAAAAATTCCCACTAGTATATGAAAGTGACAACATAGGACACTCTCTATCATGAAGATCATGGTGCTACTTTGAAGCACAAGTGTGGAAAAAGGATAGTAACATTGCCCCTTATCTCTTTTCTCTCTCTTTTTTGGTGGGCTTCTTTGGCCTCTTTTATTTTATTTGTGGGCTTCGTTGGCCTCTTTTATTTTTTTCCTCACATGGGACAATGATCTAATAATGAAGATCATCACACTTTTATTTACTTACAGCTCAAAAATTACAACTCGATACTTAGAACAAAATATGACTCTATATGAATGCCTCCGGTGGTGTACCGGGATGTGCAATGATTCAAGAGTGACATGTATAAAAATTATGAACGGTAGCTTTGCCACAAATATTATGTCAACTACATGATCATGCAAAGCAATATGACAATGATGGAATGTGTCATAATAAAACGGAACGGTGGAAAGTTGCATGGCAATCGAAATGGCTATGGAAATGCCATAATAGGTAGGTATGGTGGCTATTTTGAGGAAGGTAAAAGGTAGGTGTATGATACCAGCGAAAGTTGCGCGGTACTAGAGAGGCTAGCAAAGGTGGAAGGGTGAGAGTGCGTATAATCCATGGACTCAACATTAGTCATAAAGAACTCACATACTTATTGCAAAAAATCTATTAGTTATCGAAACAAAGTACTACGCGCATGCTCCTAGGGGGATAGATTGGTAGGAAAAGACCATCGCTCGTCCCCGACCGCCACTCATAAGGAAGACAATCAATAAATAAATCATGCTCCGACTTCATCACATAACGGTTCACCATACGTGCATGCTACGGGAATCACAAACTTTAACACAAGTATTTCTACAATCCACAATTACTCACTAGCATGACTCTAATATCACCATCTTTATATCTCAAAACAATCATAAGGAATCAAACTTCACATAGTATTCAATGCACTTTATATGAAAGTTTTCATTATATCCCTCTTGGATGCCTATCATATTAGGACTAAATTTATAACCAAAGAAAATTACCATGCTGTTTAGGAAGACTCTCAAAATAATATAAGTGAAGCATGAGAGTTCAATAATTTCTATAAAATAAAACCACCGCCGTGCTCTAAAAAGATATAAGTGAAGCACATAGAGTATTCTAATAAATCATGATTCATGAGTGTCCCTCTCAAAAGGTGTGTAAAGAAAGGATGATTGTGGCAAACTAAAAAGCAAAGACTCATATCATACAAGACGCTCCAAGCAAAACACATATCATGTGGTGAATAAAAATATAGCCTCAAGTGAATTTACCGATAGACGAAGACGAAAGAGGGGATGCCTTCCGAGGCATCCCCAAGCTTAGGCTCTTGGTTGTCCTTGAATATTACCTTGGGGTGCCTTGGGAAACCCCAAGCTTAGGCTCTTGCCACTCCTTATTCCATAGTCCATCAAATCTTTACCCAAAACTTGAAAACTTCACAACACAAAACTCAACAAAAAACTCGTGAGATCCGTTAGTACAAGAAAATAAAATCACCACTTTTGGTACTGTTGTGAACTCATTCTTTATTTATATTGGTGCAATATCTACTGTATTCCAACTTCTCCATGGTTCATACCCCCCGATACTACCCATAGATTCATCAAAATAAGCAAACAACACAAAGAAAACAGAATCTGTCAAAAACAGAACAGTCTGCAAAGATCCGAATTGTTATAATACTTCTGTAACTCCAAAAATTCTGAAAATTTAGGACAACAGAGGCAATTTGTATATAAATCCTGTGTAAACAATTCAGGGTTTTTCAAAGCTCCAGTGAATTATTAAAATTCTGTGGCTGGACGAAAAAGTTTCTGTTTTTCAGCAAGATCAAATCAACTATCACCGTAAGCCATCCCAAAGGTCTTACTTGGCACAAACACTAATTAAAACACCAAAACACAGTTACTAAAGATGTAATAATGTGTATTCACAAGAAAAACAAAAATATAAAAATATTGGGTTGTCTCCCAGCGAGCGCTTTCCTTTAAAGCCTTTTAGCTAGGCGTTAATAATTCAATGATGCTCACATAAAAGATAATAATTGAAACACGAAGGGAGCATCATAAAACATGTGACAAACATATATAAGTCTAACATACTTCCTATGAATGGGCATTTTATAAGCAAACAAATTATCAAGACAAGCAAAGACTAGCATATGCAAGGAACAAGAAAGAAACAAGTGCAATCTCAACATAACGAGAGGTAATTTAGTAACATGAAACTTTCTACAACCATATTTTCCTCTCTCATAATAATTACATGTGGGATCATATTCAAATTCAACAATATATCTATCACATAACACATTTTGTAGATGATCCACATGCATGCAAAGTTGACACTCTTCCAAGGTAGTGGGATTAACATTAACTAAAGTCATGACCTCTCCAAACCCACTTTTATCAAAAATTTCATAAGATTGATCATACTCCAAAGTAGTGGGATTATTATTACCTATAGTTGACACTATTCCAAACGCACTTTCAATATTATTGCAAACATATTCATCATGAGGCTTAAATAAATTTTCAAGATCATAAGAAAAATCACCCCAATCATGATCATTGCAACAAGTAGTGGACATAGCAAAATTAGCATCCCCAAGCTTAGGGTTTTGCATATTATTAGCATAATTGACATTAATAGAATTTATACTAACATCATTGCAATCATGCTTTTCATCCAAGGAGCTATCGTGAATCACTTCATAAATTTCTTCTTTTAACACTTCATCACAATTTTCAGACTCACGAATTTCAAGCAAAACTTCATAAAGATAATCTAGTGCACTCAACTCACTAGCAATTGGTTCATCATAATTGGATCTCTTAAAAAGATTAGCAAGTGGATGAGGATCCATAAACCTTTTGTTTCTGATTTGGAATAAAATACACAATTATGCCAAGCAAATGAGCAAACGAACCAAGTAAGACATAAGGGCAAAGGGAAAGACGAACGAAAGAAGGGCGAATAAAAAGGCAAATCTTTTTGTATTTTTCTGAAAATTGTTTTAGAGGTGGGGGAGAGGAAAACGAGAGGCAAATGGAGAATAATGTAATGCAAGAGATGAGAGTTTATGATGGGTACTTGGTATGTCTTGACTTGACGTAGATCTCCCTGGCAACGGTGCCAGAAATTCTTCCTGCTACTTCTTGAGCTTGCGTTGGTTTTTCCCTTGAAGAGGAAAGGGTGATGCAGCACAGTAGAGGTAAGTATTTCCCTCAGTTAAGAACCAAGGTATCAATCCAGTAGGAGAAGAACGCACAAATCACCAACACCTGCACAAACAATCAAACACTTGCACCCAATGCGATAAAGGGGTTGTCAATCCCTTTATGGTCAATTGCAAAAGTGAGATCTGATAGAGATAGATAAACAAAAGTAAAATATTTTTTTGGGGTTTTTGGTATATGGATCTGAAAATAAAAGATTGCAAAATAGTAGATCGGAAAGTAATATGATGGAAAATAGTAGATCGGAAAGTAATATGATGGAAAATAGACCCGGGGGCCATAGGTTTCACTAGAGGCTTCTCTCATGAAGGCAAATAATACGGTGGGTGAACAAATTACTGTCGAGCAATTGATAGAAAAGCGCAAAGTTATGACGATATCCAAGGCAATGATTATGCATATAGGCATCACGTCCGTGTCAAGTAGACCAACTCCTGCCTGCATCTGCTACTATTACTTCACACATCGACCGCTATCCAACATGCATCTAGAGTATTAAGTTCATAAAGAACGGAGTAACGCCTTAAGTAAGATGACATGATGTAGAAGAATTAACTCAAGCAATATGATGAAAACCCCATCTTTTTATCCTCGATGGCAACAATACAATACGTGCCTCGCTACCCCTACTGTCACTGGGTGAGGACACCGCAAGATTGAACCCAAAGCTAAGCACCTCTCCCATTGCAAGAAAAACCAATCTAGTTGGCCAAACCAAACAGATAATTCGAAGAGAAATACAAAGATATTAAATCATGCATAAAAGAATTCAGTGAAGATTCAAATAATATTCATAGATAAGCTGATCATAAATCCACAATTCATCGGATCTCGACAAACACACCGCAAAAGAAGATTACATCGGATAGATCTCCAAGAACATCAAGGAGAACGTTGTACTGAGAATCAAAGAGAGAGAAGAAGCCATCTAGCTACTAGCTATGGACCCGTAGGTCTGAGGTAAACTACTCACGCATCATCGGAAGGGCAATGGAGTTGATGTAGAAGCCCTTCGTGATCGATTCCCTCTCTGGCGGGATGCCGGAAAAGGCCCCAAGATGGGATCTCACGGGAACAGAAGGTTGCAGCGGTGGAAAAGTGTTTTCGTGGCTTGCTCTGGTGGTTCTGGAATATATGTGAACATATAGGAGGAAGGGCTAAGTCAGAGGAGTCCCGAGGGGCCCACAAGGCAGGGGCGCCCCCCCTAGGGAGCGCCCTCCACCCTTGTCGCTTCCTCACGGCTCTTCTGACTTGGACTCCAATTCCCATGGGTGTCTTCTGGTCCAAAAAAAATCATCGTGAAGTTTTATTCCGTATGGACTCCGTTTGGTATTCATTTTCTGCGAAGCTCAAAAACAAGGAAAAAATAGAAACTGGCACTGGGCTCTAGGTTAATTGGTTAGTCCCAAAAATAATATAAAATAGCATATTAATGCATATATAACATCCAAAATAGATAATATAATAGCATAGAACAATAAAAAATTATAGATACATTGGAGACGTATCAGTGGTATTCAAAGAATTCATGCAAGTTCATACATCAACAACTATGGTTCACCATCGTATCTCTAAGCACAAAATAGAGCTACGAATCATGCAAGTGACAACGGATCGTGCATCAATGCAACATGCCTACGAACTCATCATCATCATCATCATCATGCATATGGAATTTATTCGATGAACAAAGAGGGGTGCATCATGGTCAAGGGTAGCTTGCCTTGGTTGGCTTTGTCTTCAAAGTCTTCAAGTCCTCCCTCAACTTCTTCTCCAACAACTTTGTAAAATACGGGATCTAATCATCACAATAAATAACGAAGAAATAAGGCAATAGCACTAACAGAAAAATAAAAGTGCCCATAAAAATGTTAACTCATTTTTATTAAATACTAGGGTGAATCTCAGGAATGCCAATATTTTTGGTTTCGGAGTTGGAGCTTCACAAACAAGGATTTGGATTTTTGAAGGTTGTTATATATGTTCAAATTTGAATTTAAATTTGATAGTATAGAAATGTGTGATGGAACGTTATCAAAGTTACACCATTAAATCGGTGAGGCTTTTAGAATAAATTTGGAAGTGGAATTATTTTATTTGTGCAAATATTCAATTCTTTAGGATTTTTGGAACTTTCAGCAAAAAGGAAAAAGGCTACTATTGCCGTGGGTCAAAATGGACGAGCCGAGCTGGCCCAGAGGCAAACTGGCTTGGGTGAACCGATGCGCGCACGCGCGGGGTTTAAACTTGATGGGCGGGGCCCAACTGCCAGCGACAGAGAGGGGGAGAGAGGGTGAGGTGCGGATGACAGGCGGGCCCTGCCTGTTATCCCTAACCTCACAACAGGAGGGTGGCGACGCTCACCGATGGTGATGCAGGGCATGACAGGGCGAGCTGAGGGCACCAACGTGCTCAGGAGGGTGTCGTTGATCGGGTGGTGGTGGAGATGACCGCTGGAGCTGCCTCGTTCACCAGTGATGAGCAAGCTGGGCAACGGCGCTTCAGGAGGAGATGGATCCGGTCGTTCTGACTGCAAAAGACACGGGGGAGAGAGGGGAATGGGTCAGCCCGTTGCGGAAGACTGAGTGGAGGTGGAAGGTGGGCCGGACGTGGCCTGTACCACACGAACGACGGCGACCCAACGCGACGGCGCCCAAGTTCGATCTTGAGCTTGGGGGCTTCTAGGGATGGATGGGTGGCGCAGGGAGGCAATTAGGGTGTGGAGGAACGAGAAGGGGTGAGAGAGAGGCCCTGGGCTAGCTTAAATGGGCAGGCCAAGGTCCACCGTAGGCGCGACCTATAGGGTGTCCGTGGGATCAGCTCCGGCGAGCGTTGGAGGGGGATATGAGGGCTCAAGGGCACTCGTGGGGTTAGTCTAGGATGCTAGGGAGAGAGGGGGAGCGGGACGAGCCAGCGTGGGCCGCAGACACGACGCCTGGATTGGCCGAGAGGGATAGTGCTCTGACACGAGCCGCAGGAGAGAGAGGAGGGTACGTGAGCAAGTGGGCAGCCTGCTGGTGTGTTTCAGACGCCAAGGAGCATCAACTGTGTGGAGGGGAGGCCCGAGGTGGTCGGGGGACTCGGTGTCAATGGTCCGCTGCCCTGCCTGGCGCTCCAGAGCACGACTTCGGCCTGCATCCGCGGCTTTCTCGCGTCCTCGCGTGTCCACTTGTGTCTAGAGGCTGCAGGAGGTATGGGCCAAGGCTGGGGAGAACCTTGGATGCTCTGGAAAGCTGACGGGGGAGAGAGAGAGGCTGAGAGAGGAAAAAATGCACTGCACAAAGAGGGAAAATGGGGTTCTACCCCCCCTTAATCATGGCTCCTCGGGCAAGAAAAGATGCAGGAGGTAGAGGAGGACTAGGTGAGGTTGTGGTAAAAATTTCATCTCATCAAGACAAGTGGAAGGGGCCAAAACATGGATTTTGAAATCTTGCCAGAAGGTGTTTGATGTTGGGTAGGGCTAGTTGCACTCATCTTCTGCTTGTGCCACTTTAAAGGGTTGATGGCCATGATCGTGTGACACCATGGTCCAATTTTCATCTCATTTGGAGAAACTTGGCAATGTAATTATTTCTAACCCTAGAAATGGACAGAATCTCTTTTGGCAAGATTTGAAAATGTTGCACTGTTCTCCTTGATGCACTACTTGGCCTAGATGTAATATTAGACCATCTGAGCAGGTGTACCAAGTTTCAGCACGTTTGGACATGTTTGTTAGTGCAAAGTTGTTCATACATGGAAATGAACATGAGAGGTTTTGAGAGGGTTTAGTGGGGTTATCTAGTTCTCCATGTCATGAGACTTGGCAAGGTCATCCAATAGGTCGATTTTGACAAGGTGGAATTTTCTTGGAATTTATGGAGAAACTTTCCTCTGTAAATATTCAAATATCCAAAAATGGTTTTTGAGGGGTTTGACCGATATCTTGGTCATGACCATGTGTTGAAACTCATATATATATGGAAAATACATGTCCACTGAGCTTCCCTAAATTTTCTCAAATATTTTTGAAATATCAAAATAATTTTAACCTATTAAAGACCATTTCTGGCCTTAAGAAAAAGCTTTTAAATAAAATAGAAAAATAACTTCTAAAATACTAGTATTGTGGTTTTAGGGAGTCCTATGGCTAATAGGATTCAAATATAATTTTTAATGGTTTTTCTCATCCCAAATTAAGTACTTGTAGTTCAAGCCTTAACTCAGGGGTTTTTGGAAAACCTAATTTAGAAAATACTTTTTGGCCAAATTATTTTTGCAAGAAAATACTATTCAGTCCTATGCACGTGGCATGATCATGGGGCAAAGTTTTAGATCAAGAGGAGGAAGTATAGGAGTTAGAGCTATTATATGATTTTCATGAGCACTTGAAATCAGCAAACAAAAGTTGAAATCAACAACAAAGCCAAATCAATGCAAAAGTTTTTGATGGATCAAATTTTTATGCTTTATTAATTCAAATGACATGGTACAAAACACAGGGTGTGACAGACCTACCCCCCTTACAAGAATCTCGTCCCCGAGATTCCTAACTAGGCTTTAAAGAGATACGGGAATTCAGATATGAGGTAGTCTTCACGCTCCCATGTTTGCTTCTGCTTCCGTGTGGTTGCTCCACTGAACCTAGAAGTACTTGATAGTGCGGCTTCGCGTACGTTGTTCTGCATCATCCCAGATGCAAATGGGTCTCTCGCGGTAGGTCAGATTAGGCTGGAGGTCGATGGCCTGGTGATCGATGTCCTTGTAGAGATTGGGCTTGTTAGGAACTTGGAGACACTTCCGGAGTTGTGATACATGGAATAAGTTGTGCACATCAGACAACTCCGATGGTAACTCTAGCTGATAAGTGACTTCTTCTCATCTTGTAGTGATCTTGAAGGGGCCAAGTAATCTTGGTGCGAGCTTCCCTTTGACATGGAAACATTTGGTCCCTTTGAGAGGAGTGACTCGCAGATACACATGGTCTCTGACACTGAAGTTTTGATGCGGAGCATCCTTCCAACATCCCCATGGACTCTACACCAATGCATCAAGCTCCACGTGGACCTATGACAAGAGCTCGAGCACGCGCAATGGAAACCGAGGTCAACTCCTTCCTACTTGACTTGCACATGAACTCGAATGGGACTTGGTTGCTACCTCACCAAAATACTCTATGCATTATTAGGTACGAAGAGGGACCCTTCCAAGCAGCTGAGGAGCACCACCAAGTCAAGGGAGAAGCACCCCAAGTCACCAAGGAGGAAGAAGGAGTCCACAAGAAACTGGACAGGAAGTCCCAAGAAACCCCGTGTGCACGGGCCTCCGAGACCCCGTGCCCACGGGCTACACAGGGAGCTACGGCTGTAGCACCCCGTGCGCACGGGCGTGTACCGTGCGCACGGGACCCCCGTGCACACGAGCCCTCTAGGATGGTCGGCTGAGAGGGTTGTCGGGCCTCCACTTTGCATCCACTTCGTGTCCTACCTACCCAAGCCTATATAGTTCGTACCTAGGGTTATGTTTAGGGTTAGCAAAGACATATATGAGATATTTGTGAGCTTTGCTCCTTCTACCACTCCATTGGAGATCAAGGCCTCTTAGGAGAGGATCCACTTGTGAATTTCAAGACCTTCTCTTGGAGAAGATTATCATCCTCAAGACCTCATCTCTTAGGAGTGGGAAGAACTTTACCTAGTTCTTGTTTCCTTTGATTGTTCATGTATTCATGTGGATCTATGTGTTTGCTATTCTAGCAGATGTGTGATTAGGTTTTGTTGGAGTGAATTCCCCTTTGTGTTCTTGGTGTTCATCCTTTTCCCCCCTCCAAGTGTGAAAAGATCCATCTTAGGGTTTCACCCTACAACATCTTGGTATCATGAGCAAGGTTGATTCACATCTTGGAGTCCCTACCCCCCATTTGCTAGCTTGATTTTGTTGTTTTTTGTCCTAATCCGAAAATACCCACCAAAAATAGCCCCAAAATTTTTCTTTCAATTTGTTGGTTCTTGTGAGATTTGGTAGATTTGATCCACGAATTGGGTGTTTGACAAGTGGATCTACCCCCCTACCACCTTCCACCACCTTTCATCCATTGATTTTGGCCGAAATTCGTGAAATACCCATGGATCAGGTGCTGTTCATCCGCTCACAGAGCGCTCCGTGCGCACGGGCCATCGGGACCCCATGCACACGACACCCCGTGCCCACGGGCATCACTTACCCCATGCGCACGGACCATACAGAGCAGTTCAGCCATTTCATTTTTCCTCCATTTTTCCTTTCCACCACCACATTTGATCTTCCGCATATACTTCTCGTGATTGTTTGAGTTTTGGAGTTGCGGTTCTCAAGTATCCTAAGGTGTTTCAGCTACTTAGGCGCTATTTGTCACAATCATCACCACCACTCGCCATCGACTCGGACTCCACATCGACATCGACCACTCCATCTTCATACCAACCGTAAGCAAGGATGGTAACCTCAACGACACTTTGTATTACCCTTGCCATTACCTTGATAGCCTCGAGCCTCTTTTGCGTAGCTTACCCATCGAGACTAGCAAGTTGAGAATTGTCGGGCCACGCTTATAGTGCACCTTTACTGTTACGTCTCTCCCGTGCATATACTACTTGTTACCTCGCATTTTGGCTCGCATATCAAGCATAGTGGCATAGTAAAAAATAGCTTTTAAGCAAAAGAAAGAGAAGAGAAGCAAAGAGCTTGTAAGCAATAGCATCGGGCCTCATAGCATAGTTCATCATCTTGGTTCATACATACATAAGCATAATTGGGATAGAAGGCGACCCATTTCTCTATTAGGTTGGTGCACTAGCGTATCTAGCCCATTAGAGCAATCAAGCTGGCGTCTCTCTAGTATCCGTACAACAAGAGCATTCCCGTGGTTCCACCTCTTAGAGCTCATTCCTTGGTTGTGCGGATCCCATCTATCTTCCGTGTGTGTGTTCCTAGTGATATCCTTGGGTTTGATCTATTTGTCCTACTTGCAATTTGTGCATCTTTTCAACTTTTTCAACATCTTGACTAACATTTGCTTGAATTATTTGTGCCACTTCCTAACCGAGCTTCTCCATAAGCCATTTACTTGTAGGTGTGAGAAACAAAACCCGGTACCAATTCTCCTATTATAGCATCACGTGGGATCATACTTGATACATCCACAATCTTCAGAAAAGGTAACTTCAGTTTTGTTCTCTCATTTCCTACTCACCACCACTTCCACATGATGGATAGGCCTTCTTCTTCGGCGAACCCTCTCTTCGAGGATCAAGATGACGAACGCGACTTCGTCACCAAGAATCACTTCTTTATCGCACAATGAGCTCTACATCAAGAGAGTGAAGCTTTGGGTCATCGCATCGAGCAACTCGCCACCGACCTTCTGCAATCGGAAGAAAGACAAAGGGACTACCTCGACGCCAAGCTCTCCAAACAAATGGAAGAATTCTGCAACATGATCGTGAGCCGCGTGTCTTCTTCAACCTCTTCTCCAAGATGGCGCCACTCAAGTCACCACTCATCGTCATACTCTTCTTCCGATGCAAGTCCTCCTCCTTGAGCTCGTCCTACTCAAGATCGCCAAGCTCAAGAAAATCCCTTCCATGGAAATGGGCTGCAAGACCGAGTTCGAGCACGTGAACAAGCGAGATGCCAACAAGAAGAAGCTATGGAGCACGATCTACCTCCACAACATCCATGTCAAGCATTTCAAGATGGCGATGTAATCCGGCAAGAGCAACAAAGTCGTGAAGCCCAAGCTCAAGCGGCTCAAGATGCACTCTCAGAGTCCACTCGAGCTGTTACCCAACGAAGCTGCCAAGTCCGTGAGCAAGAAGAAGAACTTCATCAAGCACGACAAGAAGAAGCTGCCCGACGTGAAGAACAACAAGAAAGGCGAAATCGGGAACATATGCCTCGCCCTCCTCCATGCCAAGAGTGACAACAAGCAGATCAAGTGCTTGAAGACCCTCCTCCATGCCAAGAGTGACAACAAGCATATCAAGTGCTTGAAGACCCTCCTCCACGCCAAGAGCAACATCAACATCGTCACTATGATGAAGAACTCCGCTACGGCAAGCTCAAGTTCACGATGCCCAAGTTCTTCGGAAGCAATGATCCCGAGGAGTACCTCTCATGGGCATTGAAAGTCGACAAGATATTCCGTCTTCATAACCATGATGAGGAAAAGAAGATCGCCATGTCATCCCTCGAATTTCAAGACTACGTCCTCATTTGGTGAGAGCAAGTGATCGAGCAACGTCGCGAGAAGGACGAGCCACCCATCACGACTTGGACACAAATGAAGGATGTCATGAGAGCTCGCTTCATGCCTACATACTACACCCGAGATCTATTCAAGAAGTTGCAACTCCTCAAGCAAGGCACAAAGACGGTGGAAGAATAATATCAAGAAATGGAGATTGCCATGATAAGAGCCAATGTCAAAGAGGACGATGAACACACAATGGCACACTTCTTGAATGGCCTCAACCACCCAATAAGGAAGATCGCCGATTTCCAACCCTACTCCAACCTTCTCGAGCTAGTTCATCAAGCGACCAAGGTGGAGTGACAAGTGCAAGAAGACTTCAAATATGGCAAGTACTCATCCAAGACCTACGGCTCATACCCTCAACCTACCTCTACTTCGACACCTCCTACCTCGACTAGAGCATCACCAAGTACCGGCGACAAGTCAAGTTCCAAGCAAGCGACGCTTTCCCCGACTCATCCTCCGGCAAGCAACTACAAGAACAAGACGTCTTATTCATGGGCACCACCGAACGATCCCATCAAGACAAGTTCTATCAAGTGCTTCACATGTGGTGGTCATGGACACAAGTCTTTCCAATGCATCAACAAGCGAACCATGATCGCCAATGATGATGGCACGTATGACTCCATGAGTGAAGATGAGATGGAAGCTCTCGACCACGTCGTCATTGATAGAGGCAAAGGCCTCCCGATGTTTCGATGAGATAGCTATCGTTTTCTATTGGAGTCGACTTTGACGATCCAACCACGAACATGCAAAGACGTCGCGCCTTACCAACTTCCGAGGGGTTATTGACCATGCCGGAGCACGATCAACCTGACCATGAGGGTCTATTTCCTGCGACCAAATGAAGAACAAGCAAGAAACTGAGATTGCAATCTGGATATTGCGAATATAAGAGGAAAGCTTTATTGATGAAAGTGGGGTTCTGTGACGTCTTGGTCTGGTCGTTGAACACAAACGAAGTACGCGAAGTTGCAGCTATGGCGAACTTTTAATCTAAACAAAACCCAAAGTCTAAACGACGCTGTAAGGGCTGTATATATGGAGGAGTAGGGGGGAATTTCGTCGCCCCTTGTAGGAGGGGTCCGAAACCAACCCTAACTTTGTTTCCCCACACATACGGACTCTAAAAACAACCTATACTTAAGTATTTCGAAATTACATGGGCCTAGCCCAAAAATAAGGTGGCGCAGCACCTAAAATAAGCTATGGACGAAATTTATGAAGGGGCATCTTGTATATTTCGTCCATGTCCTTGTAGGTCATCATGGAGGCTTCAAAGTGCTCAAATATGGACTAGAAATGCCATTCTGGATCCCTTTGCACGCGCTTTCATCTCCATGCTTGATCCTGCTCCAGTGTTTATCCCTCTTGTCCATGCTAGGCCCTTCATTAGTAATCAACACAAATGTATCCAATTTAGGCAGCATCATATTCTGATGAACATTAGAATTGTCACCAAGAAATGAAAGTACCTGGTAATTCAATTGGCGTGCGCGAGCTCTAGTAATTGGTCCAGTATGTATAGCAGCAGGGGCTGTGGGTGTAACAATGGTATTGATGTCCTCATTAGCCATGCACCATTAAGTGAACGAAGAAGAAGATGCTCAAGTCTATTGTGACAATGATTCAAGTCCCGCTCTCATGGTCTCCAAGGTCTTGACACTTCAACAGCAACAAGACGAAGACCAAAGGTGTCACATCTTCCACACCAAGACCGGCATCAACGGACGCTCCGTGAAAGTCATCATCGATGGAGGAAGTTGCCACAACTTGGCAAGTGATGAGCTATGTTCCAGGCTGCAATTGGTCAAGAAGAAGCATCCCGCCCCTACAAGGTCCAATGGCTTAGTGACTCCGGTACAATTCAAGTGGAGCACACCATGTATGTTTCTTTCAAGATCGGCGCCTACGAGGACACCATTGAGTGTGACGTGGTTCCTATGTCCGTGTGCCATCTTCTCTTGGGAAGACCTTGGCAATTCGATCGCGGCGTCATACACAATGGGAGAACAAACCACTATAGCTTCAAGATGAAGGGAATGGAGTACGTGCTACAACCTATGTCACCAAGCCAAGTGATCACCGACAAGCAAGCATCCACCCATCATGGAGAGACTAGTGAGAGAGTGAACCACCACAAAGAGAGTGAGTGACACAAGCCCAAATTGAGCGACTCTTCGCCAAGAGAGAAAAACTTAGTGCTCCTAGCCACAAAAAGAGAGATGGGAGAAGTGTGTGAGAACCCATCGAGTGTCATCCACTATGTCCTAGTGTGCAAAGATGAGGTGGCAAAGACTAACACTCATAACCCTCTTCCTCTAGTGTTGTCTAATTTGTTGCAGGAATTCGCGGATGTCTTTCCAGATGAGCTACCTCCCGGTCTGAAGGAAATATGCCCTAGAGGCAATAATAAAGTTGTTATTTTATATTTCCATATTCATGATAAAAGTTTATTATTCATGCTAGAATTGTATTGATCGGAAACCTAAATACATGTGTGAATACATAAACAAACACCGTGCCCGTAGTCAGCCTCTACTTGACTAGCTCGTTGATCAAAGATGGTTAAGGTTTCCTAACCATGGACATGAGTTATCATTTGATAACGGGATCACATCATTAGGGGAATGATGTGATGGACAAGACCCATCCGTCAGCTTAGCATAATGATCGTTCAGTTTTATTGCTATTGCTTTCTTCATGTCAAATACATATTCCTTCGACTATGAGATTATGCAACTCCCGGATACCGGAGGAATGCCTTGTGTGCTATCAAATGTCACAACGTAACTGGGTGATTATAAAGATGCTCTAAAGGTATCTCCGAAGGTGTTTGTTGAGTTGGCATAGATCGAGATTAGGATTTGTCACTCCGAGTGTCGAAGAGGTATCTCTGGGCCCTCTCGGTAATACACATCATAAGCTTGCAAGCAAATGACTAAGGAGTTAGTCACGAGGTGATGTATTATGGAACGAGTAAAGAGACTTGCCGGTAACGAGATTGAACTAGGTATGAAGATACCGACGATCGAATCTCGGGCAAGTAACATACCGATGGACAAAGGGAATTACGTATGTTGTCATAATGGTTCGACCGATAAAGATCTTCATAGATTATGTAGGAGCCAATATGGGCATCCAGGTTTCGCTATTGGTTATTGATCGGAGAGGTGTCTCGGTCATGTCTACATAGTTCTCAAACCCGTAGGGTCCGCACGCTTAACGTTCGTTGACGATATAGTATTATATGAGTTATGTATGTTGGTGACCGAATGTTGTTCGGTGTTCCGGATGAGATCACGGACATGACGAGGAGCTCTGAAATAGTCCGGAGGTAAAGCTTGATATATGGGATAATAGTGTTTGGTCTCCGGAAAGGTTCCGGAATTCACCGGAAGGGGTTTCAGATGTTTCCCGAAATGTTTGGGCACGAGAACACTTTATTTGGGCCAAGGGGTAAAGCCCACAAGGGTTTTGGAAAGTGCAAAATGAATTTTTGCGGAGGCCAGGGGCCAGACGCCAGGAACCCTGGCGTCTGGGGGGTAGACGCCGGGAACCCTGGCATCTAGCCCTGGAGTCCGAGAAGGACTCTTGCCTTTCGGTCAGAACCGACTTTGAGGAGGCTTTTACTCCAAGTTTCGACCCCAGGGCTCAATATATAAATAGAGGGGAAGGGCTAGCACCCAAGAGAGATCAAGATTCACCAAGCCGTGTGCCGGCAACCCCGTCCCCTCTAGTTTATCCTTCGTCATAGTTTCCGTTGTGCTTGGCAAAGCCCTGCGGAGATTGTTCTTCACCAACACCATCACCACGCCGTCGTGCTGCCGGAACTCATCTACTACTTCACCCCTCTTGCTGGATCAAGAAGGCGAGGACGTCATCGGGCTGAACGTGTGCTGAACGTGGAGGTGCCGTACGTTCGGTACTTGATCGGGACAGATCGTGAAGGTGTACGACTACATCAACCGCATTGATAAACGCTTCCACTTAGTGATCTTCAATGGTATTAAGATGCTCTCCCCTCTCGTAGCTATACATCTCCATGGATAGATCTTACGTGTGCGTAGGAAATTTTTTTGTTTTCCATGCAACGTTTCCCAACAGTGGCATCATGAGCCAGGTCTATGCGTAGATGATATGCATGAGTAGAACACAAAGAAGTTGTGGGCGGTGATGTTCATACTGCTTACCACCAACGTCTTATTTTGATTCGGTGGTATTGTAAGATGAAGTGGCCCGGACCAACCTTACATGTCCACGTACATGAGACCGGTTCCACCGACAAACATGCAACTAGTTTTGCATAAAGGTGGCTGGCGGGTGTCTGTTTCTCCTAATTTAGTTGAATCGAATTTGACTGCGGCCGGTCCTTGAAGAAGGTTAAAACAGCAAACTTGATAAATCACCATTGTGGTTTTTGCCGTAGGTAAGAACGGTTCTTGCTAGAAGCCCGTAGCAGCCACGTAAAACTTGAAACAACAAAGTAGAGGACGTCTAACTTGTTTTTGCAGGGTATGCTGTGATGTGATATGGTCAAGACATGATGTGATATACGTTATTGTATGAGATGATCATGTTTTGTAATTTATCGGCAACCAGCAGGTGCCTTATTGTTGTCTCTTTATTGTATGAAATGCAATCGCCATGTAGTTGCTTTACTTTATCGCTATGCGTTAGCTATAGTTGTAGAAGCAATATTTGGCGAGACGACCACGACGCAACGATGGAGATCAAGGTGTCGGGCCGGTGACGATGGAGATCATGACGATGCTTTGGAGATGGAGATCAAAAGCACAAGATGATGATGGCCATATCATGTCACATATTTTGATTGCATGTGATGTTTATCTTTTATGCATCTTATTTTGCTTAGTACGGCGGTAGCATTATAAGATGATCCCTTCACTAAATTTCAAGGTAAAAGTGTTCTCCCTGAGTATGCACCGTTGCTACAGTTCGTTGTGTTGAGACACCACGTGATGATTGGGTGTGATAGACTCTACGTTCACATACAACGGGTGTAAGACAATTTTGCACATGCAGAATACTTGGGTTAAACTTGACGAGCCTAGCATGTACAGACATGGCCTCGAAACACTGGAGACCGAAAGTTTGAATGTGAATCATATAGTAGATATGATCAACATAGAGATGTTCACAATTGATGACTACCCCATCTCACGTGATGATCGGACATGGGTTAGTTGATTTGGATCACGTATCACTTAGATGACTTGAGGGATGTCTATTTAAGTGGGAGTTCTTAAGTAATTTGATTAATTGAACTTAATTTATCATGAACTTAGTCCTGATAGTATTTGCATATCTATGTTGTAGATCAATGGCCCGTGCTACCATTCCCCTGAATTTTAATGTGTCCCTAGAGAAAGCTAAGTTGATAGATGATGGTAGCAACTACACGGACTGGGTCCGTAACTTGAGGATTATCCTCATTGCTGCACAGAAGAATTATGTCCTTGATGCACCGCTAGGTGAAAGGCCTACTACAGGAGTAGAAGCTGATGTTTTGAACGTCTGGCAAGCTCAATCTGATGACTACTTGATAGTTCAGTGTGCCATGCTTTACGGCTTAGAACCGGGACTTCAAAGACATTTTGAACATCATGGAGCATATGAGATGTTCCAAGAGTTGAAGTTAATATTTCAAGCAAATGCCCGGGTTGAGAGATATGAAGTCTCCAACAAGTTCTATAGCTGCAAGATGGAGGAGAACAGTTCTGTCAGTGAACACATACTCAAAATGTCTGGGTATTATAATCACTTGACTCAGCTGGGAGTTGATCTTCCAGTTGATTGTGTTATTGACAGAGTTCTTCAATCACTGCCACCAAGCTACAAAGGCTTCGTGATGAACTATAATATGCAAGGGATGAACAAAACAATTCCCGATCTCTTCGCAATGCTTAAGGCCGCGGAGGTAGAAATCAAGAAGGAGCATCAAGTGTTGATGGTAAACAAGACCACTAGTTTCAAGAAAAAGGGTGAGGGAAAGAAAGGGAACTTCAAGAAGAATGGCAAGCAAGTTGCCACTCCTGGGAAGAAGCCCAAAGCTGGACCCAAGCCTGAAACTGAGTGCTTCTACTGCAAAGGGACTAGTCACTAGAAGCGGAACTGCCCCAAGTATTTGGCGGATAAGAAGGATGGCAAAGTAAACAAAGGTATATTTGATATACATGTTATTGATGTGTACCTTACTAATGCTCGTAGTAGCGCCTGGGTATTTGATACTGGTTCGGTTGCTCATATTTGTAACTCAAAACAGGAGCTACGGATTAAACGAAGATTGGCTAAGGATGAGGTGACGATGCGCGTCGGGAATGGTTCCAAGGTCGATGTGATCACCGTCGGCACGCTACCTCTACATCTACCTTCGGGATTTGTTTTAGACCTGAATAATTGTTATTTTGTGAAAGCGTTGAGCATGAACATTATATCTGGATCTTGTTTAGTGCGAGATGGTTATTCATTTAAATCAGAGAATAATGGTTGTTCTATTTATATGAGTAATATCTTTTATGGTCATGCACCCTAGAAGAGTGGTCTATTTTTGTTGAATCTCGATTGTAGTGATACACATATTCATAATATTGATGCCAAAAGATGCAAAGTTGATAATGATAGTGCAACATATTTGTGGCACTGCCGTTTAGGTCATATTGGTGTTAAGCGCATGAAGAAACTCCATGCAGATGGGCTTTTGGAATCACTTGATTATGAATCATTTGATACTTGCGAACCATGCCTCATGGGCAAGATGACTAAAACTCCGTTCTCCGGAACAATGGAGCGAGCCAATGACTTATTGGAAATAATACATACCGATGTATGCGGTTCGATGAGTGTTGAGGCACGCGGCAGGTATCGTTATTTTCTGACCTTCACATATGATTTGAGAAGATATGGGTATATCTACTTAATGAAACACAAGTCTGAAACATTTGAAAAGTTCAAAGAATTTCAGAGGGAAGTGGAGAATCATTGTAACAAGAAAATAAAGTTTCTACAATCTGATCGCGGAGGCGAATATTTGAGTTACGAGTTTGGCCTTCATTTAAAACAAAGTGGAATAGTTTCACAACTCACGCCACCTGGAACACCACAGTGTAATGGTGTGTCCGAACGTCATAACCGTACTTTATTAGATATGGTGTGATCTATGATGTCTCTTACCAATTTACCACTATCGTTTTGGGGTTATGCATTAGAGACAGCTGCATTCATGTTAAATAGGGCACCGCCTAAATCCGTTCAGATGACACCATATGAACTATGGTTTGGCAAGAAACCTAAGCTATCGTTTCTTAAAGTTTGGGGTTGCGACACTTATGTCAAAAGGCTTCAGCCTGATAAGCTCGAACCCAAATCAGAGAAGTGCATCTTCATAGGATACCCCAAGGAAACAATTGGGTACACCTACCACAGATCCGAAGGCAAGATCTTTGTTGCCAAGAATGGAACCTTTCTAGACAAGGAGTTTCTCTCGAAAGAAGTGAGTGGGAGCAAAGTAGAACTTGATGAGGTAATCATACCTTCT
The DNA here is from genome assembly GCA_011799875.1 of Thinopyrum elongatum. Taxonomy (NCBI): domain Eukaryota; kingdom Viridiplantae; phylum Streptophyta; class Magnoliopsida; order Poales; family Poaceae; genus Thinopyrum; species Thinopyrum elongatum. The sequence goes on along the minus strand of CM022297.1, from coordinate 205,601,959 downwards.
CTCGAATTGGAAAGTAGCACATCAGAGAAATTCGTTCCCGTGATGCCTACACCAACTAGAGAGGAAGCAAATGATAATGATCATGAAACTTCAGATCAAGTTGTTATTGAACCTTGTAGGTCGACCAGAGCACGATCCGCACTAGAGTGGTACGGTAATCCTGTTCTGGAAGTCATGTTACTAGACCAAGGCGAACCTACAAACTATGAAGAAGCTATGATGAGCCCAGATTCCGATAGATGGCTTTAGGCCATGAAATCTGAGATAGGATCCATGAATGAGAAGAAAGTGTGGACTTTGGTGGACTTGCTCGATGATCGGCAAGCCATAGAAAATAAATGGATCTTCAAGAAGAAGACTGACGCTGATGGTAATGTTACTGTCTACAAAGCTCGACTTGTCACAAAAGGTTTTCAACAAGTTCAAGGGGTTGACTACGATGAGACTTTCTCACCCATAGCGATGCTTAAGTCCGTCCGAATCTTGTTAGCAATTGCCACATTTTATGATTATGAAATCTGGCAAATGGACTTCAAAACTGCATTCCTTAATGGATTTCTTAAAGAAGAGTTGTATATGATGCAACCAGAAGGTTTTGTCGATCCTAAAGAAGCTAACAAAGTGTACAAGCTCCAGCGATCCATCTATGGACTGGTGCAAGCATCTCAGAGTTGGAATATACGCTTTGATGAGGTGATCAAAGCATATGGTTTTATACAGACTTTCGGTGAAGCCTGTATTTACAAGAAAGTGAGTGGGAGCTCTGTAGCATTTCTAATATTATATGTAGATGACATATTGTTGATTGGAAATGATATAGAATTTCTGGATAGCATAAAAGGATACTTGAACAAGAGTTTTTCAATGAAAGACCTTGGTGAAGCTGCTTATATATTGGGCATCAAGATCTATAGAGATAGATCAAGACGCTTAATAGGACTTTCACAAAGCACATACCTTGACAAAGTTTTGAAGAAGTTCAAAATGGATCAGTCAAAGAAAGGGTTCTTGCCTGTGTTACAAGGTGTGAAGTTGAGTCAGACTCAAAGCCCGACCACTGCAGAAGATAGAGAGAAAATGAAAGTCATTCCCTATGCCTCAGCCATAGGTTCTATCATGTATGCTATGCTGCGTACCAGACCTGATGTGTGCCTTACCATAAGTCTGGCAGGGAGGTACCAAAGTAATCTAGGAGTGGATCACTGGACAACGGTCAAGAACATCCTGAAGTACCTGAAAAGGACCAAGGATATGTTTCTCGTTTGTGGAGGTGACAAAGAGCTCCTCGTAAATAGTTACGTCGATGCTAGCTTTGACACTGATCTGGATGACTCTAAGTCACAAACTCGATATGTATTTATATTGAATGGTGGAGCTGTCAGTTGGTGCAGTTCCAAGCAGAGAATTGTGGTGGGATCTACGTGTGAATCGGAGTACATAGCTGCTTCGGAAGTAGCAAATGAAGGAGTTTGGATGAAGGAGTTCATATCCGATCTGGGTGTAATACCTAGTGCATCGGGTCCAATGAAAATCTTTTGTGACAACACTGGAGCAACTGCCTTGGTGAAGGAATTCAGGTTTCACAAGAGAACCAAACACATCAAGAGACGCCTCAACTCCATTCGTGAACAAGTCAAGATACATACGGATCTGAATGTAGCAGACCCGTTGACTAAGCCTCTTGCACGAGCAAAACATGATCAGCACCAAGACTCCATGGGTGTTAGATTCATTACAATGTAATCTAGATTATTGACTCTAGTGCAAGTGGGAGACTGAAGGAAATATGCCCTAGAGGCAATAATAAAGTTGTTATTTTATATTTCCTTATTCATGATAAAAGTTTATTATTCATGCTAGAATTGTATTGATCGGAAACCTAAATACATGTGTGAATACATAAACAAACCCCGTGTCCCTAGTGATCCTCTACTTGACTAGCTCATTGATCAAAGATGGTTAAGGTTTCCTAACCATGTACATGAGTTGTCATCTGATAATGGGATCACATCATTAGGAGAATGATGTGATGGACAAGACTCATCCGTTAGCTTAGCATAATGATCGTTCAGTTTTACTTCTATTGCTTTCTTCATGTCAAATACATATTCCTTCGACTATGAGATTATGCAACTCCCGGATACCGGAGGAATGCCTTGTGTGCTATCAAATGTCACAACGTAACTGGGTGATTATAAAGATGCTCTACAGGTATCTCCGAAGGTGTTTGTTGAGTTGCCATAGATCGAGATTAGGATTTGTCACTCCGAGTATTGGAGAGGTATCTGTGGGCCCTCTCAGTAATACACATCATAAGCTTGCAAGCAAATGACTAAGGAGTTAGTCACGAGGTGATGTATTACGGAACGAGTAAAGAGACTTGCCGGTAACGAGATTGAACTAGGTATGAAGATAGCGACGATCGAATCTCGGGCAAGTAACATACCGATGGACAAAGGGAATTACGTATGTTGTCATAACGGTTCGACCGATAAAGATCTTCGTAGAATATGTAGGAGCCAAAATGGGCATCCAGATTCCGCTATTGGTTATTGACCGGAGAGGTGTCTCGGTCATGTCTACATAGTTCTCGAACCCGTAGGGTCCGCACGCTTAATGTTAGTTGATGATATAGTATTATATGAGTTATGTATGTTGGTGACTGAATGTTGTTCGGTGTTTCGGATGAGATCACGGACATGACGAGGAGCTCCGGAATAGTCCGGAGGTAAAGATTGATATATGGGATAATAGTGTTTGGTCTCCGAAAAGGTTCCGGAATTCACCGGAAGGGGTTTCGGATGTTTCCCGAAATGTTTGGGCACGAGAACACATTATTTCGGCCAAGGGGTAAAACCCACGAGGGTTTTGAAAAGTGCAAAAGGAAGTTTTGCGGAGGCCAGGGGCCAGACACCAGGAACCCTGGTGTCTGGGGGGTAGACGCCGGGAACCCTGGCATCTAGCCCTGGAGTCCGAGAAGGACTCTTGCCTTTCGGGCAAAACCGACTTTGAGGAGGCTTTTACTCCAAGTTTCGACCCCAGGGATCAACATATAAATAGAGGGGCAGGGCTAGCACCCAAGAGAGATCAAGATTCACCAAGCCGTGTGCCGGCAACCCCGTCCCCTTTTGTTTATTCCCCGTCATAGTTTCCGTTGTGCTTGGCGAAGCCCTGCGGAGATTCTTCTTCACCAACAACATCACCACGCCGTCGTGCTGCCGAAACTCATCTACTACTTTGCCCCTCTTGCTGGATCAAGAAGGCGAGCACGTCATCGATTGGAACATGTGCTGAACGCGGAGGTGCCATACATTCGGTACATGATCGGACGGATCGTGAAGGTGTACGACTACATCAACCGCGTTGATAAATGCTGTCGCTTAGCGATCTTCAAGGGTATGAAGATGCTCTCCCCTCTCGTAGATATACATCTCCATGGATAGATCTTGCGTGTGCATAGGAATTTTTTTTTCCATGCAACATTTCCCAACACGGTCTTCCTCCTCTACGTGGAATCGAACATCGGATCGACCTCATCCCCGGCGCACCTTTTCCTAACAAGGCTCCATACCGCGTCGACCCCGAAGAAACGAAAGAAATACAAAGGCAAGTCCAACATCTCATAGACCACGGACATGTGCGTGAAAGTTTGAGTCCTTCTGCCGTATCGGTCATTCTTGTGCCTAAAAGAGACGGTAGCTTTCGCATGTGTTCCGATTGTAGACCAATAAATGCCATCACCGTTCTCTATAGGCACCCCATTCCACGCCTTGATGATATGCTAGATGAGCTTAGCGGTGCCAGCATTTTCTCAAAAATTGATCTTAAAAGTGGCTACTATCAAATCCACATACAAGAAGGTGATGAATGGAAAACCGCTTTCAAAACAAAATTTGGTCTATACGAGTGGTTAATTATGCCTATGGGTTTATCGGAAGCACTCGGAACTTTTATGCGTGTTATGCATTATGTGCTTCGTTCTTACATTGGAGTGTTTGTTATGGTATACTTTGACGACATTCTTGTCCTTAGCAAATCCCTCAAAGAGCATGCAAATCATCTTAGGGCTGTGTTGCAAACTCTTCGAAAAGAGCATCTTTATGCAAATATGGAAAAATGCACATTTGGCGTTGACAAGATTGTTTTCTTGGGCTTCGTTGTGTCTTCAAAGGGTGTTCATGTAGATGAGTCTAAAATTGAAGCAATTAAAACTTGGCCCCTGTCGGTGTACTAAGTATTGGGCCACTAGTACCCCTTACTTGTGCACGGGCAGTTGTAGCCGTCCTCGCGGCAAGGCTTGCCGGGATCAGCTCGAGGTCGATTTAAGTCATCAAGGAAATCATCAAGTCAGAGATCTGAGAATCAGCAAATAAGCAAAGCTGGTAATCGAAGGCCAGCCTCCCCGGCAAGATCCTTGCCGGGATGGCCCGTGGAGCTCAGCAAAGGTCGGCGCCAGGCAAAGATTGGTGCCCGGCAAGGATCGGCGCCTGGCGAGATTCTGCCACTAGGCCACCGCTCCAGCACAGCGACAAAGCCTGACATTCTGGGTCCTTCTATGGATGCGTGGCAACACGCTAGTGGAGGAGAGCTTAAGCGGTGCTGATGGGATGGCCCCTTTTTCCATCCCCAAGAAAGTGAGGACACCTCACGGTGCATTAAATGCGCTCGTCCTAATCCGTCAGGGGTTAGGTATGATACCCTGTAGCTACTTTACACCTCAATGTATGTACATTTTGCCACTGTGGAGACCCCTTTGAACATATAAAAGGAGGCCCAAGGCAACTGCTACAGAGGAGGAGAACTTATGGCCCATTCTGCATGCGTAGCTGCTCTTTGAACGCACTGTTCATTGCAAGCGCTCCTGAAGGCTGTGCTCAAGAACATCAATAAGAACACAAAGAAGGAGTAGGGTTTTGCGCTGATCAGCGGCCCGAACCTGGGTAAAAACCTCACGCGTCGATCACCGGTTCTGCTCTTTGCGTGTACCTCTCCCCCCGCCGAATCGTAAAGGGGTCTCTCGGGATCCCATAGGTGTCGTGCCCCGACATCTTTGGCGCGCCAGGTAGGGGGATTGAGGTTTGCGTGAACCTGATCTGGTGGTCGACGCCCTAGTTCCTTCATCATCTTCATCATCATGCCGCCCAAGAAGAAGAACATCGCGACAGCGCAACCGTCCGGGTCCGTTTTGCCCGCGCCGTCGCAGACAGGCGATGGTGTGGGTGCAGAAGGAAGAGGACTGGAACCCCCGCGGTGTTCTGGTGACCCAAGCCAAGCGAGCGGTATCGTTCGCAGTGGCAGTGGTAACTTGCGCGCCGCTGGATCTAGAGATGGCATTGTGTTGCCTACGGGTGGCACAACAAACTCTAGGGATCGAAGAGCGCCTGCCGGAGCTCCCGCGCCGCCGCGAGCCTCGCAACCTGCCCAGGTCGTGCGAGACGAGCGACATCATGGCGCTGGTGGTTCAGGGCGTCCCTACGCATAGATCCCAAGATGCGCGGGACCAGCATGCACACCGAGCTGCCGGCGAAGGTGGCGCGCGGTCGCGTGACCGTGGCGGTGCTCCTTCTAACTTGGTTAGGAGTCAGAGCACCTCACGCACATTGCACTTGTCGCCGCCACCTACGCCAGCGGAAGCCTTGGCACGTGCACAGCTGCTCCTCGATTTTCCTCCCGCCCCGGAGAAGATGGAGGAGTGGCGAGCTACTATCCAGAGCCTTATCGGCTTCGCTAATAAGGATGGACCACAAGAGGCAGGGCCCTCTCAGCGGAAGCCCATCGATCCGATGCGAGCCGGTGGAGAGAAAACCGGAGGCGGTGCAACTACAGTGCACTCTCCTCCGCGACATCAGCGGCGGCCGACGACTCAACAAGTCGACCGCCATGAAGAAGTTTCCACGGCGTCGTCCGATCCACGGATGCGCCGTGATCAGTGTCTGGTTCTCCAAGAACGAGGCAAGGAGGACGCTCGAACAACCATCGAGCGGCGACGGGAAGCGCGCTATCAGTCTGAGAAGCGCGCGGGGCCGGTTGTCGACGAGCCTGCGCCAGGGAACGTAGGAGACTTGCCTTACGAGGTGGGACCTCCAGCGTTTACCCGTGAGCTGCGGCAAGTCCAGTGGCCCAATCTCCGAACCTTCAAGCCAGAAGTCCCGGAGAAATATGACGGCAAGACCCATCCCTCGGAGTTCCTGAGCATCTACACCATTGCGGTGCAAGCTGCCGGGGGCCGAGATGACAAGATACTCGCCAACTACTTCCCGTTGGTGCTCAAACCCAACGTCAGGTCATGGTTGATGCATCTGCCGGAGGATTCTATTTCTTGCTGGTCAGATCTGTGCCATCAGTTTGTTGGCGCCTTTGTTGGAGGCCACCAAGCTCCTGGCCAAGAAAGTGATTTGCACATCATCCCTCAGAAGGAGGGCGAGTCCCTGCGCAAGTTTATGCAGAGATTCAGCCAGGTGCAGTACAATATTCCTGATGTTCATCCCGCCGCTGTCATTAGCGCGTTCCATCAGAACGTGCGTAACCGCAGGATGCGGGAAGAGCTGGCAATGAACAAAGTCAAGAGTATTGCCGAGCTTTACACTCTGGCCGACAAGTGTGCTCGAGCTGAAGAAGGGAGGAAACTCCCCGGTGAAGCTGTTGGTGCGGCAGGCGACTCAGAAGAAGAAGATGCCGCGGCTCCGTCAAGGAAAGGCCGGCGGCGGAATAGGAAGCGCGGAGGCAAGGCCGTGCTTGCCATCGAGGAATCCGGCAACCCTGGCGCCGCCAAGAAGGCCAAGGTTGGCGACCCCGGCAAGGATCTTGCCGGGTGCCCTTCCTGTCAGGCCTTGGCGGCTGCCGACAAGTCGGAGAACTCCGGCAAGCAATATTGCAAGATCCATCGCACTAAGGGCCACGATCTCCAGGACTGCCGGCAAGTTGAGCAGCTTGCCAAGAAGTAGAAGGCCGAATACGAGAGGTGAGACAAGGAGAGGGCCCAAGATGGTGCTGAGGGGTCCGGCAAGAAACGCGGTGGCTGAGGGGGTCGCCGCGGCAAGGCCAAGCAGCAGAAGGATCGGCCCGCTCGGGGCCGAGATAAAGAAGGAGATGATGATGAAGAAGATGATGAATCCAGTGAGCAGGAATTCCAGAAGGCTACGGAGGCTATGTGCATTGATGGGGGTGCCTCGCTGCATTCTTCCCACCGCCAACTTAAACAGTGGATGTGGGAGGTTAATGCGGCAGAGCCATCCCCCGATGCATGTAGGCCTCTGAAGTGGTCCAGCACGCCTATCATCTTTGACGCCGAGGATCACCCTGATCGCACAACTGCGGTCGGGTGCTTGCCATTGTTGGTTTCCCCGACAATTCGCAACCTCAAGGTGACGAAGATGTTAGTTGACGGCGGGGCTGGCCTAAACTTAATCTCACCAGATGTGCTCACAAAGCTTCAGATTCCCGACGAAGACCTCGAGGAAACAGGTACGTTTCAAGGGGTCAACCCGGGAAGAACCCAGCCTAAGGGCAACATCACGCTGTCGGTAACATTTGGCAGCGAGCTTAACTTCAGGACCGAAAAGGTGGTGTTTGATGTCGCCAAGATCCCCATGTCATACAATGGGATCCTTGGCCGGCCAGTGCTGGCTAAGTTTATGGCGGCATCGCACTACGCATACAACGTCTTGAAGATGCCTGGGCCGTTGAGCGTCATCACTATCCATTCCGATAAGAAGGATGCGCTCATCTGTGCCGACCAACTTTACCGGGAAGCAGTTGCAGCACCTGCCATCAAGGCATCTGCTCCTGCCGCTGGAACTCCCGGGGGGAAGAAGAAGACCGGCAGGAACCTTGGCGCCAACTCCGGCAAGCGCACCTCCTCGGAGTGCTGCGCTTCCGTCGAGGACGAGCCAGAGAGTTCCACTGGCAAGAACAAGAAGTCCAAGGCTGCCCCGCCGGAAACCAAGAAGGTGCCTGCCAGGGAGGACGGAACGGGGGGAACTTTCACCATAAGTTCCACCCTAGATGACAAATAGGAAAGCGCGCTCGTTGCTTTCCTGCAGGCGAATGTCGACGTGTTTGCATGGCAACCGTCTGACATCCCCGGCGGTCCCAGGAAAGTAATTGAGCACCACCTTGCTGTCTGTCCCCATGCGCGGCCCGTCAAGCAAAGGGTGAGGAAACAGGCTTTGGAGCGGCTAGAATTTATTGCCGGAGAAATTAAGAAGCTGGAGGCGGCAGGACTGGTCAAAGGAGTGCTTCATCCAACCTGGTTGGCCAATCCGGTTGTAGTGCGGAAAGCGAACGGGAAATGGAGGCTTTGTATCGATTATACAGATATCAATAAAGCTTGTCCAAAAGATCCTTTTCCCTTGCCGCGCATCGACCAGATCGTGGATGCCACCGCTGGTTGTGATCTCCTGTCCTTCCTTGATGCCTATTCAGGGTATCATCAGATTTTTATGGCAAAGGAAGATGAAGAGAAGACCGCCTTTATCACCCCATGTGGTACGTATTGTTTTATACGAATGCCTTTCGGGTTGAAAAGTGCTGGTTCAACATTTGCTAGAGCAATCCAGATTGGTTTTGAGCCACAACTCCATAGAAATATGGAGGCATATATGGATGATATAGTGGTCAAAACTAAGGATAAAGCAACGCTCGTTCAAGACTTAGAAGAAATATTTGCGAACTTGCGCAAGATCAACTTGAAGCTCAATCCTGAGAAGTGCGTGTTCGGTGTTCCTTCCGGCAAGCTCCTCGGATTCTTTGTATCTTGCCGGGGAATCGAAGCTAACCCCGACAAGATCAAAGCCATTGAGCAAATTGAAGCGCCGAGACGCGTCAAGGATGTGCGTCGTCTTGCCGGCTGTGTTGCTGCTCTAAGCAGGTTTATTTCCAAATCTGTTGAGCGCGCCCTGCCCCTCTTCAAAATTTTGAAGAAGGCAGGTCCAATGAAATGGACTCCGGAAGCGGAGGCGGCGCTGCAAGATTTGAAGAAATACCTTTCTTCTCCGCCGACGCTAGTCGCACCTAAACTACAAGAACCGTTGCTGCTGTATCTGGCGGCAACAAATCAAGTAGTTAGTGCTGCGCTGGTGGCGCAGAGAGAAGCTGATGAGGAGGCAACATCAGCGATAGGACCGCCAAGTGACGCGGCAAGATCTTCCCCGGCGAGGGTTGATCCCGGCAAGACAGGATCTGCGCAAACAGAGGGGTCCGTGCAGAAGAAAAAGGTGGTGCAGCGCCCAGTTTATTTTGTTAGCTCCCTCTTACAAGGGGCTAGATCAAGATATTCTGGTGTGCAGAAGTTGCTTTTCGGCCTCCTTATGGCCTCGAGAAAGCTGCGCCATTATTTTCAAGCACATGAGATCACCGTCGTCACTCGCTTTCCGTTGCAACGGATTTTGCAAAATCCAGAGGCAACCGGCAGGATCGTGGAGTGGGCGTTGGAGCTGTCCAGCTTTGGTCTTAAGTTTGAAAGTACTTCCACAATTCAAAGCAGGGCCTTGGCGGAGTTCATTGCAGAATGGACCCCGACGCCAGACGAAGAAGTTCAAGAAACAAGTCTCCCCGGCAAGGAAACCGATCAGCAATGGGTTATGTACTTTGACGGGGCTTTTTCGCTGCAAGGCGCCGGTGCTGGCGTGCTGCTTGTCACACCCACTAGAGAGCACCTCAAGTATGTAGTCCAAATGCATTTTCCCCGGGAGAGTTCAACCAACAACACTGCAGAGTACGAAGGTTTGCTTGCCGGTCTCAGGATCGCAACAGACCTTGGTATTAAAAAGCTCATTATCAAAGGTGATTCATAGCTTGTCGTCAGGTAGGTCAACAAGAACTATCAAAGTCCGTTGATGCAGGCCTATGTAGATGAAGTGAGGAAATTGGAAGAGCGCTTTGACGGTCTGCAGATGGAGCACGTTCCTCGTGCCGAGAACAGTGTTGCTGACGACCTGTCAAAGCGTGCTGCCCTCAAGTTGCCTGTGGAACCAGGAACTTTTGTGCTCCAATTGACTCAACCATCCGTGGCGCCATCGATGCGACAAGAAAAGAGAAGAAAGTTGAACTCTGGCCATTACTTCCCGGCAGAGCTCCCCGGAGCCGCCGGCAAGGAAGTTGCCAGGATCGACACGCCTGCCGGGGAACAACAGGCTCCGGCAGGGCCTCAAGCCCTTACTGTCGAGACGAATGTTCCCCCGGCAGAGGAGATGCCTTTAGTCCTAGCTGTCGAGCCTCAGGCTCCAGCATGGGCACATCACATTGTCCATTTCCTTCAGACAGGTGAACTCCCTGAGGAACAAGAAGAAGCGGAGAGAGTAGTCCGTCGGTCTGTTATGTACAAGCTTGTCGATGACGTCCTGTACAGAAAGAGACCAAACGGTGTGAAATTGAAGTGCATTCCTCGGGAGGATGGACTAGAGCTGTTGGCAGAGATACATGGGGGCATGTGTGGCTCTCACATAGGGTCAAGAGCGCTTGCCGGGAAAGCATTCCGGCAAGGTTTCTTTTGGTCCACCGCCCTCCAGGATGCGACTGCACTAGTAACCAGGTGTGAAGCGTGCCAGTTTCATTCGAAGAAATTACATCAGCCAGCTCAAGCTCTTCAAACAATCCCTCTCTCCTGGCCATTTTTGGTCTGGGGGCTCGACATACTGGGCCCCTTCCCCCGTGCTGCCGGGGGCTTTGAGTACTTGTACGTTGCTATCGACAAGTTCACAAAGTGGCCGGAGGTGGAAGCAGTGAGGAAGGTGACAGCGCAGTCGGCTGTCAAGTTCTTCAAAGGAATTGTTTGCCGTTTCGGTGTGCCTAACAGGATCATCACCGACAACGGCACGCAGTTCACAATTCGCACCTTCATGCAGTACGTCCAAGACCTTGGCGGCAAGATTTGCTTTGCCTCTGTTGCTCACCCGAGAAGCAACGGCCAAGCAGAGAGGGCCAATGCTGAAGTGCTGCGCGGTCTCAGGACCAGAACTTTTGACAAGCTGAAAAAGTGCGGAAGACGCTGGATTGATGAGTTGCCGGCGGTTCTTTGGTCAATCAGAACGACACCAAATCGAGCCACCGGCCAGACGCCCTTCGCCCTAGTGTATGGAGCGGAAGCAGTTCTCCCCACGGAACTCATATACGGATCTCCTCGAGTGCTCGCTTATGATGAGCTCGAGCAAGAGCAACTGTGGCAAGACAACGCTGTGCTCCTTGAGGAGAATCGTCTTCAGGCTGCTGTGCGAGCTGCATGCTACCAGCAAGCTTTGCGCCGCTATCATAGCCGCAAAGTTCATGCCCGAAGCCTTGAGGAAAGCGACCTTGTTCTTCGACGGATTCAGTCCGCCAAGAATTCAAACAAGTTGACGCCAAAGTGGGAAGGCCCTTATCGGGTACTACGAGTCACCAGGCCTGGCGCTGTCCGCCTGGAGACCGAGGATGGCATTCCAGTGAGTAATTCCTGGAATATCGAACATCTTCGCAAGTTCTATCCATAAGGCGCGGTTGCCGGGGGCTCCCGGCAACCACCTTTTTGTACAAGTCTTGCCGGCAAGGCATGTGATCCTTTGTACAAAGCCAGGCGCAGACCCTGAGCACAGATGAATAAATTTAAGTGTTGTACATTTCCTTATTGGTTCTCATGTTCACATTCATATATGCATGTTTGTCTAAGATGTTGTATAACACCTGATCCCGGTAAGTTCTAACGAACCGCCAAGGTTTCATCTCTTTATTTTCTCTTCTTTCTTTTTCTTAAAGACAGAAGGATTCCTCGCGCGCACATTTGCCGGGGGGGGGGGGGGGAGGGCGACATGAATACCAATTGGGACGTTCGGAATCGTATGCTTGCCGGAGGAAGGACAAAGACAGAAAGCTAAGTCCTAAAAACTCAGAGCAAGTTTTTCTTTTTATTACCAAGTTAGTTCCTTGGACGATTCCGACCCTTGTATGGAAAATCTGCACGCGAAGGAACCCTTGTCGTAATCAGTTGCGCCCTTATTTTGTTTCGAGTCCGCTCGACGATTTAAGTGGCTGCACTGAGCACGCCAAAGAGTCTTGCCGGCCGCTGCGCCTCCAGCAAGCTGCTGAAGTCCCGCACCCAGCGCTCGCGGCAGGTTGCGCGCCGGCAAGTTTTTCAGTAAGCGTAGGATGAACTCCATACATAAAGGAATCAGACAAGGAAAGTAGCTAGCATGAGCCTAAACATAGTTAAATTATATTACATCCATGAGTTGTCGCAGTCCTAACTCGAGACTTAACTGTCTTTTACATGACATGGTGGCGGCAAGAATAAAAGGGAAGCACTCAATCCCTGCGCTGGCCTTCGATCCTTTTGATGGAGTCCACCTTCTAAAGGATCGGCGTGATGCACTTCTCAAGCGCCTCGACATTTGCATCCTTGGGCAGGTGGCCGAGCGCGCCGGAGAGGTCGATGCCGGGATTGCTGTGCACCACCTTGAGGAGCACCTTGCGAAGGACGGTCCGGCAAAGCCGGCGAGTCTCGTTCGCCAGTTGGGTCGCCCGGCTGGACTGGAGCGCCCTCAACGCATTGATGATGCTTTCAAAGAACATCGTCAACCTGGCGCTTGGAGATATTCTTTCCTCGGAAGAATATCTGAAGTTCGACAAACCCATGGTTGACAGTTCTGCGGTAAGCTTCTCCGCGGTGGCGATGAGATGGCCAGTCCAGATCTCCACTCCCTTTTCATAATCAGCCTGGGCAGCGGCGGCGCTCTTGAGCAGGTTCCTCTCTCCTTGGAGATCCTTGAGTAGAGCCTTCTCACGGGCCCTGCCGGCCTCGAGAGATTTCTGCAGCGTGGTCAGCTTCAGCTCCAGAACCGCAATATCATCAGCCGCAGAGGAGAGCTGCTTGGTCTTGCCGGACAGGGCGACTTGCATCTCCGCCAAGGAGTGGAGGGTTTTTTCCCTGTCCCCCTTGAGCGTCGAGAGCTCCTTGCCATGCTCATTAAGATCTGTCTCCAGCCTCTTTACTTTGTCGCTCAGCTCGTTCTTGGCGGCCTCTGCAACTCCGGCAGCATCGACGGCCTCCTTGAGCTTGTCGGCGTGACTTGCAGTTAGAGCTTCGAGTGCCTCCTTGTGCTTCTGCTCCAGCTCCTGGGTCCGCCGCGCGACAAGATTTTCAATGTCTTCATCCTTGCTGCGAAGCTTGGCGGCGAGCGCCTGCTCACGAGCAGTGAGATCTTCCTCATGAGCATCAAGGGCAACGCGGCGCTCCGTCAGGAGGGCATCTTCGGCAGCAATCCTTTGAACAGCTTCATCATGTGCCTTCTCCATGTCTGATTGCTTCAGGAGGACCTCATTCCATTGCTGGCTCACTTGTTCTCGGCCGGCAACCAGCTCTTGAAGGGCCTCGGCATGCCAGATTTGCATTTGTGCGACGCGCCTTTGAAAATCCGCTTCGGCTGCATCGACAACTGCCATTCTGGAGTTCGCCTTCTCTTTTCGGGCACGATGGAGAGCCTGGAGTTTGCGGAAGTTTTCGCCCATGGCCTGAAGGAGCCGATCCTCTTCAGATTTGCCGCTGCTAGTGCTGGGATCGTCGACAACTTCAAGCCCGGCAGCAGCGATGATTTCTTCGAAAACTTCTCCTTCGGCTGGTGCCTCGGTGCTTGCCGTCCCTGGCAAGTTGATGAATAGGTTTTCGCCAACTTTGAGATACTTGTTGGATGAGGGCTCGTCAGATGTTGATGGCTGGTCTTTAGTGGCCGCCTCACCAGTGACAGGGGGCTCCGCGGCCGATGCAGCGCCTGGCGCTCCTGCGGCAGGAATGCCGTCAGTATGGTCCCCAGCCTCCCTGTCGCCCTCTTCAGCAGGTTCTTCCGCGGTTTCCTTTCGTGCTGTCTTGGCGGCCTCCCCGTCAAGAGCATCACCGGCCCCGGCAACATCATCCTTGGTAGCCTCGCTGGCAGTGATCCTGTCCGCTTCGGCAGCAGCATCCCTGGCGGTCTCCTCGATGACGGCGTCGACGTCCATATGTTCCATCTCAGGGAACTCTGAAGGGCGAAGGAGGAAAACAGAATAAGATCAAGGTTGAAGTTTGAAGTGATCAAAGATAAAGAAGTAAGGGGAAAAGAATAACTAGCACTCTGAGGCGATCGAGTACCTGCGTCGGGCTGTCGAGAGGTGGCTTCGCCTCTCCCGGCAACTCCGGTTGCCGGGGGTGGGTTGCCGGAGCCCGTGCTTGTCGGCTCCTCCTCAATCCGGACGGGCTCGTCGGCAGGATCTCTTGCCGGAGATGTGCTTGTGGGCGGAGCGGTCGATGAAGGAGGCACAATGGGGCAATCTTCTTCTTGTTGCTGTTCTTCTCCTGCGAACCCGAAGATATCAGCGACAAGAATGGAAGCCTCGGCACCAGCCAACAGAAAAAGGGACAATGAACTTACGTTGGGGGCTGCGTTGAGGACTAGGCTCCGGGCTCACGATGACGGTCTCTGGCACGCTAGTGGAGCCTGCCGGGGGTTCGTCGCCCGTAGAAGTCCTTGACCTCTTCGCCATCCTCTCCAGCAAGGTTTCTGTGTCACTGCAGAAGCAATACAAGCAAGTCAGTAAAGATTGATGCAAGATTGGAAGGTAAAAGCTGTGGCAAAGTACTTACTCTTCTTCCTCTCGCTCCGGACTAAAGCCGGAGATGTCGAAGTCGACCTCCGTTGCGGTGTCTGAGTGGGGAGGCGGAGGAGGAGTCCTAGGCCGCTTGGCTGTGGCAGGCGCCGGGGCAGCTTCCGGTGCGGTGGTGCAAGACCCTCCTGCCGCCCCAACAGTGGCCGCTGGTGCGGGCCTTGCACGCCGTGCAGGCTGTTGACGGGCCCCCTGCCGCGGTCCGGTCTTGCCGGCCACTTTCTTGCCGGGGGCTTCGCTGCTCGAAGAGGGCTGGCTCGCCGGGATGTCAGACGCAGCCTTCCGAAGAACACGCTTCGCCTTTTTCTTCAGGGGAGGGGGCTCTTCTCGCGTCTCTTCTTCTTCATCTGAGTCCTCGCCGGACGAGATTTCAGCGGCTGCGCTGCTCTCCTCCCCGGCAACCTCGTCCTCCCCGGCAGGCTTCACCTCCGCTACCACCTCTGCCTCGCTGGCTTCCCACTCTGTGAAGCCAACGCTGCCGGCCTCCACGGCAAGATTCGCTTCCTCCACTCTGGTAGCGATGTATGCTACCTCATGATCTGTGGTGGCGCGAATAAGATCTGGCTCTTGCCGGACAGGCTTCTCCGTCAGATTGTCGAAGAATTTCTGCGCTTCTTCCTCGCTTGGCTCGACCCAGGTCGGGTCAAGGCCGTGGGCGTTGAACATCGGCAAGAAAGCAATGGTCGACCCCAGCGCAGAGTTGTTGCACAAGGGGACGATCCTTGCCGGCAGCCGGTGCTTGTCTTCGCGCTGGAATAACATCTGGCGGAGAGCGCCAAGCTCCATAACAGTCAAGTTGTTGTTCAGCCCGGGGCGCAGCCTCATGACATCCGCTGCGTTCTTATACTCCCAGGCTGGCCTCCCCCTATTCTGCAGAGGGGCGATGCGGCGGCGGAGGAAGTCGAAGCCGATCATCTCCATTGTCAGCCCGGCAGCCTTCAAGCGGAGGATCCTGGTAGTGGCGATTGTGAGCATCTCGTCTTCTGCGGCGAGATCGCCCCAATCCTTGCCGCGGACCACCTTCTGTCGCCGGGGATGGCAAAAAGGATGAGGATATGCTTCCTGGATCCAGCACCATTCGGCCCGCCACTCGTCCCACTTTTCGCGGTAAACTCCATCTGGGTAGATCTCTTTGTTCCAGGCCCTTGGAATCCAAGCAATAGATCCAGAGAGAGCCTCTCCTTTTTGGATTCGAGGATAGAAATAGTGGCGGAAAAGAGCAGAATTGGGGATCACGCCGGCGAAATTTTCACAAAGATGGGCAAAGATCGACATGCAAAATACGGCATTCGGCGTGAAATCAAGAAGGCGGAAGCCGTATGTATACATGATGTCGTTGAAGAAATCGGAAAAAGGTGGACAGAGCCCGCAATAAAAGTACGCAGTGAAGAAGGGGTATCTGTCCGATCCGCCTTTGGAATTAGCACCTGGGATTACGCGTGTGGCGGGGTGAACTTGTGTTCCCTTCGCCCACATGCATTGGTATCGTCCCTTCAAGGTTTCGGCGTCGAGCGTCGGAGGGAAGACGACGAGCCTCTTCCGCATCTTCACCAGCTCGCTTTCCGGAACTTCAGCCTTCGGTTCCTTGTCCGTGCCCTTGCCTTTGCTGGCCTTGGGCGGCATGGCGACCGTGGAGGTGGAAGCCGGAGGACGGAACGAGCGCGGGAGCGGCGAGCAGAAGGGAAGGAAGGTTTCGCTCTGAGCTCGAGCAGAGGATGGCGATGGCCAGATTGGGAAGCAGAGGGGGGTGAATGGGTTTGCGCCTCCACGACTTCTCCTTTTTATGGGGAAGGAGCGGGGCCACCTTGTTTATCCCCCAATATGAATGCGCCTCTGTGGGCGCGAAACAGTTTGCAGCCTTTTTGGCACACTTCCCACATCGCGCGCTCCGTACGCGTAGTGGGGGCACAGTAAAACAAGATCTTTACGAGCAGTTAATTCCCTGCCACGCGTGCCCGTGCACTGTTTGGGCCTGGCCCAACAACGCCTCGCACTCGTGTATGGCCCAGGCCCGGGGGCTCCTGTCGGTGTACTAAGTATTGGGCCACTAGTACCCCTTACTTGTGCACGGGCAGTTGTAGCCGTCCTCGTGGCAAGGCTTGCCGGGATCAGCTCGAGGTCGACTTAAGTCATCAAGGAAATCATCAAGTCAGAGATCTGAGAATCAGCAAATAAGCAAAGCTGGTAATCGAAGGCCAGCCTCCCCGGCAAGATCCTTGCCGGGATGGCCCGTGGAGCTCAGCAAAGGTCGGCGCCCGGCAAGCCCCGGCGCCCGGGAAGGATTGGTGCCCGGCAAGGATCGGCGCCTGGCGAGATTCTGCCACTAGGCCACCGCTCCAGCACAGCGACAAAGCCTGACATTCTGGGTCCTTCTATGGATGCGTGGCAACACGCTAGTGGAGGAGAGCTTAAGCGGTGCTGATGGGATGGCCCCTTTTTCCATCCCCAAGAAAGTGAGGACACCTCACGGTGCATTAAATGCGCTCGTCCTAATCCGTCAGGGGTTAGGTATGATACCCTGTAGCTACTTTACACCTCAATGTATGTACATTTTGCCACTGTGGAGACCCCTTTGAACATATAAAAGGAGGCCCAAGGCAACTGCTACAGAGGAGGAGAACTTATGGCCCATTCTGCATGCGTAGCTGCTCTTTGAACGCACTGTTCATTGCAAGCGCTCCTGAAGGCTGGGCTCAAGAACATCAATAAGAACACAAAGCAGGAGTAGGGTTTTGCGCTGATCAGCGGCCCGAACCTGGGTAAAAACCTCACGCGTCGATCACCGGTTCTGCTCTTTGCGTGTACCTCTCCCCCCGCCGAATCGTAAAGGGGTCTCTCGGGATCCCATAGGTGTCGTGCCCCAACATCTTTGGCGCGCCAGGTAGGGGGATTGAGGTTTGCGTGAACCTGATCTGGTGGTCGACGCCCTAGTTCCTTCATCATCTTCATCATCATGCCGCCCAAGAAGAAGAACATCGCGACAGCGCAACCGTCCGGGTCCGTTTTGCCCGCGCCTTCGCAGACAGGCGATGGTGTGGGTGCAGAAGGAAGAGGACTGGAACCCCCGCGGTGTTCTGGTGACCCAAGCCAAGCGAGCGGTATCGTTCGTAGTGGCAGTGGTAACTTGCGCGCCGCTGGATCTAGAGATGGCGTTGTGTTGCCTACGGGTGGCACAACAAACTCTAGGGATCGAAGAGCGCCTGCCGGAGCTCCCGCGCCGCCGCGAGCCTCGCAACCTGCCCAGGTCGTGCGAGACGAGCGACATCATGGCGCTGGTGGTTCGGGGCGTCCCTACGCATAGATCCCAAGATGCGCGGGACCAGCATGCACACCGAGCTGCCGGCGAAGGTGGCGCGCGGTCGCGTGACCGTGGCGGTGCTCCTTCTAACTTGGTTAGGAGTCAGAGCACCTCACGCACATCGCACTTGTCGCCGCCACCTACGCCAGCGGAAGCCTTGGCACGTGCACAGCTGCTCCTCGATTTTCCTCCCGCCCCGGAGAAGATGGAGGAGTGGCGAGCTACTATCCAGAGCCTTATCGGCTTCGCTAATAAGGATGGACCATAAGAGGTAGGGCCCTCTCAGCGGAAGCCCATCGATCCGATGCGAGCCGGTGGAGAGAAAACCGGAGGCGGTGCAACTACAGTGCACTCTCCTCCGCGACATCAGCGGCGGCCGACGACTCAGCAAGTCGACCGCCATGAAGAAGTTTCCACGGCGTCGTCCAATCCACGGATGCGCCGTGATCAGCGTCTGGTTCTCCAGGAACGAGGCAAGGAGGACGCTCGAACAACCATTGAGCGGCGACGGGAAGCGCGCTATCAGTCTGATAAGCGCGCGGGGCCGGTTGTCGACGAGCCTGCGCCAGGGAACGTAGGAGACTTGCCTTACGAGGTGGGACCTCCAGCGTTTACCCGTGAGCTGTGGCAAGTCCAGTGGCCCAATCTCCGAACCTTCAAGCCAGAAGTCCCGGAGAAATATGACGGCAAGACCCATCCCTCGGAGTTCCTGAGCATCTACACCATTGCGGTGCAAGTTGCCGGGGGCCGAGATGACAAGATACTCGCCAACTACTTCCCGTTGGTGCCCAAACCCAACGTCAGGTCGTGGTTGATGCATCTGCCGGAGGATTCTATTTCTTGCTGGTCAGATCTGTGCCATCAGTTTGTTGGCGCCTTTGTTGGAGGCCACCAAGCTCCTGGCCAAGAAAGTGATTTGCACATCATCCCTCAGAAGGAGGGCGAGTCCCTGCGCAAGTTTATGCAGAGATTCAGCCGGGTGCAGTACAATATTCCTGATGTTCATCCCGCCGCTGTCATTAGCGCGTTCCATCAGAACGTGCATAACCGTAGGATGCGGGAAGAGCTGGCAATGAACAAAGTCAAGACTATTGCCGAGCTTTACACTCTGGCCGACAAGTGTGCTCGAGCTGAAGAGGGGAGGAAACTCCCCGGTGACGCTGTTGGTGCGGCAGGCGACTCAGAAGAAGAAGATGCCGCGGCTCCGTCAAGGAAAGGCCGGCGGCGGAATAGGAAGCGCGGAGGCAAGGCCGTGCTTGCCATCGAGGAATCCGGCAACCCTGGCGCCGCCAAGAAGGCCAAGGTTGGCGACCCCGGCAAGGATCTTGCCGGGTGCCCTTCCTGTCAGGCCTTGGCGGCTGCCGACAAGTCGGAGAACTCCGGCAAGCAATATTGCAAGATCCATCGCACTAAGGGCCACGATCTCCAGGACTGCCGGCAAGTTGAGCAGCTTGCCGAGAAGCAGAAGGCCGAATACGAGAGGTGAGACAAGGAGAGGGCCCAAGATGGTGCTGAGGGGTCCGGCAATAAACGCGGTGGCTGAGGGGGTCGCCGAGGCAAGGCCAAGCAGCAGAAGGATCGGCCCGCTCGGGGCCGAGATAAAGAAGGAGATGATGATGAAGAAGATGACGAATCCAGTGAGCAGGAATTCCAGAAGGCTACGGAGGCTATGTGCATTGATGGGGGTGCCTCGCTGCATTCTTCCCACCGCCAACTTAAACAGTGGATGCGGGAGGTTAATGCGGCAGAGCCATCCCCCGATGCATGTAGGCCTCTGAAGTGGTCTAGCACGCCTATCATCTTTGACGCCGAGGATCACCCTGATCGCACAACTGCGGTCGGGTGCTTGCCATTGTTGGTTTCCCCGACAATTCGCAACCTCAAGGTGACGAAGATGTTAGTTGACGGCGGGGCTGGCCTAAACTTAATCTCACCAGATGTGCTCACAAAGCTTCAGATTCCCGATGAAGACCTCGAGGAAACAGGTACGTTTCAAGGGGTCAACCCGGGAAGAACCCAGCCTAAGGGCAACATCACGCTGCCGGTAACATTTGGCAGCGAGCTTAACTTCAGGACCAAAAAGGTGGTGTTTGATGTCGCCAAGATCCCCATGTCATACAATGGGATCCTTGGCCGGCCAGCGCTGGCTAAGTTTATGGCGGCATCACACTACGCATACAACGTCTTGAAGATGCCTGGGCCGTTGAGCGTCATCACTATCCATTCCGATAAGAAGGATGCGCTCATCTGTGCCGACCAACTTTACCGGGAAGCAGTTGCAGCACCTGCCATCAAGGCATCTGCTCCTGCCGCTGGAACTCCCGGGGGGAAGAAGAAGACCGGCAGGAACCTTGGCGCCAACTCCGGCAAGCGCACCTCCTCGGAGTGCTGCGCTTCCGTCGAGGACGAGCCAGAGAGTTCCACCGGCAAGAACAAGAAGTCCAAGGCTGCCCCGCCAGAAACCAAGAAGGTGCCTGCCAGGGAGGACGGAACGGGGGGAACTTTCACCATAAGTTCCACCCTAGATGACAAATAGGAAAGCGCGCTCGTTGCTTTCCTGCAGGCGAATGTCGACGTGTTTGCATGGCAACCGTCTGACATCCCCGGCGGTCCCAGGAAAGTAATTGAGCACCACCTTGCTGTCTGTCCCCATGCGCGGCCCGTCAAGCAAAGGGTGAGGAAACAGGCTTTGGAGCGGCTAGAATTTATTGCCGAAGAAATTAAGAAGCTGGAGGCGGCAGGACTGGTCAAAGGAGTGCTTCATCCAACCTGGTTGGCCAATCCGGTTGTAGTGCGGAAAGCGAACGGGAAATGGAGGCTTTGTATCGATTATACAGATATCAATAAAGCTTGTCCAAAAGATCCTTTTCCCTTGCCGCGCATCGACCAGATCGTGGATGCCACCGCTGGTTGTGATCTCCTGTCCTTCCTTGATGCCTATTCAGGGTATCATCAGATTTTTATGGCAAAGGAAGATGAAGAGAAGACCGCCTTTATCACCCCATGTGGTACGTATTGTTTTATACGAATGCCTTTCGGGTTGAAAAGTGCTGGTTCAACATTTGCTAGAGCAATCCAGATTGGTTTTGAGCCACAACTCCATAGAAATATGGAGGCATATATGGATGATATAGTGGTCAAAACTAAGGATAAAGCAACGCTCGTTCAAGACTTAGAAGAAACATTTGCGAACTTGCGCAAGATCAACTTGAAGCTCAATCCTGAGAAGTGCGTGTTCGGTGTTCCTTCCGGCAAGCTCCTCGGATTCTTTGTATCTTGCCGGGGAATCGAAGCTAACCCCGACAAGATCAAAGCCATTGAGCAAATTGAAGCGCCGAGACGCGTCAAGGATGTGCGTCGTCTTGCCGGCTGTGTTGCTGCTCTAAGCAGGTTTATTTCCAAATCTGCTGAGCGCGCCCTGCCCTTCTTCAAAATTTTGAAGAAGGCGGGTCCAATGAAATGGACTCCGGAAGCGGAGGCGGCGCTGCAAGATTTGAAGAAATACCTTTCTTCTCCGCTGACGCTAGTCGCACCTAAACAACAAGAACCGTTGCTGCTGTATCTGGCGGCAACAAATCAAGTAGTTAGTGCTGCGCTGGTGGCGCAGAGAGAAGCTGATGAGGAGGCAACATCAGCGACAGGACCGCCAAGTGACGCGGCAAGATCTTCCCCGGCGAGGGTTGATCCCGGCAAGACAGGATCTGCGCAAACAGAGGGGTCCGTGCAGAAGAAAAAGGTGGTGCAGCGCCCAGTTTATTTTGTTAGCTCCCTCTTACAAGGGGCTAGATCAAGATATTCTGGTGTGCAGAAGTTGCTTTTCGGCCTCCTTATGGCCTCGAGAAAGCTGCGCCATTATTTTCAAGCACATGAGATCACCGTCGTCACTCGCTTTCCGTTGCAACGGATTTTGCAAAATCCAGAGGCAACCGGCAGGATCGTGGAGTGGGCGTTGGAGCTGTCCAGCTTTGGTCTTAAGTTTGAAAGTACTTCCACAATTCAGAGCAGGGCCTTGGCGGAGTTCATTGCAGAATGGACCCCGACGCCAGACGAAGAAGTTCAAGAAACAAGTCTCCCCGGCAAGGAAATCGATCAGCAATGGGTTATGTACTTTGACGGGGCTTTTTCGCTGCAAGGCGCCGGTGCTGGCGTGCTGCTTGTCACACCCACCGGAGAGCACCTCAAGTATGTAGTCCAAATGCATTTTCCCCGGGAGAGTTCAACCAACAACACTGCAGAGTACGAAGGTTTGCTTGCCGGTCTCAGGATCGCAACAGACCTTGGTATTAAAAAGCTCATTATCAAAGGTGATTCACAGCTTGTCGTCAGGCAGGTCAACAAGAACTATCAAAGTCCGTTGATGCAGGCCTATGTAGATGAAGTGAGGAAATTGGAAGAGCGCTTTGACGGTCTGCAGATGGAGCACGTTCCTCGTGCCGAGAACAGTGTTGCTGACGACCTGTCAAAGCGTGCTGCCCTCAAGTTGCCTGTGGAACCAGGAACTTTTGTGCTCCAATTGACTCAACCATCCGTGGCGCCATCGATGCGACAAGAAAAGAGAAGAAAGTTGAACTCTGGCCAGTACTTCCCGGCAGAGCTCCCCGGAGCCGCCGGCAAGGAAGTTGCCGGGATCGACACGCCTGCCGGGGAACAACAGGCTCCGGCAGGGCCTCAAGCCCTTACTGTCGAGACGAATGTTCCCCCGGCATAGGAGATGCCTTTAGTCCTAGCTGTCGAGCCTCAGGCTCCAGCATGGGCACATCACATTGTCCATTTCCTTCAGACAGGTGAACTCCCTGAGGAACAAGAAGAAGCGGAGAGAGTAGCCCATCGGTCTGTTATGTACAAGTTTGTCGATGACGTCCTGTACAGAAAGAGACCAAACGGTGTGAAATTGAAGTGCATTCCTCGGGAGGATGGACTAGAGCTGTTGGCAGAGATACATGGGGGCATGTGTGGCTCTCACATAGGGTCAAGAGCGCTTGCCGGGAAAGCATTCCGGCAAGGTTTCTTTTGGTCCACCGCCCTCCAGGATGCGACTGCACTAGTAACCAGGTGTGAAGCGTGCCAATTTCATTTGAAGAAATTACATCAGCCAGCTCAAGCTCTTCAAACAATCCCTCTCTCCTGGCCATTTTCGGTCTGGGGGCTCGACATACTGGGCCCCTTCCCCCGTGCTGCCGGGGGCTTTGAGTACTTGTACGTTGCTATCGACAAGTTCACAAAGTGGCCGGAGGTGGAAGCAGTGAGGAAGGTGACAGCGCAGTCGGCTGTCAAGTTCTTCAAAGGAATTGTTTGCCGTTTCGGTGTGCCTAACAGGATCATCACCGACAACGGCACGCAGTTCACAATTCGCACCTTCATGCAGTACGTCCAAGACCTTGGCGGCAAGATTTGCTTTGCCTCTGTTGCTCACCCGAGAAGCAACGGCCAAGCAGAGAGGGCCAATGCTGAAGTGCTGCGCGGTCTCAGGACCAGAACTTTTGACAAGCTGAAAAAGTGCGGAAGACGCTGGATTGATGAGTTGCCGGCGGTTCTTTGGTCAATCAGAACGACACCAAATCGAGCCACCGGCCAGACGCCCTTCGCCCTAGTGTATGGAGCGGAAGTAGTTCTCCCCACGGAACTCATATACGGATCTCCTCGAGTGCTCGCTTATGATGAGCTCGAGCAAGAGCAACTGCGGCAAGACAACGCTGTGCTCCTTGAGGAGAATCGTCTTCAGGCTGCTGTGCGAGCTGCACGCTACCAGCAAGCTTTGCGCCGCTATCATAGCCGCAAAGTTCATGCCCGAAGCCTTGAGGAAAGCGACCTTGTTCTTCGACGGATTCAGTCCGCCAAGAATTCAAACAAGTTGACGCCAAAGTGGGAAGGCCCTTATCGGGTACTACGAGTCACCAGGCCTGGCGCTGTCCGCCTGGAGACCGAGGATGGCATTCCAGTGAGTAATTCCTGGAATATCGAACATCTTCGCAAGTTCTATCCATAAGGCGCGGTTGCCGGGGGCTCCCGGCAACCACCTTTTTGTACAAGTCTTGCCGGCAAGGCATGTGATCCTTTGTACAAAGCCAGGCGCAGACCCTGAGCACAGATGAATAAAATTAAGTGTTGTACATTTCCTTATTGGTTCTCATGTTCACATTCATATATGCATGTTTGTCTAAGATGTTGTATAACACTGATCCCGGTAAGTCCTACGAACCGCCAAGTTTCATCTCTTTATTTTCTCTTCTTTCTTTTTCTTAAAGACAGAAGGATTCCTCGCGCGCACATTTGCCGGGGGGGGGGGGGGAGGGACACAGAATACCAATTGGTGACGTTCGGAATCGTATGCTTGCCGGAGGAAGGACAAAGACAGAAAGCTAAGTCCTAAAAACTCGAGCAAGTTTTTCTTTTTATTACCAGTTATTCCTTGGACGATTCCGACCCTTGTATGGAAAATCTGCACGCGAAGGAACCCTTGTCGTAATCAGTTGCGCCCTTATTTTGTTTCGAGTCCGCTCGACGATTTAAGTGGCTGCACTGAGGACGCCAAAGAGTCTTGCCGGCCGCTGCGCCTCCAGCAAGCTGCTGAAGTCCCGCACCCAGCGCTCGCGGCAGGTTGCGCGCCGGCAAGTTTTTCAGTAAGCGTAGGATGAACTCCATACATAAAGGAATCAGACAAGGAAAGTAGCTAGCATGAGCCTAAACATAGTTAAATTATATTACATCCATGAGTTGCCGCAGTCCTAACTCGAGACTTAACTGTCTTTTACATGAGATGGTGGCGGCAAGAATAAAAGGGAAGCACTCAATCCCTGCGCTGGCCTTCGATCCTTTTGATGGAGTCCACCTTCTAAAGGATCGGCGTGATGCACTTCTCAAGCGCCTCGACATTTGCATCCTTGGGCAGGTGGCCGAGCGCGCCGGAGAGGTCGATGCCGGGATTGCTGTGCACCACCTTGAGGAGCACCTTGCGAAGGACGGCCCGGCAAAGCCGGCGAGTCTCGTTCGCCAGTTGGGTCGCCTGGCTGGACTGGAGCGCCCTCAACGCGTTGATGATGCTTTCAAAGAACATCGTCAACCTGGCGCTTGGAGATATTCTTTCCTCGGAAGAATATCTGAAGTTCGACAAACCCATGGTTGACAGTTCTGCGGTAAGCTTCTCCGTGGTGGCGATGAGATGGCCAGTCCAGATCTCCACTCCCTTTTCATAATCAGCCTGGGCTGCGGCGGCGCTCTTGAGCAGGTTCCTCTCTCCTTGGAGATCCTTGAGTAGAGCCTTCTCACGGGCCCTGCCGGCCTCGAGAGATTTCTGCAGCGTGGTCAGCTTCAGCTCCAGAACCGCAATATCATCAGCCGCAGAGGAGAGCTGCTTGGTCTTGCCGGACAGGGCGACTTGCATCTCCGCCAAGGAGTGGAGGGTTTTTTCCCTGTCCCCCTTGAGCGTCGAGAGCTCCTTGCCATGCTCATTAAGATCTGTCTCCAGCCTCTTTACTTTGTCGCTCAGCTCGTTCTTGGCGGCCTCTGCAACTCCGGCAGCATCGACGGCCTCCTTGAGCTTGCCGGCGTGACTTGCAGTTAGAGCTTCGAGCGCCTCCTTGTGCTTCTGCTCCAGCTCCTGGGTCCGCCGCGCGACAAGATTTTCAATGTCTTCATCCTTGCTGCGAAGCTTGGCGGCGAGCGCCTGCTCACGAGCAGTGAGATCTTCCTCATGAGCATCAAGGGCAACGCGGCGCTCCGTCAGGAGGGCATCTTCGGCAGCAATCCTTTGAACAGCTTCATCATGTGCCTTCTCCATGTCTGAATGCTTCAGGAGGACCTCATTCCATTGCTGGCTCACTTGTTCTCGGCCGGCAACCAGCTCTTGAAGGGCCTCGGCATGCCAGATTTGCATTTGTGTGACGCGCCTTTGAAAATCCGCTTCGGCTGCCTCGACAACTGCCATTCTGGAGTTCGCCTTCTCTTTTCGGGCACGATGGAGAGCCTGGAGTTTGCGGAAGTTTTCGCCCATGGCCTGAAGGAGCCGATCCTCTTCAGATTTGCCGCTGCTAGTGCTGGGATCGTCGACAACTTCAAGCCCGGCAGCAGCGATGATTTCTTCGAAAACTTCTCCTTCGGCTGGTGCCTCGGTGCTTGCCGTCCCTGGCAAGTTGATGAATAGGTTTTCGCCAACTTTGAGATACTTGTTGGATGAGGGCTCGTCAGATGTTGATGGCTGGTCTTCAGTGGCCGCCTCACCAGTGACAGGGGGCTCCGCGGCCGATGCAGTGCCTGGCGCTCCTGCGGCAGGAATGCCGTCAGTATGGTCCCCAGCCTCCCTGTCGCCCTCTTCAGCAGGTTCTTCCGCGGTTTCCTTTCGTGCTGTCTTGGCGGCCTCCCCGTCAAGAGCATCACCGGCCCCGGCAACATCATCCTTGGTAGCCTCGCTGGCAGTGATCCTGTCCGCTTCGGCAGCAGCATCCCTGGCGGTCTCCTCGATGACGGCGTCGACGTCCATATGTTCCATCTCAGGGAACTCTGAAGGGCGAAGGAGGAAAACAGAATAAGATCAAGGTTGAAGTTTGAAGTGATCAAAGATAAAGAAGTAAGGGGAAAAGAATAACTAGCACTCTGAGGCGATCGAGTACCTGCGTCGGGCTGTCGAGAGGTGGCTTCGCCTCTCCCGGCAACTCCGGTTGCCGGGGGTGGGTTGCCGGAGCCCGTGCTTGTCGGCTCCTCCTCAATCCGGACGGGCTCGTCGGCAGGATCTCTTGCCGGAGATGTGCTTGTGGGCGGAGCGGTCGATGAAGGAGGCACAATGGGGCAATCTTCTTCTTGTTGCTGTTCTTCTCCTGCGAACCCGAAGATATCAGCGACAAGAATGGAAGCCTCGGCACCAGCCAACAGAAAAAGGGACAATGAACTTACGTTGGGGGCTGCGTTGAGGACTAGGCTCCGGGCTCACGATGACGGTCTCTGGCACGCTAGTGGAGCCTGCCGGGGGTTCGTCGCCCGTAGAAGTCCTTGACCTCTTCGCCATCCTCTCCAGCAAGGTTTCTGTGTCACTGCAGAAGCAATACAAGCAAGTCAGTAAAGATTGATGCAAGATTGGAAGGTAAAAGCTGTGGCAAAGTACTTACTCTTCTTCCTCTCGCTCCGGACTAAAGCCGGAGATGTCGAAGTCGACCTCCGTTGCGGTGTCTGAGTGGGGAGGCGGAGGAGGAGTCCTAGGCCGCTTGGCTGTGGCAGGCGCCGGGGCAGCTTCCGGTGCGGTGGTGCAAGACCCTCCTGCCGCCCCAACAGTGGCCGCTGGTGCGGGCCTCGCACGCCGTGCAGGCTGTTGACGGGCCCCCTGCCGCGTCCGGTCTTGCCGGCCACTTTCTTGCCGGGGGCTTCGCTGCTCGAAGAGGGCTGGCTCGCCGGGATGTCAGACGCAGCCTTCCGAAGAACACGCTTCGCCTTTTTCTTCAGGGGAGGGGGCTCTTCTCGCGTCTCTTCTTCTTCATCTGAGTCCTCGCCGGACGAGATTTCAGCGGCTGCGCTGCTCTCCTCCCCGGCAACCTCGTCCTCCCCGGCAGGCTTCACCTCCGCTACCACCTCTGCCTCGCTGGCTTCCCACTCTGTGAAGCCAACGCTGCCGGCCTCCGCGGCAAGATTCGCTTCCTCCACTCTGGTAGCGATGTATGCTACCTCATGATCTGTGGTGGCGCGAATAAGATCTGGCTCTTGCCGGACAGGCTTCTCCGTCAGATTGTCGAAGAATTTCTGCGCTTCTTCCTCGCTTGGCTCGACCCAGGTCGGGTCAAGGCCGTGGGCGTTGAACATCGGCAAGAAAGCAATGGTCGACCCCAGCGCAGAGTTGTTGCACAAGGGGACGATCCTTGCCGGCAGCCGGTGCTTGTCTTCGCGCTGGAATAACATCTGGCGGAGAGCGCCAAGCTGCATAACAGTCAAGTTGTTGTTCAGCCCGGGGCGCAGCCTCATGACATCTGCTGCGTTCTTATACTCCCAGGCTGGCCTCCCCCTATTCTGCAGAGGGGCTATGCGGCGGCGGAGGAAGTCGAAGCCGATCATCTCCATTGTCAGCCCGGCAGCCTTCAAGCGGAGGATCCTGGTAGTGGCGATTGTGAGCATCTCGTCTTCTGCGGCGAGATCGCCCCAATCCTTGCCGCGGACCACCTTCTGTCGCCGGGGATGGCAAAAAGGATGAGGATATGCTTCCTGGATCCAGCACCATTCGGCCCGCCACTCGTCCCACTTTTCGCGGTAAACTCCATCTGGGTATATCTCTTTGTTCCAGGCCCTTGGAATCCAAGCAATAGATCCAGAGAGAGCCTCTCCTTTTTGGATTCGAGGATAGAAATAGTGGCGGAAAAGAGCAGAATTGGGGATCACGCCGGCGAAATTTTCACAAAGATGGGCAAAGATCGACATGCAAAATACGGCATTCGGCGTGAAATCAAGAAGGCGGAAGCCGTATGTATACATGATGTCGTTGAAGAAATAGGAAAAAGGTGGACAGAGCCCGCAATAAAAGTACGCAGTGAAGAAGGGGTATCTGTCCGATCCGCCTTTGGAATTAGCACCTGGGATTACGCGTGTGGCGGGGTGAGCTTGTGTTCCCTTCGCCCACATGCATTGGTATCGTCCCTTCAAGGTTTCGGCGTCGAGCGTCGGAGGGAAGACGACGAGCCTCTTCCGCATCTTCACCAGCTCGCTTTCCGGAACTTCAGCCTTCGGTTCCTTGTCCGTGCCCTTGCCTTTGCTGGCCTTGGGCGGCATGGCGACCGTGGAGGTGGAAGCCGGAGGACGGAACGAGCGCGGGAGCGGCGAGCAGAAGGGAAGGAAGGTTTCGCTCTGAGCTCGAGCAGAGGATGGCGATGGCCAGATTGGGAAGCAGAGGGGGGTGAATGGGTTTGCGCCTCCACGACTTCTCCTTTTTATGGGGAAGGAGCGGGGCCACCTTGTTTATCCCCCAATATGAATGCGCCTCTGTGGGCGCGAAACAGTTTGCAGCCTTTTTGGCACACTTCCCACATCGCGCGCTCCGTACGCGTAGTGGGGGCACAGTAAAACAAGATCTTTACGAGCAGTTAATTCCCTGCCACGCGTGCCCGTGCACTATTTGGGCCTGGCCCAACAACGCCTCGCACTCGTGTATGGCCCAGGCCCGAGGGCTCCTGTCGGTGTACTAAGTATTGGGCCACTAGTACCCCTTACTTGTGCACGGGCAGTTGTAGCCGTCCTCGCGGCAAGGCTTGCCGGGATCAGCTCGAGGTCGATTTAAGTCATCAAGGAAATCATCAAGTCAGAGATCTGAGAATCAGCAAATAAGCAAAGATGGTAATCGAAGGCCAGCCTCCCCGGCAAGATCCTTGCCGGGATGGCCCGTGGAGCTCAGCAAAGGTCAGCGCCCGGCAAGCCCCGGCGCCCGGCAAGGATTGGTGCCCGGCAAGGATCGGCGCCTGGCGAGATTCTGCCACTAGGCCACCGCTCCAGCACAGCGACAAAGCCTGACATTCTGGGTCCTTCTATGGATGCGTGGCAACACGCTAGTGGAGGAGAGCTTAAGCGGTGCTGATGGGATGGCCCCTTTTTCCATCCCCAAGAAAGTGAGGACACCTCACGGTGCATTAAATGCGCTCGTCCTAATCCGTCAGGGGTTAGGTATGATACCCTGTAGCTACTTTACACCTCAATGTATGTACATTTTGCCACTGTGGAGACCCCTTTGAACATATAAAAGGAGGCCCAAGGCAACTGCTACAGAGGAGGAGAACTTATGGCCCATTCTGCATGCGTAGCTGCTCTTTGAACGCACTGTTCATTGCAAGCGCTCCTGAAGGCTGGGCTCAAGAACATCAATAAGAACACAAAGCAGGAGTAGGGTTTTGCGCTGATCAGCGGCCCGAACCTGGGTAAAAACCTCACGCGTCGATCACCGGTTCTGCTCTTTGCGTGTACCTCTCCCCCCGCCGAATCGTAAAGGGGTCTCTCGGGATCCCATAGGTGTCGTGCCCCGACAGCCCCAACCCACTAATTTGCAACAAGTGTGTAGTTTCCTTGGTCTAGCGGGTTTTTATCGTCGCTTTGTAAAAGATTTTAGCACTATTGCCGCACCGTTGCATGCTTTGAGTAAGAAAAATGCACCTTTTGTTTGGGGACCATCTCAATCTACCGCATTTGATGAGCTCAAATCTTTGCTTACACATGCCCCAATTCTTGCATTGCCTAATTTCAACAAAACTTTTGAAGTTCATTGTGATGCTAGTGGTAATGGAATTGGTGGAGTTTTGATGCAAGAAAAGCGACCCATTGCATACTTTAGTGATAAACTTTCCGGTGCTCAACTTAACTATCCCATCTATGACAAAGAATTGTATGCTTTAGTGCGAGTATTGCATGTTTGGGAGCATTATCTTCGCCCACATGAATTTGTCATACATACCGATCATGAGACACTAAAGTACCTTAAGGGTCAAACCAAGTTGAATAAACGGCATGCTAAATGGAGTGAATTTATTGAATCTTTTCCTTATGTGATCAAGTACATTAAGGGTAAAGAGAATGTTGTGGCGGATGCTCTATCCCGCAAATGCATGTTAGTTACTCAACTTGAATTGAATGTTATTGGCTTTGAGCATGTTAAAGATCTTTATGCACATGATCCTACGTTTGCGACTCCTTGTTGGGAGCACTATTATCTCAAGAATGGCTACCTTATGCGCGCTAACAAACTTTGTATACCCGAGTCTTCGCTTCGTTTGTTACTTTTGCAAGAGGCTCATGGCAGAGGACTTATGGGACATTTCGGGCGCGACAAGACCTTTGCCACACTCTCCTTCAAGTACTTTTGGCCAAAGATGTTCTGCGACGTCGCGCGCTTCACCAACTGATGCTCTACATGCCTCAAAGCTAAGTCAAAAGCTCAATCTCATGGTTTACATATGCCACTTCCAATTCCATATCAACCATGGGAAGATATTAGTATGGATTTCGTGCTTGGTTTGCCTAGGACTCAAAATGGAAAGGATTTCGTAATTATTGTTGTGGACCGATTCTCAAAAAATTTAGTTTATTTCTCATTAGTTGGCCTTCGGCCGAATTTATTATGAAGTAATAAAGACTCGATATGAGAATCGTGTAATAAATTCAGGTGTGACTGAACTTTGAATCTTTTCATCAATGTACTGTGTGTGGCAGCATGATCTTGGGATGGTACAGATACACAGAGGCTTGACCGATTTCGAGTCGAGTCGCTACAGAAAAGAGCGTCTTTATGCCAATATGGAAAAATGCACTTTTGGTGTTGACAACATTGTTTTCTTGGGCTTCGTTGTGTCTTCAAAGAGTGTTCATGTTGATGAGTCCAAAATTGAAGGAATTAAAACTTGGCCACAACCCACTAATTTGCAACAAGTGCTTAGTTTCCTTGGTCTAGCGGGTTTTTATCGATGCTTTGTGAAAGACTTTGGCACTATAGCCGCACCATTGCATTCCTTGAGTAAGAAGAATGCACCCTTTATTTGGGGATCATCTCAATCTACCGCATTTATGAGCTCAAATCTTTGCTTACACATGCCCCAATTCTTGCATTGCCTAATTTCAACAAAACTTTTGAGGTTCATTGTGATGCTAGTGGTAATGGAATTGGTGGAGTTTTGATGCAATAAAAGCGACCCATTGCATACTTT
The DNA here is from genome assembly GCA_011799875.1 of Thinopyrum elongatum. Classification (NCBI taxonomy): domain Eukaryota; kingdom Viridiplantae; phylum Streptophyta; class Magnoliopsida; order Poales; family Poaceae; genus Thinopyrum; species Thinopyrum elongatum. The sequence goes on along the minus strand of CM022297.1, from coordinate 205,570,405 downwards.
AGTGAAAAACTTTCCGGTGCTCAACTTAACTATCCCATCTATGACAAAGAATTGTATGCTTTAGTGCGAGTATTGCATGTTTGGGAGCATTATCTTCGCCCCCATGAATTTGTCATACATACCGATCATGAAACACTAAAGTACCTTAAAGGTCAAACCAAGTTGAATAAACGGCATGCTAAATGGAGTGAATTTATTGAATCTTTTCCTTATGTGATCAAGTACGTTAAGGGTAAAGAAAATGTCATGGCGGATGCTCTTTCCCGCAAGTGCATGTTAGTTACTCAACTTGAGTTGAATGTTATTGGCTTTGAGCATATTAAAGATCTTTATGCCCATGATGCTTAATTTGCAATTCCTTATGCCAAATGTATTGCTCATACTTGCTGGGAGAACTATTACCTCAAGAATGGCTACCTTATGCACGCTAAGAAACTTTGCATACCCGAGTCTTCGCTTCGTTTGTTAATTTTGCAAGAGGCTCACGGAGGTAGACTTATGGGACATTTTGGACGTGATAAGACATTTGCCACCCTCTCCTTCAAGTACTTTTGGCCAAAGATGTTCCGCGACGTGGCATGCTTCACCAACCGATGCTCTACATGTCGCAAAGCTAAGTCACAATCTCAATCGCATGGTTTACATATGCCACTTCCAATTCCATATCAACCATGGGAAGATATTAGTATGGATTTCGTGCTTGGTTTGCCTAGGACTTAAAATGGAAAGGATTCCGTAATTATTGTTGTGGACCGATTCTCAAAAATGGCACATTTCATCCCATGCAATAAGATAGACGATGCTTCACATGTTGCAAATCTCTTTTGTAGGGAAATCTTGAGGTTACATGGAGTGCCAAGGACCATTGTGTCGGACCGCGACGTCAAGTTCCTAAGCTACTTTTGGAAGACAATATGCGCCAAGCTCGTGTAACAGCCCAAGTGCGATCCTTCCTATTTTGTAACCTATCCAACCTTGTCATGTGTGTTTCCATGTGGGCTTTAATATAAGTGGCTTCATCATCATCATCATTGTTTGCTTTGTTCCTTCTATTTTGTGGCGTGAGTATTATTGTGTGTGGCTTTGTCATATTTTTTTTTTGCATATTTCTTGTCCCTATGTTGTTGCCATGATCATGATGAATGCCATTGCCATGTGATGCTTGTTTTATTTTATTTTGCATCATGCATCATCGCCATCCATGTTGTGCTTGTTAGTATTTTATTTTATTTTATTTTTGGTTCATGTGTTTTGCAACTCCTAGTCCCTCCTTGATCCTTTCATGTTCCTTGTTGCTCAGCTTCCATCAAACTATTGCACCACTTCCTAAATCCTCAAAATCCCTTTTCAACTTCTCTTCTCTAAATTTCTGTTATCAAGTGACATCTTTCTTCCTCCTTAAATGTTTCAGTTTTGCGCATAAATCACCTCTATTGTGTAGATGCACCTACAGAATTTTCAGCACATTTGGGTTTGGTTTGGTTAGGTTTTAAATTCAATCAAGTTTGAATTAATTTCGAACTTGTTTAAATGTATTGCCTGTAAAAATCCCCAAACCACTTTTCTTATTTCAGGCATATTTTTCTGTGTCCATAAATATTGTTTTCCCTCTCTAAATCCACTCAAAACCCTCTGAGCATTTCTTCCAAGGTTCTATTTATATTATAAATGGATAAGAAGAACAACAGAGGGGGAGAGCGAGTTCCAACCGTCCCCTTCTTTTGGCCTAGCCCACGTAGAAATGTACCGAAGCGGTACATTTCCTTCTTCCTCCTCACGGTGAAACTCCAGGGGCGTCGGTCACATGGCCACCGAATGCCCGAGCTCCACGTCGATGCCCAGCCCCTATAAATCCCCCTCAGCGTCCGAGCCCCTCCTTAGGGTTTCTCTCTTCCATCCGCGCCGCCGCCAGGTGAGTCTAGCCTCCAGATCCATCGCCCCCAAACCTTCCCGAGCAAGACAGAGAGCAATGCTCGTCGCCGGCGTGCCCTCCGGCGAGCCCAAGCGAGTCCATTGAGTCCAGGGGCTTCTTCTTCCTCGACTACTTCGACTACATCCCTCGAATCAAGCCGGGGCCGTCGTCAAGCGTCGTCCCCTTCGTCTTCTTCCTCTACGGTAGCTGCTGTCGTCGCCCGCCGTGCCGTGCCCGAGTCGAGCACGAGCTCGAGGTCGAGCCACTGTACGCGCGCATCCTGTAGCTGCACCCTCACCATCTTCCGCACCCCCGCCGGCCCTCTGCAGCCGCGGTTGCCGCTGCTGTGCCTGTCTACGTCGCCGGCAACCATCGTGAGCATCCATGGCTCCAAGCTCGGTCATTTCTGAAGCTTTTCAAGTGGAGCTAGTAGCCCTGTTGTTTTACTAACGCAGCTGCAGCGCAGTGGTCAGCTCACAACGCATGCACCAGGAGGTCCTGGGTTCGAATCCAGGTTCCCCCATTTCTTTTTCTTCTTTCTGCTGCGCCCCTGATTTCCTCTGTTTTCTTTTAGTTTTGCACACACACACTCAGCCGCTGGGCCGCTGCCCTGTGTTGCATTTGTCTCGCGTATATTTTTTCCCTTCTATGTGGTTTTAGTATCTTTCAAGTGCATTCATAATTACATAACTTCACTGTTTTGCAATGTTAATAACTAAAGATCCATGCATCCAAATAAAATATGACAAATCTGTCATATGTGCATCTTGCTCAGTTTTCATGTACTTTCATTATATGCAACTTTCATCCATGTTAAAATGTTTGCAATTGCGAACCAACTTGTGGTTGGATGGTTTGAGGGACTGTGGTATCCCCAACCCACCAGAGTTCAAATCCTGGTGCTCGCATTTATTCCTGGATTTATTTCAGGATTTTCGGTGATGCGCATTCAGTGGGAGGAGACGTTCCCGTCGACGACGAGGTGCCTATGGTGACTTCGTAAATTTCAAGATGATATGCCGGCTCAGTCTTTCGGAGGTGCTCATAGGGGTAGGGTGTGCGTGTGTGCGTTCATAGGGATGAGTGTATGCGCGTGTATATGAGCTCTTGCGTCTGTACTGTGTTCAAAAAAAATGTTTGCAATTGTTGTTTGCATTAATTTGCACCAATGCCATGCTAAAAATGGTTTATTTCATAACTAAATAACCGTAGCTCCGAATTAAATGAACTTTATATGTAAATGGTGTAGAAAAATGCATAGATTAACATGATGCACTTACTTTGCATGTTTAACAACATTAAAATATGGTTTAGGGCAGAACAGTACTAAATTTAAAAATTGCATATGAGGATTTTCCGGAATTGTTGTTTGTTGCTTGCGGCCTAGTTTAAACTTGCCTAGATAGGTAGTTTAGCTATGCTTCACCTCTTGCCATGTTAACCAACATTCAATCTTGTCATATACATGAATGAGAGATTCACTTAATTTGTAGTATTGTTTGTTGCACTTTGCCATGCCATGCCTCTTTAAAACGGACATGCATCATACTTGAGTGTGCATCATGCCATGATTATGCTTGGTTGTTTACCATGTTGTTTGCTTCTTTCCGGTTGTGCTTCTTCTCGATAGTTCCTGTTATGTTGCGATTGTGAGGATTTGTTCGACTCTGTTGGTTCGTCTACTTCATGGACTCGATCTTCTTCCGAGCGGGATTTCAGGCAAGATGACCTTTACCATGGATATCAAGCTTCCATTCTCCACGGCCTATCATCCGCAAACCGATGGCCAAACCGAAGTCACCAACCGGACGCTATCTACTCTTCTACGCGTGTTAATCAAGAAGAACATCAAGGAGTGGGAGGAGTGCTTACCCATCGCCGAGTACGCCTACAATCGAGCTCGACACTCTACTACCGGCAAGTCTCCCTTCGAGGTTATCTACGGCTTCAACCCATTGTCCCCATTGGACATTCTACCTCTTCCGCTCCAAGAACGTGCAAACATGGATGCTAGTGCAAGGGCAAGCTTTCTCAAGAAGATGCATGAAGATACAAGGGCAATGATCGAGCGTCAAGTACATCGCATCACCACCAAGCTTAACGTCAACAAGACACCAATGGTGTTCCAACCGGGAGATCTCATATGGCTTCATCTTCGCAAGGACCGCTTCCCCAACGAACACAAGTCAAAGCTACTACCACGAGCCGACGGACCCTTCAATGTGCTAGCACGCTACAATGACAACGCCTACAAGATTGACATCCCACGCGACAAGTACAACGTAAGCGACATCTTCAACGCCAAAGACTTGGCCAAGTACATGGTGATGAAGATCACGGTCCGTGGCCGGATCTCTCCCAAGGGGGAGGGGAGATGACGCGGAGCATCCTTCCAACATCCCCATGGACTCTACACCAATGCATCAAGCCCCACGTGGACCTATGACAAGAGCTCGAGCACGCACAATGGAAACCGAGGTGAACTCCTTCCTACTTGACTTGCACATGAACTCAAATGGGACTTGGTTGCTACCTCACCAAAATACTCTATGCATTATTAGGTACGAAGAGGGACCCTTCCAAGCAGCTGAGGAGCACCACCAAGTCCAGGGAGAAGCACCCCAAGTCGCCAAGGAGGAAGAAGGAGTCCACAAGAAACGGGACAAGAAGTCCCAGGCAACCTCGTGCGCACGGGCCCCCGAGACCCCATGCCCATGGGCTACACAGGGAGCTACGGCTGTAGCACCCCGTGCGCACGGGTGTGTACCATGCGCACGGGACCCCCGTGCGCACGGGCCCAACTTACCCCATGCGCACGGGCCCTCCAGGATGGCCTGCTGAGAGGGCTGTTGGGCCTCCACTTCGTCTTCTACCTACCCAAGCCTATATAGTTCGTACCTAGGGTTATGTTTAGGGTTAGCAAAGACATATATGAGACATTTGTGAGCTTTGCTCCTTCTACCACTCCATTGGAGATCGAGGCCTCTTAGGAGAGGATCCAATTGTGGATTTCAGACCTCCTCTTGGAGAAGATTATCATCCTCAAGACCTCATCTCTTAGGAGTGGGAAGAACTTTACCTAGTGCTTGTTTCCTTTGATTGTTCATGTATTCATGTGGATCTATATGTTTGCTATTCTAGTAGATGTGTGATTGGGTTTCGTTAGAGTGAATTCCTCTTTGTGTTCTTGGTGTTCATCCTTCTCCCCCTCCAAGTGTGAAAAGATCCATCTTAGGGTTTCACCCTATAACAAGTTTACTTCCCTACAACGGTTGTCAGCGTGGCTTTTCTGCCTCAACTTGGCGGTCTTCTATCATTCTCGGATTAGCTGAACTTGCTCTTCGGCTTTGCAGAGAACATCAGGTCCAAAGATTAGCCCTTATCCAGTCTCTGATCAATGAGGGGTGTGCGACACTTGCGTCCATACAGCACCTCAAATGGTGGCATTTGGAGGCTTGACTGATAACTATTGTTATAGGAGAATTCGGCAAAAGGGAGGCAATCTTCCCACTTAGCTCCATATGCTAGGACACAAGCTCAGAGCATGTCTTTGAGTATCTGATTTACTCGCTCTGTCTATCCTCCGGTCTGTGGGTGGAAAGCCGTACTGAATGACAACTTGGTTCACATGGCTTCTTGGAATTTCTTACAGAACCTTGAGGTAAATTGGGTTCCTCGATCTGACATAATCTCCTTAGGGCTCTGCGTCGGCTTATGATTCTGTTGATGTAGAGATTGGCCAGCTGGTTGCCGTCATAGGTAGTCTTGGCAGGAATGAAATGGGCCACCTTGGTCAAATGGTCGACTATGACCCAAATGGAGTCATGACCCTTGCTTGACCTTGGTAATCCAGTGATGAAATCCATTCCGACTTTATCCCATTTCCATTCGCGAACCTTGAGTGGTTGAAGCGATCCAACAGGTCGCTGATATTCAGCCTTGACCCTTTGGCATACATCACACTTGGCAACGTAGGTGGCAATCTCTCTCTTCATCCCGTGCCACCAGAATCTTTCATTCAGGTCTTGATACATCTTGGTTCCTCCAGGGTGGATGGAATATGGAGTGTCATGGGCTTCTTGCAGGATTAAATCCTTCAGATCCTTCTTGTTCGGTACGCAAATGCGATTCTTGAACCATACAACTCCTTGTTCGTTTTCGGAGAATCCTGGGGCCTTGCCTTGCTTCATCTTCCTCTTGATGCCTTTGATGCTTTCATGTCCTTTCTGTGCCTCCTTGACTTCGTCCATCAGGGTAGGCTTGACTTCCAGGTTGGCTAGGTATCCATACGCAACCAACTCCAAGTCAAATTATTCCAGTTCCTCAAACAGGGCTGACAACCTTTCTTTGATCATGGCATTCATGTAGCAAGCCTTTCTGCTTAAGGCATCTGCTATCACGTTAGCCTTCCCAGGGTGGTATTGAACACTGAGGTCATAATCCTTTATCAGTTCTAGCCATCTTCTTTGCCTCATGTTCAATTATTTTTGGGTGAAAATATACTTCAGACTCTTGTGAGCTGTATATATCTCACACCGCTTCCCTAGGAGGTAATGTCGCCATGGCTTCAGGGCATGGACCACTGCTGCTAACTCAAGGTCATGAGTAGCATAGTTCTCATCATGAGGCCACAACAGCCTCGAAAGGTAGGCTATGACTCTGCCTTCTTGGATCAGAATGCTTCCCAGTCCGATTCGAGAGGAATCACAGTATATCACAAACTCATTGTGAATATTGGGTGTTGCTAGAACTGGGGCAGTGGTCAATCTCTTCTTGAGTTCTTGGAAGCTCTCTTCACACTTAGGTGTCCATTTGAACTTCTTGTCTTTCTTCAAGAGCTGAGTCATTGGTCGGGCAATACTAGAGAATCCTTCCACGAATTTGCGGTAGTATCCTGCAAGTCTGAGGAAACTCCTAACCTCCTTTACGATGGTTGGGGATTGCCACTGGGTCACAGCTTCAATCTTGGCGAGATCTACCGACAATCCTTCTTCAGTCAAGACATGACCCAAGAACCCAACCTTGCGTAGCCAAAACTCACACTTGCTGAATTTGGTGTACAACTGGTGCTCTCGAAGCTTATCCAAGACCATCCTCAAATGTTGCTCATGCTCTTCTTTCGTCTTCGAGTAGACAAGGATGTCATCAATAAAGACGACGATGAACTTGTCCAAATATTCCATGAAGACCTTGTTCATGAGGTACATGAAGTAGGCTAGGGCATTGGTTAACGCAAATGACATGACCGTGTACTCGTACAAGCCATACCAGGTCACAAATGCCGTCTTCAGAATGTCTTGGGGTCTGATCTTCGGCTGATAGTACCCAGACTTGAGATCGATCTTGCAAAACACCTTGGCTCCATTGAGCTGATCGAAGAGGTCTTCAATCTTGGGGAGTGGGTACTTGTTCTTGAATGTGACCTCATTAAGGCAATGATAGTCAACACATAACGGGATGGTACCGTCCCTTTTTTTCACAAATAGAATAGGCGATCCCCAAGGTGAGGCACTAGGGTGGATAAATCCTTTCCTCAACTGCTCAGCCAGTTGCTTCTTCAATCCTGTCAGCTCCTCCGATCCCATCCTATAAGGCTTCTTATAGATGGGTCCTGCCCCGGGCATGAGCTCAATAATGAACTCAATGTCATGGTCAGGAGGCATTCCCGGTAACTCATCAGGAAAGACATCAGGGTACTCACATACTACTGGCACTTGTTCCAATCCAACTTCTGACAGGCATTTGACTTGGGTGACCTGAGCAAAGGAGGGGTTGGAGACAAACTTAACTTCGACTCCTTGGTCATTGGTCAGGGTGACAGTTCGGTGATCATAGTCTAGCAAGCCTTGGTGCTTGATGAGCTAATCCATTCCTAAGATCACATCCAAGCCTTGTGATCTCAATATGATAAGGTCTGCTAGGAATTCTACCCCGTTAATGATTATCCCAACTCCTATACTCCCTATCTTAGCTCTCATCTCCGACCCGGGGGTTTGCACCACCATGGGGCTACTCAGGGGTGTAGGGGTCAAGCCACTTTCTAATGCAAACTTTTGAGTGACAAATGAATGCGTGGCTCCAGAATCAAACAAGACAGTTGCAAGTGCTGATTTGACAAGGAACGTACCCAGCACGATGTCCGGGTCTTCCTGTGCTTCTTCTGCAGTGACATGGTTGGCACGTGCCTTGCCATGGTTGGGCTGGTTGCGAGGAGCTTGATTCCTCGGTGGCACTCCATGGGCTTGTCCTTGGTTCTGTGCATTGAGGCGCGAAGCATCGGGCTTCGTGTTGGGGAACAGCCTTGAGATGTGTCCTGGTTGACCACATCCAAAGCAAGTGACTTGGTTGGAGTTGTTTCTCTTTCCACCACTGTTATTGGGGTCGTTGTAGGTTAGCCTGGGGTTGGCATACTGCTGAGGCTGATAGTTGGTGCAGGGTGCAGGAGCTCTTGGCTGCTGATAGGTTGGTCTGACTGGGGCTGGCTGTCATGGGCGAGGCTTCTGGTTGCTGGAGCTACCCTTGCTGATCAGCTTGAGCTTACGGGTATCATCCAGAGCATGCCGCTTGTCCTCAAGAATGAGTGCCTTGTTTACCAGATCCGGAAAGGTTGGGCAGTCGCACACAACAAGGGAGTACTATAGAGCCTGATTAAGACCTTCCATGAAGCGCTCCTTCTTGGCAGCATCACTGCTGACATCTTCAGGAGCAACCTTGACAGTACACTAAACTTCTGCATGTACTCCTTGACGGTGCCGCTTCCTTGCTTCAGCGCACGGAACTCACACTTTTTGATGGCCATTAGTCCAGAAGGAATGTGGGCTTTGCAGAACTCTGCCTTAAAATCATTCCAAGTGATGACATGCTCCGCACGCATGACCTTGAATCCATCCCACCATGCCTTAGTAGTTCCCCTGAGACAGTGGGCGGCATAAGCCACCTGATGTAGGGTGGAACCCTAGGGCCAATCTTTCATGATTTGGAGGGGGATTCCCGAAGAACACATAAAGAACACAAAGGGTAAAACGAGAGGAAACACTCAAATCAACGGGATTCGATTACACATGTGCTAGATCCGAGTACACAATAAGACACACAATCCAAACACAACAAGGGATGATACAAACGGTAGGTAGTCCTTCTCGATCCATGAGGCGGCGGGGTCTTGAATCCACGAGGGGATCTTCCCTTGCGGGGTCTTGAATCCACTTGGGGAATCTTCTCCGCGGAGGCCTTGGTCTCCAATGGAGTAGAGGTACAAGTGGATGAGCAAAGCTCTAATCTCCAATGAGCTACAATCTTTGCCAACCCTAAAGCATAGGTAGAATAAGAGTATATATAGTCTATGGGGCGAAAGGGTACATGGGCCTCGGCCCAAGTCACTGTGCGCAGGCAGGGCCGGAAGTTTTGGGAGCCGGAGGTTCCGGGCAAGGGTCCGGGCTAGCTAGAGACTTGGCACGGTGCAAGCGAGGCTGGGGTCTGGAGGCCGGAAGGTCCGGGTTGGTTCCGGGCTAACAAGAGAGTTGGCATGCCCGTGCTCTTTTGGGTTATCGGGGGCCGGAAGTTCCGGGATGGCCGGAGGTTCCGGGCTCTGGCCGGAAGTTCTGGGCTGACCAGAGAGTTGGCGCTTGTTCCTTCTTCTTCAGTTCTCGGATCCGTGGCTTGTGCGTTGTAGCTATTCACACATAGTGTTTCTGACTTAGGCAGCAACCATGTCTCACTCAAATGTAAGGGAAGCTCAAGTAGGAGAGATGTCACCTTAGATTGAATAGCACGTGCTCGAGCTCTAGTCATGGGTCCACTTGGTGTTTGGTGAGACGATGGTAGGTCTGTGGGAATGATCGTAGTATGCTCCGCATCATCTCCCTCCTTGGGAAAGATCCGACCTCGGATCGAAAACCTCATCACCATGGTAGGGAGAGAGATCCTTGACGTTGAAGATATCGCTCATGTTGTACTTGTCGCGCGGTATGTCGATCTTTTATGCATTGTTGTTGTAGCGCTCGATCACCTTAAAGGGTCTGTCGGCTCGAGGTAGAAGCTTGGACTTGCATTTGTTGGGGAAGCGGTCCTTCTGAAGGTGTAGCCACACAAGATCTCCGGTGTTGAATATCATGGGATTCGTGTTGATGTTAATCTTGGTCGCGAGGCGTTGGACTTGGCGCTCGATGGTGTGCCTTGTATCTTCATGCACCTTTTTGAGATAGCTCGCTCGTGCACTCGCGTCCATGTTGATCTGCTCTTGTAGAGGTAGAGGTATAATGTCCAAAGGGGACAACGGGTTGAAACCATAGACGACCTTGAAGGGGGACTTGATGGTAGTCGAATGTCTTGCGCGGTTGTAGGTGCACTCGGCGATTGGTAAGCATTATTCCCACTCCTTGAGATTCTTATTGATCAACACGCGTAGGAGAGTGGATAACGGCCGGTTCGTGACCTCCGTTTATTCGTCGGTTTGTGGATGGTATGCCGAGGAGAATAGGAGCTTGATTCCCAGCTTGGCGCATAGCGTCTTCCAAAAGTAGCTTAGGAACTTGACGTCGCAGTCCGACACGATAGTCTTGGGCACTCCATGTAGACGCAAGATTTCCCTACGAAAGAGATTGGCAACATGTGAAGCATCGTCTATCTTGTTGCATGGTATAAAGTGTGCCATCTTAGAGAAACGATCCACAACAACAAAGACGGAATCCTTGCCATTTTGAGTTCTAGGCAAACCAAGCACAAAGTCCATACTAATCAAGCTCAAAACCAATGACATTCAATTCAAGTTGAGTAACAAGCATGCATTTGCGGGAAAGAGCATCCGCCACAATGTTCTCTTTACCCTTAATGTACTTGATGACATAAGGAAAAGACTCAATAAACTCACTCCATTTGGCATGTCGCTTATTCAATTTAGTTTGACCTTTAAGGTATTTAAGCGTTTCATGATCCGTATGGATGACAAATTCATGAGGGCGAAGATAGTGTTCCCACACATGCAAAACTCGCACTAATGCGTACAACTCTTTGTCATAGATGGGATAATTGAGTTGCGCTCCAAAAAGTTTTTCACTAAAATAAGCAATTGGGCGCTTCTCTTGCATCAACACACTTCCTATGCCATTACCACTAGCATCTCAATGAACTTCAAAAGTTTTATCAAAGTTGGGTAATGCAAGAAATGGAGCATGTGTAAGCAAATTTTTAAGCTCATGAAATGCGGTATCTTGGGAAGGTCCCCAAAGAAATGGTGCATTCTTCTTACTCAAGGCATGCAAAGGTGATGCAATAGTGCTAAAGTCCTTAACGAATCTACGATAGAAACCGGCTAAGTGAAGAACATAATGCATCACACGCATAAAAGTGTCGGGTGCTTCGGATAAACCCATTGGTATGACCAACCATTCATACAAGCCAAACTTGGTTTTGAAAGCGGTTTTCCATTCATCACCTTCTTGTATGCGTATTTGGTAATAGACACTTTTAAGATCAATTTTAGAGAAAACTATGGCTCCGCTAAGCTCATGTAGCATATCATCAAGGCGAGGAATAGGATATCAATAACGAACGGTGATAGCATTGATGGGACGGCAATCGGAACACATGCGAAAACTACCGTCTTTCTTAGGCACAAGAATGACCGGGACGACACAAGGACTTAAGCTTTCATGCACATGTCCATTTTCAATGAGTTGTTGTACTTACCTTTGGATTTCTTTTGTCTCGTCCGGGTTGACACGGTACGGTGCCTTGTTTGGTAGGGGTGCACCGGGAATGAGGTCGATGCGGTGTTCGATGCCTTGCAGTGGAGGTAGTGCCGGAGGTAGCTCAACGGGGAAAACGTCTTTGAATTCCTGCAATAGAGAAGACAACACTAAAGGTGGATGGTTAGAGGTGTTAGTCCTTGCCACTTCATCTTTGCACAATAGAACATAGTGGGTGACACTAGATGGGTTCTCACACACTGCTCTCATCTCACTTTTGGTGGCTAACAGAACTAAGTTTTTCTTGTCGCTCATCGTGGAGGCACTCAATTTTGGCTTGTGGCGCACACTCTCGTTTTGGTGGTTCACTCTCTCACTATTCTCTCCATGATGGGTGGTTGCTTGCTTGTCGGCAATCACTTGGCTCGGTGACATAGGTCGTAGCACATAATCCTTTCCTTTCATCTTGAAGCTATAGTGATTGGTTCGCCATTGTGTGTGACGCCGCGGTCGAATTGCCAAGGTCATCCAAGTAGGAGATGGCAAACGGACATGGGAGCCACATCACACTCCAATGTGTCTTCGTAAGCTCCAATCTTGAAGGAGACTTGAACCGTATGCTCCAATTGAATGGTACTGGAGTCGCTAAGCCATTGGACCTTGTAGGGGCGAGGATGCTTCATCTTGACTAATTGTAGCTTGGAACATAGCTCTTCACTTGCCAAATTGTGGCAACTTCCTCCGTCAATGATGACCTTCATGGAATGTCCATTGATGCCCGCCTTGGTGTCGAAGATGTGGCAATGTTGGTCTTCCACTTGTTGGTGTTGAAGCGTCAAGACCTTGGAGACAACGAGAGCGGGGCTCGAATCATTGTCACAAAAGACTTGGTCATCTTTATCTTCATTCACTTGCCGGTGCATGGCCACGTGCTCAAGGGCTTCCATTTCTTAGTCACTCATAGAGTCATAGGTGCCGTCGTCGTTGGCGATCATGGTGCGCCGGTTAGTGCACTCGAATGTCTTATGGCCTCGGCCTCCACATGTGAAGCATTTGATGGAACTTGTCTTGACGGTCTCATTCGGTGGAGTTGTAGATGATGAAGCTCTCGGCTTGAAGTTACTTGTTGTAGGAGGACGACTTGAGGTTGTCGAAGTTTTCTTGTAAGTTGAGTTTTCGTCGTTGCTTGTAGAAGGTTTGGTTGAGGTAGAAGGCGTTGTAGTCGTTGAAGCTTGATTGTATGAATCGTATGTCTTGGAAGAGTACTTGGCATACTTGTAATCATCTTGCACTTGTCGCTCCGCCATGGTAGCTTGGTGCACTAGCTCGAGGAGGTTCGTGTATGGTTGGAAATCCGCAATCTTCTTGATAGGATGGTTGAGTCCATTCAAGAATCGTACCATGGTTTGCTCCTCATCTTACGTGACATTGGCTCTTATCATGGCAATCTCCATTTCCTTGTAATACTCTTCAACCGACTTTGTTCCTTGCTTGAGGAGTTGTAACTTCTTGAAGAGGTCGCGACTATAGTACATGGGTACAAAGTGCGCTCTCATGACATCCTTCATTTGAGCCCATGTTGTGATTGGTGGGTCACCTTTTGCTTCTCTCCTCTCAATGACTTGCTCCCACCAAATGAGGACATAGTCTTGGAACTCAAGAGATGCCAAGGCGATCTTCTTTTCTTCTTCGTAGTTGTGCAAGCGAAAGATCTTGTCAACTTTCAATGCCCATGAAAGGTAGTCTTCGGGATCGCTGCTTCCGGAGAACTTAGGCATGGTGAACTTGAGCTTGCCATAGCGTTGCTCTCCATTGTGTTGTTGTCGAACTTGATGATGATGTTGCCTTGGTGGAGGATCTGAAGCCGCTTGCTCCTCTTGATTGTTTTGTCGTTGAGGTCATGGAATTCTTGCACGGTTCCTCATCTCTTGAAGATCCTCAAGACGGGCGGCTTCTTCTTGTCGCTCGCGGCAGAGGGCCTCTTCTTGTGGACGTACTTGGTGGTTTTGCTCATTGATGGCTCGAGTTGATTCATGTAGAGCTTGTTGGGCTTCAAGGGCTTGTTCCTCATGACGTTGTCACTCTTGTCGACGTGCATCACCATCTTGATGGTCGTGTTGGTCTTGGCGTGTCGCAGCTTGGTCTTGGACCGGAGGTTCATTAGCTTGTTGTCGGAGGCGGTCGCGTTCACGGAGGCGGCCTTGTAAACCATTGACATGGAATGGGTTTTGTTGGGCTTGATGATCTTCATGGTCTTGGCGACGATGCGAACAAGCTCGAGGAGGACTTGCATCCGAAGAAGATTGCGAAGTATGTTGACTTGAGTGGCTCCGTCTTGAATATGAAGAAGATGTAGAAGAACGGCTGACCAACAAGGCACGAATCTCGTCCATCCTTGCATCGTTCTCCTCCTTTTGTGCGGCGAGCTTGTTGTCGAAGTAGTCTCTTGTACGTTGCGCGGATTGTCGCAAGTCGGTACCGAGTAGGTCGAAGCGGTCGCCCAATGCTTCATTCTCTTGATGCAAAGCTCTTTGCGCGGTAGTCATCTTGCTCAATGAAGAGTGGGTTTGAAGAAGTAGTAGGCCTATCCATCATTGCAAGTAAATGTAAGTGGAAGAAAGGAAAGAACTATACCAAATGTACCTTATCCGATGTTGAGAATGGATCAATGATCACTCAATGATGTAACAAGGAAATAGCACAATCGGTATCGGATCTTGTCGATTCTCACACCTATACAAATAAAGCTTTTGGAGTAGCTTGGTTAGGATGGTGGCACAAAATTTATGCAATTGTTAGCAAGACTCAATAATGTTGCAAAAGATTCACAAATTCACAAAGGCAACAAGTAGACCAATAGCAATATGGCACATAGAGACACACGCACGGATAGATATATGGGGTCATGCAACCATGGAACAAGCTCAAAATGTGGAATCCACGGAAAATTCTCTTGCTGCACAACACAAGAGAGACGCTAGCACGATTTCTCAAAAGGCGGATACAATACTTGTGCATGACCTACAAAGCAAAAAGTGCAACGACTTCTATCCCAAGTACGCTATATATGTATGATGTTTCGGTGATAAGATCCACAATGACCGAGTATGACAATCTTAACGTAGTATGATGCTATGGTTCTTGCTTAAAAGCTCTTTGCTAGTCTTTTGTTTTCTTATAAGCTTGTTGGCTCTTTCTCTTTTGAGCTCTTTCTTTAGCCACTTATACAAAACTTCACGAACCAAGATAGCAATTGTGTATATGCAGTGACACGCTTGTGACACAAGAGATGATACCAAGATGCTATTGTATGTACGCAAAGGAAACAAGTATCACTAATGTGCACAAGTAACGTTGCAGGCAATACTCAATGGCTAGTCTCGATAGGAAAATGATGCAAAAGGTAGGCTCGGGGGTTCACAATGTAATGGCAAGAGATGCACAAAGTGTGGTCGAGGTTACCGCTCTTGCTTACGGTTGGTGTCAAAGATCAAATGGTTGTTGTCGATGATGAGTCTGTGACAAAGATGAGTGGTGGTGATGTCGATGTCGAACCATCCCTAAGTAGCCGAAACACATTAGGAAATGGGAAACCGCAACTCAAATTCTCAAAGAAGAAAACGTGTCAAAATTGTCGGAGTTGATAGCGGGTAAGCGATGGTGGTTGCGGAAAGCGGTGGTGGTGGACAACTTTCTATCAAGTCCGGAAGTTCCGGCGAAGGCCGGAAGGTCCGGGAGCAAGAAGTTCGGGAAGGCCGGAATGTCTGGGGGCTGGAAGGTCCGGGAGGGGATGGAAGTTCCGGGGGTCGGGATTTTGCCAAGAACAGAAAATTCGGGCTCGGGAATTTGGGTGGATTTTTTTTGGGGAAAGCCCAAATCAGACGGGGAAAAGAAAAAATTTGGGTGGATGGAGGGGTGGGGAAGGTAGATCTACGTGGTACACACGAAATCCATGGATCAATTGCAACAAAACTTCATCCAACACACAAATCACAATTTTTTTGAGAGGGCTATTTTTGTGTGGATTTTCAAAATTGGGATAAAAACACAACAAAATCAGGCTATAAAACGATGGGGGAGACTCCAAAATCGTGATCAGCGTGGCTCATGGTACCAAGATGATGTAGGGTGGACCCCTAGGGCCGATCTTTCATGATTTGGAGGGGGATTCCCGAAGAACACAAGAAGAATGCAAAGGGGAAAACGAGAGGAAACACTCAAATCAACGGGATTCGATTACACATGTGCTAGATCCGAGTACACAACGAGACACATGATCCAAACACAACAAGGGATGATACAAATGGTAGGTAGTCCTTCCCGATCCGTGAAGTGGCGGGGTCTTCAATCCATGAGGGGATCATCCCTTGCGGGGTCTTGAATCCACTTGGGGAATCTTCTCCATGGAGGCCTTGGTCTCCAATGGAGTAAAGGTACAAGTGGATGAGCAAAGATCTAAGCTCAAATGAGCTACAATCTTTGCTAACCCTAAAATGTAGGTAGAAGAAGAGTATATATAGTCTAGGGGGTGAAAGGGTACATGGGCCTCGGCCCGAGTCACTGCGCGTAGGCAGGGTCGGAAGTTCCGGGAGCCGGAGGTTCAGGGAAAGGGTCCAGGCAGGGTCCGGGCTAGCCAGAGAGTTGGCACGGTGCGAGCGAGGCTGGGGTCCGGGGGCCGGAAGGTCCGGGCAGGCCGAAAATTCTGGAGTCCGGAAGGTCTGGGCCAGGTTCCAGGCTGGTTCTGGGCTAACCAGAGAGTTGGCACGCCCGGGCTCGTCTGGGTTGTCAGGGGCCAGAAGTTTCGGGATGGCCGGAAGTTCCGAGATGGCCGGAGGTTCCTGGGGCCGGAGGTTCCACGCTCTGGCCGGAAGTTCCGGGCTGACCAGAGAGTTGGCGCTTGTTCCTTCTTCTTCAGTTCTCGGCTCCGTGGCATGTGCGTTGTACCTGATCACACATAGTGTTTCTGACGTAGGCAGCAACCATGTCTCACTCGAATGTAAGGGAAGCTCAAGTAGGAGAGATGCCACCTTGGATTGAATAACACGTGCTTGAGCTCTAGTCATGGGTCCACTTGGTGTTTGGTGAGATGATGGTAGGTCCGTGGGAATAACCGTAGGATGCTCCGCATCACCACCCTTCACGGTCTTCATCGCAGCCGAGCAGATCCAGCAGATCCTCAATGGTGTGGACCCAGTCGTCTGCATACAAGGGTTCAGAATTATCGATGAAGGTTGGAGGTGCATGCTTTTTGAATTCCGCCAAGGTGGAACGACCATTGCCATTCCTGGCCTGCTGCGAGTTTTTGGTAACAGCTTGATCAATCATCTAGAGGGCGGCAGTGTTGGCTTGGCGTCCCTCTCAGAAAGCTTGGAGAAGCTAAGCCATATTAATGTTCTCCTGGGGAGGTGGTGGTGGAGCTTGTCCCTGGTTCTGGTTCTGGCTGCCTTCTGCTTGGATGGACCCTCCGTTTTCCTGCTGATTAGCAGTGCCAGTGCGGGTTACAACCGACATCCTGTTGGAGCGGTCAAGACTTATGATTGGGATAGATGAGACGGAAACCGATGTAGATGGGGTCCCTAGTAAGGGGGTGGGTATGACTCGAACTCAATTAAGCAAAGGCCGAAAGGGCCAAACACATGCATTAAAACCAAATGGGCAATGTAGTCGTTTACAAGATCCCGGAGGGAAAGTACGACTTTCATCAAAACACAACAAAAGCAAACACAAGCATCACTCCAGCACCGGTGCCTTGCAGCAAGAAAGCACCATCAAAATACATAACCCAGTCCTTAGTTGTTTCCTCGCCGGGGAGAGAGGTCTCTGGAATTTCTTCGTCTGGCGTTGGCGTCCATTCTACAATGAACTCCACCAAGGCTCTGCTCTCGTTGGTTGAAGTGCTTTCAAATTTGAGATCAAAGCTTGACAGTTCCAACGCCCACTCAACAATCTTGCCTGTTGCATCTAAATTCCTCAAGATCCTTTGCATTGGAAAGCGAGTGCCGATGGTAATTTGGTGTGCTTGGAAGTAATGGAGCAGCTTCCTTGAGGCCCTAAAGAGACCAAAAAGCAACTTTTGCACACCAGAATATCTCGATCAACCTCCTTGGAGGAGGAAGCTGACGAAATAAACTGGGCGCTGCACTAACTTCTTCTTCTGCACAACTTGCCATTCTGATCCATCTGCTTGCTCTGCATTTGACTTGTCGGCACCAGGACTTGCCGGAGAAGATTCCGGTTTGTCACTTGCTGGGCTTGCATCTGCTGCTTCTTCACTTTCAGCTTCTCTTTTTGCCACCAGTGCAGCACTGACCACTTGGTTCATTGCCGCCAGGTATAACAACAATGGCTCTTGCGGTCTTGGTGCAACCACTGTTGGTGCAGAAGAAAGGTACTTCTTCAAGTCTTGCAGCGCTGCGTCCGCTTCAGGAGACCATTTCATTGGACTGCCTTTTTCAAGATTTTGAAGAATGGTAGGGCACGCTCATCATACTTGGAGATGAAGCTGTTAAGTGCAGCAATGCAGCCGGCAAGACGGCGCACATCCTTTACGCGCTTCGGTGCTTCAATCTGCTCAATTGCTTTGATCTTGTCGTGATTGGCTTCAATTCCACGTTGAGAAACAAAGAAACCAAGAAGCTTGCCGGATGGAGCAACAAATACACACTTCTTAGGATTGAGTTTCAGATTGACTTGTGCAGATTAGCAAATGTTTCTTCCAAGTCTTGTATCAGGGTTGATTTGTCCTTCGTTTTGACCACTATGTCATCCATATAGGCTTCCACATTCCTATGCAGCTGAGGCTCAAAACCAATCTGGACTGCCCTTGCAAATGTTGAACCAGCACTCTTCAAACCGAACGGCATACGTATGAAACAGTATGTGCCACATGGAGTGATGAATGCAGTCTTATCTTCATCTTATTTTGACTTGAATATCTGGTGATATCCGTAGTAGGCATCAAGGAATGATAACAGATCGCACCCAGCAGTGGAATCAACAATCTGGTGGATGCACGACAAGGGAAATGGGTCCTTCGGGCAAGCTTTATCGATATCTATATAATCAATGCAAAGTCGCCACTTGCCGTTCACCTTGTGCACAACAACTGGATTAGCCAACCGCGTGGGATGGAGTACACCTCTGACCAAACCTGCTGCTTCCAACTTTTTGATCTCTATGGCAATGAATTGTTGGTGCTCCAGGGCTTGCTTCCGCACCTTCTGCTTAACGGGCCGTGCATGGGGGCAGACAACAAGGTGGTGCTCAATTACCTCCCTAGGAACACCGGGGATGTTAGATGGTTTCCATGCAAACACATTGCCATTCACCTGCAGGAAGGCAACAAGAGCACTTTCCTATTTGTCATCAAGGGCGAAACTTATGGTGAAAGTTCCCCCCGAGCCGTCCTCCTTGGCTGACACCTTCTTGGTCTCTGGTGGAGCATCCTTGTTTTTCTCGCTCTTGCCGGCAGAGCTCTCTGGCACATCCTCGATGGGAGCGCAGCACTCCGAAGAGGCGCACTTGCCAAAGTCAGTGGTCTTGCCGGACTTCTTCCTCTTCTCCCCCCCCCCAGGGAGTTTGGTCGGCAGGAGCAAGTGCCTTGGGGGCAGATGCTACAACTACTTCCCAGTAGAGTTGATCAGCACAAAGCAACACATCTTCCTTATCAGAGTGAATGGTGATGACACTGATCGGCCCAGGCATCTTTAGTGTGTTGTAGGCATAGTGGGATGCTTCAATAAACTTTGCAAGTGCTGGTCGTACAAGGATTCCATTGTAAGGCAACGGAATCTTGACGACGTCAAAGATGATTTTCTCTGTCCTGTAATTGAGCTCACTGCCAAACATCACAGGCAAGGTGATTTTGCCCTTTGGCTGGCTTCTTCCTGGATTAATCCCTTGGAATGTGCCAGTCTTTTTCAAATCATCTTCAGGAATCTGCAGCCTCTTGATTACATCACGGGAGATCAAGTTGAGATCAGCCCCACCATTAACTAGCATCTTTGTCACCTTGAGGTTGCGTATTGTTGGTGAAACTAACAATGGCAAACACCCGACCGTAGTTATGCGATCAGGATGGTCTTCAGCGTCAAAGATGATAGGCGTGTTGGACCATCACAACGGCTTCTAGGCACCTACTACTGGCTCTGTAGCATTGACCTAACACACCCACTATTTCAGTTGGCGGTGAGAAGAGTGCAAGGATGCAACCCCGTCAATGCACATCGCTTCTGTGGCTTTCTAGAACTCTATCTCACTAGACTCGTCATCATCTTCATCATCATCGTCATCATCATCTTCCTTCTTCTCTCGACCTCTAGCAGGCTTCTCCTTTTGCTGCTTGGTCTTGCCACGGTGACCTCCTCGGCCACCACCCTTCTTGCTGGAGCCATCTGCACTGTTGGCCTTCTCTTTATCTCTCTTCTCATATTCGGCCTTCTGCTTCTCAGCAAGCTGCTCTACTTGCTGGCAGTCTTGAAGATCGTGGCTCTTGGTGCAATGGATCTTGCAATACTGCTTGCCGGAGCCCCCACTCTGATCAACGGCCGCCAAGGCTTAGCACGAGGTGCACACGGCAACCTCCTTGCCGGGGCTCTCAGCCTTAGCCTTCTTGGCAGGGCCACTGTTGCTGGATCTCTCCACGGCAAGAACAACTTTGCCCTTGCGCTTCCTGTTGCGCTTGCAGTTTTTCTTCTTCCTTGTGGTGGTGGCACCGTCTTCTTCTAAATCAGATTCTGCGGCAATCTCCTCCCCAAGAAGTTTCCTTCCTTCTTGATGAGGACATCAATACCATTGTTACACCCACAGCCCCTACAGCTACATATACTGTACCAGTTACTAGAGCTCGCGCACGCCAACTAAATTATCAGGTACTTTCGTTTCTTGGTAATGATTCTAATGTTCATGACAATATGATGCTGCCTAAATTGGATACATTTGTTTTTCTTACAAATGTAGGGCCTAGCATGGACAAGAGGGATGAACATTGGAGCAAGATCAAGCATGGAGATGATGGCATGCGCAAGGGGAACAAAATTGGAGTTTCAAGTGATGATTTCAGGACTTTGAAGCCACCATAATGAGTGAATGAAGGCTTGGACGAAATATACAAGATGCCACTTCCTAAATTTCGTCCAGAGGCTATTATAGGTGCTGCACCACCTTATTTTTGGGCCAGGCCCATGTAATTTCGAAATACTTGAGTATAGGTTGTTTTTAGAGTCCGTATGTGCGGGGAAACAAGAGTTAGGGTTGGTTTCGGACCCCTCCTCCAAGGGTCACGAAATTTCCCCCTCTTCCTCCATATATACAGCCCTTAGGGCGTCGTTTAGACTTTGGGTTATGTTTAGATTAAAAGTTTGCCATAGCTGCAACATCGCGTACTTCGTTTGTGTTCAACAACCAGACCAAGACGTCACATAATCCCACCTTGATCAATAAAGCTTTCATCTTATATTCGCAATATCCAGATTGCAATCTTAGTTTCTTGCTTGTTCTTCGTTTGCTTGTAGGAAATAGACCTTCGTGGTCTAGTTGATCATGCTCCAGTGTGGTCAATAACCTCTCGGAGTTGGTTTAGCGATTGCTAAGGCGCGACGTCCTCGCACGTTCATAGTCGGATCATCAAAGTCTACTCCTCCGAAACGATAATCATCATCTCATGGAAAGACGGGACACCTTCACCTCTATCACTTCTTCAGCCCATGCACACTTGTCTGCTAAAGCATAAAGCTCGCCAACAGCCCTCACCTTGGTCATGGCCATCTCTTCCCGCATCTTACGGTTCCTCACATTCTGACGAAACGCGGCAATGATTGTTGTGGGATGGATATCAGGAATGTTGCGTTGTACACGGCTTAACCTCTGAATGTAATTGCGGGGCAACTCCTCCTCTTTCTACAGGATGAACTGCAGATCAGTTTCCTGTCCTGGAACTTTATGACCGCCTATGAAGGCGCCAACAAATTTGTGGCACAAATCTGCCCAGCAGGAAATAGAATCCTCCGGCAAATTCATCAACCATGATCTGACGTTGGGTTTGAGCACCAACGGAAAGTAGTTGGTGAAAATCTTGTCGTCCCGAGCTCTAGCAGCTTCCAGCGCGATGGTGTAAATGCTCAGGAACTCTGAAGGATGTATCTTGTCATCGTATTTCTCCACCTCTGGCTTGAAGTTTCAGGAACTGGGCCACTGGACTTGCTGCAGCTCATGGGTAAACGCCGGACAACCCAACTCGTAAGGTAGGCCGCCATTGTTCCCTGGTGCAGGCTCATCAATAGCGGACCCTACACGTTTATCAAATTGATGGTGTGCTTCTCGTTGCCGTTTGATGGTCGTACAGTGATGAGGACATCAATACCATTGTTATAGCCACATCCCCTGTTGCTATACATACTGGACCAATTACTAGAGCTCGCGCACGTCAATTAAATTACCAGGCACTTTCGTTTCTTGGTAATGATTCAAATGTTCATGAGAATATGATGTTGCCTAAATTGGATACATTTGTCTTGCTTACAAATGAAGGGCCTAGCTTGGACAAGAAGGATGAACATTGGAGCAAGATCAAGCATGAAGATGATGGCATGCGCAAGGGAAACAAGAACAGAGTTACAAGTGATGATTTCAGGAGTTTGAAGCCACCATAATGAGTGCATGAAGCCTTGGACGAAATATACAAGATGCCACTCCATAAATTTCATCCAGAGGCTATTATAGGTGCTGCCCATGTAATTTCGAAATACAGAAGTGTAGGTTGTTTTTAGAGTCCGTATGTGTGGGGAAACAAGAGTTAGGGTTGGTTTCGGACCCCTCCTCGAAGGGCCATGAAATTCCCCCCTCTTCCTCCATATATACATACCTTAGGGCGCCGTTTAGACTTTGGGTTTTGTTTAGATTAAAAGTTCACCATAGCCACAACTTCGCGTACTTCGTTTGTGTTCAACGCCAGACCAAGACGTCACAGAACCCCACTTTCATCAATAAAGCTTTCCTCTTATATTCGTAATATCCAGATTGAAATCTCAGTTTCTTGCTTGTTCTTCATTTGCTCGCAGGAAATAGACCCTCGTGGTCAGGTTGATCGTGCTCCGGCGTGGTCAATAACCCTTGGAAGTTGGTTTAGCGATTGCTAAGGCGCGACGTCTTCGCACGTTAGTAGTCGGATCATCAAAGTCGACTCCCACAAAAAACGATAGCTATCTCATCGAAACATCGGGACACCTTCACCTCTATCAAGTGGTATCAGATTTCCAAGTTGCTCAGTGAGATTTTACAGTTTTTGGTAGTTTAGATCGAGTCTGTTCTTCATACCTACAGTCCACGAAAAAGCCAAAAAAAACAAAAAAAAATCCAAACCAATCTGAGCCTTTGCATAATCTTTTTAGGGTTTTTGCTTTGTTGAATTTGCGGTTGCATCATCGTGTCTAGTTACTGGTCTTAGTGATGCGAAGCATCCTTCCATCATCCCCAAGGAATCTACATCGACACATCAAGCACCACGTGGACCCATGACAAGAGCTAGAGCACGCGCAATGCAAACCGAGGTGAACTCCTTCCTACTTGACATGCATATGGACACGAGTGGAACTTGGTTGCTACCTCACCAAAATGCACTATGTATCATTAGGTACAAAGAGGAACACCTCCAAGCTGCTAAGGAACACCACCAAGGAGAAGGAGAGGCACCCAAGCCCACATGAAGGAAGGAGGAGCCCAACAGGAGCTGGACTGGAAGTCCCAGGCAACCCCGTGCGCACGGGCCCCCGAGACCCCGTGTCCACGGACTACATAGGGAGCTACGGCTGTAGCACCCCGTGCGCATGGAACCCCCGTGCGCACGGGCCCTACAGGATGGCCGGCTGAGATCTGGTTTTGGGCCTCCTCTTCATCCACCTCACCCCCAAGCCTATATATTTCGTACCTAGGGTTATGTTTAGACTTAGCCAGGACATATGTGAGATATTTGTGAGCTTTGCTCCTTCTACCACTCCATTGGAGATCAAGGCCTCTTAGGAGAGGATCCACTTGTGGATTTCAAGACCTCCTCTTGGAGAAGATTATCATCATCAAGACCTCATCTCTTAGGAGTGGGAAGAACTCTACCTAATGCTTGTTTCCTTTGATTGTTCATGTAATCTTGTGGATCTATGTGTTTGCTATTCTTGTGGATGTGTGATTGGGTTTTGTTGGCGTGAATTCCTCTTTGTGTTCTTGGTGTTCATCCCTTTTCCCCTCCAATTGTGAAAAGATCCATCTTAGGGTTTCACCCTACAACACCTTGGTATCATGAGCAAGGTTGATTCACATCTTGGAGTCCCTACCCCCCATTTGCTAGCTTGATTTTGTTGTTTTTCATCCTAATCCGAAAATCCCCACCAAAAATAGCCCCAAAATTTTTCTTGCAATTTGTTGGTTCTTGTGAGATTTGGTTGAATTGATCCACGAATTTGGTGTTTGACAAGTGGATCTACCCCCTACCACCTTCCACCACCCTTCCATCCATCGATTTTGGCCGAATTTCATGAAATCCCCATGGATCAGGAGCTGTTCATCCGCTCGCAGAGCACTCTGTGCGCACGGGCCATTGGGACCCCGTGCACACGGGCATCACTTACCCCGTGCACACGGGCTAAACAGAGCAGTTTGGTCATCCCCATTTTCCACCATTTTATCTTTCCACCACCACACTTGATCTTCGGCATTACTTCTTGTGAGTGTTTGAGCTTTTGGGTTGCGGTTTTCACATGTCCTAAGGTGTTTCGGCTACTTAGGCACGTTTTGTCTTAATCATCACCGCCACTCCTCATCGGCTTGGACTCAACTTCGGCATCGACCACCCCGTCTTCATACCAACCGTAAGCAAGGACGGCAACATCGACGACACTATTGTATTACCCTTGCCATTACCTTGATAGCCTTGATCCTCTTTTGCGTAGCTTACCCATCAAGACTAGCAAGTTGAGAATTGTTGGGCCACACTTATAGTGTACCTTTAGTGTTACGTCCCTCCCATGCATATACTACTTGTTACCTCGCATTGTGGCTCGCATATCAAGCATAGTGGCATAGTCAAAAAAAGCTTTTAAGAAAAATAAAAAGAAGAGAATCAAAGAGCTTGTAAGCAATAGCATCAGGCCTCATAGCATAGTTCATCATCTTGGTTCATACATACATAAGCATAATTGGGATAGAAGGCGCCCCGTTTCTCTATTAGGTTGGTGCACTAGCGTATCTAGCCCATTAGAGCAATCGAGCTAGCGTCTCTCTAGTATCCATACAACAAGAGCATTCCCGTGGTTCCACCTCCTAGAGCTCATTCCTTGGTTGTGCGGATCCCATCTATCTTCCGTGTGTGTGTGTTCCTAGTGATATCCTTGGGTTTGATCTATTTGTCTTACTTGCAATTTGTGCATCTTTTCAACTTTTTCAACATCTTGACTAACATTTGCTTGAATTATTTGTGCCACTTCCTAACCAAGCTTATCCATAAGCCATTTACTTGTAGGTGTGAGAAACAAAACCCGGTACCAATTCTCCTATTATAGCATCATGTGGGATCATACTTGATACATCCACAATCTTCGAAAAAAGTAACTTTGGTTTTGTTCTCTCATTTCCTACTCACCACCACTTCCACATGATGGATATGACTTCTTCTTCGGCAAACCCTCTCTTCGAGGATCAAGATGATGAACGCGACTTCGTCACCAGGAATCACTTCTTCATCGCACAACGAGCTCTACATCAAGAGAGTGAAGCTTTGGGTGATCGCATCGAGCAACTCGCCACCGACCTTTGACAATCGGAAGCAAGACAAAGGGACTACCTCGACGCCAAGCTCTCCAAACAAATAGAAGAATTCTGCAACATGATCGTGAGCCGTGCGTCTTCCTCAACCTCTTCTCCAAGACAGCGCCACTCAAGTCGCCACTCATCTTCATACTCTTCTTTCGATGCAAGTCCTCCTCCTCGAGCTCGTCCTACTCAAGATTGCCAAGCTCAAGAAAATCCCTTCCATGGCAATGGTCTACAAGACTGAGTTTGAGCATGTGAACAAGCGAGATGCCAACAACAAGAAGCTATGGAGCATGATTTACCTCCACAACGTCCACGTCAAGCATCTCTAGACAGTGATGTAATCTTGCACGAGCAACAAAGTCGTGAAGCTCAAGCTCAATCGGCTCAAGCTGCACTCCAAGAGTCCACTCGAGCCATTGCCCAACGAAGCCGTCAAGTACATGAGCAAGAAGAAGAACTTCGTCAAGCACGACAAGAAGAAGCCGCCCGACGTGAAGAAGAACAAGAAAGGTGAAATTGAGCACATATGCCTCGACCTCCTCCACGCCAAGAGCGACAATAAGCGGATCGAGTGCTTGAAGACCCTCTTCCACGGCAAGAGCGACATCACAACCATCACTATGATGAAGAACTCCACTACGGCAAGCTCAAGTTCAATATGCCCAAGTTCTCCGGAAGCAACGATCCAGAGGAGTATCTCTCATGGGCATTAAAGGTCGACAAGATATTCCATCTTCACAACTACGACAAGGAAAATAAGATCGCCATGGCATCCCTCGAGTTTCAAGACTACGTCCTCATTTGGTGGGAGCAAGTGATCGAGTGCCGCCGTGAGAAGGACGAGCCACCCATCACGACTTGGACACAAATGAAGGATGTCATGCGAGCTCGCTTCGTGCCCACATACTACACATGAGATCTCTTCAAGAAGTTACAACTTATCAAACAAGGCACAAAGACGGTGGAAGAATACTATCAAGAAATGGAGATTGTCATGATACAAGCTAATGTCAAAGAAGATGATGAGGAAACTATGGCACGCTTCTTGAACGGCCTCAACCACCCAACAAGGAAGATTGCCGATTTCCATCCCTACTCCAACCTTCTTGAGCTAGTTCATCAAGCGACCAAGGCGGAACGACAAGTGCAAGAAGACTTCAAATACGCCAAGTACTCATCCAAGACCTACGGCTCATACACTCAAGCTACCTCTACTACGACTTCGGCACCTCCTACCTCGATTAGAGCATCACCAAGTACCGGCGACAAGTCAAGTTCCAAGCAAGCAACGCCTTCCTTGACTTGTCCTCCGGAAAGCAACTACAAGAACAAGACTTCTTCTTCATCAGCACCACCGGACGATCCCGTCAAGACAAGTTCTATTAAGGCTTCACATGTGGTGGCCGTGGACACAAGTCTTTACAATGCATCAACAAGCAAACCATGATCGCAAATGATGATGGCACGTACGACTCCATGAGTGAGGATGAGATGGAAGCTCTCGAGCACATCACCATGCACCGTCAAGTGAACGTCGAAGAAGATGCTCAAGTCTATTATGACAATGATTCAAGTCCCGCTCTCGTGGTCTCCAAGGTCTTGACACTTCAACACCAACAAGACAAAGACCAAAGGTGTCACATCTTCCACACCAAAGCCGGCATCAACGGACGCTCCATGAAAGTCATCATCGAAGGAGGAAGTTGCCACAACTTGGCAAGTGACGAGCTATGTTCCAAGCTGCAATTGGTTAAGAAGAAACATCCTCACCCCTACAAGGTGTAATGGCTTAGCGACTTCGGCACCATACAAGTGGAGCACACCGTACAAGTTTAATTCAAAGATCGGCACCTATGAGGACACCTTGGAGTGTGATGTGGTTCCTATGTCCGTGTGCCATCTTCTCTTGGGAAGACCATGGCAATTCGACCGCGGCGTCATCCACAATGGGAGAACAAACCACTATAGCTTCAAGATGAAGGGAATGGAGTACGTGCTACAACCTATGTTACCAAGCCAAGTGATAGCCGACAAGCAAGCATCCACCCATCGTGGAGAGACTAGTGAGAGAGCGAACCACCACAATGAGAGTGAGCTCCACAAGCCCAGATTGAGTGACTCTTCGCCAAGAGAGAAAAACTTAGTCCTCCTAGACACAAAAAGAGAGATGAGAGAAGTGTGTGAGAACCCTTCGAGTGTCATCCACAATGTCCTAGTGTGCAAAGATGAGGTGGCAAAGACTAACACCCCTAATTCTCTCCCTCCAGTGTTGTCTGATTTGTTGCAGGAATTCGTGGATGTCTTCCCCGATGAGCTACCTCCCGGTCTTCCTCCTCTACGCGGCATTGAACATCGTATCGACCTCATCCCCGGCGCACCTCTTCCTAACAAGGCACCATACCACGTCAACCCCGAAGAAACCAAAGAAATACAAAGGCAAGTCCAACATCTCATAGACCACGGACATGTGCGTGAAAGTTTGAGTACTTGTGCCAGACCGGTCATTCTCGTTCCTAAAAGAGACGGTAGCTTTCGCATGTGTTCCGATTGTAGACCTATAAATGCTATCACCGTTCGCTATAGGCATCCCATTCCATGCCTTGATGATATGCTTGATGAGCTTAGCGGCGCCACCATTTTCTCAAAAATTGATCTTAAAAGTGGATATTATCAAATCCGCATACAAGAAGGTGATGAATGGAAAACCGCTTTCAAAACAAAATTCGGTCTATACGAGTGGTTAGTTATGCCTATGGGGTTATCGGAAGCGCTCGGAACTTTCATGCGTGTTATGCATTATGTGCTTCGTCCTTACATTGGAGTGTTTGTTGTGGTCTACTTTGATGACATTCTTGTGTTTAGCAAATCCCTCAAAGAGCATGTGAATCATCTTAGGGCCGTTTTGCAAACTCTTAGAAAAGAACGTCTTTATGCCAATATGGAAAAATGCACTTTTGGTGTTTTGAAAGATTGTTTTCTTGGGCTTCGTTGTGTCTTCAAAGGGTGTTCATGATGTAGGGTAGAACCCGAGATGCCCGATCTTTCACGATTGGAGTGGATCCCACGAAGAACACGAGGGAAAACATGAGAGGATTCACTCAAACCAACAAGATTCGATTACACATGTGCTAGATCCGAATACACGAAGAGATACATGATCCAAAGTCAACAAAGGACGATACAAGTAGCAAGTTCTTCTCCGTGAGGAGGTCTTGAGGGTCTTCCTGTGAGGGGTCTTGAATCCACTTGGCAGATCTTCTCCGTAGAGGTCGTGAACTCCAATGGAGAAGGTATCAAGTGGATGAGCAAAACTCTATCTCCTAAAATGAGCTATCACATTGCTAACCCTAAAATGTGAGGGAGAGGGAGTATATATAGTCTAGGGGGGCGAAGGGATACATGGGCCTCGGCCCTTTACTATGCGCAGACAGGCGGAGCCGGACGCCCGGGCGTCGGGCCGGATGTCCGGGCCTTCACGAGGAGCCGGATGTCCGGGGCTGGGGACGGATGTCCGGGCCTTCACGAGGAGCCGGATGTCCGGGGCTGGGGATGGATGTCCGGGCTGTCGGGGCCGTTCTTCTGCTCTCTGGATAGGCCTTGTCCGGATGTCCGGGCTGGGGGTCTGGATTTCCGGGCTGGAGGCCGGATGTCCGGGCCCTGTAGACTTGGCTGCTGGGCTGCTGCTTCTGTCGACACCTCCAGGGGCCGGATGTCCGGGGTCCTGGCCGGAGTTCCGGGTCCTGGAAGCTGTTCTCGGTTCCTTTCGTTGGTTCCCTTCATCCATGAACTTGTAGACTTGTCTGTCTTCACTTGCATCTTCGAGAGGGTCCTCTTGGTACCTGATCATGCACAACATTCTGGACTTAGGTAGTAGCCATGTCTCGCGAGGATCATATGGAATATCACTAAGGAGAGATGTCACCTCGTTCTCGAGAGCTCTAGCTCGTGCTCGTGTCATCGGTCCTCTTGGCACTTGGTGAGACGATGGTAGGTCCATGGGGATGACCATAGGATGCTCCACATCATCTCCCCCCTTGGGAAAGATCCGACCTCGGATCAAAAGCCTCATCACCATGGTAGGGAGAGAGATCCTTGACATTGAAGACGTTGCTCACGTTGTACTTGTCGCGCGGGAGATCGATCTTGTATGCATTGTTGTTGTAGCATGCTAGCACCTGGAAGGGTCCGTCGGCTCGAGGTAGAAGCTTGGATTTGTGTTCATTGGGGAAGCGGTCCTTGTGAAGGTGTATCCACACGAGATCTCCAATGTTGAATATCATGGGTTGCTTGTTGATGTTGAGCTTGGTCGTGAGTCGTTGTACTTGGCGCTCGATGGTGTGCCTTGTATCTTCATGCATCTTCTTGAGGTAGCTCACTCATGCGCTTGCATCCATGTTGATGCGCTCTTGTAGTGGTAGAGGAAGAATGTCCAATGGGGACAACGGGTTGAAGCCATAGACGACCTCGAAAGGGTACTTGCCGGTAGTCGTATGTCTTGCGTGGTTGTAGGCATACTCGGCGATGGGGTAGACACTCCTCCCACTCCTTGATGTTCTTCTTGATCAACACGTGTAGTAGAGTAGAGAGTGTCTGGTTCGTCACCTCCATTTGGCCGTCAGTTTGGGGATGGTATGCCGAAGAGAACAAGATCTTGATTCCGAGCTTGGCGCTTAAGTTCTTCCAAAAGTAGCTTAATAACTTGACGTCGCGGTCCGAGACAATAGTCTTTGGCACTCCATGTAGGCGCAACATTTCCCTACAAAAAATATTTGCAACATGTGAAGCATCGTCTATCTTGTTGCATGGGATGAAATGAGCCATTTTAGAGAATCGGTCCACAACAACAAACACAGAATCTTTGCCGTTTTGAGTTCTAGGCAAACCAAGCACAAAGTCCATACTAATGTCTTCCCATGGGTGATATCACTACAAAAAAAACACTTTCGTGATGATACATGTTTGTTACAGTAGGTCATGTTTTCTGTCATGCATGTACATCCATGATGATTTTATGACAGAATCAAGATAGTCATACCTATGTTGCCGTAGAAGTGTTCCATGACAATACCAAAATTATCATCATGGAAGTGTCCACTTCCATGACGCTAAATGGCGCGTCATGGAAGTGCTTTCGTCCAGTGTAACCGACTCGTGGCATCCCATAATGGGTCGCCGTTAAGCTATCGATTTCCGGTTTGGATCCGATAACCCATTAACAGCCCGGACCAATGGGGATTTTCCACGTGTAAAATTCTCAATGGCCAGAGGAACCACGTGTCGGCTCAGTGTTGGGACAGATGTCATCCACTCATTAGACGGGAGGCGCCTATGATAGGTCGACACATGGCACGACCCAACAGAGGCCCATTCAGGTGAAAAGGCCGGCCCGTTTGACTTGGTCAAAAGGTAGCGGGCCGGCCCATGGAAAGCCTGTTAACGGCCTGTTCGCATATAGCCCATTTACATCCCGCTAACTCACGGCCCGTTATGGCCTATCCGAATTGTGCCTAGTAGCGTCATCTGGGCCGTCCAATATGATTCCAGCCCATGTATGGCCCATGACGTCTTTTGGCCCATACGACGCCCTTTGTAACTCTGGGCCCATTAAAGGCCCATGGTGAAACTGGCCCATGATGAACAGTGTATAGCTTTACACCCATTAACGACCCATTATTCCATTGGGCCATTTCCAGCCCGTGTTACCTTTCAGCCTTTTAAGGGCCCATTTATTCTTGGGCTCATTTCCAGCATTCGATTACTTACGGTCCGTTACTGGCCTATTCCGCTTATGAGCCAAATTCAGCCCGTGGTTACAGTCGGCCCGTTTGTGGCCCGTTAACCCGTTGGGCTGTTTAGCGGCATCAAATACGGCCCATTAATGACCCGTGATGCCTGTCGATAGAATTAAGCACGTTATACATTTCGGCCTATTAACGGCCCGTTATGGTCGGGCCATAAACACACGATTTCCACTCTAGCCCGTTTACGGCCCATTTTGCGGACCGTTATTGATTATACGGCCCATCAAGGGACCATGGATCCTACGGCCCGTAGGAGGCCCATGGTCACTACAGCAGGTAGCTGAACCATGGTTACAACGGTCCGTATGTTGCCCATGGTTATTGTGGCCTAGTTATAAAAAATAGGTTACTGTGGCCACTAGAAAAATGCGGAAAAAGAACTGCAGTGACTACAAGCAAACAACCAAACAAGACAATAAGGAAATAAATAAGCAAGCAACTAATGCTAGGCTATTACGGCTATTACACATATTACATCCACTGGGCATCAAAGTTCGCCACCAGTGCAAATATAGTGAACAAAGCAGCGTATCACATACACTGGTTGTCAAAGTTGGCGACCAGTGCAAATAAACGCCGCAGCAAAACAAGTCCAGAACGGAAACCACTTCAGAACAGCTCAAGAAAAATATCCTGGGTACCCAGCATGCTGGCAAGATGCTTAGCAAGCTTATTAACTTTCTCTTGTTTGGCACTTAAATCCTCCAGCGCTTGTTGTTGCACCAGAAAGTATGCATCTGAATTCTGCAGGGACTTCCGTAGTCCTTCGGCTTCATGTCGCAGTACATCTGATTGACGTCTTTCAACTTGAAGTTGAGACTCAAGAAGACGAACTGATTCAGGCAGCGAGTTCGAAGAGCTTGTGCCAGCAGTAGTGGCCAGTAACTCGAACACTACATCAAGACAGGACTTTGGGGTTGTCTCACTGTCGTCAAGATAGTTTTTATCAGCTTTCTTGGAGACCAACAGGGATGTCTCACTATCTTGAACCTTATCTGCATTACTTCCTTTACCATTGCATAACAGGGTACTCTTCTCCAATATTTTGTCCACATTCTAAAAGAGAAACAAGCAGACACATCACAGGTTTACCATGTTGGATATGAAACTCATTTTGGTAAATCAATTCAGTAGTAAAGTGGACAGGATAACAGCATGAAACAAACATATAGCTACGTACCATGGTCACTGTATGTACTGCATGGTCTATATCATTCTAGTTTTTGTTGCCAAATGAAGATAGAGACACAGTTCAAATAATATATGTTTAAGACAAAGCAGCATAGACAGAATATAAGTGTGGGAAACTACACAACAATAACAACACTTATAATGTGCATGACATGAGAACATAACTGTTTATTCAATTGAAACTGAAATCAACATAGAGCAAGTTACAATAGCAAACCAGTTAAAGAAATAGGTTTAAAACATACCTGTTGTGCCATTGGAGTTTCAATTCCATCCTTTAAATTTGAAAATAGTTGGTATGAGTAAATACAGTGATGCAAGAGCAAAGGAGTATGAACCATAGCTACAGAACCTGACCTGAGAACAATTCTTCTTCTGCTTTAAGCGTTGAGTTGGGGTTCGGAGTGGTGGTCCTCGTGCTTTGGGCACTGCAGTTGCCTTACTAACTTCTTGTGTTTGGGTGCTTTGTGGTGGAGACAGTGTTGTGTCAACTGGAACTGGGTTACTATCTGCTGGGGTTGGGGTTGGAAGGGGTGTAGCTGGTTCTCTGTCCAACTGGGTAGGGTACAATCTGCGAGAGTCTGGGTTATGTGTGGTGGGGCTGGTTCTTGGGCAAGTACTACCATGGTTCTATCTGCATCGACTGGTAGCACTATCTTTTCGAAAGACCGTGTTGTTACTCCCTTAGATACTGCCATCACCCCCTCCAATTCAAATGGCTGATAAACAAGAAAAGTAATTGAATGTACAGACATTGTATGATAGACAGGTGCAATGGATAGTGGGGAATAAAAGAGGGCATGAAATAATTCACATTTATGTTGTCTAACCAAACAGGATAGCATGACACAATTTCAAATATATGATGGCTAACTAAACTGGATAGAAAGACATAATTCAAAATATGATGACTATGTAAACATGATGACATGATATAACTATATGATGTGTTTATTAAATAGGTTGGCATGCCATAATTCACATACATGCCGCCTATGGAAACATGATAGCATGATATAATTCACGAATAGAATGACATAATTCAAAATATGATGACTGTAAACACTAAACATGATGAGATGATATAACTATATGATATCTTTATTAAATGGGTTGGCATGCCATAATTCAGATAGATGCTGTCTATGTAAACATGAGGGCATGATATAATTCAAATATATGATTTATATACTAAGCAAGTAAGCAGATGGCAATCGCATATATGATGTAAAAACTAAGCAATGCAAGACAACATATGCATGATATGAGTAATATAACCCTGCCAAGTTTGAGCATAGACCTCAGGGGGGAAATAGGACTGGTCATCTGTCTTTGAATCCTCCTCTGAGGAGCTATCTGTAACCAGCAAGATGTCTGCTTTAGCAGGTAGCATTGTCTGCTCTGAAGACCTTGTTTTCACTCCAGATACTTCCATCACCGCTTCAAATGGCGGATGCACAGGAAGAGTAGTTGAATATACAAACGTTGTCGACAAATGTAATATGTAATACAAAAAAAGGATAGCATGATATAATTCACATATATGTTGATTAGCTAAACAGCATGGCATTGCATAATTCACATATATAATGCCTCGCAACAAGATAGCATTGCATAATTCACATATATAATATCTTGCAACAAGATGGCATTGCATAATTCACATATGTGGTAATTAGACACTAAACAGGTGGCATTCCCACAAAGCATGTGTAAACTAAGCAAATGACATAGCAATGCAAGACACCATATGCACGATATGAGCAACATAACCCTGCCAAGTTAGAGCATACACCACGGGGGGGGGGGGGAATAGGACTGGTCATCTGTCTCTGAATCCTCCTCTGAGGAGCTATCCGTAACCAGTGAGATATGCGCTTTGTCAGATAGCATAGTCTGCTCTGAAGACCTTGTTTTCACTCCAGATTTTTCCATCACCGTGTCAAATGGCTGATGCACACGAAGAGTAGTTGAATGTACTAACATTGTTGACAAATGTAATATGTAATGAAAAAAAAGGATGCCATGATATAATTCACATATAAGATGACTGGCTAAGCAGGATGGCATTGCAAAATTCACATATATGATGCCTGGCTAAACAAGATGGCGTTGCATAATTCACATATATTATACAGAAACTAAACATATGGCATTCACACAAAGCATGTCTAAACTAAGCAAATGACATATTTGATGTATAAAGTAAGCAATGCAAGGCACCATATGCATGATATGACCGACATCAACATGCCAAGTTAGAGTGAAGACCTGAAGGGTTAAATAGGAGTGGTTTGCTCCTTCTGAATCCCACTCAGTACAGTTATCTTCCTCTAGATTACAATCTGAAATGGGTGGAGGGGGGCTGCCTTTGCGCCCACCATGGAGCGACATCTGCATGAAATTTTATTGCCATGCAAGGCTCGTCTCTTTTGCTCTACATGTTCAGTTCCATTGTGTACAATAACTGACATGCATAGGAATAAAACATAGTGAGATTATGTAAGGAGTGCATGCAAAAATCCAGAGTGATGGTAGCAACCTGTGGATAGACCCAAAACCAACAATAGCAGGCAGATAATGGCTTCAGTTAAAAAATACAGATAATGGCTTCTTTACTATTTGTTTCCCACCCAACATGAAACTCATAGTAGACACCAGAGATTAACCAGATAGTAGACAAATACTATTGATTGCGGCCCCGATATGTACTCCACAACCATTTAAAAACTCAAGTTTGAGCATTAGTTTGGAGCTGACTCAGAGTTTAATCGGTGAACAGGACAATAAAGTAGCATGTCATTTTAAGCGATGCATAACGTAAGCAGACACGAAAGAGTGCGACCTCTCTTGCAGACTCGTGTAGTCCTCGAGGTCATCTGCTCAGTTGATGATGGTAATGCAGTTGTCGTGGCTGCCGGTGGTGGGGAAGAAGATCTGAGGCGGCGAAATACAATCTAGAGGGTGGATCCCTGTTGTGGTAGACCCTTCTGTCGTTGGAGCAGCTGAGCTGGGGTGGACGACGACGCAGCAGGAGCGGGACAAACCACACAAGGTTTTCTTTGACAACTATCTGTAAGAGAAGTAATTTTGTAAGGACTCGTTTGAATTGGAGGATTCTAACAACACAGGGATAGGAAATACACAGTAATAGCATAGGAATGCATGTGCAAAATAGAGAATTTAAAATAACAGGATTTCTATCAATCTGGGTGTTTGGTTCACAGGAATCGGAAGGTCACAGGAATGCAAAGAAGCATGGTCAAATTAAGTCAAACCACAAGAAAATGTACAGTTATAATGCTATTATGGTACTATCACTTAGTCTTGTTCTTCATGAATAGGAATTTGAAAAGGAGGGCCAAGTGGATATTAAAATTCCTACGGTTTTACTTTGAAAGAGACACTAAAGGAACAAATCCTACAGTTTTCCTTTGCTCTGTTCCTTTGAACCAAATGCATTAAAAGTAGTACCATAGGAAACTTTCCAATTCCTATGTTTTTCCTTCACTTTTCCTTTCAACCACTGGCAATTCTAGTAGGCAGGCTTGAACAGGCAAAAGCCTACACTCCAAAAATGTTTTTGTGCTACTTGTACTACTTTGGACCCAGGCCACTTCCCTACTAACTCAACTCCCAGGCCCATCTACACATGCACAGCTCAAATGCGCAAAAATAAATAATGATGGCTTTCGAGAGAGTCCATCACGGATAGAGAAGTTGCCTGGTACCTCACTGCTTGTTATATAGGAGAAACTAATCATATTTCATGTTACTACGTGTGCTCAGTGGACAATATATATAACATGTCGAGTAAAAAAGCGATGCAGCAAGTGTACAACCTCTTTGGCGAAGCCATGTCAATCTCAGCATCATTGGGTTGGTCAATGAGGATGCAATGGCTGATGTGGCAGTCGGAGGAGGGGAAGAAGATCTTAGGTGCCTGGAGATAGAGCCAACGGTACTGCTCCACTGTGATGGAGGGTTTCGTCGTTGGAGCAGCTCCGGTGAGGTGTACGACGGCGAGGCTAAAGCAGGACAAGAGAGACAACGTTAACCTGAAGTGGTATTCTAAGGGCATGTACAATGGTTGATAAGATAGTCTTATCTTAAGTCTTGCATGTAATTTAGAGATGACAGAAAAAAATGTCTACAATGGGTCATCTCTTAGCCTTATCTTTAATAACTAGCTATTCCTAAAAACATGGTGAGACATATTGTGCTAAGAGATCATCTCTTGTCTTCTCTTAAATAAGAGAAGACAAGCCTTTTCTTATGAGTTCTCTCTCCTCCACCTCATCATTTATCCTACGTGGCACTCTTAAGATAGCACCATTGTACATGCCCTAATAGCATCTCCGATAGATGATGTAAAATACATAACCAAAAAGTGCCAGATGTAAAATACATCAGTCGCTCATCTCTGAACTTAACTGTCGAAACTGTATTTAACTTTCGAAACTAAATTTTACTGTCGAAACTGAATTTTGCTGTCGAAACTGAATTTTATTGTCGAAACTGAACGCACGCACTAGTAGCAGAAAAGCAGTGCACTAATAGTTTTGGCCGCTCGAGCACTAGTGGCAGAGTAGCAGTGATCTAAATCGGTAGCCGCTCCAGCAGGGACCGTACTACCAGAGAGCAGCCGGGGCAAAGCAGCAGCAGCGCGTGCGAGAGCCGGGGCAGCTGGTCATGTAGCAGCATCTCGGGTAGCAGCAGCAGGAGCTCAAGCGAGAGCCGGAGCTGCTGCTCGTGCAGCAGCAACGCGAGCAAGAGTAGACTAGCAGTGCAAGCAAGAGCAGGAGCAAGAGTAGCAGCGCGAGCAAGAGCTAGAGCAGACCAGGCAGGGGACCTAGAGCAAGAGCAAGAGCAGAAGCGCGAGCAAGAGCCAGAGCAGACCAAGGAGGGGACCGAGAGCAAGAGCAGAGCAGCAGCGCGAGCGAGAGCCGAAGTAGCAGCAGCAGGGCCAGCGAGAGCCGAAGCAGCAGCAGCTCCGACTGATGTGGATGTCACCGCCGAGGGAGCGACGTCGTAGAGGAAGTGGTCGGCGATGCCGCCGTAGATGGAGTCACGCCATGGCGGCTTGGGACCGAGCGCCGGCAGCACCGTGAGATCGAATCAAGAAGAAAATGCAGCGATTAGTGTAGAACCTCTTTGGTGGTGCCGATTAGGCCTCAGCTTCATCCGAGGAATCGGTGATGGTGCTGCTCTTCCGGTGGTGCAGGTGAAGACGGTGCTGTGAGAATGGACGTGGCGCTAAAGATGAGGCGAACATCGGGGCAGCTCCTTGGAGGTGGAGGACGGGGTGGCTGAACCGGCGGGACGATGAGATCGACGATAGATCCTCATCCGGTGCGGTGGATGAGGGACGTCGAGCTGTTGCGGTGGACGATGTCATCTGGGAAGAGGCTCCGGCTGGGTGGTGGTGCGGGGCTTCGCAGGTTTTCACAGCCTCGATGTACGAATGGGGGGAGGAGGGGATGGGAGGGGGGAACCATGGCTTAGGGAAGTGCTTGTCCGAAATGTGGGGTAAGTTACGAAAGTAGCCCCATCGATTTGCACTAGGTGGTTCTTTCGGTTCAGGGGTATCACGGGAATTTCGCGTGTCGGGATTTCGCAGGAGGTGGGAGTTTTTGCGCGCGTTGTAATTTTGGGATAGCAAGGCGCGGGTTGAGATGGAGGGAATTTTAGGAGCACAACGAGACAAAGAGATATATCTTAAAATTTCGGGATAACAAGGCGCGGGATGAAATTTTTGGACACGCCTAACGTGTATACTATATCAAATCAATTCGCACTTCCCTCGACGAAAAACCCAAAAAGAAATCAATTCGCACCACACAAGAGAGTCTAGTCCCGTGTACTGTACCAAATCAATTCGCACTATAAATGCCATTCAAAACTTTGAATCCATGTTATGTTCAACTAAAATATTTCGCTACGTGTATAATGCATGCAACCTGCTACTCAAATGAACATTTTAGTGCATTCCAAACATATATACTACCGCTTCAATATGAACTAAATTTGAATTCGTTTCTCTATTTGAATAAGATCTACAATCATGACTGTTGTCAAGTTAAACCATTTGAATTCGTTTCTCTATTTTAATAAGGTCTACAATCATCATTATTGTCAAGTTAAACCATCGTTTGTATATTATCTTCACAGCACACCACATGATTACTGTCGAGTTAGATATGAACTATGTGTACAATATGAACTCGAACTCGGTTTTTTGAATCCACTTTATGTTGATTTCAAATCACAGTACATTTCAAGCTCTAGCTAGATCTTCATAATCTAAACCATGTCTCATATGTATAATGTGTTTATCACATAATGTATGGTGCCCCTCCCCCTACGCCTACAAGTATTTAGCTGTGAGTTGCAAACGCCACACATTATCACAAATTCAAATAAAATGTGAGATTGTTCGATATATAGTATGGTTTAGATTGTTCGATATTTAGCTATGAGTTGCAAACGCCACACATTATCACATTATAGTATAACATGTCCAAAACCACACCACGTGTATCACCGCTATATTCATGCATGCATAGGTTTATAACACTATGATCTCTTATTCAAATATATGAATCCACTTTCATAGCAAATTATGATCTTTGTTAGTCTCTTACACCCACACAATCCTCTAACCTTTGTAGCTAGCACTAATTTTCTCTCATGCATGCACAGCCCCCGCTCGCCCCCTACCCCCCCCCGCTCAGCATTCTATCCATCATGCACTTTTTTTTTCTTTAGGTCGTTCTCCCACGGTCTCCACAACTCCTTCTTTCCGACACACACCGATCGATAAACCTCCCCAGCGATGTCTGCTTACCACATACACACACACTTCCCATCTCCTCCTTTCTCTGTCCATGCCTCGTGTCTCTCATACGGTCCCACACACGTGTAAACTCTCGCCCCTCTTTTCATCGATCTCACAATCGCACACTCCTCCCCCAATCTAGCTAGTAGGCCTCTCGCACCACCTTAGCTCCATCTCTCTCTCTCTCTATCCGTCTCTCTGGGCCTTATTTGCCTCTAACAAATGGATGTACACCGACTGATCTCCCACTATACATATAGCTAGCTAGGTCGTTTATAACTCGTTTTCCCCACGCGTCGATCGATCTACCTCATTAGTTATGTCTCTCCCTTTCTCCGACACACAACAATTGATCTACCGATCTAGTTAGGTCTGCTTACCAAACACATGATCCCCCTTCATCATCCATGCATGCCTCCCGACACATCTATCACGCACACGCACACACAGAAACACATCCCCAGTCTTCTAGATATTGCAGTTGTAACCTCAGTTTGTCTAGTAGTCCTCTCCCACCATCTTCGAGAAGCAACTCCACCACCCCTCTGGCGCTCTACCTCTCTCTCTCTCCCTCTCTCTCTCTCTCACTCTCTCTCTCTCTCTCTCTCTGTCCCAACCTATTTCCCGTCCTTCACTTATGTATGGATGTCGACTGATCTCCCTCAAGACATAGCTAGGTCTCTCCTTCTCAGCACATATACGAGTCGATCTACCTCTCTAGTTAGGTCTCTGCCTCCCCCCCCCCACACACACACTGATACATCGAGCGCTCTAGTCATGTCTCCCTACCACACACAAACTTGCCCTCTGCCCTCTAACGTTTCGGTAGGTCAGTCGCCCTATATCTTTGACGTGCACAGACACAATTTCGATGGCTCTCTTCATCGATCTCGCACCCACACACTTGATCCTCTCTTTGACTCTATCGATATCTATGACCCCTCTCTCTCTTCTCGTGGATTGCCCCCTCTATATATGATATAGATAGGACTCTATTTCACACACATTGCATGTGTCAAAATTTTGTTTGAGATATCATCGACGCATATTCCCACAAATACATTCACGAAATCACCCCCCCATAACAAAAAACACTCACGGACGCACATGCCATCTCTCTAGCTTTGTATCTCTCTCACACACCCACGTAGGTGGGGGACGTGCACGAAGAGAAGAGGTGCACGCACGGCGCACGTACTCCCTTCTCTTTCCCAACCACACCCGAGCGGGTACACGGTGGAGCTCATTTCTTTACGAAAAGGCAGCCCACGTGGTAATTTGACATGTGTACTGGTTGTCCACTTGATGGAGGATCGTGTACCACGGGTGAACAAACAAATTGTGACTTGACACATTATTTAAAAAGAGGCAAACCATGTGGGATCTACCTTAGAGGCAAGGCTCTATACACTGGAGATGCTCTGTATTACTTTTGATGTGTCCCGTCAACTCGCAAAATGAGGAGAAGCTTGCTTAGTATGCCCTCTCCCCCGCCCACGGGTGCGGTGGCTCGCAGAGTCGCACGGCGAGGAGAAGCTTGCTTACTACGCCTATGCCCGCTCCCTCGCCCACGCGCGCGGTGGCTCGCAGGAGAAGGAGAAAATTTTACTACTCCCTCCATTAGACATATATACTCCTCGTCCCTACCTTGGTTAGAGAGATTATCATATTGTTTGAAATATACTCCCTCCGTCTCATAATATAAAAGCGTTTTTTGACACTAGTCTAGTGTCAACAACACTCTTATATTATGGGACAGAGGGAGTATGTCTTTTAGCAGATTTCGATATGAACTACTAGTACATACTCCAAACACTGATGTATATAGACTTATTTTAGAGTGTAGATTCACTCATTTTGATCCATATGTAGTCCATATTAAAACGGACATAGTAGTACGCACTCTCCCTCGCCCCTCATCCCTCGACCCTCGCCCACGTGGTGGATGTGCAGCAATTCATTCGGTCTCAGATAGCCAGAACCATATACTGTAGTACCATCATTGCTCGACTTCCCGAAGAGGCAAAGAGCCAAGCACAAGGTTAATATTTTTGAGATGCCAAGCGCAAGGTTTATAGGAAAATGAGTAGTAGTAGTACTAGTAGTAGTACGTACTATATGAGGAAGAAGGCAACAATAATGTATGTTTTACGTGACAGTCTCTTCTTACAGGACGTGCTAGACCTAGTGGACCTCATTGTTGCAATGGGAGTACTATCATAGATGGCACGATTCAGAGTGGTGGGCAGCGGGAATAATTCAGAGCTGCTTAGTCTTAAACCCCATGAAGAAGTCCCATCGAAAAGAATAGCCATCCTCTACATGTGCTCCTATATAAAATGAGTAAATGAGACAAAAAGAGAAAGAGACAAAGTAAAAAAAAATCACCAGCCTTGGAGCCAGCCCTATTGTATTAGTGAATGATATTTCTATGTCGTGATTGACATGGCTATATTATTAACCATGCTGCGGAGGTAACAGCGGATTTTTATTTATTTGCGGAGGTGGCAGCGGATGGATATTCAACGAGGAGTGAAATGATGGCTGCTTCCTCGGTTAAACATAGAGAAAGGTGGGCCTCGTGATTTGACGGCTTATTAGTCATTATTACTGCCTATACTCTTTGCCCATATAATAACCGCATGATAGAGTAGTGGGCTATACTTTTAATAACCATGCTCGAAGACTAGCCACAGTGGAGAGTAATAACATACACTAGTAACATACACATATCCCTAGACTATGTTACTACCTTCAATCATAGTGGGTAGTAACATAAGTGTAGTGTCATGCAAAGCTTCATTTATTAGGTTATAGACTCATATTGCATTGGGACATGTGATGTTACAGTAACTAGCTAAGTTACTCAAACTACCTCTCTCCTCATTAACTCATTGCCACATAAGCAAATTTGCTGAGCTGGACTCGATGTTACTGCTGAAATTACTCCCACTGTGGCTAGTCGAAGAGAAGAGGTGCACGCACCCACACATGTAGTACTAGTAGCACTCTTTGCGTCTTCCCCAACCACACACGTGACACGGTGGAGCTCATTTCTGTATGATGATGCAGCCCACGTGATAATTTGACGCGTCTAGTAGTAGTTACTCACTTAATGGAGGGTCGGGAACCACACATGAACGTACGCAATATAAATAGGTTCATATGGAGTGATGTCTACTATGCAACCTTCTTCTTGTAGACTCGTGTTGGGCCTCCAAGCGTAGAGTTTTGTAGGACAGTAGCAATTTTCCCTCAAGTGGATGGCCTAAGGTTTATCAATCCATGGGAGGCATAGGATGAAGACGGTCTCTCTCAAACAACCCTGCAACCAAATAACAAAGAGTCTCTTGTGTCCCCAACACACCCAATACAATGGTAAATTGTATAGGTGCACTAGTTCGGCGAAGAGATGGTGATACAAGTGCAATATGGATGGTAGATATAGGTTTTTGTAATCTGAAAATAT
The DNA here is from genome assembly GCA_011799875.1 of Thinopyrum elongatum. Lineage (NCBI taxonomy): Eukaryota > Viridiplantae > Streptophyta > Magnoliopsida > Poales > Poaceae > Thinopyrum > Thinopyrum elongatum. The sequence continues at coordinate 205,527,708 of CM022297.1, read as the reverse complement.
AAAAACAGCAAGGTAGCAAGTAACAAAAGTGAGCAAAAACGGTATTGCAATACTTGAAAACAAGGCCTAGGGTTCATACTTTCGCTAGTGCAAATTCTCACAACAAACATAATTGGATCATATAACAATCCCTCAACGTGCAACAAAGAATCACTCCAAAGTTTCTATCGAAGAATGTAGGACAAAAACGTGCATCAACCCCTATGCATAGATTACCCCAATGTCACCTCGGGAATCTGCGAGTTGAGTGCGAAAACATACATCAAGTGAATCAATAGAACATCCCATTGTCACCACAGATATCCCATCGCAAGACATACATCAAGTGTTCTCAACTCCGCTACTCAATCCAACATAACGAAATCTCAAAGAGCAAGACTCAATTCATCACAATAAGGTCGAGGGGGAAGAACACCATATGATCCAACTATAATAACAAAGCTCGCAATACATCACGATCGTGCCAAATCAAGAACACGAGAGAGAGAGAGAGAGATCAAACACATAGCTATTGGTACATACCCTCAACCCCGAGGGTGAACTACTCCCTCCTCATCATGGAGACTGCCGGGATGATGAAGATGGCCTCCGGTTATGGTTTCCCTCTCCGGCAGGGTGCTAGAACGGGCTCCCGGTTGGTTTTTCGTGGCTACAGAGGCTTGCAGCGGCGGAACTCCCGATCTAGGTTTCTTTCAGGGGGTTTTGGGATTTATAGGAATTTTTGGCGTCGGTCTCACGTCAGGGGGAAGCTCGAGGGGCCCACAAGCCAGGGGCGCGCCCCCTAGGCTTGTGGACTCCTCGTCCACCTCCTGGCCTGGCTCCGATGCTCTGAGGTTCTCTTTTGGTCCATAAAAATTCATCGTAAAGTTCCAGCTCGTTTGGACTCCGTTTGATATTCCTTTTCTGTAAAACCCAAAAACAAGGAAAAAACAGAAACTGGCATTGGGCTCTAGGTTAATAGGTTAGTCCCAAAAATAATATAAAATATCATATTAATGCATATAAAACATCCAAAACAGATAATATAATAGCATGGAACAATAAAAAATTATAGATACGTTGGAGACGTATCATGGAGAGAAAAAGAAACCGCTCCACTATATACATAGCCGGGAGCCTACACGATTGCTTGATGGGGTTTCTCTCTTCACACTCTCTCGCACAAAATGACTGTGGCCACATCTCTAACATCTGGGCGAATCACGTCCGCCGGGGAAGGGGTAGATGCTTTGTGTAGATGCGGTCGCCGTCACCGACAGGGAAAACCCACTATCGGCGCGTCTTGATCAGGGGTCCCTGCCGTTCTCTCTCACAGCCGGTGCGGTTGGCTTCGTCCCTTGCTCACTGCCGTGATGTGTGCAGTTGCCGCCTCCCGCCTCCCTCCTCTGAGCTAGCTACATCCCAACATCCCTCAGGTACAACTTCCTTTACAGCCGGCTTGCACCACTGCCCCAGCTGCCCACATCGCTCCATGTGGATATTTCTCTACTTCTTTGCCCTGCACGTACCTCTACTGGCTTCTACTGTATTTATGATGAGTTTATGTCTCATCAACTAGTCCCACTAGTCTTATTCTAATCACGCTTCTTCAATTTCTTTGCCACAGGGATGCTCAGCTCGATTTTAGTGAAATTGCACAAAATGATCCGATGGTCAAAGGGTTCCAAACTTCATTTCTTTGGAAGGTTCAATGTCGCCAGCAAATTAAACCCGGTTAGGGTTTAGGGTTCAAGGCCTAGGGACTGCATGGATCATTTTTTCTTTAGCTGTCTTTGTTCCAAAATAAGTGTCAACTTTAGTAGTACAACTTTGTACTAAAGTTGGCATAAAGTTGAGACACTTATTTTGGAACGGAGGGAGTACATATTGGCTATGATCTGTGAATCATTGAGATGCAATAGCATGCATGTTAGTCTCCTTTGTATTTGATGGAATGTTGCAACGGGGCAACCTTGGACACAAGATACATGAAACAGAAGCTGGAAGTTTCATAGCATTGTACAAATTTATCTCGCTGAGAAATTACAGTACGTACTATGTACTACTACTAAAGAGTTAGGTGTCGTACGGTGTCCAGAAAATATGGTGATAGTGTGAGGTGGGCCATGTAATCGCTGAGCTGCCGTGTTTTCGCTGCTTTCGCACTCCTCCGTTGTAAGAGTGGAGAAAATTGTAAAGAGTGGAGATGCTCTACCTCCTTTCGCCGAAACATGGGACATCCAGCATCCGGTGCACGTGTCATGCACCAAAGTAAAGTGCACAGTGCAACTGAGACTCAGCACGCTCATACCACCTCAGTAATAATGACTAATGAGCCATCAAATCACATAGACCCGGTAGTAAGTTGGACGAACGAAGCAACCATCACTCTTCATCGAATCCGCTTCTCCCTTCAACGCAAGTGCCAGTGAGAGGTCACGTCCGCTCTGCACGGGCATGAATGTGGCACCGATTCTCTGGAGCGGCGCTGACCGTTTCGGGCGGGAAGCGCGCGCGGCCGATGGAGAGGGTTTGGGTAGGCCAGGGTGGTTAGGAGCGGACGTGGCTGCTGTCCCGACTGGACACCCGAAAACGAGAGAATGCACTGACTCTCGCGGCTAAATCATAGTACTACACACAATCTCTCTGTAGGTCGATGTGTCGCTCCCTCTAACACACACATGCTGTTAAAAATAAACACACTCACGCACACACAGGTTCATGCACCGGCGGTCAACCACTATATCTGCAGCCACGATATTTGACGCACGCGGCTGCCGGATTTGGAGCATTCCGGCTGCCTACGACTGCGCCTTGCCATGGATTGTCCGGGTACCGGGTCGCACAACAATGGCAATGCTTGCCGGATTTAGTTGTTGTTCACTTCGGAGGGTCGTGTACCACACATGAACGATTGTAAGTGAGACCGGGAGGCATGGAGCGTTAATTACGAATTGACTTCTTCGAGTATTAAATTTTCTTCACGTATTAGCATTGCCCTCCATCACAGTTTCTAGGGAGCGCTTCAATTCTCATGCATTTCCACCACCAGAGGGATTTTAGGCACGTTTGGTTTAATGCCCAATTAATTAGGGAATCGTAACCGCAACCAAGCCCAAAATTTTCTCTCCATGCAGGTGTGTACGCGGCGTGGAATAAGTGCATGCATGTGTGTACGTGGACTGAAAGCACTCCATGCATGTGTGTACGCATTAATTTCTCCAGTAATTGGGCGCCATGGTATAACTCCCGATGCTATTTTTCAGTCCAATCGCTAATCACCTTGGTCCGAGATATTGTTGATGCGTGCTCTGTAAACTGTGACGGAGGGAGAAATTAAATAAAGAGTTTCGTTTCGCGCACAATTTAAAATGATTTTTATGGAGAGAAAAAGATAAGCACTCCAACTATATAGGAGTATATACCAGCAAGATGCCCGTGCGTTGCACGGAACATCAAGATGCATTTGTATGAGTAGTTTATCTTGCGAGAGAAAAGGATGAACGAGGGAAGTCGTTATCTGCAAGTGTGGAGAGAGGTGCGGGTATCTTTTTGCAAAATTGCCATAGTTTACTTTCTATCCGTCAGATATAGATCAGACGGTCTATATTACACGATGCCAGGCACACCATCATCACCAACTCGGTCTTTTATAAGATTTTATAAGAGTAGAGAGTAGAGATACACGCTGGAGCCTCAGCGCTTGCAGTTGCTCTCTTCACACTCTCACCCTCTCCAGATCTAAACAAGACTGCGTTGGCCTCTCTCCCCTCACTGCTGGTCAAAGAGCTGGCAGCATCCCGTCCGCCGGGGAAGGGAAGGAGGCTTAACGCTGTCGCCGTCGGCGAGGGAGGGAATCCACTACCGGCGCCGATGTTCTCTTTCACCCAGCGGCAGCGCGGGAGGGCCTCCATCCCCTTCTTCCTCGCTGCCGTACATAGTGTGGGCAGATCGGCCTCCAGCCACCCACTGAGCCACACACCGAGAACCTTAAGGTATAATTTACTTAATCCACATGCATTGCTCTAGCTGCATGTGGATTTTTTTTGCTTCTGCACTCGAATCTAGGTGTTTGATCAAACAGGAAAGTTGTGGGGAAAGTTGTATAGCATGAATCTATGACATGGTTCAAAGAGGAAAGGAAGGGGGGAAAGTAGTACAGACTGGCTATCCAACACCTACGTTGGTTGAAAAGGGAAAACAATGACAAACGCAGTACACACATCTGTAACGAACTGATCTTTCTGTGGGTGGGGGACAAGGCTGTAGAGTTTGAGCAGGACTAGATTTGCTGCCCTCACATAGGGAAAGGTGTCTAAAGATAACAAAACGGGGACCAACACAAATATGCTCCTTGGTTGTTTGTTCTTTGTTGCAACAGACTGTGCATCACCCCTTTATACATCGGTAGATGCACATGGTGCTGGTGTGTCCACTGTCCCGTACAACTCTTTAGCTGTTGTTAATCTAATAATGCCGCTGTAAAATTAATGCAATGCCACAGTTAAAAGCAAATTACATGTTTAACAAATTTATGAATCAATGCCACTGTTTGAGAAATGCTATTGTCTTGCTTTCTTTCCCATTTCGATAAGTTAGATGCTTCTTTTTGTGGGCTTCTGTGTCATCCACCGTTATTGACCAGTAATTGTTTCCTTTGCACCTCTGTGTAAACAGGGTTATCTACCTCACCTCGTTGCTACTGTGACCTTTTGTTGCACTGCATAAAACACTTTTGTTTTAAGAGTGTTTTGTGCAGTTCAACCAAAATGTCACACCGATAACGTTGCTTGATTGCTTGATCTTAGTGGAACTACACAAGAGGAGATCTGACTTCCTATCTGTGTTGGCAAATTTGTTTCAGATCTTCTTCTTGTGAGTTGTTTGAATTCCGCGTCATGAGAGGTCAGTACTGGCCTTCTTCCACATGATTGTGCAGTGTGCTTTCATATGTTTTACTACTTATACGGTAATGTTGCTTGATTTTAGTGAACTGCACAAAAGGAGACCAGACTTCCAATCTGTATGTGCACCGTAATATCCCATTGAGGTAAGATAATGCTATTTCACAACTGTTGGCCTGTATATTGCTACTGTCATCAGAAAAGTAATGTTGTTGTTTAGTGCTATACTTGTGCTCCCTAATTGACATGCCAAATCTTACATTGAAGGCGAAGCTTGTCTGTTATTGAACCAAGTGATGAAGGGGAAGAACAAGCGGAAGAAGAACGAAAATCAACTCCTGGTGCTGTAATGAAGCACTGGAACTGTGATGACACAAGTAATGATATAGTTTTGCATCTTAATTTATTGCTATGGCTGGAATGAGCAATTGTTTTGCCACTGTGATTTGATGCCACTCCTAATGTAATATTTAATTATCTCTACTTGTACAAACAGGGATCTTGTTTGAAGATAACATATATTTTAGTGGAACTACACAAGAAGATGTTGGAAACATTAAACTAATTGAGGAGTTTATTGTAAGCATGGCAACCACAGTAGATAATAACGGATGGTTCCAAAGAAGTGCTTCATCTACATGCTCTACACAATAAGCCTCCTGACAAAGGTTGGTACCGGCCCACGGATTTCATCCATATGATTGAGCTTTGTCATCTCTATTGGTGTTGTGCTACTGTTTAGCTACTGTCATGAGAAAGTGGTATTGTTTCGCATGTTAATCTAAGGCTGCTAACAAATTGAGGCATCGGTTTGCCACCGTTATAGCCACTGATAAAATTAAGTAATAATACAGTTCAAGTTGAGCTGCTGTGTTTGGTATCATATCATTTCCTATGAGGATAATGAGGATGCATCTCTTTGTGACTATACATTTCATCAGTTACTCCCATTGTAAATGTAATGGCTATTTTAAATATTTCCTTTCCTTATTTTCGAACAAACAGGGATGCTAGCATTTAGTTGTTCTCTTGTCTTTGTACAACAGGATCATCCTCCTCTGTAGAAGAATATGCCATGATGAAGAAGCCAAGCCCTTCTCTTCTTATCAGAAGGAGCAGTTGAAGGATGGTTACATTACTGCCCACAATAACAAACTAACTTCAGCTCAGAAGGACTCACAGATCTTCATCTTTGTTGCTGTGATGGCCAATACAATATTGTTTTAGGATTCTTTCTAGTGAGTTCTATTTTTTTAAATGTGTGCTCTGCATGGATCATGTAGGTTGCCTGTTTAAACTATAAATTCATAATACAGTTTGCTTTGTACTAATCACTTTTTTGTATTTATGCAAACAGGGATGCTCAGCTTGATTTCAATGGGAACTGCACAAAATGTTCTGATGGTTCATGCCCTCCATTATACTTCATCATGCACAATACATCGAATGTTCTCGAATTATTCATTTCCACCTCCAGCCACAAAATTAGCTACAAGAAAGGAGGTGCCGATATGTTCAAGGCCTTGCAACATATAAAGGTGAAATCATACAAGCTACGCACGAAGTAGGTTGATTTTAGTGGAACTGCTCAAAAAGAACAGCTGGTTTATTTAGCACGAGGAGACATGTCAATGTCCGAACTGATGGCAAACCCGGCCCATTCCACAATCGTAGGCATTTGATATTTTGGAATGGGAATCATTGAGATGCATAATCATTGATTGTTTTGAATGTTTTCTATGAATTGCCAGGCCTGTGAGTTTGATTGCAATGTACAGGCACGCTAAAAAGCTGCTCAAACTTTTTGTACGTGTGAAACTGCTACAAACAAGGTGATCACCGTGTGTCCTGAGAATAATGCCAGTACGTATTGTTTTGCATGTTCATCCAATGCCAGTGATACAAGAATTCGAACTAATCGAACTAAATTCGTTTATACACGGCTGGATTTCATATAAACATGCCGGATTTCATTACATTTCATACATTCTTCAACTAAAAAGGGTGCGCTAGAGGTATAATTAATTAACCTAATCTATGATCTTCGGCGCCCATTTCCCGTGTCCGGCTGAGCCGAACAGAAGCTTCTTCTCCAGCTCAGCTCCCCGACTCCACGTCGCCGCCAAGAAGCTAATCGGCCATCAATGTTTAACCCTCCAAGCTTGGCTTCAACCGGAGGGTAGCAGTGGTGGCCTTACTTGGACCCGAGCGACGGCGACCTACTGTGTTCTACTCTTCCTCGTTTTCTATGTGGCGCGGCCTCGTTGGCAGCGGGGTGGGGCCTCGATGGAGCCGGCGATGTCCTCTGTCTCGTTGCCGGCGGGGCGGCGCCACGGCGGAGCGGGGGAAATCCTACCCCTCGTTGCCGGCAGGGCGGGGCCTCGGCGGAGCCGGCGATGTCCTCTGCCTCGTTGTTGGCGGGGCAGGGCATCGACGGAGCAGGGCCTCGCCAAAGCCGGCGAAGTCCTCCACCTTGGTGCCGGCGGGGCGGGGCCTCGGCACAGCCGGCATTGTCCTCCACCTCGTCGTCGGTCTCGCCAAACAGCGCCTCACCCGCTTCATCGCCCTCTTTGTAGGTGGCCGCAACCTCCGCCACCCGCATGCGGTACCGCCACCGCGCGAGGCGGCTCTCGCGGGTGGAGCGGTACGACTCGAGCAGCACCTCCTGCTCTGCCCGCTCCGCGGCGATCTGCTCCTCTGCCTGCAGGTGCTCCTGGAGGACATGGTGGTTGTAGGCGGCGTCGGCCTGCGCCTCCCGAAACTGCTCCTCATGCTTCTGCCTCACCATGTCCATGTATTGGACATGGGCTTCGCCATTGGTCATGGAGCAATGCACCGGCGAGGATGGCACAGAGGAGGGGGTTGGCGCCGGATCGTCGACTACCACGTTCTCCATTGGGACGTCGTCGTCCTCCGGCTGCCTGCCGGCCAGCCAGTCGGCATCAATGGCTGCCATCTCCTTCTAGTCCGTCGTCCGCCCGTCCCGAAGAGCGCCGGAGTGCGAGGAAGCCATGGTGGGAGTGGTGTGGACAGGAGAAAGGGAACGGAGGCGGATGACTGCGGCTATGGCCGGCGCAGCAGTTTATATAGCAATGGTGGGCGGCAGAGGGACGGATGGGTGGCACCGAAGTAGCCGCCTCGGCAACCACGTATCATTAATGTGGGCAGTAGATGAACGGATGACACTTGTGTCATTTGAACGCGGAGCAATCGCCTGCACCGGGAAGCGGCGCGGGCGGGGTTAACCGTTTCGGGCGGAAAGCGCGCGGGGGCGAGGGAGGGGGTCTGGGTGGGCCAGGGCGGTCAGACTCGTGCTTGGCAGCGGTCTGGTCCAATAGCTGGACATACTGGCTCGCCAGCGAGCTCGCCGAGCTCAGCAACGACAATCGGACGATGGACCGACCAGGAGTCGGCGCCACCGCCCAAGCCGGTTCATGCCGTGTTGATGATAGAGCAGGTGCGGCCGCACTTCGACGCCCTAATGGCGGAAGAGCTACCAGCGCAGGAGGACATGTGCTGCAACCTCCATCTCCTCAACGAGGACCGGCTCGCGGAAGGATGAATCGCCGGCGAACAAGCGAATGACAATGCCGTCACGGATAGGTGGCCCTATGATCCTGGCTTCCTGAATGAGCAACGGGCGCTGTATCAGACCATCCGTAGGGCCCGCGAGGCCCTCTCCATTGTCCTTCGAGTTGTTGCGCTTGCCGTGGCGCCGTCGTCTCGCATTGTCAACATGGTCAACGAACATGAGGAATCAGGAGATGACTTAACTTGGAGAGGATGACAATGGGGACCCACCAGGGCCATAGCCGCACGTACGCAAGTGCCTCCTTATTATATATATACAACTATAATTTTTTTGCTTCCTCCTGGTTTCCTGACATCATGGTCCCACACCATTGTCAACCTATATAGTCAATAAACGAGAGAATTGCACAAGGAGCGGCCGACAGCTGGGACCCAGCAGCTCGAGTAGTATTTGTGTTTTTGAGGTGTGAGCAGAGTTTTTCTTGAGCGATATTTTTGCTGTTGTTCAGAGGAGCGGGGTATCAACTGGGCGGGCTGTGGCCCGTCTAGCCCAGGCTATTATTTTATGTCGACCAAATATCCAGCCCAGATATTAATTTCTTTCAAGGTGAAAATGGCTAGCCCAGCTATACTTTTTTTTGAGGAATACCCAGCCTAGGTCAACTTGTTATTCTCCACCCCGCTGGGCTGCAAATCTTTCCTAGGAGGGATGCTTTAGGCTTAACAAGAAAATGGGCTTTAAGAAATAATAAATGGGATGTAATTATAAAAACTGGGTTGTAACTATAAAAAAATGCACCAAACACGTAATTAGTTAAAAAAAATATTATTTTTGGATATTCAAAATTTTAATTTCATTACTTGTTGCGCGCGCAATATTTCGTTAGATTCTTATGTAATACAAATTTATTTTGAAATTATATTTAATCTGACTCAAAATTTAGGGATAAAAATATTTCGGATCCCGTCAAAATGTGGGAAATTTTATTGAATTCTGTTTTGAGTGGTTGGTTGAAATTACTAATCATTGTCCTGGCTAGAAAATGGGCTATAATTTTAACAAACTGTAAATGGGCTGTAGTAAATTCCATTAGAATTCAAAAATGGGTTGTACTTTATTACAAATCGCAAATGGGCTATATGTTCTCTGCCACACACTTGTGGGCCTAGTAAGTTGACGCGTACGCTAGGCTTTGTCAACTTATAGTCAACACATGATTCTAGCAGCAGTGGCCATTGGATGTCCATCCAACGGATGTCGTGCTTCTTCAATCTTGGATATTCTTGCTTCAGCCGCCCAAACCACCGCTGGTGGAACCGCCTGCTACTGCCTCCCGTGGCCGGCTGTGCTACCACGCAGGACTCACCGGCCCACCCTACTCCCATCGCCGTCCAGGCCATTCCTCGACTCACCAACACCTCCTGTTATTCTCGGGCGACAGCAGCCTCACACCGTAGTCAGACCAGTGAACCCTCGTACTCCCCTCCGTGTGGGCATCCACCTGCCTCGTCTTCCCTGGCTCCGCGTCGTTCCATTCTTAGGCCTCGCCATCGTCCACCACCTGGGTGTTGTCCGCGCGGCGTAGTCAACGTGGTCAATGAACGACAGCCATCAAAAGAGGACTCTACGTGGTGAGGCTGGCAGATGGACCCACCAGCTACATCTTCGCACGCAAGGAAGTGCGTCCATATTACGAGCAAAAAAATGATTCTTCCCCATGACAGCTGGGACCCACCAGCTATATCTTCGCATGCAAGGAAGTGTGTCCTTATCCTCCCTGACAGCTGGGACCCACCCGGTCGAAGCATACGTAGCGTTGTCGCGAATGTGTAAGTACATACTGGTCGATTGCTCTCTCTGCAACGATGAACCGTGGCTGAGCAAGCAGCGGGATGTGTAGTAGTAGAGCCCTCGACGTAGTAGTTCAGGCAGTCCCTTCTAAATCATGTACACATACGTACAACCACATGCCAAAAAATATGGCCACGTACATACATACGGGCAGGGTCTCAAACGCCTACTCACACATACGTACGACCAGGGCTCGTGTACATGGAGAGGCTACGGACAGCAGCAACGGCGTCCTGTTCATCGGAAGCTAACCGGCTAGGTCGGAACGGAGAAACAGCGTCCTATTCATCGGGAGGCAACAAACTGGGTCGGAATGCGTCGTGTTCATCGGGAGCCAACCGGCTTGGACGGAACAGCCGAAACGGGGTCTGGCGTACCGCAGTACAGAGGAACAGACTTGTGTTCAAGCTCCTACGGTTGAAATGGGGTGCTGTTGATCGGGAGGGGTGTGGCGTACCGCAAAACGATGGAAACAGACTTGTGTTGGAGCGCCTATGGTCGAAACAGGGTCCTGTTCATCGAGAGGGGTGTGGCGTACTGCAAAACGAAGGAAACTGACTTGTGTTGGAGCGCCTACGGTTGAAACGGGGTCCTGTTCATCGGGAGGGGTGTGGCGTACCGCAAAACGGGACTCCACGGGCTACTGTTGATCCACCGTCTACTGCCTCGCTCCAGCCTCCACGGGCTACTGTTCATCCACAGTCGACTTCCTCCAGCCTCCACCTGCTACAGTTCATCCATCGTCTACTTCCTCCTGCCTCCACCAGCTACTGTTCATCCACGGGGTCGCCTCCACCGGCTACTATTCAACCAGCCCTCCACGGGGTCCTCTTCATCCACCCTCCACTGGCTACTGTTCAACCAGCCCTCCACGGTGTCTTGTTCATCCACCCCAACCAGCTCGGGTGTGGCGGCCTCCTCTCGATCAGGGTCCTATTCATCCAGCGGCAACGGCCTACTACTACCACGGGGTCCTGTTCATCCAACCCCCACTGGGAACTATTTATCCAACCCCCAACAACGCTCATTGTTCATCAAGAGGCAACAGGTTTGATCGGCTTCAGTTAGCAGCAGTAGCGAAGGAATCGCTCGGGTTCAGTTAACAGCCAGGGATCGGCCGCTCAGGTTCAGTAACGTAGCTAGTGCAATCACTCGGGTTCAGTAAGCGAACGCCTTGCTCGGGTTCAGTTAGAGCCCAACGCCTCGCACACACACGCGTACGTGTACGAGAGAAACGCGCAAACCTCCGTGGATCGCTCGGCGCCGACCACACACCGTAGCCGGGAACTCCCCGAAATTTTCATCGCCCTTGCTTCTACCATGATTTTTCCGTCATGGACAGCCCAAATAATGTCATGCAGGTGCATCCCCGGCCAGCCCAGGACGAAAAGCCCATTTTCTATCATGATTTTTTGTCATAGAAGTAGGAGCCCACCAGATCTATGATGATATGTGCTTTTGTCACAATTATCGTCATAGAAGTGTCATAAGCATGACAAAAAAAATTCGTTCGGCCCAAAATGTCACGGATGTGTCTTTTTTTGTAGTATATGGAATTGGAAGTGTCATATAGAGACCATGAGATTGAGCTTTAGACTTAGCTTTGCGACATGTAGAGCATCGGTTGGTGAAACATGAGACGTCGCGGAACATCTTGGGCCAAAAGTAGTTCTTGGAGAGCATAGCAAATGTCTTGTAGCGTCCGAAGTGTCCCATAAGTCCTCCTCCATGAGATTATTTCAAAAGTAACAAACGAAGAGAAGACTCGGGAATACATAGTTTGTTAGCTCTCATAAGATAATCATCTTTGATGTAATAGCGTTCCCAAGATGTATGCGTCAAACATTTGTCATATGGAATAGCAAAAGTAGGATCATGCGCATACAAGTCTTTATGTGCTCAAAGCCAATGACATTCAATTCAAGTTTAGTAACAAGCATGCATTTGCGGGAAAGCGCATCCGCCACAACATTTTCTTTGCCTTTGATGTACTTGATGACATAGGGAAAAGACTCAATGAATTCACTCCACTTAGCATGACGCTTGTTCAACTTAGTTTGATCCTTAAGGTACTTAAGCCTTTCATGGTCGGTATGAATGACAAATTCATGGGGGCGAAGATAATGTTCCCACTCACGCAAAACTCGCACTAAGGCATATAGCTCTTTGTCATAGATGGGATAATTGAGTTGCACTCCGGAAAGTTTTTCGCTAAAGTAAGCAATAGGGCGCTTCTCTTGCATTAACACACCTCCTATGCCATTACTGCTAGCATCGCAATGAACTTCGAAAGTTTTGTCAAAATTGGGTAATGCAAGCACGGGAGCATGAGTAAGCAAAATTTTAAGTTCATTAAATGCAGCATCTTGGATGGTCCCCAAATAAAGGGTGCATTTTTCTTACTCAAAGCATGTAAAGGGGATGCAATGGTGCTAAAATCCTTCACGAATCTACGATAGAAACCGGCTAAGCCAAGGAAGCTACACACTTGTTGCAAGTTTGTCGGTTGGGGCCAAGTTTTAATAGCATTGATCTTAGATTCATCTACATGAACACCCTTAGAAGACACGACGAAACAAAAGAAAACGAGCCTATCAACACCAAAAAGGCATTAGTCCATATTAGCATAGAGGTGCTCTTTTCTAAGAGTTTGCAAAACGGTTCTAAGATGGGTGACATAATCTATGAGAGATTTGCTAAAAACAAGTATGTCGTCGAAATAGACCAGAACAAATACGCCAATGTAGGGGCGAAGAACAAAGTGCATGACTCACATGAAAGTACCGGGTGCTTCGGATAAGCCCATTGGCATAACAAGCCATTCATATAAGCCAAATTTGGTCTTAAATGTGGTTTTCCATTCGTCACCTTCTTGTATGCGGATTTGGTAATAGCCACTCTTAAGGTCAATCTTAGAGAAAATAGTGGCTCCACTAAGCTCATCTAGCATATCATCAAGGCGTGGAATAGGATATCTATAGCGAACGGTGATAGCATTGATGGGACGACAATCGGAACACATGCGATATGTACCATCTTTCTTGGGAACAAGGATTATTGGGACGGCACATGGGCTCAAGCTTTCTCGTACATGGCCGTTGTCGATGAGTTGTTGTACTTGCCATTGGATCTCCTTGGTTTCTTTGCGATTGACTCGGTATGGTGCCTTGTTAGGAAGAGGTGCTCCGGGTATGAGGTCGATGCGGTGTTCGATGCCTCGAAGTGGAGGTAGTCCAGGAGGTAGCTCATCAGGGAATACATCTTGGAATTCCTGCAATAGAGAAGACAACACTAAAGGTAGATCGTGAGAGGTGTTAGTTTTTGGTGCATCATCCTTGCACAAAAAGACATAGTGCATAACACTTGATGGGTTCTCACACACTTCTCTCATCTCACTTTTGGTAGCAAATAGCACTAGGTTTTTCTTGTCGCTCATCATGGAGGCACTCATTTTTGGCTTGTGGCTCTCACTCCCTTTTGGGTGGCTCATTCTCTCACTATTCTCCATGATGTGTGGTTGCTTGCTTGTCGGCGATCACTTGGCTTGGTGACATAGGTCGTAGCACATACTCCTTTCCCTTCATCTTGAAGCTATAGTGATTGGTACGCCCGTTGTGGATGACGCCGCGGTCGAATTGCCATGGTCATCCAAGTAGGAGATGGCAAACGGACATCGGAATGACATCACACTCCAAAGTGTCTTTGTATGCTCCTATCTTGAAGGAAACTTGCATGGTGTGCTCTACTTGGGTAGTGCCGGAGTCGCTAAGCCATTGGACCTTGTAGGGGCGAGGGTGTTTCATCTTGACCAATTGGAGCTTGGAGCATAGTTCTTCACCTGCCAAGTTATGGCAACTTCCTCCGTCGATGATGACCTTCACGGACCTTCCATTGATGCCCGCCTTGGTGTGGAAGATATGGCATCTTTGGTCTTCATCTTGTTGATGTTGAAGTGTCAAGACTTTGGAGACAACGAGAGCAGGATCGAATCTTCATCACAAAATACTTGATCAACTTCATCCTCACTCACGTGACGGTGCATGGCCACTTGCTCAAGGACCTCCATTTCCTTTTCACTCATGGAGTCATAGGTGCCATCGTCGTTGAGGATCATGGTGCGCTTGTTGGTACACTCGAAGGACTTGTGGCCTCGGCCGCCGCATGTGAAGCACTTGATGGAACTGGTCTTAATGGTCTCATCCAGTGGAGTCGTATATGATGAAGCTCTCGGCTTGAAGTTGCTTGTAGTAGGAGAACGACTTGAGGATGTGGAAGTTTTCTTGTAACTTGACTTGTCGCCGTTCTTTGTAGAAGGTTTGGTTGAGGTAGAAGGTGTTGGAGTCGTTGAAGCTTGGTTGTTGGAGCCGTAGTTCTTGGAAGAGTACTTGGTGTACTTGAAGTCATCTTGCACTTGTCGTTCCACCTTGGTGGCTTGATGCACTAGCTCAATGAGGTTGGAGTAAGGTTGGAAGTCGGCGATCTTCTTGATAAGATGATTGAGTCCATTCAAGAATCGTGCCATAGTTTGCTCATCATGTTTCGTGACATTGGCTCGTATCATGGCAATCTCCATTTCCTTGTAGTAATCTTCAACGCTCTTTGTTCCTTGCTTGTGGAGTTGTATCTTCTTGAAGAGGTCGCAGTTGTAGTAGGTTGGCACAAAGCGTGCTCTCATGACATCCTTCATTTGCGCCCAAGTAGTGATAGGTGGTTCAACTCTTGCCTCACGGTGCTCAATGACTTGCTCCCACCAAATGAGGACATAGTCTTGGAACTCAAGGGATGCCATGGCGATCTTCTTCTCTTCCTCATAGTTGTGCAACCGAAAGATCTTGTTAACCTTCAATGCCCATGAAAGATACTCTTTGGGATCATTGCTTCCGGTGAACTTGGGCATGGTGAACTTGAGCTTGCCGTAGCGTTGCTCTTCATTGTGTTGAGGTCGGGGGTGATGACGCCCTTGACATGGAGGATTTCCATTGTCTTGTCGCTCTTGGCGAACTTGTGGTTGTTGTCGAGCTTGTGGAGGAGCTTGTGGAGCTTGTCATTGCAATCGTGCTTGATGTCATCGCTCTTGGACTTCCTCGCGAAGTGCTTCTTCTTCTCCTCGAACACGTCAATTACAGGCGGCGACGGCATGATTGGTTTCACGGAGGGCACGTTGCGCCTCAAGGGCTTGTGCTTCATGCCATTGTTGTTGTTGATGGAGGGCTTCGGCGTCTTGCTCGTCTTGATGTTGGCATGCTTGCTCTTCCTCTTGTTGGTGTTGGCGTTGCCTTTCTTGTGCTTGCGCAAGGGTAGCTTGATTTTGACGATGTCGATTTTCTTGCTCTTCAAGTTGCTCTTGTCGCTGATCATTGCCGTGTAGAGGATTGCGGTTTGCTTGATGTTCTAGGCGCACGGCTCGACGAAGAGTGTTCGATGTTGGTGTACTTGAACCGGAGATGGTGTCATCGAAATGTCGACTCAAGCAGCTCCGTCTTGAATATGATGATGAGGTAGAAGAGCGGTTGACCATCATGGCTCGGATATCCTCCTTGAGAGATGCCATTGATGTGTCGAAGTAGTCCCTTGTACGTTGTTTGGATTGTCGCAAGTCAGAAGCAAGTAGGTCGATGCGGTCGCCCAATGCTTCATTCTCTTGATGTAAAGCTCTTTGCGCGCCGAAAAGGTGGTTCTTGGTGACGTAGTTGTTCGGGTCGTCGTCTTGCTCGAGGAAGAGTGGGTTGGTAGAGGTACTTGGCCTATCCATCATTCCAAGTAAATTTGTGAGTGGGAGAAAGAGAAGAACTATACCAAATGTACCTTGACAGATGTTGAGAATGGATCAATGATCACTCAAATGTGTAGTAAGGAAATAGCACAATTGGTACCGATTATTACCGATTCTCACACCTACACAAATAAAAGCCTTATGTGGAGCTTGGTTAGGATGGTGGAAAAAATTTATGCAGTTGTTAGTGAGACTCAATAATGTTGGAAAAGATTCACAAATTTGCAAATGCAACAAGTAGACCAAGCAAAATGTGGCACACGGAAACACACACACGGAAAGATAGATGGGGTTGTGCAACCAAAAATGAGCTCAAAATGTGGAATCCATGGAAAATGCTCTTGTTGCACAACTCTAGAGAGACGCTAGCATGATTGCACAATAGGTGGATATGAGACTTGTGCACGACCTACAAGGCAAAAATGCAACGACTTCTATTCCAAGTATGCTTTATGTATGGTGTTCCGGTGGTATGATCCAAGATGATTGAGTATGACAATCTTAATGTAGTATGAAGCTATGGTTCTTGCTTAAAAGCTCTTTGCTTATCTTTCTCTTTTGCTTAAAAGCTTGTTTGGCTCTTTCTCTTTTGAGCTCTTTCACATGCAAAACTTGACGAACCAAGGTAGCTATTGGGTATTTGCGATGACAACCTTGTGACACAAGAGATGATACCAAGATATATATACCAATGATGTGATATATGCAATGACCACTAATGTGCACAAGTAACGTTGTTGGCAATACTCAAAGGCTAGTCTCGATGGGCAAGTGATGCAAAAAGGAAGGCTATGGGGTTATCAATGCAATGGCAAGGGAGAACATACGAGAGTGTCATCGAGGTTACCGTCCTTGCTTACGGTGGATGGTGTCAAAATGATGAAATGGTCGAGGTCAATGACGAAGATGAGCGGCGGTGAAGTCGATGTTGAACCGTCCCTAAGTAGCCGAAGCACGTTAGGAAACGAAAACCGCAACGCAAATTCTCAAAGACCAAATGTGGCAAAAATTGTCGGAGGTGGTAGCGGGTAAGTGGTGGTGGTTGCGAAAAGCGATGGTGGTATGCAGAAGTATGGGTGTAGGCCCGGTCAAAATTGGTGAAAGTTAGGTGGAAAAAATGAGTGGTGGAGGAGGAGTTGCTGCCAGGGGTGTCGGTGCAACAAACCCTGGGGTATGTTGCCCAGACTGTACACAGGCTCAAGGGCAAGGTTACAGCATCCAAGACAAGGCCAAGCAGAAGATATAGCTCTTTGAGAAATCGAAGGGCGGATCAAGAAGACCAAGACAAGCCAAGGAAGCAGGATATCACTAAGGAAAAACCTCCCTTGCCGGGCAGGCGAGCCTCGCAAGGTCGAGGTCACCCCGAAGACAAGTCTCAAGACTCCCCCGGCAAGCTTGCCGGGGGCGCCGAGGGCGGGTCACCCTGCCAAGACGCCACCGCTCCACCTCACGGCGACGCAAGTCACCTCCCAGTGTGGTGTCGAGCCCCTAAGTGATTAAGTGGCTGTCCTTTGGCATGTGGTAGCCATTTCTGAGGAAGATCACCCCCAAATGACACCCGTCCAGGAGACATGTCACGCAAACAGGCGAGAAGGTGGCTGAATGGCACGGCAAGGCTGCTGGGCTACGCCCACGATGTGACACTAAGCGATGCATTTAATGCCCTTTGTCCTGTCTACAGAGTTAGGTATGATAGCACTGTTTGCTATCCGATCAGTGCGTAATGACTGATTTGCCATTGTGGTGACCCCTTGACCTATAAAAGGAGGGCCGTGGCTACCTTAGAGAGGATTCAGACCCTTGTACACTCATACGCGCGTAGCTGCTCTCGTCCCAAGGCGACCTTGCCGGGCTAGAGCGCTGCTTATCCACCACGGTCCTTTCATCAATCCACCAAAGCAGGAGTAGGGTTTTACGCCTCGTGGCGGCCCGAACCTGGGTAAAAACTGCTCGTGTCATCGCTGGCATGCTGTTCTACACTCTTCGCTCTTTGTGCAATGTGCTCTTCCCCCTTGCCGAACCACAAGGGGCCGATGGTCCCATAGGTGGCCGTGTTATACCACGACATCTTTGGCACGCCAGGTAGGGGGAAGCGCTTGCGCAAAACCGAGGGTGTAAGCAGCGCGTCATCTTCATCATCATTTTCTTCATCAACGGCTTCATCACCCATGGTGCCCAAGAAAAAGCCCGGTGCTGCAACTCACCCGTCCACCTCGAAGGCTCCTTTGCATGTGGCCACTGGTGCCATGGGAGCTACGGAGGTGCACGGGGACGTGGGCGCTGCGGGGGACGTGGCCGGCGCAGGCGGCGTCGTCACCATTCCCCCTGCGGCCGAAACAGGAGCGGGAGGCGCCGGAGAAGGACAGTGTCAATAGCATCCCAGCGGCCATGGTCCACAAGATGCGGGTGGAGAGATTGTTCCATCTCCACCTCTCCGCCCCACTGAGGGATGCAGTCGCAGCGATGGCACTCGCTCTGGGGTGAACCGCAACCCTCTAGCCGCCCCCGCTGCAGGTGCGGCTACAGGGCACGCGCCACCCCCAGGAAAAGCTAGCCGAGACGATGCACCGAATGGGGTTGCCAATCCCCAAGCGCATCCACCTCGTCGCCATGCAACCCTGGTGACCGGGTCATGGTGACGAGAGCACGATGCCATCACTACCGGCACCGTCAGAAGCCAGGCGACGTCGCGATCTACGTCGTCGTCTATGCCGAGCACCGCTTTGGAAGCCATGGCGCGGGCCCAACTCCTGTTGAGATTTCCGCCGGTGGCCGATCAGATGGATGAGTGGAGAGCCACCATTCAGAGCTTGATTGGCTTCGCTAAGTGTCGGTGTACTAAGTATTGGGCCACTAGTACCCCTGACTTGTGCACGAGCAGTTGTAGCCGTCCTCGCGGCAAGGCTTGCCGGGATCAGCTCGAGGTCGATTTAAGTCATCAAGGAAATCATCGAGTCAGAGATCTGAGAATTAGCAAATAAGCAAAGCTGGAAATCGAAGGCCAGCCTCCCCAGCAAGATCCTTGCCGGGGTGGCCTGAGGAGCCCGGCAAGGATCGGCACCCGGCAAGGCTTGGCGCCCGGCAAGGCTCGGCGTCCGGCAAGCCTCGGCGCCCGGCAAGCCTCGGCGCCCGGCAAGGTTGGCGCCCGGCAAGGCTTGGCACCCAGCAAGTTTCGACGCCTGGCGAGGTTCTGCCACTGTGCCACCGCTTCGGCACAGTGACGAGTCTGACATTCTGGCTCCTTCCCTGGATGCGTGGCAACGCGCCAGTGGAGGAGAGCTTAAGCGGTGCTGATGGGATGGCCCCTTTTTCCATCCCCAAGAAAGTGAGGACACCTAAACGGACACCTCACGGTGCATTAAATGCGCTTGTCCTAATCCGTCAGGGGTTAAGTATGATACCCTGTAGCTACTTTACACCTCAATGTATGTACATTTTGCCACTGTGGAGACCTCTTTGAGCATATAAAAGGAGGCCCAAGGCAACTGCTACAGGGGAGGAGGCTGCTGGCCCATTCTGCATGCGTAGCTGCTCTTTGAATGTACTGTTCATTGCGAGCGCTCCTGAAGGCTGGGCTCAAGAACATTAATAAGAACATAAAGCAGGAGTAGGGTTTTACGCTGATCAGCGGCCCGAACCTGGGTAAAAACCTCACGCGTTGATCACCGGTTCTGCTCTTTGCGTGTACCTCTCCCCCCGCCGAATCATAAAGGGGTCTCTCGGGATCCCATAGGTGTCGTGCCCTGACATCTTTGGCGCGCCAGGTAGAGGGATTGAAGGTTGCGTGAACCTGATCTGGTGGTCGACGCCCTAGTTCCTTCATCATGCCGCCCAAGAAGAAGAACATTGCGACAGCACAACCGTCCGGGTCCGTTTTGCCCGCGCCTTCGCAGACAGGCGATGGTGTGGGTGCAGAAGGAAGAGGACCGGAACCCCCGCAGCGTTCTGTTGATCCAAGCCAAGCGAGCGGTATCGTTCGCAGTGGCAGTGGTAACTTGCGTGCCGCTGGATCTAGAGATGGCGTTGTGTTGCCTACGGGTGGCACAACAAACTCTAGGGATCAAAGAGCGCCTGCTGGAGCTCCCGCGCCGCCGCGAGCCTCGCAACCTGCCCAGGTTGTGCGAGACGAGCGACATCATGGCGCTGGTGGTTCGGGGCGTCCCTACGAAAAGGTTTCTGCGCATAGATCCCAAGATGCGCGGGACCAGCATGCACACCGAGCTGCCAGCAAAGGTGGCGCGCGGTCGCGTGACCGTGGCGGTGCTCCTTCTAACTTGGTTAGGAGTCAGAGCACCTCACGTACTTCGCACCTGTCGCCGCCACCTACGCCAGCGGAAGCCTTGGCACGTGCGCAGCTGCTCCTCGATTTTCCTCCCGCCCCGGAGAAGATGGAGGAGTGGCGAGCTACTATCCAGAGCCTTATCGGCTTCGCTAATAAGGATGGACCACAAGAGGCAGGGCCCTCTCAGCGGAAGCCCATCGATCCGATGCGAGCCGGTGGAGAGAAAACCGGAGGTGGTGCAACTACAGTGCACTCTCCTCCGCGACATCAGCGGCGGCCGACGACTCAGCAAGTCGACCGCCATGAAGAAGTTTCCACGGCGTCGTCCGATCCACGGATGCGCCGTGATCAGCGTCTGGTTCTCCAGGAACGAGGCAAGGAGGACGCTATCAGTCTGATAAGCGTGCGGGGCCAGTTGTCGACGAGCCCGCGCCAGGGAATGTAGGAGACTTGCCTTACGAGGTGGGACCTCCAGCGTTTACCCGTGAGCTGCGGCAAGTCCAGTGGCCCAATCTCCGAACCTTCAAGCCCGAGGTCCCGGAGAAATATGACGGCAAGACCCATCCCTCGGAGTTCCTGAGCATCTACACCATTGCGGTGCAAGCTGCCGGGGGCCGAGATGACAAGATACTCGCCAACTACTTCCCGTTGGTGCTCAAACCCAACGTCAGGTCGTGGTTGATGCATCTGCCGGAGGATTCTATTTCTTGCTGGTCAGATCTGTGCCATCAGTTTGTTGGTGCCTTTGTTGGAGGCCACCAAGCTCCTGGCCAAGAAAGTGATTTGCACATCATCCCTCAGAGGGAGGGCGAGTCCCTGCGCAAGTTTATGCAGAGATTCAGCCGGGTGCAATACAATATTCCTGATGTTCATCCTGCCGCTGTCATTAGCGCGTTCCATCAGAACGTGCGTAACCGCAGGATGTGGGAAGAGCTGGCAATGAACAAAGTCAGGAGTATTGCTGAGCTTTACGCTTTGGCCGACAAGTGTGCTCGAGCTGAAGAGGGGAGAAAACTCCCCGGTGAAGCTGTTGGTGCGACAGGCGACTCAGAAGAAGAAGATGCCGCAGCTCCGTCAAGGAAAGGCCGGCGGCGGAATAGGAAGCGCGGAGGCAAGGCCGTGCTTGCCGTCGAGGAATCCGGCAACCCCGGCGCCGCCAAGAAGGCCAAGGTTAGCGCCCCCAGCAAGGATCTTGCTGGGTGCCCTTCCTGTCAGGCCTTGGCGGCTGCCGACAAGTCGGAGAACTCCGGCAAGCAATACTGCAAGATCCATCGCACTAAGGGCCATGATCTCCAGGACTGCCGGCAAGTTGAGCAGCTTGCCGAGAAGCAGAAGGCCGAATACGAGAGGCGAGACAAGGAGAAGGCCCAAGATGGTGCTGAGGGGTCCGGCAAGAAACGCGGTGGCCGAGGGGGTCGCCGCGGCAAGGCCAAACAGCAGAAGGATCGGCCCGCTCGGGGCCGAGATAAAGAAAGAGATGATGATGAAGAAGATGACGAATCCAGTGAGCAGGAATTCCAGAAGGCTACGGAGGCTATGTGCATTGATGGGGGTGCCTCGCTGCATTCTTCCCACCGCCAACTTAAACAGTGGGTGCGGGAGGTTAATGCGGCAGAGCCATCCCCCGATGCTTGTAGGCCTCTGAAGTGGTCCAGCACGCCTATCATCTTTGACGCCGAGGATCACCCTGATCGCACAACTGCGGTCGGGTGTTTGCCATTGTTGGTTTCCCCGACAATTCGCAACCTCAAGGTGACGAAGATGTTAGTTGATGGCGGGGCCGGCCTAAACTTAATATCACCAGACGTGCTCACAAAGCTTCAGATTCCCGACGAAGACCTCGAAGAAACGGGTACGTTTCAAGGGGTCAACCCGGGAAGAACCCAGCCTAAGGGCAAGATCACGCTGCCGGTAACATTTGGCAGCGAGCTTAACTTCAGGACCGAAAAGGTGGTGTTTGATGTCGCCAAGATCCCCATGTCATAAAATGGGATCCTTGGTCGGCCAGCGCTGGCTAAGTTCATGGTGGCATCACACTACGCATACAACGTCTTGAAGATGCCTGGGCCATTGAGCGTCATCACTATCCATTCCGACAAGAAGGATGCGCTCATCTGTGCCGACCAACTTTACCGGGAAGCAGTTGCAGCACCTGCCATCAAGGCATCTGCTCCTACCGCTGGAACTCCCGGAGGGAAGAAGAAGACCGGCAGGAACCTTGGCGCGAACTCCGGCAAGCGCGCCTCCTCGAAGTGCTGCGCTTCCGTCGAGGATGCACCAGAGAGTTCCACCGGCAAGAACAAGAAGTCCAAGGCTGCCCCGCCGGAAACTAAGAAGGTGCCTGCCAGGAAGGACGGAACAGGGGGAACTTTCACCATAAGTTCCACCCTAGATGACAAATAGGAAAGCGCGCTCATTGCTTTCCTGCGGGCGAATGTCGACGTGTTTGCATGGCAACCGTCTGACATCCCCGGCGTTCCCAGGAAGGTAATTGAGCACCACCTTGCTGTCTGTCCTCATGTGCGGCCCGTCAAGCAAAGGGTGAGGAAACAGGCCTTGGAGCGGCAAGAATTCATTGCCGAAGAAATTAAGAAGCTGGAGGCAGCAGGACTGGTCAAAGGAGTGCTTCATCCAACCTGGCTGGCCAATCCGGTTGTAGTGCGGAAAGCGAATGGGAAATGGAGGCTTTGTATCGATTACACAGATATCAATAAAGCTTGTCCAAAAGATCCTTTTCCCTTGCCGCGCATCGACCAGATTGTGGATGCCACCGCTGGTTGTGATCTCCTATCCTTCCTTGATGCCTACTCAGGGTATCATCAGATTTTTATGGCAAAGGAAGATGAAGAGAAGACCGCCTTTATCACCCCATGTGGTACATATTGTTTTATACGAATGCCTTTCGGGTTGAAAAGTGTTGGTTCAACATTTGCCAGAGCAATCCAGATTGGTTTTGAGCCACAACTCCATAGAAATATGGAGGCGTATATGGATGATATAGTGGTCAAAACTAAGGATAAAGCAGCGCTCATTCAAGACTTAGAAGAAACATTTGCGAACTTGCGCAAGATCAACTTGAAGCTCAACCCTGAGAAGTGCGTGTTCGGTGTTCCTTCCGGCAAGCTGCTCCAATTCTTTGTATCTTGCCGGGGAATCGAAGCGAACCCCGACAAGATCAAAGCCATTGAGCAAATTGAAGCGCCGAGACGCGTCAAGGATGTGCGTCGTCTTGCCGGCTATGTTGCTGCTCTAAGCAGGTTTATTTCCAAATCTGCTGAGCGCGCCCTGCCCTTCTTCAAAATTTTGAAGAAGGCAAGTCCAATGAAATGGACTCCGGAAGCGGAGGCGGCGCTGCAAGGTTTGAAGAAATACGTTTCTTCTCCGCCGACGCTAGTCGCACCTAAACCACAAGAGCCGTTGCTACTGTATCTGGCGGCAACAAATCAAGTGGAGGTTCAGCCAGGTGCACAGGAACATTCCAGACATCCACCCGGCAGTAGTGATAGCTGCATTCCAGTCCAACATATGCAACCGTAGGGTACGTTCCAAGATGAACGTCCAGTTGCCCAATACTGTGAATGAGCTGTACACTTTGGCGGATAAGTGTGCCCGACTAGAGGAGAGGAGGCGTCTCCTCGGTGAAGAAGATGGCATCGACGTTGACTCAGAGGACGACGACAACGCCGCCAATTAGAAGAAGAAGAACAAGGAACGCAGCAACAAGTGCAAGGATAAAGCAATGCTAGCTGTTGAAGGATCGAGCACTCCTGGTACCGGCAAGAAGGCCAAGACCGAGGCTCCCGGCAAGGAGGTTGCCGCGTGCACTGATTGCCGGGAAGCCGTGGCTGCCGAGAAGGCTGGGAAGGCTGACGGGCCGTACTGCAAGATCCATCGGACCAAAGGCCACGATCTTCAAGAGTGTAATCAGGTTGAGCAACTCGTCAAGAAGCAGAAGGCTGAGTACGAGAAGCGAGACAAAGAGAGAGATCAAGATGGCATTGGCGGAAAGGGCCGAGGCGGCAGAGGAGGTCACCTCGGCAAGGCGCCTCAGTATCAAGGGAGACCTGTCAGAGGCCGTGAGAAGAAGGAATGCGATGACGAGAGTGATGAAGGAGATGAAGAGGAAACCAGTGAGTAGGAGTTCCAGAAGGCCACTGACGCCCTATGCATTGACGGAGGTGCATCCTTGCATTCCTCTCACCGCCAGCTTAAACAGTGGGCGCGTGAGGTCAATGCCATGGAGCCAGCGGTAGATTCTTGGAAGCCATTCAAGTGGTCCCGCACGCCCATCATCTTTGATGAAGAGGATCACCCTGACTGCACCATCGCGGTAGGGTGTTTGCCATTGTTGGTTTCGCCAATGATCCGCAACCTCAAGGTCACAAAGATGTTGGTTGACGGTGGGGCCGGGTTGAATCTGATTTCTCCCAAGGTCATCAGCAAGCTCCAGATAGCAGATAAAGAGCTCAAGGTCACTGGTACTTTCCAAGGGATCAACCCCGGCAGGAGTCATCCTAAGGGGAAGATCAAACTGCCAGTAACGTTCGGGGGGGAGTTAAACTACCGGACTGAGAAAATCGTGTTTGATGTGGTTGACCTCCCCCTGCCATACAATGGAATCCTTGGTCGCCCAGCTCTGGCAAAATTCATGGTGGCATCCCACTATGCCTACAACACGCTGAAGATGCCAGGGCCAATAGGCGTCATTTCCATTCCATCAGACAAGAAGGACGCAATTAAGTGCGTGGATAAGATGTACCGAGAAGCAGTCGCCGCAGAGGCCTCGAAAGTTACTGCTCCCACCAAGGAAAGCAAGAGAGGGAAGAAAGCTAGCAAGGATGCCAGCAAAGAATCCAGGAAGCGCGCCTCTTCGGAGTGCGCTACGCCTATTGATGACTTGCCAGAGAGTTACAATAGCAAGAGATCAAAGGTTGCTGCGCCCGCTGTGAAGAAGGTCCCGGCAGGACTGGTTGGCGTTGATGGTACATTTTCTATTAGCTCCACCCTCGACGACAAATAGGAAAGTGCGCTCGTTGCCTTCCTACGGGCGAATGTCGATGTGTTTGCTTGGCAATCATCTGACATCCCCGGTGTTCACAGGGAGGTAATCAAGCACCACCTTGCCATCTACCCACATGCCCGGCCCATCAAACAGAAGGTCTAAAAGCAAGCTTTGGAGCGGCAGCAGTTTATTGCCAAAGAGATCAAGAAACTCGAAGCTGCTGGTTTGGTTAGAGGGGTATTGCATCCAACTTGGTTGGCGAATCCAGTGGTGGTGCGTAAGGCGAATGGGAAGTGGAGGCTTTGCATAGATTTCATAGATCTGAATAAAGCATGCCTGAAGGACCCATTCCCCTTGCCGCGCATCGATCAGATTATGGATTCCACCTCTGGATGCGACCTGCTTTCCTTCTTGGATGCCTACTCCGGGTACCACCAGATTTTCATGTCCAAGGAAGATGAAGAGAAGACCGCGTTCATAACCCCATGTGGCACGTACTGTTTTGTACGGATGCCCTTTGGGTTAAAAAGCACTGGATCCACTTTTGCAAGAGCAGAACATATTGGCTTTGAGTCCCAGCTGCACAGGAATATTGAAGCCTACATGGACGATATAGTGGTCAAAACCAAGGACAAATCGACTCTCATTCAAGACATGGAAGAGACCTTTGCAAATCTACACAAGATCAACTTGAAGCTAAACCCGGAGAAGTGTGTGTTTGGCGTTCCTTCCGGCAAGCTACTTGGCTTCTTCATGTCCCACTGGGGGATAGAGGCCAACCCCGACAAGATCAAGGTGATCGAGCAGATTGAAGCACCCAAGACAGTTAAAGACGTGAGGCGTTTGACTAGATGTGTTGCCGCGCTAAGCAGGTTCATTTCCAAGTCCGCCAAGCGCGCCCTGCCGTTCGTCAAAGTCTTGAAAAAGGCAGGGCCCATGGAGTGGACCCCAGAGGTAGACGCTGCACTGCAAGATTTGAAGACCTACCTTTCCTATGTTCCCACCTTAGTCGCTCCTAAACCACAAGAACCATTGTTGTTGTACCTGGCGGCAACCAATCAAGTGGTTAGTGTAGCGCTGGTGGCACAACGAGAAGTAGATGAAGGAGCAGCCGCAACTATCGTCCCCTCTGGAGAGGATAGCGAACTCGTCTCGGCAAGGTCAGATGCAGATCAGAACAAAGAGGAGCAGGGCTGGAGAGACAATTCCAGGATCATGGCAAGGAAGAAGGTGGTGTAGCGGTCAGTGTACTTTGTCAGTTCCCTACTGCAGGGGGCTAGATCAAGGTACTCTGGCATGCAAAAGTTGATCTTTGGCCTCATCATGGCCTCAAGGAAACTACGCCACTACTTCCAAGCCCACGAGATCACGGTTGTTACACGCTTCCCCTTTCAACGCATACTGAGGAACCCTGAGGCCACTGGCAGAATAGTGGAGTGGGATTTGGAGTTATCAAGCTTTGGTCTGAAGTTTGCGAGCACATCAACTATTCAAAGTAGAGCATTGGCGGATTTTATTGCAGAATGGACACCAACTCCAGATGAAGAGATGCCGAAGACAATTATCCCCGGCAGGGAAGCGCCCCAAGATTGGATCATGTACTTTGATGGTGCCTTCTCCCTACAAGGTGCGGGAGCTGGCATGCTTCTCGTTGCACCCACTAGGGAGCACCTCAAGTACGTGGTTCAAATGCATTTCCCCCGGGAGAAGGCTACCAACAATACTACAGAATATGAAGGACTCCTTGCCGGGCTCAGGATCGCAATAGAACTGGGAATCAAGAAGTTGATCATTCGTGGAGACTCACAACTTGTGGTGAGGCAAGTAAACAGGGATTATCAAAGTCCATTGATGGAGGCATACGTGGAGGAAGTGAGAAAGCTGGAGGAGCGCTTTGACGGATTGCAAACGGAGCATGTACCCCGTGCGGAAAATAGCATTGCTGATCATCTGTCAAAGTGCACTGCACAAAAGCTTCCTGTGGAACCAGGGACTTTTGTTCTCCACCTGACTCATCCCTCCGTAACCCCAGCAACAATGGCCAGAAAGAGGAGAAAACTGGACTCCGGCAAGCCTCTCCCGGCAGAGCTTTCTGAAGCCCCCGGTAGAAAGGTTGGCGGGAACAACTCCACTTCGCTTGGCGAGCAGCACCCTCCCGCCGAACTTTAGATTCTCTCGGTTGAGGCGTGTGCTCCCACGAACGAGGAGGTGCCCCTGATCCTTGTTGTCGAGCCTCAGGCTCCAACTTGGGCACGGCACATAGTCCGTTACCTCCAAATAGGAGAACTTCCCGAAGAGCAAGAAGAAGCTGAAAGAGTAGCCCGGAGGGCCAGTATGTATCAGTTCATCGATGACGTACTATACAGAAGGAGGCCCAATGGTGTGAAATTAAAGTGCGTTTGCCGGGAAGATGGGAAGGAGCTGCTGGTAGAGATACACAAAGGCATGTGCAGCTCCCACATTGGATCAAGGGCCCTGGTCGGAAAGGCTTCTCGGCAGGGTTTCTACTGGCCCACGGCCCTCCAAGATGCAATCGAGCTAGTCACCAGATGTGAATCCTGCCAGTTCCACTCCAAGAGTATCCATCAACCTGCTCAAGCTCTCCAGACGATCCCTTTGTCATGGCCCTTTTCGGTCTGGGGGCTCGACATCTTGGGCCCCTTCCCCCATGCTACCGCGGGCTTTGAGTTCTTGTACGTCGCCATCGACAAGTTCACAAAGTGGCCGGAAGTGGAGCCCGTGCGGAAGGTGACCACACAGTCAGCTATCAAGTTCTTGAAAGGATTGGTGTGCCGTTTTGGAGTACCCACCAGAGTCATCACTGACGATGGCACCCAATTCACAAGCCGCTCCTTCATGCAATATGTTCATGCCCTCGGAAGCAAGGTCTCATTTGCCTCTGTTGCTCATCCCAGAAGCAACGGACAAGCTGAGAGGGCGAACGCTGAAGTGCTGCGAGGACTCAAAACAAGGACATTTGATAGGCTGCAGAAGTGTGGCAGGTGATGGATTGACAAGCTGCCGGTGGTTCTTTGGGCCCTCAGAACGACACCAAATTGAACTACCGGCCAGACTCCCTTCTCCCTAGTCTATGCGGCAGAAGCAGTGATCCCCATGGAACTCATATACGGATCACCTCGAGTGCTTGCCTACGATGAAGTAGCACAAGCACAGCACCGGCGTGGCGACACTGTGCTACTTGAGGAGAACCGTCTTCGGGCTGCTACGCGTGCTGCATGCTACCAGCAAGCCTTGCGTCGCTATCACAGCCGCAGGATTCATGCCCGGAGCTTTGAGGAAGGCGACCTTGTCCTTGGGCGTGTTTAGTCCGCCAAGGGTGCAAACAAGTTGACGCCAAAGTGGGAAGGCCCTTACCGGGTAGTACAAGTCACCAGACCCGGCGTAGTCCATCTGGAGACCGGAGATGGCATTCAGTTGCAAAACTCATGGAACATTGAGCATCTCCATAAGTTCTACCCGTAAGGCGCGGCTGTCGGGCCCTGCCCGGCAGCCACCCTTTTGTACAAGCCTTGCCGATGTTGCATGTAACCCTTTGTACAAAGCCAGGCACAGACCCTGAGCAGCAGATAAATAAACAAAGCGCTGGGGGCCCCTAAAACTTGCATGCATGCATGAGCATAACATGAGCATAGCATGATCATGTAGATCAGGGCACATGTAGCATTGTTTTCCTCTGCACTAAGCTGCAGGTTTCTTGCCGTGGACCTGGTCCCAAAGAGAAGAAATGAAGACAAGCCTACATATCAGTCCCCGACAAGCCAAGCAGATAAGTTATTTCTTATCCATACATGTTCTGTAAGGTGAAAACTTGTGCATATGAAAACCTCGTCACCTTCGAAGCATGGGTGCTCCCATCCTGCGTCCCGAACGGTGCTTCGGTCAGGGTGGTTGTAGTGGCCTTTGACGGAGGGGTTTCGACGAGGAGTTGGTCCCTTTCCATAGTTTTGTGCCCGGCAGGCCCAGCCCCGCGGCAACAAAGGAAAGGCACCGGCAAGTTAGCTTGCCGGAGAAAACTTGTTTACTTAAACGTATAGAGGCATCTCGCCTCTACATGGACATGACACATGCACAAGCACCTGGCAAGGCTTGTATTTTTCATTAATATGCTGATAAGCAAGTACAGATCTTACAAAACACAAACATGGATAAAGCAGATTACGTATTTTAGACTAAAGTTTGGCAAATGCCTACATATTTTAGACTGAAAAAAGATAAGTGCCCCGTAATCCCTTTCTTGTCCCTATCCTTCTAGGAACTACCGCGGGAGGCGAACAGGGCAAAAGGAGTGCCTGGGCAGAAGCCCAGCCTAACCTCGTCAGGCCCCATGACAAGGAGACTGACAAGATCGAGAGGGCGCGGGCGAAGGTGATGTTGAAGAAAATGGAGGAGACGACCCCGTGGCCACCGCCACCAGGGCCAGCAGGATGCGGCAGGGCGAACGAAGCCGTAGCCCACGAGCAAGCCTATTGGGGCCCAGCTGGAAGGCTGCTGGAGGAGCCGGAGACACCAGCCACACCTCCACATCCAACTCCCTGGCAAATCACCTTGCTGGAGAGGAGGTGCAGGTGCAGCTGATGGTGCTGCCGCCTGACGGTGACGGTGCGGCTGGTGTTCAGCTAGAGTCGGAGCCGTCGTCCTCTCCATCGGCACCGTCATCATCGCCATCACTGTCCTCCTCATCGCTATCGCTCGAGGAGGAGCTTTTGTCGTCAGTCGAGCTCTCCGCGCAGCACCCTAAGCGAGCGCCTGAGCATTCGAAGACCTTGATGGAGAGCAGGATGGCGTCCATTAACTTGAAATGAAGGACGTGCCCGGCCGCCAAGCTATGGGCACGAGCAAAAGTCTTCCAACCACACCGGAGAAGCATGACATGAGGAGCGGGGAACTCTATGTCCGCCCGCATGCTGCCGTTACAATAGCCCCTCATGTGCAGCGTCAACCCCGGTGGCTGCTTGATCTCCATCACCCTTGTGAATGGAGTAGGAAGCCGAAGACGGCTGCGCGGGGGTCCTCGCAAGTTGACGATGAACTCCAGCAGCTCGTTCACGACATGGCCTTCATTAGGATCTTGGCCAGCAGGAGGAGGTGCGATCAAAGCACCACCTCGTCCCCCTCGACCACGAGCGCCGCGGTGACCATGACCTCGTCCTCTCCCGCCTCCCCTCGCGGTGGGCTCCGCTTCCGCATCCCCAAGGGGAGGAGGGAGGCGCTGTCAAGAAGAAGGCCTTGTCACCACTACTGGAGTACCGCTGCACCCTCTTCCCCTCACCATGATGAGGGAGCAATGTCAGAAGAAAGAAGGAGGACATGGGTGTGAGCCAGCGCCTCGCGCGCGTCCCCTTTTATAGGCAAACAGGGCCGGGGGCTGGATCCTCATTCAGGGGAGGCAACCGCCCCTTTCTGCCAATCTGGCTCCCCCGCGCCATCAGCAGCTCGTGGAATCAAGGCTGACCCCCTGTGCCAATCCATGGCGCCTGGCTTTCTGCCATGGCACACATTTCCGCGCTCCCCGCGTCCGCCACCAACCATGTGCAATGCATGCAGCATACATGGCGGAAACGCTAGAAGTGGAGAAGCTAGTGAAATGGCAGTTACCGCCCCGTGAATGCGGGACATGGGTAGCCCACGGATTGTGGCTCACAGCTCCCTCATAACATCTCGCACGACGCGCGGAAAAGCGAGAAACTGACTCAAACACAGGTTAATGAAGAAGCAAAGAAAATCTCAAGGATGAGCTACCACAAACTCTTCGCCTATGTACTGGACAGGGCCTACCCCAACGACGCTCGGCAGCGTGTTCGGACCAGGCCCGGGGGCTCCTGTCGGTGCAACAAACCCTGGTGTATGTTGCCTAGACTGTACACGGGCTCAAGGGCAAGGTTACAGCATCCAAGACAAGGCCAAGCAGAAGATGTAGCTCTTTGAGAAATTGAAGGGTGGATCAAGAAGACCAAGACAAGCCAATGAAGCAGGATATCACTAAGGAAAAACCTCCCTTGCCGGGCAGGCGAGCCTGGCAAGGTCGAGGTCACCCCGAAGACAAGTCTCAAGACTCCCCTGGCAAGCTTGCCGGGGGCGCCGAGGGCGGATCACCCCGCCAAGATGCCACCGCTCCACCTCACGGCAATGCAAGTCACCTCCCAGTGCGGTGTCGAGCCCCCAAGTGATTAAATGGCTGTCCTTCGGCACGTGGCAGCCATTTCTGAGGAAGATCACCCCCAAATGACACCCGTCCAGGAGACGTGTCACGCAGACAGGGGAGAAGGTGGCTGAATGGCGCAGCAAGGCTGCCGGGCTACACCCATGACATGACACTAATGACTGATTTAGTGCGTAATGATAGCATTTTTTCCTGTCTACAGAGTTAGGTATGATAGCATTGTTTGCTATCCGATTAGTGCGTAATGACTGATTTGCCATTGTGGTGACCCCTTGACCTATAAAAGGAGGGCCGTGGCTACCTTAGAGAGGATTTGGACCCTTGTACACTCATACGCGCGTAGCTGCTCTCGTCCCAAGGCAACCTTGCCGGGCTAGGGCGCTGCGTCTCCACCACGGTCCTTTCATCAATCCACCAAAGCAGGAGTAGGGTTTATGCCTCGCGGTGGCCCGAACCTGGGTAAAAACTGCTCGTGACATCGTTGCCATGCTGTTCTACACTCTTCGCTCTTTGTGCAATGTGCTCTTCCCCCTTGCCGAACCACAAGGGGCCGATGGTCCCATAGGTGGCCGTGTTATACCATGACAAGGGGCCGGATGTCCAGGGTCACGGGCCGGATGTCCGGGACCTAGTTGCGTGGACGAACTCGGTGGATCTCGTGGGTAAAAAAAATTCGGGGCAAAATTTGAGAGATTTTGTGGATGTAATTGGGGAAAAAGTTAGGGGAAGCTAGATCTATGAGTAACACATGAAATCCACGGATCAAATCCAACAAAACATCATCACACCAACAAATCACAAAAAAAATTGGGGGCTATTTTTGTGGGGAATTTTTGAAATTGGGACAAAATCAACAAAACTAGGCTAGAAAACAAAGGGTAGGGCCTCCAAATTCGTGATCAACGTGGCTCATGATACCAAGATGATGTAGGGTAGAACCCTAGATGCCCGATCTTTCACGATTGGAGCGGATCCCGCGAAGAACACGAGAGGATTCACTCAAACCAACAAGATTTGATTACACATGTGCTAGATCCGAATACACGAATAGATACATGATCCAAAGTCAACAAAGGACGATACAAGTAGCAAGTTCTTCTCTGTGAGGAGGTCTTGAGGGTCTTCCCGTGAGGGGTCTCGAATCCACTTGGGGATCTTCTCCGTAGAGGTCGTGAACTCCAACGGAGAAGGTATCAAGTGGATGAGCAAAGCTCTATCTCCTAAAATGAGCTATCACATTGCTAACCCTAAAATGTGAGGGAGAGGGAGTATATATAGTCTAGGGGGTGAAGGGATACATGGGCCTCGGCCCTTTACTGTGCGCAGACAGGCGGACGTCCGGGCATTGGGCTGGATGTCCGGGCCTTCATGAGGAGCCGGATGTCCGGGGCTGGGGCTGGATGTCCGGGCTGTCGGGGCCATTCTTCTGCTCTCTGGATAGGGCTTGTCTGGATGTCTGTGCTGGGGTCCGGATTTCCAGGCTAGAGGCCGGATGTCCGGGCCCTGTAGACTTGGTTGATGGGCTGCTGCTTCTATCGACACCTCCAGGGGCCGGATGTCCGGGGTGTGGCCGGATGTTCGGATCCTGGAAGCTGTTCTCGGTTCCTTCCGATTGTTCCCTTCATCCATGAACTTGTAGACTTGTCCGTCTTCACGTGCATCTTCGAGAGGGTCCTCTTGGTACCTGATCATGCACAACATTCCGGACTTAGGTAGTAGCCATGTCTCGTGAGGATCATATGGAATATCACTAAGGAGAGATGTCACCTCGTTCTCGAGAGCTCTAGCTTGTGCTCGTGTCATCGGTCCTCTTAGCACTTGGTGAGATGATGGTAGGTCCATGGGGATGACCATAGGATGCTCCGCATCAGTTCATGTTGATGAGTCCAAAATTGAAGCAATTAAAACTTGGCCACAACCCACTAATTTGCAACAAGTGCGTAGTTTCCTTGGTCTAGCGGGTTTTTATCACCGCTTTGTGAAAGACTTTAGTACTATAGCCGCACCTTTGCCTGCCTTGAGTAAGAAGAAAATGCACCCTTTGTTTGGGGGTCATCTCAATATACCGCATTTGATGAGCTCAAATCTTTGCTTACACATGCCCCAATTCTTGCATTGCCTAATTTCAACAAAACTTTTGAAGTTCATTGTGATGCTAATGGTAATGGAATTGGTGGAGTTTTGATGCAAGAAAAATGACCCATTGCATATTTTAGTGAAAAACTTTCTGGTGCTCAACTTAACTATCCCATCTATGACAAAGAATTGTATTCTTTAGAAAGAGTATTGCATGTTTGGGAGCATTATCTTCGCCGGATGAATTTGTCATACATACTGATCATGAGACACTAAAGTACTTTAAAGGTCAAACCAAGTTGAATAAACGGCATGCTAAATGGTGTGAATTTATTGAATCTTTTCCTTATGTGATCAAGTACATTAACGGTAAAGAAAATGTTGTGGCGGATGCTATTTCCCGCAAGTGCATGTTAGTTACTCAACTTGAGTTGAATGTTATTGGCTTTGAGCATGTTAAAGATATTTATGCACATGATCCTACGTTTGCGATTCCTTATGCCAAATGTATTGCTCATACATGTTGGGAGAACTATTATCTCAAGAATGGTTATCTTATGCGCGCTAACAAGCTTTGTATACCCGAGTCTTCGCTTTGTTTGTTACTTTTGCAAGAGGCTCACGGCGGAGGACTTATGGGACATTTTAGGCGCGACAAGACCTTTGCCACACTCTCCTTCAAGTACTTTTGGCCAAAGATGTTTCGTGATGTGGCATGCTTCACCAACCGTTGCTCTACATACCGCAAAGCGAAGTCAAAAGCCCAATCTCATGGTTTACATATGCCACTTCCAATTCCATATCAACCATGGGAAGATATTAGTATGGATTTTGTGCTTGGTTTGCCTTGGACTCAGAATGGGAAGGACTCTGTATTTTTTGTTGTGGACCGATTCTCAAAAATGGCACATTTCATCCCATGCAATAAGATAGACGATGCTTCACATGTTGCAAATCTCTTTTGTAGGGAAATCTAGAGGTTGCATGGAGTGCCAAAGACAATTGTGTCGGACCGCGACGTCAAGTTCCTAAGCTACTTTTGGAAGACAATATGCGCCAAGCTCGGCATCAAGTTACTATTCTCAACGGCCTATCATCCCCAAATCAAGGGCCAAACGGAAGTCACAAACTGGACGCTATCTACTCTCCTACGCGTGTTGATCAAGAAGAACATCAAGGAGTGGGAGGAGTGCTTACCCATCGCCGAGTATGCCTACAATCGAGCTCGACACTCTACTACCGGCAAGTCCCCCTTCGAGGTTGTCTACGGCTTCAACCCATTGTCCCCATTGGACATTCTACCTCTTCCACTCCAAGAACGCGCAAACATGGATGCAAGTGCAAGGGCAAGTTTTCTCAAGAAGATGCATGAAGATACAAGGGCCACGATCGAGCGTCAAGTACAATGCCTCGCCACCATGATCAATTTTAATAAGACACCAATGGTGTTCCAACCGGGAGATCTCGTATGGCTACAACTCCGCAAGGACCGCTTTCCCAACGAGCGCAAATCCAAGCTACTACCACGAGCCGATGGACCCTTCAAGGTGCTAGCACGCTACAATGACAACGCATACAAGATCGACATCCCACGCGACAAGTACAACGTAAGTGACATCTTCAATGTCAAGGACTTAACCAAATACCATGGTGATGAAGATCACGATCCGCGGACAGATCTTTCCCAGGGGGGAGATGACGCGGAACATCCTTCCATCATCCCCATGGAATCTACACCGACACATCAAGCACCATGTGGACCCATGACAAGAGCTAGAGCATGCACAATGGAAACCGAGGTGAACTCCTTCCTACTTGACATGCATATGGACACGAGTGGAATTTGATTGCTACCTCACCAAAATGCACTATGTATCATTAGGTACGAAGAGGAACACCACCAAGGAGAAGGAGAGGCACCCCAAGCCCACACGAAGGAAGGAGCAGCCCAACAGGAGTTGGACTGGAAGTCCCAGGCAACCCTGTGCGCACTGGCCCCCGAGACCCCGTGTCCACGGACTACATAGGGAGCTACGGCTGTAGAACCCCGTGCGCACGGGACCCCCGTGCACACGG
The DNA here is from genome assembly GCA_011799875.1 of Thinopyrum elongatum. Classification (NCBI taxonomy): domain Eukaryota; kingdom Viridiplantae; phylum Streptophyta; class Magnoliopsida; order Poales; family Poaceae; genus Thinopyrum; species Thinopyrum elongatum. The sequence continues at coordinate 205,492,052 of CM022297.1, read as the reverse complement.
GCCCTACAGGATGGCCGGCTGAGATCTGGTTTTGGGCCTCCTCTTCATCCACCTTGCCCCCAAGCCTATATATTCCGTACCTAGGGTTATGTTTAGACATAGCAAAGACATATGTGAGATATTTGTGAGCTTTGCTCCTTCTACCACTCCATTGGAGATCAAGGCCTCTTAGGAGAGGATCCACTTGTGGATTTCAAGACCTCCTCTTGGAGAAGATTATCATCATCAAGACCTCATCTCTTAGGAGTGGGAAGAACTCTACCTAGTGCTTGTTTCCTTTGATTGTTCATGTAATCTTGTGGATCTATGTGTTTGCTATTCTAGTGGATGTGTGATTGGGTTTTGTTGGAGTGAATTCCTCTTTGTGTTCTTGGTGTTCATCCCTTTTCCCCTCCAAGTGTGAAAAGATCCATCTTAGGGTTTCACCCTACAACACTTAGTGTCTAGTCCTTTAGAGTTTCGAGTTCTGTCACAGTTTGTCATGCCGCCGCCGCACCATCTTCATCACTACTGCCATATACCACCACCGCTGCCATATCCTACCACCGCTGCCATATACCACCACTGCTGCCATATCCTATCACCGCTTCCATATACCACCATCGCTGCCATATCCTACCACCGCTGCCATATACCACCACCGCTGCCATATCCTACCACCATATATCCACCAAATCCGAGTTCTTTTCATATTAGGTTTCTTTTCGAGATCCATCTATTTTCCAATTCGTGTTTCCTTGCCTGAGTAGGTTTTGAAAAAAAAATCGGCAGTCAAAAATATTTTTTTCCCTATCCTGTTTTTTGGTCCCTGGGAGTGTTTTGAGACACTTGCAATCATAGTGATTTTTTGTCGCACTTTTAGGTCATCGCTGCCCTGATTTCGGAAAAAAATAGTCAAAAAAATTCCGTGCCTATCCTGTTGCTTTGACTTGGGAAGAGTTTTGAGACACTCGCCATTATAGTGATTTTTGGCAAAAAAAAAGGAGCGCAAAAAAAAGCGCAAAAAAAGAGCGAAAAAAATTCCAGAGTGTGCTTCTCCCTTTTTTACGTGATGTGCCGTGATTTTGTTAGTATTCTAGGCTCGCGTCTCTAGTACGGTCTAGCCTAGGACCAGCACAGTACCGTCATCAGCGTTTATTTAACTTTGCATCTCTGAATTGATTATTGCTGACCTTTTTGCTACCATTTTATAAGCCATCCCATCTCCACATACATCTACATCGTGCGTTTGACTCTCCCTGGTAATCGCTCTATCCAAGCTTTGAGAGTTTTGACTACAATGGTTGCCGATCACCGCCTGCTGCTTGGCAAGAACTGGTAAGACTTTGAGATTCGCCTGATGGATTTGTGACACCGCACCACTTTCTAGTAGTCTGTAGGATCATATTCTTGTGTGTTTCTATTGCTGCTAACCATGGCAGTGTAACACCCTGGATTTTGCCCATTTTCTTTTTCTTTTGATTTTGGTCTGGATTTGCCTTTCTGTGGCTTAGTAGTATTGCAACCTGGAGGGATAACCCTTGATTCCTCTTCCTGAGTGGCTTGTCAACCTCAAAACCATCCCAAGACCTTGCCATTTCCATCTTGGACCAATCCCAATATTCTTTTCCTTGGGAAAATTCCTTTTTCTATTAAAGGGGTTGTGAAGCAACCCACATTTCAATCATTCCAAAGATTGCCAAATAATTCTCATTAATTGTTTGGGTCAGATCTTCCAAACATATGTCAAAATCCTTCCTCGACATGTTCAAAAATATTTCACAAATATTCCTTTTCTGATTGTGCCCTAGCTGCCAAGTTGAGAAGCAAGTACCCTTTATATTGGCTTGCTTGCCCCCAAACTTTTTGGGCATTATTTCCTATCCATATCATTGCCACATACCAAAATTCAACTTCATTTGGCTATTAAATCTCCTTTGGCTAAATTCCAAAGTTTCTGGTCAACTAGAAACTTTGTGAAGCAAGTACTAGCTATGATGATCCAAATGAGTTGAAATTTTGCAAGCATCTTCATATGCTCAAATCATGACTCTCCACCAAGTTTTAACCCTATCCAATCATCTATGTGAGCACAGTCTCAAAGCTTGGTTTCTGGTCAGATTTTTACATTATGAAGCAACTATATTTTATACTGCTCCATAATTACTGAAAATTTACCAGAGCATTCTCCTACCCATATAACCTATCTCCACAAAATTTCGGCTCATTTCATCTTCCCAATAATTCCCTAGAATTTTCCTAAGATTCTGGTCAGAGAGACTCATTATGAAGGAAGTACCATTTTGGCTTGTCCAAATGGCATGAAATTTTTATGGAACTCTCATATGACAAAATCATAAAGCCATGCCCATTTTGAGCCCTAGGCAACACTATATGTGAGTGGCACATCAAGATTTGTTTTCTGGACCAGATTGGTCAGTTGCAAAGCAACTATATTAAACCTTGGTCCATTTCTTTCCAAACTTCACAGGATTGTAGTCCTTTCTACCCTAAACCTCCCAGACATTAGCTTTGGCCCTTATCACTTCTCTATTCATCACAGTGGTGTGGTCAAGTTTGCTACAGCAAACTTCAGGTGATCACTCCCATCTAACCACAGTGCGTTTCATCGAGCCATCACCTTAGTTGTAACCTATCCTGGAGGAGCTACTCACTGGACATGATTTGGCCGGTCAGGATGCACCGCATGCGCCTGTTCACGCGGTGACCACACGTCTGGCATGCCAATGCACGCGCTCTGTGCATTGGAGTCCTCTGTTTCGTCCATTCCTCCTCTCCCTCGCCACCTAGCCATGTCTAGGGGCTTCGCCTCGTCGTAGCCTTCTCTTTGGAACCTTCTCTCCCTCCAGATTCTTCCCCGGCGAGCCGTCCCCGTCGAGGAACAGTGAGCGCCCATGAGCCGTCATCATTTTCTCCTCTGTCCTCATCTCTCTCGAGCTCTCTCGAGCGCCCTCGAGGGCTCTCCTCTTCCCACGAAGCCGCTCGACCCCGCTACCGTCCAGCCACATCTCCCTGCGGCTCCAGTGCACGGCTAAGCTCGCCACTGTGGCCGCGCTTATCGCCTCGCCCCTGCCCACCTATAAATAGGCTACCCCGCGCCTCCCAGAGCTCACCATCGCCCTCACCGCACTCCACTAGCCCTCCCCAGCCTCTTCCCCATGCTCCCGGAGCTCTCCTCGCCCTCCATGGCCGCCGCTCCTCGCCGGCTAAATTAGCTCGCTGCCGAGCCCCTCCCTCTGTTCCACCACCACCTGAGACCTTCATATCCACCCTAAAGCCACGCCAGCACTCCTTCTCCTCCTCCGGTGGCCTGTGGACACGAGCTTAACTCCGGCCGAAGGCACCGTCCGCCTCAGCCAAGGCCCAGTCTACTCCGTTGCCTCCCTGCGGAAATAGACTTCCCCGGCGGTTGTGCCTCGTCTCGCTGGTCACTTCGGTGACCGGAGCATCGCCGGAGGTGGCCGGTGCCATCGGGACGAACGCCGACGTCGGCGATCTCTCTCTGTCCTGTGGGCGTGCAGCGAAGGAAGAAGAAGGAGGCGACCCTGCAGGCGGGTCCCACCTGTCATCGACCCCAGGCCCGGGCCCGCGTGTTTTAAGTGATGGCGCAGTTTGCAAAATACGTTTTCAGTTCTGTGAAGCGTATTTTCAATCTACCGCGGCCTAAAATATGTTTTCTTTTGCAGAAAACGTAATCTACCCAGTGCGCTTTCGGTTTTAGCCGCCAGGGGCGTGTCTGTGAATAAAATCTTTACAGATTGGTCCCTGTACTTCAAACGGCTATATCTTTTCAACCGAGACTCCGATCGAGCTGATTCCAAAGCCCACTTCTTCGTCTCTTCGAGCCCGTCATGTTGGTATCATTTTCATAATGTGTTGACACTATGAAAATGACCATTTTGCCCTTGCCCGTAAACAGCCTCCTCCGAGAGAGAACTGTTTCCGGCAATCATTTCCGCGGACTCTCCGCACCCCCTTCCCAATGGTTTCTTCACCCCAGGCAAACCACAACTCTCATTTGCATAATTGCATTGCAATATCATAGTAAAACTAATTACTTTAATAGCAAGTATGAAGTATTTGTAAAATGAATTAGATTATGCAAGGCTTGAGTAAATTCTTGAATAGGTGACTACCATGTTGAGTACCAGATTGTTAGCAACTAGTAGTTTACCCACTCGTTGATGCCATGACGTTGAGATTACCGTCTATGATGATTTGGATTTTGTCTGGCAATTTGTGGAGACGAATTAGTAGCAGTAGCTTGAACATGGAGGCTATTGGATTACTAGTTGCTTAATGTTTTCACTTGGATTATTATGCTGTCGGAGTGTCAGTTATGATGAAGAGATTATTCGGAGATAAGATACTTCATGGTTGATCCAGAGTCACCGGTCCGGACTTATCCGTGCAGCCACATTTGCCGGTATGGGACGGCCTTGACTTGGTCTGATCGCGTGCTCTTTCACCGGTACCACCCGACAGGGAAGGTTATGCGTGCGCGCTACCTTGGCGCGGTAGGCGATGATAACCTTGTGAGCCCAGTTGAGCTATATGGTACCAGGTCCCCGTTTGGGACAATTTGATAGCCACGACAGTGGCAGGTGTCACGCGGTGACACAGGGGCCACCCAGGGCAGGACTCCGGGGGAGGATGATTATCGTTGGTACGATGGGAGGGTCACATGTCAGGCTGGTCCACCCGAATGGGATCATGAGGTCAGGTGCTCCATGGTGTGGGTAAAGTGCGCAACCTCTGCAGAGTGTAAAATCTATTCGAATAGCCGCGTCCACGGTATTGGACAGTCCGTCCAGACCTCACTAGGTGGTCAACCATAGTAGTGATAAGGATGGAAGAACTCGTCGTAAGATCGGAAGTACTCGGTGGATCATGAGTATTCTGAGGGTTGTGAGGCAACCCGGAAGGGAGTAAGTTTGTCAGACTTGCAGTGCAGATGGTATCAGGAATATGATATGTTAGCCATGGGATGGCTATGAGATAAGTGGTCGGATGACCACATGATTTGGATTGGATTTGGAACAGATTCATATTGGATCATGAGATTATTCGGAGTATGGATTAAATATGCTTTACCTTACTGCATTTACTTCAGTAGTTGTCTTGCTAGATAACCATGCTTGTTAAGTACTGGCTAAAGCTAAACCTAGTCGGTTGATCCAGAGTAGCCTATTACTGTCACCCTCAACTGTTTCTTCAATAACAATAAGTCTTGACCTAATCTTGACTGCTATGATGTTGTCTTGCCTTAATGCTGATGTTTGTTGTGAGCTTGCGCGTATATTCAAAGTACTCACCTGGCATGTCATGCCAGTTTGCAGGCCATGACAACATTGCTTGCTTGCCAAGGATCCCGAGTTTGCGAGCTAGGATAGTCCCTGCGGACTAGAGTCCATCACCGCCGTCGCTGTTCCACTGCCGAGAGTTACTCCGCTACCTCAGGTTGTTCCGCTGCTAGCATAGAGCTACCCCGGGCAGGCAAAGTGTCGCCGTGCCAATGTAAACCTTGTACCCTTGTAGCCATATCCATTGTAATAAAGAGCTGATTTGTTCTATGCCAACAGTGCCGTATTCCAGAAGACTTGTCCCTGGGCTGGAATACGGGATGTCCCGGTCTTCTCTGAGACAGGGTGTCACAGGCAGGATCACAAGCCGATGAGATTGACAGGGAGTACATGACGAAGAAGGAGCTTCATGATAAATTTCAGCAAATGTTGAGTCAACAGGTGGAAGACGTGATGGCCAGCTTTGGAAAGGCACTGGAGAGGATTGATGACGTTGAGAAGACAATTGACACCAAGTTGGATGCCAAGTTTGATGAAATACTAGCGCATCTTCCACAACCACCACCTGCATCTGCTACACTATTACAACAACAACCACCTCCACATCACGAAACAGCCCTCCGCTGAGCGGGCCGTGTTCCTCTTGAGCCTGGCCAAACTTCTGGTGCCGCTGCTACTGCTGTTGATGCTTCTGTGGCTCCTGCTGTTGCTGAGGAAGACGAAGATTACGCGGGCAATTATGAGGATGAGGTTGATCAAAATCAGAACTACGTGCAACCACCAGCACCACCACCAGTTCGTCCACATGCAAATAATCGCAATGGTAGGGCTGCTGCACCACCACCTCAGGTACGAGACCATGACCATCTTCCTAAACTAAAATTGAATATTCCACCATTCGAGGGTAGATATGTTCCTGATATATATCTTACTTGGGAGTTAGAAACTGAACAGCGTTTTACATGTTTACAATATCCTGAGGAAAGACGTGTTGTTGCTGCTGTTTGTGCTTTCACTAGTTTTGCATGTGTTTGGTGGTCTGAACATTGTAGATTATATCCTATTCCAGCTACTTGGGCTGCTTTGAAAACTGCTATGCGTACTCATTGGGTTCAACCATATTATCAACATGAATTACTTCAGAAATTGCAGCGTTTAAGACAAGGAAAAAATTCTGTAGAAGAATATTATCGGGAATTGCAAACTGGCATGATTAGATATGGTACAGTTGAGGATAATGAAGCTATGATTGCACGTTTTAGGGGTGGATTAAATAGAGAGATTCAGACCATTTTAGAGTATAAGGAGTATAACAATATCACTCGTTTATTCCATCTTGCTTGCAAAGCTGAACGTGAAGTGCAGGATCGACAGGCATTGGCGCGGACTAATTTTTCTGCAGGTCGAGCTTCATCATGGACACCACGTGCATATTCTCCTTCCACACGGTCTGCTGCACCGGCACCTCCGTCAGCTACCACCTCCAACCGTGATACAAGAAAGCAGGCACTACCACCACTATCTGCCAAGAGCACACCAACCGGGCCTGCATAGAGCTCTTCTTCATCCATGGCATCAACAGGGCACACACATGATATTATTTGTCGTCATTGTAAGGGTAGAAGTCATTATGCGAGAGAATGCCAATCTCCACGTGTTATGATTGCTACTGAGGATGGTGGGTATGAGTCTGCTAGTGATTATGATGAGGAGACTTTGGATCTTATTACATGTGAAGAAAAGGTGGAAATGATTCTGATCATGAGAAGTAATACATGGCTGCTGAAGATGCTGACAGGTATGAAAGTTTAGTTGCTCAACATGTTTTGAGTGTGCAGGTCACACAAGCTAAGCAAAATCAGAGGCATAATTTGTTCCATACAAAGGGAGTTGTGAAGGAACGTTCTGTTCGCGTCATCATAGATGGAGGGAGCTGCAACAACTTGGCTAGCACGGAAATGGTGGAGAAGCTATCTCTCACCACAAGACCGCATCCACATTCTTAGTACATCCAATGGTTCAACAACAGCGGCAAGGTTAAGGTAACATGTACTGTTCATGTGCATTTTAGTATCTCTACATATGCTGATTATGTTGATTGTGATGTGGTACCCATGCAAGCATGTTCCTTATTACTTGGTAGACCATGGCAATTTGATAAAAATTCTGTACACCATGGTAGAAACAATCAGTATACTCTTGTTCATAAGGATAAACATATTACTTTGCTTCCTATGTCTCCTAATTCCATTTTGAAAGATGATATTAATAGAGCTAATAAGGCAAAACAGGAGAAAATAAGAGTGATAATTAGATTGTGGCAAAAGAATTTGAGCAACAAATGAAGCCTAATAATAAACCATCTAGTGTTGCTTCTGAAATTAAATTGAAAAGTGCATGTTTACTTGCCACCAAATCTGATATTGATGATCTAGATTTCAGCAAATCTGTTTGCAATGCTTTTGTGTGCAAAGAGGCATTATTTTCATTTAAGGACGTGCCTTCCTCTTTGCCTCCTGCTGTCACTAACATTTTGCAGGAGTTCACTGACGTCTTTCCACAAGACGTGCCACCGGGATTACCACCTATTGGAGGGATTAAGCATCAGATTGACTTAATTCCCGGCGCGTCGCTGCCAAACCGTGCACCATACCGTACCAATCCAGAGGAGACAAATGAGATTATGCGTCAAGTATAGGAGCTATTCGACACAGGTTATATACGCGAATCTCTTAGTCCTTGTGCTATTCCTATTATACTAGTGCCTAAAAAGGATGGTACATCGCGTATGTGTGTTGATTATAGAGGAATTAATAATATTACTATTCATTATCGTCATCCTATTTCTAGGCTAGATGATATGCTTGATGAATTGAGTGGCTCTATAATATTCTCCAAAGTTGATTTGCGTAGTGGATACCATCAAATTCGTATGAAATTGGGAGATGAATGGAAAATGGCATTTGAAACTAAGTTTGGATTATATGAGTGGTTAGTCATGCCTTTTGGGTTAACTAATGCACCTAGTACTTTCATGAGATTAATGAACAAAGTTTTACATGCTTTCATTGGACGATTTGTGGTAGTTTATTTTGATGATATACTGATTTATAGCAGATCTTTAGAGGAACATTTACGTGCTATTTTTATTGCACTACGTCATGCATGTTTGTTTGGTAACCTTGGGAAGTGCACCTTTTGCACCGACCGAGTGTCTTTTTTGGAATATGTTGTTACTCCACAGGGAATTGAAGTTGATAAAGCCAAGATTGAAGCTATTGAGAGTTGGCCACAGCTGAAAATGGTCACACAAGTAAGGAGTTTCCTTGGCCTCACTGGTTTCTATAGGCGTTTTGTGAGAGATTTCAGCACCATTGCTGCACCTCTCAATGAGCTTACAAAGAAGAATGTGCCTTTTGTTTGGGGTACCGCACAGGAAGAAGCCTTCACGGTATTGAAAGATAAGTTGACACATGGTCCTTTACTCCAACTTCCTGATTTTAGTAAGACTTTTGAGCTTGAATGTGATGCTAGTGGAATTGGATTAGGAGGTGTGTTATTACAAGATGGCAAACCTGTTGCATACTTTTCTGAAAATTTGAGTGGGCCTAGTCTGAACTATTCTACGTATGATAAAGAATTATATGCTATTGTTCGAACCTTAGAAACATGGCAACATTATTTATGGCCCAAAGAATTTGTTATACATTCTGATCATGAATCTTTGAAACACATTAAAAGTCAAGCAAAACTGAACCGTAGACATGCTAAATGGGTTGAATTCATTGAGACATTCCCTTATGTCATTAAACACAAGAAGGGAAATGAAAATGTTATTGCTGATGCATTGTCTCGTCGTTACACTATGCTTTCACAACTTGACTTTAAAATATTTGGTTTGGAGACCATCAAAGATCAATATGTGCATGATGCTGAATTTAAAGATGTATTGCAGAATTGTAAAGAAGGGAGAACTTGGAACAAGTTCGTCGTTAACGATGGATTTGTGTTTCGTGCTAACAAGCTATGCATTCCAGCTAGCTCCGTTTGTCTTTTGTTGTTGCAGGAAGCGCATGGAGGAGGATTAATGGGACACTTTGGGGTCAAGAAGACAAAGGATTTACTTGCTACACATTTCTTTTGGCCAAAAATGAGACGGGATGTTGAGCATTTTGTTGCTCGCTGCACTACATGTCAAAAAGCTAAGTCACGACTCAATCCTGGCTTTATATATGCTGATTCACGACTCCTGGCTTTATATATTTGGCCAAAAAGCTAAGTCACGACTCATGGTTTATATATGGCTTTGCCTATACCTAGTGTTCCTTGGGAGGATATATCTATGGACTTTGTTTTAGGTTTACCTTGAACAAAGAAGGGGAAGGATAGCATATTTGTTGTCATGGATAGATTTTCGAAAATGGCACACTTTATACCATGTCATAAAAGCGACGATGCTGCTAATGTTGCTTATTTGTTCTTTCGTGAAATTATTCGCTTGCATGGTGTGCCAAATACAATTGTTTTAGATCATGATACTAAGTTTCTTCGCCACTTTTGGAGATGTTTATGGGCTAAGTTGGGGACTAAACTGCTTTTTAGTACTACTTGTCACCCCCAAACTGATGGACAAACTGAAGTAGTCAATAGAACATTGTCTACTATGCTTAGGGCTATTTTGAAGAATAACAAGAAAATGTGGGAAGAAGGCTTGCCTCATATTGAATTTGCTTATAATCATTCGATGAATTCTACTACTAAGATGTGCCCTTTTGAAATTGTGTATGGTTTCCTACCTCGTGCACCTATTGATTTGTTACCTCTTCCATCTTCGGAGAAGGTTAATTTTGATGCTAAACAACGTGCTGAATTGATCTTAAAAATGCATGAGTTAACTAAGGAGAACATTGAGTGTATGAATGCTAAATATAAACTTGCTGGAGATAAGGGTAGAAAACGTGTTGTGTTTGCACCTGGAGATCTTGTTTGGTTACATTTGCGTAAGGATAGATTTCCTGATTTGCGCAAACCAAAGCTAATGCCACGTGCTGATGGTCCTTTTAAGGTGTTAGAGAAAATAAATGATAATGCATATAAACTTGAGCTTCCTGCAGATTTTGGGGTTAGTCCCACTTTTAACATTGCAGATTTAAAGCCTTATTTCGGTGAGGAAGATGAGCTTCCGTCGAGGATGACTTCATTTCAAGAAGGGGAGGATGATGAGGACATCAATACCATTGTTACACCCACAACCACTATTGCTATACATACAGGACCAATTACTAGAGCTCGCGCACGTCAATTAAATTACCAGGTACTTTCGTTTCTTGGTAATGATTCAAATGTTCATGAGAATATGATGCTGCCTAAATTGGATACATTTGTCTTGCTCACAAATGAAGGGCCTAGCTTGGACAAGAAGGATGAACATTGGAGCAAGATCAAGCATGGAGATAATGGCATGCGCAAGGGAAACAAGAACGGAGTTACAAGTGATGATTTCAGGACTTTGAAGCCACCATAATGAGTGCATGAAGCCTTGGACGAAATATACAAGATGCCACTTCATAAATTTTGTCCAGAAGCTATTATAGGTGCTGCGTCACCTTATTATTGGGCCAGGCCCATGTAATTTAGAAAAACATAAGTATAGGCTATTTTTAGAGTCTATATGTGTGGGGAAACAAGAGTTGGGGTTGGTTTCGAACCCCTCCTCCAAGGGCCACAAAATTCCCCCCTCTTCCTCCATATATACAGCCCTTAGGGCGCCGTTTAGACTTTGGGTTTTGTTTAGATGAAAAGTTCGCCATAGTTGCAACTTCGCGTACTTCGTTTGTGCTCAACGACCAGACCAAGACGTCACAGAACCCCACTTTCATCAATAAAGCTTTCCTCTTATATTCGCAATATCCAGATTGCAATCTCAGTTTCTTGCTTCTTCTTCATTTGCTCGCAGGAAATACACCCTCATGGTCAGGTTGATCGTGCTCCGGCATGGTCAATAACCCCTCGGAAGTTGGTTTAGTGATTGCTAAGGCGTGACGTCTTCGCACATTCATAGTCGGATTGTCAAAGTTGACTGCCACAGAAAATGATAGCTATCTCATCGAAACATCAGGACACTTTCGCTTCTATCATACGGGTATCTTCTTCGTGCCGCTCTTGCAGAAGTTGGCGTTGGTCGTGGTGTGCTCGCGAATCAAACGACGTCATGGACATGTTATCATGGGCATCGACTCGATGGCTTTGCCACTGAGGTTGTTGCTGTCGTGGAGGGGAGTGCACTGTGGGTGCTCTGCCTCCAGTCCTTTCTCCAGCAACACGCGTCAGAATGACAGGCTACTGCGGTGAGGGCCCTACCCACTTTGGCTTGTCTTTTATGGTGAAGCCAACAAGACTCTGAATGGTGGCTCTCCAATATTCCATCTTGTCTGCTGCGGGAGGAAACTCCAAGAGTAACTGGGCGCGGGCCAGTGCTTCTTCAGGCGTGGAGGGCATGGAGAGGTGCGAGGAACGAGAGGTTTGCTTGCTTCCACCTGACTTGGAAGTAGCTCCATCTCAAATCTGCGACCACCGCCCATTTTCGCCAGCATGCTGGCACGCGCGTTGGCTCTGGGGATCATAAGGGTGATCCACAGGGGTCTTGCCATGAGGACGCTCGGACGCGCCGACATTGTGGCGCTGCTTGTTGCCCGCGGTCTGAGATGTCCGCGGTGTGTGCACCGGCGTGGGCGTCTTGGAGTGCGCCCCGTTGTCCCTGGAGTTTGCCGCACCGCTTGTGGGTAGCACGGCTCCGCCTTGGAGATGACAACTGGTGGGTTGGTGCAGATGATGCCGCTCGCCTGGCTGTGATCGCCAGAGCATCACGGAAGCTGATCTTGGCCTCTGCCTCCTCCGCCTCCGCCATTCATGCCGCCGCCTGCACCGTCGCCTGTCTGCAAGGGCGTTGGCGGCTTGGTCATCGCCGGAGTGGTCACCATGGTGCCCTTCTTCTTGGACACCATGGCGATGAAACTGGTGATGAAGCTGACGCGCTAACTGCTGATCCTAGTTCGCACAAGCGACCCCCCTACCTGGCGTGCCAAAGTTGTCGTGGGTACGACCATCTATGGTGTCGTGGGAAAACACGGCCACCTATGGGGGCCATCATCTCCTTGTGGTTCGGCAAGGGGGAAGGATGCATTGCACAAAGAGCGGAGGGCATGGAGCAGCACGACAGCGATCACATGGGCAGTTTTTACCCAGGTTTGGGCCATCGCGAGGCGTAAAACCCTACTCCTGCTTTGGTGGATTGATGAGAGGACCGTGGTGGAGATGCAGCGCTCTAGCCCGGTAAGATTGCCTCGGGGCGAGAGCAGCTACGCGCGTATGAGTGTACAAGGGTCCGAATCCTTTCTAAGGTTGCCATGGACCTCCTTTTATAGATCAAGGGGTGACCACAATGGCAAATCAGTCATTGCGTACTGATTAGATAGCAAACAGTGCTATCATACCTAACTCTGCAGATAGGACAAAGCACATTAAATGCGCCACTTAGTGTCACATCGTAGCGTAGCCCGGCAAGCCTTGCCGTGCCATTCGGCCACCTTCTCGCCTGCCTACGTGACACGTCCCTGGACGGGTGTCATTTGGAGGTGATTTCCTCTGGAAGTGGCTGCCACGTGCCAAGTAACAGCCAATTAGTCACTTGCGGGCTCGACACCTCACCGATCGGCGACTTGCGTTGCTGTGAGGTGGAGCGGTGGAGCCTTGGCGGGGTAATCCGTCCTTGGCATCCCCGGCAAGCCTGCCGGGGCAATCTTGAGAGTTGTCTTCGGGGCAACCTCGGCCTCGCCGGGCTCGCCTGCCCGACAAGGGAGGTTATTTCTTAGTGATATCTTACTCCTTTGGTTGGTCTTAGTCTCCTTGATCTACCCTTTGATTTCTCAAAGAGCTGATGTCTCCTGCTTGGTCTGGCCTTGGATGCTGAGAGTTGCCGGACCGGTGGTTTGCTGTCCGTGCACAAGTCAGTGGAAAACATACACCCCTGTTTGTGTACCCTGACATATGGGATCATGGCAATCCCTTTGCGGTTCGACTGGAGGGATCGATAGGCACAAAGAGCAGGGTTAGCAGAAGATGCATGGTGTTTACCTAGGTTCGGGCTGCTGCGAAGCATAAAACCCTACTCTTGCTTTGTGTATTGATTGTGTATATGAGTCCAACTACAAGGCGCGCATGTCCGGCAATGTGCTCGGAAGATGCAGCTACGCGCGTAGAATGGACAGGGTTTCGACCTTTGTTAAGGTAGCCATGGGCCTCGTTTTATAGACTAAGGGGTCACCACAGTGGCAAAACATTAAATATACATTATAAATAGTGGCTACAGTGCTAAGTACCTAACTCTGACATGTTAGGATAAATGCATTTAATGCACCATGAGGTGTCTTGTGGATGGTGTTCTCCGGCAAGGATGGTTTATCCTTCTGTGCCGTTCATCCATCTACCTTCTATTCTTTCAACACATCACTTGGACGTGTGTCATTAAAGCTGTATCTTTAGAGGCGAGACGCCATGTGACTAGACAAGTTTCACCTAACTACCTGCCTGCTTGACACCTAATCAACAAGTGACAACCTAATCGATGAGGTTGAGCGGTGGGAATGTAGTGAAAGATTTGCTAGACTCAGAGCTTGCCAGGCTTGGATCTTGGCAGTTTTCCCGCCAAGAATCTTGCCAGGCTCTGGAGCTGCATCTTCAATATTTATGATCTCTATTTTATGAGATCTTCTTTGCTTCTTCATTAATCTGGATTTAGATTTGTCTTTGATTATCCTCCGTCAAGCCCTTGCCATCGGGATGGCTGCTAGTACCTTTGCATAAGTCTGGGGTATTCATGACCCCATTCTTAATACACCGACAGCGAACAAACGGGGCGACGAGAATAAGGGGGAAAGTAAGAAGGCCTCACGGCGGAGTTGCATGGATGGTCAGTGGGCTCGGCGATGAGCTGCAAGAGGCGAATAGAGCGGCGGTGTTCGTCGGAGCGGAGGATGTGGACGAGCTCGAGGGTGGCCATGTAGTGCTCTTCTGATTGCAGCAGTTGGGGGCGAGGCGGGCGGAGTCGAGGCATAGCTCCAGGGCATGATGAGGCAGTGAGATATCCACGGTGGCCACGACGACTATGGATGGCTTACTCTCGGTATTCATAGGCGAGCTCGGGTTCGAGGCCTAGAGAGAGGGAGAGTGACAAGAGAGATGGGGAAGAGGTAAAAGAGGCTGCGGGGATCTCTCTAGTGCAGATTGGTCCTAGGGGGAGGCCATGAAACAGGCAGGGAGGAGGTGGAAACCTTGGGTGCGCACGAGCGACACGCCTCTGCCTAGTAGCAGAGGTTGAAGAAGACCTCAGCGCCCCTGGTGGGCTGGGCCGGCCAGCTATAGTGCTGGGCCGCACAGTAGGTTGCCAGGTGAGTCTCTCTCCCTGTTTTCTATTTTTTTGTTTTGATTTAATTATTTTGCCACTGTTTGAAAATCAAATAATTTCAAACCAGTGCCAACAATTCCTCTGAATAATTTTATGTTGCACATAGGACATTTCCAAATGCACATAAAATATTTCAGGGCTTTTGGGAATATATTCTACATGTTATGAATATAATTCCAAATGAAAAACAATAATGATTTAAATTCATTGCCCAAAATATTCCACAAAAAAGTTCACTATTTTTGGTTTAGACTCAAATCCTTGCCAAAATTATCAAACATTGATGAAGGGCATTTTTGGTTCATCGAATGTAATTTTAGTGTTCTTTGCCCTTTATTAAAATAATTTCTAAGGCTTTGAATATTGCTCAATTCAATTTCTTGAATCTAACATGATGCATGAGGCTCACTAATGTAACTAATTACAAGTAAAATCTAGGGCTGTGACAACTCACCCCCACTAAACAAGAATCTCATCCCGAGATTCAAGGTGTAGGGTAAGAGGAAGGGGGCATGGAACTGACACGGTCTTCATGATCCAATTTGCACTTCTTGAGAATGTTGATTCATTGCATCATATTGATTTTGATGTCTTTGTGTCGTGGGAAACCACGGCCACCTATGGGGCCATCAGCCCCTTGTGGCTTAGCAGGGGGGATGAGCACATTGCACAAAGAGCGGAGAATCATAGCGCAGCACGGCAGAGATCACACGGGCAGTTTTACCCAGGTTCGAGCTGCCGTGAGGCGTAAAACCCTACTCCTGCTTTGGTGGATTAATGGTGGATTGTGGTGGAAACACATCGCTCTTGCCCGGCAGGGTTGCCTCGGGGCGAGGGCAGCTACGCGCGTACGAGTGTACCAGGGTCCGAATCCTTTCTATGGTTGCCATGGCCCTCTTTTTATAGATCAAGAGGTCACCACAGTGGCAAATCAGTCATTGTGTGCTGATATGATAGCGAACAGTGCTATCATACCTAACTCTGTAGTCAGAGCAGGGCGCATTAAATGCGCTGCTTAGTGTCACATCATGGCATGCCCGGCAAGCCTTGCCGGGCTGCTTGGCCACCTCCTCGTCTGTCTGCTTGCCACGTCGCAGGACGGGTGTCATTTGGAGGTGATTTCCATAGGAAGTGGCTGCCACGTGCCAAATAACAGCCACTTAGTCACTTGGGGGCTTGACACCGCACCGATCGATGACTTGCGTTGCTGTGAGGTGGAGCGGTGGAGCCTTGGCGGGGTAGTTTGCCCTCGTAGCACCCGGCAGGCCTACCGGGATGGTCTTGAGGCTTGACTTCGGGGCCACCTCATCCTTGCCAGGCTTGCCTGCCTGTCAAGGGAGGTTTCTCCTTAGTGGTGTCTTGCTCATTTAGCTTGTCTTGGTTTTCTTGTTCTGCCCTTTGATTCCTCAAAGAGCTGATCTCTCCTTGCTTGATCTGGACTTGGATGTTGCAACCTTGCTCTTTTAGGCCTGTGCACGGTCTGGGCAACAGACCCCGGGTTTGTTACACCGACAGGAGCCCCCGGGCTTGGCTCGAACATGCTGCCGGGCGTCGTCGGGGTAGGCCCTATCCAGTGCACAGGCAAGAGGGGAACAGTTGCTCGTCCCTTGAGATCTTCTTTGCTTCTTCATTAATCTGAGCCCAGGTAATTTTCCGGTTCTCCCGCGTGTTGCGTAACGCCAATTGTGGTGGAGCCATCCTTGTAATGGCCTATGAATGACTTTAACGCACGGGCGAGTAACTGCCAATTCACTCTTCCCACCACGCTCTTATCCCTGGCCACGTATGTTGTATGCATTGAGTGGGGTAGGTAACGGAGGCGCGTGGTGTGGGAGAGCATCAAGGCAGGGGGCCGGCCTTCTTGCATTGGTGGACATGGACAGTGGTTACCCACCGATGGATTAGCCCCCAGCCCCCAGCCCACCTATAAAAGGGGGCGGGGGGAAGCAGAAGTGCACATCCACGCACCTCTTCTCGCCATTTCCTTCCTTCTCCCAGTAATGTTGAGAGGGAGAGACCGCGGCCAGGTCTAGGGCTTGAGCTTGGGGAAGATGACTCTGAAATCTTATGTAGGCGCCTGGGGAGTGAGTCTGGTCCAGGGCCAAAAGGGATGCGGCGGTCGAGCCACTCGCAGCACAGGAGATGCCAATATGGTGGAATGCTTGTCTCCTCTGCTCGAATTGGCCATCTGGCGAGGAGCACTAGATCTTTCCATGAACCATTGCAGCTTCCTGCCCTAACGCCGGAGCTCCCAGGGCTTTCGGCATCTGTCTGGGGTGCAGCGCTCGGGTCCCTTGGTAATCCCAGCACTGCCCCCTTTGGTGAAGTCGGGGCGAATGTCGAAGACGGCGGCATCTTCCTGCCCTCCAAGGTGGGGAGCGATGCTCCTCGCGCGTCTCGGACGCCGTCGTAGCCCGCAGCTTCTTCGGGGGAGGCAACGGCTCGAGGAGCTGGCGCCCCCGGGAGTGGTGGTGATGAAGAAAGAACGAGGGAAGACGGAGAAGGCGGGGGGCAGGGCGTCAGGTCGGAGTACGATGGCACTGACGCCTTCATCTCGTATTACCGACCTGCTGCCTCGTCTTTCCGTTCTTCACCTCCCTCCCTAGCACCATCATCACTGGCCTCTTGGTTACCGGGGAGGGGCTGCTCTCTTGGTGCCTTCGCCTCCTCCAGCAGTCTTCCAGCTGAGCTCCGGCGGTTCTCCCCTCCGGTGCTTTCGCTGGGGCTTCTGGCTGGTCCTGGAGGTGGTGACCAGGGCACCGCCGAGCTGCTCCTTCCGCCCCTCTCCTTCGCAGCCTCGACACTCTCGATCTTGTCAGGCTACGCCCGGCAGGTCCTGACGGGATCGAGTGGGGCGTCTTGCTCAGGCACTCCTTTTGCCCTCTTCCACCGCAGTGCCTAGGAGGAGAGGGACAAGAAAGGGATTACGGGGCACTTATCTTTTTTCAATCTAAAATATGTAGGCACTTGCCAAACTTTAGTCTAAATAATGTAATCTTCTTTATCCATGTTGGTGTTCTGTAAGATCTATACTTGTTCATCAGCATATTAATGAAAAAGATAAGCTTTGTCGGGCACTTGTGCATGCATCATACCCATGCAGAGGTGAAATGCCTCTATACGTTCCAGTAAACAAGTTATCTCCGGCAAGCTATCCTGCCGGTACCCTCAAATTGTTGTTGTGGGGCTAAGCCTGCCGGGCACAAATCGCAAAGAGAGACCAGCCCCCCGCCAAGCCTTCTCCGCCAAAGGCCACTGTGACCATCCTAACCGAAGCAATGTTCGAGTCAAAGGATGGGAGCACCTAAGTTTCGAAGGTGATGAGGTTTTCATATGCACAAGTTTCTACTTACAGAACATGTAAGGATAAGAAGAGAACTTATCTGTTTGGCTTGCCGAGGATCATCACGTAGGCTCGTCTTCATTTCTACTTTTTGGGACTGAGTCCACGGCAAGAACCCTGCAACTTTAATGCAGATGAAAACAATGCCTCATGCGACCTCATCTACATGATCATGCTATGCTCATGATATGCGTATGCATGCATGCAAGTTTTGGGGCCCCCCCAGCGCTTCATTTATTTTTGTTGCTCAAGGTCTGCGTCTGGCTTTGTACAAGGGGTTACATGCAACAACGGCAAGGCCTATATAAAAGGGCGGCTACCAAGCAGGGCCCGACAGCCGCGCCTTACGGGTAGAACTTATGGAGATGCTCAATGTTTCATGAGTTTTGCAACTGAATGCCATCTTCGGTCTCTAGATGGACTGCGCCAGGTCTGGTGACTCGTACTACCAGGTAAGGGCCTGCCCACTTCGGCGTCAACTTGTTTGTACCCTTGGCGGACAGAACATGCCTAAGGACAAGGTCGCCTTCCTCAAAACCCCGGGCATGAACCCTGCGGCTGTGATAGCGACGCAGGGCTTGCTGGTAGCGTGCAGCACGCGTAGCGGCCCAGAGACGGTTCTCCTCAAGTAGCACAGCATCAACACGCCGGTGCCATTCCTGCGCTACTTCATCGTAGGCAAGCACTCGAGGAGATCCAAATATGAGTTCCGTGAGGATAACTGCTTCTGCCCCATAGACTAGGGAGAAGGGAGTCTGCCCGGTAGCTCGATTTGGTGTCGTTCTGAGGGACCAAAGAACCACTGGCAGCTCGTCGATCCATCGCCTACCACACTTCTGCAGTCTATCAAAGGTTCTTGTCTTGAGACCTCGCAGCCCTTCAGCATTCGCCCTCTCAGGTTGTCCGTTGCTTCTGGGATGGGCGACAGAGGCAAATGAGATCCTGCTTCCGAGGGCATGAAGATATTGCATGAAGGCGCGACTCGTGAATTGGGTGCCGTTGTCGGTGATGATTCGTGCAGGCACCCCAAAGCGGCACACCAATCCTTTCAAGAACTTGATAGCTGACTGTGCGGTCACCTTTCTCACGGGCTCCACCTCTGGCCACTTTGTGAACTTGTCAATAGCGACGAACAAGAACTCAAAGCCCCCGATAGCACGGGGGAAGGGGCCCAAGATATCGAGCCCCCTGACCGAGAAGGGCTATGACAAAGGGATCATCTGAAGAGCTTGGGCAGGCTGATGGATGTTCTTGGAATGGAACTGGCAGGCTTCACATTTGGTGACGAGCTCAACTGCATCTTGGAGGGCTATGGGCCAATAGAAACCTTGCCGGAAGGATTTTCCAACCAGAGCCCTTGATCCAATGTGTGAGCCGCACATACCCTTGTGTACCTCTGCCAATAGTTCCTTTCCTTCCTCCCGGCAAATGCACTTCAATTTCACACCGTTGGGCCTCCTTCTGTATAGCGTGTCGTCGACGAACTGATACATACTGGCCCTCCGGGCTACTCTTTCAGCTTCTTCTTGCTCTTCGGGGAGTTCTCCAGGTCGGAGGAAATGGACTATGTGTCGTGCCCAGGTTGGGGCCAGGGGCTCGGCAACAAGGACCAGCGGCACCTCCTCATTCGCAGGAGCGCACTTCTCGACCGCAGGGACCGGTGGTCTGGCGGGATGGTGCAGCTCACTGATCGAAGGGGAGTTGTTCCCGCCAAGCTCTTTGCTGGGAGCCTCGGGAGGCTCTGCCGGGTGAGGCTTGCCGGAGTCCAGTTTCCTCCTCTTTCTGGCCATTGTTGCCGGGGATACGGAGGGCTGAGTCAGATGGAGAACAAAAGTCCCGGTTCCACAGGGAGTTTTTGCACAGCGCACTTTGACAGATGATCAGTAATGCTGTTTTCCGCATGGGGCATGTGCTCTGTTTGCAATCCGTCAAAGCGCTCCTCCAACTTTCTCAATTCCTCGACGTATGCCTCCATCAATGGACTTTGGTAATCTTTACTGACTTGTCTCACCACAAGTTGTGAATCTCCGCGGATGATCAGCTTCTTGATTCCCAGTTCTGTTGCAATCCTGAGCTCGGCAAGGAGCCCTTCATACTCTGCAGAATTGTTGGTAGCCTCCTCCCGGGGAAAGTGCATCTAGATGATGTACTTAAGGTGCTCCCAGGTGGGGGCAACAAGAAGCACGCCAGCCCCTGCACCTTGTAGGGAGAAGGCACCATCGAAATACATAATCCATTCTTGGGGCGCTTCCTTGCCGGGGATGATCATCTCCAATACTTCTTCATCAGAAGTTGGTGTCCACTCTGCCATGAACTCTGCTAGTGCTCTGCTCTGAATAGTTGACGTGCTTTCAGACTTCAAACCAAAGCTGGACAACTCCAAAGCCCATTCCACAATCCTGCCGGTTCCCTCGGGGTTTCGGAGTATGTGTTGCAAGGGGAAGCGGGTGACAACTGTGATCTCGTTGGCTTGGAAGTAGTGGCGCAGTTTCCTTGAGGCCATGATGAGGCCAAAAATCAACTTTTGCACGTCAGAGTACCTTGATCTGGCTCCTTCTAATAGGAGCTGACGAAGTACACTGGGCGCTGCACCACTTTCTTCCTTGCCGCAACCATAGAACTGCTTCCGCTGCCCTGCCTTTCTTCGCTCTGGACTGACTCTAGTCTTGCCGGGACGTGTTCGCTTTCCTCTTTAGAGGGGACAGTGGTTGTGGTTGCTATGTTATCCGCTTCCCGCTGCACTACCAGTGCCGTGCTAACCACTTGATTGGTTGCCGCTAAGTATAGCAGCAATGGCTCTTGTGGTTTGGGAGCGACCAAGGTGGGCACAGAGGAAAGATAGGTCTTCAAATCTTGCAGCGCAGCGTCTGCCTCTGGGGTCCACTCCACAGGTCCTGCCTTCTTCAAGATTTTGAAGAATGGCAGGGCGCGCTCGGCAGACTTGGAAATGAACCTGCTTAGTGCAGCCATGCATCCAGTCAAATGCCTCACGTCCTTAACTATCTTGGGTGCTTGAATTTGCTCGATAGCCTTGATCTTGTCGGGGTTGGCCTCTATCCCTCAATGAGACACAAAGAAGCCAAGTAGCTTGCCGGAGGAACTCCAAACACACACTTCTCTGGGTTCAGCTTCAAGTTGATCCTGCGCAGATTAGCAAAGGTTTCTTCCAAATCCTGGATGAGGGTTGATCTGTCCTTCATCTTGACCACAATATCATCCATGTAAGCTTCGACGTTTCTGTGCAGCTGGGACTCAAAGCCAATCTGTACTGCTCTTGCAAAAGTGGTTCCGGCGCTCTTTAACCCGAAGGGCATCCGTACGAAGTAGTACGTGCAACATGGGGTTATGAACACGGTCTTCTCCTCATCTTCCTTGGACATGAAGATCTGGTGGTATCCGGAGTAGGCATCCAGAAAGGAAAGCAGGTCTCACCCGGAAGTGGAATCCACAATCTGGTTGATGCGCGGCAAGGGGAACGGGTCCTTCGGGCATGCCTTTGTTTAGATCTGTGAAGTCTATGCAAAGCCTCCATTCCCCATTCGCCTTGCGCACCACCACTGGATTTGCTAACCATGTGGGATGCAACACTCCCCTGACCAAACCAGCAGCTTCAAGCTTCTTGATCTCCTCGGCAATAAATTGTTGCCGCTCCAAAGCTTGCTTCCAGACCTTCTGCTTGACGGGCCGGGCATGTGGGCAGACAGCAAGGTGGTGCTCGATTACCTCCCTGGGAACGCCGGGGATATCAGATGGTTGCCAGGCAAACACATCGATATTTGCCTGCAGGAAGGCAATGATCGCGCTGTCCTATTTGTCATCAAGGGTGGCATTGATAGTGAAGGTACCCTCAGTGCCAGCCAGCCCTGCTGGGACCTTCTTCACAGCAGGTGCAGCAGCTTTGGATCTCTTGCTATTGGAACTCTCCGGCAAGTCATCAACAGGCATAGCACACTCCGGAGAGGCACACTTCCCGGATTCCTTGCTGGCATCCTTGCTAGCTCTCTTTATTTTCTTACTTTCCTTGGTGGGAGCAGTGGTTTCTGCAGCCTCAGCAGCGACCGCCTCCTGGTACATCTTGTCCACGCATACGACTGCGTCCTTCTGATCTGACGGAATGGAAATGACTCCTATTGGCCCTGGCATCTTCAAGGTGTTGTAGGCATAGTGGGATGCCACCATGAACTTGGCCAGTGCTGGGCGACCAAGGATTCTGTTGTAAGGCAAGGGGAGGTCAACCACGTCAAACACAATCTTCTTAGTCCGGTAGTTTAACTCCCCTCCGAACGTCACCGGCAACGTGATCTTTCCCTTAGGATGACTCCTGTCGGGGTTGATTCCTTGGAATGTGCCAGTAACCTTGAGCTCCTCATCTGCTATCTGAAGTTTTCTGATGACCTTTGGAGATATCAGATTCAACCCGGCCCCGCCATCAACCAACATCTTTGTGACTTTGAGGTTGCGCAGTGGTGCGGTCAGGGTGATCCTCTTCGTCAAAGATGATGGGCATGTGGGACCACTTGAGCGGCTTCCGAGAATCTGCCGCTGGCTCCACGGCATTGACTTCACGCGCCCACTGTTTAAGTTAGTAGTGAGAGGAGTGTAGAGATGCACCCCCATGAATGCACAGGGCGTCAGTGGCTTTCTGGAACTCCTGCTCACTGGTTTCCTCTTCATCTCCTCCATCGCTCTCATCATTGCAATCCTCCTTGTTACGGCCTCTGGCGGGCTTCCCTTGATTCTGAGGAGCCTTGCCGGGGCAACTTTCTCCGCCGCCTCAGCTCTTCCCGCCAGCACCATCCTGGTTTTTCTCCTTATCGCGCTTCTCATACTCAGCCCTCTGCTTCTTGACGAGCTTCTCAACCTGAAGACACTCCTGAAGGTCGTGGCCCTTGGTCCTATGGATCTTGCAGTATGGCCCCTCACCTTTCCCAGCCTTCTCGGCAGCCGTAGCCGCCCGGCAGTCAGTGCACGCGGCAACCTCCTTACCGGGGGCCTCGGCCTTGGCCTTCTTGCCGGTACTAGGTGTGCTGGATCCTTCGATGGCCATCACAACTTTCTCCTTGCGCTCCTTATTGCGCTTCTTGTTCTTCTTCTTCTGACTGGTGGCGTCGTCGTCATCGTCTGAATCGATGTCGACGCCATCCTCTTCGCCAGGAAGTCGCCTTCCCTCCTTTATGCGAGCACACTTATCCACCAGAGTGTATAACTCATTCATAGTCTTGGGCAGCCGCACGTTCATTTTCGAACGTATCCTGCGGTTGCACACGTTGGACTGGAATGCGGCTATCATAGCTGTCGGGTGGATATCTGGGATGTTCCAGTGCACTCGACTGAACCTTTGAATATACTTCCGCAGACTTTCTCCTTCCTTCTGTGGGAGGAGCTGCAGATCGCTGGGCCGTCCTGGTTCTTGGTGGCCGCCCGCGAAGGCGCCAACAAACTCATGGCACAGGTCAGACTAGGTTGAGATGGAGTTCTCCGGCAGGTGCATTAGCCAAGACCTCACGTTTAGCTTGAGTGCCAAACGGAAGTA
Organism: Thinopyrum elongatum; assembly: GCA_011799875.1. Lineage (NCBI taxonomy): Eukaryota > Viridiplantae > Streptophyta > Magnoliopsida > Poales > Poaceae > Thinopyrum > Thinopyrum elongatum. The sequence continues at coordinate 205,468,410 of CM022297.1, read as the reverse complement.
GTTGGCGAACACCTTCTCATCTCTTCCCCCGGCAGCCTGAACAGCGATGGTGTAGATGCATAGGAACTCTGCCGGGTTCAATCTCCCATCGTACTTCTCTGGTATCTCTGGCTTGAATGTGCGGGAAGATGGCCAACGGACTTGTCGCAACTCACGAGTGAAGGCGGGGCAACCAACCTCGAAAGGTAGGTACCCACCCTCACCGAGAGCGGGCTCATCGACATCAGGGCCATTGCGTCTATCAGACTGGCGGTGGGTGTCACGGCGCCGCTTGATGGTGACACGCGCGCCTTCCCCTCGCCTGTCCTCCTGGGCCTGCCGCTGGTCTCGACGTGCTCGAGGGCCGGACAAAGCCATCGAAACATCATCGGGTTCTTGATCGCGTGGCTCTAGCCGTGGCCCCTGCGCAGGCTGTCGCGGAGGGGACTGCACCGTGGGGGTGGCCCCTTCGGTACGGCCAGCAGTGCGGACCGTTGTCGTCGCTTGGGGAGGCCATGGCGGGCCAGCTCACTGTGATCCTCCCGCCTTGGCAAAACCAATCAGGCTCTGAATGGTGGCTCTCCACTCATCCATCTGATCGGCTGCCGGTGGAAATCTTAATAGCAGCTGGGCCCGCGCCATAGCCTCCGAAGCGGTGCTTGGCATGGAGTACAACGTAGACCGTAGCGTCGCCTGGCTCCTCATGGTGCCAGTAGTAGCTGCGCCGTGTTCTCGTCGTCGTGAGCCCGTCGCCATGGTGGCGTGGTGACGAGGTGGAGGCGCTTGAGGGCCAGCGGCTCCATTTGGCGCATCGGCTGGGGCAGCTTATTCCGGGAGTGGTGCACGCCCTGCGGTCGTGCCCGCGGCGGGTGCGGCCGGAGAGTTGTGATTCGCCCCAGAGCGAGCGCCACCGCTGCGGTTGTGCCCTTCAGCTGGGCGGAGAGGTGCAGACGGAATGATTTCTCCACCCGTACCTCATGGAGCGTGGCCGCTGGGATGCTGTCGGTGTTGTCCTTCCCCGGTGCCTTCTGCGCTTGTTTTAGCCGCAGGGGATGTGGGGACGATGCCGCCGACGCCGGCCACGTCCCCCATAGTGTCCATGTCTCCGTGCGTCCCCATAGCCCCCGCGGCGTCGGCGGCCGCGTGCGACAGGGCCTTCGAAGTGGACGGATGGGCAGCAGCACCAGGCTTCTTCTTGAGCACCATGGATGATGGAGTTGTCGATGAAGCAGGTGATGAAGATGACGCACTACGTGCGCTTCTCGGGTTCGCGCAAGCGCTTCCCCCTACCTGGCGCGCCAAAGATGTCGTGGGAAACCATGGCCACCTATGGGGCCATTAGCCCCTTGTGGTTCGGCAGGGGGATGAGCACATTGCACAAAGAGCGGAGAATCGTAGCGCAGCACGACAGAGATCACACGGGCAGTTTTACCCAGGTTCCTGCTTTGGTGGATTAATGGTGGATTGTGGTGGAAACGCAGCGCTCTTGCCTGGCAGGGTTGCCTCGGGGCGAGGGCAGCTACGCGTGTACAGGTGTACCAGGGTCCGAATCCTTTCTATGGTTGCCATGGTCCTCCTTTTATAGATCAAGGGGTCACCACAGCGGCAAATCAGTCATTGTGTGCTGATATGATAGCGAACAGTGCTATCATACCTAACTCTGCAGTCAGAGCAGGGCGCATTAAATGCGCCACTTAGTGTCACATCATGGCGTGCCCGGTAAGCCTTGCCAGGCTGCTTGGCCACCTCCTCGTCTGTCTGCTTGCCACGTCGCTGGACGGGTGTCATTTGGAGGTGATTTCCATAGGAAGTGGCTGCCACGTGCCAAATAACAGCCACTTAGTCACTTGGGGGCTTGACACCACACCGATCGATGACTTGGGTCACTGTGAGGTGGAGCGGTGGAGCCTTGGCGGGGTAGTTTGCCCTCGTAGCGCCTGGCAGGCCTGCCGGGACGGTCTTGAGGCTCGACTTCGGGGCCACCTCGTCCTCGCCAGGCTCGCCTGCCCGGGAAGGGAGGTTTCGTCTTAGTTGTGTCTTGCTCATTTAGCTTGTCTTGGTCTTCCTGTTCTGCCCTTTGATTCCTTAAAGAGCTGATCTCTCCTTGCTTGATCTGGACTTGGATGTTGCAACCTTGCTCTTTTAGGCATGTGCACGGTCTGGGCAACAGACCCAGGCTTTGTTGCACCGACACTTTGTTTTCGAGATCTTCATCCAAACATGACGACAAAAGGAACAGGAAAAACTGTACAAGAATTGATCTTCATGGAGATCAAGCAACTCATGATCAACTCATGGAATGAGACATAAGAACATCTCTAGAGTTGAAACATAAAACACACATCGAGAGCGATGGAAAGAAGCAGATGATGAAGTTTCAATTTGGTAGGCAACGATTCCATGCTTAAAGAAGATGGCACATGGGTTTCAATGTAGCGAGCAGTTAATTGCCCTTCATACTGCTACTTGTGAGCTGCATTGAGACTTCCTCGAAGAGGAGATGATCATGATGTACAGTAGAGATAAGTATTTCCCTCAGTTAAGAACCAAGGTTATCAATCCAGTAGGAGAACCACGCAAGACCTCGTGAACGGCACCTACACACAAAATAACAAATACTTCCACCCAACACAAACAAGGGGTTGTCAATCCCTTGGCGGTTAATTGCAAGGATCAAATCTCGTAGTGATAGATAGATAAACAAAACACAAAATAAAATAAAAGTAAATAAATCGCAGCAAGGTATTTTGGATTTTAATATATGATAAATATAGACCCGGGGGCCATAGTTTTCACTAGAGGCTTGCTTCTCTCTCGAACAAAAAGCATATTGTGGGAAGACAAATTATTGTTTGACAATTGATAGAAAAGAGCATAGTTATGGCGATATCCAAGGCAATGATCATGTATATAGGCATCACGTCCGAGACAAGTAGACCGACTCCTGCCTGCATCTACTACTATTACTCCACACATCGACTGCTATCAAGCATGCGTCTAGAGTATTATGTTCATAAAGAATGGAGTAATGCCTTAAGCAAGATGACATGATGTAGACAAAGTAAATCCAATCAATATGAATAAACCCAATCATTTTATCATTAATGGCAATAATACAAATATGTGTCTTGTCCCCTACTTTATCACTGGGATATAGAGCACCGCAAGATTGAAACCATCACAAAGCACCTCTCCCATTGCAAGATAAATCAATCTAGTTGGCCAAACCAAATGGATAAATCGGAGACAGCTACAAAGCTATAATAATCATGCATAAAAGAGATGAGAGAAGACTCAAATAATATTCATATATAATTTGATCATGAACCCACAATTCATTGGATCCCAACAAACACACCGCAAAAGAAGATTACATCGAATAGGTCTCCAAGAACATCAAGGAGAATATTGTATTGAAGATCAAAGAGAGATAAGAAGCCATCTAGCTACTAGCTATGGACCCGTAGGTCTGTGCTAAACTACTCACACATCATCGGAAGGGCAACAAGGTTGATGCAGAGGCCCTTCGTGATCGATTCCACCTCCGACAGAGTACCAAAAAAGGCCTCCAGATGAGATCTCGCAAGAACAGAGGCTTGCGACAGCGGAAAAAGTATTTTGGGTGGCTCTCTGTTGTTTCCCAATTTTAGAGAATTTATAGATTTGGAATTAGGTTAAACGGAGGAACGAAGGGCCCACAAGGTACTTGGGCGTGCATGCCCCCTTGGCGTGCACAAGTGCCTTGTGGCCTACTCCTTCACCTTCTAGACTCCTCCCAAAGCTTCCAGGGTCTCTTATGTCCAGAAAAATTGTCAAAAAGTTTCGTGGCATTTGGAATTCGTTTGGTACTGATTTCCTGGAAAATGAAAAACAGGCAAAAACAGCAACTAGCACTCGGCACTAATTTAATAGGTTAGTCCCAAAAATGATATAATATTGCACATAATTGCATATAAAACATCCAAGATTGATACTATAATAGCATGGAATAATCAAAAATTATAGATACGTTGGAGACGTATCATATACCATAATCGGGCACCTTAGAGGAGGTGACTCGTCGAATTATCTCCTTGGTCAGGCAAAAAGAATTACTTTTGATACAGAGATCACTGAAACTCTTGATACCAGACTAAGGCAAATTCACAAATGACCGTTTGAAGGAATCCAAAAGAATGCCATACTCAGAATAGAATGGAAACTATGGTTGTAGCACAACCGGCAACGGGGGCATATTCCAACTGCTACCGATGATATAACCTAGTGTATGAGCGTGCCTTCAAGAACTTGAGCATTTCCATATTCAATAGGGTTTTACCAACATCTATGCCAAAGATCCTAGTGACACCTCATACTACCATGATGAATCATGATGGGGGATGCAGATACAAAGGAAGACAACACTTCTTAGATTATTCCTTAGCAATGCCAAGGAACAAAACCCGGATGATCGACCGAGAGACATTTAGCACTCCGCTTCTAATGTTCTAGTTGATGTTCTAGCTACCACGATCATGCTTAAAAACATCATTGATATGCTCATCAAGTAAAGGTCGGACTTTGGGAGCACAAGAATCCATAAGGAACAACTTCTAGAATAAGTCGCACGAAATCCTCATGGAGAAGATGGTCAAATTGCTCAATCAAGATATTACAGCAGATCTCACGGCTAGGTGTGTTAGCCAAAACATCAACCTTGCCGGAACCTACATCATAAACCTTGGGAAAATTTCAACCATCATACCTTGCTGAGATTCAGATCTAGTTGGTAATAGGATATTCCAGACTCAACATGTCTGAAAAAGAAAGTTTGCAACATAAATCAATGAGATGATATTGCAACATTCTTGAGAAATGAATTATGATGGCAAGCTCCAAAACTTGAGCTAGTTTGCAAGATACACGTGAGCATAATGTCCAAGATAATCATGATCACACAGAAGTCTTACAACAAAATGCAACTGAGTTCTGGTTGGGAACCATCATCGAGGATATCGAAGTCCTTGCAGAAGGCATGCTCTTAAGAAGGAACTTCTTCTCTTGAATAAATCGATCAGTGGCTTGGTGTGCTAGGGAATACATATGGGATGGAGGTAATTAATCTACCAAACCACAGAATACTTCGCACATGCATGACTGACTTGGCATGATTCCAAAGGAAGCAAAAATAGGCTATCTCGAATCCACGACGGCAACTTGCACCAAGTGCACATGAATCGGAGAAAGTCACTTCTTTCGTCCAAACATATGCTTCATTAACTAGCACGAAGAAAATGCTTTCAAAAGTTTCCAACATTAGCTTAATGTTCATCACAAATAATGGAGAAGATAAGGATGTTGCCGATGAACTCAAAATTTCAATGAAGATGGAATTCCACAATTATGTGAACAAGGTGATAGAATTGGTCAGACCAGAAGATATATAATGTTGTATGCCCGAGGAAACAAACATGTGTAAGACAAAATTAAGAAAATCATTGGTACTGATTTTTATTTGACGATAGCCCACACTCAAACCAAAATATTGGATAAGACAATATATCCATCAATTGAACATGTAGGCCAATCGATGAAGATATCATATATCTTCAACACGATCATAAAGTACATGACATCTCATCCTCATTCTGTTCATGCACACAAAAAATTATAGGTCATTCCAAATGGTGCAAGATGGCTCGTCGGTGCGATCAACTTACCCTATAAGTTGTATTGACGGTCTGTCCCGCAATGTTGTATCCATAACACACAAACACAAAGATAACCCTTTGGAATGAACTAAGTTATATCATGCTTTTATCTTCCAACTCTCCAAGTTGTTGTTTAAGCTTAACCAACTAGCTCCAGGGTATCCAACACAAATTCTTGGAGAAAGAGTAGTTTATTGTAAAACCAACTTGATCATGAACTCGACATAACGGCCAGGGAATAACCTGGTGATACTTCCGAGAAGATAATTGGAAAATCATGAACCACTAATATGTTTCTAAGCTCGAGAATAATCTTGCTTTTCAGGGCAAGACAATATGATAAAAAGAGTGAGGGATTGACAAAATCCTAACTCATTGATCAAAGAATGCACCAGGAGAAATGGACTAGGTAACATGATCAATCTTAGAATGATGATTCAATAACCAACACACTAAGAATGAGATTATTGTCCATTAACTACCAAGCAACGGGGTTGCTAGGAGTATTGATTTCACACATCATGGTTCATTTGTTGGCATTCCGGCTACAACCAACATGGTGACCAAGAAATAAATGATGATGGTGAGAAGTACCACTATATCAAGAAGCCATAAGAGGTGGTGCAATTACCGTAACATACTTGATTTTAAAGAGGGTGACACTTCAAGGTAGAACAGATTTAGAAGCTGGATTGGCATTATTGATCTGCGGGATACAACTGCTTTAACCCAATCCTAGATATGGATGAGGTACTGGAGTTTGTTTCTCCTAGTCATTATAAAATAGAATGGCTTGATGGACCACCAGAATAATAGGCACCTATGAACACGAATGCACGACTACTCCTCACCATCAATTGATAGACGAAGGTCAGAATACAACTGAAGAGGGACAACTCAAAGGAACACATGATTTTATGAGTTGTGATTGCATAGGTTAGCATGTCGAACAAGGCTCAACATATTTTTTCCTGATAATCCATGCATCACTACTGCAGGATGCTGCTAACGTGACACTACAATCTGAGACACTTCGACAAAACTGTGTGTGATGCATTAATCGCAAACGGTGTTGTAAGAAAACCATCAAAAATGATACGAACTGTTTGCAATGGCGGAGACATCGAACACTATTGAGATTAGAGTTGCATGTGTGATACATGGCATACAATTCACTCGAATGAACTGTTTGCGATGAGCATAACAACAGAAGCGGTCAGCCAGATGAAGGTGTGTGCGATATACGGCATACAGTTCATCCGGATGAACTGTTTGTGATTAGGCAACACAACAGAAATGGTCAGCCAAATCAAGGTGTGTGCGACAGACAGCGTATAGTTCACTCGGATGAACTGTTTGCGATGAGCCTAGACAATCGAAACGGTTCAACTTAACAACATGTGTGTGATATGCCACAAACAGGCAACTCGAATGAACTGTTTGTGATGATAAAAAATAACACAAACATTTACAAGTGACAATATGTGTGTGATACCAGGCAAACAGGTCACTCGGGTGAGCTGTTTGCGATGATAAAAAATAACACAAATGATTCAGCGTAAAATATGTGTGTGATACCCGGCAAATAGGTCAGTAATCAGAGTTGTGTAGTAACACGGACCGACAATAACACATATGATTCGTGCTAATAAGCACCTGATTCAGAAAATGATTGCACAAATTCTCGTTCGTACTCATACATAATCAACACAAACAACATAACTGCGGCATTACATATCAGCAAGGTTCAGAAATCAACAAAATATAAATAGCTACTCATCGGTGTTGTTGCGGGGCTGGCCTGTTGGTGCGACAATGTTGAAATATTCTCTACACTGATGCAAAATCCTCTCTCAGAAGGAAGGGTCGAGATTCGGGTCAGTGACGACCATGTCCTTGAACATTTCATAGGCCTGGCCATTCGTCTGCTCATGCTCCATCATAGTAGCTTCGGGCTCAAGGAAAATCCCGTCCACGAGCAAAAGCACGTGTACGACGCGGCCTTGACAGACATGTTACATGCAGCCGTAAACAGAAAAGGCATCTACTGCATGTGCTGCTAGATATCTAGCAGACCCTAAGGAGGTTGTCGCCCTTACCACGACGAAATCCTCATGTGCCGCCAACTCCAAGGCAACAGCAAGCTCATCATCACGTGTTGCTCGGGCCGCGTCCTCAACCACCTGTTTCGCGTACAGAACCGCATGTGCCCCCAACAGATCTGCTGCAGCCGTCAACTCTTCCGTGCTTGCCCCCAAGGACGCCGCACCCTCATTAGCACGTACCGCCGCCGCGGGCTCCGGCACGCGTATGAGCTACATCTCCCCCGTGCCTTTCATGATGGAGAGGGTGGTTTGAGTTTTTGAGGACACGTATGATGTGGAGGATTTTGTGGAGGCAATGACGGAGGGGAGAAGAAGGCCAGATTTGAGGGCTGCAAGAGGAAAGAGACGATATAGTGCGAAGAGATGATATTTATGGTGCCCCTAACCCTTGCAGATAGTTGGTGTTTCATGTGCGGTTATGTGTGTAGAAAAACTTTGAAAATGCAAATGAGTTATTTGCGATGGCTAGGAGCATCGCACATGATGCATGGTGCGAGTACTCGTGTGTGATGATTTGTAAGTTACACATATGTGTCCTTATGTTAACACGTGTGTGTAGCACATGACACAGCATAATGTTGTGTGCTGGGAATTGTGTGCTCCACTTAGTCTTCCCGCGCTCCAGCGAATACTTCCCGCGTAGCCGCAGGGGTAAATTGTAAAACCCTCAATCCCCTAACTAGCTGCTAGCTATAAATAACCACAACAATGGCTAGCGGCGTCGACTAACTACTAATCCCCTTGCTGGCTAGTTACCCACACATACCGGCATACCCCCAATAGCCGACGACGGGATGGCGTTGGCCGACAGCGGAATCGAGGCTGGCGGCGTGATGGTCGGCTTGGCGGTCGACGGCCATGCCGCCGCCTCTCCTGATGATGGCTAGAGGAAGCATGAAATGCGGTACGTGCAAGCCGCTAGGTTAGCCAGGGTAGTCCTGAAAGCGTACAGGGATCACCAGCGGGCGATACTACTGGCTCGGCGTAGAGGGTGGCAGATGGTGCGGGTGGCGGAGCAGAAACCGCAACGACACAAGGACAACTGTGGCAATGGCGACCACCGTAGGAGGCGTACGCTTATGTCCCAGATGGAGGAGGGCGCAGCGTCGGACGAAACCGGGGCATTCCTAGGGGACATGATGACAGCCCTGGCGAGAGCCAATGTTGTCTCACTGGACGTCGCCCGGGCAGACTCGGCACTTGCGGTAGCCCTTGTGAGTGTTGCGCCTGAGGCAGTACCGGCGATCCCCAATGTCGAGGCTACCCCAGCCTCGATCGACCAAGGTATGTAGGTCATCGACTTGGCAGCCTCCGCTACTCCTGAGCCCAGGATCGACAGGCTGATGGACGATGGCAGCCGTGCGTGCTGGGTCGGTGTCAGGTGCACATTAGCTCTTTTGTGTGTGCGCGGTTTGTTATATTCTTGTAAATTAGCGATTTAATGGTTTGTAAATTACTCGTCGAACTAGGCACTGGACCAATAATTTGAGCATGTAAAATATGTAAATTGTATGGGCTGGCCTATCTGTATATTATCTAAATTTGCAATATGGACAATTAATATACAAATGCCTTCTGGACATCGGTGTTGATCACCACGTCAAAAACATGGACATCCTCTACTCTACCGGGCACACGCTTAAACTTAATGAACTGTGTACGATACTAATACTTTCCATGAAAATTTAAGAACTTGGCAAAAAGCATTTGAGTAACATATATATAGTGGTGACACTATTTGACAAAAGACAGATCTAGGTAACACGGTACTTAACAATTCTGAACATAACAATTTTGACAACCATATGGTCCATATCTACATACTTAACATAGTAACAACTAGCACATTTTAAGAGGCATAGGGCCAACAACCACAACTATCTGCTGGAAGCAGTTTGATCATGATGACTCGACATCTCATCAATGAAAAGGAAGAACCCTCCTGTGCCTTGGTAGAGCATGAAAAGCGAGAACTTGTTAATTTGAATGGTTCCATTTCTGCGGGAAATGCAGTACCTTGCAATCACTTTGGCGTTATTAGCAGACACAAGTGTAATTCGACCATGCTGGGAAATCGATTCAGGAACAGCTGCAGTGGGCAATTTCTGTAGCAATGTAGAATAAAAACCAATTATAACATATTGTTGAAGCTATATATAGTTTATGAACATCAACATAAAAATAAGACTTTGTACCAGCGTTTTGTGCACACAATTGGTCTTGTTCAATGTGTGCACCAGTGCTAGAATTAATCCCATCCCAAATCTAGCAATCATACACTGTGCTATCTCTATCAGATTATCAACAAATTTTATGACATGCTCCAAATCTTTCAAGTGAAATTTGGTACGCCGAGTAACATACAAATTGTTAACTATGCATCCAACATATCCTGCTTAAAAGGTGGAAAGTGATTATTTATTCAGAACATGGCAAAAGAATAGTGGGCATAAATTGGTAATTAGAATTTGTTATTGCCTAGGAACAGAGTCAGAAAATGAAATCACAATTGATTGCTTAAAATAGTGATCAGTTAGTCAGAACAAATACCCCGATTTTGCTAAGTAATATGCCAGCATGGAGAAAGTTAAAAAAATACTAACCTCAATCAGGCTGTTGACGTTGGGGAAGTAAACATCCATGTTAATTGGACCAGGTTGTGGTGCACGCACTAGAATTTTATTGCCAGCTTTTAGTTCATAAAACTAAGAAATTTTTCTCCAAAGGTCCGCATCAAAATAGGAGTGACGATCTTTATCAAGTTTTACCCTAATTGTCATTGTAAATCCATGTTGCGTTGTCAATATGACATCCATGGAGTCATCAAAAAGTAAAGGCCAAGATTTCATTCTACATGTGTTCTTGCAAAGCAAGGGATGTGTCGGATTTTGGGTTCCGCAAACCCTTGAGAGGTTCGAACTCTGGGGTGCGTGCGAAGAACTCGTCCTCCCCACTCTGCCTACTCGCTAATCTCATAGCCTAGCTCAACGAACTGTAAGGAAAAGAGACACAGTAGTTTACCCAGGTTCGGGCCACCTTGCGGTGTAAAACCCTACTCCTGCTTTGTGGTGGATTGGCCTCGAGGGGCTGAGGATGAACTAGTACAGTGGCGAACAGCCTTCGGAGGAGAGGTATTCTTGAGCTCGAGTGAGCTGGTGGGGTGAGGGTGATCTGAATGATCCGTCCCCCTCTATGGTGGTGGCTAAGTCCTATTTATAGTGGCCTTGGTCCTCTTCCCAAATGAAAGGCAGGAAGGGATCCCACAACGGCCAAATTCAAAGGGAGACAACTAGTACATGCTATCCTGACAAAAGTAGTCCTCGCCTGCAAAAGCCTCTGGTTGTGACGCCGTGGTGGGCTCGGTGATGACCTCCATCTTGTCGTCCTGGCGGTCTTGGTCTTGTTGCACGGGAATGGAAACCTTTGGCTGATTCCTCGGGACTCCGCGCCTGCGCTTGCCTCTTTTAGCACCAAAGAGGAAACTGGTACACTGCGCCCACTGGCGCTCGCCTGACCTTGGTCATCATGGCTCACGTCATCCGGACCTCACGAGGTGAGGCTTGCATAGAGATCTCTGCTCCTCGGGAGCCATCCTGAGGAGGCCGCTCCTCGTGGAGGTCTTGGTGTCGTCCGCCTCGCGAGGCTTGGCCCCTCGCGAGGGTCTTGAGTTGTTGTTGCTGAAGCTGGGCCGTACCAGGCCGTTGATGGAGCCACGCCGTGGGCCGCAGGCAGGCAAGTCTGGGTACCCTGGTTCCCAGAACGCCGAAAGGATGCACTGCTTGAAATGATAATTAAGATCGTTACATATTTTGAAATAACAGAGAACATGCAAATATGGGAGTAATTGAGAGAACAAAACAATATATAGCTGAAAGCAAAGTACAAAAATATATAATTAAAAAGATGTAACAAAGATTTCATGCAAATATGAGAGTAACTGAATGAACAATACATCATTAATTTGCCTAATTTAGAAGAAAAAAATCGTCTTTGACGTCTAGGCTGCATGTGGCACTATACCTTTTATCCAAATGTAGCAATATACAGTATATGTTCATAAATTTAGGCCATGCCAACCGTGGTAGGGTGAGATTGAACATACTGAGCGCTCCCTAAAGTCATCTGGTATGATGAGACAGAACTTTGTTTCCGACTGGCCGCGACCACAATGGCCTGATTTGTGCTCGCAGTGTGGACACTTGAATGAAAACCCTCAAATCAGCTAGAAGAAAAATGAATCCATGGCGATTTCTGCCGGTTGATTAACAGGGACAGACGGACTGCGATAAGAGATGAGAGAATATTTTGCTAAATTAATTACCTTCTCCATGAGAAAAATCCTCGGCCCAATCCCGCAGAAAACCCCAATCGACCAGAGTCCAGAAATTCGGTGCAGGTCGGTGCAGATAGGCGGCGACAAGCGGTAGGGGTGAAATCCCGTGCCGTTTGGAGCGCGACCGCCGCCCGCTGACGACAGCCGTCGAGCTTAGGGGTGGCCGCCATGATAGAAGTTGATGAGGTGCAGTGTTGTGGAGGAGTGCGCGATGAGTGAGTGGTGCGAAGTGGGGAGGGGGTGAGGGTTTTCTTTTTTCCTTTTCGACGTGTGGGTGAACGCACACGGTTCACAGAGGCGACGAAGATGAACCGTTGGCGATAATAAATCATCGAGATTGAAGGGGAACCCAATTTTCCTTACTCATTTGCCCTTCAGATTTTTTCTACGATCAACTTACCCGCTCCAATGTACCGTGTTCAAATTTGGCATTTTCCCGGCTCATTTACTATATTTACTCCATTATGTGCATTTTCTAGGCATTAATGCACATAATTCAAATTCAAACAATCGATGCATCAAAAAGTGCACAAAAACGGTCTGAAAAACCATGCTCGTGGTATTTAGTAAATTCGCCTGCCTTTTACAAGGAATGGACAGAGATTTCAAGGATATGTGTGCAAGAGTCAACCACAAACGTGTCGTTTATTGGTTTTTCAACTATAGAAAATGATAGACATGCTACAAATAGATGATGCATGGCATGGTGCCATGGTATGGCATCACCATGCCCTAGTAAAAATTTGAGAAGGTTTGGCTTGTGACGTCATGCACGCTCCTCATAAATCGAACCATCACCGAGGAAGTTTCATGGTTTCAAGAGGGAAATCACCAAGATTGAAGGGAAATCCAAATTTGCTTCATCCTTTGTCCTTGAGTTTTTTCTACGATCAACATACACCCTACAGATCACCGTGTTCAAATTTGGCACTTTTCGAGCTCATTTACCATATTTAGGCGATTATGTGCATTTACTAGGCATTAATGCACGTAATTCAAATTCAAACAATCGATGCATGAAAAAGTGCACAAAAATGGTCTGGAAAACCATGCTTGTGGTATTTAGTAAATTCTCATGTCTTTCACAAGGAATGGACAACGATTTCAAGGATGTGTGTGGCAAGAGTCAACCACAAACGTGTCGTTTATTGGTTTTTCAACTATAGAAAAATGAAAGACATACTTGAAAAATGTAATGCCTGGCATGGTGCCATGGTATGGCCTGACCATGCCCTGGGAAAAAATTGAGAATGTTTAGGTTATATTGTCATGCACGCTCTTCATCAGTACAACCATCACCGAGGAAGTTTCGTGGTTTTGAGAGGGAACTCACCAAGATTGAAGGGGAATCCAAATTTCCTTCGTCCTTTGTCCTTCATTTTTTTTCTACGATGAACATACACCCTGGACATCACCGTGTTCAAATTTGGCACTTTTTCGGGCACATTTACCATATTTAGGTGATTATGTGCATTTTCTAGGCTTTAATGCACATAATTCAAATTAAAACAATCGGTGCATGAAAAAGTGCATAAAAATGGTCTGGAAAACCATGCTCATGGTATTTAGTAAGTTCTCATGCCTTTTACAAGGAATCGGCAGAAATTTCAAGGACATGTGTGGCAAGAGTCATCCACAAACATGTCATTTGTTGCTTTTTCAACTCTAGAAAAAATGAAAGACATGCCTAAAAAACATGACGCCTCGCATGGTGCCATGGTCTGGCCTCACCATGCCCTAGTAAAATTTTGAGAATGTTTGGCTTATGTCGTGATGCACGCTCTTCATAAATCGAACCATTACTAAGGAAGTTTCATGGTTTTGAGAGGGAACTCACCAAAATGGAAGGGGAATCCAAATTTCCTTCGTCCTTTGTCCTTGAGTTTTTTTCTACGATGAATATACACCCTACAGATCACCGTGTTCAGATTTGGCACTTTTCCGGGCTCATTTACCATATTTAGGCGATTATGTGCATTTTCTAGACATTTAGTGCAGATTAATCCAATCCAACTACAACTGCATGGGTGTGATGAGAGGGACGTGGATTGTTGTTCGATCGCGGTGCATCCTACAACGCACACGCGCAATCCGCGTGGCTGGCGTTCTGACCAATCAGAACGCAACACACAATAGGGTGAGCGCATATGGTTTCTAGAGGCGGCGGAGATGAACCGTGTGCGATAATGAATGACCAAGATTGTAGGGGAAGCCGAATTTCCTTCATCGTTTGTCCTTGAGCTCTAAAAAACCACCGAATGCTACGGTTGTCCGGCCACTCCGCCCCAGAGCTCTCTCCAAGCGTCGTCCATGCCACCGTGCTACACACTAACTGTTAAGGAAGTGATGGCATCCCGCCGCGTTGAGTCCTTCGCCGCTTGCGACCGCACACTAAATGGTAAGGAAGGGATGGCATCCCACCGCGCCTAGTTCATCGCCGCCCGTGGCTACAAATCTACGTGGGCAGACTTGAAGCTACCATGGCCGAATGGGCGGCGGAGCAAGAGGCGGTCAAAGCTGCAAAGAAGGAGCAAAAAATGCAGAAAGCACTCAAGAAAAGAGAGTCTCGCCGCTGCAAGAAAGAAGAGGCCACACTCCCTGCCGAGGACAGCTTGGCAGAGATCCAAGCATGGTGGGTTGTCGCTGACAAGGCCGGGAACAAGAACGAAGACGTCTGGCCAGCATGCCCTGATACCTCCACCTGCCAGGATCACGGTGATAGCTACCGTGACGCTGATGAGAGCTGTGCAGAGATCCAAGCACGATGGGCTGCTGCCGACAAGGCCGAGAAGGAGAACGATTACGCCTGGCCAGCATGTGAGAAGTAGTTAGTGGTGTGTCACCCATAAGTTTGTATAATTAATTACGAGCATCTACCAGTAGTACTTACTAGTTTTAGAGCAAATTACTAGTATCTTGGAATTTAAGTTGGTACTATCTATTATTAACATACAATGTCGATAAGTGCATCCTTTGAGGGCTTTGAGTGTTGCTTAGCATGTGTTCACTGAAGTTTTGTAGCCGTACCCGGGCCCTAAATCCTCCCGAAACGTCCACCCGCAGCCACCCGAAGCCACGAGAGATGAGCTGGTCACAGCTGGTTTTTAGTCCCATCTCGCCACGCGATTTGGCCACACACCGGCTTAAATAGCCGCGCCGACAGATGGCAGCAAGCTTCTCTTTTGTTGCATAGGATGAATTCTGGCTGTGTGAGCGAGGCAGGTTGACACTTGATTGCATTTCATAAACCGATGATTGTTCATCGAGTGTCACCTTTACCTCGTTCATGTACATTGAATAACCCTGCTACAATGAAAGAGATTTTTAAATTTGCAGGCGCATCTGTAGATGCTGATAGATATTAGAATTATTAGAAGATCACAAAACACACGGTTTCTATAGCGTACCATGTGCTTTTTTGCGTTAATGATCCATAAGTCAGTTGCATGTGTGATGTTTTCTAATAACGCAAGCATACCATCACGACCTCCATTGATCGACTTAATCAACTACACGTGTAGAATGTTTTGGAGATGGTATCCGCCAATTTTCTGTTTTCTCGCACACGAGTATTTTACGCGCTTCATCTACGTTGTGTGTTTGCCCCGCCCAAGTTTCGAGTTTCACAGCGAAATTTTCATTAGGCGCGCAATTTTGGAATTTATTCCTCCCACCACATCCCCATCCATCACATTTCAGCAGTATCTCCCCACCCTGCCCCCTCCCAGTAGCTCAAACCGCCGCCGCCGTAACCACAGCTTCAACTACATCTACGTTCTGCCCGAGCCTCGTCGATCTAGTCAGGTAACCCACCAATCTCTATCACAGCCTTGGCCTGATTTCTTAAATGGCACCGGTGAAACATCCTCATGCCTCCAAATCCCTACTGCCCCTACTCCAGAGCATCGCCACGTAAGCCCAGCCACATATCACATGGAGGCCGAGGAGCTAATGGCGGTCGATGGCGCGATGGTGTATGTAGACTAGGAGGAACATCTCGCCTCCGCTGCCACCGACTTGGGGCAGGCTCTGGCCCAGATAAAGTGCCCCAGCAACTACCCCTCAGAAATTACCAAGTATGAACATACCAGTTCAATCTTATCAATACCAGTTGCAATGGCTATGTTTTATATGGTTGACGTATTAAGCATGTTGTAGTAAACATGCCTAACCCGTCTTAGCTATTTTCCCTATCTTCTTATAAATAATTCAGCCATTCTCCGCTCTAGCAGCACTTGCCAGGTGATGTTTACCTCTGTCAACTGCATTTTTATCAGTACCAGTTTCCATGGCTATATTAGGTTGACTGTAGTTAAATGTGCCTTGTTTATTTCAGTACTACACGCTATGTGATTGATGAGGACATCAATACCATTGTTACACCCAGAACCCCTGCTGCTATACATACTGGACCAATTACTAGAGCTCGCGCACGCCAATTAAATTACCAGGTACTTTTGTTTCTTGGTTATGACGCCCCCGGCCGAATCGTGCACTAATCATACACGCAAATGCACACGATCAAGCCAAAGGACTCACGGGAAGATATCACAACACAACTCTAAAACATAAATAAAGTCATACAAGCTTTATATTACAAGCCAGGGGCCTCAAGGGCTCGAATACATAAGCTTGCGTACAAGCGTCAGCGGAAGCATCAGATATCTGAGTACAGATATGAAACAGAAACAGAAAGGCCTTTAGAAAGGCGGGGCAAAATAAAACACTACGATCGAAAGGCGTAGGCCTCCTGCCTGGGACCCTCTGATCCTACTCCTGGTTGTCAGTCAACTCGTAGTAGTATCCATCCTCTGGGTAGTAGTAGTAGTCGATCGACGGGGCATCTGTCTCAGGGGGGCTCCGTCCTCTGGTCGCGACAAACTGATATGGGGAGAAAAGGAAAACAAAGCAACTGTGAGTACTCAGAAGTACTCAGCAAGCAAGGATCTACACTACATATGCAACATTTTCAAAGGGAGGCTGTAAATGTGGACTGGGCTGCAGAAATGCCAGAATAGAGAGGAGGCCTAGTCCTACCGAAGACTAGCATCTTCAGAGGTCTTGCAGCATTAGAAGAGTGTAGACAGTACCATATAATGTAGCAGTATCATTAAGTCTCAACCTCACCCAGAGATCCTTTCTCGACTCCCTGCGAGAAAGCAATCCCAGAGCCATACAGTCATCAACCTCGTCCGGAGATCCCTTCTCAACTCCCTGCGAGAAGCAATCCCAGAGCCTCATATCCAGGTCTCATCTCAAGTTCTAGCTGTATCGATCGGGATACAACTCCGAGTGTCCGTTACCGAGGATCCGGCTATCGATAGAAGTTTTCTTCCCTGCAGGGGTGCACCAACTTACCCACCACGCTCGCTTAACTTCGGCCGGACACACTTTTTCGGGTCATGCCCGGCCTCGGCCAAACGACACACCGCAACCCTACCTACAGCTCAGCAGAGAGGTCCCCGCCGCTCTACATCCTAAGCGCAAGGGGGTCTTGGCCATCGCCCCTCGCCCTCCGGGTCGTTGCGCACACAGTGAAGCCAGGCACCAACACTAGATGAAGGCGCCGGTCCATCCGTGCCGCCATGCTGAACTAGATGTCTGACAGAGCTTTTGGCTGATGCATACGATGCAGAACGCCCATACTATGCCCACGTGATGGTTAGTGCTATTAGGCCAGAGGCCTGCTCGAATCAAATATCCAAATCATTAGTACCTTGGGGGTGCGGTAACGAGCAGAGACTCACGATCGATGTGACCCCGTCGCCCCCTCTCGAGGACTTGCGGCAAGGGCCAAGAATGCCCGGCCACGCCTAATTCTTCTTTTCTATTTTCTTTTATCTACTGTCTTGCAAAATGTTTGAGCACCAAATGAATTTTGTTCAAAGTGTGACCTAGTCCATAATTAGCAGTACAATGTACCCTACCACCAAAAACTAGTTTGGGTAAATCATCATTTCATATTTGACTTAGATTAATTAAAAGGTTATTAAATATTATTCTCAGCCACTGTTAGAGGAGGTTTGGGTTACCTAATTAATTTATTAAATGTTGGTTACAATTTTAGAATTGTCTCTGGAATATTTACAATATTATGAACATTTTAGTTTCTATGTTGAACAACTTTTATTTTCCACTTTTAGTTTTGAATTTCCATTTGAATTTGAATTTGAATTTGACAAGGGATATGTTACTAATGATGATTAAGCACTGTTGATCATGATGACTTGGCATAATCAAAAGGTGATTACTGTAGTTAACCACTGGGGGTGTTACATTGGTAATGATTCTAATGTTCATGAGAATATGATGCTGCCTAAATTGGATACATTTGTTTTGCTTACAAATGAAGGGCCTAGCTTGGACAAGAAGGATAAACATTGGAGCAAGAACAAGCATGGAGATGATGGCATGCGCAAGGGGAACAAGAATGGAGTTTCAAGTGATGATTTCAGGACTTTGAAGCCACCATAATGAGTGCATGAAGGCTTGGACGAAATATACAAAATGCCACTTCACAAATTTCGTCTAGAGGCTATTATAGGTTCTGCGTCACCTTATTATTGGGCCAGGCCCATGTAATTTCAAAATACTTAAGTATAGGATGTTTTTAGAGTCCGTATGTGTGGGGAAACAAAGTTAGGGTTGGTTTCAGACCCCTCCTACAAGGGGTCACGAAATTCCCCCCTACTCCTGCATATATACAGCCCTTAGGGCGTCGTTTAAACTTTAAGTTTTGTTTAGATTAAAAGTTTGACATAGCTGCAATTTCGCGTACTTCGTTTGTGTTCAACGACTAGACCAAGACGTCACAGAACCCCACCTTGATCAATAAAGCTTTCATCTTATATTCACAATATCCAGATTGCAATCTCAGTTTCTTGCTTGTTCTTCGTTTGCTTGTAGGAAACAGACCCACGTGGTCAGGTTGATCATGCTCCGGCGTGGTCAATAACCTCTCGGAGTTGGTATAGCGATTGCTAAGGCACGACGTCCTCGCACGTTCGTAGTCGGATCGTGAAAGTCTACTCCTCCGAAAATGAAAATCACCATCTCATCGAAAGACGGGACACCTTCGCCTCTATCAAGTGGTATCAGGTTTCCAGGTTGCTCGGTGAGATTTTCCAGTTTTCGTAGTTTAGATCGAGTCTGTTTTTCATACCTATAGTCCACGAAAAAGCGAAAAAAAAATTAGGGTTAGTTCATCATATCCGAACCAATCTGAGCCTTAGCATAATCTTTTTAGAGTTTTGCTTTGTTGAATTGGTGGTTGCATCGTCGTGTCAAGTTGTTGGTCTTAGTGTCTAGTCCTTGAGAGTTTCGAGTTCTGTTCACAAGTTATCACGCTGCTATCGCACCATCATCATCACCGCTGCAATATACCACCATCGTCATCACCGCTTCCATATACCACCATCGTCGTCACCGCTGCCATATACCACCATCGTCATCGCCGCTGCCAGGGGCAGAGAGAAGGAGGGGCGAGCAGGGGTCAAACCCCTGCCAATCGCTCGCCCCCCTCAACAATTCGTGTAGGTAGTGTGTACTGTATATGCCTAATGGCTGGAACTAATTGCATAATTAGCCCAGCCCATATGTTAGCAATTAACTGAAACATCACAGAAGTAGAGAAGCCCATATAACCCAATAACCCATGTACGGTGGTTGTGGCTGAATATTATTTTGCCACGGGGCAGTGTCTAATCCCAGATCGATCGATTGATATGTGCGTGTGTGTGTGCTGCACACCTGCGAGGGCGTTCACCGCCGTCGTCGTCGCTGCCGCTTGTCATCAGGGTGTCCAGGCTAGGGCGTCCACCATTGGCGCTGGACGCTACTCGCCACGACAACATCACCATCCATTGATCTACAATCTTTTGTCGACGCATGGGGAGGGCTAGACACAGGCGGATCAAATATGGGTAGATGCCGGTGAGCAGAACAGATGTACGTGCACTACATACTACATCCCACCGATCCAAAATAATTATAGTTTTACCTTTGTAGAGTAATTTACGTTTGATCAAATTTATAAAAAATATGATAAGATCTAAAAAATATATTTTTTAAAAGGTTCTAACAAAACTAATTTGGTGTTCCAGACATTGGTATGTTTTTCCACAAATTTGAACAAGTTTGACTTAGGATCAACCTAAAACTCAAATTATTTTGGAATGATAGTAATAGATTTTTTATAAATTATGAACTTAATGTACTTAATTAATGCTTCATATAAAATAATAAATTATTTTAGTAATTATGTGTCTTTTTTATAGTAGTTAAAGATGAAGTGAAAGACAACAACAACTGATGGGGTAAATACTTTTTTGAACCAATTGCTTCAACTTCAAGTTCCAGCAGTTTGTTGAGAATTGTCATTTTTTTTGTAATTACGAACCATAATTTTATGCTTTATCATCAACGCTATCATTGAGACTTAAACATACGGTGATATACAATCTTTTACGTCAAATAGTGTTTCACCCCCCTCATGTTCAAATCCTGGCTCCGCCCCTGGCCGCTGCCATATACCACCATCATCATCGTCGCTGCCATATACCACATATCCACCGGCATCACGCTAATTCGAGTCCACCTCAATCACAGATTCGCCACCAGTCCGTGTTCCACCACCCTACATATATCCGCCACCAGTCCGAGTTCCACCAGTTTCATCTCCGCCACCAGTCCTAGTCTGAGTCCAGTATTTCCTTCCCTGTTATTGATTTCGAGATCACGCCATACTACAAGTCGTGACCAAGTCGGACTCCCCAACTTTCGTGCCACCCGTATAAGAAAAATAGTTCCAATTTAAAAACAATTGTTGCGGAGCAAAAAAGAGAGGAAAAAAGGTGCAAAAAAGTGAAAAAAAGAATAAAAAAGGGATTCAGAGTGTGCTCCTCCCTTGTTTCCGTGCAGTGCCATGATTTTGTTAGTGTTCTAGGCTCGCATCTCTAGTACGGTGTAGCCTAGGACCAGCACAGTACTGTCGTTGAGCGTTTATTCAACTTTGCATCTCTGAATTGATTATTGCTGACCTTTTTGCTACCATATTATAAGCCATCCCAGCTCCACATACATCTACATCGTGTGTTTGACTCTCCCTGGTAATCGCTCTATCCAAGCTTTGAGAGTTTTGACTACAACGGTTGCTGAGCACCGCCTGCTATTGGGTAAGAACTGGTAAGAATTTGAGATTTGCTTGACGGATTTGTGACACCCCACCACTTTCTAGTAGTCTGTAGGATCATATTCTTGTGTGTTTCTATTGCTGCTAACCATGGCAGGATCACAAGCCGACGAGATTGACTGGGAGAACATGACAATGAAGGAGCTTCATGATAAATTTCAGCAAATGGTGGGTCAACAGGTGGAAGACGTGATGACCAGTTTTGGCAAGGCACTAGAGAGGATTGATGACATTGAGAAGACAATTGACACCAAGTTGGACGCCAAGTTCGATGAAGTACTCACGCGTCTACCACAACCACCAGCCGCCTCTGTTGCACCGTTGCAACAACAGCAACAACCACCTCCATGTCGCGATCCAGTAGGACGAGCACAGCGTGTCCCTCTTAAGCCAGGACAAACTTCTGGTGCTGCTGCTACTACTGTTAATGCTTCTATAGCTCCTGCTGCTACTGCAGAGGTGGAGGACCATTACGAGGATGAGGTTGATCAAAATTATAACTATGTGCAACCACCAGCACCACCACCACCGGGTCGTCCTCATGCATATAATCGCAACGGTAGGGTTGCACCACCCCTTCAGGTACACGATCAAGACCACATTCCTAAACTAAAGTTGAATATCTCGCCATTCGAGGGTAGATACATTCCTGATAGTTATCTTACTTGGGAGTTAGAAACAGAACAACGCTTTACATGCTTACAATATCCCGAGGATAGACGTGTTGCTGCTGTTGTTTGTGCTTTCACTAGTTTTGCATGTGTTTGGTGGTCTGAACATTGTAGATTATATCCTATTTCAGCTACTTGGGCTACTTTGAAAACTGCAATGCGTACCCGTTGGGTTCCACCATATTATCAACATGAATTGCTTCAAAAATTGCAGCGCTTAAGACAATGAAAAAATTATGTAGAAGAATATTATCTGGAATTACAAACTGGCATGATTAGATGTGGTATTGTTGACGATAATGAAGCTATGCTTGCACATTTTATGGGTGGATTAAATGGAGAGATTCAGACCATTCTAGAGTATAAGGAGTATAATAATATCACTCATTTATTCCATCTTGCTTGCAAAGCTAAATGTGAAGTGCAGGATTGACAGGCATTGGCGCGAACTAATTTTTCTGCAGGTCGATCTTCATCATGGACACCACGTACATCCTCTACTTCCACACGTTCTACAACAGCACCGTCGACTTCAGCTACCAATTCCAAATGAGATACAAGAAAACAGGCACCACCACCACCACCATCTGCCAGGAGCACACCTTCTGGTCGTGCACAAAACTCTTCTTCATCCATGGCATCAACAGGGCAAACACATGAGGTTATATGCTGTCATTGCAAGGGTGGAGGTCACTATGCGAGAAAATGTCCACCTCCGCGTGTGATGATTGTTATTGAGGATGGTGGGTACGAGTCGGCTAGTGACTATGATGAGGAGACTTTGGCTCTTATTGCAAGTGAAGAACACGGTGAAGATGATTCTAAACATGAGACACAATACATGGCTACTGAAGAGGACCAGCACAGTACCGTCTAGCCTAGGACCAGCACAGTACCGTCGTTGAGCGTTTATTCAACTTTGCATCTCTGAATTGATTATTGCTGACATTTTTGCTACCATATCATAAGCCTTCCCAGCTCCACATACATCTACGTCGTGCGTTTGACACCACCTGGCAATCGCTCTGTCCAATCTTTGAGAGTTTTGACTACAACGATGGCCGATCACCACCTGCTGCTGGGTAAGAACTGGTAAGCATTTGAGATTCGCTTGACGGATTTGTGATACACCACCACCACCACTTCCTAGTAGTCTGTAGGATCATATTCTTGTGTGTTTCTATTGATGCTAACCATGGCAGGATCACAAGCCGATGAGACTGATTGGGAGAACATGACGAACAAACAGCTACATGATAAATTTCAGCAAATGATGAGTGGACAGGTGCAAGATGTGCTAAACAGATTTGAAGAGGCCATGGAGAAGATAGATGGAATTGAGAAGATGTTCGAAACAAAGCTCGATAACAAGTTTAATGAATTGCTCGCGCGTCTTCCACAACCACCGCCGGCTGCACCTGTCGCACCTCTACAACAACAACAACGTCGCCTTCCAAATCAAGTGGGACGAGCACAGCGCGTTCCCCTTGAGCCTGGTCAAACTTCTGGTGTCGCTGCACCCACTGTTGATGCTTCTATGGCTCCTGCTGTTGCTGAGGAGGATGATTATGCGGGCGATTACGAGGATGAGGTTGATCAAAATCAGAACTACGTACCAGCACCAGGTCGTCCACATGCCAATAATCGCAATGGTAGGGCTGCATTACCAGCTCAGGTACGAGATCATGACCATCTTCCTAAACTGAAATTGAATATTCCACCATTTGAGGGTAGATATGTTCCTGATATATATCTTACTTGGGAGTTAGAAACTAAACAACGTTTTACATGTTTACAATATCCCGAGGAGAGACGTGTTGCTGCTGCTGTTTGTGCTTTTACTAGTTTTGCATGTGTATTGTGGTCTGAACATTGTAGATTATATCCTATTCCAGCTACGTGGGCTGCTTTGAAAACTGCTATGCGTACTCGTTGGGTTCCACCATAGTATCAACGTGAATTACTTCAAAAATTGCAGCGCTTAAGACAAGGAAAAAATTCTGTAGAAGAATATTATCAGGAATTACAAACTGGCATGATTAGATGTGGTATTGTTGAGGAGAATGAAGCTATGCTTGCACGTTTTATGGGTGGATTAAATAGAGAGATTCAGACCATTCTAGAGTATAAGGAGTATAATAATATCACTCGTTTATT
The DNA here is from genome assembly GCA_011799875.1 of Thinopyrum elongatum. NCBI lineage: Eukaryota > Viridiplantae > Streptophyta > Magnoliopsida > Poales > Poaceae > Thinopyrum > Thinopyrum elongatum. The sequence goes on along the minus strand of CM022297.1, from coordinate 205,444,285 downwards.
CCATCTTGCTTGTAAAGCTGAACGTGAAGTGCAGGATCGACAGGCATTGGCGCGAACTAATTTTTCTGCAAGTCGATCTTCATCATGGACACCGCGTGCCTCCTCTACTCCCACACGTCCTACTGCAGCACCACTGACTTCAGCCACCAATTCCAACCGAGATACAAGAAAACAGGCACCACCACCACCATCTGCCAAGAGTACACCTTCTGGGCCTGCCCAGAGCTCTTCATATATGGCATCAACAGGGCACACACATGATATTATTTGTCGTCGTTGTAAGGGAAGAGGTCATTATGTGAGAGAATGCCAATCTCCGTGTGTTATGATTGCTACTGAGGATGGTGGGTATGAGTCCGCTAGTGACTATGATGAGGAGACTTTGGCTCTTATTACAAGTGAAGAACATGGTGAAGATGATTCTGATCATGAGACGCAATACATGGCTCCTGAAGACGCTGACAGGTATGAATGTTTAGTTGCTCAACGTGTTTTGAGTGTGCAGCTAACACAAGCTGAGCAAAATCAGAGGCATAATTTGTTCCATACAAAGGGAGTTGTGAAGGAACGTTCAGTCCACGTCATCATTGATGGAGGGAGTTGCAACAACTTGGCTAGCATGGAGATGGTGGAGAAGCTGTCTATCACCACAAGACCCCATCCGCATCCTTACTACATCCAATGGTTCAACAACAGCGGCAAGGTTAACGTAACACGTACTGTTCGTGTGCATTTTAGTATCGCTACATATGCTGATTATGTTGATTGTGATGTGGTACCCATGCAAGCATGTTCCTTATTACTTGATAGACCATGGCAATTCGATAAAAATTCTGTACACCATAGTAGAAACAATCAGTATACTCTTGTTCATAAGGATAAACATATTACTTTGCTTCCTATGTCTCCTGATTCCATTTTGAAAGATGATATTAATAGAGCTAGTAAAGCAAAACAGGAGCAAAATAAGAGTGAAATCAGATGGTGGCAAAAGAATTTGAGAAACAAATGAAGCCTAATAATAAACTATCATCTAGTGTTGCTTCTGAAATTAAATTGAAAACTGGATGTTTACTTGCCATCAAATCTGATATTGACGATCTAGATTTCAGCAAGTCTGTTTGCTATGCTTTCGTTGGCAAAGAGGCATTATTTTCATTCGAGGATGTGCCTCCCTCTTTGCCTCCTGCTGTCACTAACATTTTGCCAGAGTTCATTGACGTCTTTCCACAAGACGTGCCATCGGGATTACCGCCTATTCGAGGGATTGAGCATCAGATTGACTTAATTCCTGGTGCTTCGTTGCCAAACCGAGCGCCATACCGTACCAATCCAGAGGAGATGAAGGAGATTATGCGTCAAGTACAAGAGCTACTCGACAAATGTTATATACGTGAATCTCTGAGTCCTTGTGCTGCTCCTATTATACTAGTGCCAAAAAAGGATGGTACATCGCGAATGTGTGTTGATTGTAGAGGCATTAATAATATTACTATTCGTTATCGTCATCCTATTCCTAGGATAGACGATATGCTTGACGAATTGAGTGGCTCTACAATATTCTCCAAAGTTGATTTGCGTAGTGGATACCATCAAATTCATATGAAATTGGGAGATAAATGGAAAACAGCATTTAAAACTAAGTTTGGAAAAGTATGGAAAACAGCATTTGCGTAGTGGTTAGTCATGCCTTTTGGGTTAACTAATGCACCTAGTACTTTCATGAGATTAATGAACGAAGTTTTACGTGCTTTCATTGGACGATTTAAGGTAGTCTATTTTGATGATATACTAATTTATAGCAGATCTTTGGAAGAACATTTGGAACATTTGCGTGTTGTTTTTATTGCTTTACATGATGCACGTTTGTTTGGTAACCTTGGGAAGTGCACCTTTTGCACCGACCGAGTATCTTTTCTTGGATATGTTGTTATTCCACAGGGAATTGAAGTTGATAAAGCCAAGATTGAAGCTATTGAGAGTTGGTCGCAGCCCAAAACGGTCACACAAGTGAGGAGTTTTCTTGGACTCGCTAGTTTCTATAGGCTTTTTGTGAGAGATTTCAGCACCATTGTTGCACCTCTCAATGTGCTTACAAAGAAGGATGTGCCTTTTGTTTGGGGTACCGCACAGGAAGAAGCCTTCACGGTATTGAAACATAAGTTGACACATGCTCCTTTACTCCAACTTCCTGATTTTAATAAGTCTTTTGAGCTTGAATGTGATGCTAGTGGAATTGGATTAGGAGGTGTGTTATTACAAGATGGTAAACATGTTGCATACTTTTCCGAAAAATTGAGTGGGCCTAGTATGAACTATTCTACTTATGATAAGGAATTATATGCTCTTGTTCGGACTTTAGAAACATGGCAACATTATTTATGGCCGAAAGAATTTGTTATACATTCTGATCATGAATCTTTGAAACATATTAAAAGTCAAGCAAAACTAAACCGTAGGCATGCTAAATGGGTTGAATTCATTGAGACTTTTCCTTATGTCATAGAACACAAGAAGGGTAAAGAAAATGTTATTGCTGATGCACTGTCTTGTCATTATATGCTTTCACAACTTGACTTTAAAATATTTGGTTTGGAGACCATCAAAGATCAATATGTGCATGATGCTGAATTTAAAGATGTATTGCAGAATTGTAAAGAAGGGAGAACATGGAACTAGTTCGTCGTTAATGATGGATTTGTGTTTCGTGCTAACAAGCTATGCATTCCAGCTAGCTCCGTTCATGTTTTATTGTTGCAGGAGGCGCATGGAGGAGGATTAGTGGGACACTTTGGCGTGAAGAAGATGGAGGATGTACTTGCTACACATTTCTTTTGGCCAAAGATGGGACGGGATGTCGAGCATTTTGTTGCTCGTTGCACTACATGTCAGAAAGCTAAGTCACGACTCAATCCTCATGGTTTATATATGCCTTTGCCTGTACCTATTGTTCCATGGGAGGATATATCTAAGGATTTTGTTTTAGGATTACCTCAAACAAAGAAGGGGAGGGATAGCATATTTGTTGTCGTGGATAGATTTTCGAAAATGGAACACTTCATACCATGTCATAAAAGCGATGATGCTGCTAATGTTGTTGATTTGTTCTTTCATGAAATTATTCGCTAGCATTGTGTGCCAAATACTATTGTTTCAGATCATGATACTAAATTTCTTAGCCACTTTTGGAGATGTTTATGCGCTAAGTTGGGGGCTAAACTGCTTTTTAGTACTACATGTCACCCCCAAACTGATGGACAAACTGAAGTAGTCAATAGAATATTGTCTACTATGCTTAGGGCTGTTTTGAATAATAATAAGAAAATGTAGGAAGAATGCTTGCCTCATATTGAATTTTCTTATAATCGTTCGCAGCATTCTACTACTAAGATGTGCCCTTTTGAAATTGTCTACGGTTTCCTACCTCGTGCACCTATTGATTTGTTGCCTCTTCCATCTTCGGAGAAGGTTAATTTTGATGCTAAACAATGTGCTGAATTGATCTTAAAAATGCATGAGTTAACTAAGGAAAACATTGAGCGTATGAATGCTAAATATAAACTTGCTGGAGATAAATGTAGAAAACATGTTGTCTTTGCACCTGGATATCTTGTTTGGTTACATTTGCGTAAGTATAGGTTTCCTAATTTCCGCAAATCAAAGCTAATGTCATGGGTTGATGGTCCTTTTAACGTGTTAGAGAAAATAAATGATAATGCATATAAACTTGAGCTGCCTGTAGATTTTAGGGTTAGTCCCACTTTAAACATTGCAGATTTGAAGCCTTATTTGGGTGAGGAAGATGAGCTTCCGTCGAGGACGACTTCACTTCAAGAAGGGGAGGATGATGAGGACATCAATACCATTGTTACACCCACAGCCCCTCCTGCTATACATACTGGACCAATTACTAGAGCTCGCGCACGCCAAGTAAATTACCAGGTACTTTCGTTTCTTGGTAATGATTCTAATGTTCTTGAGAATATGATGTTGCCTAAATTGGATACATTTGTTTTGCTTACAAATGAAGGGCCTAGCTTGGACAAGAAGGATGAACATTGGAGCAAGAATAAGCATGGAGATGATGGCATGCGCAAGGGGAACAAGAGCGGAGTTTCAAGTGATGATTTCAGGACTTTGAAGCCACCATAATGAGTGCATGAAGGCTTGGACGAAATATACAAAATGCCACTTCACAAATTTCGTCCGGAGGCTATTATAGGTGCTGCGTCACCTTATTATTGGGCCAGGCCCATGTAATTTCGAAATACTTAAGTATAGGCTGTTTTTCAAGTCCGTATGTGTGGGGAAAAAGTTAGGGTTGGTTTCGGACCCCTCCTACAAGGGGTCATGAAATTCGCCCCTACTCCTCCATATATACAGCCCTTAGGGCATCGTTTAGACTTTGGGTTTTATTTAGATTAAAAGTTTGTCATAGCTGCAACTTCGCGTACTTTGTTTGTGTTCAACGACCAGACCAAGACGTCACAGAACCCCACCTTGATCAATAAAGCTTTCATCTTATATTTGTAATATCCAGATTGCAATCTCAGTTTCTTGTTTCTTCTTCGTTTGCTTGCAAGAAACAGGCCCTCGTGGTCAGATTGATCGTGCTCTGGTGTGGTCAATAACCTCTCGGAGTTGGTTTTCGATTGCTAAGGCGTGACGTCCTCGCACGTTCGTAGTCGTATCGTGAAAGTTTACTCCTTCGAAAACAAAAATCAACATCTCATTAAAAGGCGAGACACCTTCGCCTCTATCAGTGATGTTCAAGTATGAACTGTCCAGCTCAATTTCACCGATACCAGCTACAAACTTACAATACATGACTTACGATGTTGTTAAGTCTGTTGTAATTAACAATTGTATCCATTTTTTAATCTATCCCTTTGCTACCGTGCTACTCTCTGCAATGAAGATATCACTAGAGATGGTGTCATTTGATTTCCATTTTCTATTTTTGGTGGATGCTAACCCTGTTGTAGTTAACAAGCCTTTCCATGTACTTACGGAGGGCCATAATGGGCAATGATGTTGATTGCCATCGAGGTTAGCTGCATCCCAAGTCTTACACTATTTAACATCATTTGTGGAATTGGAGTTTAGCTTGTAACATTTACTTGCTTCTTGTAGGTACACATGTCAGCGGCACTGATCCATGCTTCAACCCGGAGGAACACCTCATCTCCGTCGTCGCCGACTTGGGGCGGGCTCTGGCCCAGATGAAGTGCCCCAACAACTACCCCTCAGGACTTACCAAGTATGAACCCACCTGTTCAATCTTACCAATACCAGTTGCAATGGCTATGTTTTGTATAGTTGATGTATTAAGCATGTTGTAGTAAATAGGCCTAACTCATCTTAGCTATTTTCCCTAGCTTTTTATAGACAACTAGGCCATTCTCTGCTCTAGCAGCACTTGCCTTGTGATGTTTTAACTTTGTCAATTGCATTTTTATCAGTACTAGTTTCAATGGCTATACTAGGTTGTCTGTAGTTAAACGTGCCTTATTTATTTCAGTACTGCACACTGTGTGATGTTCAAGTATGAATTGTCCAGCTCAATTTCACCAATACCAGCTACAAACTTACAATACATGACTTAGGATGCTGTTAAGCTTGTTGTAATTAACAGTTGTATCCATTTTTTAATCTGTCCCTTTGCTACCGTGCTACTCTCCGCAATGAAGATATCACTAGAGATGTTGTTGTTTTATTTCCATTTGCTATTTTTGGTGGATGCTAACCCTGTTGTAGTTAACATGAATTTCCATGTACTTATGCAGGGCCATAATGGGCGATGCTGTTGTTTGTCATCGAGGTTAGCTGCATCCCATGTCTTACAGTATTTTACATCATTTGTGGAATTGCAGTTTAGCTTGTAACATTTACTTACTTGTTCTAGGCACACATGTTAGCGGCACTGATCCATGCTTCGACCCGGAGGAACACCTCGCCTTCACCGCCGCCGACTTGGCGTGGGCTCTGGCCCAGATGAAGTGCCCCAACAACTACCCCTCAGGACTTACCAAGTATCAACTCACCAGTTCAATCTTACCAATACCAGTTGCAATGGGTATGTTTTGTACAGTTGATGTATTAAGCATGTTGTAGTAAATCGCCCAAACCCATTTTAGCTATTTTCCCTACCTTTTTATAAACAACTGGGCCATTCTCTGCTCTAGCAGCACTTGCCTTGTGATGTTTAACTCTGTCAATTGCATTTCTGTCAGTACCAGTTTCAATGGCTATACTAGGTTGTCTGTAGTTAAACGTGCCTTATTTATTTCAGTACTGCACACTGTGTGATGTTCAAGTATGAACTGTCGAGCTCGATTTCACCAATACCAGCTACAAACTTACAATATTTGACTTAGGTTGCTGTTAAGCCTGTTGTAGTAAACAGTTCTATCCATTTTTTAATCCATCCCTTTGCTATCGTGCCACTCTTTCGCAATGATGATATCACTACAGATGTTATCGTTTTATTACCATTTGCTATTTTTTGTGGATGTTAACCCTGTTGTAGTTAATATTGCCTTTCCATGTACTTATGCAGGGCTACAATGGGTGGTGATGTTGTTTGCCGTCGAGGTTAGCTGCATCCCATGTCTTATACTCCATGTGTTCCTAAATATAAGTCTTTTTAGAGATTCCGATATAGACTACATACGGAGCAAAATGAGTGAATCTACATTCTAATCTAAACTATGTCTATATACATCCGTATGTAGTTCATATTGAAATATCTGAAAATACTTGTATTTAGGAATGGAGGGAGTAGTATTTTACATTATTTGTGCAATTGTAGTTTAGCTTCTAATATTTACTAGTTGCCTGTAGGTACATATATCAACGGTACTGATCCAAGCTTCTACTTCTTTTACGTATGGGGCAATGAGATATTCATGAACAAGTGTCAAGTGAGGAAACTAAGAAAGATTGTCAGGCGAAAGAGATGAGTGATGGGAATTAAAATCTTTATTTACACTTTGTCCAAGACAACAGTGAACTTTAGGATGGTAAGTCATATGTTGCCTTTTCCCCTTGCCCACAACGAGTTACTCTATTAGACATGAATATCTGAATGTTAAAAATTCTCTTTTCAGTGGTTTCCCAAGAAATTTACTAATGATTACCTTGCAAACTACATGACCGGAGTGGAGGCAACTAAGGTTAAAGTATATAATTCATACTACCATGATAATGGTCTAGAAGTCTTCCTAAAGGCGGTGAAGGATGGGTGGGCGATCATGACAAGGGGTTGGACAAAAGTTGTGCGTGCCTTTGGCATGTAGGAGGGTACATTATGGGCATTCCGCTTCTTCAACACCATCGGCAGCCAAAATGATTTACACTTCTTTCTTCACCTTTACCACCTCTAAATATTATGGTTCATCATAGTTAATTGCTGCCTAATCCTGTAATTACTGAACATATTTTACTGAGAATTTTATTTATGGATTGATTGTTGATCCATTGTGATGAGAATTTGAATTCCACGTTTCATAATTCAAAATTCAAAATTTCCAATTTGAATAAAAATTACAGGGAAAAATAAAATTAAACAGGAGCGAATAAAATAATATACACACGGTTAGAAAGAAAACAATGTCTGCGATGGAAAATATAGAACAGATGGTTCTTTGACGGGAAACGTTTGCGATGCCCAATGGACAAACACATGGTTTCGTCTCATATGTTTGTGCGATTCATGGTACTACGGCAAATGTTTCAAACCTGTATGCATGTGTAATATTGGACAAAAAGAAGATGGTGCATATATGGAACTCGTGTATGATAGGAATACCTATCGCATACAGTTATGAAATGGGCACGTGAGCGATAGTAGAGGCACCACACTCATTTTACATTTTTTAACTGTGTGCAATAACGTACCTATCGCAAACACACGGTAGATTAAATGTTTGTGATATCCACCTTTTCCACATGACTGTAGCAGCGTAATCATTTTGGATGTCTCTCAGATCAGAAACATAACGTCGATGCCTAACATGTGGGACAGGCTGCGACTTCTCATATGTTTATTCTATGGAAATCGTCAATAGCCGCTCGCCTATCCCCAACGGTTTCTAGGTCGTGTGGGAAGGACCCCCCTATCACACACACAGGCAAGGTGACGGTTTAAAACTCTGTCGCGGAAAGGGGTAAAAACCATTTGTATAGCATGTAACGGTACCAGTGCATGAAGGTAGGATCGGAAGAGTCACAATTATGGATTGGAGAACTCATCAAGAGCACTGTTGTTGTGATCCTTTCATTCATGGTATTGGAAGAATGATATACCATGAACCTTGAAGACTATCACAAAGGTTACTAATATCCTAAAGGAACGAGCAAACACTATCAACAGGAATGAGCAGAATGAATCAGGGGTTCAAGAACCTAGAAATATAATACCTACTAACTAAAAGACATCACTAACATGCTTTCAAGAATGGTGGCCAGAATTATCACACTGGGATCACAAACCAAAGACTAGACTACCGGGTGGTTCTCTGAGATATCCTAGTTTCTAATAACTTCAACATATATGTCAAGGCAATAGGGTACTTTAACCCAATGGTTGATGTGATTAGTCTGGCCAAAAGATATCAAACCAGGAAGAAAGAATTTGCAAATGCATCAGACTATGTAGGAATCTGGGACAACTCGGACAACATAACGGCTGTACGGGCATGAAAATGAGACGACATGCATGACAACTGACAACTCAACAACTGAATCCTATGGAAAACACCGATCCAAGAAGACAACACCTTTCTTACAAGTCTCCAGCATAGTAACTCGTCATCATGATAGATAGGTGAGAAAGCCTAGTTTCTTAACCCTATAGAAAAGAAGAGGGTGATTCAGAATCAGAATGACACAAGGATAAGAAGTAAAAAGAGCCTGATGTTCCCTTCCACAATCAATTCCCTTCTATAACTAAAGCATTTCTAGACTCAACTTCGACCAGTTTGGCTTGGTAATCCTACGGGCAGCCAGGCTCTGATACCAAAGCTGTCGGGGCCCTGATCCTAAGTCACACCAATCTAGTATAAGACACATCATATCACTTTGAGGCCTCACACACGGTAACCCACGACAGCCGCCTTTACCTTGGCCGGGACCGTTTGCGTATTTTGGCTCACGTATATGGTTGCGATGCTAGCATCCATATGATAGAGAACCCAGGTTGACATGACTAGTCATAAACCAAGGTGGCACAAACCTACAGGGACAGGCATACGTAACCCAACAATGCACTGTCGGTCATCAACATATGAACTCAAGTCGTAGCAAGCTACAAGGACTTAAAAGAACAACATGTGACATTTCCCCATAGGGACAGAAACATCTGCAAAGAAGGATACATGCCGGTCAATCCATGTGTTTTGGAGCGGTAGCGAACTACCAAGGCTCAGTGGAAGCACTAGGAGGCATTTCCCTATAGGAAAGGCAACCAAAGGCAGATAACTAGGTGTCTAATCCCACACATACCAATGCATTTCAAAAGATACACACAATATCACTACAAAAAAAACACTTCCGTGATGATACGTGTTTGTCACAGTAGGTCACATTTTGTGTCATGCATGTACATCCATGATGATTTTATGACATAATCAAGATAGTCATACCTATCCTGTCGTAGAAGTCTTCCATGACAATACTAAAATTATCATTATGGAAGTGTCCACTTCCGTGACGATAAATGGCGCATCATGGAAGTTCTTTCGTCAAGGGTAACCGACACGTGGCATCCACCGTAATGGGTCACCATTAAGCTATCGGGTCCGGTTTTGGATCCGATAACCCGTTAACACCCACGACAAATAGCGATTTTCCACATGTAAAATTCTCACTAGCCGAAGGATCCACGTGTCAGCTCCACGTTGGGACATATGTCAGCGTCCAATTGATAGGAGTCGCCAAGGAAATGTTGACATGTGGGATGGCCAAACAGAGGCCCATATAGGTTAAAAAGCTGGCCCAGGAAAACGCCCACAATATTTCGTCAGATCTAATGGGCCGGCCCATTAATAGCCTACCATTTCCTGGGCCAAATTATGGCCCACATCAGATACAACCCGTTAAAAGCCTACAATATTCTGGGCCAGTTTACGGCCCATATCAGATCTGACCCGTTAATAGCCTGCAATAGTTTGGGATAAATTACGGACCATACCTGATCTGGTCCATTAACTGACTTTCATCTCTTGGGCCAAATTATGGCCCATAATAGATACGGCCCATTAACAGCTACTGTGCCTTCCAGCCCATTAGGGGCCTGATTTGCTCTTCGACCTCTTAATGGCCCGTTTAACAGTTCGGCCCGATATTAGTTTCGGCCTATCAGCGGCCTTGTGTACATATGGGCCTTGTTCGGCCCGGTTTCACTTTCGACCATTTAAAGGCCTGAGCTGCAGCTGGGCCTAATTCTAGTCCGTAGTGACTTTCGGCCTCTTAACGGCCCGTACTCTTCGTGGATACATTTTAGCCCAAACTGCCTATTAGCCTGTCAAAGGCCCTTGATAGTGTTGGGCCTAATTTTGGCCCGCTATGCATCCGGCATGCTTCCAGCTCGTCATGTGACTGGGCCCACCAAGGCCCAACTACATTTCGGCATGGTAATGACCCGACATATCACTAAGAAAATAATGGCCGATGTATATTCCAGCCTGCTGTTGGCCCGTGATTTGTTCGCCACAATTCAGGTTCAATCTACATCTCAGCCCGTTAAAAGCCCATTTTCTTTTCTGGCCCAATTAAGGCAAGCAGTTTACTCGGCCTTTTAAAGGCCCGAAACTAATACTGGGCCAGATTAAGTCTAGGCCTGCTAATGGCCCAAGATAACTGTAGGCCCAGGGTTCGGCCCATTTATAGCGATTGGCGGCCGACCAGTTTTAGTACCGATTTTTTAATAAAAACCTAACGTAATGGCCCATTGCGCTCCAATCGAATATTACGATATTTTCACAAAGCAACGACAGCATATACAACAAATAAATTACAGCATAGTGACGAATAATAAACCTAGACTATACAACAAAGAAATTACAGCATATTAAATCCCCTGGGCATCAAAGTCCGCCGCCGGTGATAATAAAGGGCAACCAGACAACAGATTCCATACACTGGGCATCAAAGGTCGCCACCAGTGGAAGTAAACATGGCGCCAAAATAATAGACAGAACCAACAGCACTTCAACACAGTTCAAGAAAGGTTAGCCCTGCCCAGGAGCTGCAGCGCAAGCATCTTGGCAACCTGATGAGACTGCGCTTGTTTGGCGCTTATATCCACCAACTCAAGCTGCATAGCATCAATAGACGTCATGTACTTATGGTTAATCTTGCATAGAGATTGGAGTTTCAGTCAGATTTGAGCCGAAGCATGGCTTTCTACTTGAATTTCAGACTGAAGAAGTCGAACAAATTCAGGCGGCGACTTCATTGAGCTTGTGTCACTGCTATTAGCGAGTAAGTTTGACACTACATCAAGACATGACTTTGGGGTTGTATCGCTATCCTCAAGATGTGTTGCCTTCTTCTTTGGAATATATGTTAGAGGGACAAGTAATGGGTTCGTCTCACTATCACCGTGGCAATTCTTCCTAGCATTAGTGATGTCACCCTGAAAGATAAACAGGTAGGTAGATAACAGGTTTTGCATGTATAAGCATCAGTGCTATCAATTCATCTCATTTCTTAGTCAGGAATAAAGAGACATGGTTTAAAATAGCATTAACATAATAGGCATTGTTCATAGTTAAGACGGCAGGAAATGGCATTGTGTAGGAGCGGCCAGCTTCACCACACCACTGGATTATAGATCAAGAACACAAGCATACATGTAGTGCTAAACAACGTATAAGCATGAATGGTGAGTGCACTGTCAATTTATCCCATTTCAGATTTGTAAATAAAGAGACATGATTTAAATAACATTAACATAATATGGCATTGTTCATAGTTAAGACATAGCAGGATATGACATTGTGCTGGAGTTGGTAGTTTCACCACACCACTGGATTACAAATCAAGAACACAAGCATGTATGCAGTGCTAAAGAAGATAACTTGCTATGTTTAGTTTAATTTATAGGGTATGAATAAGGAACTAGGTTGTACAACTAAAAACAGAAATTGAGAAGGACAAACTTATGTTTATGTACTTCTTCGTAATAAACTTTGAACATGCAATTTGATGTAAACGACAAAAATAAATAGCATTTGCAATCATAGCTATCCAAATATACACAACAAAGTTTGAACGCTCGAGGAGGACAAACTTACGTTAGTAGTGAAGACCGACTCTATAAAGCCCTTGTCCATATTGATGTGGGGGCAATTCAAGAAGTTTACCATAGACTCTTCTTCATGAGCATAGCCTTTATTCTACATTTTGTTAATAGTAAATATAGATGTGATACTATAGGAACAAATGGAGATTATTTAAGCTAAGATGCAGACTATAAATGTAAGTACAGCATAGAGGCAAAAGGCACTGACAAGAGCAATGCAGAGCTAAACTTTTTCAGTAGCATTGGTTTTATTCAACATTTTGGCAAGAGTAAATATAGATCTGATGTGTAGAAAATGGAGGGCAAGGGAAAATAAGTTGCATAGTGTACATGAACAACTAGCTGATAATATAAGTACAGTGATGAAGGACAACATATGCTTACAAGAACAATGCAGAGCTAAACTTCTTCATAAGCATTGGGTTTATTCTATATTAATGTAAGCATTAATATAAATCTGATAATTTGGAGCGAATGGTGGATAAGAAAGCTATAGTGCACAATGATGTCACATAATCCACCAGGTATGAATGTAAGTACAGCGATAGGACAACAGGTACTAACAAGAGCAAAGCAATGAGCAGCATAGTTGCGATATCCTAGGTTTTGCGACGCTGGTTCTATCGCCAATATAAGTGGGGTGCTATCTGATTTCTCAGGTACCACCACCTTTTTCAAGGACTTTGCTTGTACTCCTTTAGGTTCTGCAATCACCCTCTTCCTTTTGGATGTCTGAAACACAAGAACATCATTTGAATGGAAAAACATGGTATGACGATAAATGGAATAGGTATTGATAATGGATGGGCATGGCATCTTCACATATATCATGAGTAAACTAAGGAGATGGCGGTGCAACGAAGCAAAAGAAACGCAAGACACCTTATGCAAGAGACGTGCAACCAATAAAACCTTGCCAAATTAGAATAGGCACCTTATTGGGTGAACATGATAGGCCATCTGCCTTGGACTCCTTCAGCTCAGAATAGTCATTAGGATCATATTCTGAATATGAATCTGTAGGTCGGGAGGATGTGGGTTTCATTGCATCCAGAATGGGCCTCAATCCCTTGATGCCAAGTTTGTTACCCATTGAACTGTTCTGCATTATTCTTCTGATGTGCACATTCTTATATTCATTGTGATTACGTACAATATCTGAGAAGCATGAAAACATAAATAGTAGTGAGATTATCTTTGTAATGCAGAGGATATTCTAATATAATAGGGGCTCCCTGTAAACCCTTGTGTGCTATCACTAGATTCTGTTGAGAGGGCCCATGTGTGTTGTAATATGGTGCGTACATTCATATAATCTGGCAGAACTACACAAAAAATAGGCTCCTTATTGGGAGCTCCAGATGTAAGGATAGTTGGCAGATGATATGTTCATAATATACCGTATAGAAAGTTTATTGCCAAACCATGATAACAAGAGCGCACAGCCACTAGGCAGATCGTAGTGTATATAAAAGGGGTTGTATTGCCGCTACTAATTTAAAGCCTATCGATCACCTACATGCCAGCTCTATTCATCTGAAGGCGCACTGCTGTTACTATCAGTATAGTCTATCAAAGACCGCACAGCTCCCACCATTTCCTAGATATTATGGCAGACCAACTCGAAGTGCTGAAATCATCTAGCAGAAGCGGCCCAATAGAGTTGTTGACTGCATATGTCCCTGCTCCCCTTCCTGACAAGGAACATAATGTACTTACTAAAGAAGAACAGAAGAGGAACATGTTAAAGAATAGAAGAGGAAGCATATTATAGAGATTCCATTTCTTTCTATACAATGTTGTTGCCCACCCATGATGAATCAGAGCATCCAAAGAAATGCAATTCCATGCTGTCTCTCTCTATGTGGCCACATGCATTTGGAAACTCAAGTGGGAGCATTAGCTGACCAATTAAATGTATGTCTGTTAACTAATATGAATATCATGTCACATTCGTATTGGAACAACTAAGCTTTAGAATTATGATTGGTGTATTGTTTAGCTTTAAAGGGTGGACTACTACTAGTAGGACACAAAGCACCTACGCAGATCATAGTGTAGATATAATGGGAAAACCCTAAGCATCACGAATAAAATCAGGAAAGTGGAGCTTGCTGGAAATACGTGCTAGTATTGCCGGTACGGCTAGAATGGCTTCGGATACCAGCTCTCTACAACTAAAGGAGTAGTACTATTACTATCAGTCTAACTCTCAAAGGCGACGCAGCTCCCAACATTTACTGGATATTACGATAGACCAACATGAAGAGTTGAAAGCGTCCATGACAAGCGACCGAATAGACCTGTACACTACAAATGTCCCTGCTCCTCTTCACGAAAAGGAACATACTGTACTACTATTATACTCCCTCTGTTCCTAAATATAGTACTTTGTAGAGATTCCACTATGAATCACATACGGATGTATATAGATACATTTTAGAGTGTAGATTCACTCATTTTGCTCCGTACGTGGTCCATGGAGGAATCTCTACAAAGACTTATATTTAGGAACGGAGAGAGTACTTATTAAAGAAGAACATAAGAGGAGCATGCTAAAGAAGAGCAAGCAAATTTTGGATAATAGAATGTTCGTTGCCCACACATGATGAACCAGAGAGCATAAAGAACGCAACTCCCTGCTGTCTTTCTATATGTGGCGCACGTGCTTTTCGAAAGTAAAGTAGGAACATTAGCTGACCAATTAAACATTCTCTGTTATAGTAATATCAACATCATATCAGATTCGTATTTCAGCAACAAAGTTTGGAATTATGAGTGGCATGTTGTTTAGCTTGATGGGTTGAGGAGCAGTGCTAGCACATATCGAAGCACCTAGGATGATGGTACTGAATATAAAGGGAATGTCTACATGCAAGTCACCTTACTTTCATTTGGGTCAGTCGACCATTTCAAGCGGTTGGAAGAAGATCCTACGTCTCCTAACCCTTCTTCTTCCTCACGTATTATTCTTCCACTACAGACCACCACACGGGCCGCCGGCCGAACCACCAGCCCCCGCCCTCCCCTGAACCACCCACCACCTTCGGTCTTCCACCGCCACCGGCCATCCCTCTAAACAACCCCACCCCACCCCCCCACCCACATCAAGTTTTGCCTCCGGCGAGGCCCGACCATAGCCCAACTATGGGGGCCAGTTTTCTGGGACATCAAATCCCAGCAAATCACCCTTGTGTCATCACCAGCCCCAGGATTACTATTGCTGGTAGACACTTCCTTGATATAGAATCCCAAGCAGTTACAAGAATTTGAGTACAAGACCATAAAGTTCCAATGAATATAACAAGGATCTCTAGTGGTGGATGACGGAAGCGACTCGTGGATCTCCAACGTTCATGGGACTCCATTCTCACAGGAACAGCTGACCTGGATAACTCCTATCTCGTGTGGTTGCTATCTTCGAATCCTAGGTTGCGGGGGTGTCTTCGTAGTACTCCTCTCTGAATCATGATCTGGCGAAGACAATAGCCAGGGACAAGCCAGTGAGTACGTTTGAATGTACTCGCAAACATGATGAACAAAAGATATACCGAATGCATATGCTCATGAGGAGTTAAATTATATGCAAGTGCTGACTAAAAATTAAAGCATTGCATGATAAATATTCATACGGTGCAGAAGGATAAATAAATCATGTTAGTAGTAAAGAGGAAATGAAATGGAACATCGAGCGTTGGACCGCCCGAGGAATTCCAAGAAAAATGCCAAGTGGGTGTCTAAAAGCGACGCCTCGAGAGGTCTTGAAAAGAAATGCCAAACGGGTGTCTAAAAGCGATGCCTCGAGGGGTCTTGAAAAGAAATGCCAAACGGGTGTCTAAAAGCGACGCCTCGAGAGGTCTTGAAAAGAAATGCCAAACAGGTATCTAAAAGCGACGCCTCGAGAGGTCTTGAAAAGAAATGCCAAACGGGTGTCTAAAAGTGACGCCTCGAGAGGTCTTGAAAAGAAATGAGTATCCAGGTGGACTAGCTATCCCAAGTGACACTCAGAAACAAAAATAAAATTGAGTATCCCGGGTAGTCTAGCCATCCCAAGAGATACTTAAGATTGCACATAAGAGGAAAAGGTTAGTCCACAATATTATTCATGTAAACAATAATATTCATAATAGCACCAGTAGTGACAATAATTATCCTGCAAAATGAACCATGATCAATTTAATTCTTCCCTCCGAAGACTGACACTAAGACCGACACTTGACCAACCCAGACTATAGTCCTTAACCACGGACATGGCTATTTGAATAGATATAACTCATCAGAGGGTGTACTCTTTACCCATGTGTATAGGATTTCTCTAGCCAACACCGAAATGCTGACTAATTCCCATTACGGCCTTTGGATTGAAAACACACCTGACCACCACACACCAGATTAACTTTCTGGATGCCAGGAATCACCCAAAGCATCGTTTAAGAGAAACTCTAAGGCAGGGAGACCATCGTCTCGAGTAGCATGGGATCACTATTAACACGCGTGGATTACAAGGGGTGCCCCTTCTCGGCCCAGTCGGATACGCCCATGCCCCCTCACTCGATGACTGGCATTGCAACCGATACCTGGAAACCTTCATCGTGGCCTCTCTGTATGGTGTGTGCAGGGAAAGGGGTTAACAACTTACTGAACCATACCCTACCTATGGCGGGGACAAGTGGTAGCACGAAACCAATATGGGGGTTTGATAGAGGCGAAGGTGTCCTGTCTTTTGATGAGATGGTGGTTATCGTTACGGAGGAGAAGACTTCGACGATCCGACTACGAACATGCAAGGACGTCGCGCCTTAGCAATCGCTAAACCAACTTCGAGAGGTTATTGACCATGCCAGAGCACGATCAACCTGACCAGGAAGGTCTATTTCCTGCAAGCAAATGAAGAACAAGCAAGAAACTAAGATTGCAATCTGGATATTGCGAATATAAGATGAAAGCTTTATTGATCAAGGTGGAGTTCTGTGACGCCTTGGTCTGGTCGTTGAAGACAAACGAAATACGCGGAGTTGTAGCTATGGCAAACTTTTAATCTAAACAAAACCCAAAGTCTAAACGACGCCCTAAGGGCTGTATATATGAAGGAAGAGGGGGAAATTTCGTGACCCTTGGAGGAGGGGTCCGAAACCAACCTTAACTCTTGTTTCCCCACACATACGGACTCTAGAAATAGCCTATACTCAAGTATTTCGAAATTACATGGGCCTGGCCCAAAATAAGGTGGCGTAGCACCTATAATAGCCTCTGGACAAAATTTAGGAAGTGGCATCATGTATATTTCGTCCAAGCCTTCTTTCACTCATTATGGTGGCTTTAAAGTCCTGAAATCATAACTTGAAACTCCAGTTTTGTTCCCCTTGTGCATGCCATCATCTCCATGCTTTATCTTGCTCTAATGTTCATCCCTCTTGTCCATGCTAGGCCCATCATTTGTAAGAAAAACAAATGTATCCAATTTAGGCAGCATCATATTCTCATGAACATTAGAATCATTACCAAGAAACGAACGTACCTGATAATTTAATTGGCGTGCGCGAGCTCTAGTAACTGGTCCAGTATATGTAGCAGTAGGGGTTGTGGGTGTAACAATGGTATTGATGTCCTCATCATCCTCCCCCTCTTGAAATGAAGTCGTCTTCGACGGAAGCTCATCTTCCTCACCGAAATAAGGCTTCAAATCTGCAATGTTAAAAGTGGGACTAACCCCAAAATCTGCAGGCAACTCAAGTTTATATGCATTATCATTTATTTTCTCTAACACCTTAAAAGGACCATCAGCACATGGCATTAGCTTTGATTTGTGCAAATCAGGAAATCTATCCTTACGCAAATGTAACCAAACAAGATCTCCAGGTGCAAACACAACATGTTTTCTACCCATATCCCCAGCAAGTTTATATTTAGCATTCATACGCTCAATGTTCTCCTTAGTTAACTCATGCATTTTTAAGATCAATTCAGCACGTTGTTTAGCATCAAAATTAACCTTCTCCGAAGATGGAAGAGGCAGCAAATCAATAGGTGCATGAGGTAGAAAGCCATACGCAATCTCAAAAGGGCACATCTTAGTAGTAGAATGCAGCGAATGATTATAAGCAAATTCAATATGAGGCAAGCATTCTTCCCACTTCTTGTTATTCTTCAAAACAGCCCTAAGCATAGTAGACAAAGTTCTATTGACTACTTCAGTTTGTCCATCAGTTTGGGGATGACATGTAGTACTAAAAATCAATTTAGTCCCCAACTTAGCCCATAAACATCTCCAAAAGTGGCTAAGAAACTTAGTATCATGATCTGAAACAATTGTATTTGGCACACCATGCAAGCGAATAATTTCACGAAAGAACAAATCAGCAACATTAGCAGCATCATCGCTTTTATGACATGGTATAAAGTGTGCCATTTTCGAGAATCTATCCACAACAAGAAATATGCTATCCCTCCCCTTCTTTGTTCGAGGTAAACCCAAAACAAAGTCCATAGATATATCCTCCCATGGAACACTAGGTACAGGCAAAGGCATATATAAACCATGAGGATTGAGTCGTGACATAGCTTTTTGACATGTAGTGCAGTGAGCAACAAAACCCTCAACATCATGTCTCATCTTTGGCCAAAAGAAATGTGTAGCAAGTACATCCTCTGTCTTCTTCACGCCAAAGTTTCCCATTAATCCTCCTCCATGCGCCTCCTGCAACAACAAAAGACGAACGGAGCTAGCTGGAATGCATAGCTTGTTAGCAAGAAACACAAAACCATCATTAACGACGAACTTGTTCAATGTTCTCCCTTCTTTACAATTCTACAATACATCTTTAAATTCAGCATCATGCACATATTGATCTTTGATGGTCTCCAAACCAAATTTTTTAAAGTCAAGTTGTGAAAGCATAGTATAACGACGAGACAATGCATCAGCAATAACATTTTCTTTACCCTTCTTGTGTTTAATGACATAAGGGAAAGTCTCAATGAATTCAACCCATTTAGCATGTCCATGGTTCAGTTTTGCTTGACTTTTAATATGTTTCAAAGATTCATGATCAGAATGAATAACAAATTCTTTGGGCCATAAATAATGTTGCCATGTTTCCAAAGTCCGAACAAGAGCATATAGTTCCTTATCATAAGTAGAATAATTCAGACTAGGCCCACTCAATTTTTCAGAAATAATATGCTACAGGTTTGCCATCTTGTAATAACACACCTCCTAATCCAATTCCACTAGCATCACATTCAAGCTCAAAAGTCTTATTAAAATCAGGAAGTTGGAGTAATGGAGCAAGTGTCAACTTATCTTTCAATACCGTGAAGGCTTCTTCTTGTGTGGTACCCCAAATAAAAGGCACATCCTTCTTTGTAAGCTCATTGAGAGGTGCAGCAATGGTGCTGAAATCTCTCACAAAACGCCTATAAAACCCAGCGAGGCCAAGAAAACTCCTCACTTGTGTGACCATTTTGGGCTGCGGCCAACTCTTAATAGCTTCTATCTTGGCTTTATCAACTTCAGTTCCCTGTAGAGTAACAACATAGCCAAGAAAAGATACTCGGTCGGTGCAAAAGGTGCACTTCCCAAGGCTACCAAACAAACATGCATCATGTAGAGCAATAAAAACAACACGTAAATGTTCCAAATGTTCCTCCAAAGATCTGCTATAAATCAGTATATCATCAAAGTAAACTACCACAAATCATCCAATGAAAGCATGTAAAACTTCATTCATTAATCTCATGAAAGTACTAGGTGCATTAGTTAACCCAAAAGGCATGACTAACCACTCATATAATCCAAACTTAGTTTTAAATGTTGTTTTCCATTCATCTCCCAATTTCATACGAATTTGATGGTATCCACTATGCAAATCAACTTTGGAGAAAATTGTAGAGCCACTCAATTCATCAAGCATATCATCTAGACTAGGAATAGGATGATGATAACGGATAGTGATATTATTAATGCCTCTACAATCAACACACATACGTGATGTACCATCCTTTTTCGGCAATAGTATAATAGGAACAACACAAGGACTAAGGGATTCGCGTATATAACCTTCATCGAGCAGCTCCTGCACTTGACGCATAATCTCCTTCGTCTCCTCTGGATTGGTATGGTATGGTGCACGGTTGGGTAGTGATGCACCAGGAATTAAGTCAATTTGATGCTCAATCCGGCGAATAGGTGGTAATCCTGGTGGCACATCTTGTGGAAAGATGTCAGGGAAGTCCTGCAAAATGTTAATGACAGCAGGAGGCAAAGAGGAAGGCACGTCCTCGAATGAAAATAATGCCTCTTTGCACATAAAAGCATAGCAAACAGATTTGCTGAAATCTATATCATCAAAATCAGATTTGGCAGCAAGTAAACATGCACTTTTCAATTTAATTTCAGAAGCAACACTACATGGTTTATTATTAGGCTTCATTTGTTGCTCAAATTCTTTTGCCACAATCTGATTTTCACTCTTATTTTTCTCTTGTTTTGCTTTATTAGCTCTATTAATATCATATTTCAAAATGGAATCAGGAGACATAGGAAGCAAAGTAATAGTTTTATCCTTATGACCAAGAGTATACTGATTGTTTCTATCATGGTGTACAGAATTTTTATCAAATTGCCATGGTCTACCAAGTAATAAGGAACATGCTTGCATGGGTACCACATCACAGTCAACATAATCAGCATATGTAGAGATACTAAAATGCACACGAACAGTACGTGTTACCTTAACCTTGCCGCTGTTGTTGAACCATTGAATGTAGTAAGGATGTGGATGTGGTCTTGTGGTGAGAGATAGCTTCTCCACCATCTCCATGCTAGCCAAGTTGTTGCAGCTCCCTCCATCTATGATGACGTGAACAGAACGTTCCTTCACAACTCCCTTTGTATGGAACAAATTATGCCTCTGATTTTGCTCAGCTTGTGTGACATGCACACTCAAAACACGTTGAGCAGCTAAACTTTAATACCCGTTAGCATCTTCAGCTGCCATGTATTGCGTCTCATGATCAGAATCATCTCCACCGTGTTCTTCACTTGTAATAAGAGCCAAAGTCTCCTCATCATAATCACTAGCGAACTCATACCGACCATCCTTAGTACCAATCATGACACGCGAAGATTTACATTCTCTCGCAAAATGACCTTTACCCTTACAACAACAAATAATATCATGTGTGTGCCATGTTGATGCCATGGATGAAGAAGAGCTCTGTGCAGGCCCGACAGGTGTGCTCTTGGAAGATAGTGGTGGTTGTGCCTGCTTTCTTGTATCATGGCTGGGGGTGGTAGCTGACGGAGGTGCCGGTGTAGCAGAATGTGTGGAAGTAGAGGATGCACGCGGTGTCCATGATGAAGGTCGACCTGCAGAAAAGTTAGTTCGCGCCAATGCCTATCGATCCTGCACTTCACGTTCAGCTTTGCAAGCAAGATGGAATAAACGAGTGATATTATTATACTCCTTATACTCTAAAATGATATCAATCTCTCTATTTAATCCATCCATAAAACGTGGAAGCATAGCTTCGTTATCCTCAACAATACCACATCTAATCATGCCATTTTGCAATTCCTGATAATATTCCTCTACATAATTTTTCCTTGTCTTAAACGCAGCAATTTCTAAAGTAATTCATGTTGATAATATGGTCGAACCCAATGAGTACGCATAGCAGTTTTCAAAGCAGCCCAAGTAGCTGGAATAGGACATAATCTACAATGTTCTGACCACCAAACATATGCAAAACTAGTGAAAGCACAAACAACAACAGCAACACGTCTTTCCTCGGGATATTGTAAACATGTAAAACGTTGTTCAGTTTCTAACTCCCAAGTAAGATTTATATCAGGAACATATCTACCCTCAAATGGTGGAATATTCAATTTTAGTTTAGGAAGATGGTCCTGATCTCGTACCTGAGGTGGTGGTGCAGGCCTACCATTGCGATTATTTGCATGTGGACGACCTGGTGGTAGTGGTGCTGGTGGTTGCACGTAGTTCTGATTTTGATCAACCTCATCCTCATAATCGTCCGCGTAATCATCCTCCTCCTCCGCAGCAGCAGCAGCAGCAGGAGCCACAGAAGCATCAACATCAGTAGCAGCGGCACCAGAAGTTTGGCCAGGCTCAAGAGGAACACGGCTCGCTCGGCGGAGGGCTATCTCGCGACGTGGAGGTGGTTGTTGTTGTTGTTGCAATGGTGCAGCAGCGGCAGTAGGTGGAGGTAGACGTGCAAACACTTCCGCGAACTTGGCATCCAACTTGTTGTCAATTGTCTTCTCAATGTCATCAATCTTCGCTAATGCCTTGCCAGAACTGGCCATCACGTCTTCCACCTGTTGACCCAACATTTCCTGGAATTTATCATGGAGCTCCTTGTTCGTCATGTTCTCCCAGTCCAGCTTATCCGCTTGTGGTCCTGGCATGGTTAGCAGCAAGAGAAAAACACAAGAATATGATCCTATAGACTGCTAGGAAGCGGCGGTGGTGTTGTGGAAAGTCACAAATCCATCAAGCGAATCTCAAATTCTTACTAGTTCTTACCAAGCAGCAGGTGGTGATCTGCAACCATTGTAGTCAAAACTCTCAAAGCTTGGATAAAGTGATTACCAGGGAGAGTCAAACGCATGACGTAGATGTATGTGGATCTGGGAAGGCTTATAATATGGTAGCAAAAAGGGTCAGCAATAATCAATTCAAAGATACAAAGTTGAATAAACGCTCAACGACGGTACTGTGCTGGTCCTAGGCTAGACCGTACTAGAGAAGCGAGCCTAGAACACTAACAAAATCACGGCGCGGCACGTAAACAAGGGAAAAACACACTCTGGGATTTTTTCGCTCTTTTTTTTGCGAAAAATCACTATAATGGCGAGTGTCTCAAAACTCTTCCCAAGTCAAAATAACATGATATGCACGAAATTTTTTTGACTATTTTTTCGGAAATCAGGGCAGCGACGATGAAAAAGTGCGACAAAAAATCACTATGATGGCGAGTGTCTCAAAACGCTCCCAGCGACCTAAAAATAGGATAGGGAAAAAATATTTTCGACTGCCGATTTTTTTTCCGAAACCTACTCGGGCAAGGAAACACGAATCGTAAAATAGATGGATCTCGAAAACAAACCTAATATGAAAAGAACTCGGATTGGTGGTGGATATATGGTGGTAGGATATGGCAGCAGTGGTGGTATATGGCAACGGTGCTGGTATATGGCAGCGGTGGTAGAATATGGTAGTGGTGGTGGTATATGACAGCGGCGATGAAGATGGTGCGGCGGCGTGACAAACTGTGACAGAACTCAAAACTCTAAAGGACTAGATGCTAAGACCAGCAACTAGACATGACGATGCAACCATAAATTCAACAAAGCAAAACCCTAAAAAGATTATGCAAAGGCTCAGATTGGTTCGGATATGATGAACTAACCCTAATTTTTTTTGGCTTTTTCGTGGACTACAAAAACTGGAAAATCTCACCGAGCAACCTGGAAATCTGATACCACTTGATAGAGACGAAGGTGTCCCGTCTTCCAATGAGATGGTGGTTATCATTTCGGAGGACTAGACTTTGACGATCCGACTACGAACGTGCGAGGACGTCGCGCCTTAGCAATCGCTAAACCAACTCCGAGAGGTTATTGACCACGTCGGAGCACGATCAACCAGACCACGAAGGTCTATTTCATGCAAGCAAATGAAGAACAAGCAAGAAACTAAGATTGCAATCTGGATATTGCGAATATAAGATGAAAGCTTTATTGATCAAGGTGGGGTTCTGTGATGTCTTGGTCTGGTCGTTGAACACAAACGAAGTACGCGAAATTGCAGCTATGGTGAACTTTTAATCTAAACAAAACCCAAAGTCTAAACCACGCCCTAAGGGCTATATATATGGAGGAAGAGGGGGAAATTTCGTGACCCTTGGAGGAGGGGTCCGAAACCAACCCTAACTCTTGTTTCCCCACACATACGGACTCTAAAAATAGCCTATACTCAAGTATTTCGAAATTACATGGGCCTGGCCCAAAAATAAGGTGGTGAAGCACCTATAATAGCCTCTAGATGAAATTTAGGAAGTGGCATCTTGTATATTTCATCCAAGCCTTCATGCACTCATTATGGTGGCTTTAAAGTCCTGGAATCATCACTTGAAACTCCAGTTTTGTTCCCCTTGCGCATGCCATCATCTCCATGCTTGATCTTGCTCCAATGTTCATCCCTCTTGTCCATGCTAGGCCCTTCATTTGTAAGCAAAACAAATGTATCCAATTTAGGCAGCATCATATTCTCATGAACATTAGAATCATTACCAAGAAATGAAAGGACCTGATAATTTAATTGGCGTGCGCGAGCTCTAGTAACCGGTCCAGTATATGTAGCAGTAGGGGCTGTGGGTGTAACAATGGTATTGATGTCCTCATCAGGGTTACCGGAGCAAGACTCGATCTACAGCCGACTTAGGAGGTTTAAGTTTTCCTGTAGTGGTTAGCATAATATATTTCCTTGGTAGTACCCAACAGGGTCACCACCTGGTATGTCCCAACATACCCTCACTGATCATTCTCGTCACAACGAGATTTCAGTCTCATGGTCACTTTTCTCGTGACTGATTCTTCCTGCAAATTAGCCTGGACCAACATAGGCATATGTGGCACATGAAAATAACCATACTCACTTATACTTCATGTTTAAATGAAGATAAAATACCATCAAGGGGATCATGTATGACTAGTGATATGCAAATTCCATATGAATTCAACATGTTCATAATTCAATTATACTAGCTACAAACCATTATGCAGCCACCATATCATGTGTTTAAGATGCTTGCCTTGAGCATGCAGAAAGATTGGGTGCACTCCAAAACTTTGAAAATTATATTTCCCCTCCATTTTCCTATTATCAAAATATTACAATTACCACATAAAGCCAAAACAGTGCTAAAAAAGTTGTTTGGAAAATTCTAAAATAAACTAGATGAAATTTGAGAAATAACAGAAAAAGAATCAAGTCATTTGGAGTTGTGGTTTAAAACTAGAGGCAGTCAAAGTTAGGGTCAAAGCTGAATTTCAATTAAAACAGAAAAAGAAAGCAGTTTGGTAGATATTACGCTTTTAGGGTAGGAAGACGTACTACAGGGATTACACTTTCACTTAACACGAGTTGGCACAACACTGGGTCACTGACAGTGGGCCCGCCTGGCCCACTGGTCAGGTTTGACCAGTCGCCCGCGCGCGTCTCTCTCTCTGGCAAAGAAGAGGCGGGGCTCCGGCGATCCTCGTCGGCGATTGGAGGCTCCCCTCGGTGAGCTGAGCTCACCATCGAGCTCAGGAGGTCCGTGCGGTCACTCCGGTGCTCGCCATGATCAGTGGTGTGGACGGAGTCGCCGGCAGCGAGCTCAGCCAAAGAACTCCGGCGGAGATGAATTGGGGCTTTCGCCCATGGTGGCTCCCGAGCAGAATTGAGCACGGGGATGGATCAGTGGGTGGTCAAGGAGGCTAGTGGTGAAGAAATTTGGGAAAGGGAGGGCCAGACGGCGTCGGAACCATCCGAACAGTGGCGGAAACAGTAGTTGCAGGAATTGGAGAAGACGGCCACCTCGGGTCATTCTGCTGCTATGGGAGGATCGGCGAGGGAGAGGGAGTGAGGTGGTGCTGGTTGAGGGCCTAGGGTGGCTTTTATAGCCTGTCGAGGTCGATTCCCGAAGATAGGCATGGTGGCGGTCGCCATTGATGGCAAAGCGTGGTTAGGTACGGACGGTGGCCCCCCGCATTTACGCTTGGGAGGAGTTGGGTGGCTTGAGACGCGCCACGTGGGCTGGGCGGAGACGTGGCCGAGCGGGACTCGTCGGGCGGCGCTCCTATTCATCGTGGGCGGCGGTGGACGGTGCTAGGGGCCAAGGGAAGTTGTCGGCGAGCTTCTAGGTGATCGGGCTGATCTAGAGGAAGATCAGGACGAAAGGGGGAGGCAGCAGAGCGGCTGCAGGGGCTCGGTGCCGACGCTTGCAAAATGCACACTCTGGCTGTGCCCAGAGCACGTGCACAAAGTGCTCGACGAAATGTCAGGGCCACCTAGGTGTTTCTCATGACAATGCAAATTGGCAGGGTTGTGAACCTGGTTATGAGAGAGCTAATGGACATGCTAGTTTGGCCAAAAGATCTAGTGCAACATAGGGTTCAGAGTGCTGCAAAATTTTAGCCATGTCCACAAGGTGTTTGATGAAATGCTAGGGCTAGCTAGGGAACTTTGTTGGATTTGAAACTTGGCAGGATGGAGTCTCTTTAGATGATAGAGATGATGGTGGAGTTGGTTTGGCAAAAATAAAAACTTGTTAGTGCAAGTTTTACAAAACTTCATTACTGGACAGAAACTACAGAGGAGTATTTGGTGAACTTAAAAGATGCAAATGGAGCTGATCTTCTTGACTTAAGGTTTTGGTTGGATGGACTACAAGGTGGAAAAGTTTTAGAATTAATAGAGCCAGGAAAATTAGGGTTGTAGTTGTAACTCAAGAATGGGACAGAATTGAAAAGAGGGTGTTTCACTCAAAATTTTCAAAAGACCAAGGTAGGCTTTTGCACAAAAGTGACATATAGGCATCACATGACCTCTCATAATTTTTTTGGGATTTTTAAAGAATTATTTAAAAGGGTCTTAGTGCAACAGAAGCATTTCAGAGATTGAAAATGCTATTAAAAGAATTATTTTGTGGCAAATTTTATTATGAAAACATTTCCTACTGTTATTTAGAATATAAATGGAAAGATTTAAGAATACTACCAAAGACCCCAATAGTTTACAAAAATTCTATATGAAGGGAAGAATTTTGGAAAGCAGAAAACAGAAAAGGCTCTGAAATTAATAAATGACCTCATATAGCTCAAAATTTTATTTCTGACCAAATTTTACTTAATAGAAATACGATTAAATTTTTGGGGTGTTACAAACTCTACCCCCTTAAGAAAATCTCGTCCTCGAGATTTGTTAAGGATGGAAGAACTGAATGCATAACAAATGACCATATGCAGAATGCAAACATGGCAACGCACTTATGACATACACCCTATAATACAATACAAAGGTTGTATCATGTAAACAAGCATTTAGACACAGCAACAACCACACTCATGACCGTCTACGGTCCGAAGGTGAGATCTACAGGGTCTTGTGGAAGGGTTCCTGGTGCTGGAGCACATTCTTCTTCTTTCGGGGGGAGTGAAGGAAGTAAACGAAGAACACGCCCTTCCGGAGTTGGCCAAGGTGGTCCACCAATAGCGATATGGGGATTGAGGACAGCTAGATAATGGAGATAATCCATTAGTTGCTGGGTTAGATGCTCCTGGGCCATCGCATACTGAATGAGATTGGCCAGAGTTGGATCTCTTTCTATACGTTCACAACAGAACGTGGCTTCTTGTAGTACCCCAGCTTTCTTTTGCTACATAATTGGGAAAATTGCCTTTGGAGCTTGGCCTCCATGGAGGCCTCTAAATTCAAATTTCAAATTTCATCGAAATTCATATTTTTACATTTCAAAAAATTCTGAATTTTTTTTCAGATATACATGAAAGCATAACACACATGTGTGTAAATTTTCAGGGCAAAATACGTTGAAATGACGGCTGTGCAAAAAATACAAATATGTGGCTTTTTAACACATGATACTATTCATCCTCCCAGGCCATGAATTTGTCTTTTTTGTACATGTCACATTTCAACGTATTTCATTCTGAAATTTTACACACAAACACATAACATCCTTGTTTACTTGTACAATTTTTTCAGATTTTTTTTGAAACTAAAAAGTTTGAATTTTGATTTTTTTTTGAAAAAAAAGGCCTCCATGGAGGCCGGGAGCCAAACGTCCATTCTCACATAATTGTGCCTATATTATGTTTAAACTGATGAATAAGGTAGTTATCGCACTTGATGTAAGAACAGGAAAACAAAATGAGAGAGAGAGAGAGTATGGAAAATAAATGGGTGAGGCCAAAAAATAAATTAAAGGAGAAGGTGTGAGTGATGGGATTTGAACCGTGGACCTCTAGGTAAATTATGTATGAAGCAACCAATTGCCCTAGGTGGTGCTTCTGGAAATGTAGCAAGCAACTTGTTAGTTAGCCCATCTCGCACGAGAGGAACAAAAATCTTATATCTACTCCTAATGGAGCAGTTGGTAGCCTGGTACTCCGGTTTTATTTTCGTCCGGTTTTATTTCCTCCCACCTCCCTTCACCCCCTCCCATCGGTTTTTCTCTTTTCTCATCTCTCCAGGAACACCCAACGTATTTATGGATATCAATCACAATCAATCCACGTATGGTAAGATTATAAACTCGGAAATCTCAAATATCATAATTATAGTAATAAATCAATCCAGGTATGGTAAGGCCATAAACTCAGGAAATTTCAAATATGGTAATTATGGTAATCAATCAATAAACTTACCATAATCGCTCCATCCATAATCATCTGGTACTACGTCGTTCGTTCGCATCCTTTGCGTTCGTTCGTCCCACCCTCGTAGTGCTAATCTAGGAAAGGAATCAAATCAAGAATCGTAACAATGATTATTAGCCTGATTACGTATGATTCTATATGAAAATCCTAATTACGTATGAAATATCACGAGATAAGGAAAAGAATCGCGGATTGGCAAGTATGCAAAAAAGATTGGCAACACCCCAAAATATCCCCGTCATATCTGGTCGTTATTAAGGCAGTGGTGGTGGTTCCCCTCTCCGCCCAGCCGATCTGCCCCTAGACTTCGCCACCCACCCCGAGACTGATGTGGTCAATGATGACGACAAAGGCTACGTCCTGGCAGCCCCATCCCGCCACACAGCTCCTCCCGGACTCCTTTCCTCTCACGCGCAGCCTCCTCTAGCCACCCTCGGCCACCACCTCCTCGTCGTGCTCGCCTCCTCTGGTCGATGCCCCCCTGCAACGGCGCCATGCTAGCGGCCTCCGGCCATGATGCCGCTGTCCCCAGCAGTCGGCGCACCGCCAGCTGCCCTGATGCCATGTCGAGCCCTAATCCCCTTCACCCCACGTGTTCTCCTCTTGTGCTGCCCCACGCCTGCCGCTCGATGTCCACGATCGCAACTTTCCCATGCCCGTGGCTGGCCACGAGCCCACGGTCGCCGCCGCCTGTGGCCATCACTACAACGTGAAGGCGATTATCGCCAAGGGCTGCAGCGTGATGGCACCACATCATCATCTGATCTACAAGTGTTGAATCTTGAAGGACGAGCGAACCCCAAGTAGCCACGTGCGTGCTTTCCCTATCATGTTCAAAAGTCAGAATGCTCTTGCTTGGGTGCATAGTTTGCTCTATTATGATGTGGCCGGTTTGATTAGTAATGTACATGTTGTTCTTGTGTGTTGTAGATGGAAGAATTAGGGTTTCAATATCAGGCAACAATCATGCCTGCTGTTATTCCTCCAGAACATGTATGGATTCTTATCACTTTCTTTGTAATTTTGTGTACTACCACTTTATTTCATGTTAGTCACATGTACCAATAACTACAGGCAAAGTGAAGACTGATGTAAGCTCATAACTTGTCCCTTTGCTTTTTCTTAGCTGCATGTTTTCATGCAAGTCAGATTTTTTATGTGCACTTGAGAACCAACCATGCTTGTACAGAATCAAAATTGACCAAGTTTTCCAGTCTTTGGTAGAAATTGCTTGGTGTGATTTCCTTTGAGCCACCTTCAAGACTGTGCATTTCTCAAGGAGAGGGCACGCATGGGAGACGGTTTACATGTTTGCTGAATTTTTGTAGGTCAATGTTTATGAACTATGAGATGGCAAAATTTGCAACAGGTGGCCTTCAAAAATACAAATCTTGATAAGCCTGACTTGTTTTTACATATAATAGCATTATACATCATGTATGTCTTCTCCAGGTCCATATTTAGGTATTTTAGGCATAAGTAACACCTATGTTTTGCCTACCATGTGCCTCTAATCTGATGTAGATCTTTGGCATACGTTGTTCTAAATCAGCAAATGATCATGTCGAGGAGCAAGAAGTCTTGGGAACCTTTTCACCAATAGTAAGATAATGCCTTCCTCTAACGAGATTTTCTGACCAAGTGGCTATCCCAGAAATGGTGAATATAGCAGTTAGTTACGACAATATTCTCTTGTCCTCTCTAATAACGATATTATTATACTACTTGTGTTATAGACATGGGAGCGTGGACTCTTCTTGTTGGGTAAGTATTATTATTAATTTGTGTTTTGTCAATACTTTGCCCTCTAGGGGTTAGAATGGATAGGATAAATAAGTGCTTTTCCAAGAATCAAATTGGCATTGAGCTCATGTAGTGGAAGCTTGTAACTGCACTTAACTAATGCACCCGAATTCCTCATATTTTTTTAGTTTTAGTTTACTGGAGATTTCAACTAGCTTGAATTATAATGCAAGGAAGATGATGTGGAGATGGTGTGATCGACATAGAGTGAAGCAGCTGTACGAAATGGGTATTCTTGAAGATTTTCCAGCCCCAAATCTTCATATCTTAGTTGCTTAAAAAAAATATAATTAGTTAGCAAACTTTGAGTTGAAAAAGTGATTTTTGGGACTGTATTGATTTTGTGGTACGACGAGTAGAGTTTCACAAAAATGTTGTACTTTTAGAATAGTTTGTGAGCTGAGAGGCATGTTTCGTCAGCACTCGGCCACAACGATAAAGGCTCCACTGGGCGCTCTCGAGTTCGCCTGTTGTTGGTGGTTTTCTGCTTGGCCTTTGGTTAGCTGATGAGCAACGATGATGTTGCACAACATGCTTGAAGTGATTTAATTTTCTGTTTATGACCCTCTCCATACATGTTGATCAAGTTTAAGCGCTTGGAGGTTCTAAAACTTGGGTAGGTAGGTAAAGACGAAAGCATGAAAATAAAGGAATAATTAATAAATGATATGCCATGATGGTTAATATAAGTGTATTAGTTACATAATAACCCTTTGAAGATTATTTTTTTCTATTTATTGTTTGTGGAAACTACATGGTCCTGCTTTAATTTAGATTATAATTTTCAGGATTCACATAACTTGACATGATGTTGGACGGAGTAAAGGCGCTGCAATTTCTGAAGGTAGAGATTGTCTGTTTGGAGGAATGGAACACTGAAGTATGTAATGGTACTTAGGAGTACGGTTATAGTTAAACATCATATAGTAATTTTTGCACTTGGAACTTTTGGCATGTAAAGGAAGCTGATTTTGATTTTCTTGTGTGATAGGCACATGACTAACGGCTTTTGCCTCCTCACAAACCACAACCGGCAAGCTTCTGCTATACATAGAGTTGTATGGTGGTAGGGTGGGGTTGGATTTGGGGAGGAATTGGTCGAGTGGAGTAGGATGTGGGATTCTTGATGCTACTCTGCTTCCGAGATGGATTTTATTGCTAATTTTGCTGGACGGTGTTTGATGGAGTATCAAGACTGGTAACAAGGAAGTTTTTATTATTTAAAATGCTTAGATAGGAACATAAAGAAACTTAGGCTTTTTCTTTCTAATAAAGCATACATATCTACAACAATCTATTTGGATTTTTGATTTTAAAGTTCATGCAGTGGAGTGTATAGAAGCCAAACCAATTGTCCCTGTTAGTAGTCTACATTGAGCATGCATGTTTACTGCAGATATGAACTCCTCATGATAGTGATATACAATGCACGTGCATGAGGGGCGTGCCCTACAAAACTAGGTGTACCATGTTGGTACACTTAACGTATGAGGACAAGATTGTGATATCAGTCAATTCATATAAGATTTTGTTACGAGCCTCAAGATAGAGCTTTTTAGATTGACTCATGGTGATGTACACCTCCAGCTATAATTTGAGTATGAGTTACTTGATTTTTCTAATAGTAAATGTACAAGTAATACGTACACATCAAGAATGACAATTAAGTTCCCAAAATAATGTCTTTCTATCCAAGTTTATTGTTCCATGGTAACGCAAAGACGATGACAGATATGGCATCATGAAGTTCCACCCTTATTTGCATAAGCTTCTCATAAAAGCTATTGTTAGTGAGTTTTATGCAGCATCAAATCATCAAAAGAATTTTATCTGGAGCTGCAAATGCTTATTATTATTTTAGTCAAGGTGTTCCACATTTATTTAGTAGAATTTTTTCAATTGCCAAATTTTGTTTTGGTTATTAATGAAGAAAAATGTGAATGTAGGTCGTCTCGAGTATAGAAAGGCAAATGAGAGAAGATGTCGCAGTGGGCTATTCTCTGTGTTCAACCATCTTTCTTCTTCGGTTCCAGTTGCAGCGCGGCTGCTCCCAGCTATTCTATGCGAGGCCAGAATCTCCGATGGGGTTGGAGCGTTGTGACGCCCCTGACTCAATCGTGCACTAATCATACACGCAAACATGCATGATCAAGCACAGGGACTCATGGGAAGATATCACAGCACAACTCTAACACAAATTAACGGAGATCCACAATATTACAGACCAGGGATCACGAGGATCCGAATACATAAGTCAGCCATACAAATATATCTGAGTACAGACATAGTTAGACAAGTTTTGCCTTAAGAAGGCCACCACAAACAACGACTCTAGATCGAAAGGCGTAGGCCTCCTGCCTAGGAGCCTCCGATCCTACTCCTGGTCGGCTGGCTCGATCCAGTAATAAGTGCCGTCTGGACCCTCCTGGTAGTAAGCTCCTGTGGTGGCATCTGGCTCCGAGGCTCCATCGTCTGATGTATCATCAAAGTGGGATATGG
Source organism: Thinopyrum elongatum (assembly GCA_011799875.1). Classification (NCBI taxonomy): domain Eukaryota; kingdom Viridiplantae; phylum Streptophyta; class Magnoliopsida; order Poales; family Poaceae; genus Thinopyrum; species Thinopyrum elongatum. The sequence goes on along the minus strand of CM022297.1, from coordinate 205,411,208 downwards.
GGAAAAAGAAGTACAAGGCAATCATGAGTACTCATCCGAAGTACTCAGCAAGCAAGGATCTACACTACATGTGCAACATTATCAATGGAGAAAGGCGGTATATGTGGACTGGGCTGCAGAAATGCCAGAATAGAGAGAAGGCCTAGTCCTATCGAAGACTAGCATCTTCACGAAGCCATCATCTTGCAGCAATAGAAGAGAGTAGAATAGCATTTTATTTAGCAAACATGTTGAAGCAAACCCAGAGATCCTTCCTTGACTCCCTGCGAGAAAGCGATCCCGAAGCTTCAATTAAGTATCAAGTATCCAGTTCAAGTAGTAGATCGGGATACACAAACTGAGCGTCCTTTACCGTAGGATCGGCTATCGATAGATTATTCATCCCTGCAGGGGTGCACTACTGTTACCCAACACGCTCGATCACCTCTGGCCGGACACACTTGCTGGGTAATGCCCGGCCTCGGGAGACCAACACGAAGCAGCGCCCTACCTAGGCTCAGCAGAGAGGTCAGCACGACGGACTAACCTATGCACCCAGAGGTCTTGGGCCATCGCCCTGGGCACCCTGCGCATTGCGTGGCAGGCCGGGGTGCAGGCGCGACACTGAACCCGGCTGCAACGTCGTCGGTCTCGGCGTCTATCGAGAGAGAAGGAGGGGAGAGAAACAATAAATTCACGGCAAAAATGCAGACAATATGCATGACATGACTAAATGCTATGCAGAGGTGCTCTACTGCCTAACTAAATGATTTGGTTAATTTAGGAATTTAACCGGATTTATTTATTTAAAGTTGGGCACTATTCATTTATCGAAATCAGTCTAAAAGTTCCATGTTCATCTAGCTAGGGGCATCTGACAGGAATACGGAGGGCGTATTCGGGTTCGTATCAAAATTCTGAGCAACTTTCATAATAAATTATTTTCATCGGAGTTACGATTTAATTTATATGATTTTCTAAAGTTTTAATCATTTTCTGAATTTAATTATTTATTTAAATTCGAATTATCCAGAATAGTGAATGATGATGTAAGCATGACCTAGGTGTGATGTCAGCAGGTCAACAAGGGCTGACCAGGGTCAAACCTGACATGTGGGGCCCACATGTCATACACAGTGGCCTTAACAGAGGGGTTAAAATTAACTAATTGGGTTAATTAGTGGGTGGGCCCCAGCAGTTAGTGGCTAATTAGTGATTTAATTAACTAATTAACTAATTATCTAATTATTGTTTTTATTTTAATTCATTTAATGGGGTGGGGCCCATATGTCATAGACACAGGGGCGCCCAGTGAGCAGTTGACCTGGTCAACAAGTCAACTGGGGCCCAGGGGTCAGTGGCACGAGGCGGGGCCCACCAGGGCCAGGTCAGCAGTGGCCGGAGGCACACCGGAGTTAGCTCCGGCGAGCCAAAACGCGGCGGCGTGCGTCGGGCTGGGCTCGGATTTCGTCCACAGGGCGTCTCTGGGGGCGTGGCTGGGCTCTTTCGAACGGCAAGACGACGGTGGTTCGAGCGGTGGTGGTGGCAGGGCCGGAAGTGCACCATAGCAACAACGGCGAGCGGCGAGGCGGTCGCCGGAGTTCGGCCGTTGTCGGGATCGGAGCTGGGGTGCGTTTGCGGGGAAAGTGAGCAGCTAGTCGAGGCCTACGCGGTGCGGCGAACGCAACGGTGGCGCGCACGGGACCCTATGGTCGCCGTGGCCATGCCGGCGACGAGGCCAGGCGGCGCAGGAATCGGGCTACGGTGGATCGAGCGCTACGGGTCGCTAGAGGGGCAGAGGAAAGGCGCGTTCGGCGCAGGGGCTCACCGGGGGAACGTGGGGTCTGGGCAGAGGGCTCGGGGAAGCTCGGGGTCGCCGGAATAATCGACGGCGTGTGGCGGCGATCCGAGGAAGAAGACGGCGGCGTGGGGCGATGCATGGCTCCCGGGGCTCGGGCTTGGGGTCGAGGAGGACGGGCTCGTCGCGGTGGCGAGGTAGAGGCGGTGGCCGCGAGCTTCAACGGAGGCCGATCATGGCGGCGCCGGGCGAGGTGGGGAACGAGGGAGAACGGGGGGGGAATGGTGGCTAGGGTTTGTCCGCGGGGTCGAGGGGCGGCCCTTGTAGGCGTCCGCGGCGCGTGGCGCGCGCTGTCGAGCGTAGGCGAGGGGGGTCCGGGTGCGCGTGCGCGTTCGACAGCGAGGGCGCGGGTGAGCAGTGAGGTAGGGGACGGCGCCAGGTGGGTTGGGCCGCGCTGTAGCAGTAGGGCTAAGTGCACAGTAGAGCTTTAGGCCTTTTTCTATTTTTCTTTTTCTGTTTTCTTTTCTTTTCTGTTTTGCTAATTGTTTGGGCCCTAAATGAATTTTGTAAAAAGTGTGACCTAGTCCATAAATCACAGTGCATTATATCCTAACACCAAAAACTAGTTTGGGCAAAACATAATTTCATAATTAATTTAGATTAAATAAAAGGCAATTAAATATTGTTTTCAGCCACTGTTAGAGGATGTTTGAGTCAATTAATTTATTAAATGTTGGTTACAATTTTAGAATAGTCTCTGGAATATTTGTTATTTATTGAACATTTTAGTTTCTGTGTTTGAACAACTTTTATTTTCCACTTTAATTTAATTTGAATTTGAGTTAGTAGTTGAAATGCATTATGATGCAAATGATGATTAGGCACTGTTAATCATGCTGACTTGTCATTATCAAAAGTGATTACTGTGGCTAATGACATGGGGTGTTACAATTCTCCTCATCTATCAAGAATTCTCGTCCAGAGAATTTAGAGGAAGACTGAAATAAAGCGGGGTATTCTTCACGAAGACGATCCTCGCGTTCCCAAGTAGCTTCATCTTCAGAATGATTCGACCACTGAACCTTGAGGAATTTGATTGACTTTTGACGAGTCCGGCGTTCGGCTTGATCAAGAATACGGATGGGATATTCTGGATAAGATAGATCTTCTCGTAATTCAAGCACTTCATGATCCACAGCTCGAATAGGATCCTTGAAGCAGCGACGGAGTTGGGATACATGAAAGACATCATGCACTTGAGAAAGATTTGGCGGCAATTGCAACTGATATGCCACTTCTCCTCGACGGGCAAGAATACGGAACGGGCCAATGTAGCGAGGAGCTAACTTGCCTTTAATTCCGAACCGATGAGTGCCTTTCAATGGAGTGACGCGAAGGTAAGCTTGCTCGCCAGGCTGATAGACCATTTCCTGGTGCTTCCGGTCATAGTTGCTCTTCTGACGAGACTGAGCAGTTTTCAGATGTTCACGGACGATGCGGACTTGTTCTTCAGCTTGCTGAACAATGTCCGGTCCGACGAGTGAGTGTTCCCCAGTTTCTGACCAATTCAGAGCGGTTCGACACTTACGTCCGTAAAGAACTTCAAACGGTGCCATCTTCAGACTAGCTTGATAGCTATTGTTGTAAGAGAATTCGGCATACGGGAGAGATTCCTCCCATTTCTTACCGAAGGAGATGACGCAAGCTCGAAGCATATCTTCAAGCACTTGATTAACTCATTCGACTTGACCCTGAGACTGAGGGTGAAAAGCGGTACTGAAAGACAGGTGAGTTCCCATAGCTTCTTGGAAACTATTCCAGAATCTGGAGGTGAAGAGGCTGCCACGATCAGAACTGATCTCCAAGGGAACACCGTGGAGTGACACAATTCAGGAAACATACAAGTCTGCTAACTGACTAGCAGTGATTGTCTCCTTGACTGGCAGAAAGTGAGCAACCTTTGAGAATCGGTCAATGACGACAAAGATAGCATCATGACCCTTCTAAGATCTAGGAAAACCAGTAATGAAATCCATTTGGACCTTGTCCCATTTCCATTCAGGAATTGCAAGGGGTTGCAGAGTTCCAGCAGGCCTTTGATGTTCTGCTTTAATGCGGCGGCAAACGTCACACTCAGAAACATAACGAGCAATGTCTCGCTTCATATTAGGCCACCAGTATCTTTGACAAATGTCACGGTACATCTTTGTGCTACCAGGATGAATTGACAGAGGAGTGTCATGAGCTTCTTTCATAACGTGTTCCCTCTCATCCTTGAACTTGGGTACGAAGAGACGGTGTTGGAAGAATAGGATCCCATCATCATCAAGATGGAATTCCGACAGCTTTCCTTTTTCGAGGTATCGCTTGATCCTTTCAACTTCAGAGTCATACCATTGCATAGTCTTAATGCTGTGCTCTAAATCTGGTTCAACAACTAGGGTATTGAGATAACCCTGTGGAACAATATGGAGGTTCAATTTGCGAAGCTCTTCGTGGAGAAGAGGTTGCGTTTCCTGAACCATATGGTTGCTGCAATAAGCCTTGTGACTCAAAGCATCGGCCATTACATTAGCCTTGCCAGGGGTGTATGAGATATTCATATCATAATCGGCAATTGTTTCGAGCCATCTTTGTTGACGAAGGTTCAGATCTGGTTGAGTATATAAATTCTTCAAACTTTGGTGATCCGTGTATATTTCACAACGGTTACCGAGAAGGTAATGTCGCCATAGCTTTAGGGCATAAATAACCGCAGAAAGTTCAAGATCATGCACTAGATAATTTTCTTCATGAGGACGCAATTGTCGAGAGGCATAAGCAATCACCTTATGCTCTTGCATTAGGACACAGCCCAATCCTTGATGAGATGCATCACAGTATATCACGAAATCCTTTTGGGAATCCGGGGGTGCTAGCACTGGAGCATATGTTAACTTATCTTTTAGTGTCTGAAAGCTTTCTTGACATTTTTCTGTCCACTCAAATTTAACACCTTTGTGGAGCAGATTCGTCAATGGTTTTGCAATCTTGGAAAAGTTCTCAACGAATCGACGGCAATAACTAGCGAGTCCGAGAAAACTTCTGACTTGATTAACATTCTTCGGGGGAGTCCAGTCAAGAATGGCTTGAACTCGTTACGGGTTAACAGCAATTCCATCCTTGGAAATCACATGACCAAGATAGGTCACTTCAGATAACCAGAATTCACACTTAGAGTACTTGGCGTAAAGCTAGTGTTCTCGAAGCTTCTCCAATACAAGCCGAAGATGTTCAGCATGTTCTTCTTCATTCTTGGAATATATAAGGATATCATCCAAATAAACCTCAACGAATTTGTCGAGGTAATCCATGAAGATATAGTTCATCAACCGGGAGAAGGTTGCTGGAGCATTTGTTAAACCAAATGACATGATGGTGTACTCATAAGAACCATATCGAGTAACAAAGGCAGTCTTCGGAATATCCTCTTCGCGAACACGGATCTGATGATAACCCAACCTCAAGTTGAGTTTCGAGAAGACAGAAGATCCAGCAGGCTGATCATAAAGATCATTGATCTGGGGTAGTGGGTATTTATTCTGGATTGTGGCTTGGTTAATGGTCCGGTAATCCTGAACCAATCGATTAGTTCCATCCTTCTTCCTAACAAAGAGTGAAGGTTCTCCCCAAGCAGAGGAACTGGGGCGGATGAAACCTTTCTTAAGTGACTTGTCGATTTCTTCCTTAAGCTCGAGAAGGTGGTGCGGAGGCATCTTATAAGGATGCTTCGCAATAGGGATAGTGCCAGGCTTCAAGTCGATGACGAACTCGACAGCTCTAACCGGGGGTATCCCTGGAAGTTCTTCGGGAAAGACGTCCGGAAAATCTCGAACGACAGGAACGTTCTCGATTCCTTCCAGAGGTGAGGCATTCAAATCATTCAGAACATATATCTGAGCTTCAGCGTCTCGTGTAATGCGGGCGGTATAGTTCACTATCTCATCAGAGGGGTGAAGAAGTTGGATAACTTTAGTGGCACAATTGATCGAAGCAATGTGAGCTTTCAACCAATCCATTCCGAGTATGAGGTCTATGGTGGAAGACTTCAGGATAATGGGCAAAACAAGGAATTCCAATCCCTTAATTTCAACGGGAACATTGTGTGCCATCATAGTGGTTTGACACTGGCCTCCAGGGGTGCGGATTACTACTGGCAGATTCATCTTTTGAAATGCAATGTCATGCGATAATGCAAATGCTTCTGACATGAATGAATGCGATGCTCCTGAATCAAATAATACAGAAGCGGGTACTGAGTTAACGAGAAGGGTACCCATCACAGTAGCAGGTTGATCCTGGACTTCTTCAATATCAATGTTGTAAGCGTGTCCACGACCATGTGAAGCAGACCCAGTATTATAGTTGCGGGTCTGATTGTTGCCACGACTATTGCCACGGCCAGTACGAGGAAAAGCCAACTGATTCTGAGTCTAGCGGCAGTCTTTAGCAAGGTGACCTGGTTTGCGGCACTTGAAGCACAGACCATCTTCAGGACGAAGAGGAGCATTGTTTTGAATAGCTTGAGCTCTTGGCTGCCTCGGTGGTGGAGGAGGCAGACGTGGTGCAGCATAGTTGTTCTTTGGCGCAGGGGCATTCGGACGGAACACGTTGTTGGGAATCCAGACTCGGCGCTTCTGTGCTGAGCTCGAAGATGAGCCAGCATCACGATGGCGCTTCTGCGAGTCCTTGTGTTTCATCTGGGCGGTCTCAACCAGAATAGCCTTGTTTACAAGAGTAGAAAAGTCATTGAAGTCTTGAGCAGCAAGGGCAAGCTCAAAGTCTGGGTGTAGTCCATTACGGAACTTCTCTTGTCTACGGGCATCTGTGGCGATGTCTTCTTCGGCATAGCGGGAGAGGTCAAGAAATTCCCGCTGATAAGCTTCGACAGTCTTGTTGCCCTGAGTGAGGTTGCAGAACTGGGTCTTCATCCGTTCCATAATTGCCTGAGGGATGTAAAGGGCATGAAAAGCAGCCTGGAACTCATACCAGGTAACGACTGTTCCAGCAGGCAGTGTACGCTTGTGTGCGTCCCACCATTGAGCAGCGGGTCCCTTTAAGAAAAAGGACGCGAAGGTGACAAAGTTGGCAGGGGCGACATTAGCAGACTCCATCTCGTGAGTGATGTCGCGGAGCCAGTCATCAGCATCCAGTGGCTTGTCAGAGTTGCGGAAGTGAGTAGGTTTAAGTCGCATGAACTCCGGCAGTGTTATTGAAGGAGGGTTCTGGTTCTGGTTGTTCTGATGCAGAAACTGAGCCATGATGCCAGTCATGAACTGACGGTTGAGCTCGAATTGTTGCATCATAGCTGCCATATAGTCTGGCGGTGGTGGGCGTTCAGGGGCACGACCACGACCACGACCACCTGGTCTAACCATCCTGCTAAGTATCAACAGGGGGTAGTTTAGTAAAAGAGATTGCGGGTGTTTAGCGACAAGCATGATGTAACTCGACAACAATCTAAGCAGTGCAACAGATACATAACAGTAGTCAATTAAGACATACAAATCCATACACAGAGTCGGGTACATGCGGACAGCATAACGGTGCAAATTTAGAACTAGACATTCTAGGCGGCACGCAGGCACGCGGTAAGGAAGTACACAACGAGACATAGCAAAGGCTACATCAATGTCGGGGAAAACCACTGTAACGGGGTAACTGCGAGTGCGGACGACGAATGTTCGTCGCGCTAGGATCCTGCGCTCCATGTGCACTCTGATGCAGAACCCGGTCTCGAGCTGTAAGAAGAGGTCCACGTGTAGGTGTGTGACCTCCAACAGCAGGCCAATCAATACCAACATACATCTGAGTCCTGCGCGGATAAAGGATGTGCTCCGGATGTATCCCTACACGAACAGCGGGTAGCAACTGCATCATAGCATCGTAGAGACATGCTCGAGTGGCAACCAACTCGACGGCAAGAGCCCGAACAGTGCGATCCAGAGCCTGAGTGCACTGAATCAGAACGCGCGGGTCGTAGCGACGAGGGTCGTACGGGGCACAGATAGCTGTGTAGTATCCAGTAGCATCTCCAGCAGGGGCATAAGGAATATATCGGAACTCAGAGTCATCCAAGACATCGCTGAACTCTCCTCGGAGACGTGCGACAGCAGAGTAGGCGGCATCATGGACTGCCATCTCAATCGTCACGCCGATACCGTGGAAAAGGTGCAGCTCAGTGTCTGAGTCATCTTGCTGATCATAGATACGAACATCAGCATGGTACTGCTCCTGGTTGAACTCGCGGTAATCCTCGTAGACCATGTACTCGGGGTACCAGCGGTAGCCTAGTCTGGTCAGGAGGGCGATCAGGACAGCTGGAAAACCAGGGGCATCACGAGCCCAAGTGCGAAGCACAAGCTGCGTCGTAGGACGTGGTGGAAACAAACGATCCATCTGAAACAGAGGAAATTCAGGTTTGTCAAATGACAATGAGAAGTTTAACACAACTCGGAGAGAAAGGTTAAACAAAACAATGGAAAGGAAAATGATTATCAGACTAATCAGATCAACGACAGGGAAATCGCACAGATATCCAGCTCTCCGGGTAGACGGGATTTACGAGATCCTAAGTGTCGGTGTTAGTAAAATTTATTTAACCCGAATAGAAGAGAGATCAGAGTCCCAGAGTATAGACGAGGAATAAAAGATCCTAATACCACCCAGTTGGCGACGTGGTCCCGTAAGCCACACAGCCAAGTTAGTAAATTAGTTTTTCGATGTCTAGACTCAACTTCGGCCAAGGAATTGGAAGGGGGCTTCCTACAGGCAGTCGGCTCTGATACCAACTTGTGACGCCCCCGACTCAATCGTGCACTAATCATACATGCAAACATGCACGATCAAGCACAGGGACTCACGGGAAGATATCACAACACAACTCTAACACAAATTAACGGAGATCCACAATATTACAGACCAGGGATCTTGAGGATCCGAATACATAAGTCAGTCATACAAATATATCTGAGTACAGACATAGTTAGACAAGTTTTGCCTTAAGAAGGCTAGCACAAATAACGACTCTAGATCAAAAGGCGTAGGCCTCCTGCCTGGGAGTCTCCGATCCTACTCCTGGTCGGCTGGCTCGATCCAGTAATAAGTGCCGGCTGGACCCTCCTGGTAGTAAGCTCCTGTGGTGGCATCTGGCTCCGGGGCTCCATCGTCTGATGTATCATCAAAGTGGGATATGGGGAAAAAGAAGTACAAAGCAACCGTGAGTACTCATCCGAAGTACTCAGCAAGCAAGGATCTACACTACATATGCAACATTATCAATGGAGAAAGGTGGTATATGTGGACTGGGCTGCAGAAATGCCAGAATAGAGAGAAGGCCTAGTCCTATCGAAGACTAGCATCTTCACGAAGCCATCATTTTGCAGCAATAGAAGAGAGTAGAATAGCATTTTATTTAGCAAACATGTTGAAGCAAGCCCAGAGATCCTTCCTCGGCTCCCTACGAGAAAGCGATCCCGAAGCTTCAATTAAGAATCAAGTATCCAGTTCAAGTAGTAGATCAGGATACACAAACTGAGCGTCCTTTACCGTAGGACCGGCTATCGATAGATTATTCATCCCTGCAAGGGTGCACTACTGTTACCCAACACGCTCGATCATCTCTGGCCGAACACACTTACTGGGTAATGCCCGACCTCGGGAGATCAACACGAAGCAGCGCCCTACCTAGGCTCAGCAGAGAGGTCAGCACGCCGGACTAACCTATGCACCCAGAGGTCTTGGGCCATCGCCCTGGGCACCCTGCGCGTTGCGTGGCTGGCCGGGGTGCAGGCGCGACACTGAACTCGTCAGTGAAGTATCCAGCCCAATCCCGGCGATCAGCCCGCACAGTGAAACGTGACGTCTGAAGAGCTTTCGGGAGAAACGTACATCGCAGAGGGCCCCATAACCATTATCCCGCGTGGTGGTAGTGCGTATAGGGCACGTCGACCCACTCAGATCACAAACCCAAATCCAATAGGCTCATTTAGTATCACGCGGAGACAATCAGAGTCTCTGATGCTCCGCTACAATATCACACTCGAGTGCCCTTCCGGCACACCCGACATCATAGATCCCCAGCGGGTACCCACCAGGGTCGACCCGCCTGTAACAAAGATCAAAGTAACCGTGTGGTTATAACATCAAGGGGGAAACCCCGAGGAATCACCCTCGGTGGATTCCACTCGACGATATCATCAGGGTGAACGTATGAGGCATCACCCTCGAGGTTCGCACTGAGGGGTTGCACGACAGAGTCGTATCGGGAATGGTTAAGGAGGAATCACCCTCGTGGCCACGACCGAACAGCTACACTACAGAGTACTCATCAGGAGTGCGTTACGAGGTATCACCCTCGGCACTCGATAGTAACTATGCAGAGTCGTACAACTAAGGGGGGGTGAGGTGATGTGTCGGTCTCTGGTCGACGATCACACTGATCGAGTCATCGATGATCAAGCAGGGGCAACAAGGGTAAGGTGGTGGGGTCACTGATGGTTCACTATCAACCTATACTAAACAGTTTATCATAGGCAGGTAAGGTAACAATGAACAGGTTACGAAAGCAGGCTATGCATCAGAATAGGAGCAAACATTAACAGTAGCAAAATCTAATGCAAGCAGGAGAAATGGAATGGGCGATATCTGGATGCTCAAGGGGGGGCTTGCCTGGTTGCTCTGGCAAGAGAGAGGGGTCGTCAACAGGCTGCTCGTCTGTAGTGTAGTCGTACCCGGCTGCAACGCCGTCGGTCTCGGCGTCTATCGAGAGAGAAGGAGGGAAGAGAAACAATAAATTCACGACAAAAATGCAGACAATATGCATGACATGACTAAATGCTATGCAGAGGTGCTCTACTGCCTAACTAAATGATTTAGTTAATTTAGGAATTTAACCGGATTTATTTATTTAAAGTTGGGCACTATTCATTTATCAAAATTGATCTAAAAGTTCCATGTTCATCTAGCTAGGGGCATTTGACAGGAATACGGAGGGCGTATTCGGGTTCGTATCAAAATTCTGAGCAACTTTCATATATAAATTATTTTCATCGGAGTTACGGTTTAATTTATATGATTTTCTAAAGTTTTAATCAATTTCTGAATTTATTTATTTATTTAAATTTGAATTATTCAGAATAGTGAATGATGACATCAGCATGACCTAGGTTTGACGTCAGCAGGTCAACAAGGGCTGACCAGGGTCAAACCTGACATGTGGGGCCCACATATCATACACAGTGGCCTTAACAGAGGGGTTAAAATTAACTAATTGGGTTAATTAGTGGGTGGGCCCCAGTAGTCAGTGGCTAATTAGTGATTTAATTAACTAATTATCTAATTATTGTTTTTATTTTAATTCATTTAATGGGGTGGGGCCCATATGTCATAGACACAGGGGCGCCCAGTCAGTAGTTGACCGGGTCAACAGGTCAACTGGGACCCAGGGGTCAGTGGCACGAGGCGGGGCCCACCAGGGCCAGGTCACGCGGTGGCGCGCATCGGGCTGGGCTCGGATTTCGTCCACAGGGCGTCTCCGGGGGCGTGGCTGGGCTCTTTCGAACGGCAAGACGACGGCGGTTCGAGCGGTGGTGGTGGCAGGGCCGGAAGTGCACCGTAGCAACGACGGCGAGTGGCGAGGCGGTCGTCGAAGTTCGGCCGTTGTCGGGATCGGAGCTGGGGTGCGTTTGCGGGGAAAGTGAGCAGCTAGTCGAGGCCTACGCGGTGCGGCGAACACAACGGTGGCGCGCACGGGACCCTATGGTCGCCGTGGCCACGCAGGCGACGAGGCCAGGCGGCGCAGGAATCGGGCTACGGTGGATCGAGCGCTACGGGTCGCTAGAGGGGCAGAGGAAAGGCGCGTTCAGCGCAGGGGCTCACCGGGGGAACGTGGGGTCTGGGCAGAGGGCTCGGGGAGGCTCGGGGTCGCCGGAATCGTCGACGGCGTGTGGCGGCGATCCGAGGAAGAAGACGGCGGCGTGGGGCGATGCAGGGCTCCCGGGGCTCGGGCTTGGGGTCGAGGAGGACGGGCTCGTCGCGGCGGAGCTCGTGGACACGTCGCGGTGGCGAGGCAGAGGCGGTGGCCGCGAGCTTCAACGGAGGCCGATCATGGCGGCGCCGGGCGAGGTGGGGAACGAGGGAGAACGGGGGGGAAATGGTGGCTAGGGTTTGTCCGTGGGGTCGAGGGGCGGCCCTTGTAGGCGTCCGCGGCGCGTGGCGCGCGCTGTCAAGCGTAGGCGAGGGGGAGTCCGGGTGAGCGCGCGCGTGCGCGTTTGACAGCGAGGGCGCGGGTGAGCAGTGAGGTAGGGGACGGCGCCAGGTGGGCTGGGCCGCGCTGTAGCAGTAGGCCTAAGTGCACAGTAGAGCTTTTTCTATTTTTCTTTTCTGTTTTCTTTTCTTTTCTGTTTTGCTAATTGTTTGGGCCCTAAATAAATTTTGTAAAAAGTGTGACCTAGTCCATAAATCACAGTGTATTATATCCTAACACCAAAAACTAGTTTGGGCAAAACATAATTTCATAATTAATTTAGATTAAATAAAAGGCTATTAAATATTGTTTTCAGCCACTGTTAGAGGATGTTTGAGTCACTTAATTAATTTATTAAATGTTGGTTACAATTTTAGAATAGTCTCTGGAATATTTGTTATTTATTGAATATTTTAGTTTCTGTGTTTGAATAACTTTTATTTTCCACTTTAATTTAGTTTGAATTTGAGTTAGTAGTTGAAATGCATTATGATGCAAATGATGATTAGGCACTGTTAATCATGCTGACTTGTCATTATCAAAAGTGATTATTGTGGCTAATGACATGGGGTGTTACAAGCGTGCATCAACGATTATTCACCAGAGAAGTGGAGGCACGGATTGGCTACACCACCTCCTTTCCATGCTTGAGTTGTGCGCTCCTTTAACTGGAGAGTATATTGGACCCAACTCCACTTCGAGCTTGACGGACAGATAATATTGGACCCAACCCCACTAACGTCGAAGTACAGAGTTATGACCTAGTGTTGCACAATGTTATATGTAGCCTAGCCATCGAACATGACATATATAGCATCTGTGAACTAACAAAAGTGAACTCTAATACATACAGAATGTGCAAGATCATGCAAGGAGCAATGGGATATATCATACTGATAAAAGAATGCCAAAGGTTGGCATGACATTCTTTTTTCGGAAGAGGAGGTTTATTCCTTTCATAAAGATAAATTGGTTGAATCTATTCGTTTTAGCGTCTAATGAGGCAGTCATGTTTCTGAATAGCAGATGCCAACTTAATTTAGGTTACATAGTATTCTCATATTTTTGCTTGTAATTTTATTTGAACTTGAAAGATACATGACTATTGTAGTGTCTGAAACCGAGCTCAAATAATCTTAAGTGACTGCAAGCTTTAGTTAGTCTTCTTCCTATATGTTCTTATTTCTCATGTTGTAGTGGGACACATAGAATAAAAAGTTCACTTGTGGCGACAAATATTACTTGCAGTACAACACAAATACATGTAAATGTAAACTGCATGGCTAAAAATGGCAAGAAGCAGAACTCAGTTGTTTATCTTAATTAAAAGGCGATGTCATTTCTGGGTTTTCTAGCTGAATAACTTTTCACTTTATATGTATGTTAGTTCAAATAATTATCAAATTCCCTCAAAACATGTGCTACGGGTGAAGAAAGCTATCCTGGAAAGTCGTTCTCTCCTACAAAGGCTCAGTGGACTGGAGCCATATCAAAGTTAGTGGAAGCACCAACATGTTTGAGCCATGCTTTTGTTTTGCACCATCATCTTTCAGATGTACATTTGAGCCGACTGAATTATATATCGCTTTATCTTTGTCTTATGTTGTTCTAAATTAGCAAATGATCATTTATTCATTCATTTTATCCTTCCTTATTCCACTCAACTCGGATTCATTTAATTTTGCACTCACCCCTAATTTGATGGATCTAAAATTTTAGTGATATTAATTGTAATGAGGAATATCATATATCCATAAGTCTCAAATGTTTTTTCAGCAGAACATGATCATTATGTTTATATATACAACTATTAAGTTTTTTAAAATGCCTATGGCAACGCACGGGCATTTAATAATTTAATATGGGTTAAAGGCTGCCACGGGCATTTAATAATTTAATATGGGCTAAAGGCGCAGATGGACTCGGTGTGGCGGTCGATCCCGCGGCGCCGCTGTACACTGCCCCAAATCCCGTTTCTCATCTAATCCCCTCACCAAGCCTTCCTCTCATCTTATCCATTGGAGGCCGGAGCCCTCAGGTCGTTGTTGCAGCTGCTGCTAGATGCCATCGCTGTGAGATTGCTGCTGTTCCCGGTGCCTCTTCTCGCCGTGGTCGCTGCCGTGTGGAGGCTGCTCCCGTTCCCCTGTTCCCTGCGTCGTCGTGGCTGTCGCCGCTGCCGCCTTTGGCCAACATCGGGTGAGTTGCCTCTCTTAACCCCCTGCACTATTTTGGTTCCTCCATCAGTGTTGGAGCAGCCTGTAGGCGGGTTAGCAACTTGGCTGGATTGATTTGTGTGGCCTTTGTATGTGTATGTATTCCAACTAAGAGCAAGACAAAGATTCGAACTACCTAAGATAAAACTGTGCGTGTTGTTGGAATCTCCCTGTACACCCATAGAGAAGTTGTACAAACATGTACTCCCTCCGTCCCAAAATTCTTGTCATGTATCAAGTCATGTTTTAGTATTAGATACATCCGTATCTAGACAAATCTAAGACAAGAATTTTAGGACGGAGGGAGTATAAGAAAGTGCAAGCAATTAAACATTGGGGAGAGGAGTTAGTTTGTAAGGTATATTCTGCAGTTGCTTGAGAATTAGAACTGCTCCTGTACGTTGGATTTCCCTCGCTGTACACTGAACTTTCAGTTAAAAAACTGCACTTCCTGACAGTTTTGGGCAGCAAGCTTCTAACTAAAAAACGAGTTAGTTATGCTTACAATTTCGAGTTGGCCTCTACATATGAATTGTAAAGCATGTTCTAAGGTATCCGTAGATTATTTATTTGCTTCGTTTGGATGTACGGTTTGAGAGCAGTTGTCTATTTGGTTTGCTGTCCAGAAATACAGTTTCCTGGGTACAGTATTTTCATTTGGGAGATTAGGACCTGTTAGAGGTGGAATTAAAATAAAGTTACAACATGACATTTGTAGAGGCTATTCTGTAGATGATTAAACACATATCATTTATTAGATTTTGTTTGGTATATTAAATCCTATGAAATTATCAATGTGGGCTGTACTATGTTGGACAGAATTTTATGTTTGGACTTGGGTGAATGTAACTAGACTTATACTCTCATATTTTGTCATCGTTGATGATGTGAGGACTTATAATGTGGTAAAGTATATATATGAGCTGGGGTCTTGTGCGTAGGAGCGACGCTAAATTATATATGCTTATGTGATGAGACCATGTTTTATAGTGATTGTGATTTATGCTTGATTACAGGTGTGGGTACTTCTGGTTCGAGATCAATTGACTCACACTTTGTGCCCCGCGGTTGAGGCAAGTTCACGGAGGGATAATGATTTTGCATATTCCCTGCCCTCCATTTTCATTTATGATATTTGCCCCATGTCAATGATGCTTATTACTATGGAGATGATGATGACAAAGACATGTTGATTCAAGTACTTGCTTGCATTTGCATATTTGCACTCATGATGATAATGAAAGAAAGAGTTTCCTACCTCGGGCAGGCACATTGAGACCTCCATTGTTGGGTTGTGACCTACTTTGGAGGCAACCTCCATATGTTGGAGTGAGTGGATGTCGACGGGCGTCCACTCAAGCGATACCGGTATACGCAATGAAATGAGATGAGCATTTAGGCATGTAGGACACTCTTATATGTGTTGAATGCTGATGAGTGTATGGTGTTGACAGAGACTTGGCATATTGATATGAGTGTTGTTTATTATTCCTTTATGAACTTGCCGAGTCTTTGTACTCATCCTTGTTGCTTATATGTTTTTAGGTAAATCCTGAGGACGACATGCATGGGAATCTTGGGAGTAGCATCATCACCGTTTTCACTACGCGGAACTCACACATATTGTCCTTTAGGACCGTGTTTTGAGAACCTAGTATAGTTGGTACTTTACTTCACGTGGGGTTTGTCTTGAGTTTGAGATTTACTCTCTTGGTCTGTATGGCTTAACTATTTTCATTTAAGACTGTCGTTATTCGCCTAAAGTTATCGAGGTTGTTCCCGGATATGGTATTGTAGCCCTGTGCTTTACAGTGGTGCTATGTTCCTTGTGTCATATAATTATATGAATTGCTTGGCGTGGATATCCTTAGAAATAGAGGAAACTTTGCCGAAATTTCCTTTGAGGGCATGTTTTTTTTTCCAAAGGTGTTATGTGGTAATATTCCAAGCGCTTTGCTGGCTTGGGGTGTTACACTTCTGCTCTAGAAGCTGCGCGGCTCGGGAAATAGTAGTATTTCCCTTCACTGGCAGCGGGTACCGCGAATCAAAGACGGGTAATTGCTTCATAAGCAGCAGCCTCAATAGCCATGCCTGAGGTTGGCATGGATCTCCTGACGAAGACAACATATGGAGGGCCTTGATTTAAATCCTCTGGTGGGATGTGCACAACTGCCCAGTATTTCGAGGAATCAGGGGTGATCCTCAATTTGAACAACTCATACTGGGTGGGTGGCTGGAACCAAGGGTATTCCCACAAAACCTTAACAAAACTACCCGGGCTTGCATCTGGAGTTCTCAGGTAGGCTCCGGGGTGTGACATGGAGGATGGATGGGGAAAAGCAGTGCTCACGGGTGGTGGTGGCTGGTGTGGTGTGTGGATACGACCCCTTATAAGGTGCCTGCGTTAGGAAACATGACGTGGCGCCGGTACGACTTGTGCATCGGCTCCAACATAGGGTTGTCCAAGTCAAATTCTCGGACATCACTTCTCAAAAGGAGTGTGACGTATTACTGTGCGTGTCGATTAGGGTGTCCGGTAGTCATGTCTAGCATTTACTCTGTCGCCATACGCCAACAATTTACGCTAGAGCATACATAATACCATCAAAATAATGGCACACGGGTAATTTACAAGCTCACTACGCCATGCGATTGCTACCTTGAAAATACAAGACAACAGGGCCACTAAGATTTAACAACCATACTGGTGGACTCAGTCCACCTCGTTGACATCTAGCCAGGCGTGTCTTGTAGATGTTGAGGCTTCTTCGTGAGCTTCAGTGTCGGAGTTGATCGGGATAGGATGGGGAGCTACAGGGATGGGATAGCGATGATGCCCCTCGTGGGGTGTCATGGTCACAATCCCGTTGGAGTCGGTCTCCAAGAGACGACGGAGTTCCCCTAGGGAGGCGAAGGCATTGCCTGGGTAGATGACAGGAGCAGACCTTGGGGGCTCAACTGGCCTCCCAAGCAGCACTATCGGGGTGTCGGTGTCGGTTGCAGCTTCACCTCTCACCGGTGTCAGGAGAGCAAGCGTCCTGCGAGTCACAATCAGATGATTGGTGACCTGATTAAATAGTGCTTCTTGCGCTCTTAGATAGCGCACCAGATGCACTAGAGCAGGATCCGACTCATGGTCTCCGTTGGCGACTTGGGTCGGGCTACCATAGCCTTCACGACTAGGGTAGTAGAAGAAAGGGCGGATGTTAACCCTCGGCGACAAATGCTGGAGATTAACTATACCCTCTCGGGCTGCAAGTTGGATGGCTTGGGGCTCGTTGGAGGTCGTCCTCCCGGTGAACCGGTAGGGGCGCTCTAATGTGGTGCCCCTCCCGTAGATGTGCATCGTGGTCCAGAAGTGATGGATGGCATCACTTGTGTGTTCCTGGTAGACAACATATTCCGGGGGTTCATCTATGCCAAAAGCACGACGAGTGAGATTGGCGAGGATGGCTACGAAATCTCCAAGCTCGAATGCGGTGGTCTTGTTGCGGACGATGGGACCAGGCATCTTGGTGGTTTGGATATCACGCTGCGAGTGAAGGCTGTGATGTGCTGAGTAGGGGCAAGGCTTCCTTTATAAGCCAGCGGAGTCTTCCATCGCGCGCTTGTGGATGGGACAACTCAGGTGTCGGCCACGGGCGCACGGCCTAAGGGTTCGGGTGATAGGTTGGGCACCGACTGTCAAAAAGATGTCGGCTGGCCACTGTTTGGTTATCGGATAGGATGGGCTTGACTGTGGACAAGAAAGGATGTGGATGGTATGGAAACTTAGAGATAGAGACCAAGCTAGGATGGGATTAGCCAGTGGTCAGCCTGGCTCTGATACCAAGGTTGTCGGGGCCGGTTTTCCGGGACATAAAATCCTAGCAAATGACCCTTGTGTCACCACCAGCCCTAGGATTACTGTTGCTGGTAGACACTTCCTTGATACAGAATTCCAAGCAGTTACAAGAATTCGAGTGCAAGACCATAAAGGTCCAATGAATATAACAAGGATCTCTAGTGGTGGATGACGGAAGTGACTCATGGATCTTCAACGTTGAACGGACTCCATTCCCACAGGAAGAGCTGACCTTGATAACTCCTATCTCGGGTGGCTGATATCTTCGAATCCTAGGTTGTGGGGGTGTCTTCGTAGTACTCCTCTCTGAATCATGATTTGGCCAAGACAATAGCCAGGGACAAGCCAGTGAGTACGTTTGAATGTACTCGCAAACATGATGAACAAAAGATATATCGAATGCATATGCTCATGAGGAGTTAAATTATATGCATGTACTGACTGAAAATTAAAGCATGTCATGATAAATATTCATACGGTGCGGAAGGATAAATAAATCATATTAGTAGTAAATCAAGGAAATGAAATGGAACAGCGGGCGTTGGACCGCCCGAGGAATTCCAAGAAAAATGCCAAGTAGGTGTCTGAAAGCGACGCCTCGAGAGGTCTTGAAAAGAAATGCCAAAAGTGTGTCTAAAAGCGACGCCTCAAGAGGTCTTGAAAAGAAATGCCAAACGGGTGTCTAAAAGCGACGCCTCGAGAGGTCTTGAAAAGGAATGCCAAACGGATGTCTAAAAGCGACGCCTCGAGAGGTCTTGAAAAGAAATGAGTATACATGTGGACTAGCCATCCCAAGTGACACTCAGAAACGAAAATAAAATTGAGTATCCCGGGTAGTCTATCCATCCCAAGAGATACTCAAGGTTGCACATAAGAGGAAAAGGTTAGTCCACAATATTATTCATGTCAACAATAATATTCATAATAGCACAAGTAGTGACAATAATTATCCTGCAAAATGAACCATGATCAATTTAATTATTCCCTCCGGAGACTGACACTAAGACCGACACTTGACCAACCCAGACTGTTGTCCTTAACCGCGGACACGGCTATTCGAAAAGATATAACTCTGCAGAGGGTGTACTCTTTACCCACGTGTACATGATTTCTCTAGCCAATACCAAAACACTGACTAATTCCCATTACGACCTTTGGGTTGAAAACACACCTGACCAGCACACACCAGATTAACTTTCTGGATGCCAGGAATCACCCAAAGCATCATTCAAGAGAAACTCTAAGGCGGGGAGACCATCGTCTCGAGTAGCATGGGATCACTATTAACACACGCGGATTACAAGGGGTGCCCCCCTCTCAGCCCAGCTGGATACACCCATGCCCCCTGACCCGATGACTGACATTGCAACCGGTACGTGGAAACCTTCATCGTAGCCTCTCTGTATGGTGTGTGCAGGGAAAGGTGTTAACAACTTACTGAACCATATCTTACCTGTGGCGAGGACAAGTGGTAGCACAAAACTAGTATGGGGGTTACTGGAGCAAGACTCGATCTATGGTCGACTCAGGAGGTTTAAGTTTTCCTGCAGTGGTTAGCACAATATATTTCCTTGGTAGTACCCAACAGGGTCACCACCTGGTATGTCCCAACGTACCCTCATTGATCATTCTCGTCACAACGAGATTTCAATCTCACGGTCACTTTTCTCGTGACTGATTCTTCCTGCAAATTAGTTTGGACCAACATAGGCATATGTGGCACATGAAAATAACCATACTCACTTATACTTCATGCTTAAATGAAGATAAAATACCATCAAGGGGATCATGCATGTTTAATATGCAAATTCCATATGAATTCAACATGTTCATAATTCAATTATACTTGCTACAAACCATTATGCAGTCACCATATCATGTGTTCAAGATGCTTGCCTTGAGCATGCAGAAAGATTGGGTGCACTCCAAAACTTTGAAAATTATATCTCCCCTCCCCCCCCCCCCCATTTTCCTATTTTAAAAATATTACAATTACCACATAAAGCCAAAACAGTGCTAAAACATTGTTTGGAAAATTTTGAAATAAATACTAAAATAAACTAGATGAAATTTGAGAAATAACAGAAAAAGAATCAAGTCATTTTGAGTTGTGGTTTAAAAACTAGAGGCAGTCAAAGTTAGGGTCAAATCTGAATTTAAATTAAAACAGAAAAAGAAAACAGTTCGGTAGATATTACACTTTCAGAATAGGAAGACGTACTCCAGGGATTACGCTTTCACTTAAAACGAGCTGGCACAGCGATTGGTCACTGATAGTGGGCCCGCCTGGCCCACTGGTCAGGCTTGACCAGTCGCCCACGCGCGTCTCTCTCTCTCCGGCAAAGCAGAGGCGGGGCTCTGGCAATCCTCGCCGGCAATTGGAGGCACCCCTCGGTGAGCTGAGCTCACCATCGAGCTCAGAAGGTTCGGGCAGTCACTCCGATGCTCGCCACGGTCAGTGGTGTGGACGGAGTCGCCGGCGGCGAGCTTAGCCGAAGAACTCCGGCAGAGACGAATTGGGGCTTTCGCCCACGGTGGCTCCCGAGCAGAATTGAGCGCGGGGATGGATCAGTGGGTGCCCAAGGAGGCTAGTGGTGAAGAAATTTCGGAGAGGGAGGGCGGGACGGTGTTGGAACCATCCGAACAATGGCGGCGTCAGTAGTTGTCGGAATTGGAGAAGACGACCACCTCCGGTCGTTCTGCTGCTACGGGAGGATCAACGAGGGAGAGGGAGTGAGGTGGTGCTGGTTGAGGGCCTGGGGTGGCTTTTATAGCACGTCGAGCTCGGTTTCCGCGATTCCCGAAGATAGGCATGGTGGCGGTCGCCATTGATGGCAAAGCGCGGGTGGTGGCGAGGTAGGCGTGGCCGGCGCGGTTAGGTACAGATGGTGGCCGCCCGCAGTTATGCCTGGGAGGAGCTGGGTGGCTCGGGGCACGCCACGTGGGTTGGGTAGAGACATGGCCGAGCGGGACTCGTCGAGCAGCGCTCCTGGCCATCGTGGACGGCGGTGGACGGCGCTAGGGGCAAAGGAAGGTTGTCGGCGAGATTTTAGGTGGTCGGGCTGATCCAGAGGAAGATCTGGACAAAAGGGGGAGGCAGCAGAGCGGCGGCACGGGCTCGGTGCCAACGCGTGCAAAACACACGCTCTGGCCGTGCCCAGAGCACGTGCACAAAGTGCTCGACGAAATGTCAGGGCCACCTAGGGGTTTCTGATGACAGTGCAAATTGGCAGGGTTGTGAACCTGGTTATGAGAGAGCTAATGGACATGATGGTTTGGCCAAAAGATCTAGTGCAACACAGGGTTTAGAATGTTGCAAAATTTCAGCCATGTCCACAAGGTGTTTGATGAAATGCTAGGGCAAGCTAGGAAACTTTGTTGGATTTGAAACTTGGCAGGATGGAGTCTCTTTAGATGATAGAGATGATGGTGGAGTTGGTTTGGCAAAAATAAAAACTTGTTAGTGCAAGTTTTACAAAACTTCAGTAGTGGACAGAAACTACAGAGGAGTATTTGGTGAACTTAAAGATGCAAATGGAGCTGATCTTCTGGACTTAAGGTTTTTGTTGGAAGGAATACAAGGTGGAAAAGTTTCAGAATTAATAGAGCCAGGAAAATTAGGGTTGCAGTTGTAACTCAAGAATGGGACAGAACTGAATAGAGGGTGTTTCACTCAAAAATTTCAAAAGACAAAGCTAGGTTTTTGCACAAAAGTGACATACAGGCACCACATGACCTCTTATAATTTTTGTGGGATTTTGAAAGAATTATTTAAAAGGGTCTTAGTGCAACAGAAGCATTTCAGAGATTGAAAATGCTATTAAAATAATTATTTTTTGGCAAATTTTGTTATGAAAACATTTGCTAGAATATAAATGGAAATATTTAAGAATACTACCAAAGACCACAATATTTCACAAAAATTCTATATGAAGGAAAGAATTTTGGAAAACAAAAAACAGAAAAGGCTCTGAAATTAATAAATGACCTCATATAGCTCAAAATTTTATTTCTGGCCAAATTTTACTTAATAGAAATATGATTAAATTTTTGGGGTGTTACACCGACGACTGCCCCCCACAACCACTGTCCCCACCCGAAACCCTAAGATAGATAATGAGGCAGCCCTCCGGCGAGCCCCTTCCTTCCCTCCGGTGAACTCTGGCGAGCTCTCAAAAATGGACTGATCCCAAATTGAAATTCGGTCAACTGTCATTTAAGCTAATGTGGAATATAAAAGGGGAAAACCATAAGCATTGCGAGTATAGTGGTGAGCGTGCCATGGCGGATCTGAAGGTGCAAACCAGACAAAGGCAACTTCGCAACCAATGTTTGCTTTCAACTAACAAGTAAGATTCTAAGTCATGGACAAGAAATCACAGTAAAGCAATGGCGATCTATTTTCTTGCTGAGATAAATAACTTAAGCAGATACGAAAGAGTACCGCCTCTGGTGTAGTGCCATGTAAGCATCTGCTGAGACGTTGAGGGTGCTGTGGTAGCGATGGATGTCGGCAGCGTGGAAGCGGATCTAGGAGGGCAGACGGTGGCGGCGAGGGAAATATCTCGGCGCGGCGGACGAGACGGTCATAGGAGTGGCCTCAACAAGGTGGACTATAGCACAGATGAAGTGAGAGAATGCGATGCAAGGATCCTGGTCCGAAGCCGTGGGTGAGAGAGGTCGATCTCTTATAATGGACGACGGCGTCGGGGTATCAGCTCCAGCATGGTGGAGGAGGACGGCGGTGGATCGGTTGGCGGACGGAGGAGACGAGGGTGGAGAGGGTGTTTTGGTGCCCACAGAGTACGAATGGGAAAATGGACGGAGAGAGGTAGGGGGGAACTATCTCTTCAGGACGGGCTTGTCTCAAATGCGAGGAAATTTACAAACTTAGCCCCCGTTTAAAATTTCCTACATCAGAGCAATATTGGTCGGTTGGGGATAGGATGGTAATCTCGCATACACCGAATATTTGTAGACGGAGATTTCGGCCGAGGAGAGTTTGTTTTGGCGCCTACCGTGTATGAATTGGGGTGAGAGGCGATTTGGGCCGAGGAGAAACTGTGTTTTGGCGCTCACCGTTTATGAATCGGGGGAGGTGAGAGGCGGAGGCGGTTATGTCACGTTTGAGTGAAATTACAAGCCTACCCCTATCGATACCTATAGAAATCGAGCCGAGTTTCGCCACTTCGTTCAAATTTTTGGAGAAAAAGATTGCACGTTTACCGTGCCAACTCAATTCGAATCCATTTTGTATTCTTTTTTTTCCGGGCAGGATCCATTTTTATATTCCAATACAAATCTATATACATCATTTTTTTATATATGGTTTCAAAAGCACAACACCCTTTATACATAAATATGGTTTACAAATGGCATGATCTCAGATTCATAATGCTAAATCCATCTTAATTTGAAATTTCAAATATTTGAAACCACTTTATGTTGAAATCCAATGTATGCATTCCTCGCTAACTGTCTCCAATTAATGTGTGTTTCATGTGGGTTTTTTTTTACTTCTCAAACACGTATAATGTGTTTGACACACGCAACATATAGCGTAATCTCGTTTAGACATTAATTTCATATAAACCATGCATTGTCTATAATTAAAAATCTATGGGTCACTAATATTGATAAACTAAATAACATTACACGTGTTCCCAAATTCAAATGAATATGCATGTTTGATAGACCAATTTTTGTTATGATATTATCGATGTCCTTATCCCTAGTTTAAATATTTGAACCCCCTTTAATCTAGATATTCGTCATATAGCTATCACTCGTGCCTTATATCTCTCTCTAGACCTATACGCCTTCACCATCTCTCGGGTATCTCTCGTGCTACTTGTATGTCGATACCAATCTTTTATCTTCATAACACACTGACGGTACTCTCTCCCTCGACCTTCACTCTATCTCTCTCTAAGCATATCTTGCTCCCTGCTATGTGTCTCTAACTACGATTCTCCCTGTGAAATCTCTTTCTTTCACACAAACACAAACTTCGTCCCCTGGGGTCTCATTTCTCTCTACTATTCCCCTGTATGCCGCTCACACACACCCTCTCAATCAGAGATGTCTTGCGCTCCCTATGTCTCAATAGCTACGACTCTCCCTCTTAAATATATCTCTCTCTCACACAAACACAAACTCCGTCTCCCAGGGTCTCATATCTCTTCACCATTCCCTTGTATGTCGCTCACACACACCCTCTCTCCCTAGGATATCTCACGTTCCCTAATATGTATCTCTAGCTAGGACTCTCCTTGTGAAATATCTTTCTCTCTTGCAAACACAAATTAAAACTTCGCCTCTCGGGATCTCATTTCTCTCTAATATTCATTTGTATGTCACTCACATGCACCCTCTCTCCCTAGGGATATCTCGCGTTCCCTAATATGTCTCTCTAGCTACGACTCTCCTTGTGAAATATCTTTCTCTCTCGCAAACACAAATTAAAACTCCGTCTCTCGGGATCTCATTTTCTCTAACATTCATTTGTATGTCACTCACATGCACCCTCTCTCTATCTCTCTCACACCCACACACATAAGTCAACCTTCTGATCCACTCGACTCTTATCTCTAACACACACACTACCTGATCTCCCTCTAGCTAGCATCTCTATCTCTCTATTTCTCTGTTTCTCCATCAACCTTCTTTCTCGCCCGCACTCTTGCTTCCTATCACGCACACTATATATGTTTCTCTCTACATGCAGTCATGCACCCTCTTTCTATCTTTCTCTCACACACACATAACTCACCCCTATGAACCACTCAACTCTCATCTCTAACACACAAACTAGCCGATGTCCCTCTAGCTAGCATCTCTATCTCTCTATCTATCTATTTCTCCGTCAACATCTTTCTCGCATGCACTCTTGCTTCCTATCACACACACTATATATGTTTCTCTATACATGCATCTATAGGCCGATCTCTTTTGCACACATGTTTTGTCTCGCTCACTCTGCTCGCCATAGATGCATGCTCCAGCCCACACCACTCTCTCTTAAAGAAAAAAAACACATGCTCAATCATCAGGCCTTCTTCCCTCCACTCTCACATGTATGCATACTGTCATATCGATCCATCTCTCCCATCCCGTTGATCTTATGACTTATGTCTCCTTTCTTTTATCTCGATCATGCGCGCGCGCACACACACACACATCCCACGTATACATGTATACCTCTCGCACATGCACGTTTAAGGTCTCATATGTCTCCATACGTAGTTAATTACCCTCATCCCTCACCCCACATCGAATCTTTCTCTTCTTGTGTGCACGTGACTTTCGAATGGATGAGTCTCTTCTCTAAAACACACACTCACACTTAACTCTCTCCTGTAACTACACCCCTCTCTCACTCCTTCCCTCTATCCCTGAAACCAATAAGACTATCCCTTCATTTAATTCCCTCCTACATGCACCATCGATAGTAGTCTTCCTCGGTGTCTCTCGAATAAACACGTTATCTCAATGTCTACTCCTCTCACGCGTACACGCCTTCTCTTCCCTCTTTACGGGCCTCTTCTCTCTCGCACCCCCTCGCTGGAGGCCTCTTCCATACACATCACCTCTCTATGATGAAGCCACACACACTTAATTACTTTCCCTATCGAAGACTCCATTTCACACACACACACACACCCTAAGACTCCATTTCACACACACATGCTCTAGGTGGAGCATTTGTTCCTACCAGCCTTCGTCCAACCTTACTCGTATGATAATCAATCACCTTAATTTACTTATATAACATGGACAAATTCCACTTTATTTTAGTAGCTAGCAAACTTCTCATAATTATATAACGCAAATCATGAGCAGGAAGTGACATTTTTTGTTTACACAACCACATTAATATGGCCACGTAAATCACAAGCCAAAGTGTAGTACCATTATACCTATATCCCGATGCTAAAGGTGGAGTACATGTCCGAAGAGTAGAGGCGCACACACACACTCTGTATATCAGGATCTCACACACATACCAGTTATGTGATGCCCCCTAAATAGACCCGTACATGTACAATTTGTGCACGCCCGAGTACACGTGATGGAGCGCATTTATTTAAGCCGGACGGCGAACCCAAACAGTAGCCACATTCATTCCCCTCCCGCCGCCTCTTCTCTGATCACCGTCGCCCATAGCCATGGCCCGGTCGAAGGTAACGACATACACCATGCTCCCATCGGAGCGGCGCTTTGAGCTGCTTTCGGTGACATGAAGGCGGCGCGAATCCCGGATCGCAGCCGCCCTGCCTCCGGAGTCCGGGCTAGCCGGAGCCGGAGGAGGAGGCGGTGGAGGTGGAGCAACACACGGAGCCGTAGGAGGAGAATGACAATGCAGGCGACACGGAGCCAGAACAGGAGGACGACGATGCGGGCGAAGCGGAGCTGGAGGAGGACGATGATGACGCGGGCGAGGCGAAGCCGGCGCCACCGGCTGCATGCTTCGCCATGGCGGAGTTGACCCAAGTGGAGGTGCCGGCGGAACAACAGGCCATCCTCGAGTCCATCCAGTCGGAGGCCGAGGTGGAGGCCAACTGCCGCTTCCTCCACCGGCGGGAGTGGGGGATCAACGAGATGTTCGCCAAACTGGAGGAGGAGCTGGAGTTGCAGCATGCGGCCGCCTACCCATCTCCGACGACGAGTAGTATGGTCTAGCTTAGGTTATGTACTAGTACTAGTTACTACTATTGCATGGTACTATGTATGGATTTGAGATATCTAATACTGCTCCTCAATGTAAACTGCTTTTAAGATGAATGAATGAAAGCTTGCTGAGTGCCTTTTGTTTGTTAAAAAAAACATACTTCTAATACTCCCTCTGATGCGGAGCATCCTATGATCATCTCAATGGACCTACCATCTTCTCACCAAGTGCCAAGAGGACCGATGACACGAGCACAAGCTAGAGCTCTCGAGAACGAGGTGACATCTCTCCTTAGTGATATTCCATATGATCCTCGCGATACATGGCTACTACCTAAGTCCGAAATGTTGTGCATGATCAGGTACCAAGAGGACCCTCTCGAAGATGCACATGAAGACGGACAAGTCTACAAGTTCATGGATGAAGGGAACCAACGGAAGGAACCAAGAACAGCTTCCAGGACACGGACATCCGGCCAGGACCCTGGGCATCCGGCCCCTGGAGGTGTTGACAGAAGCAGCAACCCAGCAGCCAAGTCTACAGGGCCCGGACATCCGGCCTTGGGCCCGGACATCCGGCCTCCAGCCCGGAAATCCGGACCCCCAGCCCGGACATCCGGACAAGCCCTATCCAGAGAGCAGAAGAACGACCCCGATAGCCCGGACATCCGGCCCCAGCCCCGGACATCCGGCTCCTCGTGAAGGCCCGGACATCCGGCCCGACGCCCGGACGTCCGGCTCCGCCTGTCTGCGCACACTAAAGGGCCGAGGCCCATGTATCCCTTCGCCCCCTTGACTATATATACTCCCTCTCCCTCACATTTTAGGGTCAGCAATGTGATATCTCATTTTGGGAGATAGAGCTTTGCTCATCCACTTGATACCTTCTCCATTGGAGTTCACGACCTCTACGGAGAAGATCCCCCAAGTGGTTTCAAGACCCCTCACAGGAAGACCCTCAAGACCCTCCTCACGGAGAAGAACTTGCTACTTGTATCGTCCTTTGTTGACTTTGGATCGTGTATCTCTTCTTGTATTCGGATCTAGCACATGTGTAATCGAATCTTGTTGGTTTGAGTGAATCCTCTCGTGTTTCCCCTCGTGTTCTTCATGTTCTTCACGGGATCCGCTCCAATCATGAAAGATCGGGCATCTAGGGTTCTACCCTACACCATCTTGGTATCAAGCGCCAGGTTGATCACAATTTTGGAGCCCCCCTCTTTGTTTTCTAGCCTAATTTTGTTGTGTTCTTACCCAATTTCGAAAATTCCCCACAAAAATAGCCCCCAATTTTTTTTGATTTGTTGGTGTGATGAAGTTTTGTTGGATTTGATCCGTGGATTTCGTGTGCAACAGATAGATCTAGGTTTCCCCCATAATTTCCCCAATTTCCATCCACGAAATCTCTCGAATTTTGCCCTGAAATTTTCTTTTCCATCGAGATCCACCGAGTTCGTCCACGGACCCAGAGCCCGGACATCCGGCATGCAAGCCCGGATATCCGGCCCCTGGCAGCAACAACTCCTCCACCACTTGTTTCTTCCACCTAATTTTCACCAATTTTGACCGGGCCTACACCAATACTTCCGCATACCACCATCATTTTCTGCAACCACCACCACTTACCCGCTACCACCTCCGACAATTTTTGCCACATTTGGTCTTTGAGAATTTGCGTTGCAGTTTCCGTTTCCTAATGAGTTTCGGCTACTTAGGGACGGTTCGACATCGACATCACCGCCGCTCATCTTCGTCATCGACCTCGACCACTTCATCATTTTGACACCATACACCGTAAGCAAGGACGGTAACTTCAACGACACTCTCGTATACGCTCCCTTGCCATTGCATTGATAACCCCATAGCCCATTTTCGCGTCACTTACCTATCGAGACTAGCCATTTGAGTATTGCCGGCAACGTTACTTGTGCACATTAGTGGTCATTGCATATATCACATCGTTGGTATACATATCTTGGTATCATATCTTGTTCCACAAGGTTATCATCGCATATACACAATTGCTATCTTGGTTCGTCAAGTTTTGCATAAGTGGCCATAGAAATAGCTCAAAAGAGAAAGAGCCAAACAAGCTTTTAAGCAAAAGAGAAAGATAAGCAAAGAGCTTTTAAGCAAGAACCAAAGCATCATACTACATTAAGATTGTCATACTCGATCATCTTGGATCATACCACCGGAGCACCATACATAAAGCATACCTGGGATAGAAGTCGTTGCATTTTTGCCTTGTAGGTCGTGCACAAGTCTCGTATCCGCCTATTGTGCAATCGTGCTAGCGTCTCTCTAGAGTTGTGCAACAAGAGCATTTTCCGTCGATTCCACATTTTGAGCTCATTTTTGGTTGCACAACCCCATCTATCTTTCCGTGTGTGTGTTTCCGTGTGCCACATATTGCTTGGTCTACTTGTTGCATTTGCAAATTAGTGAATCTTTTCCAACATTATTGAGTCGTGCTAACATTCGCATCAAATTTTGTGCCACCAAGCTCCACCAAAGGCTTTTATTTGTGTAGGTGTGAGAATCGACAAGAATCGATACCAATTGTGCTATTTCCTTACTACACATTTGAGTGATCATTGATCCATTCTCAACATCGGTCAAGGTACATTTGGTATAGTTCTTCTCTTTCTCCCACTCACAAATTTACTTGGAATGATGGATAGGCCAAGTACCTCTACCAACCCACTCTTCCTCGAGCAAGACGACGACCCGAACAACTACGTCACCAAGAACCACCTTTTCAGCGCGCAAAGAGCTTTACATCAAGAGAATGAAGCATTGGGCGACCGCATCGACCTACTTGCTTCTGACTTGCGACAATCCAAACAACGTACAAGGGATTACTTCGACACATCAATGGCATCTCTCAAGGAGGACATCCAAGCCATGATGGTCAACCTCTCTTCTACCTCATCATCATATTCAAGACGGAGCTGCTCGAGTCGACATTCTGATGACACCATCTCCGGTTCAAGTATACCGACATCGAACACTCTTCATCGAGCCCCACACCAAGACCGTCAAGCAAACCGCAATCGTCTACATGGCAAGGATCGACAACAAGAGCAACTTGAAGAGCAAGAACACCGACATCGTCAAAATCAAGCTACCCTTGCGCAAGCACAAGAAAGGCAATGCCAACGCCAACAAGAGGAGAGCGAGCACGCCAACACTAAGACGAGCAAGACGCTGAAGCTCTACGTCAACAACAACAACAACGGCGTGAAGCACAAGCCCTTGAGGCACAATGTGCCCTCTGCGAAGCCAATCGTTCCGTCGCCACCCGTAACCGACGTGTTTGAGAAGAAGAAGAAGCAGTTCACGAGGAAGTACAAGAGCGACTACATCAAGCACGATTACACTGACAAGTCCCACAAGCTCCTCCACAAGCTCAACAAGAACCACAAGTTCGCCAAGATCAACATGACAATGGGAATCCTCCACGACAAGAGCAACTTGAGGTTCACAACCCTCCACATCAAGGGCGTCATCACCTTCGACCCCAACACACCAAAGAGCAACGCTATGGCAAGCTCAAGTTCACCATGCCCAAATTCACCGGAAGCAATGATCCCGAAGAGTATCTTTCATGGGCATTGAAGGTTGACAAGATCTTTCGTTTGCACAACTATGAGGAAGAGAAGAAGATCGCCATGGCATCCATTGAGTTCCAAGACTATGTCCTCATTTGGTGGGAGCAAGTAATTGAGCGCCGTGAGCCAAGAGGTGAACCACCCATCACTACTTGGGCGCAAAAATGAAGGATGTCATGAGAGCGTGCTTTGTGCCAACCTACTACAACCGCGACCTCTTCAAGAAGTTACAACTCCTCAAGCAAGGAACAAAGAGCATTGAAGAGTACAAGGAAATGGAGATTTCCATGATACGAGCCAATGTCACGGAAGATGATGAACAAACTATGGCACGTTTCTTGAATGGACTCAATCATCCTATCAAGAAGATCGCCGACTTCCAACCTTACTCCAACCTCATCGAGCTAGTGCATCAAGCCACCAAGGCAGAACGACAAGTGCAAGATGACTTCAAGTACGCCCAGTACTCTTCCAAGAACTACAGCTCCAACAACCAAGCTTCAACGACTCCAACACCTTCTACCTCAACCAAACCTTCTACAAACAACGGCAACAAGTCAAGTTACAAGAAAACTTCGACATCCTCAAGTCGTCCTCCTACTACAAACAACTTCAAGCTAAGAGCTTCATCATCTATGACTCCACCAGATGAGACCATCAAGACAAGTTCCATCAAGTGCTTCACTTGCGGCGGCCGAGGCCACAAGTCCTTCGAGTGTACCAACAAGCGCACCATGATCCTCAATGACGACGGCACCTATGACTCCACGAGTGAAGAGGAAATGGAGGCCATTGAGCAAGTGGCCATGCACCGGCGCGTGAATGAGGATGAAGATGATCAAGTCTTTTGTGATGAAGATTCGAGCCCCGCTCTCGTTGTCTCCAAAGTCTTGACACTTCAACAT
Organism: Thinopyrum elongatum; assembly: GCA_011799875.1. Lineage (NCBI taxonomy): Eukaryota > Viridiplantae > Streptophyta > Magnoliopsida > Poales > Poaceae > Thinopyrum > Thinopyrum elongatum. The sequence goes on along the minus strand of CM022297.1, from coordinate 205,379,900 downwards.
CAACAAGATGAAGACCAAAGATGCCATATCTTCCACACCAAGGCGGCATCAATGGAAGGTCCAAGGTCATCATCGATGGAGGAAGTTGCCATAACTTGGCGAGTGAAGAACTATGCTCCAAGCTCCAATTGGTCAAGATGAAGCACCCTCGCCCCTACAAGGTCCAATGGCTTAGCGACTCCGACACTATCCAAGTAGAGCACACCGTGCAAGTTTCCTTCAAGATAGCAGCATACGAAGACACTTTGGAGTGTGATGTCATTCTGATGTCCGTTTGCCATCTCCTACTTGGACGACCATGGCAATTCGACCGCGGTGTCATCCACAACGGGCGTACCAATCACTATAGCTTCAAGATGAAGGGCAAGGAGTACGTGCTACGACCTATGTCACCAAGCCAAGTGATCTCCGACAAGAAAGCAACCACACATCATGGAGAGAATAGTGAGAGAGTGAGCCACCCAAAAGGGAGTTAGAGCCACAAACCAAAAATGAGTGCCTCCATGATGAGCGACAAGAAAAACCTAGTGCTATTTGCTACCAAAAGTGAGATGAGAGAAGTGTGTGAGAACCCATCAAGTGTTATACACTATGTCCTTTTGTGCAAGGACGAGGCACCAAAAACTAACACCTCTTACAATATACCTTTAGTGTTGTCTTCTTTATTGCAGGAATTCCAAGATGTATTCCCCGACGAGCTACCTCCGGGTCTACCTCCACTTCGAGGCATCGAACACCACATCGACCTCATACCCAGAGCACCTCTTCCTAACAAGGCACCATACCGAGTCAATCCCGAAGAAACCAAGGAGATCCAACGGCAAGTACAACAACTCATCGACAACGGCCATGTATGAGAAAGCTTGAGCCCATGTGCCGTCCCGGTAATCCTTGTTCACAAGAAAGATGTTACATATCGCATGTGTTCCGATTGTCGTCCTATCAATGTTATCACCGTTCGCTATAGATATCCTATTCCACGCCTTGATGATATGCTAGATGAGCTTAGCGGAGCCACTATTTTCTCTAAAATTGATCTTAAAAGTGGCTATTACCAAATTCGCATCCAAGAAAGTGACGAATGGAAAACCGCATTTAAGACCAAATTTGGCTTATATGAATGGATTGTTATGCCAATGGGCTTATCCGAAGCACCCGGTACTTTCATGCGAGTCATGCATTTTGTTCTTCGCCCCTACATTGGCGTATTTGTTGTGGTCTATTTCGACGACATACTTGTTTTTAGCAAATCTCTCAAACATCATGTCACCCATCTTAGAACCGTTTTGCAAACTCTTAGAAAAGACCGCCTTTATGCTAATATGGACAAATGCCTTTTTGGTGTTGATAATCTCGTTTTCTTGGGTTTCGTCGTGTCTTCTAAGGGTGTTCATGTAGATGAATCTAAGATCAATGCTATTAAAACTTGGCCCCAACCAACCAACTTGCAACAAGTGCGTAGCTTCCTTGGCTTAGCCAATTTCTATCATAGATTCGTGAAGGATTTTAGCACCATTGCATCCCCTTTACATGCTTTGAGTAAGAAAAATGCAACCTTTGTTTGGGGACCATCCCAAGATACCGCATTTAATGAACTTAAATTTTTTCTTACTCATGCTCCCGTGCTTGCATTACCCAATTTTGACAAAACTTTCGAAGTTCATTGCGATGCTAGCGGTAATGGCATAGGAGGTGTGTTAATGCAAGAGAAGCGCCCTATTGCTTACTTTAGCGAAAAACTTTCAGGAGCGCAACTCAATTATACCATCTATGACAAAGAGCTATATGCATTAGTGCGAGTTTTGCGTGAGTGGGAACATTATCTTCGCCCCCATGAATTTGTCATTCATACTGACCATGAACCGCTTAAGTACCTTAAGGGTCAAACTAAGTTTAACAAGCGTCATGCTAAGTGGAGTGAATTCATTGAGTCTTTTCCCTATGTCATCAAGTACATCAAAGGCAAAGAGAATGTTGTGGCGGATGCGCTTTCCCGCAAATACATGCTTGTTACTAAACTTGAATTGAATGTCATTGGTTTTGAGCACATAAAAGACTTGTATGCGCATGATCCTACTTTTGCTATTCCATATGCCAAATGTTTGACGCATACATCTTGGGAACGCTATTACATCGAAGATGATTATCTTATGAGAGCTAACAAACTATGTATTCCCGAGTCTTCTCTTCGTTTGTTACTTTTGCAAGAATCTCATGGAGGAGGACTTATGGGACACTTCGGACGCGACAAGACATTTGCTACGCTCTCCAAAAACTACTTTTGGCCCAAGATGTTCCGCGAAGTCTCATGTTTCACCAACCGATGCTCTACATGTCGCAAAGCTAAGTCTAAAGCTCAATCTCATGGTCTCTCTATGCCACTTCCAATTCCATATCACCCATGGGAAGACATTAGTATGGACTTTGTTCTTGGTTTGCCTAGAACTCAAAATGGCAAAGATTTTGTGTTTGTTGTTGTGGACCGATTCTCTAAAATGGCTCATTTCATCCCATGCAACAAGATAGACGATGCTTCACATGTTGCAAATCTTTTTTGTAGGGAAATCTTGTGCCTACATGGAGTGCCAAATACTATTGTCTAGGACCGCGATTGAGGGAGTCATGGACTAAGGGGTCCTCGGGGTGCTGGCCCATTGAACACGGGCCGGACTGGAGAAGTCGTATAGTGATGGGAGATCTATGAAGCTGTGGTGTGCCCTCCAAGTCAAGAATGCGCAGGATCTCTTTAATCCCTTATTGTAATCTATCTTCGGTAACCCTAACCCTACCGGTGTCTATATAAACCGAGGTTTGTAGTCTTTAGGGCTAGAGCTATATTCATCGCCTCATCACCTTAGGGTTTAGCTCATGCTGATCTCGAGGTAGATCTACTCTGTAACCATACTATACATCCAATACAATCAAGCAGGACGTAGGGTATTACCTCTTCAAGAGGGCCCGAACCTGGGTAAACATCGTGTTCATTGTCCCTTGTTCCCCATCGACATTAGATCCACAGCTCCAGACCCCCTACCCCGAGGTCTGCCGGTTTTGACACTGACATTGTTGCTTTCATTGAGAGATCCGCTGTGGGGTTGCCCAAAGGATCGATGGCTCGCCTGATCATAGGAGAAGGCATCGGATCTGGGGACTTCTTCATCCCCGGACAACTCTTCGCGTTCGGCTGCATCGTACTGCACGCCGACCCGACTGGTCGTTTGGATGAGATTGACAACTTCACTCATGAACACCGAACTCGATTCGGTAATCTGGAATACGTTGCAGACACGCGGGGCGATCTGGTCTTCACCGGATTCACTACCCCTTCCGCACCCTCGCAGGCCTCGCCATGCCCGCTCTGGAGTCCTCCTCCAATCCGATCTACGGATCGACCCTCACCCTCCGAACAGTTTCGGGCCAGGAGGGCTTTGCCTCAAGTGGGGGCTAGACTCTACCTTCGGCCGAATCCATCATGTCTGCAGAGGGCATATCCTTGGCCTTCAAGGCAGAATCAGGAGGCGGAAGCCAGGAGTCAATCTCGGCCGGACCGCTCCCTCACAACGCTCTCTGGCCTTGAGCCCTTATGACAAAGCGGCAGCCGACAGCCAGGGGTGACCCCCAGCCCAAAGCAGCTCGATCTCGAACCCCGACGTGGAAACTACACACAAAAATCAAGGCCCGCCCTTGATCACCAGTGACGATCCGGATTCCCTCAAGGATTCGGCACTGCACCCCGAGTTCAGCTCGTCCTGTGGAAACCAAGGATCGGCAACCCTCGCTATGTTAAAGGAGGCGCTAGATGATACGTCTCCAACGTATCTATAATTTTTGATTATTCCATGCTATTATATTATCTATTTTGGATGTTTTATATGCATTAATATGCTATTTTATATTATTTTTGGGACTAACTTATTAACCTAGAGCCCAGTGCCAGTTTCTATTTTTTCCTTGTTTTTGAGCTTCGCAGAAAAGGAATACCAAACGGAGTCCAAACGGAATAAAACCTTCGCGATGATTTTTCTTGGACCAGAAGACACCCAGGAGACTTGGAGTGCAAGTCAGAAGAGCTACGAGGCGGCCACAAGGGGGGAGGGCGCGCCCAGGGGGTAGGGTGTGCCCCCTGCCTTGTGGGCCCCTCGATGACCCCCTGACCTAGATCTTCCTCCTATATATTCACATATATTCCCAAACCACCAGAAGCATCCACAAAAACACTTTTCCACCGCCGCAACCTTCTGTTCCCATGGGATCCCATCTTGGGGCCTTTTCCGGCATCCTGCTGGAGGGGGATTCGATCACGGACGGCTTCTACATCAACTCTATTGCCCTTCCGATGAAGCATGAGTACTTTACCTCAGACCCGCGGGTCCATAGCTAGTAGCTAGATGGCTTCTTGTCTCTCTTTGATTCTCAATACAATGTTCTCCTTGATGTTCTTGGAGATCTATCCGATGTAATCTTCTTTTGTGGTGTGTTTGTCGAGATCCGATGAATTGTGGATTTATGATCAGCTTATCTATGAATATTTTTTGAATCTTCTCTGAATTCTTTTATGCATGATTTGATATCCTTGTAATTCTCTTCGAACTATCGGTTTGGTTTGGCCAACTAGATTGGTTTTTCTTGCAATGGGAGAAGTGCTTGCTTTGGGTTCAATCTTGCGGTGTCCTCTCCCAGTGACAGTAGGGGCAGCGAGGCACGTATTGTATTATTGCCATCGAGGATAAAAAGATGGGGTTTACATCATATTGCTTGAGTTTATTCCTCTATATCATGTCATCTTACTTAAAGCGTTACTCTGTTCTTCATGAACTTAATACTCTAGATGCAGGCAGGAGCCGTTCGATGTGTGGAGTAATAGTAGTAGATGCAGGCAGTAGTCGGTCTGCTTGACACGGACGTGATGCCTATATTTCATAATCATTGCCTTGGATATCGTCATAACTTTGCGCTTTTCTATCAATTGCTCGACAGTAATTTGTTCACCCACCGTATTATTTGCTATCTCGAGAGAAGCCTCTAGTGAAACCTATGGCCCTCGGGTCTATTTTCCATCCTAGTACTTTTCGATCTAGTATTTTGCAATCTTTTATTTTCAGATCTATAAACCAAAAACCCTAAAAATATTTACTTTATCTTTTGTGTAGTTTTATCTATCTCTATCATATCTCACTTTTGCAAGTGACCGTGAAGGGATTGACAACCCCTTTATCGCGTTGGGTGCAAGTGTTTGATTGTTTGTGCGTTGTATCCTACTGGATTGATACCTTGGTTCTCTAACTGAGGGAAATACTTATCTCTACTTTGCTGCATCACCCTTTCCTCTTCAAGGGAAAAACCAACGCAAGCTCAAGAAGTAGCACTAGACCGAATCCAGAAAATGACCATCCAGGAGGACCTGTCCTCTGCCCACAATCATCATCCCTTCGAGGCGTACCACAGGGAATTTTACGACCCACCCACCACCCACTTGGTAGCCACCGTCGATGACTTAACCGATATGCTAGATTATAATTCGGAAAACACCGAATACATGGATGAGGATGGCAGAGCCACGGCTAACACCGATGTCGCTCCCCCCGTCACCGGCCGCTGGTCGGCCATGTGCACCTACGATATTTACATGGTCGACACCCCCAAGGGCGGCGATGGCACTCCCAAACAGGACCGAGACAAGCCCGGAGATGAGCCGCCTAAACGCCGAAGGCAGCGCCGTCGATCAAAGCCACGTCGAAGCCATGTGAGCAATGTGGACACTGCGGAAAATGGCACCGTAAATAATACGGATGATCTCGCCGGAGCCGCAGCCAACGAACATCATCAGGATGACCCCGCGGGGCAGGAGGACCCGCTTGACCTAGAAAACCCCGACGACTCCGAAGATAGCAACTACATCCCACTGTCTGAAGAGGAGGTCAGTCTCGGGGACGATGATTTCATCGTCCCCGAAGACCCACTGGAGCAGGAACGGTTCAAACGGAGGCTTTTAGCTACCGCCCGCAGCCTGAAGAAACAAAAACGCAGAATCAAGGCCGAACAGGACACCCTCAACGACCGATGGACCAAAGTCCTAGCTGCCGAAGAAGGGTATGGCCGCGAACAGCCAATCAAAAGTTATCCCAAGCAAAAACTACTGCCGCAGTTCGACGATGAGGCCGTAGAGCCAACACGTCCGACATATACCGAACAGCCGGACCGCCCCCCTAGAGGGCGGGACAGAGAAGCTGACGAGGCCGAGCACCCAGCCGCCCCACCTCGCCGTTAAGGCAAGGATCAAGTGCGGCCCACCTACGAGTACGACCTCCGCCATGACCTAGACGCTCGAGGAGGCCGTACCAGGACCATCTATGGACCCAGAGAAGACCCGCCCGCTTACCGGGAGGGATACTATGATCGGCTAAACCAGGATGATAGAATCCGGGAGCAACAGCGGAATCGGAGGGCCGAAGACCTTCGATGCGATGTAGCCCGAGTTCGAGGTGCCGCACACCCCCTGTGCTTCACAGAGAGGGTAATGCAACACCAATTCCCGGAAAGCTTCAAGCCAGTGAACATCGAATCATACGACGGAACCACGGACCTGGTCGTATGGATAGAAGATTTCCTCCTCCACATTCACATGGCGCGAGGAGACGACCTTCACGCCATTAAATATCTGCCACTAAAACTTAAAGGTCCGGCTCGACACTGGTTGAATAGCCTTCCCTAAGACTCTATAGGCTGTTGAGAAGAGCTTGAGGACGCATTTCGAGTGAACTTTCAGGGCACCTATGTCCGACCTCCAGATGCTGACGACCTAAATCGCATCACACAGCAGCCCGGAGAATCTGCCCGGCAATTTTCGAACCGATTCCTGACCAAGAAAAACCATATTGTCGACTGTCCGGATGCCGAAGCCTTGGCTGCGTTCAAGCATAGTGTCAAGGACGAATGGCTCTTAAGACAGCTCGGCCAGGACAAGCCAAGAACTATGGCAGCCCTTACTTCTCTCATGACCCGTTTTTGCGCGGGCGAAGATAGTTGGTTCACTCGTAAAAACGCCAACCCCGATACACCCGGTACCTTTGAGGTTCGGGACGAAAATGGAAAGCCCTGACGCAGCAAGAGTAAACGACGCCACAATGATGGCGAGGGCAAGGATATGGCAGTTAATGCCGGATTCCGAAACCTGAAGTCCGGACCACGAAAGAAGGCCCCTAGGGGCAACAATGATGGCCCGTCCAGACTAGACACAATTCTGGACAGGCCTTGCCAGATCCACGGCACATCAGAGAAGCCTGCCAACCACTCCAACCGTAACTGTTGGGTGATCAAACAGGCTGGCAAACTCACAGCCGAAGACCCGGGCAAAAGCCCACGAAGCAAGGACGATGACGACCCCCGCAGGCCGAATAGTGGAGGCCAGAAACCCTTCCCTTCCGAGGTTAAGATGGTGAACATGATCTACGCAACCCATATACCAAAGAAGGAGAGGAAGCGAGCACTGCGAGACGTATATGCCGTCGAGCCCGTAGCACCGAAGTTCAATCCATAGTCAGCCTGGCCGATCACTTTCGATCGCAGAGATCACCCGACCAGTATACGCCACAGAGGGTCCGCAGCCTTAGTGCTCGACCCCATAATCGATGGATTCCACCTCACTAGACTCCTAATGGACGAAGGTAGCAGCCTCAATTTGATATATGAAGACACAGTGAGGAAGATGGGGATCGATTCGTCAAGGATCAAACCCAGTAACACCACCTTCAAGGGGGTCATTCCAGGAGTGGAGCCCCGCTGCACAGGCGCTATGACGCTTGAAGTAGTGTTTGGCTCTCCGGACAACTTCCGAAGCGAGGACTAGATCTTGGACATTGCACCTTTTCGCAGTGGCTATCACGCCCTCCTCGGCCGAACGGCATTCGCCAAATTCAATGCCGTCCCGCATTACGCGTACCTCAAGTTAAAGATGCCTGGTCCTTCGAGTGTCATAACTATCAATGGCAATACAGAACGCTCATTCTGGACCGAAGAGCACACTGCGGCCCTCACAGCCGAACACCAAACCGGCCCATACAGGTCCCGATGCCGACCCGCCATAAAGGCCGGCGACAATAGTAAACAGGTTCGAACCCATTCCCCATCATGGGAACCCGCATGCGTTCATCGCAAAAAGGGATGCGCGCCCCACGGCACGCCCACATTGTTCGGGCTCCACGTGCCTCGCCAGCACAATTTCGCGCTCAAAATAGCATGGGCAGCCGTGAGGCATGTATAAACAAACCCGAAGCATATGTTCGGCTAACCCAAACTTCGGAATTACCTTGTCTTCGGACAACCTGGGGACCCATTCCGGAACCCCCCCCCCCCCCCTGCCAAGCACAAAGCTTCATCGGCAGGACCCTCGCCCCTCAAGGTCTCATCGAAGGTCCCAACCCCCACCTTTCAAAAGCAAAGGCGCAGACATGCAGCAGGGCAAAGTGGAGGCTTCGACTCACGCGTCACGTCCTTGCACAAACCTTTACTCAGTAAAACTTTTTCCTTTTTTATAAATAATGCCTTCGCAGTTCGAATTGTACGATTAGGCGTCTTGAGCCTACGAGAACTAATAAAAACGCCCTTTATGGTGTTTAGTTATCCGCATTTGCGATTGTCTATTTCCTTTTTGATTCTCCCCTCGCTCTTCGAACAGCCCGGCATGAAAATATGATCGGTTAACTAACCTAGAGCTCGATTTTCATATCAGCTCAGCACCCCAAGTCCGACACTGCTTCCCGCAGAGGGTTTGGCATCTCGGATATTGCACTACATGCATCAAGTTCTGAACTATGTCTTAGGTTAATAGTTGGGTTGCCCGGCTCCTGTGCTTGCCCCTTATGTTCCGCACGTCCGACTAAGAGGGCAAAGGGAGAACCCCTGCGATTGTACTTCTGGCTCGCTCGGTCAAGTACCTCAGGAGGAGAAAGCCGAAAACTGACTGTCATAGTAAGCGCGAGCTGGTCAGCTATCCGATGATGAGGTTTTGACTCGAAAAATCGTTGGCGATTTTGCCGTGTCACACGAAGGGTTCGTCTTAACACAAACCACGTGATCGGAAAGGGTAGGCATTTGCCCCCAAGTACATCACAAAACACAGGGGGCTAGTCCTTAGCCCCCACCGTCAAGCTCCTAAGGCTAAGTGAAAGCAATAAAACCGAATAGTCTGATTGCCTAGTTTTGCTCACGCGCTACCGCCTCCGGGTACCAAGACGTTGGCTAAGGGTAACAGCGCGGAGACAAAACACCCCTCGTGACATTCACCTGGGGGCTGAATCCGACGACTGGTAGCTTTCAGATTAAACATACGGCCGAATAGGAGTCAAAATTAAAATCATGACAATATAAAATAAGTCAGGCGGACGCATCATAAAGCATAAGGTCCAATCAGTAACACTCAATACAGTCAATCAAACATTACATCTTTCGAACACTGGCCCTCTATCGCCCGCGCGCCATTCATCACCTGCGCAAAGTATTGCTCAGGGCGGCGATGCTCTTTTCCCTTGGGCGGAGGACCAGTGGCCATGTCCATTGGATTAAATGTTGGCCAATGCACCATGGTCTTCGCAAACGCAAGCCTCGCCCCCTCAAGGCACGCTGAGCGCTTCATGGCGTCAATCCAGAGCGGTGACTCCCGCAGCTTCTGCACAAGGCCGAAGTTGGCATCCGGAATGGGCTAGGCGGGCCACAGACTGACACAGAGGTCCTTCACAGCCAGCTCAGACATCTGATGCATCTTCATTAGCTGCTTCATTTGATCGCTGAGGAGAGGAGGACGCTCGGAATCCGAAAACTATGACGAGAAGAGCCGCTGCATGGAGTCCTCCTCGTGAGCGGCATAATGCTCCTTGGCAGCCACCACATTCTTCGGAAGCTCGGCGAAGACGCTAGCAGAGTGCCAGACCCGTGTCAGTAGAGCGAACTTGTTGCCTCCGAACACACTCTGCAGTAAGTATTTCTTACCATTTGCAATTTGCCCGACTTGGCGGAGCTCTTCCCGGACACCTCACGCTTCAGTCCTTGCCTCCTGGAGCTCCTTCTCCGTCTTGGACAGCTGGGAGGATCGCTCCCCCTATTCCTTCTCAATGGCTTCAAGCTTCTTGATGGCATCCTGGAGCTCCACTTGCACCTTGGTTACCCGAGCCTCGTGCTGCTCACCAGCAAGCTTGGCCTGCTCAAGTTCGGCCACCGCCTTGTCAGCGGCCGTCTTCTTGGCAGCCGCCTCTGCCTCGGCTTTCTTCAAATCCTCTCTCAAGCCCTCGACTTCGGCGGTGACAGCTGCACAATAATCATAATAAAAGATCAGCATACAGTCCGGATCGTCAATATCCGGCATCAAGCAGTTGTACACCTTATCAAACGGCTTACCTTGTGCCTCGTCAAGCCGTTTGTTGACAAGGTCAAGCTCTTTAATGGAATGCTTGAGCTTTTGATCCATCTCCTCCAGTGCCGCAACATTAGCAGTTGCGGCCAGAGAAGATGCCTGTGACATTAAAAAATTCAGTCCATTCCAGATAATGGCCTGTAGAACGAGATCCTCCGCAGGTTTTCTTCGCAAACCTTGCAGAGTCTCGGGGGCTACTATAGATATGGCACACTTAAACTAAGGACTAAATCCAATTTATGAGGAAAGAACATTACTTGACTTACCTCAAAGCCTGTTAGCAGGCCTTGAACTACGTTGTTCAGTCCGGAATGAAGGGACCGAACACACTATGAGTGCGGTGCTCATCGATGATGGCAGAGTTATTCACCAACCCCGCCAGCGCATCCGGCCAGACCACCGCCACCTGAGTGGAGGTGTTCGGCGTGGGCGTCGGGCCCCCAGCACCTTCCCCATCAAAAGGATGTATTGGCTCCCTTGGGGGCTCGGGAGCCGAATTCGGTAGGGGTTCGGATGATCCGGATCCCCTCCCCGCGGTAGCCAGGAGGGATGCATCCCCCTGGTCTTCAACGACCGAGGCATTGGCCCCGGCCATGGTGGCATCGACCTCCTCCCCTGTGTTCAGAGGAGGAGCGGTCTTTCGTGACACCACCTCCCCAACTTCTTCGGGGATCAGAGGAGGTGCAGGACGTGAGCCACTGTCCGCCAGTTCGGCGAGAAGTGACATCCCCGAAGAGGTCTCCTCAGCGGGGTGGCCACATGAAGGGCTGCACCACCAGAAAAATAATCAATCTACATTCTACCAGGGACTACGAAAAGAATAAAGCAATTGAAAATGTCGCAATATGTACCTGGCCACTTGGGGCTTGACCCTGGGTTCCTTCTCCGGAACCTTTTCGGACGCTTCGGACTCCTCGTCGGAGTCCGAGCTGTCGGACAGGACAAGCTTGGGCCGGCACTGTCTCTTCCGGGCCTGAGGAGGTTGAGCCTCCTCGATGTCATTGGACGCCGCCCTCTTCTTAGAGTGTGAGGAGGCACTTTCCTCCTCGTCCTCGCCCCCCTCCTATGCGGTCTGGGCCGCGGTGTCTCCGGACTTGCTGTCTAGACTGGTTTCACGACGGAGGCCCTCTTGGGCCTCCGGCACCTCCGTCATCTTGCCCTTCTTGTCGGGCGCATTGTAAGGCGCCACGACTAACAACTTCTCTAGCTGCTCGAATCGGGGCCCTTCTGGCAGCGGCGTTGGGCCACTGATCTTCTAGGCCTTGGCAAGCCAGCCCTGCAAAATCCACATATAGAGGTTCGGACCAAATTGTGTGGTGCTAATATTCAGATTCATGATAAGACAAGTGTCGCTCACCTTCCTCGGAGGGTTCGCAGCGTCGACGCCGATGTCCTCCCGCTCGACCGGCCACTCCTTCTGCGGTTTGAATAGCAGACTCCACATTTTCTTGTGGGTCGTGCCGAAGAGTTGCTACACGGTGGCTGGATCTTCGGGGTCGTTTTGCCACATGGGCTTGGCCCTCTCCTGGCAGGGGAGGAGTCGACGATGGAGCATGACCCGAATCATGTCGACCAGCTTCGCGCTGGTCTTCGTAACACTGATGACGCGCTTCTGCAGCGCCTTCAAATCGTCAGCGGATCCCCAGTCCGGGCTCTTGTTGATCCATGAGGCCAGCCTGGTAGGGGGTTCGGATCTGTATGCGGGAGCTGCCGCCCAGCCGGCTCCCCGTGGCTCGGTGATATAGAACCATTCTTTTTGCCACATTCTGACGGTATCGATGAAGTGGCCCTTTGCCCACTGGACCCGCGTTAGTTTACTAATCATGGCTCGGCCACAGTTCGCCTGTTCGCCGCCAACTACCTTGGGCTTGATGTTGAACACCTTTAGCCACAGGCCGAAGTGTGGCTGGACTCGTAGGAAGGCCTCGCAAAAGATAATAAAGGACGAGATGTGGAGAAGGGAGTTGGGGGCTAGATCGTGCAAATCTAGCCCGTAGAAGAACATCAGCCCCTGCACAAAGGGGTGCAGGGGAAATCCAAGCCCCCTAAGGAAATGAGGGAGGAATACGACCCTTTCGCCCGGCTTGGGCGTAGGGATGATCTGGCCCTCTTCGGGGGCCCAACGGGCAATGTCGACCGACAAATAGCCGGCTTGCTTCGGCTTCACGATATCGCCGTCGGTGACGGTGAAAGCCTCCCACTTCTCGTTGGCACCGGATCCGGCCATGGCTGGAGACGGAGTGGGATTTGCTATGGAGGCAGAGGAAAGGGGCGCTAGAGCTCTGAGGATCTACGTGAGCGGAAGGTGGAGGAAGGCGTGGGATGCTGACTATAGTAGCTCCCCCTTTATAGACTGTTGACAGGCCAGGGGTTCCTTTTTCCGCGCCGTTGGCTTCTCCACTTCCCGATATACCTGCAACGTTATGTGCGGGGAGGGGAATCGAAATCATTAACCATATCCCCCGAAAGGCGGGACACGATCTCCACCTCGAGGGGACATGCCAAACATGGTGTCAGCCTCGAGCCATGCTTCGTGTCGGCGTGCGACACCTATGGGATCCTAAGGGACCCCTTTACGATTCGGCAGGGAGAGAGGTATGCGCAAAGAGGAGAACCAACGATCGACGCGGGGCGATTTTACCCAGGTTCAGGCCACTAATCAGCGTAAAACCCTACTCCTGCCTTGTTTTATTATCGGTGTTCTTGAGCCCAGGCTCCAGGAGCGCTCGCAGTGAATAGTACGTTCAAAGAGCAGCTACGCATGCAGAATGGGCCAGCCGATCCTCTTCCCTGTAGCAGTTGCCTTGGGCCTCCTTTTATATCACCAAGGGGTCACCACAGTGGCGAAATGTACATACATTGAGGTGTAAAGTAGCTACAGGGTCATCATACCTAACCCCTGACGGATTAGGACGAACGCATTTAATGCACCGTGAGGTGTCTGTCTAGTTGTCCTCACTTTCTTGGGGATGGAAAAAGGGGCCATCCCATCAGCATCGCTTAAGCTCTCCTCCACTGGCGCGTCGCCACGCATCCAAAGAAGGACCCAGAATGTCGGGCTCGTTGCTGTGCCAGAGTGGTGGCACAGCAACAGAATCTTGCCGGGCGCCGGGCCTTGCCGGGCGCCGAACCTTGCCGGGCTTCGCAGACCACCCCGGCAAGATCTTGCCGGGGGAGCTGGCTTTCGGATTGCAGCCCATCTTATCTGCTGATCCTCAGATCTTTGGCTTGAGGATTTCTTTGGTGGCCTGAGTCAACCTCGAACTGTTCCTCGACAAGCCTTGCCGCGAGTATGGCTACAACTGCCCGTGCACAAGTACGGGGTACTAATGGCCCAATACTTAGTACACCGACAGGAGCCCCCGGGCCTAGGCCACACACGAGTGCGAGGCGTTGTTGGGCTATGCCCAAATAGTGCATGGGCACACGTGGCAGGGGATTAACTGCTCGTAAATATCCCGTTTACTGTGCCCCCACTACGCGCGCTGAACGCGCGACGTGGGAAGCGTGCCTCAAAAGCTGCAACTGCAACGCGCCTGCAGAGGCGCATTCACATTGGGGAGTAAAAGAGGCGGCCCCGCTCCTTCCCCATAAAAAGGAGAAACCACAGAGGCACAGGCCTATTTACCCCCCTCTTCTTCTCAATCTGGCCGTCGCCATTGCTTTCCTTCTCTCGAGCTCAGAGCAAAGCTTTCCCTCATCCGCTTGTCGCCTCCACGCCCGCTTCATCACCGGCTTTCACCCTTGTAGTCGCCATGCCGCCCAAGACCAGCAAAGGCAAGGGCAAGGAGATGAAAGCCGATGTCCCGAAGAGCGAGCTGGCGAAGATGCGGAAGAAGTATGTCGTCTTCGCCCCGTCGCTTGATGCGGAAGCTTTGAAGAGGGGGTACCAATGCATGTGGGCGAGGGAGACGCAGGCTCACCCCGCCACTCGCGTGATTCCGGGTTCTTGCTCCAAGAGTGGGTCAGACAGATACCCCTTTTTCGTCGCATACTTCTACTGCGGGCTCTATCCTCCATTTTCTGACTTCTTCAATGACATTATGTACACATACGGCTTCCATCTTCTTGATTTCACGCCGAATGCGGTAGTCCAAGACCTTGGCGGCAAAATTTGTTTTGCCTCTGTTACTCACCCGAGAAGCAACGGCCAAGCGGAGAGGGCCAATGCCGAAGTACTGCGCGGTCTCAGGACCAGAACCTTTGACAGGCTGAAAAAGTGCGGAAGACGCTGGATTGATGAGTTGTCGGTGGTTCTTTGGTCAATCAGAACGACACCAAATCGAGCCACCGGCCAGACACCCTTCGCTCTGGTCTACGGAGCGGAAGGAGTTCTCCCCACGGAACTCACGTACGGATCACCTCGAGTGCTCGCTTATGATGAGCTTGAGCAAGAGTAGCTGCGGCAAGATGATGCTGTGCTCCTTGAGGAGAATCATCTTCAGGCTGTTGTGCGAGCTGCATGCTACTAGCAAGCTTTACGCCGCTACCATAGCCGCAAAGTTCATGCCCGAAGCCTTGAGGAAGGCGACCTTGTTCTTCAACAAATTCAGTCCGCCAAGAATTTAAACAAGTTGACGCCGAAGTGGGAAGGCCCTTATCGGGTAGTACGAGTCACCAGGTCCGACGCTGTCCGCCTGGAGACCGAAGATGGCGTTCCAGTGAGCAATTCCTGGAATATCGAACATCTTCGCAAGTTCTACCCATAAGGCGCGGTTGCCGGGGGCCCCCGGCAACCCCCCTTTTGTACAAGTCTTGTCGGCAAGGCATATAATCCTTTGTACAAAGCCAGGCGCAGACCCTGAGCGCAGCTGAATAAATTTAAGTGTTATGCATTTCCTTATTGATTTCCATGTTCATATATATATGCATGTGTGTCTAAGATGTTGTATGACACTTACTCCCGGTAAGTTCTAACGAACCGCTAAGGTTTCATATCTTTATTTTCTCTTCTTTCTTTTTCTCAAAGGACAGAAGGATTCCTCGCGTGCACATTTGCTGGGGGGGGGAGGGAGATATGAGTACCAGTTGGCGACGTTCAGAATTGACGCTTGCCGGAGGAAGGACAGCGACAGAAAGCTAAGTTCTAAAACTTAGAACAAGTTTCCTTTATTGCAAAGTTATTTCCTTGGACGATTTCGACTTTTGTATGGAAAATCTGCACGCGAAGGAACCCTTGCTGTAATCGGTTGCGCCCTTATTTTGTTTCGAGTCCACTCAACAATTTAAGTGGCTGCACTGAGAACGCCAAGGAGTCTTGCCGGCCGCTGCGCCTCCAGCAGGCTGCTGAAGTCCCGCACCCAGCGCTCGCGGCAGGTTGCGCGCCGGCAAGTTTTTCAGTAAGAGTAGGGTGAACTCCATACATAAAGGAATCAGACAAGGGAGATAGCATGCATGTACCCAAACATAAGCAAGTTATATTACATTAATAAGTTGCCGCAGTTCTAATTTAAGACTTAATTGTCTTTCGCATGGAATGACGACGACAAGAAGAGGTGGAGCAGTTAATCTCTGTGCTGGCCTTCGACCCTTTTGATTGAATCCACCTTCTCAAGGATAGGCGCGACAAGCTCTTCAAGTGCCTCGAGATTTGCATCCTTTTGCAGGTGGCCAAGCACGTTGGAGAGGTCGATGCCAGGATTACTATGCACCACCTTGACAAGTACCTTGCGGAGGACGGCCCGGCAAAGCCGGCGGGACTCATTGGCCAATTGGGTCGCCCAGTTAGACTGAAGCAACTTCAGGGCATCAATGATGCTTTCGAAGAACATCGTCAACCTGGCACTCGAAGATATCCTTTCCTCGGAAGAATACCTGAAGTTTGACAGGCCCATGGTCGACAGTTCTGCCGTGAGCTTCTCCGCAGCATTGATGAGGCGTCCAGTCTAGATTTTCACCCCCTTTTCGTAATCAACTTGGGCGGCGGCGGCGCTCTTGAGCAGGTTCCTCTCTTCCTGGAGATCTTTGAGCAGGGCCTTCTCGCGGGCCCTGCCGGCCCCGAGAGACTTCTCCAACGTGGTCAGCTTCAATTCCAGAATGGCAATAGCATCATTTGCTGAGGAAAGCTGCTTGGTCTTGTTAGACATGGCAACTTGCATCTCCGCCAGGGTGTGGAGGGTTTTTTCCCTATCACCTTTGAGCGTCGAGAGCTCCTTGCCGTGTTCCTCGAGATCCACTTCCAGTTTCTTTACTTTGTCGCTCAGCTCATTCTTGGCGGCCTCTGCAGCCTCGGCAGCATCGACGGCCTCCTTGAGCTTGCCGGCGTGATCTACAGTTAGAGCTTCGAGCGTCTCTTTGTGTTTCTGCTCCAGCTCCTGGGTCCGCCGCGCGACAAGCTTCTCGATATCTTCATCTTTGCTGTGAAGCTTGGCGGCGAGCGCCTGCTCATGAGCGGCAAGGTCTTCCTCGTGAGCATCAAGCGCAATGCGATGCCCCGTCAGGAGAGCATCTTCAGCAGCAATTCTTTGCGTAGCTTCCTCTTGCGCCTTCTCCATGTCAGATTGTTTCAGGAGGATTTCTGTCCACTGTTGGCTCACTTGTTCCCGGCCGGCAGTCAACTCTTGGAGGGCCTCGGCGTACCAGACTTGCATTTGTTCGACGCGCCTCTGAAAATCTGCTTCGGCCGCCTCGACAACTGCCATTCTGGAATCCGCTTTCTCTTTCCGGGCGCGGTGAAGAGCCTGGAGCTTGCAGAAATTTTCGCCCATGGTCTGAAGAAGCTCATCCTCTTCAGATTTGCTGCTGCTAGCGCTTGGATCATCAACAACCTCGAGCACGGCAGCAGCAATGATTTCTTCATCTAAGACTTCCCCTTCGGCCGGTGCCCCAACGCTTGTCGTCCCCGGCAAGTTGACAAATAGGTTCTCGCCGACTTTGAGATATTTACTGGATGAGGGGACTTCGGATGTTGACGGTTGATCCTCAGCAACCGCCTCACCAGTAGCAGGGGGCTCCGTGGCTGGCGCAGCGCCTGGCGCTCCTGCGGCAGGAATGCCGTCAGTACGGTCACCAGCCTTCTTGCCGCCCTCTTCAGTAGACTCTTTGGCGGGTTCCTCCTGTGCAGTCTTGGCAGCCTCCTCGGCAAAAGCACCGCCGGCTTCTACGGTGGCATCCATGGCGGCCTCGCCGGCAGCGATCTTGTCGGCTTCGGCGGCAACATCCCTGGCGGTCTCCTCGATGGCAGCGTCGATGTCCATGTCTTCCATCTCAGTGAATTCTAAAGGACAAGGGGGAGAAACAGAATGAGATCAAGATCGAAGTTCAAGAAGACAAAAGAAAGAGAGATAAAGGAAAGAATAGCAAGCGCACTGAGGCAATTGGTTACCTGCATCGGGCTGTCGAGAGGTGGCCTCGCCCCTCCCGGCAACCTCGGTTGCCGGGGGTAAGATGCCAGCATCCATGGTTGTTGGCTCCTCCTCAACTAAGACAAGCTCGTCGGTGTGATCACTTGCCGGGGACGCGCTTGTGGGCGATGTGGTTGACATAGGTGGCGTGACGAGGGTATCTCCTGATAACTCCCTTTGTTGCCGTCCTTCTCCTGCAAGCCCAAAGATATCAGCTGCAAGGATAGGAACCTCAGCATTCCCCAACCAAAAAGAATAATGAACTTACGCTGGGGGCTGCGCTGGGGGCTGCGTCGAGGACTAAGATCCGGGCTGATGGTAGTAGTTTCCGGCGCGCTCACGAAGCCTGCCGGAGGCTCGTCGCCTGTAGAAGTCTTTGTCCTCTTCGCCATCCTCTCCATCAAGGTTTCTGCATCACTGCTGAGACAATACAAGCAAGTTAATAAGAATGATCCAGGATTGGAAGATAAAGGCTGTGGCAAGGTACTCACTCTTCCTCTTCTCGCTCCGGACTGAAGCCGGAGATGTCGAAATCGACCTCCGTTGCAGTGTCTGTGTGGGGAGGCGGAGGAGGGGTCCTAGGTCGTTTGGCTGTCGCAAGCGCCAGGGGTTGGCGTGTTTCCGTCACCTCAGCTTCCGGTGCGGTAGTGCAAGACACCCCTGCCGCCTCAGCAGTTGCCGCTGATGTGGGTCTTGCACGCCGCGCAGGTTGCTGTCGAACCCCTTGCCACGACGCAGTCTTGCCGGCCGCTTTCTTGCCGGGAGCCTCGCTGCTCGAGGAAGGTTGGCTTGCTGGGATGCTAGATGCAGCCTTTCGAAGAACACGCTTTGTCTTCTTCGGGGCTGGGAGCTCTTCTTGCGGTTCTTCTTCAGCCGCATCTTCGTCGGACGAGCTCTTAGCGGCTGTGCTGCTCTGTCCCCCGGCAGCTTTGTCCTTCCTGGCAGGATTTTTCTCCACCACTACCTCTGCATCACTGGTTTCCCATTCTGTGAAGCCGATGCTGCCGGCCTCCGCGGCAAGATTTGCCTCCTCCGCCCTAGTGGCGATGTATGCCACCTCTTCATCGGTGGTGGCTCGGATGAAGTCTGCTTCTTCCCGAACGGCCCTCTCCGTCAAGTTATCAAAGAACTTCTGTGCCTATTCCTCGGATGGCTCAACCCATGTCGCGTCGAGACTGTGGGCACTGAACAGTGGCATGGTAGCGATAATTGACCCCAGGGCAGAGTTGTTGCACAGATGGACAATCCTTGCCGGCAACCGATGCTTGTTGTCGCGCTGGAACAGCTTTTGACGAAGAGCGCCAAGTTGCATAGCAGTCAAATTGTTGTTCAACCCGGGGCGCAGTCTCATGATGTCTGCTGTGTTTTGGTATTCCCAAGCTGGTCTTCCTTTATTCTGCAAGGGGGCAATGCGGCGGCGGAGAAAATCGAAGCCAATCATCTCCATTGTTAGCCCGGCAGCTTTCAGGCGAAGAATCCTGGTGGTGGCGATTGTGAGTTTTTCATCTTCAGCAGCAAGACTGCTCCAGCCACTGCCGTGGACCGCTTTCTGCTATCGAGGCAGACAGAACGGATGGGGATCTGCTTCCTTGATCCAGCACCACTCAGCCCGCCATTCGTCCCACTTCTCGCGGTAAACCCCTTCTGGGTATATTTCCTTATTCCAGGCCCTTGGAATCCAGGCGATAGAACCAAAGAGGGCCTCTCCTTTTTGGATACGAGGGAAAAAGTAGTGGTGGAAAAGGGCAGTATTGGGAACCACTCCGGTAAAGTTTTCACAAAGGTGAGCAAAGATGGACATGCACATGCTTTCCCGACAAGTGCTCTTGATCCTATGTGAGAGCCACATATGCCTCCATGTATTTCTACCAATAGCTCTAGTCCATCCTCCCGAGGAATGCACTTCAATTTCACACCGTTTGGTCTCTTTCTGTACAGGACGTCATCGACGAACTTGTACATAACAGACCGACGGGCTACTCTTTCCACTTCTTCCTGTTCCTCCGGGAGTTCTCCTGTTTGAAGGAAATGGACAATGTGCTGTGCCCATGCTGGAGCCTGGGGCTCGACAGCTAAGACTAAAGGCATCTCCTCCGCTGGGGGAACATTTGTCTCGACAGCGAAAGCATGAGGTTCCGCCGGAGCCTGTCGTTCCCCGGCAGGTTTGTCGTTGATCCCGGCAAGTTCCTTGCCGGCGGCTCCGGGGAGCTCTGCCGGAAAGTACTGTCCAGAATTCAACTTTCTTCTATTTTCTTGCCGCATTGATGGCGCCACGGATGGTTGAGTCAAATGGAGCACAAAAGTTCCTGGTTCCACAGGCAACTTGAGGGCGGCACGCTTTGACAGGTCATCAGCAATACTGTTTTCGGCACGAGGGATGTGCTCCATTTGCAGACCGTCAAAGTTCTCTTCCATTTTTCTCACTTCATCCACGTAGGTTTGCCTCAATGGACTCTGATAACTCTTATTAACTTGCCTGACGACAAGCTGTGAATCGCCTCTGATGACGAGCTTCTTGATACCAAGGTCTGCCGCGATCCTGAGACCGGCAAGCAAGCCCTCGTACTCCGCAGTATTGTTCGTCGAACTCTCCCGGGGAAAATGCATTTGGACTACATACTTGAGGTGCTTTCTGGTGGGTGCGACAAGCAGCACGCCAGCACCGGCGCCTTGCAGTGAAAAAGCCCCGTCAAAGTACATAACCCATTGCTGGTCAATTTCCTTGCCGGGGAGAATTGTTTCTTGAACCTCCTCGTCTGGCGTTGGGGTCCATTCCGCAACGAACTCTGCCAAGGCCCTGCTCTGAATTGTCGAAGTGCTTTCAAACTTGAGACCAAAGCTCGACAACTCCAACACCCACTCCACAATCCTGCCAGTTGCTTCTGGATTTCGCAAAATCCATTGTAACGGCGCAGCTTCCTCGAGGCCATAAGGAGGCTGAAAAGCAACTTCTGCACGCCAGAATATCTTGACCTAGCTCCTTGTAAAAGAGAGCTAACAAAATAAACTGGGCGCTGCACCAACTTTTTCTTCTGCAATGATTCTTCTGACTGCACAGATCTTGTCTTGCCGGGGAAGATCCTGCCGCATCACCTGATGGTCCTGCCGCTGGTGTTGCTTCCTCATCAGCTTCTCTCTGCGCCACTAACGCAGCACTAACCAGTTGATTTGTTGCTGCCAAATATAGCAGCAACGGCTCTCGTGGTTTAGGCGCGACTAGCGTCGGCGAAGAAGAAAGGTATTTCTTCAAATCTTGCAGCGCAGCCTCCGCCTCCGGAATCCATTTCATCGGACCTGCCTTTTTCAAAATTTTGAAAAAGGGCAGGGTGCGCTCAGCAGATTTGGAAATAAACCTGCTTAGAGCAGCAACACAGACGCGTCTTGGTGCTTCAATATGCTCAATAGCTTTGATCTTGTCGGGGTTCGCTTCGATTCCCCGACAAGATACAAAAAATCCGAGGAGCTTGCCAGAAGGAACACCGAACACGCACTTCTCAGGATTGAGCTTTAAGTTGATCTTGCGCAGATTTGCAAATGTTTCTTCTAAATCTTGTATGAGCGTCGCTTTGTCCTTGGTTTTGACCACTATATCATCCATATATGCCTCTATATTTCTATGGAGCTGAGGCTCAAAACCAATTTGGACCGCTCTCGCAAATGTAGAACCAGCACTTTTCAACCCGAAATCGTATAAAACAATACGTACCACATGGGGTGATAAATGCGGTCTTTTCTTCATCTTCTTTCGCCATGAAGATCTGATGATACCCTGAGTAGGCATCAAGGAAGGACAGGAGATCACAACCAGCGGTGGAATCCACAATCTGGTCGATGCGCGACAAGGGAAAGGGATCTTTTGGACAGGCTTTATTGATATATGTATAATCGATACACAGCCTCCATTTCCCATTCGCCTTGCGCACTACAACCGGATTGGCCAACCAGGTTGGGTGAAGCACTCCTCTGACCAATCCTGCCGCCTCCAGCTTTCTGATTTCCTCGGCAATGAATTCTTGCCGCTCCAAGGCTTGCTTCCTGACCCTCTGCTTGACGGGCCGCGCGTGAGGACAGACAGCAAGGTGGTGCTCAATTACCTCCCTGGGAACACCGGGGATGTCAGACGGTTGCCATGCAAACACGCCGACATTCGCCCGCAGGAAGGCAACAAGCGCGCTTTCCTATTTGTCATCTAGGGTGGAACTTATGGTGAAAGTTCCTCCCGTTCCGTCCTCCCTGACGGGCACCTTCTTGGTCTCTGGTGGAGCAGCCTTGGATTTCTTGTTCTTGCCAGTGGAACTCTCTGGTGCATCCTCGACGGAAGCGCAGCACTTCGAGGAGGCGCGCTTACCGGAGTTCACGCCAAGATTCTCGCCAGTCTTCTTCTTCCCCCCGGGAGTTCCAGCGGCAGGAGTTGATGCCTTGACGGCAGGTGCTGCAACTACTTCTCGGTAGAGTTGGTCGGCACAGATGAGCGCATCCTTCTTATCAGAATGGATAGTAATGACACTCAACGGCCCGGGCATCTTCAAAACATTATACGCGTAGTGTGATGCCGCCATGAACTTAGCCAACGCTGGCCGACCAAGGATCCCATTGTATGACATGGGGATCTTGGCGACATCAAACACTACCTTCTTGGTCCTGTAGTTGAGCTCGCTACCAAATGTCACCGGTAGCGTAATCTTGCCCTTTGGCTAGGTTCTTCCTGGATTGACCCCTTGAAACGTGCCCGTTTCTTCGAGATCTTCATCAGGAATTTGAAGCCTCTTGAGCACATCTGGTGAGATTAGGTTCAGCCCGGCCCCACCGTCAACTAGTATTTTCGTCACCTTGAGGTTGCGGATTGTTGGTGAGACCAACAATGGCAAGCACCCGACCGCGGTTGTGCGATCAGGGTGATCCTCGGCGTCGAAAATGATAGGCGTGTTGGACCACTTCAGGGGCTTACATGCATCTGGTGACGGCTCTGCTGCATTGACTTCCCGCACCCACTGTTTGAGTCGACGGTGGGAAGAATGCAACGAGGCGCCCCCATCGATACACATAGCCTCTGTAGCTGTCTGGAATTCTTGCTCACTGGACTCATCATCTTCTTCATCATCATCTTCTTCCTTGTCTCGGCCTCGAGCGGGCCTCTCCCTCTGTTGCTTGGCCTTGCCGCGGCGACCCCCTCGGCCACCGCGCTTCTTGCCGGATCCGTCAGCACCGTCATGGGCCTTTTCCTTATCTCGCCTTTCATACTCAGCCCTCTATTTCTCGGCAAGCTGTTCAACTTGCCAGCAGTTTTGGAGATCGTGGCCCTTGGTGCGACGGATCTTGCAATACTGCTTGCCGGAGCTTTCCAACTTGTCGGCTGCCGCCAAGGCCTGACAGGAAGAGCACCCAGTAAGTTCCTTGCCGGGGTCGTCAACCTTGGCCTTCTAGGCGGCCCCTGGAGGTGTCGATAGAAGCAGCAACCCAGCCCGGAACTCCGGACCCCCAGCCTGGACATCCGGACAAGCCCTATCCAGAGAGCAGAAGAACGACCTTGACAGCCCGGACATCCGGCTCCTCGTGAAGGCCCGAACATCCTGCCCGACGCCCGGACGTCCGGCTTCGCCCGTCTGCCCACATTAAAGGGCCGAGGCCCATGTATCCCTTCACCCCCCTAGACTATATATACTCCCTCTCCCTCACATTTTAGGGTCAGCAATGTGATAGCTCATTTTAGGAGATAGATCTTTGCTCATCCACTTGATACCTTCTCCATTGGAGTTCATGACCTCTACGGAGAAGATCCCCCAAGTGGATTCAAAACCCCTTGATGAGGACATCAATACCATTTTTACACCCACAGCCCCTGCTGCTATACATACTGGACCAATTACTAGAGCTCGCGCACACCAATTAAATTACCAGGTACTTTTGTTTCTTGGTAATGTTTCTAATGTTCATGAGAATATGATGCTGCCTAAATTGGATACATTTGTCTTTTCTTACAAATGAAGGGCCTAGCTTGGACAAAAAGGATGAACATTGGAGCAAGATCAAGCATGGAGGTGATGGCATGCGCAAGGGGAACAAGAACGGAGTTACAAGTGATGATTTCAGGACTTTGAAGCCACCATAATGAGTGCATGAAGCCTTGGACGAAATATACAAGATGTCACTTCATAAATTTCGTCCAGAAGCTATTATAGGTGCTGCGTCACCTTATTATTGGGCCAGGCCCATGTAATTTTGAAATACTTGAGTATAGGCTATTTTTAGAGTCTGTATGTGTGGGGAAACAAGAGTTATGGTTGGTTTCGGACCCCTCCTCCAAGGGCCACGAAATTCCCCCCTCTTCCTCCATATATATATCCCTTAGGGCACCGTTTAGACTTTGGGTATTGTTTAGATTAAAAGTTTGCCATAGCTGCAACTTTGCGTACTTCATTTGTGTTCAACGACCAGACCAAGACGTCACAGAACCCCACCTTGATCAATAAAGCTTTCATCTTATATTCGCAATATCCAGATTGCAATCTTGGTTTCTTGCTTGTTCTTCATTTGCTTGCAGGAAATAGACCTTCGTGGTCAGGTTGATCGTGCTCCAGTGTGGTCTCGGAAGTTGGTTTAGCAATTGCTAAGGCGTGATGTCTCGCAAGTTCGTAGTCGAATGGTCAAAGTCTACTCCCACAGAAAATGATAATCACCTTCTCATCGAAAGACGGGACACCTTTGCCTCTATCAAGTCGTATCAGATTTCCAGGTTGCTCGGTGAGATTTTACAGTTTTTTGTAGTTTAGATCGAGTCTGTTCTTCATACCTATAGTCCATGAAAAAGCCAAAAAAATTTAGGGTTAGTTCCTCATATCCGAACCAATCTGAGCCTTTGCATAATCTTTTTAGAGTTTTGCTTTGTTGAATTTTCGGTTGCATCGTCGTGTCGAGTTGATGTTCTTAGTGTCTAGTCCTTTAGAGTTCCGAGTTCTGGTCACAGGTCTTCACGCCGCCGCCGCACCTTCGTCATTGCTGCCATATATCACCACCCCACCAGATCCATCACCGCTGCCATATACCACCATATCTCCGCCACCAATCCGAGTTCCACATATACCACATATTCGCCATCAATCCGAGTCCACATATACCACCATATATACGCCACCAATCCGAGTCCATATATACCACACCACCAATCTGAGTCCACATATATCACCGTCCTATACCATACCCAATCCGAGTTCTTTTCATATTAGGTTTGTTTTCGAGATCCATCTATTTTCCGATTCATGTTTCCTTGCCTGAGTAGGTTTTGAAAAAAAAAGTCTGGAGACCCCCGGGCAGTTTTTAGGCCAAAATTTCAGCTACCAAAAATATTTTTTTCCTATCCTATTTTTAGGTCCCAGGGAGCGATTTGAGACACTCGTCATCATAGTGATTTTTTGTCGCACTTTTTCGTCGTCGCTGCCCTGATTTCCAAAAAAAAATAGTCAAGAAATTTTTTCGTGCCTATCCTGTTATTTTGACTTGGGAAGAGTTTTGAGACACTCGCCATTATAGTGATTTTTTGCAAAAAAAAAAGGAGCACAAAAAAAGGAGCGCAAAAAAAAAGAGCGAAAAAAATTCCAGAGTGTGCTTTTCCCTTGTTTACGTGTCGCGCCGTGATTTTGTTAGTGTTCTAGGCTCGCGTCTCTAGTACGGTCTAGCCTAGGACCAACACAGTACCGTCGTTGAGCGTTTATTCAACTTTGCATCTCTGAATTGATTATTGCTGACCCTTTTTGCCACCGTATTATAAGCCATCCCAGCTCCACATACATCTACATCGTGCGTTTGACTCTCCCTGGTAATCATTCTATCCAAGCTTTGAGATTTTTGACTACAACGGTTGCCGATCACCGCCTGCTGCTTGGTAAGAACTGGTAAGACTTTGAGATTCGCTTGACGGATTTGTGACACCCCACCACTTTCTAGTAGTCTATAGGATCATATTCTTGTGTGTTTCTATTGCTGCTAACCATGGCAGGATCACAAGCTGACGAGATTGACTGGGAGAACATGACGAAGAAGGAGCTTCATGATAAATTTCAGCAAATGTTGAGTCAACAGGTGGAAGACATGATGGCTAGCTTTGGAAAGGCACTGGAGAGGATTGATGACATTGAGAAGACAATTGACACCAAGTTGCACGCCAAGTTCGATGAAGTACTCGCACGTCTTCTGCAACCACCACCTGCATCTGCTACACCATTACAACAACAACAACAATGACAACCACCTCCACGTCGTGAAACAGCCCTCCGCCGAGCGAGCCATGTTCCTCTTGAGCCTGGACAAACTTCTGGTACCGCTGCTACTGCTGTTGATGCTTCTGTAGCAACTATTGCTACTGTAGAGGTGGAGGACTATTACGAGGATGAGGTTGATCAAAATCAAAACTACATGCAACCACCAGCACCAGGTCGACCTCATGCATATAATCGCAATGGTAGGGCTGCAGCACCACCTCAGGTATGAGATTATGACCATATTCCTAAACTAAAATTGAATATTCCACCATTTGAGGGTAGATACATTCCTGATGTATATCTGACTTGGGAGTTAGAAACTGAACAACGTTTCACATGCTTACAACATCCTGAGGAAAGACGTGTTGCTGCTGCTGTTTGTGAATACACTAGATTTGCTTCTGTTTGGTGGTCTGAGCATTGTAGATTATATCATGATAATATCCCTACTACTTGGGCTGCTTTGAAAACTGCTATGCATACTCGTTGGGCTCCACCATATTATCCATGTGAGTTACTTGAAAAACTGCAGTGTTTGAGACAAGGAAAAAATTTTGTAGAGGAGTATTATCAGGAATTACAAACTGGCATGATTAGATGTGGTATTGTTGAGGATAATGAAGCTATGCTTGCATGTTTTATCGGTGGATTAAATAAAGAGATTCATACCATTCTAGAATATAAGGAGTATAATAATATAACTCATTTATTCCATCTTGCTTGCAAAGCTGAACATGAAGTGCAGGATCGACAGGCATTGGCGCGAACTAATTTTTCTGCAGGTCGATCTTCATCATGGACACCATGTACATCCTCTACTCCCACACGTCCTACTGCAACACCACTGACTTCAGTCGCCAATTCCAACCGAGATACAAGAAAACAGGCACCACCACCACCAACTGCAGGAGTGCACCTTCTGGTCCCGCACAGAGCTCTTCTTCATCCATGGCATCAACAGGGCAAACAAATGAGGTTATATGCCGTCGTTGCAAGGGTGGAGGTCACTATGCAAGCAAATGTCCATCTCCGCGTGTGATGATTGTTACTGAGGATGGTGGGTATGAGTCCGCTAGTGACTATGATGAGGCGACTTTGGCTCTTATTGCAAGTGAAGAACATGGTGAAGATGATTCTGAACATGAGACGCAATACATGGCTACTGAAGATGCTGACATGTATGAGAGTTTAGTTGCTCAACGTGTTTTGAGTGTGCAGGTAACACAAGCTGAGCAAAATTAGAGGAATAATTTGTTCCATACAAAGGGAGTTGTGAAGGAACATTCTGTCCGCGTCATCATTGATGGAGGGAGCTGCAACAAAATGGCTAGCATGGAGATGGTGGAGAAGCTATCTCTCACCACAAGACCACATCCACATCCTTACTACATCCAATGGTTCAACAACAGCGGCAAGGTTAAGGTAACACATACTGTTCGTGTGCATTTTAGTATCTCTACATATGCTGATTATGTTGATTGTGATGTGGTACCCATGCAAGGATGTTCCTTATTACCTGGTAGACCATGGCAATTTGATAAAAAAATCTGTACACCATGGTAGAAACAATCAGTATACTCTTATTCATAAGGATAAACATATTACTTTGCTTGCTACGTCTCCTGATTCCATGTTGAAAGATGATATTAATAGAGCTAATAAAGCAAAATAGGAGAAAAATAAGAGTGAAAATCAGATTGTGGCAAAAGAATTTAAGCAACAAATGAAGCCTAATAATAAACCATCTAGTGTTGCTTCTGAAATTAAATTGAAAAGTTCATGTTTACTTGCCACCAAATCTGATATTGATGAGCTAGATTTCAGCAAATCTGTTTGCTATGCTTTTGTGTGCAAAGAGGCATTATTTTCATTCGAGGACGTGCCTTCCTCTTTGCCTCCTGCTGTCACTAAAATTTTGCAGGAGTTCGCTGACGTCTTTCCACAAGATGTGCCACCGGGATTATCACCTATTCAAGGGATTGAGCATCAGATTGACTTAATTCCCGGTGCTTCGCTCACAAACCATGCACCATACCGTACCAATCCAGAGGAGACGAAGGAGATTATGCGTCAAGTACAGGAGCTGCTCGACAAACGTTATATACGCGAATCTCTTAGTCCTTGTGCTGTTCCTATTATACTGGTGCCATAAAAGGATGGTACATCGTGTATGTGTGTTGATTGTAGAGGCATTAATAATATTACTATTCCTTATTGTCATCCTATACCTAGGCTAGATGATATGCTTGATGAATTGAGTGGCTCTACAATATTCTCCAAAGTTGATTTGCGTAGTGGATACCATCAAATTCGTATGAAATTGGGAGATCAATGGAAAACAGCATTTAAAACTAAGTTTGGGTTATATGAGTGGTTAGTCATGCCTTTTGGGTTAACTAATGCACCTAGTACTTTCATGAGATTAATGAACGAAGTTTTACGTGCTTTCATTGGACGATTTGTGGTAGTTTACTTTGATGATATACTGATTTATAGCAGATCTTTGGAGGAACATTTGGAACATTTATGTGCTATTTTTATTGCTCTACGTGATGCACGTTTGTTTGGTAACCTTGGGAAGTGCACCTTTTGCACTGATCGAGTATCTTTTCTTGGCTATGTTGTTACTCCACAGGGAATTGAAGTTGATAAAGCCAAGATTGAAGCTATTGAGAGTTGGACGCAGCCCAAAACGGTCACACAAGTGAGGAGTTTCCTTGTCCTCGCTGGTTTCTATAGGCGATTTGTGAGAGATTTCAGCACCATTGCTGCACCTCTCAATGAGGTTACAAAGAAGGAAGTGCCTTTTGTTTGGGGTACCGCACACGAAGAAGCCTTCACGGTATTGAAAGATAAGTTGACACATGCTCCTTTACTCCAACTTCCTAATTTTACTAAGACTTTTGTGCCTGAATGTGATGCTAGTGGAATTGGATTAGGAGGTGTGTTATTACAAGATGGTAAACCTGTTGCATACTTTTCTGAAACGTTGAGTGGGCCTAGTCTGAATTATTCTACTTATGATAAGGAATTATATGCTCTTGTTCGGACTTTGGAAACATGGCAACATTATTTATGGCCCAAAGAATTTGTTATTCATTCTGATCATGAATCTTTGAAACATATTAAAAGTCAAGCAAAACTGAACCATAGACATGCTAAATGGGTTGAATTCGTTAAGACTTTCCCTTATGTCATTAAACACAAGAAGGGTAAAGAAAATGTTATTGTTGATGCATTGTCTCATCGTTATACTATGCTTTCACAACTTGACTTTAAAATATTTGGTTTGGAGACCATCAAAGATCAATATGTGCATGATCCTGAATTTAAAGATGTATTGCAGAATTGTAAAGAAGGGAGAACATGGAACAAGTTCATCGTTAATGATGGATTTGTGTTCGGTGCTAACAAGCTATGCATTCCAGCTAGCTATGTTCGTCTTTTTTTGTTGCAGGAGGCACATGGAGGAGGATTAATGGGACACTTTGGCATGAAGAAGACGGAGGATGTACTTGCTACACATTTCTTTTGGCCAAAGATGAGACGGGATGTTGAGCGCTTTGTTGCTCGCTGCACTACATGTCAAAAAGCTAAGTCAGGACTCAATCCTCATGGTTTATATATGCCTTTGCCTGTACCTAGTGTTCCATGGGAGGATATATCTATGGACTTTGTTTTGGGTTTACCTCGAACAAAGAAGGGGAGGGATAGCATATTTGTTGTCGAGGATAGGTTCTCGAAAATGGCACACTTTATACCATGTCATAAAAGCGATGATGCTCCTAATGTTGCTGATTTGTTCTTTCATGAAATTATTCGCTTGCATGGTGTCCCAACTACTATTGTTTCAGATTGTGATACTAAATTTCTTAGCCACTTTTGGAGATGTTTATGGGCTAAGTTGGGGACTAAACTGCTTTTCAGTAGTACTTGTCACCCCCAAACTGATGGACAAACTGAAGTAGTCAATAGAACGTTGTCTACTATGCGTAGGGCTGTTTTGAAGAATAACAAGAAAATGTGGGAAGAATGCTTGCCTCATATTGAATTTACTTATAATCGTTCGCTGCATTCTACTACTAAGATATGCCCTTTTGAAATTGTATATGGTTTCCTACCTCGTGCACCTATTGATTTGTTGCCTCTTCCATCTTTGGAGAAGGTTAATTTTGATGCTAAACAACGTGTTGAATTGATCTTAAAAATGCATGAGTTAACTAAGGAAAACATTGAGCGTATGAATGCTAAATATAAACTTGCTGGAGATAAAGGTAGAAAGCATGTTGTGTTTGCACCTAGAGATCTTGTTTGGTTACATTTGCGTAAGGATAGGTTTCCTGATTTGCACAAATCAAAGCTAATGCCACGTGCTGATGGTCCTTTTAAGGTGTTAGAGAAAATAAATGATAATGCATATAAACTTGAGTTGCCTGCAGATTTTGGGGTTAGTCCCACTTTTAACATTGCAGATTTGAAGCCTTATTTGGGTGAGGAAGATGAGCTTCCGTCGAGGATGACTTCACTTCAAGAAGGGGATGATGATGATGACATCAATACCATTGTTACACCCACAGCCCCTGCTGCTATACATACTGGACCAATTACTAGAGGTCACGCACGCCAATTAAATTACCAGGTACATCCATTTCTTGGAAATGATTCTAATGTTGATGAGAATATGATGCTGCCTAAATTGGATACATTTGACTTGCTTACAAATGAAGGGCCTAGCTTGGACAAGAAGGATGAACATTGGAGCAAGATCAAGCATGGAGATGATGGCATGCACAAGGGGAACAAGAACGGAGTTATAAGTGATGATTTCAGGACTTTGAAGCCACCATAATGAGTGCATGAAGCATTGGACAAAATATACAAGATGTCACTTCATAAATTTTGTCCAGAAGCTATTATAGGTGCTGCGCCACCTTATTATTGGGCCAGGCCCATGTAATTTTGAAATACTTGAGTATAGGCTGTTTTTAGAGTCTGTATGTGTGGGGAAACAAGAGATAGGGTTGGTTTCGGACCCCTTCTCCAAGGGCCACGAAATTCCCCCCTCTTCCTCCATATATACAGCCCTTAGGGCACCGTTTAGACTTTGGGTTTTGTTTAGATTAAAAGTTCGCCATAGCTGCAACTTCGCGTACTTCGTTTGTGTTCAACGACCAAACCAAGACGTCACAGAACCCCACCTTGATCAATAAAGCTTTCATCTTATATTCGCAATATCCAGATTGCAATCTTAGTTTCTTGCTTGTTCTTCATTTGCTTGGAGGAAATAGTCCTTCGTGGTCAGGTTGATCATGCTTCGGCGTGGTCAATAACCCTTAGAAGTTGGTTTAGCGATTGCTAAGGCGCAACGCCTCGCATGTTCATAGTCAGATCATCAAAGTCTACTCCCACAGAAAACGATAATCACCTTCTCATCGAAAGATGGGACACCTTTGCCTCTATCACCCCTCACGGGAATACCCTCAAGACCTCCTCACGGAGAAGAAATTGCTACTTCTATCATCCTTTGTTGACTTTGGATCATGTATCTCTTCGTGTATTCAGATCTAGCACATGTGTAATCGAATCTTGTTGGTTTGAGTGAATCCTCTCGTGTTTTCCCTCGTGTTCTTCGTGTTCTTCGCGGGATTCGCTCCAATCGTGAAAGATCGGGCATCTAGGGTTCTACCCTACACCACCCTCCTTTCTGGTTTAAAGGGCTCATCTAAAAAAATAGATTTCCATTATACTCAGACTTAAAGGGCTTGGAGTCTCACGCCACATTTATTTCACAGAGATAAGAGAAAGGAAATTTTAGTGGTCATGCATGCATCTTTTTGTGCTAGTACTATATTAGGGTTGACCGGTCGCTTCCCGCGGACGTGCCCGGGTGGTGGAAGTGGAAGGAGAAGGGAAGCGAGCTGTGGAGTATGCCAGCTGCACCACGAGCTCCAAGGAATGTTCATGCCAAACAATGCATAGTAAAGTATAGGTAGTACATACACCAGCGGAGTATGAATTGTCCTTTAGGTTGCGTGTGGATGACATGGCTACAACATGCAGGCTGTAGTTCGACAGCCTACTGCTCCGCCTGGCATGGTTTGGTCACGCAAGATTTGCATGCACGCATGTCGAGCATGTCGTTGTTGAAGTCGTGCTCAAAAAAGGGCAACGAGGTCCGCTAGTCCGCGTTGGTCCATGCGCCCGGAAATCCCAATCGTTGTAAATGTGGTGCGTGCTTTAATTCTGGGGTAGTGGATGGACCGAATGTGCCATACAATGAACCGCCCTCCAGCTTTAGAGCATGCTTAATAATATAGCCAGCTGCTAAATATAACATGTTGCCATGTCATTTATAGCCAATGTAATAGCTAACATGTATAATACTCCCTCCTTTCCGGTTTATAGGGCTCATCTAAAAAAATTGTTTTTCCGTTTTATAAGTCTCAATTCTACTACTTACCATCACATGTTCAGATTTCAAGGTGTATTAAATCACTACATGCAAGGATGAAGAAAAAAACTCACCAATGCACGTAGAAGTTCTTGGTCACTTAGTGCTCATGCATGCATGTGGTGTAATTAATGCATCGGTATACATAATTTTTTAAGAAAAACAAGAGTACTAATTAAGTACTTTTGCAAACTACGAAATTAATTCCACCATTCATCATCTACCTTGGTTGAAGAGATTTCCAAATTAAGCCCTACAAACCAGAAATGAGGGAGTAGTTGGCTATAAGAAAGTACTACTTTGTCCACATATGGCCCACCTTTCACTCTCACAAAGCTTCTTGGAACTCGTGCTACAGCCGTTTGTAAGTCTGCAACCCGCTTCCCTTCTCTCTCATCTTCTCTCTCTTCCAACACAGCAATAATACAATATTTAAATCCCTACAGCCCGCTTACATCACCTTATTATACTTGCTCAATCTCAAATACTAGTGCGCGCCCGTAGAACATCCTTTCCGAAGGGACGAAGCCCTGCAGTTACCATATCCTATAGTGCAAACCAGTTCCCCAAGGGACAAGGGAGTTCGTCGCCATTGCCATGGATTCGCAAGGCGGTGGTGCTTCTCATCCCCGTCGAGGTTGGGAGACCTTGGACGATGATCATTTGGGAGAAATCTTACAAGTCGCTCCGACTTCCTCACATCCACAAGACTCAGCGGTACTTGCACCAAATATTTTAAGAGGGTGCGTAAATATGCGTGGGAGAAGGCCATGCTAGTGAAAACACACTTGAAGAGTACTCGGTTTTCATTGGGGACAGCTACTCCATAGTGAAAACGACGCCACCTTCTGTGCACGACGTCGACGGCCTGCCGTTCATGAAGAACGGGTGTCAGTTTCAAAACCGGCGGATCTCGGGTAGGGGTTCCCGAACTATGGACCTTGGATTGATGGGGAACAGTGGACGTGAGACACGATGTTTACCCAGGTTTGGGCCCTCTCTAAGAGGTAAAACCCTACATCCTGCTTGATTAAGCAAACAAAGAACAAGCAAGAAATTGAGATTGCAATCTGGATATTGCGAATATAAGATGAAATCTTTATTGATCAAGGTGGGGTTCTGTGACATCTTGGTCTGGTCATTGAACACAAACGAAGTACGTGAAGTTGCAGCTATGGCGAACTTTAATCTAAACAAAACCCAAAGTCTAAACGACGCCCTAAGGGCTGTATATATGGAGGAAGAGGGGGAATTTCGTGGCCCCTTGAAGGAGGGGTATGAAACCAACCCTAACTCCATTTTCCCCACACATACGGACTCTAAAAACAGCCTATACTTCAGTATTTCAAAATTACATGGGCCTGGCCCAATAATAAGGTGATGCAATACCTATAATAGCCTCTGGACGAAATTTATTAAGTGGCATCTTGTATATTTCGTCCAAGGCTTCATGCACTCATTATGGTGGCTTCAAACTCCTGAAATCATCACTTGTAACTCCGTTCTTGTTCCCCTTGCGCATGCCATCATCTCCATGCTTGATCTTGCTCCAATGTTCATCCTTCTTGTCCAAGCTAGGCCCTTCATTTGTAAGCAAGACAAATGTATCCAATTTAGGCAGCATCATATTCTCATGAACATTAGAATTATTACCAAGAAACGAAAGTACCTGGTAATTTAATTGGCTAGCACGAGCTCTAGTAATTGGTCCAGTATGTATAGTAGCATGGGTTGTGGGTGTAACAATGTTATTGATGTCCTCATCATCCTCCCCTTCTTGAAGTGAAGACGTCCTCGACGGAAGCTCATCTTCCTCACCCAAATAAGGCTTCAAATATGCAATGTTAGAAGTGGGACTAACCCCAAAATCTGCAGGCAGCTCAAGTTTATATGCATTATCATTTATTTTCTCTAACACCTTAAAAGGACCATCAGCACGTGGCATTAGCTTTGATTTGCGCAAATTAGGAAACCTATCCTTACGCAAATGTAACCAAACAAGATCTCCAGGTGTAAAGACAACATGTTTTCTACCTTTCTCTCAAGCAAGTTTATATTTAGCGTTCATACGCTCAATGTTTTCCTTAGTTAACTCATGCATTTTTAAGATCAATTCAGCATGTTGTTTAGCATCAAAATTAACATTCTCCGAAGATGGAAGAGGCAACAAATCAATAGGTGCACGAGGTAGGAAACCATATACAATTTAAAAAGGGCACATCTTAGTAGTAGAATGCAGCGAACGATTATAAGCAAATTCAATATGAGGCAAGCGTTCTTCCCACATTTTCTTGTCATTCTTCAAAATAGCCCTAAGCATAGTAGACAATGTTCTATTGACTACTTCAGTTTGTCCATCAGTTTGGGGGTGACAAGTAGTACTAAAAAGTAGTTTAGTCCCCAAATTAGCCCATAAACATCTTTGAAAGTGGCTAAGAAATTTAGTATCACGATCTAAAACAATAGTATTTGGCACACCACGCAAGCGAATAATTTCATGAAAGAACAAATCAGCAACATTAGCATCATCATCGCTTTTATGACATGGTTAAAGTGTACCATTTTCGAGAATCTATCCACGACAACAAATATGCTATCCCTCCCCTTCTTTGTTCGAGGTAAACCCAAAACAAAGTCCATAGATATATCCTCCCATGGAACACTAGGTACATGCAAAGGCATATATAAACCATGAGGATTGAGTCCTGACTTAGCTTTTAGACATGTAGTGCAACGAGCAACAAAGCTCTCAACATCCTGTCTCATCTTTGGCCAAAAGAAATGTGTAGCAAGTACATCCTCCGTCTTCTTCACGCCAAAGTGTCCCATTAATCCTCCTCCATGCGCCTCTTGCAACAACAAAAGACGAATGGAGCTAGCTGGAATGCATAGCTTGTTAGCACGAAACACAAATCCAACGTTAACGACGAACTTGTTCCAAGTTCTCCCTTGTTTACAATTCTGCAATACATGTTTAAATTCAGCATCATGCACATATTGATCTTTGATGGTCTCCAAACCAAATATTTTAAAGTCAAGTTGTGAAAGCATAGTATAATGACGAGACAATGCATCAGCAATAACATTTTCGTTACCCTTCTTGTGTTTAATGACATAAGGGAAAGTCTCAATGAATTCAGCCCATTTAGCATGTCTACAGTTCAGTTTTGTTGACTTTTAATGTGTTTCAAAGATTCATGATCAAAATGTATAACAAATTCTTTGGGCCATAAATAATGTTGCCATGTTTCTAAGGTCCGAAAAAGAGCATATAATTCTTTATCATAAGTAGAATAGTTCAGACTAGGCCCACTCAATTTTTCAGAAATATATGCAACAGGTTTGCCATCTTGTAATAACACACCTCCCAATCCAATTCCACCAGCATTACATTCAAGCTCAAAAGTCTTTTTAAAATCAGGAAGTTGGAGTAAAGGGGCATGTGTCAACTTATCTTTCAATACCATGAAGGCTTCTTCCTGTGCGGTACCCCACACATAAGGCACATCCTTCTTAGTAAGCTCATTGAGAGTTGCAGCAATGGTGCTGAAATCTTTCACAAAATGCCTATAGAAACCAGCAAGTCCAAGAAAACTTCTCACTTGTGTGACCATTTTGGGCTGCAGCCAACTCTCAATAGCTTAAATCTTGGCTTTATCAACTTCAATTCCCTGTGGAGTAACAACATAGCCAAGAAAAGATACTCGGTTGGTTCAAAAGGTGCACTTACCAAGGTTACCAAACAAACGTGCATCACGTAGAGCAATAAAAATAGCACGTAAATGTTCCAAATGTTCCTCCAAAGATCTGCTATAAATCAGTATATCATCAGAGTAAACTACCACAAATCATCCAATGAAAGCACGTAAAACTTCGTTCATTAATCTCATGAAAGTACTAGGTGCATTAGTTAACCCAAAAGGCATGACTAACCACTCATATAAACCAAACTTAGTTTTAAATGTTGTTTTCCATTCAACCCCCAATTTCATACGAATTTGATGGTATCCACTACGCAAATCAACTTTGGAGAATATTGTAGAGCCACTCAATTCATCAAGCATATCATTTAGCCTAGGAATAGGATGACGATAATGAATAGTGATATTATTAATGGCTCTACAATCAACACACATACGCGACGTACCATCCTTTTTTGGCACTAGTATAATAGGAACAGCACAAGGACTAAGGGATTCGTGTATATAACCTTTGTCGAGCAGCTCCTGTACTTGACGCATAATCTCCTTTGTCTCCTCTAGATTGGTACGGTATGGCGCACGGTTTGGCAGCGAAGCACCGGGAATTAAGTCAATCTGATGCTCAATCCCGCGAATAGGTGGTAATCCCGGTGGCATGTCTTGTGGAAAGACGTCAGCGAACTCCTACAAAATGTTAGTGACAGCAGGAGGCAAAGAGGAAGGCATGTCCTCGAATGAATATAATGCCTCTTTGCACACAAAAGCATAACAAACAGATTTTCTGAATTCTAGATCATCAATATCAGATTTGGTGGCAAGTAAACATGCACTTTTCAATTTAACTTCAGAAGCAACACTAGATGGTTTATTATTAGGCTTCATTTGTTGCTCAAATTCTTTTGCCACAATCTGATTTTCACTCTTATTTTTCACCTGTTTTGCTTTATTAGCTCTATTAATATCATCTTTCAAAATGTAATCAGGAGACATAGGAAGCAAAGTAATATGTTTATCCTTATGAACAAGAGTATACTGATTGTTTCTACCATGGCGTACAGAATTTTTATCAAATTGCCATGGTCTACCAAGTAATAAGGAACATGCTTGCATGGGTACCACATCACAATCAACATAATCTGCATATGTAGAGATACTAAAATGCACATGAACAGTACATGTTACCTTAACCTTGCCGCTGTTGTTGAACCATTGGATGTAGTAAGGATGTGGATGTGGTCTTGTGGTGAGAGATAGCTTCTCCACCATCTGAATGCTAGCCAAGTTGTTGCATCTCCCTCCATCTATTATGACGCGAACAGAACGTTCCTTCACAACTCCCTTTGTATGGAACAAATTATGCCTCTGATTTTGCTCAGCTTCTGTGACCTGCACACTCAAAATACATTGAGCAACTAAACTTTCATACCTGTCAGCATCTTCAGCAGCCATATATTGCGTCTCATGATCAGAATCATCTCCACCGTGTTCTTCACTTGTAATAAGAGCCAAAGTCTCCTCATCATAGTCACTAGCAGACTCATACCACCATCCTCAGTAGCAATCATAACACGCGGAGATATGCATTCTCTCGCAAAATGACCTCTACCCTTACAACGACGACAAATAATATCATGTGTGTGCCCTATTGATGCCATGGATGAAGAAGAGCTCTGTGCAGGCCCGGTAGGTGTGCTCTTGGCAGATAGTGGTGGTAGTGCCTGCTTTCTTGTATCACGGCTCGAGGTGGCAGCTGACAGAGGTGCCGGTGTAGCAGAACATGTGGAAGTAGAAGATGCACGCGGTGTCCATGATGAA
Source organism: Thinopyrum elongatum (assembly GCA_011799875.1). Lineage (NCBI taxonomy): Eukaryota > Viridiplantae > Streptophyta > Magnoliopsida > Poales > Poaceae > Thinopyrum > Thinopyrum elongatum. The sequence continues at coordinate 205,341,930 of CM022297.1, read as the reverse complement.
GGTCGACCTGAGAAAAGTTAGTTCGCGCCAATGCATGTCGATCCTGCACTTCACGTTCAGCTTTGCAAGCAAGATGTAATAAACGAGTGATATTATTGTACTCCTTATACTCTAAAATGGTCTGAATCTCTCTATTTAATCCACCCATAAAATGTGCAAGCATAGCTTCATTATCCTCAACAATACCACATCTAATGATGCCAGTTTGTAATTCCTGATAATACTCCTCTACAGAATTTTTTCCTTGTCTCAAACGATGCAGTTTTTGTAGTAATTCACGTTGATAATATGGTCGAACCCAATGAGTACGCATAGCAGTTTTCAAAGCAGCCCAAGTAGTAGGAATATTATCATGATATAATCTACAATGTTCAGACCACCAAACAGAAGCAAAACTAGTGAATTCACAAACAGCAGCGGCAACACGTCTATCCTTAGGATATTGTAAGCATGTGAAACGTTGTTCAATTTCTAACTCCCAAGTAAGACATACATCAGGAATGTATCTACCCTCAAACGGTGGAATATTCAATTTTAGTTTAGGAATATGGTCATAATCTCGTACCTGAGCTGGTGGTGCAGCCCTACCATTGCAAATATATGCATGAGGTCGACCTGGTGGTGGAGGTGCTGGTGGTTGCATGTAGTTCTGATTTTGATCAACCTCATCCTCGTAATAGTCCTCCACCTCTGCAGTAGCAACAGGAGCTACAGAAGCATCAACAGTAGTAGTAGCGGCACCAAAAGTTTGTCCTGGCTCAAGAGGAACACGCTGCACTCGCCCTGCTGGATCGCGGCGTGGAGGAGGTTGTTGATGTTGTTGCAATGGTGTTGGAGATGCGGGTGGTGGCTGTGGTAGACGTGCGAGTACTTCATCGAACTTGGCGTCCAACTTGGTGTCAATTGTCTTCTCAATGTCATCAATCCTCGCCAGTGCCTTTCCAAAGTTGGCCATCACGTCTTCCACCTGTTGACTCAACATTTGCTGAAATTTATCATGAAGCTCCTTCTTCGTCATGTTCTCCCAGTCAATCTCGTCGGCTTGTGATCCTGCCATGGTTAGCAGCAATAGAAACACACAAGAATATGATCCTACAGACTACTAAAAGGTGGTGATGGTGGGGTGTCACAAATCCGTCAAGCAAATCTCAAATTCTTACCAGTTCTTACCCAGTAGCAGGTGGTGATTGGCAACCGTTGTAGTCAAAACTCTCAAAGCTTGGACAGAGCGATTGCCAGGTGGTGTCAAACGCATGATGTAGATGTATGTGGAGTTGGGAAGGCTTATGATATGGTGGCAAAAATGTCAGCAATAATCAATTCAGAGATGCAAAATTGAATAAACGCTCAATGACGGTACTGTGCTGGTCCTAGGCTAGACCGTGCTAGAGACGCGAGCCTAGAACACTAACAAAATCACAGTGCTGCACATAAACAAGGGAGGAGCACACTCTAAATCTTTTTTTTTCTTTTTTTTCACTTTTTTTCCTTTTTTTTTTGCTCCGCAACAATTTTTTTTCCGAAAATGTCTACAAATGGTCTAAAAACTGCCTAGCTAGAATTTTTCAGACTTAGTTTTTTTTAGTTTGGAACTATTTTTCTTCTACGGGTGGCACGAAAGTTGGGGAGTCCTACTCTGTCACGACTCAGAGTATGGCGTGATTTGGAAATCGAAAACAAAGTATCAAATACTGGACTCGGACTAGGACTGGTGGCTGAGATGAATATGGTGGAACTCGGACTGGTGGCGGAGATATGTTGGTCGGTGGAACACGGACTAGTGGCGAATCTGTGATGGAGGTGGACTTGGATTAGCGTGATGGCAGCGGATATGTGGTATATGGCAATGGTGATGACGATGGTGGTATATGACAGCGGTGATGACGATGGTGGTATATGGCAGCGGTGGTGACGATGGTGGTATATGGCAGTGGTGGTGACGAAGGTGGTATATGGTAGCGGTGGTGATGATGGTGCAGCGGCGGCGTGACAACTTGTGAACAGAGCTCGAAACTCTAAAGGACTAGACACTAAGACCAGCAACTTGACACGACGATGCAACCGCAAATTCAACAAAGCAAAACTCTAAAAGATTATGCAAAGGCTTAGATTGGTTCGGATATGATGAAGTAACCCTAATTTTTTTTGGCTTTTTTCGTGGACTATAGATATGAAGAATAGACTTGATCTAAACTACGAAAACTGGAAAATCTCACCGAGCAACCTGGAAATCTGATACCACTTGATAGAGGCAAAGGTGTCCCGTCTTTCGATGAGATGGTGATTATGGTTTTCGGAGGACTAGACTTTGACGATCCGACTACGAACATGTGAGGAGGTCAAGCCTTAGCAATCGCTAAACCAACTCCGAGAGGTTATTGACCACGCCGGAGCACGATCAACTTGACCATGATGGTCTATTTCCTGCAAGCAAACAAAGAACAAGCAAGAAACTGAGATTGAAATTTGGATATTGCGAATATAAGATGAAAGCTTTATTGGTCAAGGTGGGGTTCTGTGACGTCTTGGTCTGGTCGTTGAACACAAACAAAGTACGCGAAGTTGCAGCTATGGTGAACTTTAATATAAACAAAACCCAAAGTCCAAACGACGCCCTAAGGGCTATATATATGAAGGAAGAGGGGGGAATTTCGTTGCCCCTTGGAGGAGGGGTCCGAAACCAACCCTAACTCTGTTTTCCCCACACATACGGACTCTAAAAACAGCCCATACTTCAGTATTTTGAAATTACATGGGCCTGGCCCAATAATAAGGTGACGCATCACCTATAATAGCCTCTGGACGAAATTTATGAAGTGGCATCTTGTATATTTCTTCCAAGGCTTCATGCACTCATTATGGTGGCTTCAAAGTCCTGAAATCATCACTTGTAACTCCGTTCTTGTTCCCCTTGCGCATGCCATCATCTCCATGCTTTATCTTGCTCCAATGTTCATCCTTCTTGTCCAAGCTAGGCCCTTCATTTGTAAGCAAGACAAATGTATTCAATTTAGGCAGCATCATATTCTCATGAACATTAGAATCATTACCAAGAAACAAAAGTACCTGGTAATTTAATTGGCGTGCGCGAGCTCTAGTAATTTGTCCAGTATGTGTAGTAGCAGGGGCTGTGGGTGTACCCATGGTATTGATGTCCTCATCACAAAGTCCTGAAATCATCACTTGAAACTCCATTCTTGTTCCCCTGGCGCATGCCATCATCTCCATGCTTAAACTTGCTCCAAGGTTCATCTTTCTTGTCCAAGCTAGGCCCTTCATTTGTAAGCAAAACAAATGATGAGGACATCAATACCATTGTTACACCCACAGCCCCTGTAGCTATACATACTGGACCAATTACTAGAGCTCGCGCACACCAATTAAATTACCAGGTACTTTCGTTTCTTGGTAATGATTGTAATGTGCATGAGAATATGATGCTGCCTAAATTGGATACATTTGTTTTGCTTACAAATGAAGGGCCTAGCTTGGACAAGAAGGATGAACATTTGAGCAAGATCAAGCATGGAGATGATGGCATGCGCAAGGGGAACAAGAACGGAGTTACAAGTGATGATTTCAGGACTTTGAAGCCACCATAATGAGTGCATGAAGCCTTGGACGAAATATACAAGATGCCACTTCATAAATTTCATCCAGAGGCTATTATAGGTGCTGCATCACCTTATTATTGGGCCAGGCCCATGTAATTTTGAAATACATAAGTATAGGCTATTTTTAGAGTCTGTATGTGTGGGGAAAACAGAGTTAGGGTTGGTTTTGGACCCCTCCCACAAGGGGCCACGAAATTCCCCCCTCTTCCTCCATATATACAGCCCTTAGAGCATTGTTTAGACTTTGGGTTTTGTTTAGATTAAAAGTTCGCCATAGCTGCAACTTCATGTACTTCGTTTGTTTTCAACGACCAGACCAAGATGTCACAGAACCCCACTTTCATCAATAAAGCTTTCCTCTTATATTTGCAATATCCAGATTGTAATCTCAGTTTCTTGCTTGTTTTTCGTTTGCTCCCAGGAAATAGACCCTCGTGGTCAGGTTGATCATGCTCCGGTGTGGTCAATAACCCCTCGGAAGTTGGTTTAGCGATTGCTAAGGCGCGACGTCTTCGCACGTTCATAGTCGGATCGTCAAAGTTGACTCCCATAGAAAATGATAGCTATCTCATCGAAACATCAGGACACCTTTGCCTCTATCAAGTGGTATCAGATTTCTAGGTTGCTCGGTGAGATTTTCCAGTTTTTCATAGTTTAGATCAAGTCTGTTTTCCATACCTACAGTCCACGAAAAAGCCAAAAAAAATTAGGGTTAGTTCATCATGTCCGAACCAATCTGAGCCTTTGCATAATCTTTTTAGGGTTTTGCTTTGTTGAAATTGCGGTTGCATCATCGTGTCGAGTTGCTGGTCTTAGCATCTAGTCCTTTAGAGTTTCGAGTTCTGTTCACAGGTTGTCACACCGCCGCCGCACCATCATCATCATCACCGCTACCATATACCACCACCGTCGTCACCGCTGCCATATACCACCATCGTCATCACCGCTGCCATATACCACATATCCACCGCCATCATGGTAATCCGCGTCCACGTCCATCACAGATTCGCCCCCAATCCGAGTTGCCACCATATACATGTCCGCCACCAGTCCGCGTTGCCACCAGATACATCTCCACCACCAGTCTGAGTTCCACCAGATTCATCTCCGCCACCAGTTCTAGTCCGAGTCCAGTATTTGTTGCTTTGTTTTCGATTTCCAACTCATGCTATACTTTGAGTCGTGACATAGTAGGACTCCCCAATTTTCGTGCCACCCGCAGAAGAAAAATAGTTCCAGTTAAAAAAAACTAAGTCTGGAAAATTCTGGCTAGGCAGTTTTTAGGCCATTTGTAGACTTTTTCGAGAAAAAAATTGTTGCGGAGCAAAAAAAAAAGAGGAAAAAAAGTGCAGAAAAAGATAGAGATTCAGAGTGTGCTCCTCCCTTGTTTACGTGCAGTGCCGTGATTTTGTTAGTGTTCTAGGCTCGTGTCTCTAGCACGGTCTAGCCTAGGACCAGCACAGTACCGTCGTTGAGTGTTTATTCAACTTTGCATCTCTGAATTAATTATTGCTGACATTTTTTCTACCATATCATAAGCCTACCAAACTCCACATACATCTACATCATGCGTAAGACACTACCTGGCAATCGCTTTGTCCAAGCTTTGAGAGTTTTGACTACAACGGTTGCCGATCACCACCTGCTGTTGGGTAAGAACTGGTAAGAATTTGAGATTTGCTTGACGGATTTGTGACACCCCACCACTTTCTAGTAGTCTGTAGGATCATATTCTTGTGTGTTTCTATTGCTGCTAACCATGGCAGGATCACAAGCCGACGAGATTGACTGGGAGAACATGACAATGAAGGAGCTTCATGATAAATTTCAGCAAATGGTGGGTCAACAGGTGGAAGATGTGATGACCAGTTTTGGCAAGGCACTAGAGAGGATGGATGACATTGAGAAGACAATTGACACCAAGTTGGATGCCAAGTTCGATGAAGTACTCGCGCGTCTACCACAACCACCAGCCTCCTCTGTTGCACCGTTGCAACAACAGCAATAACCACCTCGACATCGCGATCCAGCAGGACGAGCGCAGCATGTCCCTCTTGAGCTAGGACAAACTTCTAGTGCCGCTGCTACTGTTGTTGATGCTTCTGTAGCTCCTGCTGCTACTACAGAGGTGGAAGACCATTACGAGGATGAGGTTGATCAAAATCAGAACTATGTGCAACCACCACCACCACCACCACCGGGTCATCCTCATGCATATAATCGCAACGGTAGGGCTGCACCACCCCTTCAGGTACGCGATCAAGACCACATTCCTAAACTAAAGTTGAATATCTCACCATTCGAGGGTAGATGCATTCCTGATATTTATCTTACTTGGGAGTTAGAAACTGAACAACGGTTTACATGGTTACAATATCCCGAGGATAGACGTGTTGCGGCTGCTGTTTGTGCTTTCACTAGTTTTGCATGTGTTTGGTGGTCTGAACATTGTAAATTATATCATATTCCAGCTACTTGGGCTTCTTTGAAAACTGCTATGCGTACTCGTTGGGTTCCACCATATTATCAATGTGAATTACTTCAAAAATTGCAGCACTTAAGACAAGGAAAAAATTCTGTAGAAGAATATTATCAGGAATTACAAACTGGCATGATTAGATATGGTATTGTTGAGGATAATGAAGCTATGCTTGCACGTTTTATGGGTGGGTTAAATAAAGAGATTCAGACCATTTTAGAGTATAAGGAGTATAACAATATTGCTCGTTTATTCCAACTTGCTTGCAAAGCTGAACGTGAAGTGCAGGATCGACAGGCATTGGCGCGAACTAACTTTTCTGCAGGTTGACCTTCATCATGGACACCGCGTGCATCCTCTACTTCCACATGTTTTGCTGCACTGGCACCTCCGTCAGCTGCCACCTCAAACTGTGATACAAGAAAGCAGGCACAACCACCACTATCTGCCAAGAGCACACCTACCGGGCGTGCACAGAGCTCTTCTTCATCCATGGCATCAACAGGGCACACACATGATATTATTTATCGTTGTTGTAAGGGTAGAGGTCATTATGCGAGAGAATGCCAATCTCCGCGTGTTATGATTGCTACTGAGGATGGTGGGTATGAGTCCGCTAGTGACTATGATGAGGAGACTTTGGCTCTTATTACAAGTGAAGAACATGATGTAGATGATTCTGATCATGAGACGCAATACATGGCTGCTGAAGATGCTGACATGTATGAAAGTTTAGTTGCTCAACGTGTTTGAGTGTGCAGGTCACACAAGCTGAGCAAAATCAGAGGCATAATTTGTTCCATACAAAGGGAGTTGTGAAGGAATGTTCTGTTTGCATCATCATAGATGGAGGGAGCTACAACAACTTGGCTAGCATGGAGATGGTGGAGAAGCTATCTCTCACCACAAGACCACATCCACATCCTTACTACATCCAACGGTTCAACAACTGTGGCAAGGTTAAGGTAACATGTACTGTTCATGTGCATTTTAGTATCTCTACATATGCTGATTATGTTGATTGTGATGTGGTACCCATGCAATCATGTTCCTTATTACTTGGTAGACCATGGCAATTTGATAAAAATTCTGTACACCATGGTAGAAACAATCAGTATACTCTTGTTCATAAGGATACACATATTACTTTGCTTCCTATGTCTCCGATTCCATTTTGAAAGATGATATTCATAGAGCTAATAAAGCAAAACAGGAGAAAAATAAGAGTGAAAATCAGATTGTGGCAAAAGAATTTGAGCAACAAATGAAGTCTAATAATAAACCATCTAGTGTTGCTTCTGAAATTAAATTGAAAAGTGCATGTTTACTTGCCACCAAATCTGATATTGATGATCTAGATTTCAGCAAATCTGTTTGCTATGCTTTCGTGTGCAAAGAGGCATTATTTTTATTCAAGGACATGCCTTCCTCTTTGCCTCTTGCTGTCACTAACATCTTGCAGGAGTTCGCTCACGTCTTTCCACAAGATGTGCCACCGGGATTACCACCTATTCGAGGGATTGAGCATCAAATTGACTTAATTCCCGGTGCATCGCTACCCAACCGTGCACCATACCATACCAATCCAGAGGAGACGAAGGAGATTATGCGTCAAGTACAGGAGCTGCTCGATAAAGGTTATATACGCGAATCCCTTACTTCTTGTGTTGTTCCTATTATACTAGTGCCGAAAAAGGATGGTACATCGCGTATGTGTGTTGATTGTAGAGGCATTAATAATATCACTATTCATTATCATCATCCTATTCCTAGGCTAGATGATATGCTTGATGAATTGAGTAGCTCTACAATATTCTCCAAAGTTGATTTGCATAGTGGATACAATCAAATTTGTATGAAGTTGGGAGATGAATGGAAAACAGCATTTAAAACTAAGTTTGGATTATATGAGTGGTTAGTCATGCCTTTTGGGTTAACTAATGCACCTAGTACTTTCATGAGACTAATGAATGGAGTTTTACGTGCTTTCATTGCATGATTTGTGGTAGTTTACTTTGATGATATACTGATTTATAGCAGATCTTTGGAGGAACATTTGGAACATTTACGTGCTGTTTTTATTGCTCTACGTGATGCACGTTTGTTTGGTAACCTTGGGAAGTGCACCTTTTGCACCGACTGAGTATATTTTCTTTGCTATGTAGTTACTTCACAGGGAATTGAAGTTGATAAAGCCAAGATTGAAGCTATTGAGAATTGGCCGCAGCCCAAAATGGTCACACAAGTGAGGAGTTTCCTTGGCCTTGCTGGTTTCTATAGGCATTTTGTGAGAGATTTCAGCACCATTGTTGTACCTCTCAACGAGCTTACAAAGATGGATGTGCCTTTTGTTTGGGGTACCGCACAGGAAGAAGCCTTCACGGTATTGAAAGATAAGTTGACACATGCTCCTTTAGTCCAACTTCCTGATTTTAATAAGACTTTTGAGCTTGAATGTGATGCTAGTGGGATTGGACTAGGAGGCATGTTATTACAAGATGGTAAACCTATTGCATACATATTTTAAAAATTGAGTGGGCCTAGTCTGAATTATTCTACTTATGATAAGAAATTATATGCTCTTGTTCGGACTTTGGAAACGTGGCAACATTATTTATGGCCCAAAGGATTTGTTATTCATTCTGATCATGAATCTTTGAAACATATTAAAAGTCAAGCAAAACTGAACCGTAGACATGCTAAATGAGTTGAATTCATTGAGACTTTCCCTTATGTCATTAAACACAAGAAGGGTCAAGAAAATGTTATTGCTGATGCATTGTCTCATTGTTATACTATGCTTTCACAACTTGACTTTAAATTATTTGGTTTGGAGACCATTAAAGATCAATATGTGCATGATGCTAATTTTAGAGATGTAATGCAGAAATGTAAATAAGGAAGAACATGGAATAAGTTTGTCGTTAACGATGGATATGTGTTCCGTGCTAACAAGCTATGCATCCCAGCTAGCTCCGTTCGTCTTTTGTTGTTGCAGGAGGCGCATGGAGGAGGGTTAATGGGACACTTTGGCATGAAGAAGATGGAGTACGTACTTGCTACACATTTCTTTTGGCCAAAGATGAGATGGGATGTTGAGCATTTTGTTGCTCGCTGCACTACATGTCAAAAAGCTAAGTCACGACTCAATCCTCATGGTTTATATATGCCTTTGCCTGTACCTAGTGTTCCATGGGAGGATATGAAAGTGCATTATATCGACTAGAGGGGGGGTGAATAGGCAATTTTTACAAATTCGTCACTGAGGAATTTCAAGGTGAGGAAATTCCTAAGCAACGAACTACTTAGCAGTGGAATAAGTACTCAGATGCAAACATAACTTGGCATAAGCAAGCGTGATACAGGATAAGCAGGCTGAAGACAACTGACTGAAGAAATAGGTATGAGAAAATTGGGAAAGTCTTCAGTCAAAGTCTTCAAACAATAACGATCAAATACACAGCAAGTATGCGAGGAAATGAAAGGGTTGAGGAAATAGAACCAGTAGCTCGGTGAAGACAATGTTTTGGTAGACTAGTTCCAACTGCTGTGATAGTTGTACGTCTGGTTGGAGCGGCTAGGTATTTAAACCTGAGGACACACAGTCCCGGACACACAGTCCTCACCGTATTCTCCTTGAGCTAAGATCACACAGACCTCGCCCAATCACTCGTGGTAAGTCTTTAGGTGACTTTCAAACCTTCACAGACTCGGTCACTCGGCGATCCACAATTTCCTCTTGGATGCTCTAGACCATGATGCCTAACCGTCTAGAGGATGCACAGTCCTCAAAGGTAACAAGCGTTGGTTCCACACAGGAATCTCTTCAGTGATGCTCAATCACTTTGGGTTTGTAGGTGTTTGGGTTTTTGGGTTTTTCCTCACTTGATGATTTTCGCTCAAAGTCCTCGGAGGATGGGATGCTCTAAATGACAAGTGTCAATCTATCTCTCGGAGTAGCCAACCAACTAGTGGTTGTAGGGGGCGGCTATTTATAGCCTAGGGACCAGCCCGAAATGATAAGACATAAATGCCCTTCAATGATATGACCGTTAGGTGGGTAGGATATTTGGACAGATGGCGCGTAGCACAGCAACGGTCGGAAATTTGTGTATCAAATTCCTTAGGGCTATCATGTTCCTCACTTGTAGGCAATCCGCACTGGCGAATTCCTAACTCCTCAGTCAGAACAAATTCCTCAGAGAACAGAAGAACTTCGTCTCGGTCACTGAAGAAATTGACTGAACTGTATGAGATTTCCAATGGCTTCACTCGAAAGGATTGGGTAGGTGTAGGATTGTGAGATGAGCATCACTTGGAAACTTTTCCTTAGTTTTACCTCGACCCCCTTTAACAGTACGGTGTTTCCTATGACTCAAGAAGAAGAAAATGAAACTACGAAAACAAAAGTCTTCACGCTTCATAATCCTCGCATGAATATCAAGTCTTCAAGGTCACACCAATTTCCTCACTTTCAAAGTCTTCAAGAAAACCAAAGTCTTTAACTGAAGACATTCATTTTTAGGGGTCGACTTTCATCGTAAATATCAAACTCCTCATAGGCTTATAGAACGTACACTCACAAACGCATTAGTCCCTTAACCTATAAGTCTTCAATACACCAAAATCACTAAGGGGCACTAGATGCACTTACAATCTCCCCCTTTTTGGTGATTGATGACAATATAGGTTAAGTTTTCAATGGGGATAAACATATGAAGTGTAAATACTGATATTGAGGAATTTGATTGCAAGATATAGAAGAACTCCCCCTGAAGATGTGCATATTTGAGGAATTTGCTTTGAATAGCAAATGCACATTGTAGAGTAATATCATGGAGATCTCCCCCTATATCTTGTAATTCATACACGCATTTAACATATGATATGAAGAATTTGAAATGCATGATGAAATATGGTGACTGATGTAATTCAGCATGCGTGCATTAACATATTGAGGAAATAGCATGCAGAAAAACAGAGCAAAAGTATCAGACCACCATAGGACTTAAGTTTACAACTCGATCCAACAAATACTTCAGAAGAACGAGAGTTGTAACTTAGCAAAAAAAACGCCCATATATATAGACCCACTTGAAGACTAACTCAAATTTCTCCCCCTTTGTCATCGAATGACCAAAAGGGACGAAAAATGAGGACTAACGCCCTGAAGAATATCATCATGATGTTGATGGAGGAGCGCCAGCGTTGTTGGGGTTGTCCGTTGGAGTAGGGCCTGCCGCGGTGTCGTTCAAGTCTTCAGCTTCATCCGTCTCGCGCGATGAAGAATATGAACTGGCGACGAGCTGAGGAACTTTGACCTTCTTGAACTTCTTCGAAGGTGGCTGAGACCAGTCAAAGTCCTGTAAAGATTTGACAGAATAGCCCAAGTGCGGTCAAAGACTTCATGCAAGTAGTAGTGATTCTTCTTCACAGTATTTTGAGTGACTATCATGTTCTGAAGAATTGCACCAAACTGACGCTTGACCCACTTGTGATTTCGATCAACTTTCTGATGAAGACTAAGGAGAAGTTCACGATCAGTCATCACACGCGGAGCTGTGGCTTGAGGATTTTGTTCTGAAGCTTTGGCGGCAGAATCTTGTGTTGCAGAGTCATCATTGGTGGAATAGGATGCAGCTTTGTGAAACTGTCCATCCAATGGACGAGTGCCTTCATCTATAATAGCAGCCTTGCCCTTCTCATCAGCTGAGGAAATAGTCCGTTTGAGAACTTCAATAGGGGGCAAATAGCTGAGATGATTTTGAAAGTCAGCCTTATAATGAATTGAAGACCTTGATCTGATGAATTTCATGATCCAGGGAGCATAAGGCTTCAACTCAAAAGGTGACAGAGCAGCATTGGCCAAAGTCCTCATGAAGAAATCGTGGTAGTTGATAGGAATACCATGAATGATATTGAACAACAGATTCTTCATAATGCCAACAACCTCTTCGTCATCAGAGTTGTGGCCCTTGATAGGACTGAGGGCTTTGGTCAATATGCGATAAACTGTCCTTGGCACATAAAGCAATTCCTTGACGAGGAAAGTGGTCCTTGGAATTTGGCCAGCCTTCAAAGGCTTCATCAGTACTTGCATCAAATGATTTGAGAGTTCAGGTTCCTCATAGATGAGCCTAGCACCTTCAGTGGGAGGACTAACTGGGACGGCATGAAGCAATTCAGAGGCCGGTGCTTTGAAATGAGTATTATCGGTCATCCAGTCTACCACCCATGAATTTATATCTTCAACATTTCCAGTGATATGCAGTGTGGCGTAGAATTGAAGAATGAGTTCTTCGTTCCAATCGCAGATGTCGGTACAGAAGTTGAGCAGCCCAGCGTCATGAAGAACACTGAGGACAGGGGTGAAGCACGGAAGAGACTCCACATCCACATGAGGAATTTGCTCATGTGCAAAGATCTTGTCTTTATCAAACAGCAGTGAGGAATAGAAATTCATTTGACTGACCGTCCAGAAACGCTTGCGACGAAGTCGAGCAGAGTCATAAGGATTGTAGTCAGTGAAGAATTGATGCTTAGTAAAGAAGTCATCAGCCTTGAACTTCTGCTTCTTGGTATGAGGATCCTGTGGCTTGGGCTGAAGATTTACAGTTGAAGTCTTCACAGCCTCTTGATGTACAACCTCTGGAGCCATAGGCTGAGGAATTTCAGTAGTTGTATCAGCAGCAGCCTTGGCCTCCATTTCTTCAGCACTAGCGGCTGGAACTTCTTCAGGAATAGAATGAAGTGAAGATTGAGGTCCATCAGAGCCCGTATGAATTTCTTCAGTTGGCACAGGGGACTGAGGAACTTGATGTAGTGGGGTTGTCAGAGGTGAATTGGGGTGATGACTTTCCCAAAAGTCATCATTCAGAATAGGAGTTGTAGACCCAATATCCACATCCTCATCTTCTTCATCAATTTCTTCGACGCCTGCCTCTTCAGCTGTGAACTGAGGCATGGGCGATGATACCAGCGGAGTTGAAGGGATATCATCCACTTCAATGTCTTCATCCAACTGCTCTGACGAAGTAGCAGAAGGATTTGCTTTATCACCGTCATCAAGTATGACATATTCCTCACCAAAGGGAACAATCTCCTTTGATGGCATGCTTGATATTGGAACAACATCAATTGGGTTTTCAGTTGAGCTCGTCAAAATCTTCACTTTCTTGGGAGCTGAAGACTCTGAAGATGCTGATGCTTTCCTTTTCTTCACCGCAGCCTTCTCTGCGGCTTTGGTCTTCTTCGCTTCTGATGCAGAAGGAAGGTGGACATCTTTCATCTGTGATGACTTTGCAGGAGGAGCAGATGAAATTGGTTGAATTTCTTCAGGCACAACTGATGCAATTGCCCTGGCTTGTTCAGATTCCTCAGGCGCAGTAGCAGATGTATCAACTGGCCTGGTTTGCTCTTCAGGCGCAACACTTGTGGTTGCCCTGGCATTTTCTTTAGAGACTGGAATTTCTTCATCAGCCCTGGTGCTTTCATTTTCTTCAACAATCTGATTTTCATCAGCTGTGCTTGCATGTTCATCAGTAGGCTAAGCAAATGTATCAGTCTGAGGAATTTCAAGTTGTTGTGCTGGAGTTGCAATGTTTGGCTTGAGGGTTTTAGCCAGCTTGACAAACCTGACTTTGGCACCTAGCCAATCTGCTCGATATGCGTCAAATTCATCACTGAGAGTTTTGATCTCCTTTTGCAGATTCACAAGTTCATTAGGAGACATGTTTACAACATTTTTCTTCAGAAAACGCTCCTTCTTGTATTGAGCCTTCTTCACCTGCCTGGCCTTTCCAAATTTCTATTTTTCTTCAGTAATGAAGGCCGTCAACATGTGACTTTGACCAGGAGTGAGGTTTAATTCAGGTAAAGGTGTGTTAGGGTTCTTGTGCCATAGATCAATGAAATCAAGGATCTTCCTTGGATCCAGCATGAGGGGCACAGCACTGCCTTTGGCACTAGCGGCCCTTTGTTGTCGATCTCTGATGATCTTAGCTAATTCTTCATCATCAGCTTCGTCTTCGCTTGACGGAACCTGAAAGGCGACCTGCTTCTTGTGAGGACTTGGCCTTGTGCCTCGTCCAGCAGTGGCCTTTTTCTTCAGCAAGGTCGGAGCTGTTGAAGACTGAGGTGGAGCTGAAGAACTTGCAGAGGCTCCTGAAGCAATTGAGATTCCAGTAGTCCTTTGGCACGTGGCAAGATGCACAGGTGCTGAGGACTTTGTAGGAGCAGCTGAGGATTTTGCAACAGAGGGAGTTGGAGCTGCTTTTGAAAAAGTTGCTAGAGGATCAGGCTGTGAGGGCTTTGAAGAGCTTGGCCGTGAGGGCATTGCAGCTGAGGAACTTGTCTTAACAGCTGGTTTCTTTGTCATAGCCTTCTTAGGCTTGCTAGCAGAGGCCTCAGCAGCGGCAGCAACAGAATCTTCATTGAATTTCTTCATTGCCTCCTTAGCCATTTTGGCCAGCTTGGCTTGATGCTTAGCCCACTCCTTGGGAAATTCCTCACCTCTTCTGATGCTTGTGGGATCAGCTTCTTGGCCTGGAGCCAATGGAGGTCTTGGACATGGAGGATTGACAGTGAATTTCTTCATGTACTTTGGAGTCACATATCGATACTCCCTCCATTCTCTTGCCCATCTCCTCTCAATCTTCTGAATGCGCACTTTGCGCTCATTCTTAGTCTCTTTGCCATGAGTTGCTTCATCAGGAGTACAGTACCCTGCATAGATTTCTTCAGGGATCTCAAAAGCAGTATTTGTCTCTGGCCTCTTTCCTCCCTTCTGAGGTCTTTTACCATCAGCCATCTTCTTCACTTGAGGATTTTGAACAATCAAATTTTCTGACGAGGTATGCAATTTTTCTTCAAGAAACGCTGCAAATGAGTTAAGTTGATGAGAACCTAGAGATTCATCAGCGGACATGTGTACCTGTGAACAGAATATAGGTGCGAAGAATTTGGAGAGGTCATATGCGTTCTCAGAAGTTTTTCAAAAGTATCAAGTTTGAGGAATTTGATCAGGGGTGTCTTGAGGAATTTCACTAAGCGTTCTTTGACTTAGGTTCTAGAGTTGTATAGATTGAAAATCCACACAATTGAGGAATCTTAAAGAAAAACATTGCTTAGAGAAACAGATCAAGAACAGAAGCAAGTTTGTAGCGACCCGATCCGAATGGATCGAATCTCTGTGTTCAAGTGTCATCCCTGGATCGGTAATGCTGACACACACAGTACTCGAAGGATTTATAACAGAGTGCAATCACACACTTATTACATCGAATGTCTCAAAAGAGAACTGATTACAATAAATATGGCTTAAGGCCATCTAAATAAGATAACAGCGGAAGGCTTGGAAGATAAAGTGAGTCCATCAACTCCAACGGCATAGCTGAGTGCACGACAACGACCTAGCACACCTTACTCTTCGTCTGAAAAGTCTGCAACATGATACGTTGCAGCCCGAAACGGGTCAGCACATGGAATATGCTGGCAATATAACACAGTAGAGCAATGAACAGAATAATTGCTAATACTACATGCATATTTGGCTGGTGGAAAAGCTCTAGGGTTATACTGTTTTGCGAAAAGCCATTTTTTTCCCTACAACAAAGGAATATATTTTATTTAACTATCATGGTGGTTGTTGAACATTGAGAAGGTAAATCCCCCTCTCAATCCCAATTAAAAGTAATCATTAATCCCAACAAATTAATTTAGAGTGATGGGATTCAATATGATGATCCAAGAACCAGATACTCAAGATGTCCATAACCGGGGACACGGCTAATCATGATTAGTTTGTACACTCTGCAGAGGTTTGTGCACTTTTCCCCACAAGACTCGATCTCCTCCGTTGGATTTCTCGCACTACATGGTGTTTGAGAAACGGATGACCGAGACACAGTCTTTCAGAAACATTTACTCTTTACTCTGGGTAGACAGTTACACCTACTTTCCCCTACATCTGCTAGCCTACCACTGAAAGAGGTCATGTAACATACTCAACTATGCTAGAGCCCATAATAGCTTGTGGCTGCACACGGAAGTTTCTAGCATGAATAATCTTATGATCCCTTTGAGCCTGGGTGGCGGACCGTAGGAGGATCACACGGTATATCCCCGGGATCTCCTAGGACAACACTGGTATATCCCCAGGTGCCCAAACAAGCAATCCACCCAGATGTGTATTAAAGTTGCCACCTTAAGTTGAACCATTAATTAAAAATCTCACATCTGTCATGGATACACTCAAACCCAATCCATGTCTATGAGCATAGCATGGCAACATAAGCATAGCGTGGAAGTAACTCCCAAGGGTTTTATAATAAAAGGGCAATAGGTTCTACCTCATCATCTACTTCCCATTACCCACCAGTTAATCACATCCTAATCATGCAATATTTGAGGGTCGAAACTAATGCATAAAAACTGGGTAACGAAGAAGTATGATCAATGTGTTACTTGCCTTGCTGACGATCTGCAAATCCTAGGGACTCGTAGTAGCACGCTTCGCACTCCGGGTACTCTATCGCAAACAAACAATAGCATACATAAGCAATCAAGCGAAGATGCATGGGTAAAATCCAAATGAGAAGACCTAACCAGAAAGTTCAACTGAAGAACTCCGGTTTGCAAAAAGAATCAAATCAAACGGAGCAACGAAACTCAAACTGCGAAAGAAACAAGCTTCGATTACTAATCTGGACTAAAGTCAAATTTTACAGTAGCAAAAACTTGTTTAAGTTGGTTAAACAGAAAGAGGGCTTCGAGACGAAGATCTAGGCGCTTGAATCGCCTGATTCCGACAAACGAGCGAAAAGTTATACTAAAACGAAAATCGGATCAGAAATCGCGATCGAAAATAATCGCGGAAAATCCGAGAAAAAGAAAACTAACGAACAGGCTAACGAACGAACGTTCGCTGTCTGCGGTTAAACGGTGAAAACCGTTCGTTAAAACGAACGTACGGACGAACGTCCGCTAAATAACTAAACCGACGGAAAACCGATCTAAAAGAATAAACCGGTATTAAAAAAAACCGAACCTAGATCTAGGGTTTAAACAAAACCGATTGGTTTTCTCGCGAAAACCGAGGCGGCGGCGGCTACCTCCGGCGGGGCTCCGGCGGGACGGCGGGGTGCGGCGCGGGGCGGCGGCGCGGCGCGGCGGGCGGCGCGACGCGGGCGGCGGCGGCGTGCGGCGGCTCGGCGGCGAGCGGCGGCGGCTGGCGCGGCGAGCGAGGCGGCGCGGCGGCAGCGGCAGCAGCAGCGGCGAGGGCAGGCGGCGGCGGCGGCTTGGGGCTCCAGGGGGGGGCCCCGGGTCGGCTATTTAAGGGGGGAGGGGGTGGCTTGGGCGAGGGGGCGACGGGGCGGAGGCGCGGCGGCGGCGGACTCCTCCGGCGAGTCCGTCTCCGGCACGGGACGCGAAGGCGGCGGCGGCCTGCTGGGCCGGCTGGGCTTCGGCCCAGTTCGGTCCGGCGGAGTTTTTTTTTTTTTTTTTTAATATTCCGCGCAGAAAAACAATAAAAGAAATACTAAACGGACTCCAAAATTCCCGAAATAAATTTCCTCCCGTCCTCTAAAAATCTCCCGGGTAAACATTTATTTGGGACTCTAATGCAATTTTGAAAAATGCATATTTTTCTAAATCCAAATAAAATTGCAATAAAAATCCAAATAAAATATTTATTTGATTTTAATATTTTTCCTCCAATATTCCATTTATTTTGGAGAAGTCATATTATCTCCTCTCATATATTTTTAATATGAAATATTTTCGGAGAGAAAAATAGTTAAACCAAATTGATCCCTGTTTCAATATTTGAGAAAATTCAAATATGAAAACGGTGAAATCCCCAACTCTCTCCGTGGGTCCTTGAGTTGCTTAGAATTTTCGAGGATCGCAAAACGAAATGCAATAAAATATGATATGCATGGATGACCTATGTATAACATTCCAAATTAAAAATTTGGGATGTTACAAAGTTGGTGTTTAAGAACATGAAAGTTGAAGAATAAACACCTTTTGAAGATTTTGTGGAAATCATCAGAATCAACAAGGGCAGTAAAAATAGATTTTATTTACCCTTGACGAAGAACACGACGAACTGAGAGTAGCAGTGGAGAAGTTCGTCCGTTCAGATCTTCCACGCCCTAACTTGGCGATGGAAAACAACTACGGCGGTGGCGGAGTGAAGATTTCCGCGGCCGGCGTGAGTACGACGGCGACGAGGTCGAGGCAGTGAAGCTCTTCCTCGCCGGCGATGATGGAGTGTAGCAGTGGCGCTAGGTCTGAGAGCTCGAGCGAGGGGAGTGAGATCGAGTGGGGTGAATGAGATCTAAGGAGGGCGAGGGGTATTTATAGCCGAGGTGAAAAACCGCTCGTCCGAAGATAATGGACGAACGTGCCCCTGACCCTTCTCATCCTAGCGACATGTGTCACCCATGTACTGTGAAGTGGAGATCGTGTTAGATCGTGGGTGAATAGATAAATCTTATCGAGGGATGTGGAACGGTTTGAGCGGCAAGAGCCGAAAATTCAGATAAGAATATTTTAAGGTTTTGTTCGCAAATTCTTCAGCTGTCAAGGACACAGTGAAGACTTTGAACGGGTTTCAAATAGAACGCACATGAAGAATTTGTGAACAGACTTGGTTGAGTTTAGCATAGAGGGGGAAAGGGTCCGATCACATTCACTTAGGTAAAGGTCAACTTGAAGAATTAGCAATAAGTGAATGCTGTAGAGGACTGAAAAACTCAAATATATATATAGTCAATGAAGAACACAGTCGGAAAGAGTGAAGACTTTGCAAAGTTGAAGAATTTGAAAATTTGAAGAATTTGCAAAATGAAGAAAAACTCAATTTTGAAGATTTTCAACTTATGTGGTGGCGTGTCTCACCGTATAAGAATGATGATTTCAGACACCGCGTACAATTGTCGTAGGGCTCTGAGAATCAAATTCTTCATTAATTTCTTCACACTTAGCGGGTTTGTCTTCATTGATTGAAGAAAAATGTTACTTCGTGTGTTGCACATCTAAGTCATCAATTTTGCATAAGTGTTAGGATGTGTGTCCTTTTCAAGGAACATTCGAAGATTCTAAGATATTTAGCTCACACCGCAACTTGCTAAATTTCTTCTCATCCAAGGGCTTTGTGAAGATATCGGCTAGCTGTTCTTCAATCTTCACGTGCTCATTAGAGATGTCGCCCTTCAACACATGATCTCGAAGAAAATGATGATGAATCTGGATGTGCTTTGTCTTCGAGTGCTAAACTGGGTTATGAGCAATCTTGATGGCACTCTCATTGTCACAGAATAGTGGCACATTCTTCACATTGATGCCATAGTCCTTGAAGGTTTGCTTCATCCATAGCAGTGAGCACAGCAAGAACCAGCAGCAATGTACTCCGCTTCAGCAGTAGAGAGTGATACGCAGTTCTGCTTCTTCGAGGACCAACATACTAAGGATCATCCGAGGAAATGGCATGTGCCTGATGCTGACTTGCGATCCACTCGATCACCAGTATAGTCAGAGTCAGAATATCCAATGAGATCAAAAGCCGAGCCCTTGGGATACCATAATCCAAGTGTTGGAGTGTGAGCTAGATATCGAAGAATATGTTTCACAGCCTTATGGTGAAATTCCTTCGGTGTAGCTTGAAAACGGGCACACATGCAAACACTAAGCATAATATCTGGCTTAGATGCACATAGGTACAATAAAGAGCCAATCATGGAGCGGTATACCTTTTGATCGAAGTCTATACCATTTTCATCGGTGCATAGATGGCCATTTGTGGGCATAGGGATTTTGATGCCTTTGCACTCTTGCATACCGAATTTCCTCAGAACGTCCTTGAGGTATTTCTCTTGAGAAATGAAGATGCCATTGCGTTGTTGATGAATTTGAAGACCTAAGAAGAATTTCAATTCTCCCATCATGGACATTTGATATTCCTCACTCATCATATAAGCAAATTCATCACTGTAATGTTGGTTAGTACAGCCAAAGATAATATCATCAACATATATTTGGCACACGAATAATTCTTCATCATAGGTTTTGGTGAAAAGAGTTGGGTCGAGTGAACCGGGTTTGAAGCCTTTCTTCATGAGGAATTCCTTCAAAGTATCATACCACGCCCGAGGGGCCTGCTTGAGGCCATAGAGGGCCTTATTGAGTCTGAAGACTTTGTCAGGATGCTTAGGATCTTCAAAACCTGGGGGTTGAGCAACATATACTTCTTCCTCAAGCTTACCATTGAGGAAAGCACTTTTCACATCCATTTGATATAAGATGATATTATGATGGTTAGCATAAGCAAGCAATATGCGAATAGCCTCAAGTCTAGCAACAGGTGCAAAAGTTTCATCGAAATCAATTCCTTCAACCTGTGTGTAGCCTTGAGCTACAAGACGAGCCTTATTCCTTACCACAAGGCCATTTTCATCTTGCTTGTTGCGGTAGATCCATTTGGTACCGATGATATTGTGCTTGTGTGGGTCTAGTCGCTTGACAAGCTCCCACACATTGTTCAGCTCGAATTGATGTAATTCCTCTTGCATCGCTTGAATCCATTCAGGCACCAGAAATGCCTCATCAACTTTGGTGGGCTCTGTGATAGAGATGAAAGCAAAATGCCCACAAAAGTTAGACAAATGTGAAGCTTTTGAGCGAGTAAGAGGACCTGGTGAGTTGATGTCGTTGATGATTCTCTCAATCTATACTTCATTTGCAACGCGAGGATGAGCAGGTTGACGACTTTGATTTGGCTCAGCATTTTCTTCAGATGCACCAGCATGATTTTCTTCACGATCTGGAATGACTTCTTCAGCAGATTCTTCGGTAGGAATAACATCCTCAGTAGCCTTTAGCTTGATGGATTCCTCAGGTGACATTTCATCTAGCACAGGAGGTAGGTGCTCTCTTTGCGAGCCGTTAGTTTCATCGAACCGCACATCTATAGTTTCAACAACCTTGTTGTGATAGGTGTTGAAGACCCTGTAGGTGTGCGAGTCCTTTCCGTAACCAAGCATAAAACCTTCATGTGCTTTCGGTGCAAATTTAGAATTGTGATGAGGATCTCTAATCCAGCATTTAGCACCGAAGACTTTGAAATAACTCACATTGGGTTTCTTGTCAGTGAGGAGTTCATATGAGGTCTTCTTGAAGAATTTGTGAAGATATACCCTGTTGATGATGTGGCATGCAGTATCAATTGCCTCAGGCCAGAAGCGACGAGGTGTCTTGTATTCATCAAGCATGGTGCGAGCCATCTCAACAAGAGTCCTGTTCTTGCGCTCCACAACGCCATTCTGCTGAGGAGTGTATGGGGCAGATAGCTCATGAGTAATACCAAGTTCATCGAGATAGTCATCAAGACCAGTATTCTTGAACTCGGTCCCATTGTCACTACGTATATGCTTGATCTTCACACCGAAATTCGTCGAAGCCCTTGAAGAAAATCGTCTGAAGACTTCCTGCACTTTAGTTTTGTAAGTAATGACATGCACCCATGTGTAACGAGAATAATCATCAACAATGACAAAGCCATATCGAGATGCTGCATTTGTTAGTGTGGCATAATGAGTAGGGCCAAAGAGGTCCATATGAAGCAATTCAAAAGGACGAGAGGTAGTCATGATAGTCTTCGAGGGGTGCTTGGCTCTGGTCATCTTTCCAGCCTCACAAGCCCCACAAAGATGATCTTTGAGGAATTTGACACCCTCAATGCTAATGACGTGCTTTTTCTTCACGAGCGTGTGTAAGTTCCTCATGCCAGCATGACCCAGTCGTCGATGCCATAGCCAGCCTTCTGAAGCTTTTGCAAGTAGACAAGTGGCAGGCTGTGGTCCTGCAGAGAAATCAACAATATACAAGTCTCCTCTCCTAAAGCCTTCGAAGACTTTGGAATTGTTAGATTCCATGAGCACTAAGCAGCGATATTTGCCAAAGACAACAACCATATCAAGATCACAAAGCATTGAGACTGACATGAGGTTGAATCCGAGGGACTCAACAAGCATGACTTTGTCCATGTGTCGATCCTTTGAGATTGCAACCCTACCTAGACCCAATACCTTGCTTTTGCCTTTGTCAGCGTAGGTGATATGCTTCAAATGTGATGGAGATAAAGGAGTGTTCATCGGTAAGCTCTTGTCATCGGTCATGTGATTAGTACATCCACTGTCGAGGACCCACTCAGTAGCTTTGGGTAAATCATCCTGCAGATGAATTAGTGCATCTTACGAACACATATACTTCAGAGTGAAGAATATGACATCAAATTCATCAGACATAATTTCATCAATTAATGCAACATATGTATATATAGCAGTATGAGGACGTGAGAAATGAATAAATCATTTCTTTATGATTAGCTTGCGTCCTTTCAAGCATTTTTCAGGTCTCCAGCAAATTCTTCAGACGATTTAGTTTGTCTGGAGACCTGACCCTGCATAAGAGGTTAGTTCTTTTTCTTCACCACCCACATCTGGAGGGGTGGCAAAGAGTTCATCATTCTGCGAGCTCCATAAGAGAAAGGTGGCATTGAAGCCAGTGCACTTTGTTTCACAGAAGAGGGATTAGTATAGGCATATGAGTAAGCAGAGAAATTCTTCGAGGACTTATGAACATAATGATTTGAAGAATAATGCACATAATCAGAACTCTTAGATTTTCCCTCCGAAACAGAAGCATTAGCATGATGATCATATGAGGACTTGGATCCACGTGAAGAATTTGATCCATAAGAGGACTTGGATCCATATGAAGACTTTGGTCAATATGAAGAATTTGATCTGGGGTTCCTATTCTTCACAGGTGGTGTCATGAGGACATTCACTTGAAGACTTTCAAGGAACCTTTTGGGAACCCGGATTTTCTTCATAGGGGGACCATTCCTGTAGTTAGTTCCAACATATCTAGCAAATACTTCACCATTCTGATTTTTGAATAGTTTATAGTTGGAGTCAAATGACTCATCAGATGAATATGAGGATTCACAAGTAAAGCCAGATAAAGTGGATGGATCTACGGGAGGTCCCTTCACAGCAACCCATGAGGTTTTGGGATACTGCTCAGGTTTCCAGTAGGTTCCATCAGCATTGAGTTTCCTCTCAAAGGCAATACCCTCTTTCCTAGGGTTCCTGTTCAAGATCTGCTTTTTGAGCACATCACAAAGAGTTTGATGCCCTTTGAGGCTTTTGTACATGTCTGTCACATACAATTCCTTCAACCCTGCATTTTTGTCAGTGATACTAGTGGTATCCTCAGATGAGGAATTTGTGACCACATAGATAGTTGAAGGAATTGTAGCAATAGAAGCATTTGAACTTTCAGGAGAAGAATTAGCAGTTTCACGTTCAATGCATTTCAAGCATGGTGGAACAAATTCTTCCTGAGTGGAACTGATTTGTTGAGCAAGTAATGAATCATTTTCCTTCTGAAGATCTTCATGACTCACCATTAGCTTCTCAAGATCTTGCTTTCTTTGAAGAAATTCATAAGAAAGCTTCTTATGATCGGCTAAGAGAGTTTCATGACGACTTTGAAGGTTGTCAAACTTAGACTGTAGTTGCTGAAGATTATCAGTCAGTGTTTGAGTTCGATCCATTTCCTCACCTAACAGGTCATCGCTTTTGTCTAGCATATTTTGAACCTTTTCCAAAGCCTTTTGTTGTTTAACAGCAATATTAGCAAGTTTGGAATAGCTGGGTTTGAGGTTATCATCAGATTCATCCTCACTTGATTCAGAGGAGGGATATTTGAGTACCTTGGCACCTTTTGCCATGAAGCAATAGGTGGGAGCATAGTCATCGTTGCCGTCATCAGCAGTGTTGGGGAAGCCATTTTCCTTAGTGTTGAAGATGGACTTACTAACGTAAGCAGTAGCGAGGGCTAGGCTCGCCACACCAGAGTCTGACTCCTCAGATGCCTCCTCTTCCTCATGTTCCTCAGATTCAGCTTCAGAGTCCATTTCCTTGACAATGAATGCCCGGGCTTTCTTGGAACTGCTCTTCTTGTGAGATGAACACTTTGAAGATTTTGACGATGAGGACTTTGAAGATTTCTTCTTCTTCTTTGAGTCATCGGAACTGTCATCCTTGTATTTCTTCTTCTTTGATTCCTTTGCCCACTGAGGACAATCAGTTATGTAGTGACCAGGTTTCTTGCATTTGTGGCAAGTCCTCTTCTTGTAGTCACGGGATGAGGAATCTGATTTCATGTCATCACCTCTTGAGGATTTTCCAAATCGGCCACGTCTAGAGAACTTTTGGAATTTCCTCACGAGCATTGCTAGCTCCTGACTCAGTTCTTTAGAATCACCAAGGCTGCTACCAGAATCTTCATCTTCAGATTCAGAGACTGCATTGGCCTTCAGTGCGCGAGATCTACCATAGCTCGGTCCGTAGAGATCTCTCTTATCAGCAAGTTGGAACTCATGAGTATTTAGCCTCTCGAGGATATCAGCAGGATCAAGTGACTTGTAGTCTCCACGTTCTTGAATTATCAGTGCCAGTGTATCGAATGAAGAGTCGAGTGACCTCAGCAATTTCTTCACCACCTCATGGTCGGTGATGTCAGTGGCACCCAGTGCTTGAAGCTTGTTTGAAATGTCAGTGAGGTGATCAAAGGTTTGCTGAACATTTTCATTGTCGAGTCTTTTCAAGCGGTTGAAGAGATTGCGAAGAATGTCAACTCGAGAGTCACGTTGAGTTG
Source organism: Thinopyrum elongatum (assembly GCA_011799875.1). Classification (NCBI taxonomy): domain Eukaryota; kingdom Viridiplantae; phylum Streptophyta; class Magnoliopsida; order Poales; family Poaceae; genus Thinopyrum; species Thinopyrum elongatum. The sequence continues at coordinate 205,317,108 of CM022297.1, read as the reverse complement.
AGACTCCTTCGTTGACCTTGGACAGCCTATCCCAGATAAGCTTAGCTGTCTCCAAAGCACTCACTCTGCCATACTACCCTTTGCTCAGATGGCCACATATGATATTCTTCGCTTGAGAGTCGAGTTGCTTGAATCTCTTCACATCAGCAGCGTTCACGGAAGGAGTGACGGAGGGAACGCCATTTTCCACAACGTACCAGAGATCATTGTCAATTGCCTCAAGATGCATGCACATCTTTTTCTTCCAGTAGGGGTAGTCCGTCCCATCGAAGGTAGGACACCCAGCCGAGACCTTGATCATGCCTGCAGTCGACATAACAAAAACTCCAGGTGGTTAAACCAAAATCACACAGAACAAGGGAGTACCTTGCTCTGATACCAATTGAAAGTGCGTTATATCGACTAGAGGGGGGGTGAATAGGCGATTTTTACAAATTCGTCACTGAAGAATTTCAAGGTGAGGAAATTCCTAAGCAACGAACTACTTAGCAGCGGAATAAGTACTCTGATGCAAACATAATATGGCATAAGCACAGTCATCATGATGAAATGAAATAGGCACAGAGTACAGGTAGCGTGATACATGATAAGCAGGCTGAAGACAACTGACTGAAGAAATAGGAATGAGGAAATTGGGAAAGTCTTCAGTCAAAGTCTTCAAACAGTAACGATCAAATACACAGCAAGTATGCGAGGAAATGAAAGGGTTGAGGAAATAGACCCAGTAGCTCGGTGAAGACAATGATTTGGTAGACCAGTTCCAACTGTTGTGACAGTTGTACGTCTGGTTGGAGCGGCTAGGTATTTAAACCTGAGGACACACAGTCCTCACTGTATTCTCCTTGAGCTAAGGTCACACAGACCTCGCCCAATCACTCGTGGTAAGTCTTCAGGTGACTTCCAAACCTTCACAGACTCGGTCACTCGGCGATCCACAATTTCCTCTTGGATGCTCTAGACCATGACGCCTAACCGTCTGGAGGATGCACAGTCCTTAAAGGTAACAAGCATCGGTTCCACACAAGAACAATCTCTTCAGTGGTGCTCAATCACTTTGGGTTTGTAGGTGTTTGGGTTTTTGGGTTTTTCCTCACTTGATGATTTTCGCTCAAAGTCCTCGGAGGATGGGATGCTCTAAATGACAAGTGTCAATCTATCTCTTGGAGCAGCCAACCAACTAGTGGTTGTAGGGGGCGGCTATTTATAGCCTAGGGAGCAGCCCGACATGATAAGACATAAATGCCCTTCCATGATATGACCGTTAGGTGGGTAGGATATTTGGACAGCTGGCGCGTAGCACAGCAACGGTCGGAAATTTGTGTATCAAATTACTCAGGGCTATCATGTTCCTCACTTGTAGGCAATCTGCACTGGCGAATTCCTAACTCCTCAGTCAAAACAAATTCCTCAGAGAACAGAAGAACTTCGTCTCTGTCACTGAAGAAATTGACTGAACTGTATGAGATTTCCAATGGCTTCACTCGAAAGGATTGGGTAGGTGTAGGATTGTGAGATGAGCATCACTTGGAAACTTTTCTTTAGTTTTACCTCGACCCCCTTTAACAGTATGGTGTTTCCTATGACTCAAGAAGAAGAAAATGAAACTATGAAAACAAAAGTCTTCACGCTTCATAATCCTCGCATGAATATCAAGTCTTCAAGGTCACACCAATTTCATCACTTTCAAATTCTTCAAGAAAACCAAAGTCTTTAACTGAAGACATTCATTTTTAGGGGTCGACTTTCATCGTAAATATCAAACTCCTCATAGACTTATAGAACATGTGTACGCTCACAAACGCATTAGTCCCTTAACCTATAAGTCTTCAATACACCAAAATATATTAGAATTTAGGCAGCATCACATTCTCATGAACATTAGAATTGTTACCAAGAAACGAAAGTACCTGGTAATTCAACTGGCGTGCGCGAGCTCTAGTAATTGGTCCTGTATGTATAGCAGCAGGGACTGTGGGTGTAACAATGGTATGGATGTCCTCATCATCCACCCCTTCTTGAAATGAAGTCGTACTCGATGGAAGCTCATCTTCCTCACCCAAATAAGGCTTCAAATCTGGAATGTTAAAAGTGGGACTAACCCCAAAATCTGCAGGCAGCTCAAGTTTATATGCATTATCATTTATTTTCTCTAACACCTTAAAAGGACCATCAGCACATGGCATTAGCTTTGATTTGCGCAAATCGGGAAATCTATCCTTACGCAAATGTAACCAAACAAGATCTCCAGGTGCAAACACAACATGTTTTCTACCCTTATCTCTAGCAAGTTTATATTTAGTATTCATACGCTCAATGTTCTCCTTAGTTAACTCATGCATTTTTAAGACCAATTCAGCACGTTGCTTAGCATCAAAATTAATCTTCTCCGAAGATGGAAGAGGCAACAAATCAATAGGCACACGAGGTAGGAAACCGTACACAATTTCAAAAGGGCACATCTTAGTAGTAGAATGCAGCGAACGATTATAAGCAAATTCAATATGAGGCAAGCATTCTTCCCACATTTTCTTGTTATTCTTCAAAACAGCCCTAAGCATAGTAGACAATGTTCTGTTGACTACTTCAGTTTGTCCGTCAGTTTGGGGGTGACAAGTAGTACTAAAAAGCAGTTTAGTCCCCAACTTAGCCCATAAACATCTCCAAAAGTGGCTAAGAAATTTAGTATCACGATCTGAAACAATAGTATTTGGCACACCATGCAAGCGAATAATTTCACGAATGAACGAATCAGCAACATTAGCAGCATCATCACTTTTATGACATGGTATGAAGTCTACCATTTTCGAAAATCTATCCACGAAAACAAATATGCTATCCCTCCCCTTCTTTGTTTGAGGTAATCGTAAAACAAAATCCATAGATATATCCTCCCATGGAACACTAGGTACAGGCAAAGGCATATATAAACCATGAGGATTAAGTCGTGACTTAGCTTTTTGACATGTAGTGCAGTGAGCAACAAAACGCTCAACATCCCGTCTCATCTTTGGCCAAAAGAAATGTGTAGCAAGTACGCCCTACGTCTTCTTCACACCAAAGTGTCCCATTAATCGTCCTCCATGCGCCTCCTGCAACAACAAAAGACGAACGGAGCTAGCTGGAATGCATAGCTTGTTAGCCCGGAACACAAATCCATCATTAACGACGAACTTATTCCATGTTCTTCCTTCTTTACAATTCTGCATTACATCTCTAAAATCAGCGTCATGCATAGATTGATCTTTGATGGTCTCCAAACCAAATATTTTAAAGTCAAGTCGTGAAAGCATAATATAGCGATGAGACAATGCATCAGCAATAACATTTTCTTTACCCTTCTTGTGTTTTATGACATAAGGGAAAGTCTCAATGAATTCAGCCCATTTAGCATGTCTACGGTTCAGTTTTGCATGACTTCTAATATGTTTCAAAGATTCATGATCAGAATGTGTAACAAATTCTTTGGGTCATAAATAATGTTGCCATGTCTCTAAAGTCCGAACAAGAGCATATAATACTTTATCATAAGTAGAATAGTTTAGACTTGGCCCACTCAATTTTTCAGAAAAGTATGCAACAGGTTTACCATCTTGTAGTAACACACCTCCTAATCCAATTCTACTAGCATCACATTCAAGATCAAAAGTCTTATTAAAATCAGGAAGTTGGAGTAAAGGGGCATGTGTCAACTTATCTTTCAATACTGTCAAGGCTTCTTCCTGTGCGGTACCCCAAACAAAAGGCACATCCTTCTTTGTAAGCTCATTGAGAGGTGTAGCGATGGTGCTAAAATCTCTGACAAAACTCCTATAGAAACCAGCGAGTCCGAGAAAACTCCTCACTTGTGTGACCGTTTTGGGTTGCGGCCAACTCTCAATAGTTTCAATCTTGGCTTTATCAACTTTAATTCCCTATGGAGTAACAACATAGCCAAGAAAAGATACTCGGTCGGTGCAAAAGTTGCACTTCCCAAGGTTACCAAACACGTGCATCTCGTAGAGCAATAAAAATAGCACGTAGATGTTCCAAAGATCTGCTATAAATAAGTATATCATCAACTAGACTACCACAAATCGTCCAATGAAAGCACGTAAAACTTCGTTCATTAATCTCATGAAAGTACTAGGTGCATTAGTTAACCCAAAAGGCATGACTAACCACTCATATAAACCAAACTTAGTTTTAAATGCTGTTTTCCATTCATCTCCCAATTTCATACGAATTTGATGGTATCCACTATGCAAATCAACTTTGGAGAATATTGTAGAGGCACTCCATTCATCAAGCATATCATCTAGCCTAGGAATAGGATGACGATAACAAATAGTAATATTATTAATGACTCTACAATCAACACACATACGTGACATACCATCCTTTTTTGGCACTAGTATAATAGGAACAGCACAAGGACTAAGTGATTCGCATATATAACCTTTGTCGAGCAGCTCCTGTACTTGACGCATAATCTCCTTTGTCTCCTCTGGATTGGTACGGTATGGCGCATGGTTTGGCAGCGAAGCACTGGGAATTAAGTCAATCTGATGCTCAATCCCACGAATAGGTGGTAATCCCGGTGGCACGTCTTGTAAAAAGACGTCAGCGAACTCCTGCAAAATGTTAGTGACAACAGGAGGCAAAGAGGAAGGCACATCCTCGAATGAAAATAATGCCTCTTTGCACACAAAAGCATAGCAAACAGATTTGCTGAAATCTAGATCATCAATATCAGATTTGGTGGAAAGTAAACATGCACTTTTCAATTTAATTTCAGAAGCAACACTAGATGGTTTATTATTAGGCTTCATTTGTTGCTCAAATTCTTTTGCCACGATCTGATTTTCACTCTTATTTTTCTCCTGTTTTTCTTTATTAGCTCTATTAATATCATCTTGCAAAATGGAATTAGGATACATAGGAAGCAAAGTAATATGTTTATCCTGATGAACAAGAGTATACCGATTGTTTCTACCATGGTGTACAGAATTTTTATCAAATTGCCATGGCCTACCAAGTAATAAGGAACATGCTTGCATGGGTACCACATCACAATCAACATAATCAGCATATGTAGAGATACTAAAATGCACATGAATAGTACGTGTTACCTTAACCTTGCTGCTGTTGTTGAACCATTGGATGTAGTAAGGATGTGGATGTGGTCTTGTGGTGAGAGATAGCTTCTCCACCATCTCGATGCTAGCCAAGTTGTTGCATCTCCCTCCATCTATGATGACACGAACAGAACGTTCCTTGAAAACTCCCTTTGTATGGAACAAATTATGCCTCTGATTTTGCTCAGCTTGTGTGACCTGCACACTCAAAACACGTTGAGCAACTAAACTTTCATACCTGTCAGTATCTTCAGCAGCCATGTATTGCGTCCCATGATCAGAATCATCTCCACTGTGTTCTTCACTTGTAATAATAGCCAAAGTCTCCACATCATAGTCACTAGCGGACTCATACCCACCATTCTCAGTAGCAATCATAACACGCAGAGATTTGCATTCTCTCACAAAATGACCTCTACCCTTACAACCACGACAAATAATATCATGTGTGTGCCCTATTGATGCCATGGATGAAGAAGAGCTCTGTGCAGGCCCGGTAGGTGTGCTCTTGGCAGATAGTGGTGGTAGTGCCTGCTTTCTTGTATCACGACTGGAGGTGGCAGCTGACGGAGGTGTCGGTGTTGCAAAACGTGTGGAAGTAGAAGATGCACGCAGTGTCCATGATGAAGGTCGACCTGCAGAAAAGTTAGTTCGCACCAATGTCTGTTGATCCTACACTTCACGTTCAGCTTTGCCAGCAAGATGGAATAAACGAGTGATATTGTTATACTCCTTATACTCTAAAATGGTCTGAATCTCTCTATTTAATCCACCCATAAACCATGCAAGCATAGCTTCATTATCCTCAACAATACCACATCTAATGATGCTAGTTTGTAATTCCTGATAATACTCCTCTACAGAATTTTTTCCATGTCTCAAACGCTACAGTTTTTGAAGTAATTCACGTTGATAATATGGTGGAACCCAACGAGTATGCATAGCAGTTTTCAAAGCAGCCCAAGTAGTTGGGATATTATCATGATATAATCTACAATGTTCAGACCACCAAACAGAAGCAAAACTAGTGAATTCACAAACAGCAGTAGCAACACGTCTATCCTCGGGATATTTTAAGCATGTGAAACGTTCTTCAGTTTCTAACTCCCAAGTAAGATATACACCAGGAATGTATCTACCCTCAAACAGTGGAATATTCAATTTTAGTTTAGGAATATGGTCATAATCTCGTACCTGAGGTGGTGCTGCAGCCCTACCATTGCGATGATATGCATGAGGTCGACCTGGTGGTGGATGTGCTGGTGGTTGCATGTAGTTCTGATTTTAATCAACCTCATCCTCGTAATAGTCCTCCACCTTTGCAGTAGCAGCAGGAGCTATAGAAGCATCAACAGAAGTAGCAGCGGCACCAGAAGTTTGTCTTGGCTCAAGAGGAACATGTTGCGCTCGCCCTGCTGGATCGCGGCGTGGAGGTGGTTGTTGATGTTGTTGCAATGGTGTAGCAGATGCGGGTGGTGGCTGTGGCAGACGTGCGAGTACTTCATCGAACTTGGCGTCCAACTTGGTGTCAATTGTCTTTAAGTCATCGATCCTCTCCAGTGCCTTTCCAAAGGTGGCCATCATGTCTTCCACCTGTTGACTCAACATTTGCTGAAATTTATCATGAAGCTCCTTCTTTGTCATGTTCTCCTAGTCAATCTCGTCGGCTTGTGATTCTGCCATGGTTAGCAGCAATAGAAACACACAAGAATATGATCCTACATACTACTAAAAAATGGTGGTGGTGGCTGGGCATCACAAATCCATCAAGCAAATCTCAAATTCTTACCAGTTCTTACCCAGCAGCAGGTGGTGATCGGCAACCGTTGTAGTCAAAACTCTCAAAGCTTGGACAGAGCGATTGCTAGGTGGTGTCAAACGCACGATGTAGATGTATGTGGAGCTAGGAAGGCTTATGATATGGTGGCAAAAATGTCAGCAATAATCAATTCAAAGATGCATGATATGGTGGCAAAAATGTCAGCAATAATCAATTCAGAGATGCAAAGTTGAATAAACGTTCAACGACGGTACTGTGCTGGTCCTAGGCTAGACCGTGCTAGAGACACGAGCCTATAACACTAACAAAATTATGGCGCTGCACGTAAACAAGGGAGGAGCACGCTCTGAAATTTTTTCCTTTTTTTTCCTTTTTTTCACTTTTTTTCCTCTTTTTTTTGCTCCGCAACAATTTTTTTTGAAAAAGTCTACAAATGGTCTAAAAACTGCCTAGCCAGATTTTTTTTGAAACTGGAACTATTTTTCTTGTACGGGTAACACGGAAGTTGGGGAATCTGACTTGTTCACTATTCATAGTATCGCGTGATCTCGAACTCGAAAATAAAGGAACAAATACTGGACTCGGACTAGGACTGGTGGCGGAGATGAATCTGATGGAACTCGGACTGGTGATGTTATATGACGGTGGTATATGTGGACTCGGATTGGTGGTGGTATATGGTGATGGTATATGTGGACTCGGATTGGTGGTTGTATATGGCAGTGGCGATTGATACGGTGGGGGTGGTGGTATATGGCAGCGGCGATGTATATGGTGGGGTGGTGGTATATGGCAGTGATGAAGATGGTGCGGCGGCGACGTGACAACCTGTGACCAGAACTCAAAACTCTAAAGGAACTAGACACTAAGACCAGCAACTCGACACGACGATGCAACCGAAAATTCAACAAAGCAAAACTCTAAAAAGATTATGCAAAGGCTCAGATTGGTTCGGATATGATGAACTAACCCTATTTTTTTGGCTTTTTCATGGACTATAGGTATGAAGAACAGACTCGATCTAAACTACGAAAAACTGTAAATCTCACCGAGCAACCTGGAAATCTGATACCACTTGATAGAGGCAAAGGTGTCCCGTCTTTCAATGAGATGATGATTACCATTTCAGAGGAGTAGACTTTAACGATCCGACTATGAACATGTGAGGACGTCGCGCCTTTGGAATCGCTAAACCAACTCCGAGAGGTTATTAACCACACCGGAGCACGATCAACCTGACCATGAAGGTCTATTTTCTGCAAGCAAACAAAGAACAAGCAAGAAACTAAGATTGCAATCTGGATATTGCGAATATAAGATGAAAGATTTATTGATCAAGGTGGGGTTCTGTGACGTCTTGGTCTGGTCGTTGAACACAAATGAAGTACGCGAAGTTGCAGCTATGGCAAACTTTTAATCTAAACAAAACCCTAACGGCCCATTTGGATGTTGGTATTGGGGGCCAGATTTAGACATTGGCATTCGGTAGCCCGAATATCGCCGTTTGGTTGCGCACAGCATTCGCTCGTGGAAGCGAGGCTCAATATCGAACCGTTCCTTTTCTGGTGTACACCCCCCTCGACCAATTCGGAGCTCTTGACCTCATTTTTCGCTGGTACTGTATTCGCTAGCACTCCAGCCCACGACTCCATCCCCACTACAGCGCCTCCCCCACCTCACGACTCCATCCACAGCCATCGCGCCATGGCCGAGCGCCTTGTGCACAACAGCAGCAGCAACCGCTGCTCTCTTGCGTGCAACGACGACCACCTGGGTCTCCCCGCCTCCCCCGCTCCCTTCGTTCTGCTCTGGCGATCCATGGCGGGAAACCCTCAAGCACGTGAAGAGCACCATGGGCAGACGTGGACTCTGCCGCCGACCTGAATTCGAAGATCGTTGTGTCCGACTGCCACCTAGGTCGTCGTGCCTCCCGCCCTTCGTTGGCTCCTAGTTCGGGGGCTACTCCAGCAAGCCGAGGTGGAAGCCCCTCCACCACGGGAAGAGACCCATGGGCAGATCTGGAATCAGGAGTCTGACATTTGCAATTTAGCACTTTTACCATCCAAACAGGAAATGATATTGGTCACTTTGATTAGATTCCAACTTCCAAATATATCAACATCCAAACACTAGATTTGACATTGGGACTCAATATCAATGTCCTGCAGATTTGATATTGAAGCCAATTCAATGCCACACCCTTGAATATCTACATCCAAACAGAGCATAAGTCTAAACGGCGCCCTAAGGGCTGTATATGGAGGACGAGGGGGAATTTCATGGCCCTTGGAGGAGGGGTCCGAAACCAACCCTAACTCTTGTTTCCCCACATATACGAACTCTAAAAACAGCCTATACTCAAGTATTTCGAAATTACATGGGCCTGGCCCAATAATAAGGTGATGCAACACCTATAATAGCCTCTGGATGAAATTTAGGAAGTGGCATCTTGTATATTTCGTCCAAGCCTTCATGCACGCATTATGGTGGCTTCAATGTCCTGAAATCATCACTTGAAACTCCATTCTTGTTCCCCTGGCGCATGCCATCATCTCCATGCTTGAACTTGCTCCAAGGTTCATCCTTCTTGTCCAAGCTAGGCCCTTCATTTGTAAGCAAAACAAATGTATCCAATTTAGGCAGCATCATATTCTCACGAACATTATCGTTACCAAGAAACAAAAGTACCTGGTAATTCAATTGGCGTGTGCGAGCTCTAGTAATTGGTCCAGTATGTATAGCAGCAGGGGTTGTGGGTGTAACAATGGTATTGATGTCCTCATCAGTTATTGTCCATTATGTATCATTTGCCCATATTGCCATGTTCACTTTGCATGATACGCTCATTCCTATGCCTTTGTCATGCATTTGTGACCCATGCTTTGCATTTCACATGATTCATGATTCTCATACTCGTATGTGTATTTGCAAGCTTGGTGGAGATATTGCTTGTTATTTCCATGTTCCATTTATGACCCATTCCTATGATGATACATTGATCTTGCTTTGTGTTCGTGCTTGGGATATGTCGTGTGCATTGCCTATGTCCACTATTTGCTCACATGACATGATTGCCATGATTTCCTCTAGTGTGTCGCATCTTCGCTCCACTAGTTTGCACGACTTGATTACTATGATTGCTTGCCTTGTTGCATCACCGATGATTCATACATGCTCGTTTCATGCGGTTGATGACAACCATCTACATGCTTTAGACATGATTGTTATTACTTCTTGTCATATATCTCCATGTGTTGCCTCTCTCATGCTAGATGATTTGCCATGTATTGAGTGCAACAATGATTTTAGTCTTGATCATGAGATTGCCCCTATAGCATTCTCGCATATATTTGGAGATTTAGTCTTGATCATGTTTGTCTTCCTTCTTTGCACCATATGCCTAGTGCCATGAACATTAAGATTATTGCATCATATTCTTCATGTGTGTTTGCTTCTAATGGTTATGTGAAAGAGAAGAGAACCATCATGATGGATGATGTGTTTATCTACCATGCGCATACGTTCTTTGTTTTGTTTTGTGCATGTGTAGGATACTTGGACTTTGAGTCGACTTCCACTTCACATGAGTTGACCATTCGAGCTCTTGAGAGCAAGGCTCATACATTCAACAATGACCCACTTCTACACCATATTTCCAACCACTTCGGCATTGTGAAGGATGCACAAGGACACGCCTTCAAGGTGACATCTTTCTTGAGCATGGATATTACGGATCATACTACTTGTGTTGCTTGCACCATGAGACTTATTTGTCATCTTGGACTACTTGATTGCACACATGTTAGAGATCTTGCTTTGACTTGTCATTGCCACATTGCCATGCCTCATTATACATATGCCTTGTGTGTTGCATCTGACTTGTGGATTACTTGCTCCTATCATATGTTTGGTTGCAACAATGTCATTTCTTCACATATGCCATGTCCCATTGCTTGTCACATGATTAACTTGATTGCCTCACACATGATGAACAATTGCTCTTTCTATTGTGTTGAGTGCCACACTATATTCACTACACCCTATGCACGTTATGCTTGGATTGTCTTTCACTTGACCCATGTGTTTAGACATCTCATCTTCTTTGGTGTTGTGAATGATTCATATACCTACCATCGACCATTTGTCGAGCGCTTTATTCATGATTGCTATGACATTGAGGTAGATGCTTATTCTCTTGTCACGCATATTTGCATCACTACGTCACATTTACGTGCTTGTTTCCATGATGACCTTGATTTTGCTCAATTTACTTGCTTACATGCCATGTCACAATCCTTTGTCACACCTTATGCTATGCTTGATGACGACACTTGTTGGGTGAATCCCTACTTGAATGCTTGGTTTTGCACTAACGCTAACCACATTTGTTTTTCCAAGTGTTCATTGTTCTTGCTTCTTTTGAAGGAATCACAAGACGGTGCGACATTGGAGAGTGCCCATTTCGATCTTGAAGATGACGAGTACTTGGTGAACGTCTACTTCTACACGGCGAAGCCATCTCTTTGCCATGGTGATTTGGTTTTTGATCCAAGGTCGGATCTTTCCCAGGGGGGGGGGGCGGAGATGATGCGGAGCATCCTACGGACATCACCATGTCAAGAGCCCGTTTGGCGAGTGACACGTGCGACATCTACTTCACATACCCAAAGGTGAATCATCTCCTTTACACGTGCTCACTTGACCCCTTCGAGGATGGTATACTACTTGAGACTTTTCCTGTGTGCATGCATAGGTATTGTCGGAGCTTCACGGATGTTGAGGAGGAGTGCAAGCGCCAAGGAACAACTACACCATCCGCGAGGGAAGCCTGGAAGCGACGACGGAAGAAGACGGAGCTGCTGAAGCTACAGCGGCCGGACATCTGGGCCAGGGGCCGGACATCCGGCGCCTGTGCAGCCGCCAAGGAGCTGCACCAACAGACGGCCGAAGCATCAGCGGCCGGACATCCAACCCGTGTGCCCGGACATCCGGGGCCTCGCCACCACCCGGACATCCGGCCTTCCCCCGAAAATCCGGCATCGATAATAGAAGCTAGCCGAAGGCCACCCCGCTCGGGCCGGACATCCGGCCGACCGCCCCGGACATCTGGCATCTCACGAGAGCCCGGACATCCGGCCCCCAGTCCAGACATCCGGCGCCTGCCTACGCGCAGAGTCGGGCCAGAGGCCCATGTATCCCCTCCTCACTTGCCCCTTCGTGAATAGCCTATATATACTCCTTCCCCTTCCTCTAGCTAGGGATAGCAAATATGATAACTCATTTGTATGTGAGCTTTGCTCCTGCCTACTCTACTCTTGAGTGAGAGAGAGACTACTCCATTGGAGGCTAAGACCTCCATCTAGGAGAAGATCCCAAGTGGATTCAAGACGTCTTCACGGGGAAGATCCATCTCGGATTCAAGACCTCAACTCCTCATGGATTGGGATGAACTAGCTACCATTTTGTATCGTCCTTTGTTGGATTTGGACCTTGTATCTCTCTTTGTGTTTGTGGATCTAGCATATGTGTGATTGGATCGATTCAATTTGAGTGTTTCCTCTCTTTTTCCCTCGTGTTTCCCCTTGTGTGTTCTTCGTGTTCTTCGCGGGATCTGCTCCAATCGTAAAAGATCGCCCCCTAGGGTTCCACCCTACATCACTCGGTCCATGGTGCGATTACGGCCATGACCTCATGAGCCGAAGTGGTTTCTTCAACTGTCCAGCCGCCGATGATTTTGTCGTCTGGCTCAATGGCCGAAGGGACGATTTGTTCGGGCCCATTGGTTGCTCTACCCTGATCCCCGTCCTGCAACACCACAGATGGCTTAAAGAGCCGCTCCGGAAAGGTGTTTGAAGGGACGGGGTCACGCTTGGCGCCTATGCGGGCGAGGATATCTGCAGCTTGATTACTGTCTCTAGAGATGTGGTGGAATTCTAATCCTTCAAACCGGGCTGATATTCTTAAGATGGCATTTCGGTATGCCGCCATTTTTCGGTCCTTGGCGTCGAACTCGCCATTGACTTGGGAGATGGCGAGGTTGGAATCTCCCCTCACCTCAAGCCATTGAACACCCATTGAGGTTGCCATCCGAAGACCATGCAACAGGGCTTCGTATTCGGCTGCGTTGTTGGAGTCTGTGTACATAATTTGTAGTACGTACCAAACAATGTCGCCCGTGGGGGACATGAGGATAACACCAGCCCCAGTCCGGCCAGCATTTTGGAACAGTCAAAATACATTGCCCAATGTGAGTATGTACTATATTCCTGGGGTAGTTCGGCTTCCATCCATTCAGACAGAAAATCAGCCAGCACCTGAGATTTAATAGTGCGGCGAGGCTTGTACAAAATTTCAAAGGGCAGGAGCTCTATTGCCCATTTGGCGATACGGCCCGTGGCGTCCCTATTATTGATAATATCATTCAAGGGTTGTCGGTGTACGACACCTATGGGATCGCGTCGATCCCTTTTATGGTTCGGCAGGGAGAGAGGTATGCATAAAGAGCAGATCCAACGATCAACGCGAGGGGATTTTTACCCAGGTTGGGGCCGCTGAGAAGCGTAATACCCTACTCCTGCTTTAGTTTATTGTGGGTGATTAAGCCCAAGCTCCAGGAGCGCTTGCGATGAACAGTATGTTCGAGCAGCAGCTACGCATGCAGAATGGGCTAGAGTGTCCTCCCCCCTGTAGCTACGCCTTGGGCCTCCTTTTATACATCCAAGGGGTCACCAACAGTGGCGTATAGTACATACAAGAGGTGTAAAGTTGCTACAGTGTTGACAATTTTATCACTGACGACTTAGGACAAACGCATTTAATGCTCTGTTTAGGTGTCCGTTTAGGTGTCCCTTACTTTCTTGGGGATGGAAAAAGGGCCCGTCCCATCAGCACCGCTTAAGCTCGTCCACCACTAGTGCCATGACACGCATCCAGGAGGACAAAACCCAAATGACAGGCTGGTCGCTGCGCTGGAGCGGTGGCAGGGTGGCGTGATATTGCCGGGTGCGAGTCTTGCTGGGTCTTCGCTAGCCATCCCGGCAAGTATCTTGCCGGGGATCCGACCTTTGGGCTTCTGTCTTCTAGTCACTGGTTTGAACGCCTTCTTGATGGTCTTGCATTTGCTTCCAGCTGTCCCTCGACAGGCCTTGCCGCTGGTATGGCTACAACTGTCCATGCACAAGTATGGGGTACTAAAGGACCCGAGCTTTAGTACACCGATAGGAGCCCCCGGGCCTAGGCCATACACGGGTGCGAGGCGTTGTTGGGCTAGGCCCAAACAGTGCATGGGCACTCGTGGCAGGAGTTAGCTGTCGTAATTATCTCGTTTATCGCGCTTCCCCAAGGCGCATATTGAATGCACGACGTGGGATATGTGCGCGGAACAACCGTTGTAGCAGCGTGCTTGCAAAAGCGCATTCACATTGATTAGAAAGGAGGCAGTTCCGCGCCTTCCCCATAAAAAGGAATCCGCAGAGGCACCGTTCATTTACCTCCCATCCTTTCCAATCTGGAAACCGTCGTCGCCTTCTTCCTCGAACTCAAAGCAGAGCCTCTCCCATCCATTCACCGCCCCCACTCTCTCATCACCCTCGGCCCCTGCTTCCTTAGTTGCCATGCTGCCCAAAGCGAGCAAGGGCAAAGAGGTGAAAGTTGTCGAGGAGAGCGAGCTGGTGAAGATGCCGAAGGAGCACGTCGTCTTCGCCCCGACGCTCGACACGAGCGCCCTGAAGGATCGGTATCTGTGCATGTGGGGGAGGGAGGCGAAGGCTCACCCTGCTACTCGCGTGAATCCAGCTTCCTCCGAGGGTGGCCCAGATAAATTCCCTTTCTTTGTCGCATACTTTTATTGCGGGCTCTGCCCTCCGTTTCCTGATTTCTTCAATGACATCATGTACACATACAGCTTCCGTCTCTTGGATTTCACGATGAATGCCGTGACTGCATGTCAGTCATCGCCCATCTCTGTGAAAATTTCGCCGGAGTAATCCCCAGCACAGCCCTCTTTCGCCACTATTTCATTCCCCGTATCGAAAAAGGAGACGCCCTTTCCGGTTCTATCGCCTGGATTCCAAGGGCATGGAATAAAGAGATATACCCAGAAGGGCTCTACCGTACGAAGTGGGAAGAATGGCAGGGCGAATGGTGCTGGATTAAGGAGACAGATCCCCAGCCTTTCTGTCTGCCCAACAAACCAAAGTGGCTCGCGGCAACGGCTGGAGCGCTCTCGATCCTCAAGACGAGAAGCTCACAATCGCGATTACCAGGATCCATCGTCTCAGGGCTGTCGGGCTCACAATAGAAATGATTGGCGCTGATTTCCTTCGCCGCTGCATCGCCCCTCTGCATAACAAAGGGAGACCAGCCTGGGAGTTTCGGAATGCGGCAGATATCATGAGGCTGCGTCCTGGGCTGAACAACAACTTGACAATCATACAGCACACAGCTCTCTGCCACAAACTGTTCAGGCCCGGCGGGAAATATAAGTTGCCGGCGAGCATAATTCCTCTGTGCAACAACTCCACTCTAACTTCAATCATTGCCATGATGCCGGCATGTAATGCCCATGGCCTTGACGGAACTTGGGTCGAGCCATCCGTAGAGCAAGCACAGGGGTTCTTTGACAATCTGTCGGAGAGAGCCATCCGGGAAGAAACAAATCTCATCCGCCCCACTACTGACGAAGAAGTGGCATATATTGCCAGTAGGGCGGAAGAGGCGGATCTTGCCGCAGAGGCCGGCAGTGCTGGCTTCGTGGAAGAGGAAGCCGACGAAGAAGAAGTAATGTTAGAGGAAAACCTTACCGGGCAGGGTGAGACTGCCGGGGAACAGAGCGGCATAGCTACCGGGAGCCCTTCTGTCGAAGACACAACCGAGGAGCAGCTGCACGAGGAGCCCCCAGCTCCAAAGAAGAAGAAGCGTGTGCTGCGGAAAGCTGCCTCTGGTGTCCCAGCACATCATCCTTCCTCGAGCGGTGAGGTTCCCAGCAAGAAAGGGGCTGGCAAGGATGCGCAGCGGCAAGAAGCTCAACAGCAACCCGAGCGATGTTCGAGACGCACGGCCGCGGCAACAACTGGAACGGTGGGGGCATCTCATACGACAATACCAACAGCTGGAGCAACGGGGTCACGTCGACCCACCGCTTCCGCCGCAGCCAAGTGACCCAGGACCCCTTCTCCGCCCCCTCACACGGACACTGTAGTGGAGGTCGACTTTGACCTCTCCGCTTTTAGCCCGGAAAGAGAAGAGTAAGGGTCTTGCCGAATCTTCTAACTTCTGAGTTCCTGATTTGCTTAATTCACTTTTCTTGCTTTGGCCTGTCTCCGCAGTGATATGGAAACATTGGCGTAAAGGATGGCAAAGAAGGCAAAGACTTCGACGGGTGACGAGCCCCCGGCAAGCACCGTATGTGCCCCAGAGCTCATCGATCTCAGCCCGGAACTCAGTCCTCAACGCAGCCCCCAACTCAGCCCCCAGCGTGAGTCCACTACTCATTTTCCGCTGGCGGGCATTGAGGTGTTTATCTTTGCTACTGACATCACCGGGCTTGCAGGAGAAGAATGGCAACAAGGAGAGCCATCGGAGGCCGTCCCTGACGCGCCGCGTCCGTCAACCACGCCGCCCAAAGATGAATCTCCGGCAAGGGCTTCCACTGGCGAGCCCATTCATGTTGAAGAGGAGTTGGCAAGCACGGGCACTGGCAGTCCTACAACGGCAACCAATGTTGCCGGGAAAGGAGAACACACCTCTCAACAGCTCGACACAAGTAAACCACTTGCCTCTGAGTACTTGTCACTCTTTCTTTATTTTTGTCTTCTTGAACTTCAACTTCGGTCTCATCTTGTCTCCTTCCCTGGTCTTCAGATCTTCCTTCGATGGAACAAATGGATGTTGATATCGTCATCGAGGAGATCGCCAAGGATGCTGTCGCCGAGGCCGACAAGATCGCCGCTGACGAGGCCGCCAAGGTCGCACAGGAAGGAACTGCCAAGGGGTCTGCTGAGAGGGCCAGCAAGGAGACCGGTGACCATACTGATGGCATTCCTGCCACAGGAGCGCATGGCGCTACACCGGTCACGGAGCCTCCAGTTGCCGGCGAGGCGGTTGTCGAAGATCAACCGTCAACATCCAAGGTCCCTCCGTCAAGCAGATACCTTAAGGTTGGTGATAACCTGTTCGTCAGCATACCAGGGACGGCAAGCACTTGGGTGCCAACCGAAGGGGTAATTTTCGATGAAGACGTATCGCTGCTGCCGGACTTGAGATCATTGACGAGCCATGTGCCAGCAGCAGCAAGTCCAAGGAAGAATAGCTCCTCCAAGCCATGAGCAGCAACATCCAGAAGCTCCAGGCGCTTCACCGCACTCGAAAGGAAAAGTTGGACTCCAGGGCAGCAATTGTTGAAGCAGCAGAAGCAGATTTCTAGAAGCACGTCGAGCAAATGCAAGTCTGGTACGCTGAGGCTTTCCAGGAGCTAATGACTGGCCGGGAACAGCTGAGTCAAAGTTGGAGCGAGTTCCTCTTGAAGCAATCTGATGCCGAGAAGGCACAAGAAGAGGCCGCACAGTGGGCCACTGCAGAGGAAGCTCGCTTGACGGAACGCCGCATCGGCCTCGATGCTCATGAAGAAGACCTTGCTGCTCATGAGGAGGCACTTGCCGCCAAGCTCCGCAGCAAGGATGAGGAGATCGAAAGGCTTGTCGCACAGCAAACCCAGGAGCTGGAGCAGAAAAACAAGGAGACACTCGAAGCTCTGGCCATAGATCACGCCGACAAGTTGAAGGAGGCCATCGATGCCACCAAAGCTGCAGAGGTCGCTAAGAACGAGCTGGGCGATAGAGTAAAGAGGCTAGAGGCGGATCTCGAGGACCATGGCAAGGAGCTCTCGATGCTCAAAGCCGACAGAGAGAAGACTCTCTACAGCTTGGCGGAGATGCAAACCTTCATGTCCGACAAGATCAAAAAGCTCACCTCAGCCAATGAATCCATCGCTGATCTGAAACTAAAGCTGACCACGCTGGAGAAGTCCCTGGAGGACGGCAAGGCTCGAGAGAAGGCTTTGATCAAGGACCTCTGGAATGAGAAGGACCTGCTCAAGAGCGCCGCCGCCTCTTATAATGACTTTGAGAAAGGTGTGAAGATCTGGATCGAGCGCCTGGTTGACGTCGCAGAAAGGATTGCAGTAGAGCTGTCCACCATGGGCCTACAGAACTCCAACTATTCTTCTGACGATAGGGTGTCCTCGAGCGCCAAGCTGACCATGTTCTTCGAGAGATTCGTTGATGGCCTGAAGCGGCTCCATTCTGAATGAGCAACTCATCTGGCTAATGAATCCCGCAAACTCTGTCGGGTCGTCCTCCTCAAGGTGCTCATCAAAGTGGTGCACAAGAACCCTGGCATCAACCTCACCAACGTTCTCGACAGCTTGTCGGAGAATGTCGACCTCGAGGCACTCAAAGAGCTCGTCGCGCCCATCGTCGACAAGGTGAGCCAAGTCAAGAGGGTCGAAGGCCAGTGCTGGGACTAGCCACTTCGCTTCATCTTTGCCGCCACCAGTCCATGCCAAAGACAATTTCATCTTAAGTTAGAATCGCGGCAACTATCAATGTAATATAACTTGCTATGTTTTGGATGAATGCATGCTATTTCCCTTGTCGGATTCCTTTCTGTATGGTGCATGCCCTACACTTATTGGAAAAACTTGCCGGCGCACGCACCCTTGCCGCGAGTGCTTTGAGGAACGGATCCTTAGCAGCCTGTTGGAGGTGTCGCTACCGGCAAGATACCTTGACGTTTTCAGTGTAGCCACCAGGCTGTTGAGCAGACTCGAAATAGAGTAAGGGCGCAACCGATCATGACAAGGTTCCTTCGCATGCAGGTTTTCCATACAAAGGCCGAAATCATTCAAGGAAAATAACCTCAAAGTAAAAAGAAATTCACTTAAAGTTCTGCAACTTAGCTTTTTGTTGTTGTGCTCCTTTCTGCAAAATGTCAACTTTGAACGTCGCCTGTCGGTATCCATACCATCACTCCCCCCGGCAAACTTGCACGCGAGGGAACCTTCTATCCTTTGAGAAAAAGAAAGAAGAGAAAACAATGATATGGGACCTTGGCGGTTCGTTAACGCTTACCGGAAGCAAGTGTAATACAATATCTTAGACAAGCATGCATATAGATTAACATGAAAATCGACAGAAATTGTAAAACACTTAAGCTTATTCAACTATGCACAGGGTCTGCGCCTGGCTTTGTACAAAGGATCACATGCCTTGCCGGCAAAACTCGTACAAAAGGTGGTTGCCGAGAGACCCAGCAACCACGCCTTATGGGTAGAACTTATGAAGATGCTCGATATTCCAGGAATTGCTCACTGGAATGCCATCCTCAGTCTCCAGGCGGACAGCACCAGGCCTGGTGACTCGTACTACCCGATAAGGGCCTTCCCACTTCGGCGTCAACTTGTTGGAATTCTTGGCCGACTGAACGCGCCGAAGAACAAGGTCGCCTTCCTCAAGACTTCGGGCATGAACCTTGCTGCTATGGTAGAGACACAAGGCTTGCTGGTAGCGTGCAGCTTGCACAGCAGCCTGAAGACGATCTTCCTCAAGGAGCGTAGCGTCATCTTGCCGTAGCTGCTCTTGCTCAAGCTCATCATAAGTGAGCACTCGAGGTGACCCGTATATGAGTTTCGTGGGGAGAACTGCTTCTACCCCGTACACTAGGGAGAAGGGTGTCTGGCCAGTGGCTCAATTTGGTGTCGTTTTGATTGACAAAAGAACTGCCGGCAGCTCATCAATCCAGCGTCTTCCACACTTTTTCAGCTTGTCGAAAGTCCTTGTCTTGAGACCTCGCAACACTTCAGCATTTGCCCTTTTCGCTTGGCCGTTGCTTCTCGGATGAGCAACAGAAGCAAACAGATTTTGCTGCCAAGGTCTTGGACGTATTGCATGAAGGTGTGGCTCGTGAACTGTGTGCCATTGTCGGTGATGATCCTGTTTGGCACACCAAAATGGCAAACCAGTCCTTTGAAATACTTGACAGCTGATTGTCCTGTCACCTTTCTCACTGCTTCCACTTCCGGCCACTTTGTGAACTTGTCGATCGCGACGTACAAGTACTCAAAGCCCCCGGTAGCACGGGGAAAAGGGCCCAATATGTTGAGCCTCCAGATCAAAAATGGCCAGGAAAGAGGGATCGTCTGAAGAGCCTGAGCTGGCTGATGCAATTTCTTTGAATGGAACTGGCACGCTTCACACTTGGTTACTAGTGCAGCTGCATCCTGGAGGGCAGTGGGCCAAAAGAAACCTTGCCGGAATGCCTTACCGACAAGAGCCCTTGAGCCTATGTTGGAGCCACATATGCCTCCATGTATCTCTGCCAACAGCTCCAGTCCATCTTCCCAAGGAATACACTTCAATTTCACACCGTTCGGTCTCTTTCTGTACAGGACATTGTCCATGAATTGGTACATACTAGACCGACGGGCTACTTTCTCTGCTTCTTCCTGTTCTTCGGGGAGTTCCCCTGTTTGGAGGAACTGGACGATGTGTTGTTCCCATGCCGGAGCCTGAGGCTCGACAGCTAGGACTAAAGGCATGTCTTCTGTCGTGGGAGCGTTTGTCTCTACGGCAAGGGCTTGAG
Source organism: Thinopyrum elongatum (assembly GCA_011799875.1). Classification (NCBI taxonomy): domain Eukaryota; kingdom Viridiplantae; phylum Streptophyta; class Magnoliopsida; order Poales; family Poaceae; genus Thinopyrum; species Thinopyrum elongatum. The sequence goes on along the minus strand of CM022297.1, from coordinate 205,296,576 downwards.
GCCTTGCCGGAGCCTGTTGCTCCCCGACAAGCTTGACGTTGTTCCCGGCAATTTCCTTGCGACAGCTTCTGGGGGCTCTGCAGGAAAGTACTGGCTGGAATTTAACCTCTTTCGTTTATCTTGCCTCGCTGATGGTGTTACGGATGGCTGAGTCAATCGGAGCACAAAAGTACCTGGTTCCACAAGTAACTTGAGGGCAGCATGCTTTGACAGGTCATTAGCAATGTTGTTCTCTGCTCGAGGAACAAGTTCTGTCTACAGACCGTCAAAGCGCTCCTCCAATTTTCTCACTTCATCTACGTATGCTTCCATCAACGGGCTCTGGCAGTCTTTGTTCACTTGCTTGACGACAAGCTGCGAATCACCTCTGACGATGAGCTTCCTAATTCCAAGATCCGATGCGATCCTGAGACCGGCAAGCAGCCCTTCATATTCTGCAGTGTTGTTTGTCGATCTCTCCCGGGGAAAGTGCATCTGAATTACATATTTGAGGTGCTCTCCGGTGGGTGTGACAAGCAGCACACCAGCACCGGTGCCTTGCAGCGAGAAAGCCCCGTCAAAATACTTAATCCACTCTCGATCTGCTTCCTTGCTGGGGAGAGTTGTGTCTTGACTTTCTTCGTTTAGCGTTGGGGTCAATTCTGCAATGAACTCCGCCAAGGATCTGCTGTGAATTATTGAAGTGCTTTCAAACTTGAGATCAAAGCTTGACAGTTCCAACGCCCACTCCACAATCCTGTCGGTCGCATCTGGATTTCGTAAAATCCGCTGCAATAGGAATCGAGTGATGACGGTGATCTCATGTGCTTGGAAATAATGGCGCAGCTTCCTCGAGGCCATAAGGAGGCCGAAGAGCAACTTCTGCACGCCAGAGTATCTTGACTAGGCACCCTGCAAAAGGGAGCTGACAAAATAAACTGGGCGCTGCACCATCTTCTTCCTCTATGTTGCTTCATTTGACCTTGCAGATTCTGCCTTGTCGGCACCAGACCCTGCCGGGGAAGATCCCAGCTCATCATTTGACGGTCTTGCCGCCGCCGCTATTTCCTCGTCAACTTCTCTCTGCGCTACTAACGCAGCACTAACCACTTGATTCGTCGCTGCTAAATATAGCAGCAACGGCGCTTGTGGTTTAGGCGCGACTAGTATCAGCGGAGAAGAGAGGTACCTCTTCAAAGCCTGCAGCGCCGCCTCCACTTCCGGAGTCCATTTCATTGGACCTGCCTTCTTCAAGATTTTGAAAAAGGGCAGGGCGCGCTCAGCAGATTTGGAGATGAACCTGCTCAGAGCAGCGATGCAGCTGGCAAGTCGACGCACATCTTTGACGCGTCTTGGTGCTTCAATCTGCTTAATTGCCTTGATCTTGTCGGGATTTGCTTCGATCCCACGCTGAGATACAAAGAACCCAAGAAGCTTGCTGGATGGAACGCCAAACACACACTTCTCGGGATTGAGCTTCAGATTGATCTTGCATAGATTTGCAAATGTCTCTTCTAAATCTTGTATGAGCGTTGCTTTGTCCCTGGTTTTAACCACTATATCATCCATATAAGCTTCCATATTTCTATGTAGCTGAGGCTCAAAACCAATCTGGACCGCTCTCGCAAACGTTGAACCAGCACTTTTCAACCCGAAAGGCATACGTAAGAAACAATACGTACCGCACGGGGGTGATAAATGCGGTTTTCTCTTCGTCTTCCTTTGCCATGCAAATCTGATGGTATCCTGAATAGGCGTCGAGAAATGACAACAGATCACAGCCAGCAGTGGAGTCCACAATCTGGTCGATGCGCGGCAAGGGGAAAGGGTCTTTTGGACAGACTTTATTGATATCTGTATAGTCGATACATAGCCTCCATTTTCCATTCGCCTTGCGCACTACAACTGGATTGGCCAACCACGTCGGATGGAGCACTCCTCTGACCAAACCTGCCGCTTCCTGATTTCTTCGGCAATAAATTCTTGCCGTTCCAAAGACTGCTTCCTAACTTTCTGCTTGACGGCCGCACATGAGGACAGACAGCAAGGTGGTGCTCAATTACTTCTCTGGGAACACCGGGGATATCAGATGGTTGCCATGCAAACACATCGATATTCGCCCGCAGGAAAGCAACGAGCGTGCTTTTCTATTTGTCATTGAGGGTGGAACTTATGGTGAAAGTTCCTCCCGTACCATCCTCCTTGACGGGCACCTTCTTAGTTTCTGGTGGAGCTGCCTTGGATTTCTTACTCTTGCCGGTGGAGCTCTCCGGCACATCCTCGACAGGAGCGCAGCGCTCTGAGGAGGTGCGCTTGCCGGAGTGTGTGCTAGAGGTCTTACCGGTCTTCTTCTTCTTCCTAGGAGCTTCAGCGGCAGGAGCAAGTGCCTTGGCGACAGATGCTGCAACTGCCTCCCGATAGAGCTGGTCGGCGCAGATAAGCGCATCCTTCTTGTCAGAGTTGACGGTGATGACGCTCATCGGCCCGGGCATCTTCAATACATTGTAAGCGTAGTGCGAGGCCACCATGAATTTGGCCAGCGCTGGATGGCCCAGAATCCCGTTATATGGTAACGGAATCTTGGCGACGTCGAAAACGATCTTTTCTGTTGTGTAGTTCAGCTGACTGCCATATGTCACCGGCAATGTGATCTTGCCCTTTGGCTGGCTCCTTCCTTGATTGATCCCTTGAAACATGCCCGTTTCCTCGAGATCTTCGTCAGGAATTTGCAACCTCTTGATCACACTAGGCGAGATCAGGTTCAAACCGGCCCCACCGTCAATTAACATTTTTGTCACATTGAGGTTGCGAATCATTGGTGAAACCAACAATGGCAAACACCCGACCGTGGTTATGCGATCAGGGTGATCCTCAGCGTAAAAAATGATAGGCGTGTTGGACCATTTCAGAGGCTTCCGGGCATCGACTGACGACTCTGTCACATTAATCTCGCGCACCCACTGTTTAAGTTGGCGGTGAGAAGAATGCAATGAGGCGCCACCATCAACGCACATAGCCTCCGTAGCCTTTTGGAACTCGTGTTCGTTGGACTCGTCGTCCTCTTCGTTGTCATCGTCACCCCCCTCTTCCTTGTCGCGGCCTCGAGCGGGCCTCTGCTTCTGTTGCTTGGCCTTGCCGCGGCGACCTCCTCAGCCACCGCACTTCTTGCCAGACCCCTCAGCACCATCCTGGGCTCTCTCCTTGTCTCATCTTTCATACTCAGCTTTCTGCCTCTCAACAAGCTGCTCAACTTGTCGATAGTTTTGGAGATCATGGCCCTTAGTGCGATGGATCTTACAGTATTGCTTGTCAGAGCCCTCTGGCTTGTCGGCAGCCGCCAAGGCCTGACAGGTGGCACACCCGGCAACTTCCTTGCTGGGGCCATCAACGTTGATCTTCTTGGCGGTGCTGGGGTTGCCGGATTCCTCGACGGCAAGCACAACCTTGCCCTTGCGCTTCCTGTTACACTATCGGCCTTTCCTTGTCGGGGCGGCGACATCTTCACCTTCAGAGTCGATTCCTGCACCGGCATCCTCGCCGGGGAGTCTCCTTCTCTCTTCAGCCTGAGCACATTTGTCAGCCAGCGCATAGAGCTCGGCAATATCCCTGACCTTGTTCATCGCGAGCTCTTCCCGCATCTTGTGATTGCGTACGTTCTGATGCAACGCGCTAATAACAATGGTAGGATGAACGTCTGGGATATTATGCTGTATTCGACTGAAACTTTGTATGTACTTGCACAAAGGCTCACCCTCTTTGTGAGGGATGAGATGTATATCGCTTTCCTGGCCAGGAGCTTGGTGGCCTCCAGTAAAGGTGCCAACAAACTGATGACACAGGTCTGCCCAGGAGGAAATGGAATTCTCTGGCAGATGCATCAAGCACGACCTGACGTTGGGCTTGAGCACCAACGGGAAGTAGTTGGCGAGTATCTTGTCGTCTCGAGCCTCAGCAGCCTGCACCGCAATGGTGTAGATGCTCAGGAACTTCGACGGATGAGTCTTGCCATCATATTTATCCGGGACCTCCGGTTTGAACGTTCAGGAATTGGGCCACTGGACTCGCCGCAGCTCGCGGGTAAACACTGGACAACCCACCTCATAAGGTAAGTCACCGGTGTACCCCGGCGCAGGCTTGTCTACAGTGGGCACCGCGCGCCTATCAGATTGATAGCGCGCTTACCGTCGCCGCTCGATGGTAGTTCGAGCGTCTTCTTTGCTTTCCTCCCGAAGAACTTGACATTGATCGCGGCGTGTTCACGGATCAGACGACGTCGTGGAATCGCCATCACAGACGTTGGTCCGCCGAGTTAGCGACCGATGTTGCTGTCGTGGAGGAGAGTGCATCGTAGTCGTTCTTCCTCCAGTCTTTTCACCGTCGGCACGCGTCGGGTCGATGGACCGCCGCCGCGAAGGCTCCGCGTGCGGCGGCCCATCTCCGTTAGCGAAGCCGATGAGGCTCTGAATAGCAGCTCTACATTCTTCGAGCTTCTCCAGAGCAGGAGGGAAATCCAGAAGCAACTGCGCTCGCACCAACGCTTCTGCTGGTGTAGGCGGTGGTGAAAGGTGCGAGGAACGTGAGGTGCTCTGACTCCTAACCGTGTTAGAAGGAGCTCCACCATGGTCCCGCGACCGCGTCGCGCTTCCACCGGCATCTTGACGTGCATGCTGGCCCCGCGCGTCTCGGGAATGATGCACATGGGTCTTTCCACCGACTTAAGCTTATTCAACTATGCACAGGGTCTGCGCCTGGCTTTGTACGAAGGATCACATGCCTTGCCGGCAAAACTCGTACAAAAGGTGGTTGTCGGGGGACCCGGCAACTGCGCCTTATAGGTAGAACTTACGAAGATGCTCGATATTCCAGGAATTTCTCACTGGAATGCCATCCTCGGTCTCTAGGCGGACAGCGCCAGGCCTGGTGACTCGTACTACCCGATAAGGGCCTTCCCACTTCGGCGTCAACTTGTTGGAATTCTTGGCCGACTAAACACGCCAAAGAACAAGGTCGCCTTCCTCAAGACTTCGGGCATGAACCTTGCGGCTATGGTAGCGGCGCAAGGCTTACTGGTAGCGTGCAGCTCACACAGCAGCCTGAAGATGATCTTCCTCAAGGAGCGTAGCATCATCTTGCCACAGCTGCTCTTGCTCAAGCTCATCATAAGCGAGCACTCGAGGTAACCCGTATATGAGTTCTGTGGGGAGAACTGCTTCTGCCTCGTACACTAGGGAGAAGGGTGTCTGGCCAGTGGCTCGATTTGGTGTCATTCTGATTGACTAAAGAACCGCCGGCAGCTCATCAATCCAGCGTCTTTCGCACTTTTTCAGCTTGTCGAAAGTCCTTGTCTTGAGACCTCGCAACACTTCAGCATTTGCCCTTTCCGCTTGGCCGTTGCTTCTCGGATAAGCAACAGAAGCAAAATAGATTTTGCTACAAGGTCTTGGACGTATTGCATGAAGGTGTGGCTCGTGAACTGTGTGCTGTTGTCCATGATGATCCTGTTTGGTACACCAAAACGGCAAACTAGTCCTTTGAAGAACTTGACGGCTGATTGTGCTGTCACCTTTCTCACTGCTTCCGCTTCCGGCCACTTTGTGAACTTGTCGATTGCGACGTACAAGTACTCAAAGCCCCCGATAGCATGGGGAAAAGGGCCCAATATGTCGAGCCCCCAGATCGAAAATGGCTAGGAAAGAGGGATAGTTTGAAGAGCCTGAGCTGGCTGATGCAATTTCTTTGAATGAAATCGGCATGCTTCACACTTGGTTACTAGTGCAGTTGCATCATGGAGGGCAGTGGGCCAAAAGAAACCTTGCCAGAATGCCTTACTAACAAGAGCCCTTGAGCCTATATGGGAGCCATATATGCCTCCATGTATCTCTGCCAACAGCTCCAGTCCATCTTCCCGAGGAATGCACTTAAATTTCACGCCGTTCGGTCTCTTTCTGTACAGGACATTGTCCACGAATTGGTACATACTAGACCGACGGGCTACTTTCTCCGCTTCTTCCTGTTCTTCGGGGAGTTCCCCTGTTTGGAGGAACTTGATGATGTGTTGTGCCCATGCTGGAGCCTGAGGCTTGACAGCAAGGACTAAAGGCATGTCTTCTGTCGCGGGTGCGTTTGTCTCTACAGCAAGGGCTTGAGGCCTTGCCGGAGCCTGTTGCTCCCCGACAAGCTTGGCGTTGTTCCCGGCAACTTCCTTGCCGGTGGCTTCTCGGAGCTCTGCGGGAAAGTACTGACCGGAATTCAACCTCCTTCGTTTATCTTGCCTCGCTGATGGTGTTACGGATGGCTGAGTCAATCGGAGCACAAAAGTACCTGGTTCCACAGGTAACTTAAGGGCAGCATGCTTTGACAGGTCATCGGCAATGTTGTTCTCTGTTAGAGGAACATGCTCTGTCTGTAGACCGTCAAAGCGCTCCTCCAATTTCCTCACTTCATCTACGTATGCTTCCATCAACGGGCTCTGATAGTCTTTGTTCACTTGCTTGACGACAAGCTGTGAATCACCTCTGATGATGAGCTTCTTAATTCCAAGGTCCGCCGCGATCCTGAGACCAGCAAGCAGCCCTTCATATTCTGCAGTGTTGTTTGTTGATCTCTCCCATGTAAAGTGCATCTGAATTACATATTTGAGGTGCTCTCCAGTGGGTGCGACAAGCAGCATGCCAGCACCGGTGCCTTGCAGCGAGAAAGCCCCATCAAAATACATAATCCACTCTCGATCTGTTTCCTTGCCAGCGAGAGTTGTCTCTTGACTTTCTTCATCTAGCGTTGGGGTCCATTCTGCAATGAATTCCACCAAGGCTCTGCTCTGAATTGTTGAAGTGCTTTCAAACTTGAGATCAAAGCTTGATAATTTCAACACCCATTCCACAATCCTGCCGGTCGCATCTAGATTTCGTAAAATCCGCTGCAACGGGAAGCGAGTGACGACGGTGATCTCATGTGCTTGGAAGTAATGGCGCAGCTTCCTCGAGGCTATAAGGAGGCTGAAGAGCAACTTCTGCATGCCAGAGTATCTTGACCTAGCCCCCTGCAAAAGGGAGCTCACAAAATAAACTGGGCGCTGCACCATCTTCTTCCTCTGTGTTGCTTCATTTGACCTTGTAGATTCTGCCTTGTCGGCACCAGACCCTATCGGGGAAGATCCCAGCTCGTCATTTGACGGTCTTGCCGTCGTTGCTGCTTCCTCGTCGACTTCTCTCTGCGCTACTAACGCAGCACTAACCACTTGATTTGTTGCCGCTAAATATAGCAGCTACGACTCTTGTGGTTTAGGCGCGACTAGTATCGGCGGAGAAGAGAGGTACCTCTTCAAATCCTGCAGCGCTGCCTCCGCTTCCGGAGTCCATTTCATTGGACCTACCTTCTTCAAGATTTTGAAAAAAGGGCGCTCAGCAGATTTGGAGATGAACCTGCTTAGAGCAGCGATGCAGCCGGCAAGTCGACGCACATCTTTGATGCGTCTTGGTGCTTCAATCTGCTTAGTTGCCTTGATCTTCTCAGGATTTGCTTCGATCCCACGCTGAGATACAAAGAACCCGAGAAGCTTGCCGGATGGGACGCCAAACACACACTTCTTGGGATTGAGCTTCAGATTGATCTTGCGCAGATTTGCAAATGTCTCTTCTAAATCTTGTATGAGCGTTGCTTTGTCCTTGGTTTTGACCACTATGTCATCCATATAGGCTTCCATATTTCTATGCAGCTGAGGCTCAAAACCGATCTAGAACGCTCTTGCAAACGTTGAACCAGCACTTTTCAACCCAAAAGGCATACGTAAGAAACAATACGTACCACACAAGGTGATAAATGTGGTTTTCTCTTCGTCTTCCTTTGCCATGAAAATCTGATGGTACCCTGAATAGGCATCGAGAAACGACAACAGATCGCAGCCGGCAGTGGAGTCCACAATCTGGTCGATGTGCGGCAAGGGAAATGATCTTTTGGACAAGCTTTATTGATATCTGTATAGTCGATACATAGCCTCCATTTTCCATTCGCATTGCGCACTACAACTGGATTGGCCAACCACGTCGGATGGAGTACTCCTCTGACCAAACCTACCACTTCCAACTTCCTGATTTCTTCGGCAATAAATTCTTGCTGTTCCAAAGACTGCTTCCAAACTTTCTGCTTGACGGGCCGTGCATGAGGACAGACAGCAAGATGATGCTCAATTACTTCCCCGGGAACACCGGGGATATCAGATGGTTGCCATGCAAACACATCGATATTCACCCGCAGGAAAGCAACGAGCGCACTTTCCTATTTGTCATCGAGGGTGGAACTTATGGTGAAAGTTCCTCCCGTATCATCCTCCTTGATGGGCACCTTCTTAGTTTCTGGTGGAGCTGCCTTGGATTTCTTGCTCTTGGAGCTCTCCGGCACATCCTCGATGGGAGCGCAGCACTCCAAAGAGTGCGCTTGTCGGAGTGTGTGCTAGAGGTCTTGCCGGTCTTCTTCTTCCCCCCAGGAGCTTCAGCGGCAGGAGCAAGTGCCTAGGCGGCAGATGCTGCAACTGCCTCCCGATAGAGTTGATCGGCGCAGATAAGCGCATCCTTCTTGTCGGAGTTGACAGTGATGATGCTCATCGGCCCGGGCATCTTCAATACATTGTAAGCATAGTGCGAGGCCGCCATGAATTTGTCCAGCACTGGACGGCCCAGAATCCTGTTATATGGTAACAGAATCTTGGTGACATCGAAAACGATCTTTTCTGTTCTGTAGTTCAGCTCACTGCCAAATGTCACCGGCAGCGTGATCTTGCCCTTCGGCTGGCTCCTTCCTGGATTGATCCCTTGAAACGTGCCTATTTCCTCGAGATCTTCGTCAGGAATTTGCAACCTCTTGATCACACTAGGCGAGATCAGGTTCAAACTGGCCCCACCATCAACTAACACTTTTGTTACCTTGAGGTTGCGAATCATTTGTGAAACCAACAATTGCAAACACCTGACCGCGGTTGTGCGATCAGGGTGATCCTCAGCGTAAAAAATGATAGGCGTGTTGGACCATTTCGGAGGCTTCCAGGCATCGACTGACGGCTCTATCGCATTAATCTCGCGCACCCACTGTTTAAGTTGGTGGTGAGAAGAAAGCAACGAGGCGCCTCCATCAACGCACATAGCTTCTGTAGCCTTTTGGAACTCGTGTTCGCTGGACTCGTCGTCCTCTTCGTTGTCATCGTCACCCCCCTCTTCCTTCTCATGGCCCCGAGTGGGCCTCTCCTTCTGTTGTTTGGCCTTGCCGCGGTGACCTCCTCGGCCCCCGCGCTTCTTGCCAGACCCCTCAGCACCATCCTGGGCTCTCTCCTTGTCTCGCCTTTCATACTCAGCTTTCTGCCTCTCGACAAGTTGCTCAACTTGTCGGCAGTTTTTGAGATCATGGCCCTTAGTGCGATGGATCTTGCTGTATTGCTTGTCGGAGCCCTCCGGCTTGTTGGCAACCGCTAAGGCCTGACAGGTGGCACACGCAGCAACCTCCTTGCCGTGGCCATCAACCTTGATCTTCTTGGCGGTGGTGGGGTTGCCGGATTCCTCGACGGCAAGCACAGCCTTGCCCTTGCGATTCTTGTTACGCCGTCGGCCTTTCCTTGTCGGGGTGGCGGCATCTTCTCCTTCAGAGTCGATTCCTGCGCCGGCATCTTCGCCGGGGAGTCTCCTTCCCTCTTCAGCTCGAGCACATTTGTCAGCCAGAGCATAGAGCTCGGCAATATCCCTGACCTTGCTCATCACCAGCTCTTCCCGCATCTTGTGATTGCGCACGTTCTGATGGAACGTGCTAATAACAGCGGCATGATGAACGTCTGGGATATTGTGTTGTATTCGGCTGAATCTCTATATGTACTTGCGCAAAGGCTCGCCCTCTTTCTGAGGGATGAGATGTAAATCGCTTTCCTGGCCAGGAGCTTGGTGGCCTCCGGTAAAGGCGCCAACAAACTGATGACACAGGTCTGCCCAGGAAGAAATGGAATTCTCCGGCAGATGCATCAACCACGACTTGATGTTGGGCTTGAGCACCAACGGGAAGTAGTTGGCGAGTACCCTGTCGTCTCGAGCCCCGGCAGCCTGCACCGCAATGGTGTAGATGCTCAGGAACTCCGACGGATGAGTCTTGCCATCGTATTTCTCCGGGACCTCCGGTTTGAACATCCGGGAATTGGGCCACTGGACTCGCCGCAGCTCACGGGTAAACGCTGGACAACCCACCTCATAAGGTAAGTCGCCAGTGTACCCCGGCGCAGGCTTGTCTACAGTGGACCCTGCGCGCCTATCAGATTGATAGCGTGCTTCCTGTCGCCGCTCGATGGTAGTTCGAGCGTCTTCTTTGCTTCGCTCCCAAAGAACTTGACGTTGATCGTGGCGCGTTCGCGGATCAGACGACGCCGTGGAATCGCCATCACAGACGTCAGTCCGCCGAGTTAGCGACCGCTGTTGCTGTCGTGGAGGAGAGTGCATCGTAGTCGTTCTTCCTCCAGTCTTTTCGCCATCGGCACGCGTCGGCTCGATGGACCGCCGCCGCGAAGGCTCCACCTGCTGCGGCCCATCTCCGTTGGCGAAGCCGATGAGGCTCTGAATAGCAGCTCTCCATTCTTCGAGCTTCTCTGGAGCAGGAGGGAAATCCAGGAGCAGCTGCGCTCACGCCAACGCTTCTGCTGGTGTAGGCGGCGGCGAAAGGTGCGAGGAACGTGAGGTGCTCTGACTCCTAACCGTGTTAGAAGGAGCTCCATCACGGTCCCGCGATCGTGCCGCGCTTCCACCGGCATCTTGGCGTGCATGCTGGCCCCGCGCGTCTAAGAATGATGCACAGGGGTCTTTCCTTGGAGACGCCTATGGAAGGGGCCGGCAAGATGTCCTGCCGGGGAACTTTGTTTACTTGAAAATATTGAGGGATCATTCCTCAGCATGAATATGATACGTGCACAAGTGCCCGGCAGACATTCTTTTTTTCATTAATACGCAGATAAACAAGCAGGAATCATACAGGATACAAGCATGGATAGAGGGTTACATGATTTGAAAACTTGACTAGTACCTACATCTTTTGATTTGAAAAAAGATAAGTGCCCCGTAATGCCTTTCTTGTCCCTCTCCTCCTAGGAGTTGCATCAAGAAGGAAAGAGGGTAAAAGGAGCGCCTGGGCAGAAGCCCAGCCCGACCCTGTTAGGGCCCGCGGTATGCCATCTGACAAGATCGGGAGGGCGCCTCCCCGGCAAGGAAGAAGAGGCCAGGGACGGAGAGAGCGGCTAGGCCATGCCCTGGTCACCACCGCCAGGACCAAAGGAACGCGGCAAGATGGACACCGACAGGGAAGACGAAGTCGGAGTCCATGAGGAAGCCTGCCGGGGTCCAGCTGATGGAAGCGGAGTCAACCAGGACAAGCACCCCTCGGCAAATCGCTCTGCGGGGGTCCAGCTGCAGATGGTGGTGCTGCCGGTGCCTAGCTGACGGTGACGGTGCGACCGATGCTCAGGTGGAGTCCGAGCCGCCGTCCTCCTGCCTGAGGACCGGGGGCTCGGCGTCGCCGTCTTCGCCAGCAGTGTCCTCTTCGTCGCTGTCGCTCAAGGAGGAGCTTTCATCATCGGTCGAGCTCTTCGCGTAGCACCCTAGGCGAGCACCCGAATGCCCGAAGACCTTGATGGAGAGTAGATCAGCCTCCATTAGCTTAAAATGAAGGACGTGCCCCTCCGCCAAGCTATGGGCACGTGCAAAAATTTCCAGCCACACCGGAGAAGCATGACATGAGGTGCAGGGAACTCGACGTCCACCCGCATGTTGCCATTACAGCAACCTTGATGGCTCGTGTCCGTGTCAGTATTTCCCTGAAGAGGAAGGGATGATGGAGCACAGCTACAATAGGTATTTCCCTCAGTTATGAAACCAAGGTTATCGAACCAGTAGGAGAACCAAGCAACACTATGTAAACGGTACCTGCACATAAAGAACAAATACTTGCAACCCGACGTGTAAGAGGGGTTGTCAATCCCTCTCAGGTAAAAGATAGATTGGTTTGTATAATTTTGGATAAATAGATCTCGCGATAAAACAAAATAAAATAAATAAAGAAAAAGTGTAGCGATGTATTTTTGGATTTTTAGAATAATAGATCTGAAAACAAAAGCAAATAAAAATCGATCTCAAAGCAAATATGATAAAGAATAGACCCGGGGGCCGTAGATTTCACTAGTGGCTTCTCTCGAGAAAAAATAGCATACGGTGGGTAAACAAATTATTGTTGGGCAATTGATAGAACTTCAAATAATTATGATGATATCCATGCAATGATCATTATATAGGCATCACCTCCAAGATTAGTAGACCGACTCCTGCCTGCATCTACTACTATTACTCCACACATCGACCGGTATCCAGCATGCATCTAGTGTATTAAGTTCATGGAGAAATGGAGTAATACAATAAGAATGATGACATGATGTAGATAATATCTATTCATGTAGGAATAGACCCCATCTTGTTATCTTTAATAGCAACGATGCATGCGTGTCTTGCTGTCCCTTCTGTCACTGGGAAAGAACACCGCATGATCGAACCCATCACAAAGCACCTCTTCCCATGGTAAGAAAAAATGATCCAGTTGGCCTAACTAAACCAAAGATTCGAAGAAGAAATACGAGGCTATAAGTAATCATGCATATAAGAGATCAAAGAAAGCTCAAATAACTTTCATGGATATAGATCTGATCATAAACTCAAAGTTCATCGGATCCCAACAAACACACCGCAAAAAGAGTTACATCAAATAGATCTCCAAGAGACCATTGTATTGAGAATCAAAAGAGAGAGAGGAACCATCTAGCTACTAACTACGGACCCGAAGGTCTACAATGAACTACTCAAGCATCATCGAAGAGGCACCAATGAGGATGATGAACCCCTCTGTGATGGTGTCTAGATTGGATTTGGTGGTTCTAGAACTTGCGGCGGCTGGAATTGTGTTTCGTCAACTCCCCCAGGGTTTTTGGATTTTTGGGGTATTTATAGAGCAAAGAGGCAGTGCGGGAGGCAGCCGAGGTGGGCACAACCCACCAGGGGGCACCTGGGTCCCCAGGCGCGCCCAGGTGGGTTGTGCTCCCCTCGGAGCCCCCCTCTGGTACTTCTTTGGCCCAATGGGTGTCTTCTGGTCCAGAAAAATTCTCCAAAAAGATTCGCTGCATTTGGACTCCGTTTGGTACTGATATTCTGCGAAGTAAAAAACAAGCAAAAAACAGCAACTGGCACTGGGCACTATGTCAATAGGTTAGTCCCAAAATATGATATAAAGTTGCTATAAAATGATTGTAAAACATCCAAGAATGATAATATAATAGCATGAAACAAGCAAAAATTATAGATACGTTGGAGACGTATCAAACCTCTCATGTGCAACTTCAACCCACGCGGTTGTTCAACCTCCATCACCCTTGCAAAAGGGTCAGGAAGCCGAAGATGGCTGCGCGGGGGCTCGCGCAGCCCGACGATGAACTCCAACGTTGTATCTCCGAATGGCCCTCCATTGGAGCCGGAGCGACTGGGGGACCAAAGCGACTGGAGTACCACCGTGTCCTCCTCGGCCCCGAACACCGCGCTGGCCGCGACCACGTCCTGTGGCTCCGCCTTGCGCACTGGATCCTGCCCCTGCGTCCCCAGCCGGGGCGGGGATGCGGTGCCGAGAGGTGGCCCTTGTCGCCGCCGCCGGAGCTCGAGCGCGCCCTCTTCCCCTCACCATGGTGGGAGAAGGACACGAGAAGAAGAAGGAGAAGATGCGTGGGTGAGCCCTTCCATTCACCTCCGCGCTCCCTTTTTATAATGGGGCGTGGCAGGGGGCTGGCTCCCCACCATCCTGTGGCAACCGCCCCGCTTCGCCAATCCGGTTCATCTGCGTCACTGACAGCGTCCAAATTCGTCGACGCCCTCCTGCGCCAATCCCTGGCGCCATGCTTTCTGCCATGGCACTCATTCCCGCGCCCTGCGTGTCCGCCACTGATACGTCTCCAACGTATCTATACTTTTTTTATTCCATGCTATTATATTATCTGTTTTGGATGTTTTATATGCATTATTATGCTATTTTATATTATTTTTGGGACTAACTTATTAACCTAGAGCCCAGTGCCAGTATCTGTTTTTTCCTTGTTTTTGAGTTTTACAGAAAAGGAATATCAAACGGAGTCCAAACGGAATGAAACTTTACGATGATTTTTCTTGGACCAGAAGACATCCACGGAGCTTCGAGAGGGGGCCAGAAGAGTCCCGAGGGCACCACAAGCCCTCAGGCCGCGCCCTAGGGGGCGCGCCTCCCTGGCTTGTGGGCCCCTCGGGAGTCCTCCAACCCTAATTCTTGCGCTATAAATTCCCAAATATTCCCAAACCAACAGAAGCGTCCACCAAAATACTTTTCCGCCGCCGCAAGCCTCTGTTCCCGTGAGATCCCATCTCGGGGCCTTTTCCGGCACCCTGCTGGAGGGGGATTCGATCATGGAGGGCCTTTACATCAACCTTCCTGCCCTTCCGATGAAGCGTAAGTAGTTTACCACAGACCTACGGGTCCATAGCTAGTAGCTAGATGGCTTCTTCTCTCTCTTTGATCTTCAATACAATGTTCTCCTCGATGTTCTTGGAGATCTATCCGATGTAATATTCTTTTGCGGTGTGTGTGACGACCCCGGCTTAATCGTGCACTAACCATACACGCAAATGCGCACGATCAAGCCTAAGGACTCACTTGAAGATATCACAACACAACTCTAAAACATAAATAAAGTCATACAAGCTTTATATTACAAGCCAGGGCCTCGAGGGCTCGAATACATAGCTCGATGGCATACAAGCGTCAGCGGAAGCATCAGATATCTGAGTACAGATATATTACAGAGAGAGGGAATAGGCCTTCACAGAGGCGGGGTAAAATAAAATACTACGATCGAAAGGCGTAGGCCTCCTGCCCTGGACCCTCCGATCCTACTCCTGGTCGTCAGTCGGCTCCTCGTAGTAGTAGTACTCGCCAGGCGGGTAGTAGTACTGGTCGTCGGCTGGGGCGTCAGGCTCAAGGGCTCCGTCGTCTGGTGGCATCAAATGGAATATGGGGGAAAAAGAAAGTAAAGCAAACGTGAGTACTCATCCGAAGTACTCAGCAAGCAAGGATCTACACTACATATGCAACATTGTCAAAGGAATGGCTGTATATGTGGACTGGGCTGCAGAAATGCCAGAATAGAGAGGGAAGCCTAGTCCTATCGAAGACTAGCATCTTCAACAATCTTCGACAGTCTTGCAGCATTAGAAGAGAGCAGATCAACATAATGTATAGTAGTAGTAGCAGTATCATCAACCTCGACCTGAGATCCTTTCTCGACTCCCTGCGAGAAAGCAATCCCAGAGCCGTACTATCCAGTTCTCATATCAAGTTCTAGTTGTACCGATTGGGATACAACTCTGAGTGTCCGTTACCGTAGGACAGGCTATCGATAGAAGTTTCTTCCCTGCAGGGGTGCACCATCTTACCCACCACGCTCGCTTAACTCCGGCCGGACACACTTTACTGGGTCATGCCCGGCCTCGGCTAAGCAACACGCCGCAACCCGACCAAATACTTAACAGAGAGGTCAGCACGCCGGACTAACCTATGCCCCCAGGGGTCTTGGGCCATCGCCCTAGGAACTCCTGCATGTTACGTGCACCGCCGGTGAGCAGACCTAGCAACCCCTTATACAAGCACGGTTGCGTTCCCAGTCCAACCCAGCGTGTGCCGCATCAGTCGCTGACGTCCATTAAGCTCCGGCTGAAGTATACGACGCAGAACGCCCATACTATGCCCACGTGATGGTTAGTGCTATCGGGCCAGAGGCCCCTTGGATCAAATATCCAAACCGTAGTGGATTAGGAGCGCGCGGAAATGAGCAGAGACTCACGATCGATGTGACCCCATCGACCCGTCTCGAGGACTTGCGGCAAGGGCTAAGAATGCCCGGCCACGCCTCGTAGTTATCTCGCGGGCACCATCCAGGTCAACCCGACTCCACATCACTTCGCGTTAAGCTCGCGCGGGTACCCCTCAGGGCCGACCCGTCTTTAGTATCATGGTTTAGTGTAAGTCAACTCATCAACAGTAACTGTGTGTCTGACACCAGGGGAGCCCTGAGGAATCACCCTCGATGGAATTCCCGCTGATGTTACCATCAAGGTGAACAAAGGAGGAATCACCCTCGAGGTCCACACTTGAGGAGTTGCGCGACGATGTCGTTATCGGGGGTGGTGTAGGAGGAATCACCCTCGCTTACCACAACCGAGTAACTAACCTACAAGGTTAACATCAGAAGTGCTGACGAGGTATCACCCTCGGCACTCGACGGTAACCCAGCAGTGTCGGCAACTAAGGGGAAGTGATGTGCAGTGCCGGGGTCTAGTCTTCAATCCCGATGATCGGGTCTTCTGATATCCAGCAGGGCAGTCGGGATCCAGTGGGGGTCTCTGTCGTGTCTCTACCCAGCCTATACTAAGCAGTCTAGGATAACCAGTAAGGTAGCAAGGCAGGGTACAATAATCAGGCTATGCAGCAGATATAGGAAAACAGTAGCAGTAGCAGTTCTAATGCAAGCATAAGAGAGAAGAGAATAGGCGATATAGGCATGCTCAAAATGGGGGTGCTTGCCTGTTTGCTCTGGGGCAAGGGCAAGGTCGTCGGTGGTGTCGTCGGGGACGTGGTCGTACTCCTGAGCTGCGTCTGCCTCGGGAGCTACGTCAACGTCGGGGTCTACCAAGAGAGAAGAGGGGGAAGAAACAGGTAAACATAATGCAAACAAATGCAATACGGTGTGTGTGATGCTATGATGCAGTGCAGGGTTGCCTAATTATGCATCTAAGTCATTTTAGTTATTTTTAGAATTATTCTAGGATTTAATATCCGACGTGTGTGCACTATTCATCTACCGGATTCGGGTCCGGAGTTATGAGTTCTTCTACGTAGGGTGTTCCGATGGAGAAACAGACGGCACGATCAGACTCGGCTCGTCGTTCTGAGCAACTTTCATGTTTTAACTTTTTCGATCCGAGCTTCGGTTTAAAAGTTATGATTTTTCAAAGTTTATTTGAATTTCTGGAATTACTTTAATTACAGAAAATGAATTATGACGTCAGCATGATGTCACTGTGATGTCAGCGGTCAACAGGCGCTGACCAGAGTCAAATATGACATGTGGGACCCACATGTCAGTCTCTGTTTATCTTAACAGTGAATTAACTTAATCCACAGGGTTAATTAGGGGGGCGGGCCCCACTTGTCAGTGAGACATTAGGCTAATCTAATTAATTTTATTTAATCAACTGTTCAATTAGTCTAATTAGCCGCCGGGGCCCACACGTCAGTGGCACTGTGCTGCCACGTCAGCGCGTTGACTGGTCAAACCAGTCAACGGGGGCCCCCTGGGCCATGGCCAGTGTCGCTGACCGGTGGGGCCGGCCAGCCACGTCGGCGCCGGCGCCGGAGTTGCGCCGGCGACCAATTGCGCGGCGGCCGATCACCGGAGACGGCCGGAAATGCTCTACGGGGCACCGTTCGACCCGTGGTTAGGCTCTTTCGAACGGGCGTTCAACGCCGCGTCCAACCGTGGCGGTGGCGCAGCCGGACTTGGCCGGAAACGGTGCCGACGATGAGCAAAAGCGGTGGCGCATTCGAGCCTACGATGAAAACGAAACTACGGCGCGCAGCAGCTCGAGCGCGAGGCCTAGGCGTGCTCTACGTGATGCGGTGAGTGTGTTCGACTCGACCCCGAGCTCGTTGGGTCACCGGAGGCTTGCCGGCGACGGGCTTCGCGGCGACGGACTCGGGTTCGCGTGGAGGAGCTGCCAGCGCGCTCGTGCGGAGCCACAGAGAGATGAGGAAGGAGGAGTGGCTCACAGTGAAGGCGCACGGAGGCCCGGTGACAGATTAGTAGCAGCAGTTCGCGCCAGAGACAAGGAAGATCGCCGGAGCCGAAGCGGAAGGGGGCGGCGTCGTGCAGCGTCAGCGGGGCCCCTCGGCTCCACCCGTATCCTCCATTAGATGAAGAAGACGACGGCGGAGCTGACCGACTCGGTGGACGAGCGCGGGACCACCGGTGGCCACGGCAAATGGCGAAGTGCGGCGACGACGGCGCTCGGTGGCCGGATCTGGGAGGGAGCGAGGGGCGGAGCGAGCGAGGGAGGAGAGGGGAAAGTGAACGGGGTGGCCAGGGGGGACGGCTCGACTTCGCCCTTATCCCCCTCCGCCTCCTGTTTCGTCGGTGGGCGGCGACGCGCCGGCGCGCGCGCTCGGCCAGGGGCGCGTCGACACGACGACGGAGAGAGGTGAGGTGGGCCGGCTGGGCTGGGCCAGTGCACTGTGCACTTGGACCAGTCCAACTTTAGCCTTTTTCTTTTTCTTAATTTTCTGTTTTTCTTTTCTTTTCTGTTCTGAAATAGTTAGGGCATTTCTACACTTTTGAAAAATGTGAGAGTTGTCCCAATTATTGCAATGCAATATTAGCTCTCACCAAAAAGTGGTTTGGACAGATTTGGAAGCCATTTGAATTTGTAATGATTTTAAATGAATTTAATATTGCTGTTTTGGTGCTGTTTCATCTTGTTTGAGTCACTTGTCCAACTCCAAATATTTTGATATTGGTTTTAGAAATGTTCCTGGATTATTTGCCAATTAATGAACATTTTCCCAACAGTATTTGATCAACTTTATAATTCACTTTTGAATTTGAGTTGATTTTCAGATGTGAATTTGAATTGGATCATTAACCCATATGACTTGGCACTGCAAATGATCATGACTTGGCAATTTTAACAGAGTGTCACTGAGCTTATTACAAGGGGGTGTTACAGTGTGTTTGTCGAGATCCGATGAATTGTGGATTTATGATCAGATTATCTATGAATATTATTTGAGTCTTTTCTGAACTCTTTTATGCATGATTTAATATCTTTGTATTTCTCTTCGAATTATCAGTTTGGTTTGGCCAACTAGATTGGTTTTTCTTGCAATGGGAGAGGTGCTTAGTTTTAGGTTCAATCTTGCGGTGTCCTCACCCAGTGACATAGTAGGGGTAGCGAGGCACGTATTTGTATTGTTGCCATCAAGGATAAAAAGATGGGTTTTTCATCATATTGCTTGAGTTTATCCCTCTACATCATGTCATCTTACTTAAAGCATTGCTCTGTTCTTATGAACTTAATACTCTAGATGCAGGCAGGAGTCGGTCGATGTGTGGAGTAATAGTAGTAGATGTAGAATCGTTTCGGTCTACTTGACATGGACGTGATGCCTATATTCATAATCATTGCTTTGGATATCGTCATAACTTTGCGCTTTTCTATCAATTGCTCGACAGTAATTTGTTCACCCACCGTGTGTTTTCTTTCAAGAGAGAAGCCTCTAGTGAAACCTATGGCCCCCGGGTCTATTTTCCATCATATATTTTCAGATCTATAAACCAAAAAATCCAAAAATACCTTGCTGCAATTTATTTGTTTTTACTTTGTTTTACGTTTTAGTAATCTTTTATACCCATCTCTATTAGATCTCACTCTTGTTCGAGACCGTGAAGGGATTGACAACCCCCTTTTCGCGTTGAGTGCAAGTGTTTGTTAGTTTGTGCAGGTGCATAGATTGGAGATTTGCTTGTGCCTCCTACTGGATTGATACCTTGGTTCTTAACTGAGGGAAATACTTATCTCTACTTTGCTGCATCACCCTTTCCTCTTCAACGGAAAAATCAACGCAAGCTCAAGAAGTAGAAGGAAGAATTTCTGGCGCCGTTGCCGGGGAGGTTCTACATCAAGCCTACCAAGTACCCATCATAAACTCTCATCTCTTGCATTACTTTATTTACCATTTGCCTCTCGTTTTCCTCTCCCCCACTTCTAAAACATTTTCAGAAAAACACAAAAAGATTTACCTTTTTATTCGCCCTTCTTCCATTCGTCTTTTTTGCTTGCTTTTTGTTTGCTCGTGTGTTAGATTCGTTGCCTTGTCACGATGTCTTAAGAAAATACCAAATTGTGTGACTTTTCCAATACTAATAACAATGATTTTATTAGTACTCCGATTGCTCCCGCCACTAGTGCAGAATCTTATGAAATTAATGCCGCTTTCCTGAATCTTGCTATGAAAGATCAATTTTCTGGCCTTCCTAGTGAAGATGCCGCATCCCATCTAAATACTTTCATTGAGTTATGTGATATGCAAAAAAAAATGTGGATAATGATATTGTTAAATTGAAGCTATTTCCGTTCTCACTACGAGATCGTGCTAAAACTTGGTTTTCATCTTTGCCTAAACATAATATTGATTCATGGAATAAGTGTAAAGATGCTTTTATTTCCAAATATTTTCCTCCCGCTAAAATCATCTCACTTAGGAACGACATAATGAATTTTAAGCAACTTGATCATGAACATGTTGCACAATCTTGGGAGAGGATGAAATTGATGATAAGAAATTGCCCTACTCATGGTTTAAGTTTATGGATGATCATACAATTTTTTTATGCCAGATTGAATTTTGCATCTAGAAATCTTTTAGATTCCACCGCGGGTGGTACTTTTATGGAAATTACATTAGGAGAAGCTACTAAACTCCTAGATAATATTATGGCTAATTATTCTCAATGGCATACCGAAAGATCTTCCACTAGTAAAAAAGTGCATGCGATTGAAGAAATTAATACTTTGAGTGGAAAGATGGATGAACTTATGAAATTGTTCCTAATGATATGCCTTTGTCCACTTTGATTGAGAATAATAATGAATCTATGGATGTGAATTTTGTTGGTAGGAACAATTTTGGTAATAACGCGTATAGAGGTAATTTCAACCCTAGGCCGTTTCCTAATAATTCCTCTAATAATTATGGTAATTCCTACAACAATTCTTATGGAAATTATAATAAAATACCCTCTGATCTTGAGAACAATATTAAAAATTTCATTAATTCTCAAAAGAATTTTAATGCTATGGTTGAAGAAAAATTGCTTAAGATTGATGATTTGGCTAGGAACGTTGATAGAATTTTTCTTGAGATTGATTCTTTGAAAATTAGATCTATTTCACCCAAGCATGATATTAATGAATCTCTGAAAGCTATTAAAATTTCTATTGATGAGTGTAAAGAAAGAACCGCTAGGATGCGTGCTAAGCGAGATTGGTTTGTAAAAGCGTGTTCTTCCAGTTTTTGTGAGAATAATGATGAAGATCTTAAAGTGATTGGTTTGACTCCTATTGAATCTTTGTTTTCTAATATAAATCTTAATAAATATGGGACTGGAGATGATTCAACTTTAGCTAGAAGGCATCCCAATGATTCGGAGTTTAAAGATCTTAATGCAAAAATTGATAAAAGTGGGATTGGAGAGGTCAAAACTTTAAGTAGCGATGAACCCACTCTTTTGGATTTCAAAAACTTTAATTATGATAATTGATCTTTGATAGATTGTATTTCCTTGTTGCAATCCATGTTGAATTCTCCTCATGCTTACAATCAAAATAAAGCTTTTACTAAACATATTGTTGATGCTATGATGAAATCTTTTGAAGAAAAACTTGAGTTGGAAGTTTCTATCCCTAGAAAGCTTTATGATGAGTGGAAACCTACTATTAAGATTAAAATTAAAGATTATGAGTGCCATGCTTTGTGTGATTTGGGTGCTAGCGTTTCCACGATTCCAAAAACTTTATGTGATGTACTAGGTTTCCGTGAATTTGATGATTGTTCTTTAAATTTGCATCTAGCGGATTCCACTATTAAGAAACATATGGGAAGTATTAATGATGTTCTTATTGTTGCAAATAGAAATTATGTGCCCGTAGATTTTATTGTGCTTGATATAGATTGCAATCCTACATGCCCTATTATTCTTGGTAGACCTTTCCTTAGAACGATTGGTGCAATTATTGATATGAAAGAAGGAAGCATTAGATTTCAATTTTCGTTAAGGAAGGGCATGGAACACTTTCCAAGAAATAAAATTAAGTTGCCATATGAATCTATTATGAGGGCTACTTATGGTTTGCATATCAAAGATGACAATACCTAGATCTATGTTTTATGCCTAGCTAGGGGCGTTAAACAATAGCGCTTATTGGGAGGCAACCGAATTTTATTTTTATGTTTTTTGATTTTGGTTCTATTTTTCAATAAATACACATTATTACCTCTGTAGTAATTGTGTTTTGGTGTTTTAATTAGTGTTTGAGCCAAGCAAGACCTTTGGGATGGTCTACGGTGATAGTTGATTTGATTTTGTTGAAAAACAGAAATTTTTTCGTCCAGTAACAGAATTTTAGAAATTCACAGATGCGACTAAAAATTCTGAATTTTTTACATAAGATCTATATACAAATGTCCCTGGTTTTCCTAATTTTTCAGAATTTTTGGAGTTACAGAAATCTGAATACAATTCAGATCTTCGCAGACTATTCTGTTTCTGACAGATTCTGTTTTTTATGTGTTGTTTGTTTATTTTGATGAATCTATGGGTAGTATCAGGAGGTATGAACCATGGAGAAGTTGGAATACAGTAGATATTATACCAATATAAATAAAGAATGAGTTCACAATAGTACCTAAAGTGGTGATTTATTTTATTATACTAACGGATCTTATGAGTTTTTCTGTTGAGTTTTGTGTTGTGAAGTTTTCAAGTTTTGGGTAAAGATTTGATGAACAACGGAATAAGGAGTGGCAAGAGCCTAAACTTGGGGATGCCCAAGTCACACCAAGGTAATATTCAGGGACAACCAAGCATCTAAGCTTGGGGATGCCCCGGATGGTATCCCCTCTTTTGTCTTCGTCCATCGGTAAATTTACTTGAGGCTATATTTTTATTCACCACATGATATGTGTTTTTCTTGGAACATCTTAGATGATATGAGTCTTTGCTTTTTAGTTTTCCACAATCATCCTTGCTATACACATCTTTTGAGAGGGACACACATGAATCGTGAATTTATTAGAATACTCTATGTGCTTCACTTATATATTTTGAGCTAGGCAGTTTGCTCTAGTGCTTCACTTATATCTTTTTAGAGCACAGCGGTGGTTTTATTTTATAGAAATTGTTGAACTCTCATGCTTCACTTATATTATTTTGAGAGTCTCTAAATAGCATGGTAATTTGCTTAGGTTATGAATTTAGTTCTAATATGATGGGCATCCAAGAGGGATATAATAAAAACTTTCATATAAAGAGCGTTGAATAAGATGAGAAGTTTGATTACTAGCATTTGTTTTGAGATATGAAGATGGTGATATTTAGAGTCATGCTAGTGAGTAATTGTGGATTGGTAGAAATACTTGTGTTAAAGTTTGTGATTCCCGTATGCACGTATGGTGAACCGTTATGTGATGAAGTCGGAGCATGATTTATTTTTTGATTGTCTTCCTTATGAGTGGCGGTCGGGGACGAGCGATGGTCTTTTCCTACCAATCTATCCCCCTAGGAGCATGCGTTTAGCACTTTGTTTCGATAGCTAATAAATTTTTGCAATAAGTATGTGAGTTCTTTATGACTAATATTGAGTCCATGAATTATACGCACTCTCACCCTTCCATCATTGCTAGCCTCTCTAGTACCGCGTAATTCTCGCCGGTGCATTAAACCCACCATATATTTTTCTCAAAACAGCCACCATACCTACCTATTATGGCATTTCCATATCCATTCCGAGATATATTACCATGCAACTTCCACCGTTCCGTTTTATTATGACACGCACCATCATTGTCATATTGCTTTGCATGATCATGTAGTTGGCATAGTATTTTTTTGGCAAGGCCACCGTTTATAATTTTTATACTTGACACTCTTGATCATTGCACATCCCGGTACACCGCCGGAGGCATTCATATAGTCATATCTTGTTCTAGTATCGAGTTGTAATTCTTGAGTTGTAAGTAAATAAAAGTGTGATGATCATTATTATTAGAGCATTATCCCATGTGAGGAAAGGATGATGGAAGTTATGATTCCCTCACAAGTTGGGATGAGTCTCCGGACTATACAAAAAAATAAAAGAGGCCAAAAGAAGCCCAAAAAAAGAGAAAAAAAAATGAGAGAAAAGAGAGAAGGGACAATGTTACTATCCTTTTTCCACACTTGTGCTTCAAAGTAGCACCATGATCTTCATGATAGAGAGTCACCTATTTTGTCACTTTCATATACTAGTGGGAATTTTTCATTATAGAACTTGGCTTGTATATTTTAATGATGGGCTTCCTTAAATTGCCCTAGGTCTTCGTGAGCAAGCGAGTTGGATGCACACCCACTTAGTTTCTTTTTGAGTTTTCATACACTTATAGCTCTAGTGCATCCGTTGCATGACAATCCCTACTCACTCACATTGATATCTATTGATGGGCATCTCCATAGCCCGTTAATACGCCTAGTTGATGTGAAACTTTCTCCTTCTTTTTGTCTTCTCCACAACCACCATTTTTTATAGTGCTATATCCCTACTCACTCACCTATAGTGCTATATCCATGGCTCACGCCCATGTATTGCATGAAAGTTGAAAAAGTTTGAGAAAACCAAAAGTATTAAACGATTGCTTGGCTTGTCATCGGGGTTGTGCATAATAAAATACTTTGTGTGATGAAGACGGAGCATAGCCAGACTATATGATTTTATAGGGATAACTTTCTTTGGCCATGTTATATTGAGAAGACATGATTGCTTTATTAGTGTGCTTGAAGTATTATTATTTTTATGTCAATATTAAACTTTTGTTTTGAATCTTATGGATCTGAATATTCATGCCACAATAAAGAAAATTACATGGATAAATATGTTATGTAGCATTCCACATAAAAAATTCCGTTTTTATCATTTACCTACTCGAGGACGAGTAGGAATTAAGCTTGGGGATGCTTGATACGTCTCCAACGTATCTATAATTTTTAATTGTTCCATGATATTATATTATCTGTTTTGGATGTTTTATATGCATTATTATGCTATTTTATATTATTTTTGGGACTAACTTATTAACCTAGAGCCCAGTGCCAGTATCTGTTTTTTCCTTGTTTTTGAGTTTTACAGAAAACGAATATCAAACCGAGTCCAAACGGAATGAAACTTTACGATGATTTTTCTTGGACCAGAAGACATCCACGGAGCTTGGAGAGGGGGCCAGAAGAGTCCCAAGGGCACCACCAGCCCTCAAGCCACGCCCTAGGGGGGCGCCTCCCTGGCTTGTGGGCCCCGCGGGAGTCCTCCAACCCTAATTCTTGCACTATAAATTCCCAAATATTCCCAAACCAACAGAAGCGTCCACCAAAATACTTTTCCGCCGGCGCAAGCCTCTGTTCCCGTGAGATCCCATCTTGGGGCCTTTTCCGGCACCCTGCCAGAGGGGGATTCGATCACGGAGGGCCTCTACATCAACCTTGCTACCTTTCTGATGAAGCGTGAGTAGTTTACCACAGACCTACGAGTCCATAGCTAGTAGCTAGATGGCTTTCTCTCTCTCTTTGATCTTCAATACAATGTTCTCCTCGATGTTCTTGGAGATCTATCCGATGTAATATTCTTTTGCGGTGTGTTTGTCGAGATCCGATGAATTGTGGATTTATGATCAGATTATCTATGAATATTATTTTACTCTTTTCTGAACTCTTTTATGCATGATTTAATATCTTTGTATTTCTCTTCGAATTATCGGTTTGGTTTGGCCAACTAGATTGGTTTTTCTTGCAATGGGAGAGGTGCTTAGTTTTAGGTCCAATCTTGCGGTGTCCTCACCCGGTAACATAGTAGGGGTAGAGAAACACGTATTTGTATTGTTGCCATCAAGGATAAAAAGATGGGGTTTTCATCATATTGCTTGAGTTTATCTCTCTACATCATGTCATCTTACTTAAAGCGTTGCTTTGTTCTTATGAACTTAATACTCTAGATGCAGGCAGGAGTCGGTCGATGTGTGGAGTAATAGTAGTAGACGCAGAATCATTTTGGTCTACTTGACATGGACGTGATGCCTATATTCATAATCATTGCCTTGGATATCGTCATAACTTTGCGCTTTTCTATCAATTGCTCGACAGTAATTTGTTCACCCACCGTGTGTTTTCTTTCAAGAGAGAAGCCTGTAGTGAAACCTATGGCCCCCGGGTCTATTTTCCATCATATATTTTCAGATCTATAAACCAAAAAAATCCAAAAATACCTTGCTGCAATTTATTTGTTTTTACTTTGTTTTATGTTTTAGTAATCTTTTATACCCATCTCTATTAGATCTCACTCTTGTTCGAGACCGTGAAGAGATTGACAACCCCTTTTCGCATTGAGTGCAAGTGTTTGTTAGTTTGTGCAGGTGCATAGATTGGAGACTTGCTTGTGCCTCCTACTGGATTGATACATTAGTTCTTAACTGAGGGAAATACTTATCTCTACTTTGCTGCATCACCCTTTCCTCTTCAAGGGAAAAATCAACGCAAGCTCAAGAAGTAGCAGCCACCAACCCTGCACAATGCATGCAGCATACGTGGCGGAAACGACAGGCGTAGTGGGATGGGTAAAAAGGCAGTTACCCCCCGGATCGCGCGCAGACGCTTCAATCAACTTCCCGTGAACATGGGCGTCCCTGGCCCGTTACGTGGATAGACCCACGTCGTTCGACATCGCACGACTCGCGAGGAACCCGAGAATTGATCCAATTTCAGGTTAATGAAGAAGCAAAGAAGATCTCAGAAACATGGATCCCGCCGGTGCATTGTTAGGGCCTACCCCAACGATGCCCGGCAGCACGTGTGGGCCAGGCCTGGGGGCTCCTGTCGGTGCAACAAACATTCGTGTTTGTCGAGCGGACTCATGCACAGGCGTGCTAACGATTATACATCCAGCACCAATGCATGACACAATGACAAGCCAGAAAAGCCGCTCTTCGTGAGATCAAGAAGAGCATTAAGAAGAACAAGATAGTTGTGGGCCACCTTGGGAAGGCCTTCCTTGCTGAGCAGGAGAGCCTGGCCAGGTCGAGGCCGCCCCCGAGGACAAGTCCAGATTCGCCCTGGCAGGCTTGCCGGGGCCGCCAAGATCAAACCCCGCCAAGCTCCTTCAACAAGGAACCTTCACCAAGACGCCACCGCTCCACCTCACCACACCCCAGTCACTAATCAATGCGGTGTCAAGGTGTTAAGCAACTAGATGGATCCTATCAAGCACGTGGCATCATCAAGGAGAAGAGATTAGCTTTATTGACACCCGTTCAGGAGGCGTGTCAAGCTGATAAGAAGAGGCAGATAAGCGGCGTGACAGGCTTGTCGGGATTCGCCCTCGGCACGACACCTAGCAGTGCATTTAATGCACTTGTCCTAACTGCCAAAGTTAGGTATGATAGCACTGTTAGCTATCTAATCACACCCAAATGACTGTTTTGCCACTGTGGTCACCCCTTAACATATAAAAGGAGGCCCGAGGCAACCAAGCAGGGGGTTCGAACATTTTTTCCACCCCACAACACTTGTAAGCTCACGTCGCTCTCCCCGAGGTGCCTTGTCGGGTTAGAGCGCGTGGAGCCTTTGTGTTCCTCCAGATCAATCCACCACAGCAGGAGTAGGGTTTTACGCTGCAAAGCGGCCCGAACCTGGGTAAAGAGAGAGAGCCCATCGTCGTGCCGTCCCCTATGCTTCTGCTCTTTGTGCAACGCGGCCGCTTCCATGCCGAACCACAAAGGGGCACCCCTGCCCCATAGGTGATCGTGCTTCCACGTCGACACCGCCCGCTCGCTGCCCACCCGCCGCTATAAGTACCGCTCTCCCTCGCTGCTGGCCACACACTCCCTCGCCGCAGTCCTTCTCTCGCCGCCGACGACCCATCTCTCTCCCCGTCTGCAGCCATCGCCGATGGCACACCGATTCCCCGACGACGGAGTGGCGGCCAACGGCTTTGGCCACAGCCACCTTCACAAGTGGGAGGCGTACCTCCTCCACGAGGTGAACTACCCGACGCTGCCTGACATGCGCGTGCCGGGCTCGTGGAGGCTCAGCACCGGAGGCGTCCCCGTCCCCCCGCCACCGACTGACGCCGACCGCCGCCTCGCCGATATCGCGCGCGTTCGGGCGTCTCTGCCGGAGGAGGTGCGGGGCCTACCGGAGTACGCCGCCGACAACCACGCTTGGTGGACGGCGTACTTCCGGCGCCGCCACGAGGCGCCGCCGGTGAGGGGCCGTTACAACATCGACGGGCGACGCCCGTGGTGGGGCGTCCCCGGGCGCACGCTCCACGCCGTCCTCAAGCACCTCGAGGGCGGCAACGAGTCCCCGCTCGAGTACCCGACGGCCCCGGCCGGAGCGGTAATTCTTCTTGGCTGCCGAGGCGCATGGCGGGCTCCTCCTTCTCCTCCTCCTCCTCCCGCTCCTCTGGGTCGCCGGCGCTTGCCCCGCTCGCCCCGGTCAAGGCTGAGCCCGTGGAGACGCCGCTCGGGCGGCGCACCCGCGGTGGCCCCTCTCCTCCCTCCTCCCGCCTCGTCAAGCCGAAGCCCGAACCGGGGCTCGTCGCCGTGAAGGCCGAGCCGGGGCTCATCGCCGTCAAAAAGGAACACAACGACATGGCCGCTGACGAGGAGGCCGCCCTCAAATGGGCGCGGGACGACTACGTCCAGCTGGAGCTGGAGCGCCAGCGCCGCGCCCTCGAGGAGATCGCCGCTGGGCGCCGCGGCCGCGACGTGGCCGGCGTCATAGTCCTCGAGGACAGCGACGACGAGGCACCGCCGCCCACCAACCCCGTCTGCCAAGGCGATCCAGGACAGGGCTGCAGCAAGGACGGCGGCGTGCAGGGCGACGACGACGACGACGGCGGCGGCGACGGGGGCGACAACACGGCCTTCTACAAGCTCCTTGGCATGTAGAAGGCTCGGGACGGCGGCGGCGGCGGGCGGCGGCGTAGTTTTAAGTTTTAAATTATGTCTTTTGAATTATTTACAAATATGAATGAATTTCATCCAAATTTCATTCAATTTTTTTAAATTTTAGCCGATTTTTTTCTTTTAAAAAAAAGGCGTCTAGGCCCAACTTAGGGCGGGCCGGCGGCGAGTGAGAGCCCGACCGCCCGTGGCGAAAATAACACCGGCTCAGCCGCAGGAGGCACTATTTTCATCCTGCGGCGCCGAACCAGTGGAGATGCTCTTATCCCCGCTCCACTCCGCGTTCTTCGCATAGGACGTCACCAATTCGCTCGACTATTTCTCGCTCGCCGCCGCCGAACCAATCCTTCCATCAGCCGCCCTCCATTCCATCCGCCACCGGCAGCGGCGGCGCTCCTCGCATCACGTCTCCACGCGCTACGTGGGCGTCATTCTGCTAGGCCAACCGTCCGCCGTGAAGAACACAGACGTCTAATGGCGCCGCAGCTCCTGGGCTACTACTGGGTTTCCTCCTGGCCCCGGCTCCCGCAGGTTCCCCCGTGGCCCTGCGCATCCCACGCCCAGCGCCGGGTGATATGCTTTGGGCCGCCCCGCTGCCGCGCCGGCGCAGTCAGGGTGATAGCGGAGGTGGACCCTGCGCTGGCCCTGGACCGCGGTGCGAAGGCGGTGGAAATCCAGTTTCCGACTGAGGAGGACGGTGTGGGGAATGAGGAAGACGGCGAGGCAGTGGACGAGAGGGAGATGATGAGGCGGATGCGGATATCGCAGGCGAACAAGGGGAATACGCCGTGGAACAAGGGCAGGAAGCACAGCCCAGGTAGGATTGCACCCTAGTTTAATCCTTCAGTGGTAACTTTTGTGGAAATGTTTGATTAAAATGGAAGAAAAAGAGAGGGATTGGTACTGGTAGGTGGAAACTGTGTGATAGCAACGTGAGAACTCAACATGCCAACGGCCACCTTTTAGGAAATTCATGTAGATGTTCTGTTCCAGAAAAACATGAATAACTGCAACGATGAAGGTTTAAATGGATCTAGTAAATGGCTTAGATAAGAGTTGCATATTGATTTGAGGAAATGGCAATGCCTCATTAAATTTAACTTGCATGTGCAGAGACGCTCCAGCGGATTCGGGAGAGGACACGGCTTGCTATGCAGAACCCCAAGGTGAAGTCATGTAAGAATTGTTGTTGCTATTTATATGTGGCGTCATGTCTTTTAATCTCTTGGTATTTCTGTAGTGTTACTTGAGCTAACTATTTCATAATGTAGAATTGTAGATAGCTAATTGAATACATTTAATTAATAGCAATATTGCTACAAGCTAAAATTGTTATCTTATATTGGATCGATTGAATGCCTGGGCACAATTGCATTTGGGTAACGCATGGTCTCTACCTCTTAAGTTTGCATCATCTGAGGAGATCAACCATCTCTAATTAAACTGGACAATACAAACACCCTTATGTCTTGGGGTGCTACAACGTTCTGGAGTTGCTTTATTTCATGGTGTAACAGATTGTCACCATACAGCTTCTATGTAGCTGTTTGTTTTGCAATGCAAAGGAAGGATAAAAAATTTCAGGACAGTGAGTTGGATAGATTATTGATAAAAATGTACGTTTTCGTATGCTTGGTTCCACATTTCTGGCTGTGGATACATACAAATGCAGACATCATAGCCTAGAAATCTGGCATGTTTGCAATGAAATGTTCATCCAACCACATTTTATTTTGAGACACTTTCTAATTTATTGAATCATATGCTGATCGGAAGCAGTTAGCTTGGAATGTTCATACCATCATTTCTTTTTGCTTTCTGCTGGGTATGTTTTGCAACCTTGCCAGGTAAAGCATGCGGAATAGTATTCATAAATGGTTCCAGGGCATCTAAGTTTACTTATCACCAAAGAACTAGCCATGGACAGGGGTGCGTGGAAGCTTGCTATCCATGTGCCAGAACCATGAGTTGGTCGCGAGATCTTATGGGTTTCACCTCTAGCCTACCCCAACTTGTTTGGGACGAAGGCTTTGCTGCTGCTGCTGTTGTTGTTATGTTTTGAAGTATGTAGTAAGATGTAATTTTCCTGAATTCGTTTGCTATAGTTCTCTTTAAAATTGGGATCTTACATGAAATATGCAGTAATATGTCGATATGTTGCAGCGACACGGGTACTGCATGGCTGGTAATACAGATACTTCTACATATATAATAGGAAATGATTATTGTTATTATTATTGGTTTAATTACTTATAAACTATAATGGTGTGGTATTACAAACTAACCACACATGCCATAGCAGGCACAAATGTAACACTTGGTCCAACCGCAAAGGACCAGTGGGTGCACTAGTGTAAGGTACTAGGTGTGATCCCCATCGAAGCCTATATTTTTCTTGCATTATTTACTTGGCTCATTAATACTGTGTCAGTATGTTCAAGTTTTTGTCAGAAACAAGTTAATAATTGTTTAGCTTGGCTAAAGAGATTGCTGTGCAGGTTAAAAAAAAGCTGATGAATCTCGGACATGCTCAGAGGTAGGCCCTTACTTATTCTTAAGATTTATGTAGTACATTGATAAAACATTAACTATTATCGACAAGGTATTTTTCTATTTTCTTGTGCAACGTCTTACTGAGGGCATCTCCAACAGAAGAAACTTATATGAGCACCTAGAGAAAAAAAAGATGAAGCACTCTCGTAAGAGCCGCAGCCTCCAACGCACATAATAAATCCATGGGCGCTTGGACCATTTAATTTGAACCAAAAGCCCACCTAAGCGTTGCCTCTAAATCAGGCACTCAACACCAACTATGTGACCGGAATTGGAGAGCAACGGCTGGGAATTTATTCCCTAGTGCCCACCTCTAGCTCCGCGTTGGAGATGGTCTGAACCATTATCCTCCATAAGTATAACACCCTGCTGTGCTTTGTAATGGTGGGTTTAGTCCCACATGGTTTACTTTAAGATGTATTAGAGCTGCGAACCATACCAGCTGGATTGACGCCCTTAGAGTTGCGAACCATACCAGCGGGATTGACGCACTTAGAGTTGCGAACCATACCAGCTGGATTGACGCCCTTAGAGTTGCTAACCATACCAGCTAGATTGACGCCCTTAGAGTTGCGAACCATACCAGCTGGATTGATGCTCTTAGAGTTGCGAACCATGCATGACTTGATGAAGTAATTGTTGTTTTCCGCCACATTTAGAGAGACTCTTAAGATATCTGATTGTGTTCATGGAAAATAATATTTTTGTAAGCAAATGTCTCCTTTTTTGGTCCTTGCTTGCATTGTAAAAGATGTGTTAGCAATTTTGGCCTTTTGGTGATAAAAAATTAAATTTTTTGTAAACATTTTTAATATGAGTATCAAAGCACTTCTACATCAACATGTTTTCTATATTTTATTGAATATGTTCTTAAATGCCGACCACACCTATTAAACTAAGGAACAATATATCTATCAGTAGTGTGTGATGAAAGCCTACTAGATTTCTTCGCACATGTGTGCTTCCATTTCACCTCAATTATTGGTAGCCGTCCGATCAAAATTGTGTGACATCAGTGACGGTGGCATGGCCCAGGGTTGCCTTTAGCCACCGAAAGTCGGTCCATCAGGTTGGCACAGGACCCCTAGGTCGGTATACGGCCCCTGACTCCAAATGTAGCTCTCCAGAGCTCGTTTTGTCAACTCATGGGTTTGGAAGTTGACAAGCAAGCATGATGACCTACACAACATAGACACAAATGAAAGAATGTGGGCACGTGGTATATGTACACATCATGATCATCCATCATGATGTGTATGTGCATGTGGGAGTTAGCACAAGATATGCAAGTAAATTTGATGCACGATACAAGAATACGTCATCCATGATGCAATGATACTTGTTATGCTCAACACACGGGGGACACAAGGTGTAAGAAGTATATGATGCATCAATATTAATGTGCATAGCATTCATATCAATGTAAAGCATATTGCGCACACAATTATGGGAGCATGCAAAGTAAAAGATAGAGCAACCTAACACGTATGAGGAAACTATGGGGGTGATAGTATAAGCATGGTTGCAAGCAAGACAATGACTTGAAGTAATACAAGGAGAAATTGAACAACATCTAAAACAATACGTGTACAAAGCAAGTTGTTCATGGCATGGCATATGAAGGGAATTGCTCAAATGATGCAAAGGGAGCACGCCAATATCATCACTAGATATGCAAATACCATAGAGCAAAAGCTTGTCATCTATGCCATATTCACAACTCAAGTTGAAATTAGTGGAGATGGCATAGTCACTACGATAAGATTGCAAAGATTTGAATTTCGGAATCTCATTCGTAGCATTTGACCAAGCAAGAGGGGTTATCAAACATGATATTATATATGAAGTTATGACAAGATATCCTATGTAGCATGGTATCACAACTACTCAACATAACATACTCATCATCACACACATCATAGACGGGTGGCAAATCAAAGCATGTAGAAGGCCTAACAGCATGTGACATAGTAATAGGAGCGTCAGTATCATGCAAGCAATCCATATCCACTAGAGGGACATGCATGTCACCATAACCTATTTTGTTACCTTGGGAGTCCCACTCATGTGAAGTAGGTGTGGTGGAAAATACCATCTGGTGGCCAACGTCATCATCTTGATGGAACCATGTGCGGGGTGCATCTTCTTCCACCATGGCCATTGTCTTGTCCAAAGGAGGGTCGAAGTTGTTGAGGATCGAGGTGTTATCATCCATGAGACCTAGCACCAAAGGAGAGGACACAATAGAGGTAGAGGTTGAGTTGTTAGCATTGCAAATGGCCTAACATGACCTATCAACTACCTCACTCAACTCTTGTGGTTCACTCTTTCCCTCAAGGTGGATGGACCGCACTCAAACTCACATATGATGGAGTCACTCAAGTGATGGTGGTGGTGGTAGTACTAGTGGCTCTCCTCACATATGAATTGGGGCATCGACATATGTGGGGCTAGTGGTGAGCTCTCACTCTCAATATGCGTGCACATATCTCTCAAGTCGCACTATACGCCGCCATAGTTGAAGGGAAAATCCCATGCTCAAGCATCTCGTCACCGTTGCCAAGGATGAAGGTCCTAGAAGGTGGCACATCATCACTCACCTCCATGACTGAAGGGAATATCCCATGCTCGAGCATCCCACTATCGCCTCCAAAAGTGGAAGCTTGTTCCTCGCTCGCCACCAAGTCACTTGCCTCCAAAGTATGGTCCTCGAATGGGTCCATAGTCATAGTTGTCGTTGTGCTGTCTTGAAAAAGGGTCATGATGACAAAGCGAGATGGTGGTGAAGTCGAACTTTGGAGCGTCATCTCGGAGTATTGTGGCGTCGGGCTTGGACATCTTAGTGGAACTATCCTAATGCTCGCCGTCTTGGAGCTTGGTCGTTGAAGTGTGCATGGGGTCGAGTAGCCTTGACCTTTTTGATTTCACCTTCCGCCTTGAGAGCAACATTGTAAAGGTTGTCGAGAGACTTGTAGTTATTGAGCGAGGTAGTTTTGGCAATGTCGTCGTTCAATCCCGCTTTGAAGTGGCACTTCATCCATTGGGGTCGTCCTCACCGACTCGTCGCAAGGCTTCCTGAGATAAGTACTCGTCTAGGGACTTGGATCTTGTGTGGTGGTCTCCAATTGGTGACGAAGATGTTTCAAGTATTTGGATGGCACAAACTCTCGTCCTATAGCCTTCTTCATCTTACTAATCCGTGTGGTATGCCTTCGAAGGTAGGTGAAGCCGCCTTGTCAAAGCGTAGTAGTAGAAGTGTCTTGTGGCGCTCATCACTTGATCTTCGGAGGGGACTTGATGGAGCTTGAGGTAGTCGTCCATTCTCTGCTCCCACTCGAGGTACTTTCGAGGTCATGAGTCCCATAAAATAGTATCTCGTACTTGGTGTCGAAGTCGAGGTAGCTCGTGGGAGTAGTGGATTTGAGCTTGGGAAGCTTCTCTTGTCCGTAGTCTTGAGGTGCTTGTCGATGTCCTAGGATGCGTTTGGTTACCTGCATCGTTTTTTGCCCTTTGCATACTTGTCCCAGTTGGGCCTGGTTGAGCAAATGCAGGCAAAAAACCAACATCTGCATGTTGATTGGTTGCCTGCGTCCCCTCTAGCCTGCATGGGCCGAAATGGAAGGCAGGCTGTTTGGTTGCTGACCTGTTTCAGGGGAAACACAAGTCCGGTTGTTTGGTTTCATCTAGGACAATTGTGTGGTAACCTCCTCCTCGATGTAGTGAGGTTACCAGAGGCACACATTGGAAGGTAAGAACAAAACTATAGCAACCAGAACAAACTTAGGCACACATCAAAGTCTTAACCACACATAGAAGTTTGACAAAGTACTTAAACAAAACTGCAACACACATCAGAGTCTAAACCACGCATAGAAGTTTAACATAGTACTTAAACGAACGGGCAACAGGAGCTCATTTAGGCGGTCACGGCGTGATGCGGGCAAGACACAATTGATCGATAATTCTACTAAAGCAGAGCCATTTGATGAGTCAAGGCATGAAAAAGTTGCGGAAAATAATGCCAAGCATGCGACCAGATTATGCCGAGGAAACGATGGTCGTGCGCGACAGCTTTGTGGACCAAAAATTGCTCCTGTTTTTAGAAAGGAATTAATGCATGTTGATTCTCATCATACAGTGCTTGTACCAATACCTAGCAGAATGTACAACAAAAGGTCCAGATCCGATGCTGAACAGGAACCGAAGCCAGAAGATATAATTCCAACGTTTCGTACGCCTCCGAAGATAATAAGGATCGGCAGTTTGCAGTTTAAACTACAGGCATGCAATTGATAGGATCTGTCAAGGGATAAGTCTCCGTATTTTATTTAATCAAGTATATTTATCTGTAGAGGCAGGTCACGTGAATTCCATAGACTTGTAGTTTTCCTTGTACATGGCAAACATAAGTCAAGTTGTACTACTAGTTACGTACACGTTTTGAGTCAAGGTTAGTTGCAAGGTAATCAATGTGGCCGGATAATTAATTAGTTAAATCCTTAGTTATTTTATTAGAGAAGGGTCGGTTTCACAAGTTTGCATCGCCTATAAAAAGGGCTCGGCCACGGCCGATGTAGAGATCAGTTTTTGAGTTTTATTTCGAGTATGACATATACAGAAAAACGTCCGAGTTACGGGCGGCCATATCTTGTGTATTATCTGTGATTTTCCCATCGTGGAAATTTACTAGCGACGGAGGGTTGATCATCACATCGACGCCTACGTGCTGATCCAAGGGGGTCATTATTTTCATTCGTGTATTTTCGTATGCGGGTGAAAATTATCTTGAAGGTTGCGAGGAGGGACAGGGGGACGAACAGTTGATCAAGCATCGCCGTGAAAGACCGGGCCATCTACACGCACGAATTAGCATCTCGCTAGTCCGGGCTACATCACGGCGAAGGCGTCGTCGTGCTTCTTGCACTTGGTGACCACCTCCACGCCCTTGTCGTTGAAGATGATCACCTTCATGGTGTCGGGGGTCAGCAACTTGAACGTCACCATGTACCCGATCATGATCTGGTGAACGGCGGCGATGGTGGCCCAACCCTGATCAAGGGTGACCCTGCCATCAACCACCCTCACCGTGACCCTCCATGCGCACCCGGTGTTCGTCTTGAGCTTGAACTCTGTAGGGACGGCAGGGAAGTGCTTCGTGAACTCTAGAGGCATTGGCAGACTCTCCAGCTTCGGAGCAAGGATAACCTTGCAGAAGTGGCTTGGTCCTGACTCCTCATGGTAGTGCCCGTAGTTCCTCCGCTTGGCGGTTGGGTGTTCCTGGACCGGCACCTCGACCAATGGCGGCACGACCTCTTTGCCCTTCTCCAATGGTGGCACGACCTCTTTGCCCTTCTCAATCTGCATTATGAACAACACGCAGTTCAAAGGTCAGCATTCATTCCTATCGGCCTAACGCTCCTATATTTACCCACATTACTTACCCAGCACCACATTCAAAACCCTTTCTGTTTCACCATCTTTCCTCTTCCACCTCTTCGTTTCACCACCTCTCCCTCGACATGCACTGGGCCATGAATCAGGCAGACTTCGGCGACGCTGGGCAAAGGGCAAGATGGGCCAAGTACAAGGAGTACAAGGCCAGCGTGCCGCAGCGTACTAGACTAGGACGTTGGTGTCGCCAGAGGAGGACTACAATGCAGTGCAGATGGTGGCCAAGGCGCCAGCGGCAGGCGACCGTGCAAGACCCATCGTTCTTGACGAAGACGATGAGGAGGAGACTGCGGGTGCTGGTGTGATGGAAGAAAAGAAGATGGCTACCGCCCCCCGCGCGCCCCTCGACGCGACTCCAAGGTCTTCGCGGCTAGTTTGTACCCCAATCTCCACCCCTGATGTAATAAAAAATGACCTTATGAACCCTAGAAGCCGTCGGTGCAGAATCGATGGATTCGAGTGTTCATCGACAGTGTTGCCCCTAATCCAATCCCACACCCCCGATGTGTTCAATCCCCTCCCTAACTCTTCAATCACGTGCACAAATCAAATCTACCCCGAGTCGAAAGCAGTAAATCTAGAGACAGGGCAAGGACTTACCGCCATGGCTGATGCGCTCCGGTGGAGTTCTGCAGTCGCTCTAGTGGTCGCCACTGTCTTGGATCATTCTGTAGTCGCTCCAGTGGTCGCCGCCGTCTTGGATCGTCCTGTAGTCGCTCCGGTGGTTGCCGCCGCCGGTGTGAGTGGGGAAGAGGGGAGAGAGCGGTGAGGAGGGGGGGAGGGTAATTTATGACGCGGCTTCGGGAAACAACGCGATGTCTCGAGACCGCATTCACGCGTACAACCGCCCACGCCCACGTGCCTAAGGTAGCACCGCTCGGGCCTGGCTCCACAAAAATGGCCGATTGAGCGTTCCTCTGGATGTAGGCCCAGAGGTGCTTTAAGTTCCATGGGGCCAACTTTTAGATGCGACCCGAGCAACCAAACAGGCTGAAAACTGCCTGCGCGGGCCTGGCTGGGCCTAATGCAGGTAACCAAACGCATCCTTACTTGTGGATGAGTTCGGTGATGGCCTTGTCGTTGCACCGTCTTGATGTAGAGGTACTTACTTATTGTTCTTAGTGGAGTCGCCATGGCCACCATCATTCTTATTGCTTGTGTGGTACTCTCTCCTAGAGTGATAGTGATGAAGCTTTTGAGGCTTCGCCGCAAGTTCATCCATGTTTGCCCCACTCTCCCTATACATGATGGCACTAGCGCAAATAGTAAATGGCTAAGGAAAGAACAATAGCATGTTACCTTCTCCACTCCTTGGATGAAAAGGATCGAAGATCGTCCAATGTGTACCAATAGAGCAAAATGGTGTTGATAAGTGTTCTCGAACGCACGCCTACAAACTCACAACAAGGCTATATGTGGAGCTCGGTAAGGTTAGTGCACCAAATTCAAGCAATAAGTGGATCAATATATTGAAATGATTGGGCAAGATCCAAATAAACTCAAAGCAAGTTGATCTCAAGATGTGGAAAGAAAACAATAGGAACACATGCAAAGAATGGGCTTGTGCAACCGAAGGAATGAGCATACAAGATAAGACTAAGCTTGTGTTGCACAAACACAAGGAGAAACACTAGCTTGATTGTATGTAGAGGGCAACAGATTCGTCACTTGGCACCACTCTACCGATTCACAAACTTGACGTTTTCCTATATGATGAATACTTGCACATCAATAGCTACAAAATGAGCCCATGAACACTCAAATCGGAGTCTGGATTTAAGAGTTATGGCCAAAACGGTGAAACAACCGCAACAGATTTCCAGTGGGTCGGACAGTCCGGGTTGGAAGCCAGACAGTCTGGCTTGAAGGTGAAAACCTTTTGTTTTTAAGGTACGGGGTAGCCGGACAGTCCAGGAACCAAGCCAGACAGTCCGGGGGAAGGCCGGACGTCCGGGTAGAAGGCCAGGCAGCCCGGGGATCGCAATTCAGGGCTGTGAAACTTGATTTTGGGGGTGGAAAACCTTCATTTATTGCTCGAGATTGATGGGGAAAAAGAAAAAAATTGGGCAATGGGAATGCAAAGGAAGGTAGATCAACTAATATAGCAACTAGCTAGAGATTCATGGATCAAAACTAACCAAATCTCACGAAATCAAACAAATCACAAGAAATTGGGTATGACTATTTTTTTGTGGAAATTTTCGAAATTAGGCAAGAGCAGAACAAAATTAGGCTAGAATATGGAGGGGAGGGGGTTCCAATTCGTGGTAACCTTGCTCGTGATACCAAATTTGTGCCCAATCTTCATGAATTGGAGGTGGATTTGAGGAAGAACACGAAGAACACAGAGGAAACATAGGGAAAACTAATTAAAGATACACATAGATAGATCCTTGATCCAAATCATCCAAAGAGAGAGATGGAACAAGATAAAGCTCTTCCCCAAGTCCTAGGACAAGGAGGGCTTGAATTCCATGGAGGAATTTTCTCCACAAGTGGAGGTCTTGGTACTCCTATGGAGTCATCCCCTCAAGAGGAGGTCGTCATCTCCATGAGAGGAGCCATCTCCATGAAGGGGTAATCCCACAAGGGGAGGTACATGACTTAAGCTCTATTGTCTTTTGTTCTTAGCTAACCCTAAATCTAAGGTGGAGAAAGGCTATATATAGTCCTAGACACGAAGGGTAAGTGAGGAGGGGATACATGGCCAATGGGCTAGATCTGTGCGCAGGCATGGGCTGGACAGTCCGGCAGATGCCCGGACAGCTCGGGGACTGAGTTTCTCGGGGCGTCGGGCTAGTGTAGTCGTCGAACGGCTGGCGCGTTCCAGGGGCCAGACAGTCTGGCTTGGATGTCGGACAGAAGGTCAGAGAACCCTTTCATTCGGCTTAACGTTTTGGGTACTGATGCCTGGAGGCATCAAGCCGGACTTCCAGGATGACGTCCAAACAGTCCGGCAACTGATCTTCAGCAGCTCTTCTTCTCTATTCGTCGCTGCTTCCAAGCTTCCCTTGCGGATGGTGTAGGCGTACTCTCGTGCTTGCACTCCTCCTCGACATGTGTGAAGTTCCACTCTGGCTTGGATGCCGGACAGTCCGACTGATGGCCAGACAAACC
This sequence comes from Thinopyrum elongatum, assembly GCA_011799875.1. Taxonomy (NCBI): domain Eukaryota; kingdom Viridiplantae; phylum Streptophyta; class Magnoliopsida; order Poales; family Poaceae; genus Thinopyrum; species Thinopyrum elongatum. Next base: position 205,256,586 of record CM022297.1, on the reverse strand, counting down.
GCCGGACAGAAAGTCAGAGGACCCTTTCATCCGGCTTAACGTTTTGGGTACTGATGCTTGGAGGCATCAAGCCGGACTTCCGAGATGATGTCCAGACAGTCCGGCAGCTGATCTTCAACAGCTCATCTCCTTCTCTATTCGTTGCTGCTTCCAAGCTTCCCTTGCGGATGGTGTAGGCGTACTCTCGTGCTTGCACTCCTTGACATGTGTGAAGTTCCACTCGAACCTATGTATGCATGAGGGAGGAGGGTCTAGTATACCATCCTCGAAGGGGTCAAGTAAACACGAGAAAAAGAGAAGATTCACCTTTATATGTATGATGTGGGAGATATGTGTGTCTCTTGACGATGGGGCATACGACATGGTGATATCCGGAGGCACCCTCCACACCAAGAAGGTTTATGTGTCGCAGCCACTTGGTTTCTTTGTCACTTGAGAAGAAGGAAAGGTGTTGCGACTAGGAGGGGGTACTATGTACTGCGCCAAGCCCTGCGTGCATGTAAGGCATGCCTCATGCCTCACTGAAGTGCCTTGGCTTCGAGCAGAGCGCCCATGAGCACGATGTACGGACGCGTCCATGGCAGGGTGTTCTTGCTCATTGGCATCAATGTCTACCATCTGGTGATCACCAGATCAGACACCCGATCAGACCATGATGAGATCATCCGATTCAAGGAAGAAATGAAGACAGAATTCCTTATAGGTGATCTTGAGCTCATCTCCTTCTACCTGGGATTGAGTTACACCCAAGGCAAAGATGGGACACTTTGAATCAGGGGAAGTCGTCAGGCGCATCCTTGACATAGCTGGGCTGTGGAACTGCGATCCCTCGTTCACACCCATGGAGGAGCGACTCAAATTGAGTTGTGAGAGCACCGCAGAGGAGATTGATGCCACAACATACCGGCGGATCATTGGAATCCTGCAGTACCTTGTCCACACACAGCCTGATCTCGCCTTCTTGTTGGGTTGCATGAGCAGACTCATGGAGCGCCCCACGGTGGAACACATGAGCACAGTGAAGCAGGCACAATCGACTATGGTCTCTCCTACCCACGTAGTTCAAAGGACGCAAAACTGGTTGGCTTCTCGGACAGCAATCAGACCGGCGACATCGACATGAGGAAGAGCATGTCCGGAGCTCTATTCTTCCTCGGCGGCAGCTTGGTAAGCTGGCAATCTGCGAAGCAGCGAGTTTTGGCTGCGTCTTCCTGTGAAGTAGAGTGCGTTGCTGCAACAACGGCGCAAGCCAAACCATCTGGCTGGCACGGTTGCTTGTTGATATGAAGGGTAAGAGGGACACCATGTCCGTGCTGGCACTCAGCAAGAACCCAGGTTTCAATGAGCAGATCAAGCATACCAACATTCAGTATCATTTCATCCGTGAATGCTTGGAGAATGGGAGCAACTCTGCTGATTTCATTGGCACCAAGGACCAGCTTGCAGACATCCTAAGAGCATCTCTAGGAGATCCGGTATAATCTGGTACTGCAAAATCAAATTGTTTTAGAGTTCCCCCTATTTCGCGGGAATGCGAAGGTCCTGGCAGAACAGATCCGCTATATTTTGTACTGCAAAATTTAAAATGAGTTCGCGCTACAAAGTTCATCACACAACCGGAGTCATACATAGCTAATACAAACTTCACACTACAAATTAAACCTAGGGGAGGCCCGCTGAATTGTCGATGCCGAGGTAGAACTTCTCCGCCGACTTGCGGCACGCATGGGCATACGCCTTATCCTCCTTTGCGGCGATGAGCCTGTTGGCGGCGCCTTCTTCTTTGGCCGCCATCGCGCGCTCTGCGGCGAGGAGCTCCGCATCAGCCTCCCGGCACCTCAGGGTGTGCGGGAAAAGGGCGTCGTGGAGGTCGTTGAAGCCGGCCCACGTGTTTTCCCCGCCGCCGCGGGAAAGGCGGCTGCGGTCGCGCGCCTGCATGGACCGCCATGGCTCGCCGGCGGGCCACCTGGAGCTTCCGGCCTCCGCGTTGTGCCGGGCGAGCTTGCGCGGTGGTGACCCGCCATGGCTGCCATGCTTGTGAGCAGCACCGGCCATGGATCCTCGGTCGAAGGCGAGAAAGGAAAGGAGATGGGCGGCTAATTGCTCGCCAGAGTACTCTATTGCTAGCGGCGGAGGCGGTGGATTGCGGCGGAGCTTATCCGATACGCTAACCCTAAAAAGTCCCCGACCCCATACATGTTCTGATGGGCGATTTGCGGGCCGCCTGTAAAAATTTTACGGGCCACGGACTTTTAGTGGACCTGTTCAGGCCAGAAAAAAGCGAAAAACTGTAAAACGGCCGGAATTTTACGGGTTGGCGAGGATATAGCGGATCTGCTAGAGTTGCTCTAACAAAGGCATTAGGGCAAGTTCGTTTCCATGAGCTCAGCACAAGGATTCAAATGGTCAAGATCAGTGCCAAGTAGACACACAAGGATTAGGGGGTGTAGATTTCACAGCAGCAATACGAGCTACAACTTCAGAAATAAAACTATCCTGTGTTCAACCCCAGCTCTTCTCTGCCTCTCTACCTCAAGTCTGTTCTAAAACCCCTCATAAAAGTGGGGAATATCACATGCTATATAAAGGACTAGTATATCTTGATGCGCAAAAAAAAGAAGGGACTAGTATATCTCCAACATCGTTGAGCAGACTGATGGCACCACTGCCTGGCTCAATGAGTGCATGTGCAGATGGCGGCAGTGAGTCCATAGGCTGCCTGATTTTTGTGCCGGTTCAGATGGCAATGACGAGTGCAGCAGCGGATTGCAATGATGTTGCCTGCACACATGTAATGGCACCGCTATTTGTGTTAGTGGCAGCACCCATGGAGAGTGCCGTTGAGAGCATCGGCGGGACTGGTTTGGACGTCTTCAGATAACACAACCTGGCTGCTAGCTCGGAAATTGCAAGCATAATATTCAGCAAGGATGGCAGTTGGCCCATAGTTTAAAGTATGCCAGGAGACAGGGTGCTTAGATCCATGGGCAAGGTCATGGCAACCGGCGGAATGGAGATTGTTGACTCTGATACCAAAAGTGTTGCATACTAGGGTGTAATGAGGTATGGTGGCTTTCGCCCCTGGGGCATGATAAAAGAGTTACTCCTCTTAACTCTTGCTTGCTTTATTCCTCATAGGGAATCTTCTTTATTTAGAGGCCAGACAATCCAACATAGGCAACATATCATAGATCTTATCTTAATTGGCTCAAGGCCTATGCTAAAACATATCTCCCTAATTTCGAAAGTAGACTGCCTAGCTTGGAGATTGGGGATCTCATCCCATGATTGGGAAGTGCCATGGTGGGGCCATGTACTTCTGTGCATACAGCGTGTACTGATTCTTGATCTGACTTACTATTCTGTTGGCAAGTTTGTTCCTCAAACATAGGGATGTTCAAATAGCTTGAGCTCGACAAGCTACTCGAGTTTGTCTCAGTTTCGGCATGATTCAAGTGTTTGCACATGCCACTTCAAGAGATGGAGTGTAGCCTACACAAGCTCATGCACTATAGCGAGCTGATCCGAAGAGCTTGTTCGCTTGATTTCGCAATGTTTGCACATGCCACTTCATACTTCCCTCGGCCATATCCAAACCTGCAACTGTGCCACAACCCACAAGTCTAAACTCTGAAGTACCCAGGAACCTAACCTCAAAGCAAGAATATTTAGTGCTTAAATAGTAGTGTAATAAGTTAAGTGCAGTTCTTTTTTTTTTTAAGTTAACTGCAGTTGCTTAGTTTCATGATTTCTAGAACTACCCACATTGATTTAACTGTAGATGCTTTTGTAGTAATTGCTATTTTTTGTTTGTACTTAATACAGTGAAGAGACCAAAATTAAGATATCATTGGGAGTGAGGCGTGGGTGGAGCTTGCGTCTACAGAAGCTAATGGTTCAGGATGGCTGCTTTGTGGAGTGGCGGGAAATGATAGCAGATGCAGCTAGGAAGGGCTTTGCTGGTGGAGTTGCCTTCCAATGGAATTCACATAAAATATTGACTGAGCAATTGCGGCAGGAATGGTTGGAAAAAGTCCAGCAAAGAAGATCAATGCCTAGGCCGACAGGTAATAGAAGAGCGCCAAAAACTCCAGAGCAGAGGAGAAAAATTGCAGAAGCCATTGCTGCAAAGTGGTTGGATCGAGTAAGATTATCTATGCCTTGCTGAACATATTTCATGGTTCTCATCCTCTCATTCCAATATCTTCGGGGCAATATATGGCTTATTCTTATTGCATAAACTAATGGTAGAAACGTTTGATTTTCTTGCAGGAATACCGTGAACGTGTTTGCAGTGCAATTAATAGCTACCATGGAACATCTTCTGGATCTAAAGTACCGCGTAAACAAAGAACTCCGAGAGAACCAGGTGCAAAGCATGAAAAAAAGAAATCTATTCAACACAGAGCTGTCAGCTTGGACGATGCACATGCAAAAACTGCTCCGGTTAAGAGAAAGAAAAGTGCAACTCCTTACAAAGATCCTATGGCAGGTGAGAAACTAGAGATGATAACGAAGATTCGAGCCCAAAGGACAGCACTGGAAATAGAGAAGAAAGAGGCTATTGAAAGAGCCAGGTATGTTGTCTTATTTGCAATTAGAAAAGGGTAAATTGCATGAGGCACATCTTTGCTAACAAATATCAGCTATTGATTTTCCGTGCTTAAAATTTTGTTACTGCACTTTGATGTGTTCTTTCAACTAGACTTTGACTAGTTTTGACAAATATGGAAATAAGACAAAATAACCCAGCAATGCTGGCTAAGCTCCCCCTTATAATTTCTGTTTGATTGTTGCACTATCCAATGTGTTTAATTTATAAAAAGTGACTAGTCAAAGCTTAATAACAGCCACATTGTCGGACCCCGGATTCGGTACTATTCCAAGTTTAGCGCAATTGCCTATAAGGTATAGAATAGAATCCATATCCTACCCGCAAAGTGTACTTTCGTACATACATGCACTATGACATGCTATGGGGTGAAACGTAATAAGTATCATCATAGAACTCCAACGATAACATATATAAGGTATGGAGCTCACATGAGCTAATAAGTTATTGTTACAACTAGAGATCAACATGATCCAACATTACATCATTCAACGAAGCGAATAGTCTGGTTATAGGCAAAATGTCAAATGTGCCCAAGAGGTTGGAGATAAACGAAAGGCCCTCCCAAGGCTCAGACTGCCACCTGGGACCTTCTATCTAACTCGTCGTCAGTAAGCTTTGCGAAGTAGCTGCCTTCAATGTCGGTGAAGTCCTCTGCAGCAACTTGGTTTGAATAGCAAGGGTGAGTACATGACGTACTCTGCAAGACTTACATTAGATCTACACTGAGTATGCATCGTCTCAAAGTAAAGGTATGTGGTTTGCTCCTATAGATACGCTACAACTTGCATCTAATAGAGATAAGGAAAGAGAGTGCACTGCCTTTCATTCCACCTTGTATCTCCCACGAGGAAGAATCCGCAAGGCACTCACACCGTATGTTTTTAAAGCGGTAAAGCGAAGCGAGGCGCTGAGGGGGCGCCTCACTGCTTAAGCGCTAAAGCGTAAAGCGAGGCGATGCTTTAGACAGACTCTGAACCTGATGGGCAGTAGAATAGATTACCATTTAGTGAGACATACGTACCTTGCTTCTAATCCACCAGTGAGCACATATGCATTAGTAGCCATTATTCTAATCCATCCACTAAGCAGTAAGCAACTAGCCAACTACTATAAGAGAGGTAGCAGCAGCACCTAACAGCAGAGGAGCTGTGCATAGCATAACACATAACAGAGCAGGAAAGGCATGACAAGCTGGTGCAGATTTGAGCATGTAAGAAAGAGCAAAGGGAGGGGAAGGGGGAGAAGAGAGGGCAGGACCGCAGGAGCCATGCAATTGTGGTTGCGCAAGAGGAGGGGGGAGCTGCTGCAGCCGGAGAAGAGGAGCGGGAGGAGCTGTGGCCGGAGAGGAGGAAGCTGGTGCAGATCTGAGGAGGAAGCTGCTTCCAGAGGAGAGGAGAGAGCTGAAAGCCTGGAGATTTGCACGCCCTAGGTTTGGTTTTCTCTCTCTTTCCTCTTCTGTAACTGTTTCACATGTGAGCCCAGTTTTCCTGCCCTTGTGTTCCCGCCCAGCCCTTTTTTCCCGCCAGAAATCTCTGTTCCCTGCTTGGCAAGTCTATGGCGTTCTCTCTCTACTAAAGCGCCAATCAGGACGCCTAAGCGGGCGCTTCAGACGCTTTAATGTCTAAGGCATGCCTTAGACACATGTCTAAAGTGAGCTGGATGCTTTGAGCCTGGAGGGCGCTCTGAGGGACGCTTTACAAACAATGCTCACACGGCGGCAAGTTTATTAAATATTTGTTGAAGTTGTTCTATGATTAAGTACAAAATGTTGAAGTCGTCCATAACCGTGGACATGGCTATTCGAATAGATTTAACCCTGCAGGGGCGTACCAATTTACCCTAACAAACGCCAAACTTACCCTAACAAACGCCAAACGCTCTTAGGGACTGTTTGGATTACAACCCTCACCTGCCGATCCAAAATTTTGGTCGTTGACCAGGCTTGGCGTCCCGTTTGGATGGGCATCAATTTTTTGGTGCGCCCAGCTCACCCAGGCTCCTCCAGTTCACTTTGACGCCAAATCATTGGCAAATCTCGGGCGCCCAGATCCTGCGCCAAATATTTGGCGCGCCAACATTGGCATGGCCGACACTGGCGAGGACCAACAACCCCTTAATGCCCTCGAGAATAGCACACACGGGGTGTGCCGGCAGAGGGAGAGTGGCACGACACTTCCCATATGTTGCAAACAAGTCCAAGGAGCCACCCAACTGAGTTGTGCCCGAATTGTGAGTCTCGCCGATGCTCCGAAACGGACTCAACCATTGTGAGCGGCTAGAGGCCGCAAGATAAACGCTTGCCGCGCCACATTCCTATATGCAAGGTTGTCAGAATCACGATTCTATTGTACGATTCTACCACTTTACGATCCAAATTAACCCCTATGATTCTATGATTTTGATTATTAGTATCTACGTTTCTACGATTCTGATAGTGAAGATTCTATGATTTGCGATCCTACCATCAAAGCTTCGATCCAATTCAGAATCATGATTCTGACAACCTTGCCTATATGTATGCAACGGCTAGCCATAACATTAACATCATCATCATAAACATATCTCATTCGCAACACAACTAGACGTAATGGAAAGCCGAAACTATGTGACCCATGGAGAGGTTTGAGGTTTAGGTCTAGGTCGCAAGGGGTCCCATAAATCCCCCAGCGAGAGGTTAAGTACGCTCGGTCTTGGATCAAGATAAAACTCGGGTCCTACTGTTGGCTCAAGTGGAACAAAACACCGATTGCATAAAACATGGCCTCCCACCTTTGCCTTCGTTACATATTAACATAAGTATATCCATAGCACAACATAAATGTATCAGAGCCAGGTTCAACTACCCATAGCAGCATCAAGTAGTTATTGTTAGGAAATATGCAAGTTGTATTTCCAGGTGGACCTAGGCCGATATATATACATGTAGAGGTGGTAAATATGCATGAAACCCCTCATATTACAGGGAAAATAAAACAAGCTATACATGGAAAATAATATAACACCACCCCTCAAACTCATGGTGGATCCACAACACTTAGTTTGGAGAGATAAAATCCATGCTCGGCTCTAGTTTGGGCCTTCGTAAAGAAATCCGCCAACTGTAACTTGGAAGACACATACTGAAGAGCAATAACCTGATCCTGCACAGAGGGCGCACAAAAGAAGCATCAACACCAATATGCTTGGTGAGCTCATGTTTCATAGGATCGCGCACAATACTTCTAGCACGTGTATTATCAGACAAGAGTGTAGTAGGTGTAATAACAGACACACCAAATTCCTGAAGTAATCACCATAACTAAGTCATCTCTACCGGTTAAAGAGCCATAGCTCGCAACTCAGCCTCTGCACTCGAGTAGGAAACTGCAATTTGTTGCTCCGTCTTCTAGGCAATGAGAGAACCAGCAAGAAAAACACAGTAAGCAAAAAGTGAACGGCAATCCGAGGATTGCTAACCAATTTAGCATTCAAATAGTCTTGAAGCTGTAACAAACTGGAGAGGGGAAAGAAAAGACGGTGAGAGAGCGCGTCACGAAGATATTGAAGAACACGAAGAAAGTGACTATAATGAGCCGAAGTGGGAGCAAAAACAAACTGACTCAAAATATGAACAATATATGAGATACCCAGACGAGTGACAACCAGATTGACTAGACTCCCAACAAGTTGACAATAAAACGCCAGATCAGACAAGGGGTCACCATCAGTAGCACAGTGAGTTGAATATTGAGCTCTCAGTGGTGTGCTTATCAGTAAGAGCAACACGGACAAGATCCTGGATATACTTTCATGGGAAATAAAAAAACCATCAGAGGTAGAAGAAACCTCACTCCCAAGAAAACAGTGAAGAGGTAGAAGAAACCATCAGACATAATAGACTGCTTCACTAAGACATGCCTTCACAAAGGCAATGTACTCAGGGTCGTCGGCAGTGATGATCATGTCATCAGCATATAGGAGAAGAGTCCAACCATGAGGAGAAAGGTGGACAAACAACGCAGGATCTTGAGCGCTTGCCGAAACACAAACAACAATCACCACAGAGGCGAAACGCTCAAACCAAGCACGAGGGGCTTGCTTAAGGCCATAGAGAGAGCGACGGAGATGACATACCATGCCATCAGGAACAAAATACCCATGTGGTGGCTGCATGTAAACCTCTTCACGCAACTCACGATTAAGGAAGGCATTCTTGACATCAAGCTGAGACAGACCAATGGCTAACAGAGGCCACGCCAAGAAGTGTGCGGACAATGGTCATATGGGGCATAGGAGCAGAAGTCATCATAATCACGACCATGCTCCTGTTGAAAGACATGAGCCACAAGACGAGCTTTGTAGCACTCAAGAGAACCATCCGAGTGAGTCTTAACCTTATAGACCTAGTTACAAGTGATGAGACGAGCACGGGGAGGAAGAGAAACAAGATCCCACGTGTCGGTGAGCTCAAGAGCGGCAATCTCCTTTGCCATGGCAAGCTGCCATTTGGAATGAACAACATCATGATAAGAAGTCGCAGCGCCAGCGCTAGGAAAACCATAGCGGTCAACGGATGAGTACGTAAGCCATAAGTAGGCTGGCACAAGGAAGATGGCACATCAGTGGACGCATCCACAACACGTGAACGACGTGTATAATAATGAGGAAAAGATGGAAGAATACGAGGAATCACCGGGATAGGCTCAGGTGATGGAGACGGGGAAACCACTGGCGATGAAGGTGCAGATCCCGTGACAAGTGAGGTGAGGAAACCATAGGAGATGACAGCGTCGGATCTACAACAGTCGAATTAGTAGAAGAGTGGGATGGGTGGACAAGGACTCAACATTAGTGATAGGAGTGTCGGGGAAAAGTGAGGAAAGACATATCCTTCACAGAAAAGGTTGAGAAAGGTGGACCCGTAGAAAGGACGAGACTCATCAAAAGTCACACCCCGAGAAATACGCGTCCGACATCCGACGGGATCCCAACAACGATATCCAATATGCTCATCATTGTATTCTAAGAAGAGACATCCGCCAGATTGAGAGTTTGGTTTGGTCCGTTAGGGGGGGGGGGGGGGGAGGGGAGTGGAGAACGATAAAAAAGACGCTGAAACGAATGCCACCTTACAAAGCATGTTTATGAGATAGGTGGAAGTGGAAACAGCCTCAGCCCAGAAGTGAGGTGGAATAGAGGCGGTGATCATCAATGCCTGAGGCGTCTCAAGAAGGTGACGATGCTTGCGCTCAGCCACACCATTCTGAGCATGAGCACTGGGACAAGAAAACTGAGCAGGAGTACCCTGCTCAGCAAGGACACCATGCAACATCTTGGAGATATACTCACCAGCGGAGTCATCACGAAACACACGAATAGGCCAAGATACTTGAGTGTGGGTCATAGCAGCAAAATGCCTATATATAGGCAGAACCTCACTGCGAGAAGACATAAATAAAGCCAAGTGTAGCGAGAAAATCATCTCTAGAAATCCTTAAACCGGAAGAAGAGCAGCAGCCAACCTGAAGGAGAAATTGCATCGACAGCAACGCAAGATTGGACCGGGAGGGCGAGTTGTGGCGCCCAATAAAAAAAATCCTTAAACCCGGGCTCATGATACCATGTTATGGATGCTATCTCTATCGTGTAGCCCGTGGGGCTTATATTTATTACATAAGACTTGGGGTACAAGGAAAGGAAACATAGCCTAATAGGTCTCGTAGATCTAATACTAATACTCCTTAACAAAGTAAACCACAACAGCCAACCTGAAGGAGAAATTGCATCGACGGCAACGCAAGATTGGACCCGGGGGGGAGGGGGGGGGGGGGGGGGAGGGGAGTTGTGGTGCCCAATAAAAAATCCTTAAACCCGGGCTCATGATACCATGTTATGGATGCAAGCTATCTCTATCATGTAGCCCGTGGGGCTTATATTTATTACATAAGATTTGGGGTACAAGGAAAGGAAACATAGCCTAATAGGTCTCCTAGATCTAATACTAATACTCCTTAACAAAGTAAACCAGCACCAGGGAGGTGAGTCTCCTCAGCATGAATCTTAGAAAGCGCCTCCATAAGAGAACTGCGGCCATGAGCAAACAACAGAGCGCGCCATGGATCAAACTCCTTCCGGAGCCGAGACAAGAACTCTCGTAGAAGCGATGGACTGGACAGCCTGGCAGCACTGACAAGTACGACAACCAGCAGTACAAAGAGAGTCAAGCGGGTGCTAGATAGCAGAACTCTGTTCAAATGAGATCCAATCTTTATGCAATTTTTTGTGAACCTTCTCTGGAATATATCAAAGCCTCACAAAAAGATTCATAATTTTTGGAATCATGTTTATATTTTCTGGAATGTAAATCCATTTAAAATCAATTTTGGGTTTGAACTAAATGTAGGTGATAGGTTAGGGATAAAATCATGAAACAAATTGGGTAGCCTCTAAGTATTGTAGAAAGGCTATGTGCAAAGTTTGAAAGGCTATCATGCAAAACACCAAAAAGGGAAATGGTTTTGTAATTCCCTAATAAAATAAAATGACAAAAATAATTATGGTTTGGGTTTGGTTTAATGCGTTGAGGGTTTTAGCTACCTCATTTCAAGTTTAAGCATGACGACATGATGATGCAAAAGAAAATAACAAGCAAAATTTAATGAGGGTATTACTCTGGGCTGTTACATACATGGCACATCTAGTCCGTTTGTGCCATGTATCATCATGTCAGTACAAGGTTTGCTTGTCTCCGGTGAGGGAGGGGTGATGATGGCGGCGCGTCTTCGGCTCGCTCCAGTGCTTGTAGTCGTCACTAGGTGGTCTACGGGCATAGATGTAGTTTTTATTATTTCTTGTGTTCTTTGTATTGCCATGATGTTTGATGAATGGATTGGAAGTTTTTTCCGGAAAAACAAAGAATGGAAAGAAAAACATAAGTAATAACATACGAATATATTGCATTAGTGCACTGCAATCACACTTGCAGTTGAATTTTCCCGGGTGCTTTTACTTCATACCTAGTTTACACTATTTCCTGTCAGAAAACTAACATGCCATCTGTACATGCAAGACACTTTAAAATTTAACTGTCTCATTGTAAGTTGTTTTCTTATTCTTTTACCATCAGGTCACTCATTGTAGAAGCCGAGAAAGCTGCAAATGCTCTTGAGCCTGTTGCAGCGAAAAATCCATTTGCTCAAGCATCACTTATAGAAGCAAGAAAGCTTGTTACAGAGGCAAGAGTGTCACTCGAAGGTGTTGATGATAATGATGGGCCAGCAGAAAGTTCTTCTGATGATACATCGGATGACTCAGGTGTATCGGAACTGCACAAGTTGGAGAATCAAAATGACCTTATTAAACAAGAGAATAAATCTGTAAATGGAATGAAGCTACCTCCAAGGACTATTAATGGCATGGATTTCTATTTTGATGTGTCTGCACTAGGTGAAAAGGAACAACTCAGTATGTTTCAGAGGATAGAGAACTCCATGGAAAGAGCTTATTTGCTTCCTTCAGCTTTTTCAACAGCTCAAGATGTGAACGGAAATCTTGGAATAAATTATCTATTTATCAGTGAGCAAGTGGTCAATAACGACCAGATCGACCGGATTGCAGCAGAAACAACAGAATTTATTTCAGCAGAGCCACTAGAGGATGTGTCCTCACCTGCTAATAAGTCTAAGATGAGATGGGTACGTGGAAGACTAGTTGAAGGAGAAGAATAAACTAGGAGGTCTAAGCAGTCAAATCCTCGGGAGACTCATCATCCGACAATGCTTAGATTTGCTTCCATTCTGCAAGGATCTGCAATTTGCAACAGGGAAATGCAATACTTGGAAGCAGATGCTCGTTGTTATCTAACTGGTGTGGACGGGATTGATTGGGATTCATTTATTGTTGGCATGTTCCTCCCTGGAAGAAATTGACGAGCATTCCATGGAACGGCCTTCTGATGAGCATTGTAATTAGTAGTTGGGACTTTAGAAATTGCCCTCGGGTGTAGTCGGTTTTAGGAGAAAACTGACTATAAATCACGATTAAGACTATATTTATGGAATGCAATTCCCCTCCTCCCGTGTTTATTAGGCCCCTCACACTTTGAGCCAAAGTTTGACCATACCGCGGAACAAAATATTTGTTATATGTAACAAAACTGTATAAATGAAAACTTCTTTCCAATACGAATCCAACGGTATAAATTTTATGACATTCTCTCCGCCCCATAATATAAGATGTTACTTACAATTAATAATATATGAGTACATTGATTGTGTTGACATCTTATATTGTAGGAAAGAGTAAGTATTATACTTTGCAAATCAAATCTATGGTTAAGGTCAAAGTTTGACCCAAAATACAAGGGGGCATAATAAACCCCTTATAGGGACCCAAAGTACAATTGTTATGTTGATAACTTTAGCATTGGTAGTCTGATAATGATAGCTTAGTATCCTGATAACTTTAGTAGTCAAGTGATAACTTTAACATAAGCAGCCTCGTAACAATATGATTAGCAGTCTGGTAATAACTACATAACAGTCATGACCCAAAGTACAATTGTTATGTTGATAACTTTAGCATTGGTAGTCTGATAATGATAGCTTAGTATCCTGATAACTTTAGTAGTCAAATGATAACTTTAACATGAGCAGCCTCGTAACTATACGATTAGCAGTCTGGTAATAACTACATAACAGTCATGTTGGTAACTATGACACATGCAGCCCGATAACTACATAATAGTCATGTTGGTAACTATAACACACTACATAACTGCTACAGTTGGTAATTGTAGTATGAGTACCCTAGTAACTATGTCATTAGCAGTCTGGTACCTATATCACTAGTAGCCTAGTAAAATACTATAGCATGATCATCCCAGTAACTGCATGATAACCATGTTGGTTAATGTACCATGTGGTAACTCTACCGTGCACTATCGAGTAACTACATAATTAGCACACCTGGTATACCTCGACTACGGTATCTCACGAGAGTCGCCGATATGCACTTTGTCATCGAGTAGCCTCTCCATTACCGACATCATCTATAGTTAACATGATGCCAGTGATGGACCAGAGAAATCCAACAAAAAACTATAAACCAATAACTTTTCCCCCGCTAATATGATACTAAAAGAATGATTGATGCGGAGCATCCTTCCATCATCCTCATGGACTCTACAACAACATATCAAGCACCATTACCACGTGGACCTATGACAAGAGCTCGAGCACGCGCCATTGAAACCGAGGTGAACTCACTCCTACTCGAGATCGATATGAATATAAATGGAACTTGGATGTTACCTCACCAAAACATGCTATGTGTCATTAGGTGGACCTATGACAAGAGCTCGAGCACGCGCCATTGAAACCGAGGTGAACTCACTCCTACTCGAGATCGATATGAATATAAATGGAACTTGGATGCTACCTCACCAAAACATGCTATGTGTCATTAGGTACGAAGACCAACGCCACCAAGTAGCTAAGGAACACCTCAAAGGAGTAGGAGATGCATCCAAAGGCCACGAGGAAGAAGGAGTCCAAGAAGATGAAGACAACACCTCCAAGACGACCCCGTGCGCACGGGCCCCCAGGACCTCGTGTCCACAGGTCTCCCAGGAGGCTTCTGTAACAGGAACACGCACCCCCGTGCGCCCGGGCCCGGGCCGCTGTAGCACCCCATGCGCACAGGCGTGTACCGTGCACACGGGACCCCCGTGCGCACGGGCCCAACTTACCCCATGCGCACGGGCCTCCCAGGTTTCGGCCGTGGACGCCCTTTCTTGCCTCCCAAGTCGTCCCCTTCCTCTCACTAGCTATATATTTCGTACCTAGACCATTTGTTAGGGTTAGCAAAGTATATGTGAGATATTGATAGAGCTTTGCTCCTTCTACCACTCCTCTTGGAGATCAAGACCTCTTAGGAGAGGATCCCAAGTGGATTTCAAGACCTGCTTCTTGGAGAAGACTATCATCAAAACCTCACCTCCTTAGAAGTGGGGAGAACCTTACCTTTGTGCTTGTTTCCTTGGATTGTGCTTGTATTCTTGTGGATCTATGTGTTTGCTATCCTAATGGATGTGTGATTGGGTTTTGTTGGAGTGAATTCCTCTTTGTGTTCTTGGTGTTCATCCTTTTTCCTCTCCAAGTGTGAAAAGATCCCATTTAGGGTTCCATCCTACAACATATTGGTATCATGATCAATGTTGATTCACATCTTGGAGTCCCTACCCATCATATTCTAGCCTAATTTTGTTGCGTTTTGTCCTAATTCGAAAATCCCCACAAAAAATAGCCCCAAATTTTTCTTCCAATTTGTTGGATCTTGTGAGATTTTGTTGATTTGGTCCAAGAATTTCGAGTTTAACAAGTGGATCTACCCCTTACCACCACCCCCATCCATCCCACCGTGGAATTTGGCCGAATTTGAGACTTTTGCCACAGATCCGAAGGTGTTCTTGCGCAGCAAAGCACCCCGTGCGCACGGGCCATCGGGACCCCGTGCACACGGGCTTCACTTACCCCGTGCGCACGACCCCTACAGAACTGTTCGGCCACCCCCCATTTTGCCTCCTTTTGCCTTTCCACCACCACCATTCGCTTTCCGCAATACTTCCCGTTGGTGTTTGAGCTTTGGAGCCGCGGTTCACCGTGTCCTAAGGTGTTTCGGCTACTTAGGGACGGTTCGACTTCAACATCACCACCACTCGTCATCGACTCGGACTCCACATCGACATCGTCCACTTCATCCTCATACCACCGTAAGCAAGGACGGTAACCTCGACGACACTTTGTTCTTACCGTTGCCATTACCTTGATAGCCTCGAGCCCCCTTTGCGTCAGTTACCCATCAAGACTAGCGAGTTGAGAATTGCCGGGCCACGTTCTTTGTGCACCTTTAGTGGTACGCCTACCCCGCATAGCTGCATTTAGCGTGCAATCATCTTGCCATCATAATTGTGCCATTAGTCTCTTCCGTGCATACCATACTTCGTTGTTTCATATCCCGGGCTCACGCATCAAGCATTGTGGCATAGTGAAAAAAAGAAAGCTTTTAAGCAAAAGAAGAGACACAAAGAGCTTATAAGCAATAGCATTGAGCCATTTTGCATCATTATATCATAGCACCCATACATACTTAGGATACTTGGGATTGAAGATGGCACGTTACTCTCTTAGGATTGGTGCACAAGCGTATCTTGCTCATTAGAGCAATCGAGCTATTGTCTCTCTAGTATCCGTGCAACAAGAGCTTCTCCGTGGTGACACATTTTGTGCTCGTTCCTTGGTTGCGCAGACCCCATTTATCTTCCGTGTGTGTGTTCCTAGTGCTACTTTTGGGTTTGATCTATTTGCCTTGCAATTTGTGCATCTTTTCAACATTTTTGACATCTTGACTAACATTTGCTTGAATTATTGTGCCACTTCCTAACCGAGGTCCTCCATAAGCCTTTTACTTGTAGGTGTGAGAAAACAAAACCCGGTACCAATTCTTCTATTATAGCATCACGTTGGGTCATACTTGATACATCCACAATCTTCGGAAAAGGTAACTTTGGTATTGTTCTCTCATTTTCCTACTCACCACCACTTCCATATGATGGATAGGCCAACTTCTTCGGCGAACCCACTCTTTGAGGATCAAGATGATGAACACGACTACGTCACCAAAAATCACTTCTTTGTCGCCCAACGAGCTCTCCATCAAGAAAGTGAAGCTTTGAGTGATCGCGTCGAGCAACTCGCCATCGACCTACGACAATTGGAAGCAAGGAACCGGGACTATCTTGACGCCAAGCTCAACATTCAAATGGAGGAATTTCGCAACATGATCGTGAGCCGCGCATCCTCCAGTACATCTTCTCCAAGACGGCGACATTCAAGTAGACACTCTTCGACGTACTCTTCTTCGGATGCAAGTCCTCCTCGATCTCGTTCTCCTCGACGCGACGACACTCAAGATCGTCAAGCTTAAGAAAATCATTCCATGGCAATGGTTTGCAAGACCGAGTCCAAGCATGTGAAAGAGCGCGACGCCAAGCACAAGATGCCTAGGACCAAGAGCAACGTCCACAACCGCAACATCAAGCATCTCAAGACGGGGACGCAATGTGACAAGACACTACTGCAGGATGCTGCTAACGTGACACTACAATCAGAGACCCTTCGACGAAACTGTGTGTGATGCATTAATCACAAACGGTGATGTAAAGAAACCGTAAAAAATGATACGATATGTTTGCGATGCCGGAGACATCAAACACGATTCACATTATAGTTACGTGTGTGATGCGTGGCATACGGTTCACTCCAATGAACTGTTTGTGATGAGGTAGAACAATAGAAACGAGCAGCCAGATGAATGTGTGTGCGATATACGGCATACAGTTCACTCAGATGAACTGTTTGTGATTAGACAACTCAACAGATACGGTCAGCCAGATGAAGGTGTGTGCGATATACGACATACAGTTGAAAGCACAAGTGCTCCCTGGGTGATTTTGGTAATTAATGTCAACATATCTCTTGTTGGACTAATACTTTCATCTAGTATATTTCAGATGGGTTCAACAGTGGAGTGGCAGGACAAGAGGATGTGGAACTCCTTCAAGATGCTAAGGACACATATTGGCAAAAGCTCAAGACTCTACATTTTCATTTTTAGTGATCCAAGATCACATTGAGTCCATAGGAAAGCCAATACTATTAAAAGGGGATGAGGTGTTGCTTAATGGCTTGCTTGCTCAAAATGCTTAGTGATATGCTCCAAAAGCCCTCAACCACTTTCTCATTTTCACATATGTCCTAAACCTAAAGTCAAACTCGGCCCCACCGATTTGGTCTATCCGGCGCCACCGAGTTCACTTGACATAGCCACTGCCAGAAACCCTAATCAGTTCGGTCTCACCGATGGGATCTCGGTCTCACCGAGATGGGCTTGCAAACTCTCTGTTGCCTACTGCAATTATTTCGGTCTCACCGAAATAGGTAGTCGGCCCCACCGAGTTTGCTTGGCCAACTCTCTGTTTGCTTATTACTAAAATCGGTCTCACCGAGTTTGTGTAATCGGTCAAACCGAGATGAGGTTTTACCCTAACCCTAGCACATCGGTCCCACCGAGTTGACCTTGTCGGTCCCACCGAAAATCCTAACGTTCACATTTTGAACTGAATCGGTCTGATCGAGTTTCACTATTCGGTCCCACCGAGTTTGGAAAATTGTGTGTAACGGTTAGATTTTGTGTGGAGGCTATAAATACCCCTCCACCCCCTTCTCCATTTGTGAGAGAGCCATCAGAACGTGCCTACACTTTCACTACTTATTTTCTGAGAGAGAACCACCTACTCATGTGTTGAGACCAAGACATTCCAATCCAACCACTAGAATCTTGATCTCTAGCCTTCCCCAAGTTGCTTTCCATTCAAATCATCTTTCCACCATATCCAAATCTGTGAGAGAGAGTTGAGTGTTGGGGAGACTATCATTTGAAGCACAAGAGCAAGGAGTTCATCATCAACACACCATTTATTACCTTTTGGAGAGTGGTGTCTCCTAGATTGGTTAGGTGTTACTTGGGAGCCTCCGTCAAGATTGTGGAGTTGAACCAAGGAGTTTGTAAGGGCAAGGAGATTGCCTACTTCGTGAAGATCTACCCAAGTGAGGCAAGTCCTTCGTGGGCGATGGCCATGGTGGGATAGACAAGGTTGCTTCTTCGTGGACCCTTCGTGGGTGGAGCCCTCCGTGGACTCGCACGACCGTTACCCTTCGTGGGTTGAAGTCTCCACCAACGTGGATGTATGATAGCACCACCTATCGGAACCACGCCAAAAATCTCCATGTCTCCAATTGCGTTTGCACACTCCAATCCCATCCCTTTACATTCTTGCAAGTTGCATGCTTTACTTTCCGCTGCTAATATACTCTTGCCATGCTTGCTTGAAATGTATTGTGAATGTTTAAACTTGTGCTAAATCTCCACCTTAACTTGAAGAACTTAAAAACTGCTACTTTTCTTTGTTGAGGGTCTAATCACCCCCCTCTAGACACCTCTTCTCGATCCTTTCAATTGGTATCAGAGCATTGGTCTCAATTGCTTTGGTTTAATCACCATTGGAGGAAGATGGATGAGTCTACGATGGGGAGTTTTAGACATAGAGTGCCCATACTTGATGGAGAGTTCTTTATTGCTTGGAAAATGAGATGCTTGAGATTTTCAATGAATATCACCTGAACAAGTATATTACTAGCCCTTGTGCGCCTCTTGCTGATCCTTTGCATCCTACCCCCGATGAGTCTCTCGACATGATTCGCAATCTTAGAACTGTCAATCTTATCACTAGAGGATTGCCTAGAAACTTGATAGCTCGCTTGCCTACTCTTGATTGTGCCTACACTATATGGAGATTTCTTGAGGAACGATTTCCAAACTACTCTTTGAAAAACTTAGATGAGATTCTTCATAAGTCCATTGCTTTAAATAAGATGAGCCCTAATGATCCTAAGTTTGGTGATTGTCTATTTGAGCTTCGTGACCTTATGCGTGCCAAAGGAGATGTTGGAATCATTAGCAATATCATTTCCGAAGTCATTAGAATTCATAAAGATGCACATTGTCATGGTCATAAAACTAATGAATCACTCTCTCTAGGTAATGATCAATCACAAGACGATGTTGAACATGGATACTATGATGAGGATGATGATAGTGACTTTGATCTCGATGAGTCTATGAGACACTTTGGTCTTATGGCTAATCTTCGCGGCTACATGGCTGGAGGAAAGGAATCAGTTCTTGATAGTGGATGTACCGATCACATGACCGGAGACAAGGATATGTTTCGTGAGCTCGCTGAAAACAACGACCCTCGAAAGTATGTCACTTTTGGTGATAACTCAAAGGGTAAGGTGGTTGGCCTTGGTAAGGTGGCCATCTCACATGATAGCTCCATCCAAAATGTTATGCTCGTTGAATCTCTTGGCTATAATTTACTTTCTGTATCTAGACTAGCCGATTTCGGTTTCGATGTCCTATTTACTGAAGTAGATTGCCAAGTGTTTCGAAGAGATAATCATAAAATGGTCTTTACCGGTATACGTAGAGGTGATATATACATTGTTGATTTCACTAAAAAGGCTCAACCTAGAACTTGCTTAATTGCTAAATCTTCTAAAGGTTGGTTGTGGCATAGAAGGTTAGGTCATGTGGGCATGCGAAATCTTGATAAGCTTATTAAAGGTGATCATATCCTTGGAGTGAAAGATGTTATATTTGACAAGGATAGATTGTGCAGTGCTTGTCAAGCAGGAAAACAGGTTGGAGGAAGCCATCCCGTGAAGAACATCATGACCACGAGAAGACCACTCGAGCTACTTCATATGGATCTTTTTGGTCCAAATGCCTATAAAAGTCTCGGTGGAAATTCGTTTGGTTTAGTCATAGTCGATGATTTTTCAAGATTTACGTGGGTGTTCTTTCTTGATGATAAGTTGTAGGTCCAAAAGATCTTCAAGAACTTCGCTAGGAAGGCCCAAAATCAATTTGAAGTGAAGATCAAGAAGGTTCGCAGCGACAACAGAACGGAGTTCAAGAACGCCAATGTGGACACCTTTCTTGACGAAGAAGGGATTTCACATGAGTTCTCGGCTACGTACACGCCTCAACAAAATGGAGTTGTTGAGAGGAAGAACCGGACGCTCATTGAAATGGCAAGAACGATGCTTGATGAATACAAGACGCCAAAACACTTTTGGGCGGAAGCGGTTGAGACAGCTTGTCATGCGACAAATCGTCTATATCTTCACAAGCTACTCGGCAAGACGGCATACGAGCTTCTCACCGGTAACAAACCCCAAGTTGGATAATTTCGAGTATTTGGCTCAAAGTGCTACATTCTTGATAAGCATCGTCGTTCGAAATTTGCTCCTAAATCTCATGAAGGTTTCCTACTCGGTTATGGCTCAAACTCTCACACTTACCGTGTCTACAACAATTTCACCCGAAAGGTTGAAGAGACGGTAGATGTGAAGTTTGATGAATCTAACGGCTTGCAAGTAGAGCAATTGCCAATTGATGTAGGAGACAAAGACCCTTCGGAAGCAATCCAAGACTTGTCTATTGGCAAGGTTCGTCCAACGGAGGTGAAGGAGAGTACCTTGTCCGTCCAAGTGGAAGCTTCTACCTCACGACAAGGTGAACCACGAGTTGACCCGGAGGCATCCACAAGTGGGACACGCCTAAATGAAGAAAACGAGGAAGTACACCAAGATGAACCACATCGACCTCCCTCACCACCTCCACAAGAGAACAACAACACCAACAACGATGAAAGCCAAGAGGAAGAACAAGATGTTGAAGAGGATGTTCCACCCCGACCTAAGCAAATGTTCTCATGAGTTAGAGCAAGAGTCTCAAGAGATCATCCCGTCGAACAAATCTTTGACGATATCCAAACCGGGAGAATTACTCGCTCTAAAACTCTTTTGGCTAACTTTTGTGAACATTACTCATTCATTTCTAGTATTGAACCTATGAAGGTTTAAGATGCTCTAGAAGATCCAGATTGGATAAATGCCATGCACGAAGAGCTACACAATTTCGAGAGGAACCAAGTTTGGACATTGGTTGAGAAGCCCGACAATGACCACAACATCATCGGTACCAAATGGGTGTTTCGCAACAAGCAAGACGAATATGGACAAGTCGTTCGCAACAAGGCACGTCTCGTCGCCCAAGGATACACTCAAGTCAAAGGTATGGACTATGGTGAGACATATGCCCTCGTTGCTAGACTTGAGTCCATAAGAATCTTACTTGCCTATGCAAATCATCATGATATTACCTTGTACCAAATGGACATCAAAAGTGCTTTTCTAAATGGTGAAATTGAGGAGGAAGTTTATGTTAAACAACCTCCCGGCTTTGTCAATCCTAAGAAACCTAATCATGTTTACAAACTTCACAAAGCTCTTTATGGTCTTAAACAAGCTCCTAGAGCGTGGTATAAATGCTTGACCAAGTTCCTTATTGAAAAAGGCTTTGAGATTGGAAAAATTGATTTAACACTTTTTACTAAAAGGGTTAATGGTGAATTATTTGTGTGCCAAATTTATGTGGATGATATCATATTTGGTTCAACTAACCCTCATTTTAGTGAAAAGTTTGGAAGGCTAATGTCGGAGAAATTTGAGATGTCTATGATGAGTGAACTCAAGTTCTTCCTTGGTTTGCAAATCAAGCAAACTAAGGAGGGTACCTTCGTTTCTCAAACAAAGTATACCAAGGACTTATTTAAGAAGTTCAACATGCAAGAATGCAAAGGTATGAGTACACCCATGCCTACTAGTGGACATCTTGACTTGACTAAGGATGGCGAACCGGTTGACCAAAAGGTTTACCGCTCTATGATTGGTTCATTGTTATATCTATGTGCCTCCCGTCCCGATATTATGTTAAGTGTGTGCATGTGTGCACGATATCAAGCGGCCCCCAAAGAATGTCATCTTAAGGCTGTGAAAAGGATAGTGAGATACCTAATTCACACACCAAACTTTGGCATTTGGTATCCTAAGAGGTCTTCTTTTGATCTTGTTGGATACTCCGATTCGGACTATGCCGGAGACAAGGTTGATAGAAAGTCCACTTCGGGTACTTGTCAATTTCTTGGTAGATCTCTTGTGTCTTGGTCTTCCAAGAAACAAAACTCGGTATCCTTATCGACCGCCGAAGCGGAATACATTGCCGCTGGTTCATGTTGTGCTCAATTACTTTGGATGACCCAAACTCTTAAAGATTATGGGATCAATGTGAGACATGTTCCATTGCTTTGTGATACTGAGAGTGCTATTAAGATTGCTCACAATCCCGTGCAACATTATCGAACTAAGCATATTGAAGTTCGTCATCATTTCATTCGAGATCATGTTGCTAAAGGAGATATCGATCTTAAGCATGTGCGTACCGATAAGCAATTGGCTGATATATTCACCAAACCGCTTGATGAGAAATTATTTTGCCGTTTGAGAGGTGAATTGAACATCATTGATGCCTCAAACTTGGAGTAGAAACTCCATTTGGATACATGCAATGCATGAGCCTTTACATGACTAATCCTTGATATTTCTCTTATGATGATGATCATATGTCTTGGATCTATACTTGTACCCTGCATGTTATCTAACCCTTGTAGGTACTTGAATGAGCCCAACTCTATGAGATTGCAACTCACTCACATCCTAAGCAATCCCTACATCGCCAAGTCTCTACAATATGGTGGTTGAAGGCAAGGAAGCATGAATCCATTCAATATATCCTTTGACAATAGATCAAATTTCATTTGGTATCAAGTTTCATTATTGTCATTTTGGAAACACAAGTGCTCTTCCTTGCAAGACTAACCCATGTAGGAAGGTGAACTCAAACTACAAGTGGTGCTCCCAACTCTTGATGAACTACATCAACCTTGAACATCCAATACAAGTTCAACTACATGATCAAGATCAACACCATCACCCAAGGTATATTATTCCATCTTAGAGAAGCTTTACCCCAAGACATGGGTTAAAGCAACTCAACAAGATGTGAATACATCAAAATGCTTAAACGAAAAATGGCAACCCCATTTTGAGCTTAAACGATGAGTATGACCTATGATCAAGTGACTTCACTTGGCTCCTAAGTCAATATACTCTAACATAGGTGACTTTGTCACCGACCAATTCTAGATGAAGCTCTCTTGTGTTTTTTTGTGTTTTTACATTTGTTTCTTGCATACATTTTCCCCTTTAAAAAAAACTTCATCTAGATTTCATTTTTTGCCATTTTAAAACATGTAATTGGAGGTCGGACGTCCCGCAATATAAATTTTGAACCATGCACGGAGGTGCACGTGAACTTCTTGCAACAAATCTGAGTTTTTTATATACTTCAAACTTCTCTATTATTTTAATTTCAACTTCTTAGTCATATTCTTAGGAAGGAAATATGTTTTTAAATAAGCATCAAACATTTTTTTTGTAAATTGCACTTCGTAGTTTTATTTTTCTTAGAAATGGTAATAATTTGAGTTTCCCTTATACATCGAACAACTCCTCTATTTTAATTTGAACTTCATCATTTTTATTTTTTTAGTAACAAGGAAAATCTGAGTTTCTTTATAAATATCGAACTTCTCTATTTTGTAATTTGGACTTCTTGGTTTATTTCTTTTAGCATCAAAATATCCTAGTTTTGTCATAAATATTGGACACCTCCACATTTTTTTAAATTTTGATTTATTTGTAAAAATATAGACACAAACAGGAGAGAGAATTATGTGTGCATAAAGTGGGTAGCAATTTCCAACTTTTCCTCGTCGAGCACTTGAACTTCTAGCAAGAAATGTTTTTCATTTTATGAGTTGGTTTTAAAAGTGCCAAAATGGCATTGGTTTTTGTTTTTGTTTTTCGAACATGTAAATCTTAGGTTTTAATAAACTCCAAACTTCCATGTTATTTTAATTCGAATCTCATGTTGGTTTTATTTTCTATTAGCGGTTAGAATCCGAGTTTTTAATAAACATTGAACCGCTCCATTACTTTAATTTGAACTTCTAGGTTTCTTTTAGAAACGGGGAAATCCATTTTCTAATTCAATTTCCTAAACTTTTTTTTGTTATTTTAATTTGAGCTTCCGTTGTGGAAACTTGTTGAACAGAAGCATTTCCGAAACTGAAACCAACATATCAAAACCCTGGTTTTTTTGCCCCCACTTTATCTTTTTATTCTTTTTTTCTCATACGAAATGCCCACCATGCAGTACGTGAACTTTCGGCAGTTATCAATTTGAACTTCTCTCTGTTTCGCTTTAGTTATGAAAAACTCTTGTTTTTTTACATATATCGAACCGCTCTAACTTTTTTATTTGAATTTCTTTTATGTATTTTTAGAAATATGAAAATTGTAGTTTTGTTAGAAACATCAAACTTGTTCGTTATTTTGAATTGAACTTATTGGTTTTATTCTTCAGTAACCAAAAAAATTTGAGTTTTTAATTAAATACCAAACTTCTCCATATTTTTAAATTAAATTTCTTGGTTTTATTCTTCAGTAACGAGAAAAACTGAGTTTTCAATGTACATTGAATTACTCTGTTTTTTAAAATTGAACTTCTTGGTTTAATCTTTAGTATCGGGGAAAATCCAAATTTTTTAAAAAATGAGGAAAATCTTTTTAAAACTTTTTTGTTGTTCCCTTATTTTAATTTGAACTTCTTAGTTTTATTCTTTAGTAACGAGGAAAATCGAGTTTTTTGAACTTCTTTGTTTTAAAATTTTGAACTTCTTAGTTTTATTTTTTAATAATGTGAAAAATCCGAATTATATAGACATCGAACTTCACCATTTTTTAAATTTGAACTTCTTAGTTTTATTGGTTAGTAACAGGGAAAATGCTTTTTTTTATATAAACAATGATACCACACCGTTATTTTAATTTGAACTTCTAGTTTTTATAGAATGGGGAAAATCAGTTTTTATACAATCTTTTGAAATGCTCCTCTTTTTAATTTGAACTTCTCTGATTTTTTTACAAACGGGGGAAATCCGTTATAAAGATTTTTGAACAACTTTTTTTTTGAACTTCTTGCTCAAATTTTTTGAACTTCCAAATTTGTCTTTTAGATATTAAAAACTTGATTTTTTCTAACGTTGACCTGCTTCGGTTTTTAAACTTGAACTTCTTATAGAATTTTGTTGCGACATTTTATGCATTTTTTGCTTTTCGGTGAAATGGCCTAGGCGGCCCCCTTTTTCATTTGATGATTTTTCTTCTGTACATGGTACACGTGAACTTCGGAATTTCTGAAACATGAACTTCGCGTGCTATTAACTTTTTTTCATGAAACTCCATAGTTTTTATTCTTTGAATTCCATGATTTTTTTGTTTACATTTTTTTGGTTTGAACTTCGATGTTCGTTACACCTGAACTTTCGAAATCACACCTTTTTTATACACATTTTCCCTTGAATCCAACATGTGCAAAAACAATAGGAAAATTTGGGTCAATTCTCATAAGCAATAGGACAAACATTTAGAGGGCACCCATAATAGTTTTTTTGTTCTACTCAGTGTACTACGCACAAGCACATGCACAACACATCCACACAAAATTTTGGCTCACCTAAAATGAAAAAGATTTCAGTGTCACAGGACAACCATGTAAGCATCTGGAATTAGAAAACATGTACTTTTACAGCAAACATAAAACATGTGCTCCGAAAACTGTCTTACCCTCAGATTTTCAATTCTCTCGTTGCCATATTTACTCGAACTGCCATGAGAATTTTACTCGACCTGCCATGGATGCTCTATAGCCACTTGATGGCGAACAACAGTAGCATTAGTGACAGCAGGACTCGCCTGTCGAGAGGCTCGTCGGAGTTGTGTTCGGGGATGGAAGAGGGAACGAGAGGAAGGAGGCCGTTGTCGACGCGCCGTGCTCGAGGACGAAGGAGCCCGCCTGAGCAGCACCGCTCCCACGCGTGAGCATCCGCCGGATCCGGCGAGTCACGGCTGTTAAAGGCGGCTGGAGATGGCCGTGCTCGAGGAAGAAGGAGCTTGCCGAAGCAGCACGACCTCCCCCGCGTGAGCATCCATCGGACCCGTGCGGGAGGGGTCGCCGGATTGGGTGAACTTCCCAAGCCCCGAGGGATCAACTGCATCCAGCTCGCCGTGCGGGAGGGGTCACCAAAGAAGGGAGCGGTGGTGGCGCTCCGAACTTCCAGCTCGCCGTGCAGGAGGGGCCCGCCAGGAGGAGGCGGGGCGGCGGTGCGGCAGAGGAGTCGGGTCCGCGGCGCGGCAGAGGAGTCGGGCCGGCGGCGCGCCGGAAGGAGGCGGGTTAGCGGCGCGAGGAGGAGGCGGGGGCGCGGCGCGCAGGGCTGGTGGGCGCCGAGGGATTGGGGCGGGCGCGGGGGTTGGTGGAGGTCGGGAGGTGGGGGACGCCGGGGGCTGTTTTTCCCTTTTTTTTAGTTTTTTGATGATGTGTTATTCGAGTTCGGGAGCATCTAATCGGCCCTATATAGACGAGCTGTGATCCAAATAACTATTCTAATACCATGATCATAATAGTGCTACTCTATGTATGTATATATATATATATATATATATATATATATATATATATATATATATGGCTGGACTATTCTGTTACTAGTAACAGAATAATATTCCGTTACCCCTCGGCCCTATAAGGGCGCGACGCGCCTACACCGTAGAAACTCCCCGACCCACCCCGAACCTAACCCACCTCCTTTCGTCGAAGGCAGCCGTCTTGGGCGAGCGAGCGACGGCGTCAGTCGGAGCGAGGGAGCCCGCGGCGCCGTGACTGGCCACCGACGGATCCACCGCCGCCATCTCCTTCCTCGCTGGCAAAGCAACACCGGGGTCGTGATCCCCGCCTCCTGCCTTCCTCTCTCGCCGGAGCTCCTTCGCCGGGGCCGTGATCCTCGCCTCCCGCCTCCCCCCCTCGCTGGAGCTCCTTCGACGGGGCCGTGATCCCCGCCTCCCGCCTCCCCCCTCTCGCCGGAGCTCCTTCGACGGGACCGTGATCCCCACCACAAGCTTCCCCCTCGCCGGAGCTCCTTCGACGGATCTGTGATCTCCGCCACCAGCCGCCACCTCCCCGGACCTGGTCGCCGGAGCTCCACCACAAGCAGGAGCGCCGTCGTCTCCCCAAGCTCCTTGCCTGCATCAATGGCGCCGCCTTCCAAGATTATGCCAGTACGCCGCCAACGAGAGGAAGAAGAAGACGTCAGATCCAAGAACATGCCAGTGCAGGTGATGTGTGCTTCCCACACGAATTTTCCTCAAAATTGAATCTACCTGATTGCTTCTGAAGCACAAAACGATCAGTTCAAAAAATGTTTTCAGATCTGGGTTTGCCTGAAGAAAAATACCACGTTTGTGTCAGTTCATCAGTCCTGCTATACAAAAGATTTGATTTAAAAATTACACACACTATGCTCTGCCTATATGTTACACTATTAGGTTCATCAGTACTACATGTGTGCTGCATCAGTGGCACATGTTCCTATGATGCAGAAGCTAATAGTACATTGCAAATGCTTGCATCAGTTCATTACACCCCTGCCACTTGATGCACAATTTGGATGTCGAGGTTACTGTCAGTACCTCTAATATGCTAGCTTCAGTTCCAGTCAAAAAACATAAACTTATGCATCAGTCCAAGTAGCTACTACGGTTTATATAAGGTTTAGCTACCACTGCAAGTTGTATGTTGTTATTTCTAATAGTACATGTCATGTAGTTGCATCAGTTCGAACAAGTAAAAGACTGTTGTTGAAAAAAATATACACTTGTTACATAGTAAGTTCAATGATACAGAAACTAGGAGTACTTCTAATGTAGATGCATAAGTTCTAGAGGAAAAACAAAAAAGACATGCATCAGTTTTATATATATGCATACTGTTCCGAAGTTCAATGTTCAGTTTACAAGCAGTGCACCAAATGTTCATGCATCAGTTATAGGAAAAAAGATAAAAAACTGTGCATAACTGATGCATCAGTGCTAAAACAGTACATCAGTACATCAGTGCTGAACATGTCCATCCATCAGTTTGACTGAAAGTACATCAGATAGAAATAGACAACAAAGTTTAATAACACCCAGCGATGCAAGTTCAACTTATATGTTACCTTCATTACATGACATGTTACCCATATCATGTATACGAGAAAAGGAAGAAAAGATTAATCCCAAAACTGTTGAATGTCATTGCAGAAACATGCAAGGCGGCACACGCAGGAAGGGTTTGATGAGCCAAGCAGATATGAGGCACCGCCTGGTTGGGTAACACCAGAAATAGCCCTCGGATACTTCAACAATACAGGCAGATTTCAAGCTACACCAGAATCATCAGAAGCACGGACTGGTTCTTCTCTGCAGCAAACACCAATTACTGGGAATACAAGCTTTGCCACTGCTGGGGTGCAACATGGTCCATAATGTCCCCAACAACAAATATTTTCCTTCCCTGGCGCATGCAGAAAGGCAAGGACACCCAGGCTTCCACCAGTTGCTCCATCAACATCAATCATTCATGCTGCAAAAGCGGTTGTGACGGGAAGACCAGGCCAAAGAGACAGGAATGTTTGCCACTCTAGCAGGGTGCAAAGTAGAAGATATGAGCCATATAGACAGGAGCAACCTCACAACAAATCTGAGCGAAGACGGCCGTACAATGAGAGACGGAGAGCTTCATCAACATTGCTCCCTCCAAGAGATGCATTGCTGCATGTGCCGAGGGTGACACCACCCGTGCCCATACACCAGGGTGAACAGCAAACACCGGATGCAGCATAGAGCTATACACATGTAAGTATCCATTCAGAAAAAACATACAAGCACAGTCCATACCCTAGTACTGTGACCACCCCATCTAACATTTTCATCACCATGTTTTTGTTTGCTCACTGTTGCGTGCAGCCCCCTAACATTGAAGCTTACGTTCTGCCAAGGCTAGAGATGCGCTTTGAAACTTTCAAAGAAGCAAAGAACTTCTACAACGTCTATGCAAAGCACGCGGGTTTTGCTGTCAGGGAAGGCTCCAAGGTTAACAACAGAGTCTACCTTTATTGCACGTGCTATGGAGTCTATGAATCGAAGGTTTCAGATGCGAATAGACAGCGGAACAAGACCACAACTAGGATTAACTGCGGGGCTAAAATGAGGCTAAAGAGGGAATAGGATGGAACACCTGTTGTAAAAGAGATTTGCTGGGAACACAACCACAGGCTACTGGTCACCCCCCAAATGCTTGTCTTCTTGCACTCCCACAAAAACTTTGACAGCACAGTCTTGGAGTACGTCAAGTACCTGCAGTTCAAAGGCATTGAACATGCGCAAATCATGAGCATACTGGGCGGCGATGACCCCGGTATCTACTTCCTCGAAATGAACGCCAAAGACCTGATTAACATGTAAGTACAAACTTATTCTCCTCCCAGACCCCCCTCCGTCTTTTTTCCTTTGTCAGTACAAACATATTACGCAACGCATGACCTAATGCCAGTTCAACATGCATTTTTGAATGACTGTTCGCTTTTAATATGCAGCAAAGCAAAGAATTCAAGGATGGATGATGTGGACGATGTCCTAAAGACTGTCAACTTCTTTAGGGAGATGAAAGCGATAATCAAGGAATTCTTCTGCGACATACAACTTGATGAGTCCGACAGAGTGAAGAACATATTCTGGGTGAACGCAAGCTGCCGAGGGGCATACCAAGACTTTGGTGACTGCGTGACGTTTGACACCACATATAAGACCAACAAGTACCATATGCCACTTGGGGTGTTTGTGGGTACTAACAACCACTTACAGACTACATTCTTTGCTTTCGCCCTGATAAGAGATGAGATGCAGATTCATTCAGATGGCTCTTCAAAACATTTGTAAGGTGCATGAGAGGGAAGGCTCCTACATGCATCCTCACAGGTACAACCGCCAACCCCCCCCAAAGGAAAATAACACAGTAAAATTGTTGTGTCAGTTCTATTTGTATATATGCACTACCATCTGCTGACCACTCCATGTCTCTTTTCTCATTACCAGACCAGTGCTCGGCAATGGCTTTGGCGATCCCAGATGCTTTCGGGGACACAGTACACAAGCTATGCCGCTGGCACATTATGAAAAAGTACAGGGAACACCTCGCATACCTGTACAACCTCCACGAACACTTTAAGGATGAATTCACAGCAATCCTCAACTAGCCCCTCATGCCAACTGAGTTTGAGGCTGCCTGGAAAGCACTCATGGATAAGTACAACCTCCATGACGATGCCACGATGGTGTCAATGTGGATCGAGCGCGAGAGATGGATATCAGCTTACTTCAAAGAAATTTTCTGTGCCAAAATGACATCCACACAACGGAGTGAGAGCATGAACTATGTGCTAAAGAAGAACTTCGTAAGAGAGAGACAAAACCTGCACCGGTTTGTTAGCCAGGTAAACACCTGCGTCAAAACCAGGAGGCAGGCAAAGAACCAGGAGACAATGGGTAACCGGGTATAGCTCTATCACCTGTCGTAAGACAATAACGTGCTTACTAAAGTAATTCTTTCTTAGTTAGACAAGTTTTTGCTGCGAGAAAACTAATAATTTATTCATCACTCTTGCTTGCTCAAAAAGAACAAAACACGCTGACCCTCTATGGGTTCGACACTCAGATGGCAAAGCTTTACTCACGAGCTGTGTACAACGAGATTAGAAAAAGGCTAAAACTGAGCACCCACTTCACGGTGACGGGGACGGAAGAGCCCACAAAGTACCTTGTGCGCTACAACAAACTACAAAAACAGTTTGCGTGGTCTCAACACGCGTTCTAGGTGGTTGCAGACCCCGTGGGAGAAATATACGACTGCGAGTGCAAGCTGTGGGACCACACAGGTGAGGACTAAAAAAAGATGTTACAGACTATAGTACTTTTTTTTGCAAAGTTTTTGTTCGAATGAAATGACAAAAAACATGCACGTCTTCCAAAAAAACCAGGTATTTTCTGCCTGCATGTCCTGTGCATGATGCAGACAATTAAGGCTGACAGCGTTCTGGAGAAATACATCCTCAGGAGATACACCAAACGCCTGAACATCCAGCCAACCTTCAATAGAAATGACTTGAGGACAGTAGCGTCAAACAAGGCCTCCCAATACTGCATTGAAAGCGCACTGCTGCAGCTGAACATGAGAGTGCACAGAAAAAGCTTGAGAAGCCAAGACCAAATGGCAAGATCACGGGTCGTCATGGAAAGACTTGAACAAGAACTCGACGCCATGCATTCTGCTGAAAATGGAGATGTCGCGGACAAGGAAGCAGAAAAAATTGAGCAGGATATCGCTACAATCTTATCAGAGATGAACCATCTAGGAGCTATTGACCCATACGACAACGAGGAGGAGAAGGAGCAACAACAACAACCAGAGCTTGCCCATGTGCACACTCAAGAGCAGCAACATGCTCACGTGCAAGATCATGAGCTTGACGGTGCTGTAGGCGAATGACATGACAACAGGAGATCCTACCAGCAGCAGCAGCAAAGGGTAATTAAACCACCCATATACTCATGCACAAAGGGGAGGAAGAGTAAGATGCAAGCAGCAGCCAAAAAGCCGCCACGCCCCATCAGACGCGTGGAATTCGGCCCGGACGGCAAACCTCTCCGGATAAGGGCATGCGGATTCTGCAACGTGGTGACCAATCATAATTACCGCACATGCCCACACCGCACAGATGCCATTGTCAACAAGCAAAAGCTGCAGAAGTAGATTGGAGCCGCCCAGGTTTCTACCAATGGAGATGACACACGTAACAGCTACACTTGCAGCAAGTCTGGCGGGGGGGGGGGGGGGACTGACGGACATAATGCCCGCACATGCAAAGTGGGCAAGGAGGTCAATGGCGCTAAACAGAAATAGGGCAAGGTCCAGAGTTCCAAAAAATCAAAAGAAGAGGATGAAGAAGAAGAGTTTGACAAAAGTGACGACCAATCAGACGAAGACAATGAAGATGATAGTATTGGGGACGAGGAAACTGAAACTGACGATGAAGCTGCCAAGGCTCAAGCAGGGAAGGACGCCGACAAGGGACAACATTCGGGGCCAGTTAGAAGGAGCTAAAGACTGAAGAATCCATAGTGGTTATGCTGCTGCGTCAATTCAAAAATAAGCTTGTACTCTTGGTTGCCTCGGTACACAATGATGAATCGTATCAGAAACACTGTCGTTACATAAACTTATTTAGCTTTATCATCAATTTCTCGATCAGTACTATAGTTAAGATATAATTTGTGATTTGTGCCCGCTGGACCAGTGACATTATTAAGTAAACCATTTGATAAACCTTTTGAATGCACTCACAAATATATTTGAAAAAATTGATCTGGATTTATGTAACATCAACACTACTGTCGACCAGTAACTCAGCAAAATTTTGTTAAAGAAAATGTAAACTCTGATAGTACATCAGTACTAATAAGTCTAGCTCGTCAGTTCAAGGTAGAGTAACCGAACACACCCGTGAACACCTCAAAAAACATCATTCAAACAAGCTATGACTAGTTCTGCCAGTCCTAGTTCAGAAAGCCCATCAGTACATAAAAAGAATTACCTCAAGCAAACAGAAAAAATTGAAAGTACAAATATAATACACCTGTACTGATGAAAAACTAATTTATCTATAAAAAAATACTTTCAAAGATTATGTTGATATAAACAATCATTTGAAAAAACAAAAATGTTTTAAAAGATTAGCATGACACACATAGTCTGAACTTGTATTGGTAAGTTCAACTACACGTCAATCACCAGTCCAAGTACCCACAGTCGAGGAGTACAAAGCGCCATCATCACCGCCTCTAAGACGTATAAGTGGGAGAAGCAACTAATAAGTTCACCTTCACAAGACGGACAGTGCGAGAGTAAAAACCTCTACAGAGAATTACGTTTGGACGGTTGGTTCTTCCAGGCCACCCTACCGCGCCACACACTGGGCGGTTGCCACGACGGACTACAACGGCGACCCCACGACCACTACCCCCATGTCCGCGACGAACCGCCTCCCCCACGTCCCCATCCAAGCCCTGAAAAAGCCCCAAATTGACTACATCTCTGCCTCAGTTTGAGAACCACCATTGCTGCTTCCATCTCCACTACAAACAACCCACAAACACCTCTCTTCGAAGCCCACAGTCGCCGGAGGAGGGCAATGGCGGAGGACCCGTCTGCCAAGCGTCAGTGTGGCGAGACGTCTGACCAGGGCAGCAACCTCGACGATGTTCACGTTCCCTCTCGGAAGCTCGAGTACACCCGAACCCTCACAGGGGTTGAGCTCCATGGCAAGGAGACGCTGGAGGTCGTCTGCACCAGCAAACCAGACAAGGCCGACGAGATGATCAGCAGGCTCTGGAAGAGGGCTGGCAGCTTGTATCCTAGATTCATCGGCGTTGATGTGGAGTATACCAGGCAAGACGAACCTCCGCAGAGAGCAGTAGTTCTGCAGTTATGCGTGGAGGGACTCTGCCTGGTGTACCACATCGCAGCGGCCACAAAATGGTGAACCATCCTATTCATTTTCCCTATTTGGTTCATCTGTTTAATTAGTACTGTATCCTCAAAATTTCATTAAACTTGTTTCCCAACTAGATGTACTAGTGTATTTTGTGAAAGTGGATGCACTAGAGCAGTTTCTCAAGTAGATGCACTATAATATATTTTGAACCTGATGCACTAGATTACTATTTGAAAATCTTACAGAAGATTAATTTCTGAACTTGATGTACTAGTGTAGTTTCTGATCTTGATCCACTAGTGTAGTTTCTGCACTCGATGTATTAAAAGATGTTTTGAACTTGATGTAGTGAAGTAGTTTCTGAACTTGGTCTGGTGTTATTTTCATCAGCAAAAGAACTAAGAACTTGGTGAAGCACTAGTATCTGTTTTTCTATTCAACAAAAGTAAACTAAACTAGTACTAAAGCCGCACATAGATCATTGACTCAACTGTATATTCCAAAAAGAAAAATAACATGATGTACTTGAATTTAATTTCAGAACTTTGTGTACTAGTTTCTGAACTACATTCATCCATTAGTTACACTATATAAGCATCTACTTCATGTATTCATCACTTGTAAAACAAAAAAATTGAAGAATTCAAACATCAAAATAGTACTAATCTTCAATATGTCTCTCCCCTTGCAGGCCCAAGCGCCTCAACAACATGCTGAAGCATGAGAAGTTGTTCACCTTTGCCGGTTTCAGCATTCAAGGTGACAAAGAGAAGCTGAAGATGTCTGGTTTGGAGATAAACTCTAACAAGTACATCGACATTCAGCGCAACTGGAGAGTTCCACACACCGGAAAAGAGTACGACTCCTTGGCTGATGTTGCAGCCAGCGTCATCCACCCATTCTACAAATGCATGAAGAAGAAGATCGACATGAAGGAAGACCATAAACTGTGGGGGGTCAGCCCACTGCCAAATTACCTCATCGAGTACGCAGCAATAGATGCGTACGCCACCTACGAGTCATGGAAGAAAATCGACAACATCAAAATAGGTCTGGAAATTTCAAAAGAGCAGGAAGTGGACCCCTACTACCACTGCCACTATGCGGGATGAAGAGACATCAAAGTCTGCCTTCGTGTTGCTTGCGCTTGTGCTTGTCATTTATCTTGTTGTTTCAAATTCGTAGTTTGCTTTTGTTACGTTAAACCAGCTTGCTTATGTCATGTGTGTCAGGGTTGAACCAGTATGCTTATGTCGTGTTTGTCAGGGTTGAACAAGTTTGCTTATGTCATCAAGTACATTGTTTGCTTATCTCGTTATATAAGTTTGGTAGCTTCGTATTTTGTTTATGCATCATTTCAAATTCAAGTAGCTTGTGAATGGAACTTTGTGGCTGCTCTTCAGTACTAGTTATGAAGCAACTAATCACACAAGGATGTTCCATGTGTAGTTTCAATTCAGCATTGTATGGAAAACATAACATTGAAAACAATCAGTACAATTTGAGTTGTTTAACAACGCTTCAAAAGTTGAAGCAAAAAATCTTAGTACTTCATGTACTGTTCTCATCCATATGTAGCTGCTAGAAGATTAGCAAGTACTACAACAGAAAAGTTAAGAAGCATCAGTACACACTTTATTGGTCACTGGTAAACTAAGAATGACAGTACTAGTACACTTGAACGGACAGTACAGATTTACTACTATAAAAAGTACAAAGAAGCATCAGTTTGCAATCCCTCAATAAATGTCAGACTAAGCACATAAGTGCTACTACAAATGAACTCTCAATACAACTTAGTTTACACGCTAGTACTATAGTGCTAAAATAATACCAGAAGACCCTTGAGAATAATCACAACAACAAACAATAAAAGAAGGCAAAAACTCAATGAAAAGATAATAGTTCGAGAAAACTCACAAGAACTACAACAAAAGTATCAGTCCACATTACTGGTGGAGTCAAGTACTAGATTCAAACCAAAAAAAATTGACCGCCCGAAGACAGGCAAGCCCTAACGCAGGTAGATACTTGAACTCGAGCCCATGGCGGAACCGTTGGCGAATCCCTAGTAATCGGCACAACGCAGGGCCAGCAGACCAGGGCCTACAGGTCATGGAACAGAGAGCGAGCACCGTGTATAAGCGCCCAGGTAAGTATACAGAGGAGTTCAACACACAAGTCAGGACAACGCTTATAAGCCGATCGAGAGCCCCCTCGGCTAGCGAGGTGGGACTAAACCCAGAGCACACGCACAGCCAGCAGTCCACAAATCGCGCGCGCGGGCCATTTGGGCCGGAAAAGGGCCCAATAGCCTCCCTCGTCTCCAAACACCCCACCCATAAGGCCCGTTGAATAAAGCAGAGCGTGGGGCAAAGAAATATAAACTACAAAAAAAATGTTCGGAAACTGAATATAGAAACGTTCAAATACTTATTCGCAGGCAATAATTTTAAATCCAAAAATAAAAATAAAATAAATTTAGCTATGCACCACGGATGATAAAAAAAGGGAAAAAATACGATACAAAACAACGAAACTTTAAAAAGCGGAGAACTTAATAGGCTATCTGTTAAATGTACATAATTTAAACCAGCGAATTAAATTTTACTTTCAAGTTCAACTACTAAAATGCAAGAAGTTCAAATAAATATTGTTTGTCAATTCTGCTAAATTTCCTACTTACATAAAATCTGACTAGAGCTCAACTAACGATTTCGTCGTAAATAATCTCAATCCCAAAAAAAACTCAGTTCAAACATATATATGCCATCAGTACTACAAAACCAGGAAGGGTCAGGCCACTCACGCTACATCCACACACCACTGTGACACCAATTTTCAAAACCTTACGTTGTATGAGATTACAATTTAGTACCCACAGCACTAAACCATGAGTACACTAAAAAGAGGGTACAAAAACTATAAAGGCCTAACTTAGGTTGGTACAGATGAAAATAAAATAAGTCTCAGTTTTGAGCAACAACTCGCAGTGCATTGAAAAAAGTTTTCAGATCAACTAGTTTATAAGACTTCAGTGCAAAAATAAGACTTAACCTCCACAATGAAAACAACACAAAGTATACGTCACTCAAACAGTACAAAATGCCATCATCACCGGCCCTGAGACGTGCAAGTGGGATAAGCAGCTGATAAGTACAGCTTGAGAAGACTCGTCATTGCGACCAGTGAATACCCTGGCAAAGAAATTGGCTTGGACGGTTGGTTCTTCCAGGCCACCGCCCGCGCCACCCGCTGGGCGATTGCCACGACGGACTGCAACGGCGACCCCACGACCACTACCCCCACGACCGGGACGAACCGCCTCCCCCACGTCCCAAACCACGCCCTCAAAAAGCCCCAAATCGACTCCATCCCTGGCACATCTCCAAAAACCACCATTGCCGCTTCCATCTCCACTACAAACTCCACACAAACATATCTCTTGGAAACCCACAGTTGCTGGAGGAGGGCAATGGCGGAGGAACCGTCTGCCAAGCATCATCATGGCGAGACATCTGACCAGAGCAGCAACCTCGACGACGTTCACGTCCCCGGTGAGAAGCTCGAGTACACCCGAACCCTCACAGGGGTGGACCTCCACGGCAAGGAGACGCTGGAGGTCGTCTGCACCAGCGAACCAGACAAGGCCGACGAGATGATCAGGAGGCTCAGGATGAAGGGCAGCAGCTTGTATCCTAGCTTCATCGGCATTGATGTGGAGTTTACCAGAAAAGATGAACCTCCGCATATGGCAGCAGTTCTGCAGTTATGCGTGGAGGAACTCTGCCTGGTGTGCCACATCGCAGCGGCCACAAAATGGTGAACCATACTACTCTTCATCCATCTGTTCTATTAGTACTACTCCCTCAAAATTTCGTTAAACTTGTTTCCCAACTAGATGAACTACTGTAGTTTGTGAAGTGGATGCACTAGTACATGTTTCTCAAGTAGATGCACTATAATATATTTTTAACCTGATGCACTGGATTAGCATCTGAAAATTGTTTCACCAAATTAATTTCTGAACTTGATGTACCAGCGTAGTTTCTGATCTTGATGCACTAGTGTAGTTTATAGACTTGATGTATTAAAAGATGTTTCTGAACTTGATGTACAAAAGTAGTTTCTGAACCTGGTCTGATGTTATTTTCAGCAGCAAAAATAAGTAAGAACTTGGTGAAGCATTGGTATAGGTTTTTTTATTCAACAAAAGAAAACTAAACTTGCAGTAAGCAGCACATAGATCATTGACTCTGGTTATAGGTTCTTGAACTTGGTGAAGCATTTGGTGAAGCACTAAAGATACCAAAAAAGAAAAATAACATGGTGTATTTGAATGTAATTTCAGAACTTTGTGTACTAGTTTCTGAACTACATTCATCCATGACTTATACTATATAAGCATCTACCTCATGGATTCATCACTTGTAAACCAAAAAACAGAAGAATTAAATCTTGAAAAAAGAACACTAATCTCCAATATGTGTCTCCCCTTGCAGGCCCAAGCGCCTCAAAGTGCTCCTGAAGGAGGAGAATTTGTACACCTTTGTCGGTTTCAGCATTAAACATGACAAAGAGATGCTGAAGAAGTCTGGTTTGGAGATCAACCCCAACAACTTCATCGACATTCAGCGCAACTGAAGAGTTCCAAGCACCAGAAAAGAGTACGACTCCTTGGCTGATGTTGCAGCCATCGTCATCCACCCATTCTACAAAGGCATGAAGAAGAAGATCGACAAGGAGGAAGACCATAAACTGTGGGGGATCAGCCCGCTGCCAGAGAAGCTCATCGAGTACGCAGGAATAGATGCGTACGCCACGTACCAGTCATGGAAGATAATCGACAACATGAAAACAGGTTTGGAAATTTTGAAAGAGCAAAAAGCGAACCCCTACTACCACTGCCACTACGCGGGATGAAGAGACATCAAAGTCTGCCTTCGTGTTGCTTGCGCTTGTGCTTGTCCTTTATCTTGTTGTTTGAAATTTGTAGTTTGCGTTTGTTAGGTTGAACCAGCTTGCTTATGTCATGTGTGTCAGGGTTGAACAAGTTTGCTTATGTCATCAAGTACATCATTCGCTTATGTCGTTGAACAAGTTTGCTAGCTTCCTATTTTGTTTGTCCATCATTTGAAGTTGAAGTAGGTTGTGAATGAAACTTTGTGGCTGCTATGCAGCACTAGTCATGGAGCAACAAATCACACAGGGATATTTCACAAAAACAGTGGCAGACTAATGACAACAACAAATAGTAGCCTTGGACGCTCAGTACAACTTAGTCCTGTACGGTAGTACTATCACACTAAAAAATAGTTTTTAGTTTCAGAAGAACACTAAAAAGACTAAGTTGCAGCC
Source organism: Thinopyrum elongatum (assembly GCA_011799875.1). NCBI lineage: Eukaryota > Viridiplantae > Streptophyta > Magnoliopsida > Poales > Poaceae > Thinopyrum > Thinopyrum elongatum. The sequence continues at coordinate 205,217,560 of CM022297.1, read as the reverse complement.
GAGGACAACATTCAGTACTAACAACATCATGCTTATAGTCGTTAGAAAATTACTAAGTACTGCAACAGGAAAAGCTAAGAACCATCATTACGTACTTCATAGTCTCTAGCATACTAGGAGTGAAAGTACTGGTACACTTGAACACACAGTACATCTTTACTACAAAATAAAAAGGAACGGGAAGCGTCAGTTTGCATTCCCTAAAACATTGACACACTAAGAATAATAGTGCTAGTACAATTGAAATCTCAGTATAACTTAGTTTATACAGCAAGTACTATGATGATACCAAATAATGCCTTGAGAAAAATCACAAGAACCACAACAGAAGCATCAGTCCACATTGACCAGTGAGGTACTAGTTTCAAACAAAAAAAATAAAATGATCACAGTGCTAGTACAATTGAAATGTCAGTACAAATTAGTTTATACAGCAAGTACTATGATGATACCAAATAATGCCTTGAGAATAATCACATCATAGAAAAAGAAGGCCAAAACTCAATCAAAAAGATTACAGTTCGACCAAGGAGAAAAATCACAAGAACCAACAACAGAAGCATCAGTCCACATTGACCAGTGAGGTACTAGTTTCAAACAAAAAAAATAAAATGATGACCGCCCAAGGACAGGCCAACCATGCACAGGAGGATACACTTGGACTCGAGCCCACGGCGGAACCGTTGGCGAATCCATAGTAATCGAGACTGCGCGGGGCCAGCCGACAAGGTCCCACAGGTCATGCAACAGAGAGCGAGCACCGTGTATAAGCGCCCAGGTAAGTATACAGACGAGTTCGATAGACAAGGCATGGCAACGCTTATAAACCAGCCGAGAGCCCCCTCGGCTAGCGAGGTGGGACTAAACTCAGAGCGCACACACATCCAGCAGTCCACAGTCGCGCGCACGGGCCATTTGGGTCGGAAAAGGGCCCAATATGACTGCTACTCCCTCCTCTCCAAACTCTCCTCACCCCACCCCATAAGGCCCGCTGAATAAAACCAGAGCACGTGGCAAAAAAATATAAACTACTACAAAAAAGTTCGAAAACTGAATATAGAAAAGTTCAAATACATGTTCACAGGCAAAATAATTCTAAATTCAAATATAATAATAAAATAAATTTACCTCTTCAGCACAGATAGAAGGATTAAAAATATGCTACAAAAACAATGATACTTTGAAGTTCAACTAAATATGCTACAAAAATAATTATGAACTTAATAGGGCTATCTGTTAAATGTAGCTAATTTAAACCAGTGGTTTAACTTTTACTCTGAAGTTCAACTACTAAAATGCAAGAAGTTCAAACAAATATTGGCTCTCAATTTTGCTAAATTTCTTATATTTAAATAAATCTAGCTAGAGATCACGTAACAATTTCGTCGTAAATAATCTCAATCCCAAAAAAACTTCAGTTCTAACACATTATATGACATCAGTTCTACATAACAAGGAAGGGTCACTCCACTCACACTACATCCACAAATACTATTATGACACCAATTTGAAAAGCCTTACGCTGTATGAAATTACAATTCAGTACTCACAGAACTATACCATAAGTACACGAAAAGAGGGTACAGAAACTATAAAGGTCCAACTTAAGTTGGGACAGATGAAAATAAAATAAATCTCACTTTTCAGCAACAACTTGTAATGCACTTGAAAAAAGTGTTTCAGTTCAACTAGTGTATAAGACTTCAGTGCAAAAATAAAACTTAACCAAAACAAATCCCCGAGAAAACATACACGAGTGAAACAGCTGTTCAACCACATTCTCATCACGGAAAAAAGTTTGTAAAACGTTGTTCCACACTTAAAAACATCACAAAGTATACTGGTTATTACATAGTTGACAAGACATCCAAACACTACATACAAAGCCTACAATGTTTTCAAGACATAAACACAAGTATCCCATTCACTACGCAAATGATAATCATTTCTTCTATGCACCAGGAGTCAAAGCCTGAACCTCCTCAGGAAGCTCCGTTACCAAAACCTGGTTATTCCGGTTGAACACAACTGTATACAGATCCTCAGCATTCCAATCAACAATACGCGGCTGCAAAACAATAAAACAAATTATCAAAAATCATGACACATAAAAAGGAATAGACAATCAGCCAAACACAGAAAGTGAAAGCTGAACTAGAACCCACATCATTATTTTGAATGTTCTCAACGATCTTTTCACCATCATAGGTTCCCGCATACTTCAGAGTATAATGGCCACATTCATTCGACCCTTGAAATGGAACCTTGACAAATGTTGGTTTCTTTGCTAAAACCTCCCATTTGGGCGGCTTGCTCGCATTATACTGAGCATCACCATACACAACCTTCATTACTTGGACCAATCTAGAGATTTGTAAAAAAGAACAGAAACAACACATTTCAGGTCTCAGAAAAGCAGAAACAAGAGGCGGAACAATTAATCTAGTAGAGATAATAAATATCACTCACAATCTTCTCGCAGTCTTTGTGATAGGTGTTCCTTGAAGGACGATGGTTCTTCCCATAAGGTAAAGGGTCAAGGATGTCAACGGTACTTCGGTACCGATTCATGACATATAAGGAAAAGTGCGACACTTTCAAATCCTTTGATAAAACCATAGGTTTGAATAGAGGCATCATGACCTAAAAACAAATGACCAAAAGAGATATTAAATATTCAAAATAAAAACCGGCATCACAGCAAACAAATAAAACCAAAAATCAGCTAGTAGATCTCACAAGGTCGGCACTGAGCAAGTCTTCCCCATCTTGAACATAGCTCTTGAAATCTCTCACTGCACTCTCCACATTAAACTCTTTATCTTCATCACCGTAAAATGAACAGTCAAGCACAACCTGCGAAAAGCCAGAAAGAAATAGATAGGGGAAAAGGATCAACAAGGAAAGTATTTTAAAAACTCGTAAAACAATAGGCAATCTTGTTTCACAGAAACAAACAATCTGATTCATTACCGTGATGAAATATGGACTCGGCAAGATCCTTTTTCCAGATGCGAAATCAACATTTCTTTCGGGATCTCGCTTCCAATCATCAATGAGGAAGTCCATTACATCACCCTCCATCAGCTGTCCAGGTGCAAAAACTTCCCAGACGCGTTTGCCAGTGAAGGTAGTTACGTTATCATCGGGCTAAGGTATCAATGAGAACGTAGTCCTGCAGCACACAGAAGAACAAAAAGCAGGGGAAGGAAGATAAGGCATTCATAGCAGTTCAAGTTATATAAAAATGAGTAGTTCAGGTCATATTTATCTAGCAGTTAGAAACAACAGAAGAAAAGAAGAGGAAACATAATGAGAGATACTCACTCGGTGTACTTCTCACGTCCTTCATCACCAAGCAACAGATTATACAACTTGCGAGCCTTGTCCAGGTGAAGGAATTTATGAGGGTGAAGCTGCCGCACAGGGGAGCAAAACTTTATAGGAGCTCTGGGTGCATGCTTCTTGCTTGTAACATTGCCAGACTTCAAAGCAGGATCCTTCCTAGCAACACCAGCTCTACGGCCCACTATTCCAGCAAGGGGAGATACACCCTTGGCAGCAGCGCTCCTGGTGACTCTTCCCATGCCAGCGATCTTGTCAAACACATCATCGTCACTGTCTATCAATTGCACAATGGGATTCTTGGGTGTAGAGGGGCTCTCTGCACAAGCAGCCGTAGAACCTTTGAGAGCTCCCAATCGCCCCTTCATAACACCAGATCTTGTCTTTTCGGGAGAACGCCCCTGGCTCAAATCAACAGCAACACACTCGAGCTCCGAAAACTGGCTGCCAAATATCCTGTAGTCATGCTCACCAAGATCCAGCCACTCACCTGCAATAAATAAAGAGGAGCGCAAAAACGGTAAGTTCAAATACAGAATTCATGACAGTACTAGTCAAGAAGTACAAGCTGGAAACAAATACAAAAGGTCATGTATACGTACAGGGTTCAATGCCAAACAAACCCCGGAAGTCAACATCAAACACATCGCTAGTCGCGCAGGTATACAGCAAAGTCTTTCTAATGTCAAGAATGTCTTCGTGGCTGTAATCCAACATTTCAATCACACCATCCTCCCGGCAATGATAGGTCTTGTAGTTTTGTAGCATAAAGAAGCCACAATCATGCCTGTTAACAAACGAAAAACAAAAGGGTACATTACAAATTCAAAATATAGGAATACAACCAAAAATTGGAAAACCACGCATTCCAGTAACAAAAACAACTAATAAATATCATTAAAAACGGATACTCACGTGTTTTGCTGCTGCGGCACACGCACTAACTCGCAAGAGAAACCATCAACATGCGCCGGCGAGAACGGTTTGGCCCTGTCTACGCTGGACTCCCTCCAAAGCTTCTTTATATTATCTATCATAGTCCTTAAGAATCTAACTGTATCACTCCAGGTTTCATCACTGTCGGCGTACGACACCTATGGGACCGCGTGGATCCCTTTTACGATTCGGCAGGGAGAGAGGTATGCACAAAGAGCAGATCCAATGATCGACGCGAGGGGATTTTTACCCAGGTTCGGGCCGCTCAGGAGCGTAAAACCCTACTCCTGCCTTGTTTTATTAAGAGTGTTCTTGAGCCCAAGCTCCAGGAGCACTTGCAATGAACATTGCGTTCAAAGAGCAGCTACGCATGCAGAATGGGCCAGAAGATCCTCTTCCCTGCAGCAGTTGCCTTGGGCCTCCTTTTATATGTTCAAAGGGGTCACCACAGTGGCAAAATGTACATACATTGAGGTGTAAAGTAGCTACAGGGTTATCATACCTAACCATTGACGGTTTAGGACAAATGCATTTAATGCACAGTGAGGTGTTCGTTTAGGTGTCCTTATTTTCTTGGGGATGGAAAAAGGGGTCATCCCATCAGGAGCGCTTAAGCTCTCCTCCACTGGTGCCTTGCCCCGCATCCAAAGAAGGGCCCAGAATGCCAGGCTAGTTGCTGTGCTGAAGCGGTGGCACGGTGATAGAACCATGCCGGGCGCAAATCTTGTCGGGCTTCGCAAACCATCCCGGCAAGATCTTGCCGGGGGCCTAGTCTTCGGTCTTCAGCTCTTCTTATCTCCTAATTCTGTGATTCTTGGCTTGAGTGTCCCTTTGACAACCTTGAACCAATATCCAACTGCTCCCCCGACAAGCCTTGCCACGGGCTTGGCTACAACTGCCCGTGCACAAGTATGGGGTATTAATGGCCCAATACTTAGTACACCGACAGGAGCCCCCGGGCCTAGGCCACACACGAGTGCGAGGCGTTATTGGGCTACGCCCAAACAGTGCACGGGCACGCGTGGCTGGGGTTAACTGCTTGCAATCATCCTGCTTATTGTGCCCCTCCAGTGCGCGCATTGAATGCGCGACGTGGGAAGCGTGCACTGAAAGGCTGCAGCCGCAGCGCGCTTGTAGAGGCGTATTTACATTGGGTAGTAAAAGAGGCGGCCTCGCTCCTTCCCCATAAAGAGGAAACCGCAGAGACGCTGCCCATTTACCCCCCCTCTTCTTTCCAATATGGAATTCGCCATTGCCTTCCTTCTCTCGAGCCCAGAGTAAAGCTTCTCCTCATCCGCTCACCGCCTCCGCACCCGCTCCATCTTCAGTTTCCGCTCTTACAGCCGCCACGCCACCCAAGGCCAGCAAAGGCAAGGGCAAGGAGATGAAAGCCGATGTCCCGGAGAGCGAGCTGGTGAAGATGCGGAAGAAGTACGTCTTCACCCCGACGCTCGACGCGAAAGCTCTAAAGAACCGGTACCAGTGCATGTGGGCGAGGGAGACGAAGGCTCACCCCGCGACTCGCGTGGTTCCAGGTTCTTGTTCCAAAAGCAGACCAGACAGATATCCCTTCTTCGTCGCTTATTTCTATTGCGGGCTCTGTCCTCCATTCTCTGATTTCTTCAATGACATTATGTACACATACGGCTTCCATCTTCTTGATTTCACGCCGAATGCCATAATGTGTATGTCCATCTTTGCCCATCTTTGCGAAAATTTTGCCGGAGTAGTTCCCAACACTGCCCTCTTCCGCCATTACTTTATTCCTCGCATCCAGAAAGGGGAGGCCCTTTCTGGTTCTATCGCCTAGATCCCAAGGGCTTGGAACAAGGAAATATACCCAGATGGGGTTTACCACGAGAAGTGGGATGAATGGCGGTCCGAGTGGTGCTGGATCAAGGAAAAAGATCCCCATCCGTTCTGTTTGCCCCGACAGCAGAAGGCAGTTCGCGACAACGACTAGAGCGATTTCGCCGTGGAAGACGAGAGGCTCACGATCACCACCACCAGGATCCTTCATCTGAAAGCTGCCGGGCTCACAATGGAGATGATTGGCTTCGATTTCCTTCGCCGCCGCATCGCCCCTTTGCAAAACAAGGGAAGACCAGCTTGGGAGTATCGGAACGCAGTGGACATCATGAGGCTGCGCCCTGGATTGAACAACAATTTGACTGCCATGCAGCTCGGCGCTCTCCGCCACAGGCTATTCCAGCGTGAGGACAAACATCGGTTGCCGGCAAGAATTGTCCCTTTGTGCAACAACTCCGCCCTGGGGTCGATCATCGCCACAATGCCAATGTTCAATGCCCATGGTCTTGACGCGACTTGGGCCGAGCCATCCGAGGAGGAAGCACAAAAGTTCTTCGACAACTTGTCGGAGAGGGCCATCCGGGAAGAGACGAACCTCATTCGCGCCACCACTGATGAAGAAGTGGCGTATATTGCCACTAGGGCGGAAGAGGCGAATCTTGCAGCGGAGGCCGGTAGCGTCGGTTTCACAGAATGGGAAACCAGTGATGCAGAAGCCGTGGTGGAAGAAAATCCTGCCGAGGCAGATAAGGCTATCGGGGAACAGAGCAGCACAGCCGCTGAGAGCTCGTCCGATGAAGACGCAGTCGAAGAAGAGCCGCAGGAGGAGCCCCCAGCTCCGAAGAAGACAAAGCGTGTTCTTAGAAAGGCCGCCTCTGGCATCCCGGCAAGCCAACCCTCTTCGAGCAGCGAGGCTCCCGGCAAGAAGACGGCCGGCAAGACTGCACCGCGGCAAGGAGTTCGACAGCAACCTGCGCGGCGCGTGAGACACATACCTGCGTCAACTACTGGGGCGGCAGGGGCGTCTCACACAACTGCACCGGAGGATGAGGCGGCAGAGCCATGCCAACCCCCTGCACTTGCAACAGCCAAGCGACCGAGGACCCCTCCTCCGCCTCCCCATACGGACACTGCAACGAAGGTCAATTTTGACATGTCCGGCTTCAGCCTGGAACGAGAAGATGAAGAGTAAGTATCCTGTCATAGCCTTTATCTCCCAAATTTCGGATTAATCTCATAGCCTTGTTTTGTCTTGTCTCCGCAGCGATGCAGAAACCTTGGCAGAAAGGATGGCGAAGAGGGCAAAGACTTCCACGGGCGACGAGCCTCCGGCAGGTTTCACAAGTGCGCCAGAAACTATCGTCATCAGCCCGGAGCTTAGCCCCCGACGCAGCCCCCAGCACAGCCCTCAGCGTGAGTCCATTACTCATTTTCCGCTGGCGGGCGCTGAGGTTTCTACCCTTGCCGCTGATATCTTTGTGCTTGCAGGAGAAGAACGGCAACAGGAAGAGTTATTGGAAGACGCCCCCGTCGTGCCACCACCGTCGACCACGCCGCCCACAAACGCATCCCCGGCAAGAGTTCCTACCTACGATCCTATCTTGTTTGAGGAGGAGCCGTCAAGCATGGGCACCGGCAACCTTTCCCCAGCAACCAAGGTTGCCGGGAGAGGCGAGGCCACATCTCAACAGCTCGACGCAGGTAACCGATTGCATCAGAGCGCTTGCTATCCTTTCTTTATCTCTCTTTCTTTTGTCTTCTTGAACTTCAATCTTGATCTCATTTTGTTTCCCTCCTTCGTCCTTTAGAATTCCCTGTGATGGAACACATGGACGTCGACGCTGTCATCAAGGAGACCGCCAGGGATGCTGCCGCCGAAATCGACAAGATCGCTACTAGCGAGGCAGCCAAGGATGCCACCGTCAAGGCCGGCGGTACCTCTACCGATGAGGCCGCCAAGGATGCACAGGAGGAAACCGCCAAGGAATCTGCTGAAAGGGCCGGCGAGGAGGCTGGTGACCGTACTGATAGCATTCCTGCTGCAGGAGCGTCAGGCGCTACGCTGGCCACAGAGCCCCCAGCTGCCGGTGAGGCGGTTGCTGAGGATCAACCGTCAACATTCGAAGTTCCCTCATCAAGCAAATATCTCAAAGTTGGCAAGAACCTGTTCGTCAACTTGCCGGGGACGGCAAGCATTGGGATCTTGAAGAACACAGCAAGGAGCTCTCGACGCTCAAAGGTGACAGGGAGAAAACTCTCCACAGCCTGGCGGAGATGCAAGTTGCCATATCTGACAAGACCAAGCAGCTCTCTTCAGCTAACGATATCATTGCCGATCTAAGGCTGAAGCTGACCACGCTGGAGAAGTCTCTTGAGGACGGCAGGACCCGCGAGAAGGCTCTGAGCAAAGATCTCCAAGATGAGAGGAACTTGCTTAAGAGTGCTGCCGCCGCCCAAATTGACTATGAGAAGGGGGTGAAAATCTTGACTGATCGCCTTGTCGACACTGCGGAGAGGCTCACAGCACAGCTGTCAACCATGGGCCTGCCAAACTTCAAGTATTCTTCTCAAGAAAGGGTATCTCCGAGCGCCAGGTTGACCATGTTCTTTGAAACAATCATCGATACTCTGAAGCTACTCCAGTCCAACCGAGCGACCCAACTAGCCGATGAATCCCGCAAGCTTTGCCGGGCCGTCCTTCGCAAGGTGCTCATCAAGGTGGTGCACAAGAACCCTGGCGTCGACCTCACCAACATGCTCGATCGCTTGCCGAAGGATGCAGATCTCAAAGCACTTGAGGAGCTTGTCACGCCCATCCTTGAGAAAGTAGATTCAATCAAGAGGGTCGAAGGCCAGCGCAGGGACTAGCTGCCTCATTTTCCCTCATCGCCACCATTCCATGCCAAAGACAATTAAGTCTTAAGTTAGAACTACGGCAACTTATTGATGTAATATAACTTGCTTATGTTTGGGTACATGCATGCTATTTCCCTTGTCTGATTTCTTTCTGTATGGAGCACACCCTACGCTTACTGAAAACTTGCCAGCGCGCAAACTGCCACGAGCGCTGGGTGCGGGACTTCAGCAGCCTGCTGGAGGTGCATCGGCCGGAAAGACACCTTGGCGTTCTCAGTGCAGCCACTTAAACTGTTGAGCGGACTCGAAACAAAATAAGGGAGCAACCAATTACGACAAGGGTTCCTTCGCGTGCAGGTTTTCCATACAAAGACCAAAATCGGCATACGACACCTATGGGACCGCGTGGATCCCTTTTACGATTCCGTAGGGAGAGAGGTATGCAGAAAGCGCAGATCCAACGATCGACGCGAGGGGATTTTTACCCAGGTTTGGGACGCTCAGGAGCGTAAAACCCTACTCCTGCCTTGTTTTATTAAGAGTGTTCTTGAGCCCAAGCTCCAGGAGCGCTTGCAATGAACAGTGCGTTCAAAGAGCAGCTACGCTTGCAGAATGGGCCAGAAGATCCTCTTCCCTGTAGCAGTTGCCATGGGCCTCCTTTTATATGTTCAAAGGGGTCACCACAGTGGCAAAATGTACATAAATTGAGGTGTAAAGTAGCTACAGGGTTATCATACCTAACCACTGACGGTTTAGGACAAATGCATTTAATGCACCATGAGGTGTCCGTTTAGGTGTCCTTATTTTCTTGGGGATGGAAAAAGGGGTCATCCCATCAGCACCGCTTAAGCTCTCCTCCACTGGTGCCTTGCCATGCATCCAAAGAAGGGCCCAGAATGCCAGGCTGGTTGCTGTGCTGAAGCGGTGGCACGGTGATAGGACCTTGCCGGGCGCAAATCTTGCCGGGCTTCGCAAAACATCCCGGCAAGATCTTGCCGAGGGCCTAGTCTTTGGTCTTCAGCTCTTGTTATCTCCTGATTCTCTGATTCTTGGCTCGAGTGTCCCTTTGACAACCTTGAACCAATATCCAACTGCTCCCCCGACAAGCCTTGCCGCGGGCTTGGCTACAACTGCCCGTGCACAAGTATGGGGTACTAATGGCCCAATACTTAGTACACCTACAGGAGCCCCCGATGGCACCGACCGTGGGGAAACTTTTGATGAAGAAATCATCACTGCTGCTGGGCTCGAGACCGTCAACAAACCAAGTGTCAGCAGCAGCAAATCTGAGGAAGATCAGCTCCTTCAGGTCATGGGCGATAACTTCCGCAAGCTCCAAGCGCTCCACCGTGCTAAAAAAGAGAAGGTAGATTCCAGAGCTGCAGTTGTTGAAGCAGCTGAGGCTGATTTTCAAAAACGCGTTGAGCAAATGCAAATCTGGTACGCCGAGGCCTTTCAGGAGTTGACTGCCAACCGGGAACAAGTGAGCCAAAGCTGTACGGAGCTCCTCTTGAAACAATCTGACATAGAGAAGGCGCAAGAGGAAGCTGCGCAAAGAATTACCGCTGAAGATGCTCTCCTGACGGAGCATCGCATTGCGCTTGATGCTCATGAGGAAGATCTTGCCGCACGTGAGGAGGCGCTTGCCGCTAAGCTCCGCAGCAAAGATGAAGAAATCGAGAAGCTTGTCACGCAGCGGACCCAGGAGATGGAGCAGAAGCACAAGGAGGCGCTCGAAGCTCTAACTGTCGATCATGCCGGGAAGCTCAAGGAGGCCGTCGATGCTGCCGAGGCTGTAGAGGCCACCAAGAATGAGCTGAGCGACAAAGTGAAGAAGCTGGAGGTGGATCTTGAAGAACACAGCAAGGAGCTCTCGACGCTCAAAGGTGACAGGGAGAAAACTCTCCACAGCCTGGCGGAGATGCAAGTTGCCATATCTGACAAGACCAAGCAGCTCTCTTCAGCCAACGATATCATTGCCGATCTGAGGCTGAAGCTGACCACGCTGGAGAAGTCTCTTGAGGACGGCAGGGCCCGCGAGAAGGCTCTGAGCAAAGATCTCCAAGATGAGAGGAACTTGCTTAAGAGTGCTGCCGCCGCCCAAATTGACTATGAGAAGGGGGTGAAAATCTTGACTGATCGCCTTGTCGACACTGCGGAGAGGCTCACAGCACAGCTGTCAACCATGGGCCTGCCAAACTTCAAGTATTCTTCCGAAGAAAGGGTATCTTCGAGCGCCAGGTTGACCATGTTCTTTGAAAGAATCATCGATGCTCTGAAACTACTCCAGTCCAACTGAGCGACCCAACTAGCCAATGAATCCCGCAAGCTTTGCCGGGCCGTCCTTCGCAAGGTGCTCATCAAGGTGCTGCACAAGAACCCTGGCGTCGACCTCACCAACGTGCTCGATCGCTTGCCGAAGGATGCAGATCTCAAAGCACTTGAGGAGCTTGTCGCGCCCATCCTTGAGAAAGTAGATTCAATCAAGAGGGTCGAAGGCCAGCGCAGGGACTAGCTGCCTCATTTTCCCTTGTCGCCACCATTCATTGCCAAAGACAATTAAGTCTTAAGTTAGAATTGCGGCAACTTATTGATGTAATATAACTTGCTTATGTTTGGGTACATGCATGCTATTTCCCTTGTCTGATTTCTTTCTGTATGGAGCACACCCTACGCTTACTGAAAACTTGCTGGCGCGCAACCTGCCACGAGCGCTGGGTGCGGGACTTCAGCAGCCTGCTGGAGGTGCAGCGGCCGGCAAGACACCTTGGCATTCTCAGTGCAGCCACTTAAACTGTTGAGCGGACTCGAAACAAAATAAGGGCGCAACCGATTACGACAAGGGTTCCTTCGCGTGCAGGTTTTCCATACAAAGACCGAAATTGTCTAAGGAAAATAACTTCATAATAAAAGAAACTTGCTCAAAGTTTTGTAACTTAGCTTTCTGTGGCCGTACTTCTTCCGATAAAATGTCAATTCTGAACGTCGCCCACTGGTATCCATATCTTCTTTGCCCCCCGGCAAACATGTGCGTGAGGAAACCTTCTATCTTTTGAGAAAAAGAAAGAAGAGAAAATAGAAATATGGAACCTTGGCGGTTCGTTAATGCTTACCGGGAATAAGTGTCATACAATATCTCAGACAAGCATGCATATATATATAAACATGGAAATCGATAAGAAAATGTACAAAACTTAATCTTATTCATGTGCGCACAGGATCTGCGCCTGGCTTTGTACAAAGGATTACATGCCTTACCGACAAGACTTGCACAAAAGGTGGTTGCTGGGGGCCCCCGGCAATCGTGCCTCACGGGAAAAACTTGCGAAGATGCTCGATATTCCAGGAGTTGCTCACTGGAACGCCATCCTCGGTCTCCAGGCGGACAGCGCCGGGCCTGGTGACTCGTACTACCCGATAAGGGCCTTCCCACTTTGGTGTCAACTTGTTTGAATTCTTGGCAGACTGAATCCGTCGAAGAACAAGGTTGCCTTCCTCAAGGCTTCGGGCATGAACTTTGCGGCTATGGTAGCGACGCAAAGCTTGCTGGTAGCGTGCAGCTCGCACAGCAGCCTGAAGACGATTCTCCTCAAGGAGCACAGCGTCATCTTGCCGTAGTTGCTCTTGCTCAAGCTCATCATAAGCGAGCACTCGAGGTGATCCGTACGTGAGTTCCATGGGGAGAACTGCTTCCGCTCCGTAGACCAGAGCGAAGGGTGTCTGGCCGGTGGCTCGATTTGGTGTCGTTCTGAGACACAAAGAACCCGAGAAGCTTGCCGGAAGGAACGCCAAACACGCACTTCTTAGGATTGAGCTTTAAATTGATCTTGCGCAGATTTGTAAATGTTTCTTCTAGATCTTGTATGAGTGTCGCTTTGTCCTTGGTCTTGATCACTATGTCATCCATGTATGCTTCCATGTTTCTATGCAGCTGAGGCTCAAAACCAATTTGGACCGCTCTCGCAAATGTAGAACCAGCACTTTTCAACCCGAAAGGCATTCATATAAAGCAATACGTACCACATGGGGTGATAAATGCGGTCTTTTCTTCATCTTATTTTGCCATGAAGATCTGATGATACCCTGAGTAGGCATCAAGGAACGACAGTAGGTCACAACCAGCAGTGGAGTCCACAATCTGGTCGATGCGCGGCAAGGGGAAAGGATCTTTTGGACAGGCTTTATTGATATTTGTATAATCAATACATAGCCTCCATTTTCCGTTCGCCTTGCGCACTACAACTGGATTGGCTAACCACGTTGGGTGAAGCACCCCTCTGACCAAACCTGCCGCTTCTAACTTCCTGATCTCTTCGGCAATAAATTCTTGCCGCTCTAAGGCTTGCTTTCTCACCCTCTGCTTGGCGGGCCGCGCATGAAGACAGACAACAAGGTGGTGCTCAATCACCTCCCTGGGAACACCGGGGATGTCAGATGGTTGCCATGCAAACACATCGACATTCGCCCGCAGGAAGGCAATGAGCGCGCTTTCCTATTTGTCATCAAGGGTGGAACTTATGGTGAAAGTTCCTCCCGTTCCATCCTATTTGACGGGCACTTTCTTGGTCTCCGGTGGAGCAGCCTTGGATTTCTTGTTCTTGCCGGTGGAACTTCCTGGTACATCTGCAACGGGAGCGCAGCGCTCCGAGGAGGTGCGCTTGCCGGAGTTCGCGCCAAGGTTCCTGCCGGTCTCCTTCTTCCCCCCGGGAGTTCCAGCGGCAGGAGCAGATGCCTTGACGGCAGGTGCTGTGACTGCTTCCCGGTAGAGTTGGTCGACGCAGATGAGCGCATCCTTTTTGTCAGAGTGGACAGTGATGACGCTCAACGGCCCGGGCATTTTCAGCACATTATATGCATAGTGTGATGCCGCCATGAACTTGGCCAGCGCTGCGCGGCCAAGGATCCCATTGTATGACATGGGGATCTTGGCGACATCGAACACCACCTTCTCCGTCCTATAGTTGAGCTCTCTACCAAATGTTACTGGTAGCGTTATCTTGCCTTTTGGCTGGGTCCTCCCTGGATTGATCCCTTGAAACGTGCCCGTTTCCTCGAGATCTTCATCAGGAATTTGCAGCTTTTTGAGCACGTCTGGTGAGATTAGATTCAGTCTAGCCCCACCGTCAACTAGCATTTTTGTCACCTTGAGGTTGCAGATTGTTGGTGAAACCAACAATGGCAAGCACCCGACCGTAGTTGTGCGATCAGGGTGACCCTCGGCGTAAAAAATGATAGGCGTGTTGGACCACTTCAGGGGTTTACGCGCATCAAACGATGGCTCCGTTGCATTAACCTCACGCACCCACTATTTAAGTCGACGGTGGGAAGAATGCAACGAGGCGCCTCCGTCGATACACATGGCCTCTGTAGCTTTCTGGAATTCGTGCTCACTGGACTCATCATCATCATCATCATCATCATCATCATCATCACCCTCTTCTTTGTCACGGCCTCGAGTGGGCCTCTCCTTCTGTTGCTTGGCCTTGCCGCGGCGACCCCCCGGCCACCATGCTTCTTGCTGGACCCCTCAGCACTATCTTGGGCCTTCTCCTTGTCTTGCCTCTCGTACTCAGCTCTCTGCTTCTCGACAAGCTGTTCAACTTGCTGGCAATTTTGGAGATCATGGCCCTTGGTGCGATGGATCTTGCAATACTGCTTGCCGGAGCCTTCCGGCTTGTCGGCAGCCGCCAAGGCCTGACAGGAGGCGCACCCAGCAACTTCCTTGCCGGGGTCGCCAACTTTGGCTTTCTTGGTGGCGCCAGGGTCGCCGGATCCCTCGACAACAAGCATGGCCTTGCCTTTACGCTTCTTGTTTCGCCGCCGGCCCTTCTTTGTCGGGGCGGCAGCATCTTCGCCTTCAGAGTCGCCTCCTGCGCCAACATCCTCGCCGGGGAGTCTCCTTCCCTCTTCAGCCCGAGCACATTTATCAGCCAGAGCATAAAGCTCAGCGATATCCCTGACCTTGTTCATGGCCATTTCTTCCCGTATCTTGCGGTTACGCACGTTCTGACGGAACGCGCCGATAACGGCGGCAGGATGAACATCTGGGATACTGTATTGCACACGGCTGAACCTTTGGATATACTTGCGCAAAGGCTCGCCCTCCTTCTGGGGGATGAGATGCAAATCACTTTCCTGGCCAGGAGTTTGATGGCCTCCAACAAAGGCGCCAACAAACTGATGGCACAGATCTGACCAAGAAGAAATAGAATTCTCCGGCAGATGCATCAACCACGACCTGACGTTGTGTTTGAGCACCAACGGGAAGTAGTTGGCAAGTATCTTGTCGTCTCGGCCCCCGGCAGCCTACACCGCAATGGTGTAGATGCTCAGGAACTCCGACGGGTGGGTCTTGCCGTCATATTTCTCCGGGACCTCTGGTTTGAAGGTTCGGGAATTGGGCCACTGGACTCACCGCAGCTCACGGGTAAACGCTGGACAACCTACCTCGTAGGGCAAGTCACCTGCGTACCCTGGCGCAGGCTTGTCAACAGCAGGTCCTGCGCGTTTATCAGATTGATGGCGTGCCTCCCGTCGCCGCTCGATGGTAGTTCGAGCGTCCTCTTTGCTTCGTTCCCGAAGAACTTGACGCTGATCGCGGTGCATCCGCGGATCGGACGACACCGTGGAATCATCATCACGGTCATCGGTCCGCCGGGTCGTCGACCGCTGCTGCTGTCGTGGAGGAGAGTGCACCGTGGTCGCACCGCCTCCAGTTTTCTCTCCATCGGCTCGCGCCGGATCGATGGACCGCCGCCGCGAGGGCCCTGCCTGCTATGGCCCATCCTTGTTGACGAAGCCGATGAGGCTCTGGATGGTAGATCGCCACTCCTCCATCTTCTCCGGAGCAGGAGGAAAATCGAGGAGCAGCTGCGCACATGCCAAAGCTTCCGCTGGCGTAGGCGGCGGCGATAGGTGCGAGGTACGTGAGGTGCTCTGACTCCTAACAATGTTAGAAGGAGCACCATCACGATCACGCGACCGGGCGCCACTTCCACCGGTAGCTTGGCGTGCATGCTGGGCCTACGCACCTTGGGATCGATGCGCGGAAGTCTTTTCATGGGGACGTCCTGAACCACCAGCGCCATGGCGCTGCTCGTCGCGTGCAACCTGTGAAGGCCGCGACGCTTGCGCCGGCGCGGGAGTCCTAGGAGGCGTCCTCCGATCCCTGGAGTTCGCTGCGCCGCCCGTAGGCAGCACAACCCCATCTCTGGATCCAGCGGCGTGCAGGTTGCCGTCGTCGCTGTGAACGACGCCGCTCGCCTGGTTTGGATCACCAGAACGCCGTGGAGGCTCTAAACCTCTACCTTTTGCATCCACGCCATCACCCGTACGCGAGGGCACGGGCAAAACAGACGTAGATGGTAGCGCCGTTGCGGCACTCTTCTTCTTGGGTGGCATGGTGATGAAGATGACGAAGAAACTGAGGCGCCGATCACTGGATCAGGTTCGCGCAACCCCCTTTTCCCCTACCTGGCGTGCCAAAGATGTCGGTGTACGACACCTATGCGACCGCGTGGATCCCTTTTATGATTCGGCAGGGAGAGAGGTATGCACAAAGAGCAGATCCAACGATCGACGCGAGGGGATTTTTACCCAGGTTCGAGCCGCTCAAGAGCGTAAAACCCTACTCCTGCCTTGTTTTATTAAGAGTGTTCTTGAGCCCAAGCTCCAGGAGCGCTTGCAATGAACAGTGCGTTCAAAGAGCAGCTACGCATGCAGAATGGGCCAGAAGATCCTCTTCCCTGTAGCAGTTGCCTTGGGCCTCCTTTTATATGTTCAAAGGGGTCACCACAGTGGCAAAATGTACATAAATTGAGGTGTAAAGTAGCTACAGGGTTATCATACCTAACCACTGACGATTTAGGACAAATGCATTTAATGCACCGTGAGGTGTCCGTTTAGGTGTCCTTATTTTCTTGGGGATGGAAAAAGGGGTCATCCCATCAGCACCGCTTAAGCTCTCCTCCACTGGTGCCTTGCCACGCATCCAAAGAAGGGCCCAGAATGCCAGGCTGGTTGCTGTGCTGAAGCGGTGGCACGGTGATAGAACCTTGCCGGGCGCAAATCTTGCCGGGCTTCGCAAACCATCCCGGCAAGATCTTGCCGGGGGCCTAGTCTTCGGTCTTCAGCTCTTGTTATCTCCTGATTCTCTGATTCTTGGCTCGAGTGTCCCTTTGACAACCTTGAACCAATATTCAACTGCTCCCCCGACAAGCCTTGCCGCGGGCTTGGCTACAACTGCCCGTGCACAAGTATGGGGTACTAATGGCCCAATACTTAGTACACCGACAATCACGGAGTGAATCAAGACACTCGAAATGACAGAACCTCAAATTCAGAACAATCAAG
Organism: Thinopyrum elongatum; assembly: GCA_011799875.1. Taxonomy (NCBI): domain Eukaryota; kingdom Viridiplantae; phylum Streptophyta; class Magnoliopsida; order Poales; family Poaceae; genus Thinopyrum; species Thinopyrum elongatum. The sequence continues at coordinate 205,200,262 of CM022297.1, read as the reverse complement.
CACCAATGACCAACATCTTCAACAGGCTTCATGTCACCCACAAATGACGGCGGATCAAAAGTAAGGAAAAGAAGCTGACAAAAAAAATCGCAGAGGAAAAATGAATTTAAGAACTATAATTATAATGAAACAAAAATATTAAGACTCCAAAACAATAAATAAAAGTGACAAAATTGAAATTGAGAAGTCCAAACAGATCAGATAATCATAAGTTCTAATTGAGTAAGCAACTCAGTAAAAAAAAAGGCACTGAAGTTTATATCCACTGCCCAAACTTTCAAGAAACACACCAGTTCGACTTTCTTGCTACAATAAGTTCAGCTTAAAATAAGAGCACGCATCATTCCTAAGTACAGGGAAAAACAACAGGCTACTAAAGTTCATTCCCACCTTCATTACTTGCAAAGAAACATGACAGTTCTAGTTCATGAGTACAATAAGTTTAGATAAGAGCATGCATCTTTCATTAGTACACAAGAAAAACATAAAACATCAGCATGAGTTACGTACATGGTCGTAACCATCAGCCCCTGATCTTGTGAACCACTGCCGCACATTGGCATCAAGATTTCCATCACGGATCTTGGTCTGTTGTACAAAAAGAACAACAACAGTTAGAAAATAGACAAATAACTTACATCCTATGTACAAAGCCAAAAAACTGACCGTGACACATCTGGGAACAATCAACTTGTCGGTGTCTCGGTACTTCTCACGTAGAGAATATAAAACAACATCAGCACTGTCTGAGTTGAGCATGCCAGTGGGGACAAACGCTTTAGCAACAGAACCAACACTGGCATCGCATTCCCTATTTTGAAACATCAGCTTTTCAATAGGGAAAAACACAAGATGAGAGGAATTAAAACTACCGCAGTGACAACAATAATCATATGAGAGAAAAGAAAGAGAGACAAAAATGAACGGTGCAAAATCAAACACTAACCGTTTCCAACAGTTCGTGCGCAACCTCGTAACAGCGAAGAAAAATAAATCAACCTTAGCAACGTTAGCACCTTCTGCTTTCAGAAAAAAGAAAAAACAAATAAGTTCAAGCACTACAAGGTAACATTGCCACCATGCCATAAATGAGAAGTACGCCTCATTTACAAGTCCTTACCTGCACTTTCAGCATTTGACGATGGGAGTTCCTGTGACGACATCAATATGCCTGCAGTTTCAGGGTTTGACGACGGAAGATCCTGTGAGGACAGCAATATGCCTGCGCTTTCAGTGTCTGAAGAAAGAAAATCTTGGGACGACAGGAGCGCCTCCTACGTCAAGGGGCCAGAAGAAATCGATAGAATTAAATCATCATCCTCAGATGGCACATCCTCCATGCTAGACACGTCGACGTCTTGCAATGCATCACCGTAATCAAGCCCTCCAGGCGGGAAATTTTCTGGCGGCCAATCTTCAGAATCAGAAAGATTATCATTCTCAGCAATACCAACACCAGACGATTTGACATCAAGTATGCTGGCAGCACCAACATCCTCATCAGCAACTTTGCCACCAACATCGCGCCCACTGCTCAATGGAACACCACAAGCATCAGCTCCAACAGTAACGGCAGCCTCGCGCTCAATATCGGTTATCTGAAAAAACAAAAATTTAGAAAGTGAAGGAAATGAGCAAAACTAACAATAAAAAAAACCAGCAAGAGGTGTACAGGCTAACTTTTACAGCTACAAGAAACAGCAGCGAAAATTGCATATAAAATTAATGCAAGCACAGAAAAACAAACCTTAGCAGCATCCACAACAACATCACCGATGTTGCTGCTGCTAACATTCAAAGGAACATCACCGATGGTCGAACAAGGCTCATCACCAACAACAGGATCCTGATTCATAGTAATGAAGCAAAAAACAATGCTATTATTAGCAACAACACACAAAAACTTAAACTATACTAACAAAAGGTAGATATCACCTACAATTCTTAACGGTGTGGGATAGAAAAATGAACATGTAAGGCACAGTGGTGCGCATGAAAATTCAAGAATATATATAAACACAATAAAAAATAAAAATAACCTTGCTCTTATCAGTAGATGGATCATTAACTCCACAGTCAACAGAAGCCTCAACACCATGACTGGTCTCCTGCATGAAAAAAATTAATAACAGATGAACATGAGCAAGTTCAACTACAATACTGACAGCAGAACAACATAGTAAAAATGCAAACATCAAGGACTAACTCACCTCAAAAACAGGGGACTCCAAACCAACATCATTCGTATGGTGGTCAGAAACATTAGCCTCAGTACCATCAGCAGCCCTGCTGGCAGTGGCAGCAGCCTCATCCTGCTCAATCTGCTTGATAACAACATTGGCACCTTCTTCATATGGCTTGCAGTGAGAGTCTTGCATAGTTTTGAAATGCTTCATGTTGTTCAACAGATGAACCGAGCTCTGAATTAGTTGAGCAGCACCATCACGCATATCACTAATTAACATTCTCTCCATCTCAATATAGTCCACTGCTTCCTCAGCATTAAATTGATGACCGTCAGGAAGGATACCATTGATACAGCTCAGACGCTCAACTGTAGTTAGGACCTTTTCCAGCTCAGAACGCACATTAATAAAAATATGCTCATCGCGCTCCAACGCAGAAATAGCTACATCAATACCAAAACCCTGCCTCTGTGAAGTACTATCCTTACTAGGGCCAGGGGGAACATAACCAACACCCTCAACACTACGACCATCGCTCAACTCATCGTGCAGAGATGGAATCTTGGGAACCTGAGATGGCATCTCCAGGACTGGCCGTTTATACACCCGGAAAAAGACAACTTCCTCTTGAGTTTTCCACTACGAACAAGGGAAAGAAGAGTTAATTAATCAATGCAACACACACGGAAAAATAACATTAAATTAATAGATTTAAATCCTCAGTACTAACAAGCTTTCACTGTCAGTGCCAATTTGTTAGTATTTACAAACAGGTCAGTTGAACAGGAGATTTAGTTCAACCACATATGACACAACAGTACTAAAAATCATACCTAAACCTCACAAGCTTAAGAACTGACAAATCTAAACAGGTAACTCTGCAGTACACATTTTCACTCCAGCAAAAACAGCTATACCTAAAAAATAAAAGGGCTGCAAGACAGGAAAGAAATAAAGCTCACCGGAAGCTTCCCAAACACCCAAGTACTTGGATCTGCATTGCCTCTTCTTATCAAATCTGCATCAGCCAGATCAGAAATCTTGTCCTGATCCATGAAACATATGCGGGGGACTCGCATGTCAGCATCCAGAATCTTGCCACGGATGAGGCAGTCAAGGTACATTAGTACAGGCCCTATAGCACAGCCTGTGATTGCCTTCCCAAGGGTAACACCATCTTGGTACTTGACAACAGCCCTTCTAAGCTCATCAACCATCAGCTGGCAATAATCCATATTAGCCATGTCCTTAATGATGAGATCCTCAAACATTGCTGCCTCTCTAGAAACACGAGTGGTGGCACTAGGCAACACAACTTTCATGAACACAATAATGAAGAACACTTTTAGAGCAAGGTCATCTTTGCTAGGATCCTTGACAAGCACCTTGAGCTTATCCCTCAAATCCTTCGTCTTGATATCTTGGTTCCTGCTAATGTCAAGCTCCGATCTTAACTTCATCAGAGCTTCGTCATATCCGTCCTCTGATGGCCTTGGTGCAGAGCGACCACCACGAGGGAACCCAAATAGCTGCTGTATACCATCGCTAGTGATGCGAAGCTTCTTATTCGCCTCACCCATATCAAGAGTCATCATATCAGGATCTATCTTCAGGTACAAAACTCCCATAAGAGGGCAGGAAATGTTAGACTTCACCTTCCATTGGAAGATAGAACCAAAACCAGCTGCATGAACCCTAGCCACATGGCGACTCTCAAGTAAACAAGCACAAGTATCTCTCTCTCAACGAACATCGCACAGTTATATTCAATTGCTGTGAGTCACCTTCATCCAAAGCAACTTTTCCCTCATTGCCTCTCACCGGCTTGACCAGACTCCTAACGCTAACAAGCTGTAAATGAAAATAAAGAAGGCACAACTTAATTCAATGAATATAAAAAACAAAACAAACATATGAAGCCAAGAAGGACAAAAAAGATTGCACAAGTTCAACTATTAAAACAACATCAGTACCACCCTCAAATTGATGCAAACAATGACCAGGCCTCACCTGGCCAGCATACCAACCCAAACACAATTAAATTATTGCAAGTACAACTAGTAAGTCACATACAGTACAAGCACATATCCCAAAACAAAAATATTGTTTTTACGAATATAACTAAGTCCAGTGTGCATGACTAATACTAATAAACACAGCAAATCACTAACATACTTCAGCAAAGACTAAAGCAAAGGAATAATATTAAAAAATACCACTAACTAGAAAATTTCAAATACTAAAAGAAAAAAGAAAAACACATACCACTGCATATTCATCTTCAGAATTAACTTCAATATCATCTCCCTCAAATGCAGGATCTTAAGCCTCGACACGAGCACGCTTCTTCACACCTTTGTTCACCTTCGCAGGAGGAACTTTGCGCTTCTTATTTTCCTTCAACAAAGAGCGCTTTGGAAGAAGATACGAAGAAGGCTTCTTATTTGCCAAAACTCGTGGACTCCGGCGAACAGGGGAGCCACCAAGTGTGCTTGGACCAATCTTCACAGCAACACTATCTGCATCAGCTTTGCTATTACCAGGTTGGGAAGCAGCTTTCACACGTGGGCTATGCCTCTGTGTGCCATCATGATTTGGATCTGCCATCTTCCTCTTCAAAACAATTTTCTTTTCCTTAACTGCATCACGAGGAAACATTTGGGTCAAGCGAGTATGCAACAAGTTCATCTTGACAGGCATGTCAGTTCCATGAGATCCAGCATGACCAGTTACAAAGGCCGCGTCACCACCTTCATCATCTCCAGCTTGAGCAGCTTGAGCAACATCCTTAGCGCTTCGTTGCACGCAAGCAGCCTTTTGACGCCATTCCAGCTCCTTTCTCCTCTGAAAATCACACTTCTTCTTTATTTTCCTTTTGTCCTCTAGCTGTAACTGCATAGGAACATCCTCAGCCTGAGTAACAGGCTCAGTGCCATCAACACTCTGTGACTGAGTAACAGACAACTGCAAGCTCCCATCACCATCACCAAAATTAAGAGAATAAATTCCATCATTAATATCTTTCACAACATCAGCAATGTCCTCAGCAGCAGCATGGCTATCATTAAATGCATAAACCAAAAACATAAGCACACACATATAAAATTAAAAACAATCAACATTGCAGAGATAGGCACATATCGTCAGACGCAAACAAAAGGAACAACTGATGTAACTAAACACATTTATGTATGCAAGGCTCTTAAAAAAAGAGCAAATAAAAGGGAAACACCAGCAACACTCGCAAGTTCTTCTAGAGGATTTGGTATCTCAAAAATAACATTTCACAAGATCTTGAAAGCGTTTTGATTTGTCAGAATCAGGAGGCACCGGCACTCCAACATCTGCAACAACATGATAATCAGCAAAAAGGAAAAAAAAGAAAAATACATGAACAAGCAATCAGTTCAATTATATGAACCCTACTAGTGCACAAACACGACAACACGTCAGTTCATGAACATGACAGCAACCAATAAAATAATATAACCCCACAACTCGAACACCGAACTTCATAATGTAAACTCTTTCAACATCCTAGTTGCTCTTCTCAGACTGTTACAAACTATTCAGATGCCACCAACACAACAGTTCAAACTACAAATAGTAATCAGTTCTACAACATGTATGTAGGTTACAACTACCTAAAAACTAGACATACCACACATTCCCGGGCAAAAATTAATAACTATCGAAATCCATACAACTTGTAATGTCCATACGACAACACCTATACGACTAAAAACCTATTAAGCACCAGATCTGATAAAACATCATCAGCAGAAACAAAAAAAGGTTTCAGCACAATGAATTACCTGCATTCACCTTGTCTGGACTAGATGACGTACCCATTGAGATCTACAGACTTGAAATCTGCCGAACTAGAACTGCAAGACACATGACCAAAAATTAGGGTTCTTACCGATTTGAGAAACGAAGGATGCCAAACAAAGCAAAACTCTTACCACCAAACACAAACTCCACCACCAAATCCAGTCTCAGACACGCAAGCCGCTCATCCGGAAAAAACCACACAAACAAAGCTTCCCTAATGAATCCAGCCTGAGACAGCACGAGAGCAACAACTTAGAAATATAGGAAAAATCTGTACAGAAGGGGATGCAAGGGGAGTCGAGGGCAGAGCAAAGGAGCCAACAGAGCACACAGAGCTTCCCCATGGAGTTCAACCCGCCGGCCGACGCTCCCGCGGCGAAACTGGGGAAGCAACTTCTATGCGAGAAGAGGAGAGGAGGGGAACAAAGAAGGAAGCGATTTGCAAATAACTAACCAAGGGGAGGGGAGGGGAACGGGGGAGAGCGGAGGTTAAAAGGGGAGTGGGAGAAAACCGACGGCTAAAGCCCACGATCGTGAAAAAAAGGACAAATCCCACTATCTCACGGCAGTTACTAAAAATAATAGCAAAAATTAAATACAATAACAAAAAAATTAATATAGAGGGAGAAAACCAACGGCTAAAGCACAATAAGACCTCATAACAGTTCAGTAAAAACTATCAAAAAAGTACAATTTAAATACCTTACATAGACTATACAAAATTAACTACAATATTTCTAAAAATAATAACAAAAAGTACAAAAAAATGGTGGTACGCTTTGAATCACCAATTCATGTAAAGGATTTGCATCCTCACACTCGTGTACACATATGACGCCGCGGCACATTATACAATGCAGACACCTAACAAAGATACAAAATGGGGCAAGTTATGTTACAGATCCACCTCAGTGTATGACAAAAACCGCTTCTTACCAACGACACGTGTTCATCAATCCATACAAGAAAAAAGATGTGTCAGTACAACTATGCCCCAGGTGCGGTGCTGGTTTTCCCCCTAAAAAGATAGATAATGGGGCAAGTCCATACAAGGAAGATGTCTCAGTACAACTATGCCCCTCGGTGCGGTGCTGGTTTCCCCCTAAAAAGATAGATAATGGGGCAAGTCAGGTTACGGACTCGCCTCCGCATGGGACGCCGCGGCACGCTGCGTCGTCACCAGCTACGGCTCGTTCCTGGCTCATCCTCGCCGGGATGGGGGAGGGGGGGTCCTGACCCCCCTCCCCCCCGGCTCGGCCTCGCGCTAACGCGGCAGTGCGCTCGTTTGACAGGCTCAATGCAGTTATTCTGTTTCCCCCCCACGCACCAACACCACCTAAGATAGATAATGGGGCAAGTCCATACAAGGAAGATGTGTCAGTACAACTATGCCCCTCGGTGCGGTGCTGGTTTTCCCTCTAAAAAAGATAGATAATGGAGCAAGTCCATACAAGGAAGATGTGTCAGTACAACTATGCCCCTCAGTGCGGTGCTGGTTTTCCCACTAAAAAGATAGATAATGGGGCAAGTCATGTTACGAACTCGCCTCCGCATACGACGCCGCAGCACGCCGCGTCGTCGCCTGCTACGACTCGTTCCTGGCTCGGCCTCGCCGGGATGGGGGAGGGGGGTCCTGACCCCCCTCCTCCCCCGGCTCGGGCTCGCGCTAACGCGGCAGTCCGCTCGTTTGACAGGCGCAGTGCGGTTATTCTGTTCCCCCCATGCACCCACACCCCCTAAGATAGATAATGGGGCAAGTCTATACAAGGAAGATGTGTCAGTACAACTATGCCCCTCGGTGCGGTGCTGGTTTTCTCCCTAAAAAGATAGATAATGGGGCAAGTCCATACAAGGTAGATGTGTCAGTAAAACTATGCCCCTCGGTGCGGTGCTGGTTTTTCCCCTAAAAAGATAGATAATGGGGCAAGTCATGTTACGGACTCGCTTCCGCATGCGACGCCGCGACACGCTGCGTCACCGCCTGCTACGGCTCGTTCCTGGCTCGGCCTCGCCGGGATGGGGGGGGGGGGTCCCGACCCCCCCCGGCTCGGTCTCGCACTAACGCGGCAGTGCGCTCGTTTGACAGGTGCAGTGTGGTTATTCCGTTTCCACCCCACGCACCCACACCCCGTAAGATAGATAATGGGGCAAGTCCATACAAGGAAGATGTGTCAGTACAACTATGCCCCTCGGTGCGGTGTTGGTTTTCCCCCTAAAAAGATAGATAATGGGGCAAGTCATGCTACGGACTCGCCTCCACATGCGACACCGCGGCACGCCGTGTCGTCGCCTGCTACGGCTCGTTCCTGGCTCGGCCTCGCGCTAATGCGGCAGTGCGCTCGTTTGACAGGCGCAGTGCGGTTATTCTGTTTCCCCCCCCACGCACCCACACCCCCTAAGATAGATAATGGGGCAAGTCCATACAAGGAAGATGTGTCAGTTCAACTATGCCCCTCGGTGCGGTGCTGGTTTTTCCCCTAAAAAGATAGATAATGGGGCAAGTCCATACAAGGAAGAGTTGTCAGTACAACTGCCCCTCGGTGCGGTCTGGTTTTCCCCCTAAAAAGATAGATAATGGGGCAAGTCAGTTTATGGACTCGCCTCCGCATGCGACGCCGCGGCACGCCGCGTCGTTGCCTGCTACGACTCGTTCCTGGCTCGGCCTCGCCGGGATGGGGAAGGGGGGGTCCCGACCCCCCTTCCCCCGGCTCGGCCTCGTGCTAACGCGGTAGTGCGCTCGTTTGACAGGCGCAGTGCGGTTATTCTGTTTCCCCCCCCACGCACCCACACCCCCTAAGATAGATAATGGGGCAAGTCCATACAAGGAAGATGTGTCAGTACAACTATGCCCCTCGGTGCGGTGCTGGTTTTCCCCCTAAAAAGATAGATAATGGGGCAAGTCCATACAAGGAAGATGTGTCAGTACAACTATGCCCCTCGGTGCGTGCTGGTTTTCCCCTAAAAAGATAGATTGGGGCAATCATGTTACGGACTCGCCTCCCATCGACCGCCGTGGCATGCCGCGTCGTCGCCAGCTACGGCTCGTTCTGGCTCGGCCTCGCCGGGATGGGGGAGGGGGGGGGGTCCTTCCCCCTCCCCCCCGGCTCGGCCTCGCGCTAACGCGGCAGTGCGCTCATTTAACAGGCGTAGTGCGGTTATTTTGTTTCCCCCCACGCACCCACACCCCCTAAGATAGATAGTGGGGCAAGTCCATACAAGGAAGATGTGTCAGTACAACTATGCCCCTCGGTGTGGTCCTGGTTTTCCCCCTAAAAAGATAGATAATGGGGCAAGTCATGTTACAGACTCGCCTCCGCATGCGACGCCGCGGCACGCCGTGTCGTCGCTTGCTACGGCTCGTTCCTGGCTCGGCCTCGCCGGGATGGGGCAGGGGGGGTCCCGACCCCCCACCCCCCTGGCTCGGCCTCGCGCTAACGCGGCAGTGCACTTGTTTGACACGCGCAGTGCGGTTATTCTGTTTCTCACCCCCCATGCACGCACACCCCCTAAAAAAGATGTTCTTCAGTGCATAGAAAAAAAAGAAAAAAAGAAAAAAAAGATGTGTCAGTACGACTATGCCACTCGGTGCGATCCTATATATCTTACCCGGATGTTTCATCAAAATCCAAAAAAGAATGCTGAAAACAAATGAGAACAAAGTGAAAGCGAGGGAAACACACTATAAAAATGATGTTAGTTCAAGCAGAGGAGAAACATTCAGTACTAAATAAAAATAATAATACTTATACTAGGCAAAAACAAATCATAAAAACTAGAGCAAAAAATGCTAAGAAACCAAAAAATTGACCGCCCAAGGGACAAGCCGGCCCAATGCAGGTGGGTACTAGGACTCAAGCCAATAGCGAAACCACCGGCGAATCCATTGTAAACTAGACTGCAGGGCCAAACGACCAGGGCCCACAGGTCATGACAGAGAGCAAGCGCCGTGTATAAGCGCTCAGGTAAGTATTCAGAGGAGTTCGACCAGTAAAACTCGGCAGCGCTTATAAACAGGTCGAGAGCCCCCTCGGTTAGCGAGGTGGGACTAAACGCACAGCGCACGCGCACGCGGCATTGCACAGCCACGCGGACGAGCTATTTGGGCCGAAAATAATGGCTCTGGGGGACGGCCCAATACAACAGTGCGACCCATTACAAAATTCCTACCGATCATACACGAACCAAATTAAAAGGGACAAATGTAGGTAATTTAAAAAAACCTCATAAAGAAATCAGTTAAAAAAAAGAATGTAGAAAAGTTCAAACACATGTTCGTTGTAAAAAATAAAAAATAAAACAAAAAAATACTTTTTTTTGAAAGATAACTATATAAAAGGATACTTCAATGTAGAAGATTGTAATAAAAATTTCAGAAACAAATTTTTAAAAAGTTCAACTACTAAAATTCAAAAGGTTCAAATAAAATTAGTACTGTGCAGCAAGATTAAATTCTTTTTATTTAAAAAAAACTAGAACTATCACTAGTCAACTAAAAAAATAAATTGTGCTCTAAATTCATGTCAATACTAAGAAAAAATGCTCTACAACAAACGAATATGATTGGACATTGACATCCAAAGTAGTTCAGTACTATAATTAACAACTTGCAAGTTCAACAAACTCAACCCAAGGGGTCCTACATCCATCATCAGCGTATATTTTTCATGTGCGAGCTATGTAGATGAAAATATCCCAGTAAAAACAAAGGATGCACATCAGTTCAACTATAATTGTTCCAATTCAAATATAAAAAATATAAAAAATTAAAACAGTTGTGCTTGAGCCAAAATAGGAAGCATTACATTAAAAAAATAGCGCATACAATAACATACGAACAAATTGTTCCAAACCATCTGGTAATAACATAGAGTTCAACCATCTCATATGCATTGTTTAAAAAAAATACTGCAACATAATCAAACGCACACAAATCTAACAACCAGCGTCATTTGCCACATTTAAACCTACAACACGTAAATTGTGAACGTTAGAGAGTCATCTTCCCTGGAGAACATAACCATAACCACATCTCCATCCTCCATTCCAGACTCTGCCAGAAACTCCTTCCACCCAGTAGTTAGGTTGACGCAACCATCAAAGTCGATGTGGTAGCCAACTTCCATCAACTGATACCCATTTTTGTTTGCCGTCTCCATCTTCAGTATCCCCGAACTAGGAGCAACAATCCTGATTCTGGGTGTCATTTTCCGCAAATGGGCATGGGAGTAGAAAATAAAGTGAACACCTGACATAACTGAATATTTGCATAGATCTAGCAACTGTTGCATAACAAGTGAAAAAAAATATCTGAACCAAAACAAAAACACCAAACTAACTAGTGATATGTCCTGACTAAACTGAAGAAATATACATATCAATCCCTACAGTAAAACATCTGACAAAAACAGAACAAGGATTATACAAAAAGGGATAAATACTGTTAACTAATGAACAAATACACGTACAAATCCCTACTGTTAACTTCTGACACAACCAAATAAAAATTATAGATAAACTATTGATAAAAATAAACTATAGATTCAGTCCATGGGATTCAAAATGAGACCTACAAAAGAAGAAAACAAAAAAATAGAAACACATACCCATGATTCCTCCAAGTCCCCAGCCGTCAGGCGACAAACATAGGGAGCACGAAACCCATGGTTGTTGTACAGCAGCGACGAAAGTTGCCCACGGCACTGACTCTCGGTGAGCTCCAAACCAGATTCGTACACACAGCCGTCAGCTATGCGCGCCATCTTTGCGAGACACCCGCATGAACAATCCTCCATGGGAAACACAGGAAAAGGGAAGAAAACAACAAAGAGAAGAGGGAGGAACCTAGATCTGATTCTAGAAGAAGTAAGAAAAAGGAGGGGGAGTCTGAGCCACACACCACACATAGATGGATAGAATTTATAGCCAGGAAGACTCGCAGATTATAAAAATAATAGATAGGCAGGGCGGCAGCCAGCTGGTAGAAAATAGTTATTATACAAGTCATACAACATTGACCGCAAAATAGTTCAAGTTCAAATAAAGCAGCAGTTCAAATAATTATGGGAGAGCACATACGGCAGCAGTTCAAAGTGCACATACCAATATATGTAGATAAAATAACTCATTCAGAGGTAGACAGATGAATTCATTTAGTCATTCAACCCTCTGCTCTCTCACAACACAATCTCAAAAACATAAAAATTTAGTACTTCAGTCATAACGATCAAAGAAATGACGCCATTTGGCCCTGGTGGATGGATGTGGAGCCGTGGCTGCTCTCACCCTAGCCCACGTGATGATCTGTAGATAGTTCCTTCCCCCGTCGTCTGGGAAAAGTAGCTCCAGTTCATTGGAGTTGCAAGTATCCATCACCTCACGGGCAAGGCGTCTGTTGAACTCTGCCTCCACTTCCTCCTCGGCAGCATGTCGTGCCCTCTGCCTGCGCCTCCTCCTCCTCCTCTGCTCTGCTGCTGCAGCCCTCACATCGACGGCATGCCCCTCCTCCTTTGTGACCTCTCCCAACTCAGGATCCATCTGGCTTTTCTTTGGTGGCAGATGGTGGAATGAAAGTGAGAGAGGGCAGGGGCTTTATATTCAAAGTGCAGATGGTTGGGTAGGCAGCTGGTAGAAACTACTTACTCTGATGTCAACGCGCAGTAATACAACTTTGACATGGAGCAGTCCAACTACACATACGGCAGCCATTCAACAACACAGAAAAACACGAAACTTAATTACACCGTTTGACCAGATTACAAGAAATCATAGGCTACAGTCAGCCATGATACACCACCTCCGCTAACGACCAAATCACATGGGAATCCGGGGTAGAAACAACTCAAGAAGCAAAATTAACAACGCAAATCTATTCATACAATCCTCATCTCTCTCCCTGCAACGCCAATTCGAAAACAAAACATCGAAAAAGAAGAACACATTTGCATGGCGGCCATGGCCAACGACCAAGAACAACAAAACTTCTCATCAGAAATTACAGTCAAAGAATTTCCAAAAACTCTCACCCACCGATCATTCTCACATCCCCATAACACATAAAACAACAAGCGGACGTAAAATCAACGGCTACGAACACCACAGTAAACACCAACGCCCGCAACACGTCCGCCGCCAAATGCCCACGCCGTCACCTCCGGTGACTTGAGATTGGAAAACACGACTTGGTGAGCGCGCGCATGTGCGGAATCCCGTACATGTCTCCTCTGGCAACGAATGGCCTGCAGCATCGCGCTGGAGAACCCCCGGAAGCTCCTCGTTGAATCCCCTATTTCCGTCCATCGAAGATGCAGGAAGATCAGTTCAGGTGGCAAACCCTGTCAGTCCAACCTATCAAGTCCGTCAGTTCAAGTAGGGTAACAGAATAATATTCTGTTACGCGAAACAGAATGGCCCAGATGTGTGTGTGTGTGTATATATATATATATATATTTCCTGGGCACCTTGCCTAGAAACCGTTGCATGACACTAAGATGTGTGCACGTGTAATTAGTATTAGCACTAATTGATAATTAGTATTAGGAATGAATTATTGCTTGATATGAACACTTAATACACACCCAAATTAAGCCCATACATGTCTCATACGTCACATAGTCAGGTATTTTTTTTGCGTATAATGGAGGTCGTATTTTTTATGTGCTTTCCTTTATTTTTCACCGAGTTTCTAATACCTTGAATAAATCACTAGGTATATACATACATAACCCAAAATATCTTAGATATGTTTTTGTACTCGAAATATGTTGGGTATATATTAGATACCCATACGTCACGTAGCCAGGTATATACGTAGCCATATATTACTTTAGGTACATACGTCGACTGGTTATGTACAATATTTTCCAAGCATTTTCGCACAGCGGGGTATACAAGTGTGCAGACACCTTGGGTATTTCCACTTGAAGTATATTATTGGATGTATAATATTTTCCTACTTTTTTCGCATAGCCGGGTATATACATCGATCGGGTATGTACAATATTTTCCTACCCTTTTTTCATATAGCTGGTTATATACGTCAATCGAGTATTACAATATTTTTGTCAGTAGGTATTGTATAACCGTATTGGATAGTTAGAAAACAAAAATAAATGCAGTTAGTCAAAAAATAAATTATTGTGTATATACATACCCGCGTACATACATTATTTAGTTAGTAAGTATATGATACCCATTTTAGATAATTAGAAAACAAAAAATGTAATTGTTAAAAAAATAAATTATTGAATATATACGTACATTTGTATATAATTCCGTTGGTAGGTATTAGATACCCGTATTAGATAGTTAGGAAACAAAAATACACATATTATATACCTGCAGCAATCCAAACAAAATTAACATTAATACGTTTAATTGCATGGCAAGTCTTGCATGCCTAATATTTAGAACCAAAAATAAAACGTAAGCATGAAAAGTCTTGCATGAAGAATGGTTAGGAAACAAATTAAATATATCGCGGTTTCCTAGACAATCAAGGTGCCCAGGCACCTAGGTGCCCCATCTATTTTACCTATATACACACACACACACACACACTTATAAGAACATGGTTGCATAACCAAATTAAACATCCAATTACATAGGTGGCTACTACACAGATGGCATTTGTACACACCAAAGTAAACTATTACATGCATAATTACATAGGTGGCTACTACACACATGACATTTGCATACACCAAAGTAAACTATTACATACATAATTATATAGGTGGCTACTACACACATGACATTTCCACACACCAAAGTAAACTATATATTACATGCATAATTAACTAGCATAAACGATCATCTGATCATGATCTACTTCTTGTGACTCTTGCCGCTACTGCTCTGCTTGTGGATCGATCCAGCCTCATCGATTTCGGGAAGGAGGCACTTTCTCATGTCAACGATTCGCCTGTGCATCTCATAGCATGTGTACACGCTCTTCGCCGTGAACCTGAGCTGAGGTTCATCCAGTTGCCGCATCCAGGCCCCGTGCCAGGATACGGGGCGTGTTCTGTTGGTGTAGTAGGGGTCGATGATGGCCGAGGTGAGTTCAACCAGGGAGTCCTTCTTCGTGCTGCCTCAGACCCTGTAGTGGTCACGGATTTCGACAAGGTTCTTGCAGGCCAAGCCCGTAACCTTGAGCGCTTTACATCATCGAAGGTTTCCAACTTAGCGAACTTGTAGTCGGTGCCGTTGACAAACCCGGCGAAATGGTCGCAAGGCTTTGTGGCCATGCAGTAGTGGTAGATGAGGACATGATGGCGCACGCACAACTGGGCGACGACAACCATCTGATCTTTGCCGGGATGACCGACGGTGTACTAGAGGTCGATGCCTACCACCTTGTACTTATCTCGAGAAAGCGATCGCTCCACGGAGGCCTCCACCATGGCCGAGTCGATGGTGTACACCACCGAGAGGTCCGTCTCCCTCGCGTGGGTCTCCACTTTATGCTCGTAGAACTCCATTGGAGCGCCGCTAGATATCCTCTGTGTATGTGTCGTCGTGGGTGTGCTTATTGTGTTATGGGGCGCGATCGAAAGGTTGAAGAGACTAAGGTTATAATGGCCGCGGGAATTAATGGTGAAGCCGGACGGCCTGGAATATCGGCACGCCCGGATGGCAGTTCTAATTTGCAGCGCGTAACTCCATCGTGCCGCATGTAACTGCATCCTGGCGACGCGGGCGGCGCAATCGCATGCATATGGGGCCCCCAACGTGATCATGCGCAGGCCCCAACCGCTGGCAGAGCGCGTGCGCAGGGACGCGAGCAGAGCACTCCGTGGTCGCCTCAACGGCGAGCAACCATATATATGCATATAGCAGTTGAACATGCAAGGGAAAGCTGTCCACAAGCCGAGCACGTGGAGGTACGCGAGCAGAGTGCGTCGTGGCGCCTAACGGCGAGCAGAGAGTGCTGAGGGACGTGAGCAGAGCATGCCGTGGTGCCTAACGGCGAGCAGAGCACGCCGAGGGATGCGAGCTGAGCGTGCTGCGGTGCCTAACGGCGAGCAGAGCATCCCGAGGGATGCGAGCAGAGACCGTCACAGTGATACGTGGCAAATAAGACGAACTGTGTGAGCGATGGCAGAGACATCAAGCATGATTCAGATTAGAGTTGCGTGTGCGATACGTGGCATACCATTGATCCATCCGAGCTATTTGTGATGGAATAAGCCGTGTGTGTTGTGGGCAAACGATTGCTTGTATACAACCGTCTGCGATTGATGAATTCATCACCGACGGGTTCTCTAGTGTGGTCCGTGTGCGATGTGATATGCCCTGTCTGCACAACATCTATGCTCTGTGTACAGAAGAACAACATATATACTTATAACATGACATGATTGCAAAACCAAATTAAACATCCAATTACGTTATATAACAAATACCATAAATATTGCAAGGTTCAAATTCCAGCATTACAAGGCCCAAATTCAAAGATTACAAGGTTCAAACTATTCTGACACATAAAATTCATCTTCTTCAGTATCTTTTTCATGCATTATTTCTGCGAAAGGATCAGCCACCGAGAAATCATATAGCGGCTCGATACAGTGACTTCCGAATAATCTGTCATATGAAGTTACAAACTGAAATTCAGCTTCTGCAGAGCCTTTTCCATTCAGGTGTAGACGCCTACGCTCTTTAGCAATCCATTCACTTCTGCGCAGTAAATATAGGGCAAACCTCATTACCTTGAGCAACCTTGCTTTCTCAACAAAGAACCTGACGAATTTAATTCCTGGTGTGGTGCCTCGGTACTCGTTAAAAGTAATTTCTGTGAGATGAAGATCAAGGCATTCAATGGGATTGTTATATTCCCCAACATTTTCTACTTTCGGGCCTGCTAGTATCTGCAAACAAAGACAACATATTAGTGCCTAGCTGTAGATTTGAACACGTCGGGCCTCTTTGATTTACAGGATTTCTAAAATACATGAAAAGAGTGAAATGCCACCTTCAATCTTTCATGATTAACATCTCAAAAAATATATGTATTGAGATCCTCCAAATTTCCTTTAGAAATCATTCTACATTTGTCATTGTAATCATGGGTAAAAGTAACAACAAATTGAGCTCCGTTGTGGTTAACAATTAACAGGAAAGGAGCATCACCTCGATGTATAGCTTCTCCGTGCAAGGAAAGCATCTAAGGAATCTAACAACTTCATCCAGATCGGGGCCGACAGATTGTAGTGCCAAGATCTTCACTATGCGCAGAGGCAGGGTCAAGCTTGTGGGAATCATTTTCTGGATGACAGGAGAACATATAGATCAACAAAAATTAGATAAAATGTGCTGTCCAATAATATATAAGAAGGAGAAGAAGAAGACTATTGTACTTGAACGGATAATGATCCAGTAACAAGTTCGTTGAATTCAGCACACGAATAGCCCAACACTGTCAATTTCGATGCATGAATGGCCCTGATTCTTGCCGGACCTAATTTATCAAGTACATACAATCTCTCGAGGAAATGCGCATTCTCAATGACCATATCGTGAAACACCTCAACTGATAGCCTTGGGCGGCGCCAACAATGCACATAAATCACATGGGCATTCATCGAGGTGATGTGGAGGCTACTGAACCCATCCATCGCATGAAGATGAAGGTACTCGAGCACTGTACAGCCGATGAGCAGGCGCTCCAAATCCTCCTTTAAGATGCGGATGACAATGAGCTTGAGGTGCTTAAGTTTAGGGAGATGAAGAGCACGTGCGACATCAATCCGAGAGAAAATGCACTGCCTGAATGTAGCGCGGCGCAGCGTGGGTGCGAGGCCGAGTGCGGATGGCGGCAGTGAGCGCAGACGCCAAACATGAAAGCTGAGCTCCTCTAGCCGATCTAGGGCTGGGGATAGGAACCAGTAGTGAAACCTGGGGTCAGCCTTGCAGTTGGAACTGAACTAGCCGATAGCAATAGCAAGGCGTCTGACTGGCCCAGGGTGCATGGCGAGGATGTGGGACAATGCGTCCAGGCGTTGCTGCTCTCCGCCGCAGAGCTCGTCATCGACGATGAGGTCCAGGGGGTGGAGTTCCAGAGGGGGCACCACCGTCGTGAGAGGACAGGGCCCGCACGCCAGATTTGGTGTGGAGGTGGGGTATGATGGTTACTAACATCTTGTCGGGGAGGCTGATGAAGAAGTCCACGCTCGCCGGAGGCTCTTGCGGTCCTAGCTCGACCCGCCCCCGCTTGTTGGCCGGCTCGTCCTCCATCTTGCAGTAGGTGGCGATCCTCGGCGGCAGTGCTTGTAGATGAGAACAGAGGACTGTTCTACGTACCTTCCCAAGGCGGCCAAAACAAAAGTCCAAAACCAACAATAAATTACAGCGCTCGCGACTCGCTTCCCGGTATGATGAGCGTGCGCGGCGAACTGCTCGCAGTCGTCCCGTCTAATCAAACAGCTGCCCGCGGTAGTAAATGGTTAGTTGAACGCCCACGGTTGGAATAATACGACCATTTGCGATAATAATTTGGTGGCTATATGTTAAAAAATGCCTAGGAAAATCAATGAATAAAAAGACAAAACAAACCCTGACTAATTTCTTATTTTTAGGACGACACTCCTATAGTTGCATGTTGCCTCTGTAAAATAAATCAAGGCGGGAAGAGACAGCGTATGTCGTTTCGCACACAGATCAGGTGACCAAGTTCCCTCTCGGAACCATGAGGCTTCTTGAGAGAAGCTTCAGTTTGTATGAAAGAAAATATGGGTCAAAGCCATGTTGAAAAGGGCAACAATATCTAACTCCAGCTTACAAAAGGTCCAAAAGCACGAGGATTAATTATTCATCAGGTTTACACAAAATCCAGATTGAACAAGACAATAACATCTAACTCAGCCAAAGTTTTCGGCAGTCACAATCAAATGGATCGGTCTGATCCATAAAATCAAGATCCTGGGCCAGAAAATCTACTGGTACATGAAGACAAGTTGTTGTAAATAGAAGACGAGCATGTTCAGAAGCCCTTTTGTCCACCTGAAACTTCTTTTTATGCTGTTCAACGTGTCCATCCGTGAGAAAGTTTTTGTTAAGAAACTTAATCCTCACGAACAATAGTACTCTCGCATTCAACAGGAAGAATGTGACAAAGCTAGTGTTTGCATGGTTGGATGCATATCCTTCCAGCTTATTGTCCTCAAAGAATGTCATGAGAATTGAGAAAATCCCAGTGCTTCTTATGCCACCGATTGGTTATACCTTTTTGTCCATGTCCTTTTGCCTAAATAGACATGAAGAGTGAAAACAGTTAATGTCTAAAAAAAGAGTATGTCGAAAGAGCGACAGCTGAACGGTTAATTCTAGTAAATTATATCAATGTGCTTGATATCATCACCTCTATATACAAATTCTCCAGACATGGAAAGCATTACAGCAAACCGATAATCATGTTCAAATCAAAACACCACATACTGATATGTAAGGTCTTGACAGAATCCAACACCATTGATAGGGTATCCATGGACAAACTCTTCATTGAGCATAGAACATAATATTAGTACCAAAAGTGTACTCCAAGATTATATAAAACTTATGCGCACAAATGAAAAATGCAGCTTATGATTACAAAAGTGTAGATGATATAAAACTTACGCACACAAATGAAAAATGCAGCTTATGATTACAAAAGTGTTGATGATAATATACAGTACCTGAATAAGTATGGAGCCAACCACCATCTTGTAACCTTCAAACGGATCAGGAATCACACCCAAGGTCTCCAGTTTAGGCGCAGAGACCACAGTTATTTGTGAAGGTGCATAACGGTAATCAAGGAGCAGCCTTTGGAGTGAAGGGGCGTCTTTGATGATGAGCTCCTCTCCTTTAAAGCAAATTCCAATGCTTACAAGGTGAGGCGACTTTATTTGGAGACAACGGATACGAATTTCTTTTCCAAAAACAAGCAGCAAGCGCTCCAGGGCAGGGCAGCAGGAGTGGATGATTCTGTGCAGTGAGGCCTCCGACAGATCGACCACCACAAGCACGAGTTTTTTTAGCAGTGGGAGTCAAAGCATTTGTACCAAATTGTCTGCTAGATGGCACCGGGCCAAGGTGGCGGTGTGGAGAGAGGAGGAAAATCATGAGATGGACATCGGTGGTGAGGGCACAACTACAACGCTTGGTGGGAAGCTATTTGTATAGTAATGGTAGAACTCAAGATGCTGGAGTTTTTTGAATTGACGGGATGTCAGCCAGGCGTCCACCATGCAGGGTATGTGTAGCACGCAGCATGCTGGGATGCATAGGCATTGAACGGAGCCCTGGTGGGAGGAGATGATGGCTCTGTGGAGTTTAAAATCATGAATGATAGATAGCCGACGACAGTCGAGATTAAGAGGCGCGGTGCGCCACAGAGTGCGCCACCGAGATGCGAGGACCTGTGTGCGGCAGCCATCCTTGGTGGGGAGAAGGAAGATGATCTCCCCAATGATGGCGTTCGGGAGATCGCTAATGCGGTCCTCATGATATTCTACGGGTTCCTCGGATCCAGGGGCATGGCCGCTTCTGCTCGCGTTGCCGGGTGCAGGATCTACAACTGGCGGCACCGCTGGCCGGAGCCTCATCTGTGTACATACCAATCTAAAAAAATGGCAGAAACATACATGTAGGACATTCAAAATCAATTCTCAAGATCTGGAAGAAAAAAAGGCACAAACATATATGTAGGACATTCAAAATCAATTCTCAAGATCTGGCTACGAATTATTAGCACAAACGCTAACCCTAGTCGGATTATTAGAAAAAAAATCATTTGTACAGAACAAACAATTGATCACTAACCATTGATACCATTCAAACAATCAATACACTATACAGATCTAACGAATCTTACTCTGATTTCATGGACTGGGTGAACATAACCATAGGATTTCTATTCCCAAAAAAAGAAGAGGGGGGGGGGGGGGGGGGGGGACTAACCGGTTTTTCATCGTAGTCAGAGTCGTTGCCGGAGTAGCTGTGGACCTCCGGCTCTGGCCGGGGAGGCACGACGATGGCGACGAAGTCAAGGTTGCGCTGCTGCCCGCGCGAGACCTTGTCGGTGGCGACCGCAACCTCTGTGCCCAGTTCATGCATTGCGCAGGTGCTTCACCAGCCCCGGCATCGCCACTCCCTCTGATGGTGCGCTTTGGCAACATCCTAATACACTCCATGCGGTGGTGACAACTGTGGACGTGGGGTGCGGCCGCCTATTATGACCAGCAGATCGGGCGCACCATTAATATGGTGCAGTGGGGGCGAGGTGGGCGATGGTCAAAGGGCTTACTCGCCTCCCGGTGAGCCTGCGCAGTGGACTGCTGGCATGCCTAACGTCATTTCACATAGCTACTAGCACGCCCCACACTGACACTGCGTAGCGAACGCGCGCATGCCTCGGCCTCCCGGTCTGCCTGCGCGGCGGACTGCTAGCATGCGTCTCGTCAACTCATGCATGCACGTACATCACATGGGACACGTGGCCGCACGTATATATTGATTTTTCCTTTTTGATGATTAATTATGTGCTTTATTGCTTAACCGAAGCACGACACGTACATTGTTGGTCTAAGGCACATGGTTTGAATAAAGAGTCCATTTGTGATATTGGTTACTAATTATTGATAACTTCCTGTCTGTAAGAAGATTATATCAAAAATTGTCTCAAATTTGAAAAAAATAATATCACAGTCTATTGGTGTCCATATGACACCACAATAAGTTTCATGAATTTCAACTTAGTTTTGGATTTATTGGATTTTAAAATCAAGATTCTCGATGTTAAAAATTTCTTGCATGGAGACTAAACATGCACCCAGGGACACGTACACATATGATTTTCCAATCCATTTTGGTGCACTATCACGGGTCTATGTAGCTCAAATTTGATTTTTGCACATTAAGTCCCTATGAAATCAATCAATGTATAAAAACGGACAAATGTTATCTATATTTTTTCAATTTTTAACACTAAACCCCTTTGTTCGTATGTTCGCTGCAGAAAAAGTTTGACATGCATCTTTGGGCCACATGCACGCGGTGGTCCTAGGACACTCACTCGTGTGTGACTATCTTTATGGGCCCGCGAGGTCGTCGTCCATCACTATGACCTGCGATGAGAGAGGTTAATTTGACCAACAAGGATGGTCATTTTCTGGTTTGTGTTACGTATGGTAGGAGTATATATAGTACGCATCGAAGAGGGTGGGGGCAACATATACTACGCGTCATATAGGACAGTCACTCGCGTGCGATGCTTCCATCCGTGGGCCCACAAGGTTGTCCTCCATCACTTTGACCCAACGAGAGAGGTTAATTTGACCAACAAGGAGGTTTCTTTTTGGGTTGTGTTGCGGTAGGAGTATATAGTACGCATCGGAGAGGGGAGGAGGGGGGCAGGACATACTACACACACGTCATGAACGATCTCGCTCTGTGTGGGGACTTTTTGGTTTCCGAGGCAGGTGCCACAAAGAAGTTGTGCATATTGGGTATTAAAAACATCACCAACACCTCTTTGGGCCACGTGCAGACGATGGTTGTCACTCACTCGCCTGCGACGCTTCCCTCCATGGGCCCACGAGGTCACCGTTCATCTAACATGACACAACGAGAAAGGTAATTTGACAAACAAGGAGGATTATTTTCGGGTTGTGTTACAGTAGGAGTATATATTACACGTCGAAGAGGGGAGGGGGGCCAGCATATACTGCGCGTCATGAACCTCGCTTCATGTGGGGGACTTCAAGGTTTCCGAGGCAGGTGCCACATCAAAGTTGTGCATATATATTAGGTATTCAAACATCACAACCACACATCTCCATACATGTGTTTGGCCCACATGCAAGCGATAGCGGTTGTCCTCTAGCACTCACTCACGGGGTTATCGGCGAGATGCTTCGTCCATCTGTGTGTGCCCGCTTGGTCAATCACTTTGACAGACAGCGATAGAGGTTAATTTGACTTATAATTGGGAGGGGATTAAATTTTGGTTCGTCTTATACAGTAGGGTACATGCATGTCATGATGTGAGATAACATAATGTACTTTGAGCGCATGTGTATGCATGAATCCCTCCCACCGGATCGAAGTGGGGGGGGGGGGGGGGGGGGGGCGAGCACGCGATGTGTCATGAACCTCTCTCTGTGTAGGGACTGTGCGATTTTTGATGCATGCATGCGCCACATCAAAATGTTGTGCTTTTGTGTCGGCGTACGACACCTATGGGACCGCGGGGATCCCTTCTACGGTTCGGTAGAGGGGAGAGGCGTGCACAAAGAGCAGAACCAGCGATCAACGCGAGGGAATTTTTACCCAGGTTCGGGCCGCTAATCAGCGTAAAACCCTACTCCTGCCTTAGTTTGTTATTTTGGGTGTTCGTCCCAGTTCGAGGAGCTCTTGCGATGAACAGTATGTTCCAGTAGCAGCTACACATGCAGAATGGGCCGAGAGTGTCCTCCCCTGTAGCAGTTGCCTTGGGCCTCCTTTTATATGCTCAAAGGGGTCTCCACAGTGGCAAAATGTATATACATTGAGGTGTAAAGTAGCTACAGGGTTATCCTACCTAACCACTGATGGTTTAGGACAAATGCATTTAATGCATCGTGAGGTGTCTGTTTAGGTGTCCTCATTTCTTGGGGATAGAAAAAGGTGGTGTCCCATCAGCACCGCTTAAGCTCTCTTCCACTGATACTCTGCCACGCATCCAGGAATGGGCCCATAATGCCAGGCTGATTGCTGTGTCGAAGCGGTGGAACAGTAGTAGAATCTTGCCGGGACGCAAATCTTGCCGGGCCCAAGCCTTGCCGGGTTTCGCGAGTCAGCCCGGCAAGATCTTGCCGGGGTCTTGGACATCGGCCTTCAGCTCTTATTAACTCCTGATCCTTTGATCCTTGATCTGAGCGCTCCCTTGACGATCTCGCACTAATCTCCAAATATTCCCCCCAGCAAGCCTTGCCGCGGGCTTGGCTACAACTGCCCGTGCACAAGTATAGGGTACTAAAAACCCAACACTTAGTACACCGACAGGAGCCCCCGGGCCTAGGCCATACACGAGCGCGAGGCGTTGTTGGGCTAGGCCCAAACAGTGCACGGGCACGCGTGGCAGGGGATTAACTGCTTGTGATGATTTTGTTTACTGCGTCCCCCCACTACGCGCATTAAATGCGCGACGTGGGGTGCGCGCGCTGAACGGCCGCGGCCGCAGCGTGCTTGTAGAGGCGTATTCACATTGGGCAGTAAAAGAGGCGGCCTCGCTCCTTCCCCATAAAAAGGAAACTGCAGAGGCGCTGCCTATTTACCCCCCTCTTCTTCTTCTTTTCAATCTGAAATCCGCCATCGCCTTCCTCCTTTCGAGCTCAGAGCAAAGTTTCTCCTCATCCGCTCATCGCCTCCACACTCGCTTCATCCCCGGCTTTCGCCCCCACAGTCGCCATGCCGCCCAAGACCAGCAAAGGCAAGGACAAGGAGATGAAAGCCGATGTCCCGGAGAGCGAGCTGGTGAAGATGCGAAAGAAGTACGTCGTCTTCGCCCCGTCGCTCGACGCGAAAGCTCTGAAGAACCGGTACCAGTGCATGTGGGCGAGGGAGACGCAAGCTCACCCCGCAACTCCCGTGATTCCAGGTTCTTGTTCCAAAAGCGGATCAGACAGATATCCTGTCTTCGTTGCTTACTTCTATTGCGGGCTCTGCCCTCCCTTTTCTGATTTCTTCAATGACATCATGTACACATATGGCTTCCGTCTTCTCGATTTCACTCCGAATGCCATAATGTGCATGTCCATCTTTGCTCATCTTTGCGAAAACTTTGTCGGAGTAGTTCCCAACACTGCTCTTTTCTGCCACTACTTTTATCCCCGAATCCAAAAAGGGGAAGCCCTCTCCGGTTCCATCGCCTGGATTCCAAGGGCCTGGAACAAGGAGATTTATCCAGAAGGAGTTTACCGCGAGAAGTGGGACGAGTGGCGAGGCGAGTGGTGCTGGATCAAGGAAGCAGATCCCCATCCGTTCTGTTCGCCCCGGCGGTAGAAGGTGTTCCGTGGTAACGATTGGAGCGACTTTGCTACTGAAGACGAGAAGCTCACGATTACCACCACCAGAATCCTTCGTCTGAAAGCTACCGGGCTCACGATGGAGATGATCGGCTTTGATTTCCTCCGCCGCCGCATCGCCCCTCTTCAAAATAGGGGGAGACCAGCTTGGGAGTACCGGAATGCTGCAGACGTCATGAGGCTGCGCCGCGGGCTAAACAATAACTTGACTGCTATGCAGCTTGGCGCCCTCCGCCAAAGGCTATTCTAGCGCGACAACAAGCATCAGTTGCCGGCAAGAATTGTTCCTCTGTGCAACAACTCCTCCTTGGGGTCAATCATCGCTATAATGCCAGCATTCAATGCCCACGGTCCTGACGCGACGTGGGTCGAGCCATCTGAGGAGGAGGCATAGAAGTTCTTTGATAACCTGACGAAGAGAGCTGTCCGGGAAGAAGCAGACCTCGTCCGAGCCACCACTGATGAAGAACTGGCATATATCGCCACTAGGGCAGAGGAGGCAGCTCTTGCCGCGGAGGCTGGCAGCGTTGGTTTCACAGAATGGGAAACCAGTGACGCAGAAGTTGTGGTGGAAGAAAATCTTGCCGGGGAGGGCAAAGTTGCCGGGGAACAGAGCGGCGCAGCTGCTGAAGATGTCTTCCTGACGGAGCGCTGCATCGCGCTCGATGCTCATGAAGAAGATCTTGTCACGCGCGAGCAGGCGCTCGCCGCCAAACTTCGCAGCAAAGACGAAGAGATTGAAAAACTAGTCGCGCTGTGGACCCAGGATCTGGAGCAGAAGCACAAGGAGGCGCTCGAAGCTCTAACTGTAGATCATGTCGGCAAGCTCAAGGAAGCCGTCGATGCTGCCGAGGCTGCAGAGGCCGCCAAGAATGAGCTGAACGACAAAGTGAAGAGGCTGGAAGTGAACCTTGAAGAGCACGGCAAGGAGCTCTCGACGCTCAAAGGTGACAGGGAGAAAACCCTCCACACCTTGGCGGAGATGCAAGTTGCCATGTCCGACAAGAGCAAACAGCTCTCTTCAGCCAATGATGCCATTGCCGATCTGAGGCTGAAACTGACCATGCTGGAGAAGTCACTTGAGGACGGCAGAGCTCGCGAGAAGGCCCTGAGCAAGGATCTCCAAGACGAGAAGAACCTGATCAAAAGTGCCGCCACCGCCCAAATTGACTATGAAAAGGGGGTGGAAATCTGGACTGAACGCCTCGTCGATGCCGCGGAGAAGCTCACGGCACAGCTGTCAACCATGGGCCTGCCAAACTTCAAGTTTTCCATTGAAGAAAGGGTATCCCGTAGCGCCAGGCTGACCATATTCTTTGAAAGCGTCATCGAAGCTCTGAAGCTGCTGCAAGCCAACCGAGCGACCCAACTGGCCAATGAATCCCGCAAGCTTTGCCGGGCCGTCCTCAGCAAGGTACTCGTCAAGGTGGTGTACAAGAACCCTGGCATCGACCTCACCAACGTGCTTGAACGCTTGCCGAAGGATGTAGAACTCAAGGCACTTGAGGAACTCATCGCGCCCATCCTTGAAAAGGTAGATTCAATCAAAAGGGTCGAAGGCCAGCGTAGAGATTAGCTGTTCCACCTCTTCTTCCGTCGCCATTCCATGCCAAAGACAATTAAGTCTTAAGTTAGAACTGCGGCAACTTATCATTGTAATATAACTTGCTTATGTTCGGGTATATGCATGCTATTTCCCTTGTCTGATTCCTTATTGTATGGAGTTCACCCTACGCTATCTGAAAACTTGCCGGCGCGCAACCTGCCACGAGCGCTGGTTGCGGAACTTCAGCAGCCTGCTGGAGGTGCAGCGGCCGGCAAGGCACCTTGGCATTCTTAGTGCAGCCATCCAAACTGTTGAGCGGACTCAAAACAAAATAAAGGCGCAGCCAATTACGACAAGGGTTCTCTCGCGTGCAGGTTTTCCATACAAAGTTTGAAATCATCCAAAGAAAATAACCTTGTAATAAAAGTTGAAAAACTTGCTTAAGTTCAGCAACTTAGCTCTCTGTTGCTGTATTTCTTGTTCCCCTCCGGCAAGGTGTCAATTCTGAACATCGCCCAATTCTGAACGTCGCCCACCGGTATCCATATCTTCCTTCCCCCCCGGCAAACGTGCGCGCGAGGAGCCCTTCTATCTCTTGAGAAAAAGAAAGAAGAGAAAATAAAAATATGGAACCTTGGCGATTCGTTAATGCTCACCGGAATCAAGTGTCATACAACATCTCAGACAAGCATGCATATATATATATATATATATATATATATATATATATATAAAGATGAAAGTCAACAAGAAACTGTACAACACTTAAGCTTATTTAACTGTGCTCAGGGTCTGCGCCTGGCTTTGTACAAAGGATCACATGCCTTGCCGGCAAGACTTGTACAAAAAAGGGGGTTGCCGGGGGCCCCCGGCAACCGCGCCCTACGGGTAGAACTTGCGAAGATGTTCAATATTCCAAGAATTGCTCACTGGAATGCCATCCTCGGTCTCCAGGCGGACAGCGCCGGGCCTGGTGACTCGTACTACCCGATAGGGGCCTTCCCACTTCGGCTTCAACTTGTTTGAATTCTTGGCGGACTGAATCCGTCGAAGAACAAGGTCGCCTTCCTCAAGGCTTCGGGCATGAACTTTGCGGCTATGATAGCGGCGCAAAGCTTGCTGGTAGCGAGCAACTCACACAGCAGCCTGAAGACGATCCTCCTCAAGGAGCACAGCGTCATCTTGGCGCAGTTGCTCTTGCTCGAAGTCATCATAAGCGAGCACTTGAGGTGACCCGTATATGAGTTCCGTGGGGAGAACTGCTTCCGCTCTGTAGACCAGAGCGAAGGGCGTCTGGCAGTAGCTTGATTTGGTGTCGTTCTAATTGACCAAAGAACCACCGGCAACTCATCAATCCAGCGCTTTCCGCACTTTTTCAGCTTGTCGAAAGTTCTGGTCCTGAGACCGCGCAGCACTTCAGCATTAGCCCTCTCCGCTTGACCGTTGCTTCTCGGATGAGCAACAGAGGCAAAACAGATCTTGCTGCCAAGGTCTCGGACGTACTGCATGAAGGTGCGACTTGTGAATTGTGTGCCGTTGTTGGTGATGATCCTATTGGGCACGCCAAAACGGCAAACTATTCCCTTAAAGAACTTGACGGCTGATTGTGCTGTCACCTTCCTCACTGCTTCCACCTCCGGCCACTTTGTGAACCTGTCGATGGCAACGTACAAGTACTCAAAGCCCCGACAGCACAGGGAAAGGGGCCCAGTATGTCGAGCCCCCAGATCAAAAATGGCCAGGAAAGAGGAATTGTCTGAAGAGCTTGAGCTGGCTGATGCGATTTCTTCGAATGAAACTGGCACGCTTCACACTTGGTTACTAGTGCAGTCGCATCCTGGAGGGCAGTGGGCTAAAAGAAACCTTGCCGGAATGCTTTTCCGACGAGCACTCTTGATCCTATGTGGGAACCACATACGCCTCCATGTATCTCTGCCAACAGCTCCAGTCCATCCTCCCGAGGAATACACTTCAATTTCACACCGTTTGGTCTCTTTCTGTACAGAATGTCATCGACGAACTGGTACATACTAGATTAACGGGCTACTTTTTCCGCTTCTTCCTGCTCCTCAGGGAGTTCTCCTGTCTGAAGAAAATGGACGATGTGCTGTGCCCATGCTGGAGCCTGGGGCTCGACAGCTAGGACTAAAGGCATCTCCTCCGCCGAGGGACCATTTGTCTCGACGGCAAAGGCTTGCGCCTTCGCTGGAGCCTGTTGTTCCCCGGCAAGCTTGTCGCTAACCCCGGCAAGTTCCTTGCCGGTGGCTCTAGGGAGCTCTGCCAGAAAGTACTGCCCAGAGTTCAACTTCTCTTTTCTTGTCGCATCGATGGTGCCACAGACGATTGAGTCAAATGGAGCACAAAAGTTCCTGGTTCCACAGGCAACTTAAGGGCAGCGCGCTTTGACTGGTCATCGGCAATATTGTTTTCGGCACGGGGGATGTGCTTCATTTGCAGACCATCAAAGCGCTCTTCCATTTTTCTCACTTCATCCACATAGGCTTGCATCAATGGACTCTGATAATCCTTGTTAACTTGCCTGACAACAAGCTGCGAATCGCCCCTGATGATGAGCTTCTTGATACCAAGGTCTGCCGCAATCCTAAGACCGGCAAGCAGCCCCTCATATTCCGCAGTGTTGTTTGTCGAACTCTCCCGGGAAAAATGCATCTGGATCACATACTTGAGGTGCTCTCCTGTGGGTGCGACTAGCAGCACGCCAGCACTGGCGCCTTGCAGCGAAAAAGCCCCGTCAAAGTACATAACCCATTCCTGATCAGTTTTCTTGCCGGGGAGAGTCGTTTCTTGAATCTCTTCGTCTGGCGTTGGGGTCCATTCCGCAATGAACTCTGCCAAAGCCCTGCTCTGAATCATTGAAGTACTCTCAAACTTGAGATCAAAGCTTGACAACTCCAGCGCCCACTCTACAATCCTGCCGGTTGCCTCTGGATTTCGCAAAATCCGCTGCAACGGGAAACGAGTGACGACGGTAATCTCATGTGCTTGAAAATAATGGCGCAGCTTCCTTGAGGCCATAAGAAGGCCGAAGAGCAACTTCTGCACACCAGAGTATCTCGATCTAGCTCCTTGCAAGAGGGAGCTAACAAAATAAACTGGGCGCTGCACCATCGTTTTCTTTTGCACTGGTTCTTCTGACTGTGCAGATCCTGTCTTGCCGGGATCAGTCCTTGCCGGGGATGATCCTGGCGTGTCACTTGGCGGTCCAGCCGATGGTGCCGCTTCCTCATCAGTTTCTCTCTGTGCTACTAGTGCAGCACTAACCACTTGATTCGTTGCTGCCAAGTATAGCAACAACGGCTCTTGTGGCCTAGGCACGACCAGCGTTGGCGGAGAGGAGAGGTATCTCTTCAAATCTTGCAGCGCAGCCTCCGCTTCCGGAGTCCATTTCATTGGACCTGCCTTTTTTAAAATTTTGAAAAAGGGCAGGGCGCGCTCAGCAGATTTGGAGATAAACCTGCTTAAGGCAGCAACGTAGCCGGCAAGACAACGTACATCCTTGACGCGTCTTGGTGCCTCAATCTGCTCAATAGCTTTGATCTTGTCGGGGTTCGCTTCGATCCCCCGCTGAGATACAAAGAACCCGAGAAGTTTGCCGGAAGGAATGCTGAACACGCACTTCTCAGGATTGAGCTTTAAATTGATCTTGCACAGATTTGTAAATGTTTCTTCTAGATCTTGAATGAGCGTCGCTTTGTCCTTGGTCTTGACCACTATGTCATCCATGTATGCTTCCATGTTTCGATGCAGTTGAGGCTCAAAACCAATTTGGATTGCTCTCGCAAATGTAGAACCAGCACTTTTCAACCTGAAAGGCATCCGTATAAAACAATACGTACCACATGGGGTGATAAATGCGGTCTTTTCTTCATCTTCTTTGGCCATGAAAATCTGATGGTACCCTGAATAAGTGTCAAGGAACGACAGTAGGTCACAACCAGCGGTGGAGTCCACAATCTGGTCGATGCGCGGCAAGGGAAAAGGATCTTTTGGACAGGCTTTATTGATATCTGTATAATCAATACATAGCCTCCACTTTCCGTTCGCCTTGCACACTACAACCGGGTTGGCTAGCCACGTTGGGTGAAGCACCCCTCTGACCAAACCTGCCGCTTCTAATTTCCTGATTTCTTCGGCAATAAATTCTTGCCGCTCCAAAGCCTGCTTTCTCACTCTTTGCTTGACGGGCCACGCGGGGGGACAGACAGCAAGGTGGTGCTCAATTACCTCCCTGGGAACGCCGGGGATGTCAGATGGTTGCCATGCAAACACATCGACATTCGCCCGCAGGAAGGCAATGAGCGCGCTTTCCTATTTGTCATCGAGGGTGGAACTTATGGTGAAAGTTCCTCCCGTTCCATCCTCCTTGGCGGGCACCTTCTTTGTCACTGGCGAAGCAACCTTGGACTTCTTGTTCTTGCCGGTGGAACTCTCTGGTACATCCTCAACAGGAGCACAACACTCCGAGGAGGTGCGCTTGCCGGAGTTTGCGCCAAGGTTCTTGCCGGTCTTCTTCTTCTCCTTCCCGGGGGTTCCATCGGCAGGAGCAGATGCCTCGACGGCAGATGCTGCAACTGCTTCCTGGTAAAGTAGGTCGGCACAAATGAGCGCATCCTTCTTGTCAGAATGGACAGTGATGACGCTCAATGGCCCTGGCATTTTCAGTACATTATATGCGTAGTGTGATGCTGCCATAAACTTGGCCAACGCTGGGCGACCAAGGATCCCATTGTATGACATGGGGATCTTGGCGACATCAAACACCACCTTCTCTGTCCTGTAGTTGAGCTCGCTACCAAATGTTACTGGTAGCGTTATCTTGCCCTTCGGCTGGGTCCTTCCTGTATTGATCCCTTGAAACGTGCCCGTTTCCTCGAGATCTTCATCAGGAATTTGCAGCCTCTTGAGCACGTCTGGTGAGATCAAGTTCAGTCCAGCCCCACCGCCAACTAGCATTTTTGTCACCTTGAGGTTGCGGATTGTTGGTGAAACCAACAATGGCAAACACCCGACCGCAGTTGTGCGATCAGGGTGATCCTCGGCATAAAAAATGATAGGCGTGTTGGACCACTTCAGGGGTTTACGTGCATCGAACGATGGTTCCGTTGCATTAACCTCACACACCCACTGTTTAAGTCGGCGGTGAGAAGAATGCAACGAGGCGCCTCCGTCGATACACATGGCCTCTGTTGCTCTCTGAAACTCGTGCTCACTGGATTCATCGTCTTCTTCGTCATCATCATCCCCCTCATCCTTGTCACAGCCACGAGCGGGCCTCTCCTTCTGCTGCTTGGCCTTGCCGCGGCGACCTCCTCGGCCACCACATTTCTTGCCGGACCCCTCTGCACCGTCTTGGGCCTTCTCCTTGTCTCGCCTCTCGTATTCCGCTCTCTGCCTCTCGACAAGCTATTCAACTTGCCGGCAGTTCTGGAGATCATGGCCCTTGGTGCGATGGATCTTGCAATACTGCTTGTCGGCGGCCGTCAAGGCTTGGCAGGAGGCGCACCCGGCAACTTCCTTGCCGGGATTGCCTACTTTGGCCTTTTTGGCGGGACCAATGTCGCCGGATTCCTCGACAGCAAGCACGGCCTTGCCTTTACGCTTCCTGTTTCGCCGCCGGCCCTTCCTTGTCGGGGCAGCAACATCCTCGCCTTCGGAATCGCCTCCTGCGCCAACATCCTCGCCGGGGAGTCTCCTTCCCTCTTCAGCTCAAGCACACTTATCAGCCAGAGCATAAAGCTCGGCGATATCCCTGATCTTGTTCATCGCCATTTCTTCCCGCATTTTGCGGTTATGCACATTCTGGCAGAACGCACCGATAACGGCGGCAGGATGAACATCAGGTATGCTGTACTGGACATGGCTGAATCTTTGGATATACTTGCGCAGGGGCTCGCCCTCCTTTTGGGGAATGAGATGTAAATCACTTTCCTGGCCATGAGTTTGGTGGCCTCCAATGAAGGCGCCAACAAACTGATGACACAGATCTGACCAAGAAGAAATGGAATTCTCCGGCAGATGCATCAACCACGACCGGACGTTGGATTTAAGCACCAACGGGAAGTAGTTGGCTAGGATCTGATCGTCTCGGCCCCTGGCAGCTTCCATCGCGATAGTATAGATGCTCAGGAACTCGGACGGGTGGGTCTTGCCGTCATATTTCTCCGAGACCTCTGGTTTGAAATTTCGGGAGTTGGGCCACTGGACTCGCCGCAGCTCACGGGTAAACGCTGAACAACCTACCATGTAAGGCACGTCACCCACGTTCCCTGGCACAGGCTTGTCGACAGCAAGCGCTGCGCGCTTATCAGATTGATGGCGCGCCTCCCGTCGCCGCTCGATGGTGGTCCGAGCGTCCTCTTTGCTTCGTTCCCGAAGAACTTGACCCTGATCGTGGTGCATCCGCGGATCGGACGACGCCGTGGAATCATCATCACGGGCGCCAGTCAGCCGGGCTGCCGACCGCTGCTGCTGTCGTGGAGGAGAGTGGACCGTGGTCGCACCGCCTCCAGTCTTCTCTCCATCGGCTCGCACCGGATCGACAGACCGCCGCTGCGAGGGCCCTGCCTGCTGCGGCCCATCCTTGTTGACGAAACCGATGAGACTCTGGATGGTAGATCGCCACTCCTCCATCTTCTCCGGAGTAGGAGGAAAGTTGAGGAGTAGCTGCGCACGTGCCAAGGCCTCCGCCGGCGAAGGTGGTGGCGACAGGTGCGAAGTACGTGAGGTGCTCTGACTCCTAACAGCGTTAGAAGGAGCACCGTCACGATCTCGCGACCGTGCGCCACTTCCACCGGCAGTTTGGCGTGCATGCGGGGCCTGCGCACCTTGGGATCGATGCGCAGACGTTCTTTCATGGGGGCGCCCTGAACCACCAGCGCCATGGCGCTGCTCATCGCGTGCAACCTGTGAAGATTGCAACGCTTGCGCCGGCGCGGGAGTCCTAGGAGGCGTCCTCCGAACTTTGGAGTTTGTTGCGCCGCCCGTAGGCAGCACAGCTCCATCTCTGGATCCAGTGGCGTGCGGGTGGCCGTTACCGCTGCGGGCGACGCCGCTCGCCTGGCTTGGATCACCAGAACGCCGCGGAGGCTCTAAACCTCTACCTTCCGCATCCACGCCGTCTCCCGTACGCGAAGGCACAGGCAAAACGGACATAGATGGGAGTGCCGCCGCAGCACTCTTCTTCTTGGGTGGCATGGTGATGAAGATGACGAAGAAACTGACGCACTGATCACTAGATCAGGTTCGCGCAACCTCAATCCCCCTACCTGGCGCGCCAAAGATGTCGGCGTACGACACCTATGGGACCGCGGGGATCCCTCTACAGTTCAGCAGAGGGGAGAGGCGTGCACAAAGAGCAGAACCAGCGATCAACGCAAGGGAATTTTTACCCAAGTTCGGGCCGCTAATCAGCGTAAAACCCTACTCCTGCCTTAGTTTGTTATTTTGGGTGTTTGTCCCAGTTCCAGGAGCGCTTGCGATGAACAGTACGTTCCAGCAGCAGCTACACATGCAGAATGGGCCGAGAGTGTCCTCCCCTGTAGCAGTTGCCTTGGGCCTCCTTTTATATGCTCAAAGGGGTCTTCACAGTGGCAAAATGTATATACATTGAGGTGTAAAGTAGCTACAGGGTTATCCTACCTAACCACTGACGGTTTAGGACAAATGCATTTAATGCACCGTGAGGTGTCCGTTTAGGTGTCCTCATTTCAGCACCGCTTAAGCTCTCTTCCACTGATACTCTGCCACGCATCCAGGAATGGGCCCAGAATGCCAGGCTGATTGCTGTGCCGAAGAGGTGGAACAGTAGTAGAATCTTGCCGGGACGCAAATCTTGCTGGGCCCAAGCCTTGCCGGGTTTCGCGAGTCACCCCGGCAAGATCTTGCCGGGGTCTTGGACATCGGCCTTCAGCTCTTATTAACTCCTGATCCTTTGATCCTTGATCTGAGCGCTCCGTTGACGATCTTGCACTAATCTCCAAATATTCCCCCGGCAAGCCTTGCCGCGGGCTTGGCTACAACTGCCCGTGCACAAGTATGGGGTACTAAAAACCCAACACTTAGTACACCGACATTTTGGTATTCAAACATATGCATGCATCACGCATGTCCATACATATGTTTGGGCACATGCATGTAGTGGTTGTATTTGGACACTCTCCCTTGCTTGGTTATCATCGACGGCCTATATATTCATGGGCCCGCGTGGACGTCCATCACTTCGACCAACAACGAGAGAGGTTACCAGGGTGGATTCTTCTTCTCTTGGTTCATGTTACTGTATAGTCGTACGTCGATCATGGCGAGATTCCAAACCTAAGTTTGAGGGCATGCATACACATGAATCCCTATATATATGTAGTATACGCGCCGTGAACCCTCACTCTGTGTGGGGACTTTTCGGTTCCAAAAGGACGGTGCCACATCAAAGTTGTGCATTGGGTATATTCAAACACCACATAACACTTCATACATATGTTCGGGCCACATGCACGTAGTGGTTGTCTTCAGGCACTCCCTTGCGTGGTTATCGGCCACAAGCCAGCCTATTTGTGGGGCCGCGTGTGGATGTCCATGACTTTGACCCAACAATGAGAGAGGTTATATGGCCAAGGTGGTGATTCTTCTTGGTCAGTGTTACAATATGCCTTGGTGAGATGCCCCCTCCCACCAATTCAAAGTGTGTGTGTGTGAGGGGGGGGGGGCACAGTACTACTTCGCACTAGGTGAACCTCCGTGGGGTCGAGGATGTCCAGTTAATTTGCGATGCACATGTGCCACATCAAATTTGTGATTTGCTTATTTAAATATCACACCACACCATTTTCAGACACACACACACACACATATCGGGCCACCCGTAGGTGTGGTTCGTATGTGGTCTCACCCATCTCGTGCCACAAGCACACATCTGTGGGCCCGCACACGGTCCACATTTAACCAGAAAGCAAGGGGGGGTGACCATGATGTACTCCTTTCGGTTTTGTGTTACGGTAGGGTGAGATGTCAGACCTAGCTATTTGGGGAATGTGTTCATAGCTAGGATTCCCCTCTTGCCAACACGAAGTGTGTGTGTGTGTGTCTGGGGGGGGGGGGGGCTAGCAATAATAACGTGCGCTTTGTGCGAGAGGTGCCACATCAAAGTTGTGCATTGGGTATTTGAACATCAAACCACCCTTTTCATACATATATTTGGTCCACATGCAAGTGTGTTCGTGTTCTGACCCTTTCCCGCATTTTTTCCGCCAAATTTATAAACAGTAGATGAGCCGGACGCAGCAACCGTCTGGGATCGGGTACGCAACAGACATGGTTCCCTAGGACTACCCATGTGCCGCGCCCCTGCCCCTGTCACCCACATCATCACAGTAGATTGGGCTCCACAAGGCTTCTCTCCCGCTCTCGAAAATATCTACTCCCTCGCAATCTCAAAAATATCTACTCGCCTAGAAGGTTTTTCTGTTTGATAGCACACGATTAGTATGTGTGGACCGTGTGCAATGTCTGTTCCCCCGCTCTGCTTGAATCAGTTGATCCAAATTTTCAGTAGCCCCGGCATTTTAGTCCCGCCTGGATCCCTCACAATCTCAAAAATATCTGCTCGGCTGGAGTGTTTTTCTGTTTGATAGCACATGATTATTATGTTTTAACTGTGTGTGATGTTTGTTACTCCCGCCCCGCTCTACTTCAATCCCTTGA
This sequence comes from Thinopyrum elongatum, assembly GCA_011799875.1. Lineage (NCBI taxonomy): Eukaryota > Viridiplantae > Streptophyta > Magnoliopsida > Poales > Poaceae > Thinopyrum > Thinopyrum elongatum. Next base: position 205,163,933 of record CM022297.1, on the reverse strand, counting down.
TCCAAATTTTTGGTAGCCCCACCATTTTACTCCCGCCTAGAAAATTTTTAAGTACCCGCGGCATTTCCTCAAACACCACCTTGGACCCCCTCCACACACACACACCCCAAATTCTTCGCTGACCCCAAATCCCCCGCTCACACACACACCACCCCTTCCTCGCTTGAAACCCTAGCTATGTCGCCACCGCCGCCGCCGCTGCGTCGCCTCCATCGTCAACCTCTACCGGTCTGCCCGTGCAGGTTACCCACCAATATACATACCCTCATTGCCCTGAGTTTCTTAGATGACGCCTGCAAAATGCCCCCTTTCCCACAGATCCCCATCCGCACCCCCTCCCCCACTCCAGAGCGTCGCAGCCTAAGCTCGGCTACGCTTTCCGGGGAGCTCGAGGAGAGAATGAACCAAAAGAGCTTTACCGCGGCCTCTTCGCCCGATGTCGGCGAGGTGGCCGCCGAGGAAGCTAACGATGAAGCTAACGAGAGAGCCTTTCAATCAGCGGTCTAGAGTATTCTGGCATGTCGCGGACGCCGGCTATGACATCGAGGTCGTCAACAGCGACGGCTTGACGCGGGCTATGTCACAGGTTAAGTTGCCCACCCCCAACCCCTTGGGTTCGACAGTCGTTGATCTCATCGATGGCCCTGCCGTTGATCTCCTGTGGCTCATTATGAACAATTTGCCATCCTTCATCACCATGGAGGCCCTTTTGTCATTTCTGAAGGACACATTCTACGACACTGGCTTGGGATCCTCAGCTGCCAAGTCAGACCTCATCGACGGCGACCACGAGGAGGAGCCCATCTGTGACAAGTGAGGAAACCCATGATTTGTTTTGCCATGCTTCTTCACCGGGGGAATCCCATGATTTGTTTTCTCGAACCCCTTTTGTAGTGAGAACCTGTCCAGTATTTATTGCTATATTTGGTTGTTTGCATTATGCCTTGTTTATTTCTACGGTTTTTGGTTGTTAAGCTGTTTGTAGTTAGCATATGTCCAGTTTCAATTGCCATCTTTGGTTGTTCATAGTATGCCTTGTTTATTTCAGTTATTCACAATGTGATGTTCTATATGTGCTAGTATGAACTATGCAGTTCAATTTCATCAATACCAGTTTTAATAATAGATCTATGAATGACTATATTTGGTTGCTGTTAAGCATGTTGTACTCCCTCCGGTCCTTTTTAGTTCGCATATAAGATTTGTCTAAAGTCAAGCCTCGTAATGTTTGACCAACTTTATAGAAAAAAATACCAACATTCACAATATGAAATCAATTAGATGTGTCATGATTTAAATTTTCATATTGTATAACTTTAGCATGGTAGATGTTGATATTTTTTCATATAAATATGGTCAAACTTTATGAAGTTTGACTTCAGGTTATTCTTATATGCAGAGTAAAAAGGACCGGAGGGAGTATTTAACATGCCTTTCCATTTGATTTAACAATAACTAGTGTACTTAGACCCACAGAATACAAGTTTGAATGACTATGTTTGCTTGTTTTTAAATATTAGGCCTGTTGCAGTTAATAACACACCTTTCCACTTCTTGTTTTTCTTAACTAGCGTGCTTAAACCTTCGCCATGAATCTATCACTTGGAGATTATGTTCTCTACCATGGATATATTTGGTTGATGTTTAGCCTGTTGTGCTTAACATGCCTTTAGATGTACTTACACATGACAATATTGGGAACATCTGCTGTTTAACATCGAGGTTAGTTTCTTCCCATGGCTTATATATACCCACTGTTCAGGATATCGGTAATTGGTACCATATCGGACGGGGGCTGATAAGGGATTAATCGTTGAATCGGACATTTAACTGAATATATATGTAACCCATTTATCGGTAGTTTAACTAGGGCTATATCTAACATATCTGAGGCTACATAGCAAGATGCATTGTACTGAATGACTAAATATGCAATTCTAGGCCACACAACAACAAGGAAGGGCTGTTTGGTTCTAGGCCTAGGAGTGCCACACTTTGCCATACAATGTTGCCAAACTTGCCAAATGGTTAGTTCTTCAACATGAGAGCCACAAGTTGGCACGCCTAAGAGAATCTTGCCACACTTTTTGAGTGTATGTGATGTGGGACCATAGTGTGGCTTGCTTAAGATGTGGCTTGCCTAAGATGTGGCTTGAACCAAACACACACCTAACCTTAGGTGTGGCAACCATTGGCAAACGTAGTCTCAAACCAAGAGTGTTACCTTAATGTTCTGATGATGTCTAGATATACATAGAAGAGCAGCAAGAACACCAACAACACAGCAGCAGTTAACTGCAGTTAATCGGCTGATATTTGTAAAAATGTAATAAACTCCCTCCGCCCCATAATATAAGATGTTTATTCATCCATGCTGTGAGTATATTGGATGCTATAAGATATTATATAATGGGACGGAGGGAGTGTTGTACTACATCATTTTGCAATTGCTGTTTAGCTTCTAATGTTAACTTGGTGCTTTTAGGTACATGTCATTGGTAAAGATTTGTGCTTCGACCCTTTCTGCGTATGGGGCAATGAGGTATTGATGAACCGGCATCAAGTGACGAAACTGATAAAGATTGTTAGTAAAATGGGTCAAAATATGGCACTTAAACTATTTGTTTACACTTTATCCAAGACAACAGTGAACTGCAGCATGGTAATTAAGAACTCTGCAGCCTTCTTTTTACTGCCCATAATGAGTTGTGTTAGATGACAATGTGTGAATCTTTTTCCTTTGTAGTGGTTCTCGAAGCAGTTTACTCAAGATTACCTCTCAAACTACATGATTGGTGGGCATGCAAAGGTTAAAGTATTTCTACCAGAACACAATGACTATCTAGATGCCCTCATGAGTCATGAAGACAGTGAAGGATGGGCGGTCGGCCATCACAAGGGGTTGGACTGACTCGTGCGAGCCTTCTGCATGGAGGAGAGCACAATACAGGCATTCTGCTTCACCTTGTTCAACAACCAGAATGTCTTTTGCATCTTTCTTTACTGTGTTTAATAGTACAAGTATACAACCCTGGTTCATCATTCTTTATTTGGTGCTTATGTAATTCTTGAACATGTGTATCTGTGAATCGAATAATGCATTGCTTGTTTAACCTGATGGATATGAATAAAGTTATAGCCAACTTTCAAATTCAAATTCGGTACAATTTTAAATAGCAGCGATTTAATTAGGGTCGAAATATGCTCTGCAGGTTGTTACGGCGCACACGGTCTGTAAAGCACAAACGTGTGTGATATACATGTACTTCCGACATGGTTTGCAGAGAGGAAATTTGTGCGACCATGCACACAGTTGCCTTTTGCGAAGCGTATGTGATGTCAGACAATATCACAAACGGTGCGAGCAAACTAAATGTTTGTGATAGTCGCCTTATTGTACACGATTTACAATCATGAACTGTTTCAGATGTCATAGGCATCGTAAACGTTGCACCACATAATAGCGTGTGCGATAGTTATCTTGTACGACACTGGTACGATGGTACGACATTTCGTAATCCTATCCGAGACTCGTACGATGATTAGGTAATCTTCTTAATTACGGATTGCATACGGTTCGGGAGAAGTGAATGTGTGTGATAGTCTCCTAATCGCACACGCTTGGCAATCACGAACTATTTGTGATGGTGTGCGCATCGTAAACGTTGCACCACATAATAGCGTGTGCAATGGTAATGCCAGCACACATGAGTAGCAAAGATGGAGCATTTGGGATATTCGATATATCACAAATAGTTGTGTGAAGAATTATGTTTGGGATAGATGCAGGCATCGCATACGCTTTGTTCTGGAAAATGTATGCATTCCTACTCCATATCCCCGACGGTTTCTGGGCCGTGTGGGAAGGACCTCCCTATCGCCCACACTAGCAAGGTGATGGTTTAAAATGCCGTCGCGGAAAGGGGTTAAAAACCGTTTGTATAGCAGCTCGCTGTACCAGTGAGAACAAAGACGCCGAGAAGAACAAGCCCTCGAAGCACAACGTGCACTCCGTGAGGCCATTAGACCCGTCGCCGAACGCAACCGTCAAGTGCGTGAACAAGAGGAAGCACTTCACCAAGAACGACAAGATGACTTCCAATACGCCAAGTACTCTTCCAAGACCTACGGCTACACTCAAGCTTCCTCAACTACGACACCTCCTACCTCGACTAGAGCATCACCAAGTACCAACGACAAGTCAAGTTCTAAGCAAGCTACGCCTTCCTTGACTCGTCCTCAGGCAAGCAAGTACAAGTCCAAAACTCACTCTTCATCGGCACCACCGGATGACCCCGTCAAGACAAGTTCTCTCAAGTGTTTCACATGTGGTGGCTGAGGACACAAGTCCTTCCAATGCATCAATCGGCGAACCATGATTGCCAATGACGACGGCACATACGACTCCATGAGTGAAGACGAGATGGAAGCCCTTGAGCACGTCGCCATGCATCATCAAGTGAATGAAGAGGAAGATGCTCAAGTCTTTTGTGACAATGATTCAAGTCCCGCTCTCATGGTCTCGAAGGTCTTGATGCTTCAACACCAACAAGATGAAGACCAACATTGCCATATCTTCCACACCAAGGCCGACATCAATGGACGCTCGGTGAAGGTCATCATCGACGGAGAAAGTTGCCACAACTTAGCAAGTGAAGAGCTATGTTCCAAGGTACAATTGGTTAATATGAAGCATCCTCGTCCCTACAAGGTCCAATGGCTTAGCGACTCCGGCACAATTCAAGTGGAGCACACCGTTCAAGTCTCTTTCAAGATCGGTGCCTACGAGGACACCTTGGAGTGTGATGTGGTTCCCATGTCTGTGTGCCATCTTCTCTTGGGAAGACCTTGGCAATTCGACCGCGGCGTCATCCAAAATGGGCGAACAAATCATTATAGCTTCAAGAGGAAAGGCAAGGAGTACGACACCAAGTCAAGTGATCACCGACAAGCAAGCCTCAAAGCATCAAGGAGAGACTAGTGAGCGAGCGACCCACCACAAAGAGAGTGAGCACCACAAGCCCAAAATGGGCGACTCTACGACGAGAGAAAAGAACTTAGTCCTCCCAGCCACAAAAAGAGAGATGAGAGAAGTGTGTAAGAAACCTTCGAGTGTCCTACACTATGTCCTAGTATGCAAAGATGAGGCGGCAAGGACTAACACCTCTAACCATCTACCTCTAGTGTTGTCTAATTTGTTGCAGGAACTCGCGGATGTCTTTCCCGATGAGATACCTCCCTGTCTTCCACCTATATGTGGCATCGAACACCGCATCGACCTCATCCCCAGTGCACCTCTTCTAAACAAGGCCCCATACTGCGTCAACCCCGAAGAAACCAAAGAAATACAAAGGCAAGTCCAACATCTCATTGACCATGGGCATGTACGTGAAAGTTTGAGTCCTTGTGCCGTGTCGGTTATTCTTATGCCTAAGAAAGATGGTAGTTTTCGCATGTGTTCTGATTGTAGACCCATCAATGCTATCACCGTTCGCTATAGGCAACCCATTCCATGCCTTGATGACATGCTAGATGAAATTAGCAGACCCAAAATTTTCTCCACAATTGATCTTAAAAGTGGCTACTATCAAATACACATACAAGAAGGTGATGAATGGAAAACCGCTTTCAAAACAAAATTTAGCTTGTACGAGTGGCTAGTTATGCCTATGGGTGATGCAGATCATCCTTTCATCATCCCCATAGACTCTACTATAACTCATCAAGCACCACGAGGAGGACCAATGACAAGAGCTCGCGCACGTGCCATCAAAACCGAGGTTAACTCTTTCCTCTTCGAGCTTCATTCGGATTCACATGAGAGTTGGGTTGTACCTCAAAGGGAAACATTGTGCATTCTTAGGTACCAAGGACATGACCACGAAGAAGCTAGGAGGGAGACCCAAACACCCATGGAGGAGGAGGAGGAGGAGGAGGAGGAAGGACCCGCAAAGCACGAAGCTACGGAGGTCTCGAACCACCCCGGGTGCCCGGCCACCAACACCCCCGGGTGCCCAGCCCCCGGCCGCCGGCTGGCCAAGTCCCTGGCCACCCCGGGTGCCCGGCCCCGCAGCCCCGGGTGCCCGGTCGCCACCTGGGCAGCCCCTGACCCAAAAGACCCTTGTACCTCCGTTTCCCCCCAATTCGTCCCTAGCCTATAAATACTCCTCATCTAGAACATTTTTAGGGTTAGCAAAGTATTGGATAGACATTGAGAGAGCTTTGCTCATCTTCCCCTCCTCTTGGAGATCAAGACCTTAAAGGAGTAGACCCCCTTGTGGATTTCAAGACCTTACCTCCTTTGGAGTGGGAAGAACTGTACCCTAGTGCTATTTTCCTTGAATTGTTCTTGTATGCTTGTGGATCTCATGTGTTCTACTCTAGTGGATGTGTGATTGGGTTTTGTTTGAGTGATTTCCCCCTTGTGTTCTTGTGAGTTCATCCCTTTCCCCCTCCAAGTGTGAAAAGATCTCCATTAGGGTTCCACCCTACAACATCTCCGTATCATGAGCAAGGTTGATTCACATCTTGGAGTCCCTACCCCCCATTTGCTAGCCTAATTTCGTTGTTTTTTTGGTCCCAATTTGAAAATCCCCACAAAAATAGCCCCAAAAAATTTTCTTGCAATTTTTGGTTCTTGTGAGATTTTGTTGTTTTGGTCCATGGATTTGTTGTTTGGCAAGTGGATCTATCCTCTCCCCACCTATCCACACCTTTCCTACCATGAAATCCACCCAATTTTGCCTTCTCCCAAAAATTTCCGCCCAAATCGACCACCCCGGGCACCCGGACTTCAACCCCCGGGCACCCAGACCCCCGGACAAGCTTTTGCCCAACCCCGCTGACCACCCCGGGCACCCGCACCCCAAACCCCCGGGCGCCCACACCCCAAACCCCCGGGCACCCGCACCCCAAACCCCCGGGCGCCCACACCCCAAACCCCCGGGCACCCGCACCCCCAGTTTCAGCCCAAACCTAACTTCATTTTCCTCATAACTTTCACTCCCGAAGTCCATTTTTCGTGTTCTTTAGCTTGTTTTGTAGCTCTTGATATCCCTCGTACATTTAGGTCATTACCACCAACATTTTCTTCCATCAAATTTTTCGCCATAAAAGCATCCACCTTCCGCATTAGACCAATTTTGAGTTGCGGTTTTCGTTTCCTAAGGTGTTTCGGCTAATTAGGAACGGTTTGACATCGACAACACTGCTATTCATCATCGCAACGGACTCGACATCGACAACGACCACTTCATCCTCATACCAACCATGAGCAAGGGCGGTAACCTTGACGACATCTTGTATATTTCCTTGCCATTGCATTGATAACCCGAGCCATTTTGCGTTACTTACCTATCGAGACTAGCGAGTTGAGAATTGCCGGGCCACGCTCCTTGTGCACCTTAGTGATACGCTTACTCCGCATAGCTACATTTAGCATGCAAATCATCTTGCTATCATCTTTGTGCCATAAGTCTCTCTCATGCATACCTTACTTCATTGTCTCATATTTCGGCTCGCAAATCAAGCATTGTGGCATAGTCAAACAAAAAAAAGAGAAAGAAGAGCTTTTAAGCAAAAGAGGAGATACAAAAGAGCTCGGAAGCAATGGAAAAAGCATTGAGCCATTTTGCATAGTACATCATATTGGAGCATACATACATAGCATATTTGGGATTGAAGACGGCACACTACTCTCATAGGTTGGTTCATAAGTGTATCTAGCCCATTTGAACAATCGAGCTATTGTCTCTCTAGTATCCGTGCAATAAGAGCATTTTTGGTGGTCTCACATTTTCCGCTCATTCCTTGGTTGCACGGATCCCACTTATCTTTTCGTGTGTGTGTTTCCAAGTGTTACCCTAGGCTTTGATCTATTTGCTTTACTTGCAATTTTGTGAACCTTCTCAACCTTATCAATATCTTGACTAACATTTGCTTGAATTTTTGTGCCCCCATCCTAATCGAGCTCCTCCGTAAGCTTTACTTGTGTAGGTGTGAGATACAAACCCGGTACCAATTCTACTATTGTAGCATTTCATTGAGTGATACTCGATACATCCTCAATCTTCGGAAAAGGTAACTTTGGTATTGTTTTCTCATTTCCCTACTCACCACCACTTGGTTATGATGGATAGGCCAAGTTCTTCGGCGTCACTCTTTGAGGAGCAAGATGACGATGTGACTACGTCACCAAGAACCACTTCTTCGTCGCCCAACGAGCTCTCCATGAAGAAAGTGAAGCTCTGGGTGATCGCATTGAGAAACTCGCCACCGACCTATGCCAATCGAAAGAAAGACAATGAGACTATCTTGACGCCAAGCTCAACACTCAAATGGAAGAATTTCGCAACATGATCGTGAGCCGCGCATCATCCACCACTTCTTCACCAAGACGGCGCCACTCAAGTCTTCACTCTTCGTCCTACTCTTCTTCCGATGCAAGTCCTCCTCGAGCTCGTTCTCATCGACGTGACGACCCCCAAGATTGCCAAGCTCAAGAAAATCCATTCCATGGCAATGGTTTGCAAGACCGAGTCTGAGCACGTGAAAGGGCGAGATGGCAAGCACAAGATGCCGAGGACCAAGAATAACCTCCACAATATCCATGTCAAGTACCTCAAGACGGAGACACAATTCGACAAGAACAAAGATGTCATGAGGAACAAGCCCTCGAAGCACAACGCACACTCCGTGAGGCCACCAGAGTCATCGCTGATCGCAACCGTCAAGTACGTGAACAAGAAGAAGCACTTCGCCAAGAACGACACGATGAAGCCGCTCGACGTGAAGCAGAGCAAGAAAGAAGGAACCGGGCACACATGCCTCAACCTCATCGGCGAGTCCTTCAAGAGGAGAATGACAATGAAGACCCTCCTCCATGCCAAGTGCGACAACACCACAATCCACATGATGAAGACCTACGCTACGGCAAGCTAAAGTTCACCATGCCCAAGTTCTCCGGAAGCATCGATCCTAAGGAATATCTCTCATGGGCATTGAAGGTCGACAAGATATTCAGTCTTCACAACTATGAAGAGCAGAAAAAATTGCCATGGCATCCTTCGAGTTTCAAAACTACGTCCTCATTTGTTGGGAACAAGTGCTCGCAAGACGATGGGAGAGAGGCGTGTTGGGGAAAGTTGCATGGGAAACAAAAAATTTCCTACCAAGATCAATCTAGGAGATGACCATCTATGAGAGGAGAGATTGGATCTACATACCCTTGTAGATCGCTAAGCGGAAGCGTTAAGAAACGCGGTTCATGTAGTCGAACGTCTTTGCGATCCAATCACGATTCGTCCACGAACTCCCGATCAAGTGCCGAACGGACGACACCTCCGCATTCAACACACGTACGGCTTGATGACGCCTTCACCTCCTCGATCCAGTGAGCAAGGATGAAGTAGTAGCTTGATTTCCTGGCAGCACGACGGCGTGGTGGCGGTGATGGTGGAGCAATCTCAGCAGGGCTTCGCCAAGCGTCTACGCGAGGTGGAGGAGGTGTAACGGGATGGAGACGGGCAAGGGTTGAAGGGTTGCTACCCCCAATGCCTCCCCAACTTTATATAGGTGTGGAGGGGGCTGGTGGCTTGCCCTCCAGGGGCGTTGGCCAAAGGGGAGGAAGGAAATCCCTCCTGTCCTTCCCCACCGATCGCTATCCCCCTTTTTAGGGATCCTGATCTTATCCCTTTGGGATATGATACTATTCCTTTTAAGGGAGGATCTTGGTGCACCTAGACCAGGGTTGTGGGGACTTTCCCCACTACCCACGTTCATGTGGGTCCCCCATGCAGGTGGGCCCCACTGCAGAACCTTCTAGAACCTTCCCGATACAATATCGAGAAAACTCAAACTTTTTCCGGAACCCCGATAACAACTTTCCATATATGAATCTTTACCTCCGGACTATTCCGGAGCTCCTCGTGATGTCCCAGATCCCATCCGGGACTCCGAACAACCTTCGGAATTTCCACTATTAATATCTCAATACTAGCCTAGCGCTACAGAATGTTAAGCGTGCGACCCTACGGGTTCGAGAATCATGTAGACATGACCGAGACTCCTCTCCGGTCAATAACCAATAGCAGGTCCTGGATGCCCATATTGATTCTACATATTCCACGAAGATCTTTATCGGTTGAACCTTGATGTTAAGGATTCAGCTAATCCCGTATGCAGTTCCCTTTGTCCATCGGTATGTTACTTGCCCGAGATACGATCGTTGGTATCTCTATACCTAGTTCAATATCGTTACCGGCAAGTCTCTTTACTCGTTCCTTAATACAAGATCCCATGACTAACTCATTAGTCACATTGCTTGCAAGCTCATTGTGATGCTGTGTTATCGAGTGGGCCCTGAGATACCTCTCCGTCATATGGAGTGACAAATCCCAGTCTTGATCCATGCCAACTCAACAGACACCCTCGGAGATACCTGTAGAGCATCTTTATAGTCACCCAGTTACGTTGCGACATTTGATACACACAAGGTACTTCTCCGTTGTGAGTGAGTTGCATGATCTCATGGTCATAGGAACAGATACTTGACATGCAGAAAATGATAGCAATAAACTTGATACAATCATATGCTATGTTTATAATTTGGGTCTTGTCCATCACATCATTCTCCTAATGATGTGATCCCGTTATCAAATGACAACTCATGTCTATGGCTAGCAAACCATAACCATCTTTGGTCAACGAGCTAGTCTGGTAGAGGCTCACTAGGGACATGTTGTTGTCTATGTATCCACACATGTATTTGAGTTTCCAATCAATACAATTATAGCATGGATAATAAACGATTATCATGAACAAGGAAATATAATAATAACCACTTTATTATTGCCTCTAGGGCATATTTCCAATAGTCTCCCGCTTGCACTAGAGTCAATAATCTAGTATTACATGGTAATGAATCTAACACCCATAGGGTTCTGGTGTTGATCATGTTTTGCCCGTGGAAGAGATTTAGTCAATGGATCTGCAACGTTCAGATTCGTATGTGCTTTGCAAATGTTTATGTCCTCCTCCTTGATCGCATCGCGGATGGAATTGAAGCGTCGCTTTATTTGTCCGGTCCTCTTGTGAAACCTTGGTTCCTTGGTAGAGCAATGGCACTAGTGTTGTCACAGAACAGAGTCATTGGGTCTAGTGCACTGGGCACAACTCCAAGATCTGTCATGAACTGCTTCATCCAGACACCTTCCTTCGCTGCCTCCGAGGCAGCTATGTACTCCGCTTTGGATGTAGAATCAGCTACCACGCTTTGCTTGGAACTGCACTAGCTTACCGCTCCCCCATTTAGAATATATATGTATCCGGTTTGACACTTAGAGTCATCCGGATCAGTGTCAAAACTTGCATCGATGTAACCCTTTATGACGAGCTCTTGATCACCTCCATAAATGAGAAATATTTCCTTGGTCCTTTTCAGGTACTTAAGGATATTCTTGACCGCTGTCCAGTGTTCCACTCCTGGATCACTTTGAAACCTTCCGGCCATACTTATGGCAAGGCTGACATTTGGTCTTGTGCACAGCATCAGATACATGATAGAGCCTATGGCTGAAGCATAGGGGATGACACTCATCTTTTCTCTATGCTCTGTAATCGCTGGGCATTGAGTCTTACTCAACTTCACACCTTGCAAAACAGGCAAGAACCCCTTCTTGGACTGATCCATTTTGAACTTCTTCAAAATCTTATCAAGGTATGTGCTTTGTGAAAGTCCTATTAAGAGTCTCGATCTATCTCTATAGATCTTGATGCCTAATATGAAAGCAGCTTCTCCTAGGTCCTTCATTGAAAAACTCTTGTTCAAATATTCCTTCACTTTTTCCAAAAGTTCTATATTGTTTCCAATCAGCAATATGTCATCCACATATAATATTAGAAACGCTATAGAGCTCCCACTCACTTTCTTGTAAATACAAGCTTCTCCATAAACTTGTATAAACCCAAACGCATTGATCACCTCATCAAAGCGAAGATTCCAACTCCGAGATGCTTGCACCAGTCCATAAATGGATCGCTGGAGCTTGCACACTTTGTTAGCATTCTCTGGATCGACAAAACCTTCCGGTTGCATCGTATACAACTCTTCCTTAAGGAAACCGTTATGGAACACTGTTTTGACATCCATCTGCCAGATTTCATAATCGAAAAATGCAGCTATTGCCAACATGATTCTGACGGACTTAAGCATCACTACGGGTGAGAAAAGTCTCATCGTAGTCAACTCCTTGAACTTGTGAAAACCCCTTTACGACAAGTCAAGCTTTATAGACGGTGACATTATCGTCCATGTCCGTCTTCTTCTTGAAGATCCATTTATTCTGAATGGCCTTTCGCCCTTCAGGTAATACTTCCAAAGTCCATACATCGTTTTTATATAGGGATCCCATCTCGGATTTCATGGCCTCTAACCATTTGTTGGAATCCGGGCCCACCATCGCTTCTCCATAGCTCGTAAGTTCATCGTTGTTCAACACCATGAGCTCTAAGACAGGGTTACCGTACCACTCAGGAGTAGTACATATCCTTGTCGACCTACGAGGTTCGATAGTAACTTGATCCGAAACTTCATGATCACTATCATTAGCTTCCTCTTCAATTGACGTAGGTGCCACAGAAACACCTTTCTGCGCTGCCTACTCTCTGGTTGAAGTGAAGGTTCAATAACCTCATTAAGTTCTATCTTCCTCCCACTCAATTCTTTTGAGAGAAACTCTTTCTCGAGAAAGGACCCGTTCTTAGCGACAAACACTTTGCCCTCGGATCTGAGATAGAAGGTATACCAAACCGTCTCCTTTGGGTATCCTGTGAAGACACATTTGTCTGCTTTGGGTTCGAGCTTTTCTGGCTGAAGCCTTTTAACATAAGCATCGCAGCCCCAAACCTTAAGAAACGACAGCTTAGGTTTCTTGCCAAACCATAGTTCATACGGTGTCGTACCTACGGACTTAGATGGTGCCCTATTTAAAGTGAATGCAGCTGTCTCTAATGCATAACCCCAAAATGATAGTGGCAGATCGGCAAGAGAGATCATAGAACGTACCATATCCAATAAGGTACGATTACGACGTTCAGACACACCATTATGCTGTGGTGTTCCAGGTGGCGTTAGTTGTGAAACAATTCCACATTGTCTTAGGTGATTGCCAAACTCATAACTCAGATATTCTCCCCCTCGATCAGATCGTAGGAATTTAATCTTCTTGTTACAATGATTCTCAACTTCACTCTGAAACTGCTTGAACTTTTCAAACGTTTCAGACTTATGCTTCATTAAGTAAATATACCCATATCTACTCAAATCATCGGTGAAGGTGAGAAAGTAACGATATCCACCGCGCGCGTCAACACTCATCGGACCGCACACATCAGTATGTATGATTTCCAGCAAGTCAGTTGCCCGTTCCACTATTCTGAAAAACGAGGTTTTAGTCATCTTGCCCATGAGGCATGGTTCGCATGTGTCAAGTGATTCAAACTCAAGTGACTCCAAAAGTCCATCAGCATGGAGTTTCTTCTTGCGCTTTACACCAATATGACCTAAGCGGCAGTGCCACAAGAAAGTGGTACTATCATTATCAACTCTACATCTTTTGGCATCAATGTTATGAACATGTGTATCATGACTATCGAGATTCAATAAGAAGAAACCCCTCACAATGGGTGCATGACCATAAAAGATATTACCCATATAAATAGAACAACCATTACTCTCTAATTTAAATGAGTAACCATCTCGCATTAAACAAGATCCAGATATAATGTTCATGCTCAACGCAGGCACTAAATAACAATTATTTAGGTTTATCACTAATCCTGATGGTAATCGAAGAGCGAGTGTGCCGACGGCAATCACATCAACCTTGGAGCCATTTCCCATGTACATCGTCACTTCGTCCTTCGCCAACCTTCGTCTATTCCGTAGTTCCTGTTTAGAGTTGCAAATGTGAGCAACCGCACCGGTATCAAATACCCAGGCACTACAACGAGAGCTAGTAAGGTACACATCAATAACAAGTATATCATATATACCTTCGTCGGCCCCCTTCTTGTCGGCCAGATACTTGGGGCAATTCCGCTTCTAGTGGCCAGTTCCCTTGCAATAGAAGCACTCAGTTTCTGGCTTTGGTCCAACCTTGGGTTTCTTCACGGGAGGAGCAATTGCTTTGCCACCCTTTTTGAAGTTTCCCTTCTTTCCCTTGCTGTTCTTGAAACTAGTGGTTTTATTAACCATCAACACTTGATGCTCCTTCTGGATGTCTGACTCCACGACTTTCAGCAGCGCGAACAGCTCGGAGACTGACTTGTTCATCCCTTGCATGTTATAGTTCAACACAAAGCTCTTGTATCTAGGTGGTAGCGATTGAAGAACTCTGTCAGTGACAGCCTCAGGCGGGAGCTCAACTCCCAACTCAGTGAGACGGTTGTAATACCCAGACATTCTGAGTATGTGCTCATTGACAGACCCGTTCTCCTCCATTTTGCAGGCATAGAACTTATCAGAGGTCTCATACCTCTCGATCGAGGCATTCTTCTCAAAAATAAACTTCAACTCCTGGAACATCTCATATGCTCCATGACATTCAAAACGCCTTTGAAGTCCCGGTTCTAAGCCATACAACATGGCACACCGAACTATTGAGTAGTCATCAACACGCGACTGCCAGACGTTCACAACATCCACAGTCGTTGGAGGGGGTGGCGCACCAAGCGGTGCAGCAAGGACATAAGACTTTTGGGAAGCCGTGAGGATAATCCTCAGATTACGGGCCCAGTCCACAAAGTTACTTCCATCATCTTTTAGCTTAGCTTTCTATAGGAACGCATTGAAATTCAGGGGAGCTACTGCGCGAGCCATTGAGCTACAACACAATTTGCAAAGATAACTTAGACTATTGTTCAAGATAATGAGTTCAATTAATCATATTACCTAAGAACTCCCACTCAAATCGACATCCCTCCGGTTGTCCGAGTGTAACATGATCCAAATCCACCAACCCAAGTCCGATCATCACGTGAGATGAGGTAGTTTCAATGGTGAACATCTCCATGTTGATCATATCTACTATATGACTCATGTTCGACCTTTCAGTCTCTTGTGTTCCGAGGCCATGTCTGTACGTGCTAGGCTCGTCAAGTTTAACCCAAGTGTTCCGCATGTGCAACACTGGCTTGCACCCGTTGTATGTGAACGTAGAGTCTATCACACCCGATCATCACATGGTGCTTCGAAACGATGAACTTTCGCAACGGTGCACACTGGGGGCGAACACAATTTTATCTTGAAATTTTAGTGAGGGATCACCTTATAATGCTACCGTCGTCCTAAGAAAAATAAGATGCATAAAAGGATTAACATCACATGCAAATCATAGGTGACATGATATGACCATCATCTTGTGCTTTTGATTTCCATCTTCAAAGCACCGACATGATCTCCATTGTCACCGGCATGACACCATGATCTCCATCATCGTGTCGCCATCGGGGTTGTCACGTCAACCAGGCTTCTACAACTATTTCTACTGCTTAGCGATAAAGTAAAGCATTACAAAGCGGTTAATGATTGACACGCAGGTCATACAATAATTAAAGACAACCCTATGGCTCCTACTGGTTGCCGTATTCATTGACATGCAAGTCGTGATAATCTATACAAAACATGATCATCTCATACATCAAATATATCTCATCATGTCTTTGGCCATATAATATCACAACATACCCTGCAAAAACAAGTTAGACGTCCTCTACTTTGTTGTTGCATGTTTTATGTGGCTGCTATGGGTAACTAGTAAGAACCGTTCTTACCTACGCAAAGCCACAACGGTGATATGCAAGTTGCTATTTAACCTTCTACAAGGACCGCCTTTGTCGAATCCGATTCAACTAAGGTGGGAGAGACAGACACCCGCCAACCATCTTTCTGCAACAAGTTGCATGTCAGTCGATGGAACCGGTCTCATGTACATGGACATGTAAAATTGGTCTGGGTCGCTTCATCCCACAATACCGCTGAATCAAGAAAAGACCAAGGAAGGAAGCAATCTGAATATCAACACCCAAAAACTCCTTTGTGTTCTACTCGTGATATCATCTACGCATAGACCTAGCTCATGATGCCACTCTTGGGGAATGTTGCATGGGAAACAAAAAATTTCCTACGCTCACCAAGATCAGTCTAGGAGATGACCATCTATGAGAGGAGAGATTGGATCTACATACCCTTGTAGATCGCTAAGCGGAAGTGTTAAGAAACGCAGTTGATGTAGTCGAACGTCTTCACGATCCAATCACGATCCGTCCATGAACTCCCGATCAAGTGCCAAACGGATGACACCTCCGCGTTCAACACACGTACGGCTTGATGACGCCTTCACCTCCTTGATCCATCGAGCAAGGATGAAGTAGTAGCTTGAGTTCCTGGCAGCATGAAGGTGTCGTGGCGGTGATGGTGGAGCAATCTCAGCAGGGCTTCGCCAAGCGTCTGCGTGAGGTGGAGGAGGTGTAACGGGATGGAGACGGGCAAGGGTTGAAGGGTTTCTGCCCCCAACGCCTCCACACATTTGTATAGGCGTGGAGGGGATTGGTGGCTTTCCCTCCAAGGCCCTAGGGTCATTGGCCAAAGGGGGAGGAAGGAAATCCCTCCTTTCCTTCCCCACCGATCGCTATCCCCCCTTTTTAGGGATCTTGATCTTATCCCTTTGGGATATGATACTATTCCTTTTAAGGGAGGATCTTGGTGCACCTAGACCAGGGTTGTGGGGACTTCCCCACTACCCAGGTTCATGTGGGTCCCGCATGCAGGTGGGACCCACTCTGAAACCTTCTAGAACCTTCTCGGTACAATACCAAAAAACTCAAACTTTTTCCGAAACCCTGATAACAACTTTTCATATATGAATCTTTACCTCCAGACTATTCCGGAGCTCTTCGTGATGTCCCAGTTCCCATCCGGGACTCTGAAACACCTTCAGACTTTCCACTATTAGTATCTCAATACTACCCTAGCGCTACCAAACGTTAAGCGTGTGACCCTACGGGTTTGAGAATCATGTAGACATGACCGAGACTCCTCTCCGGTCAGTAACCAATAGCGGGACCTGAATGCCCATATTGATTTCTACATATTCCACGAAGATCTTTATCAGTTGAACCTCAATGTCAAGGATTCAGCTAATCCCGTATGCAGTTCCCTTTGTCCATCGGTATGTTACTTGCCCAAGATTCGATCGTCGGTATCTCTATACCTAGTTCAATCTTGTTACCGGCAAGTCTCTTTACTCGTTCCGTAATACAAGGTCCCGTGACTAACTCCTTAGTCACATTGCTTGCAAGCTCATTGTGATGCTGTATTACTGAGTGGGCCCCGAGATACCTCTCCGTCATACGGAGTGACAAATCCCAGTCTTGATCCATGCCAACTCAACAGACACCCTTGGAGCTACCTGTAGAGCATCTTTATAGTCACCCTGTTACGTTGCGACGTTTAATACACACAAGGTACTCCTCCGGTGTCAGTGAGTTGCATGATCTCATGGTCATAGGAACAGATACTTGACATGCAGAAAATGATAGCAATAAACTTGATACGATCATATGCTATGTTTATAGTTTGGGTCTTGTCCATCACATCATTCTCCTAATGATATGATCCCATTATCAAATGACAACTCATGTCTATGGCTAGGAAACCATAGCCATCTTTGGTCAACGAGCTAGTCCGGTAGAGGCTCACTAGGGACATGTTGTTGTCTATGTATCCACACATGTATCTGAGTTTCCAATCAATACAATTATGGCATGGATAATAAACGATTATCATGAACAAGGAAATATAATAATAACCACTTTATTATTTCCTCTAGGGCATATTTCCAACAAGGCGAACCTCCAATCACGACTTGGACACAAATGAAGGATGTCATGAGAGCTCGTTTCATGCCTACACATTGCACCTGCGATCTCTTCAAGAAGTTGCAACTCCTCAAGCAAGGCACGAAGACGGTGGAAGAATACTACCAAGAGATGGAGATTGCCATGATACGGGCCAATGTCAAGGAAGATGACGAGCAAACTATGGCACGATTCTTGAACGGCCTCAATCACCCAATAAAGAAGATCGCCAACTTCCAACCATACTCCAACCTCCTCGAGCTAGTTCATCAAGCGACCAAGGCTGAGTGACAAGTACAAGATGATGTCAAATACGCCAAGTACTCTTCCAAGACCTACGGCTCATACAGTCAAGCTCCCACGACTTCGGCACCTCCTACCTCAACTAGAGCATCACCAAGCACCGGCGACAAGTCAAGTTACAAGAAACCTTCGACATCTTCAAGTCGTCCTCCTACTACAAGAAACTTCAAGCCGAGAGCTTCATCACCAACTAATCCACTGTATGAGACCGTCAAGACAAGTTCCATCAAATGCTTCACATGCCAAGGCCGCGGCCACGATACATTTGAGTGTCCCACTCGACGCACCATGATCACCAACGACGATGGCTCCTATAACTCCATGAGTGAGGAAGAAATGGCAGCGCTTGAGCACGTGGCCATGCACCGACGAGTGGATGAAGATGAAGAATATCAAGTCTTTTGTGACAATGATTCAAGCCCCGCTCTTGTTGTCTCCAAGGTCTTGACGCTTCAACACCAACAAGTCAAAGACCAATGTTGCCACATCTTCCACACCAAAGCAGGCATCAACGGACATTCCATGAAGGTCATCATCGACGAAGGAAGTTGTCACAATTTGGCAAGTGAAGAGTTATGTTCCAAGCTACAATTGGTTAGGATGAAGCATCCTCGTCCCTACAAGGTCCAATGGCTAAGCGACTCCGGCACCATTCAAGTGGAGCACACCGTGCAAGTTTCCTTCAAGATCGGCGCATATGAAGACACCTTGAAGTGTGATGTGGTTCCTATGTCCGTGTGCCATCTCCTCTTAGGAAGACCTTGGCAATTCGACTGCGGCGTCATCCACAACGGATGAACCAATCACTACAGCTTCAAGATGAAGGGTAAGGAGTACTTGCTACGACCTATGTCGCCATGTCAAGTGATCACTGACAAGCAAGCATCCACCCATCATGGAGAGAATAGTGAGAGAGTGAACCACCAAAGTGAGAGTGAGCGCCACAAGCCACAAATGAGTGCCTCCACGATGAGCGACAAGAAAAACTTAGTGCTTTTAGCTACCAAAAGAGACATGAGAGAAGTGTATGAGAACCTATCTAATGTCATACACTATGTCCTAGTGTGAAAATATGAAGCGGCAAGGACTAACACTTCTAACCCTCTTCCTCTGGTGTTGTCTAATTTGTTGTAGGAGTTGGCAGATGTTTTCCCCGATGAGCTACCTCCCGGGCTTCCTCCACTACGAGGCATCGAGCACCGGATCAACCTCATCCCCAGTGCACCTTTACCAAACAAGGCTCCATACCACGTCAACCCCGAAGAAACTAAGGAGATACAAAGGCAAGTACAACGACTCATTGACAACAGTCATGTACGTGAAAACTAAAGTCCTTGTGCCATTTCGGTCATTCTTGTGCCTAAGAAAGATGGTAGTTTTCGCATGTGCTCCGATTGCCGTCCCATAAATGCTATCATCATTCACTATAGACATCCCATTCCACGCCTTGACGATATGCTAGATGAGCTTAGCGGCGCCACCATTTTTTCAAAAATTGATCTTAAAAGTGGCTATTACCAAATTTGCATTCAACAAGGTAATGAGTGGAAAACCGCTTTTAAAACTAAATTTGGCTTGTACGAGTGGTTAGTTATGCCTATGGGTTTATCGGAAGCACCCAGTACTTTCATGCGTGTCATGCATTTTGTTCTTCGCCCCTAAATCGGCATATTTGTTGTGGTCTTCTTTGATGATATACTTGTGTTTAGCAAATCTCTCAAAGATCATGTCACTCATCTTAGGACCATTTTGCAAACTCTTAGAAAGGAGCGTCTTTATGCTAATATGGAGAAATGCACATTTGGTGTTGACAAGCTTGTTTTCTTGGGTTTTGTGGTGTCTTCTAAGGGTGTTCATGTTGATGAGTCTAAAATTGAAGCAATTAAAACTTGGCCACAACCCACAAATTTGCAAGAAGTGCGTAATTTACTTGGTCTCGCCGGCTTCTACCATCGCTTTGTTAAGGACTTTAGCACCATTGCATTCCTTGAGTAAGAAGAATGCACCCTTTGTTTGGGGACCCTCTCAATCTACCGCATTTGATGAGCTTAAATATTTGCTTACACATGCTCCGATTCTTGCTTTGCCTAATTTTTACAAAACTTTTGGGGTCCATTGCGATGCTAGTGGAAATGGTATCGATGGAGTTTTGATGCAAGAAAAGCGACCCATTGCACATTTTAGCGAAAAACTTTCCGGCGCTCAACTTAACTATCCCATCTATGACAAGGAATTATATGCTTTAGTGCGAGTATTGCATGTTTGGGAGCATTACTTTCACCCTCTTGAATTTGTCATATGTATCGATCATGAGACACTTAAATACCTTAAAGGTCAAACCAAGTTGAATAGAAGGCATGCCAAATGGAGTGAATTCATTGAGTATTTTCCTTATGTCATCAAATACATTAAGGGTAAAGAAAATGTTGTGGCGGACGCTCTTTCCCGCAAATGCATGCTAGTTATTCAACTTGAATTGAATGTTGTTGGCTTTGAGCACATTAAAACTTGTATGCACATGATGCCTCGTTTGCAATTCCGTTTGCCAAATGTCAAGTTAACACTTATTGGGAACGATATTATCTCAAGGATAGTTATCTTGTGAGGCTAACAAACTTTGTGTTCCCGAGTCTTCTCTTCGTTTGTTGCTTTTGCAAGAGGCTCATGATGGCGGACTCATGGGACATTTTGGCCATGACAAAACATTCGCCACACTTTCCTCCAAGCACTTTTGGCCAAAGATGTTTCGCGACATCGCACGCTATACAAACCGGTGCTCTATATGCCGTAAAGCTAAGTCTCAAGCTCAAGCTCATGGTTTACATATGCCACTTCCTATTCCATATCAACCATGGGAAGATATTAGTATGAATTTCGTGCTTGGATTACCTAGGACTCAAAATGGAAAATATTTGGTATTTGTTGTTGTGGACCGATTCTCTAAAATGGCACATTTCATCCCATGCAATAAGATAGATGATGCTTCACATGTTGCAAATATTTTTTGTAGAGAAATCTTGAGGTTGCAGGGAGTGCCAAGGACAATCATGTCGGACCACGACGTCAAGTTCCTAAGCTACTTTTGGAAGACACTATGTGCCAAGCTCGGAATCAAGCTACTTTTCTCGACGGCCTATCACCCACAAACCGATGGCCAAACGAAAGTCACCAACCGGATGCTCTCTACTCTACTACGCGTGTTGATCAAGAAGAACATCACGGAGTGGGAGGAATGCTTACCCATCACTGAGTACGCCTACAATCGAGCACGACACTCTACTACCGGCAAGTCCCCCTTCGAGGTCGTCTATGGTTTCAACCTGTTGTCACCCTTGGACATCCTTCCTCTCCCACTCCAAGAACACACGAACATGGACGCTAGCGCAAGAGCCACCTATCTCAAGAAGATGCATGAAGAAACAAGGTCCACGATTGAGCGTCAAGTACACCGCCTCGCCACCAAGCTCAACATCAACAAGACACCAATGGTGTTCAAACCAGGCGACCTCGTATGGCTACATCTTCGCAAGGACCGCTTCCCCAACAAGCGCAAGTCCAAGCTACTTTCACGAGCGGATGGACCCTTCAAGGTGTTAGTCCGTTACAATGACAACGCCTACAAGATCGACATCCCACGTGACAAGTACAACGTAAGCGACATCTTCAACGTCAAGGACTTGCCCCAATACCATGGTGATGAAGATCATGATTCACGGACGGATCTCTCCCAAGGGAGGGGGGAGATGATGCGGAGCATCCTTCCATCATCCCCATGGACTCTACTATAACTCATCAAGCACCACGAGGAGGACCAATGACAAGAGCTCGCACACGTGCCATCGAAACCGAGGTTAACTCTTTCCTCTATGAGCTTCATTCAGATTCCCATGAGAGTTGGGTTCTACCTCAATGGGAAACATTGTGCATTCTTAGGTACCAAGGACATGATGACGAAGAAGCTAGGAGGGAGACCCAAACACCCATGGAGGAGGAGGAGGAGGAAGGACCTACAAAGCACGAAGCTACGGAGGTCTTAGACCATCCCGGGTGCTCGCCCCCCTGCCGCCCTGGGTGCCCGGTCGCCGCCTGGGCAGCGCCCCTAACCGCCCCGGGTGCTCGGGCTTTCAATCTCCGAGTGCCCGACCCCCCTACAGCCGCCAGCCGGGCGGAGCCCCTGATCGGTCTGGGTGCCCGGACCATCACCCCCAGGTGCCCGGCCTCCCCTGACGTGAGGGTGCTACCCCTCTGACCGGTCCGGGTGCCCGACCCTCTTCTCCACCGGGTGCCTGGTCCCCCCCCGGCGCCTCCTCCATCGGGTGCCCGGCCTCTTTACCCCGGGTGCCCGAACTCCTCCGGATGTGCCTGTGTGCACTATGGGAAAAAGGCCCTTGTACCCCCGTTTTTCCCTAATTCGTCCCTAGCCTATAAGTACTCCTCATCTAGCTCATTTTTAGGGTTAGCAAATATTGGATAGACATTGAGAGAGCTTTTCTCATCTTCCCCTCCTCTTGGAGATCAAGACCTCCAAGGAGTAGACCCCCTTGTGGATTTCAGGACCTCCTCTTGGATAAGACTATCATCAAGACCTCAAATCCTTTGGAGTGGGAAGAACTGTACCCTAGTGCTATTTTCCTTGAATTGTTCTTGTATGCTTGTGGATCTCATGTTGCTACTCTAGTGGATGTGTGATTGGGTTTTGTTTGAGTGATTTCCCCCTTGTGTTCTTGTGAGTTCATCCCTTTCCCCCTCCAAGTGTGAAAAGATCTCCATTAGGGTTCCACCCTACAACAATGGGTTTATCGGAAGCACCCTACACTTTTATGAGAGTCATGCATTATGTTCTACGAAAATACATTGGCATATGTGTTGTGGTCTACTTTGACGATATACTTGTGTTTAGCGAATCTCTAGAAGATCATGTCACTCATCTTAGAGACATCTTGCAAGTGCTTATAAATGAGCGACATTATGCTAATATGGAAAAATGCACTTTTGGTGTTGACAAGATTATTTTCTTGGGCTTTGTTGTGTCTTCCAAGGGTGTTCATGTTGACGAGTGTAAAATTGAAGCAATTAAAACTTGGCCACAACCCACTAATTTGCAACAAGTGCATAGTTTCCTTGGTCTAGCCGATTTCTATCGTCGCTTTGTTAAGGATTTTAGCACTATTGCCTCACCGTTGCATGCCTTGAGTAAGAAGAATGCACCCTTTGTTTGGGGACCCTCTCAATCTACTGCTTTTGAAGAGCTCAAATCTTTGTTACGCATGCTCCAATTCTTGCATTGCCTAATTTCAACAAAACTTTTGAGGTCCATTATGATGCTAGTGGTAATGGTATTGGTGGAGTTTTGATTAAGAAAAGCGACCTATTGCATATTTTAGTGAAGAACTTTCCGGAGCTCAACTTAACTACCCCATCTATGACAAAGAATTATATGCTTTAGTGCGAGTATTGCATGTTTGGGAGCATTATCTTCGCCCACATGAATTTGTTATACATATCGATCATGAAACACTTAAGTATCTTAAAGGTCAAACCAAGTTGAATAAACGGCATGCTAAATGGAATGAATCCATTGAATCTTTTCCTTATGTGATCAAGTACATTAAGGGTAAAGAAAATGTTGTGGCGGATGCTCTTTCCCACAAGTGCATGTTAGATACTCAACTTGAATTGAATGTTATTGGCTTTGAGCATGTTAAAGATCTTTATGCACATGATCCTTCGTTTGCGCTTTCTTATGCCAAATGTCTTGCTAACACTATAACTATTACCTCAAGAATGGCGATCTTATGCGCGCTAACAAACTTTGTATACCCGAGTCTTCTCTTTGTTTATTACTTTTGCAAGAGGTTCACGAAGGAGGACTTATGGGACATTTCAGATGCGACAAGACCTTTGCCACACTCTCCTTCAAGTACATTTGGCCAAAGATGTTCCGTGATGTTGCACGCTTCACCAACCGGTGCTCTACATGCTGCAAGGCTAAGTCACAAGCTCAATCTCATGGTTTACATATGCCACTCCCTATTTCATATCAACCATGGGAAGATATTAGTATGGATTTTGTGCTTGGATTACCTAGGACACAAAATGGCAAGGATTCAATATTTGTTGTTGTGGATTGATTCTCAAAAATGGCACATTTCATCCCATGCAATAAGATGGATGATGCTTCACATGTTGTAAATCTTTTTTGTAGGGAAATCTTGAGGCTACATGGAGTGCCAAGGACCATTGTGTCGGACCGCGACGTCAAGTTCCTAAGTTACTTTTGGAAGATTCTATGCGCTAAGCTCGGAATCAAGTTACTCTTCTCGACCGCCTATCATCTTCAAACCGACGGCCAAACAGAAGTCACCAACCGGACGCTCTCGACACTTCTCCCCGTGTTAATCAAGAAGAACATCAAGGAGTGGGAGGAATGCTTACCCATCGCCGAGTACGCCTACAATCGAGCTCGACATTCTACTACCGGAAAGTCCCCCTTCGAGGTCGTCTACGGCTTCAACCCGTTGTCCCCATAGGGCATTCTACCTCTCCCACTACAAGAACATGCGAACATGGACGCAAGTGCAAGAGAAAGTTTTCTCAAGAAGATGCATGAAGATACAAGGACCACGATCGAGCGTCAAGTAAACCGCCTCGCCACCAAGCTCAACATCAACAAGACCCTAATGGTGTTCAATCCGGGCAATCTTGTATGGCTACATCTTCGAAAAGACTGCTTCCCCAATGAGAGCAAGTCCAAGCTAGTACCATGAGCCGATGGACCCTTCAAGGTGCTACCACACTACAATGACAACACCTACAAGATCGACTTCCCACACGACAAGTACAACATAAGCGACATCTTCAACGTCAATGACTTGGCCCCATACCCTGGTGATGAAGATCTCGATCCGAGGATGGATCTCTCCCAGAGGGGGGGGGGGAGATGATGCGGAGCATCCTTCCATCATCCCCATGGACTCTACACCAACACATCAAGCACCACGTGGACCTATGACAAGAGCTCGAGCACGCGCCATTGAAACCGAGGTGAACTCACTCCTACTCGAGATCGATATGAATATAAATGGAACTTGGATGCTACCTCACCAAAACATGCTATGTGTCCTTAGGTACGAAGACCAATGCCACCAAGCAGCTAAGGAACACCTCAAAGGAGTAGGAGAAGCATCGCAAGGCCACGAGGAAGGAGAAGGAGTCCAAGAAGATGAAGACAACACCTCCCAGGCGACCCCGTGCACACGGGTCCCCAGGACCCCGTGTCTACGGGCCTCCCAGGAGGATTCTATAACAGGAACGCGCACCCCCGTGCGCACGGGCTCCAGACCCCGTGCGCATGGGCCCGGGCCGCTGTAGCACCCCGTGCGCACGGGCGTGTACCGTGCACATGGGACCCCCGTGCGCACGGGCCTCCCAGGTTTCGGCCGTGGACGCCCTTTCTTGCCTCCCAAGTCGTCCCCTTCCTCCCACTAGCTATATATTTTGTACGTAGACCATTTGTTAGGGTTAGCAAAGTATATGTGACATATTGATAGAGCTTTACTCCTTCTACCACTCCTCTTGGAGATCAAGACCTCTTAGGAGAGGATCCCAAGTGGATTTCAAGACCTCCTTCTTGGAGAAGACTATCATCAAGACCTCACCTCCTTAGGAGTGGGAAGAACCTTACCTTTGTGCTTGTGTCCTTGGATTGTGCTTGTATTCTTGTGGATCTTTGTGTTTGCTATCCTAGTGGATGTGTGATTGGGTTTTGTTGGAGTGAATTCCTCTTTCTGTTCTTGGTGTTCATCCTTTTCCCCCTCCAAGTGTGAAAAGATCCCATTTAGGGTTCCACCCTACAACAATGATCTTATGTATAGTCGACAATAAATAAAAAAGTCGATGCACGATGATGGCCATCAAAGTGGGGCAACATGTCTTTGTTCATAGTTTTGGTAAGGCGGAGGACGGAAACTCAAAAATCTCGGTTTGATCGGTAGTTTGATAGCTAAATAAACTAATATGGCTAAGATGAATGATAAAATTAAATAGTTTTCTTTCACCTGACACAAAAATAGGTCATGGTGAGTTGGTTATTTGGTCAATGTGGATGCTTTCTAGCATCCAAGGTTTAAATCCAACTCCCTGCATTATTGTTGCATAATAAATGTCTATCTTATGAGTCTAAGCCTAATGTGGAACATACGAGAGAAAAGGAAATAAAGAAAAAAATGGAAATAAAAAAGGTGGTTGAGAAAAAACAATGGAAACAGAAAATATCGGTGGCAGAAAAAGGGAAAAGAAAAGAATCGGTCGAACTTGGAATGTAGAGGTAATTTCCGAAAGAAAAGAATCAGTTGAACATGGTGTGGGGCAGCCCATGGACATCACCATGAACCACCATCAACCTCACAAGCTCCAAGTCGTCTGATGACAAGGTGATACAGAGAATTCTATGAACATCACCATGTCAAGAGTTTATTTGGCAAGTGACACGTGCCACATCTACTTCACATACATAAAGGTGAATCATCTCCTTTACACGTGTCCATTTGTATCCTTTGAGGATTGTATGCTACTTGACCCCTCTCTCGTGTGCATACATAGGTGTGAGCGGAGCTACATTCATTGAGGAGGAGTCCAAGCTCAAGAGTACACGTATACCTTCAACGAGGAGCACACACGAAAGAACCCCAAGGCCACAAGGAAGAAGGAGGCAGCCACCAAGAAGGCTGCAGCTCCCAGGCGACCCCGTGCGCACGGGCCTCCCTGACCCTGTGCCCACGGGCCACCCAGAAGCCTTCTGGGGGCGAAGACGTGCACCCCCATGCGCACGGGCCCTGGACCCCGTGCACATGGGACCCTCGTGCCCACGGTACAAGCCTGTGCGCACGGGCTAAGTCGCTGGCCACCTGGATACCCCATGGGCACGGGCTTTACTTACCCCGGGCACACGGGGCTGCCTGTGTGCAGCTGTGGGCTTTGACCATGTAATGCCCATTACGCCCCTCCTTACCCCTTCATTCCCTAGGGCTATATATACTCCTCCATCTCCTCCATTTAGACTTAGCTAAGATTAGATCTAGACATTAGAGCTTAGCTCATGTATCTCCCCTTGTGGGATTCCTCTTGAGAGAGAGAACACTTCATTGGAGTTCAAGACCTCCATTGGAGAAGATCCTTAGGGATTCAAGACCTCCTTGTGGGAAGGATCTATCTAGATCATCAAGACCTCATCTCCTTCATAGGATTTGGGACGAACTTTACCATGTATCTTGTTGGGTTTGTTGGTCTAGTGGATGTGTAATTGGACTTGTTCTTGAGTGTTCCTCTTGTGATTTCCCCTCTTGTTCTTTGTGTTCTTCGCATTCTTCATGGACCCCCCTCCAATTCATGAAAGACCTTTACTTAGGGTCTCCACCCTACAACATCTTGGTATCAGAGCCATGTTGATCACGAATTTGGAGTCTTCCCCACCGTTTTCTAGACTAATTTTGTGTGTTTTTGTCCCAATTCGAAAATTCCCCACAAAAAGAGCCATACCAATTTTTTTTGCCATTTGTTGTTCCTAGTGCGTTTTTGTTGATTTCAATCCATGGATCTGGTGTTTAGCAAGTAGATCCACCTTCTACTGCGTCCCCATAGCCTAATTTTTCTTTCCCATCTTCAATTTTGACCTCGAAATCACGAAATTTCCGCCACCCCCGTGTCCACGGCCCCCAGACCCCGTGTCCACGGGCCCCCACAAAGTTCCTTGACACCCCGTGCCCACAGCCCTGTACCATGCGCATGGGACCCCGTGCCCACGGTCCTTTGACCCCGTGCGCACGCCCCCCCTACAGAACAGCCGCCACCGCTTCACGTTTTCGGCCATAACTCCCACTCCCGAATTCGGATTTGGGTGTTCTTTGGCTCATTGAAAAGCTAGCAACGTGACCGAGATGCTCATCTTGGTTTTAACATCATTTGACTCCATCAATTTTTTTGCATTTTCACATCCTTGTATAGGCCCTCCGCCATAACTTCTGCACCACCACATAAAACTTCCGCAAACTAACCCATTTTGGTTCTTATTGCATTTGTGGTTGTTTGAGTTGTGATTTGAGTCTCCTAAGGTGTTTCAGCTACTTAGGGACGGTTGCATCTTCATCGACCATCGGACACTTGTATCGTTCCATCGACTACATCCACCACGACATTCCACATCAACGACGACCATCCATCCTTTGAGACCATATTCAACCGGAAGCAAGGCCGGTTACCCCCGACTTCATGAAAGGTTAAGTGTGACGAAGGTATCCATTCTGTCATAAACTTTTCTTTCCTTGCCATTACATCTTGATAGCCCCACATCTTTGCGCATACCTTCATACCTATTGAGACTAGCTATCCGAGTATTGCCGGGCTTCGCGGAAACTTGTGCACCATAGTGATACGATATCATATGGTTGCATCATTGGATATATCATATAGTGTAATTGTTTGCTCCCGTGCATATCTTGTGAAACTTATCTTGCATAATTGGTTGAGGCTCAATTAGTATAGTGGAAAGGAAGGGAAGAGAAAAAAAAAAGATCATAAGCTTATCAGCAAAAAAGAGTTGAGCATGAAAAGAGATACTTGTGCATGAGGATACATGGAATAGGAAACATTTAGCTTGGATACATATAGGTTGGTGCCAAGTGGTGAATTGTGCCCAAGTGTGCAATCAAGCTAGTGCTCTCCTAGTGTTTGTGCAAGATGAGCTTAGTCTTCGTTAGGCAATTTTCTATTGCTCATTGATGCTTGTAATCTGCGTTGGTATTTCCCTGAAGAGGAGAGGATGACGTAGCACAGAAGAGGTAAGTATTTCCCTCAGTTATGAAATCAAGGATATCAATCCAGTAGGAGAACCAAGCAACACTATGTAAACAACACCTGCACACAAACAATAAAAACTTGCAACCCAACGCAAAAGAGGGGTTGTCAATCCCTCAACGGTATTGAGATAGATTAAACTGTATAGGTTTTGATAAATAGATCTAATAAAAATACAAAATAAAATAAATAAACAAAAATTGCAGCAAGGTATTTTAGATTTAATATGTGATAGGAAATAGACCCGGGGGCCATAGTTTTCAATAGAGGCTTCTCTCGAGAAAATAGCATATGGTGGGTAACAAATTACTGTTGGGCAATTGATAGAAAAGCAAATAATTATGACGATATCCAAGGCAGTGATCATGTATATAGGCATCGCATCCAAGATTAGTAGCCCGACTCCTGCCTGCATCTACTACTATTACTCCACACATCGACCGCTATCCAGCATGCATCTAGTGTATTAAGTTCAAGGAAAAACAGAGTAATGCAATATGAACGATGACATGATGTAGACAGGATAAACTCACGTATGAATAAACCCCATCTTGTTACCCTTAATAGCAATGATATGTGCGTGTCATGTCTCTTTCTACCACTAAGATTGAGCAATGCAAGATCGAACCCATCACAAAGCACCTCTTCCCATAGCAAGATAAATCAATCTAGTTGGCCAAACCAAACGAATAAATCGGAGAAGAAATACTAGGCTATAACAATCATGCATAAAATAGTTCAGCAAAGACTCAAATAATATTCATGGATAGAACTGATCATAAACTCACAATTCATCGGATCTCAACAAACACACCGCAAAAAAGAGTTACATCAAATAGATCTCCAAGAACATCGAGGAGAACATTGTATTGAAGATCAGAAAGAGAGAAGAAGACATCTAGCTACTAACTACGGACCCGTAGGTCTATGGTAAACTACTAACGCATCATCAGAGGGGCAACAAGGATAATGAAGAACCCCTCCGTGATCGCTGCCCCCTCTGGCAGAGTGCCGAAAAAGGCCTCTAGATTGGATCTCGTGGTTCTGGAACTTGTGGCGGTGGAAAAGTATTTCATCGACTCCCCTAGGGTTTTGGGATTTTAGAGTATTTATAGAGGTGGAGGTAGGTCAAGGGGGTGCCCGTGGGCTCCACTACCCACCAGGGCACGCCGGAGGCCCCTGGCATGCCCTGGTGCCTAGTGGGCCCCACGAGCGTCCCCTCGTGCCCTCCAAAAGCTTCCTGGGTGTCTTCCTACTAGAAAAAATCTCCAAAAAGTTTCGTGGCATTTGGACTTCGTTTGGTATTGATATTCTGCAAAGTAAAAAACAACCAAAAAACAACAACTGGCACTTGGCACTATGTCAATAGGTTAGTCCCAAAAAATGATATAAAGTTGCTAGTAAATGTATATAAAACATCCAAGATTGATAATATAACAACATGGAACAATAAAAAATTATAGATACATTGGCGATGTATCAACATCCCCAAGCTTAATTCCTGCTTGTCCTCGAGTAGGTAAGTGATAAAAACAGAATTTTTGATGTGGAATGCTGCCTAATATGTTCATCACATATTATTTTCTTTTGTAGCATGGACATTTGGACTTTAGATGATTCAAAGCAATAGTTTATAATTGACATGAGGACATCAATACTCAAGCATATCAACAAGCAACCATGTCTTTCAAAATATCAACACTAAAGAAAGCTATCCCTAGCCCATTATGCTCAATCATTGATCCATTCATGAAACACACTCAAATATTAGCTATATTCAATGCACAAGTATGATAATAGTGTTCCCTAGTTGGTGCTTTATAAGAGAAGATGGAGACTCAATAAAAATAAAAATTGCATAAAAGTAAATAGATAGGCCCTTCGCAGAGGGAAGTAGAGATTTGTAGAGGTGCCAGAGCTCATAGCTTAAATTGAGAGATAAAATTATTTTGAGAGGCATGCTTTTCCTGTCAACGAAAATGACCGAGAATTTCCAATATCTTCCAAGCTAGGTAAATCATAGGTGATTCCCAAAGATAAAATAAAGTTTATTTCCTTTTCCACCATTCTTTCACAATCCATGGCTAGCCGTATCTAAAAGCACAAGTGCTCCCTGGGTGATTTTGGTAATTAATGTCAACATATCTCTTGTTGAACTAATACCTTTACCTAGTGTATGTCAGATCAGGTCAACAATTGTCGGGGTACGACACCTATGGGATCCTAAGGGACCCCTTTACGATTCGGTGGGGGGAGAGATATGCGCAAAGAGCAGAGCCAACGATCGATGCGGGAAGATTTTACCCAGGTTCGGGCCGTTGATCAGCGTAAAACCCTACTCCTGCCTTGTGTTCTTATTAGTGTTCTTGAGCCCAGCCTCTAGGAGCACTCGCAGTGAACAGTACGTTCAAAGAGCAGCTACGCATGCAGAATGGGCCAGAAGTTCTCCTCCCCTGTAGCAGTTGCCGTGGGCCTCCTTTTATACCACAAAGGGGTCACCACAGTGGCAAAATGTACATACATTGAGGTGTAAAGTAGCTACAGGGTTACCATACCTAACCCCTGACGGACTAGGATGAACGCATTTAATGCACCGTGAGGTGTCCGTTTAGGTGTCCTTACTTTCTTGGGGATGGAAAAAGGGGCCATCCCATCAGCACCGCTTAAGCTCTCCTCCACTGGCGCGTCGCCACGCATCCAAAGAAGGACCCAGAATGTCGGGTTTATCGCTGTGCTAGAGCGGTGGCACAGCAACAAAACCTTGCCGGGTGCCAAGCCTTGCCGGGCGCCGATCCTTGCTGGGCTCCGCAGGCCACCCCGGCAAGATCTTGCCGGGGAAGCTGGCCTTCGGATTCCAGCTCTTCTTATCTGCTGATCCTTAGATCTCTGACTGGATGATTTCTTTGGTGGCTTGAATCAACCTCGACTGTTCCCCGGCAAGCCTTGCCGCGAGGATGGCTACAACTGCCCGTCCACAAGTACGGGGTACTAGTGGCCCAATACTTAGTACACCGACAGGAGCCCCCGGGCCTAGGCCATACACGAGTGTGAGGCGTTGTTGGGCTAGGCCCAAACAGTGCACGGGCACGCATGGCAGAGGATTAACTGCTCGTAAATATCCCGTTTACTGTGCCGCCCACTACGCGCGCCGAACGCGCGGCGTGGGAAGTGTGCCTCAAAAGCTGCGACTGCAACGCGCCTGCAGAGGCGCATTAACATTGGGGAGTAAAAGAGGCGGCCCCGCTCCTTCCCCATAAAAAGGAGAAGCCGCAGAGGCACAAGCCTATTTACCCCCCTCTTGTTCTCAATCTGGTCGTCGCCATCGCCTTCCTCCTCTCGAGCTCAGAGTGAAGCTTTCCCTTTTTCGCCCGCCGCTTCCACGCTCGCTTCACCCCCGGCTTCGGCCCTCACAGCCGCCATGCCGCCCAAGGCCAGCAAAGGCAAGAGCAAGGAGGTGAAAGCCGATGTCCCGGAGAGTGAACTAGTGAAGATGCGGAAGAAGTATGCCGTCTTCGCCCCGTCGCTCGATGCAGAAGCTCTGAAGAGGCGGTACCAATGCATGTGGGCGAAGGAGACGCAGGTTCACCCCGCCACACGCGTGATTCCAGGTTCTTGTTCCAAAAGTGGGTCGGACAGATACCCCTTCTTCGCTGCGTATTCTATTGCGGGCTCTGCCCCCCATTTTCTGACTTCTTCAATGATATCATGTACACATACGGCTTTCATCTTCTCGATTTCACGCCGAATGCGGTACTGTGCATGTCCATCTTTGCCCATCTTTGTGAAAACTTTGCCGGAGTGATTCCTAGCACTACCCTTTTCCGCCATTACTTCTTCCCCCGCATCCAAAAAGGAGAGGCCCTCTCTGGTTCTATCGCCTGGATTCCAAGGGCTTGGAATAAGGAAATATACCCAGAAGGAGTTTACCGCGAAAAGTGGGACGAATGGCACACGGAATGGTGCTGGATCAAGGAAGCAGATCCCCATCCATTTTATCTGTCCCGGCAAGAGAAGGCGGTCCGTGGCAGTGGTTGGAGCAGTCTTGCCGCTGACGACGAAAAGCTCATAATCGCCACCACCAGGATTCTTCGCCTGAAAGCTGCCGGGCTGACAATGGAGATGATTGGCTTTGACTTTCTCCGCCGCCGCATCGCCCCCTTGCAGAACAGGGGAAGGCCAGCTTGGGAATACCGAAATGCGGCGGACATTATGAGATTGCGCCCCGGGTTGAATAATAATCTGACTACTATGCAGCTTGGCGCTCTCTGTCAAAAGCTGTTCCAGTGCGGTGACAAGCATCGGCTGCCGGCAAGGATTGTCCCTTTGTGCAACAACTCTGCCTTGGGGTCAATCATCGCCTTCATGCCAATGTTCAATGCCCACGGTCTTGACGTGACCTGGGCCAAGCCAACTGAGGAGGAAGCACAAAAGTTTTTTGATAACTTGACGGAGAGACCCGTCCGGGAAGAGGCAGATTTCATCCGAGCCACCACTGACCAAGAAGTAGCATACATTGCTACTAGGGTGGAGGAGGCAAATCTTGCCGCGGAGGCCGGTAGCGCTGGCTTCATAGAATGGGAAACCAGTGACGCAGAGGTAGTAGTGGAGGTAAAACCTGCCGAGAAGGACAAAGCTGCCGGGGAACAGAGCAGCATAGCCGCTGAGAGCTCGTCCGACGAGGACACGGCCGAAGAAGAACCGCAAGAAGAGCTCCCAGCCCCGAAGAAGATGAAGCGTGTTCTTCGGAAGGCTGCATCTGGCATCCCGGCAAGCCAGCCTTCTTCGAGCGGCGAGGCTCCCGGCAAGAAAGCGGCCGGCAAGACTGCACCGCGGCAAGGGGTTCGTCAGCAACCTGCGCGGCGCGCGAGACCCACACCAGCGGCCACTGCTGGAGCGGCAGGGGTGTCTCGCACTACCGCACCAGAAGCTGCCCCGGCGCCTCCCATAGCCAAGCGACCTAGGACCCCTCCTCCGCCTTCCCAGTCAGATATCGCAACGGAGGCCGATTGCGACATCTCCGGCTTTAGTCCGGAGCGGGAAGAAGAAGAGTGAGTGTTTTGCCACAGCCTTTATTTTCCAATCTTGGATCAACCTTGCTGACTTGCTTGTATTGTCTCTGCAGTGATGCAGAAACCTTGCTGGAGAGGATGACGAAGAGGGCAAAGGCTTCCACGGGCGACGAGCCCCCGGCAGGTTCCACGAGCATGCCAGAAACTGTCTTCGTCAGCCCGGAGCTTAGCCCTCAACATAGCCCCCAGCACAGCCCCCAGTGCAGCCCCCAGCGTAAGTTCAATGTTCTTTTTCCGCTGGCGGGTGCTGAGGCTTCCATTCTTGCCGCTGATATCTTTGGGCTCGCAGGAGAAGAACGGCAACAAGGAGAGTTGTCACAAGACGTCCCCGTCGTGCCACCTCCATCGACCACGCCGCCCACAAGCACGTCCCCGGCAAGAGATCCTACCGACGAGCCCATCCTAACTGAGGAGGAGCCAGCAAACATGGACACCGGCAACCCTTCCCCAGCAACCGAAGTTGCCTGGAGGGGCAAGGCCACCTCTCAACAGCTCGACGCAGGTAATCGATTGCCTCAGAACGGTTGTTACCCTTTCCCTTATCTCTCTGTCTTTGGTCCCTTTGAACTTCAATCTTGATCTTATTCTGTTTCCCTCCTTCGTCCTCCAGAGTTCCCTATGATGGAACACATGGACGTCGATGTTGTCATCGAGGAGACCGCCAGGGATGCCGCTGCCGAAGCAGACAGGATCGCTGCCAGCGAGGCCGCCAAGGATGCCACCATCGAGGCCGGTGGTGCTCTTGGCGAGGAGGCCGCTAAGACTGCACAGGAGGAACCCGCCAAAGAGTCTACTGAAGGGGGCGACAGGGAGACTGATGACTGTACTGACGGCATTCCTGCCGCAGGAGCGCCAGGCACTGCACCGGCCACGGAGCCCCCTGCCACTGGTGAGGCGGTTGCTGAAGACCAACCGTCAACATCTGAAGGCCCCTCATTCAGCAAATATCTCAAGTTTGGCGAGAACCTGTTTGTCAACTTGTTGGGGATGGCAAGCATTGGGGCACCAGCCGAAGGAGAAGCCTTTGACGAAGAAATCATCGCTGCTGCCGGGCTCGAGGTTGTTGACGATCCCAGCGCTAGCAGCGGCAAATCTGAAGAGGATCAGCTCCTTCAGGCCATGGGCGAGAATTTCCGCAAGCTCCAGGCTCTCCACCGCGCCCGGAAGGATAAAGTGGATTCCAGAATGGCAGTTGTCGAGGCGGCCGAAGCAGATTTCCAGAGGCGCTTCGGACAAATGCAAGTCTGGTACACCGAGGCCCTCCAAGAGCTGACTGCTGGCCAGGAACAAGTGAGCCAACAGTGGACAGAGATCCTCCTGAAGCAATCTGATATGGAGAAGGCGCAGGATGAAGCTACTCAAAGGATTGTTGCTGAAGATGCTCTCCTGACGGGGCGCCGCGTTGCTCTTGATGCTCACGAGGAAGATCTCACCGCACATGAGCAGGCGCTCGCTGCCAAGCTTCACAGCAAAGATGAAGATATCGAGAAGCTTGTCGCGCGGCGGACCCAGGAGCTGGAGCAAAAACACAAAGAGGCGCTCGAAGCTCTGACTGCAAGTCACGCCGGCAAGCTCAAGGAGGCCGTCGATGCCGCCGAAGTTGCAGAGGCCGCCAAGAATGAGCTGAGCGACAAGGTAAAGAAGCTGGAAGTAGATCTCGAAGAGCACGGCAAGGAGCTCTTGACGCTCAAAGGTGATAGGGAAAAAACCCTCCACACCTTGGCGGAGATGCAAGTTGCCCTGTCTAACAAAACCAAGCAGCTCTCCTCTACGGCTGATGCTATTGCAGTTCTGGAATTGAAGCTGACCATGTTGCAGCAGTCTCTCGAGGCCGGCAAGGCCCGTGAAAAGGCTCTACTCAAGGATCTCCAGGGAGAGAGGAACCTGCTCAAGAGCGCTGCCGCCGCCCAAATCGATTACGAGAAGGGGGTGGAGATCTGGACTGGACGTCTCATCGCCGCTGCGGAGAAGCTTACGGCGGAACTGTCAACCATGGGCCTGTCAAACTTCAGGTATTCTTCCGAGGAAAGAATATCTTCAAGTGCCAGGTTGACGATGTTCTTTGAAAGCATCATCGACGCCTTGAGGTTGCTCCAGTCTAGCCGGGCGACTCAATTGGCCAATGAGACTCGCTGGCTTTGCCGGGCCGTCCTTCGCAAGGTGCTTATCGAGGTGGTGCACATCAATCCCGGCATCGACCTCTCCAACGCGCTCGGCCATCTGCCAAAGGA
The DNA here is from genome assembly GCA_011799875.1 of Thinopyrum elongatum. Lineage (NCBI taxonomy): Eukaryota > Viridiplantae > Streptophyta > Magnoliopsida > Poales > Poaceae > Thinopyrum > Thinopyrum elongatum. The sequence goes on along the minus strand of CM022297.1, from coordinate 205,127,563 downwards.
TGCAAATGTCGAGGCGCTCGAAGAACGTATCGCGCCTATCCTTGAGAAGGTGGACTCCATCAAAAGGATCGAAGGCCAGCGCAGAGATTAAGTGCTCCCCCTTTTCTTGCCGTCGTCATTCCATGTCAAAGACAATTAAGTCTCAAGTTAAAATTGCGGCAACTCATTAATGTAATATAACTCGCCTATGTTTAGGTACATGCATGCTATTTCTCTTGTCTGATTCCTTTATGTATGGAGTTCACCCTACGCTTACTGAAAAACTTGCCGGCGCGCAACCTACCGCGAGCGCTGGGTGCGGGACTTCAGCAGCCTGCTGGAGGCGCAGCGGCCGGCAAGACTCCTTGGCGTTCTTAGTGCAGCCACTTAAATCATTGAGCGGACTCGAAACAAAATAAGGGCGCAACTGATTACAACAAGGGTTCCTTCGCGTGCAGATTTTCCATACAAGAGTCGGAATCGTCCAAGGAAATAACTTTGCAATAAAAGAAACTTGTTCTAAGTTTTTAGAACTTAGCTTTCTGTCACTGTCCTTCCTCCGGCAAGCGTCGATTCCGAACGTCGCCAACTGTACTCATATCTCCCTTCCCCCCGGCAAATGTGCACGCGAGGAATCCTTCTGTCTTTTAAGAAAAAGAAAGAAGAGAAAATAAAGATATGAAACCTTGGCGGTTCGTTAGAACTTACCGGGAGTAGGTGTTATACAACATCTTAGACAAACATGCATATATAAATATGAACATGGGAATCAATAAGGGAATGTACAACACTTAAATTTATTCATCTGTGCTCAGGGTCTGCGCCTGGCTTTGTACAAAGGATCACATGCCTTGCCGGCAAGACTTGTACAAAAGAGTGGTTGTCGGGAGCTCCCGGCAACCGCGCCTTATGGGTAGAACTTGCGAAGATGTTCGATATTCCAGGAGTTGCTCACTGGAACGCCATCTTCGGTCTCCAATCGGACAGCGCCGGGCCTGGTGACTCGTACTACCCGATAAGGGCCTTCCCACTTTGGCGTCAACTTGTTTGAATTCTTGGTGGACTGAATCTGCCGAAGAACAAGGTCGCCTTCCTCAAGGCTTCGGGCGTGAACTTTGCGGCTATGGTAGCGGCGCAAAGCTTGCTGGTAGCATGCAGCTCACACAGCAGCCTGAAGACGATTCTCCTCAAGGAGCACAACGTCATCTTGCCGCAGTTGCTCTTGCTCAAGCTCATCATAAGCGAGCACTCGAGGTGATCCGTATATGAGTTCCGTGGGGAGAATTGCTTCCGCTCCATAGACCAGAGCGAAGGGCATCTGGCCGGTGGCTCGATTTGGTGTCGTTCTGATTGACCAAAGAACCGCCGGCAACTCATCAATCCAGCGTCTTCCGCACTTTTTCAGCCTGTCAAAGGTTCTGGTCCTGAGACCGCGTAGCACTTCAGCATTGGCCCTCTCTGCTTGGCCGTTGCTTCTCGGGTGAGCAACAGAGGCAAAACAAATTTTGCCGCCAAGGTCTTGGACGTACTGCATGAAGGTGCGACTTGTGAACTGCGTGCCGTTGTCGGTGATGATCCTGTTGGGTACACCAAAATGGCAAACTATCCCTTTAAAGAACTTGACGGCTGATTGTGCTGTCACCTTCCTCACTGCTTCCACCTCCGGCCACTTTGTGAACTTGTCGATAGCAACGTACAAGTACTCAAAGCCCCCGGTAGCACGGGGGAAAGGGCCCAGTATGTCGAGCCCCCAGACCGAAAATGGCCAGGAGAGAGGGATTGTTTGAAGAGCTTGAGCTGGTTGATGCGATTTCTTCGAATGAAACTGGCACGCTTCACACTTGGTGACTAGTGCAGCTGCATCCTGGAGAGCAGTAGGCCAAAAGAAACCTAGCCGGAATGCTTTCCCGGCAAGTGCTCTTGATCCTATGTGAGAACCACATATGCTTCCATGTATCTCTGCCAACAGCTCTAGTCTATCCTCCCGAGGAATGCACTTTAATTTCACATCGTTTGGTCTCTTTCTGTACAGAACGTGATCGACGAACTTGTACATAACAGACCGACGGGCTACTCTTTCCGCTTCTTCTTATTCCTCTGGGAGTTCTCCTGTCTAAAGGAAATGGACAATGTGCTGCGCCCATGCTGGAGCCTGAGGCTCGACGGCTAGGACTAAAGGCATCTCCTCCGCCGGGGGAACGTTTGTCTCGACAGCAAGGGCCTGAGGCCCTTCTGGAGCCTGTTGTTCCCCGGCAGGCATGTCGTCAATCCCGACAACTTCCTTGCCGGCGGCTCCCGGGAGCTCTGCCGGGAAGTACTGACCAGAGTTCAACTTTCTTCTCTTTTCTTGCCGCATTGATGGCGCCACGGATGGTTGAGTCAATTGGAGCACAAAAGTTCCTGGTTCCACAGGCAACTTGAGGGCGGCACGCTTTGACAGGTCGTCAGCAATACTGTTCTCGGCACGAGGAACGTGCTCCATTTGCAGACCGTCAAAGTGCTCTTCCATTTTTCTCACTTCATCCACGTAGGCTTGCATCAATGGACTTTGATAACTCTTGTTAACTTGCCTGACGACAAGCTGTGAATCGCCTTTGATGACGAGCTTTTTGATACCAAGGTCTGCCGTGATCCTAAGACCGGCAAGCAAACCCTCGTATTCTGTTGTGTTGTTGGTCGAACTCTCCCGGGGGAAATGCATTTGGATTACGTACTTGAGGTGCTCTCCGGTGGGTGCAACAAGCAGCACGCCAGCACCGGCGCCTTGCAGCGAGAAAGCCCCGTCAAAGTACATAACCCATTGCTGATCGATTTCCTTGCCGGGGAGAGTTGTTTCTTGAACCTCTTCGTCCGGCGTTGGGGTCCATTCTGCAATGAACTCCACCAAGGCCCTGCTCTGAATTGTTGAAGTGCTTTCAAACTTGAGGCCAAAGCTCGACAAGTCCAACGCCCACTCCACGATCCTGCCGGTTGCTTCTGGATTTTGCAAAATCCGCTGCAACGGAAAGCGAGTGACGGCGGTGATTTCATGTGCTTGAAAATAATGGCGCAGCTTCCTTGAGGCCATAAGAAGGCCGAAAAGAAACTTCTGTACGCCAGAATATCTTGACCTAGCTCCTTGTAAAAGAGAGCTAACAAAATAAACTGGGCGCTGCACCACCTTTTTCTTCTGCAATGGTCCTTCTGACTGCACAGATCCTGTTTTGCCGGGATCAATCCTTGCCGGGGAAGATCCTGCCGCGTCATCTGACGGTCCTGCCGCTGGTGTCGCTTCCTCATCAGCCTCTCTCTGCGCCACTAGCGCAACACTAACCACTTGATTTGTCGCTGCCAGATACAGCAGCAACGGCTCTTGTGGTTTAGGCGCGACTAGCGTCGGCGGAGAGGAAAGGTATTTCTTCAAATCTTGCAGCACAGCCTCCGCCTCCAGAGTCCATTTCATTGGACCTGCCTTCTTCAAAATTTTGAAAAAGGGCAGGGCGCGCTCAGCAGAGTTAGAAATAAACCTGCTTAGAGCAGCAACACAGCCGGCAAGACGACGCACATCCTTGACGCGTCTCGGCGCTTCAATTTGCTCAATAGCTTCGATCTTGTCGGGGTTCGCTTCGATTCCCCGGCAAGATACAAAGAATCCGAGGAGCTTGCCGGAAGGAACACCGAACACGCACTTCTCAGGATTGAGCTTTAAGTTGATCTTGCGCAGATTTGCAAATGTTTCTTCTAAATCTTGAATGAGTGTCGCTTTGTCTTTGGTTTTGACCACTATATCATCCATATACGCCTCCATATTTCTATGGAGTTGAGGCTCAAAACCAATTTGAATTGCTCTCGCAAATGTCGAACCAGCACTTTTCAACCCGAAAGGCATTCGTATAAAACAATACGTACCACATGGGGTGATAAATGCGGTCTTCTCTTCATCTTCTTTCGCCATGAAAATCTGATGATACCCTGAATAGGCATCAAGGAAGGACAGGAGATCACAACCAGCGGTGGAATCCACAATCTGGTCAATGCGCGGCAAGGGAAAAGGATCTTTTGGACATGCTTTATTGATATCTGTATAATCGATACAAAGCCTCCATTTCCCATTCGCTTTTCGCACTACAACCGGATTGGCCAACCAGGTTGGATGAAGCACTCCTTTGACCAATCCTACCGCCTCCAGCTTTCTGATTTCTTTGGTAATGAATTCTTGCCGCTCAAAGGCTTGCTTCCTGACCCTCTGCTTGACGGGCCGCGCATGAGGACAGACAACAAGGTGGTGCTCAATTACCTCCCTGGGAACACCAGGGATGTCAGACGGTTGCCATGCAAACACGTCGACATTCACCTGCAGGAAGGCAACGAGCGCGCTTTCCTATTTGTCATCTAGGGTGGAACTTATGGCGAAAGTTCCCCCCGTTCCGTCCTCCCTGACGGGCACCTTCTTGGTCTCCGGCGGAGCAGCCTTGGATTTCTTGTTCTTGCCGGTGGAACTCTCTGGTGCATCCTCGACGGAAGCGCAGCACTCCGAGGAGGTGCGCTTGCCGGAGTTCGCGCCAAGGTTCTTGCCGGTCTTCTTCTTCCCCCCGGGAGTTCCAGCGGCAGGAGCAGATGCCTTGATGGCAGGTGCTACAACTGCTTCCCGGTAAAGTTGGTCGGCACAAATGAGCGCATCCTTCTTATCGGAATGGATGGTGATGACGCTCAACGGCCCGGGCATCTTCAAAATATTGTATGCGTAGTGTGATGCCGCCATGAACTTAGCCAGCGCTGGCCGACCAAGGATCCCATTGTATGACATGGGGATCTTGGCGACATCAAACACTACCTTCTCGGTCCTGTAGTTGAGCTCGCTACCAAATGTCACCGGCAACGTAATCTTGCCCTTGGGCTGGGTTCTTCAAGGATTGACCCCTTGAAACGTACCCGTTTCTTCGAGGTCCTCATCAGGAATTTGGAGCTTCTTGAGCACATCCGGTGAGATTAGGTTTAGCCCGGCCCCACCGTCAACTAGCATTTTCATCACCTTGAGGTTGCGAATTGTTGGCGAGACCAACAATGGCAAGCACCCGACCGCAGTTGTTCGATCAGGGTGATCCTCGGCGTCGAAAATGATAGGCGTGTTGGATCACTTCAGGGGCCAACATGCATCTGGTGATGGCTCTGTTGCATTGACTTCCCGCACCCACTGTTTGAGTCGACGGTGGGAAGAATGCCACGAGGCACCTCCATCGATACACATGGCCTCTGTAGCTTTCTGGAATTCTTGCTCACTGGACTCATCATTTTTTTCATCATCATCTTCTTCATCATCATCTTCTTCTTTGTCTCGGCCCCGAGCGGGCCTATCCTTCTGTTGCTTGGCCTTGCCGCGGCTCCCCCCTCGGCCACCGCGCTTCTTGCCGGATCCGTCAGCACCATCTTGGGCCTTCTCCTTATCTCACCTTTCATATTCGGCCCTCTGTTTCTCGGCAAGCTGTTCAACTTGCCGGCAATTCTGGAGATCGTGACCCTTGGTGCGATGGATCTTGCAATACTGCTTGCCGGAGCTTTCCGACTTGTCGGCAGCTGCCAAGGCCTGACAGGAAGGGCACCCGGCAAGATCCTTGCTGGGGTCACCAACCTTGGCCTTCTTGGCGGCGCCGGGGTTGTCGGATTCCTCGACAGCAAGCACGGCCTTGCCTCCGCGTTTCCTGTTCCGCCGCCGGCCTTTCCTTGACGGGGTCGCGGCGTCTTCATCTTCGGATTCGCCCACCGCGCCAAGAGCCTCGCCAGGGAGTTTCCTCCCCTCTTCAGCTCGAGCGCATTTATCGGCCAAAGCGTAAAGCTCGGCAATACTCCTGACTTTGTTCATCGCCAGCTCCTCCCGCATTCTGCGGTTACGCACGTTCTGATGAAATGCGCTAATGACAGCGGCAGGGTGAACGTCAGGAATATTGTACTGCACCCGGCTGAACCTCTGCATAAACTTGCGCAGGGACTCGCCCTCCTTCTGAGGGATGATATGCAAATCACTCTCTTGGCCAGGAGCTTGGTGGCCTCCAACAAAGGCGCCAACAAACTGATGGCACGGATCTGACCAAGAAGAAATAGAATTCTCCGGCAGATGCATCAACCACGACCTGACATTGGGCTTGAGCACCAACGGGAAGTAGTTGTCAAGTATCTTGTCATCTCGGCCCCCGGCAGCCTGCACCGCAATGGTGTAGATGCTCAGGAACTCCGAGGGATGGGTCTTACCGTCATATTTCTCCGGGACCTCCGGCTTGAAGGTTCGGGAATTGGGCCACTGGACTTGCCGCAGCTCACGGGTAAACGCTGGGGTCCCCACCTCATAAGGCAAGTCTCGTACGTCCCCTGGCGCAGGCTCGTCGACAGCCGGCCCTGCGCGCTTATCAGACTGATAGCGCGCTTCCTGTCGCTGCTCGATGGTAGTTCGAGCGTCCTCCTTGCCTCGTTCCTGGAGAACTTGACGCTGATCACGGCGCATCCGTGGATCGGATGACACTGTGGAAACTTCTTCACGACGGTCGACCTGCTGGGTTGTCGGCCGTCGCTGGTGCCGCGGAGGGGAGTGCACCATGGTTGCACCACCTCTGGTTTTCTCCACATCGGCTCGCGCCGGATCGATGGGCCTTCGCTGCGAGGGCCCTGCCTCTTGCGGCCCATCTTTGTTGGCGAAGCCGATAAGGCTCTGGATAGTAGCTCGCCACTCCTCCATTTTCTCCGGGGAAGGAGGGAAATCGAGGAGCAGCTGCGCATGTGCCAAGGCTTCCGCTGGCGTAGGCGGCGGCGACAGGTGCGAGGTACGTGAGGTGCTCTGACTCCTAGCCATGTTAGAAGGAGCACCACCACGGTCACACGACCGCACGCCACCTCCACCGGCAGCTCGGTGTGCATGCTGGTCCCGCGCATCTTGGGATCGATGCACAGGAATCTTTTCATGGGGACGCCCTGAACCACCAGCGCCATGACGTCGCTCGTCGTGCACGACCTGGGTAGGTCGTGATGCTTGCGCCGGCGCGGGAGCTCCAGCAGGCGCCCTCCGATCTCTGGAATTCGTTGTGCCACCCGTAGGCAACACAGCTCCGTCTCTGGATCCAGCGCGTGTAGGTTACCGCTGCCACTGCGAACGATGCCGCTCGCCTGTCTCGGATCACCAGAACGCCGTGGAAGTTCTAGTCCTCTTCCTTCTGCACCCACGCCATCGCCCGTACGCGAAGGCGCAGGCAAAACGGACGTGGATGGTTGTGCCGTCGCAGCGCTCTTCTTCTTGGGTGGCATGATGATGAAGATGATGAAGAAACTGAGGCGTCAATCACTAGATCAGGTTCACGCAACCTTCAATCCCCCCTACCTGGCGCGCCAAAGATGTCGGGGTACGACACCTATGGGATCCTAAGGGACCCCTTTACGATTCGGCGGGGGGAGAGGTATGCGCAAAGAGCAGAGCCAACGATCAACGCGGGAAGATTTTACCCAGGTTCGGGCCGCTGATCAGCGTAAAACCCTACTCCCGCCTTGTGTTCTTATTAGTGTTCTTGAGCCCAGCCTCCAGGAGCGCTCGTAGTGAACAGTACGTTCAAAGAGCAGCTACGCATGCAGAATGGGCCAGAAGGTCTCCTCCCCTGTAGCAGTTGTCGTGGGCCTCCTTTTATACCACAAAGGGGTCACCACAGTGGCAAAATGTACATACATTAAGGTGTAAAGTAGCTACAGGGTTACCATACCTAACCCCTGACGGACTAGGACGAACGCATTTCATGCACCGTGAGGTGTCCGTTTAGGTGTCCTTACTTTCTTGGGGATGGAAAAAGGGGCCATCCCATCAGCACCGCTTAAGCTCTCCTCCACTGGCGCGTCGCCACGCATCCAAAGAAGGACCCAGAATGTCGGGTTTGTCACTGTGCTAGAGCGGTGGCACAGCAACAAAACCTTGCCGGGTGCCAAGCCTTGCCGGGCGCCGATCCTTGCCGGGCTCCGCAGGCCACCCCGGCAAGATCTTGCCGGGGAAGCTGGCCTTCGGATTCCAGCTCTTCTTATCTGCTGATCCTCGGATCTCTGACTGGATGATTTCTTTGGTTGCTTGAATCAACCTCGACTGTTCCCCGGCAAGCCTTGCCGCGAGGATGGCTACAACTGCCCGTGCACAAGTACGGGGTACTAGTGGCCCAATACTTAGTACACCGACAACAATGGCATGGCAAGGACAAGAGGATGTGGAACCCCTTCAAAATGCTAAGGAAAAAGATTGGCAAAAGCTCAAGACTCTTCATTTTCATTTTAGTGATCCAAGATCACATTGAGTCCATAGGAAAGCCAATACTATTAAAAGGGGATGAGGTGTTGCTTAATGGTCTACTTGCTCAAAGTGCTTAGTGATATTGCTCCAAAAACCCTCAGCCACTTTCTCATTTCCACATATGTCCAAAACCCAAAGTCAAACTCGGCCCCACCGATTTGATCTATCCGGCGCCACCGAGTTCAGTTGACATAGCCACTGCCAGAAACCCTAGACAATTCGGTCACACCGATACGGATCTCGGTCTCATCGAGATGGCCTTGCAAACTCTTTGTTGCCTATTGTAATTATTTTGGTCTCACCAAAATGTGCAATCGGTCCCACCGAGTTTGCTTGACCAACTCTCTGTTTGCTCATTGCTGAAATCGGTCTCACCGAGTTCATGCAATCCGTCTCACCGAGATGAGGTTTGCCCTAAGCCCTAGCATATCGGTCCCACCGAGTTGATCCAGTCGGTCCCACCAAGATTCCTAACGTTCACATTTTGAACTAAATCGGTCTCATCGAGTTGGGTCAAATGTGTGTAACGGTTGGATTTTGTGTGGAGGCTATATATACCCCTCCACCCCCTTCTCCATTTGTGAGAGAGCCATCAGAACGTGCCTACACTTCCACTACACATTTTCTGAGAGAGAACCACCTACTCATGTGTTGAGACCAAGACATTCCAATCCTACCACAAGAATCTTGATCTCTAGCCTTCCCCAAGTTGCTTTCCACTCAAATCATCTTTCCACCATAGCCAAATCTGTGAGAGAGGGGGAGAGAGATAGTTGAGTGTTGAGGAGACTATCATTTGAAGCACAAGAGTAAGGAGTTCGTCATCAACACACTGTCTATTACCTTTTGGAGAGTGGTGTCTCCTAGATTGGTTAGGTGTCACTTGGGAGCCTCCGACAAGATTGTGGAGTTGAACCAAGGAGTTTGTAAGGGCAAGGAGATCGCCTACTTCGTGAAGATCTACCCAAGTGAGGCAAGTCCTTCGTGGGCGATGGCCATGGTGGGATAGACAAGGTTGCTTCTTCGTGGAACCTTCGTGGGTGGAGCCATCCGTGGACTCGCACAACCGTTACCCTTCGTGGGTTGAAGTCTCCATCAACGTGGACGTACGATAGCACCGCCTATCGAAACCACGCCAAAAATCTCCGTGTCTACATTGCGTTTGCACACTCCAATCCCATCCCTTTACTTTCTTGCAATTAGCATGCTTTACTCTTTCCGCTGCTTATACTCTTGCCATGCTTGCTTGAAATTTATTGTGAATGCTTAAACTTGTGCTAAAACTCCACCTCAAATTCAAGAACTTAAAAAGCTGCTACTTTTGTTTGTTGAGGGTCTAATCATCCCCCCTCTAGACACCTCTTCTCGATCCTTTCAGTATCCACGGGTGCCTTCCATACCAACACTTTCCAAGGAATTTATTATGAACAACATATAAATATTTTTTTGCATTTCGGGACTGGGCATCCCTATTACCTTCCACACTCTCGTGCAATGACAAGTGAATAAACACTCATCTTGAGAATAACCTACCTAGCATGGAAAATATTGGCCACCCCCTGCCGCTTCAGGAGCGGTACGGGCACACAAAAAGGAAATTCATTTTGAAAATTAGAGTTGGCACATACAAATTTACTTGGAACAACATGGAAATACCACATATAGGTAGGTATGGTGGACTCATTTGGCACAACTTTGGGTTTAAGGAGTTGGATGCACAAGCAGTATTCCCGCTTAGTACAAATGGAGGCCAGCAAATAGATTGAGAAGCGACCAACCAAGAAACAAAAACGATCATAAACGAGCATTAAACATAACTAACACTAAATAATGCACCACAAGTAGGATGTAACTTCATTGCATAACTATTGACTTTCGTGCTTGCATAGTGAATCACAAACCTTAACACCAATATTCTTACTAAAGCATAATTACTCACCAACATGACTCACATATTACTATCTCCATATCTCAAAACTATTACAAGGAATCAAGTTTATAATATCCAATGATCTTCATGAAAGTTTTTATTATATCCCCTTGAATATCTATCACTTTGGGACTGTATTCATATATTACCTTTGCTACTAACAAGCTCTCAAATAAATTTAAGTGAAGCACGAGAGCATCAATTTCTTCAAAGTAATTTCCTTTTTCAACTCTCAAAATAATATAAGTGAAGCATGAGAGCATATTTCTTCAAAATTTTACTAACTCTCAAAATAATCTAAGTGAAGCATGAGAGTATTTCTTCAAAAATTAAACCACCACCGTGCTAAAAAAGATATAAGTGAAGTACTAGAGCAATTCCCTAGCTCAAAAAATTTAAGCGAAGCACATAGAGCAATTCTAACAAATCCTAGCATCATTATGGCTCTCTCAAATAGGTGTGTCCAGCAAGGATGATTGTGACAAACTAAAAAGCAAAACAAGCAAAGCCTCATATAATACAAGACACTCCAAGCAAAACTCATGATATGTGACGAATAAAAATATAGCTCCAAGTAAAATTACCGATGGCCGTTAGAAGAAAGAGGGGATGCCTTCCGGGGCATCCCCAAGCTTAGTTGCTTGGTACTCCTTGAATATTACCTTGGAGTGCCATGGGAATCCCCAAGCTTAGGCTCTTTTCACTCCTTATTCCTTCATCGATCGTGATCTCACCCAAAACTTGAAAACTTCAATCACACAAAACTTAACAAAACCTTCGTGAGATCCGTCAGTATAAGAAAACAATTCACTACTTTAAGTACTGTTGAAACTCATTCATATTTTTTATTGCATTATACCTACTATATTCTAACTTTACCATGGCTTATACCCCCTGATACAATCCATAGATTCATCAAAATAAGCACACAATGCAACGAAAACAGAATCTGTCAAAAATAGAATAGTCTGTAGAAAACTGAATTAAGCTCATACTTCTGTAACTCCAAAAATTCTGCAAAATTAGGATTACGTGGGAAATTTGTATATCAATCATGTGTAAAAAAATTGAGAATTTTGGCACTTTCCAGCAAATTTTAACAAGTCTGTTACTGGACGCGAAACCTTCTGTTTTCCAACAGGATCAAGTCAACTATCATCCAACATAATCCTAAAGGCTTTACTTGGCACAAACACAAATTAAAACATAAAAACACAATCATAACAGTAGAATAAATGCATATTTATTGAAAAACAGAAAAGAAACAATTGGGTTGTCTCCCAACAAGCTCTTTCTTTATAGCCATTAAGATAGGCTTGAGATTTCAATGATGCTCACATAAAAGACAAGAATTGAAGCACAAAGAGAGCATCATAATACATGTGACAAACACATTTAAGTCTAACATACTTCCTATGCATAGGAATTTTATAAGCAAACAAATTATCAAGACAAGAAATATCTAGCATATGCAAAGGAAAGGAATAAAACATTGACAATCTCAACATAACCAGAGGAAATTTAATAACATGAAAATTTATACAATCATATCTTCCTCTCTCATAGTAATTACATGTAGGATCATAATCCAATTCAACAATATAGCTATCATATAAATTTTTCTCTTCATGATCCACATGCATAAAATTCTTATAGTCTTCCAAAATAGTGGGATTAACATCAACTAAAGTCATGACCTCTCCAAACCCACTTTTATAAAAAAAATCATAAGATTGAACACTCTCCAAATATGTGGGATTATTTTCACCTAGAGTTGACACTCTTCCAAACCCACTTTCAATATTATTGCAAACATATTCATCATGAGGCTTAAATAAATTTTCAAGATCATAAGAAGCATTATCACCCCAATCATGATCATTGCAATAAGTAGTAGACAACAAAATCATCATGCCCAAGCTTGTAGCTTTGCATATCATTAGCATGATTAACATTCATAGAATTTATAATAACATCATTGCAATCATGCTTTTCATTCAAGGAGCGATCAAGTGTGGGTGCAATAGCAATAATTTCATTTTTAACATAAGGAACTATAGCAAGTTCATCACCATAAGCATCATTAATATTGGCATCATGGCCATAAGAATAGCAAGCATCAGATTCATTAAGAGGGGATATTTCAATCAAATCAACGGAATCAGGAGAAGTAAGTATTTCCCTCAGTTATGAAACCAAGTTTATCAATCCAGTAGGAGAACCAAGCAACACTATGTAAACAGCATCTGCACACAAACAACAAAAACTTGCAACCCAACGCGTAAGAGGGGTTGTCAATCCCTTAACGGTATTGAGATAGATTAAATTGTATAGGTTTTGATAAATAGATGTAACAAAAATACAAAATAAAATAAAGAAAGAAAAACTACAGCAAGGTATTTTGGATTTAATATATGATAGGAAATAGACCCGGGGGCCATAGTTTTCACTAGAGGCTTCTCTCGAGAAAATAGCATACGGTGGGTAAACAAATTATTGTTGGGCAATTGATAGAAAAGAAAATAATTATGATGATATCCAAGGCAATGATCATGTATATAGGCATCACGTCCAAGATTAGTAGACCGACTCCTACCTGCATCTACTACTATTACTCCACACATCGACAGCTATCCAGCATGCATCTAGTGTATTAAGTTCATGAAAAAATGGAGTACTGCAATAAGAACGATGACATGATGTAGATAAGATAAACTCATGTATGAATAAACCCTATTTTGTTACCCTTAATAGCAACGATACGTGCGTGTCATGTCTCTTCTGTCACTGAGATTGAGCACCGCAAGATTGAACCCATCACAAAGCACCTCTTCCCATGGCAAGATAAATCAATCTAGTTGGTCAAACCAAACCAATAAATCAGAGAAAAAATACGAGGCTATAACAATCATGCATAAAAGAGTTCAGCAAAGACTCAAATAATATTCATGGATAGAACTGATCATAAACTCACAATTCATCGGATCCCAACAAACACACCGCAAAAAAGAGTTACATCAAATAGATCTCCAAGAACATCGAGGAGAACATTGTATTGAAGATCAGAAAGAGAGAAGAAGACATCTAGCTACTAACTACGGACCCGTAGGTCTATGGTAAACTACTAACGCATCATCGGAGGGGCAACAAGGATAATGAAGAACCCCTCCGTGATCGCTGCCCCCTCTAGCAGAGTGCCGGAAAAGGCCTCTAGATTGGATCTTGTGGTTCTGGAACTTGCGGCGGTGGAAAAGTATTTCGTCGACTCCCCTAGGGTTTTTGGGATTTTAGAGTATTTATAGAGGCGGAGGAAGGTCAAGGGGGTGCCCCGTGGGCCCCACTACCCAACAGGGCGCGACGGAGGCCCCTGGCACACCCTAGTGCCTAGTGGGCCCCACGAGCGTCCCCTCATGCCCTACAGAAGCTTCCTGGGTGTCTTCCTGCCAGGAAAAATCTCCAAAATGTTTCGTGGTATTTGGACTTCGTTTGGTATTGATATTCTCCAAAGTAAAACACAAGCAAAAAACAGCAACTGGCACTGGGCACTATGTCAATAGGTTAATCCCAAAAAATGATATAAAGTTGCTAGTAAATATATATAAAACATCCAAGATTGATAGTATAATAGCATGGAATAATTAAAAATTATAGATACGTTGGAGACGTATCACTCATCCCTATAGTTGCTCAAGCCCCATTATCCCACCGTGTGTGTTTCTTTATTGCCCTCCTTTATATTTGTGATGACTTGCTTTGCATTTTGAGTCCTTTGGATTTATCTCAACATTTACAATATCTTGGACTTCAATTTGCATAAATTTGTGCCACTTGTCCTAAGCAAGCCACTCGATAAGCTTTACTTTGTAGGTGTGAGTGAACAAGTCCGGTACCAATTCCACTATTCTTTCATTTCACATTGAGTGACACGAGATACATCCTCAACTTTGGGAAAAGGTAGCTTGGTATTGTTTATCTCATTTCCTACTCACCTTTGCTCGAGTCTTGTGATGGATAGGCAAAGCACATCATCTCTGGTCTACAACCACGACGACGAGTTCAATGCCATGAAGAACTTCATCGACGCCAAGATGGACAAGCACATGGAGGAGCTCAAGATCCTCATAAACAACCACAAGCAGTTGTCCCCATCTTTGAGAAGACGCTCAAGTGCAAAGACTTCTGAGCTACCATCTCCGGCAAGTACACAAAAGCATTGACACCGATAAGGCCAGGACGCTCAAGTTCATCAAGGGCGTGCCACAAGAATGGAAGAGCAACCTTCCGAGAGTGCATTGGCTTCTTTGCCAACCCCATGCAAATGGGCCTTCGACCCCCGTGCACACGAGACCCCATGCACATGGCCTCCTACAACCCCGTGCACATTGCTACTTCTTGAGCTTGCGTTGATTTTTCCCTTGAAGAGGAAAGGGTGATGCAGCAAAGTAGAGATAAGTATTTCCCTCAGTTAAGAACCAAGGTATCAATCCAGAAGGAGGCACAAGCAAGTCTCTAATATATGCACCTGCATAAACAAACACTTGCACACAACGCAAAAAAGGGGTTGTCAATCCCTTCACGATCACCAACAAGAGTGAGATCTAATAGAGATAGGTATAAAAGATAAGTAAAAGAGTAAAATAAAGTAAATATAAATAAATTGCAGCAAGGTATTTTTGGAATTTTTGGTTTATAGATCTGAAAATATATGATGGAAAATAGACCCGGGGGCCATAGGTTTAACTAGAGACTTATCTCTTGAAGAAAACATATGATGGGTAAACAAATTACTATTGAGCAATTGATAGAAAAACGCATAGTTATGAAGACATCTAAGGCAATGATCATGAATATAGGCATCTCGTCCGTGACAAGTAGACCGAAACGATTCTAAATGTTCTACCATTGCTCCACACATTGAGTGACTCCTGCTTGCATCTAGAGTATTAAGTTTATAAGAACAGAGTAAT
This sequence comes from Thinopyrum elongatum, assembly GCA_011799875.1. Classification (NCBI taxonomy): domain Eukaryota; kingdom Viridiplantae; phylum Streptophyta; class Magnoliopsida; order Poales; family Poaceae; genus Thinopyrum; species Thinopyrum elongatum. The sequence goes on along the minus strand of CM022297.1, from coordinate 205,112,400 downwards.
GCCTTAAGCAAGATGACATGATGTAGAGGGATAAACTCAAGCAATATGATATAAACCACATCTTTTTATCCTTAATGGCAATAATACAATACGTGCCTCGCTACCCCTTCTGTCACTGGGTGAGGACACCACAAGATTGAACCCATCACAAAGCACCTCTCCCATTGCAAGAAAAACCAATCTAGTTGGCCAAACCAAATCAATTGATCGAAGAGAAAGAAAAAGCTATCTCAATCATGCATAAAAGAGTTCAGATAAGACTCAAATAATATTCATAGATAATCTGATCATAAATCAACAATTCATCGGATCTCAACAAACGCACCGCAAAAGAAGATTACATCGAATAGATCTCCAAGAACATCGAGGAGAACATTGTATTGAATATCAAAGAGAGAGAGAAGAAGCCATCTAGCTACTAGCTATGGACCCGTAGGTCTATGGTAAACTACTCACACATCATCGGAAGGGCAGCAAGGTTGGTGTAGAGGTCCTCCGTGATTGAATCCCCCTCCAGCGGAGTGCTGGAAAAGGCCCCACGATGGGATCTCACGGAAACAGAAGCTTGCGGCGGCGGAAAAGTATTTTTGGTGTGCCCGCTGGTGTAGGGGGAATATTTGAGGATTTATAGTGGAAGAATTAGGGTTGGAAGGTCTTCGATGGGCCCACAAGCCCTGGGGTGCCTCCCTGGGGCGCGCCTCTACGGCTTGTGGCCTCATCATAGGGCTTCTGGCATCCTCTCCAAGTCTCGTGGGTTTCTTCTGGTCTAAGAAAAATCACCGTAAAGTTTTATTCCGTTTGGAGTCCGTTTGGTATTCCTTTTCTGTAAAAGTCAAAAACAAGGAAAAAACAGAAACTGGCACTGGGCACTAGGTAAGTTAGTCCCAAAAATAATATAAAATAGCATATTAATGCATATAAAACATCCAAAATAAATAATATAATAGCATGGAAAAATAAAAATTATAGATACATTGGAGACGTATCAAGCATCCCCAAGCTTAATTCCTGCTCATCATCGAGTAGGAAAATGATAAAAACAGAATTTTTGATGTGAAATTCTACCTAACATATTTATCAATGAAATTTTATTTATTGTGGCATGAATGTTCAGATCCATAAGATTCAAAACAAAAGTTTAATATTGATATAAAAACAATAATACTTCAAGCATACTAATAAAGCAATCATGTCTTCTCAAAATATCATGGCCAAAGAAAGTTATCCCTACAAAATCATATAGTCTGGCTATGCTCTATCTTCATCACACAAAATATTTCACCATGCACAACCCCGATGACAAGCCAAGCAATTGTTTCATACTTTTAGTGTTCAAAATCTTTTTCAACTTTCACACAATACCTGAGCGTGAGCCATGGATATAGCACTATAGGTGGAATAGAGTATGGTGGAGGTTGTGAGGAGAAGACAAAAAGGAAGAAAGTCTCACATCAACTAGGCAAATTAATGGGCTATGGATATGCCCATCAATTTATATCGATGCAAGTGAGTAGGGATTGCCAAGCAACGAATGCACTAGAGCTATAAGTGTATGAAAGCTGAAAAAGAAACTAAGTGGGTGTGCATCCAACTTGCTTGCTCACGAAGACCTAGGGCAATTTGAGGAAGCCCATCATTGGAATATACAAGCCAAGTTCTATAATGAAAAGTTCCCACTAGTATATGAAAGTTATAAAATAGGAGACTCTCTATCATGAAGAACATGATGCTACTTTGAAGCACAATTGTGGAAAAAGGATAGTAACATTGTCCCTTCTCCCTTTTTCTCTCTTTTTTTCTCTTTTTTTTGTTTGGGCTCTTTGGGCTCTTTTTTTGAAGTCCGGAGTCTCATCCCAACTTGTGAGGGAATCATAGCCTCCATCATCCTTTCCTCACATGGGACAATGCTCTAATAATGATGATCATCACACTTTTATTTACTTACAACTCAAGAATTACAACTCGATACTAGGACAAAATATGAATCGATATGAATGCCTCCAGTGGTGTACATGGATGTGCAATGATCTAGAGTGACATGTATAAAAAATATGAACGGTGGCCAAGCCACAAATACTATGCCAACTACATGATCATGCAAAGCAATATGACAATGATGGTATGTGTCATAATAAACGGAACGGTGGAATTTGCATGGCAATATATCTGTCACACCCTGATTTTTATGCCACAACACTTAAGCTAATAATCATGATAAAATGTGGTTTGACAAAAACTTTTGAGTGTTTTGGTTTCTGCTTTGATTTGGATTTTTGTCTGCTATTTGCAAGTGCTCTAGAAATCAGATAAGTCCTCCCAACTCTTATACTCCTTCTCCTTGATCCAAAAACTTTGCCCAATGATCATGCCATGTGTATAGGACATAAAAATGTTTTCTTTCAAAAATAATTTGGCCAAAAACTATTTTCTAAATTAGGTTTTCCAAAAACTCCTGAATTGAGGCTTGAACTACAAGTACTTAATTTAGGGTATGAAAAATCTTTAAAAAAGTATATTTGACTCCTATTAGATATAGGACTCCCCAAGACCACAAAAATATTGTTTTAAAAGTTATTTTGCTATTTTATTTAAAGGCTTTTTCTTAAGTCCAGAAATGGCCTTTAATAGGTTAAAGTTATTTTAATGTTTCAAAAATATTTGAGAAAATTTAGGGAAGCTCAGTGGACATATATTGTCCATATATATGAGTTTCAACACATGGTCATGTTCAAAATATTGGACAAAACACTCCAAAACCATTTCTACATAATTCAAGTATTTGAAATATTTCTGTAAGAAATATTGTCAAATAAATCCAAGAAAATTCTATCAAGTCACATATGCCTAATGTGATGATGTTGCAAAGTTTTATTCCAATCAAAATAGTTTTGGTTCACAAAAGTGCCCCCAAAACCCTCCCTGTCCAGATCCAAATTTGATCAACTCTACATTACCAACTATCTCCTTTTCATCGCAAATTTTGTGGACATGCTCAAATCTCCAAATGATGACACTACACCAAGTGGTGTATCAAGGAGAATAGATTTGCATGACCAAATCTTGGAAAACCCATTTTTGTTGATTTCTAGGGTTTGCCAAAGTTACATTGGCAACTTTCTTCAAATGAGCTCAAACTTGGTGACTAACCTCATTTCCATATGCCATTTTATCCTGTTAACTCTCATGTCAAGGAGAAATCATTTACTTGCCCAAAACACCATCAAACACCTTCTGCCATTTTTCCAAAATCACCATTTTGACCCATTTAACTATTCTCCTTTGCCCCAACTTTTTACCACAGCTTATGCTAACCCTCTTCTACCTCCTAGAGCGGCCACTCCTCCCTAGCTCAATGATTGGCGGGTGAAATCTCTCAATTACCTCTTTGGACAGCCCCTGATCACCCTCTCTCCACCTCCCCTTCACTCCAGAAGCTGCATAGAGCATCCAAAGGCCACTCCACATTGTTTACACCCCCTAGCTACTAGGCATAAGTGGCCGCACCCAAATTGCCTATTCTATGCCATGGCATGCCAATGGCATGCTTTGGAGCGCGCTACAGTGCGCTCCCGTACTGTAGCCGCCCCCATCCCGATGCCCCCGACCGCCTCGGCTGTCCCCCGCGCGCCCGTCGATGCGCCTTGGCGTCCGAGACACGCTAGCATGTCGGCCCCCACCTCTTTCTCTCTCCGACGACCACTGTCACGCGTGCCCTAGCGCCGCCCGCGCCCGCAAGTCACTGCCCGCGTCCCTGGCCCGCCTCGTGCCCTCTCTCCTCTCCCCTCTGCGAGCCCGCCCGAGCGCACCCTAGACCGTGCCTACCGTGCCTACCGTGCCCCCTCGATATAAAGACACCCGAGCTCTCTCTCGCCTCGTCTGGATCCCCCTCTCTCTCGTTAACCACCTAGGCAAGCCCTCTCTCCCCCTCGTGCCCTCTTCCTCATCCTACGGCGCCATTGCTGTCTCGGTTCCCGCTTAAATTCGAGCTACCCCGAGCCCCCTCTCTCCCCCTAGCCACTCCGGTGCCATCACACATCCACAAGGAAGCCCCCATCTCCACCATTCTTTCCACAGGGTGCCGTGCGTGCGAGTCCATTGATGGCCAGCGGCCTCCCCCACGGCCGTCCAAGCCGTCGTCACTACACACCTCTCTGACCTTCTTGCAGCACCTGTACGGATGCGGTGTTGCCTCCTGAGCTCGCCGGTGTGCATAACTTCGCCAGAGGTGGCCGGTGTCGCCGGCACGGACGGCAGCTGAGCTCCGGTTTCGTGGGCCTCCATGCACACAGGGGGAAGACCCCGCCTCCCCTGCTTCCTCCTACGGGTGCGGCCAGGCCCTGTGGCTCCGTCCCCATCGCCGGCCAGTGCGGGCGGGCGGAACAGTGCCGGCATCAAGCGAGGCCGATGCTCCTCTGCCCCGTGTCACAAGGAGGAAGACGACCACGGCGACGAGGATGACCTATTGGTGGGCCCTGCTCGTCAGCGACCTAGCAGGGCGGGCCCAGTAGTTTAAGTGGAAGCGCCCCGGAGATTTCCGCCTCCCGTGTGGGGAAACGAACTCCGTAAAGGCGCCTTCGATGTGGCCCCCTTCCCGCACACAGCTGAGCCACTGGGCCGGCCCAGTGGCTATCCTACGCCCGGTGCGAGTTTTAGGTATAAACCTAAACCTTTACTTTTTTCTTTTCCAGTGAGTTTCGAAAATCCATAAACAATTCAAATGGACTCCAAATTTGATTATTCAAATTTCTAGTAGTTCATAAAATCATGATCTATCTCATGGTGCAATTTGCACATATTTCTAGAAACTTTCTCCTCACAAATATTTATTAAATCCTATTTTTTTCATTTCTGTGATGAACTTTAGAAAATCACACAGAGCTCAAAATGGATCCAAATGCCATGATTCAAATTCCTAGATACTTCTAAGTTCATAACTTAGTTTGAACATTTTTTCCAATACTTTCTATTCCACATCAAATATTGGTCCATTTCTCCATGTATAGCCAACTTTGCAAATTCCTAGGAAATTCATTTCAACTCCAAATCCAGTGAAACCAACTCCTAAGTGCTTCTAAAATCATTCCTTGTTAAATGGATGAGTTTTATAATTTTTCAAAATAATGTTTCTGTACACTTCTTGCAAATCCATAAATCCCTTGTTTCCATCATATTGAAATGTTCAGAAATATCCATGGATCCAATTCCAATGAAACCACTTTGGTCATTTTTCATATGACCAGAGGTATCCTATAAAAGTCCAACTCACATTTTTTAGAGCACTTTTATTTTTGCCTTGTTGTGTTGCTTATTGTGTTTGTTTCCGATGTTAGTTGACGAAGTAGATGGAATGCTCGGAGATGGACCAGAAGGATTGAAGACCTTGTGAAGCCAGACAAGCAGCCCTTTGATCATGATGAACCATTTTACATCATAATAGCATTTTTCGTTGTTCCATCGAATGCATAACATCTTGAATGGCAACCTTGCTAGGCTTGCCTCCGTTGCATACTCCGTTGATACTTGCATTGTTCATGACTCTACCCTTGCTTAGAGTCGTGTTGGTGGGAAGTAGATAGGTGTTATAATAGTTGGCTAAGCAAAACAGGGCAGAGTTCTGCATGGAAAGAAACAAGTGTGATTTGACATACTTGCAAATAGCCCCAGTGGGTGCCACTAATGCCCCTGGGAGATGATGATGAACTAGGTCACTACTTGATGGAGAAGTAGTGGACCGAGGCTGGATGAAATTGTTGTTTACAGATACGGATTAGATTTAAGATTTGTCGATCGTCCCAACCAAACATGCGCAACCACTCTACCCTTATATGGGAAAGGGCATTATTGATTACCTATTTCGTGCTAGTATGGATGCCCGCATTAATAGTTATGGGAGTGGCGTGGTCACTCTCGGGACGAGGTCGTGCTTGGATAGGCAACCATGACTGTTTTCATAGGGCACCGGACACACCGTTGGTACCCCGTGCTTGTGTTATATGATGACTATGGGAGCGTGGCTCCGCAAAATTTATTATGTGAGAATGTTTGGCACGGGGGCTGCTACCAATCGAGTGGACTCTATGTTAGTCACGGCTAGGGAAAGGTAGTGATCGGGTGCTTACCCCGGGTACTTGAGGTACCGCTGGTCGTGGATGACACAGAAGTTCCCTGGATCTTGTGGGTAAAGTGTGCAACCTCTACAGAGTGTCAAACTATTCAAATAGCCGTGTCCACAGTCAAGGACAGTTGGGTGGTGCTACTTAGACTATGTCCATATGTTTCTGAAAAACAACACGGGTTGAGTATATTGTTGATGTGATTCGTGAGGTAGTCATGATGAGCTTGAGCATAAGTTATTTATAACTCTTTCTCGATATTGATGTCTATGACCTCCTGATACTTGTTGCAGACGCCTTCATGTTTCCAATAAGTGTTGATCATTCTTGCATGAGAAAAACTATCTTTACGCAAAAATGCCAATTTTGTAGTAGAGCCTTGCATAATTATTCTGTTATCACACTTGGGTTGCTTGCGAGTACATTCAAATGTACTCACTGGCTTGTTCTTGGCTATTTACTTAGCCAGGCTTGGAAGAACAGGAATAAGATGAAGAGTTCTTTGGTGACGAACATGCGAGCTAGGACGCTTTCCCAGTCAGAATGCCTATAGGGTTAAGGCAGATCGCATGGGTCCAAGTTGTCGACGAAGATTTCCGCTGCGATGATATACTCAAGACTTGACCATAACGGTCACAATTTGTGTAAGACGGTTTGTATGGATGTAAGACTCTTGATATTCAGCTTCTGTGTGTTCAGTGAGCATTGATCTCTGGGATCACTGTACACGTGCATTCGGTGATCACGACTTATGAGTCGAGGTCACCACAATATCTCAGAATGGCTACGGAAATGCCATAATAGGTAGGTATGGTGGCTATTTTGAGGAAGGGTATATGATGGGTTTAATGCACCAACGAAAGTTGCGCGGTACTAGAGAGGCTAGCAATGGTGGAAGGGTGAGAGTGCGTATAATCCATGGACTCAACATTAGTCATAAAGAACTCACATACATATTGCAAAAATTTATTAGCCATCAAAGCAAAATACTAATACGCATGCTCCTAGGGGGATAGATTGGTAGGAAAAGACCATTGCTCGTCCCCGACCGCCACTCATAAGGAAGACAGTCAAAAAATAAATCATGCTCCGACTTCATCACAAAACGGTTCACCATACGTGCATGCTTCGGGAATCACAAACCTTAACACAAGTATTTCTACCAATCCACAATTACTCACTATCATGACTCTAATATCACCATCTTTATATCTCAAAACAAATGCAAGGAATCAAACTTCTCATATATTCAATGCTCTTATATGAAAGTTTTTATTATATCCCTCTTGGATGCCCATCATGTTAGGACTAAATTCATAACCTAAGCAAATTACCATGCTGTTTTAAGACTCTCAAAATAATATAAGTTAAGCATGAGAGTTCAATAATTTATAGAACATAAAACCACCGCCGTGCTCTAAAAGGATATAAGTGAAGCACTAGAGCAACTGCCTAGTTCAAAAGATATAAGTGAAGCACATAGAGTATTCTAATAAATTCACGATTAATGTGTATCCCTCTCAAAAGGTGTGTACAGCAAGGATGATTGTGGTAAACTAAAAAGCAAAGACTCATATCATACAAGACGCTCCAAGCAAAACACATATCATGTGGTGAATAAAAATATAGCCTCAAGTAAATTTACCGATGGATTGAAGACAAAAGAGGGGATGCCATCCGGGGCATCCCCAAGCTTAGATGCTTGGTTGTCCTTGAATATTACCTTGGGGTGCCTTTTTCATTCCCAAGCTTAGGCTCTTGCCACACCTTATTCCGTGGTCCATCAAAACTTTACCCAAAACTTGAAAACTTCACAACAGAAAACTCGTAAGATCCGTTAGTATAATAAAATAAATCACCACTTTAGGTACTGTTGTGAAATCATTCTAAATTTATTCTGGTTTTATATCTACTGTATTCCAACTTCTCCATGGTTCATACCCCCCGATACTACCCATAGATCCATCAAAATAAGCAAACAACACATAGAAAACAGAATCTGCCAAAAACAGAACAATCTGTAGTAATCTGGAAATTTCTTATACTTCTGTAACTCCAAAAATTCTGAAAAATTTGGACAAGCTAGGAAATTTGTATATAAATCTTGTATAAAAATTTCATATCAAAATCACGTGTCTCTGATTTTTTAAATTTCTGGCAATGAGCGCAAAAGTTTCTGTTTTTCAGCAAGATCAAATCGACTATCACCATAGACCATCCCAAAGGTCTTAATTGGCTCAAACACTAATTAAAACACTAAAACAAAATTACTACAGAGGTAATAATGTTTATTTATTGGAAAACAGGAGCAAAAACAAAAAACACAAAATAAAAATTGGGTTGCATCCCAACAAGCGCTATTGTTTAACGCCCCTAGCTAGGCATAACACATAGATCTAGGTATTATCATCTTTGGTATGCAATCCATAAGTGGACCTCCGTAGCCAAATCATCAATCTTAAGCAATTTTTCATTAAGACCCTCCAAATTATTGGGATGCCTTCTAGCTAAAGTTGACTCATCTCCAGTCCCATCTTTATCAAGTTTTATATTAGCAAACAAAGATTCAATAGGAGTCACACCAATCAGTTTAAGATCATCATTATTTTCACAAAAACTAGAAGAACATGCCTTTTCTAGCCAATCTCTCATAGCACGCATCCTAGCGGTTCTTTCTCTACTTTCATTAATAGAAATTTTAATAGATTTCAGAGACTCATTAATATAAAGCTTGGGTAGCATAGATCTAATCTTAAAAGAATCAATCTCATGAGAAATTCTATCAACGTTCCTAGCCAAATCATCAATCTTAAGCAATTTTTCTTCTACCATAGCATTAAGAATCTTTTGAGAATTAATGAAATATTTAATATTATTCTCAAGATCAGAGGGTATTTTATTATAATTTCCATAAGAATTGTTGTAGGAATTACTGTAATTATTAGAGGAATTACTAGGAAACGGCCTAGGGTTGAAATTACCTCTATACGCGTTATTACCAAAATTGTTCCTACCAACACAATTCACATCCATAGATTCATTATTATTCTCAATCAAAGTGGACAAAGGCATATCATTAGGATCAATAGGAGAAATCTTACTAGCAATCAATTTCATAAGTTCATCTATCTTTCCACAAAGTATTAATTTCTTCAATCGCATGCACTTTTTTACTAGTAGAAGATCTTTCGGTATGCCATTGAGAGTAATTTGCCATAATATTATCTAGGAATTTAGTAGTGTCTCCTAATTTGATTTCCATAAATGTACCTCCCGCGGTGAAATCTGAAAGATTTCTAGATGCAAAATTCAATCCGGCATAAATTTTTTGTATGATCATCCATAAACTTAAACCATGAGTAGGGCAATTTCTTATCATCAATTTCATCTTTTCCCAAGATTGTGCAACATGTTCATGATCAAGTTGCTTAAAATTCATTATATCATTCCTAAGGGAGATGATGTTAGCAGGAGGAAAATACTTGGAAATAAAAGCATCTTTACACTTGTTCCATGAATCAATACTATTTTTAGGCAAAGATGAAAACCAAGTTTTAGCACAATCTCGTAGTGAGAACGGAAATAGCTTCAATTTAACAATATCATTATCCACATATATTTTCTTTTGCATATCACACAACTCAACGAAAGTATTTAGATGGGATGCAGCTAGGACTACCAGAAAATTGATCTTTCATAACAAGATTCAACAAAGCGGCATTAATTTCATAAGATTCCGCACTAGTGGCGGGAGCAACCGGAGTACTAATACAATCATTATTATTAGTGTTGGAAAAATCACACAACTTGGTATTTTCTTGAGATATCGTGACAAAGCAAGCAATCTAGCACACAAGCAAACAAAAAGACAAACAAAAGAAGGCGAAAAAAAATCAAATATTTTTGTGTTTTTCTTAAAAAATGTTTTAGAAGTGAGGGAGAGGAAAACGAGAGGCAAATAGAAAATAATGTAAGTCCAAGAGATGAGAGTTTATGATAGGTACTTGGTAGGCTTGATGTAGAACCTCCCCGGCAACGGCGCCAGAAATTCTTCCTGCTACTTCTTGAGCTTGCGTTGATTTTTCCCTTGAAGAGCAAAGGGTGATGCAGCAAAGTAGACATAAGTATTTCCCTCAGTTAAGAACCAAGGTATCAATCTAGTAGGAGGCACAAGCAAGTCTCCAATATATGCACCTGCACAAACTAACAAACACTTGCACACAACGTGAAAAAGGGGTTGTCAATCCCTTCACGGTCACGAACAAGAGTGAGATCTAATAGATATATGTATAAAAGATAAGTAAAAGACTAAAATAAAGTAAATATAAATAAATTGCAGCAAGGTATTTTTGGGTGTTTTTGGTTTATAGAATCTAAAAATATATGATGGAAAATAGACCCGGGGGCCATAGGTTTCACTAGAGGCTTCTCTCTTGACGAAAACATACGGTGGGTAAACAAATTACTGTTGAGCAATTGATAGAAAAGCACATAGTTATGAAGACATCTAAGGTAATAATCATGAATATAGGCATCACGTCCGTGACAAAGTAGACCAAAACGATTCATTCTGCATCTACTACTATTACTCCACACATTGACCTACTCCTGCCTCCATCTAGAGTATTAAGTTCATAAGAACAGAGTAACGCCTTAAGCAAGATGACATGATGTAGAGGGATAACCTCAAGCAATATGATATAAACCCAATCTTTTTATCCTTAATGGCAACAATACAGTACGTGCCTCACTACCCCTTCTGTCACTGGGTGGGGACACCGCAAGATTGAACCCATCACAAAGCACCTCTCCCATTTCAAGAAAAACCAATCTAGTTGGCCAAACCAAATAGATAGATTGGAGAGAAATACAAAGCTATCTCAATCATGCATAAAAGTGTTTAGAGAAGACTCAAATAATATTCATAGATAATCTGATCATAAATCAACAATTCATCGGGTCTCAACAAACGCCCCACAAAAGAAGATGACATCGAATAGATCTCCAAGAACATCAAGGAGAACATTGTATTGAACATTAAAGAGAGAGAAGAAGCCATCTAGCTACTACCTATGGACCCATAGGTCTGTGGTAAACTACTCACACATCATTGGAAGGGCAACAAGGTTGGTGTAGAGGTCCTCCGTGATCGAATCCCCCTCCGGCGGAGTGCCAGAAAAGGCTCCACAATGGGATCTCACGGGAACAGAAGCTTGCGGCGGCGGAAAAGTATTTTTGGTGTGCCCTCTGGTGTAGGGGGAATATTTGAGGATTTATAGTGGAAGAATTAGGGTTGGAAGGTCTCCGAGGGGCCCACAAGCCCTGGGGGCGCCCCCCTGGGGTGCGCTCCTACAACTTGTGGCCTCCTCTCCAAGTCTCGTGGGATGCTTATGGTCTAAGAAAAATCACCGTAAAGTTTAATTCCGTTTGGACTCCGTTTGGTATTCCTTTTCTGTAAAAGTCAAAAACAAGGAAAAAGCAGAAACTGGCACTGGGCACTAGGTTAATAAGTTAGTCCCAAAAATAATATAAAATAGCATATTAATGCATATAAAACATCCAAAACAGATAATATAATAGCATGGAACAATAAAAAATTATAGATACGTTGGAGACATATCAAGCATCCCCAAGCTTAATTCCTGCTCGTCCTCGAGTAGGTAAATGATAAAAACAGAATTTTTGATGTGAAATGCTACCTAACATATTTATCAATGCAATTTTCTTTATTGTGGCATGAATGTTTAGATCCATAAGATTCAAAATAAAAGTTTAACATTGATATAAAAACGATAATACTTCAAGCATACTAATAAAGCAATGATGTCTTCTCAAAATATCATGGCCAAGGAAAGTTATCCCTACAAAATCATTTAGTCTGGCTATGCTCTATCTTCATCATACAAAATATTTCGTCATGCACAACCCCAATGACAAGCCAAGCAATTGTTTCATACTTTTAATTTTCTCAAGCTTTTTCAACTTTCACGCAATACATGAGCGTGAGCCATGGATATAGCACTATAGGTGGAATAGAGTATGGTGGAGGTTGTGAGGAGAAGACAAAAAGGAAGAAATTATCACATCAACTAGGTAAATTAATGGGCTATGGAGATGCCCATCAATTGCTATCGATGCAAGTGAGTAGGGATTGCCATGCAACAGATGCACTAGAGCTATAAGTGTATGAAAGCTCAAAAAGAAACTAAGTTGATGTGCATCCAACTTGCTTGCTCACGAAGACCTAGGGCAATTTGAGGAAGCCCATCAATGGAATATACAAGCCAAGTTCTATAATGAAAAGTCCCCACTAGTATATGAAAGTGAGAAAATAGGAGACTCTCTATCTTGAAGAACATGGTGCTACTTTGAAGCACAAGTGTGGAAAAAGGATAGTAACATTGTCCCTTCTCTCTTTTTCTCTCATTTTTTCTCTCTCTTGTTTGGGCTCTTTGGCCTCTTTTTTTGGGGGGCTCTTTGGCCTCTTTTTTTTAAGTCTGAAGTCTCATCCCAACTTGTGAGGGAATCATAGCCTCCATCATCCATTCCTCACATGGGACAATGCTCTAATAATGATGATCATCACACTTTTATTTACTTACAACTTGATACTAGGACAAAATATGACTATATGAATGCCTCTGGCGGTGTACAGGGATGTGCAATGATCTAGAGTGACATGTATAAAAAATATTAACGGTGGCCAAGCCACAAATACTATACCAACTACATGATCATGCAAAGCAATATGACAATGATGGCATGTGTCATAATAAATGGAACGGTGGAAGTTGCATGGAAATATATCTCGGAATGGCTATGGAAATGCCATAATAGGTAGGTATGGTGGCTGTTCCACTTCATGATGGGATTGAACAACGACATCGTCAAGACTCTCTTCCTCAACAACTACGAGTCCCTCGACAACCTCTACATTGGTGCTCTCAAGGCGGAGCAAGAACTTAAGAAGGCCAAGTCTACTCGACCCCGATCTCACTTCACGGCAACCACACTCCAAGACGGTGAGCATGAGGCGAGTACCACCGAGATGTCCAAGCCCGATGAGCTCCAAGACGATGCTTCCAAGTTTGACTTCACCGCCATCTCTCTTTGTGGCATTGACAATGCCGAGTCTAGCACGACTCTTTTTCAAGACGGCGTGGCGAAGACTACGACTACGGAGCAACTCAAGGATCAAGATTTGGAGGCGAACGACATGGTGACGAGCAAGGATGATGCTTCCATCTTGGGAGGCGAGAGTGATGATGTGACATCTTCGGCCTTCATCCACGGCGACGGTGATGAGATGGTTGAGCATGGGATTTTCCCTTCGACCACGGTGACATATGATGACTTGAGTGACTTGTGCCACCATATTGAGAGTGAGAGCGAGTTCACCACTAGCCCCATATATGATGAGTTGCCCCAATTCCCTTGTGAGGAGAGCCACAGCCCCCACCACTTGAGTGAGATGAGTGACTCCACCATGCGAGCTCTAGTGATTGGTCCAGTATGTATAGCAACAGGGGCTGTGGGTGTAACAATGGTATTGATGTCCTCATCATCCTCCCCTTCTTGAAATGAAGTCGTCCTCGACGGAAGCTCATCTTCCTCACCCAAATAAGGCTTCAAATCTGTATTGTTAAAAGGGGGACGAACCCCAAAATCTGCAGGCAGCTCAAGCTTATATGCAATATCATTTATTTTCTCTAACACCTTAAAAGGACCATCATCACGTGGCATTAGCTTTGATTTGCGCAAATCAGGAAATCTATCCTTACGCAAATGTAACCAAACAAGATCTCCAGGTGCAAACACAACATGTTTTCTACCCTTATCTCCAGCAAGTTTATATTTAGCATTCATATGCTCAATGTTCTCCTTAGTTAACTTATGCATTTTAAGATCAATTCAGCATGTTGTTTAGCATCAAAATTAACCTTCTCCGAAGATGGAAGAGGCCACAAATTAATGGGTGCATGAGGTAGGAAACCATACACAATCTCAAAAGGGCACATCTTAGTAGTAGAATGCAGCGAACGATTATAAGGAAATTCAATATGAGGCAAGCATTCTTCCCACATTTTCCTGTTATTCTTCAAAACAGCCCTAAGCATAGTAGACATTGTTCTATTGACTACTTCAGTTTGTCCATCAGTTTGGGGGTGAGATGTAGTACTAAAAAGCAGTTTAGTCCCCAACTTAGCCCATAAGCATCTCCAAAAGTGGCTAAGAAACTTAGTATCATGATCTGAAACAATTGTATTTGGCACACCATGCAAGCGACAATTTCACAAAAGAACAAATCAGCACCATTAGCAGCATCATCGCTTTTATGACATGGTATAAAGTGTGCCATTTTAAAAAATCTATCCATGACAACAAATATGCTATCCCTCCCCTTCTTTGTTCAAGGTAAACCTAAAACAATGTCCATAGATATATCCTCCGTGGAACAGGTACATGCAAAGTCATATATAAACCATGAGGATTGAGTCGTGACTTAGCTTTTTGACATGTAGTGCAGCGAGCAACAAAATGCTCAACATCGCGTCTCATCTTTGGCCAAAAGAAATGTGTAGCTAGTACATCCTCTGTCTTCTTCACGCCAAAGTGTCCCATTAATCCTCCTCCATGCGCCTCCTGCAACAACAAAAGATGAACAGAGCTAGCTGGAATGCATACCTTGTTAGCACGAAACACAAATCCATCATTAAGGATGAACTTGTTCCATGTTCTTCCTTTTTTACAATTCTGCATTACATCTTTAAAATCAGCATCATGCACATATTGATCTTTGATGGTCTCCAAACCAAATATTTTAAAGCCAAGTTGTGAAAGCATATAATAACAATGAGACAATGCATCAGCAATAACATTTTCTTCACCCTTCTTGTGTTTAATGACATAAGGGAAAGTCTCAATGAATTCAACCCATTTAGCATGTCTACGGTTCAGTTTTGCTTGACTTTTAATGTGTTTCCAAGATTCATGATCAGAATGTATAACAAATTCTTTGGGCTATAAATAATGTTGCCATGTTTCTAAGGTCCGAACAAGAGCATATAATTCTTTATCATAGGTAGAATAGTTCAGACTAGGCCCACTCAATTTTTCAGAAAAGTATGCAACAGGTTTGCCATCTTGTAATAACACACCTCCTAATCCAATTCCACTAGCATCACATTCAAGCTCAAAAGTCTTATGAAAATCAGGAAGTTGGAGTAAAGGAGCATGTGTCAACTTATCTTTCAATACCGTGAAGGCTTCTTCCTGTGTAGTACCCCAAACAAAAGGCACATCCTTCTTTGTAAGCTCATTGAGAGGTGTAGCAATGGTGCTGAAATCTCTCACAAAATGCCTATAGAAACCAGCGAGGCCAAGAAAACTCCTCACTTGTGTGACCGTTTTGGGCTGCGGCCAACTCTCAATAGCTTCAATCTTGGTTTTACCAACTTCAATTCCCTATGGAGTAAAAACATAGCCAAGAAAAGATACTCGGTCAGTGCAAAAGGTGCACTTCCCAAGGTTACCAAACAAACGTGCATCACGTAGAGCAAGAAAAACAATGCGTAAATGTTCCAAATGTTCCTCCAAAGATCAGCTATAAATCAGTATATCATCAAAATAGACTACCACAAATCGTCCAATGAAAGCATGTAAAACTTCGTTCATTAATCTCATGAAAGTACTAGGTGCATTAGTTAACCCAAAAGGCATGACTAACCACTCATAGAATCCAAACTTAGTTTTAAATCTTGTTTTCCATTCATCACCCAATTTCATACGGATTTGATGGTATCCACTACGCAAATCAACTTTGGAAAATAATAGTAGAGCCACTTAATTCATCAAGCATATCATCTAGCCTAGAAATTGGATGACGATAGCGAATAGTAATATTATAAATGCCTCTACAATCAACACACATACGCGATGGACCATCCTTTTTTGGCACTAGAATAATAGGAACAACACAAGGACTAAGGGATTCGCGTATATAACCTTTATCGAGCAGCTCCTATACTTGACGCATAATCTCCTTCGTCTCCTCTGGATTAGTACGGTATGGTGCATGGTTGGGTAGCGATGCACCAGGAATTAAGTCAATCTGATGCTCAATCCCTCGAATATGTGGTAATCCCGGTGGCATGTCTTGTGGAAAGACGTCAGCAAACTCCTGGAAAATGTTAGTGATAGCAGGAGGCAAAGAGGAAGGCACGTCCTCGAATGAAAATAATGCCTCTTTGCACACAAAAGCATAGCAAACAGATATGTTGCAATCTAGATCATCAATATCAGATTTGGTGGCAAGTAAACATCCACTTTTCAATTTAATTTCAGAAGCGACACTAGATGGTTTATTATTAGGTTTCATTTGTTGCTCAAATTCTTTTGCCACTATCTGATTTTAACTCGTATTTTGCTCCTGTTTTGCTTTACTAGCTCGATTAATATCATCTTTCAAAATGGAATCAGGAGTCATAGGAAGCAAAGTAATATGTTTATCCTTATGAACAAAAGTATACTGATTGTTTCTACCATGGTGTACATATTTTTTATCGAATTGCCATGGTCTAGCAAGTAATAAGGAACATGCTTTTATGGGTACCATATCACAATCAACATAATCAGCATATGTAGCAATACTTAAATTCACACGAACAGTATATGTTACCTTAACCTTGCCGCTGTTGATGAACCATTGGATGTAGTAAAGATGCAGATGTGGTCTTGTGGTGAGAGACAACTTCTCCACCCTCTCCATGCTAGCCAAGTTGTTGCAGCTCCCTCCATCTATGATGACGCGAACAGAATGTTCCTTCATAACTCCCTTTGTGTGGAACAAATTGTGCCTCTGATATTGCTCAGCTTGTGTGACCTGCACACTCAAAACACATTGAGCAACTAAACTTTCATACCTGTCAGCGTCTTCAGCAGCCATGTATTGCTTCTCTTGTTCAAAATCATCTCCACCGTGTTCTTCACTTGTAGTAAGAGCCAAAGTCTCCTCATCATAGTCACTAGGGAACTCATACCAACCATCCTCAGTAGTAATCATCACACGCTTAGATGGGCATTCTCTTGCATAATGACCTCCACCCTTGCAACGACGAAAAATAATATCATGTGTTTGCCCTGTTGATGCCATGGATGAAGAAGTGCTTTGTGCAGGCCCAAAAGGTGTGCTCTTGGCAGATAGTGGTGGTTGTGCCTGCTTTCTTGTATCACGGTTGGAGGTGGTAGCGGATGGAGGTGCCAGCGTAGCAGAACGTGTGGAAGTAGAGGATGCACACGGTGTCCATGATGAAGTTCGACCTGTAGAAAAGTTAGTCCGCGCCAATGCCTGTTGATCCTGCACTTCACGTTCAGCTTTGCAAGCAAGATGGAATAAACGAGTGATATTATTATACTCCTTATACTCTAAAATAGTCTGAATCTCTCTATTTAACCCACCCATAAAATGTGCAAGCATAGCTTTGTTATCCTCAAGAATACCACATCTAATCATGCCAGTTTGTAATTCCTGATAATATTCCTCTACAGAATTTTTTGCTTGTCTTAAATGCTACAATTTTTGAAGTAATTCACGTTGATAATATGGTGGAACCCAACGAGTACGCATAGTAGTTTTCAAAGCAGCCCAAGTAGCTGGAATAGGATATAATCTCCAATGTTCAGACCACCACACACAAGCAAAACTAGTGAAAGGACAAACAGTAGCCGCAACACATCTCTCCTCGGGATATTGTAAACATGTAAAATGTTGTTCAGTTTCTAACTCCCAAGTAATATATACATCAAGAATGTATCTACCGTCAAAAGTCAGAATATTCAACTTTAGTTTAGGAAGATGGTCATGATGTCGTACCTGAGGTGGTGGTGCAGCCCTACTGTTGCGATTATATGCATGAGGACGACCTGATGGTGGTGGTGCTGGTGGTTGCACGTAGTTCTAATTTTGATCAACCTCATCCTCGTAATAGTCCTCCTCCTCTGCAGTAGCAGCAGGAGTTACAGAAAGATCAACAGCAGTAGCAGCGGCACCAGAAGTTTGTCCTGGCTCAAGAGGAACATGTTGCGCTCGCCCTGCTGGATCGTGACGTGGTGGTTGTTGATGTTGTTGGAGTGGTGCAGCAGATGCGGATGGTGGTTGTGGTAGACACGTGAGTACTTCATCGAACTTGGCGTCCAACTTGGTGTCAATTGTCTTCTCAATGTCATCAATCCTCTCCATTGCCTTTCCAAAACTGGCCATCACGTCTTCCACCTGTTGACCTAACATTTGTTGAAATTTATCATGAAGCTCCTTCTTCATCATGTTCTCCCAGTCAATCTCGTCGGCTTGTGATCCTGCCATGGTTAGCAGCAATAGAAACACACAAGAATATGATCCTATAGACTACTAGAAAGTGGTGGTGGTGGGGTGTCACAAATCCATCAAGCAAATCTCAAATTCTTACCAGTTCTTACCCAGCAGCAGGTGGTGGTCGGCAACCGTTGTAGTCAAAACTCTCAAAGCTTGGACAGAGCGATTGCCCGGTGGTGTCAAACGCACAATGTAGATGTATGTGGAGCTGGGAAGGCTTATGATATGGTAGCAAAAATGTCAGCAATAATCAATTTAGAGATGCAAAGTTGAATAAATGGTCAATGATGGTACTGCGCTGGTCCTAGGCTAGACCGTGCTAGAGACGCGAGCCTAGAACACTAACAAAATCACAGCACTGCACGTAAACAAGGGAGGAGCACACTCTGAATCTCTTCTTTTTTTCTTTTTTTTTCACTTTTTTTCCTCTTTTTTTTGCTCCACAACAATTTTTTTTCCGAAAAAGTCTACAAATGGCCTAAAAACTGCCTAGCCAGAATTTTCCAGACTTGTTTTTTTTAAACTGGAACTATTTTTCTTCTGCGGGTGGCAGGAAGTTGGTGATTCTGACTTGGTCGCGACTCATAGTTGGGCGTGACCTGGAAATCAATAACAGGGAAGTAAATACTGGACTCGGAAAAGGATTGGTGGCGGAGATGAATCTGGTGGAACTCGGACTGGTGGCGGAGATGTATCTGGTGGCAACTCGGACTGGTGGCATGATGGCGGCGGATATGTGGTGGTTTTATGGAATGACGATAGGTATGTGGTGGTGTGTATAGGTACTCGGATTGGTGGCGGATATGTGGTGGCGGTATATGGCAACAACGATGAAAATGGTGCTGCGATGGCGTGAGAAACTGCGATAGAACTCGAAACTCTAAAGGACTAGACGATAAGACCAGCAACTCGACATGATGATGCAACCGATTATTCAATAAAGCAAAACCCTAAAAAGATTATGCAAAGGCTCAGATTGGTTCAGATATGATGAACTAACCCTAATTTTTGTGACTTTTTTGTGGACAATAGGTGTGAAAAATAGACTCGATCTAAACTATGAAAAACTGGAAAATCTCACCGAGCAACCTGGAAATCTGATACCACTTGATAGAGGTGAAGGTGTCCCGATGTTTCGATGAGATAGCTATCGTTTTTTGTGGGAGTCAACTTTGACGATTCGACTACGAACGTGCAAAGACGTCGCGCCTTAGCAATCGCTAAACCAACTTCCGAGGGGTTACTGACCATGCCGGAGCACGATCAACTTGACCACGAGGGTCTATTTCCTGCAATCAAACGAAGAACAAGCAAGAAACTGAGATTGCAATCTAGATATTGTGAATATAAGATGAAAGATTAATTGATGAAAGTGGGGTTCTGTGACGTCTTGGTCTGGTCATTGAACACAAATGAAGTACGTGAGTTGCAGCTATGGCGAACTTTAATCTAAACAAAACCCAAAGTCTAAACGATGCCCTAAGGGCTGTATATATGGAGGAAGAGGGGGGGGGGGGAATTTCGTGACCCCTTGGAGGAGGGGTCCGAAACCAACCCTAACTCTTGTTTCCCCACACATACGGACTCTAAAAACAACCTATACTCAAGTATTTCGAAATTACATGGGTCTGGCCCAAAAATAAGGTGGCGCAGCACCTATTATAAACTATGGACGAAATTTATGAAAGGGCATCTTGTATATTTTGTCCATGTCCTTGTATGTCATCAAGGAGGCTTCAAAGTACTGAAATCTGCAATAGAAACACCGTTCTGGTTCCCTTCACGCGCGCCTTCATCTCCATGCTTGTTTATGCTCCAGTGTTCATTCCTCTTGTCCATGCTAGGCTCTTCATTAATAATCAACACAAATGTATCCAATTTAGGCAGCATCATATTCTCATGAACATTAGAATTCTTACCAAGAAACGAAAGTACCTGGTAATTCAATTAGCGTGCGCGAGCTCTAGTGATTGGTCCAATATGTATAGCAGTAGGGACTGTGGGTGTAACAATGGTATTGATGTCCTCATCAGTGTCCCCATCATGTTATAGATAACAACTATTCTTTCATGATAGATGACATGTTCATATACCATGCTTCAAATTTCTTTGAGCAATGCTTATCTTGTGCTAACTCACACGTGCACATACACATCATGATGGATGATGTGTACATTTACCATGCACACACTTTCTTTAGTTTGTGTCTTTTTTGTGTAGGTACCCATGAATACTCGTCAACTTCACAATCCCATGAGTTGACGAAACGAGCTCTAGAGAGAAATGATGATTTGGGATCCCGTGGATTGTCCTTACCACCGCTCCCTTTGCGCAAAGACTTCGCGCATTGCTTCTACATGGCCCTCACATGGTTATGGGTTATATACCACTTCTCACTTTATGCCCATATTGCCATGTTTACTTTGCATGATATGCTCATTTCTATGCCTTTGCCATGCATTTGTGACCCAATGTTTGTGTCTCACATTACACTTGATACTAGTACTTGTATATGTATTTGCATGCTTGGTGGAGATATCACTTGTTATTGCCATGTTTGCTTTGTGCCTTATGCCTATGATGATACTTTGATATTGCTTTGTTTTCACGCTTGCGATATGTCATGTGCATTACCTATATCTACTATTTGCTCACATGACATGATTGCCATGATTTCCTCTAGTGTGTTGCATCTTCGCTCCACTAGTTTGCACGACTTGATTTCTCTGCTTGCCTATGTTCCATCACCGATGATTCGTACTTGCTCATTTCATGCAGTTGATGACAATTATTTCCATGCTTTGCACATGATTGCTATTACATGTTGTCATATGTCTCCATATGTTGCCTCTCTTATGCTAGATGAACTGCTATGTATTGAGTGCAACAATGCTATTAATCTTGCTAATGAGATTGCCCCCATAACATTCTCGCATATACTTGGAGATTTTAACATAATTCTTGTGAAGCATGCTTGTCTTCCTTCTTTGCACCATATGTCTAGCGCCATGAATATAGAAATTCTTGCATCATATTCTTCATGCACTTTTGCTACTAATGGTTATTTGTAAGAGAAGAGAACCATCACGACAGATGATGTGTTTATCCGCCATGCACATACGTTCTTTGCCTTGTTGTGTGTATGTGTAGGATACTTCGACTACATGTCAACTTCCACTTCCCGTGAGTTGACCATTCGAGCTCTTGAGAGCGAACCACTTTTGACCACGATGAATCTATGTCGCACTTGCTTGTGCTTCGGCATTGTGAAGGACCAACAAGGACATGCTTTCAAGGTGATATCCTTCTTGAGCACGCATATTGCGGATCATACTTCATGTGTTGCTTGCACCATTTGCACGCATGTTAGAGATATTGTTCTCACTCATGACTCCCACATTGCCTTGCCTAATGATATATATGCCTTGTATGTTGCATCAAACATGTTGATTACTTGTACCTATCATACGCTTGGTTGCAACAATTTCATTTCTTCACATACTCCATGTCCCATTGCTACATGATTAACTTGATTGCCTCACACATGATGAACAATTGCTCTTTCCATTGTGTTGAGTGCCACACTAGTTTCACCACACCATGTGCACATTTTGCTTGGATTGTCTTGCACTTTGGATTGCCACATGTCTTTACACATCTGATGTAGGGTGGAACCCTAGGGGCTGATCTTCCATGATTTGGAGGGGGATCCCCGAAGAACATGAAGAACACACGAGAGGGAAAATGAGAGGAAACACTCAAATCAACGAGATTCAATTACACATGTGCTAGATCCAAGTACACAAAGAGACACACGATCCAAACACAACAAGGGATGATACAAGCGGTAGGTAGTTCTTCCCAATCCATGAGGAGACGGGGTCCTGAATCCACTTGGGGGATCTTCTCCTAGGAGGCCTCGGTCTCCAATGGAGTAGAGGAACAAGTGGATGAGCAAAGCTCTATCTCCAAAATGAGCTATCACAATGTTAACCCAAAAACGCAGGAGGAGGAGTATATATAGTCTAGGGGGCAAAGGGGTGCATGGGCTTCGACCCGTTACTGTGCGTAGACAGAGGGGCCCGGATGTCCGGGCGTCGGGCCGGATGTCCGGGCCTTGGGGGCCAGATGTCTGAGGGCCGGTGTGATCGGGCTTCGGCTGCGTTCTGTGATGGACATGCCAGATTTCCGGGGCAGTCAGGCCGGATGTCTAGGGCCAGGCCGAATGTCCGAGCCCTGTAGCTTTGGCTGCTGGGCTGTGGTGGCGGCTGAGGTTCCAGGGGTCAGATGTCCGGGTCTTGGGGCCGGATGTCCGGGTCCTGGGGACTCCTTTGGTTCCTTCCATTAGTCCTCTTCATCCGTGCACTTGGGGACTTGTCTGTCTTCGTGAGGTTCTCCGAGAGGGTCTTCTTGATACCTGATCACACAGAACATTCCGGACATAGGTAGTAACCATGTCTCACATGGGTCATATGGAATGTCACAAAGGAGAGATGTCACCTCGGTCTCGAGAGCTCTTTTACGTGCTCTTGTCATTGTTCCACGAGGCACTTGGGGAGATGTAGGTAGGTCCATGGGGATGACCATAGGATGCAACGCATCATCTCTCCCCCTGGGAAGGATCCGACCTCGGATCGAAAACCTCATCACCATAGTAGGGAGAGAGATCCTTAACGTTGAAGATATCGCTCACGTTGTACTTGTCGCGAGGAAGGTCGATCTTGTATGCATTGTTGTTTTAGCATGCGAGCACCTTGAAGGGTCCGTTAGCTTGAGGTAGAAGCTTGGACTTGCATTCATTGGGGAAGTGGTCCTTCTGAAGGTGTATCCACACAAGATCTCCGATGTTGAATAGCATGGGTTGCTTGTTGATGTTGGTCTTGGTCACGAGGCGTTGTACTTGGCGCTCAATTGTGTGGCTTGTATCTTCATGCACCTTCTTGAGATAGCTCGCTCGTGCACTCGCGTTCATGTTAATGCGCTCTTGTAGAGGAAATGGTAGAATGTCCAATGGGGACAACGTGTTGAAGCCGTAGACGACCTCGAAGGGGGACTTGCTAGTAGTCGAATGTCTTGCGCGGTTGTAGGCGTACTCAGTGATGGGTAAGCACTCCTCCCACTCCTTGATGTTTTTATTGATCAATACGCGTAGGAGAGTGGATAGCGTCCGGTTCGTGACCTCCGTTTGGCTGTCGGTTTGTGGATGATATGCTGAAGAGAATAGGAGCTTGATTTCGAGCTTGGCGCATAGGGTCTTCCAAAAGGAGCTTAGGAACTTGACGTCGCAGTCCGAGACAATAGACATTGGCACTCCATGTAGACGCAAGATTTTCCTACAAAAGACATTTACAATATGTGAAGCATCGTCTATCTTGTTGCATGGGAAATGGTCCAGAACAACTAATACAGAATCTTTGCCATTTCCAGTTCCACTATAAAAAAAAGACACATCCGTGACATTATGGGCCGAACAATTTTTTTTCCTGTCATGCTTATGACACTTCTATGATGATAATTGTGACAAAACCACATATCATCATAGATGTGGTGGGCTCCTACTTCTATGACAAAAAATCATGACAGAAAATGGGCTTTTCATCCTGGGCGGGCCGGAGATGCACCTGCATGACATTCTTTGGGCCGTCCATGATGAAAAAAATCGTGGTAGAAGCAAGGGCGAGGAAAATATCGGGGAGTTCTCGGTTATGGTGGGTGGTCGGGGCCGAGCGATGCACTGTGGTTTGCGCGTTTCTCTCATGTACGCGCGTGTGTGCGAGGCATTGGCTAACTGAACGTGAGCGGTCGCACTAGCTATATTACTGAAACCAAGCGATCGATCCCTTGGCTGTTAACTGAACCCGAGCGATTCCTTCGCTGCTGACTGAACCTGAGCGATTCCTTCGCTGCTGCTGCTAACTGAACCCGAGAGATTGATCACTGTTGCTGCTTATTGAAGCCGATCAAGCCCCTGCGCAAGACGTAGCCAGCTGATGTTGGGTTGCCTCTCGATGAACAATGATCATTGCTATCGTGCGCGCGGTACATAGAACGAGTCGAGACGTGGTGAGTCAATCCGGTTGGGTGGCTATGGATGAACAGTTCCTGGTGGGGGTTGGATGAACATGACCCCGTGGTATTAGGCCGTTGCCGCTGGATGAATAGGACCGCTATACCCAAGCCGGTTGGGGGTGGATGAACAGGACCTCGTGGAGGCAGGACGAACAGTAGCTGGTGGAGGCAGGAGAAGGACGATGGTGGATGAACAGTAGCAGGTGGAGGCTGGAGGAGGTCGACGGTGGATGAACAGTAGCAGGTGGAGGCTGGAGGAGGTCGACGGTGGATGAACAGTAGCAGGTGGAGGCTGGAGGAAGTCAACGGTGGATGCACAGTAGCCCGTGGAGTCCCATTTTGCGATACGCCACACCCCTCCCGATGAACAGTACCCTGTTTCGACCGTAGGCGGTCGAACAGAAGTCCGTTTCCTCTGTTTTGCAGCACTCCGGACCCTTCCCAATGAATAGGACCCCATTTCGACTGTACGCGGTCGAACAAAAGGCCGTTTTCCTCTGTTTTGCAGTACGCCAGACGCCGTTCCGGTTGTCCGTCCAAGCCGGTTGGCTCCCGATGAACAGGCCACATTCCGACCCAGTGGCTTTGCTCCCGATGAATAGGACATGTTTCGACCCAGTCACTTGGCTCCCGGTGAACACGACACTACTTCCTCCGTTTTGACCCAGCCGGTTAGCTGCCGATGAACAGGACGACGTCGCTGCCGTTCGTTGCCTCTCCATGTACACGGGCCATGGCCGTTTGTTTGCCCGAGTACGCGTTTCGAGACCCCGCCCGTATGTATGTACGTGGCCGTATTTTTTGGCATGTGGCTGTATGTACAGTTACACGGTTTAGACGGGACAACCTGAACTGCTACGCCGGGGGCTCTACTATGACATGTGCCACTACTTACTCGGCCATGGTTCATCGTTGCAGAGAGACCGATCGACCAGTATGTACATACACATTCGTGACCAGACAGAGAACACTATGTACGCTTCGACCGGGTGGGTCCCACCTGTTAGGGAGGATAAGGATGCACTTCCTTGCATGCACAAATATAGCTGCTGGGTCCCATCTGTCAGGGGGAGGAATCATTTTATTTTGCGAGTAATAAGGAGGCACTTCCTTGTGTTCGAAGATGTAGCTGGTGGGTCCAGCTGTCAGCCTCACCGCCTAAAGTCCTCTTCCGAAGGCTGTCATTCATTGACCATGCCGCGCCAAGAGCACCAAGGCGGTGGATGATGGCGAGGCCTAGGAAGGGAATGACGCAGAGCCGAGGAAGACGCGGCAGTGGATGCCCACGCGGAGGGGAGTACGAGGGTTGACTGCTTTGGCTGCGGTGTGAGGCTGCCGTCGCCGGAGAATAACAGGAGGTGTGGGTGAGTAGAGGGATGGCATGGCCAGCGGTGGCAGCACAACATGCCACGGGAGGCAGGAGCAGGCGGTACGGCGAGCGCTAGTTTGGGCGGCTGGAACAAGAAGACCAGAGGTTGAAGACGCAACACGGAGTTGGATTAACATCCAACGGTCACTGCACCTAGAGTCATTTTTTGACTAAGTTGACAAAGCCCTCCGTATGCGTCAACTTAGTAGGCTGACAAGTTAGCATCCAAATCTGGTGGGTCCCAGCTAGCAGGTGTCGGTGTCAAAACTGGCAGATCTCGGGTAGGGGGTCCCGAGCTATGGATCTAGGATCAATGGGGAACAAGGAACGATGAACACGGTGTTTACCCAGGTTCGGGCCCTCTCGAAGAGGTAAAACCCTACGTCCTGCTTGATTGTATTCGATGTATGATATGGTTACAGAGTAGATCTACCTCGAGATCAGGCGAGCTAAACCATAAGTGGATGAGGTGATGGATGTAGCTCGCGCCCTAAAGCCCTAAAGCCTCTGGTTTATATAGACACCAGTAGTGTTAGGGTTACATGCGATCGGTTACAATGAACGAAAGATCACGCTAATCTTGACTTGGAGGGCACACCACGACTCCGAAGATCTCCTGTCCGGTCATGGGTCCGCACTCTAGCTTGGCCCCATAGTGGCCCATCAGTCCGGCCCATATGTAATGGGTCGACAGCCCGAGGACCCCTTAGTCCAGGACACCCTCTGTAGCCCCCAAACTAGCCTCCAATGCTAGGGCTCGTATCCGGTGTCTGCACACATCATGGTCTTCGGCTTGCGAGGCGAGTTCTTCATTTTGTCCTGTGCGTATTCGGAGTTTGGGTGGTGTTCGGAATCCGAAGCGTCTACTTTACTTAGCCTTGAAAGCCAAAGTGCTCGAGTGTGAACAGTGCCCATGCCTGACAACCTTTAACGAAGGGTCACGGCCGGTCATAACGTCGAACGACTAGCATTTCTTGATGCGCGGCTCGAGGCCGCCCCTCCATTGGCACGTCTCATCAAAGCAGATATCATGCCCCATTTTTTAGGGAATATGATCAATGATTTCGATTCCCCCACCCGCGCATAACGTCGCGAGTATATCGGGAAGTGCAGAAGCCTGCGGTGTGAAAAGGGGGACGCTCGGCTCCTCCGTGGCTTATAAAGAGGGGAATTGGCTATAGTTAATACCATGCCTTCTTCCACCTTCCACCGTTGTCCTTCCAATCTCCAGAGCTCCAGCGCCCTGCTTTGCTACTTAGCGGCGATTCCCTTCCAACTCCTCCCTAGCCCCAGCCATGGCCGGATCTGGCGCGAATGGCAAGTGGGATGCCTCCATCGTCACCAACGATGACATCGTGGAGCTGAAGCGGGCCGGCTACTTATCGGCCGACATCGCCCATTGGGCCCCCGAGGAGGGCTAAATCATCCCCACGCCCAAGCCAGGTGAGAGGGTAGTGTTCCTTCCCCATTTTATCCAGGGGCTAGGATTTTCCCTGCATCCCCTTCGCGAGGGGGTTGATGTTCTTCTACGGGCTAGATTTCCATGATATAGCCCCCAACTCTCTCCTCCATATTTTGGCCTTCATCGTCGTCTGTGAAGCCCTGCTGCGGGTTCAGCCGCACTTTAGCCTTTGGCTGAAGATGTTCAACGTCAAGCCCAAGGTGGTCAGGGGCGCCTAGGCGGACTGTAGTGGAGCCATGATCAGTAAGCTGACCTGAGTCCAACTGCCGGAGGGTCGGTTTATTGATACCGTCAAGGTGTGGCAAAAGGAGTGGTTCTACATCACCGAACCAAGGGATGCGGCCTGGGCGGCCGTTCCCGAATTAAGATCCGACCCCCCAGCGAGATTAACCTCATGGACCCAAAAGGGCCCTAACTGGTGGTCTGCCAGTGAGGTGAAGACGCTGCAGAAGCGTGTTGCCAGCATGATGGAGACTGGCGCCAAGCTAACCAATGTGGTCTAGATAATGCTTAGGCGCCGGTTACTCCCTTTGCCAGCAAAGGGCCAGCCCCATGTGGGCCTACAAGCCCGATGACCCGGCCACCATGTAGTACCTCTATGGGACAACCCACGACAAGCTGTGGGGTCAACTGTTCAAGTCCCAGGAGGACTGGCCGGCCGAGAAGGAAGACATCGGCCTCAACGCCGCAACCGAGTCGAAGAAGGTAATTGAACCCTTCCTCGGTCCATATTCGGGAGGGCGTACTGCACATAGTCCGGTCTAAACATCTGTCTATGGTTTTTGCAGGGCTTGGTCAAAAAGTCTGAGAAGATCAGTAGCCCAGCTCCTCTACCCGAAGGGCCTCAATCAGCCCAACTGGAGGAGCTGCTGGTCGTGGCGCCATACAAGGTGCCAGAAAAGAAAGGGAAGAAGAAGAAGGATTTACCGGAGGCCAGAGAGGGCCTCCGCCGAAGAAGTCGTCCGGACACCAAGTCCAGAGACACTGCCGCCCCATCTACCCAAGATGGGGACGAGGAGGAGGAGCCTCCTCGGGCCCAGAAGAGCGTTTCCTCCCACTCCAAGAAGAAGGCGGCGTCCGAAGACGTCGAGGAGGAGGAGCCTCCTCGGGCCCAGAAGAGGCAGTGCCAGCCTAAGCTGGTCATGTTCGATAGTTCGGACTCCAAAGAGGAGTTTGTGGCATCAGAGAAGGTTCCGGACAAGGAACCTAGGGTCAAGCCTCCTGCTGCCAGGTACGTATTTTAGCATTTTTAGTTGCTTTATTTTTAACAGCCCCTTACTCACGGAAGTTGATTGTATGATGTCACAGCCCACCGCACGGCCACCTCGCCGAGCAGACCTCGGAGGGGACCTCTCCACCCGCCGAATTGGCGGACAGCGGATCCGCGTCACACTCTGCTCCTCCCCTGATCCCCAAAGAGGTCGGGGAAGTGCTCTCCCGAGGGACCTCTACCCGTCTGAACACGAGGAGGAGGGCGATGCCACCATGGCCGAGGCTAATGCTTCGGTCACCGAAGACCTGGAGGATGCGTCCCTCCTGGCTAATGCGGGACGGGGATCCGGACCGTTCGGACCCTCCCAGCCAGCCGCACCTGAGCCCCCAAGGCTTTCACAGGTGCCGGTCCCGCGTTCCGATGCGGAGGGGGTTGAGGTCCCGCCACCCGTAGCGGACACTAACAACTAGGCGGTGACGGGCTGGCTGGACGCACTGGAGGAGCTGTCAACAACTCCGTCATCGTCGACGGGCACTGCACCCTCATGGGTGCGGTTCTACGGGGTGTTTGGTCCATCCAAACCGGACTGAACGATGCCGTCCAGGGCCTTCTAACAGGCTTTGAGGTAAGTCAAGTAATGGACTTTTCCCGAAAATGGGCTTTACTTTTTTAGTCAAAGTTGAACAGGCCGTATGTATATAACATCCCCCGAAACTCTGTGAGGTTTGCAAAAAAAACCTTGCAGAGGGTCAGATATCCGTAGGGCAGCTTTTAAAGTGTCGTAATTGATTTGATATCACAGGCATCATCCTTGGCTGCGACTTCTAATGCCGCTGCCTTGGAGGAGATGAATCAGAAGCTTAAACGCTCCGATGAAGAGCTTGAGCTCATCAACAAGCGGCTTGATGAGGCACAAGGTGAGCTTTCGCTGAAGTACATAGGTAACAAGGCCGGATACTTACAGTCCGGACTGTATACTGAGCATATGGTGTTTGGTGCGTGCAGCTGCCACCGCGGAGGTTGAGAGCCTGAAGGCGGCATTGAAGAAGGCTGAGGCCGATGCAGCCAAGAAGAAAGCGGCTGTCAAAAAGGTGACTGCCGAACTTGAGAAGGCGAAGATCGCCGGAGAGAAGCACGAGGCTCAAGTGGCCGAAGTGCAGGTGGAGCTCAAGGATGCCATCACGAAGCGTGAGGCCCTTGAGCAAAAGCAAAAAGAGTAGTCCTCCAAGCTTTCCAAGGCGGACAAGGAGCTCAAGGAGGCCAGGACGGAGGTGCGGGCTGCCCGGGAGGAGCTTCGCCAAATAGGGAAAATCACAGATGGTAACAAGTACTTATTGCAGAGTGTTTTTGGCGGCAACAGGTTCGCCTTGCTCACGCGGGTCTGGCGCTCCACTAGCGTTTTCGCTGAGCTTCCGAGGAGTGCGGTTGCTGCGGTGGAGCATTACGTGACGTGGGAGGAGGACTCCGAACGACAGCTTTTCTGGTCACAGTTCCAGGCACCCGAACAACCTCCGCTCCTCAGCAACCAGATGAAGCAACTGATGGAGCTGCATCGGATGGCCGAGCCAGCCCTGAAGGATCTTTGTGTCCGGTTGTGGCCCAATTAGCCTATTACAGACAGCTACTTCGGCTTGGTGCAGGGGCTGCATGACGCATCGCCGCGGATTGACACCGTGAAGCGTTCTGCGTGCCTTGAAGGGGCGAGGCTGGCCTTCGCGAAGACCATGGTTCATTGGCCGAAGATCAAGCCGATGGATATGGCCACTGGTCCTCCGCCAGTTGGAAAGGAGCACCGCCGCCCCGAACTGTATTTTGCATAGGTTATGGATGGTGCTCGGGCGATAGAGGGCCAGTGTTCAAAAGATGTAATCATTGAGTGAATGTGTTAAACTATCGATCGAACCTTTTTGCTTTATAATGCGGGTCGTTTGGATATTATGGTGTGTTTAATTTTGACTCCTGTGCGGTCGTTTATTATTCTGAAAGTTACCAGTCATTGGCTTCAGCCCCCAAGTAAATGGTACGAGGGATGTTTCGTCTCTGCACTGTTACCCTTAGCCGACGTCTTGGTGCCCGAAGGCGGTAGTGCAAGAGAGAGACTAGGCAATCAGACTATATGGCTTTATCGCTTTCACTTAGCCATAGGAGCTTGACGGCGGGGGCTATGTGATGTACATGGGAGCCGAGGCATACCTTTGTAATCACATGGTTTGTGCTAGAACGAACCCTGTGTATGATACGGATAAATCACCAATGATTTCTTAGTTTAACACTTGTCATAGGATCGGTGACCAGTTCTCGTTTACTATGACGGTCATTTTTCGGCTTTCTCCCCTGAGGTGCTTGACTGGACTAGGCAAAAGCACAATCACAAGGGTTCTCCCTTTACCTTCTTAGCCGAACATGCGGAACATAAGAGGGCAAGCACAGGAGTCGGGCAACCCAACTATTGACCCAAGACATAGTTCGGAACTAATGCATATAATGCAATATCCGAGACACCGAACACACAACGAGAAGTTCAGCCGGACTTGGTACATAGAGCTGATGGAAAAATCAAGCCTTCGGTCGATTAACCGAGTTGTTTTTATTGTGTGCATGCCTGGCTGTTCGAAGAGCGGAAAAAAGGAAAGGAAAAGGGACAAAAGAGGGCTAGACAATGCGGATGCCCGAACACCGTAAAAGGCATTTTTGTTTTCCATAAGCTCTGGACGTCTATCAGTACAATTCGAACTGCTGAGGCATTTGTAATAAGGAAAAAGAAAATTTTACAGAGGAAGGTTTACACAGGGCCTTGATGTGTGGGTTGAAGCCTCAACTGTTCCCTGCTGCACGTCTGCGCCTTGCCTTCTGCAAGGTGGGGGCGGGGTGAATTGGACATCCATTTAGAACACCGCATGCTGGTGAGGGGTGCCTTCAATAGGGACCTTGAGATGTAGTCCTGCCGTCATAGCTTGATGCTGAGCGAGTCCGGAGTCTTGCCCATTGTCGTCCGAGGATGTGGCGAAGCCATAGTTCGGTTGAGCCAAACACATGGTGTTATAAGACCCCACGACCGCCCATGGTATCTTGAGCACGTAGTTGTGCTGATGAGGCACGTAAAGCACGGTGAAGGCGGGCGTGCCGTGGGGAGCGTATCCCTATTTGCGGTGTACGAAGGCAGGTTCCCATGACGGGGATCGGGCTCGGGCCCGTTTGAGTGTATCTTTCACCTTTACGACAGGCTGATACTTCGGCCTATTGGCGACGGATTGGTCTTTGGCTACCAGGGCTGCAGTGTGTTCCTCAGTCCGGAGCGAGCGCTTTGTGTTGCCGTTGATTGTTATGACGCCCACAGGACCAGGCATCTTCAGCTTGAGGTATGCGTAATGCGGGACGGCGTTGAATTTGGCGAACGCCGTTCGGCCGAGGAGGGCGTGATAGCCACTGCGGAATGGGGCTATGTCGAAGATCAAGTCTTCGCTTCAAAAGTTATTCGGTGAGCCGAATACCACTTCCAAAGTTACCGTGCCTGAGCATCAGGCTTCTACGCCCAGAATAACCCCCTTGAAGGTGGTGTTGCTGGGCTTGATCCTTGTCGGATCGATCCCCATTTTCCTCACTGTGTCTGCATAGATGAGATTGAGGCTACTACCCCCGTCCATTAGGACTCTTGTGAGGTGGTACCCATCGATAATGGGGTCCAGTACCAGGGCCACCGATCCTCCATGTCGGATACTGGTCGGATGGTCCTTGCGGTCGAAGGTGATCAGGCAAGCCGACCACGGGTTGAACTTCGGCGCTACGGGCTCGACAGCATACACATCTCGCAGCGCGCGCTTCCTTTCCTTCCTTGGTATATGGGTGGCGTAGATCATGTTCACCAGCTTGACCTCAGAAGGGAAGGGTTTTTGGCCTCCACTGTTTGGCCAGCGGGGCTCATCATCGTCCTCGCTTCGTGGGCTTTTGCCCGAGTCTTCGGCTGTAAGCTTGCTGGCCTGCTTTATCACCCAACAATTATGGTTGGTGTGGTTTGCGGGCTTTTTGGCGGTGCCATGAATCTGGCAGGGCCTGTCTAGGATTGCGTCCAGCTTAGCTGGGCCATCGTAGCTGCCTTTAGAAGGCTTTTTCTGTGACCCAGACTTCGGGTTACGAAATCCGGCATTGACTGCCGTTTCGTCAACTTCGCCGTCATTATGGCGGCGTTTATTTTTGTTCCTTTCGTGGCTTCCCATTCCCATCCCGAACTTCAGAGGTGTCGGGGGTGTCGGGGTTGGTGCTTCGACGAGCCAGCCAACTATCCTCTCTGGCGCAGAAGCGGGTCATCAGGGAGGTGAGCGCCGCCCTCATTTTTGGCTTGTCCTCACCGAGCTGGCGTGCTAGCCATTCATCCCGAATACTATGCCTAAAGGCGGCTATAGCTTCGGCGTCCGGACAGTCAATGATTTGGTTCTTCTTGGTCAAAAACTGGTTCTAGAATTGTCGGGCTGACTCACCGGGCTGTTGGATTACATGGCTCAAGTCATTGGCGTCTGGGGGCAGGACATAAGTGCCCTGAAAGTTAGCTCGAAAGGCGTCCTCGAGCTCCTCCCAACATCCTATGGAGTCTTCGGGGAGGCTGTTTAGCCAGTGCCGAGTCGGACCCTTGAGCTTCAATGGTAGGTACTTGATGGCGTGAAGGTCAACCCCTCATGCCATGTGAATGTGCAACAAGAAATCTTCGATCCATACAGCCGGATCTGTTGTCCCGTCATAGGGCTCAATATTTACAGGTTTGAATCCTTCTGGAAATTGGTGCTGCATGACCTCGTCTGTGAAGCACAGAGGGTGAGCAGCACCCCTGACTCGAGCTATGTCGCGCCGGAGATCATTTGCCATCCGGGCTCGTTGCTGTTCGCGAGCTCCATTATTTCTGTCTAACCAAGCTTGGTACCCATCCCGTCTATTGGGGGGATCATCTCCGGGTCCGTAAATGGACCTTGTCCGACCTGCCCGAGCGTTCAAGTCGTGTTGTAGGTCATATTCGTAGACTGGCCGTACTGGCTCCTTGCCTTGATGGCGGGGTGGGTTGTGACGCCCCCAGACCGATCGTGCACTAATCATACACGCAAATGCACACGATCAAGCCTAAGGACTCACGAGAAGATATCACAACACAACTCTAAAACATAAATAAAGTCATACAAGCTTTATATTACAAGCCAGGGGCCTCGAGGGCTCGAATACATAAGCTTGTGAACAAGCGTCAGCGGAAGCATCAGATATCTGAGTACAGATATTAAAAGAGAAACAGAAAGGCCTTTAGAAAGGCGGGGCAAAATAAAACACTTCGATCGAAAGGCGAAGGCCTCCTGCCTGGGACCCTCCGATCCTACTCCTGGTCGTCAGTCAACTCGTAGTAGTATCCATCCTCTGGGTAGTAGTAGTAGCGATCGTCGGGGCATCTGTCTCAGGGGGCTCCGTCATCTTGGTCACGTCAAACTGATATGGGGAGAAAAGGAAAACAAAGCAACCGTGAGTACTCAGAAGTACTCAGCAAGCAAGGATCTACACTACATATGCAACATTTTCAAAGGGAGGCTGTATATGTGGACTGGGCTGCAGAAATGCCAGTATAGAGAGAAGGCCTAGTCCTATCGAAGACTAGCATCTTCAGCGGTCTTGCAACAGTAGAAGAGAGTAGAACAGTACAATATAATGTAGCAGTATCATTAAGTCTCAACCTCACCCAGAGATCCTTTCTTGACTCCCTGCGAGAAAGCAATCCCAGAGCCATACAGTCATCAACCTCGTCCTGAGATCCCTTCTCGACTCCCTGCGAGAAGCAATTCCAGAGCCATAGTATCCAAGTATCCAGTTCTAAAATTGTATCAATCAGGATACAACTCCGAGTGTCCGTTACCGTAGGACAGGCTATCGATAGAAGTTTTCTTCCCTGCAGGGGTGCACCAACTTACCCAACACGCTCGATTAACTCCGGCCGGACACACTTTCCTGGGTCATGCCCGGCCTCGGCCAAATGACACACCGCAGCCCTACCTACAGCTCAGCAGAGAGGTCCCCGCCGGTCTACATCCTAAGCGCTCAGGGGTCTTGGGCCATCGCCCTGTGCACTCCGGGTCGTTGCGAGCAGGGTGAAGCCAGGCACCCGGAGGGCGCCGGTCCGTCCCGGCCGCAAGGCTGAACTAGACGTCTGACAGAGCTTTCGGCTGATGCTACGATGCAGAACGCCCATACTATGCCCACGTGATGGTTAGTGCTATCAGGCCAGAGGCCTGCTCGGATCAAATATCCAAATCGTAGTGGACTAGGGGCTTGCGGTAACGAGCAGAGACTCATGAAAGATGTGACCCCGTCGCCCCGTCTCGAGGACTTGCTGCAAGGGTTAAGAATGCCCGGCCGCGCCTTGTATTCAGCACTCGGGCACCACACTGGCACCCGTCTTCACAACACTCGCCACTTAGGCGCACGCGGGTACCCCTCAGGGTCGACCCGCCTATCCAAGTAACAGTGTAAAGTCCAAGTATTCGTGTGTCCATAACATCAGGGGAATCCGAGGTATCACCCTCGTTGGATTCCTACTTGATGTGTCTGTCAAGGTGAACTTGGAGGATTCACCCTCGATGGGTTCACACTTGAGGTGTTGTACGACAGCGTCGTTACCGGAAGTGGTGAAGGAGGAATCACCCTCGATGACCACGACCGAATAGCTACTCTACAGAGTTAACATCCGAAGTGCTACAAGAGGTTTCACCCTCGGCACTTGATAGTAACGCTGCAGTGTCGTTACAACTAAAGGGGGTGATGTGCGGTGTCGGGGCCTGGTCTTCAATCCCGTTGATCGGGTCTTCTGACGATCCAGCGCGGCAGCCGGGATAAGTGGGTTCACTGATAGGTCTCTACCCAGCCTAGACTAAACAGTTTAGGATATGCAGGTAATTATCAACAGCAAGTTACAATAAACAGGCTATGCATCAGAATAGGTAAAGCAGCAGCAACAGCAATTCTAATGCAAGCATGAGAAATAGAATGGGCGATATCGGGATGATCAAAAGGGGGGGGGGGGCTTGCCTGGTTTCTCGGCGGCAAGGTCAAGGTCGTCAATGGTGTCTTCGGTCTCCGGAGCTGAGTCGGGATCTATCGAGAGAGAAGAGGGGGAGGAAACAGTATAAATATAGAGCAAACATGAGCAACGCAAAGTACGGCATGACAATATGCAGTGCCGGGTGTGTCCTAACGTATGGTTGCACGTCACCGAGGAAGGGGGAATCCATCCGGGAATGTTTTCCCGGATCCGGACATTTGTCAGACAGATGACCGGAGGGGAATGGTTGCATGTTCGAATAGTTAGGGACGTGTGACGGACAAACGGACAGCGTATTCGGATTCGTCTCGTTGTTCTGAGCAACTTTCATGTATAAAGTTTTTCGATCGGAGTTACGGATTAAAAGATATGATTTTCTAAATTTTTTATTAATTTCTGGAATTTAATTATTTATTTAAATTAAACATTATCCGAAACAGTAAAAGGTGACGTCATCATGACGTAAAGCTGACGTCAGCAGTCAACAGGGGGCCGGCCAGGTCAAACCTGACCAGTGGGCCCCACGTGTCATTGACTGGACTAATTAACAGAGTTATATTAACTAATCTAATCCTAATCAGCTAGCGGGACCCACCTGTCAGTGTCTTATACTAATTATAATTAGTTTAAAATTTGATTAGGGTTAATCAGGCACTGGGGCCCGCAGGTCAGTGACAGGAGCTACCTAGTCAGCAGCGCTGACCGGGTCAAATGGGCCCGCGGGGCCCAGCGGTCAGTGGCACAGGCGGTGGGGGCCACGTGCCACGTCGGCGCCGGCCACCGGAGCACGCCGGCGAGCTCGAACGCGGCGCCGAGCTCCGGCGAGCCCGGGTTTCGCCCACAGGGCATCTCCGAGGGCGTGCTTGGGCTCTAACGAACGGGCGCAGCGAGCCGCATCGCGTGGTGGTGGTGGTTGGCCCCGGGGGTGGTCGGAATGACGCTGGCGACGACGGTTGGCGGCGGGGCTCTCGGGTGGTGCACGGGCGCGTGGCTGCAGTGGGCTAGCGAGCAAAGCAAAAGGCGGGGCGGCCTCTACGGCTCACCAGGAGCACGTTGGTGCTGCGGGACCGAGCCGAGCGGCTTCGGGAGCGCAGCAATGGCAGCGACGGCGGCGGACAGAGCACGAGCACGGTGGCGGCGAGCTACGGCTACGGGGAGACGCAGGGAGAGAGGGAGGAGGACGGGGGTGCTCATGTAGAGCCTGTAGGTGTGCGTAAGCGAGCTCGGGGAGGGCTTGCCGGAGCGAATCGACGACGGCGCGCGGCGGCGATCCGAGGAGGAAGCAGGGCTCGAGGAGGCGCTGCGGTGGCTCCGGGCTTCGGTTAGTTGGCGTAGCCGACGTAGTCGACGTCGAGGAGCATGGTGGGCACGTTCGCGAGGCGGGGCGGTGACGGTGGCCGCGTAGCTCGACCGCGGCCGTCCATGGCGGCGTCGAGTGAGGTGGGAGAGAGCGAGGGAGAAAGGGGAGGGATGCTAGGGTTCGCCAGGGGGAAGCAGGGGGGCCCTTATACCCAGCGCGCGCGCGGGCGCGCTGTCGAGCGGTGACCGAGGGGGGCCTGGCCGCGCGCGTGAGCAGTGTGAGGTGAGGGACGGCGCGGGGGTGGGCTGGGCCGCGCTGTAGCAGTAGGCCTAGTGCACAGTAGATCCTTTAGGCCTTTTTCCTTTTTCCTTTTTCTGATTCTTTTCTTTTCTATTATGTTAATTGTTTAGGCCCCAAATGGTTTTTGTAAAATGGGAGACCTAGTCCATAAATACCAGTGCTTTATACCCTAACACCAAAAACTGGTTTGGGCAAAACATCATTTCTTATTTGTTTTAAATAAATTAAAAGGTTACTAAATGTTATTTTCAGCCACTGTTTTAAGTTGTTTGAGTCACTTATCCAATTTTAATAATGTTGTTTACAATTTTAACATAGCCTCTGATTTATCTACTATTTATTGAACATTTTAGTTCTTATGTTGGACAACTTTTATATTTCACTTTCATTTAAATTTGAATTGGAGTTAGGAGTTGAAATGCAATATGATGCAAATGATGATCATGCACTGTTAAACATGATGACTTGTCATTATCAAAAGGGTGATTACTGTTGTTAACCACCGGGGGTGTTACATGGGTTAGGAGGCGGTTCGGCTTTATTAGCTGTCTTGTCTCATCCTCAAGGGGGGCGGTCCGGCTGGTCCGCTTGAGTGGCCTTGCAGGTGCTGGCTTTATAGCCTCGTCATCGAATTGCGGCAGTAACCTGCGCATAG
The DNA here is from genome assembly GCA_011799875.1 of Thinopyrum elongatum. NCBI lineage: Eukaryota > Viridiplantae > Streptophyta > Magnoliopsida > Poales > Poaceae > Thinopyrum > Thinopyrum elongatum. Next base: position 205,074,486 of record CM022297.1, on the reverse strand, counting down.
GGTAGCTCTTGGTCTGCCGTGTGTGCCGTACTCCTCTTCGGCGACTAGGACCTTGGTGCATCTGTCGTTGAGGGTATCCTGTTCAACCTTTATCTTCTGCCGCTGTTTCTTCAGGCTCCATGCGGTTGCAATTAGCTGCCTTTAGACCGCTCTTGATCCAGCGGGTCTTTGGGCACGATGAAATCCTCGTCGCCCAAACTAACCTCCTCTTCGGAAGGGGGGAGGTAGTTGCTACCTTCAGAGTCATCAAGGAATTCGGGATCCGGCAGGTCCTCATGCTCCTCGTGGTCATTTTGTGGCTGTTCGTCGGCACCGGGATTGCCGAGGTCGTCCGCATTGTTCAGGGTGGCATTCTCTCTAGTGTCCGTGTTGCTTGCATGGCTTCGATGCGCCTTGGAGCGGCGGCGCTGTCTGCGGCATTTCGGCGGCTCGTCATTGGGCCTGCCATTATCCTTCCTAGGAGTGCCATCGTCTTCTTTCGGGGTGTCCATCATGTAGACATCGTAGGTCGACGTGGCCATCCAACAGCCGGTGATGGGGGGAGCGGCATCGGTGTTAGCCATGGCTCCGCTGGCCTCGTCCATGTATTCGACATTTTCCGAGGTGTAATGCAACATGTCGGATAAGTCTTCGACAGTGGCCACTAAGTGGGTGGTGGGTGCGATGTAAAATTCCCCGAAATCTGCCTCGAAGGGCTGCTGAACACGAGCCGAGGGTGGGTCCTCCCGAATGGCCATCATCCGGATTCGGTCCAACGCCTCGTTTAATAAGGCGAGTATCACTGGGCTGGTATGCAGTGGCCGCCGAGAGCTAGTTTCCAATGTGGCGGGGCAAGGAATGATCCCGGCCTGGGCCAGATCCTGATCTTCGAGGGCCGAGTTAACCTCAAGGCCCAGGGTCAGATAGTCATAAGAGACTGAAGACAAGACCTGGTGTTCGGATACTACTTCCGTATCGGGGCTCGAAATCGAATTGTCGAGAGGGAGTTCGGCCAGGGATGACTCCTGGCCAACGAAAGTTGACCCGTCGCAGGGGCTCGAGGCTCGAGGCGTGTTGTGAGGATAGGGTTCGGCCGAGAGTGCCTCTCGGTGTCCGAATGCTGCTTCCGTATTGAAGCACGAAGATGGGTCTTCGGCAGTCATTGTGGGCGTGGTTGAAGGGGATTCCTGGCCTCCGTTCGAGGTGGGGCCATCCGCGCTCAAGGATGGCTGAGGGATCGGGGTCGATCCGTAGATTGGATCGGAGGAAAGCTCCAGAGTGGGCACATCGAGGCCCGTGGGAGTGCGGGGTGAGGGCGTGAATCCGGCAAAGACTAGATCGCCTCGGGCGTCCGCAACGTACTCCAGATTGCCGAATCAAATCCGGTGCTCGGGGGCGAAGTTATTGATATGATCGAGATGACCGGTTGGGTTGGCGTGTAGCATGATGCTACCAAATGCAAAGAGCTGGCTGGGGACAAAAAGGTCCCCGGAGCTGACGCCTTCTCCGATGATCAGGCGAGCCATTGATCCTTCGGCGACCCAACAGCGGAACTCTGAATAAAAGCACCAATGTCGGTGTCAAAACTGATGGATCTCGGGTAGGGGGTCCCGAGCTGTGGATCTAGGATCAATGCGGAACAAGGGACGATGAAAACGGTCTTTACCCAGGTTCGGGCCCTCTCGAAGAGGTAAAACCCTACATCCTGCTTGATTGTATTTGATGTATGATATGGTTATAGAGTAGATCTACCTCGAGATCAGGCGAGCTAAACCCTAAGTGGATGAGGTGATGGATGTAGCTCTCACCCTAAAGCCCTAAACCCTCTGGTTTATATAGACACCAGTAGGGTTAGGGTTTCATGCGGTCTATTACAATGAAGGAAAGATCACGCTAATCTTGACTTGGAGGGCACACCACAACTCCGAAGATCTCCTGTTCGGTCACGTCTCCGCACTCTAGCTTGGCCCCATAGTGGCCCATCAGTCCGGCTGATGCGGAGCATACTACGATCATCCCCATGTACACTACGACTACTCCCCAAGCCCCAAGAGGACATACGATGAGACTTCGACCATACGCCATTGGACACAAGGTTAACTCGCTCCTCTCTGAACCTTCAATTTCCACATATGAGACATGGCTACTACCTCAAACATATGTGGTATGCATGACCAGGAACCAAGTGTAAGACCATGGTACAGCTAGGAGCATTGAACAAGACAGCGAGGACACCACGTGCGAGGAACAAGAGGAAGAGCTGCCAGGAAGCTACAGCTCTCGGACGTCCGATGACCTCCGGACGACCGACGACCTCCGGACGCCCAATGCTTGGAGACTCCACCAGCGAGAAGGCCCAGCCGACAAGACCTACACCGGCCGGACGACCGACGACCTCCGGACGTCCGACAACCTCCAGCCACCGGATGTCCAACATCTACCAGAAATCCGGTGTTCCTCGACCAGAGCCAAAACGTCAGAAGTCTGACGCCCTCTGGACGTCCGGACCACCGCGAGCGGCCAGACGTCCGACGCCCGTCGGACGTCCGACACAACCTGTCTACGCATAGAGATTGGGCCTAAGGTACATGCCCATGTACCCCCTTCGCCCCTCACTTACCCCTTCGTGGCCCTAGACTATATATACTTCTCCACCTCCATCATTTTAGGGTTAGCATTGGTTTAGCTCATTATAGAGATAGAGCTTTCGTCATCCACTTGGTTCTACTCCTTGGAGAGACCACAACCTCTTCGGAGAAGATCCACGCTTGGATTCAAGACCCCTCACGGGAAGACCCCTCAAGACCTCCTTACGGAGAAGAACTAGTCACCATTTGTATCGTCCTTTGTTGACTTTGGACTGTGTGATCTCTATGTGTACATGGATCTAGCACATGTGTGATCGTTTTTTGTTGATTTGAGTGTATCCTCTCGCTCTCCTCGTGTTTTTCCCCTTGTGTTCTTCGTGGGAATCCCCTCCTTTCATGAAAGATCGGCCTAGATCGGGTTAGCCTCACATCATATGGTATCATGAGCCACGTTGATCATGAATTTGGAGGCCCTACCCTCATTTTCTAGCCTTCTTTTGCTTGATTTCATCCTAAATTTCGAAAATACCCATAAAAAATAGCCCCAAATTTTTTGTGATTTGTTGGTTTGATGATGTTTTGTTGAGTTTGATCCATAGATTCGTTGTGTTTCGAGTGGATCTAGCATCTCCACAAGTTTCCCCACTTTCGATCCACAAAATCTCATCAATTTTGCCCCCGAAATCATCATTTTCCGCCCAAAATCGCGTCCCGGATCTCGGATCTCGCGTTGACCCAGACTCAGCGGACGACCGACGTTTTCTCGGACGTCCGGAGCCCCCGGAACCACCGGTACTTACTAGAAATCCGACACCCCCTAACCAGAGCTGAAATCTCGGACTTCCGACCTTTTTCGGACGTCCATCCCACTCCAGCCACCGGACATCCGACAATTCTCGGACGTCCGACACTTGTAGATATTGACTTCGGCTGATTTTTGTTTCAGCCATAACTAATTCATCCGAACTCCAATTTTGACGTTCTTTAGCTCGTTTTGAAGCTATTGACACCCCCTTCCCACAAAAATACTTCCAACATCATTTGACTCCATCAAATTTTTGGAACTTTGGCATCTTTGCCTAGGGCCTTCACCACATCATCCGCTATACCTCCACCGACTTTCGTAACGTAACCCATTTTGTTTCCTATAGCATTAGTGGTTGCTTGAGTAGTTATTCGAGTCTCCTAAGGTGTTTCGGCTACTTAGGGACAGTTACTTCTTCATCAACCACCACCATAACTTCCGCATAACCTTGCCCACCATACACTTCCGCCACCTAAACTTAACCCGATTTTGTTCGAGCTTGTTTGAGTTGTGGATTGTGTCTCCTAAGGTGTTTCGGCTACTTAGGGACGGTGACTTCAACTCCGACTCACATAACCCATCATTCCACTTTCGCATTGCCAACTTTGAAACCACCACCGCATTCCGCTACCACCATTTGACATTTGCCTTTGGAGATTTTGAGTTGTGGTTTTTCCATTTCCTAGGGTGTTTCGGCTAACTAGGAATGGTTCTACATCGACAACACCGCCACTCAACTTAGCCAAGGATTCGACATCGACCACTTTCACCATTTTGACACCCTAATCGTACGCAAGAACGGTAACCTCTATATCACCTTGGTATCATGGTATCCCATCTTTGTACATTCTTCTTGCCATAGTATTGTTAACCCCGAGCCATTTTGCGTCACTTGCCTATCGAGACTAGCCATTTGAGTATTGCCAGCAATGTTACTTGTGCACATTAGTGATCATCGATCTACACCTTCCATTGCATATATACCATATCATATTGGAATCATCTTGGTATCATAATACCATCCATTGTGTCACAAGATTGTTCCTGCATATACACAATTGCTATCTTGGTTTGTGCATTTCGCATAGTGGCCATATAAAAAAAAAGAATAAGCTTTTAAGCAAAAAGAGAAAAACAAAGAGCTTGTAAGCAATAGCCATAGCATACCACATTGCATATAAGATTGTCATATCCGATCATCTTGAGAGGATCACGGGGAACCATACATACATATCATACTTGGGATAGAAGTCGTTGCATTTTTGTCTCTTATAGGGTGTGCACAAGTGTCGTGTCCGCCTATTGACCAATCATGCTAGTGTCTCTCTAGAGTTGTGCAACAAGAGCATTTTCCATGGATTCCACATTTTGAGCTCATTCCTTGGTTGCACGACCCCATTTATCTATCCGTGTGTGTGTTTCTGTGTGCCACATATTGCTATTGGTCTACTTGTTGCACTTGCGAATTTGTGAATCTCTTTCAACATTATTGACTCTTGCTAATATTTTGCATCAAATTTTTGTGCCACTATCCTCACCAAGCTCCACCAAAAGCTTTACTTGTGTAGGTGTGAGAATTGACAAGATCCGGTACCAATCGTGCTATTTCCTTCATACATTATTGAGTGATCATTGATCCATTTTCAACATCGGGTAAGGTACATTTGGTCTAGTTCTTCTCTATCTCCCACTCACATTTGCTCGAGTCTTGTGATGGATAGGCGAACCATTTCATCTTTGGTCTTCGACAACGACGGCGCAAACAACTCCTTCGACACATCAATGGCACATTTCAAGGGAGCTTTCAACGCCAACATGAGAACTCAAATGGAAGAGCTACTTGCCTTGATGATCACTCGAACTTCTTCCCCTTCGTCATCCTCAAGGCGGTGGTGAGCTAGTCGCAAACCTTCAGAGTGCCCATGCGATGCAAGCGCAAGTCATCCACTTCCACATCTACATGGTGACCATCATCACATTCGTGATCCACATCGTCATGAAGGGCAAGTCACCTCTAAGAATCATGTGCACGATGACGACGAATGACATCTACTACGAGCTCAAGCACGAAAATGACACCATCATCATGGACATGCTCGTGATGCACAAACCTACAAGTCTCAACAAGCTCCACATCAAGCTACGGGAATTTGCATGAGCACAAGAGAAGATTGCGAGACAAGCACCACCAAGAGGAAGCTACGGCTACCACCTCCACTTCGGCATCTTCGCCAAGTCTTATCAAGGCATCTTCGCCTTTGGACGTACGACATCTTCGCCTACTTCACACGAGTATGCCTACATTGACATCATCTAGTCCAAGGCGAGCACCTATAAGAGAGGGCGACACTTCCATCTTCGGAAACCCCTCAAGGAAGATGGCCGAGCATTGGCAAGCCCCTTCGGTCATGGAGATGAGCTACAAGGTGCCACATCATATGGGCCTCATACAAGATGACGACAAGACGGTCGAGCATGGGCCATCCCCTTCGACCACGGCGGCGAGCACGAACCTCTTCAACAACATGAAGACGGCGCCCCAATATGTCTCCTACTCCGAGTCAAGCTACGAGACCGCGCATGAGACCTTCTCTTTTTTCTCGAAGGAGAGCGATGATTTGCCACATCCTACGGCATTTATCTTTGGAGGTGTTAGGGATGAGGAGGTTGAGCATGGGACTATCCCTTCAACCATGGCGGCGATAGGAGTTGAGCATGGAGATATTTGCACCTACATCTCTCCGACACCCACATATGACGAGATGCCCCAATTGCCATGCGAGAAGAGCCACCACCCCATGAGTGAGATGAGTGACTCCACCATATATGACATTGAGTGTATTTCCTATGAGAGGTTGAGTGTGACCACCACTAGCCCCACACACGAGAGCATGCCACACATCCTATGTGAGGTTGAGAGCCGTTTGAGTGACTCCACCAATCATATGAGTGAGAACATCATGGTGGAAGTGAGTGGGCCACAACACTTAGTGAGTGAGGTAGTTGAGAGGGCACGTGAGGCCACTATGATTTCTAACGAATTAACCTCTACTCCTAGTGTGTTTTCTACTTTGGTGCTAGATCTCCAACAAGAGGAAGCGCCAATCCTCGACGAGTCCATACCTCCAATGGGCAAACCGATGGCCATGATGGACGATAATGCACCCCCACATGGTACCATCAAGTTGATGAAGCTATTGACCAAGCGTCAAGTTTTGCAACCTCACCTACAACACATGAGCGGAGCTCTAAAGGTAACATAGGTGATGGTACTTCACTTGTCCCACTAGTGGACTATCTTGCAAATAATTGCTGGCATGATGTTGATCACCTTATGGATTCATCGCATACTATGTCTTGTTTTGACATGCCACCCATTTATGATGAATATGATGATGAGCATGTTGAGTTACCTAGTTGTGATGCTATGCTCCATAGGATATCATGTGAAAATTATATTGGTCACATTATGTTTGACAATCCATTAAACTTTTCATATGCTATGAGTGAGATCTCCCATATTTCATCATTACAATCTCAACATAGTAACTATGCATGCCCCATTAAAATAAATCCCATTTGCACTTATGGCATAGATGACGAGATGATGGTCATTGGCTTTTGTTTTTCATGCAATGATATTGCCATGCTTCCTTTACATGATTTTCGCAATTCATCTACTATGCCATGCCATGATAACATTGTTCCGAATATGCTTTGTTTTCGATGTTGTCAATATTCTCCATGTGATGTTTCCACTAATGCTCATGAGGAGACCCCCATAGTTTCCTCATACATATTAGGAGATTTTGATGCGTTCCATACTTTGCATTATTCCCATAATTGTGTGCACCATATGCATACCATTCATAACAATGCTCTAAATATCGCTAGTGATGCATTACACAATTTGAGTCTCCATTATGCTATACATAACAACAAACCTATCATGATGGATGACATGTTTTTATATCATGCATCTCATTTATTTGAGCATTGGATATTTTGTGCTAACCAACACATACACGTGCACATCATAATGGATGATGTGTACATATACCACGCACACACAATTTTCCCTTTGCCTTTGTTTTGTGTAGGTACCTATGAACACTCGTCAACCTCACAATCCCATGAGTTGACGAAACGAGCTCTTGAGAGCGACGACAATTTTGGATCGTGTGAATTATCCTTCCCAATGTTCCCTTCGTGCAAGGACTACGCGCATCCCTTCTACTTGGCTCTCACACGGCTATGGGATTTATATCATTTGTCACCTTATGCCCATTTTACCGTGTTCACTTTGCATGTTATGCTTTCTTCTATGCCTTTGCCATGCAATTGTGACCCTTGTTTGCATTTACCCATGATTCACCATTATACAACTCCTATGTGTATTTGCATGCTTGGTGGAGATCCTTGTTGCTATTGCCATGTTCTATACATGCCCTATGCTATTGTTAATTCTTGTGGTGGGAGAGTCATTATGTTCCATTGCTATTTATATAAGACTTCTTGCCAATACAATGAACCTTCTTTGCTCACATCTTGTTTTCATGCTTGTTATATGTCATGTGTATTATGTATGCTCACTATTTGCACACATGACATGATTGCCATGATTACCTCTAGTATATATGTTGCATCTTCACACTACTAGCTTGCATGACTTGATCACTATGATTGCTTGCTTTTTCGCATCACCCATGATACATAATTGCTCATAGCATTGGGTTGATAGCGTATATATTCATGCCTCTCACTTGATTTATCTTGATCATTGTCTCTTGTCTCCATTAGTTGCATCTCTCATGTCCCCTTGTATTGGGTGCCAACTTGCTATGCTTATTTATCTTGGAGATTTGGATACCTTACTTGTGATGCATGCTTGTTTGATTGAGCTTAATGCCTTTGGTTGTGCTATCATCTTATGCCTACATACCATGCCCTACACCCTTGTACTTTCTTATGATAAGAATGATGAAAACACTTGTTGGGTTTCTCACCCCGTGGATGATTGGTTTTCCATTTTCGCTAACCTCATTTGTTTTTCCGAGTGTTTGTCATGTTCATTCATTTTGAAGGATTCACAAGGCGGTACCATCATGAGACAACTTGGTCATGTCAAGGTGTATACGATGTGCGACACCGACATCTTCGCGAACATTCCTAAGGTGAACTCCTTCCATTTGAGCCATCCTCAAATATGCATATTGGATGGGTCATTCTTTCATTGTTATCTCCTTCTTCTGTCTACATGATACATCTATTGGATGGAGCAGCGACATTGGAGATGGACCCTATGGACCTTCAAGTTGAGGAGTGCTCGAACTTGGTGGATGCACCTACTTTGGATGCACCACTGGACCACCACTTCTACCACAACATCGAGCCATGGTACAACACCACCCATAACAAATTTGCATCTTATGCATGGATTGACTCACATTATGATTGCCTTGTTGCATCTTGTATTTCTATGTCATCCATGATATATGAGCTTGTGCACTTCGTTAGCAAATTTCTTGTGATCTTTCTTGATGACATATTCATACATAGTGATCACATTACCCATCATCAATTGCATGATCACATAGTCACATTGAGCACCAATTACCATGTTCATGCTTTTGATACACCGTCCCATTATGACATCATTTTGCACAATGGTAGAATTTGTAGTTTTGTGCACCATGGCAAGCACCATACCATTGTGTGCACGATGATGAATTTGCTCCCATGAATGCACTACATATCATTCTACATCTTTTGGATAAGCATCATGTGTCTTGCCACGCAAAACCTTGCCGAATGGACTCATACTTACTTGATGGACACTTTGTGTATGCTAACCATTGTATTTCCGAGTGTCGCTTGTGTTTGGTCTTTTTGCATGTCTATCACTCCGGAGACACCTTGGAGTACTTGGATTGCGCCATGTCCTCAACTCCGTCCAACTACAAGTCCGTCCACGACAACCGTTCCCATGGTGATGAGGATCACGATCCGAGGTCGGATCTTTCCCAAGGGGGGGGGGGAGATGATGCGGAGCATCCTACGATCATCCCCATGTACACTACGACTACTCCCCAAGCCCCAAGAGGACATATGATGAGAATTCGACCATACGCCATTGGACACAAGGTTAACTCTCTCCTCTCCGAACCTTCACTTTCCACACATGAGACATGGCTACTACCTCAAACATATGTGCTATGCATGACCATGGTACAACTAGGAGCATTGGACAAGACGACGAGGACACCAAGCGCGAGGAACAAGAGGAAAAGCTGCCAGGAAGCTACAGCTCTCGAACGTCCGACGACCTCCGGACACCCGACGCCCGACGCCTGGAGACTCCACCAGCCAGAAGGCCCAGCCGACAAGTCCTACAACGGCTGGACGACCGACGACCTCCGGACATCCGACAACCTCCAGCCACCGGATGTCCGATGTCTACCGGAAATCCGGTGTCCCTCGACCAGAGCCAAATACGTCGGAAGTCTGACGCCCTCCGGATGTCTGGACCCCCGTGAGCGACCGGACGACCGACGCCTGTTGGACGTCCAACACAACCTGTCTGCGCACAGAGATTGGACCTGAGGCCCATGTACCCCCTTCGCCCCTCACTTACTCCTTCGTGGCCCTAGACTATATATACTCCCCCACCTCCATCATTTTAGGGTTAGCATTGGTTTAGCTCATTATAGAGATAGAGCTTTGCTCATCCACTTGGTTTTACTCCTTGGAGAGACAGCGGCCTCTTCGAAGAAGATCCATGCTTGGATTCAAGACCCGTCACGGGAAGACCCCTCAAGACCTCCTCACGGAGAATAACTAGTCACCATTTGTATCGTCCTTTGTTGACTTTGGACCGTGTGATCTCTATGTGTACATGGATCTAGCACATGTGTGATCATTTTTTATTGATTTGAGTGTATCCTCTCGTTCTCCTCGTGTTTTCCCCTCGTGTTCTTTGTGGGAAACCCATCCGTTCGTGAAAGATCGGCCTAGATCGGGTTAGCCCCGCATCACCGGCCCATATGTAATGGGTCGACAGCTCGAGGACCCCTTAGTATAGGACTCCCTCAGCAGTGCGAATCATTTTTTTCCGCATAATAAGGTGGCACTTCCTTGCGTGCGAAGATGTAGCTTGTGGGTCCCAGCTATGAGGGAGAGGAATTTTTTTTCGGATAATAAGGAGGCACTTGCATGCGTGCGAAGATGTAGCTGGTGGGTCAAACCTGTCAGGGGGAGAAATCATTTGTTTTCGCATAATAAGGAGGCACTTACTTGCGTGCGGCCATGGACCATGTGGGTCCCTACTGTCAGCCACTCCACGTACATCCCTCTTCCAATAGCTGCCGTTTGTTGACCAAGTTGACCACGCCGCCCCGAGAAAACCAACGCGATGGACGACGACGAGGTCTAGGAAGGGAACGACCCAGAGCCGGCGAAGACACATTAGTGGATGCCCACGCGAAGGGGAGTACGAGGGTTCACTGGTTCGGCTGCGGTGTGAGGCTGCCATCGCCGGAGAATAACATGAGGTTTTGGTGAGTGGAGGAATGGCCTGGACAGCGACAGGAGTAGGGTGGGCCGGTGAGGCCTGCGCGGTAGCACAGCCGGCCACGGGAGGCGGTAGTAGGCGGTACCGCCCGCGGTGGTTTGGGTGGCTGAAGCAAGAATATCCGAGAATGAAGAAGCACGACAGCCGTTGGATGAACATCCAATGGCCAGTGCTGCTAGAATCATTTGTTGACTATAAGGTGAAATAGCCTTGCATACGCGTCAACTTTTTTTTGAGCACTGCGTACGCGTCAACTTAGTAGGCCCAGAAGTGAGCATCACATCTGTGTGGCAAAGAGCATATAGCCCATTTGCGATTTGTAATAATTTACAACCCATTTCTTAATTCTAATGGAATTTACTGCAGCCCATTTACTGTTTGTTAACATTACTGCCCATTTTTCTAACCAGGACAACGGTTTATAATTTCAACCATATTTCCCACAATTTTATGGGATCCGATATATTATTTATCCCAAAATTTCGAGCCATATTAAATCAAATTTAAAAATAAATTGATATTAGGTAAAAATTCAACGAAAGTTTGCGTGCAACAATTAATGAAATTAAAATTTTAAAAATCCAAAAAAATGCAATGCAGGAGCTCCCCGCCCTCTGACGAGGTTCCGTCAAGAAAATCCAAAAAAATTAATTCTGAAACTAATTACCTAATTTTAGTATTTTATTATTTTTACAGCACATTTTTTTATAATTACAACCCATTTATTATTTTTTAAAGCCCATTTTCTTGGCAAGCCTAATGCATCCCTTGCAGGAAAGATTTGCAACCAAGTGGGCCGGAGAATAACAAGTTTGCCTGGATTGGGTATTCCTCAGAAAAAGTATAGCTGGGAAAGCCATTTTCATCTTGAAAAATTTATATCTGGGCTGGATATTTGGTCGACATAAAATAATAGCCTGGGCTAGACGGGCCACAGCCCGCCCGGTTGATATACCCTGCTCCTCTGAACAACAACAGAAACATCGGTCAAACAAAATTCTGCTCACCCCTCAAAAAAAATATACTGCTCGAGCTGCTGGGTCCCAGCTGTCGGTCGCTCCTTGTGCATTTCTCTCGTTTATTGACTATATACGTTGACAATGGCATGGGACCGTGATGTCAGGAAACCAGGAGGAAGCAATTTTTTATATAGTTGTAATAAGGAGGCACTTGATACGTACGACGATGGCCCTGGTGTGTCCATACTGTCATCCTCTCCACATAAAGTCATCCCCTGATGCCTCATGTCTGTTGACCATGTTGACAACGCGAGATGGCGGTGCCACTGCGAGCGCAACAACTCGATGGTCGACGGAGAGGGCCTCGCGAGCCCTACGGATGGTCTGATACAGCGCCCACTGCTCATTCAGGAAGCCAGGATCATCGGGCCACATGTCCATGGCGGCATTGACGTCCGCTGGTTCGCCTTCGATTCGTCCCTCCGCGAGCCGTAGCTCGTTGAGGAGACGAAGGTTGTAGCACTGGTCCTCCTGCACTTGCCGGAATGCCGATTCTGGCGCCGCTGGTAGCTCTTCCACCATTAGGACGTCAAAGTGCGGCCGCACCTACTCTATGGTGAACAAGGCATGAACCAGCTTGGGCGGTGGTGCCGGCTCCCGGTCAGAATCCTCGTCCATCGTCTGGTTGTCGTCGCTGAGCTCGGCAAGCTCGCTGGCGAGCCAGCATGTTCGGCTACTGGACCGGACCACTGCCAAGCACGAGTCACATCGCCCAGGCCCCCTAGACCCCCTCCCTCGCCCGCGCGCATTTCCCGCCCGAAATGGTCAGCGACGCCCGCGTCGCTTCCCGGTGCAAGCGACTGCTCCGCGTTCAAATGACAAAACTGTCGTCCGTCCTTCCATCTGCCGCCCACATTAATGATACACGGTTATCGAGGCGGCTACTCCGGCGCCACCTGTCCGTCCCTCTGCCGCCCACCATTGCTATATAAACTACTGCCCCGGCCATAGCCGCAGTCATCCACGTCCGTTCCCTTTCTCCTCTCCACAGCACTCCCACCATGGCTTCCTCGCTCTCCACATCTCTCCGGGACGGGCAGACGATGGACCAGAAGAACGACGACGTCCCAATGGAGAATGTGGTGGTCAAGGAGCCGCCGCCAACCTCCTCCTCTGTGCTATCCTCGCCGGTGCATTGTACCATGACCATCGACGAGGCCCGTGCCCAATACATGGATATGGTGAGGCAATAATGAGAGGAGAAGTTCCGGGAGGCTATTGCCGGTGCTGCCTACAACCACCAGGTCCTCCAGGAGCACATGCCGGCGGAGGAGCAGATCATCGTGGAGCGGGCCGAGCAGGAGGCGCTGCTCGAGTCATATCGCTCCGCCCGCGAGACCGGCCTCGAGCGCTGGCGGTACCGCATGCGGGTGGCGGATGTTTCGGCCGCCTACAAGGAGGACGATGAAGCAGGCGAGGCGCTGTTTGGTGACACTGATGATGAGGCGGAGGACTTCGCCGGCTCAGCCGACGCAACGCCCTGCCGGCAACAAGACGGAGGACTTCGCCGACTCCGCTGAAGCCCCGCCCCGCCCCGCCCCGTCAGGAACGAGGCAGAGAACATCATCGGCTCCGCCGAGGCCCCTCCCCACCGGCAACAAGCTGGAGGACTTCGCCGACTCCGTCAAGGCCCCGCCACGCCGGGGCCCTGCCCTACCGGCAATGTTGCAGAGGACATCGCCGGCTCCGCCGAGGACCTGCTTCGCCTTCAACGAGGTGGAGATTTCCCCCGCTCCGCTGAGGCTTCGCCCCGCCGGCAACGAGGCAGGAGACATCGGTGGCTCCGTCGAGGCCCCACCCCACCGGCAACGAGGCCGCGTGACACAGAAAACGAGGAAGAGTAGAACATGGTATGTCGCCGCCGCTCGGGTCCAAGTAAGGCCACCGCTACTACCCTCCGGTTGAAGCAAAGCTTGGTGGGTTGAACATCGACGGCCGATTAGCTGCTTCGCGGCGATGTGGAGTCGAACAGTTTCACTTCATGTGGCTCCGGAAGCAGAGCTGGAGAAGAAGCTTCAGTTCTTGGGCCGGACACAGGGAATGGCGCTGGAGATCATAAATTAGGTTAATTTATTAAACCTCCAGAGCCGGACGAGCACCGCTTTGTAATTGAAGAATGTGTGAAATGTAATGAAATTCGACATGTTTATATGAAATCAGGCCGTGTATGAATGAATTTAGACCAGTTAGTTTGAATTCTTGTATCAGTTGCTTTACATGAACATTCAAAACAATACGTACTACTCCCTCCGTCTAGGTGTTCACCTGATGAAAACCAAATAATCCCAAAACACATAGGCGCGGTGCAATTCTCACCTCGTTTATTGTTTTTTGACATTAATAAAGGAATCAACCAATAAGATATGTGGGGCGTGTATGCTATCGATGACTTGAGACTACCAAACACGACATGCAGTGGTCAGTACATTGCATGCAATGCTATTAAACAAATAAACATTAAGTTCTCTCATTTTTCCCTCCGCCTTGGTCACGGTGCACAACCTAAGATGACTTAGGAACCTAGATAGAGGGAGTAGCATTATTCTGAGGACGCATGGTGATCACGTCGTTTGCTGCAGTTTCACACTTCCCAAAAGTTTGAGCAGCTTTTTAGCGTGCATGTACATTGCAATCAAACTCACAGGCCTGGCAATTCATTGAACAACAAATCAATCAATGATTATGCATCTCAATTATTCACACGTCAGAGCAAATATTTACTTCACAACTAAAGACACAAATAAAGAAAAATCAAATGAGCATCTCAATTATTCACACGTCAAAGCCAATATTTACTTCACAACTAAAGGCACAAATAAAGAAAAATCAATCGATGCTGCTGACAGCAAAGGGCGTCCTATTCCAAAATATTAAATGCATGTCTTCTTGCTAACATCAATGAGCCAAATTTGAAAAGGTTGTCCCATTCCAAAATATCGAAAGCATGTCTTCTTGCTAACATCAAATGAGCAAACTTTGAAAAGGTTTTCCCATTCCAAAATATCAAATGCCTACGACTGTGGAACGGGCGGGGTTTCCCATCAGTTTGCACATTGGCATGTCACCTCGTGCTAAATAAACCAGATGTTCTTTTTGTGCAGTTCCACTAAAATCAACCAACTTCATGCGTAGCTTGCAGGATTTCACCTTTATATGTTGCAACGCCTTCAACATATCGGCACCATCAGAACATTTTGTGCAGTTCCCACTAAAATCAAGCTGAGCATCCCTATTTGCATAAATACAAAAAAGTGATTAGTATGAAGCAAACTGAATTATGAATTTATAGTTTAAACAGGCACCTACATGATCCATGCAGAGCACACATTTAAAAAAATGGAACTCACCAGAAAGAATCCTAAAACAACATTGCACTTGCCCATCACAGCAAAAAAGATGGAATCAGTGAGTCCTTCTGAGCTGAAGTTAGTTTGGTCTTGTGGGCAGTAATGTAACCATCCTTCAACTGCTCCTTCTGATGAGAAGATTGACCGGGCTTGTTCATCCTAGCATAATCGGAACTAGGCACTTCACGCACTCCATATTCTTCTTCAGAGGAGGATGATCCTATTGCGTGAAGACAAAAGAACAACTAAATGCTGACATCCCTTTTTGCTCGAAAAGAAGTAAAGGAAATATTTAAAACCACCATTACATTAACAATGGGAGTAATTGATGAAATGTATAGTCATAAAGAGATGCATCCTCATTATCCTCATAGGAAATGATATGATACCAAAGAAAGCAGCTCAACTTGAACTGTATTATTACTTAATTTTATCAGTGGCTATAATGGTGGCAAACCGGTGCCTCAATTTATTAGCAGCCTTAGATTAACATGCGAAACAATACCACTTTCTCATGACAGTATCTAAATAGTAGCACAACACCAATAGAGATGACAAAGCTCAATCATATGGATGAAATCCATGGGCACCAACCTTTGTCAGGAGGCTTATTGAGTAGAGCATACAGATGAAGCACTTCTCGGGAAACATCCATTATTATCCACTGTGGTTGCCATGCTTACTATATACTCCTCGATTAGTTTAATGTTTCCATTATCTTCTTGTGCTGTTCCACTAAAATATATGTTATCTTCAAACAAGATCCCTGTTTGCACAAGTAGAGATAATTACATATTATATTAAGAGTGGTATCAAATCACAGTGGCAAAACAATTGCTCGTTCCTGCCATAGCAATAAATTAAGATGCAAAACTATATCATTACTCGTGTCATCACAGTTCCAGTGCTTCATTACAGCACCGGGAGTTGATTTTTGTTCTTCTTCCACTTGTTCTTCCCCTTCATCACTTGGTTCAATAACAGACAAGCTTTGCCTTCCATGTAAGATTTGGCATGTCAATTAGGGAGCACAAGTATAGCACTAAACAACAACATTACTTTTCTTATGACAGTAGCAAAATACAGGCCAACAATTGTGAAATATCATTATCTTACCTCAATGGGATATTACAGTGCACATACAGATCGGAAGTCTGGTCTCCTTTTGTGCAGTTCACTAAAATCAAGCAATATTACCGTATAAGTAGCACAACATATGAAAGCACACTGCACAATCATGTGGAAGAAGGCCAGTACTGACCTCTCATGACGCATAATTCAAACAACTCACAAGAAGAAGATCTGAAACAAATTTGCCAACACGGATAAGAAGTCAGATCTCCTCTTGTGCAGTTCCACTAAGATCAAGCAATCAAGCAACGTTGTTAGTGTGACATTTTGGTTGAACTGCACAAAACACTGTTAAATCAAAAGTGTTTTGTGCAGTGCAACAAAAGGTCGCAATAGCAACGAGGTGAAGTAGATAACCCTGTTTACACAAAGGTGCAAAGGAAACAATTACTGGTCAGTAACGATGGATGACACAGAAGCCCACAAAAAGAAGCGTCTAACTTATCTAAATGGGAAAGAAAGCAAGACAGTAGCATTTCTCAAACAGTGGCATTGATTCATATTAACAGAGAGATTATATTAACAATAAAATTCGTTAAACATGTAATTTGCTTTTAACTGTGGCATTGCTTCAATTTTCTAGCGGCATTATTAGATGAACAACAGCTAAAGAGTTGTATGGGACAGTGGACGCACCAGCACCATGTGCATCTACCGATGTATAAAGGGGTGATGCACAGTTTGTTGCAACAAACAACCAAGGAGCATATTTGTGTTGGTCCCATTTTTGTTCTCTTTAGACAGCTTTCCCTATGTGAGGGCAGCAAATCTAGTCCTACTCAAACTCTACAGCCTTGTCCCCCACCCACAGAAAGATCAGTTCCTTACAGATGTGTGTACTACGTTTGTCATTGTTTTCTCTTTTCGACCAACATAGGTGTTGGATAGCCAGTCTGTACTACTTTCCCCCCTTCCTTTCGTCTTTGAACCACGTCCTAGATTCATGATATACAACTTTCCCCACTACTTTTCTGTTTGATCAAACACCTAGATTCGAGTGCAGAAGCGTAAAAAATCGACATGCAGCTAGAGCAATGCCTGTGGATTAAGTAAATTTTACCTTAAGGTTCTCGGGGTGTGGCCCGGTGGGCGGCCGGAGGCTGATTAGCCCACACTATTGTAGGCAGCAAGGAAGAAGGGGTCGGAGGCCCTCCCACGCCGCCGCTGGGTGAAAGAGAACATTGGCGTCAGCAGTGGATTCTCTCACTCACCGACGGCGACAGCGTTAAGCCTCTTTCCCTTCCTCGGCGGACGGAATGCTGACGGCTCTTTGACCAGCAATGAGGGGAGAGTGAGAGAGTGAGAGGCCAACACAGTCTTGTTTAGATCTGGAGAGGGTGAGAGAGTGTGAAGAGAGCAACTACAAGCGCTGAGGCTCTAGCGTGTATATATATTGTGGAGAGAGTGTGTGAAGAGAGCAAACCCTAGAAAACAAGCGCTGAGGCTGCAGTGTATATATAGTTGGAGTGGTTTTCTTTTTTCTCCATAAAAATCATTTTAAATTGTGCATGAAACGGAACTCTTTATTTAACGTACTAGTGAAGAAAAATACTACTAGGGCAATGGTAATACGTGAAGAAAATTTAACGCTCGAACGAGCCAACTCGCAATTAACGCTCCACCCCTCCCGGTCGCACTTACTATCGTTCACGTGTGGTACACAACCCTCCGAAGTGAACAACCACTAAACCACACACGGTGAAAATATCGGAAAGGTGGGGTGCACCATCCTCCAATTTTAAATATTTTGGGCACTTGTATTCGGCCTAAGTCAGTGTGCCACCGTATGTACTAAGGGTTATAGCGGGTGCTAAGAAACAAGGGCGTATTGTTGTACGAGAGTAATTGCCATGCCATTTATTTGTAGGGTCACTAGCAAACTGTCAAACTCCATTCTCCTCTTATTTAATGGATGAGGCAAATCTTTTGCCTCCATTTTGAAAAAAATTGAAAAATTCAATTTTAATTATTTTGTATGTTGGAAGTACGCTATATCGACTAGAGGGGGGTGAATAGGCAATTTTTACAAATTTGTCACTGAGGAAATTCAACTTGAGGAATTTGCTAAGCGACGAAATACAAGTAGCAGAACAAAGTACTCAGGTGCATGCATAGCAAGACAGTAGCATAGTCATCATGATGAAATGAAGCATGCACAGAGCACAGATAGCGTGTAAACAGGATGAGCAGGCAGAAGACAAGATGACTGAAGAATTTGGCTTGAGGAAATTGAGAAAGTCTTCAGTCAAAGTCTTCAAACAGTAATGATCAAGTTCATCAACAAGTAAACGAGGAAATGAAAGGGTTGAGGAAATAGAACCAGTAGCTCGGTGAAGACAGTGATTTGGTAGACCAGTTCCAACTGCTGTGACAGTTGTACGTCTGGTTGGAGCGGCTTGGTATTTAAACCAAAGGACACACAGTCCCAGGACACACATTCCTTACCATATTCTCCTTGAGCTAAGGTCACACAGACCTCGCCCAATCACTTGTGGTAAGTCTTCAGGTGACTTCCAAACCTTCACAGACTTGGTCACTCAGCGATCCACAATTCCTCTTGGATGCTCTATACCATGACGCCTAACTATCTGGAAGATGCACAGTCTTCAAAGGTAACAAGCGTCGGTTCCACATAGGAACAATCTCTTCAGTGATGCTCAATCACTTTGGGTTTTAGGTGTTGGGATTTTGGGTTTTTCCTCACTGATGATTTTCTCTCATAGTCCTCGAAGGATGGGATGCTCTAAATGACAAGTGTCAGTTTCTCTCGGAGCAGCCAACCAGCTAGTGGTTGAGGGGGGGTGGATATTTATATCCAGGGAGCAGCCCGACATGACATAAATGCCCCTAATGATATGACCGTTATGTGGACAAGATATTTGCGACAGCTGGCGCAAAGCACAACAACGGTCAGAAATTTGAGCACTCAAATTCCTCAGGGCTATCATGTTCCTCACTGTAGGCAATCCGCACTGGCGAATTCCTAACTCCTTAGTCAGAACAAATTCCTCAGAGAACAAAAGATCTTCATCTCTCTCACTGAAGAAGTTGACTAGACTGTATGAGATTTCCAAAGACTTCACTCGAAGGATTGGGAATGTGTAGGATTTGAGATGAGCATCACTTGGAAACTTTTCCTTAGTTTTACCTCGACCCCCTTTAACAGTACGGTGTTTCCTATGACTCAAGAAAGGAAAATGAAACTACGAAAACAAAAGTCTTGACGCCTCATAATCCTCGCATCAATATCAATGTCTTCAAGGTCACACCAATTTCTTCATTTTCAAAGTCTTCAAGAAAACCAAAGTCTTCAGTTGAAGACATTCATTTTTAGGGGTCGACATTCATCGGATTTATCAAAGTCCTTAGAGACTTATTAGACCTGTGTACACTCACAAACACATTAGTCGCTTAACCTATAAGTCTTCAATACACCAAAATTACCAACGGGCGCTAGATGCACTTACAATCTCCCCCTTTTTGGTGATTGATGACAAATAGGTTAAGATTTCAACGGGAATAAACATATGAAGTGTAAATACTGATATTGAGGAATTTGATTGCAAGATATAGAAGAACTCCCCCTGAAGATGTGCATATTGAGGAATTTTCTTTGGATTGCAAATGCACATTGTAGAATGAAATCATGGTGATCTCCCCCTATATCTTGTAATCCATACACGCATTTAACATGTAATATGAAGAATTTGAAATGCATGATGGAAAATGGTGTCTGACGAAATTCAGCATGCGTGCATTAAGGTACTTGAGGAAATAAGCATGCAGAAAGCAGTTCAAAAGTATCTGACCACCATTGGACTTAAGTTTACAACTCAACCAACAAACACTTTAGAAGAGCGAGAGTTGTAACTTCACAAAAAAATAGCCCATATATAAGACCCGCTTGAAGACTAACTTAAATTTCTCCCCCTTTGTCATCGAATGACCAAAAGGGAAGAAAAATGAGGACTAACGCCCCTGAAGAATATCATCATGAGGTCGATGGAGGAGCGCCAGCGTTGTCGGGGTCGTTTGTCGTTGTAGGGCCTGCAACAGTCTCGTCGAGATCCTCAGCTTCATCCGTCTCACGCGATGAAGAATGTGAACTTGTAACCAACTGAGGAACTTTGACCTTCTTGAATTTCCTCGAGGGAGGATTTGACCACTCAAAGTTCTGTTGAAAGTCCATCTGCGCATAATAGTGATTCTTCTCCACAGTGTTTTGAGTAACAGTCATGTTCTGAAGAATTGAGCCAAATTGACGCTTGACCCACTTGTGATTGCGATCGACCTTCTGGTGAAGACTTAGAAGAAGCTCATGATCAGTCATCACTCGTGGGGCAGTGGCTTGAGGATTTTGCTCATTGACCTTATCAGCAGAATCTTGAGTTGCAGAGTCATCATTGGTGGAGTAAGATGCAGCCTTACGAAACTGACCATCCAACGGACAAGTGCCTTCATCAATAAAAGCAGCTTTGCCTTTTTCATCAGCTAAAGAAACAGTCCTTTTGAGGACCTCAATAGGAGGCAGAAAGCTGAGGTGATTCTGAAAGTTAGCCTTGTATGGAATTGAAGACCTGATTCTGATGAATTTCATTATCCAAGGAGCATAGGGCTTCAATTCAAACGGCGACAGTGCAACATTTGCCGAAGTCCTCATGAAGAAATCGTGATAGTTAATGGGAATCCCATGAATGATGTTGAACAATAGATTCTTCATGATGCCAACAACTTCTTCTTCTTCAGAGTTGTGGCCTTTGATTGGACTGAGGGTTTTGGTCAAGATGCGGTATATGGTCCTTGGCACGTACAACAAATCCTTCACTAGGAAAGTGGTTCTTGGAGCTTGGCCAGGCCGCAACGGCTTCATCAACACTTGCATGAGATGATTTTGAAGTTCAGGTTCTTCATAGATCAGCCTTACGCCTTCATTAAGAGGAGTAACAGGGATGACATGAAGCAATTCAGAGGCCGGAGCTTTATAATGAGTGTTTTCAGTCATCCAGTCTAGCACCCATGAATTGACATCAGCCACATTTCCAGTGAGATGCAGAGTTGCATAGAACTAAAGAATTAACTCTTCATTCCAGTCACATATATCAGCACCGAAATTTAGGAGCCCAGCTTCGTGAAGAACATTGAGGACTGGTTGGAAGCATGGAATGGACTCCATATCCACATGAGGAATTTGACGGTGCTGAAAGACCGTGTGCTTGTCAAATAGAACAGATGCATGGAAGTTCATCTGGCTTGCAGTCCAAAACCTCTTGCACCTTAATCTTGCTGAGTCATAGGGATTTGCATCAGTGAAGAAATGATGCTCAGCGAAGAAATCAGCATTCTTGAATTTCGGCCTCTTTGTGCCAGAATGAGGATTTTGAGGCTTGGGCTGAAGATTTGCAGTAGAAGGCCTCACAACGTCTAGAGTCAGAACTTCTGGTACACCAGACTGAGGAATTGAAGCAGCAGTTCCCTCATCAGTCTGGTTCTCCATTTCTTCAGCTGTTGCAGCTGCAATTTCTTTAGGG
This sequence comes from Thinopyrum elongatum, assembly GCA_011799875.1. Classification (NCBI taxonomy): domain Eukaryota; kingdom Viridiplantae; phylum Streptophyta; class Magnoliopsida; order Poales; family Poaceae; genus Thinopyrum; species Thinopyrum elongatum. The sequence continues at coordinate 205,052,519 of CM022297.1, read as the reverse complement.
ATGGACCGGAGAGAAGTTTGACGTCCTTCAGACCCTGTCAATATTTCTTCACTCTGCAAAGGGGACTGTGGAATTTGATAGAGAGGTGTGGCGATTGGAGAATTGGGGTGAAGATTTTCCCAATAATCATCATTCAGCACAGGGGTTGTAGAGCCAATGTCCACATCTTCTTCAATTTCTTTAACGCCCGCCTCTTCAGCAGTGAACTGAGGCACATGCAATGATACCAATGGTGTGGAAATAACATCTTCCACTTCAATTTCTTCATCCATTTGCTCTGAGGAAGTAGCAGAAGGATTTTCTTCTTCAATTTCTTCATTAGGAATGACATATTCTTCACCAAACGGAACAAGCTCCTTTGATGGCACAATTGGAACAACATCAATTGGTTCGCTGAATGAGCTTGTCAAAGTCCTCACTTTCTTGGGAGCTGAGGACTCTACAGAGGTTGATGCTTTCTTTTTCTTCGTGGCTTGCTTCTCCACAACCTTTGTTTTCTTCACTTTTGATGTAGAAGGAAGTGTGGTTTTCTTCATCTATGAAGAATTTTCAGGAGGAGCAGATGAAGTTGGTGCATTTTCTTCAGGGACGACTGATGCAGTCGCCCTGGCATTCTCAGTTTCTTCAGGGGCAGCAAATTCTTCTGCTGGCCTGGGTTGTTCTTCAGGCGCAACATTGGTGGTTGCCCTGGCATTATCTTCAGGAGCTCGAATTTCTTCAGCAGCCCTGGTAGCTTCTTCAGCAGCCTGATTTTCATTAGCTGCGCTTGCAGTTTCTTCAGTAGGCTGACCAGATGCTTCAGCCTGAGGAATTTGTTGTTGCGATGGAGTTGCAACATTTAGCTTGAGGTTCTTGGAGAGGTTGACAAATCTGACTTTGGCACCGAGTCAGTCTGCATGATATCCGTCAAAGTCATCGCTAAGGTCTTTGATTTCCTTCTGAACTGTGACAAGTTCTTCAGGAGATAAAGTGAGAACGTTATTCCTCAGGAATCTCTCCTTCTTGTACTCGTCTTTCTTGACTCGCCTGGCCTTCTCGAATTTCCATTTCTCCTCGCCTATGAAGGCACTCAACATGCGACTTTGACCAGGAGTCAAGTTCAGGTCAGGGAGTGGAGTGTTGGGATCCTTATGCCATAGATCTATGAAGTCGAGGATCTTCTTCGGATCCAGCATAAGAGGCACAGAGCTGCGTTTTGCTCTTCTAGCCCTTTGCTGTCTGTCTCTGATGATTTCAGCAAGTTCTTCATCATCAGCTTCATCATCATCAGATGGAACATGAAAAGCCACTTGCTTCTTATGAGGACTTGGCCTCTTTCCTCGTCCAGCAGTGGTCTTGACCTTCAGAAAGGTTGGAGCACTTGATGACTGTGGTTGAGCTGAGGAGGATGCAAATGCCCCTGAGGCAATAGAAAAACTAGCAGTCCTCTGACATGTTGCAAGATGCACCGGTGTTGAGGACTTTGCAGCAACTAAGGATTTTGTAGCAACTGAGGGGATTGGGGCTGCCCTTGAAGAAGTTGCTTGAGGAATTGAGGTCGAGCGGAGTAAATGATGTAGGAGGAGGGGAAGGGGTATTTATAGCCATATTGAAAAACTATTTACCCGAAGATTTTGGACGAACATGCCCCTGACCCTTGCTATCCTAACGACATGTGTCACCCACGTACTCAGAGGTGGAGATCTTGGGGGGTCGTGGGTGAGTATTTCATTCCGTCGTGGGAAGCGTAACGGTTTGAGCGGCAACAACCAAAAATTCAGATGTGAAATTTTTTAAAGTTTTGTTTGCAAATTATTCAGTTGTCAAGGACAAAGTGAGACTTTGAATGGGTTTCAAATCGAACGCACATGAAGAATTTGTGAATAGACTGGGTTGAGTTTAGCATAGAGGGGGAACGGGTCCGATCACATTCACTTAGCAGAAAATCAACTTGAAGAATTAGCAATAAGTGAATGCTGTTGAGGACAAGGGCACCAGTCGAAAAGTTGAAGAATTTGCCAAGTTGAGTAATTTGAAAATATGAAGAATTTGCAAAATGACGAAAAACTCAAATTTGAAGATTTTCAACTTTGGTTAGTGGCGTGACCCACCATATAAGAATGATGATTTTAGACACCGCATACAATTGTCGTTGGGCTCTAAGAATCAAATTCTTCGTTAATTTCTTCACACTTAGAGGGTTAGTCTTCATTAATTGAAGCAAAACGTTACTTCGTGTGTTGCACATCTAAGTCATCAATTTTGCATAAGTGTTAGGATGCATGTCCTTTCAAAGAACATTTGAAGATTCTAAGATATTTAGCTCACACCGCAACTTGCTAAATCTCTTCTCATCCAAGGGCTTTGTGAAGATATCTACCGGTTGTTCTTCAGTCTTCACGTGATCGATGGAGATGTCGCCCTTCAACACATGATCTCGAAGAAAATGATGATGAATCTGGATGTGCTTTGTCTTCGAGTGCTGAACTGGGTTGTGAGCAATCTTGATAGCACTCTCATTGTCGCAGTAGAGAGGCACATTCTACACATTGATGCCATAGTCCTTGAGGGTTTGCTTCATCCACATCAATTGAGCACAACAAGAACCAGTAGCAATGTACTCAGCTTCAGCAGTAGAGAGTGATACGTAGTTTTGCTTCTTCAGGACCAACATTCTAAGGATCGTCCGAGGAAATGGCATGTGCCTGATGTTGACTTGTGGTCCACCCGATCACCAGCATAGTCAGAGTCAGAATATCCAATGAGATCAAAAGCCGAGCCCTTGGGATACCATAATCCAAGTGTTGGAGTGTGAGCTAGATATTGAAGAATATGTTTCACAGCCTTGTGGTGTGATTCCTTTGGTATAGCTTGAAATCAGGCACACATGCAAACACTAAGCATAATATCTGGCCTAGATGCACATAGATACAATAAAGAGCCAATCATGGAGCGGTATACCTTTTGATCGAAGTCTTTACCATTTTCATCGGTGCAGATATGGCCATTTGTGGGCATAGGGATTTTGACGCCTTTACAATCTTGCATGCCGAATTTCCTCAGTACATCTTTGAGGTATTTCTCTTGAGAAATGAAGATGCCATTGCGTTGTTGATGAGTTTGAAGACCTAATAAGAATTTCAATTCTCCCATCATAGACATTTGATATTCTTCACTCATCATATAGGCAAATTCGTCACTGTAACGTGTGTCAGTACAGCCAAAGATAATATCATCCACATAAATTTGGCACACGAATAATTCATCATCATAGGTTTTAGTGAAAAGAGTTGGGTCAAGTGAACCGGGTTTGAAGCCTTTCTTCATGAGGAATTCCTTCAGTGTATCATACCATGCCCGAGGGGCCTGCTTGAGGCCATAGAGGGCCTTGTTGAGTCTGAAGACTTTGTCAGGATGCTTAGAATCTTCAAAATCTGGGGGTTGAGCAACATATACTTTTTCCTCAAGCTTACCATTGAGGAATGCACTTTTCACATCCATTTTATATAAGATGATATTATGATGGTTAGCATAAGCAAGCAATATGCGAATAGCTTCAAGTCTAGCAACAGGTGCAAAAGTTTCATCAAAGTCAATTCCTTCAACCTGTGTGTAGCCCTGAGCTACAAGACGAGCCTTATTCCTCACCACTTGGCCATTTTTGTCTTGCTTGTTGCGGTAGATCCACTTGGTACATATGATATTGTGCTTGCGAGGATCTGGCCGCTTGACAAGTTCCCACACATTGTTGAGCTCCAATTGATGCAATTCCTCTTGCATAGCTTGAATCCACTCAGGCTCCAGATATGCCTCATCAACTTTGGTGGGCTCTGTGATAGAGACAAAAGCGAAGTGCCCACAAAAGTTAGACAAATGTGAAGCTTTTGAGCATGTGAGAGGACCTGGTGCATTGATGTCGTTGAGGATTTTATCAATCTGCACTTCATTTGCCACGCGGGGATGAGCAGATTGATGACTTTGATTGGACTGAGAATTTTCTGCAGCACCATTTTCCTCAGATGCACCGGCATGATTTTCTTCACGGTATGGAATAATTTCTTTAGCAGATTCTTCGGTGGGTATGACATCCTCAGTAGCCTTGAACTTGATGGATTCCTCAGGAGACATTTCATCTAGCATAGGAGGTAGGTGCTCTCTTTGCGAGCCGTTAGTCTCATCGAACTGCACATCTACATTTTCAACAACCTTGTGGTGATAGGTGTTGAAGACTCTATAGGTGTGCGAGTCCTTTCCGTAACCAAGCATAAAACCCTCATGTGCTTTCGGTGCAAATTTAAAATTGTGATGAGGATCTCTAATCCAACATTTAGCACCGAAGACTTTGAAATAACTCACATTGGGTTTCTTGTCACTGAGGAGTTCATATGAGGTCTTCTTGAAGAATTTGTGAAGATATACCCTGTTGATGATGTGGCATGCAGTATCAATAGCCTCAGGCCAGAAGTGACGAGGTGTCTTGTATTCATCAAGCATTGTGCAAGCCATCTCAACAAGAGTCCTATTCTTGCACTCCACGAAGCCATTCTGCTGAGGAGTGTATGGGGCAGATAACTCATGAGTAATACCAAGTTCATCAAGATAGTCATCAAGACCAGTGTTCTTGAACTCGATCCCATTGTCACTCCGGATATGTTTGATCTTCACACCGAAATTCATCGAGGCCCTTGAGGAAAATCGTTTGAAGACTTCCTGCACTTCAGTTTTGTAAGTGATGATATGCACCCAGGTGTAATGAGAATAGTCATCAACAATAACAAATATAGAGATGCTGCATTTGTTAGTGTGGCATAATGAGTGGGGCCAAAGAGGTCCATGTAAAGCAATTGAAAAGGACGAGTGGTAGTCATGATAGTCTTCGAGGGATGCTTGGATCTGGTCATCTTTCCAGCCTCACAAGCCCCGCAAAGATGATCTTTGAGGAATTTGACACCCTCGATGCCAATGACGTGCTTCTTCTTCACCAGTGTGTGCAAGTTCCTCATCCCAGCATGACCTAGTCGTCGATGCCATAGCCAGCCTTCTGAAGCTTTTGCAAGTAGACATGTGGCAGGTTGTGGTCCTGCAGAGAAATCAACAATATAGAAGTCTCCTCTCCTAAAGCCTTCGAAGACTTTGGAATTGTCAGATTCCATGAGCACTATGCAGCGATATTTGCCAAAGACGACAACCATATCAAGATCACAAAGCATTGAGATGGCCATGAGGTTGAATCCGAGGGACTCGATAAGCATGACTTTGTCCATGTGTCGATCCTTTGAGATTGCAACCCTACCTAGACCCAATACCTTGCCTTTTCCTTTATCAGTGTAGGTAATATGCTTCAGATGTGATGGAGATAGAGCAGAGTCCATCAGTAAGTTCTTGTCACCAGTCATGTGATTTGTACATCCACTGTCGAGGACCCACTCAATAGCTTTGAGAGATTCATCCTGCAGATGAATTAGTGCATCTTACAAACTCATACGCTTCATCAGTGAAGAATATGACATCAAATTCATCAGATAGAATTTCATCAAGCAGTGTAGTAGATATAGTAGTGTAAGGACATGAGAAATGAGAAATTCATTTCTTCATGATTAGCTTGCGTCCTTTCAAGCACCCTCAGGTATCCTGCAAATTCTTCAGATGTTCAAGTTCGTCTGGAGACCTGACCCTGCATAAGAGATTAGTTCTTTTTCTTCACCACCCACATCTGGAGGGGTGGCAAAGAGTTCATCATTCTGCGAGCTCCATAAGAGAAAGGTGGCATTGAATCCAATGGACTTTGTTTCACAGAAGAGGGGTTAGAGTATGCATATGAGTAAGCAGAGAAATTCTTTGAGGACTTGTGAATATATTAATTTGAAGAATAAAGCACATATTCATGACGCTTAGATTTTCCCTGCAAAACAGATTCATTAGCACGATGATCATATGAGGAATTTGACCCATGTGAGGACTTGGATCCATATGAGGAATTTGATTTGTATGAAGACTTTGGTCCATATGAAGAATTTGATTTGGGGTTCCTGTTCTTCACAGGTGGTGTCATGAGGACATTCACCTGAAGACTTTCAAGGCACCTTTTGGGAACCCAGATTTTCTTCATACGGGGACCGTTCCTGCAGTTAGTTCCAATATATCTAGAAAATACTTCACCATTCTGATTTCTGAACAGTTTATAGTTGGAGTCAAATGACTAATCAGATGAACATGAAGATTCACATGTAAAGCTAGATAAAGTAGATGGATCTACGGGAGGTCCTTTTGCAGCAACCCATGTGGTTTTGGGATACTGCTCAGGTTTCCAGTAAGACCCATCAGCATTGAGTTTCCTCTCAAATGCAATACCCTCTTTCCTAGGGTTCCTGTTGAGGATCTGCTTTTTAAGCACATCACAAAGAGCTTGATGCCCTTTGAGGCTTTTCTACATGCCTGTCACATACAATTCCTTCAACCCTGCATTTTCGTCAGTGCTACATGTGGTATCCTCAAATGAGGAATTTGTGACCATAAAGACAGTTAAAGAATTTGCAGCAATAGAAGCATTTGAACTTTCAGGTGAAGAATTAGCAGATTCACGTTCAATGAACTTCAAACATGGTGGAATGAATTCTTCCTGAGCGGAACTGATCCGTTGAGCAAGCAATGAATCATTTTCCCTTTGAAGATCATCATGACTCACCCTTAGTTTTTCAAGATCTTGCTTTCTTTGAAGAAATTCATAGAAACTTCTCATGATCATCTTAGAGTGTTTCATGATGACCCTGAAGGTTATCAAACTTGGACTGTAGTCGTTGAAGATTATCAGTTATGGTTTGAGTTCGATTCAGTTCCTCACCCAACAGGTCATCCCTTTTGTCTAGCAAATTTTGAACCTTTTCCAAAGCCTTTTGTTGTATCATGGCAATATTAGCAAGTTTGGAATAGCTAGGTTTGAGATTTTCATCAGATTCATCCTCACTAGATTCAGAGGAGGGATATTTGAGTACCTTGGCACCTTTTGCCATGAAGCAATAGGTGGGAGCGAAGTCATCGTTGCCATCGTCAGCAGTGTTGGAGTCATCATTTTCTTCACAGTTGAAGATGGACTTACTAACGAACGCAGTAGCGAGAGCTAGGCTCGCCACACCAAAGTCTGACTCCTCAGATTCCTCCTCTTCTTCATTCTCTTCAGATTCAGCTTCAGAATCCATTTCCTTGCCGATAAAAGCCCGAGCCTTTCTGGAACTGCTCCTCTTGTGAGATTTTTACAATGGGGACTTTGAAGATTTCTTCTTTTTCTTCGAGTTATCAGAACTGTCATCCTTGTACTTCTTCTTGTTTGATTCCTTTAGCCCGTGAGGACAATCAGCCATGTAGTGACCTGGCTTCTTGCATTTGTGGCAAGTCCTTTTCTTATAGTCGCGGGATGGAGAACCTGATCTCATGTCATCACCTCTTGAAGATTTTCCAAAGCGGCCATGCCTTGAGAACTTTTGGAATTTCCTCACGAGCATTGCTAGCGCCTGGCTTAGTTCTTCAGGATCACCAAGGCTGCTGTCAAAATCTTCTCCTTCAGATGAGGAAATTTCCTTGGCCTTCAGTGTGCAAGATCTTCCATAGCTTGGCCCATAGAGGTCTCTCTTCTCAGCAAGTTGGAATTCATGAGTGTTCAATCTCTCAAGGATATCAGCAGGATCTAGTGACTTGTAGTCTCCTCATTCTTGAATCATTAGTGCCAGTGTATCGAATGAGGAATCAAGTGATCTCAGCAATTTCTTCACCACCTCATGGTCGGTGATGTCCGTGGCACCAAGTGCTTGAAGCTCATTGGAGATATCAGTGAGGCAGTCGAAGGTTTGCTGAACATTTTCATTGTCGAGTCTTTTGAAATGGTTGAAGAGATTGCGAAGAATGTCAACTCGAGAGTCATGTTGGGGTTGAGACTCCTTCATTGACCTTGGATAGCCTATCCCAGATAAGCTTTGTAGTCTCCAAAGCACTCACTCTGCCGTACTGTCCTTTGCTCAGATGGCCACATATGATATTCTTCGCTTAAAAGTCGAGTTGCTTGAATCTCTTCACATCAGCAGCGTTTATGGTAGGAGTGACGGAGGGAACACCATTTTGTTCTTCCAGTAGGGGTAGTCCGTCCCATCGAAGGTAGGACACCCAGCCGAGACCTTGATCATGCCTGTAGTCGACATAACTAAAACTCTAGGTGGTTAAACCAAAAGCACACAGAACAAGGGAGTACCTTGCTCTGATACCAATTGAAAGTGCGTTATATCGACTAGAGGGGGGGGTGAATAGGCGATTTTTACAAATTCATCACTGAGGAAATTCAACTTGAGGAATTTGCTAAGCGACGAAATACAAACAGCGGAACAAAGTACTCAGGTGCATGCATAGCAAGACAATAGCATAGTCATCATGATGAAATGAAGCATGCACAGTGCACAGATAGCGTGTAAACAGTATGAGCAGGCAGAAGACAAGATGACTGAAGAATTTGGGTTGAGGAAATTGAGAAAGTCTTCAGTCAAAGTCTTCAAATAGTAATGATCAAGTTCATCAACAAGTAAACGAGGAAATGAAAGGGTTGAGGAAATAGAACCAGTAGCTCGGTGAAGACAGCGATTTGGTAGACCAGTTCCAACTGTTGTGACAGTTGTACGTCTGGTTGGAGTGGCTTGGTATTTAAACCAAAGGACACACAATCCCAGGACACACAGTCCTTACCATATTCTCCTTGAGCTAAGGTCACACAGATCTTGCCCAATCACTCGTGGTAAGTCTTCAGGTGACTTCCAAACCTTCACAGACTTGGTCACTCGGCAATCCACAATTCCTCTTGGATGCTCTAGACCATGACGCCTAACCATCTGGAAGATGCACAGTCTTCAAAGGTAACAAGCATCGGTTCCACACAGGAACAATCTCTTCAGTGATGCTCAATCACTTTGGGTTTTAGGTGTTGGGATTTTGGGGTTTCCCTCACTGATGATTTTCTCTCAAAGTCCTTGGAGGATGGGATGCTCTAAATGACAAGTGTCAGTTTCTCTCGGAGCAGCCAACCAACTAGTGGTTGAGGGGGGCGGATATTTATAGCCAGGGAGCAGCCCGACATGATAAGACATAAATGCCCCTAATGATATGATCGTTATGTGGATAAGATATTTGGGATAGCTCGCGCAAAGCACAGCAATGGTCGGAAATTTGAGCTCTCAAATTCCTCAGGGCTATCATGTTCCTCACTGTAGGCAATCCGCATTGGCGAATTCCTAACTCCTCAGCCAGAACAAATTCCTCAGAGAACAGAAGATCTTCGTCTCTCTCACTGAAGAAGTTGACTGGACTGTATGAGATTTCCAAAGGCTTCACTCGAAGGATTGGGAATGTGTAGGTTTTGAGATGAGCATCACTTGGAAACTTTTCCTTAGTTTTACCTCGACCTCCTTTAACAGTACGGTGTTTCCTATGATTCAAGAAAGGAAAATGAAACTACGAAAACAAAAGTCTTCAAGCCTCATAATCCTCACATCAATATCAATGTCTTCAAGGTCACACCAATTTCTTCATTTTCAAAGTCTTCAAGAAAACCAAAGTCTTCAGTTGAAGACATTCATTTTTAGGGGTCGACATTCATCGAATTTATCAAACTCCTTAGAGACTTATTAGACCTATGTACACTCACAAACACATTAGTCCCTTAACATATAAGTCTTCAATACACCAAAATCCCTAAGGGGCACTAGATGCACTTACATATCTACACTTTGCTCTCTTCCAATAATTTTGGGCACTTGTATTCGGCCTAAGTCAGTGTGCCACCGTATCTCATACTACTACCGTCGTCCAGGTTTTTACGCCACGTCATATATTTTTTGTCAAAGTTTGACCAAAAAATTTAACTATTCCTGTGACTCCCGGATAATTAAGCTATAGTGAACCTCTGCTAATGATGCCACGTCACCTGCGTTACTATTGATAAACTCGCGTTGATTCGAAACCGATTCAAATTCAAATTCAAAATCTAGTCAAATCTTAAAGGTTTTCAAATATTAAAAACTAAATGTTCGGGTGGAGCCAAATAATGCATAGGTAATTATTGTGGAGAAACCACACTTTTATAAAATGTTTAAATACTCTAAAATGAATAAAACAATAGCTAAAACAATTCAATAAATGCCTTTTGAATTTTATAAAATACTAAACTATTTTGTTCGGGGGTAAAACCTTTGGTGACAGTAGTTGGAACTGTAACTCTATTTTAGGTGTGGGTTTTACTTTTTGTAAAACTATAAACTATTAAAGAAAAATAAATAAAAGAAAAGGTAAAAATAAAACAAAAGAAAAGAAAAACCAAACCCCCCTTCCCCCTGGGTCGTTCGGCCCAACCGGGCATCCAGGCCACCAGGCCAGCCCACCCTATCCCTCCTTATCCCCCCGGGCGACCGAACCCTAACCCACCGATACCTCACTCCCCCCACTCGCCCCCACTTCCCCCACTCGCTCGCTCTCCCCCCGATCTGGATCGAGATCGGGGGCAAGGACCCGACGCGGCGGCCGCCCTCTTCCCCACCCACGACACAGCCCGCGTCGCTCGACCCCGCTGGTCGCGCTAGGCCGCCGACCTCGCCCGTCGCTGCTCCCTCCTTGCCCCGCTCCCCGCAGTCCCCTGCGCCGCCGATGCCACCGCGCTGTCAGCCACCCGCCTGGCCACTCCGACCGCAGCTCGCCCCGGGCCCCCTCGCCGCACTCCGCCCCTCATGCTGGCCGGCCACCATGGCCACCCGCCCGGGTTCGCCCCGCCTCCATAGACCGGGCCGGTGCCCCGGTGCCCAAGCCGTGCCCGCTACGCCCGACCCGCTATGGCCCTCAGTGCCACTGACGTTGGGGCCCCACGCCCTAGAACGAGAATTAAAAAAAGAAATAAAATAATAATAATAAATTAATTAGAATTAATTAACCTAATTAATCCTGTTAATTAACCTGTTAACTACCTAATTAGTCTAACTAAATCCATTAGTTAACTAGGCAGTCAATGGCAGGGGGCCCCACCCCCTGTTTTCCAATCAAAGATTGACTGGTCAACTGGGTCCCCCTGGTCCCACATGTCAGCCAGTGTACATTTTCGTGTACACTGTGCTAGGTACATCTAGCAATTTAACATTTAGTTTTTGAATTAAAATAATTTAGTAAATGATTTAAAACTTTAAAAATTCATATAAAATAATTCGTAACTCGAATGAAAATACTTTATACATGAAAGTTGCTCAGAACGACAAGATGAATCCGAATACACAGTCCATTCGTCCGCCACATGTCCCTAGCATAGCAAACATGCAACCATCCCCCTTCGGTTCGACTGTCCGAAAATGCCAAACACCGGGAATACATTCCCGGATCTTTACCCCCTTTGCCCGTATCGCCTAGTACCGCGTTAGGGCACATCTAGCATCGCTTAATGTCATGTTATGCATCGTCATGCATCTGTTTGCATTGTATTCATTGTTTCTTCCCCCTCTTCTCTCCGGTAGACTTCGAGTCCGACGCTACTACTGCCCCGACCGACTACGGTGTTGACGACCCTTCCTTCTCTGCCGAGCTTCCAGGCAAGCCAACCCCCCTTGTTCATCCCGATATCGCCTACTCTTTCCCTCTACTGCTTACATTAAAGTAGTGTTACTGTTTCATCGGTTTGATCCTATACTGCTGCATAACCTGTCCTTGTTACTTCTGTTGTTACCTTACCTGCAATCTTAAATGCTTAGTATAGGATGCTAGTTTATCATCAGTGGCCCTACATACTTGTCCGTCTGCCATGCTATACTACTAGGCCGTGACCACTCCGGAGGTGATCACGGGTATATTCTATATACTATTACATACTTATGTTACTTTCGGACATGGGGCTGAAGGGACAGGTGGTTCCACCCAGGTAGTGGTGGCCTGGGTTCCCGATGGCCCCCGAGTGTTACTTTGTGGTGGAGCGACAGGGCAGGTTGTGACCACCTAGGAGACAGATGGGCCTGGTCCCTGGTCGGCGTCCACGGTTACATCAAATAACATGCTTAACGAGATCTTGGTTTTTGATCTGAGTTGGCCACTGGCCTATACGCACTAACCACCACGCGGGAAGAGTTGTGGGCACTCGACATCGTAGTATCAGCCGAAGCCTCCTAGACGTCAGCGACTGAGTGGTGCACACCGGATTGGACTGGAACGCCTGCACTTGTATTAGGGGGCTAGGTCTGCTTCCGGCCGCGTTCGCAACATGCAGGAGTGCAAAGGGCGATGGGCCCAAGACCCCTGCGCACTTAGGATTTAGACCGGCGTGTTGACCTCTTTGTCAGGCCTAGGTAGGGCTGCGACGTGTTGATCTTCCAAGGCCAGGCATGACCTAGGAAAGTGTGTCCGGCCAGAGGGATTGAGCGTGTTGGGTAATGTGGTGCACCCCTGCAGGGAAGATTGATCTATTCGAATAGCCGTGTCCACGGTAACAGGACGACCCAGAGTTGTACTTCGACCTTATGACAACTAGAACCAGATACTTAATAAAACACACCCCTTAGAAGTTCTAGATACAGCCCAGTGATCGCTTTCCCATAGGGCAACGAGGGGAAGATAGCCGGGTAGGATTATGCTATGCGATGTTACTTGATGCTGCACTTGCTACTCTCTTCTACATGATTCAAGATGGAGGCTGCCAGAAGCGTAGTCTTCAATAGGCCTAGCTATCCCCCTCTTATTCTGGCATTCTGTAGTTCAGTCCACAGATACTATCCATTTCATTGATACCAATGCATATGTAGTGTAGATCCTTGCTTGCGAGTACTTTGGATGAGTACTCACGGTTGCTTTGCTCCCTCTTTTTCCACCTTTCCATTCTTCTCGGATGTCGCAACCAGTTGCTGGAGCCCAGGAGCCAGATGCCACCGTCGACGACGACTCCTACTACACCGAGGGTGCCTACTACTAAGTGCAGGCCGCCGACGACCAGGAGTAGTTAGGAGGATCCCAGGCAGGAGGCCCGCGCCTCTTTCGATCTGTATCCCCAGTTTGTGCTAGCCATCTTATGGCACCTTGTTTAACTTATGTCTGTACTTAGATATTGTTGCTTCCGTTGACTCGTCTTTGATCGAGCATTTGTATTCGAGCCCTCGAGGCCCCTGGCTTGTAATATTAAAGCTTGTATGACTTATTTGTGTTTAGAGTTGTGTTGTGATATCTTCCCGTGAGTCCCTGATCTTGATCGTACACGTGTGCGTGTATGATTAAGTCGGGGGCGTCACAAGTTGGTATTAGAGCCGACTGCCTGTAGGAATCCCCCTTCCAAACTCCTTGGCCGAAGTTGAGTCTAGTCACTATAAAAACTTTTACTAACATGGCTGTGTGGCTTACGGGCCCACGTCGCCATTGGGTGGTATTAGGATCTTTTATTCCTCATCTATACTCTGGGATTCTAATCTCTCTTCTATTCGAGTTAAATGAATTTGCTAATTCTAACTCTAGGTTCCCGTAACCACTTCCTGCCGGAGAGCCCAGATGATCGACTGCTTCAGCAGAAGATTTTGAAGATACTCTTTGATGCTTTCCAAGATCCTTGTGCCCTCTTCCTTTTCAATTCCCTAGTACCGATATATCCATACGGACAATGACATAAACTTGTTGTTCATACAATTACTCCCAGTTGCTATTGTTATTACAGAATACATTGAATTGTTCTCTGACTTTTAAGAATCCCTTGTGCCACTGCCTTGTAGTTCCTTGCTGCAGAAATACCCCTACGGATAATTCCTCGCACTTATCGAGTATCCCCTCATTCCCAGTTGTTCATGTGTTTCACAAAAATCTTCAAAATACCATTCGGTCTTCCGAAAATACTGAGCAACCTATTGCTCTTGAAATTCTTGCTTGCTTGCATTATGGTTAATCCCATAAGTCTCATAATCATATTGGCATCCCTTGTCATTATCATTTTGAGTCCATTGATTCAATATGTTGCGAATGCTCACAATCCTCAATCAGATCCTAGAATTCATCCTTCCGGCTCAGACGTCATTTTAAACATGAGTTGGATCTCGACCAATCAAATTGTCGTCGATTGTACCCCTAAGCTTACTCAACTTATCTATCCTTAATCAGAGCGCTTGCTTTTGATCCCTTGATTTGGAAATCATAATTCCTTTACATTTGAGCTTTGAATTAGTCAGTTGTTTCTATAATCTGATCCCTTGCATTCCTTCTTCTTCTTCTGGTTGAGTACCGTTACTCACCTTAGATCCTTTGCGGTCCGCTAGATCCTTTGGTGGATTATTATCCGACCGTTCTTGCATATTCTCAAAACTTGAAGTTCTTTCTCTGATACATAATGCCATTGGTAAATCCTATTCTCTGATTTGGCCAACCATGCTCTGCTTTTGAGCTAGTGATAATTACTCTTGAAGCTTGTGGTATATGTTTTTAAGATGCCCCGATGGGTTGAACCTATGCCTTCCTTAATCTATGTGAACCCGAAAGTTTTTCAAGGTTCATACTCCTCCGGTAATTCACCAGGTAGGTCTTCGCGCTCAAATCATTTTTAATAGAGCAGTGAATGAAAGGTTATGCATTGAAGAAGTGGGAGTTGACCTTGAACTTTGTGTTCATGCCCATGGACATGATGTAGATCTTATCATTAAAGCTTCTCTTAAATTAATTATTCCTTGGGTATAAGTTCATCTTATATCTAGGATCTGGCCTTTTGCAATCGTGGTTCCGACCATGTTCTCCTTTAAATACCATTTCTCGTGCAAGTTTAAGCACTTGTCCTCTCTAGAGCAATACCCCAGTCCAACCTCTACTTTGGTCTGTCATCGAGTATTGCCCCCTGGTATCTCGAGATTATTACGAAACTGCATAACTTCTTGTGAGTTCTCCATCAAGTACTACATTATCACTGATTCCAAATTTTTTTCACGGGCTCTGAGTTATTAAACACTCAAGGACACCGATTACTGAATCGAGTCCGCATCACGATTAAACTACTCTTAGTAATCTTCTTTACTTGCGAGGTTGTACTCGATCACGTCATTCCTAGCCTAATCGGCTATATCATTATCATGCTAATTTTAACTGTGCTACCTGGTCCTTATTCTCGGAGCACAACTTTCGACGATGAGCTAAGCTTACGTTAATCTTCCTTGTCTTATCGTTTCACCTCGAACATCAAGCTTGATTCTGAGATGGTGTCGTATCTGTGGTTCCAATAATCTTCCGCTGCTTTAGTCCTTTTGCTTGATGTAGTCACTGTTCGATTGCTTCTTCGTGGAGTCTCTCGACAAAATTTGTCGTGATCATCATCAACATTTTGACTCCTTCCAGGATATCAATCGAATTCATGATGATAAGTGCCATCCTCGTCCCTTGGCAATTTGAGTTACCATCAACAACATCCTTATCTTCCTTTCATCACAAACTTGTTCATGTTGTGGATGCAACTTGCTATCGAGCTTGTATTATGGTCTACCTTGAAGTATTACCATCTTTTATGTCAAGGATGTTGTGAGAATTGCTTCACCTCTTAAGAGTTCTTGTTACAGTGATGCTTCTTGCCATCACCATACTTTTCTTGGACCCCGTGTTGCTTCCAACCGGAATACCAATAAGTGAACTCTGTTGTGAGACTTTAGTATTTCTAGCAACCCTATTGCTCTGAAGTTAATGGTCGACAGTTCATTCTTAGACTATTGATTATTGAATCACCATTCTAACATTGATCGTGCTACCTAGCCCATATTTCGGGCGCACCTTTCAACCAATGTTTAATTGTGTATGTTTACCTCGAGCATACCTCATTATATCATTTGATCTGACAAATGTTATCTCCTTGTTCACATAATTGTGGAAATCCATCTTTTGGAAATTTCGATGAATTGTCGCTGAGTTCATCAGCCACTCCTCTCCTTGGTTTAATGATGAACTCATGATTCGAAACTTGCTTCCATAGTTCATTTCCCAAGAATCTTGCAACGCCATCTCGTCAAATTGTGTTGCACCCCTTCCTTCTCAGGCATCCTAAGTCTGAGGTATCTTGACACCAATCAGATCTGAATCTCGGTCAGATATGATGGTTGGAATATATTTCCAAGAGTTATAACATTGGTCTTTATAAGAACCGGTAAGGTGATGTCATGCCTAGCACACCTGGGCGGAGGACCTATTATTATAGTATCCTTTTTAGCAAGTTTAGCCATTCTTCCATGAGAAAATTGTAAGACTTATTCTATAACTTGTTCCTGATGGATCCTTTGTGAATCCAAAGTCTAATCTTTACCCAATGACCATGTCAATGCTATCTCGAAGCATGTCTGTGGTACTCCGATTTTCAATAAGAACATTTTTAGCACAATGCTAAATTTTCTTATCAATTCCGAACACCGCTGTATGGGTAAACCTCATAAAATCCTTGCCCCTTCATCTAAATGGCCACATACTTGGAGTCCTATCATTAGCATCTTGCTCTGCCTTTCCTTGGGAAAGATATACTCTAGTACTTGAGTATAAACACCTTTTCCTTTCCATTGGTCTGATTAATGTAATAATCACATTTTCCTTCCGTTGATTTGTGTAACCTTCCTTGTGATCTATATGATATAAGCAGTAACATTCCCTTGCTTATGTTAACACCTTGGTGTACAACCCTGTTGGTAAGACCCTGTTACTATTGTTGAACACATTTCGGTAACCACTGATGGATGAGAACATTGCCTATTGGTCCACCTCGTTTCAACGAGCAGGAAAACGGTTCTCTTCATCCCTCACCCTTGGTACCAACGTTGTTGCCGACACAATTGATAGGCTATCCTCTGACATGCCTTGCTATCATGATCATGCAAGATGACATCGCCCTTCCTACTTTTTTTCAATCCACCTAGTGGTCCCATAACCCACAGTTCCACAGGATCGAAACCTGACTCTCCTGTACACCTCTGTTGCCAAAGTTATTCCTCACATTTGACTCCGTATGTAATTCACGGGTCACCTTCCTAGAGATGATCTATTCTGGTATCAGACACTATACTTATTCCCGCTGCTCTGAACCCCTTTCATGCCCTGTTTCAAGCATCGAACGATTGCCTGCCCGCTCGAAGTTTCTCATGGTACCTTCTTACTTTGCTCTTGATATCTTCTTAAGTTTCATTTCAAGAGTTACTTTCTGCCACCTTCCCCGAAGTTATCTACCAGATAGTCAACCTTGAAGAGGTCCGTTCTTCCGGAATACCCCCCTTTTTATTCTTTCGTAAGTACGATGGAGTTCTTGAAGAAAAGATGACGACTTCATCATGATGGCCTGAAACAGAGGAATGAAGACGTCAATGTAATGGATCGACCTCTTTGAGAAGAGCAACCAAGACCAAGAAGATTCGTTAGAATTTCGTAACCAGATCTTTCCCCCTTACTCCACCTCTTAAAATCTCGGGACGAGATTTCTTGTAGTGGACGAGAATTGTGACGCCCAGATAATTAAGCTACAGTGAACCTCTGCTAATGATGCCACATCACCTCGGTTACTATTGATAAACTCGCGTTGATTCGAAACCGATTCAAATTCAAAATCAAGTCAAACGGTAAAGGTTTTCAAATATTAAAAACTAAATGTTCGGGTGGAGCCAAATAATGCATAGGTAATTATTGTGGAGAAACCACACTTTTATAAAATGTTTAAATACTCTAAAATGAATAAAATAGTAGCTAAAACAATTAAATAAATGCTTTTTGAATTTTATAAATTACTAAACTATTTTGTTCGGGGGTAAAACCTTTTGTGACAGTAGTTGGAACTGTAACTCTATTTTAGGTGTGGGTTTTACTTTTTGTAAAACTATAAACTATTAATGAAATAAAAGAAAAGGTAAAAATAAAACAAAACAAAAGGAAAACCAAACCCCCTTCCCCCTGGGCCGTTCGGCCCAACCGGGCATCCAGGCCACCAGGCCAGCCCACCCCATCCCCCCTTATCCCCCTGGGCGACCGAATCCTAACCCACCGAGACCTCACTCCCCCCACTAGCCCCCCACTTCCCCCCACTCGCTCGCTCCCCCCAATCTGGATCGAGATCGGGGGCAAGGACCCGACGCGGCCGCCGCCTTCTTCCCCACCCGCGGCATAGCCCGTGTCGCTCGACCCTGCTGGCCACGCTAGGCCGCCGACCTCGCCCTGTCGCTGCTCCCTCCTAGCCCTGCTTCGCGCAGTCCCCTGCGTCGCCGCCGTCGCCACACCGTCAGCCACACACCTGGCCACTCCGGCCGCCGCTCGCCCCAGGCCCCCTCGCCGCACTCCGCCCCCATGCTGGCCAGCCACCATGGCCACCCGCCCGGGTTTGGGCCGCCCCCATAGACCGGGCCGGCGCCCCGGCACCCAAGCCGTGCCCGCTACGCCCGACCCGCTATGGCCCTCAGTGCCACTGACGTTGGGGCCCCACGCCCTAGAACGAGAATTAAAAAAAGAAATAAAATAAGGATAATTAATTAACCTAATTAATCCTGTTAATTAACCTGTTAACTACCTAATTAGTCTAACTAAATCTGTTAGTTAACTAGGCAGTCAATGGCAGGGGGTCCCACCCCTATTGACCAGTCAAAGTTTGACTGGTCAACTGGGTCCCCCTGGTCCCACATGTCAGCCAGTGTACATTTTCGTGTACACTGTGCTGGGTACATCTCGCAATTTAACATTTAATTTTTGAATTAAAATAATTTAGTAAATGATTTAAAACTTTAAAAATTAATATAAAATAATCTGTAACTCAAATGAAAATACTTCATACATGAAAGTTGCTCAGAACGACGAGATGAATCCGAATACGTAGTCCATTCGTCCGCCACACGTCCCTAGCATTGCGAACATGCAACCGCCCCCCTCCGGTTCGACTGTCCGAAAATGCCAAACACCGGGAATACTTTCCCGGATGTTTACCCCCTTCGCCAATATTGCCTAGTACCACGTTAGGGAACATCAAGCATCACGTAATGTCATGTTATGCATCGTCATGCATCTGTTTGCATTGTATTCATTGTTTCTTCCTCCTCTTCTCTCCGGTAGACTTCGAGACCGAAGCCACTTCTGCCCTGACCGACTACGGTGTTGACGACCCTTCCTTCTCTGCCGAGCTTCCAGGCAAGCCAACCCCCCTTGTTCATCCCGATATCGCCTACTCTTTCCCTCTACTGCTTGCATTAGAGTAGTGTTACTGTTTCATCGGTTTAATCCTATACTGCTGCATAGCCTGTCCTTGTTACTTCTGTTGTTACCTTACCTGCAATCCTAAATGCTTAATATAGGAAGCTAGTTTATCATCAGTGGCCCTACATACTTGTCCGTCCGCCATGCTATACTATTGGGCCGTGATCACTCAGGAGGTGATCACGGGTATATACTATATACTATTACATACTTATGTTACTTTCGGATATGGGGCTAAAGGGACAGGTGGTTCCACCCAGGTAGTGGTGGGCCTAGGTTCCTGACGGCCCCCGAGTGTTACTTTGTGGCAGAGCGGCAGGGCAGGTTGTGACCACCTAGGAGACAGGTGGGCCTGGTCCCTGGTCGGCTTTCACGGTTACATCAAATAACACGCTTAACGAGATCTTGGTATTTGATCTGAGTTGGCCACTGGCCTGTACGCACTAACCACCACGCGGGAACAGTTATGGGCACTCGACGTTGTAGTATCAGCCGAAGCCTCCTAGACATCAGCGACTGAGTGGCGCGCGCCCGATTGGACTGGAACACCTGCACTTGTATTAGGGGGCTAGGTCTACTTCCGGCCGCGTTCGCAACATGCAGGAGTGCAAAGGGCGATGGGCCCAAGACCCCTACGCGCTTAGGATTTAGACCGGCATGCTGATCTCTCTGTTGGGCCTAGGTAGGGCTGCGACGTGTTGATCTTCCGAGGCTAGGCATGACCCAGGAAAGAGTGTCCGGCCAGAGGGATTGAGCATGTTGGGTAATGTGGTGCACCCCTGCAGGGAAGATTGATCTATGGGAATAACCGTGTCCACGGTAACATGATGACCCGGAGTTGTACTTCAACCTTATGACAACTAGACCGGATACTTAATAAAACACACCCCTTACAAGTTCTAGATACAACCCGGTGATCGCTTTCCCACAGGGCGATGAGGGGAGGATCGTCGGGTAGGATTATGCTATGCGATGTTACTTGATGCTGCACTTGCTACTCTCTTCTACATGCTTCAAGATGGAGGCTACCAGAAGCGTAGTCTTCGATAGGCCTAGCTATCCCCCTCTTATTCTGGCATTCTGCAGTTCAGTCCACAGATACTATCCATTTCATTGATACTAATGCATATGTAGTGTAGATCCTTGCTTGCGAGTACTTTGGATGAGTACTCATGGTTGCTTTGCTCCATCTTTTTCCACCTTTCCATTCTTCTCGGATGTCGCAACCAGTTGCTGGAGCCCAGGAGCCAGACGCCACCATCGACGATGACTCCTACTACACCGAGGGTGCCTACTACTACTTGCAGGCCGCCGACGACCAGGAGTAGTTAGGAGGATCCCAGGCAGGAGGCCCGCGCCTCTTTCGATCTGTATCCCCAGTTTGTGCTAGCCATCTTATGGCACCTTGTTTAACTTATGTCTGTACTCAGATATTGTTGCTTCCGCTGACTCGTCTATGATCGAGAATTAGTATTCGAGCCCTCGAGGCCCCTGGCTTGTAATATTAAAGATTGTATGACTTATTTGTGTTTAGAGTTGTGTTGTGATATCTTCCCGTGAGTCCCTGATCTTGATCGTACATGTTTCCGTGTATGATTAGTGTACGGTCAAATCGGGGGCGTCACAACTCCCTCCTTTCTGGTTTATAGGGCTTAAATTCGAAATCTCATCAACCAAGGCAGATGATGAGTGGAGAAATGTACTCCATCTCGTAGTTTACAAAATTACTCAAACTTTAATTTGCATTAATTACAATATATTCATGGACGACCACTAAATGAGTAGGAATGGTTACATGCACTGGTTGGTTTCTTTTAATCCTTGCATGCATCAATTTAATGCACCTTGAAAATGTGAACATGTGGTGGAAAGAAGTGAAAATAAGACTGTATAATATGGTAAAACAAAGAAAATGAGATGATCCCAATAAACGAAGAACCTGTGTGTGTGTGTGTGTGTGCGCACGCGCATGTGTGTTTTAACAATGTGTGTGTGTTAGAGAGAGCGACACATCAACCTACAGAGAGATGGTGTGTAGTACTACGATTTAGCCACGAGAGTCGGTGCATCCTCTCGTTTCCGGGCGTCCGGTCGGGACAACTGCCACGCCCTCTCTTGACCAGACTAGCCCATCCAAAAACCCTCCATCGCCCGCGTGCGCTTCCCGCCCGAAATGGTCAGCTCCGCTCCAGAGAATCGGTGCTGCATTCATGCCCAGCAGAGCAGACGCAACCTCTCATTGGCGCATGCGTTGAAGGGAGAAGCGGATTCAATGAAAGAGTGATGGTTGCTTCGTCCGTCCAACTTACTGTCAGGTCTATGTGATTTGACGGCTTGTTGGTCATTATTAGTGAGGTGGTATGACCGTGCTGAGTCTCAGTTGTACTGTACAATTTAATTTGGTGCATGACACATGCACCGGATGCTGGATGTCCCACGTTTCAGAGAAAGGAGGTAGAGTGTCTTCACTCTTTACAATTTTCTCCACTCTTACAGCGGAGGAGTGCGAAATCAGCGAAAACATGGCAGCTCAGTGATTATATGGCCCACCTCACACTGTCACCATATTTTTTGGACACCGTGCGACACCTAACTCTTTAGTACACGGTACTATAATTTCTCAGCGAGATAAAATCGTACAATGCTATGAAGCATTCAGTTTCTGTTTCATGTATCTTGTGTCCAAGGTTGCCCCGTTGCAACATTCCATCAAATACAAAGGAGACTAACATGCATGCTATTGCATCTCAATGATTCAAAGATCATAGCCAATATGTACTCCCTCCATTCCAAAATATGTGTCTCAACTTTATGCCAACTTTAGTACAAAGTTGTACTAAAGTTGACACTTATTTTGGAACAGAGACAGCTAAAGAAAAAAATGATCCATGCAGTCCCTAGGCCTTGAACCCTAAACCCTAACCAGGCTTTAATTTGCTGGCGACGTCAAACCTTTCAAAGAAATGAAGTTTGCAACCCTTTGACCATCGGATCATTTTGTGCAATTTCACTAAAATCGAGCTGAGCATCCTTGTGGCAAAGGCAGAAGTGTGATTAGAATAAGACTAGTGGGACTAGTTGATGAGACATAAACTCATCACAAATATAGTATAAGCCAGTAGAGGTACGTGCGAGCAAAGAATTAGAGAAATATCCACATCGAGCAATGTGGGCAGCTAGGGCAGTGGTGCAAGCCGGCTGTAAACAAAGTTGCACCTGAGGGATGTTGGGATGTAGCTAGAGGAGGGCGGCTGGAGGCGGCAACTGCCCACGTCGCGGCAGTGAGCAAGGGACGAAGGCAACCGCATCAGTTTTGTGAGAGAGAACGGCGGGGACCCCTGATCGGGACGCGCCGACAGTGGGTTTTCACCATCGGCGACGGCGACCACATCTACACAAAGCATCCACTCCTTCCCGGCGGACATGATCTGACCAGATGTGTGACTAGAGATGTGGCCACAGTCATTTTGTGAGAGAGAGTGTGAAGAGAGCAACCCCAGCAAGCAACCATGTAGTCTCCTGGCTATGTATATAGTGGAGTGGTTTCTTTTTCTCTCCATATGAACCTATGTATATTGCGTACGTGCCACTGAAGAAAAAAACTTTATTTATAAATAATGCGGCACCGTTCATGAGTGGTTCCCGACCCTCCTTTAAGTGAGTAACTACTACTAGACGCGTCAAATTATCACATGGGCTGCATCATCGTACAAAAATGAGCTCCACCGTGTCACGTGTGTGGTTGGGGAAGACATAAAGAGTGCTACGTGTGTGGGTGCGTGCACCTCTTCTCTTCGAGCATGGTTATTAAAAGTATAGCCAACTACTCTACCACGCAGTTATTATATGGCAAAGAGTATAGGCAGTAATAATGACTAATGAGCTGTCAAATCACGAGGCCCACCTTTCTCTATGTTTGACCGAGGGAGCAACCATCATTTCACTCCTCATTGAATATCCATCCGCTACCTCCGCAAATAAATAAAAATCCTCTGCTACCTCTGCAGCATGGTTAATAATATAGCCATGTCAATCACGACGTAGAAATATCATTCACTGATACAATAGGGCTGGCTCTAAGGCTGGTGATTTTTTTACTTTGTCTCTTTCTTTTTTTCTCTCATTTACTCATTTTACATAGGAGCACATGTAGAGGATGGCTATTCCTTTCGATGGGACTTCTTCATGGGGTTTAAGACTGTAAGTGCATCTAGTGCCCCTTAGTGATTTTGGTGTATTGAAGACTTATAGGTTAAGGGACTAATGTGTTTGTGAGTGTACATATGTTCTATAAGTCTCTGAGGAGTTTGATATTTCCGAAGAAAGTCGACCCCTAAAAATGAATGTTTTCATTTGAAGACTTTGGTTTTCTTGAAGACTTTGAAAATGAGGAAATTGGTGTGACCTTGAAGATATTGATATTTATGCGAGGATTATGCAGCGTGAAGACTTCTATTTTCGTAGTTTCATTTTCCTTTCTTGAGTCATAGGAAACGCGCCAATTGTCCCAAATATCTTATCCACCTAATGGTCATATCATTGAAGGGCATTTATATCATGTTGGGCTGCTTCCTGGCTATAAATAGCCGCCCCCTTCAACCACTAGCTGGTTGGCTACTCTGAGAGAAAATGACACTTGTCATTTAGAGCATCCCATCCTCCGAGCACTTTGAGAGAAAATCACCAGTGAGGAAAAACCCAAAACCCCAACACCTAAAACCCAAAGTGATTGAGCATCACTGAAGAGATTGTTCCTGTGTGGAACCGAGGCTTGTTACCTTTGAAGACTGTGCATCTTCTAGACGGTTAGGCGTCATGGTCTAGAGCATCCAAGAGGAATTGTGGATCGCCGAGCGACCAAGTCTGTGAAGGTTTGGAAGTCACCTGAAGACTTACCACGGGTGATTGGGTGAGGTCTGTGTGACCTTAGCTCAAGGTGAATACGGTAAGGACTGTGTGTCCTTTGGTTTAAATACCAAGCCGCTCCGACCAGACGTACAACTATCACAACAGTTGGAACTGGTCTACCAAATCACTGTCTTCACCGAGCTACTGGTTCTATTTCCTCAACCCTTTCATTTCCTCGTTTACTTGTTGATGAACTTGATTGCTACTGTTTGAAGACCCTGACTGAAGATTTTCTCAATTTCCTCAACCCAAATTCTTCAGTCATCTTGTCTTGTGCCTGCTCATCCTGTTTACATGCTATCTATGCTTTGTGCATGTTTCATTTCATCATGATGACTATGCTACTGTCTTGTTATGCATGCACCTGAGTACTTTGTTCCACTGCTTGTATTTCGTCGCTTAGGAAATTCCTCAAGTTATATTTCCTCAGCGACGAATTTGTAAAAATCGCCTATTCACCCCCCTCTAGTCGATATAACGCACTTTCAATTGGTATCAGAGCAAGGTACTCCCTTGTTCTATGTGATTTTGGTTTAACCACCTGGAGTTTTAGTTATGTCGACTGCAAGTATGATCAAGGTCGCGGCTAGGTGTCCTACCTTCAATGGGACGGACTACCCCTACTGGAAAAACAAGATGCGCATGCATCTTGAGGCAATTGACAATGATCTCTGGTATGTTGTGGAAAATGGCGTTCCCTCTGTCACTCCTACCATAAACACTGCTGATGTGAAGAGATTCAAGCAACTCGACTCTCAAGCGAAGAATATCATATGTGGCCATCTGAGCAAAGGACAGTACGGCAGAGTGAGTGCTTTGGAGAGTGCAAAGCTTATATGGGATAGGTTGTCCAAGGTCAATGAAGGAATCTCAACCCAACGTGATTCTCGAGTTGACGTTCTTTGTAATATCTACAACCACTTCAATAGACTCAACAACGAAAATGTTCAGCAAACCTTCGATCACCTCACTGACATCTTCAATGAGCTTCAAGCACTTGGTGCCACTGACATCACCGACCATGAGGTGGTGAAGAAATTGCTGAGATCTCTTGATTCCTCATTTGATACACTGGCACTGATGATTCAAGAACGAGGAGACTACAAGTCACTAGATCCTGCTGATATCCTTGAGAGACTGAACACTGATGAATTCCAACTAGCTGAGAAGAGAGACCTCTACGGGCCAAGCTATGGAAGATCTCGCGCACTAAAGGCCAAGGCAATTTCCTTATCTGAAGGAGAAGATTCTGACAGCAGCCTTGGTGATCCTGAAGAACTAAGCCAGGAGCTAGCAATGCTCGTGAGGAAATTCCAGAAGTTCTCAAGGCGTGGCCGCTTTGGAAAATCTTCAAGAGGTGATGACATGAGATCAGATTCTTCATCCCGCGACTACAAGAAAAGGACTTGCCACAAATGCAAGAAGCCAGGTCACTACATGGCTGATTGTCCTCAAGGGCTGAAGGAATCAAAGAAGAAGTACAAGGATGACAGTTTTGATGACTCGAAGAAAAAGAAGAAATCTTCAAAGTCCTCATCGTCAAAATCTTCCAAGTCTTCATCTCACAAGAAGAGCAGTTCCAGAAAGGCTCGGGCTTTTATCGGCAAGGAAATGGATTCTGAAGCTGAATCTGAAGAAAATGAGGAAGAGGAGGAATCTGAGGAGTCAGACTCTATTGTGCTGAGCCTGGCTCTCGCTACTGTGTTCGTCAGCAAGTCCATCTTCAAATGTGAAGAAAATGACGACTCCAACACTGCTGACAATGGCAACGATGACTTTGCTCCCACCTTTTGCTTCATGGCAAAAGGTGCCAAGGTACTCAAATATCCCTCCTCTGAATCAAGTGCGGATGAATCTGATGAAAATCTGAAACCTAGCTATTCCAAACTTTCTAATATTGCCATGAAACAACAAAAGGCTTTGGAAAAGGTTCAAAATTTGCTAGACAAAAGCAATGACCTGTTGGGTGAGGAACTGAATCGAACTCAAACCTTGACTGATAATCTTCAACAACTACAGTCTAAGTTTGATAACCTTCAAGGTCATCATGAAACACTCTTAGCCGATCATGAGAAGCTTTCTTATGAATTTCTTGAAAGAAAGCAAGATCTTGAAAAACTAAGGGTGAGTCATGATGATCTTCAAAGGGAAAATGATTCATTGCTTGCTCAACAGATCAGTTCCGGTCAGGAAGATTTCATTCCGCCATGTTTGAAATGCATTGAATGTGAATCTGCTAATTCTTCACCTGAAAGTTCAAATGCTTCTATTGCTGCAAATTCTTCAACTATCTCTGTGGTCACAAATTCCTCATCTGAGGATACCACATGTATCACTGACGAAAATGCAGGGTTGAAGGAATTGTATGTGACGGGCATGTACAAAAGCCTCAAAGGGATCAGGCTCTTTGTGATGTGCTTAAGAAGCAGATCCTCAACAGGAACCCTAGGAAAGAGGGTATTGCATTTGAGAGGAAACTCAATGTTGGATGGGTCCTACTGGAAACCTAAGCAGTACCCCAAAACCACATGGTTTGCTACAAAAGGACCTCCCGTAGATCCATCCACTTTATCTGGCTTTACATGTGAATCTTCATATTAATCTGATGAGTCATTTGACTCCAACTATAAACTGTTCAACAATCAGAATGGTGAGGTATTTGCTAGATATGTTGGAACTAACTGCAGGAATGGTCCTCCTATGAAGAAAATCTGGGTTCCCAAAAGGTGTCTTGAAAGTCTTCAGGTGAATGTCCTCATGACACCACCTGTGAAGAACAGGAACCCCAGATCAAATTCTTCATATGGACCAAAGTCTTCATATGGATCAAAATCCTCATATGGATCAAATTCCTCATATGAGCATCATCGTGCTAATGCATCTGTTTCGCAGGGAAGCTCTAAGAGTCGTGAATATGTGCATTATTCTTCAAATCATTATGTTCATAAGTCCTCGCAGAATTTCTCTGCTTATTCATATGCATACTCTAACCCCTCTTCTGTGAAACGAAGTGCACTGGCTTCAATGCCACCTTTCTCTTATGGAGCTCGTAGAATGATGAACTCTTTGCCACCCCTCCAGATGTGGGTGGTGAAGAACAAGAACTAATCTCTCATGCAGGGTCAGGTCTCCAGACGAACTTGAACATCTGAAGAATTTGGTGGAGACCTGAGCGTGCTTGAAAGGACGCAAGCTAATCATGAGGAAATGAATAACTCATTTCTCACGTCCTTATACTGCTGTATCTATTGTACTGCTTGATGAAATTCAATCTGATGAATTTGATGTTATATTCTTCACTGATGAAGTATATGAGTTCGTAAGTTGCACTAATTCATCTGCAGGATGAACCTCTCAAAGCTACTGAGTGGGTCCTCGACAGTGGATGTACAAATCACATGACCAGTGACAAGAACTTACTAATGGACTCTGCTTTATCTCCATCACATCTGACGCATATTAACTACGCTGACAAAGGAAAAAGCAAGGTATTGGGTCTAGCTAGGGTTGCAATCTCAAAGGATCGACACATGGACAAAGTCATGCTTATCGAGTCCCTCTGATTCAAAGCCAATCATGAGAAGCTTTCTTATGAATTTCTTTAAAGAAAGCAAGATCTTGAAAAACTAAGGGTGTGTCATGATGATCTTCAAAGGGAAAATGATTCATTGCTTGCTCAACATACCAGTTCCGCTCAGGAAGAATTCATTCCACCATGTTTGAAATGCATTTAATGTGAATCTGCTAATTCTTCACCTGAAAGTTCAAATGCTTCTATTGCCGCAAATTCTTCAACTATCTCTGTGGTCACAAATTCCTCATCTGAGGATACCACATGTATCACTGACGAAAATGCAGGGTTGAAGGAATTGTATGTGACAGGCATGTACAAAGGCCTCAAAGGGCATCAGGCTATTTGTGGTGTGCTTAAAAAGTAGATCCTCAACAGGAACCCTAGGAAAGAGGGTATTGCATTTGAGAGGAAACTCAATGCTGATGGGTCTTACTGGAAACCTGAGTAGTATCCCAAAACCACATGGGTTTCTGCAAAAGGACCTCCCGTAGATCCATCTACTTTATCTGGCTTTACATGTGACTCTTCATGTTCATCTGATGAGTCATTTGACTCCAACTATAAACTATTCAAAAATCAGAATGGTGAAGTATTTGCTAGATATGTTGGAACTGCAGGAACGGTCCCCCTATGAAGAAAATCTGGGTTCCCAGAAGGTGCCTTGAAAGTCTTCAGGTGAATGTCCTCATGACACCACCTGTGAAGAACAGGAACCCCAGATCAAATTCTTCATATTGACCAAAGTCTTCATACAGATCAAATTCCTCATATGGATCCAAGTCCTCACATGGGTCAAATCCCTCATATGATCATCGTGCTATGCATCTGTTTCGCAGGGAAAATCTAAGGGTCATGAATATGTGCATTATTCTTCAAATCAATATATTCATAAGTACTCAAAGAATTTCTCTGCTTACTCATATGCATACTCTAACCCCTCTTCTGTGAAATGAAGTGCATTGGCTTCAATGCCACCTTTCTCTTATGGAGCTCGCAGAATGATGAACTCTTTGCCACCCCTCCAGATGTGGGTGGTGAAGAAAAAGAACTAATCTCTTATGCAGGGTCAGGTCTCCAGACGAACTTGAACGTCTGAAGAATTTGCTGGAGACCCGAGGGTGCTTGAAAGGACGCAAGCTAATCATGAAGAAATGAATTACTCATTTCTCACGTCCTTACACTGCTATATCTACTGCACTGCTTGATGAAATTCTATCTGATGAATTTGATGTCATATTCTTCACTGATGAAGTATATGAGTTCATAAGATACACTAATTCATCTGCAGGATGAATCTCTCAAAGCTACTGGGTGGGTCCTCGACAGTAGATGAACAAATCACATGACTGGTGACAAGAACTTACTGATGGACTCTGCTCTATCTCCATCACATCTGAAGCATATTACCTATGCTAATAAAGGAAAAAGCAAGGTATTGGGTCTAGGTAGGGTTGCAATCTCAAAGGATCGACACATGGACAAAGTCATGCTTGTCGAGTCCCTCGGATTCAACCTCATGTCTGTCTCAATGCTTTGTGATCTTGATATGGTTGTCGTCTTTGGCAAATATCGCTGCATAGTGCTCATGGAATCTGACAATTCCAAAGTCTTTGAAGGCTTTAGGAGAGGAGACTTGTATATTGTTGATTTCTCTGCAGGACCACAGCCTGCCACATGTCTACTTGCAAAAGCTTCAGAAGGCTGGCTATGGCATCGACAACTAGGTCATGCTGGGATGAGGAACTTGCACACACTGGCGAAGAAGAAGCACGTCATTGGGTTCGAGGGTGTCAAATTTCTCAAAGATTATCTTTGTGGGGCTTGTGAGGCTGGAAAGATGACCAGATCCAAGCATCCCTCAAAGACTATCATGACTACCTCTCGTCCTTTTGAAATGCTTCACATGGACCTCTTTGACCCCACTCATTATGCCACACTAAAAAATGCAGAATCTTTATATGGCTTTGTTATTGTTGATGACTATTCTCGTTACACCTGGGTGCATATCATCACTTACAAAACTGAAGTGCAGGAAGTCTTCAAACGATTTTCCTCAAGTGCCTCGATGAATTTCGGTGTGAAGATCAAGCATATACTCCGGAGTGACAATAGGACCGAGTTCAAGAACACTGGTCTTGATGACTATCTTGATGAACTTGGTATTACTCATGAGTTATCTGCCGCAAAACTCCTCAGCAAATGGCGTGGTGGTGTGCAAGAACAGGACTCTTGTTGAGATCGCTCGCACTATGCTTGATGAATACAAGACGCATCGTCACTTCTGGCCTGAGGCTATTGATATTGCATGCCACATCATCAATAGGGTATATCTTCACAAATTCTTCAAGAAGACCTCATATGAACTCCTCACTGACAAGAAACCCAATGTGAGTTATTTCAAAGTCTTCGGTGCTAAATGTTGGATTAGAGATCCTCATCACAATTCTAAATTTGCACCGAAAGCACATGAGGGTTTTATGCTTGGTTATGGAAAGGACTTGCACACCTACATAGTCTTTAACACCTATCACCACAAGTTTGTTGAAACTGTAGATGTGCGGTTCGATGAGACTAGCGGCTCGCAAAGAGAGCAACTACCTCCTGTGCTAGATGAAATGTCTCCTGAGGAATCCATCAAGTTCAAGGCTACTGAGAATGTCATACCCACCGAAGAATCTGCTGAAGAAGTTATTCCAGACCATGAAGAAAATCATGCTGGTGCATCTGAGGAAAATGGTGCTGAAGAAAATGCTCAGTCCAATCAAAGTCGTCAATCTGCTCATCCCAGCGTGGCAAATGAAGTGCAGATTGACACAATCCTCGACGACATCAATGCACCAGGTCCTCTCACATGCTCAAAAGCTTCACATTTGTCTAACTTTTGTGGGCACTTCTCTTTTGTCTCTATCACAGAGCCCACCAAAGTTGATGAGGCATTTCTGGAGCCTGAGTGGATTCAAGCTATGCAAGAGGAATTGCATCAATTGGAGCTCAACAATGTGTGGGAACTGGTCAAGCGACCAGATCCTCATAAGCACAATATCATAGGTACCAAGTGGATCTACTGCAACAAGCAAGACTAAAATGGCCAAGTGGTGAGGAATAAGGCTCATCTTCACTACTGGAATTAGCTTATTTGCTGTCTGCCAATTCTTTGCCGTCCGCTGGCTGACGGCAAAGAAGGTCTTTGCCGTCCGCTTACATAAAACGGACGGCAAAGAAATGGCTGATGGCAAAGACCTTCTTTGCCATCAGCCATTTCTTTGCCGTCTGCTCGCAGACAGCAAAGAATCTTTGCCGTCAGCTGGCGGACGGCAAAGAGAGAGGTGGTTCCACTAACGAGCTGCTTAGGAAAAACCTAACGGCCCCCCTCTTTGCCGTCTACTAGCAGACGGCAAAGAGAATAAAGCGGACGGCAAAAGAGCGCGGACGGCAAAGAGTTGACCTAACTAATGGCCGAGCCCCACCCCGCCCCCCTCTCTCTCTCTCTCTCTCTCTCTCTCTCTCTCTCTCTGTTTCTGTCTTCTCTCCTCGACGACCACCGCCACCCACCGCCGCCCCCGCACACAGCCACCCGCCGCCGCCCCACCACCCGCCGCTGCCCCTTGCCCGCCACCCGCCCACCCACGCCCTTCGCCCAGTCGCCCCGACCCGCGCCCCCCTTGCCCCACCACCCCACCCACCCGCCCCCGCCCCCTTGCCCCGTCGCCCTCGCCCGTCGCCCCGCACCCTCCCCCTGCGGCGCCCGACCTCCACGCGCCCCTGCCGCCCTTCCATGTTGGCCAGCCGCGCCGCGGCGTCCAGCCGCCCCGCCCCCTCCCCTGCGTCGTCGTCTCCGCCCCGTCTCGCCGCGGACGTTGGCCTCCCCCTCCACCGGGCGTCGCCTCCTCCAAGCGGCCGCGTCCACCACCGGCCGCCCCGCGCCTCCTCCACGGCGATCCCCTGCAGGTCAGTTCTTCCCCTCTTTTTTTTAGTTCTTTTTTAGTTTCTTTTAGTTTAGTTTCTGTTTAGTTATAGTTTAGTTTAGTTTTAGTTTAGTTTTAGTTTAGTTTATTTTTAGTTATTTTAGATTAGTTTTTAGTTTTAGTTTAGAAGAAGAAGAAGAGTAGAAGGAGAGGAGGGAGGAAGGAAGAGGAGGAGGGGAGAAGAAGAAAGAAGAAGAAGAAAGGAAAGAAGAGAAGAAGAAGAGAAGAAGAAGAAAGAAGAAGAGAAGAAAGAAGAAGAAAGAAGAAGAAAGAAGAGGAAGAAAGAAGAGGAAGAGGAGGAGGAGGGGGAGGAAGGGATGAGAAGAGGAGAAAGAAGAGGAAGAGGGATGAGGAGAAGAAGAAAGAGAAGAGGAGAGAGAGGAGAAAGAGAAGAGAAGAAGAAAAGGAAAAAAAGAAAAAAAGAAAAGAAGAGAAGAAAAGAAGAAAAAGACACCTGGACACCCGACCCGACAGCCCGACACCCTGACACCCCGACCCCGACACCCCGAACCCCTGACACCACACACGACCAACCCCGACCCCGACACCGACACCCTGACACCCCGACCCCGACACCCGACACCCTGACAACCCGACACACTTAGCATTTTTACCTACCTTAGCCCAAAAATGGCATTTTTGCCTACATTAGTTAGAAAAGAAGAAGATAAATAATAGGAGAGGAGAGAAAGAAAGAGAAGATAAATTCTTCTTCTTCTTCTTTTCCTCCTCTTCCTTTTCTTCTAGCTAGTCTTCTTCTTCTTCTTCTAACTTACATCTTTCCCAATTTGCAGATTTGCTTTACATGAGGAAGCTTGGATTCATGGAGTGTACTATTCTTCTGGTGCTTCCTTTTGTTTATGAAAACTTGTTTGGATATGTATGTCTATATGGATATGTTGTTGGAAACTTGTTTCTGGTTATGTATATATATATGGATATGTTGGACTTTGTTGAACTATGTTGTTGGATATATATGTTGGATTTGATGAAATATGTTGTTGGACATGCTGTTATATGTTGTTGGATATGTTGGATATGTATGCATGTATATCTGTGTGTGAAATCCTGTCAAATTAAATGGATTCAAATAAAAACAGGGGATATATAGCCTCTTTGCCATCCGCTAGCAGACGGCAAAGAGGACACGTGGCAGCCACCTGTAGAAACTGGGAACACTGGTGCCTATTTTGGTCACTTTGCCGTCTGCTGGCGGACGGCATAGCTGGCCACATGGCAGCTTCTCAGTGCTGGCCGAGCTGAGCTCTTTGCCGTCTGTCAGCAGACAGCAAAGAGCTTTGCCTCTTTGCCGTCCGCTGGCGGACGACAAAGAGCACCGTTAACCCCCTAACGGCTCTCACCCCACCCCACTGCCGTCCATGATCTTTGCCGTCTACTGGCCTCCGACGGCGGATGGCACAATACTTTGCCGTCCGTTTCCAAGAAGCAGACGGCAAAGTAGGCCTTTGCTGGCACTCGTTCAGGCGGACTGTTTGCCGTCCGCTGGCTGACGGCAAATCATTTTGCCGTCCGGCATGTATGCCTTTGCCGTCCGCCATGGCAGACGGCAAAGAAGCTGATCCCAGTAGTGCTTGTAGCTCAGGGCTACACACAGGTTGAAGGAATTGACTTCGATGAAACTTTTGCAGCTATTTCTAGACTTGAAGCTATTCGCATATTGCTTGCTTATGCTAACCATCATAATATCATCTTATATCAAAATGGATGTGAAAAGTGCATTCCTCAATGGTAAGCTTGAGGAAGAAGTATATGTTGCTCAACACCCAGGTTTTGAAGATCCTAAGCATCCTGACAAAGTCTTCAGACTCAACAAGGCCCTCTATGGCCTCAAGCAGGCCCCTCAGGCATGGTATGATACACAGAAGGAATTCCTCATGAAGAAAGGTTTCAAACCCGGTTCACTTGACCCAAATCTTTTCACTAAAACCTATGATGATGAATTATTTGTGTGCCAAATTTATGTGGATGATATTATCTTTGGCTGTACTGACACACATTACAGTGATGAATTTGCCTATATGATGAGTGAAGAATATCAAATTTCTATGATGGGAGAATTGAAATTCTTCTTAGATCTTCAAATTCGTCAACAACGCAATGTCATTTTCATTTCTCAAGAGAAATACCTCGAAGACGTACTGAGGAAATTCGGCATGCAAGATTGCAAAGGCGTCAAAATCCCTATGCCCACAAATGGCCATCTCTGCACTGATGAAAATGGTAAAGACTTTGATTACATGATTGGCTCTTTATTGTATCTATGTGCATCTAGGCTAGATATTATGCTTAGTGTTTGCATGTGCGCCCGATTTCAAGCTATACCGAAGGAATCACACCACAAGGCTGTGAAACATATTCTTCGATATCTAGCTCACACTCCAACACTTGGATTATGGTATCCCAGGGGCTCGGCTTTTGATCTCATTGGATATTCTGACTCTGACTATGCTGGTGACCGGGTGGACCGCAAGTCAACATCAGGCACGTGCCATTTTCTCGGACGATCCTTAGTATGTTGGTCCTCGAAGAAGCACAACTACATATCACTCTCTACTGCTGAATCTGAGTACATTGCTGCTGGTTCTTGTTGTGCTCAGTTGCTGTGGATGAAGCAAACCCTCAAGGATTATGGCATCAATGTGAAGAATGTGCCTCTACTACGACAACGAGAGTACTATCAAGATTGCTCACAACCCAGTTCAGCACTCGAAGACAAAGCACATCCAAATTCGTCATCATTTTCTTCGAGATCATGTGTTGAAGGGAGACATCTCTATCGATCACGTGAAGACTGAAGAACAGCTGGCAGATATCTTCACAAAGCCCTTGGATGAGAAGAGATTTAGCAAGTTGCGGTGTGAGCTAAATATCTTAGAATCATCGAATGTTCTTTGAAATGACACACATCCTAACACTTATGCAAAATTGATGACTTAGATGTGCAACACACGAAGTAACATTTTTCATCAATCAATGAAGACTAACCCTCTAAGTGTGAAGAAATTAATGAAGAATTTGATTCTCAGAGCCCTACGACAATTGTATGCGGTTTCTAAAATCATCATTCTTCTACGATGGGTCACACCACCAACCATAGTTGAAAATCTTCAAATTTGAGTTTTTCTTCATTTTGCAAATTTTTGAATTCCTCAACTTTGCAAATTCTTCAACTTTTCAACTGGTGCTCTCTCTATATATATATATATATATTTGAGTTTTCAATGTCCTCAACATCATTCACTTATTGCTAATTCTTCAAGTTGATTTTCTGCTAAGTGAATGTGATCGGACCCGTTCCCCCTCTATGCTAAAATCAACCCAGTCTGTTCACAAATTCTTCATGTGCGTTCTATTTGAAACCCGTTCAAAGTCTTCACTGTGTCCTTGACAGCTGAAGAATTTGCGAACGAAACTTTAAAAAATTTCACATCTGAATTTTTGGTTGTTGCTGCTCAAACTGTTCCACTTCCCATGACGGATTAAAATACTCACCCACGATCCCCCACGATCTCCACCTCTAAGTACATGGGTGACACATGTCATTAGGATAGCAAGGGTCAGGGGCAGGTTCGTCCAAAATCTTCGGGCGAGCAATTTTTCACTGCGGCTATAAATACCCCTTACCCTCCTCCTACATCATTTACTCCGCTCGACCTCAACTCCCCTCGCTCGAGCTCTAACCTAGCACCGCCACTACACTCCATCGTCACGGGTGAGGAAGAGCTTCACTGCCTCGACCTCATCGACGTCGTACTCGCTCCGGCCGCGGAAATCTTCACTCCGCCGCCGCTGTAGCTGTCTCCCGCTGCCGAGTTAGGGCATGGGAGATCTAAACTACCGAACTTCACCATCTCCACTCCCAGTTCGTCATGTTCTTCATCAAGGGTAATTAAAATCTGATTTTACTACCCTACTTTGATACTTATGTTTTTCACTAAATCCTCAAAAGGTGTTTATTCTTCAACTTTCCACTCCTTAAACACCGGAATGCTTCTTTTCCTTGATCTGTTTCTCTAAGCTATGATTTTCCTCAAGATTCCTCAATTGTGTGGATTTTCAAATCTGTACAACTCTGGAACCTGAGTCAAGAACGCTTAATGAAATACCTCAAGACATCTATGGTCAAATTCCTCAAACTTGATACTTTTTGAAAAATTTCTGAGAACGCATATGACCTCTCCAAATTCTTCGCACCTATACTCTGTTCATAGGTACAAAATGTCTGCTGATGAATCACTAGGTTCTCATCAACTTAACTCATTTCCAGCGTTCCTTGAAGAAAAATTGCATACTTCCTCAGAAACATCAAAAGTTCAAAATCCTCAAGTGAGGAAAATGGCAGACGGAAAGAGACCTCAGAAAGGAGGAAAGAGGCCAGAGACAAACACTACTTTTGAGATTCCTGAGGATATCTATGATGAATATTGTACACCAGATGAAGAAACTCATGGGAAGGAGAACAAGAATTAGTGCAAAGTGCGCATACAGAGGATTGAGAGGAGATGGGCAAAGGAATGGAAGGAATATCGCTATGTTACTCCCAAGTACATGAAAAAAATCGTAGTAAACCCTCCATGTCCAAGACCACCTTTGGCTGCTGGTCAACTAGCTGATCCCACCAGCATCAAGTGTGGTGAGGAATTTCCTAAAGAATGGGCCAAGCTCCAAGCAAAGCTTCGAAAAACTACAGCTAAAGCAGTGAGGAAATTTAATGAGGACTCTCAAGCTGCTGCTGCTGAGGCCTCTGCTAGTAGAGCTGCGCCAAAGAAGGCCATCATGAAGAAATCAACTGTAAAGTCAAAGCCTTCAAGCTCAATGCCCTCATGGTCAAGTTCCTCAACTGCAAAGCCCGCAGGGCAAATTGCTCAAGCAACTTCCTCAAGGGCAGCCCCAATCCCCTCAGTTGCTACAAAATCCTCAGTTGCTGCAAAGTCCTCAACACATGTGCATCTTGCAATATGTCAGAGGACTGCTGGTTTTTCTATTGCCTCAGGGGCATCTGCATCCTCCTCAGCTCAACCACAATCATAAAGTGCTCCACCTTGCTGAAGGTCAAGACCACTGCTGGATGAGGAAAGAGGCCAAGTCCTCAGAAGAAGCAAGTGGCTTTTCATGTTCCATCTGATGATGATGAAGCTAATGATGAAGAACTTGCTGAAATCATCAGAGACAGACAACAAAGGGTTGCAAGAGCAAAAGGCAGCTCTGTGCCTCTTATGCTGGATCCAAAGAAGATCCTCGACTTCATAGATCTATGGCATAGGGATCCCAACACTCCACTCCCTGACCTGAACTTGACTCCTGGTCAAAGTCACATGTTGACTGCCTTCATAGGCGAGGAGAAATGGAAATTCGAGAAGGCCAGGTTAGTCAAGAAAGACCAGTACAAGAAGGAGAGATTCCTGAGGAATAACATTCTCACTTTATCTCCTGAAGAACTTGTCACAGTTCAAAAGGAAATCAAAGACCTCAGCGATGACTTTGACTGATATCATGCAGAGTGGCTCGGTGC
Organism: Thinopyrum elongatum; assembly: GCA_011799875.1. Classification (NCBI taxonomy): domain Eukaryota; kingdom Viridiplantae; phylum Streptophyta; class Magnoliopsida; order Poales; family Poaceae; genus Thinopyrum; species Thinopyrum elongatum. The sequence continues at coordinate 205,015,348 of CM022297.1, read as the reverse complement.
CAAAGTCAGATTTGTCAACCTCTCCAAGAACCTCAAGCTAAATGTTGCAACTCCATCGCAACAACAAATTTCTCAGGCTAAAGTATCTGCTCAGCCTACTGAAGAAACTACAAGTGCAGCTGATGAAAATTAGGCCGCTGAAGAAGCTACCAGGGCTGCTAAAGAAATTCCAGCTCCTGAAGATAATGCTAGGGAAACCACCAATGTTGCGCCTGAAGAACAACCCAGGCCAGCAGAAGAATTTGCTGCACCTGAAGAAACTGAGAATGCCAGGGCGACTGCATCAGTCGTCCCTAAAGAAAATGCACCAACTTCATCTGCTCCTCCTGAAAATTCTTCAGAGATGAAGTAAACCACACTTCCTTCTGCATCAGAAGTGAAGAAAACAAAGGCTGCGGAGAAGCAAGCCGTGAAGAAAAGGAAAGCATCAACCTCTGCAGAGTCCTCAGCTCCCAAGAAAGTGAGGACTTTGACAAGCTCATTCAGTGAACCAATTGATGATGTTCCTATCTCAATTGTGCCATCAAAGAAGCTTGTTCCCTTTGGTGAAGAATATGGCATTCCTGATGAAGACATTGAAGAAGAAAATCCTTCTGCTGCTTCCTCCGAGCAGTTGGATGAAGAAATTGAAGTGGAAGATGTTATTTCCACACCATTGGTATCATCGCTTGTGCCTCAGTTCACTGCTAAAGAGGCGGGCGTTGAAGAAATTGAAGAAGATGTCGACATTGGCTCTACAACCCCTGTGCTGAATATTGATTATTGGGAAAATCTTCACCCCAAGTCTCCAATTGCCACAGCTCTGCATCCAATTCCTCAGTCCCCTATGCAGACTGAAGAAATATTAACAAGGTCTGAAGGACGTCAAACTTCTCTCCAGTCCATCCCTGAAGAAATTCCAGCTGCAACAGCTGAAGAAATGGAGAACCAGACTGCTGATGAAACTGCTGCTTCAATATCTTAGTCTGCTGTACCAGAAGTTGTGACTCAAGAGGTTGTGAGACCTTCTACTGCAAATCTTCAGCGCAAGCCTCAAAATCCTGATACAACGAGACCAAAATTCAAGAACGCCGATTTCTTTGTTGAGCATCATTTCTTCACGGATGCAAATCCATATGACTCAGCAAGACTAAGGCGCAAGAGGTTTTGTACAGCAAGCCAGATGAACTTCTATGCATCAGTTCTGTTCGACAAGGACAAAGTTTTCCAGCACCATCAAATTCCTCATGTGGATATGGAGTCCATTCCCTGCTTTCAACCAGTTCTCAATGTTGTTCATGAAGCTGGGCTCCTAAATTTTTATGCTGATATATGTGACTGGAACGAAGAGCTAATTCTTCAGTTCTATGCAACTCTACACCTCACTAGCAATGTGGCTGATGTCAATTCATGGGTTCTGAACTGGATGACTGAAAACACTCATTATAAAGCTCCGGCCTTTGAATTGCTTCATGCCATCCCTGTTAGTCCTCCTGGTGAAGGCGCAAGGCTGATCTATGAAGAACCTGAACTTCAAAATCATCTGATGCAAGTGATGATGAAGCTGTTGTGGCCTGGCCAAGCTCCAAGAACCATCTTCCTAGTGAAGGATCTGTTGTATGTGCCAAGAACAATATACCATATCTTGACCAAAACCCTCAGTCCGATCAAAGGCCACAACTCTGAAGAAGAATAAGTTGTTGGCATCATGAAGCATCTGTTGTTCAACATCATTCATGGGATTCCCATTAACTATCACGATTTCTTCATGAGGACTTTGGCAAATGTTGCACTATCACCGTTTGAATTGAAGCCCTATGCTCCTTGGATAGTGAAATTCATCAAAACCAGGTCTTCAATTCCATACAAGGCTGATTTTTAGAATCACCTCAGCTTCTTGCCTCCTATTGAAGTCCTCAAAAGGACTATTTCTTCAGCTGATGAAAAAGGCAATGCTGATGTCATTGATGAAGGCACTCGTCCATTGGATGGTCAGTTTTGTAAGGCCGCATCTTACTCCACCAATGATGACTCTGCAACTCAAGATTCTGCTGCTAAGGTCAATGAGCAAAATCCTCAAGCCACTGCCCCACGCGTGATGACTGATCATGAGCTTCTTCTAAGTCTTCAGCAGAAAGTCGATCGCAATCACAAGTGGGTCAAGCGTCAATTTGGCTCAATTCTTCAAAACATGACTGTTACTCAGAACACTGTGAAGAAGAATCACTATTATACGCATGAAATCTTCGATCGCACTTGGGCCATACTTTCTCATCTTTACAGTTATGAAGACCTCAAGCAGATGGACTTTTAACAGAACTTTGAGTGGTCTCATCCTCCTTCGAAGAAATTCAAGAAGGTCAAAGTTCCTCAGCTGGTCACCAATTCATATTCTTCATCGTGTGAGACGGATGAAGCTAAGGATCTCTACGACACTGCGGCAGGCCCTACATCGACAAACGACCCCAACAACACTGGCACTCCTCCATCGACCTCATGATGATATTCTTCTGGGGCGCTAGTCCTCATTTTTTGTCCCTTTTGGTCATTTGATGACAAAGGGGGAGAAATTTGAGTTAGTCTTCAAGCAGGTCTTATATATGGGCTGTTTTTTCCCACTAAGTTATAACTCTCGCTCTTCTGAAGTGTTTGTTGGTTGAGTTGTAAACTTAAGTCTGATGGTGGTTTGATACTTTTGAACTACATTCTGCATGCTTATTTCCTCAAGTACCTTGATGCATGCATGCTGAATTTCGTCAGACACCATTTTCCATCATGCATTTCAAATTCTTCATATTATATGTTAAATGCGTGTATGGATTACAAGATATAGGGGGAGATCTCCATGATTTTATTCTACAAAGTGCATTTGCAATCCAAAGAAAATTCCTCCAATATGCACATCTTTAGGGGGAGTTCTTCTATATCTTGCAATCAAATTCCTCAATATCAGTATTTACACTTCATATGTTTATCCCCGTTGAAAACTTAACCTATTTATCATCAATCACCAAAAAGGGGAAGATTGTAAGTGCATCTAGTGCCCCTTAGTGATTTTGTTGTATTGAAGACTTATAGGTTAAGGGACTAATGTGTTTGTGAGTGTACACAGGTTCTTTAAGTCTCTGAGGAGTTTGATATTTCCGAAGAAATTCGACCCCTAAAAATGAATGTCTTCATTTGAAGACTTTGGTTTTCTTGAAGACTTTGAAAATGAGGAAATTGGTGTCACCTTGAAGATATTGATATTGATGCGAGCATTATGAAGCGTGAAGACGTTTGTTTTCGTAGTTTCATTTTCCTTTCTTGAGTCATAGGAAACACCGTACTGTTAAAGGGGGTCGAGGTAAAACTAAGGAAAAGTTTCCTAGTGATGCTCATCTCAAAGCCTACACATACCCAGTCCTTCGAGTGAAGCCTTTGGAAATCTCATACAATTCAGTCAATTTCTTCAGTGAGAGAGACGAAGATCTTCTGCGCTCTGAGGAATTTGTTCTGACTAAGGAGTTAGGAATTCACCAGTGCAAATTGCCTACAGTGATGAACATGATAACCCTGAGGAATTTGAGAGCTCAAATTTCCGACCGTTGCTGTGCTACGCGCCAGCTGTCCCAAATATCTTATCCACCTAACGGTGATATCATTGAAGGGCATTTATGTCTTATCATGTTGGGCTGCTCCCTGGCTATAAATAGCTGCCCCCTTCAACCACTAGCTGGTTGGCTGCTCCGAGAGAAACTGAGACTTGTTATTTAGAGCATGCCATCCGCCGTGGACTTTGAGAGAAAATCATCAGTGAGGAAAAACCCAAAACCCCAACACCTAAAACCCAAAGTGATTGAGCATCACTGAAGAGATTGTTCCTCTGTGGAATCGACACTTGTTACCTTTGAAGACTGTACATCTTCCAGACGGTTAGGTGTCATGGTCTAGAGCATCCAAGAGGAATTGTGGATCACCGAGTGACCAAGTCTGTGAAGGTTTGGAAGTCACCTGAAGACTTACCACAAGTGATTGGGCGAGGTCTGTGTGACCTTAGCTCAAGGAGAATACGGTAAGGATTGTGTGTCCTTTGGTTTAAATACCAAGCCACTCGAACCAGACGTACAACTGTCACAGCAGTTGGAACTGCTCTACCAAATCACTGTCTTCACCGAGCTACTGGTTCTATTTCCTCAACCCTTTCATTTCCTTGTTTACTTGTTGATGAACTTGATCGTTACTATTTGAAGACTTTGACTTTGACTTTCTCAATTTTTTCAACCCAAATTCTTCAGTCATCTTGTCTTCTGCCTGCTCATCCTGTTTACACACTATCTTTGCTCTATGCATGCTTCATTTCATCATGATGACTATGCTACTGTCTTGTTATGCATGCACCTGAGTACTTTGTTTCGCTGCTTGTATTTCGTCGCTTAGCAAATTCCCTAAGTTGAATTTCCTCAGTGACGAATTTGTGAAAATCGCCTATTCATCCCCCTCTAGTCGATATAACGCAATTTCAAAGACTACGCAAACTCCGAATGTTATTCCCACTGCCCACCACTCTGAATCGTTCCATCTATGATACTCGCATTGCAATAATGAGGCCAGTAGGTCTAGCACATCGTGTAAGAAGAGACTGTCACGCAAAACATACATTCCTGTTGCCTTCTTCCTCATACAGTACGTACTACTAGTAGTACTACTACTCGTTCTCCTATAAAACTTGCGCTTGGCATCTCAAAAATATTATCCTTGTTCTTGGCTCTTCGCCTCTTCGGGAAGTCGAGCAATGATGGTACTACAGTATATGGTTCAGTCTATCTGACACCGAATGAATTGTTGCATGTCCACCACATGGGCGAGTGCGCGAGGGGCGAGGGAGAGTGCGTACTACTACGCCCGTTTCAATATGGACTACATACAGAGCAAAATGAGTGAATCTACAATCTAAAATACGTCTATATACATCAGTATTTGGAGTATGTACTAGTAGTTCATATTGAAATCTGCTAAAAGACCAATATTTCAAAAAACATTGATAATCTCTCTAACCAAGGTAGGGACAAGGAGTATACGTCTAACGGAGGGAGTAGTAAAATTTTCTCCTCGTCCTGCGAGCCACCAAGCGCGTGGGCGAGGGAGCGGGCGTAGGCGTAGTAAGCAAGCTTCTCCTCGTCCTGTGAGCCACCATGCACGTGGGCGAGGGAGCGGGCGTAGGCATAGCAAGGAAGCTTCTCCTCGTCCTACGAGCCACAACGCGCTTGGGCGAGGGAGCGGGCGTAGGCGTAGCAAGCAAGCTTCTCCTCATCCTGTGACTCTGTGAGCCACCGCGCCCGTGGGCGGGGGAGAGGGCATACTAAGCAAGCGTCTCCTCATTCTGTGAGTTGATGGGACACATCAAAAGTAGTACAGAGCATCTCCAGTGTATAGAGCCTTGCCTCTAAGGTAGGCCCCACATGGTTTGCCTCTTATCAAATGAAAAAACCACAATGTATAGAGACTCTAACCAGCCTCTAAGGTGGGCCCTAGTAGAAATTTAAAAAGTAGTGATTAGCACCACATTTGTCCAATCAGTAATATTTCTCTTGTACTTTCTTATGCTTCCTAAGGCTGACAAGTGAGACCAGATGGATTGTTAAATTGTTAGAGGCAGCTTCTAAGGTTAGACGCGATGCTAGCCAATTTTTTGTTAGAGGCAATTCATGCAATGTATAGAGGCTGCCTCTAAGAGGAGAGAGAGGGCTTAGAGGCAACAAAAAGCATACATTGTGGATGCCCTAAGTGCCTACTTTCTGGTCTATATGACTCAATTTGAAATCTCCCTAACCATAATAGATGCTGAGTGGTGTAATAAATTTAATAATTCCATAGTTCGCAAAAGTACTGAGCATGTGAGATGGTGAACGGAGGGAGTACGATACCATTAGTGCTATAGTTCTTTTGGAAGGGTTGTAGTAGTCCCTCCCATTCACATGTTCACATTTCAAGCTTCAATAAAAATGTTGCATGCAAGGATTAAGAGAAAACTCAGCAACGCATGTACTCCCTCAATCCATATAGGGTCTAAAATGTGTTTTTGAGGCTAACTTTGACCACATGTTAGAGCAATAATATGACATGCAACTTACACAAATCATACTATCAAATTCATACGTGGTCATTGTACTACTAACACATGCATGTGTTGTAATTAGTACGTACATGATACAGTAGTAAACACTCACTATCTAGTAGTACTAGTCCATTCATTGGTTTAGATTTGGAATTGAGGCCCATAAACCGGAAGGGAGGGAATATTATTTTCTAGAACCATCCCCATACGGCCATACTTGATGTTTCGGAGGAGGGTTATATGCCTTGCTGCAACAGTACCGTCCAATCTTCACGTGTGGTGTTTTTCTTGGAAAATTATTACGAGATGGTTCTACGATGTGTGAAATGATGTGTTGTTCGTGCGTCCAGCTCACTATTGGAAAGGTTTGGCTTTGAGATGTGACTGCTCATTAGTAGTATTCCTTGCGGTTGTGCACTCATAATTTGGTGCATGTCACGTGGACTCAGATGCTGGATGTCCCACATGTCGAGGAAAGGAAGTTTTGTGCTCCTCGAATGGTTTCTCGCAATGCTATCGACCTTTCAGCATTTCTTTATATATACTGTGCTAGTAAATATAATTTCTCAGCGAGATAAAATTATACTACTACAATGCTATGAAGCTTTCACCTTTTCTTTCATGTGTCTTGCCTTGAAGGTTTTCTTGTTACAACATTCCAACAAATACAAAGGAAACTAACATGCATGCTAATGCAGATCAATGATTCACATATCAGACCCAATATTTACTTCACAACTTAAGATAAAGTTGTGAGAAGGTGTACAAATAAAGAAAAAAAATGATCGATCAGGTCCCTAAGCATGCTTTCATTTTGTGGCCACGGTGGACATGTTGGTAGCCATTTTCACGTGGCTTGTTGATGCATGCCAAGACATGTAGCAGTTGGATGCATGCACCATCCCATCATTTTGTGCAGTTGCACTAAAATGGATCTGAGCATCCCTGTTGACAAGGATATTGAATAAGTGTGATTGCAATAATAGTGGCACTGTTGATGAAACATGGAAAGTAAGCCGGCCGAGCTACAATACGTTTTAGGCAAATAACTAGATAATATCCACATGCAGCAACATGGGAAGATGGGCGGTGGAGCAAGGCCGGTTCCAGAGGAAGCTGTACCTGAGGGTCGTCGGGATGTAACCAGGAGGGTGGCGGCGGGCGGGATCTACCCATACTACCGCAACGAGCAAGGGGCAAAGGCACTACCGCGCTGGAGCTTGCTTAGAGAGAACGGCGGGTACCGCAGATCGGGACGCGCCGGTAGTGGGTTTCCTGTGTCGATGCCGGCGACCGGAGCAACGTTGCACATCGTCCCTTTTTGCCGGCGGACTGGATCAGGCCGGATCAGGGACCAGTGGTGAGAGAGAGAGAGTGGCCACCGCCATCTTGTGTGAGAGAGTAGAAGAGACCGACCCCAGAAAGCAAGCACTGAAGATCCTGCCTATATTATATAGTATAGTATAGTGGAGCAATTTTTTTTTCTCTCCATAACAATTGGTTTATATTCTGTATGTGCGCCATCGAGGAATAAAATCTTTTTTAAAATAACACGTCAAGTCACAATTTCTTTGTTCACCTATGGTACATGATCCTCCATCAAGTGGACAACCAGTACACGTGTCAAATTACCATGTGGGCTGCCTTTTCGTACAGAAATGAGCTCCACCATGTACCTGCGTGGGTGTGGTTGCGAAAGAGACGGGAGTACGTGTGCCGTGCATGCACCTCTTCTCTTCGTGCATGTCCCCCACCTATGTGGGTGTGTGTGAGAGAGATACAAACTTAGAGAGATGGCGTGTGTGTTCATGAGTGTGTTTTTTTATTGGGGGGGGGGGTGATTTCGTGAGTGTATTTGTGGGAATTTGTGTCGATGATATCTCAAACAATAATGTGACACATGCAATGTGTGTGAAATAGAGGCCTAGCTATATCATATATAGAGGGGGCGATCCACGAGAAGAGAGGGAGGGGTCATAGATATCGATAGAGTCGAAGAGAGGATCAAGTGTGCGGGTGCGAGATCGATGAAGAGAGCCATCAAAATTCTGTGTGTGCATGTCAAAGATATAGGGCGACTGACCTACCGGAGCGTAAGAGGGGAGAGGGCAAGTTTGTGTGTGGCAGGGAGACATGACTAGAGCACTCGATGTATCGGTGTGTGTGTGGGGGGGGGGGGGGGGGGGGGGGGGGGAGGCAGAGACCTAACTAGAGAGGTAGATCGACTCGTATATGTGTTGAGAAGGAGGGACCTAGCTATGTCTTGAGGGAGATCGGTCGACATCCATACATAAGTGAAGGACGGGAAATAGGTTGAGAGAGAGAGAGAGGTAGAGTGCCGGAGGGGTGGTGGAGTTGCTTCTCGGAGATGGTGGGAGAGGCCTACTAGACAAACTGAGGGTACAATTGCAATATCAAGAAGAGAGGGGATGTGTTTCTTTGTGTGCGTGTGCGTGATAGATGTGTGGGGAGGCATACATGGATGATGAAGGGGGACTATATGTGTTTGGTAAGCAGACCTAACTAGATCGGTAGATCAATTGTTGTGTGCCGGAGGAAGGAAGAGACATAACTAATGAGGTAGATCGATCGGCGCATGGGGCAAACAAGTTATAAATGACCTAGCTAGCTATATGTATAGTGGGAGATCGGTCGGTGTAGATCCATTTGTTAGAGGCAAATAAGGCCAAGAGAGACGGATAGAGAGAGAGGGATGGAGCTAGGAGGTGGTGCGAGAGGCCTACTAGATACGGGGGAGGAGTATGTGATTGTGAGATCGATGAAAAGAGGGGCGAGAGTTTACACATGTGTGGGACGTATGAGAGACATGAGTCATGGACAGAGAAAGGAAGAGATGGAAAGTGTGTGTGTGTATGTGGTAGGCAGACATCGCTATAGAGGTTTATCAATCACTGTGTGTCCGAAAGGAGTTGTGGAGACTGTGGGAGAATGACCTAAATAAAATAAATGAATGTGCGCGATGGATAGAGTGCTGGAGGGGGAGGGCGAGGAGGGCATGTGCATGCACGAGAGAAAGTTAGTGCTAGCTACAAAGGTTAGAGGATTGTGTTTGTGTAAGAAACTAACAAAATTCATAATTCGTTTTCAAAGTGGATTCATATATTTGAATAAGAGATCATAGTGTTATAAACCTATGCATGCATGAATATAGCGGTGATACGTGTGGTGTGGTTTTGGACATGTTATAGTATAATGTGATAATGCGTGGCGTTTGCAACTCACAGCTAAATATCGAACAATCTAAACCATACTATATATCAAACAATCTCACATTTTATTTGAATTTGTGATAATGTGTGGCGTTTGCAGCTCACAACTAAATATCGAACAATCTAAACCATACTATATATCGAACAATCTCATATTTTATTTGAATTTGTGATAATGTGTGGATTTTGCAGCTCACAGCTAAATACTTGTAGGCGTAGGGGGCGGGGCACCATACATTATGTGATAAACACATTATACATATGAGACATGGTTTAGATTATGAAGATCTAGCTAGAGCTTGAAATGTACTGTGATTTGAAATCAACATAAAGTGGATTCAAAAAATCGAGTTCGAGTTCATATAGTACACATAGTTCATATCTAACTCAACAATAATCATGTGGTGTGTTGTGAAGATAATATACAAATGATGGTTTAACTTGACAACAATGATGATTGTAGATCTTATTAAAATAGAGAAACAAATTCAAATGGTTTAACTTGACAACAATCATGATTGTAGATCTTATTCAAATAGAGAAATGAATTCAAATTTAATTCATATCAAAGCGGTAGTATATACGTTTGGAATGCACTAAAATGTTCATTTGAGTAGCAGGTTACATGCATTATACACGTAGTGAAATATTTTAATTGAACATAACATGGATTCAAAGTTTTCAATGGCATTTGTAGTAACTCATACAGTAAAACGGGACTAGACTCTCTTGTGTGGTGCGAATTGATTTATTTTTGGTTTTTCGTCGAGGGAAGTGCGAATTGATTTGGTACAGTACACGTTAGGCTTGTCTGGAAATTTCAACCCGCGCCTTGTTATCCTAAAATTTTAAGATATCTGTTTGTCTTGTTGTGCTCTGAAAACTCCCTCCATCTCAACCCGCGCCTTGCTATCCCAAAATTACAACGCGCGCGAAAACTCCCACCTCCTGTGAAATCCTGACACGTGAAATTCCCGTGATACCCCTGAACCGAAAGAACCGCCTAGTTCAAATCGGTGGGGGTACTTTCATAACTTACCCCACATTTCGGAGAAGTGCGTCCCTAAGCCATGGTTCCCCCCTCCCATCCCCTCCGCCCCAATTCGTACACCGAGCCCGCAAAAACCTGCGAAGCCCCACACCCTCCTCCGTCCGCCACCTAGACGGAGCCTCTTCCCTGATGACGATCCACCGTCAATCTCATCGTCCCACCGGTTCAGCCACCCTATCCTCCACCTCCAGGGAGCTGCCACGACGTTCACCTCATCTATTGCACCACCTCCATTCCCACAGCACCGTCTTCACCTGCACCACCGGAAGAGCAGCACCATCACCGATTCCTTGGATGAAGCTAAGGCCTAATCGGCGCCACCAAAGAGGTTCTACACTAATCGCTGCATTTTCTTCTTGATTCGATGTCATGGTGCTGCCGGCGCTCGGTCCCGAGCCGCCATGGTGCGGCTCCATCTATGGCGGCATCGCCGGCCACTTCCTCCACGGTGTCGCTCCCTCAGTGGAGACGTCCATATCGGTAGGAGCTGCTGCTGCTCCGGCTCTCGCTGGCCCTGCTACTGCTTCTTCGGCTCTCGCTCGTGCTGCTGCTCTGCTCTTGCTCTTGTTTGCGCTGCTGCTGCACGAGCAGCAGCTCTGGCTCTCGCTCGAGCTCCTGTTGCTATTACCCGATATGCTGCTACACGACCAGCTGCCCCGGCTCTCGCACGCGCTGCTTCCCTTGGCGCTACTGCTGCTGCACGACCAGCTGCCCCGGCTACTCTCTGGTAGTACGTTCCCTGCCCGAGCGGCTACCAATTTAGATCACTGCTACTCTGCCACTAGTGCTCGAGCGGCCAAAACTATTAGTGCATTACTTTTCTGCTACTAGTGCATTCAGTTTCGACAGTTAAATTCAGTTTCGACAGCAAAATTTAGTTTTGACAGTAAAATTTAGTTTCGACAGTTAAATTTAGTTTCAACAGTTAAGTTCAGAGATGAGCGGCTGATGTATTTTACATCTAGCACTTTGTGGTTCTGTATATTACATCATCTATTGGAGATGCTATTAGAATTCCACTTAGGTTAATGTTGTCTCTCTTGTCCTGCTTCAGCCCCGCCGTCGTACAACTCACCAGAGCTGCTCCAACGACAAAACCCTCCATCACAGCGGAGCAGTACCCTCAGCTCCATCTCCAAACGTCTAAGATCTTCTTCCCCTCCTCCGATAGCCACATCAACCGCAGCATCCTCAGCGACCAACCCAATGATGCTGAGATCGACATGGCTTCGCCAAAGAGGTTGTATACTTGTTGCATCACTTTTTACTTGACATGTCATATATATTATCCAGTGAGCACGCATAGTAACATGAAATATGATTAATTTCTCCTACTATATGACAAGCAGTGAGGTGCCAGGCAACTTAGCTATCCATGATGGACTCTCTTGAAAGCCTTCATTATTTATTTCTGCGCGTCTGAGCTGTGCATTTGCAGATGGGCTTGGGAGTTGAGCTAGTAGGGCAGTGGCCTGGGTCCAAAGTAGTAGAAGTAGCACAAAAACATTTTTGGAGTGTAGGCTTTTGCCTATTCAAGCCCGCCTACTTGAATTGCCAGTGGTTGAAAGGAAAAGTGAAGGAAAAACATAGGAATTGGAAAGTTTCCTATGGTACTACTATTCATGCATTTGGTTCAAAGGAATGGAGCAAAGGAAAACTGTAGAATTTGTTCCTTTAGTGTCTCTTTCAAAGAAAAAACGTAGGAATTTTAATATCCACTTGGCCCTCCTTTTCAAATTCCTATTCATGAAGAAGAAGACTAAGTGATAGTAGCATTATAGCATTATAACTGTACATTTTCTTGTGGTTTGACCTAATTTGACCATGCTTCTTTGCATTCCTACGACCTTACAATTCCTGCGAACCAAACACCCAGATTGACAGAAATCCAGTGATTTTAAATTCTCTATTTTGCACATGCATTCCTATCCTAGTACTGCGTATTTCCTATCCCTGGGTTGTTAGAATCCTCCAGTTCAAACGAGCCCTTATAGAATTACTTCTCTTACAGATAGTTGTCAAAGAAAACCTTGTGTGGTTTGTCCCCCTCCTGCCGCACCGTCGTCCACCCCAGCTCAGCAGCTCCAATGACGAAAGGGTCCACCACAGTAGGGATCCGCCCTCCAGACTGTCTTTTGCCGCCTCAGATCTTCTTCCCTGCCGCCGGCAGCCATGACAACTGCATTACCATCATCAACTGAGCAGATGACCTTGAGGACTACACGGGTCCGCAAGAGAGGTCGCACTCTTTCGTGTCTGCTTACGTTATGCATCGCTTAATATTACATGCTACTTTATCGTCCTGTTCACCGATTAGACTCTGAGTCAGCTCCAAACTAATGCTCAAACTTGAGTTTTTAAATGGTTGTGGGGTACATATCAGGGCTGCAATCAATAGTATTTGTCTACTATCTAGTTAATCTCTGGTGTCTACTATGAGTTTCATGTTGGGTGGGAAACAAATAGTAAAGAAGCCATTATCTGTATTTTTTAACTGAAGCTATTATCTGCCTGCTAACATTGGTTGTGGGTCTATCCATAGGTTGCTACCATCACTCTGGATTTCTGCATGCACTCCTTACATAATCTCACTATGATTTATTCCTATGCATGTTAGTTATTGTACACAATGGAACTGAACATGTAGAGAAAAAGAGACGAGCCTTGCGTGGCAAGAAAATTTCATGCAGATGTCGCTCCATGGTGGGTGCAAAGGCAGCCCCCATCCCACCATTTCAGATTGTAATCAAGAGGAAGATAACTGTTCTGAGGGGGATTCAGAAGGAGCAGACCACTCCTATTTACCCCCTAAGGTCTTTGCTCTAGTTTGGCATGCTGATGTTGGTCATATCATGCATATGGTGCCCTGCATTGCTTACTTTATACATCAAATATGTCATCTGCTTAGTTTAGACATGCTTTGTGTGAATGCCATCTGTTTAGTTTCTATATCATATATGTGAATTATGCAACACCATCTTGTTTAGCCAGGCATCATATATGTGAATTTTGCAATGCCATCCTGCTTAGCCAGTCATCTTATATGTGAATTATATCACACCATCCTTTTTTCTATTACATATTACATTTGTCAACAATGTTAGTACATTCAACTACTCTTCGTGTGCATCAGCCATTTGACATGGTAATGGAAAAATCTGGAAAGAAAACAAGGTCTTCAGAGCAGACAATGCTATCTGACGAAGTGCATATCTCGCTGGTTACGGATAGCTCCTCAGAGGAGGATTCAGAGACAGATGACCAGTCCTATTTCCCCCCGAGGTGTATGCTCTAACTTGGCAGGGTTATGTTGCTCATGTCGTGCGTATGGTGTCTTGAATTGCTATGTCATTTGCTTAGTTTAGACATGCTTTGTGTGAATGCCACCTGTTTAGTGTCTAATTACCATATTTTTGAATTATGCAATGCCATCTTGTTGCAAGAAATTATATATGTGAATTATGCAATGCTATATTGTTGCAAGGAATTATATATGTGAATTATGCAATGCCATGCTGTTTAGCCAATCATCATATATGTGAATTATATCATGCTATCCTTTTTTTGTATTACGTATTCCATTTGTCGACAATGTTTGTATATTCGACTACTCTTCCTATGCATCAGCCATTTGAATCGGTGATGGAAGTATCTGGAGTGAAAATAAGGTCTTCAGAGCAGACAATGCTACCTGCTGAAGCAGACATCTTGCTGGTTATAGATAGCTCCTCAGAGGAGGATTCAGAGACAAATGACCAGTCCTATTTCCCCCCCGAGGTGTATGCTCAAACTTGGCAGGGTTATATTACTCATATCATGCATATGTTGTCTTGCATTGCTTAGTTTTTACATCATATACACAATATTGAATGCCATCTGCTTAGTTTAGACATCATATATGTGATTGCCATCTGCTTACTTGCTTAGTATATAAATCATATATTTGAATTATATCATGCCATCATGTTTACATAGACAGCATCTATCTGAATTATGGCATGCCAACCCATTTAATAAAGACATCATATAGTTATATCATCTCATCCTGTTTAGTGTTTACATAGTCATCATATTTTGAATTATGTCATTCTATCCGTGAATTATATCATGCCATCATGTTTCCATAGGCAGCATGTATGTGAATTATGGCATACCAACCTATTTAATAAACACATCATATAGTTATATTATGTCATACTATTTACATAGTCATCATATTTTGAATTATGTCTTTCTATCCTGTTTAGTTAGCCATCATATATGTGAAATTGTGTCATGCTATCCTGTTTAGTTAGCCATCATATATGTGAAATTGTGTCATGCTATCCTGTTTGGTTAGACAACATAAATGAAAAATTATTTCATGCCCTCTTTTATTCCCCACTATCCATTGCACCTGTCTATCATACAATGTCTGTACATTCAATTACTTTTCTTGTTTATTAGCCATTTGAATTGGAGGGGGTGATGGCAGTATTTAAGGTAGTAACAACATGGTCTTCAGAAAAGATAGTGCTACCAGTCGATGCAGATAGAACCACAGTTGTACTTGCCCAAGAACCAGCCCCACCACACATAAGCTAGACTCTCGCAGATTGTACCCGTACCCAGTTGGATAGAGAACCAGCTACACCTCTTCTAACCCCAACCCCAGCAGATAGTAACCCAGTTCCAGTTGACACAGCATAGTCTCCACCATAGAGCACCAAACACGAGCAGTTAGGAAGGCAACTACAGTGCCCAAAGCACGAGGACCACCACTCTGAACCCCAACTCAACGCTTAAAGCAGAAGAAGAATTGTTCTCAGGTCAGGTTTCGTAGCCATGGTTCATACTCCTTTGTTCTTGCATCACTGTATTTACTCATACCAACTAATTTCAAATTTGAAGGATGAAATTGAAGCTCCAGTGGCGCAACAGGTATGTTTAAACCTGTTTCTTTAACTGATTTGCTGTTGTAACTTGCTGTATGTTGATTTCAGTTTCAATTGAATAAACAGTTATGTTCTCATGTCATGCACATTGCAAGTGTTGTTATTGTTGTGTAGTTTCCCACACTTATATTCCGTCTATGCTGCTTTGTCTTAAACATATATGATTTGAACTGTGTCTCTATCTTGATTTGGCAACATAAACTAGAATGATATAGACCATACAGTGACCATGGTACATAGATATATGTTCGTTTCATGCTGTTATCCTGCTTTGTCTTAAACATATATGATTTGAACTGTGTCTCTATCTTGATTTGGCAACATAAACTAGAATTATATAGACCATACAGTGACCATGGTACATAGATATATGTTTGTTTCATGCTGTTATCCTGTCCACTTTACTACTGAATTGATTTACCAAATTGAGTTTCATATACAACATGGTAAACCTGTGATGTGTCTGCTTGTTTCTCTCTTAGAATGCAGACAAAATATTGGAGAAGAGTACCCCGTTATGCAATGGTAAAGGAAGTAATGCAGATAAGGTTCAAGATAGTGAGACATCCCTGTTGGTCTCCAAGAATGCTAATAAAAATTATCTTGAAGACAGTGAGGCAACCCCAAAGTCCTGTCTTGATGTAGTGTTCGAGTTATTGGCCACTACTGCTGTCACAAGCTCTTCGAACTCGCTGCCTGAATCAGTTCATCTTCTTGAGTCTCAACTTCAAGTTGAAAGACATCGATCAGATGTGCTGTGACATGAAGCCGAAGGACTAAGGAAGTCCCTGCAGAATTCAGATGCATACTTTCTGGTGCAACAGCAAGCGCTGGAGGATTTAAGCGCCAAACAAGAGAAAGTTAGTAAGCTTGCTAAGCATCTTGCCAGCATGGTGGGTACCCAGGATATTGTTTCTTGAGCTCTTCTGAAGTGGTTTCTGTCGGATTCGGGGCTCCGTAGACCCAAGAAAGGTTCGAACTCTGGGGCGTGTATGAAGAACTCGATCTCCCGGCCTACCGACTTGTTGCTCTCACAGCCTAGCTCGATGAACTGGAAGGAAAAGGGACACGTCAGTTTACCCAGGTTCGGTCCACCATGCGGTGTAATACCCTACTCCTGCTTTGTGGTGGATTGGCCTCGCGATGGGCTGAGGATGAACTAGTATAGGGGAAGAACTACCTCAGGAGGTCTGTTCTTGAGTGGGTGTGAGCTTGTGAGGGTTCGGACGGCTCGATCCCCCTCCATGGTGGTGGCTAGGCTATATTTATAGTGGCCTTGGTCTTCTTCCCCCAAAATAGAGGCGGGAAGGGATCCCACAGTGGCCAAGTTTGAAGGGAGACAAATAGTACATCTTATCCTGACGAAAGTTGGTCTTCGCCTGCAAAGCTTCTGGTCGTGACGTCGTGGTGGGCTCGGCGATGACCTCCGTCCTGCTGTCCTGGCGGTCCTGGTCTTGTAGCATGGGAATGGAAACCTTTGGCTAATTCCTCGGGACTCTGCGCCTGCGCTTGCCCACTTAGCTCCGAAGAGGAAACCTATTGTACTGCGCCCGCTGGTGCCCGCCTGGCCTTGGCCGTCATGGCTTGCGTCACCTTAAGCTCATGAGGTTAGCGCCTGCATAGAAATCTCCGCTCCTCAGGAGCCTACCTTGGGAGGCCGCTCCCTCTGGTGGTCTTGGCGTCGTCTGCCTCGCGAGGCTTGGCCCCTCGCGAGGGTCTTGCTTGGTCGATGCTGAAGATGGGCCGTACTGGGCCGTTGATGGAGCCACGCCGTGGGCCGCAGGTAGGCAAGTCTGGGTACCCTGGTTCCCAGAATACCGACAGTAGCCCCCGGGCCCAAGGCACGCTCGGACTTGGCTTCGAGGCGAAGCCAAGGGCCAAGGGCGAAGCGCCGCGGGCCCCAATCGCCTGCGGGCCTGGTCGACGCATGGAGCTCGATGGGACATGAGCGTCTCCACTTCCCCACGTAGCCTCGGCAACCGCCAGACTTGACGGCTGCCTGTTGCATGCACGGCTCAGCCATTATTGTCCGCCGTGCTCGCCCTCGGCCTCCCCCCTTTCCTGTGAGCTCGTAGCTCCTGACTGGCAACCCAGCGCCTACCGCGCTCCCGGCAAAGGGGTGCCTCTTGTACAACTACTCGAACATGGAGGACTTCGTGAAGCAGATTCTCCTCTTCGACGCGTGGGGGCTACACCCAGAAGGTCTCGAGGGGCCTCGTGAGAACCCCGTCTTGGTGGCTCCCATGCTTGTCGATCCCGTGGCGCGTGCCCCTGAGGTGGTTGCAGGGGGCGAGCACCGTCGATTGCTCCTGAGGCGACCGCTGGAGGGCGGGCTCCGCCGGGTGCTCCGGAGGTGACTGCTGGGGAGCAGGTGGCGTCAGGTGCTCCTGAGGTGGCGAATGGGGGGCAGGTGCCACCGGGTGCTCCTGAGCTGGCAATTGGGGGGCAGGTACCGCCGGGTGCTCCTGAGGTGGTGGTCCGCAGCCCGGTCGCGAGGGGCAATGCACCAGCCCTCGGCCTACCTCGTCTGGACCTCGGGGCGCTACGCAAGAGGAAAGGGCTCTGGAGCTGCAGTGGTGGCGCCCCCCGGGCCCTGAAGCAGAGGAAGTGGATAGCCGTGGACGAGTAAGTACCTTATCTTCGTGGATCTTTGCGTGTCGTGCCTTTTCCTGACTCTAGCTCCTCGGGATCCCTTCGGTTGCCGCGGTGAAGCCGCCTGGGGTACGACCCCCAGGGGCCCTTGGCCCGCTTGTGATTCTAGGCCCCTCGCGTCAAGCGCCCGCGCAGGGCACGGAGCCGGCCCGTGAATCGAAGGCGCCGCTGGAAGGCCGTGAGCCTACGCTCCCAGCACCCTTCCTCCACGGCCATTTCTGGGGTGTAGTGGGCATGCCGAGAGCTCCTCCACTCGTGCTTGCTGGTAGCTGGGCAGGCCCAGTGTCGGCTTCATCTTCGAGCGGCGGGACCAAGCCGCAGAGCGCCTCCGCCAAGGCCCGGGGAACGGCTGAAGGGGCACTGGCCACTAGCCCCCTGCTAGAGATGAGCGAGTCATTTTGCGCCTCTTCGGCAGCCCCTGGCACGAAGGAAGGGCTCGTCCGCGTGCTGGAGCTTGCACGCGGACGCAGCACCGTTCGCCATGACCTTTTCCAGGAGGCAATGAGCGCGCTGGGTCAACTTGGGGGAGAACTTGTTGACGTCGACGCACGCCTCAAGGCGGAAGGCCTCCGCCTGGCGCGCGAGTGGCATCAGCTAAAGGTCACCATCAACCTCGGGCATCTGCAGCATGAGCGCGCTCGTACAGACGCCGCGGTGTCCCTTGCCGCTTCTTGTGAGGCCTGCGCCCGCGCTCTGGAGAAGGCCAGGGCTGCTGACCGTCGTCGTGAGGCGGCCAAGGAGCGGGAGAGGGAGCTTCGTGCTTCGAACGCCGCCCTTGAGCGACAGGTCCAGGCGCGTAGGGCCACCCTGACAGCAGCACCGAGCGTGGCCCTCTCCGATGAGAAAGGGGTCTAGGCACGTGAGGATGCGCTGGCGCCTGAGGTCTTGGAACACAACCTGGAGCTCGAGCGGCTGGAGGTGAGGGAGCGCCAAGTAGCCATGGCTGAGGACGTCGTTGCCTCCCGGGAGGCTAGGATCTAGCAGAAGGTTGACCGAAGGGTGGTGGAGATTCGCGGGGTTCTTGTTGGCGAATACCGCCGGAAGTTGGGGCTCCAGGAGACCCGCTTCCAACAGCGGCAGGTTGAGCTGCAGGGCAGGACTAACGCCGTTAGGGCACAGCTCGCCGCAGCAGAGCAACGCGAGATGGCTGCCAAGGAGGCTTGGGCCTCCGCCCCAGACGACTTGTCCTCACTTCAGCAGCAGGTCGTAGGTGTCACGTCCCTTGTGGAGAAGGCTACAAACGAAGCAAGCCGCCGTCGAACGATGCAACACGAGCATTCCTTGATGCTTGAGGACCTCAGGGTCAGGGCCAACCGGGCCTTGGACACCATCTGCGAAGAGAGCATCTCCCGCCCGCACGAAGCTGATGATGCCGGCTACCTCCACTTCTTCACCCAAGTCGTGACCCTTCTGGAAGACTAGGCCATGAGGGCTCGCCAGCTTGTCGAAGAGAGAAGTCGGGGCCTTCTTTGGCGCACGTTCTCACGCATATTTAGCTACCTTCTTCGCCTTGACCCCGACTTTGACTTCAATGCTGCAATAGCCCCAGTGCCCAGGGTCACCCAGGGCGACCTGGCGAGCTGGGTGAATGACCATGTGGATGACCTGGTCGCGGAGTTCGCCCTTGAAGACGGCATGGATGTGCTCGCAGCCGAAGGGAGCGGTGCCGGTGGTGGTTATGAAGATGGCGATGGCGATGGTAGCACGTCTTGCCAGGCTTGCATTTCCTTTCCGGTCCTAACCTGTGTGCCAAAATTTTGGGCACGGCCCCACGAGGCGTGAAAAGCATTTGGGGGGGGGGGGTCCCCGTTATGTATGAAACAATGATATGCCTTCTAAATTGATTTCAAAACATGTTGCCGCGGGCCAGAAGGCCCTCTACTAGAGTAGTTTGTTATAACTTGTCTTTGGTGCTGGCGGCCTTGGACGGGTTCTTGTATCGCGGGGGCGTCTCTCTCCCGAGGCGGGCCCCGTGAGGGCTAGCGAGGGCTTAAGCCTCCTGACGAGCCTGCAGGCCCGCCCAAGAGCGCCGCTCGAGGAGCCGATTGCCGATTCACGGCAAGGTGTGCACGCTGTGGTCTTGCGGCAGTTGCGCTCTTGGCCCCGAGGGGGCCTCGGCGCCGCTTGGGCTGGCCCAATCACGCACACAGCGCACACGCCACGCCCAGCCCCCACTCGCTGGTGCTCACGGGGGGGGGGGGGGTAGCAGGCATGAGCCCTGCTTCTCCAACACAAACCAAAGGGCAAGAAAACACCGCGAATCGAAAAATTTCCCCCCTTTTTTTCTTTTGATAAGCACACGAAACTCCAAATCTCATTCCAAAAGACGGCAAATCGGGTTACTGAAAGAGGGTGAAACAAACAGCCGCGTCCGGCGCCTAGGCTAGTCTTCTCACCAGCGCGGAGCTAAGTGCTTCCACTGGGCGTGGGCATAGTCATTGGCGGACAGTGTTGATGGCCAGCGCGGAGCATGGTGCTTCCACTTGTACGTGGGTGGGAGCCCCCGTGAGTCCGAGGGCGGCGCTCAGGGGACTCCGGGGCATGTACAACCCCAACTCATTATTACGTGAGAGTGTCACGAGCGGAGATCTTCACAAGCATTCCAGGCGCCTAGCGAGGGCCCCGCCCGGCACCTCCCCCGACCACCGTTGGGCCGTCCGGAAACCAGGAAGAGACCATGGGGCAAGGGGGCGCGCTGGCGATGCCCCGGCGATCGCTGGCCCCCCACCGGGGGGAAGGGTTCTCCGGCGCCTTCCTCGGCGAAGGACCTACCTCCATGCGGCGTGCGCCACCATCATGGCAGCGCCTTGCGCCGCGGGGCGCGGGGGAGGCTATGGTGCCGGGCTCCCCCTGCGCAGCCCCCAGTGCATTCCGTCCGCTTGCGGCGGTGTCATCGTCCTGGGGTCCACGGCCATTGGCGTGGCTTGGTTCACCTGTGTTCCATGGTTAGTGTAATCATGTCCCAGAGATATTGGTTGTACCCGATGGCTGTCGTCGTCGAAGGCGCCGGTGAAGCTCTGGGGTGGCTCGCAAAGAGCCCCGGCCTCGCGTGGTCCCGGTGCCCAGGCTGGTGAGGGGAACAAGCAGGGGCTTCTTCTTGACGCATACAACAAGCCCATCAGTGGAGGTACAGGGGTGCCTGGAGCCGACATCCCTGAGTCGGCGCCCGGCCCCGAGGTGCCGTTGCTTTCCATCCTTGGCGCCGGGTTGCGACGACCGTAGGGTGGCATCTCAGTGCGGTCGCGGGAAGGGCCGCCCGGCCCTGCCGCACCGGGGAGTAGCGTATCCTGGGTAGAGTAAGCGGCGTCATGGGCTAGGTTACCGCCGCGAGGTCCTTCAGGCCCCCTGAGAGAGGGCGCGTGGGTGTAGCGGGAGCCGGCGCATGCCCATGGCAGCGCTTGCGATGTAGGCAAGGTGCAGAAGGGCGCCGTGCCCTCGTAGGCGGCATCGAGTAGCTCGGTGACCCGCTCTAGCAAGGCGTCGTGGCCGCCTTCTGCCAACCTCCATCGTAGCAGCTCCCGCGCCACGACGAGCGTGGCTCGCGTGTTCGCCTGCTCCCGGCCTATGTGTAGCGCCGACGCCATGGCGTAGCCTGAAGACTGCGCGGTGGCGCGGTTACGGCGCAGCGCGGGAGTGGGCGGAGGTGGTCCGTGCCGCCGACGACCGACGGCGCTGGCCGCCGTGCGGGCTGCGAGGAGCGCGCACTGGAGAGCTTCTTGGGCGGGAGGTGCCGCCCGGGCGGGCCGAGCAGCCCAGTGCTTAGCGTGGGCTCGAGGATCTCCCACCATGGTAGTGATGAACAATCGGTGGAGAGGATCCTTCAACACGCCCCTACCTGGCGTGCCAAATGTCGAATTCGGGGCTCCACAGACCCAAAAAAGGTTCGAACTCTGGGGCGTGTACGAAGAACTCGATCTCCCTGGCCTACTGACTCGTTGCTCTCATAGCCTAGCTCGATGAATTGGAAGGAAAAGGGACACGACAGTTTACCCAGGTTCGGGCCACCTTGCGGTGTAATACCCTACTCCTGCTTTGTGGTGGATTGGCCTCGCGATGGGGCTGAGGATGAACTAGTACAGGGGAAGAACTACCTCAGGAGGTCTGTTCTTGAGTGGGTGTGAGCTGGTGAGGGTTCGAACGGCTCGATCCCCCTCCATGGTGGTGGCTAGGCTATATTTATAGTGGCCTTGGTCCTCTTCCCCCAAAATAGAGGCGGGAAGGGATCCCACAATGGCCAAGTTTGAAGGGAGACAAATAGTACATCTTATCCTGACGAAAGGTGGTCTTCGCCTGCAAAGCTTCTGGTCGTGATGTCGTGGTGGGCTCAGCGGTGACCTCCGTCCTGCCATCCTGGCGGTCCTGGTCTTGTAGCACAGGAATGGAAACCTTTGGCTGATTCCTCGGGACTCTGCGCCTGCGCTTGCGCCCTTAGCTCCAAAGAGAAACCTGCTGTCCTGCGCCCATTGGCGCCTGCCTGGCCTTGGCCATCATGGCTTGCATCACCTTAAGCTCATGAGGTGAGCACCTGCATAGAAATCTCCACTCCTCAGGAGCCTGCCTTGGGAGGCCGCTCCCTCTGGAGGTCTTGGCGTCGTCCGCCCCGCGAGGGTCTTGCTTGGTCGATGCTGAAGATGGGCCGTACCAGGCCGTTGATGGAGCCACGTCGTGGGCCGCAGGCAGGCAAGTCTGGGTACCCTGGTTCCCAGAATGCCGACAGTTTCAGTTCTGGACTTGTTTTGCTGCAGCGTTTTATTTGCACTGGTCGCCAACTTTGACAACCAGTGTATGTAATAAGCTGCTTTTTTCCCTATATTTGCACTGGTGGCGAACATTGATGCCCAGTGGATGTAATCTATGTAATCGCCGTAATATCCTATCATTAGTTGCTTGCTTATTTATTTTGTTAGTTTATTTATTTGTTTGCTTCTAGTTCTGCCGTTATTTTTTCTCGGTTTCCTAGTGGCCGCAATAACCTATTTTTTAAAACTAGGCCACAATAACCATGGGCAACATACAGAACATTGTAACCATGGTCCTGCTATCTATTATAGTGACCATGGGCCATCTACGGGCTGTAGATTCAATGGGCCTTCTAAGGGCCGTATGATCAATTGGCCAAGTATGGGCCGTACTATTCGTGGACCATAAACGGACCACAGTATGGGCCGTAAACGGGCTAGAATGGGAATCGTCTGTTTATGGGCCGACCATAACAGGCCGTTAATAGGACGATGTGTACAACAGGGTTTATTCTATCGGTAGGCATAATGGGTCGTTAATGGGCCATATTTGATGACGCTATGAAATCGGCCCAACGGATTAACGGGCCACAGACGGGCCGACTTTAACCACAGGCTGAATTTGGCCCACAAGCGTAACAGGCCAGTAACGGACCGTAAGTAATCGAATGCTGGATATGAGCCCAATAATAAATGGGCCCTTAGAAGGCCAAAAGATAACACGGGCTGGAAACGGCCCAATGGAATAATGGGCCGTTAATGGGTATAAAGCGTTATATTGTTCATTATGGGCCAGTTTCACCATGGGCCGTTTATGGGCCAAGAGTTACAAAGGGCCTCATATGGGCCGAAAGAGGTCATGGGCCATGCATGGGCCAGAAGTTACAACGGGCTGGAATCATATTGAACTGCCCACATGACACTACTGGGCCTAATTCGGATAGGCTATAACGGGCCGTGAGTTAGAGGGCTGTAAATGGGCTATATGCAAACAGGCCGTTAACAGGCTTTCCATGGGCCGGGCCGCTACCTTTTGACCAAGTCAAACGGGCCGGCCTTATGACCTGAATGGGCCACTATTGGGCTGAGCCACGTGTCGACGTATCATAGGCTCATCCCGTCCATTCGCTGGATGACATCTTTCCCAGCACTGAGCTGGCATGTGGATCCTCCTGCGAATGAGAATTTTACACGTGGAAAATCCCCATTGGTCAGGGCTGTTAACGGGTTATCGGATCCAAACAAGAACCCAATAGCTTAACGATGACCCGTTACGGTGGATGCCACATGTCGGTTACCCTTGACGAAAATACTTCCATGACGCGCCATTTATCGTCATGGAAGTGGACACTTCTGTGATGATAATTTTGGTATTGTCATGGAACACTTTTACGGCAGCACAGGTATGACTATCTTGATTCTGTCATAAAATCATCATGGATGTACATGCATGACAGAAAACGTGACCTACTATGACAAACACATATCATCATGGAAGTGTATTTTTTTTGTATTGTTCTAGGAAAACCAAGCACAAAGTCCATACTAATATCTTTCCATGGGTGATATGGAATAGGAAGTGGCATTTAGAGACCATGCGATTGAGCTTTAGACTTAGCTTTGCGACATGTAGAGCATCGGTTGGTGTAGCGGGAGTGAAAGCTCAAGTGCTCCCTGGGTGATTTTGGTAATTAATGTCAACATATCTCTTTCTGGACCATTAATTTCATCTAGTATATTTCATAAAGTTCAACAATGGCATGGCATGGAAAAGAGGATGTGGAACCCCTTCAAAATGCTAAGGACAAAGATTGGCACAAGCTCAAGACTCTACATTTCTATTTTAGTGATCCAAGATCACATTGAGTCCATAGGAAAAGCCAATACTATTAAAAGGGGATGAGGTGTTGCTTAACGGTCTACTTGCTCAAAGTGCTTAGTGATATGCTCCAAAGCCCTCAACCACTTTCTCTTTTCCAAATATGTCCTAAGCCTAAAGTCAAACTTGGCCCCACCGATTTGATCTATCCGGCGCCACCGAGTTCCTTTGACATAGCCACTACCAGAAACCCTAATCAGTTCGGTCTCACCGATAGGGATTTTGGTCTCACCGAGATGGCAATGCAAACTCTCTAT
Organism: Thinopyrum elongatum; assembly: GCA_011799875.1. NCBI lineage: Eukaryota > Viridiplantae > Streptophyta > Magnoliopsida > Poales > Poaceae > Thinopyrum > Thinopyrum elongatum. The sequence goes on along the minus strand of CM022297.1, from coordinate 204,990,530 downwards.
TTCCCTTCATAATATTCGATCTCACCGAAACGAGCGATCGGTCTCACCGAGTTCGCCTTGCAAACTCTCTGTTGCCTGTTGCAATTATTTCGGTCTCACTGAAATGTGCAACCGGTCACACCGAGTTTGCCTGACCAACTCTTTGTTTGCTCATTGCTCAAATTGGTCTCACTGAGTTCATGCAATCGATCACACCGAGATGAGGTTTTGCCCTAACCCTAGCACATCGGTCCCACCGAGTTGATCATATCGGTCCCACCGAGAATCCTAACGTTCACATTTTGAATTGAATCGGTCTCACCGAGTTTTTCCATTCGGTCTGAACGAGTTGAGTCAAATGTGTGTAACGGTTAGATTTTACGTGGAGGCTATATATACCCCTCCACCCCCTTCTCTATTCAAGAGAGAGCCATCAGAACGTGCCTACACTTCCACTACTCATTTTCTAAGAGAGAACCACTTACTCATGTGTTGAGACCAAGACATTCCAATCCAACCACAAGAATCTTGATCTCTAGCCTTCCCCAAGTTGCTGTCCACTCAAATCATCTTTCCACCATATCCAAATCTGTGAGAGAGAGTTGAGTGTTGGGGAGACTATCATTTGAAGCACAAGAGCAAGGAGTTCATCATCAACACACCGTTTATTACCTTTTGGAGAGTGGTGTCTCCTAGATTGGTTAGGTGTCACTTGGGAGCCTCCGACAAGATTGTGGAGTTGAACCAAGGAGTTTGTAAGGGCAAGGAGATCGCTTACTTTGTGAAGATCTACCCGAGTGAGGCAAGTCCTTCATGGGCGATGGCCATGGTCGGATAGACAAGGATGCTTCTTCGTGGACCCTTCGTGGGTGAAGCCCTTCGTGGACTCGCGCAACCATTAACCTTCATGGTTTGAAGTCTCCATCAGCGTGGATGTACGATAGCACCACCTATCGGAACCACGCCAAAAATCTCCGTGTCTTCATTGCATTTGCACACTCCAATCCTATCCCTTTACTTTCTTGCAAATACCATGCTTTACTCTTTCCGCTGCTCATACTCTTGTCATGCTTGCTTGAAATGTATTGTGAATGCTTAAACTTGTGCTAAAACTCCACCTCAACTTGAAGAACTTAAAAACTGCTACTTTTGCTTGTTGAGGGTCTAATCACCCCCCTCTAGACCTCTCTTCTCGATCCTTTCAATTGGTATCAGAGCATTGGTCTCCATTGCTTTGGTTTAATCACCATTGGAGGAAGATGGATCAGTCTACGACTAGGAGTATTAGACGTAGAGTACCTTTACTTGATGGTGAGTTCTATCATGATTGAAAAAATGAGATGCTTGTGATTTTCAATGAATATAATTTGAACAAGTATATTACTTGCCCTTGTGTACCTCCTATTGATCCTTTGCATCCTACCCCCAATGAGTCTCTTAATATGATCCGCAATCTTAGAACTATTAATCTTATCATTAGAGGATTGCCTAGAAACCTGATTGTGTGCTTGCCTACACTTGAATGTGTTTACACAATATGGAGATACCTCGAGAAACGCTTTCCAAACTATTACTTGAAAAATCTAGATGAGATTCTTCAAAAGTCCATTGCTTTAAATAAGATGAATTCTAGTGATCCTAAGTTTGGTGATTGTTTATTTGAGCTTCGTGACCTCATGCAAGCCAAATGAGATGTTGGAATCATTAGTGACATCATCTCTCAAGTCATTAGAATTCATAAATATGAACATTGTCATGGTCATAAATCTAATGAATTGCCTTCTCTAGGTAATGATCATTCATATGATGATGATGTTGAACATGGATATTATGATGAGGATGATGATAGTGACTTTGATCTTGATGAGTCTATGAGACATCTTGGTCTTATGGCTAACCTTTGTGGTTACATGGCTAGAGGAAAGGAATGGGTTCTCGATAGTGGATGTACCGATCACATGACCGGAGACAAGGATATGTTTCGTGAGCTTGCTGAAAACGATGACCCTCGAAAGTATGTCACTTTTGGTGATAACTCAAAGGGTTAGGTGGTTGGCCTTGGTAAGGTGGCCATCTCACATGACAGTTCCATCCAAAATGTTATGCTCGTTGAATCTCTTGGCTACAATCTACTTTCCATATCTAGACTAGCCGATTTCGATCTTAATGTTCTATTCACTGAAGTAGACTGCCATGTGTTTCGAAGAGATAATCATAATATGGTCTTTACCGGTATACGTAGAGGTGATCTATACATTGTTGACTTCACTAAAAGAGCTCGACCTAGAACTTACTTAATTGCTAAATCTTCTAAAGGTTGGTTGTGGCATAGAAGGTTAGGTCATGTGGGCATGCAAAATCTTGATAAGCTTATTAAAGGTGATCATATCCTTAGTGTTAAAGATGTTATATTTGACAAGGATAAACTTTGCAGTGCTTGTCAAGCAGGAAAACAAGTTGGAGGAAGTCATCCCATGAAAAACATTATGACCACAAGAAGACCGCTTGAGCTATTTCATATGGATCTTTTTGGTCCCAATTCCTACAAGAGTCTCGGTGGTAACTCGTTTGGTTTGGTCATTGTTGACGATTTTTCAAGATTTACGTGGGTGTTCTTTCTTGATGATAAATTGCAGGTCCAAAAGATCTTCAAGAACTTCGCTAGGAAGGCCCAAAATCAATTTGAAGTGAAGATCAAGAAGGTTTGCAGCGACAACAGAACGGACTTCAAGAATGCAAATGTGGATACCTTTCTTGATGAAGAAGGGATTTCACATGAGTTCTCGGCTACGTACACACCGCAACAAAATGGAGTTGTTGAGAGGAAGAACCGGACACTCATTGAGATGGCGAGAATGATTCTTGATGAATACAAGACGCCAAAACACTTTCGGGCAGAAGCGGTTGAGACAGCTTGTCATGCAACAAACCGACTATATCTTCACAAGCTACTCGGCAAGACGGCATACGAGCTTCTCACCGGTAACAAACTCCAAGTTCGATACTTTCGAATATTTGGCTCAAAGTGCTACATTCTTGATAAGCATCGTCATTTGAAATTTGCTCCTAAATCTCATGAAGGTTTCCTACTCGGTTATGGCTCAAACTCTCACACTTACCATGTCTACAAAAATTTCACCCGAAAGGTTGAAGAGACGGTGGATGTGAAGTTTGATGAATCTAACGGCTCGCAAGTAGAGCAATTGCCAATTGATGTAGGAGACAAAGACCCTTCGAAAGCGATTCAAGACTTGTCTATTGGCAAGATTCGCCCAACGGAGTTGAAGGAGAGTACCTCATCCATTCAAGTGGAAGCCTCAACTTCACGCCAAGGTGAACCACAAGTTGACTTGGAGGCATCCACAAGTGGAACACGTCAAGATGAAGGAGACGAGGAAGTACAACACGATGAACCTCATCGACCTCCTTCTCCACCTCCACAAGAGAACATCAACGCCAACAACAATGAAGAAGGACAAGAGGAAGAACAAGATGATGAAGAGGATGTTCCACCCTGACCCAAACAAAAGCTCTCACGAGTTAGAGCAAGAGTTTCAAGAGATCATCCTGTTGAACAAATCTTCGATGATATTCAAACCGGGAGAATTACTCGATCTAAGTCTCGCTTAGCTAACTTTTGTGAACATTATTCATTCATTTCTAACATTGAACCTATGAAGGTTGAAGAAGATCTTGATGATCCGGATTGGGTGAACGCTATGCATGAAGAGCTACACAATTTCGAGAGGAATCAACTATGGACGCTTGTTGAACAACCCGATGAAAAGCACAATGTCATTGGAACCAAATGGGTGTTTCAGAATAAGCAAGATGAATATGGACAAGTTGTACGCAACAAGGCCCGTCTCGTCGCCCAAGGTTACACTCAAGTCGAAGGTATGGACTATGGTGAGACATATGCCCCCGTTGCTAGACTTGACTCCATACGTAGCTTACTTGCTTATGCCAATCATCATGATATCACATTATTTCAAATGGACATCAAAAGTGCCTTTCTAAATGGAGAAATTGAGGAGGAAGTCTATGTTAAACAACCTCCTGGCTTTGTTAATCCTAAGAAACCTAATCATGTTTACAAACTTCACAAAGCTCTTTATGGTCTTAAACAAGCTCCTAGAGCATGGTATAAATGCTTGACTAAGTTTCTTATTGAAAAAGGCTTTGAGATTGGAAAGATTGATTCTACACTTTTTACTAAAAGGGTTAATGGAGAATTATTTGTATGCCAAATTTATGTGGATGATATCATATTTGGTTCAACTAACCCTCATTTTAGTGAAAAGTTTGGAAGGCTAATGTCGGAGAAGTTTGAGATGTCTATGATGAGTGAACTCAAATTCTTTCTTGGTTTGCAAATCAAGCAAACTAAGGAGGGTATCTTTGTTTCCCAAACAAAGTATACCAAGGGCTTATTCAAGAAGTTCAACATGCAAGAGAGCAAAGGTATGAAAACACCCATGCCTACTAGTGGACATCTTGACTTGACAAAGGATGGCAAATCGGTTGACCAAAAGGTTTATCGCTCTATGATTGGTTCATTGTTATTTCTATGTGCCTCCCATCCCGATATTATGCTCAGTGTGTCTATGTGTGTACGATATCAAGCGGCCCCAAAAGAATGTCATCTTAAGGCTGTGAAAAGGATAGTGAGATACTTAATTCATACACCAAACTTTGGCATTTGGTATCCTAAGAGGTCTTCTTTTGATTTGTTGGCTACTCCGATTCGGACTATGCCGGTGACAAGGTTGATAGAAAGTCCACTTCGGGTACGTGTCAATTTCTTGGTAGATCTCTTGTGTCTTGGTCCTCCAAGAAAAAAAACTCGATATCCTTATCCACCGCCGAAGCGGAATACATTGCCGCTGGTTCATGTTGTGCTCAATTACTTTGGATGACCCAAACTCTTAAAGATTATGGGATATATGTGAAACATGTTCCATTGCTTTGTGATAATGAAAGTGCAATTAAGATCGCTCACAATCCCGTGCAACATTCTCGAACTAAGCATATTGAAGTTCGTCATCATTTCATTCGAGATCATGTTGCAAAAGGAGACATCGATCTTAAGCATGTTCATACCAATAAGCAATTGGCGGATATATTCACCAAACCGCTTGATGAGAAAGTATTTTGCCGTTTGAGAGGTGAATTGAACATCATTGATGCCTCAAACTTGGAGTAGAAACTCCATGTGGATACATGCAAGGCATGAGCCTTTTTGACTAATCCTTGATATTTCTCTTATGATGATAATCATATGTCTTGGATCTATATCTGTACCCTTGCATGCTATCTAACCCTTATAGGTACTTGGATGAGCTCAAATCTATGAGATTGCAAATCACTCACATCTAGAACAATCTCTACATCACCAAGTCTCTACAATATGGTGGATGAAGACAAGGAAGCGAGGATCCACACAACATATCCTTTAACAATTTCTATATATCAAATTTCATTTGGTATCAAGTTTCATGATTGTCATTTTGGATACACAAGTGCTCTTCCTTGCAAGTCTAACCCATGTAGGAAGATGAACTCAAACTATAAAAGGTGCTCCCAACTCTTGATGAACTACATCAACCTTGAGCATCCAACACAAGTTCGACTACATGATCAAGATCAACACCACCACCCAAGGTATGTTACTCCATCTTAGAGAAGCTTTACCCCAAGTCATGGGTCAAAGCAGCTCAACAAGATGTGAATACATCAAAATGCTTAAACGAAAAATGGTAACCCCATTTTGAGCTTAAACGATGAGTATGAACTATGATCAAGTGTTATCACTTGACTCCTCAGTCAATATACTCTAACATAGGTGAATTTGTCGCCGACCCATTCTAGATGAAGTTCTCCATTGTTTCTTAGTGTTCTTTGCATATGTTTTATTTGATTATTCCCCTTATCAAAAAAAAACTTCATCTAGATCTTTTTCCTTTGTATTTTTCTCTGCATTTTTCTGCATCTAATTCATTGCAAATCGTTTAGTTAATTCCTTGCAAATCCTTGTGAGATCTTATTTGCCAAGTGAGCTGAGGTGACAAATTGTTTCCTAAGTATTGAACTCGGCCTCACCGATTCATTCCAATCGGCTAGACTGAACTGCAATAATACATTGCAGACAGTTCATCGGTACAACCGACGAGGACTAACCCAGTCTGACTGATTTGCATCATCTATGACACTGCCATCTCGGTGTCACTGATGAAAATGAATCGGCGTTACTGACTTCACTGCTGAGAAAACTTTTTGTCATTACAAATATCAATTCTTCTCCAGCTCCACTCGATGATTGTTATCCTCTAGCATCTTAAACTACATGCTGCTTTGTACTGTGACTCAAGGACCAAACCTATTTGACTCATGCTCCAAAAGGACCCTTCTTGGAAATTGATGTCAAAGGGGGAGAGAGAGCACATCAAAGCTTATCACATGGGATGCTTATTAACAATAGAGGAGAGAAGTCACATGTCTTTAAGAGGGGAAATACATGTTAATGTATGTTGGTTTTACTTTGATTTTGGTAGCTCTGATTTTCTATTGCCCTACCTTCTCCCATTATCCAATATCAGATTCAGGGGGAGAAAGAGTTCATATCTAAGGGAAGAAAATCTTTGGAATTCATTGCATATCTTTAATCTTTGGAATTCATTGCATATATTTAATCTTTGGGGAGCCTATGCATGTTACATGTCCTTCCAAAGCTTTACTTGTTACCTTTCATATCCTTATCTAAAGCTTTGATGTATGTTTTCATCAATTACCAAAAAGGGGGAGATTGAAAGCACAAGTGCTCCCTGGGTGATTTTGGTAATTAATGTCAACATATCTCTTGTTGGACTAATATTTTCATCCAGTATATTTCAGAAAGTTCAACAATGGCGTGGCATGGACAAGAGGATGTCCTTCAAAATGCTAAGGACAAAGATTGGCACAAGCTCAAGACTCTACATTTCTATTTTAGTGATCCAAGATCACATTGAGTCCATAGGAAAAGCCAATACTATTAAAAGGGGATGAGGTGTTGCTTAATGGTCTACTTGCTCAAAGTGCTTAGTGATATGCTCCAAAGCCCTCAACCACTTTCTCTATTCCAAATATGTCCTAAACCTAAAGTCAAACTCGGCCCCACCAATTTGATCTATCGGGCACCACCGAGTTCCTTTGACATAGCCATTGCCAGAAACCCTAATCAGTCCGGTCTCACCGATAGGGATTTCGGTCTCACCGAGATGGCAATGCAAACTCTCTGTTTCCCTTCATAACATTTCGGTCTCACTGAAACGAGCGATCGATCTCACCGAATTCGCCTTACAAACTCTCTGTTGCCTGTTGCAATTATTTGGTCTCACTGAAATGTGCAACCGGTCAAACCGAGTTTGCCTGACCAACTCTTTGTTTGCTCATTGCTAAAATCGGTCTCACCGAGTTCATGCAATCGGTCACACCGAGATGAGGTTTTGCCCTAACCCTAGCACATCGGTCCCACCGAGTTGATCATATCGGTCCCACTGAGAATCCTAACGTTCACATTTTGAATTGAATCGGTCTCACCGAGTTCTTCCATTCGGTCTGACTAAGTTGAGTCAAATGTGTGCAACGGTTAGATTTTGTGTGGAGGCTATATATACCCCTCCACCCCCTTCTCTATTCAAGAGAGAGCCATCAGAACGTGCCTACACTTCCACTACTCATTTTCTGAGAGAGAACCACCTACTCATGTGTTGAGACCAAGACATTCCAATCCAACCACAAGAATCTTGATCTCTAGCCTTCCCCAAGTTGCTTTCCACTCAAATCATCTTTCCACCATATCCAAATCGGTGAGAGAGAGTTGAGTGTTGGGGAGACTATCATTTTTTTAGAAGAATAGGGAGGCACCTCCGCGGTTCCATTGCTCGAATGAAACCCCCAAGTCGTGCCATACATCAGCTCACTAAGAGGAGCAGTTCAGCGGGAAACAAAAATCAAAAGAGTGCAAAACGCCATTACAATAAAATGCTACAGACTTATGAATGTGCAATAGCCACAGACCGAATGCCATCATCCTAAGAACCTATGCGTAGATCAACTCCTGGGAGGCCTTGTGTCGGCGTACGACACCTATGGGACCGCGGGGATCCCTTCTACGATTCGGCAGGGAAAGGGGTATGCACAAAGAGAAGAACCAACGATCGACGTGAGGTGGTTTTACCCAGGTTCGGGCCGCTAATCAGCATAAAACCCTACTCCTACTTTGTTTTATTAAGGGTGTTCTTGAGCTCAAATTCGAGGAGCGCTAGCGATGAACAGTACATTCAAAGAGCAGCTACGCATGCAGAATGGGCCAGAAGATCCTCCCCCCTGTAGCAGTTGCCTTGGACCTCCTTTTATATGTCCAAAGGGGTCACCACAGTGGCGAAATGTACATACATTAAGGTGTAATGTAGCTATAGGGTAATCATACCTAACCACTGACGGTTTAGGACAAATGCCATTAATGCACCGTGAGGTGTCCATTTAGGTGTCCTCATTCCTTAGGGATGGAAAAAGGGGCCATCCCATCAGCACCGCTTAAGCTCTCCTCCACTGGGATCCTGCCACACATCCAGGACTGGGCCCAGGGTGCCAGGCTGGTCGCTGTGCTGAAGCGGTGGCACAGTGATAGAATCTTGCCGGGGCCAAATCTTGCCGGGTTTCGTGAGCCACCCCGGCAAGATCTTGCCAGGGGCCTGGTCTTCGGTCTTCAGCTTTTATTAACTCTTGATCCTTTGATTCTTTGTCTGAGTGTCCCCTTGACAATCTTGCACTAATCTCCAATTATTCCCCCAGCAAGCCTTGCCGCGGGCTTGGCTACGACTGCCCGTGCACAAGTATGGGGTACTAAAGCCCCAATACTTAGTACACCGACAGGAGCCCCCTGGCCTAGGCCATACACGAGTGCGAGGCGTTGTTGGGCTAGGCCCAAATAGTGCACGGGCACGCGTGGCAGGGGATTAACTGCTTGTGATGATTTCGCTTACTGCGTCCCCCCACTACGCGCATTGAATGCGCGACGTGGGGTGTGTGCGCTGAACGGCCGTGGCCGCAGCGCGGTTGTAGAGGCATATTCACATTGCGTAGTAAAAGAGGCGGCCTCGCTCCTTCCCCATAAAAAGGAAACTGCAGAGGCGCTGCCTATTTACCCCCCTCTTCTTCTTCTTTTCAATCTGAAATCCGCCATTGCCTTCCTTCTCTCGAGCTCAGAGCAAAGCTTCTCTTCATCCGCTCATCCGCTCATCGCCTCCACACCCGCTCCATCCCCGGCTTTCGCCCCCACAGTCGCCATGCCGCCCAAGACCAGCAAAGGCAAGGGCAAGGAGACGAAAGCCGATGTCCCGGAGAGCGAGCTGGTGAAGATGCGGAAGAAGTACGTCGTCTTCACCCCGTCGCTCGATGCGAAAGTTCTGAAGAACCAGTACCAGTGCATGTGGGCGAGGGAGACGCAAGCTCACCCTGCAACTCACGTGATTCCAGGTTCTTGTTCCAAAAGCGGATCAGACAGATATCCCTTCTTCGTCGCTTATTTCTATTGCGGGCTCTATCCTCCATTCTCTGACTTCTTCAACGACATTATGTACACATATGGCTTCCATCTTCTTGATTTCACGCCGAATGCTATACTGTGCATGTCCATCTTTGCTCACCTTTGTGAAAATTTTGCCGGAGTTGTTCCCAATACTGCCCTCTTGCGCCACTACTTTATTCCCCGTATCCAAAAAGGGGAGGCCCTCTCTGGTTCTATCGCCTAGATTCCAAGGGCTTGGAACAAGGAAATATACCCAGAAGGGGTTTACCACGAGAAGTGCGATGAATGGCGGTCTGAGTGGTGCTGGATCAAGGAAAAATATCCCCATCCGTTCTGTTCGCCTCGATGGCAGAAGGCGGTCCGCGGCAGCGACTGGAGCGATTTCGCTACTGAAGACGAGAAGCTCACGATTGCCACCACCAGTATCCGCCACCTGAAAGCTGCCGGGCTCACAATGGAGATGATCGGCTTCGATTTCCTCCGCCGCCGCATCGCCCCCTTGCAGAACAAAGGGAGATCAGCTTGGGAATACCAGAACGCAGCAGATATCATGAGGCTACGCCCTGGATTGAACAACAATTTGACTGCTATGCAGCTTGGTGCTCTCTGCCAAAGGCTATTCCAGCATGACAACAAACATCGGTTGCCGGCAAGAATTGTCCCTCTGTGCAACAACTCTGCCCTGGGGTTGATTATCGCCACAATGCCAATGTTCAACGCCCACGGTCTTCACGCGACTTGGGTCGAGCCATCAGAGGAGGAAGCACAAAAGTTTTTTGATAACTTGACGGAGAGAGCTGTCCGGGAAGAAGCAGACCTCATCCGGGCCACCACTGACGAAAGAAGTGGCATACATCGCCACTAGGGCGGAGGAGGCGAATATTGCCGCGGAGGCTGGCAGCGTCGGCTTCACAGAATGGGGAACCAGTGACGCAGAGGTAGTGATGAAAGAAAATCCTGCCGGGGAGGGCAAGGCTGCTGGGGAACAGAGCAGCGCAGCCGCTGAGAGCTCGTCCAACGAAGACGCGGCTGAAGAAGAACCGCAAGAGGAGCTCCCAGCCCCGAAGAAGACAAAGCGTGTTCTTCGAAAGGCTGCGTCTGGCATCCCGGCAAGCCAACCTTCTTCGAGCAGCGAGGCTCCCGGCAAGAAGGCGGCCGGCAAGGCTGCGCCGCAGCAAGGAGTTCGACAGCAACACATGCGGCGCGCGAGACACACACCTGCGGCAACTACTGGGGCGGCAGGGGCGTCTCACACAACCGCATCGGAGGCTGAGGCGGCAGAGCCACACCAACCCCTTGCACCTGCTACAGCCAAGCGACCCAGAACCCCTTCTCCGCCCCCCCATACGGACACTGCAACGGAGGTCGATTTCGACATCTCCGGCTTCAGCTCAGGGCAAGAAGAGGAAGAGTAAATATCCTGTCACAGCCTTTATCTTCCATATTCTGAATCAATCTTATTGACTTGCTTGTTTTGTCTCTGCAGTGATGCAGAAACCTTGGCGGAAAGGGTGGCGAAGAGGGCAAAGACTTCCACAGGCGACGAGCCACCGGCAGGCTTCACAAGCATGCCGAAAACTATTACCATCAGCCTGGAGCTTAGCCCTCGACGCAGCCCCCAGCATAGCCCCCAGCGTGAGTTCATTACACTTTTTCCATTGGCGAACGCTGAGGTTTCTATCCTGGCCGCAGATATCTTTGGGTTTGCAGGAGAAGGACGGCAACAAGGGGAGTTATCGGGAGATACCCCCGTCGTGCCACCTTCGTCAACCACGCTGCCCACAAGCGCATCCCCGGCAAGAGATCACACCGACGAGCTTATCCTGGTTGAGGAGGAGCCGACAACCATGGGTACTGGCATCCAACCCCCGGCAACCGAGGTTGCCGGGAGGGGCGAGGCCACCTCTCAACAGCTCGATGCAGGTAACCAATTGCCTCAGAGCGCTTGCTATTCTTTCCTTTATCTCTCTTTCTTCTACCTTCTTGAACTTCAATCTTGATCTCATTCTGTTTCTCTCCTTCGTCCTTTAGAATTCCCTATGATGGAACACATGGACGTCGACGCTGTCATCGAGGAGACCGCCAGGGATGTTGCCGCCGAAGGCGACAAAATCGTTGCCAGCGAGGCCGCCAAGGATGCCACCGTCGAGGCCGGCGGTGCCTTTGCCGATGAGGCCGCCAAGACTGCACAGGAGGAACCCGCCAAGGAATCTGCTGAAAAGGACGGCAAAGAGGCTGGTGACCGTACTGACGGCATCCCTGCCGCAGGAGCGCCAGGCGCTACGCCGGCCACGGAGCCCCCAGCTACTGGTGTGGTGGTTGCTGAGGATCAACCGTCAACATCCGAAGTCCCCTCATCAAGCAAATATCTCAAAGTGGGCGAGAACCTGTTTGTCAACTTGCCGGGGACGGCAAGCATTGGGGCACCGACCGAAGGAGAAACTTTCGATGAAGAAATCATCACCGCTGCTGGGCTCGAGATCGTCAATGAACCAAGTGTCAGCAGCAGCAAATCTGAGGAAGATCAACTCCTTTAGGCCATGGGCGATAACTTCCGCAAGCTCCAAGCACTCCACCGTGCCCAAAAAGAGAAGGTAGATTCCAGAGCTGCAGTTGTTGAAGCAGCTGAAACAGATTTCCAAAAGCGCATTGAGCAAACGCAAATTTGGTATGCCGAGGCCTATCAAGAGCTGACTGCCAATCAGGAACAAGTGAGCCAAAGCTGGACGGAGCTCCTCTTGAAGCAATCTGACCTGGAGAAGGCGCAAGAGGAAGCTACGCAAAGAATTGCTGCTGAAGATGCCCTCCTGACGGAGCGTCGCATTGCACTTGATGCTCACGAGGAAGACCTTGCCGCATGTGAGCAAGCGCTCGCCGCCAAGCTTGAAGCTCTAACTGTAGACCACGCCGGCAAGCTCAAGGAGGCCGTCGATGCTGCCGAGGCTGGAGAGGCCGCCAAGAATGAGCTGAGCGACAAAGTGAAGAAGCTGGAAGTGGATCTTGAAGAACACAGCAAGGAGCTCTCGACGCTCAAAGGTGACAGGGAGAAAACCTTCCACACACTGGCAGAGATGCAAGTTGCCATGTCCGACAAGACCAAGCAGCTCTCTTTAGCTAATGATGCTATTGCCGATTTGAGGCTGAAATTGACCACGCTGGAGAAGTCACTTGAGGACAGCAGGGCCCGCGAGAAGGCCCTGAGCAAGGATCTCCAACATGAGAAGAACTTGCTCAAGAGCGCTGCCGCCATCCAAGTTGACTACGAAAAGGGGGTAGAAATCTGGACTGAACACCTCATCAACGCTGCGGAGAAGCTCACGGCACAACTGTCAACCATGGGCCTGCCAAACTTCAAGTATTCCACTGAAGAAAGGATATCCCGTAGCGCCAAGCTAACCATATTCTTTGAAAGTGTCATTGATGCTTTGAAGCTGCTTCAGTCCAACCGGGCGACCCAACTGGCCAACGAATCCCGCCAGCTTTGCCGGGCCATCCTCCGCAAGGTACTCATCAAGGTGGTACATAATAATCCTGGTATCGACCTCACCAACATGCTCGGCCGCCTGCCAAAGGACGCAAATCTCTAGGCACTTGAGGAGCTTGTCGCGCCTATCCTTGAGAAGGTGGATTCAATCAAAAGGGTCGAAGGCCAGCGCAGAGATTAGCTGCTCCACCTCTTCTTGCCGTTGCCATTCCATGCCAAAGACAATTAAGTCTTAAGTTAGAACTGCGGCAACTTGTTAATGTAATATAACTTGCTTATGTTTGGGTACATGCATGCTATTTCCCTTGTCTGATTCCTTTATGTATGGAGTTCACCCTACGCTCACTGAAAACTTGCCGGCGCGCAACTTGCCACGAGCGCTGGGTGCGGGACTTCAGCAGCCTGCTGGAGGTGCAGCGGCCGGCAAGGCACCTTGGCGTTCTCAGTGCAGCCATCTAAACTGTTGAGCGGACTCGAAACAGAATAAAGGCGCAGCCAATTACGACAAGGGTTCCTTCGCGTGCAGGTTTTCCATACAAAGGCCAAAATCATCCAAGGAAAATATCCTTGTAATAAAAATTGGAAAGCTTGCTCAAGTTTAGCAACTTAGCTCTCTGTCGCTGTATTTCTTGTTCCCCCCGGCAAGGTGTCAATTCTGAATGTCGCCCACTGGTATCCATATCTTCCTTCCCCCCGGCAAATGTGCGCGCGAGGAACCCTTCTATCTTTTGAGAAAAAGAAAGGAGAGAAAATAAAAATATGGAACCTTGCCGGTTTGTTAATACTTACCGGGAATAAGTGTCATACAATATCTCAGGCAAGCATGCATATATATATAAAACATGGAAATCGACAAGAAATGCATAACACTTAATCTTATTCATCTGCGCACAGGATCTGTGCCTGGCTTTGTACAAAGGATTACGTGCCCTGCCGGCAAGACTCGTACAAAAGGTGGTTGCTGGGGGCCCCCGGCAACCGCGCCCTCAGGGTAGAACTTGCGAAGATGTTCGATATTCTAGGAGTTGCTCACTGGAACACCATCCTCGGTCACCAGGCGGACAGCGCCGGGCCTGGTGACTCGTACTACCCGATAAGGGCCCTCCCACTTTGGTGTCAACTTGTTTGAATTCTTGGCGGACTGAATCCATCGAAGAACAAGGTCGCCTTCCTCAAGGCTTCGGGCATGAACTTTGCGGCCATGATAGCGGCGCAAAGCTTGCTGGTAGCGAGCAGCTCGCACATCAGCCTGAAGACGATCCTCCTCAAGGAGCACAGCGTCATCTTGGCGCATTTGCTCTTGCTCAAGCTCATCATAAGCGAGCACTCGAGGTGACCCGTATATGAGTTCCGTGGGGAGAACTGCTTCCGCTCCGTAGACCAGAGCGAAGGGTGTCTGGCCAGTAGCTCGATTTGGTGTCGTTCTGATTGACCAAAGAACCGCCGGCAACTCATCAATCCAGCGCTTTCCGCACTTTTTCAGCTTGTCAAAAGTTCTGGTCCTGAGACCGCGTAGCACTTCAGCATTAGCCCTCTCCGCTTGGCTGTTGCTTCTCGGATGAGCAACAAAGGCAAAACAAATTCTACCGCCAAGGTCTTGGACGTACTGCATGAAGGTGCGACTTGTGAATTGCGTGCCGTTGTCGGTGATGATCCTGTTGGGCACACCAAAACGGCAAACTATTCCTTTAAAGAACTTGACGGCTGATTGTGCTGTCACCTTTCTCACCGCTTCCACCTCCGGCCACTTTGTGAACTTGTCGATGGCAACGTACAAGTACTCAAAGCCCCCGGCAGCACGGGGAAAGGGGCCCATTATGTCAAGCCCCCAGACCGAAAATGGCCAGGAGAGAGGGATCGTCTGAAGAGCTTGAGCTGGCTGATGTGATTTCTTCGAATGAAACTGGCACGCTTTACTCTTGGTTACTAGTGCAGTTGCATCCTGGAGGGCAGTGGGCCAAAAGAAACCCTGCCGGAACGCTTTCCTGACGAGTGCTCTTGATCCTATGTGAGAGCCACATATGCCTCCATGTATCTCCGCCAACAGCTCTAGTCCATCTTCCCGAGGAATACGCTTCAATTTCACACCGTTCGGTCTCTTTCTGTACAGGACGTCATCGACGAACTGGTACATAGTAGACTGATGGGCTACTTTTTCCGCTTCTTCCTACTCTTTGGGGAGTTCTCCTGTCTGAAGGAAATGGACAATGTGCTGTGCCCATGATGGAGCTTGGGGCTCGACAGCTAGGACTAAAGGCATCTCTTCCGCCAGGGGAACAATTTTCTCGACGGCGAAAGCCTGAGGCTCCGCCGGAGCCTGTTGTTCCCCGGCAGGTTTGCCGCTGATCCCGGCAAGTTCCTTGCTGGTGGCTCCAGGGAGCTATGCCGGAAAGTACTGCCCAGAATTCAACTTTCTTATCTTTTCTTGCCTCATTGATGATGCCACAGATGGTTGAGTCAAATGGAGCACAAAAGTTCCTGGTTCCACAGGCAACTTGAGGGCAGCGCGCTTTGACAGGTCATCAGCAATACTGTTATCGGCACGAGGAATGTGCTTCATTTGCAGACCATCAAATTGCTCTTCCATTTTTCTCACTTCATCCACATAAGCTTGCATCAACGGACTCTGATAATTCTTGTTAACTTGCCTGACAACAGGTTGCGAATCACCTCTGATGATGAGCTTCTTGATACCAAGGTCTGCCGCGATCCTAAGACCGGCAAGCAGTCCCTCGTATTCCGCAGTGTTGTTTGTCGAACTCTCCTGGGGAAAATGCATCTAGATTACATACTTGAGGTGCTCTCCGGTGGGTGCGAGAAGTAGCACGCCAGCACCGGCGCCTTGCAGTGAAAAAGCCTCGTCAAGTGCATAACCCATTCTTGATCAGTTTCCTTACCGGGGAGAGTCGTTTCTTGAATCTCTTCGTATGGCGTTGGGGTCCATTCCGCAATGAACTCCACCAAGGCTCTGCTCTGAATTGTTGAAGTACTCTCAAACTTGAGATCAAAGCTTGACAACTCCAGCGCCCACTCCACGATCCCGCCGGTTGCCTCTAGATTTTGTAATATCCGCTGCAACGGGAAGCGAGTGACGACGGTAATTTCATGTGCTTGAAAATAATGGCGCAGCTTCCTCGAGGCCATAAGAAGGCCGAAGAGCAACTTCTGCACACCAGAGTATCTTGATCTAGCTCCTTGCAAAAGGGAGCTAACAAAATAAACTGGGCGCTGCACCATCTTTTTCTTTTGCACCGGTTCTTCTAACTGCGCAGATCCTGTCTTGCCGGGATCAGTCCTTGCCGGGGATGATCCTGGCGTGTCACTTGGCGGTCCTGCTGCTGGTGTCGCCTCCTCATCAGCTTCTCTCTGCGCCACTAGCGCAGCACTAACCACTTGATTTGTCACTGCCAGGTATAGCAGCAATGGCTCTTGTGGTTTGGGCGCGACTAGCGTTGGCGGAGAAGAGAGGTATCTCTTCAAATCTTGCAGCGCAGCCTCCGCTTCCGGAGTCCATTTCATTGGACCTGCCTTCTTCAAAATTTTGAAAAAGGGTAGGGCGCGCTCAGCAGATTTGGAGATAAACCTGCTTAGGGCAGCAACGCATCCGGCAAGACGACGTACATCCTTGACGCGTCTTGGTGCCTCAATCTGCTCAATAGCTTTGATCTTGTCGGGGTTCGCTTCGATCCCACGCTGAGATACAAAGAACCCGAGAAGCTTGCCAAAAGGAACGCCAAACATGCACTTCTCGGGATTGAGCTTTAAATTGATCTTGCGCAGATTTGCAAATGTCTCTTCTAAATCTTGAATGAGCGTCGCTTTGTCCTTGGTCTTGACCACTATGTCATCCATGTATGCTTCCATGTTTCGATGCAGTTGAGGCTCAAAACCAATTTGGATCGCTCTCGCGAAAGTAGAACCAGCACTTTTCAACCCGAAAGGCATTCGTATAAAACAATACGTACCACATGGAGTGATAAATGCGGTCTTTTCTTCATCTTCTTTTGCCATGAAGATCTAATGATACCCTGAGTAAGCATCAAGGAATGGCAGTAGGTCACAACCAGCAGTGGAGTCCACAATCTGGTCGATGCGCGGCAAGGGGAAAGGATCTTTTGGACAGGCTTTATTGATATCTGTATAATCAATACATAACCTCCATTTTCCGTTCGCCTTGCGCACTACAACTGGATTGGCTAGCCATGTTGGGTGAAGCACCCCTCTGACCAAACCTGCTGCTTCTAGCTTCCTGATTTCTTCGGCAATAAATTCTTGCCGCTCCAAGGCCTCCTTTCTCACCCTTTGCTTGACGGGCCGCGCGTGGGGACAGACAGCAAGGTGGTGCTCAATCACCTCCCTGGGAACACCGGGGATGTCAGATGGTTGCCATGCAAACACATCGACATTTGCCCGTAGGAAGGCAATGAGCGCGCTTTCCTATTTGTCATCAAGGGTGGAACTTATGGTGAAAGTTCCTCCCGTTCCATCCTCCTTGGCGGGCACCTCCTTTGTCTCTGGTGGAGCAACCTTGGACTTCTTGTTCTTGCCGGTGGAACTCTTTGGTACATCCTCAACGGGAGCGCAACACTCCGAGGAGGTGCGCTTGCCGGAGTTTGCGCCAGGGTTCTTGTTTGTCTTCTTCTTCCCCCCGGGAGGTCCAGTGGCAGGAGCAGATGCCTTGGCGGCAGGTGCTGCGACTGCTTCCCGGTAGAGTTGATCGGCGCAAATGAGCGCATCCTTCTTGTCGGAGTGGACAGTGATGACGCCCAATGGCCCAGGCATTTTCAACACATTATACGCGTAGTGTGATGCCGCCATGAACTTGGCCAACGCTGGGCGGCCAAGGATCCCATTGTATGACATGGGGATTTTGGCGACATCGAACACCACCTTCTCCGTCCTGTAGTTGAGCTCGCTACCAAATGTTACCGGTAGCGTTATCTTGCCTTTCGGCTGGGTCCTTCCTGGGTTGATCCCTTGGAACGTGCCCGTTTCCTCGAGATCCTCATCAGGTATTTGCAGCTTCTTGAGCACGTCTGGTGAAATTAGGTTCAGTATGGCCCCACCGTCAACTAGCATTTTTGTCACCTTGAGGTTGCGGATTGTTGGCGAAACCAACAATGGCAAGCACCCGACCGCAGTTGTGCGATTAGGGTGATCCTCGACATAAAAAATGATAAGCGTGTTGGACCACTTCAGAGGTTTACGTGCATCGAACGATGGCTCCGTTGCATTAACCTCATGCACCCACTGTTTGAGTCGACGGTGGGATGAATGAAACGAAGCGCCTCCGTCAATACACATGGCCTCTGTAGCTTTCTGAAATTCGTGCTCGCTGGACTCATCGTCTTCCTCATCGTCATCATCACCTTCTTCTTTGTCACGGCCTCGGGCGGGCCTCTCCTTCTGTTGCTTAGCCTTGCCGCGGCGGCCCCCGCGGCCACCACGCTTCTTGCCGGACCCCTCAGCACTATCTTGGGCCTTCTCCTTATCTCGCCTCTCGTACTCAGCTCTTTGCTTTTCGACAAGCTGTTCAACTTGTCGGCAATTTTGGAGATCATGGCCCTTGGTGCGGTGAATCTTGCAATACTGTTTACCGGAGCCTTCCGGCTTGTCGGCAGCCGCCAAGGCCTGACAGGGGGTGCACCCGGCAACTTCCTTGCCAGGGTTGTCAACTTTTGCCTTCTTGGCGGGGCCAAGGTCGCCGAATCCCTCAACAGCAAGCACAGCCTTGCCTTTACGCTTCTTGTTTCGCCGCCGGCCCTTCCTTGTCGGGGCGGCAGCATCCTCGCCTTCAGAGCCGCCCCCTGCGCCAACATCCTCGCCGGGGAGCCTCCTTCCCTCTTCAGCTCGAGCACATTTATCAGCCAGAGCATAAAGCTCGGCGATATCCCTGATCTTGTTCATCGCCATTTCTTCCCGCATCTTGCGGTTACGTACGTTCTGACGGAACGCATCGATAACGGCAGCAGGATGAACATCAGGGATGCTGTATTGCACACGGCTGAACTTTGGATATACTTGCGCAGAGGCTCGCCCTCCTTCTGGGGAATGAGGTGTAAATCAATTTCCTGGCCAAGAGTTTGATGGCCTCCAACAAAGGCACCAACAAACTGATGGCATAGATCTGACCAAGAAGAAATGGAATTCTCCGGCAGATGCATCAACCACGACCTGACGTTGGGCTTAAGCACCAACGGGAAGTAGTTGGCAAGTATCTTGTCATCTCGGCCCCCGGCAGCCTGCACCGCAATGGTGTAGATGCTCAGGAACTCTGACGGATGGGTCTTGCCGTCATATTTCTCTGGGACCTCTGGCTTAAAGGTTCGGGAATTAGGCCACTGGACTCGCCGCAGCTCATGGGTAAACGCTGGATAACCTACGTCGTAAGGCAAGTCGCCTGCGTACCCTGGCGCAGGCTTGTCGATAGTAGGTCCTGCGCGTTTATCAGATTGATGGCGCGCTTCCCGTCGCCGCTCGATGGTAGTTCGAGCGTCCTCCTTGCTCCATTCTCAAAGAACTTGATGCTGATCGCGGCGCATCTGCGGATCGGACGACACCGTGGAATCATCATCACGGTCATCGGTCCGCCGGGTCGTCGATCGCCGCTGCTGTCACGGAGGAGAGTGCACTATGGTCGCACCGCCTCCAGTCTTCTCTCCATCAGCTCGCACTGGATCGATGGATCGCCGCCGCGAGGGCCCTGCCTGCTGCGGCCCATCCTTGTTGACGAAGCCGATGAGACTCTGGATAGTAGACCGCCACTCCTCCATCTTCTCCGGGGCAGGAGGGAAGTCGAGGAGCAGCTGCGCGTGTGCCAGGGCTTCCGCCGGTGTAGGTGGCGGCGACAAATGCGAGGTACGTGAGGTGCTCTGACTTCTAACGATGTTAGAAGGAGCACTGTCACGATCACGCGACCGCGTGCCACTTCCACCAACAGCTTGGTGTGCATGCTGGGCCTGCGCACCTTGAGATCGATGCGCAGAAGTCCTTTCATGGGGGCGTCCTGAACCACCAGCGCCATGGCACTGCTCGTCGCGTGCAACCTGTGAAGGTCGCAACGCTTGCGCCGGCATGGGAGTCCTAGGAGGCGTCCTTCGATCTCTGGAGTTCGCCGCGCCACCTGTAGGCAGCACAACCCCATCTCTGGATCCAGTGGCGTGCGGATTGCCGTCGCCGCTGCGAACGACGACGCTCGCCTGGCTTGGATCACCAGAACGTCATGGAGGTTCTAAACCTCTACCTTCTGCATCTATGCCGTCGCCCGTACGCGAAGGCATAGGAAAAACGGACTTAGATGGTAGTGTCGTTGCGGCACTCTTCTTCTTGGGTGGCATGGTGATGAAAATGACGAAGAAACTGAAGCGCCGATCACTGGATCTAGTTCGCACAACCTTCTTGTTCCCCTACCTGGCGCGCCAAAGATGTCGGCGTACGACACCTATGGGACCGCGGGGATCCCTTCTACGATTCGGCAGGGAAAGGGGTATGCACAAAGAGCAGAACCAATGATCGACGCGAGGTGGTTTTACCCAGGTTCGGGCCGCTAATCAGCGTAAAACCCTACTCCTGCTTTGTTTTATTAAGGGTGTTCTTGAGCTCAAATTCCAGGAGCACTAGCGATGAACAGTACGTTCAAAGAGCAGCTATGCATGCAGAATGGGCCAGAAGATCCTCCCCCCCTGTAGCAGTTGCCTTGGGCCTCCTTTTATACGTCCAAAGGGGTCACCACAGTGGCGAAATGTACATACATTGAGGTGTAAAGTAGCTACAGGGTAATCATACCTAACCACTGACGGTTTAGGACAAATGCCATTAATGCACCGTGAGGTGTCCGTTTAGGTGTCCTCATTCCTTGGGGATGGAAAAAGGGACCATCCCATCAGCACCGCTTAAGCTCTCCTCCACTGGGATCCTGCCACGCATCCAGGACTGGGCCCAAGGTGCCAGGCTGGTCGCTGTGCTGAAGTGGTGGCACAGTGATAGAATCTTGCCGGGGCGTAAATCTTGCCGGGGCCCAAATCTTGCCGGGTTTCATGAGCCACCCCGGCAAGATCTTGCCGGGGGCCTGGTCTTCGGTCTTCAGCTTTTACGAAGTCCTGATCCTTTGATTCTTTGTCTGAGTGTCCCCTTGACAATCTTGCACTAATCTCCAATTATTCCCCCGGCAAGCCTTGCCGCGGGCTTGGCTACGACTACCCGTGCACAAGTATGGGGTACTAAAGCCCCAATACTTAGTACACCGACACCTTGCGAGTCTTCAGCGAAGGGGCTGGCACAGCTTGGGGTGACCAGGTCGCCGTCAGCATCGATATCGGGCTGGAAGAGGTGATTGCTCCAGTCTCCCGTTTCTTGGAAGGGGAAGCGAATCCGGTGCTGTCATCGGAGATCTTCAGTTTGTTCCATGGATCCACCAGAGGAGCTCCCATTGGTAACTCCCTCATCAGCCACTAATCAACAGGGGGCGGCAAAGGAAGTTCGCAAGATGATCTGAGAAGACCTCCAGTTTCTCTGCATTCTTGTCGGAGGACAGCACACTCTAGTTTTTGATAGTCCTTAGGACCAGTCTCAGCACCTGTTTAATCTAGATCCACAAGGTGTTATTGAAAATGATAGAGTTCCTATATTTCCAAAGACACCAAAGCACCGCTGCACTAACAGTGTTAAGGGCAGAATTTTTTCCATTAGCTACCCAGAGTTTAGCAACTGATTCGAAGTCAGTCCCAACATTTACCCCAAAATGATTAGTGACCAGCGGCCAGATCTGCTTAGCTACTATACAGTCAAAAAACAGGTGGGTACTTGTTTCTGCCTCAGAACAGTAAACACTGTCCAGTGGTTTAATAATCTACCTTTTCCTAAGTTTATCTCTGGTCATCAGTTTATTGTTAGAAAAGAGCCAGAGAAAAACATGAATCTTGGGGGGAGTTCTAAGTTTCCAAACAAAGGGAATATAAACTGGTTGCACCCCCCTAAAGTTAATTATATGGTAGAGGGAGCTAGTGTAATATACTCCTTTATTATCCAGCTGCCAAATTAAAGCATCTGTGTCATCAGTGAGAACCACACTCCCAGCAACCTCAACCAGTTGATGCCATTGTTCCATAAGAATGTCATCAAAATTCCTCCTAAAAGTCAGTTTGAGCTGATGCCCATCCCAAACCTCACTAACACTCTTAGTTTGCTCATTGCAAATGGAGTAAATAGGCCAGAATTGTACAGCCAGAGGAGAGGTACCAAACCAGGTGTACTCCCAGAATCTGACTTTAGTGCCTGACCCAATTTTCCATCTATAGCCAAACTTCAGTGCCTGGATAGTGGTTTTAATGCCTTTCCAGAATCTAGAAGCATTGGGGGACAAGTTGGGGGCAAAGATATTGATTCTACCAGCCATGTATTTGTGATCAATGATCATTTTCCAAGGCTTTCCTTCTCCATCATAATATCTTTTCACCCAAGACCCTAACAAGCAGAGATTAATGTCATGGAGGTTGGGAATCCCCAGACCTCCAAATTCCTTTTTCATACACACAAGTCTCCAGTTAGCTAGGTGTAGTTTCCTATGGCCTTCAAAATCATTCCACAAGCAATTGGCCATCTGAGAGTTGATCATCTCAATGGCCCATTTAGGGAATTTGAAGAAAGAAAGCAGATAAATGGGGATGCTGGCTAAGCAAGCCTGAATTAAGATGAGCCTGCCTCTATATGAGAGGAGTTTGCCCCTCCATCCAGCTATCCTCTTCATGATCTTATCTATTAGAGGTTGGATGTCCTCTTTTCTAAGTTTGTCATGGTGAAGAGGAATCCCAAGATATTTAATGGGGAATTCACCCCCTTACATTCTAAGACTGATAGAAAAGGTCTAAAGTCATGTTCTATTATATTAATGGGGATGAGTTCACTCTTAGTATAGTTAATCCTCATCCCAGATACTTGTTCAAAACAAGTCAGAATTATCTTAAGGTTGGTGGCATGAGCAAGGTCATTGTCCAAAAACAGTAGGGTGTCATCTGCATATTGCAAGCAAATGATCCCCCCTGGGCACACTTCAGTGCACAACCCTGCAATCAGACCACTAGCTGTTGCTTTGGACAACATCTTAGTAAGGATATCTACTACTAGGTTGAAGAGGAGAGGGGAAATGGGATCCCCCTGTCTAAGCCCTTTCCCAGAGATGAAGAAGTCACTTTCTACATTATTCATCTTGACTCCTACTGAGCCATTATGAGTAATTTGGCGAATCCAACTAATCCATTTACCACCAAAACCCCTTTTGTCTAGCATGTCTAGGAGGAAACTAAGGTCTACTTTGTCAAAGGCTTTTTCATAGTCTAACTTCAAGACTAAACCTTGCTTTTTCAAAGCATAGACTGAATGCACCACCTCATGTGCAGTGACAACACTTTCCAGGATATATCTACCTTCTAGGAAGGCAGACTGATTACTAGCTATTAGCCTCTGAAGTATCTTAGCCAGTCTATTGGTGATTACTTTAGAGAAAATTTTAAAACTACAGTTAATCAAGCTAATAGGTCTAAACTTTTTCATAGAAGTAGCATCAGGCTCCTTGGGAATCAAGGTGAGCATAGCAAAATTGAGTCTATGGATATCTAGTTTCCCTGAATGAAAATCATTAAACATAGCTATCAGGTCAGTTTTAATCAGACCCCAAAACTGTTGGTAGAAGAAGAAGGGGATCCCATCAGGTCCAGGGGCCCCATCTGGGTAAGAGTCAAAACTGCCTTCTTGACTTCTTCCTCAGTAAAAGGGCCTTCAAGAGCCTCATTCTCTGCTGGGGTAACTTTCTCTCCAGCTAAGAAGAAGTCAGTCTTGACTTTGAAACCACTACTATTTTCTTTTTTGAACAAATCTTTATAAAAATCACTAGCTACATTAAGCATATCTTTAATGTCTGAAACAGGTCCATTAGGACCATCCAGGGAGTGGATGAGAGTTTTCCTCCTCCTCTGGTTAGCAACTGCATGAAAATAGGCAGTGTTTCTCTCACCCTCAGTGATGTCTCTATCTCCAGATCTTTGTTTAGCTTTTATTTCTTCCTGAAGCCAGATCTTCTGTAGCTCAGATTGAATGAATTTCATTCTATTAAATTCTACCTCAGATAAGTCAGAGTTTTCAGCTCTAATATCTAACATATCAAACTCTATTAAGAGAATTTTTTGATATCTCCTTAGGTTAGCCTCTTCATTAGAGTTCCACCCTTTGGTAACTCTTCTAAGGCTCCTGATTTTAATTTGCCAATTTTCTATGGTAGATGCGGCTCTATTAGGTTCTGACCATATTTTAAGAACTAGGTCAGTAAAATTTGCTCTAAGGCGTCACCATTTCTCCATCTTGAAGCTACTTTTCCTAGGATGAGAATCAACCCCAGAGTCCCATAGAAGTGGGGTATGGTCACTCCAACATCTAGGGAGGGATTTACAGGAAGCCAGTGGGTATAAAACATCCATATCAGTGTTGCAAAAGAGTTTGTCAATAGTAGACATGATGAGGTCAACTTGGTTATTAGCCCAAGTGAATTTTCTACTAGAGAGCTTAATCTCCAGGAGTCCCTAGATCTCAATCCAGGCATTAAAATTATCACTCCATCTATGGTTGATGACCCCATTGCTCTTTTCCTTAGCATTTCTGACTAGGTTGAAATCACCTCCAATAAGAGTAGGAATTTTAAAATCTACAAACAGTGTATGGAGTTCAGAGATAAAGGCTCCTTTACCCTCCTCATATGGGGACCCATACACTGTAATGACCCTAAATAGGTTGCCATTGCACTTATGTCTCAGCTCACAACTAACAGAGAAATCTAAGTGAGACCATGCAATAATTTCAAAAATATCCTGGTCCACTCCCATCAGGATGCCTCCAGCAGAGCATTTTGATGGGAGATGGTGCCAAGCAAAGTCCCTATTCCCCACTAAAGATTTGAGATAAGATGGGGAGAATTCTTCCTTCTTAGTCTCTTGAAAGCCTAGGATAGTAGCATGAGTCTTAGCAATAGTGTGTATAATAAGAGGCTTTCTACCTGCAGCTGAGATGCCCCTAACATTCCAGAAGAGGGCATTCATTTGATCATCTCTGTTCTGGGGTGCTTGCCCCATCTATTCCTCTAGGGAACAAAGTCCCTCATTAGGACTGGAGGGAGGATCAGAGGTGACAATATGATCAGCTAAAACTTCTCCTATCTCATTATTATGACCTTCAGTCATGTTTGTAGTAACAGGTCTAGAACTACCAGTAGGAGTAGAACGGTTAGATAAACATTTGTTAGCTAGATCAACATCTACTCCAATATTAGAAGCAACAGAAAGAAAGGAAGGGTTATTGAACAGGTTAAAAGAGGCTTGTTTCTTACCATGAGTTTTGTGGACCTCCAGGTTCTGATCCTCCTTAAGATGTTGGGCTTTTTCCATGATGGTTCTTTTGTCCCCAGCAATCCTAGAGCTCATTCTAGCCGCCGGAACCGGCCCCCATTTCTTGCTTTCATTGGCAACTCTCAAAGCAGGGAAGTTTGAGTCATATTGCACCTCCGGATTTAGTTGCTCAAATTCAGACACACTGTCATGCTCTTCTATTTCTTCATCAGATACTACCTCATCTTCTTCAACCAGCTCCATTTCTCTCAGTAGGTTGAAACCCACAGAATCTCCCTGCTCAGTGTTGAGCAGTTGTTCTAACACTTGCATTCTGGGCAGATATTAAGACTCAAGAAGCTGATTTTTTAGCATGGAAGTAGGTGTTTTTCCTCCTGGGAGTTTTGGTGCCCTGAGGCCTGGGTTCTGTGACTGGAGGTACCATGGCCAGTGAGGGAGCCAGTATCAGAACCTGTTCTAGAGCCCTGCTGAGATCTTCCATCAGTAGAAGCACTGTCTTTGGACCTAGTCTCTAGTGAAGTGTTTGTGTCTAAAGAGGGGTTGGTTGCTATCACTGTCTCTGCATCAGGCAAGGCTGGCTCAACCTTAATCAGCAGCCTGTATATCTTGCCTTTGATCCCAAAGAGTCTTTCTATGGGGATTTTTGTGGGGTCCTTGCAGGAGATCTTCACCCTAATAGTTTCATAGAAGGATTTGAAGTTGTGCTGCCAGTCAACATCCAGCAGCACCCCTAGGGTGGATGTGATTTGATCAAGCATAGTCCACTCACACCACTTGGGGTTCATCTTCCTGATTTTAAGCCAGACATCTTGTAGATCATCCTCTGCCTCTACATTGCCTTTCCAGACCTCTACATTGACAATGACATTATCTTTTTTTAGGCCAAAGCACGGGTAACCTGCAACATGAGCAACATCAATCTCTGGAGGGAATTTCACTAAGAAGGTCCAATCATCCAGTGCATTGATGGGCCATGGCCAATTAGTCCTGTAAATATCAGCAAATTCCTTTGCTAACTCTTGCTTAGTCACCTCTCCAGATTCTATAAGCACAATGCCTACATTTTTCAGCGCTCCATGGTGCTGTGCATTAACATCAGGTACATCCAGGTGGTAAAAGCCAAGTCCTTGGGCAGCACTCCCCACATATCTAGCAGATGTGTGGGCTTTCTTCCTGACTGGGCAATCTTCAACCACATGAGTAACCATTTTGCAGATGAAGCAGCTCTTTGGTTTTTCACACTTATCCTTGTGGTGGCCTGGATCCCCACAATTGTAGCAGATCACCTGAGCATACGACATCAGACCAGTAGAGGAGGCTGAAATAGCTTTCTGTACCTGATCTTGTTTCTTGCGTTGAGGGTTTTTACTCTGATTCCTAATAGGGCCTTGCTGTCCGCCGGAGTTGCTTCGATCAGCCTGCATCGAATCACCCACACCACCTTGGCCTTGTAGGGGTCCTTGGGCAGGAGGGCTGAACCATGGCTGCTGTGGCCCTCCCCCCCAAGCCTATTGCTGGAAAGGGTGTGGGAATCCTCCTGGGAAACCCCACTACGGTGGAGGACCTTGGAAGCCATACCCAAAGAATTGTTGCGGTGGAGGCCCCATCGGGGGATGCATCTGCGCTTGCTCCTGAGACCAGCCGGCTAGATTATCCCCCCTACCTCCTTTCCCTTTGTTGCGCCCTCGCCCGCGCCCCCCCTCCGCCATTGTGGTGAGGTGAAGGGTGGCGGCGGCTATGGAATCTTGGTAAGGGGAAGGGGAGGCGAGGCTAGGGTTGCCAGCTACCCAGGCCCCTTTTTATAGGCATCCACAGCTGACGGTGGAATTCCACCACTGCCAGGTCAGCATCCTGGTCAGCTGCTTTATCTCTCTGCTTTTGCACATGCCTCCTTTTCTGAAGAAAATTGAATCCACCGAAATGCTGCAACACTAGCAAAGCCGTTGCTTCCCGCCTATGCCTCGCATCATGTTGGGGAGTTCTGGCCTCAATGATTGCAGCTCCAGCAGCATCATAATCCCAATCTTCATCAGTGGAGTACAAAATTTCAAGAGGTCTAGCAGCATCCGAGTTGAGTGGCAAATTTTGCCCTTGGTCAGCTACCTGCAAAACCAACATTTTTGTGTCCTCTATTGCAACGACACCTTGTTCAGGAATGGGAACGGCAGGCAAATCAGGCTCTCTAACTGGAAGCATCAGGTCTAGGGCAGGATGCAGTCCCACTCCCTTGGATCCATGCTTACAGAGATGGTTGCGGTGATAAGCAGAGAAACTTACAGGATGGCGAGCATCACCCAGAGGATCAGTAATCCAAATGTTGAAGGACAAGTAGGTGTCCTCGTCTTCAGCAATCTGGTCAGAGCTCTTCTAATTTTGCTGCTTCAATCGGATGCTGGCATCGGCGACAAGTATGGGAGCGGATCCACCTACTCTGACTCCAGCGGGCTCCTGGTCGGCATGAGGCCAAGGATGCAGCTCCATCTCTCTACTGTTCGCGGATCCTCGGATCTCCCTTCCTGCCTCGCCCAGTTGACGAACGCCAATGGCGATTCCGAGGGATGCGGCATCCTGCACTTCTCCTCCCAAGTTCTTTCGAAGTAGATTCTCCAGGCGAGATTCAGCAGCTCCCTGTTGACATGATCCTTGCAAATCTGAACATGCCTCCGCTCGACCGAGTACTGACCTGCATCTGGATCCAGCTCCTCTCCCGCCTCCCTCCATTCCCGAGTGCATTGGGACCATGAGAGCGCATCGTCCATGATCCTCCTCGCCCTCTCTCTCCAGCGCATCTCCCTCGTCGCTGCTAGGACCTCCGGCGAGACCGAATCGATCCGTTGGAGCAGATCTAGGAAGGCCTGGTAGACGAATGGGAGCGGCACTCGGTATCCCCTCCCCTCCCCCAGCGGGATCCCCATGGATCTGATGAAGTACGACATGGGGGAGGTTACGGTGCGATCCGCGCGGCGCCTCGTCGGAGGAAGCACGGTGAGCGGTGGCTGCGGTGGTGGTGGTGGGTGGTGGTGGTGGTGGGTACAGGGGAAGGTGGGTCGCGGTCATGCGATCGCGGTCCCGGCAGCTTCAGCTCTCCGCCGGGAGACTATCATTTGAAGCACAAGAGCAAGGAGTTCATCATCAACACACCGTTTATTACCTTTTGGAGAGTGGTGTCTCCTAGATTGGTTAGGTGTCACTTGGGAGCCTCCGACAAGATTGTGGAGTTGAACCAAGGAGTTTGTAAGGGTAAGGATATCGCCTACTTCGTGAAGATCTACCCGAGTGAGGCAAGTCCTTCATGGGCGATGGCCATGGTGGGATAGACAAGGTTGCTTCTTCATGGACCCTTCATGGGTGGAGCCCGCCGTGGACTCGTGCAACCATTACTCTTTGTGGGTTGAAGTCTCCATTAACGTGGATGTACGATAGCACCACCTATCAGAACCACACCAAAAATCTCCGTGTCTTCATTGCGTTTGCACACTCCAATCCCATCCCTTTACTTTCTTGCAAATACCATGCTTTACTCTTTCCACTGTTCATACTCTTGTCATGCTTGCTTGAAATGTATTGTGAATGCTTAAACTTGTGCTAAAACTCCACCTCAACTTGAAGAACTTAAAAACTGTTGCTTTTGCTTGTTGAGGGTCTAATCACCCCCCTCTAGACCCCTCTTCTCGATCCTTTCAGGGAAACGTCGCGGAACATCTTGGGCCAGAAATAGTTCTTGGAGAGTGTAGCGAATGTCTTGTCACGTCCAAAGTGTCCCATAAGTCCTCCTCCATGAGCCTCTTGCAAAAGTAACAAACAAAGAGAAGACTCAGGTATATAGCTCTCATTAGACAATCATCATTGATATAATATCGCTCCCAAGATGTATGCGTCAAGCATTTGGTATAAGGAATAGCAAAAGTAGGATCATGCGCATACAAATCTTTTATGTGCTCAAACCCAATGACATTCAATTCAAGTTGAGTTACAAGCATGCATTTGCGGGACAAAGCATCGGCCACAACATTTTCCTTAACTTTGATATACTTGATAATATAAGGAAATGACTCTATGAACTCCCTCCACTTGGCATATCGCTTATTCAATTTAGTTTGACCCTTAAGGTATTTAAGCGTCTCATAGTCCGTATGGATGAAAAATTCACGAGGGCGAAGATAATGTTCCCACACATGCAAGACTCTCACTAAAGCATATAACTCTTTATCATAAATGGGATAGTTAAGTTGCGCTCCGGAATTGTTTCACTAAAATAAGCAATTGGGCACTTCTCTTGCATCAACAAACCTCCTATGCCATTTCCACTAGCATCACAATGAACTTCAAAAGTTTTATCGAAGTTGGGTAATGCAAGCAATGGTGCATGTGTAAGCAAATTCTTAAGCT
This sequence comes from Thinopyrum elongatum, assembly GCA_011799875.1. NCBI lineage: Eukaryota > Viridiplantae > Streptophyta > Magnoliopsida > Poales > Poaceae > Thinopyrum > Thinopyrum elongatum. The sequence continues at coordinate 204,960,715 of CM022297.1, read as the reverse complement.
CATGAAATGCGGAATAACGCACCTCCTATGCCATTACCGCTACCATCTTTCTTAGGCACAAGAATAACCGGAATGACACAAGGGCTTAAGCTTTCACGTACATGTCCATTGTCAATGAGGTTTTGCACTTGCCTTTGGATTTCTTTTGTCTCGTCCGGGTTGACGCGGTACGGTGCCTTGTTCGGTAGGGGTGCGCCTAGAATGAGGTCGATGCCTCATAGTGGAGGTAGACCCAGAGGTAGCTCATCGGGGAAGACATCCTTGAATTCCTGCAATAGATTAGACACCACTAAAGGTAGATGGTGAGAGGTGTTAGTTCTTGCCACTTCGTCTTTGCACACTAGGTCATAGTGCATAACACTAGATGGGTTCTTACACACTTCTATCATCTCTCATTTGGTAGTTAAAAGCACTAAGTTTTTCTTGTCGCTCATCATGGAGGCACTCAATTTTGGCTTGTGGCACTCACTCTCTTTGTGGTGGGTCACTCCATCACTATTCTCTCCATGATGGGTGGTTGCATGCTTGTCGGCGATCACTTGACTTGGCGACATAGGACGTAGCACGAACTCCTTTCCCTTCATCTTGAAACTATAGTGATTGGTTCACCCATTGTGGATGACGCGCGGTCGAATTGCCAAGGTCGTCCAAGTAGGAGGTGGCAAACGGTCATGGGAACCACATCACACTCCAATGTGTCTTCGTAAGCTCCAATTTTGAAGGAGACTCGAATAGTATGCTCAACGTGGATGGTGTCGGAGTCGCTAAGCCATTGGAGCTTGTAGGGGCGAGGATGCTTCATCTTGACCAATTGTAGCTTGGATCATAGTTCTTCACTTGCCAAGTTGTGGCAACTTCCTCCGTCGATGATGACCTTCATGGAACATCCGTTGATGCTCGCTTTGGTGTGGAAGATGTGGCAACATTGGTCTTCGTCTTGTTAATGTTGAAGTGTCAAGACCTTGGAGACAACAAGAGCGGGGCTCGAGTCATTATTACAAAAGACATGGTCATATTCATCTTCATTCATGCGCCGGTGCATGGCCACGTGCTCAAGCGCTTCCATTTCTTCCTCACTCATTGAGTCATAGGTGTCGTCATCGTTGGCGATCATGGTGCGCCGAGTGGGGCACTCAAATTCCTTTTGGCCTTGGCCTTGACATGTGAAGCATTTGATGGAACTTGTCTTGATGCTCATCCGGTGGAGTTGTTGATGATGAAGCTCTCAGCTTCTAGTTGCTTGTAGTAGGAGGACGACTCGAAGGTCTCGAAGTCTTCTTGTAACTTGACTTGTCGGCGTTGCTTGGTGTAGGTTTCGTTGAGGTAGAAGGTGTCGTAGTCGTTGAAGCTTGATTGTAGGAGCCATATGTCTTGGAAGAGTACTTGGCATACTTGTATTCATCTTGGACTTGTCGCTCCGCCTTGGTAGCTTGCTACACTAGCTCAAGGAGGTTGGAGTATGGTTGGAAGTCAGTGATCTTCTTGATAGGATGGCTGAGGCCATTCAAGAAACGTGCCATGGTTTGCTCCTCATCTTCCTTGACATTAGCTCATATCATTGCAATCTCCATTTCCTTGTAATAGTCTTCAACGGACTTGGTGCCTTGCTTGAGAAGTTGCAATTTCTTGAAGAGGTCGCAGCTATAGTATGTGGGTACAAAGCGACGGGTCCTTAACCAGGAGTCTTCAAGGGGTTGCGGCCTTGGTGGGGCTTGAAGCCGGATAGGTCCTAGATGGAACCTGTTCATTATCCGAAGACGCATTGTTCCATGGTGCGGTCGAACCGAACTACTAGTTTAAACCCCACAGCTGCCCATGGTATCTTAAGTATGAAATTATGACATCTCGGCACGTAATATGCTGCTGAGGTGGGCCTGCCATGGGGGCGTATCCTATGCACGTCGAACGTAGAGAGGCCCCTTGGCTGGGGATAGGGCCCGTGCTCGCTTATTCGTCACTCGCGCCTTGACGGCGAGCTGACCTTTCGGCCCTTCGTATTCGGCCGCCAAATCCACAGTGTGTTCCTCGGTCTAGAGAGAGCGCTTGGTATTGCCATTAACTGTGATGATGCCTCTTGGTCTGGGCATCTTTAATTTGAGGTATGCGTAGTGGGGGATTGCATTGAAACGAGCAAACGCCATTCGGCCTAAGAGGGCATGATAGCCGCTGCGGAAGGGGGCGATATCGAAGATCAAGTCTTCACTCCGAAAGTTATCCGGAGAGCCGAATACTACTTCCAAGGTGAGAGTCCCCGAACAGTGGGCTTCAATGCTGGGGATGACCCCCTTCAAGGTGGTGCTGCTGGGCTTGATCCTTCACGGGCCGATTTCCATTTTTCTTACTATATCTTCATAGATCAGGTTGAGGCTGCTGCCACTGTCCATAAGGACTCTGGTAAGGTGGTATCCATCGATGATGGGGTCGAGGACCAAAGCTACCGATCCTCCATGACGGATACTGGTCGGGTGGTACTTGCGGTCGAAGGTGATCGGGCATGCTGACCATATGTTGAATTTTGACGCTACGGGCTCTATGGCGTAGATGTCCCGAAGTGCGCGCTTCCTCTCCTTCTTGGGTATATGAGTGTGTCGGTGCAACAAACCCCAGGTGTGTTGCCCAGATTGTACACAGGCTTAAGAACAAGGTTGCAGCATCCAAGACTAGACCAAGCAGAAGAGATGAGCTCTTTGAGAGATCAAAGGGCAGATCAAGAAGATCAAGACCAACCAAAGGAGTAAGATATCACTAAGGAAAAACCTCCCTTGCCGGGCAGGCGAGGCTGGCGGGGACAAGGTTACCCCAAGGACAACTCTCAAGATTGTCCCGGCAGGCTTGCCAGGGACGCCGAGGGCGGATTACCCCGCCAAGGCTCCACCGCTCCACCTCACAGCAACGCAAGTCACCGATCGGTGCGGTGTCGAGCCCCCAAGTGACTAAGTGGCCGTTATTTGGCACGTGGCAGCCACTTCCAGAGGAAATCACCTCCAGATGATACCCGTCCAAGGACGTGTTACGCAGGCAGGCGAGAAGGTGGCCGAACGGCATAGCGAGGCTTGCTGGGCTACGCTATGATGTGACACTAAGCAGTGCATTTAATGCGCTTTGTCCTACATGTAGAGTTAGGTATGATAGCACTGTTTGCTATCTAATCAGTATGCAATGACTAGTTTGCCTTTGTGGTGACCCCTTGATCTATAAAAGGAGGGCCATGGCAACCTTAGAAAGGATTCGGACCCTTGTACAATCATACGCGTGTAGCTGCTCTCGCCCCGAGGCAACCTTGCCGGGCTAGAGCGGTGCGTTTCCACCACGGTCCTCTCATCAATCCACCAAAGCAGGAGTAGGGTTTTACGCCTCGCGGCTGCCCGAACCTGGGTAAAAACTGCCCGTGTGATCGCTGCCGTGCTGCTCCGCGCCCTCTGCTCTTTGTGCAATGCGTCCTTCCCCCCTGTCGAACCACAAGGGACTGATGGCCCCATAGGTGGCCGTGTTTTCCCACGACATCTTTGGCGCGTCAGGTAGGGGGAAGCGCTTGCGCGAACCCGAGAGTGCAAGCAGTGCATCATCTTCATCATCGTTTTCTTCATCGACGGCTTCATCGTCCATGGCGCCCAAGAAAAAGCCCGGTGCTGCAGCTCACCCGTCCACCTCGAAGGCCCCTTCGCACGCGGCCATCGATGCCATGGGGGCTGCGGGGACGCACGGGAACATGGACGTTGCAGGGGACGTGGCCGGCACAGGCGGCGTAGTCACCACTCCCCCTGCGATCGAAATGGGAGCAGGAGGCACCAGAGAAGGGCAACACCGACAGGATCCCAATGGCCACGCTCCCCAAGGTACGGGTGGAGAGATTATTCCGTCTACGCCTCTTTGCCCCACCAAAGGGTGTAGCCATAGTGATGGCACTCGCCCTGGGGCGAACCACCACCATCTGGCCGCCCCTGCTGCGGGTGCGGCTGCGGAGCAAGTGCCATCCCAGGGATGAGCTGGCTGAGCCGATGCGCCGAATGGAGCTGCTGATCCCCAAGCGCATACACCTCGTCACCACGCTACCCTGGCGACTGGCTCACGGCGACAAGAGCATGGCGCTACCACTACCAGCACCATCAGAAGCCAAGCAACGTTACGATCTACGTCGTCGTCCATGCCGAGCACTGCTTCGGAGGCCATGGCGCGGGCCCAACTCCTATTGAGGTTCCCGCTAGCAGTCGATCAGATGGATGAGTGGAGAGCCACCATTCAGAACTTGATTGGTTTCATTGAAGTGGGAGGATCGCAGCGAGCGGGCCCGTCACGGCCTCCACAGGCGGCGACAACGGCCCGGGCCACTGACCATCCCAAAGGAGCCACCCCCACGGTGCAATCCCCTCCGTGGAAGCCAGCGTAGGGGCCGCAGCCTGAGCCACGCGACCAAGAACCCGACAACGTATCGATGGCTTCATCCGATCCTCGAGCACGACAAGACCAGCAGCGAGTCCTGGAATACAGGCGGAGGGAAGACACGCGCATCACCATCGAACGATGCTGCGAAACCTGCCGCCAGTCTGATAGGCGCAATGGCCCCGACGTCGACGAGCCAACGCTCGGCGAAGGCGGGTACCTGCCTTTCAAAGTTGAGTGCCCCACCATCACTAACGAGCTGCGGCAGGTACGTTGGCCATCTACTCGCACGTTCAAGCCAAAAATACTAGAGAAGTATGATGGAAGATTGAACCCGGCAGAGTTCTTAAGCATCTACACCATCGCTGTTCAAGCTGCCGGGGGAAGAGACGAGAAGGTATTCGCCAACTACTTCCCTTTGGCGCTCAAGCCAAATGTGAGGTCTTGGCTGATGCACTTGCCATAGAACTCCATCTCAACCTGGGCTGACCCGTGCCATGAGTTTGTTGGCGCCTTCATGGGCGGCCATCAAGAACCAGGGCGGCCCAGCGACTTACAGCTCCTCCCGCAGAAGGAAGGAGAGAGTTTGCGAAAGTACATGCAGAGGTTCACCCGGGTGCACAGGAACATTCCAGACATCCACCCGACAGCTGTGATAGCCGCATTCCAGTCCAACGTGCGCAACCACAGGATACGTTCTAAAATGAACATCCGGTTGCCCAAGACTGTGAATGAGTTGTACACTTTGGTGGATAAGTGTGCTTGAGTAGAAGAGGGGAGGCGACTCTCCGGTGAATAAGATGGCGTCGACGTTGACTCAGAGGACGATGACGACGCCACCAATCAGAAGAAGAAGAACAAGAAACGCAACAAGAAGCACAAGGATAAAACAGTGATGACCGTTGAAGGATCGAGCACGCCTAGTACCGGCAAGAAGGCCAAGACCGAGGCTCCCGGCAAGGAAGTTGCCATGTGCACTGATTGCCAGGAAGCCGCGGTTGCCGAGAAGGCTAGGAAGGGTGATGGACTGTACTGTAAGATCCATCGGACCAAGGGCCACGATCTTCAGGAATGTCATCAGGTTGAGCAACTCGTCAAGAAGCAGAGGGCTGAGTACGAGAAGCATGATAAGGAGAAAGATCAAGATGGCGTTGGTGGGAAGGGCCGAGGTGGCAGGACAGGTCGCCCCGGGAAGGCTCCTTAGTATCAAGGGAAACCCGCCAGAGGCCGTGACAAGAAGGAATGCGATGACGAGAGTGATCAAGGAGATGAAGAGGAAACCAGCGAGCAGGAGTTCCAGAAAGCCACTAACGCCCTATGCATTGACGGGGGTGCATCCTTGCACTCCTCTCACCGCCACCTTAAACAGTGGGCGCGTGAGGTCAATGACATGGAGCCAGCAGTAGATTCTTGGAAGCCGTTCAAGTGGTCCCGCATGCCCATCATCTTTGATGAGGAGGATCACCCTGACCGCTCCACCACGGTAGGGTGTTTGTCGTTGTTGATTTCACCAACGATCCGCAACCTCAAGGTCACAAAGATGTTGGTTGACGGCGGGGCCGGGTTGAATCTGATTTCTCCAAAGGTCATCAGCAAACTCCAGATAGCAGATGAAGAGCTCAAAGTTACTGGTACGTCCCAAGGGATCAACCCCGGCAAGAGTCGTCCTAAGGGGAAGATCGCACTGCCGGTAACATTCTGGGGGGAGTTAAACTGCCAGACTGAGAAGATCGTGTTTGATGTGGTCGGCATCCCCCTGCCGTACAATGGAATCCTTGGTCGCCCAGCTCTGGCAAGATTCATGGCGGCATCCCACTATGCCTACAACACTTTGAAGATGCCAGTGCCAATGGGCGTCATTTCCATTCCATCAGACAAGAAAGACGCAATCATATGCGTGGACAAGATGTACCGGGAAGCAGTCGCTGCAGAGGCCGCGGAAACAACTGCTCCCGCCAAGGAAAGCAAGAAAAAGAAGAAAGCTAGCGAGGATGCCAGCAAGGAATCCAGGAAGCGCGCCTCTTCGGGGTGCGCTGCGCCTATCGATGACTTGCCGGAGAGTTCCAATAGCAAGAGATCCAATGCTGCTGCACTTGCTATGAAGAAGGTCCCGGCAGGGCTGGCTGGCGCTGATGGTACGTTTACTATCAATGCCACCCTCGATGACAAATAGGAAAGCGCGCTCATTACCTTCCAACGGGTGAATGTCGATGTGTTTGCTTGGCAACCATCTGATATCCCCGGTGTTCCCAGGGAGGTAATCGAGCACCACCTTGCCGTCTGCCCACATGCTCGGCCCGTCAAGCAGAAAGTCCAGAAGCAAGCTTTGGAGCGGCAACAGTTTATTGCTGAGGAGATCAAGAAACTTGAGGCAGTTGGTCTGGTCAGAGGAGTGTTGCATCCAACGTGGTTAGCAAACCCAGTGGTGGTGCGCAAGGCGAATGGGAAATGGAGGCTTTGCACAGACTTCCCAAATCTAAATAAAGCATGCCCGAAGGACCCGTTCCCCTTGCCGCGCATCGACCAGATTGTGGATTCCACCTCTGGGTGCGATCTGCTTCCCTTCCTGTATGCCTACTCCGGATACCACCAGATCTTTAGGTCCAAAGAAGATGAGGAGAAAACTGCGTTCATAACCCCCTGCGGCACGTACTGTTTTGTGTGGATGCCCTTCGAGTTGAAGAGCGCTGGATCCACTTTTGCAAGAGCAGTATAGATTGGCTTTGAATCCCAGCTGCACAGGAATATTGAAGCCTACATGGATGATATACTGGTCAAAACCAAGGACAGATTGACTCTCATTCAGGACTTGGAAGAGACCTTTGCAAATCTATGCAAGATCAACTTGAAGCTGAACCCGGAGAAGTGTGTGTTTGGCGTTCCTTCTGGCAAGCTACTTGGCTTCTTTGTGTCCCACCGGGTGATAGAGGCCAACCCCGACAAGATCAAGGCTATCGAGCAGATTCAAGCACCCAAGACAGTCAAAGACGTGAGGCGTTTGACTGGATGTATTGCCGCACTAAGCAAGTTCGTTTCCAAGTCCGCAGAGCGCGCCCTGCCCTTCTTCAAAATCTTGAAGAAGACAGGGCCTGTAGAGTGGACCCCAGAGGTAGACATTGAGTTGCAAGATTTGAAGGCCTATCTTTCCTCTGTGCCCACCTTAGTCGCTCCCAAACCACAAGAGCTGTTGCTGCTATACTTAGCGGCAACCAATCAAGTTGTTAGTGAAGCACTGGTGGCGCAGCGGGAAGTAGATGAAACAGCAGCCGCAACCACCGTCCCCTCTGGAGAGGAAAGCTAACCCAACCCAGCAAGGTCAGATGCAGTTCAAGACAAGGAAGAGCAGGGCAACGGAGACAGTTCCAAGATCCCGACAAAGAAGAAGGTGGCGCAACGCCCAGTGTACTTCGTCAGCTCCCTACTGCAGGGGGCTAGGTCGAGGTACTCTGGCGTGCAAAAGTTGATTTTTGGCCTTATCATGCCCTCAAGGAAACCGCGCCACTACTTCCAAGCCCACGAGATCATGGTTGTCACCCGTTTCCCTTTGCAACGCATACTGAGGAACCCCGAGGCCACTGGCAGAATAGTGGAGTGGGCTTTGGAGTTGTTCAACTTTGGTCTGAAGTTTGAGAGCATGTCAACTATTCAGAGTAGAACACTAGCAGAGTTCATTGCGGAGTGGACGCCTACCCCTGACGAAGAGTTGTTGGAGACTGTTATCCCCGGCAAGGAAGCGCCCCAAGAGTGGATCATGTACTTTGACGATGCCTTCTCCCTCCAGGGTGCAGGAGCTGGCGTGCTTCTTGTTGCTCCTACTAGGGAGCACCTCAAGTACATCGTTCAGATGCATTTCCCTCGGGAGGAAGCTACCAACAACACTCCAGAGTATGAAGGACTCCTTGCCAGGCTTAGGATTGTGGCGGAACTAGGAATCAAGAAGCTAATCATCCTTGGAGATTTACAACTTGTGGTGAGGCAAGTCAACAAGGATTATCAAAGCCCATTGATGGAGGCATACGTCGAGGAAGTGAGAAAGTTGGAGGAGCGCTTTGACGGATTGCAAATAGAGCACATGCCACGTGCGGAAAACAGCATTGCTGATCATCTGTCAAAGTGTGCTGCGCAAAAACTCCCTGTGGAACCAGAGACTTTTGTTCTCCATTTGACTCAACCCTCCGTATCCCCAGCAACAATGGCCAGCAAGAGGAGGAAATTGAATTCCGGCAAGCCTCTCCCAACAGAGCTTCCCGAAGCCCCAGCAGAGAGCTTGGCGGGAACAACTCCCCTTCGTTCGGTGAGCTATACCCTCCCGCCAAACTACCAGTCTTTGCGGTCGAGGCATGCGCTCCCATCGATGAGGAGGTGCCGCTAGTCCTTGTTGCCGAGCCCCAGGCTCCAACTTGGGCGCGGCACATTGTTCATATCCTCCAAATAGGAGAACTTTCCAAAGAGCAAGAAGAAGCTGAAAGGGTAGTCCAGAGGGCCAGTATGTATCAGTTCATTGACGACACGCTATACAGAAGAAGGCCCAAAGGTGTGAAGCTGAAGTCCATTTGCTGGGAAGAAGGAAAGGAACCACTGGCAGAGATACACAAGGGTATGTGTGGCTCCCACATCAGATCAAGGGCCTCGGTTGGGAAAGCTATCCGGCAAGGTTTCTACTCGCCCACAGCCCTCCAAGACGCAATTAAGCTAGTCACCAAGTGTGAAGCCTGCCAGTTCCACTCCAAGAATATCCATCAGCCTGCTCAAGCTCTCCAAACAATCCCTTTGTCAAGGCCATTTTTGGTCTGGGGGCTCGACATCTTGGGCCTCTTCCCCCATGCTACCGGGGGCTTTGAATTCTTGTTCGTGGCAATCAACAAGTTTACAAAGTGGCCGAAAGTAGAGCCCGTGAGAAAGGTGACCGCACAGTCAGCTATCAAGTTCTTGAAAGGATTGGTGTGTCGCTTTGGGGTACCTGGACGAATAATCACCGACAATGGCACCCAATTCACAAGCTGCGCCTTCATGCAATACTTTCACGCCCTCGGAAGCAAGGTCTCATTTGCCTCTGTTGCCCATCACAGAAGCAATGGGCAAGCTGAGAGGGTGAACGCTGAAGTGCTACGAGGTCTCAAGACAAGAACCTTTGATAGGCTGCAGAAGTGCGGCAGGCGATGGATCGACGAGCTGCCGGTGGAACTTTGGTCCCTCCGTACGACACCAAATCAAGTTACCGGCCAGACTCCCTTCTCCCTTGTCTATGGGGCAGAAGCAGTGATCCCCACGGAACTCATATTCGGGTCTCCTCGAGTGCTTGCCTATGATGAAGTAGCACAGGAACAACACCGGCGTGACGACGCTGTGCTACTTGAGGAGAACCATCTCCGGGCTGCTACGCATGATGCATGCTACCGGCAAGCCCTGCGTCACTATCACAGCCAAAGGGTTCATGCCCGGAGCTTTGAGGAAGGCGACCTTGTCCTTAGGCGTGTTCAGTCCGTCAAGGGTGCAAACAAGTTGACGCCGAAGTGGGAAGGCCCTTACCGGGTAGTATGAGTCACCAGACCTGGCGCAGTCCGTTTGGAGACCAGAGATGGCATTCAATTGCAAAACTCATGGAACAATGAGCATCTCCGTAAGTTCTACCCGTAAGGCACGGCTGTCGGGCCCTGCCCAGCAGCCACCCTTTTGTACAAGCCTTGCCGATGTTGCATGTAACCCTTTGTACAAAGCCAGGCATAGACCCTGAGCACCAGATAAATAAACAAAGCGCTGGGGGGCCCCCGAAACTTGCATGCATGCATAAGCATATCATGAGCATAGCATGATCATGTAGATGAGGTCGCATGTGGCATTGTTTTCATCTGCAATAAGTTGCAGGGTTCTTGCCATGGACTTGGTCCCGAAGAGAAGAAATGAAGACGAGCCTACGTGATGATCCCCGGCAGACCAAACAGATAAGTTCCTTCTTATCCATACCTGTTCTGTAATTTGAAAACTTGTGCATATGAAAACCCCGCCACCTTTGAAACATAGGTGCTCCTTCCCTTTGACTCGAACGGTGCTTCAGTCAGGGTGGTCGCAGTGGCCTTTGACGGAAAAGGTTCAGCGGGGGGCTGGTCCCTTCTTGTGGTTTTGTGCTTGGCAGGCCTAGGCCTGCGACAACAAACTGAGGGCACCGGCAGGATAGCCTGCCGGGGAAAACTTGTTTACTTAAATGTATAGAGGCATTTCACCTCTGCATGGATATGATACATGCACAAGTACCCGACAAGGCTTGTCTTTTTCATTAATATGCTGATAAGCAAGTACAGATCTTAGAGAACACAAACATGGATAAGAAAGTTTACATTATTTAGATTAAAGATTGGAAAATGCCTACACATTTTAAACTGAAAAAAGATAAGTGCCTCGTAATCCCTTTCTTGTCCCTCTCCTCCTAGGTGCTACGGTAGGAAGTGAATAGGGCAAAAGGGGTGCCTGGGCAGAAGCCCAGCCTGACCCCGTCAGGCCCCTATGGCGAGGAGCATGACAAGATTGAGATGGGGCGGGCGAAGGTGATGGTGAAGAGAACGGCGAAAGGGTCCCCCTGACCACCGCCACCAGGGCCAGCAGGACGCGGCAGGGCGAACGAAGCTGCAACTCGCGAGGAAGCCTGCCAGGGCCCAGCTAGAAGGCTGCTGGAGGAGACGAAGACATCATCCCTACCTCTGCATCCAACTCCCCGGCAAATCGACTTGCCGGGAATGTGATGCAGGTGCAGATGATGGTGCCGCTGCCTGACAGTGATGGTGCGACTGGCGTTCAGCCGGAGTCAGAGCTGTCGTCTTCCCCATCAGCGCCGTCATCATCGCTGTCACTGTCCTCCTTGTCGCTAACGCTCGAGGAGGAGCTTTCGTCATCGGTCGAGCTCTTCGCGCAGCACCCTAAGCGAGCACCCGAGCATCTGAAGACCTTGACGGAGAGCAGCTCGGCATCCATTAATTGAAAATGGAGGGCGTGCCCCTCTGACAAGCTGTGGGCACGGGCAAAAGTCTTCCAGCCGCGTTGGAAGAGCATGACATGAGGGGCGGGGAAGTCCACATCCACCCGCATGCTGCCATTACAGCAACCCCTCATGTGTAGCTTCAATGCACGCAGTTGTTCAAGCTCCATCACCCTCGCGAATGGAGTAGGGAGGCGGAGGCGGCTGCGCGGGGGCTTATACTACCTGATGATGAACTCCAATGGTTGATCTCCGACGTGGCCTTCCAATGGGGGATGAGCGGCCGGCGGAGGTGCGATCAGAGCACCACCCCGTCCTCCTCGACCCCGGGCACCACGGCGGTCGCGACCTCGCCCCCTCCCACCTCCTCTCGCGGTGGGCTCCGCCCCCACGTTTTCAATAGGAGGAGGGAGGTGCTGTCGAGTAGAATCCCTCGTCGCACCGCTGGAGAACCTCCATGCCCCCAGCCCCTCACCATGGTGGACGAGAGCTGCTAAGGAGAAGGAAGGGGTGAGGTGTGTGGAGAAGCACACTGCCCTGCGTTCCTTTTTATAGGCGAACGGGGCAGGGGGCTGGCTCCTCTCCCTGAAGCCAGCTGCCCTACTCCTCCAATCCGGCTTCCCCGCGCCACCAACGGCTCATGGAATCAAGGCCGACCCTCAGCACCAATCATGGCGTCCGGATTTCTGCCATGGCACGCATTTCCACACCCTCCGCGTCCGCCACCAACCCCGCACAACGCATGCGATACACGTGGCGGAAGTGCTGCGAGTGGGAAGGATAATTGAATGGCAGTTACCACCCCGTGAACGTGGGACATGGGTAGCCCATGGATCGTGGCTCATAATCTCCCCCACAACGTCTTGCACGGCGCGCGGGAAAACCAGAAACTGATTCAAGCTCAGATTAATGAAGAAGCAAACAAGATCTCAAAGGGTGAGCTACCGCAACCTCCCCGCCTGTGTACTGGACAGGGCCTACCCCGACGACGCTCGGCAGCGAGTTTAGGCCAGGCCCGGGGGCTCCTGTCGGTGCAAAAAAACCCAGGTGTGTTTCCCAGACTGTACACAGGCTTAAGAACAAGGTTGCAGCATCCAAGACCAGACCAAGCGGAAGAGATGAGCTCTTTGAGAGATCAAAGGGCAGATCAAGAAGACCAAGACCAACCAAAGGAGTAAGATATCACTAAGGAAAAACCTCCCTTGCCGGGCAGGCGTGCCTGGCGGGGTCAAGGTTACCCCAAGGACAACTCTCAAGATTGCCCCGGCAGGCTTGCCGGGGACGCCGAGGGCGGATTACCCCGCCAAGGCTCCACCGCTCCACCTCACAGCAACACAAGTCATCCGATCAGTGTGGTGTCGAGCCCCCAAGTGACTAAGTGGCCGTTATTTGGCATGTGGCAGCCACTTCCATAGGAAATCACCTCCAGATGACACCCGTCCAGGGACGTGTCACGCAGGCAGGCGAGAAGGTGGCCGAACGGCACGGCAAGGCTTGCTAGGCTATGCTATGATGTGACACTAAGCGGCGCATTTAACGCGTTTTGTCCTGCCTGCAGAGTTAGGTATGATAGCACTGTTTGCTATCTAATCAATACGCAATGACTGATTTGCCATTGTGGTGACCCCTTGATCTATAAAAGGAGGGCCATGGCAACCTTAGAAAGGATTTGGACCCTTGTACACTCATACGCGTGTAGCTGCTCTCGCCCCGAGGCAACCTTGCCGGGTTAGAGCGCTGCATTTTCACCACAGTCCTCTCATCAATCCACCAAAGCAGGAGTAGGGTTTTACGCCTTGCGGCGGCCCAAACCTGGGTAAAAACTGCCCGTGTGATCGCTGTCGTGCTGCTCCGTGCCCTCCGCTCTTTGTGCAATGCGTCCTTCCCCCCTGCCGAACCACAAGGGGCTGATGGCCCCATAGGTGGCCGTGTTTTCCCATGAGAGAGTGGCATAGATCATATTAACTATTTTAACCTTCGAAGGGAATTGCTTCTGGCCTCGACTATTCAGCATGCAAGGCTCCTCATCATCCTCGCTGCGAGGGCTTTTGCCCGTGTCTTCGGCTGTAAGTTTGCCGGCCTGCTTAATAACCCAACAATTACGGTTGGTGTGGTTGGCAGGCTTGTCCGTGGTGCCATGTATCTAGCATGGCCTATCCAGGATAACATCCAACTTAGTGGGCCCGTCCTGGTTTCCTTTAGATGGCTTCTTTGACGGCCCTGACTTGCAATTATGGAATCCAGCATTTATTGCCGTGCCGTCAGCCTCGGTGCCATTATGTCGACGCTTATTTTTATTGCAGCGTGGCTTTCCGCTGTCATCCCGGACTTCCGAAGTGCCGGGGTCTTCTGGGTTGGTGCTTCTACGAGACAACCAACTATCTTCGCCCACACAAAAGCGGGTCATGAGGGATGTGGGAGCCGCCATTGTCTTCGGCTTATCTTGGCCGAGCTGGCGTGCGAGCCATTCGTCCCAGATACTGTGTCTGAACGCGGCTATAACTTCAGCGTCTGGGCAGTCGACTATCTGGTTCTTTTTGGTCAAAAACCAATTCCAGAACTGCCGGGATGACTTGCCGGACTGTTGGACCACATGGCTCAAGTCGTTGGCATTCGGAGGCCGGACATAGGTGCCTTGAAAGTTGGCTCGGAAAGCATCCTCGAGCTGTTCCCAGCTCCCTATGGAGTCTTCGGGGAGGCTGTTTAGCCAATGTCGGGTTGGTCCTTTGAGCTTTAATGATAGATATTTGATGGCGTGGAGGTTGTCTCCTCGTGCCATATGAATGTGGAGAAGAAAATCCTCAATCCACACGGCCGGATCCGTAGTTCCATCGTACAGCTCGATATTCACGGGTTTAAACCCTTCTGGGAATTGGTGCTGCATCACCTCATCGGTGAAGCACATTGGGTGAGCGGCGCCCCTTATTCGGGCCACATCACATCGAACCTCGGATTCCATCCTGGCCCGATGTTGTTCCCGAACTCTATCGTTCCGGTCGAGCCATGCTTGGTATCCGTCTCTTCTTTCGGGAGGGTATCCCTTTGATCCATAAATGGACCATAACTGAACTGCTCTAGCAGCCAGGTCTTTGCAAAGATCGTATTGATATTCTGGCTGTGCTGCCTCCTTGCCTTTACGGCGGGGAGGGACAGGTGTGTGTTCGGCCTCCTCAGCCAGCCTGTCCCTTCCTCGAGGGGGCGGTCGGGCTGATCGCCTTGCGTTCGTTTGGGTGGTGTGGGCTTGAAGGCCTCGTCGTTGAATTGCGGTAACAATCTGCGCTTGGGGCAGCTCTTTGTTTGCCGTTCATAGCCGCACCCTTCTTCGGCTGCTAGGACGTTCATCCATCTGTCATTGAGGGTGGCTTGCTCGGCCTTGATCTGTTGGTGTTTCTTCTTTAAGCTTCACGCGGTGGCTATTAGCTCTTGAACCGATCCTGTTCCAGTGGATCTTCTGGGACGATAAAATCTTCAGCCCCGAGGCTGACTTCTTCTTCGGAGAGAGGCATGTAATTGCTATCTTTGGAGTCATTGGGGTCCTCGGTGTTATGCTGACCTGTTTCCTCCTCTAAGCCATCGGACTAGTGCTCGGGGGTGAGGTCGCCGAGGTCTTCCGTGTTGTCCGGGGTGTCATCCTCTCTGGTGCTCGTGTTGCTTTCCCTGCCACGTTGCCCTTTGGATTGTCGGAGTTGTCTTCGGCGTTTGGGGGGCTCCTCTCTAGGTTTGTTTTTGGGGGTGCCATCCCCATTAGCGCCATCGCCATCGTCCTTGGGGGTGTGCACCATGTAGACATCATAGGTGGATGTGGCTGTCCACTGGCCGGCGACGGGAGGGGTGGCTCCAATGTTGGTTGTGGCCTCCCTGTCGTCGTCCATGTCGTCGGCCTCCTCGGAGGCATGGTCCAGCATGTTGGTTAAGTACTCGACAGTGGCTACTAAGTCTGTGGTGGGTGGGACGTAAAATTCCCTATGGCCTACCTCACGGCTCTGTTGAGCATGAGCCGAGGACAGGTCATCGACAATAGTCATCATCTGGATTCAATCGAACACCTCATTTAACAGGGAGAGGCTGACTGGATCGGTGGAAGAGATTTCTTTGGAGCTGACCTCCGTTGCTACGGTGGGGAGGGGCATGAGTCCAGCCAGGGCGAGACCCTAGTCTTCAGACGTTGTACCTGCGTCGAAGCTCACCACCGGATCTGTAGTGGGGAGGGCGAGTCTGGCTAGGGCTGACTCCCAGTCCTCGGGCGCCGAACTCCTGTTAGGGCTCAAAGCCGGGCCCTCGACGAGGAGGAAAGGTCCGGACGGGGTTGGTTCCCCGTCTTCGGACGTAAGAGCTGCACCCAAGATCAAAGCTGATAGTGCGATAGGGGCCGATCCGGAGATCAGATAGGGAAGAGGCCCAGAAGTTAATGCTTCGGGAGTCGTGGTTGTTCCCAGTGAGGTTGAAAAGCCAGTGAAGATCAGATCGCCCTGAGCGTCGGTGACGTATTCGAAGTTACCAAACCTGATTTGATGCTCAGGGGCGAAGCTATCAACTGGGTTTAGATGTCCGGTTGAGTCATCTTGCAGAACAATGCTGCCGAATGCGAAAAACTGCCCGGGGACGAAGATGTCCCCGACGCTGATGCCGTCTCCGATGATCAGGAGAGCCATCGATCCTTCGGCGACCCGATAGTGGAACTCTCAATGAAAGCACCAATGTCGGTGTCAAAACCGGTGGATCTCGGGTAGGGGGTCCCGAACTGTGGTTCTTGGATTGATGGGGAACAGTAGACATGGGACACGATGTTTACCAAGGTTCGGTCCCTCTCTGAGAGGTAAAACCCTATGTTCTGCTTGATTATATTGCATGTGTATATGGGGATTACAGAGTGGATCTACCATGAGATTAGACCAACTAAACCCTAACTAGTAGGATGGGAATTGTTCTTCTAGCCTCTATGGACTAAACCCCTTGGTTTATATAGACACCAGGAGTACTAGGATTTACAGATAGTCGGTTACATCAAGGAAACACATGATCTTCCATCTTGACTTGGGGTACACACCAAGGCACAAAAGGTCTTCGGCCCGAACACAATGCAGCCCAGCAGTCCGGCCCATGCGAGATAGACCGGCCGCCTGAGGACCCCCTAATCCAGGACTCCCTCAATGAGTAAGCATGATGGTTCCATCTTTGGTGGCGAGGGTGATGATGTGCCATCTTCGGCCTTCATCCATGGCGACGGTGATGAGATAGTCGAGCATGGGATTTTCCCTTCGACCACGGTGACGTATGATGAATTGAGTGACTTTTGCCACCATATTGCGAGTGAGAGTGACTTCACCACTAGCCCCATATATGATGATATGCCCCAATTCCCATGTGACAAGAGCCACAACCCCCACCACTTGAGTGAGATGAGTGACTCCACCATATGTGACTTTGAGTGCACCTACTTTGAGGGAGTGAGTGAGCCACCACATAGAGAGAGTGTGATAGTTGATAGGTCATGTGAGGCCACTTTGAACACTAACGACTTAACCTCTACCTCTATTGTGTCTTCTCATTTGGTGCTAGGTCCCATATATGATGACGCACTGATTCTCGATGACTTCGTCCTTCCTTTGGACAAGATGATGGCCATGGAAGAATATGATGCACCCCTCACATGGTTTCATCAAGTTGATGACGATGACCACCATTTGGTCTTCGCCACCTCACCTACACCACATGAGTGGAATGAAAAAGGTAACATAGGTGACGTTGATGCTCTTGTCCAACTAGTGGATTATCTTGACATTGATTGCTTGCATGATATTGATCCACCTATTGCCATGCTTCATGCTAGTTCGACTTTCCCCTGCTATGATTTACCCATTTATGATGAGTTTGATGATTGCCATGTGGAGTCTATTAGTTGTGATGCCATGTTGCATAGGATTTCTTATGATAATTCTCTCGGTCACATCATGTTTGATAATCCGCTAGACTTGTCATATGCTATGCATGAGATCAACCATATGTCATATTTGCAATCTCATCGTAGTGCCTATGCATATGCCATTAAAATAAACCCAATTTGTACATATGGCATAGATGACAAGCCCATGGTTATTGGCATTTGTTTTTCTTATGATGATATTGATATGCTTCCTTTGGATCATTTCAATAATATTCCATGCCATGACCACCATGCTTCGGATATGCCTTGTCTTGGATGTTGTTCCACTTCTCCATATGATGTTTCCGCTATTGCTCATGAGGAGACCCCCATAGTTCCCTCATACATGTTAGGAGATTTTGAGCCATCCCATCCATTGCATGATCCTAATAATTGGGTGCACCATATGATCCCCATGAATAAAAATGATATTGATGTGCCATATACTTGTATGCTCAATTTGTGTCCCCATCGTGTCATACATAACAACTATTCTTTCATGATTGATGACATGTTCCTATACCATGCGTCAAATTTCTTTGAGCATTGCTTATCTTGTGCTAACTCACATGTGCACATACAAATCATGATGGATGATGTGTACATTTACCACACGCACACATTGTTCCATTTGTGTCTTTGTTGTGTAGGTCCCCATACTTACTCGTCAACCTCGCAAGCCCACGATTTGACGAAATGAGCTGTAGAGAGCAATGATGATTTGGGATCTCATGGATTGTCCTTACCACCGCCCCTTTCGCGCAAAGACTTCACACATTGTCGGTGCAACAAACCCTGGTGTATGTTGCCCGGACTGTACACAGGCTCAAGGGCAAGGTTACAGCAACAAGACAAGGCCAAACAGAAGAAATAGCTCTTTGAGAAATCAAAGGGCGGATCAAGAAGACCAAGACAAGCCGAAGGGACAATATATCAGTAAGGGAAAAACCTCCCTTGCCAGGCAGGCGAGCCTGGTCAGGTCAAGGCCACCCCAAGGGCAAGCCCCAAGACCCCCCGGCAAGGGTTTCCGGGGTGCAGGCGGCCTGCTATCCCGCCAAGGCTCCACCACTCCACCTCACAGTGACGCAAATCGCTTATCGGTGCGGTGTCGAGCCCCCAAGTTATTAAGTGGCAGTCATTCAACACGTGGCAGCCATTTCTGACGAAGATCACCCCTAAATGACACCCGTCCAAGGGCGTGTCACGCAGATAGGTGAGAAGGTGGTTGAATGGCACGGCAAGGCTTGCTGGGCTGCATCCATGACGTGACACTAAATGGTGCATTTAATGCACCTTGTCCTGTCTGCAGAGTTAGGTATGATAGCACTGTGGCTATCTAATCACTGGATAATGCCTATTTTGCCATTGTGGTAACCCCTTGACTTATAAAAGGAGGGTCGAGGCAATCTTAGAAAGGATTTGGACCCTTGTACACTCATACGCGCGTAGCTACTCTCCCTGAGGCGACCTTGCCTGGCTTGAGCGTTGTGCGTTCGTCACGGTCTTCCACCCAATCCACCAAAGCAGGAGTAGGGTTTTACGCCTCGCGGCGGCCCGAACCTGGGTAAAAACCACCAATGTCACCATTGTCGTGCTGCTTTACGGCCTCCACTCTTTGTGCAACGCGTCCTTCCCCCTTGGCGAACCACAAAGGGGCCGATGGTCCCATAGGTGATCGTGTCGAACCACGACACGCATCTCTTGTACATGGCCGTCACATGGTTATGGGTTATTATCCATTATATATCATTTGCCCATATTGCCATGTTCATTTAGCATGATATGCTCATTTCCATTTGGATGACATGCTTTGGTGACCCATGCTTTGCATTTCACATGATCCATGATTCTAATAATTGTATGTGTATTTGCAAGCTTGGTGGAGATATTGCTTGTTATTGCCATGTTTGCTTTCTACCCCATGCCTATGATCATACATTGACCATGATTTGCTTTTGTACTTGCGATATGTCATGTGCATTGTCTATGCCTATTATTTGCTCACATGACATGATTGCCATGATTTCCCCTAGTGTGTTGGATCTTCGCTCCACTAGTTTGCACGATATTATTGATATGCTTGCTTATGTTGCATAACCTATGATTCATACTTGCTCATTGTCGGTGTGGAGTCAGTGATCTATGGGGCAAAGGTGCCCCTTTGCTGGTTCGGCGAGGGGTGGCAATCGACGGAAAGAGCAAACACAACGAGGGGCGCACGATTTTACCCAGGTCCGGGCCGCCCGGAGGTGTAAAACCCTAATCCTGCCTTTGGGTGTATTGGTGGTGTTTGAACACAAGTACACGGAGTGCTCTCCCCCGGCAAGAGGTGGGAAGAGAGCAGTTACACGGATGCCTATGTGTGAGGGTTGCAAAGATTCGAACCCCTTCTAATGTTGCCCTGGCCCTCCTTTTATAGCTCAAGGGGTCACCACAGTGGCAAAAAAGTCATTATAGGGGTGATTAGACTGAAACAGAGCTATCATACCTAACTTCGATAGTTAGGACAAAACAAATTAAATGCGCTGCTAGGTGTCATGTGGAGGTTGAAGCCCGACAAGACTGCCGTGCCACTTATCCAGCTACCTCATATTAGCGTGACACGCCATCAAGACAGGTGTCAATAAAGGTGATTTACTCCTCCAGCAAGCTGACACGCATGGGTTACATCCACCTAAGCGCCTGCAGGCTCGACACCTCACTAATCAGCGGCTAGCTAGTCAGAGAGGCAGAGCACTGGTGTTGGCGGGAAGCCCATGCTCGAAGGGCTTGCCGGGGCTTGACTTGCCGGCTCGTTCCTGCCGTAGTTGGTTGCTCCTATTATGAAATTTGTGTCTTGTTCCAATGCTTGGTCTTCTTAATGCTCTCCTTAATCTCATGAAGAGCAGCTTCTCTGGCTTAGTTGTATATGAGACTAAGCACTTGACACAAGAATTTGCAGTGCGCCTGTGCATAAGTCAGGGCGGCAAACACTCATGTTTGTTGCACCGACAGGAGCCCCGGGGCCTGGTCCATATGTGTCACCGGGCATCGTTGGGGTAGGCCTAACAAATGCACAGGCGCACACATCGATCTTGCCGGGAGCGATGCCGTGTCTTTGAGATCTTCTTTGCTTCTTCATTAATCTAGACCTGGGTCAGCCCCCAGTCTCATCCTGATACCTCTGGCGCTCAGACAACGCGCGCCATTCGCGTAAAAAACCAGGGGCGCCCATGCCCATAGGATGCCATTAGGGTGCCCGCGTGTGAGTCGGGGTTTCTGCCATGCACGCCGCATGCATTGCACGGGGTTGGTGGTGAATGAGCGGGGCTCGGGAACATGCGCCTTGGTAGAAGAAGCAGCGCCTCAGATTGGTGTAGTGGGATGGTTGATGAAGCAAGACGCCAGCCAGGGATGCAGAGAGCCGGATTGGCGGAGCGGGGCGGTTGCTCCAGAGTAGTGGAGAGCCAACCTCCCTTGCCTCCGCTATAAAAGGCGGTGTGCGAGGGTAGCGATGCTTATCCACCACCTCCTCCTTCTCCTTTCTTGCTTCGTTCTTCCATCATGGCGAGAGGAAGAGGCTGTGCTCGTGCTTCGGCCACGGTGGCGAGAGCTTCTTCTCGACACCATACCTTGGCTTCAGCACGGCCGTAGAGGCTGGTTCCAGTGCACGAGGCAGAGCCACAGGGCGAGGTCGGGGTCGATGCAGTGCCCGTGGTCGAGGTGGACGGGGCGGCGCGCTCATCGTTTCTCCTCCAACCGCTCCACCCCCGGCAGAAGGCCATACGGGGGACACGGCACTTGAGTTCGTCGTCAAGCTGCATGGTCCTCCCCGTAGTCACCTACGGCTCCCCCGTCCTTTCGCCAGGGTGATGGAGGTCGACCAGCCACTTGGGTTATGGCTGCTGCAATGGTGTCGTGTGGGTGAACGTCGAGTTCCCTGCGCCTCGCGTCATGCTCCTTAGGCGCGGGTGGAAAACCTTCGCCCGCGCTCACTACCTTGTGAAGGGGCATGTCCTTCGCTTCAAGTTGGTGGAGTCTGACATGCTGTCCGTCAAGGTCTTCGAGCGTTCAGGTGCTCGCCTTGGGTGCTGCGTAGAAAGCTCGAGCGATGATGAAAGCTCCTCCTCAGGTGACATCGATGAGGAGGACATTGATGGCGAAGACGGCGGCGGCGGGCATCCAGTTGTCAAGTCTGAAGATGATGACTCATACTTCAACTGAATGTCGGCAGCACCATCATCACCAGCTAGGTGTCAGCGGCACCATCATCTGCAGCCGGACCCCAGTAGAGCGATTTACCGTGGGTGCTTGGTCTGAACGCCACAGCCATGTCCAGCTGGACTCCGGCTTCGTCTTCCCTGCGGGTGTCCCTGCCAAGCTGTGTCCCTCTAGTCCTGGTGGGGGTGACCAGGGCATTGCCTAGCCGCTCCTTTGGTCCTGGCGGGGGTGACCAGGGCATTTCCTAGCCGCTCCCTTCGTCCCTGGCTTCACCTTCCCTGCCAGGGAGGCGCTCTCCCGATCTTTTCGGGCTGCGTCCCTCTGGTCCTGGCGGGCGTGACTAGGGTGTCGCCCAGGCGCTCCTTTTGCCTCCTTGCTCTCGATGTAAACCATAGGAGGAGAGGGACAAGAAAGGCATTATGGAGCACTTTTCTCTTTTAATCAAAAAATGTAGGCATTTACCGTGTTTGAATTAGATTTAAGTATTTCCTCATCCATGATAGCACTTGTATGATTTGTACTTGTTGTTTCACGCGATTAAAAGAAAAACCCGCCGGGAACTTGTGCATGCTTTTGACATTTTGAAGGGCCCGCCCTCGGCACTTTTTTGCAAGCAAAGTTTCTGGCAAGCCTCTTGCCGGCCTCCAATGCAGCTACTACTAATCTTCGTTGAGTAGACTCGAAGCGAGTTTGGAGCGCGAGTAGAGGTCAGTTCCTTATCGGTCTTTTTCAAACGCAGCTGCAACTGATCCTATCGAGTGGACTCGAGGCAAGGACAGGAGCGCAAATGATAGACGCGGTAAGGTTTCATCGCGTGCAAGTTTCTCATACGTAGGTACAACATGGAATGATGGGAAATTTTAAATGAAACAAACTTATCTCTCTTTGGTGTACTTCGTATCACTTAGATAAGGAAGAGCTGCCGTAGGACCAAATAAACGAGCCTGCTCCTGCTTCCATCTTCCCCCGGGAAAGTTGCTCGCGAGGGACCTTTCTGCTTTTATCAGAGAAAGAGAGAGAGAAGGTAGCACGAAGCCTTCAATAGCATGTTAGTCATTTTATCTAAAACCAGTGTAATCATATCAAAATCATGCTTAAGCAAGCAAGAAAACATGCATGCAAGTTTTGTAAAACACTTGGTTTTCTTCAGCTGTGCACAGGGTCTACGCCTGGCTTTGTACAAAGAGCTCAACACCAACCACCGCTCTATGAATTCACCATCTACCTTGACATCTTCGCCAAGCGACTTCAAGGCATCTTCGCCTTCGAACATACGACATCTTCGCCAACAAGCACCTCAAAATTACGCTCAAGAGAAGCTCTCCAAGCTCAAGTCTGTGACTTCCATGAGCTGCTACGACCTCGACATCGACCACAAGATTCCTTTCTATGGAACTCAAGACCCCGAGGAGTATCTCAAGTGGGAGCGCAAGATGGATGACTACCTCAAGATACATAAATTCCCCTCCGAAGATCAAGTGAAATGCGCCACAAGTAACTTCCATGACTACGCGTCGACATGGTGGCTTCACACACCGTCGAAGACCTTCAACATGAGTTGGCCCGAGACGAAGAAAGCTATGCGACGAGAGTTTGTGCCTTACACCTACACGGAACATCTTCAACGCCAATTGGAGAACACCATACAAGGATCCAAGTCCCTCAACGAGTACTTCAAGGACATGAAGAAAGCCTTGCGATGAGCCAGCATGGACGACCCCATTTGGATGAAGTTCCACTTCATGATGGGATTGAACAACAACATCTCCAAGACTATCTTCCTCAAGAACTACAAGTCCCTCGACGACCTCTACATTGGTGCTCTCAAGGCAAAACAAGAACACATGAAGGCCAAGGCTTCTCCACCCCAAGCACACTTCGCGACAACCAACCTCCACGACAACGAGCATGAGGATAGTACCACCAAGATGTCCAAGCCCAATGAGCTCCAAGACGATGCTCCCAAGTTTGACTTCACCTCCATCCCTCTTTGTGACATTGATGATGTCGAGTCTACCATGACTCTTTTTGATGCTGGCGTGGCAACGATTACGACTACGGAGTCTCTCAAGGAACATGCTTTGGAGGCGAGTGACATCGTGGCGAGCAAGGATGATGCTTTCGTCTTTGGAGGCGAGAGTGAGATGATCGAGCATGGGATTTTCCCTTCGGTCATGGAGGCGAGAGATGATGTTCCATCTTCGGCCTTCATCCACGGCGATGGTGATGAGATGGTTGAGCATGGGATGTTCCCTTCGACCATGGTGGTGTATGATGATGACTTGAGTGACTTGTGCCATGATATTCAGATTGAGAGTGAGTTCACCACTAGTCCCATATATGATTAGTTGCCCCAATTCCCATGTGAGGAGAGCACAACCCCCACCACTTGAGTGAGATGAGTGACTGCACCATATGTGACTTTGAGTGCACCTACTTTGAGGGAGTGAGCGAGCCACCACATAGAGAGTGTGTGATAGTTGATAGGTCATGTGAGGACATTTTGAACTCTAACAACTTAACCTCTACCTCTATTGTGTCTTCTCATTTGGTGCTAGGTCCCATATACGATGATGCGCCGACCTTCGACGACTTCATCCTTCCTTTGGACAAGACGATGGCCATGGTGGAATATGATGCACCCCCCACATGGTTCCATCATGATGAAGATGACCACGACTTGGTCTTTACCACCTCACCTACACCACATGTGTGGAATGAGAAAGGTAACATAGGTGAAGGTGGACTATCTTGACATTGATTGCTCCCATGATGTTGATCCACCTATTGCCATTATTCATGCTAGTATGATTTCCCCATGCGATGATTTACCCATTTATGATGAGTTTGATGATTTCTATGTGGAGTCTATTAGTTGTGATGCCATGTTGCATAGGATTTCCTGTGATAATTCTCTCGGTCACATCATGTTTGACAATCCGCTTGATATGTCATATGCTATGCATGAGATCAACCATATGTCATATTTGCAATCTCATCGTAGTGACTATGCATATGCCATTAAAATAAACCCAATTTGCACTTATTGCATAGATGACAAGCCCATGGTTATTGGCATTTGTTTCTCTTGTGATGATATTGATATACTCCCTTTGCATCATTTATCTCATATGCCATGCCATGACCACCTAGCTTCGGATATGCATTGTCTTGGATGTTGCTCATATTCTCCATATAATGTTTCCAATATTGCTCATGAAGAGACCCCCATAGTTTCCTCATACATGTTAGGAGATATTGTTCACTCCCATCCATTGCATGATCCCAATAATTATGTGCACAATATGCTCCCCATGAATAACAATGCTATTGATGTGCCATATAATTGCATGCTCAATTTGTGTCCCCATCGTATTATGCATGACAACTATTCTTTTATGATGGATAACATATTCTTGTACCATGCATCAAATTTCTTTGAGCGATGCTTATCTTGTGCTAACTCTCACGTGCACATACACATCATGATGGATGATGTGTACATTTACCACGCACACAATTTCTTCGTCTTGTCTCACTTTTGTGTAGGTACCCATGAATACTTGTCAACCTCGCAATCCCATGAGTTGACAAAACAAGCTCTAGAGAGCAACGATGACTTGGGATCTCGTGGATTGGCTTTCACACTGTTTCCTTCGCGCAAAGACTTCGTGCATTTCTTCTACATGGCCCTCACATGGTTATGGGTTATTGTCCATTACATATTCTATGCCCATCTTGCCATGTTCACTATGCTTGATATGATCATTCATATTACTTTTCCATGCATTCGTGACCCATGCTTTGCATTACACATGATGATTGATTCTAGTACTTGTATGTGTATTTGCAAGCTTGGTGGAGATATTGCTTGTTATTGCCATGCCCCATTTATGACCCATTCCTGTAATGATATTATGATCTTGCTTTGTGTTCATGCTTGCGATATGTCATGTGCATTACCTATGCCTACTATTTGTTCACATGACATGATTGCCATGATTTCTTCTAGTATGTTGCATCTTTGCACTACTAGCTTGCACGACTTGATTACTATGATTGCATGCCTTGTTGCATCACCGATGATTCATACTTGCTCATTTCATGCGGTTGATGACAACCATTGCCATGCTTTTCACATGATTGCTATTGTTTCTTGTCATATATCTCCATGTGTTGCCTCTCTCATGCTAGATTTTCCATGTATTGAATGCAAAAATGATTATAGTCTTGCTCATGAGATTGCTCCCATAGCATTCTCGCATATATTTGGATATTTTGACATATTTCTTGTGAAGCATGCTTGTCTTACTTCTTTGCACCATATACCTAGTGCCATGAATATCGCCATTGTTGCATCATATTATTCATGCACTTGTGCTTCTAATGGTTATGTGCAAGAGAAGAGAACCATCATGATGGATGATGTGTTTATCTACCATGCGCATACATTCTTTGCTTTATTTTGTGCATGTGTAGGATACTTGGACTTCGTGTCGACTTCCACTTCACGTGAGTTGACCATTCGAGCTCTTGAGAGTGAGACTCATACATTCTACCACGACTCGCTACTACACCGCATTAATTTGCATGCGCTTCAGTATTGTGAAGGAGGCACGAGAACACACTTTCAAGGTGACATCCTTCTTGAGCTTGGATATTGTGGATCATACTTCATGTGTTGCTTGCACCATTTGCACGCATGTTCAAGATATTGCTTTCACTCATGATTCCCACATTTCCATGCCTCATGACATATATACCTGGTGTGTTGCATCCGACTTGTGTAGTACTTGCTCCTGTCATATGTTTGGCTGCAACAATGTCACCTCTTCACATATGCCATGTCCCATTGCTTGTCACATGATTGACTTGATTGCCTCACACATGATGAACAATTGCTCTTTCTATTGTGTTGAGTGCCACACAATTTCAACTACACCCTATGCACGTTATGCTTGGATTATCTTGCACTTGACCCATGTGTTTAGACACTTCATTTTATTTGGTATTGTGAATGATTTATACGCATACCATATACCATTTATTGAGTGCTTTATGCATGTTTGCTATGACCTTGAGGTAGATGCTTGTCCACTTGACACACATATTTGCATCTCTACCTTACATTTGCATGCTTGTTTCCATGATGTCCTTGATTGTGCTCAATTTATGTGCTTACATGCCATGTCACAATCCTTTGTCAAACCATATGCTTTGCATGATGATGACACTTGTTGGGTGAATCACCGCTTGAATGCTTGGTTTTGCACTAAGGCTAACCACATTTTGTTTTTCCAAGTGTTTGTTGTCCTTACTCCTTTTGAAGGTATCACAAGAGGGTGCGGCATTGGAGAGTGCCCTTTTTGAATGTCAACATGATGAATGCTTGGTGATCGTCCCCTTCTACACGGCGAAGCCATCTCTTTCCCATGGTGATTTGGTTTTCCATCCGAGGTCGGATCTTTCCCACGTGGGGAGGAGATGATGCGGAGTATCCTACGGACATCACCCTGTCAAGAGTCCATTTGGCAAGTGACACATGTGACCTCTACTTCACATACATAAAGGTGGATCATCTCCTTTACACGTGTTCACTTGACCCCTTCGAGGATGGTATACTACTTGACATTCCTCTCGTGTGCATGCATAGGTATTGCCGGAGCTTCATGGATGACGAGGAGAAGTGCAAGCGCCAAGGATCACCTACACCATCCGCGAGGGAAGCGTGGAAGTGAAGACGGAAGAAGACGGAGCTGCAGCAAAGCTACAGCCACCGGACGTCCGACGATCCACCGGACGTCCAACACGACCATGCCCAGGCCAGCCAGAAGAACCGCAACCGATGCACACTACAGCGGCCGAACGACCGACGAGACGCCGGACGTCCGACACATGACAGTCACCGGACGACCGACCACTACCGAAAATCCGACGACACCTGTCCAGAGAAGAAACGTCGGAAGTCCGACGCCCTCCGGACATCCGGACCCCCACGAGCCACCGGACGACCGACGTCCCTCGGACGTCCGATGCCTACCAGTGCGCAGCCGGGCCGTTGGCCTTGTATCCCTCTCCCACATACCCCTTGATGGCTTAGACTATAAATAGACCTCCCTCTCCTCCTTTCTAGGGTGGCAAATAGATAGCTCATTTGTATGTGAGCTTTGCTCCTTACCCCATCTCCTCTTGAGAGAGTGAGATTGATACACTCCATCGGAGCTCAAGACCTCCATTGGAGAAGATCCCGAGTGGATTCAAGACCGCATCTAGGGAAGATCCTCTAAGGATTCAAGACCTCAACTCCTCCAAGGGTTGGGATGAACTAGTTACCTCTTGTATCTTCTTGTGTTGGATTTGGACCTTTATATCCCCTTTGTGTATGTGGATTTAGCATATGTGTGATTGGATCTCATCAATTTGAGTGTTTCCTCTTGTTTTCCCCTTGTGTTCTTCATGTGTTCTTCGCGTTCTTCGGGAATCCCCCTCCAAATCGTGAAAGATCGGCCCCTAGGGTTCCACCCTACATCAGGGTTTGTGACTCCATGAACTAGTGCACGATGTTGAAGTAGGTTGCACAAGTTCTTGTCGTGAATGAGTATGAGTGAAGTTTGTTGGCAGAGTCACCCTCAAGAACTTTTTAGTTCTTCTTCTTTGGGACCCACATCAATTTGATGGGAATCCTGGGAGTTGTAGTTGTACTTGATTAAGTCTTGGGAGCCCACTTGACCAAGGCTTGAGGAGGTTCTTCAAATGAGTCAATATCTTCTTGAAGCTTGTCCTTGCCTTTTAGCTTGTGGCCTTGTGGTGGAAGATCATCTTGAGCTTGTGTCCCCTCGAAGGAAGTAGGATCATACTCCTCTTGTTGAGGAACAAACTTCGCCTTGGGGTATTGATCTTCTTCCCACTCAACTCCATTGGCATTAAACTTACGTTCAAAACCAACACCTTGGTACTTTTGATGCCTTCCTTGCTTGCGTACAATTTCCTCAAATTGCTTACTCCCGGCAAGGCTCTTGTAGACACCCTTTTCTATAATTCCTTTCAACAAATTGTTTTCTTGCTCAAGTGTAACTTGGCTAAGAGAATTATTAGTGGAATCAATAGAACTACTAGAAGCAACAACATTGGATTTAGCATTGTTATTGTTACTACTAAAGTTAGAACCTTTCTTACTCATGTTACTAGTTTGCATAGATTTCACTTGTGGCATAAAAGTAGACAAGAGAACACGTTTGGCAATGTAAGAAGAACTCTTCTTTCGAAGATCATCATTGATAGCTTTTAGAAGCTCATGCTCTTGCTCTAAATTTAGCTTCTCAAAGCGTACCTTCTCATGAGTTCTTAGGAGCTCTCTATGATCTTCTTGAGTTGTTTCATGAGCTAACCTAAGCGTGTTTAGTTCTTTAGTTAGACACCCAATCTCCTTCTTAGCATTGTCATTCATTTCATCTTGACTATCATGATTACTAGGAAGTTCATTATAGCTCACATCACTAGTTTTATCAACAAGCAAATCATCATCACCTAGCAAATCATCCTCATCACTATTGAAATCAAGATACTCGGGGTGTGATACCTTGGGTCCTTTAACCATGAAGCATCTTCCAATTCCTTCATTTGGTGAATCAAATAGATCATAGGAGTTGGAGGATACGAGAGCAAGTCCGGCACCTTCATATTGACTATTATCGAAGTCCGAGTGATAACTTCTCACCAAGTGGTTGTCGGATCCGGAAACCCATTCACCAACATGAGCTTGATGTCTTCTTCTAGAGTAGCTCTTGGTTGGCTTGTCTTTCCTTTTCGAATCCTTGTTTCTTCGAGAAGGTCTTCGTTCATAACGATCATCTCTACTCCTTCTCTCTTTATGAGGTGATTCATCTCTTCTATTCTTCCTTCTAGGTGATTCGTCTCTTTTCTTGTGAGGTGTCATACACTCATTGGAGTAGTGTCCGGGTCTTCCACAATTGTAGCTATTACGGTCATGACTTGATGATCTTTGCTCATAGTGTCTTGAGTTGGAGCTTCTCTCTTTGCTTCTATTCTTGTAGAACTTCTATAAGTTCTTCACCATTAGGCTTATCTCTTCATTGGATATTGGTTTGTTACTTGATGTTGTGGGAGCATCGCTTGAGGCTTTATATGCACCACTTGACTTGTTGTTGAGCTCCTCCTTGTCCTTAAGTTACATTTCATGAGCAACAATCCTTCCAATGACTTTTTTTGTGGTTTTGTCATGGCAGATGTCCTTGTGGAAGGACTGAGTCTTAAGTGACATTTCATGAGCAAAAATTGCAGTGGGGATTTTCCCTATTGTGTACAGTCTAAAAAAAAGTCT
Source organism: Thinopyrum elongatum (assembly GCA_011799875.1). NCBI lineage: Eukaryota > Viridiplantae > Streptophyta > Magnoliopsida > Poales > Poaceae > Thinopyrum > Thinopyrum elongatum. The sequence continues at coordinate 204,930,901 of CM022297.1, read as the reverse complement.
TGAGGCCATCGCAACTAGATGGTTGCTTGAACGGGGTTGATCAGGAATGAAGGACACAAATTTACCCTAGTTTGGCCCCTCATGGTGGAGGTAAAAGACTACTCCTGCATTATTGATATTGATGATGATCTTGATTACAAGGATGTGATTCGCCAACCTAGCTTTTGATTGGAACTTATGTCTTTTGATCCTAGGGACTCCCCTTTGTCCCTAGGTTTACAGGAGATTCCGGGTCGCACTGCTAACCCATATACTACTCTAACTCTCATTAGACTTGTTCCCTAAGTTTGGATAACTTTCCTTCTGGGCCATCTTTGCAAGTCAGCCCATAGCAGTTCCTCCTTAAGCCGGCCTCCTGTCGGGTCTCTTTCTAGGCTTTCGGGCCTTTCTTATCACCTTATCGTGACCAGGAAAATGAAGCGACCCATGGAGCTTCTGTGCTCCTGGACGGGTCATAAATTTAGCCAGTCTTAGTCGTGGGGAACATCCCCAACAATAGCCCCCAGTTTACCTTGGATTTATCCATGTTAAACTCCATCCTAAAAATAAGTCAAGGAAAAACGTAAAGTATTAAGATCTGAGTCTTGATTTCTTGCTGATTCGGCCTCTTTTCATCCTTTCAGTCCTCATCTTTCCTTTAGGTGAAAACACCCAGCTGAGTCAAATATTTTTCCAGGTTGCATGAATTGCTACACTCTTGGCATTTTTCTACTATTCCATATCATGACATCGCCCCACTCATGATATCCACGCGTGACATCATAAAGAATCTTTGGGTGGATATGTTAGGTCATGTAAATTGCAAAAATCGAGGCATCTTTTTGGCCAAAATTTATTGTGCCCCTGGGCTCTCGCGCCTGACGTTTTGGGTCCTCTCCCCTTATAAATAGAGTGGCGCACCCCGGGGCTCACTTTTACCCTCTCTGCTCCTTACTTTTTCATTTTCCTCTCGCTCAAACGTCGTCGCGCCTCCTCAAGCCCTCCGACCTCAAAGATAGCGGCTGCAACAGCGATGACACCGTCACAAGCACTGGCCAAGAACACTGCGGCCACACTCGTGAACATCAAAACCTGCAAGTCCTCCTTCACAGATATGTAAGTACACCATTGCATCTTTGTACTCTTATTCACCGTAGTTCTTCACTTAGCTCGTCAGCATTCATCCATAGTTCATCATTAGGCACGGTTGTAGATTTAGATCCCAAATGGACTTGTATCTGTGGGGCCTTCACTGGTGCAGAGACGTGCTATACAAACGGTTTTTACCCCCTTTTCGTGACGGAGTTTTAAACCGTCGCCTAGTGAGTGTGTGCGATAGGGGGGTCCTTCCCACATGACCCAGAAACCGTCGGGGATAGGCCCTCAGGCCACACAGGTGGGGGCAAAATGAGTTCGTGTGAGATCGGGCGAGGCATCGAATCCCATTCGTTTCCGTTTGTATGTACATCCCACATAGTGAATCCCAGAAAAACATTTTCGTTCGTATGTATATCACACACAGTTTTTTGTGTGGAAACATTTATGCAAGGTGGCCTAACACAAACAGTTCTCTGCTGAAAGCCGTGTGTGATTGTTAGTTGATCCAACATGCCTACTTTCTAGAAACCGTATGGGTTCTTTGATTTCATCGCCCACGGTGTTGTGTGAGTAACCATCTGCAATAGAAAACCCCAATAAGCAGGGTAATTATCCTATTATTTGATAATCCATCTAGTAATCAAATTGACATTTCTTATAAAACACACCATATATTTCATATCCGTATAACGGCAACCAGGATTTCATAATCGAATTACATCAGATAGCTTCAACACTCATTTACACCAAAGAGGGATATAGCTAGCTACGCCATTACACAACAGCACCAAGTTTCACATGCAACATCGAAAACCTTTGGAAAAGTAGCATCATACATGGTAAATAGACAGATGAATCTCATCTAGGAAACTGTAGAAGCAGAAGGTGAATATTGAGCCTTCAGTGATGTTGAATGTCCTTGCAACTTTAGGCCAGTGGCTATGGATAATTGCCCACCCAACCTTCGTCCTCTTCAGGAAGACTTCAATATTGTACCGTGGGTGTTGAATGAATACCTTCCTTGCCTCTTGACCATGCAGGTGGTTTGAAAGGTAATCATCGGTGAACTGGTTTGAAAAGTACTGAAAACAAAGATATGCATAAATCGCTGTTATAAATTTTGAAATGGCGCAAGGGGTAAAAACAAGGTAAAAGTGTTAGTACCATCCTATAGTTGACTGATGTCTTCTTCATTGTGCAAACAAAGATCTTGCTGTTATTCGTCGCAAGTTTCTTTATCCTAACAATCTTTCTGAGTTTCTTGACTTGACTGATATTCATGGACATCTCATTTCCCCATATGCAAAATGGGTCGAACAGTGAGTCTAAGCCTCTGACAACAGGACCTACATGTGCAAGACCAAATTGTAAGAAACCTAAATATTAGAATGATTCCTGCAACTACACAATAATGTGCTATTAGCGAAAGGACCATGCATGAGCAAACCTTGATGGTAAACCGCAGTGTCTCCCATTGTTTCCCTGCAACACATATAAGGAAGATCATGATCAGGTTAACTGAGAGTTGCCATACTATCAGTAGAATATGTATTGAGTATAGCCAAATTCGATTTATTTCTCACATGCATAACAATACAAAATTGTACCCACAACAAATGAAAATCAAATTGCAGAATTGAACCAAACAGTTAACTGAGCACGACATTTCATAATAGAACATATACTAGAAGATAAGACAGTTAACAAAACCAAGAATGCTTGAGAATAGTACTACGAAATGTAGCAATTGTTGGACCAAACTGTTAACTGAACATTACATTTCAGAATATCAGATTGCATATTAACATTACAGAGGACAAATCACTAGAAGGCACTGGCGGTGGCCTCCAGAAAACAGCACGAACTATATTTTAAAGTAGACAACCGCGTGGCGGTGTCGATGGTGGCCTCGAAGATGAGGTGCTCCTCCAAGATCTGGTGGTCATCACACATGGCAGCCATAGCGACCTCGTCCGCACGTGCGGCCACGATTTGCTTCTTCGCTACCAGATGCTACTGAGCTCCACGTTATACTGCATGCAAAATGGCTGTGGGCGGCGCTTAATTGGAGGACGGTGCCAGTGATTTCGGCGGAAGATGTCGCGCCGTCGGTCGGGGCATGTGGGACGGGGAAGGAGGAGGATGGTGTGGGTGGGGTGTGGATTACCTAACCATATCGATGAGGCCGTGCAGCAAGAAGAGGCGCCGCCTGCGAGGAGGTGGCGCTGCAAGAAGAAGGGTCGCTGGCGAGGAGGCAGCGCTGCAAGAAGAAGGGTCGCCGGTGAGGAGGCGGCGCTGCCAGTAAGCAGCAATGAAGGTTTGAACTTGGAAAGCAAGGAGGAACAGTGGAAATGTGGCTTTTTTTGGGGTGGGGGGGGGGGAAGATAGATATTTCCTCGGTGGCAGAAAATTTTTGCTCGATGCCACGAGAAACTGGCGCAAAAGTGTGGTTCAAGCGTGGGCGGTGGACTGTAGATGACGAAGCTTCCTGCGTAAGCCAGACAAGACACTGCGCCAAGATATTTTATATCGCATCCCACACGATTCTTGCTAGTAAATTGTTTGTGGTATACCTGATTTTTTTCATTTTGTTTTGAAAGACGAAATGGTGTTATGGTGGGAAAGGATGGTGTTTGAATTGAATTGCTAGAACATTTATCTACAGTGAACATGTAACTATATGAGTGTCGTGTTAAAATTTGGAATTATTCCGGGTTTGTTTGGCATTTTTATTCATTAATTGAGTTTCTAGGCATTTAATGTGCATAATTCAAATTTGAACTACAAGCACATGCTCCAGTGCACCAAAGTTTGTTGAAAATCATATGTGTGTCTTTGGGTGAATTTATAGGTCCCATGCAAGAATGGGAATGAAATTCAAACATTTGGGCATCGTGGCTTGGCCAGAAACATTGAGAAACTTGGTTTTTAAATTCCTGTAAATCCCAAACTCGCCTGAAAATCATGAAACTTGGCATGGTGTCATTTCATGGCACCAACATGCTATGGTAAAAAAATTGGCCAAATTGGGACAAGTTTTGGTATAAGCTTCTTGCAAATTGGAGCTTCTCTCAAGAAGGCTTGTGGTTTCAAGAGGGAACGTGTCACCTTTGTGTGCGAAACGACATACGCTGCCCCCCTCTTGATTTTTTTTACAGAGCAAACATAGAACTATATGAGTGTCGTGTTAAAATTTGGAATTATTCCGGATTTGCTTGGCCCTTTTTATGCATTAATTGAGTTTCTGGGCATTTAATGTGAATAATTCAAATTTGAACTACAAGCACATGCTCCAGTGCACCAAAGTTGGTTGAAAAATCACATGTGTGTCCTTGGGTGAATTTCTAGGTTCCATGCAAGAAATGGGAATGAAATTCAAACATCTGGGCATCGTGGCTCGGCCGGTAACATTGAGAAACTTGGTTTTTTTAATTCCTGTAAATTCAAAACTCGCCTAAAAATCATGAAACTTGGCATGGTGTCATTTCATGGCACCAACATGCTGTGGTAAAAAAATTGGCCGAATTGGGACAAGTTTTGGTATAAGCTTCTTGCAAATCAGAGCTTCTCTCAAGAAGACTCGTGGTTCCGAGAGGGAACTAGTCACCTTTGTGTGCGAAATGATATAGGCTGCCTCCCCCCCCTTGATTTTTTACAGAGGCAACATATAACTATATGAGTGCCGTATTAAAATTTGGAATTATTCCGGGTTCGTTTGGCCTTTGTTATACATTAATTGAGTTTCTGGGCATTCAATGTGCATAATTCAAATTTAAACTACAAGCACATGCTCCAGTGCACCAAAGTTGGTTGAAAAATCACATGTGTGTCCTTGGGTGAATTTCTAGGTCCCATGCAAGAAATGGGAATGAAATTCAAACATCTGGGCATCGTGGCTCGGCTGGAAATATTGAGAAACTTGGTTTTTTAAGTCCTGTAAATCCAAAACACGCATGAAAATCATGAAACTTGGCATGGTGTCATGACATGGCACCAACATGCTGTGGTCAATTTTTTGGCCAAATTGGGACAATATTTGGTATAAGCTTCTTGCAAATCGAAGCTTCTCTCAAGAAGGCTCGTGGTTCCGAGAGGGAACGTGTCACCTCCGTGTGCGAAACAACATACACTGCCTTCTCCCGCCTTGATTTTTTTACACAGGCAACTTAGACCAATAGGAGTTTCGTGCTAAATTTTGGAATTATTCCGGGTTCATTTGGCCTTTTTTATTCATTAATTGAATTTCCAGGCATTTAATGCACATAATTCAAATTTGAACTACAAGCACATGCTCCAGTGCGCCAAAGTTAGTTGAAAAATCATTTATGTGTACTTGGGGGAATTTCTAGGTCCCATGCAAGAAATGGGAATGGAATTCAGACATCTGGGCGTCTTGGCTCGGCCAGAAACATCGAGAAACTTGGTTTCAAAATTCCCGTAAATCCAAAACTCGCCTGAAAATCATGAAGCTTGGCATGGTGTCATGACATGGCACCAACATGATGTGGTAATTTTTTTGTCCGATTTGCGAAGGCGCACACATTAACAATAAACAAAGTCATTTTGGAACAAGTGCTGTCACGTTACAATCAGAAACACAAGTATTATTGAAACCGTGCGCGTTCTACTTACCATTTACGTGCCGCCACACGTCCCCTTTTTTTATTGGCTAGGAGGTGCCGTGCGGGGTAGCTATTTGAGTACAGGAGGCGTGCGATCAGGCCCCTGCGCATGCTCATCGGGAGGAGAGCCCTTTGTCATCTATCCGCTGCCCACCTCTCTCCCAACGTCTCCATTAATGGCGCCCGAGCCCCTGTTTATTGGTGTGGCTATTTCTCACTCGACTGAGATTTAAGAGAGAAAAAAGAAAATCTGAAAAGAAAGTTTTGCACGGATCTTGATGTAAGATCCAACGGACCTATATAGCATCGACTGCGAATTATAGCAAGACTGATGAATATAAGGACGATGACAGTGGATAATAATTGTCTTATATATTTAGGAAGATAATTAAAAAGCCACATGCGGCAACGCCCAAAATACACTAGGGCAAAAGAAGAAGGAAGACGCAGACAATGATCTGGCTTGCTGATCTCTACTTTCTTGATGCGTTGCTGCAGGCCACAGAGACTAGTTCTCGCGGCGAGCAGCGATGAGCTCTTTCGTGTCCTCAAGACGCTGCTTGAGAGCATCCTCGGATTCCTTCACTAGCCTTTGGTGCTTGATGCGGAGCATGGCATCCTCGTCCATAAGTTTCTTGACGATGACGCCGGTCCTCTTCAACAAGGCAGTGGTCTCCTCGTACTGCTTCGTCATTTTGTCGATCTTCGCTCTCAGCAGGTCGCCCTTGGTGTTGAGCTTAACCTTATCCCCCCCCCTAGTCCCCGTATGATGCTAGTAGCATTTCAAACGAGGCATTCATCTCATCCTGCAGCTTCATCCAGTCGGAGATCTGACCCATCAGGTCATCGAGCATAGCGCGCATGCACCTATGAGAGTCCTCGCCTACCCGCGAGACATTTTCCTAGGCCGCCGCGGTGCGGGAGGACATCTCTGTTGCATTCACGGCGTGGCAGGACATCTTTGTTGCTTCCGCGGCGCGGCCGGACCAGTCTGCTGCATCGACGGTGCAGCGGGACCTCTGTGCTGCTTCGGCAGCATGGTGGGACCTCTGTGTTGCTACGGCCACGCGGCGGGACATGTCGGCTGCTTTCGTGGCGAGGCGGGACATCTCTCGTGCTTCCGCTTCCATGCTCTTCTCTTCCTGGTAGTAATCTCTGGACCCAGAACTCATGCGGGCCATGGCATACGCAAAGGAACGACGATGAATGACTTGTTTGTTTTTGTGGATGAGGAGTTGAGGAGGAATGTGCAGTCATCTTGGAGTAGGTAGTATTTATACCCGAGTACTAATAAACTCTTAAGTGGGAAACCGTTTAGGTTTTGATTGGTGTGAACAGGTTTGCAATTAAATATAGCATGGTAGTAATTTGGAATGTGATGGGACGTAGGCTCAAAATTTATTGACGGTTCTATAATTTCTAAGTGCGGCACTATTCTCAGACGGCGTAACGTGGGCACGTGTTCTCGGCCTCGTATGTGGCATTTGCAGGGTGCACCACAATAGGCGATGTCAGCACACGTCTTGTTCCATCAACCGTGCGCACTCGTTATTACCATGGCACACAATTTTTTTAGTTAGAATGTGTGCCCGTCTAGCACACACACCTTGATCTGTCTAACTGTTTCTGTTTGTTGTGGCTAATCGCAAACAGTTCATCCGTGTGACATGTATGCCATCAATCGCAGACACCTTGATCTGGCTGACCATTTCTGTTGCGTTGCCTAAATGCAAACAGTTCATCCGTTTGAAGTGTATGCCCTCAATCGAAGACACCTTGATCTGGCTGACCGTTTCTATTATGTTGCCTAATCACAAACAGTTAATCCAAGTGAACTATATGCCGTATATCCCACACACCTTCATCTGGTTGCCCGTTTCTGTTCTTCTACCTCATCGCAAACAGTTCATTTAACTGAAACATATGCCCCGCATCGCACACCCAACTAAAATTTGAACCGTGTTTGATGTATCCGCCATCGCAAACATTTTGCATCTTTTTTTATGATTTTTTTACATCACCGTTTGTGATTAATGCATTGCACACAGTTTCGTCGAAGGGTCTCTGATTGTAGTGTCGCGTTAGCAGCATCCTGCAGTAGTGCTTGGACTTCTTTTGCATTGTAGTTATTTTCCCCATAGATCCCCCTTTGTCTCCTGGATGAAATTCAATGTCGCACTGTAACAAACCATGGCCGCAAACCTAGGTCTTTTATTTTCCTTTTGCAACCATTTTTCAGATCTACGTTGATGTTAAATCTGCACAATAGTTGTTTTTAGCCTCCTTGACCCGGAATCTGCTTTGTATCAGTAGCCGGGTCACAAATCATAGTGGTACCTTCTACCGGGTTATGATTATTTTGGCTCACCATATCTTGAGTCATAGTAGTCCATATTCATTTAGATATTTATAATAATCTTGAATAATTGCTCTTATAACCTGGAAAACTACTCTCGTAGTCCTCCACTGGGTCTTGGACCTCAATGACATTTTTGCCGGCTTGTATTCATTTTGTCGGTTTGTATATACTTTGCCGGCTTGTAATCATTTTGCAGGCTCTCAAATTGCATTAATCCATAATCATGGCTCCTAAAGTTGCAAAGGCTATCAACTGGACCAAATCAAACATGTCACAACTTGCTCTTAATGACTTGGTCAACTCTGGTCTGCTGTCGGCTCAGAACGAAATCGAGTGGCGAGCTCCAGAAGAAGAGACCCGGCCTGCATCGGGTCCAAATGAAATCATCATTTCTGGTGATCACCTGGACAGAGGTTTCCGCCCTCTGGGTTCCAAATTCTTTTGTGACATCCTCCATTTCTTTGGCATCAGGCCACAAGACCTTGGCCCGAACTTGTTAATCAACTTGAGCAACCTCCAAGTCTTCTGTGAAGTATATCTACAGATCGAGCCGTCTATTAGCTTGTTTCAATAATTCTTCTACTGCAACTGCCAGACAGAGTGCAAGGCAGGGCTGAGTCTGGAACCTGGAGGAGTCACAATTCAACGGAGGAGGAACTTAGCCTTCCCTAAATTGGCATTGGCGAGTCATCCTAAGGGATGGCACAAAACCTGGTTCTATTGCAAAGACACGTTGCCGAACCAACAAGCTTAATTGTGGAGTTAAAAACAGGACGGGTTTGATTCTGCCAAATAGTTTGATGCTTATGCTTCTACTAAAGAGAGGGAAACATTGAAGCCCCTCTGCTCCAAGATCAATGCTTTAATAGCGCATGGGCTCTCTAGGGTCGACTTGACTTGGTGCTGGATGAGCTGGATGATCCAGCCCCTCGGTTTCAGAAACTGGCTCATGCACCAGTGCACGGGCGAGCTGACTGATGACTTATGCTTCAGTAAGTTTGACTTGCCTAACAATGACTTCATGAAGGCAATTAAGAAGCTTCTCGGCGAGACCTGGGACAAAATTGCCATTGTGGGACTTCCTCCCTTTTATCCTGGTAACCCGGCACCCCTAGTGAGTCGCCATTTACCTTTCTATTCATATTGTTTGTACAACTATGCTCTTTGCATTGTCTAATATACCTTCTTATATTTGACATAGGAGGACTCTGACTGGTGGAAAGCTGAACCTCAAGTCCCAATTCTTCCTAAGGATGGGAACCTTGTAGAGGAAGAGGATGAAGATAATGAGGTAGAAGAACTTGAATTTCTTGGTCGTCTGTTTAATGAACTTGCTGACGCCGACACTTCTCAGGAAAACACTTGAACTAGTCGAGCCGGCGAGGAAGAAACACTTGGAAACAATTGGTCAAAGAAGAACCCGAAATGCGGTTCGTAAGGTACCATTTCACACCCAGAAGATCACTTAGATAAAAAATTATCTTTGAAGAGAACACACCACGAGGCTGGCTTGAAGAGGAAGACCCGGGCCAGCTTCGGTGAGTTATTAGATGGCCTGTCATATCAGACTTCTCACCATCGTGCGTGGACACAAGATCCTGGTAACCCAGCGCCATCCTGCCCTAAAGCGGGTCAAATTAAAATTCCGCTGAGCCGCTCTGACCCGAACTACCAGACGACCTCTCCATCGTCTGATGAGTCCACCACCAGCATACAACCGACTTTCAGCATCAACCGTGGGTAAGTATTTCAAAAAGTTGTCACTTCATATCATATCTCCTTTATTGACTCTCATGTTTGTGTTAATCTAGAGCTAAAGCTTTTGTGAAGAACAAAGCTGGTGGGTCTTCTGCTTCTATGCCAGAGATTGAGGAGGTGACCCCTTCTCATGATGCTGCAATGGATGAGTTGGAGGTCCAGGACGATCCGGCTGGTCAAGATGAGCCGGCCCAAAAAGATGACCCGGATATCCGGGATGACCCTGTCCATGACTCAACTCCCCCTGCTATGGAGGAAAATAAAGAGGATCCAAAGAGCGATCCGGCTGCTGACAAGCAGGTGGACAAGACTCATGCAGATGTGGTTGTTACTAGTGAATGCCATGGCCCATGAGGCCTCGACTGCCTTGGCTAAGATCATAGCCAAGAACGAATTGCCAAGCAAGGAAAAGGGGAAAGCCAGTCTTCAGTTTCAATCCCTTGCATCAAGGTTATCTGACCCGGTTATCCGAGAGTCGGCATACTGAAATTGCCATAGTAAATACTTGGAAGAGAAAGTATGAGGTATGTTTTGCCGCTTCCTTTCCTATGTATATATATGTAGCCTCCAAGTCTTAAGTAAGGAGAGTATGGATTTGCTTGATACTTGCTTGAATGAAAACTCTGAAGAAATCTGGGTTGATATCCCTGACCCACCTTTATAGTTAGCATGTTCCTATACTCGGAAGTAGCCCCTAAGGTTCGGGTCATTATGTAATAGTGAGTTGGGGCTTGCATAGGTAAACTTAGGAATTGATCCTGAGCAAATGGTAGCCCCCAAGGGCCGGCTCATCATTATGTGATGGGTTGGGTCTTCAATAAATGTAGTTCAAATGACAATGCATTAGCCCCCAAGTGCCGTGTTGCATGCTTGTCGTGACATGGGACTTTTAAAACTGTTGTGGCAGAGATTTCAATAATGTAGCCCCCAAGCACCAGGTTGCCCATATTGGCACCAGGTTGTGGTAGAAATTTCAGCATCAACCGCGGGACTTATAGTAGTGGGCACTATCCTTCATAGAAAAAATTGAATCTGCTATAGCCCCCAAGTGTCGGGTCATGCGCATGCGGTGACTTGGGACTTTTCAATAATGTTTTTAACTTGTCAATTTATACACGCAGGATATGCTGAACCAAGTCGATTCACAGATTGTCGGTTTGAAGAAAGAGGTGAGCTCAGAGAAAAAATTAAGAGTTAAAGCTGAAAAGGTATCTTCTCACTCTGAAGAATCTTTGATTGAATGCACCGACAAGCTGGCTAAAGCAGAAATGACATTTACTAATGAAAAGGCTGGCTTGTTGAAGCATGCTAAGGAGGCCAAGTCAAGGCTCGACTGGTGACTCAAGAGCTTCAGACGTTGATGACCCACAAGTATAGGGAATCAATTGTAGTCCTTTCGATAAGTAAGAGTGTCGAACCCAATGAGGAGCAGAAGGAAATGACGAGCGGTTTTCAGCAAGGTATTCTCTGCAAGCACTGAAATTATCGGTAACAGATAGTTCGATGGCAAGATAATTTGTAAAAAGCAACAAGTAGTAACGGTAACAAAGGTGTAGCAAGGTAGTCCAATCCTTTTTATAGGAAAGGACAGGCTGGAACGTTCTCTTATAGTAAGCAAAGATTTCTCGAGGGCACATGGGAATTTCATCTAGTAACTTTCATCATGTTCATTTGATTCCCATTCGCTACTTTGATAATTTGATATGTGGGTGGTCCGGTGCTTGGGTGCTATTCTTACTTGAACAAGCCTCCCACTTATGATTACCCCCTCTCGCAAGTATCCGCAACTACGAAAGAAGAATTAAGATAAATCTAACCATAACATGAAACATATGGATCCAAATCAGCCCCTTACGAAATAACGCATAAACTATGATTTAAGATTCTTTCACTCTAGCAACCCATCATCTACTTAATACTCCACAATGCCTTCCCTTAGGCCCAAGTATGGTGAAGTGTCATGTAGTCGATGTTCACATGACACCACTAAAGGAAGCAACAACATACATATAATCAAAATATCAAACGAATACCAAATTCACATGATTACTTATGACAAGACTTCTCCCATGTCCTAAAGAACAAAAGTAACTACTCACAAATCATATTCATGTTCAAGATCAGACTTGTATTGAATATCATCAAGCATCTGAACATATAATATTCCACCAAATAAACCAACTAACATCAACTACAAGATGTAATCAACACTACTAGCAACCCACAGGTACCAATCTGAAGTTTTGAGACAGAGATTGGATACAAGAGATGAACTAGGATATGAGATGAGATAGTGCTGGTGAAGATGTTGATGAAGATTGGTCCTCCCATGATTAGAGGGTTTTTGGTGATGTCGATGTGTCGGTGTACTAATTATTGGGCCACTAGTACCCCGTACTTGTGCACGGGCAGTTGTAGCCATCCTCGCGGCAAGGCTTGCCGCGAACAGTTCGAGGTCGATTCAAGCCGCCAAAGAAATCATCAAGTCAGAGATCTGGGGATCATCAGATAAGCAGAGCTGGAACCTGAAGGCCAGCTTCCCCGGCAAGATCCTTGCCGGGATGGTCTGTGGGGCCCGGCAAGGCTTGGCGTCCGGCAAGGCTTGGAGCCCGGCAAGGCTTGGCGTCCGGCAAGGCTTGACGCCCGGCAAGGCTTGGCGTCCGGCAAGGCTTGACGTCCGGCAAGGCTTGACGCCCGGCAAGGCTCGGTGCCCGGCAAGCTTCGGCATCCGGCAAGGTTTTGTCGCTTTGCCACTAGTCCAGCATAGCGACAAAACCTGACATTCTGGGTCTTTCTCTGGATGCGTGGCAACACGCCAGTGGAGGAGAGCTTAAGCGGTGCTGATGGGATGGCCCCTTTTTCCATCCCCAAGAAAGTGAGGACACCTAAACGGACACCTCACGGTGCATTAAATGCGTTTGTCCTAATCCGTCAGGGGTTAGGTATGATACCCTGTAGCTACTTTACACCTCAATGTATGTACATTTTTCCACTGTGGTGACCCCTTTGAGCATATAAAAGGATGCCCAAGGCAACTGCTACAGAGGAGGAGGACTTCTGGCCCATTCTGCATGCGTAGCTGCTCTTTGAACGTACTGTTCATAGCGAGCGCTCCTGAAGGCTGGGCTCAAGAACATCAATAAGAACACAAAGCAGGAGTAGGGTTTTACGCTGATAAGCGGCCCGAACCTGGGTAAAAACTTCCCGCGTCGATCGTTGGTTCTGCTCTTTGCGTATACCTCTCCCCCCGCCGAATCGTAAAGGGATCTCTTGGGAGCCCATAGGTGTCGTGCCCCGACACGATGTCTTCGATTTCCCCCTCCCGGAGGGAAGTGTCCCCGGCAGAATCTCTCCACCGGAGAGCAAAAGTGCTCCTGCCAGGTTCCGCCTCAAGACGGCGGCACTTCTACCGAAAGTCCTCTCCTTAATTTTTTCTATGTCAAAACCCTTCATATAGCAGAAGATGGGGGCCCCACAAGGCACTAGGGTGCGCCCAGGGGGGTGGTCGCGCCCTACTCCCTTGTGGGCAGCTGGTGGGTCCCCTTAGTACTTCTTTGCCCCAGCATTTTTTTATATATTCCATAAACATTCTCTGTGAAATTTTAGCTTATTTGGAGTTGTGCGGAATAGGTATCTCTTGTATAGATTTTTCAGGTCTAGAATTCTAGCTGCCGGCAATCTCCCTCTTCATGTAAATCTTGCAAATTAAGAGAGAAAAGGAATTAGAATTGCATCACAGAGTGTTATAATGATAAAAAAACATTATAAATAATAGTAGGAAAATATGATGCAAAATGGACGTATCAACTCCCCCAAGCTTAGACCTCGCTTGTCCTAAAGCGAATGCCGATATCGATAATCATGACCACATGTTTAGAGAGAGAGCTATCGATAAAAACCAAATACGGACATAGTAGCATCATGATCATCATCATAGCAGCAATATATGATCATAAAACTCCTCATGATCAAGTTACAATTCATCACAATAACGAAGTATAAAGCATACTTTTTTGAAAACCAACAAACTATGTTCTCAGTCAACAAAGCAATTACAATTCATCATATTCTCAGGAAGGGTCTCATGTAAAAGCTTTTTGTTTAGCAAGTCCACATACTCAACTATCATTTAATCTTCTATGATTGCTGACACTCACGACATATATATGGAGCAAACGTTTGAGTCAACCACATAGAAAGAAAGGGGCTTATAGTTTTGCCTCCCAACTTATTTACCTCAAGGGTAATGTCAACAATAAAAACTAATGACCACTCATATCCAACTGGATATATATGCCTAGATCTTTGCCCACCACATGATGCTTGCAAAGAGAAAAAACTGAAAAAGGAATAGAGAAGAACACTATTGACTCTTGCAAAGTAAATACATAAAAGTAAAAGATAGGCCCTTCACAGAGGGAAGTAGACGTTGTCATGCGCTTTCTATTTTCGGATGTACAAGCTCTAAATGTAAAGGAACATCACTTTATATTACCCCTTGTGATCGCAACCTTTATTATGCGGTTTGTAGCTTTAACTTCTTTACCATCGCAAGATCCTACAAAGCTTATTTTCCCTTACATAAAAGATCATACATATTTAGGAGCAATTTTTATTGCTTTATGAACCAATGACAACTTACTTGAAGGATCTTATTCTATCCATAGGTAGATATAGTGGACTCTCATGGCATGAAACTGGGTTTAAGGGTTCTGGATGCACAAGTAGTATCTCTACTTGGTGTTGATTTTTGGCTAGCAAAAGATATTGAGCAAGCACCGCATGTTGGAGGATACATGACAATATAACTTCAATGTGAATATAAGCAAACATAACTCATTATGTTGTCTTGTCCAACGTCAACAAATTGACATAGAATACTTAATGGGGGCTCACAATCATAAAAGATGTCCAAGATAGTATATTTATATGTGAATCTTCTCTTCCGTTATTAATCTTTCATGAATTGCATATTGATCAATGCTATGCTTGTTAACTTTCAACAAATTTATCACCTATACTTTTCTTTATGTAAAGTCATTACTTTCCATGGGATTGGCATATAATATTTTTATTATTTTCATTGCTAAGGTTGAAACATAAATTAGAGGTGCAAAACTCAAACTACTCTTTATTATATAACTCTCAACTCGATTACATAGATAGATAGATCACGAAACTAGCACTTGAAAATAGATCATACTGAACTTTTATTCTTCTAAATCACGAAATAACTAAGGATCGAACTAAGATAGATAAAGAAAACAAAAGTGATGGTGATACGATACGATACCGGGGCACCTCCCCCCAAGCTTGGCACAAGCCTAGGGTGGTGCCCATACCCATGTACTCACGTTTGTTTCTTCGGTGATGATGGTGATGATGAAGTAGTGGGCTTGTCCCTCTTGATGTTCATGAGGATCTCCCTTAAACTTTGAATCTCCCGGAGCACGTGATGGATCATCTCCGTATTCTTTTGCACCTTGGCCATAATATGCTTATTCTCCGACCCCCAAGAGTTCATTCCTGCATCACTTTCTCTTGGACGAGATATGTCCCAATTGGAAGGTATGTGCATACGGGGAGTGTTTTCAATGCCATAATTTTGAACCAAGTTATGAAAATTGTTCCGATGTAACCTGTGTAAGGGCCTCCTAGGGGGAAGCCCTTCTTGTACGCCCTGGTCATCTTGATTCTTCTAGTGGAGATGCCAGCCAAAGTACCCCTCTCTGAAGTCGGAGGGTGGACCTCAAGCGAATCTCCTTCATCTTCCTCTATGGTGACCTCCATGGTTCCCTCTCTCCTTAATTCCATCTACATCAACCCAACATCGTCTCCCACATTGTTGGAAGAGGAAGAAGACATGATGCCTGGACTTGGAGATTTGACAGAAAACAACACAAAACAAGAACATATGAGAATCTTGCGATACGATGGTTAAAACATCCGGGAGTTTATATAAAGTTTTTATCTTGTGAAACAAGTATTCCGGAAGAAAATGGAGTTGGGAAGGCACAGGAGGGGACCACAAGGCACTAGGGCGCGCCCCAGGGAAGTGGGCACGCCCTACTGCCTTGTGACCTCCTTGTGGGTCCCCTAGGCTGTTTATTATTTTGGTATTTTTTCTAATATTCCAAAACGGATAGAAATTGTTTTTATGAAATTTTTGGAGTAGGTTTACTTACAGTATCACATACCAACTCCTTTTCAGGGTTTTGGAGTGTTCCGGAAGGTCTCTATTATGTGTTACTCCGGTGTCATAGTTTGAATAGTTTTAGTTTCAACATTAATAGGTGTACCTGAGATATAATGTTTAATTCTTTGTCCATTGACCACCCTCGGATTAGTACCCTTGGCATTATTGATCTCGATAGCTCTGGAGTGATAAACTTCTTCGATGATATACGGTCCTTCCCATTTTGAAAGAAGTTTTTTTGCAAAGAAACTAAAACGAGAGTTGTACAATAGAACAGGCTCACCCACTTTAAATTCATGTTTTGAATTCTTTTATCATGCCATATTTGAACCTTTTCTTTAAACTGATAGAGGCAAAGGTGTCCCATCTTTCAATGAGATGGTGATTATCATTTACGGAGGAGTAGACTTTGACGATCCAACTATGAACGTGCGAGGATGTCGCGATTAGCAATCGCTAAACCAACTCCGAGAGGATGTTGACCACGTCGAAGCACGATCAACCTGAACACAAGCGTCTATTTCCTACAAGCAAATGAGGAACAAGCAAGAAACTGTGATTGCAATCTGCGTATTGCGAATATAGGATGAAAGCTTTATTGATCAAGGTGTGGTTCTATGACATCTTGGTCTGGTCGTTTAACACAAACGAAGTACGCGAAGTTGTAGCTATGGCAAACTTTTAATATAAACAAAACCCAAGGAAAAAGCTAATAGATTGATATACTTATATATGAGCAAGGGGTGGCTGCCAAGGATGTGGGAGCATGTCCAAAGGCAGCCTGAAACTAACCCTAAGTCATACAAGGCTCATGGGCCCAAGTGGAGGGGATCCAACACCTTTGGACCTGTCGTTTGACTAGGATTCTGCTGCTGCGTCAGATTGTTTCGCCAATATCTCAATGCTCCGGTCAAATTTGAAGGTGATTCCAATTGGGTTGGAATGTGCATGAAATAAACTTTCCATCAAAAAAAAACAATCGCCCAATTCGGAGTCTGAATAAAAGAGATCTTCACGTTTCGAATCAGGTATGTTTGTGCAGTCCGAATCTGAGTCCAGAACGTGGGGGACTTGGAATCTATCTTCTCTTGGGTCAAAAGTGACGTGAGAGGACTTTTTGAACAGCACCTAAACATCTCTTTTTCCCTTGTCTTCATATGTGGGTTGTACAAATGTCCCATACACCTGCAATTCGACATGGCACAAAAGTCTGTGAAGTATTTTTGTCCTGGATAACATAAATAAATTATTGCATAGTTTGCGTTAGAAATCACCTTAGAAATATGCGTGTTTGCAATATTTTTGGTCGTATCCAAGGTAGTCATGTCATCATCATCCTCCCCTTCTTGAAAACAAAGGCATCCTCGGCATTGCTTAATCTGAAATGTGGCTAACAAAAGAGACAAGGTTTAGATGTTGTATATGTATATGTCATCCATTTTTACTTCCCTCAGTTTTTGCACATATGACACATGTATATATGTGTAACTTTCATAGTTCATAAAATATAAAGCCAAAATATTATCACAAGAAATAGAAGACATCAAAATATTGCAACTCGGTTTGCACATATAAGTGAAGCTCTTATTAGTATGGAAAGATTGACAATATGATGTAGGGTGGAACCCTGGGCCTATCTTTCACGATTTCAAGGGGAACTCCCGAAGAACACGAAGAACACAAGGGAATAAACAAGAGGAAACTCTCAAATTGACGAGATCCAATCACACATGTGCTAAATCCACATACACAAAGAGGGATACAAAGGTCCAAATCCAACAGAAGAAGATACAAGAGGTAACTAGTTCATCCCAATCCTTGGAGGAGTTGAGGTCTTGAATCCATATAGGATCTTCCAATGAAGGGATCTTGATTCCCCTATGGGATCTTCTCCAAAGGAGGTCTTAAACTCCAATGGAGTGGTCTCTCTATCTCAATAGAAGAGTAAATAGGAGCAAAGCTCACATAGAAATGAGCTATCATATTTGCTAACACTAGAATGGAGGAGGGGGATGCGTATATATAGTGGTAGCCACAAAGGGGTAAGTGAGGGGCGAAAGGGTACATGGGCTTCGGCCCAAGTGTCTGTGCGCAAGCAGGGCCGGAAGTTCCGGGGATGGTCGGAAGGTCCGGGCACCGGAGGTTCCGGGCGATGGTCCGGGCAGGGTCCGGGCTATCCAGAGAATTGGCACACTCTTGGACGGCTTCTGTGCGGCAGGGCCGGAAGTTCCGGGCTGGAGGATGGAAGTTCCGGGCTTTCCAGAAGCTTCTTCTTCCTTCTCTTCCGTGCTTCCCTCGCGGATGGTGTAGTTGTACTCTTGTGCTTGCACTCCTCCTCATCATCCGTGATGCTCCGATAATACCTATGCATGCACATGGGAGAAGTGTAAAGTAGTATACTATCCTCGAAGGGGTCAAGTGAGCACGTGTAAAGGAGATGATTCATCTTTATCTATGTGAAGTAGATGTCGCACGTGTCACTTGCCGAATGGGCTCTTGACATGGTGATGTCCGTAGGATGCTCCGCATCATCCCCTCCCCCTTGGGAAGATCCGACCTCGAATCAAAAACCAAATCACCATGGGAAAGAGATGGCGTCGCCGTGTAGAAGTGGACGATTACCAAGCACTCATCATCTTGAAGCTCGAAATAGGCACTCTTCAATGTCGCACCGCCGTGTGGTTCCTTCAAAAGGAGCAAGGACAACAAACACTTGGAAAAACAAATGTGGTTAGCGTTAGTGCAAAATCAATCATTCAAAAGGTGAGTCACCCAACAAGTGTCGTCATCAAGCATAGAATATGGCGTGACATGGGATTGTGGCATGGCATATAAGCACATAATGTTAGCAAAATCAAGGACATCATGGAAACAAGCATGTAAATGTGAGGTAATGATGCAAATATGTGGGACAAGATAATAAGCGTCTACCTCAAGTTCATAGCAAGCATGCTTCAAGCACTCAACAAATGGTTTATGGTATGCATATGAATCATCACAACAGCAAAGAAGATGAAGTGTCTAAACACATGTGGCAAGACAATCCAAGCATAATGTGCATACGGTGTAGTGAAAATTGAATGGCACTCAACACAATAGAAAGAGCAATTGTTCAACATGTGTGAGGCAATCAAGACAAGCATGTAGCAATCAATGGAACATGGCATATGTGAAGAAATGACATTGTTGCAACCAAACATATGATAGGAGCAAGTAATCCAAGAATTGGATGCAACACACAAGTTATATATGTCATGAGGCATGGAAAGGTGAAAATGATGACTCAAGGCAAGATCTCTAACATGTGCGCAATCAAGTGGTCCAAGATGAACAGTAAGTCTCATGGTGCGAGCAACACAAGTAGCATGATCCATAATATCTGTGCTCATGGTTTGGGTGTTCTCAAAAGAGAAGGATATCAACTTGAAACCATGTCCTTGTGCGTCCTTCACAATGCCGAAGCACAAGCAAGTACAATGTAGAAGCGTCATGATCGAAGGTGGTTCGCTCTCAAGAGCTCGAATGGTCAACTCACGTGAAGTGGAAGTCGACACAAAGTCCAAGTATCCTACACATTCACAAAACAAAGCAAAGAACGTATGCGCATGGTAGATAAACACGAAGTCCAAGTATCCTACATCATGATGGTTCTCTTCTCTTGCACATAACCATTAGAAGCACAAGTGCATGAATAATATGATGCAACAATGGCGATATTCATGGCACTAGGTATATAGTGCAAAGAAGTAAGACAAGCATGCTTCTCAAGAAATATGTCAAAATCTCCAAATATATGCGAGAATGCTATGGGGGCAATCTCATGAGCAAGATTACAATCATTGTTGCACTCAATACATGGCAAATCATCTAGCATGAGAGAGGCAATATATGGAGATATGTGACAAGATTCAATATTAATCATGTGCAAAGCATGGAATAGTGGCTATCAACCGCATGAAATGAGCAAGTATGAATCATGGGTGATGCAATACACAAAGGAAGCATAGTAGTCATGTCGTGCAAGCTAGTAGTGCGAAGATGCAACATACTAGAAGAAATAATGGCAATCATGTCATATGAGCAAATAGTAGGCACCGGCAATGCACATGACATATCGCAAGCGCAAAAGCAAATCATGGTCAAAGTATCATCATAGGTATGGGTCACAAAGGAAGCATGGCAAGAACAAGCAATATCTCCACCAAGATTGCAAATACACATACAAGTAGTAGAATCAATCATTATGTGTAATGCAAAGCATGGGTCACAAATGCATGGTAAAGGCATCGGAATGAGCATATCATGCAAAGTGAACATGGCCAGATGGGCATAGAATATGTAATGGAGAATAACCCATAACCATGTGAGGGCCATGTAGAAGAAATGCGCGAAGTCTTTGCACGAAGAGAGCGGTGGGAAAGACAATCCACAGGATCCCAAGTCAACATTGCTCTCAAGAGCTCATTTCGTCAACTCGTGGGATTGCGAGGTTGATGAGTAAGTATGAGGACCTACACAACAAAGACACAAACGAAACAATGTGTGTGCGTGGGAAATGTACACATCATCGATCATGATGTGCAGGTGCACGTGCGAGTTAGCACAAAACAAGCAATGCTAAAAGAAATTTGAGGCACGATAGAGAAATATGTCATCCATCATGAAAGAGTAGTTGTTATGTATAACACGATGGGGACACAAATTAGAGCAAGTATGTGGCACAACAATAGAACTTTTATTCATGGGGAGCATATTGTGCACACAATTATGGGAATCATGCAAAGGATGAATCAAAATCTCCTAATATGGATGAGGAAACTATGGTGGTCTCCTCATGAACAATAGCGGAAACATCAAATGGAGAATATAGAAAACATGGCAAACAATGCATGTCCGAAGCTAGGTGGTCATGGCATGGCATATGAGAGGAATGATGCAAAGGGAGCATATCAATATCACCACAAGAAAAACAAAAGCCAATAACCATGGGTTCGTCATCCATGCCATAGGTGCAAATGGGATTTATTTTAATGGCATAAGCATAGTTACTACGATGAGATTGCAAATATGACAAATGGTTGATCTCATGCATAGCATATGACAAGAAAAGCAGAATCTCAAACATGATGTGACCAAGAGAATTATCACAAGAAGTCCTATGCAACATGGCATCACAACTAATAGACTCCACATGGCAATCATCAAACTCATCATAAATGGGTAAGTCATAGCATGGGGAAATCATACTAGCATGAAGCACGGTACTAGGTGGATCAACATCATGCAAGCAATCAATATCCACTAGTGGGATAAGAGCATCACCTTCACCTATGTTACCTTTAGAGCTCTGCTCATGTGTTGTAAGTGAGGTGGCAAAAATTGATGCTAGGTCAATAGCTTCATCAACTTGATGGTACCATGTGGGGGTTGCATAAACATCCATCATGGCCATCGGTTTGCTCATTGGAGGTATGGACTCATTGAGGATTGGCGCTTCGTCTTGTAGGAGATCTAGCACCAAAAAGGAAGACACACGCGGAGTAGAGGTTAAGTCGTTAGAAATCATAGTGGCCTCGCATGCCCTATCAACTACCTCACTCACTAAGTGTTGTGTCTCACTCACTCCCAATAGGATGCTCTCACTCATATGGTTGGTGGACTCACTCAAATGGCTCTCAACCTCACATAGGATGTGTAGCATGCTCTCGTGTGTGGGTCTAGTGGTGGTCACACTCATCCTCTCATAGGAAATGCACTCAATGTCATATATGGTGGAGTCACTCATCTCACTCATGGGGTGGTGGCTCTCCTCACATGGAAATTGGGGCAAATCGTCATATGTGGGTGTCGGAGAGATGTAGGTGCAAATGTCTCCATGCTCAACTCCAATCACCGCCTTGGTTGAAGGGATAGTCCCATGCTCAATCTCCTCATCCATAACGCCTCCAAAGATGAATGACGTAGGATGTGGAAAATCATCATGCTCCTCGGAGACCAAAGAGAAGGTCTCATGTGCGGTCTCATAGCTTGACTCGGAGTATGAGTCCCATTGGGCGCCGTCTTCATGTTGTTGAAGAGGTTCGTGCTTGCCACTGTGGTCGAAGGGGGTGGCCCTTGCTCGACCATCTTGTAGCTGTACTTTAGTACAAGGCCTATATGATGTGGCACCTCGTAGCTCGTCTCCATGGCCGAAGGGAATTTCCCATGCTCGGCCATCTTCCTTGAGGGGCTTCCCAAGATGGAAGTGTCACCCTTACTTGTAGGTGGTCGCCTTGGACTTGATAATGTCGATGTAGCCGTACTCGTGGGATGTAGGCGAAGATGCCGTACGTCCAAAGGCGAATATGCATTGATAACACTTGGCAAAGATGCCAAAGTGGTGGTGGTAGCCATAGCTTCCTCTTGGTGGTGCTTGTCTTTCCGTCTTCTCTTGTGCTCATGAAGGTTGGCCATAGCTTGATGTATAGCTTGTTGGGACTTGGAGGTTTGCGCATCTCGAGCATCTTCATGTTGATGGTGTTGTTGTCGTGCTTGAGCTCGTAGTAGATGTCATTCGCCGTTGGCCGCACATGATGCTTGGAGGTGACTTGCCCTTCATGACAATGTGGGTCATGAACATGATGGTTGTCGTCACGAAGATGAGGACGTGGACGAATTACGCTTGCATCGCTTGGGCGCTCCGAAGATTTGCTACTTGAGCGTCGCCGCCTTGAAGATGACAAAGGGGGAGAAGACATGTAGTTGGCCACCATTTCTCGTAGTTGATCCATGTGTTCATCGATGTAGTCCCTTTTCCTTGTTTTGTTTTGACGAATGTCGATGGCGATTCACTCAATGCCTGGCATTGCTTGTTGTAGTCCAAAGAGTGGAGTTTTGATGACGTAGTTGTTCGTGCCATCGTTGTCGTCGAAGACAGGAGATGAAATGCTTCGCCTATCCATCACAAGACTCAAGCAAATGTGAGTGGAAGAAAGGAAAGAACTAGACCAATGTACCTTATCCAATATTGAAGATGGATCAATGATCACTCAGTAATGTATTATGGAAATATCACAATTGGTACCAAATCTTGTCAATTCTCACACCTACACAAGTAAAGCTTTTGGTGGAGCTTGGTGAGGATACTGGTACAAATTTGATGCAATTTTTAGCGAGATTCAATAATGTTGAAAGTGATTCACAAATTCACAAATGAAACAAGCAGACCAATAGAAATGAATGGCACACGGAAACACACACGCGCGGATAGATAAATGGGGTCGTGCAACTAAGGAACAAGCTCAAAATGTGCAATCCACGGAAAATGCTCTTGTTGGTGAGGAACTAGCAAAATTGCTTGAAGCCGGATTCATCCGAGAAATCAAACACCTTGAGTGGTTGGCTAATCTGGTCATTGTGCCCAAGAAGGACAAATCTTGGCGGCTTTGCATCGATTTCAAGGTCCTAAATAAGGCCTGCCCCAAGGACCCTTTCCCTTTACCTCGCATTGACCAGATCATCGACGCCACCACCGGACACGACTCACTGTGCTTCCTCCATGCCTACTCCGGATACCACCAAATCAAAATGAAGGAGTCCGACCAAGCTGCAACCGCCTTCATCACACCCTACGGGCCATTCTGCTTCAACACAATGTCCTTCGGGTTAAAAAACGCAGGCGCCATGTACGAGCGCATGATTCAGACATGCTTGGAAAATCAAATCGACAAGACAGTCGAGGCATACATGGACGACATGGTCATCAAGACCAAACACATTAGCCAGCTGGTGGACGACCTCCGCCAAACCTTTGATAATCTGCGGGCTTATGATATATGGCTCAATCCGGACAAATGCGTCTTCGCAGTTCCTGCTGGTAAACTGCTCGTATTTATTGTCTCCCATAGAGGAATAGAGGCCAATCCGGCTAAAATCCGAGCCCTATCCCAACTAGCAGTCCCTACGGAGCTGAATCACGTTCAAAAACTGGCGGGCTGCGTGGCAGCTTTGAGCCGCTTTATCTCCCGCCTTGGTGAAAAGGCACTGCCGCTCTACAAACTACTCAAACAGACCAAAATCTTTGAGTGGACCGATGAAGCAATAGTCGCATTGGAAGAAATTAAAATGTTATTGGCTGGCAATCCTATACTAGCAGCGCCCGGCATAGGTGAACCATTGCTGTTGTACATCTCGGCCACAAATCAAGTGGTCAGTGTGGTTCTCCTTGTCGAACGAGAGGCGGAGGGTCACAAGTTCCGGGTGCAGAAGCCAGTCTACTATGTATCATGTCGGGGTACGACACCTATGGGATCCAAAGGGACCCCTTTACGATTCGGTGGGGGAGAGGTATACGCAAAGAGCAGAACCAACGATCGACGCGGGAAGATTTTACCCAGGTTCTGGCCGCTGATCAGCGTAAAACCCTACTCCTGCTTTGTGTTCTTATTAATGTTCTTGAGACCAGCCTTCAGGAGCGCTCGCTGTGAACAGTACGTTCAAGAAGCAGCTACGCATGCAGAATGGGCCATTGTCCCTGATGACTTTCGCAGCGAAGACTTGATCTTCGACATTGTCCCTGATGTCTACTACGCAACTTTATTCTTGTAGACTCGTGTTGGGCCTCCAAGTGCAGAGTTTTGTAGGACAGTAGCATTTTTCCCTCAAGTGGATGACCTAAGGTTTATCAATCCGTGGGAGGCGTAGGATGAAGATAGTCTCTCTCAAAAAACCCTGCAACCAAATACAAGAAATCACTTGTGTCCCCAACACACCCAATACAATGGCAAAATGTATAGGTGCACTAGTTCGGTGAAGAGATGGTGATAAAAGTGTAATATTTTTATAAACTGAATAAATAAAAATAGCAAGGTAGCAATTGATAAAACGGAGCACAAACGGTATTGCAATGCTTGAAAATGAGGCCTAGGGTCCGTACTTTCGCTAGTGCAATCTCTCAACAATGCTAATATAATTGGATCATATAACCATCCCTCAAAGTGCGATGAAGAATCACTCCAAAGTTCCTAACTAGTGGAGAACATAAGAAGAAATTGTTTGTAGGGTACGAAACCACCTCGAAGCTATTCTTTCCGATCGATCTATCCAAGAGTTCATACTAAAATAACACCAAATAATTTCAGATTCATAATAATCAATCCAACACAAAGAACCTCAAAGAGTGCCCCAAGATTTCTACCGAAGAAACAAAGACAAGAATGTGCATCAACCCCTATGCATAGATTACCCCAATGTCACCTTGGGAATCCGCGAGTTGAGTGCCAAAACATATATCAAGTGAATCAATACGATACCCCAATGTCACCACGGGTATTCATAGCAAGACATACATAAAGTGTTCTCAAATCCATAAAAGTATTCAATCCGAGAAAACGAAATCTCAAAGGGAAAACTCAATTCATCACAACAAGATAGAGAGGGGAAAACACCATATGATCCGACTATATTAACAAAGCCCGCGATACATCAAGATCGTGACATCTCAAGAACACGAGAGAGAGAGAGAGAGAGAGATTAAACACATAGCTACTAGTACAAACCCTCATCCCCGAGGGTGGACTACTCCCTCCTCATCGTGGTGGCCACCCGGATGATGAAGATGGCCATCGGTGATGATTTCCCCCTCCGGCGGAGTGCCGGAACGGGGTCTAGATTGGTTTTACGTGGCTAGAGAGCCTTGTAGTGGCGGAACTTCTGATCTAGGGTTACCCCTACGGTTTTTGGAATATTTGGTGATTTATAGGGCAAAGAGGGGGTGCGGGAGGCCACCGAGGTGGGCACAACCCACCTGGGCGCGCCTGGGCCCCCAGGCGTGCCCTGGTGGGTTGTGCCCCCCTCAGGGCACCCCTGTCGGGGTACGACACCTATGGGATCCAAAGGGACGCCTTTACGATTCGGCGGGGGGAGAGGTATACGCAAAGAGCAGAACCAACGATCGACGCGGGAAGATTTTTCCCAGGTTCTGGCCGCTGGTCAGCGTAAAACCCTACTCCTGCCTTGTTTTCTTATTAGCGTTCTTGAGCCCAGCCTTCAGGAGCGCTCGCTGTGAACAGTATGTTCAAGGAGCAGCTACACATGCAGAATGGGCCAGAAGTTCTCTTCCTCTGTAGCAGTTGCCTTGGGCCTCCTTTTATACGCTCAAAGGGGTCACCACAGTGGCAAAATGTACATACATTGAGGTGTAAAGTAGCTACAGGGTAATCATACCTAACCCCTGACGGACTAGGACGAACGCATTTAATGCATCGTGAGGTGTCCTTACTTTCTTGGGGATGGAAAAAGGAGCCATCCCATCAGCACCGCTTAAGCTCTCCTCCATTGGCGCGTCGCCACGCATCCAAAGAAGGACCCAGAATGTCGGGTTTTGTCGCTGTGCTAGAGCGGTGGCACAGCAACAAAACCTTGCCGGGGCCAAGCCCTGCCGGGCGCCAAGCCTTGCCAGGCGCCGAGCCTTGCCGGGCACCAATCCTTGCCGGGCTCCGCAGGCCACCCCGGCAAGATCTTGCCGGGGAGGCTGGCCTTCGGATTCCAGCTCTCCTTATCTGCTGATCCTCAGATCTCTGACTGGATGGTTTCTTTGATGGCTTGAATCAACCTCGAACTGTTCCCCGGCAAGCCTTGCCGCGAGGATGGCTACAACTGCCCATGCACAAGTACGGGGTACTAGTGGCCCAATAATTAGTACACCGACAGGAGCCCCCGGGCCTGGCCCATACACGAGTGCGAGGCGGT
Organism: Thinopyrum elongatum; assembly: GCA_011799875.1. Taxonomy (NCBI): domain Eukaryota; kingdom Viridiplantae; phylum Streptophyta; class Magnoliopsida; order Poales; family Poaceae; genus Thinopyrum; species Thinopyrum elongatum. The sequence goes on along the minus strand of CM022297.1, from coordinate 204,904,161 downwards.
GTTGGGCTAGGCCCAAACAGTGCACGAGCACGCATGGCAGGGGATTAACTGCTAGTAAATATCCAGTTTACTATGCCCCCCACTACGCGCGTCGAACGCGTGGCGTGGGGAGCGTGCCTCAAAGGCTGCAACTGCGACGCGCCTATAGAGGCGCATTCACATTGGGGAATAAAAGAGGCGGCCCCGCTCCTTCCCCATAAAAACGAGAAGCCGCAGAGGCACAAGCCTATTTACCCCCCTCTTGTTCTCAATCTGGTCGTCGCCATCGCCTTCCTCCTCTCGAGCTCAGAGCGAAGCTTTTCCTCTTCCACCCGCCGCTTCCATGCTCGCTTCACCCCCGGCTTCCGCCCTCATAGCCGCCATGCCGCCAAAGGCCAGCAAGGGCAAGAGCAAGGAGGCGAAAGCCGATGTTCCGGAGAGCGAACTGGTGAAGATGCGGAAGAAGTATGTCGTCTTCCCCCCATCGCTCGATGCAGAAGCTCTGAAGAGGCGGTACCAGTGCATGTGGGCGAAGGAGACGCAAGCTCACCCCGCCACACGCGTGATTCCAGGCTCTTGTTCCAAAAGTGGATCGGACAGATACCCTTTCTTCGCCGCGTATTTCTATTGCGGGCTCTGCCCCCCATTTTCCGACTTCTTCAATGATATCATGTACACATACGGCTTTCATCTTCTCGATTTCACGCCGAATGCGGTACTATGCATGTCCATCTTTGCCCATCTTTGTGAAAACTTTGCCGGAGTGATTCCCAACTCTACTCTTTTTCGCCATTACTTCTTCCCCCGCATCCAAAAAGGAGAGGCCCTCTATGGTTCTATCACCTGGATTCCAAGGGCTTGGAATAGGGAAATATACCCAGAAGGAGTTTACCGCGAAAAGTGGGACGAATGGCGGGCTGAATGGTGCTGGATCAAGGAAGCAGATCCCCATCCGTTTTGTCTTCCCCGGCAACAGAAGGTGGTCCGTGGCAGCGGTTGGAGCAGTCTTGCCACTGATGACGAAAAGCTCGCAATCGCCACCACCAGGATTCTTTGCCTGAAAGCTGCCGGGCTGACAATGGAGATGATTGGCTTCGACTTTCTCTGCCGCCGCATCGCCCCCTTGCAGAACAGGGGAAGGCCAGCCTGGGAATACCGAAACGCGGCAGATATTATGAGATTGCACCCTGGGTTGAACAATAATCTGACCACTATGCAGCTTGGCGCTCTCCGCCAAAAACTATTCCAGCGCGAAGACAAGCATCGGCTGCCGGCAAGGATCGTCCCTTTGTGCAACAACTCCGCCTTGGGGTCAATCATCGCCTTCATGCCGATGTTCAACGCCCACGGTCTTGACGCGACTTGGGCCGAGCCAACCGAGGAGGAAGCACAGAAGTTTTTTGACAACTTGACGGAGAGACCCATCCGGCAAGAGACAGATTTCATCCGAGCCACCACCGACTAAGAAGTAGCTTACATTGCTACTAGGGTGGAGGAGGCAAATCTTGCCGCAGAGGCCGGCAGCGTTGGTTTCACAGAATGGGAAACCAGCGACGCTGAGGTAGTAGTGGAGGTAAAACCTACCGGGAAGGACAAAGCTGCCGGGGAACAGAGCAGCACAGCCGCTGAGAGCTCGTCCGACGAGGACATGGCCGAAGAAGAGACGCAAGAAGAGCTCCCAGCCCCGAAGAAGACGAAGTGTGTTCTCCGGAAGGCTGCATCTGGCATCCCGGCAAGCTAGCCTTCTTCGAGCGGCGAGGCTCCCGGTAAGAAAGTGGCCGGCAAGACTGCTCCGCGGCAAGGGGTTCGTCAACGACCTGCGCGGCGCGTGAGACCCACACCAGCGGCCACTGCTAGGGCGGCAGGGGTGTCTCGCACTACCGCACCGGAAGCTGCCCCGGCGCCTGCCACAGCCAAGTGACCTAGGACCCCTCCTCCGCCTCCCCACTCAGACACTGCAGCGGAGGCCGATTTCGACATCTCCGGCTTTAGTCTGGAGTGAGAAGAAGAAGAGTGAGTACTTTGCCACAGCCTTTATATTCCAATCTTGGATTGATCTTACTGACTTGCTCATATTGTCTCTGCAGTGATGCAGAATCCTTGCTGGAGAGGATGGCGAAGAGGACAAAGACTTCCACGGGCGACGAGCCCCCGGCAGGCTCCACGAGCGTGCCAGAAACCGTCGTCGTCAGCCCGGAGCCCAGTCCTCAATGCAGCCCCCAGCACAGCCCCCAGCGTAAGTTCACTGTTCTTTTTCCGCTGGCGGGTGCTGAGGTTTCCATTCTTGCCACTGACATCCTTGGGCTCGCAGTAGAAGAACGGCAACAAGGAGAGTTGTCTGAAGACATCCCCGTCGTGCCACCTTCATCAACCACGCCACCCACAAGGACGTCCCCGGCAAGAGATCCTACCGACGAGCCCATCCTAACTGAGGAGGAGCCGGCAAGCATGGACATCGGCAACCCTCCCCCGGCAACCGAAGTTGCCGGGAGGGGCGAGGCCACCTCTCAACAGCTCGACGCAGGTAATCGATTACCTCAGAACGCTTGTTACCCTTTCCCTTATCTCTCTGTCTTTAGTCGCTTCAAACTTCAATCTTGATCTTATTCTATTCTCCTCCTTCGTCCTTCAGAGTCCCCTGTGACGGAACACATGGATGTCGACGTTGTCATCGAGGAGACCGCCAGGGACGCCGCTGCCGAAGCAGACAGGATCGCTGCCAGCGAGGCCGCCAAGGATGACACCATCGAGGCTGGTGGTGCTCTTGACGGGGAGGCCGCCAAGACTGCACAGGAGGAACCCGCCAAGGAACCTACTGAAGGGGGCGACAGGGAGGCTGATGACCGTACTGACGGCATTCCTGCCGCAGGAGCGCCAGGCACTGCACTGGCCACGGAGCCCCCTGTCACTGGTGAGGTGGTCACTGAAGACCAACCGTCAACATCTGAAGGCCCCTCATCCAGCAAATACCTCAAGGTTGGCGAGAACCTGTTTGTCAACTTGTCGGGGACGGCAAGCATTGGGGCACCAGCCGAAGGAGAAGTTTTTGACGAAGAGATCATTGCTGCTGGCGGGCTCGAGGTTGTTGACGATCCCAGCGCTAGCAGCGGCAAATCTGAAGAGGATCAGCTCCTTCAGGCCATGGGCGAGAATTTCCGCAAGCTCCAGGCTCTCCACCGCGCCCGAAAAGATAAAGCGGATTCCAGAATGGCAGTTGTCGAGGCGGCTGAGGTAGATTTCCAGAGGCGTGTCGAAAAAATGCAAACCTGGTACGCCGAGGCCCTCCAAGAGCTGACTGCTGGCCGGGAACAGGTGAGCCAACAGTGGACAGAGATCCTCCTGAAGCAATCTGATATGGAGAAGGCGCAGGATGAAGCTACTCAAAGGATTGCTGCTGAAGATGCCCTCCTGACGGGGCGCCGCGTTGCTCTTGATGCTCACGAGGAAGATCTCACCGCACGTGAGCAGGTGCTCACCGCCAAGCTTCGCAGCAAAGATGAAGATATCGAGAAGCTTGTCGCGCGGCGGACCCAGGAGCTGGAGCAAAAACATAAAGACGCGCTCGAAGCTCTGACTGCAAGTCACGCTGGCAAGCTCAAGGAGGCTGTCGATGCTGCCGAAGCTACAGAGGCCGCCAAGAATGAGCTGAGCGACAAGGTAAAGAAGCTGGAGATAGATCTCAAAGAACAGGGCAAGGAGCTCTCGACGCTCAAAGGTGATAGGGAAAAAACCCTCCACTCTTTGGCAGAGATGCAAGTTGCCCTGTCCAACAAAACCAAGCAGCTCTCCTCTGCGGCTGATGCTATTGCAGTTCTGGAACAGAAGCTGACCACATTGCAGAAGTCTCTCGAGGCTGGCAAGGCCCGTGAGAAGGCTCTACTCAAGGATCTCCAAGGAGAGAGGAACCTGGTCAAGAGCGCTGCCGCCGCCTAAATCGATTACGAGAAGGGGGTGGAGATCTGGACTGGACATCTCATCGCCGCTGCGGAGAAGCTTACGGCAGAACTGTCAACCATGGGCCTGTCGAACTTCAGGTATTCTTCCGAGGAAAGGATGTCTTCAAGTGCCAGGTTGACGATGTTCTTTGAAAGCATCATCGACGCCTTGAGGGTGCTCCAGTCTAGCCGGGTGACCCAATTGGCCAACGAGACTCGCCGGCTTTGCCGGGCCGTCCTTCGCAAGGTGCTTATCAAGGTGGTGCACAGCAATCCCGGCATCGACCTCTCCAACGCGCTCGGCCATCTGCCAAGGGACACAAATGTCGAGGCACTTGAAGAACTTATCGCGCCTATCCTTGAGAAGGTGGACTCCATCAAAAGGATCGAAGGCCAGCACAGGGATTAAGTGTTCCGCCTTTTCTTGCCGCCATCATTCCATGTAAAAGACAATTAAGTCTCAACTTAGAATTGCGGCAGCTCATGAATGTAATATAACTCGCCTATGTTTAGGTTCATGCTTGCTATTTTCCTTGTCTGATTCCTTTATGTATGGAGTTCACCCTACGCTTACTGAAAAACTTGCCGGCGCGCAACCTGCCGCGAGCGCTGGGTGCGGGACTTCAGCAGCCTGCTGGAGGCGCAGCGGCCGGCAAGACTCCTTGGCGTTCTTAGTGCAGCCACTTAAATCGTTGAGCGGGCTCGAAACAAAATAAGGGCGCAACTGATTACAACAAGGGTTCCTTCACGTGCAGATTTTTCATACAAGAGTCGGAATCGTCCAAGGAAATAACTTGCAATAAAGGAAACTTGCTCTAAGTTTTTAGAACTTAGCTTTCTGTCACTGTCCTTCTTCTGGCAAGCGTCGATTCCGAACGTCGCCAACTGGTACTCATATCTCCGTCCCCCCACCCCCCCGGCAAATGTGCACGCGAGGAATCCTTCTGTCTTTTAAAAAGAAAGAAGAGAAAATAAAGACATGAAACCTTGGCGGTTCGTTAGAACTTACTGGGAGTAGGTGTTATACAACATCTTTGACAAACATGCATATATAAATATGAACATGGGAATCAATAAGGGAATGTACAACACTTAAATTTATTCATCTGCGCTCAGGGTCTGCGCCTGGCTTTGTACAAAGGATCACATGCCTTGCCGGCAAGACTTGTACAAAAGGGTGGTTGCCGGGAGCCCACGGCAACCGCGCCTTATGGGTAGAATTTGCGAAGATGTTCGATATTCCAGGAATTGCTCACTGGAACGCCATCTTCGGTCTCCAAGCGGACAGCGCCGGGCCTGGTGACTCGTACTACCCGATAAGGGCCTTCCCACTTTGGCGTCAACTTGTTTGAATTCTTGGCGGACTGAATCCGCCGAAGAACAAGGTCGCCTTCCTCAAGGCTTCGGGCATGAACTTTGCGGCTATGATAGCGGCGCAAAGCTTGCTGGTAGCGTGCAGCTCGCACAGCAGCCTGAAGACGATTCTCCTCAAGGAGCACAGCGTCATCTTGCCGCAGTTGCTCTTGCTCAAGCTCATCATAAGCGAGCACCCGAGGTGATCCGTACGTGAGTTCCGTGGGGAGAATTGCTTCCGCTCCGTAGACCAGAGCGAAGGGCGTCTGGCCGGTGGCTCGATTTGGTGTCGTTCTGATTGACCAAAGAACCGCCGGCAACTCATCAATCCAGCGTCTTCCGCACTTTTTCAGTCTGTCAAAAGTCCTGGTCCTGAGACCGCGCAGCACTTCAGCATTAGCCCTCTCTGCTTGGCCATTGCTTCTCGGGTGAGCAACAGAGGCAAAACAAATCCTGCCGCCAAAGTCTTGGACGTACTGCATGAAGGTGCGACTTGTGAACTGCGTGCCGTTGTTGGTGATGATCCTGTTGGGTACACCGAAACCGCAAACTATCCCTTTAAAGAACTTGATGGCTGATTGTGCTGTCACCTTCCTCACTGCTTCCACCTCCGGCCACTTTGTGAACTTGTCGATAGCAACGTACAAGTACTCAAAGCCCCCGATAGCATGGGGGAAGGGCCCAGTATGTCGAGCCCCCAGACCGAAAATGGCCAGGAGAGAGGGATTGTCTGAAGAGCTTGAGCTGGTTGATGTGATTTCTTCGAATGAAACTGGCACGCTTCACACTTGGTGACTAGTGCAGTTGCATCCTGGAGAGCGGTGGGCCAAAAGAAACCCTGCCGGAATGCTTTCCCGGCAAGTGCTCTTGACCCTATGTGAGAACCACATATGCCTCCATGTATCTCTGCCAACAGCTCTAGCCCATCCTCCCGAGGAATGCACTTCAATTTCACACCGTTTGATCTCTTTCTGTACAGGACGTCATCGACGAACTTGTACATAACAGACCGATGGGCTACTCTTTCTGCTTCTTCCTGTTCCTCCGGGAGTTCTCCTGTCTGAAGGAAATGGACAATGTGCTGCGCCCATGCTGGAGCCTGAGGCTCAACGGCTAGGACTAAAGCCATCTCCTCTGCCGGAGGAACATTTGTCTCGACAGCAAGGGCCTGAGGCCCTGCCAGAGCCTATTGTTCCCCGGCAGGCATGTCGATCCCGGCAACTTCCTTGCCGGCGGCTCCAGGGAGCTCTGCCGAGAAGTACTGACCAGAGTTCAACTTCCTTCTCTTTTCTTGCCGCATCAATGGCGCCACGGATGGTTGAGTCAATTGGAGCACAAAAGTTCATGGTTCCACAGGCAACTTGAGGGCGGCACGCTTTGACAGGTCGTCAGCAACACTGTTCTCGGCACGAGGAACGTGCTCCATTTGCAGACCGTCAAAGCGCTCTTCCATTTTCCTCACTTCATCCACGTAGGCTTGCATCAATGGACTTTGATAACTCTTGTTAACTTGCCTGACGACAAGTTGTGAATCGCCTTTGATGACGAGCTTTTTGATACCAAGGTCTGCCGCGATCCTGAGACCGGCAAGCAAACCCTCGTATTCTGCAGTGTTGTTGGTCAAACTCTCCCGGGGAAAATGCATTTGGACTACGTACTTGAGGTGCTTTCCGGTGGGTGCGACAAGCAGCACGCCAGCACCGGCGCCTTGCAGCGAGAAAGCCCCATCAAAGTACATAACCCATTGCTGATTAATTTCCTTGCCGGGAAGAGTTGTTTCCTGAACCTCTTCGTCCGGCGTTGGGGTCCATTCTACAATGAACTCCGCCAAGGCCCTGCTCTGAATCGTCGAAGTGCTTTCAAACTTGAGGCCAAAGCTCGACAACTCCAACGCCCACTCCACGATCCTGCCGGTTGCTTCTGGATTTTGCAAAATCCGTTGCAACGGAAAGCGTGTGACGACGGTGATTTCATGTGCTTGAAAATAATGGCGCAGCATCCTCGAGGCCATAAGAAGGCCGAAAAGCAACTTCTGCACACCAGAATATCTTGACCTAGCCCCTTGTAAAAGAGACCTAACAAAATAAACTGGGCGCTGCACCACCTTCTTCTTGTGCACTGGTTCTTCTGTTTGCGCAGATCCTGTCTTGCCGGGATCAACCCTTGCCGGGGAAGATCTTGCCGCGTCACCTGGCGGTCCTGCCGCTGGTGTTGCTTCCTCATCAACCTCTCTCTGCGCCACTAGCGCAGCACTAACCACTTGATTTGTTGCTGCCAGATACAGCAGCAACGGCTCTTGAGGTTTAGGCGCGACTAGCGTCGGCGGAGAGGAAAGATATTTCTTCAAATCTTGCAGCGCAGCCTCCGCCTCCGGAGTCCATTTCATTGGACCTACCTTCTTCAAAATTTTGAAAAAGGGCAGGGCGCGCTCAGCAGATTTGGAAATAAACCTGCTTAGAGCAGCAACACAGCCAGCAAGACGACGCACATCCTTGACGCGTCTCGGCGCTTCAATTTGCTCAATAGCTTTGATCTTGTCGGGGTTCGCTTCGATTCCCCGGCAAGATACAAAGAATCCGAGGAGCTTGCTGGAAGGAACACCGAACACGCACTTCTCAGGATTGAGCTTCAAGTTGATCTTGCGCAAATTTGCAAATGTTTCTTCTAAATCTTGAATGAGCGTCACTTTGTCTTTGGTTTTGACCACTATATCATCCATATATGCCTCCATATTTCTATGGAGTTGAGGCTCAAAACCAATTTGGATTGCTCTCACAAATGTCGAACCAGCACTTTTCAACCCGAAAGGCATTCATATGAAACAATACGTACCACATGGGGTGATAAATGTGGTCTTCTCTTCATCTTCTTTTGCCATAAAAATCTGATGATACCCCGAATAGGCATCAAGGAAGGACAGGAGATCACAACCAGCGGTGGAATCCACAATCTGGTCGATACGCGGCAAGGGAAAGGGATCTTTTGGACAGGCTTTATTGATATCTGTATAATCGATACAAAGCCTCCATTTCCCATTCGCCTTCCGCACTACAACCGGATTGGCCAACCAGGTTGGATGAAGCACTCCTTTGACCAATCCTGCCGCCTCCAGCTTTCTGATTTCTTCGGCAATGAATTCTTGCCGTTCCAAGGCTTGCTTCCTCACCCTTTGCTTGACGGGCCGCACATGGGGACAGACAACAAGGTGGTGCTCAATTACTTTCCTGGGAACACCGGGGATGTCAGATGGTTGACATGCAAACACATCGACATTCGCCCGCAGGAAAGCAACGAGCGCGCTTTCCTAATTGTCATCTAGGGTGGAACTTATGGTGAAAGTTCCCCCCGTTCCGTCCTCCCTGACGGGCACCTTCTTGGTCTCCGGCGGAGCAGCCTTGGATTTCTTGTTCTTGCCGGTGGAACTCTCTGGTGCACCCTCGACGGAAGCGCAGCACTCCGAGGAGGTGCGCTTGCCGGAGTTCACGCCAAGGTTCTTGCCGGTCTTCTTCTTCCCCCCGGGAGTTCCAGCGGCAGGAGCAGGTGCCTTGATGGCAGGTGCTGCAACTGCTTCCCGGTAAAGTTGGTCGGCACAGATGAGCGCATCCTTCTTATCAGAATGGATAGTGATGACGCTCAACGGCCCAGGCATCTTCAGAACATTGTACGCATAGTGTGATGCCGCCATGAACTTAGCCAGCGCTGGCCGACCAAGGATCCCATTATATGACATGGGGATCTTGGCGGCATCAAACACCACCTTCTCGGTCCTGTAGTTGAGCTCGCTACCAAATGTCACCGGCAGCGTGATCTTGCCCTTGGGCTGGGTTCTTCCCGGATTGACCCCTTGAAACGTACCCGTTTCTTCGAGGTCCTCGTCGGGAATATGGAGCTTTTTGAGCACATCCGGTGAGATTAAGTTTAGGCCGGCCCCACCGTCAACTAGCATTTTCGTCACCTTGAGGTTGCGAATCGTTGGCGAGACCAACAATGGCAAGCACCCGACTGCAGTTGTGCAATCAGAGTGATCCTCGGCGTCGAAAATGATAGGCGTGTTGGACCACTTCAGGGGCCTACATGCATCTGGGGATGGCTCTGCCGCATTGACTTCCCGCACCCACTGTTTGAGTTGACGGTGGGAAGAATGCAGCGAGGCACCTCCATCGATACACATGGCCTCTGTAGCTTTCTGGAATTCTTGCTCACTGGACTCATCATCTTCTTCATCATCATCTTCTTCTTTGTCTCGGCCCCGAGCGGGCCTATCCTTTTGTTGCTTGGCCTTACCGTGGCGCCCCCCTCGGCCACCGTGCTTCTTGCCGGATCCGTCAGCACCATCTTGGGCCTTCTCCTTATCTCGCCTTTCATATTCAACCCTCTGTTTCTCGGCAATCTGTTCAGCTTGCCGGCAGTTCTGGAGATCGTGGCCCTTGGTGCGATGGATCTTGCAATACTGCTTGCCGGAGTTCTCCGACTTGCCGACAGCCGCCAAGGCCTGACAGGAAGGGCACCCGGCAAGATCCTTGCCGGGGTCACCAACCTTGGCCTTTTTGGCAGCGCCGGGGTTGTCGGATTCCTCGACAACAAGCACGGCCTTGCCTCCGCGTTTCCTGTTCCGCCGCCGGCCTTTCCTTGACGGGGCCGTGGCATCTTCTTCTTCGGATTCGCCCGCCGCGCCAACAGCCTCGCCAGGGAGTTTCCTCCCCTCTTCAGCTCGAGCGCATTTATCGGCTAGAGTGTACAGCTCGGCAATACTCCTGACTTTGTTCATTGCCAGCTCTTCCCGCATTCTGCGGTTACGCACGTTCTGGTGAAATGCGCTAATGACAGCGGCAGGGTGAATGTCAGGAATATTGTACTGCACCCGGCTGAACCTCTGCATAAACTTGCGCAGGGACTCGCCCTCCTTCTGAGGGATGATATGCAAATCACTCTCTTGGCCAGGAGCTTGGTGGCCTCCAACAAAGGCGCCAACAAACTGATGGCACAGATCTGACCAGGAAGAAATAGAATTCTCCGGCAGATGCATCAACCACGACCTGACGTTGGGTTTAAGCACCAATGGGAAGTAGTTGGCAAGTATCTTGTCATCTCGGCCCCTGGCAGCCTGCACCGCAATGGTGTAGATGCTCAGGAACTCCGAGGGATGGGTCTTACCGTCATATTTCTCCGGGACCTCCGGCTTGAAGGTTCGGGAATTGGGCCACTGGACTTGCCGCAGCTCGCGGGTAAACGCTGGAGTCCCTACCTCATAAGGCAAGTCTCCTAAGTCCCCTGGCGCAGGCTCGTCGACAGCCGGCCCTGCGCGCTTATCAGACTGATAGCACGCTTCCCGTCGCCGCTCGATGGTAGTTCGAGCGTCCTCCTTGCCTCGTTCCTGGAGAACTTGACGCTGATCACGGCGCATCCGTGGATCGGATGATGCCGTGGAAACTTCTTCACAGCGGTCGACCTGCTGGGTTGTCGGCCGCCGCTGGTGCCGCAGAGGGGAGTGCACTGTGGTTGCACCACCTCCGGTTTGCTCCACATCGGCTCGCGCCGGATCGACGGGCCTTCGCTGCGAGGGCCCTGCCTCTTGTGGTCCATCTTTGTTGGCAAAGCCGATAAGGCTCTGGATGGTAGCTTGCCACTCCTCCATCTTCTCCGGGGCAGGAGGAAGATCGAGGAGCAGCTGCGCACATGCCAAGGCTTCCGCTGGCGTAGGCGGCGGCGACAGGTGCGAGGTACGTGAGGTGCTCTGACTCCTAACCATATTAGAAGGAGCGCCACCACGGTCACGTGACCGCGCGCCACCCCCGCCAGCAGCTCGGTGTGCATGCTGGTCCCGCGCATCTTGGGATCGATGCGCATAAATCTTTTCATGGGGACGCCCTGAACCACCAGCGCCATGACGTCGCTCATCGTGCACGACCTGGGTAGGTCGTGATGCTTGCGCCGGCGCGGGAGCTCCAGCAGGCGCCCTCCGATCTCTGGAATTCGTTGTGCCACCCGTAGGCAACACAGTGCCGTCTCTAGATCCAGCGGCGTGCAGGTTGCCACTGCCACTGCGAACGATGCCGCTCGCCTGGCTCGGATCACCAGAACGCCGTGGGGGTTCTAGTCCTCTTCCTTCTGCACGCACGCCGTCGCCCGTACGAGAAGGCTCAGGTAAAACGGACATGGATGGTTGCGCCGTCACAGCGCTCTTCTTCTTGGGTGGCATGATGATGAAGATGATGAAGAAACTGAAGCGCCAATCACTAGATCAGGTTCACGCAACCTTCAATCCCCCTACCTGGCGCGCCAAAGATGTTGGGGTACGACACCTATGGGATCCAAAGGGACCCCTTTACGATTCGGCGGGGGGAGAGGTATACGCAAAGAGCAGAACCAACGATCGACGCGGGAAGATTTTACCCAGGTTCGGGCCGCTGGTCAGCGTAAAACCCTACTCCTGCCTTGTTTTCTTATTAGCGTTGTTGAGCCCAGCCTTCAGGAGCGCTCGCTGTGAACAGTACGTTCAAGGAGCAGCTACACATGCAGAATGGGCCAGAAGTTCTCTTCCTCTGTAGCAGTTGCCTTGGGCCTCCTTTTATACGCTCAAAGGGGTCACCACAGTGGCAAAATGTACATACATTGAGGTGTAAAGTAGCTACAGGGTAATCATACCTAACCCCTGACGGACTAGGACGAACGCATTTAATGCACCGTGAGGTGTCCGTTTAGGTGTCTTTAGTTTCTTGGGGATGGAAAAAGGGGCCATCCCATCAGCACCGCTTAAGCTCTCCTCCATTGGCGCGTCGCCACGCATCCAAAGAAGGACCCAGAATGTCGGGTTTTGTCGCTGTGCTAGAGCGGTGGCACAGCAACAAAACCTTGCCGGGGCCAAGCCCTGCCGGGCGCCAAGCCTTGCCGGGCGCCGAGCCTTGCCGGGCACCAATCCTTGCCGGGCTCCGCAGGCCACCCCGGCAAGATCTTGCCGGGGAGGCTGGCCTTCGGATTCCAGCTCTCCTTATCTGCTGATCCCTAGATCTCTGGCTGGATGGTTTCTTTGATGGCTTGAATCAACCTCGAACTGTTCCCCGACAAGCCTTGCCGCGAGGATGGCTACAACTGCCTGTGCACAAGTACGGGGTACTAGTGGCCCAATACTTAGTACACCGACAACCCCCAGGTGCTTCTCTGGCCCACTAGATGTCTTCTGGTCCATAAAAAATCCACAAAAAATTTCGCGGCATTTGGACTCCATTTGATATTGATTTCCTGTGATGTAAAAAACAAGCAAAAAACAGCAACTGTTACTGGGCACTGGGTCAATAAGTTAGTCCCAAAAAATGATATAAAGTTGCTATAAAATGATTGTAAAACATCCAAGAATGATAATATAACAGCATGAATACTTCATAAATTATAGATACGTTGGAGACGTATCAGCATCCCCAAGCTTAATTCCTACTCGTCCTCGAGTAGGTAAATGATAAAAGAAATAATTTATGAAGTGTGAATGCTAGCAAAGTGCACAAGTTTGATCAATGACAATTTCAATCACTTTTCCTAGCATCATAACAACAATTCTTTCTTATAAAACTTCTCATGTTAAAGTAGCAACCAATTCACATGTTAAGGTTCAAACAATGAATTCTCTTGAAACTCAACAACCTATGTTCTCAGTCACCAAGCAATTGCAATTCAACTTATTCAATAGAGTCTAAGTAAGAGCTCCACATACTCAACCATCATATAGTCTTCTATGATTGCTAAAACTCACCGCATACACATGAGCAAAACGTTTCAACCGGACACATAGAAAGATAGGGGCTTATAATTTTGCCTCCCAACGTATTCACCTCAAGGGTGATGTCAACAATAATAACTCATGCCACCCATATCCAACTGGACATACGTGCCTAGATCTTTCCTCACCACATGATGCTTGCCAAAGGAGAAAATAAAAAGGAATAGAGAGAAAAACTTCAACTCTTGCATAAAAGTAAGTACATAAAAGTAAAAGATAGGCCCTTCGCAGAGGGAAGTAGAGGTTGCCATGCGCTTATTTGTTTGTATGCTCAACCCCTTAGAGCAAAATAACGTCACGTTATATTGCCCCTTGTGATGGCAACCTTTATTATGTAGTCTGTCGCTTTTATTTCTTTACCATCACAAGTTCGTACAACGCTCAATTTTCTCTTACACTAAATGATCTTACACTTTTAGAAGCAATTTTTATTGCCTTATTGCATCGATGACAACTTACTTGAAGGATCTTACTCAATCCATAGGTAGGTATGGTGGACTCTTGAAAATAAGATTTGGGTTTAAGTGTTTTTGGATGCACAAGTAGTATCTCTACTTAGTGCGGAATTTTTGGCTAGCAAAGATGGGGGGCAAGCACCACATGTTGAAGGATCTATGACAATATAACTTCTATGTGAATATGAACAAACATAAATCATTACGTTGTCTTCCTTGTCGAACGTCAACAATTTTGGCATATAATATTTTGATGGGGGCTCACAATCACAAATGATTTCCAAGATAGTGTATTTGCATGTGAAAGTTCTCTTCCTTATAGTAATCATTCATGAATTGCTTGTATGACCAATATTGTGATTGTCAAGCTTCAAAAGATTTCACTTTCTAAACCCAATGTGAAGCTACCACTGGGCATGATATGAACATATAATTTCAACTTCATGATATTCAATTCATTCAACAATTTACTCATAGGATATAAGTGAAGCACGAGAGTAAATGACAAACTACTCCAAAAAGATATAAGTGAAGATCAAGCGAGTAGTTAAGTAAAGGGGTAACTAATCGAGGACTATCTCTTATTTAAAAACTTTCAGATCTAAGTATTTTATTAAAACAGCAAGTAAAACAAAACAAAATCACATTCGAAGAATAGCACAACTCAAGTGAAGAAGCAAAAACTTAGGCTCAACCGATACTAACCGATAATTGTTGATGAAGAAAGGTGGGATGCCTACCGGGGCATCCCCAAGCTTAGATGCTTGAGACTTCTTGAAATATTATCTTGGGGTGCCTTGGGCATCCCCAAGCTTGAGCTTTTGTGTCTCCTTAATTCCTTTTATATCACGGTTTCCTAAATCTGAAAAACTTCATCCACACAAAACTCAACAAGAACTCGTGAGATAAGTTAGTATAAATCAATGCAAAACCTTATCATTCTGTACTGTAGCAAATCACTAAAATTATTATTCAACATTGCATACTAAATGCCTCTGCATATTTAATACTCCTATCCTCAAATAGAATCATTAAACAAGCAAACATATGCAAACAATGCGAACATAACAGCAATCTGTTAAAACAGGACAGTCTGTAAAGAGTGCAATATTCATCACACTTCCCTAACTCGAAAAATTCTTAAAAATTATCACACTGTAGAAAATTTATTATAGCTTACTATGCAAAAAAAATTCAACCTTTTATCACATTATGACTTTTCTGGATAATTATTGCAACAGCGAAAAACTTTCTGTTTTGAAACAGCAACTCATATATTTGCAAAATAAGCATGGTGATGGCTATCCTTGCCACTTTTATTGAAATAAAAGATGCAAAACATTATTCTAAATAACAGCAAGCAAATCCTTATAAAATAAAATGAATCTCTAAGAAAAACTCATATCATGTGACGAATGAAAATATAGCTCCAAGTGAGGTTACCGATAATGTTGAAGACGAAAGAGGGGATGCCTTCCGGGCCATCCCCAAGCTTAGTTGCTTGGATCTTCCTTGAATATTTCCTTGGGGGTGCCTTGGGCATACCCAAGCTTAGGGTCTTGTCACTCCTTATTCTCCTCATATCGATATCTCACCCAAAACTTGAAAACTTCAATCACACAAAACTTAACGGAACTTCGTGAGATGGGTTAGTATGATAAAGACAAATCATTCACTTTGGTACTGTCAAAGACAAGATTCATAATTGTTCTCACACAATGTCTACTGTACTCTACAATGTCCACAATTTATATTAAGCAATATAAGCCATAGAGACAAAAAAAATGAACTATGCATTGAAAACAGAATCTGTCAAAAACAGAATAGTACGTAAAGATCTGAATTAAGGTCATACTTCTGTAACTCCAAAAATGCTGAAAACTTAGAAAAACGTAGAAAATTTGTATACCCAACTACTATAAAAATTTCAGAGTTTTTAGATGCTCCAGTGAATCTAAACAATTCTGTTACTGGGCACAAAAGTTTCTGTTTTTGCACAGAATCAAGTCAACTATCATCCACACTATCCCAAAGGCTTTACTTGGCACTTTATTGAAACAAAAGCTATAAAACAAGATTACTATAGTATACTAACCATGTGAACACACAAAAAGAGTAGGTAAAAGTGTTGGGTTGTCTCCCAACAAGCGCTTTTCTTTAATGCCTTTTAGCTAGGCATGATGATTTCAATGATGCTCACACAAAAGATATGAATTGAAACATGCAAGAAAGCATAATGAATCACATGGCAAGCACATTTAAGCCTAACCCACTTCCTATGCATAGGGATTTTGTGAACAAACAATTTATTGGGGCAAGAATCAACTAGCATAGGAAGGCAAAATAAGCATAGCTTCAAAGCTTTCAACATAAAGAGAGGAAACTTGATATCATTGCAATATTTAAAAGCGTATGTTCGCCTCTCATAATAATTTTCAGTAGCATCATGAATGAATTCAACAATATATCCATCACATAAAGCATTCTTTTCATGATCCACGAGCATAGAAATTTTCTTACTCTCCGGACAAGCAAATTTATTCTCATCAATAGTAGTGGGAGCAAATTCAACAAAATAACTATCATGTGCTACTTGATTGACATAATCAAATTCAACAGTAAAATTATGATGACAAGTTTCATGGTTATCATTATTCTTTATAGCACATATGTCATCACTGTAATCATCATAGATAGCAACTTTGTTGTCATAATCAATTGAAACCTCTTCCAAAATAGTGGATTCATCACTAAATAAAGTCATGACCTCTCCAAATCCACTTTCATAATTATCACAATAAGATTCAACACCCTCCAAAATAGTGGGATCATTAGTACCTAGAGTTGACACTCTTCCAAACCCACTTTCATCAATATAATTGTCATAAATAGGAGGCATGCTACCATTATAACATATTTGCACATCAAAACTTGGGGGACTAAAAATATCATCTTCATCAAACATAGCATCCCCAAGCTTGTTGCTTTGCATATCATTAGCATCATGGATATTCATAGAATTTATACTAACAACATTGCAATCATGCTCATCATTCATGCCAAACATTTTATTGAATTCTTCTTCTATCAATTGAGCACAATTTTCCTTTCCATCTTTTTCAAGAAAGTCATGATAAAGATGAACAATATGATGCAACCTGAATTCCATTTTTTTTGTAGTTTTCTTTTTATAAACGAAACTAGTGATAAAACAAGAAACTAAAATATTCAATTGCAAGATCTAAAGATATACCTTCATGCACTCACCTCCCCGGCAACGGCGCCAGAAAAGAGCTTGATGTCTACTATGCAACTTTATTCTTGTAGACTCGTGTTGGGCATCCAAGCGCAGAGTTTTGTAGGACAGTAGCAATTTTCCCTCAAGTGGATGACCTAAGGTTTATCAATCTGTGGGAGGTGTAGGATGAAGATAGTCTCTCTCAAACAACCCTGCAACCAAATACAAGAAATCTCTTGTGTCCCCAACACACCCAATACAATGGCAAATTGTATAGGTGCACTAGTTCGGCAAAGAGATGGTGATAAAAGTGTAATATGGATGGTAGAAATGTATTTTTATAATCTGAATAAATAAAAACAGCAAGGTAGCAATTGATAAAACGGAGCACAAACGGTATTGCAATGCTTGAAAATGAGGCCTAGGGTCCGTACTTTCGCTAGTGCAATCTCTCAACAATGCTCATATAATTGGATCATATAACCATGCCTCAAAGTGCGATGAAGAATCACTCCAAAGTTCCTATCTAGCAGAGAACATAAGAAGAAATTGTTTGTAGGGTACGAAACCACCTCAAAGCTATTCTTTCCGATCGATCTATCCAAGAGTTCGTACTAAAATAACACCAAATAATTTCAGATTCATAATACTCAATCCAACACAAAGAACCTCAAAGAGTGCCCCAAGATTTCTACCGGATAAACAAAGACAAGAACGTGCATCAACCCCTGTGCATAGATTACCCCAATGTCACCTCGGGAATCCGCGAGTTGAGTGCCAAAACATATATCAAGTGAATCAATACGATACCCCATTGTCACCACGGGTATTCATAGCAAGACATACATAAAGTGTTCTCAAATCCATAAAAGTATTCAATCCAATAAAACGAAATCTCAAAGGGAAAACTCAATTCATCACAACAAGATAGAGAGGGGAAAACACCATATGATCCGACTATATTAACAAAGCCCGTGATACATCAAGATCGTGACATCTCAAGAACACGAGAGAGAGAGAGAGAGAGAGATTAAACACATAGCTACTGGTACAAACCCTCATCCCCGAGGGTGGACTACTCCCTCCTCATCGTGGTGGCCACCGGGATGATGAAGATGGCCACCGGTGATGATTTCCCCCTCCGGCGGAGTGCCGGAACGGGGTCTAGATTGGTTTTGCGTGGCTACAGAGCCTTGCGGCGGCGGAACTTCTGATCTAGGGTTACCCCTAGGGTTTTTAGAATATTTGGTGATTTATAGGGCAAAGAGGGGGTGCGGGAGGCCACCGAGGTGGGCACAACCCACCTGGGCGCGCCTGGGCCCCCAGGCGCACCCTGGTGGGTTGTGCCCCCCTCGGGGCACGCCCCAGGTGCTTCTCTGGCCCACTGGATGTCTTCTGGTCCATAAAAAATCCACAAAAAGTTTTGCGGTGTCTAGACTCCGTTTGATATTGATTTCTTGCGATGTAAAAAACAAGCAAAAAACAACAACTGGCACTGGGCACTGGGTCAATAGGTTAGTCCCAAAAAATGATATAAAGTTGCTATAAAATGATTGTAAAACATCCAAGAATGATAATATAATAGCATGAATACTTCATAAATTATAGATACGTTGGAGACGTATCAGTCCCCTTCCGCAGCGGTAATCACGCGCTCCTGGGCCAGACGGTGTTCGCCCCTTTCAATGTTATCCCCCATTATGCATACTTAAAGCTAAAGATGCCCGGACCTAAGGGCGTCATTCCAGTCAATGGTAATACGGAACACTGACTCCGGACTGAAGAACATACAGCGGCCCTAGCGGCAGAAGTCCAAACCAATATCGAGGGGCCCCATTCTCAGCCCGCCGTCAAGGCACGGGAAGCAAGGAAACGGACCCAAGCTCTATTCCCTTTGGGGAACATCCCTATGTTTCGCGTAAAGAGGGATACACCCCCCATAGCATACCCACCCAATTCGCACATTATGTGCCTCATCAGCACAACTTCGCACTTAAAATACCATGGGCCGCATTGGGGACCAAATCAAAACCAAGTATTCAGCTCAACCGAACTATGGTCATATGCATCTTTGGACATCGACCAGGTACCATTACGGACCGATCTTGCATTAAGCTAGAACAGATCGGCTACCTCTCACGGCTCCTAATCAAAGGCACGCTAGCTGACTCTTAACCCCTCTATGGAGTTCTTTCCACCACAGAAGCAAAGGCGCAGATGTGCAGTAGGGCACAATAGGTATATCAACCCACGCTTCAATGCCTTGTGTAAACCTTTCCTCTGCAAAACTTTTTCTTTTTCTTATAAAGTGCATGTAACAGATGCTTTGGTAGTTCGAATTGTACGGATAGGCATCATGAGCTTTATTGAAATAAGAGCCACTCTTCACGGTCCTCCTGCAGTTTTTTACTGCACCTTTCTTTCGCTCTTCGACGCCATTATAGACCTGTTCGGCACAATTTTTTCTTAAGGCAACAATCGGGTAATAGACCGGGGGCTCAAACATAATACTCACCCTATGCCTCAAGTCCGGCACTACTCTTTCCCTATGTGTTGGGCATCTCGGATATTGCATTATATGCACCAGTTCCGAATTATGTCTTTGGTCAATAGTTGCGTTGCCCGGCTCCTATATTTACCCTCTTATGTTCCGCATGTTCGGCTAAGACGGTAAAGGGAGAACCACTGCGATTGTACTTCCGGCAAGCCTGGCTAAGTACCTAAGTGGAGAAAGCCGAAAACTGACTGTCATAATAAGCGAGAACTAGTCGGCGATCGATGACCAGTGTTAAACTAAAAATCGTTGACGATTACACCATGTAATATGAAGGGTTTGTGTCTTCGGCCAAGCCAAGTGATACATGTACATACCTCGGATCTCCTAAATATCACACTGGGGGCTAGTCACCAGCCCCCGCAGTCAAGCTCCTATGGCTAAGTGAAAGCAATAAAGCCGCATAGTCCGATTGCCTTGTTTCCCTCCGGCACTACCGCCTTCGGGCACCGATACATCGGCTAAGGGTCATAGTGCAGAGGACGAAACACCCCTTGTAGCATCTACGTGGGGGCTGAAGCCAACGACTGGCAACTTTCAGGATAAAAGCGGCCGCACAGGATTCAAAATTAAACTAATAAATAGGCAAGTATGATAAACCATACAGATCAATCGCATTGCAGAACACAAGGCTTCAACCATCATTTAAATACAAAGATAAGCCCGATCACTCAAGGAGTACATCCTTCGAGCACTGGGCCTCTACTTCCCGAGCGTCGTCAATTACAACGGAGAAATACTGCTCTAGGTGCCTTTGCTCTTTTCCAGCAGGTGGAGGTTCGGTGGCCATATCGACTGGCTTAATCTTCGGCCAGTGCACCATGGTCTTCGAGAATGCCATCTGATCCCCCTCAATGCATACCGAGCGCTTCACGGCATCCACAAGGAGGGAAGCGTCACGCAGCTTCTGCACCAGGCCAAAATAGCTGCTCGGTATGGGCTCGGAGGGCCACAGCCAAACACAGAAGTCCTTCATGGCCGGATCCGCCATCTAGTGCAGCTCCATCAGCTGCTTCATCTGGTTACTCAGGAGGGGCGGGTGTTCGGGCGCTTGGAACTGCGCCCAGAACAGCCGTAGCTCGGCATCACCCTCCCGAGCCGCATAGTGCTTTGCCACATCCACTGCACTCCTCGGGAGCTCCGCAAGCGCGCCTGCGGAACGCCAAACTCGTGTGAGCAACGCGAATCTGTGGCCGCCAAAGACACTCTGCAGTAAGTATTGCTTACCATCTGCAATTTGTTTCACTTGTCGGAGCTCCTCCCGGGTGCCCCGCGTCTCCATCCTCGCTTCACGGATCTCTTACTGCACCTTTGATAGCTTGGTGGCATGTTCCTTATTATTCTGCTCAAGGTCCTCACATTTTGTGATGGTGTCCTTGAGCTCCTGTTGCACCTCGGCCACTCTAGCCTCGTGCTTCTCACTGACGGTTTTTGCCGACTTGAGTTCGGCGGCCGCTCGCTCGGCCGCCGCTTTCTTCTCGACCGCCTCCTCCTTGGCCTTCTTCAGTTCGGCCCGGAGGCCCTCGACCTCCACGGTGGCAGCTGCAAACATAATTCAGCACCGTTTCCTTAGAGCTAATCCCGAATACGGTGATCAATAAAAAAAGATGTAGAATCTCGATCGAGCTAACCATGCGCCTCGTCAAACCGCTTGTTGACAAGGTCGAACTCTTCATCGAAGCTCCTGAGCTTCCGATTCATCTCATCCAGCGTTGCGGCATTAGCAGCCGCCGCGAGAGATGAGGCCTACAATAACAAAACAAAAGCTCGCATAGTTCAGACTCCCGATTTCATGATTTTTGGATCCTCTGTCAGGCTTTTCAAACCTGACAAAGTCTCGGGGGCTGCTATATACAAGGGGTCTATAACTTTGTTCAAAAAAATGCTTTGTGAAAAGAATATTACATGGCTTACCTCAAAGCCCGTGAGGAGGCCGTTGAAGCCTTCCTTCAGTCCGCTGTTAACGGACCGAATACTCTATAAAACCACGCCCATCAAGGCGCGGTGTTCTGCAATGATGGAGGAGGCACCTCCTCCATCACGTCCGGCCATCCTGCCACACCCCGATCATTAGGGTTCGGCACGGGCGGCAGGGCCCCGGCTCCCCCTTGATGGAGGGCGGAATGGACGCCTCTGAGGGCCTAGGGGGCTCCGAAATCGCCTTTTGGGAGGGCTCGGGCTGGCCGGACTCCCCCTCCCTGTTCACCTGGAGAGACTCCCCCTCCTGGTCTTCAGTGACACGTCATCGCTGCCCTCTCCCGTGTTCGGAACGCGAGGGGCCCTGCGGGACTGCGTCTCCCCGGCCTCTTCGATAACTGGAGGAGGCGGGGAGCGCGACGCCGTACCACTCTCTGCCAGATCGGCTGGTGGAGAGGTCCCCTCCAAGGTTGGGGAGGTGGGGAGGTTGCACGGTGGGCTGCGACATAAAACACATTCACTCAATAATGCACTAACAAAAATGAATATTTAAAGTATCTCCGGATTCATACCTCTCGGCGCGGGGCTTGACCCTTAGTTCCTCTCCGGAACCACCTCGGATGCCACGGACTCCTCATCGGAGTCCGAACTGTCATTGAGCAGGACCAGCTTGGGCCTGCAATGCCTCTTTGGGGTGTGGGGAGGCTCCTCCTCCTCAGCGTCGTCTGACGCCCCCCTCTTCTTGGAACGGGGGGAGTTACTCTCCTCCTCGTCCTCTTCCTGCTCCCCTTCTTGGGCGAAGGGAGCGTGGGTGTCTCCGGACTTATAGTCCGGATGTCCCCTTGAACGGAGGCCTTCCCTGGCCTCCAGAACTTCTTTCATCTTCTTATTTTCCTTCTTCTCTGGCGCCTTGTACGGTGCCACGGTCAGCATCTCCTCCAACAGGGCCGGCCGGGGGTCTTCGGGCAACGGGGTCGGGCTATTGATCTTCTTGACCTTCTCGAGCCAACCCTGTGGAAGTAAAAGGATGATAGATAAAAATTCTAGAATACGAACATATGAACTTAGAGTGGATAAGAACCTTATTACCTTCTTAGGGGGGTGCTCGGCTTCGAGGCCGATGTCCACCTCTTCGGCCGGCCAATCCTTTTGAGGTTTGAATAGCACCTTCCACAGCTTGTCGTGGGTAGTGCCGTGGAAGTGATGCAGAGTAATGGGATCTTCGGACTTATACGCCCACATTGGGGCGTCCCATTGGTGGCAAGGGAGGGGGCGGCAATAGTGCATCACCTGGATCATGTTGGTTAGCTTGGCGCCCGCTTTCTTCATGCTGACGATGCGCTTCTATAGCAACTCCACCTCTTCGGGTAACCCCCAGTCGAGGCTCTTCTTGGTCCACGAGGTTAACCTCGTGGTCGGTCCGGATCTGAATTCAGGGGCCGCCGCCCAGGCTGCATCGCGTGGTTCTGTAATGTAGAACCACTCCTTCTGCCAAACTTTGACGGTATCTATGAACGTACCCACCGGCCACTCAACACGGGCGAGCTTGTTGACCAAGCCCCCCCCACGCAATCCGCCTGCTGGCCATCGACGATCTTCAGCTTGACATTAAAAACTTTTAGCCATAAGCTGTCAGTGTACACAAACAGGGGTATTTGTTTCCCCCTAACTAGTGCCCAGACTTGCGGGGCCTCCCGGGCAAACTGCCCCTGCCGGGCATGTCAAGACTCAAGAAAAGCAAGTCAGCAAGGGACGACCTCAGGGAAGCCTCCCTTGCTGGTCAGGAGAGCCTGGTCAGGTCGAGCCAGCACCTGAGGAACGAGACCAATTCGCCCCAGCAAGGTTTCCGGGACCACAAAGACGAGAACCCGCTAGGCTCCTGGCCGGCAGGCTTTCACCAAGACGCCACCGCTCCAC
The DNA here is from genome assembly GCA_011799875.1 of Thinopyrum elongatum. Lineage (NCBI taxonomy): Eukaryota > Viridiplantae > Streptophyta > Magnoliopsida > Poales > Poaceae > Thinopyrum > Thinopyrum elongatum. Next base: position 204,881,042 of record CM022297.1, on the reverse strand, counting down.
CTTATCTCACCCAAGTCATTAATCAGTGCGGTGTCAAGCAATCAAACAACCAGGTGGATCCTATCAAACATGTGGCAGCGTGGTAAGTAAGTGATTAGCTTTATTGACACCCGTCCAAAGGACAAGTCACGCTAATAAGAAGAGGCAGATAAGCGGCACGGCAGGCTTGCCGGGCTTCAACCTCAGCACGACACCTAGCAGTGCATTTAATGCACTTTGTCCTAACTGCCAGAGTTAGGTATGATAGTACTGTTAACTATCTAATCACCCTGAAATGACTGTTTTGCCACTATGGTCACCCCTTAACCTATAAAAGGAGGCCCGAGGCAACCGAGCAAAGGGTTCGAACATTTGATCCCTCAACACTTGTACGCGTACGCTGCTCTCCCTGAGGCAACCTTGCTGGGATAAGCACGTCGTGCCTTCGTGTTCCTCCAGATCAATCCACCACAGCAGGAGTAGGGTTTTACGCTGCAAAGCGGCCTGAACCTGGGTAAAAGAGAGATGTCATCGCAGTGCTGCCCCCTGCTGGTTCTGCTCTTTGTGCAATGTGAGTGTCTCCTTGCCGAACCACAAAGGGGCACCCCTTCCCCATAGGTGATCATACTTCAACGCCGACATCTTTGGCGCGCCAGGTAGGGGCGCGTCGCTTGTGCGAACCTGAAGCAATAGCCAGTGCCTCGATCTTCATCATCCCTCTGCATCACCCATGGCTCCGTAGAAGGGGGGTGGAGCGGCGATGCCATTCCCCGCTTCGTCGGTCCCTCCGTCCATGACTGCGAGCGCCGCAGGCATCGCGGCCACAACGAATGGGGTAGGCACCACGGGCGGCACGGCCGCTGTAGGTAGTGCAGCTGTCGCCCTCACTACCGTCTCCTTCCAGCATGGGGTGCGGCGACAGCGGCGTGGGGGCGGACGATCCGATTGCTGAAAAGCCACGCCCGGTGGTGGGAACGTTCTCCCCGTAGGGATGAACGTTCAATTGAGCCATGGGCCACGGCAAATCCATCTGGTCAACACCCAAGCCAATGGAGCAACATCGCTGCGAAAGGGAATCACAGCAAGGCATGTTTTCCTTCAAACCCGGCAAGTCTCACCACACGTTACAGTGCGTTGCAACCTTGTTGTGTACGGATTGAGCACTACCTCCTGTGTGTGAGACTTCCAAGGGAGGGGAGGATTCGCGCCTCCGCGACAACAACAACAACCACAAAATTGCGAAAAGATAAGTTGTGAAACCTTCCTTGGTTTCAACACTCTTTTATGTATTCCTTGCAACTCATTTGGTTTAAACCCTAGCACTTGCATGAGATATCCGAAACATGAAGGGACTCTTTCGTGATCGCTTGCGTCCCCACCTGTTTCAAGTCCGCTCAACAGTCCAGGTAGTCGCATCGAGAACATCGAAGGGAAACTTGCTGGTGGCACCTATGCTTGCAAAATGCTAGGGGCCCGCCCCCACAGCGGCACAGTTAGTGGCTGTCCTAGCAAGCTCCCAGCATGCGCAGGATCCATAATCATGCAAGAAAGATGGGTGATATAAACTTAAAAGGATAGCATTAGTTCATACAACTACTTAAGAGTGCCATTACATCCCAGGAAGTAACAAGGCCTAACACAAGGCCAAATTATGTCTTTTTGTCTGACAGCATTACAGCAAACAGAGCAGGAGAATTCAGTACCGGCAGCCTCCTTGGACCCGAGGCACTCGAAGAACTTTGTCGGCCTAGGGCCCGACAACTTGGGCAGCAACAAAGGTGTCCGTTCCAGCCGGCAGCCTCTTGAAAGCATCAGAGAGGTTGACGTCAGGATGGCGCTGTGCATAATTGACAAGGAGAGTGAAGATGGCAACCCGGGCAAATTTCTGAGATTCGCTGATGAAACAAGCTGATCTGTCATCTTCGTACGTCTTCAATCCTTCAATGAGACCCTCCAAGAAGTGTGTCAGCTTGACTCTCGGGGCCTCATGCTCGTTGACAGAGAAGGTCCAGCTCTTCATGTTCATCTTGGCAATCTGAGAGGAGATACGCTCAGCTATGTTCACCAGGCTCTTCGACCCGTTGTCATATAGTTCGACCTGGTCCTTGAGTTTGAGCACTGTGTCCTTCCGGAGAGTGCCAGCAGTATTGATTTCTTCCATCAAGGCTCGCTCTCTGTCCTTGGCATGCTCAAGATCCTTCTCCAAGGTGGCAAGCTTAGCATTCAAATCCTCAATGGTGCCGGAAGCGGTTTTTAGGTCTTGGTCCTTGGATGCAAGCTGTGACTGCAGCCCCTCTAGCGTGATGGCTGCCTTCCGCGCTTCTTCCCAGAGGACCTCCGCCTCTTTCCTGTTCCCAGCAAGCTCTTCTTCCAATTTCCCCATTCGGGACTCAAGCTCTGTTCTGGCTTCGGAGGCTGCGGCAAGGTTATCGGAGACTTCCTTGAGTTTGGCTGCCGCGTCCTAGGTCTGTGCGTCGATGGCTTTCTTGTGGCCGTCCTCCAGATGCTTGACTCGTTGCAGACCAAGACTCTCCAACTCGTCATCCTTGCTGTGAAGAGTGTCGTCCAGGGCCTGTTCACGAGCAGCGAGATCTTTTGCTTTAGCGTTGAGTTGCGCCTCGCGCTCTGCCAGCCTGCCATCACGAGCTCTTGCTCCCATTACTACAGTGGCCATCTTCTCTTCCTGGGCCTTGAGCTCACGGGATCAGTTGTTATACCAAACCCGCAGCTCTTCTGCCTTGTCCTTTACTTGCTAGGTGGCCACGTCCTGGGCCCTGTACTCTTCTTGGACTACCTGACAGCTTCGACCATACCTCTCTTGCACTTCTTTAAGTCTGCCAACCACCGTCTCCAGAAAGACCAAGTCCTTGGAGCTGTCACCGGGGTCACTCACTTCTTTGGCCCTCTGGGTCAAGGGAGCCAAGACGCGGCTTATCTCTTCATGAAAGTTTGCCCTGTCAAGAATTGATGAGTCGGGGGCTGTCGGGGTAGGGTGAGCGACAATCATCGCCAGGATTCTTGCAGGGAAAGTCACCCTCGCATGTGAAGCGTCACTTTGAAGAGGTGCTTTCTCTTCAACTTCCATGATGGGGCCAGAGATGCTACCGGGGATTCCCTCCGTTCCTTTCGGGGCTTCATGGGTGTCCCTGTGGGCTTCTGTGTGCCCCTCATCAGTGGCAATCTTGAGGGCCTCCACAGCGGCATCCTTCCATATATCAGCCACTTCCTCCAAAAGCTCCTTCTCTTCAAACACGGGGGCTGCAAAAGGAAAATTGGAGGCAAGAAAGGCATAAGATTCAGAACCTCAACCCAAAGAATCAAGAGAGCAAAGAGTTTTTTAGATAAATGCTCGAAGGTAAATGGTTTACCTGTCGGCGGCTGTTGAGAAGAAACTTCTCCTTCCCCGACAGCGCTTGTTGGCAGGCGACTGGCGTCCACCTCTTTACAGGAGTAGCTCCAGCACGAACGGACCCAGCCGTAGAAGTCCTTGTCGGCGAGCCCAATCCTTGGGCATCGCCTGTGGGATGGGCTTGGCATGGCCGCTGCTTGCTGCCGAATTTCTCCTTGGTGGCCTTCGCTGGTCTCCTTGGCGGGCAACATGAGGGAGGCTTCAGTGTGTCCACCAGCGAACGAGGTCTGCCACATGCCTTCATGCAGGGGGCTAGCCCGTGGGCTGGGTACAACATCATCCCTGGCGTCCTTTGCTGGTTTAACCCTTGATGCCGAGCCCAGCTCCGCTGACATTTTGGCATGTTTAGCCCGCTAAGCAAGAGTCTCTTCGTCCCTGTCAAGGCTAGCAGCATATGATTAGTTGGGAATCAAATAAAAGCAGAAGAGTAATCAGAATTAAGAAAGCAAGGTTCTTCGTCACTCTGGGTTATCGAGCATGGCGTCCATCTCATATACCAGAGGCGGGGGTGATTCCCTGGCCCTCTTAAGTGGCGGTGGGGTCCTGCTCGTTGCCGGTACCAGGCTTGATGGTGGCGTGGGGTCAACACCCTTCACAACGCGCTGCTGGGGAGGTGTTGTCGGGGCTCGAGTGAGACGAGCCGAATGATGGCGGGCGGTGTCCTCCTTGGTGCTCTTGACGGTCGTCTTCTTCACCTTGGGCCCAGCCTGTGATGAAGATGCGACCACCGGCTCTCGGCTACCTCTCTTGCGGAGCCGGTGCTTCTACTTTGGAGCCTAAGGGCCCGCCTCAAGTCCTTCCTGCTCTTCGGGCACTGCGGCTCCCTCTGCCCCGGCAGGCTTTGTCCCAGTCTCTGCCCCGACAGCCTCTGCCCTGGCAGTTTCTGTCCCGGCAACCATGACTCCTAGCGCCTCAAGTTTGGCAATCTCTTCGTCAACGCGCTCCTCATTCGAGGAATTCATGTCCTTATCATCGCCAGCTCCCCCGGCAGCCTTGATCCTTCGGGCTTCTGCAAGCCTGCTGAGTATGTACTCCTGCTCCTCTTCGGTGGTGCCCTTGGTAAAATCCATCTCTTTCCTGGTGGCCCTCTCCTCTAAGCCAGAGGCCCAATCCATCTCATCCTCCAAGCTGGGCAGTGGCCAGTCCACCTTCAGTCCATTGGCATTGCAGTCCGGTATCACACTTGAGGATCTGGTCCAATGCAGAGTTCATGTGCAAAGGAACGATCCTTGTTGGCAAATGGAAGGTGCCGGCCTTGTGGAACAGCTGCTCGCACAGCCAAGAGTGGCTCATGACTGTCAGATTGTTGGCAACTCCAGGATAAAGCAGCATCCAATCCACGGCGTTCTTGTATTCCCAAGCAAAGCGATCCCTTCGCTGCAATGGTGCAATATGGCGACAGAGGAAGTCGGCTCCCACATGCTCAATGGTGAGCCTGGCAACTTTGAGGCGGGCAATTCTGTTCAAAGCTGGGCAGAGCTTCTCGTCACTGACACCCAGGTTGCTCCAATCTTTGTCACGCACCACGCATTTGGTCCGCGGCAAGCAAAATGAAGGGGCTTCGGGGTCCTGAATCCAGCACCAGTCACCTCTCCACTCCTCCCACTTGCCGTGCAGTTGCCCTCCAAGGTAATCCCAATCTTCTTTCCTCCCCCGCGAAATCCAAGTTATATTCCCTGAAGGGATTTGTCCTTGATGCGGGGGATATAGAAGTGGTGGAACAGATCCACGTTGGGGGCGGCTCCCATGCAATTCTCACAGAAATGAGCAAACACCGCCATGCACGTCATCACATTGGGCGTGAAATCCAGCAGACAGAATCCAAAAGCGTACATCATGGCACTTAAGAAATCGGAGAAGGGAGGAGAAAGCCTGTAGTAGAAATATACGCAGAAAAAGTGAGAAGAGTCTGCTGGAATCTTGGATCCATCGGGGATGACAACTGGTTCCCCATGGCCTTTGGTTCTCCTCCCCCACATGTAGGCATACCTTTGAATCAAGGTATTGCCATGTAGGTCTGATGGCGAGAAGACCACATTCTCCTGCCGTCGCTGGACTAGCGCTTCCGCCTCCTTCTTCTTCTCCTCTACCCTCTGGTCTTCCGGTTGGGCTGCCTGCTTTCCTTCCACGGCTTTCTTCATGCGCCCCATTCCTTCGGACGATGGGAAGGGAGAGATCTGGTGTGATGGAGAAAGGGGTGGTGGCGGCAGAGGCAGTTACTGTCGCAAGGAAGAAGATGAAGCGAGAGGGGCAAAGTGTGCGAATGAGCAGCGCTCCTTCATGTTTGCCCTATTTTATTGGGACCAAGCGAGGGGGCTGGCTCTCCACTATCCCCCCTGCAAAAAACCGCCTTTAACAGGCGCACTACCCCAGTAACCGCTGCAACACCATGATTCCACGACCAGCAGTAACTACATGGGATGGACGTGTGATTGGCAGGTCCGTAAAATCATTAACGCGTGGGCAGAGGATTTCTGCCGCATGTCTGTGCACTATTTGGGCCAAACCCAATGACGCACGCAGTGCGTATGGCTCAGGCCCAAGGGCTACTGTCGGTGTACACAAATAGGGGTATTGTTTCCCCCTGACTAGTGCACAGACTTGCGTGGCCTCCTAGGCAAACTGCCCCTGCCGAGCATGTCAAGACTCAAGAAAAGCAAGTCAGCAAGAGACCACCTCAGGGAATCCTCCCTTGCCGGGCAGGAAAGCCTGGTCGGGTCAAGGCAGCACCTGAGGAATGAGACCAATTCACCCCGGTAAGGTTTCCGGGACAGCCAGGACGAGAACCCACCAGGCACCTTACCGGCACTTTGTCCTAACTAGCAGAGTTAGGTATGATAGCACTGTTAGCTATCTAATCACCCTAAAATGACTATTTTGCCACATTGGTCACCCCTCAACCTATAAAAGGAGGCCCGAGGCAACCAAACAAAAGGGTTCGAACATTTGATCCCTCAACACTTGTACGCAGACGCTCCTCTCCCCGAGGCAACCTTGCCGAGCTAGAGCACGTCGTGCCTTCGTGTTCCTCCAGATCAATCCACCACAGCAGGAGTAGGGTTTTATGCTGCAAAGCGGCCCGAACCTGGGTAAAAGAGAGCTGTCATCGCTGTGCTGTCCCCTACTACTTCTGCTCTTTGTGCAATGTGACCGTCCCCTTGCCGAACCACAAAGGGGCACCCTGCCCCATAGGTGATCGTGCGTCCACGCCGACATAAGGTGAAGTGTGGCTGGACCCGAAGAAAGGCCTCGCAAACAATGATAAAGGCTAGGATGTGAAGGATAGAGTTCGGGGATAAATCATGAAAATCTAGCCCGTAAATGAAAATCAGCCATCGGACGAAGGGGTGGAGCGGGAAGCCCAGTCCCCGGACAAAGTGGGGGATGAACACCACCCTCTCGCCAGGTTGCGGTGTAGGGATGACCTGGCCCTCTTCTGGGGCACGATGGGCGACGGCGGCTGGAAGATAGCCAGGACGCTTCAGATCCTCGATATCCTTGTTGGTGACGATCGAGGCCTCCCACTTGCCTCCCGCACCGGATTTAGCCATGGCCGAATTAAGGGAAAAGCTTGGGAGGATCTCTTCAGGGCGAAAGCGACGGGGCACTAGAGCTCTGAAGGTTGGGAAAAGCAATGGCTAGAGGGAGGAGAAGGCGTGCACGGATGAGGATGGCTATTTTCCCTTTTATAAGCAACTGTAATACCAAAGGTCCTCTTATTACGCCGTAGGCCTCTCCATTTCCTGATACAATCGTGGCGTTATACGCGAAGTGGGATAACCCAAATCATTGATCATATCCCTTAAAAAACGGGCATGATCTCCACCTCGATGGGACATGCCAATGGAGGCACTGACTCCAACCGCAAATTGAGCTTTCGCAACGGTTCGATGTTCCTGACCGAGTGTGACTCTTCGTCGAATAGTTGTCAGACAAGGACACTGTTCACATTTGGACAGTTGGCCTTTGCGGCTAAGCAACATCTGCAGCTCGGATTCTGAACATTGCCTGATTAGCTCGCGGCATGATTCAAGCTGAGCAGCTTTTGGAGCTTAATTGAAGGATATTATGCCAAACAAAAAGAAGGAGAGGAACTTACCCCTCAAGCCGCAGACCTCGGGTATGTCAAGATCTCAAGACACGATGAAGCAGCAGCATTGGAGGCTAGTTCGGGGGCTACTGAGGGAGTCCTAGATTAGGGGGTCTTTGCCCTGTCGGCCTACCCCTTGTGTGCCAGAGTGTTCGGCCTTGTTGCCAATGCTAGGAGGCCTAACCCGTATCCGGAGAGGAGGCTTTTTGGTGCCTTGGTGTGTCCTCCAAGTCAAGATAAGAAGAATCGACATGTTTATCCTTCCCTTGCAACCGACCATGTGTAACCCTAGTACCCCTGGTGTCTATATAAACCAGAGGGTTTAGTCAGTAGGGGGTAGAACAACAACCATCATCCTACTAGTTTAGGGATTAGTTCATTTGATCTCGCGATAGATCAACACTGTAATCCTCATATACACAAGCAATATAATCAAGCAGGACGTAGGGATTTACCTCTACGAGAGGGCCCAAACCTGGGTAAACATCGTGTCCCTAGTCCCTTGTTCCCCATTGATCCAAGATCCACAGCTCGGGACCCCCTACCCGAGATCCGCCAGTTTTGACACCGACACCATGCAAATCTAGGTACCCGCATTACTAGAAGATAGCCTATATAGTTTTCATGGCATCCCGAAAGCTCTGACACTACTTTCAATAGTGTTCGGTCATGGTAGCATCTGAAGTACCATTGAATGACATAATTAACAACAGGGACGCCGCTGGCCGCATTGCCAAATGGGCCATTAGCTCCTCCCTTTCGAAATTGTGTACAAACCACGCCGAGCTATTAAATCTCAGGTGTTGCTCGCCAAATGGACGGAAGCCGAGCTCCCCGGAGAATACTGTACATACTCACATTGGATGATGTACTTTGACGGCTCCAAGATGCTTGCCGGACAGGGGCTGGGGTGATCCTTACATCCCCCACCGGCGACAATATGCGGTATGTACTGCAAATCATGTACACCAACTCCAATAATGCGGCCAAATACGAGGCTCTGTGGCATGGACTTCGGATGGCAACGTCAATGGGCGTGCAATGGCTCGAGGTGCGAGGAGGCTCTAACCTCGCCATCTCTCAAGTCAATGCTGAATTAGATGCTAAAGCCCCGAAAATGGCAGCATATCAAAATGCTGTCCTCAAAATATCTGCCCGGTTTGAAGGATTAGAGTTCCACCATGATGTAGGGTGGAACCCTAGGGGCCGATCTTTCACGATTTGGAGGGGGATTCCCGAAGAACACACGAAGAACACGAGGGAAAAAACAAGAGGGAACACTCAAATTGACTTGATGCAATCACACATGTGATAGATCCACATACACAAAGAGGGATACAAATGTCCAAATCCAACACAAGAAGATACAAGAGGTAACTAGTTCATCCCAATCCTTGGAGGAGTTGAGGTCGTGAATCCTAGAAGGATCTTCCCATGACGGTCTTGATTCCCCTATGGGATGTTCTCCAAAGGAGGTCTTGAACTCCAATGGAGTGGTCTCTCTCTCTCAAGAGAAGAGTAGATAGGATCAAAGCTCACATACAAATGAGCTATTACTTTGCTCACCCTAATTCGTCCAAGTGAAGGGATATATATAGTATAGGGGGTGAGAGAGAGATACATGGGTGGAAACCCGAGTGGCTGCGCACAGGCAGTGTCGGACGTCCGATGGGTGTCGATCGTCCGGTCGTCCGGAGGAGGCCAGACTTCCGATGATTCTTCTTTGGACATGAGTCTTCGGATTTCCGGACATGGTCGGTCGTCTGGTGGCTGATGGATGTCTGACATCCGACGTCTGTCGATCGTCCGGCTGCTGTAAGGTGCCTCGGCTGTAGTTGTCCTGGCTGGCTGAAACTCCAGGCGTCGGACGTCCGGACGGGGTTGGTCTTCCGGTGGCTATGACTTGCAGTTAGCCCTTCCTCTTGTTCCTTGCGCTTGATGTCCTCGCCGTCTTGTCCAATGCTGCTAGCTGTTCCATGGTCTTCCTCTTGGTTCCTGGTCATGCATAGGACATATGTTTGAGGTAGTAGCCCTGTCTCACATGTGGAAAGTGACGGTTCGGATAGGAGCGAGTTAACCTTGTGTCCAATGGCGTATGCTTGAGGTCTCATCGTATGCCCTCTTGTGGTTTGGGGAGTAGTTGAAGTGTACATGGGGATGATCGTAGGATGCTCCGCATCATCTCCCCCCTTGGGAAAGATCCGACCTCGGATCGTGAACCTCATCACCATGGAAATGGTTCTCGTGGACAGACTTGTATGTCATGGCGCAACCAATGTACTTCAAGATGTCGTCGAGATGCTATTCATGCAAAATGAGCAAACACAAGGGACACTTGGGAATACAATGGTTAGCGCACATAAGGTTTCTAACAAGTAAGAATGAGTCTGTGCGACAAGATTGTTCGTGACAAGGCACATGATGCTTAGCCAAATGATCTAGAATGATGTGTAAAGCATTCATGGGAGCAAAGTCATTTGTGGTACGCACAAAGGTGTTGTGAATGTGATGAATGCAACCATTGTGCAAAATGATGTCATAATGTGTCGGTGCAACAGACCCTGGGTCCATTGCACGGACTGTGCATAGGCCGGAGACAAGATTACAAGACCAAGATCAGACCAAACAAGGAGGATCAACTACTTTGAAGGCTCCAAGTGCAAGTCGAGAAGGCCAAGGTGAGCCAGAGGAGCAGGGCATCGCAAAGGGAAGGACCTACCTTGTCGGGCAGGCGAGCCTGGCAGGGTTGGGTTTTGCCGCGGAAGCAAGCTCCCAGATCGTCCCGGCAAGCCTGCCGGGGCTGGCGGAGGCAAGCCAGTCCACCGCTCCACCTCACAAGCGACGCAAGCCAGTAATCGAAGCGGTGTCAAGTTCCAAGGTGACTAAGTGGCTGCTTTCTGCCACATGGCAACCACTTCCTACAGCAAACACCTCCATATGACACCTGTCCTGAGACGTGTCAAGCGAGCAGGCGCGAAGCTGGCAAAACAGCCCGGCAGGGCCTGCCGGGCGAGCTGTGATGTGACACTGAGCGGCGCATTTAATGCGCTCTGTCAGCCTGCAGAGTTAGATATGATAGCACTGTTAGCTACCTAATCAGTACGCAAAGACTGATTTGCCACTGTGGTGGCCCCTTAATCTATAAAAGGAGGCCCATGGTGACCGTAGAAAGGTTGGGACCCTCACATATCCATACGCGCGTAGCCACTCTCGCCCCCAGAGCGACCTTGCCGGGCGAGTGTGCTACGTTCACCACCATTATCCACCATCAATCCATGAAAGCAGGAGTAGGGTTTTACGCCTCACGGCGTCCCGAACCTAGGTAAAGACTGCCCGTGTGATCTCTGTCGTGCTGCGCGATGCTTCTTCGCTCTTTGTGCAACGTGCCCATCCCCCGCCGAACCAAAAAGGGGCTTATGGCCCCATCGGTGGCCGTGGTTTCCCACGGCATCTTTGGCGCGCCAGGTAGAGGGATCACTTGTGCGAAACCGAGAGCGTACGCTGCGCGTCATCTTCATCGACATTTTCGTCGTCAACGGCGTCATCGACTATGGCACCCAAGAGGAAGCCCGGAGCTGTAAATCACCCATCCACCTCGAAGGCTCCACCACCCGTGACCGCCGACATCGCGGGGAACGCAGGGGCTCGTGAGGGTGCGGATGCTACGGGGGACGTGGTCGGCACAGGCGGCGCCGTCGCCACCTCCCCCATGGCCGAAGCAGGAACGGGAGGTACCGGGGAAGGACAACATCAGCAACATCCCGACGGCCATGCTCCACGAGGTACGGATGGAGGGATCATTCCACCTGAACCCCTTCTCCTCGCCAACGGGCACAGCCGCAGTGATGATGCTTGCTCTGGGGCAAATCGCAACCCTCCGGCCGCCCCCGCTGCGGGCGCGACCGCAGGGCACGCGCCACCCCCGGGGCGGGCTGACCCAGCTACTGTGCCCAACGGAGCCGTTGGCCCTCAGGCGCCTCCGCCGCGTCACCATGCCGTCCAAATGGCTGGTTCACAGCAGCAAGGGCGCGGCGCAGTCGCCACCGGCAATGTCAGGAGCCGAGCGACATTACGATCTATGTCGTCATCACCTATGCCAAGCACTGCCTCCGAGACCATGGCGCGAGCCCAACTACTGTTGAGATTTCTACCGCCGGTAGAACAGATGGATGAGTGGCGAGCCACCATCCAAAGTTTGATTGGTTTTACCGAGGCGGAAGGATCACAGTGGGCCGGACCGCCACGGCCTTCCCAGGCAGCAACGGCGGCTCGTGCGGCTGGTCATGCGGGAGGGGCCACCCTCACGGTGCAATCCCCATCACGGCAAGCCGCCCGGGAGCCGCAAAACCAAGTACCCGATGACGTCTCGATGGCCTCGTCAGACCCTCGAGCGCGTCAAGGCCGACAGTGTGCCCCGGAGGGCAGGCGAAGGGAAGGCGCGCGCGTCATCGACGAGCGGTGCCGCGACGACCCCCGCAGGTCCAATGGGTGCGGTGGCCCCGACGTCGACGAGCCCGCACTCGGAGATAACGGGTGCCTGCCTTTCGAGGTTGGGTGCCCTGCCATCACCCGTGAGCTGCGGCAAGTCCGTTGGCCGTCCACTCGCACGTTCAAGCCAGAGATACCCGAGAAGTATGATGGGAGACTAAACCCGGCAGAGTTCTTGAGCATCTACACCATCGCTGTTCAAGCTTCCGGGGAAAGAGATGGGAAGGTGTTCGCCAACTACTTCCCTTTGGCCCTTAAGTCAAATGTGAGGTCTTGGCTGATGCACCTGCCGGAGAACTCCATTTCGACCTGGGCTGACCTGTGCCACGAGTTCATTGGCGCCTTCACGGGCGGCCATTAAGAACCAGGGTGGCCCAGTGACGTGCAACTTCTCCGGCAGAGAGAAGGAGAAACTCTGCGGAAGTACTTGCAGAGATTCAGTCGAGTCCACAGAAATATCCCAGATATCCACCCAGCTGCCGTGATAGCTACCTTCCAATCCAACATGCACAACCGCCGGATACCTTCCAAGATGAACGTTCGGTTGCCCAAGACTATGAAGGAGCTCTACACTTTAGTGGACAAATGTGCTCGGGTGGAAGAGGGGAGGAAACTTCCTGGAGAGGAAGATTACGTCGACATCGAGTCAGAACATGACGACGAAACCATCAGTAAGAAGAAGAAGAACAAGAAGCGCAAGGGTAAGACAGTGATGGCTGTTGAGGGGTCAGGCACACCTAGTACCGGCAAGAAGGCCAAGGCTGAAGCCCCCGGCAAGGAGGCTACCGCATGCGCTGACTGCCAGGAGGTGGCGGCTGCCGAGAAAGCTGGGAAAATTGATGGGCCGTACTATAAGATTCATCGGACCAAGGGCCATGATCTCCAGTAGTGTCAGCAGGTTGAGCAGCTCGTCAAGAGATAGAAGGCTGAGTATGAAAAGCACGATAAGGAAAAAGGTCAGAATCGCTCTGGCGGGAAGGGCCGGGGTGGTGAAGCAAATCGCCCCGGCAAGGCTCCTCGGAACCAAGGGAAACCCGCCAAGGCCCAAGAGAAGGAGGATTGCAGTAACGAGAGTGATGGAGGGAATGAAGAGGAAACCAGTGAGCAGGAATTCCAGAAGGCCACTGACGCCCTATGCATTGACAGGGGTGCATCTTTGCACTCCTCTCACCGCGAACTTAAACAGTGGGTGCGTGAAGTCAATGCCATGGAGCCAGCGGTAGATTCTCAGAAGCCACTCAAGTGGTCACGCACGCCCATCATCTTTGATGAAGATGACCACCCCGACCGCGGTAGGGTGCTTGCCGTTGTTGGTCTCACTAACAATTCACAACGTCAAGGTCACAAAGATGCTGGTTGACGGCGGGGCCGGGTTGAATATGATTTCCCCAAAGGTTATCAGCAAACTCCTGATAGCAGAGGAAGAACTTAAGGCCACAGGCATGTTTCAAGGAGTCAATCCCGGCAGGAGCCGTCCTGAGGGAAAGGTTACGTTGCCAGTGACATTTGGAGGAGTTGAACTACAGGACTGAGAAAGTTGTGTTTGATGTGGTTGTCCTCCCTCTGCCGTACAACGGGATCCTTGGGCGCCCGGCCCTGGCCAAATTCATGGTAGCATCCCACTATGCGTACAACACCTTGAAGATGCCAGGGCCGATGGGCGTCATTTCCATTCCGTCGGCCAAGAAAGACGCAATGATTTGCATGGATAAGATGTACCGGGACGCGGTCGCAGCAGAGGTCGCAGAAGCCATAGTTCCCGCCGAGGAAAAGCATAGCAGAGGCACTGGCAAGGAATTCGGGAAGCTTACCTCTATGGAATGTGCCGCGTCCGTTGATGACATGCCAGAGAGTTCCAACAGCAAGAGATCCAAGGCTGCTCCACCCCAAGTGAAAAAGGTCGTGGCAGGGCTGGCTAGTGCAGATGGTACTTTCACTATCAGCACCACCCTTGATGACAAATAGTAAAGCGCGCTCATTGCCTTCCTGCGGGCGAATATCGATGTGTTTGCTTGGCAACCATCTGATATCCCCGGTGTTCCCAGGGAGGTAATCGAGCACCACCTTGTTGTCTGCCCACATGCCCGGCCCGTCAAGCAGAAGGTTCGGAAGTAGCCCTTGGAGCGCCAGCAGTTTATTGCCGAGGAAATCAAGAAACTTGAAGCAGCTGGTTTGGTCAGAGGAGTACTGCATCCAACATGGTTAGCAAACCCAGTGGTTGTGCAAAAGGCTAATGGAAAATGGAGACTTTGCATAGATTTTACGGATCTGAACAAGGCATGCCCAAAGGACCCATTTCCCTTGCCGCTCATCGACCAGATCATGTATTCTACTTCAGGATGTGAGTTGCTCTCTTTTCTGGATGCATACTCCGGATACCATTAGATTTTTATGTCCAAGGAAGATGAAGAAAAGACCTCATTCATCACCCCATGCGGCACGTACTGCTTTGTGCGCATGCCTTTCGGGTTGAAGAGTGCCGGGTCCACTTTTGCAAGAGCAGTCCAGATTGGCTTTGAACCACAGTTGCACAGGAACATTGAAGCCTGTATGGATGATAGTGTGGTCAAGACCAAGGACAGATCAACCCTCATCCAGGATTTAGAAGAGACATTTGCTAATCTGCGCATGATCAACTTGAAACTGAATCCGAAGAAGTGCGTGTTTGGCATTCCCTCCGGCAAGCTACTTGGTTTCTTTGTGTCCCACCATGGGATAGAGGCCAACCCCGATAAGATCAAGGCTATTGAGCAGATATAGGCACCCAAGACAGTTAAGGATGTGAGGCGTTTGACAGGATGCGTTGCCACGCTTAGCAGATTCATCTCCAAGTCTGCCGAGTGCGCCTTGCCGTTCTTCAAGATTTTGAAGAGGGCAGGACCCATGAAGTGGACCCCGGAAGCAGATGCAGCACTGCAGGATTTGAAGGCCTACTTGTCTTCTGTGCCTACTTTGGTCGCACCCAAACCACAAGAGCCGTTACTACTATATCTGGTAGCAACTAATCAAGTGGTTAGTGCGGCCCTAGTAGCGCAGCGGGAAGTAGAAGAAGTAGCCACCTTAGCACGTGTCCCGCCCGGGGAAGAGGAAGCGAGTGGCCCGGAAGGCCAGATATGGATCAGGACAACGAAGAGCACGGCAGCGGAAACAACCCCAAGGACACGGCAAGGAAGAAGGTGGTGCAGTGCCCAATATACTTCGTCAGCTCCCTGTTGCAGGGGGCTAGATCCAGGTACTCTGGCATGCAAAAATTGATCTTTGGCCTTGTCATGGCCTCAAGGAAACTGCGCCACTACTTCCAAGCCCATGAGATCACGGTTGTCACCCGCTTCCCGTTGCAAAGGATACTTCGAAACCCAGGGGCCACCGGCAGGATAGTGGAGTGGGCATTGGAGTTATCCAGCTTTGGCCTAAAGTTTGAAAGCACATCAACAATCCAGAGCAGGGCGTTGGCAGAGTTTATTGCAGAATGGACGCCAACCCCTGATGAAGAAGTACAGGAAATAGTCATCCTCGGCAAGGAAGCGCCCCCAAGAATGGATCATGTATTTCGATGGTGCCTTCTCCCTACAAGGTGCAAGGGCTGGCTTGCTTCTCGTGGCTCCCACTGGAGAGCACCTGAGGTACGTTGTCCAGATGCACTTTCCCCGGGAGGAGGCGACCAACAATATAGCAGAATATGAAGGGCTTCTTGCCAGGCTCAAGATTGCTACAGAGTTGGGAATCAAGAAGCTGATCATTCAAGGAGATTCACAACTGGTGGTGAGACAAGTCAACAAGGATTACCAAAGCCCATTGATGGAGGCATACGTCGAGGAAGTGAGAAGATTGGAGGAGCGCTTTGATGGGTTGCAAACAGGGCACGTACCCCGTGCGGAAAACAGCATTGCTGATCACATGTCAAAGTGCGTTGCGCAGAAGCTTCCTGTGGAACCAGGGACTTTTGTTCTCCATCTTACTCAGCCCTCCGTATCCCCGATAACAATGGCCCGAAAGAGGAGAAAATTGGACTCTGGTAAGCCTCTCCCGATAGAGCCTTTCGGGGCTCCTAGCAGGGACCCTGCCGGGAACAACTCCCCTTCGCTTGCCGGGCTGCACCCTCCTGCCGGGCCACTGGTCCCCGCAATCAAGGGATGCGCCCCCCACGAATGAGGAGGTGCCGCTAGTCCACATTGCCGAGCCTCAGGCTCCAACTTGGGCAAGGCACGTAGTCCATTTTCTACAAACCGGAGAACTTCCCAAAGAGCAAGAAGAAGCTGAAAGAGTAGCCCGGAGGGCCAGTATGTATCAGTTGGTCAATGACACACTATATAGAAGAAGGCCCAACGGTGTGAAATTGAAGTGCATTTGCCGAGAAGGAGGAAAGGAACTACTGGCAGAGATACACAAAGGCATGTGCGGCTCCCACATTGGATCAAGGGCTTTGGTTGGGAAAGCATTCCGGCAAGGATTCTATTGGCCCACAGCCCTCCAAGATGCGGTTGAGCTCATCACCCAGTGTGAAGCCTGTTAGTTCCATTCCAAAAATATCCATCTGCCTGCCCAAGCACTCCAGACAATCCCTTTATCATGGCCGTTTTCGGTCTGGGGGCTCGATATCCTCGGCCCTTTCCCCCTAGATGTCGGGGGCTTTGAATTCTTGTTCGTTGCAATCAACAAGTTTACAAAGTGGCCAGAAGTAGATGCCATGAGAAAGGTGACTGCTCAGTTAGCTATCAAGTTCTTGAAAGGATTGGTGTGTCGCTTCGAGGTCCCTGCCCAGATCATCACTGACAACGGCACCCAGTTAATGAGCCGTGCCTTCATGCAATATGTTCATGCCCTCGGAAGCAAGATCTCATTTTCCTCTGTTGCACATCCCAAAAGCAATGGACAAGCTGAGAGGGCGAACGCTGAAGTGCTGCGAGGACTCAAGACAAGAACATTTGATAAGCTGCAGAAGCATGGCAGGCAATGGATCAATGAGCTGCCGGTGGTTCTTTGGTCCCTCAGAACGACACCAAACCGAGCTACCGGGCAGACTCCCTTCTCCCTATTCTATGGGGCAGAAGCAGTTATCCCCATGGAACTCATTTATGGGTCACCTCGAGTGCTTGCCTATGATGAAGCAGCGCAGGAACAGCACATGCGTGACAACACCGTGCTTCTCGAGGAGAACCATCTCCGGGCTGCTACATGTGATGCACGCTATCAACAAGCCCTGCATCGCTATCATAGCCGCAGGGTTCATGCCTGGTGTTTTGAGGAAGGCGACCTTGTCCTTAGGCGCGTTCAGTCCGCCAAGGGTACAAACAAACTATCGCCGAAGTGGGACGGCCCTTACCGGGTAGTACGAGTCACCAGACCTGGCGCAGTCCGTCTGGAGACCAGAGATGGCATTCAATTGCAAAACTCATGGAATATTGAGCATCTTCGCAAGTTCTACCCGTAAGGCGTGGCTGTCGGGCCCTGCCCGGCAGCCACCCTTTTCTACAGGTCTTGCCTCAGCTACATGTAACCCCTTGTACAAAGCCAGGGGCAGACCCTGAGCAATAGAGAAATAAATGAAGTGCTGGGGGCCCCCAACAAGTTGCATGCATGCGTAAGCATTTCATAAGCATTGCATTATTCATGTAGATAGGTTGCATGATCATGTAGATAGATTGCATCTGGCATCATCTTCATTTGCATAAACTGCAGGCTCCTACCATGGACTTTGTCCCAGGAAGAGGATGCGAAGACAAGCTAGCACTGCGGTCTCCGGCAAGCCAAACAGATAAGTTCCATCTCTGATCCATACCTGTTCCGTGAGTAAGACTTGTGCATATGAAAACCTCGCCGCCTCGAAAACAAAGGTGCTCCCATCTACTGACACGGACGCTGCTTCGGTCAGGATGGTCATAGTGGCCTTTGGCTGAAAAGGGTTGGCGGGGGGCTGGTCTCTCCCAATGGGTTCTGCGCCCGGCAGGCTCAGCCTCACGGCATCAGTCCTATGGGGTACCGGTAGGGTAGCTTACCGGGATCAACTTGTTTACGTGAAAGTATGGAGGCGTTTCACCTCTGCATGGATATCGTGCATGCACAAGTACCCGGCAAAGCTTATCTTTTTCATTAATATGCTGGTCAACAAGTACAAATCTCATGGAACATAAACATGGATACAAGAGATTACATTATTTGAACTAAAATTTGGCAAGTGCCTGCAGATTTAAGACTGAAAAAAGATAAGTGCCCCATAATGCCCTTTCTTGTCCCTCTCCTCCTAGGCATGGCGGTAGAAGGCGAAGAGGGCAAAAGGAGTGCTTGGGCAGAAGCCCAGCCTGACCCTGTCGGACTCCAGGAGAGGATGCCCGGAGGGGGCGGGAGGGCGTGGACGAAGACGTCGGCGGAGAGCATGGCGGAGGTGACCCGTCGACAGCCACCACTAAGGCCAGCAGGGCACGGCAGGGCTAACGGAGCTGCAACCTGAGAGGAAGCCTACCGGGGTCCAGCTGGAGGACTGCTGGAGGAGCCAGGGGGCACCATCACCACCTTTGCCTCCAACTTCCGGGCAAACCACCTTGCCGGGCAGAAAACACAGGTGCAGATGATGGTGCTGCCACCCGATGAAGATGGTGTGGGCGACGTTCAGCCGGAATCAGAGTCGTCGCCCTCCCGGTCGCTGCCGTCGTCATCGCCGTCACTGTCCTCCTCGTCGTTTTCGCTCGAGGAGGAGCTTTCGTCATTGGTCGAGCTCTTCGCGCAGCACCCTAAGCGAGCTCCCGAGCGCCCAAAGACCTTGACGGAAAGCAGGCCGCTCTCCATTAATTTAAACTGGAGAACGTGCCCCTCCGACAAGCTATGGGCTCGAGCAAAGGTCTTCCAGCCGCGGTGGAGGTACATAACATGAGGAGTTGGGAAGTCAACATCCACCCGGATGCCGCCATTCCCACAACCCCTCATGTGCAACCTCAGTGCACGCGACTGTTCGAGCTCCATCACCCTTGCAAATGGAGTAGGGAGGCGGAGGCGGCCGCACGGAGGCTTATACAGCCTGATGGCGAACTCCAAGGGTTGATCTCCGATGTGGCCTTCCATCGGGGGAGGAGCGTCTGGTACGGGCACAATTGAGGCGCCGCCCCAGCCTCCTCGGCCGCGCACACCACGACGACCTCGGCCACGCCCCCTTCTGCCTCCTCTCACAGCGGGTTCCGCCCCCACATCATCGAGAGGAGGGGGGAGACACTGTCGAGAAGAAGTTCTCGTCGCCACCACCGGAGTACCACTACACCCTCACCCCCTCACCATGGCAAGCAAGGGAAGCTTTGAGGAAAGGGAGAAGGAAGGTGTGTGAGCAGACACACTACTCCTACCCCCTTTTATAGGAGAACGAGGCAGGGGGCTGGCCTCTCATTCAGCAAGCGACTGCCTTGCTCCTCCAATGCGGTTCCCCGGCGCCTCCAACAGATCGGGGAATCAGAGCCGCCCCTCTACACCACTCGGTGACGCCTGGCTTTCTGCCATGGCGCCCATTCCCACGCCCTCCGCGTCCACCACCTACCCTGCGCAATGCATGCGGTACATGTGGTGGAGGCGCTCCGGGGCAGGAGGCAAGTGGGATGGCAGTTTCCTACCCCGTCATTGTGGGGCATGCGCCGCCCACAGATCGTGGTTCAGTTTCTCCCCTAAATGTTTCGCACGACGCCCGGGAAAATTGGAAACTAACCCAAGCTCAGGTTAATGAAGAAGCAAAGAAGATCTCAAAGGGCGGAGCCGCCCTTACATTTCTGCCTGTGCACTGGTTAGGGCCTACACCGGCGACGCCCAGCGGCGCGTCCGTGCCAGGCCCGGGGGCTCCTGTCGATGCAACAGACCCTTGGTCCATTGCACGGACTGTGCACAGGCCGAAGACAGGATTACAAGACCAAGATCAGACCAAACAAGGAGGATCAACTCCTTTGAAGGATCCAAGTGCAAGTCGAGAAGGCCAAGGTGAGCCAGAGGAGCAGGGCATCGCTAAGGGAAGGATCTACCTTGCCAGGCAGGCGAGCCTGGCAGGGTTGGGTTTTGCCTCGGAAGCAAGCTCCCAGATCGTCCCAGCAAGCCTGACGGGGCTGGCGGAGGCAAGCCAGTCCACTGCTCCACCTCACAAGCGACGCAAGTTAGTAATCGAAGCGGTGTCAAGCTCCAAGGTGACTAAGTGGCTGCTTTCTGCCACATGGCAACCACTTCCTACAGCAAACACCTCCATATGACACCCGTCCTGAGACGTGTCAAGCGAGCAGGCGCGAAGCTGGCAAAACAGGCCGGCAGGGCCTGCCGGGTGAGCTGTGATGTGACACTGAGTGGCGCATTTAATGTGCTCTGTCAGCCTACAGAGTTAGATATGATAGCACTATTAGCTATCTAATCAGTACACAAAGAATGATTTGCCACTGTGGTGACCCCTTAATCTATAAAAGGAGGCCCATGGTAACCGTAGAAAGGGTGGGACCCTCACATATCCATACGCGCGTAGCCACTGTCGCCCCAGAGCGACCTTGCCGGGCGAGTGTGCTACGTTCACCACCATTATCCACCATCAATCCACCAAAGCAGGAGTAGGGTTTTACGCCTCACGGCAGCCCGAACCTGGGTAAAGACTGCCCGTGTGATCTCTGCCGTGCTGCGCGATGCTTCTCCGCTCTTTGTGCAACGTGCCCATCCCCCCGCCGAACCAAAAAGGGGCTCATGGCCCCATAGGTGGCTGTGGTTTCCCACGACATAATGGGACGGTGTATCAAAAGCATGAACATGGTAATTGGTGTTCAATGTGATTATGTTATCATGTGATTGATGGTGGGCAATGTGATCATTATATATGAATATGCCATCAAGGAAGATCACAACAAATTTGCTAAGTGCACAAGATCATATATCATGCATGACATAGAAATACAAGATGCAACAAGGCAATGATAATGTGAGTCAATCCATGCATAAGATATAAATTTGTTATGGGTGGTGTTGTACCATTGCATGATGTCGTGGCATAAGTGGTGGTCCGGTGGTGCTTCAAAAGTAGATGCATCCACTAAGTTCGAGCACTCATCAACTTGAAGGTCTATAGGGTGCATCTCCAATGCCGGTCCTCCATCCAATATATGTATCATGTAGACAAGAAAAAGGAGACAACAATGAAAGAATGACCCATCCAAGATGCGTATTTGAGGATGACTCAAAGGGAAGGAGTTCACCTTTAGGAATTTCTTGCAAATGTTGGTGTTGCACAGCGTGTATGCCTTTGCATGACCAGTATGTCTCGTGATGGTGCCGCCTTGTGAATCCTTCAAAATGAAGGAACATGACAAACACTTGGAAAATAAATGAGGTTAGCGGAAATGCAAAACCTAACATTCGTGTGGTGAAATACCCAACAAGTGTTTGCATTATTCTTATCATAAGAAAATACAAGGTTGTAGTGCATGGTATGTAGGCATAAGATGCTAGCACAACCAAAGACATTAAGCTGAAATAAGCAAGCATGCATCACAAGTAAGGTATCGAAGTCTCCGATATCAATAAGCATAGTATTGTTGCACTCACTACAAGTGGATATGAGAGAGGCAACTAATGGAGACAAGAGACAATGATCAAGATAAATCAAGTGATAGGCATGAAAATATATGTCATCAACACAATGAAATGAGCAAGAATGGATCATTGGTGATGCAACCAATCTAGTAATCATATGAATCAAGTCATGCAAGCTAATAGTGCGAAGATGCAACATACTAGAGGTAAGCATGGCAATCATGTCATGTGTGCAAATAGTGGGCATACATAATGCACATGATATATCACAAGCATTAAAACAAGATATGAGGAAAGTATCATCATTGTATTGGTGAGAGGTCCTATGAAAATAGCAGTGGAACATCATGACTGTCCCAACACAAGAATCAACAATAGCATGTGGCATGTATAGAACATGGCAATAGCAACTAGTATCTCCACCAAGCATGCAAGTACACATAGTAGTAGAATGGTGGACCATGGGTAAATGCAAGCAAGGGTCACAATTGCATGTCAAAGTCATAGAAAGAGGTATAACATGCAAAGTGAACATGGTAAAATGGGCATAAAGAAACAAGTGGTAAATAACCCATAGTTGTGTGAGAGCCAAGTAAAAGAGATGCGCGTAGTCCTTGCGCGAAGGGAATGGTGGTAAGGATACTCCACGGAATCCCAAATCATCGTTGCTCCCAAGAGCTTGTTTTGTCAACTCATGGGATTGTGAAGTTGACAAGTATTCTTGAGTACCTACATAAAACAAAGGCAAAGGAAAAAATTGTGTGTGCACGGTATTTGTACACATCATCCATTATGATGCGCACGTGCATGTGTTGGTTAGCACAAAATATACAATGCTCAAATAAATGAGATGCATGATATAAAAACATATCATCCATCATGATAGGTTTGCTGTTATGTATAGCATAATGGAGACTCAAATTGTGTAATGCATCACTAGTAATATCTATAGCATTGTCATGAATTGTATGCATATGGTGCACACAAGGGATGGAATCATGCGATACACAATAATTTTCATGGCATGGCATATGAGATACATTGCACAAATTTTGCAAGGGTAGCATAGCAATATTATTGCAAGAGATACACATACCAATAACCATCATCTCGTCATCTATGCCATAAGTTCAAATGGGATTTATTTTAGGGATAATTGGTTTTATGCCCCTAGTTGTGTCCCACTCGACAGGATTGCCCCTAATTTCCAAAAGCCAGCGGTTTTGTCCATCCCACTTTGGTCGTCTTGTGCTTTTGCCCTTTGACCGTTTGACCGTCACATTGAAAACTTCATAACTAATTCATACTAAATCCGAAAAATGTAAATAAGATACCAAAATGTTTGGGCAAACATCACCTACATGTCAATGTCTTTTGCATTCATGACAAAAGTGTTGGTAAGTGCATATCTGAGTTTTAGCTCTTATCATACCACCATGAATAGTAAAATCTAAAAAAATTCAAAAAATTCCAAAAAAAATTGGTGTCAAAGAATGACAAATGTTTTAAGTGCTTGTCAAGTTTCATCAGGGAATGACATTCGTGGAAGTCGTGGACAAAAAACAATCTATTCTAGAGTGTTGATTATTTTTTTTTGCCATGACTTCCACAAATGTCATTCCCTAATGAAACTTGGCAAGCACTTAAAACATTTGCCATTCTTTGACACCAATTTTTTTTGAATTTTTTTGAACTTTTTAAGATTTTATTGTTCATGGTGGTATCGTAAGAGCTAAAACTCGGATGGGCACTTTCCAACACTTTTGTAATGAATGCAAATGACATTCACATGTAGGTGATGTTTTCCCAAACATTTTGGTATCTTATTTGCATTTTTCTGATTTAGTATGAATTAGTTATGAAGTTTTCAAAGTGACAGTCAAACGGTCAAAGGGCAAAAGCACAAGACGACCAAAGTGGGTTGGACAGAACCGCTGGCTTTTGGAAATTAGGGGCAATCCTATCGAGTGGGACACAACTAGGGGCATAAAACCAATTATCCCTTTATTTTAATGAGGCATGCATAGTTACTATGTTGAGATTGTAATGATGCAATATGGGAGATCTCACTCATAGCATAAGACAAGTTTAATGGATTGTCAAACATGACGTGGCCGATAGAATTTTCACATGATATCCTATGGAGCATAGCATCACAACTAGGCAAATCGACATGCTCATCATCATATTCATCGTAAATGGGTGGCATATCTAAGCATGTAGAAGACATAGTATGTGGTGAATCCATAAGGTGATCAACATCATGCAAGCAATAGATGTGAAGATAGTCCATTAGTGGGACAAGTGAAGTACCATCACCTATGTTACCTTTAGAGCTTCGCTCTTGTGTTGTAGGTGAGGTGGGAAAAATTAACACTTGGTCAATAGCTTCATCAACTAGATGGTACCATGTGGGGGATGCATAATCGTCCATCATGGCCATTGTTTTACCCATTGGAGGTATGGACTCGTCGAGGATTGGCGCTTTGTCTTGTGGGAGATCTAGCACCAAAAAGGAAAACACAATAGTAGTAGAGGTTAAGTCATTAGAAATCATTGTGGCCTCACGTGCCCTCTCAACTACCTCACTCGCTAAGTGTTGTGGCTCACTCACTCCCGACAAGGTAGTCAGAATCCCGACTCGACTCCTAGAATCCAACGATTTCACGACCCTACGGAAGCATGTCGATCCAAGTCCCACTATGAATCCAGATCTGGTAGAATCCATGTTGAGTCACGATCCAAATCATAGAATCCTATACAATACTGTAGAATCCAGACAATGCTATGGACTATGTCCGATTCTAGTAATTTGTCTAAGCCTTTGTTTAGTGCAAAAGAATAGTATGCCATCATCCAAACCCCTTTTCACATGCCTCATGGCCCTTTATTCCCCTCGCAAACTCAAACACTCAACCACCGACACCTTTGATCTAGCTCTCAGAAACCCTAGGTCAAAACTGAGGATCAGGCTTGTCAACGAATGGAATTGGCATGAGAAGGAGGACGTATCAAGATTGATCGAAGAATATGAGCAAGACCCTTCAAGGCTCAACACTTCAGGTGAGCTATACAAGTCATCGGCTATTCACATACTCTAAAAGAACCTCCAAAGTAAATTTTGTGCGTTGAAGACTTAAATGTTCTATATATTTCCCTCTCATATATGTTCCATACATGCAAGCTAGATAGTAGGTTAGCCATAAAAATAAGTGGAATACAACTAGCATTAATGTGTATGTTTTTTGCTCTATATTTAGTGTTAAAACTCTATAGAACCCATATAAATTTCTGGCATGGATACAAATATCTTATTGAAGTATATCTAGTAGAATCCTTGATTCCATGACTTGATACTACGACTCGATTCTGCCAAAGGAAAATCGATCCGACTCCGAATCCCGACTCTGACTACCTTGACTCTCGGTAGGATGCTTTCACTCATATGGTTGGTAGAGTCACTCAAATGGCTCTCAACCTCACATAGGGTGTGTGACATGCTCTCGTGTGTGGGGCTAGTGGTGGTCACACTCATCCTCTCATAGGAAATGCACTCAATGTCACATATGGTGGGCTCACTCATCTCACTCATGGTGTGGTGGCTCTCCTCACATGGCAATTGGGGCATCTCGTCATATATAGGTGTCAGAGAGATGTAGGTGCAAATGTCTCCATGCTCAACTTCGTTCGTCGCCTGGGTTGAAGGGATAGTCCCATGCTCAACCTTCTCATCCATAATGCCTCCAAAGATGAATGACGTAGGATGTGGCAAATCATCAATCGCCTCCGAGACCAAAGGGAAGCACTCATGTGCCTCGTAGCTTGACTCGGAGTAGGATTCCCATTGGGGCGTCATCTTCATGTTGTTGAAGAGGTTTGTGATTGTCGCCATGGTCGAAGGGGATGGCCCTTGCTTGATCGTCTTGTCGTTTTCTTGCATGAGGCCCATATGATGTGGCACCTCGTAGCTCGTCTCCATGACCGAAGGGAATTTCCTATGTTTGGCCATCTTCCTTAAGGGGCTTCTGAAGTTGGAAGTGTCGCCCTCGCTTGTAGGTGATCGCCTTGGACTTGATGATGTCGATGTAGGCATACTCGTAGGAAGTAGGCAAAGATGCCTTGAGAACACTTGGCGAAGACACCGAAGTGGTTGTGGTAGCCGTAGCTTCCTCTTGGTGGTGCGCGTGTCGTGGTCTTCTCTTGTGCTCATGAAGGTTGGCCGTAGCTTGATGTAGAGCTTGTTGGGACTTGTAGGTTTGCGCATCTTGAGCATCTTCATGTTGATGGTGTCGTTGTCGTGCTTGAGCTCGTAGTAGATGTCGTTTGTCATCGGCACGCACATGATGCTTGGAGGTAACTTGCCCTTCATGACGATGCGTATCACGAATGTGATGATGGTCGCCATGGAGATGTGGACATGGACGAATTGTGCTTGCATCGCATGGGCGCTCCGAAGATTTGCGACTCACTCGCCGTCGCCTTGAGGATGACGAAGCGGAAGAAGACTTGTAGTCAGACAACATTTGTCGGATTTCCTGCATGTGTTTGGCCAACCTATCGTTGTACGCGTCGTCCATATGTTTGTTCAACTTTTTGTTGTGGTAGTCGAACGTGTCTTCGATGTAGTCCCTTGTCTCTGCTTCGGATTGTCGTATGTCAGTGGCAAGGTTGTCGATGCGCTTTCACAAGGTAGATTGTGCGCCTTGCATTGCTCGTTGTAGTTCAACGGTGTGAGTGTTGGTGACGTTGTTTTTTGCGCCATCGTTGTCGTCGAAGAGAGGAGATGATGTGCTTTGCCTATCCATCACAAGACTCGAGCAAATATGAGTGGAAGAAAGGGAAGAACTAGACCAAATGTACCTTGTCCAATGTTGAAGATGGATCAATGATCACCCAATAATGTATTGTGGAAATAGCACAATTGGTACCGGATATTGTCAATTCTCACACCTACACAAACAAGGCTTATGGAGTATCTTTGTGAGGCTAGTGGAACAAAAATTTGATGCAATTGTTAGCGAGAGTCAGTTATGTTGAAAGAGATTCACTAATTCGCAAGTGAAACAAGTAGACCAATAGCAATGAATGGCACACGGAAACACACACACACATAGATAAATGGGGTCGTGCAACCAAGGAATGATCACAAAATGTGGAATCCACGGAAAATGCTCGTGTTGCACAACTCTAGAGAGATGCTAGCATGATTGCTCAATAGGAGGATACGACACTTGTGCACACCCTAGAAAGACAAAACACGACTTTCTATCACAAGTATGATATGTATGTATGTTTCCTGGTGTTTCGCACATGATGATCCAAGATGATCAATGATGATATATGATATGAAATGTGGCATTGCTATGGCTATTTTCTTACAAGCTCTTTGTTTTTCTCTTTGCTTAAAAGCTTATTCTGTTTTTTTGATAGGGCTACTATGCGAAATCCCAACCGCACAGATGGCTCCTCCCACCTCCCACCTCTCTCCATGCAGTTTACCAATTTTGATCTAGATGGAAGGTCTCCTCCATTGGGATTTCTCCCCGGCCATTGCCCTCAAAGATCAGGTGAGAAGAAGATTTGGATCCACGGTTCATTTCTCCCCCTCTCGGGATCACAAGGAGTTCTTCTTGGTGGTCTCCTTCTCTTTGGCCTCCTTTCTTCTCACGAAGGACTCAGTTGGGGTGGCTCTACAATGCTGCATTAGTGGTATTAGTGCTGATTTTCAAGTTATTCAAATTGATTCTAGATCCTTCCGATTTTCGGTTGTAAACTAAAAAGTTGGTCACTTCGTCTACGGGCTTAAGGACAGAATTTGGCCAGATTTTGTTTGTCATTTTCATCTCTTCAATGGTCATTTTGCTTGGGCTCCTATTTTTTATTCTTGTTAGCACGCTGATGAGACCTTAAGTGATCTTTCTGCTCGTCACCGGATGGCGCTTAAATCCAACTTGGGTTTTCAAAAAAAGGGCACTCAGTGGAATAGCTCTTCTGGGTTTGAATTAAGCAAGTTCAACATTGTTCCCCTGGATCATATAGTTTTTACTGATAAAAATCATGCAGAGGCATCATCTTCGAATATGGTTCATGATCAAGGACACAAATTTCACGAACATACAGCTGACACTCATTTCAAATTTGGATCATTTTCGTCAAGGATTGATGATAGGCCGGTAATTGAGCCAACATGTGGCCCTCCATCACTAATGGACCATTCTCTAATACAGGCGGATTTTGAGTAGAATCGGTCACTAGAATATCTCCGTCTTGGCACCTTTAATTGCCTCGTTAATGCTCCTTATCCTACGTTGCCACAATGCTTTCTTTCTTCGGCTTTCAAATATGCACCTCCTCACAAGGAATGGCCCCTAGTACTTTCGGCCCATCACAAAGCTGACCTAGCCCAAGCCACCTACACAGCAGAGGCAATCTCTGAACTGGCTGATAATTGGGCGTGTTTGTGCTCTCGTTGCCTTCAATGGGGCCATAAAAATATCTCCTGCCAAGATAGATTAATTTGCATTAACTGCTCTGCACCTAATCACAAGGCCTTGAACTGCCCTATTCGGCTTAAGATTCAGCCCAAATTTGATGTGCAATCTCAAATATCTGGGAAACATAATAATCCCTCTGGATTTTCTGCTCCTGCTGGTCGGCCAAGAGCTAATTCACGCAAGAGCAATAGGAGAACCATTCGATGCGAGGGTTGTGGCTGGCATGGACACGTGGTGCAATCTTGTCGACGGAGGCAAAATAAGGAATGCTGGGTCTGGGTCCCAAAACAAAATCAACCTTCCAAACCTACCCCTCATGTTCCAACTTCTCCTTGACTTCCCAAACGCTTCCTCTGCCTAGCCCTGCTCCACCACAGTTGTCACCCTCGCTGCATCCCTCTCCCATGGCGAACTACCCCCTCAACCCGATGTCGTTCCTCCCACCAGGCTTTGCCATCGAGCCAGGGCCTGCTGACCGCGTGGTGCGAAGCGGAATGGTGGTCAGCCAAATCCCCCCGCTCAATCACGATTTCTTGGCTGTAGCGGAGGCCAGCGCCTATGTCCCTCTGCATCGCCGGGCCGCCATCCGCACCATGATCGAAGGTTTCCTTCACGAGGCCCAACTCTTCACTACTAAATCAAGTGATCATCCCTTTGGCGTTGGTTTTTTTGGCTTTGTGGATTCCTTTATGCGAGATACTGCTATTGCCACGCCATTAGAGCTTGAGGATGAGGATTTGCTTATTACTTTCGTACCACATAATGAAACCCTCAACAGACGCACCACCATCTTTGGGCCTCAGATCTGGCTTATGTACTTTGGCTTCCCCTATGATTACAAACAGAGTATTACATCAACAAATCTCTTGGGGGTTTCAGGTCTTTAATCTCTTGGTACAACCCGCGACAGGACATGCGCTATATGTTGGTCAATGCTTGTGTGATTCATTTGCGCCTTGTTCCTAAGAGCTTTGCGGTTTGGCAATTGGGTGGGGCAAGAGATTGTTGGACTGTCCAGATCACGATTCTCAGGAGCAATGACTGGAATGCTCTGCTGCCTGAAGTACCACCCGCCGGAGAAGAACCACCCCCACCGGACGGCAATCCCCACCCACAGTTTGGCCCAGACCTGACGGCCGAGCAGCTCTATCGGCAGCAAGTGCATGATTGGCTGGTTCAGAATGCTGCTCCACCTAATGGAGCACCAGCCGGCCAAGCTCCTGGACAAGTGCAAGACAATGGTGGCTGGGGCGCTTGGCCAGCTCCACCTGCGCCTCCAATGCCACCTTTCTTGGTCAACTATCAAGCTTGGTTGGTTGAGCAGGGCTTAACTGTCCAAGATGGTATGACACCTGAGAACCATATCACAGACAGCGCCACTCAAGCATGGAATTATTCAATCACAGTGTCAGAAGATGATAGTCCAGAGCATTCTGCACTGGCCATGGTCCTTTTGGATAACCAGCACTCAGCTTCTTCTATCACTACCATCATTGATGAAGTGCTAACGGTCTCTGTGGAACTGGATAGTCAGGGAATGCGCTTCGGACTCCCTGCTCAAGGTGATATGCTCATGGCCCTTCTGTTCAATGATCCGATACCACGCCAACAACTCAACAGTGTACTTTTCTCTACGCTGCGCCCCCTCGTGGCCACTATTGGGCCCTGGAACCGTGGTTATGGAATGATGCATGACAACCTTCAAGTGGAAATTCAGGTTTCTTCCGGACCCAATGGAATTCAGTTTACACAGGTGGCTCCTCAAATAAACATGCAATTTGTCGGGTCATCGGTTGTGATCACAGAGATGTCTGAAGGAAACTCCAACTCTCTCACACCACCCAATGCACAGAATGTGCCAACCCTAGCTCTCGGGTCTTCACAGTTGGAGGAAAATGGCGAGGAGGCCATAGAAGAACACCCTGCTGAATCTTTTGTTGGTGGGACTGATACTCTGTCCTCTCTCGATACTGCAGCCCATCAGGTGATTGATACATCTGAAGTTCAGGTGAACGCTCAGCAGTTAATAGTGAACAATCTGAACTCTGAGGCAAGATCTCATAGCCAGCATAAGGGGAAAATGAACACTCCAATTGACACTTCAAACCTCAGGCGCAGCACTCGGACTAAAAAATATGATGGTTTCTACATCGTTCAGACCACGGACTCTCGCACCAGCAAATCAAAAGTGAAGCCACGCATAGTACCATCTGCTGCCGTTGGACTGGATGTTATCATGGAAAGCCAATAGACTGAGGAGCAAGCTGCAGATGCTCCCTCTCCTACCGCCATCTCCACCATGCAGGCAATTGGCACTCAGCTCTATGCTATCCCAGCTGCAGAGCTCTCCAAGGAACTGGAGGATTCTACATCCTTGTCTTAATCTCCTATTTTCTTTGTTATTAGTCTTTGGTACTTTTGCAGAACTCGAACGTGTTATGTGGAACATCCGTGGTTTTAATTCTCCTGAGAAACATTTAGCTCTTTCAAATGCAATCAACACTAGTGGTTGCTCTATTATTTGTCTGCAAGAATCCAAGATTCAAACGTTTGATGCATCTTCTTTTAAAGCTAGATGTCCAAAGTGCTTTGATAAATTCGCTTTCATTCCGTCTAGAGGGGCATCAGGGGGTCTAATTACGATCTGGAACAGTAGCATGTTTACCGGTAGCGTGTTTATCTCTGAATCTTTTGCATTGGGCATTGACTTCACATCCACACAATCAGCTCACAATTGGAAACTGATCAATATATATGGTCCATGTCAAGGGGAACAGAGAGAAGCCTTCACCAAATGGTTATTTGACATTAACATCCCATCAACTGAAGACTGGCTTTTACTAGGGGATTTCAATTACATACGCTCACTTGATAATCGTAATAAACCAGGCGGTGATCCACACGATATGTTCACTTTCAATGATTTTATCCGAGAGCAACACCTTACTGAACTCCCTATTAAGGGAAGAACTTACACTTGGTCCAACATGCCGCAGAGTCCGCTTCTAGAACAGTTGGACTGGTTCTTCACAACCCTGAACTGGACCACAACATTCCCCAACATGATGGTCAACCCCCTTGGGCGCCCAGTATCTGACCACATCCCCTGCTCGGTTGTGATACAAACAAATATCCCCAAGAGTAGGTTATTCAGATTTGAAATGTACTGGATTACCCACCCATGCTTTATGGACGTCGTGGGTCAGGCTTGGGAAAAACCCATCAAATTTGATAAAAGATCGAATTCTGCTTCCATCCTATGCCAAAAGCTCAAGGATGTACGCCATGATCTCAGTCATTGGAGCAAAAAGATCTCAAGATTAAAAGTGGCCATTGAAAACACGGATAAAGCGATCCTAGAGTTGGACAACATTGAAGATTGCAGACTCTTAACTGTACCCAAGTCCAACTTCAGGAAAATTCTCAAAAAACACCTGCTGAGATTGCACCAATATCAGAAAGCTTACTGGTAGAAATGATGCACTATACGATGGATTAGATTTGGAGATGAAAATTCAAAATTCTTCCAAACCGTGGTGACGGAGCGATACAAAAAGAATTGCATCTCTAGCCTAAAAACCTCAGAGGGAGTGACTGTAAATGATCATGTTGGCAAAGAAGCCATACTCTTTGAAACATTCAGAGATCTCATGGGGAAGTCCAAACCCCCACAAATGAAGTTTAATCTCTCAAATATGCTGCGAGCTAATGTGGACTTTGATAGTCTCACAACACCTTTCACCCATGAAGAGATAGACGCTGTAGTAAAAGAGATGCCTCCTCACAGAGCGCCGGGTCCTGACAGTTTCAATGGCGCATTCTTGAAAGCATGTTGGCCCATCACGAAGACAGACTTCTACCATCTTTGTGAGGATTTTCACAATGGCAACTTGAACATGGAGAGTTTGAACTATGGATATATCACTCTCATACCTAAAACCAATGCACTTGAGACGGTAAGTGATTATCGTCCAATTACTCTCCTCAACTGCTGCCTCAAACTGATCACCAAGTTACTTGCCAACCATCTCCAAAAAATAATACTCAAGATAGTGCACAACAACCAGTATGGATTCTTACATGGGAGATCAATTCATGATTGCCTGGCTTGGGCGTTTGAGTATATTCACTAGTGCCAAACATCCAAGAAAGAGATAGTGTTGTTAAAACTCGACTTTGCTAAAGCTTTTGATACTATAGAGCATCAGGCCATGCTAAGGATTATGCAGAGCATGGGTTTCAACCAAAAATGGATAGACTAGATCAGATGCATCTTCTCCTCGGGCAAATCTTCAGTTCTGCTGAATGGAGTTCCTGGCAGACAGTTTAACTGCAAGTGTGGCGTTAGGCAAGGGGATCCACTATCGCCTTTAATTTTTGTATTAGCTGCAGACTTGCTCCAGACAGCCATCAATGAGGCCCTTGAGGGAAATCTCCTCAAACATCCTATACAAACTCAAACTGACGATAAATATCCTGTCATTCAGTACGCGGACAACACCATTATTCTCATGCCAGCCTGTCTCGATCAAGCCGCTCCGATTAAAAAGATCCTGGAAGATTATGCTGCTTCTATTGGGCTCAAAATCAACTTTCATAAATCTACTTTGGTGCCAATCAATCCCCCTTAGTAAAGTGCAACGAGCTCGCTGCTCTCTTTGGCTGCACCATGGCGAACATGCCCTTTCCCTACCTAGGGTTGCCCCTTGGCACCACTAAACCCTCAGTGCAGGATATGACACTGTTAGTATGCAAGGCTGAGAGAAAGATTACGGCTGCCATATCCCTGATGTCCTATGTTGGCAAGATGGCATTGATGAACTCAATTATTACATCTCTGATAATGTACTCAATGGGCACTCTCAGACTACCTCCTAAGATCGTTGCGCAGCTAGACAAAATACGTCAACATTGCGTGTGGATAAAGAAAACTGATGATGGTGTGAAATGCAACTCCCTTGCTGCCTGGGATATGATATGTCATCCCAAAAACAGTGGTGGTCTAGGTGTGCTTAACCTGCGTATCCAGATTGATGCTCTCTTGCTTTAATTCCTGCACAAGTTTTACAACTGCCTTGACATTCCATGGGTAACCCTAATATGGAACACGTACTACATGGACTCTGTTCCTCATGCCACAGAACCATGCGGCTCCTTTTGGTGGCGTGACCTCATACAGCTCATGTCCATCTACAGGGGGATAACAAGGGTGCATGTACGCTATGGCACCTCGGCCCTGTTCTGGAAGGACAATTGGAATCAAAACATCTACGATGAGGCCTATCCAAGGGCATATGCATATACCACTATTGAGGAAGCCTCAATCAAAGATTTTCTAGCAACCTCAAGCCTGAGGTCTGCTTTTCAGCTCCCCCTGTCGATCCAAGTGCATAATGAACTAAAGCTAATCCAGGGAAATGTAGCCACCATTACCCTGTCGGAGACAAAAGACAACTGGACATATATTTGGGGGTCTGCTGATTTCAAAACAACTGCGTATTACTCCTTCTATTTCAGAGAGATCATCGCACATGTGGCCTTTATGTGGCTGTGGAAGTCCAAATGCATACCCCGAATCAAAGTGTTTGGTTGGTTTTTATTGTCTGATCGCCTCAACACGCAAAACATGCTGAAAAAGAAGACACTACAACATTGGGGATAACCTGGATTGCCTGTTGTGTGGTGACCATGTGGAGGAGACTGTTGAACACATCTTCTTCCACTTTAAATTCAGTAAGGCATGCTGGAACACTCTTGGCATCACATGGTCTCCATGTGGGGACAGGCTTGAGCTACTTAGACAGATGAGAACTCTACACCCCCGCAAGATGATCACGGATATTTTTCTGGTGGCTGCTTGGAGTTTATGGAAAGAACACAACAACTACTATTTCAGACAAGTGACTCCCTCTGTCTCCTCCTGGAAGCAGAGGTTCAAGGATGACTTTGCCAACATAAAACACATGCTGTCTGCTCACAAAATGCAAATTGTGACTGCCATCATCGAGGGGGTCATGTAGACCCCTATGATCGTAGCTAGCTCATTCCCACACTTGTAAATTTCCTACTCCATAACCCCTCCCCCTGTACCTCCCCACCCACTCACCTTGTACATGTAACACTTTGCTGTGATACTTAATATATACATGCAGTAGGAGCCTTTCCTTCTATTTAATTATCAAAAAAAACTATGCGAAATGCACAAACCAAGATAGCAATTGTGTATATGCGGGAACAATCCTGCGATACAAGAGATGATATGATGATACCAAGATGAGGTATGTATGCAATGGAAGGTGCGGGTCGAGTAACTCTAAATTGCATAAGTAATGTTGCCGGCAATACTCAATGGCTAGTCTCGATAGGCAAGTGACGCAAAATGGGCTCGGGGGTTAACAATGCAATGGCAAGGGAAATATACAATGATGTCGTCGAGGTTACGGTTGAGGGTTTCTCGTTTGTAAGCAAGGACGGATGATGGTGAAGTGGTCAATGTCGATGATGTCCTCGTGGCGATGATGAGTGGCGGTGTGCTCGATGTCGAACCATTCCTAATTAGCCGAAACACCTTCGGAAACGGAAAAACCGCGGACTCAAAATCTCAAATGTCAAATGGTGGTGGTTTTGTGGAAGCTCAAAGGGATTGTGGAAATGCAATGGTGGGCTTTGGGGTAGGCAATGCGGAAGGGGAGGTGGCTTGGTTATGCATGTCGGAGTTGAGGTCACTGTCCCTAAGTAGCCGAAACACCTTAGGAGACACAACCCACAACTCAAACAAGCTCAAACAAAATTGGGTTAAGTTGGGGTGGCGGAAGTGTATGGTGGGCAAGGTTATGCGGAAGTTATGGTGGTGGTTGATGAATAAGTAACCATCCCTAAGTAGCCGAAACACCTTAGGAAAATTGAATCACAACTCAAGCAATCACAAATGCAATGGAGATCAAATGGGTTAGGTTGCGGAAGGCTATGGTGTTAATGCGGATGATATGGTGGAGGGCCTAGGCAAAGATGCCAAAGTTCCAAATATTTTATGGAGTCAAATGATGGTGGTAGTATTTTCGTGGGATGGGGGATGTCAATAGCTACAAAGCTAGCTAAAGAACATCAAAATCCGAGTCCGGATGAATTAGTTATTGCCGAAACAAAATCAACGAAGTCAGTTTTTACAGGTGTCGGACGCCCGAGAATTGTCGCACTTCCGAGGTTTTTGGGTCTGGCTAGGAGTGTCGGATTTCCGATAAGTACCGAGCGTCCGGTGATTCGGAAGGCTTCGGACGAACGAAAAAACGTCGGTCGTCCGGTGAGTCTGGGTTAACTCAGGATTTCAGATCCGGGACGCGATTTTGGGCAAAAATTGAATATTTTGGGGACAAAATTGAGGAGATTTTGTGGATGGAAGTTGGGGAAAATTGTGGAGAAGCTAGATCCACTCGCAACACAGTAAATCCAAGGATCAAATTCAACAAAACATCATCAAACCAACAAATCAAAAAAAAATTGGGGTCATTTTTGTGGGGATTTTTGAATTTAGGACGAAATCAAGCAAAATAAGGCTAGAAAAAGAGGGGTAGGGACTCCAAAAACGTGATCAACCATGGCTCATGATACCAAGATGATGTAGGGTGGAACCCTAGGGGCCGATCTTTCATGATTTGGAGGGGATTCCCGAAGAACACGAAGAACACAAGGGGAAAAACAAGAGGAAACACTCAAATTGACTTGATCCAATCATACATGTGCTAGATCCACATACACAAAGAGGGATACAAAGGTCCAAATCCAACAGAAGAAGATACAAGAGGTAACTAGTTCATCCTAATCCTTGGAGGAGTTGGGGTCTTGAATCCTAGAAGGATCTTCCCATGATGGGGTCTTGATTCCCCTATGGGATCTTCTCCAAAGGAGGTCTTGAACTCCAATGGAGTGGTCTCTCTCTCTCAAGAGAAGAGTAGATAGGAGCAAAGCTCACATACAAATGAGCTATTACTTTGCTAACCCTAATTCGTTCAAGTGAAGGGGTATATATAGTCTAGGGGGTGAGAGAGAGATACATGGGTGGAAACCCAAGTGTCTGCGCACAGGCAGTGTTGGACGTTCGACGGGTGTCAATCGTCCGATCGCTCGCGAGCATCCGGTCGTCCGGAGGAGGCCGGACTTTCGATGATTCTTCTCTGGATATGAGTCTTCGGATTTCCGGACATGGTCGGTCGTCCGGTGACTGATGGATGTCTGACGTCTGGTGGCTGATAGATGTCTGACGTCCGGCGCCTTATCGGTCATCCGGCTGCTGTAAGGTGCCTCAGCTATACTTGTCCTGGCTAGCTGAAACTCCTGGCGTCGGACGTCCGAACGAGATCGGTTGTCTAGTGGCTATGACTTGCAGTCAGCCCTTCCTGTTGTTCCTCGTGCTTGGTGTCCTCGCTGTCTTGTCCAATGCTCCTAGCTTTTCCATGGTCTTCCTCTTGGTTCCTGGTCATGCATAACACATATGTTTGAGGTAGTAGCCATGTCTCACATGTGGAAAGTGACAGTTCGGAGAGGAGCGCGTTAACCTTGTGTCCAATGGCATATGCTTGAGGTCTCATCGTATGTCCTCTTGGGGTTTGGGGAGTAGTCGAAGTGTACATGGGGATGATCGTAGGATGCTCCGCATCACACCATGTCTCCAGAGACATCAATCAAGCTGCTGACGTCCTCGCCCGCATGGGCACCAAGCGTGACTCCGTCCCTAAGAACACCTTTTTGGAACGGCTTTTCACGCCATCCGTGGTGTGGTAGGATGAGGGCAAGGACGCTGGGGCCAATGACGCAGAACAGATCACCCCTCCCGTCATCGAACCAGACGAAGAAATTGTCGGGGACTCGGCACTCGAAGAAACGCCTTTGGCTCTTGAAGTCATGGCAGTAATCGCGCCATGGACTGAGCCCTTCCTCGCCTATCTTCTCCGCCAAGAACTCCCCGATGACCAGACCGAGGCAAGACACATAATTCGGCGATGCAAGGCCTACAAGGTCCATGAGGGTGA
This sequence comes from Thinopyrum elongatum, assembly GCA_011799875.1. Classification (NCBI taxonomy): domain Eukaryota; kingdom Viridiplantae; phylum Streptophyta; class Magnoliopsida; order Poales; family Poaceae; genus Thinopyrum; species Thinopyrum elongatum. The sequence continues at coordinate 204,844,025 of CM022297.1, read as the reverse complement.
ACTATACAAGAAAAGCACCACCGGAGTCCTCCAACGGTGCATATCCGAAGAGGAAGGGAAGCAGCTCTTGGCCGAGATACACGCAGGCATGGGAGGCCATCACGCAGCAGCTCGGGCCCTGGTAAGCAAGGCCTTTCGAGCCGGATTCTTCTGGCGCACTACTCGCGCAAACGCCCACACACTCGTCCAACATTGTGTTGGTTGTCAGCTCTTTGCAAACCAAAGCCACATGCCCCCAACAGCTCTTCGGACGATACCGATCACTTGGCCTTTCGCGGTCTGGGGGATGGACATGGTCGGACCACTTAAAGGGGGGACCAAGAAAAAGAAATATCTACTAGTCATGGTCGACAAATTCACCAAGTGGATTGAGGCGAAACCAGTAACTTCAGCTAAGTCCGGACCGGTCGTCGACTTTATATCCGACGTGGTCCACCGTTATGGTGTCCCCCACAGTATAATAACAGACAATGGATCCAATTTCACCGCCCAAGAGGTAAAGGACTGGTGTGCTAACATGGGCATCAAGCTTGATTACGCCTCGGTATATCACCCACAGACCAATGGACAAGTCGAATGGGCTAATGGTCTAATCATGAGCAGTATCAAACCTCGACTGATCCGTTCCCTGAAAGAATTTGACTGCAATTGGGTGGAGGAGCTTGACTCCGTATTATGGTGTCTACACACCACCCCAAATCGATCAACGAGATACACACCATTTTTCATAGTGTACAGGGCAGAAGCAGTCCTCCCCTGCGACCTCATCCATGACGCGCCTAGAGTGCGCACGTACGAAGAAAAGGAGGCCGAGCTAGATCAGCAGGACGACCTGAACGCCCTGGAAGGAGAGCGCGATATTGCTCGGGCCCGCTCTACCTTTTATCAACAGTAGGCCTGGTGCTACCAGAGTAGGGAAGTTTGAGCGAAGGCATACAATGTGGGTGAACTTGTTTTGCGCCTCCCGGAGAAGCAGAAGAATAAACTCTCGCCCAAATGGCAGGGTCCTTTCATAATTGATGAAGTACTCATAGGAGGAGCATATCGCCTCCTCAACCCTACGGACAATCGCCTCGAACCGAACCCATGGAACGTAGCTCGTCTTCGGCGCTTCTACGGCTAGACCGGTGTCGTCACCCTCACTAGTCTTTTCTTCTTTTTATAGTTTTCCCTTCCTTTTACTTTTTTCGGATTGGTTAGCATCTCCTAGGCTGTGTTTGTCTAAACTGAGCTACGTTAAGCTTTCCTTGGCATACATCTTCAAATGTACTACCCGGCCACACCTGGGGGCTTCTTTACGAAGCCAATCAATATATCTTTCATGCATCTATTCGTCTCTGTCGTGTGTGCACCCTTCTAGTATCATTTTTAAGCCACAATATGCATCAATTTGACTTATGATTTGGCCAAGCTGGGTTGCCTTGCTCCTATGCTTACCCTATATGTTCCTGATTGTTCAGGTGGGGGTAAAGGGAGCACCTCTGTGATGGTTACGACCAAATCACCCGAGTACGTACGTCAGACGGGTGAAGCCAAAATCTAGCGTTCTTAAGAATATACTAGCAAATATGCCCGTGCGTTGCAACGGGAGAAAAAAATATCATACACCCAATTCCAATAAGCACGGCTCAAGACCCTCTCCCCCACCCCCAGATCCATGCTTCGCTATGCAGTAAACATCATGAAGCTATGCGATTGACAGAATGAGCGAAGCGGAGTTCCTGGCGTTGGAGAGGGCGGAGACCACCGTGTCATAGCCATGCTGGCTTCATCTCAATAGTGTCGGCAAGGGCAGTGATTTTTTGAAAATTTCTTCATTAATTTAATACTAATAACTATTTATTTGTATATAAGACACCATTAGTATAGGTCTTAGATCATGGCAAATTGTTTTCGAACTTCATCCCTTAGGATGAATGTGGATCCTCGGGTTAGTTGAAACATATGTCTGTCTCCAACTCCCGGACCATGTATTCCATGAGGTCCAACATGATCGAGCCGAAACAGAGCTAGTCCATAACCACCTCAGGCATTAAGCGTCATAGACGCGAAGACCACATCGACGGAGAGGTCCCATGGAAGAGGAGAGCGATCATGCATGCAAACATAATTTGGCAGAGATGCATATGTACCACGTAAGCCACCTCTCGTATGTACCACCTACGGTCTATCACCAGTTGTTCAACCTACCATCGGGTGTCCCGCACTTGTCACTCTGTTCCCACGGCTAGCATGCGTCGGCATAATCGCAACTCCTCCTGGCTTTCGGCTCGCGACAGCCTCCTCTAACATTTCTATGCTCTCGTGTTGCTCTGCATCATAGTTCAATTCAAATGAAGGAGTGAACAAATAGATTGCTCCAGCGTTAGTCTGGTTTAGAGATCAGAAACAACTATTGAAAATGTGCTCAAACTGGCCGTTGAAAGTTTGCACGCAGAAATTAAAGAGAAGCCAATGTAAATTAAGTATAATAAAGCAGAATGCATTTAACAATTGGGTTTAGCTTGCTTTCCATCCATGCTCACAAAATGTCATAATGTCATAATGCTGCTGCACCATATAGCACAAACTCTGGTTAGCTGTCACCGTTGAGACAGAACGTTGGGATTGAAACATGTATTATTTGGCACATGAAATTGTTTAGAGTGGTGGTGGAAAGTAGAGAAAATGTATATTATTCTTTAGAGAGAACTACATGGTTTGCTCAATACTCTATCTTTATTTGTTAAATTAAAGATATGAATATGAGTCAGAGGCATCATACTGAATACACTACAAATTTTATCGCATTTGAAGTGAGAACTTAAAAATTCATAGTAGAGTCCTACTCCGAGTATTTAAGTTTCTGTTAGCTATTTGATCCTAATTTGCGCACACATGGCCGCAACTTCAGTAATCATGCAAATACCAAAGATGCATTGTGAGATGATAAACGAAAGCATGATGAAGGTGCTCACATCACATGGATGTCCAAAAGTGAAACGCAGAGCAGTTTTTTTTCACCAATCCACCTGTCTTTGTAACCATATTGAAACAAAACTGATCATGTATTTGGGCGTAGAAAAATAGAAGGATTTGCTCACCGTACACACCATCCATAGGCTTCTGCCAAGGTCGTGTCCTTCATCAATTACATTGGACAGATTGGTAGCCAAGATTGGTTTATTAGGTTCCACCCTGTTAAATAGTGAGTTGGAGCTCATAGACGTTTCGGTTCACTCAGTGAACAAAAAATGGTAATCTCATGCAAAAAAAAAAAAAGACAGTTAGGTAACAACACCAAATGATCAACATGTGTATGTACATAAAACGAGCTTTTGCAGGTTCGACCTTGTTTCAGAATTGAAGCCTTGGCAATAAGAACCTTAGAAAAAAAATGATCACACATAGCAGTCAGTTATTTCCCATGAATAATCATAGATTAATGGATTAAAATTTGTTAGCAGTTAATTCTTGATTGATTCTATATGTTCATAGAGAAATCATTGTGTTAGGGAGTTAGAATTGAAGCATTGGCAATAATAGTTCTACGAACACTTGAAGTGCATTGTCCTACAGCAGTAAATGAGGTGAAGGGAAAGGACCAAAGGAACATGGAAGGACTGGACCTAGTTAATTAGAGAAAAGGTTACCAGTACGTTCCTTGCTAATTCCCGGACAGAGTAGTGCAGCTCTAGCATGCTAATATCTCATCCGCGTCGAAGTCATCGAGTATGGTGTGTCTGACGCTCCCTGGCAGTATCGGCCACATGCCTATAGGTCTCTTCCTTGCCTCCACTTGTTTATACAAGGGAGCTCTGTACAGCCTCTCCTCCCCCACGCGTCTGCATATGTTTTTTGTCTCTTAATGAGCTCTTCCATCGAATTTACATACGATGAACTGTCTAAATGCATCAGACTGCAACACCCCTGGTCGGTGTGCTCATGATTCCATGGCTGCACCCACAACAACAACGCCGGCAGAACTGGCGGTGGCACGAACGCGCCATGATCTGTATGATGTCCTTCGCTTCCCCGGTTCGGTTGGCTCCGCGCTAGACCCAACAGGAGAAACATCGACCTCCTCTCCTTGAATCTGTAGGCAGTGAGCCTTGGGTTGACCTCGAGGTTAGTTTTTCGGCAGGGCCATAGCACGTGAGGTCCAGTTATGGCAGCCGCTCCGCGTGGCCCTCATCGAGCTTGAAGGCGACGAGCTTCTGGTCAGCTACGTTGCACACGACGGATCGCGCTGGATCGTTCCAGTGCTGGAATATGAATCTATCAGTGTGCTTATCAGCTTGTATGATGATGGGATCGGTGACTGGGGAAGGAGAGAGGGAGTCAGGCACAATGGAGGAGATGTATGCATGGTATGCACAGGACAACCAGGAGAGGAGAACATGTCCGGTTCAACCTGGTAGCTTGATTTCTTAACTATCGGAGTTTCCTTTTTAAAAAGCTAGCGATCGAAGCTAGCGACCAACACTCGGTCATAGCCTCATAGGCGAGGGGCGACCGGCGATGTTCGGAAAAAAATAGATGATGTTTTTTTCACTTATAGGTGGCATAGGAAGTAATTTTTGTCAACTTACCGTTATACAGATCTATTAAATCTCAACCGTTAATGTGTATGGTTAACACAAAATCAACAGACATAAAAAGTTGATATATGAAGAACTATGAAAGGATCCTCCCTTTAATATTAGAATTGGTCGACCACGAAGGAAGTTAAAATAGTTGGTGATCATCACCAAAACCCGGGGTTATTTTCCCGAAGTAACCATCACCTGCATACTGCGGGTATCCGTTTATAACGTCTATGCATAACTTAGCAACCCGAAGAAAGGAACCCATGGAGGAACTATTTTCTTTGGAAGATGTTTCTTATGTTAAATAGTAATATAACATAACTCCTCGTGCACGTCTGTATGTTCGCACCAAATGGCCGGATTGCCTGGTTCTCCGACGTGATTTTCTGTTACCTCGGGTCACATAGTACGGAACACTCCCTAGCCAATGGCGGGGGAGGTAGAAGCCGATGGCCATTTAAGACAATGTTTACAACATGGATGAAGAATGTTTGATGTAAAGTACATAGATACATAGAATCAAACACCCGATCGTTGGTCAAGATTATCTATTATGGTATCCAGGGTGCAGTCTTCTTGAGAGATCCGAGCAGCTGGCATCACTTGGTCATACACCAAATGAAGTGGCACTTCTTGCCCATCCGACCCTACCGGCCCAACATGAGCCAAATGCTCTGGGTCGAGTTTGGTAAAGCGGGTCTTCACCATTGCCCATGCTGATGGTGTCCTGGATTAGGGGGTACTCACCACATCGTCTCCCGACCAGGTGGATCGGGCCGAGGACCCCCATGGTGGTTCAATAAAGGGCCACTTCGGGCAGCCCATGATGTATACAAGGAAGACTCTACAAGACTTGGCACACAAGACGAGGACTCCTCTAAATCCTAGACCTGCGGTGCATTATATAAACTGAGGCCAGACTAGTCAATAGACAACTCATATTCATTAAAACAATCTCGTGGTAAATACATGTACTCTGTACTACACCCTATATGAATACAATCGAAAGCAGGGCATAGGGTATTATCTCTTCGAGAGATCCCGAACCTGGGTAAAATCAAGTGTCCGTGTTACCATCACTCAAAGACGCCTATCTTAGGACCCCTACTACGAGATATGTCAGATATAGAACCGACACATGCCTCCTGTGCTCCTTCTTGACAAGCCGATATCTTTCATAGCTCAAAGCGATGCCGAGCTCCTTTAAATCGATTAGCCAGCTCGGCCAGCCCTTCCGGAGGCGTCTCGGTCGACCATAATGCCTTGATCATGCTCTTCATAGCTTTCCGAGCTCGCTCGTGCACGATGGACAATTCCTTTAGCAGGTTCCCTCCGAACGACCTAGCCTCTTCCTCGGGATGTGAGGGAGTCATGGACTAAGGGGTCCACGGGGCGACGGCCCATTGTACATGGGCCAGACTGGTGGAGCCGTATGGTGACCGGAGACCTGTGAAGCTGTGGTGTGCCCTCCAAGTTAATGGTGGATGAGATCTCTTTCCCTCTTGCTGTAATCTATCTTCGGTAACCCTAACCCTATCGGTGTCTATATAAACCGAGGGTTGTAGTCATTAGGGTTAGAGCTATATTCATCATCCCATAGCCTTAGGGTTTAGCTCATGCTGATCTCGAGGTAGATTTACTCTGTAAACTCCATCATATATTTAATACAATCAAGCAGGACGTAGGGATTTACCTCTTCGAGAGGGCCCGAACCTGGGTAAACACTGTGTTCGTCGTCCCCTGTTACCCATTGATCCTAGATCCACAGCTCGGGACCCCCTACCCCGAGGTCTGCCGGTTTTGACACCGACATTGGTGCTTTCATTGAGAGTTCCGCTGTTGGATCGCCAGCGGGATCGATGGCTCGCCTAGTACTCGGAAAGGATATCAGTTCCATGGATTCCTTCGTCCTTGGACAACTCTTCGCTTTCGGCAGCATTGTGTTGCATGCTGATCTGACTGGTCATCTTGGCCAGGTTGACAACTTCGCTCCCGAACACCGGATTTGATTTGGCAATCTGGAGTACGTCACTGACAGGCGGGGGGATTTGGTTTTCACTGGATTCACCACCCCCGCAGGCCTTGCTGCGCCCGCTCCGACGCACACCTCCAATCCGATCTGCGAATCCTCCCCGGTCTACCAAATGGCTTTGAGCCAGGAAGGACTCCCTGAGAGAGGGGACTGCACCCCACTGTCAGCCAAACCCACATCAGCGGAGGATTTATCCCGAGCCCTCGGGGCAGAACTAGAGGTCAGAGGCCAAGATTCGATCTCGGCCGAGCTCCTCCCCCACAACACCCTGTTGGCTTCGAGCGTGCACCCTGAGTCGGCGAATAGTGGCCAGGGGTCACCCCCGGCCCAAAACGACCCAACCTCAAACACCAGCGTGGAAGGTGCACGGGAGGGTCAAAGCACACCCTCAGTTTCCGAGGACAGTTCGGTGCCCCTCGAGGTTTTGGTCCTGAATCCTGAAGATAGGTCCGTCCGGAGCCAAGGATCGGTCGAGTCACAGACCGACCTCCGCTTCGTCACCACAAAGTCTGGCCTAGAGCCTCAAGCCCGGTAACCCTTGATATGTTGAACGAGGCACTGGACCGGATTCAGAAAATGACCATCCAGGAGAACCTGCCCTCCACCTTCAATAACCAACCCTTCGAGGCGTTCGACAGGGAATTTTGCGCCCCACCCACCACCCATTTGGTAGCAACTATCGACAATTTAACCAATATGTTAGACTACAATTCAGAGAATGCTGAATACATGAACGAGGAGGACGTAACTACGGCTTATACTGAGGTCGGCCCCCCCGTCACGGGCCGCTGGTCGGCCGCGTCCACCTACGATATCTACATGGTGGACACCCCCAAAGACGGCGACAACACTCCCAATCAGGATAGAGGCAAGCCCAGAGACGAGGTGCCCAAACGACGAAAACAGCATCGCCGATCAAAGCCACACCGAAGCCATACGAGCAACATAGACTCGGCGGAGAATGGCACTGAGAATAATATGGATGACCTAGCCGGAGCCGCAGCCAACGAGCATCACCAGGATGACCCTGCGGGGTAGGAGGACCCGCTCAATTCGGAAAGCCTCGAAGACTCCGAGGATAGTAACTATCTCCCACTCTCTAAAGAGGAGGCAAGTCTCGGGGAGGGTGACTTTATTGTCCCCGAAGACACTCTGGAGCAGGAAAGGTTCAAATGGAGGCTTTTAGCCACCGCCCGCAGCCTGAAGAAACAAAAGCGCAAAATCAATGCCGAAAAAGACACCCTCAATGAGCGGTGGACAAAAGTCCAAGCCGCCGAAGAAGGATACGGCCATGAACAGCAAGTTAAGAGCTATCCTAAACGAAAATTGCTACCCCAGTTCGACGATGAAGCCTTAGAGCCAACACGTCCAACATACACACGCGCTGAACAGCCGGACCGTCCCCCTAGAGGACGGGACAGAGAGGCTGGCGAGGCCGAACACCCAGCTGCCCCACCTCGCCGTTATGGCAAGGACCAAGCGTGGCCCACATACAAGTATGACCTTCGCCATGACCTAGACGCCAGGGAAGGTTGCACGAGGTCCATCTACGGACTCAGGGAAGACTCGCCCGCTTACCAGGAACCATACCATGATCGGGTAAACCAAAACGATAGAATCCAGGATTAGCAGCAGATTCGGATGGCCGAAGACCTCCGATGTGACATAGCCCGAGCCACGGGTGCCGCACACCCCTTGTGCTTCACAGAGAGGGTAATGCAACATCAATTCCCGGAAGGCTTTAAGCCTGTCAACATTGAATCATATGATGGAACCATGGATCCAGCCGTATGGATAGAGGATTTTCTCCTCCGCATTCACATGGCACGAGGGGATGACCTCCACGCCATTAAGTATTTGCCTCTAAAGCTCAAAGGCCCAGCTCGACACTGGTTGAACAGCCTCCCCAAAGACTCTATAGGCTGTTGGGAAGAGCTGGAGGATGCTTTTCGAGCAAACTTTCAGGGCACCTATGTCTGGCCTCCGGACGCTGACGACCTAAATCGCATTACTCAATAGCCCGGAGAATCTGCCCGACAGTTCTGGAACTGATTCCTCACCAAGAAAAACCAGATTGTCGATTGTCCGGACGCCGAAGCCTTGGCCGCCTTCAAGCATAGTGTCAGGGATGAATGGCTCATAAGATAGCTAGGCCAGGATAAACAACGAACCATGGCAGCCCTTACTTCTCTTATGACCCACTTTTGCGCAGGCGAGGACAGTTGGCTTGCTCATAAAACTACCAATCCCGATACCCCTAGTACTTCTGAAGTCTGGGACGGAAATGGAAAGCCGTGACGCAGCAAGAACAAGCGTCGCGACAATGATGTCGAAGGTGAGGATACGACAGTAAACGCCGGATTTCGACACCCGAAGCCCGGACAGCGCAAAAAGGCCCCTAAAGGCAACAGCGACGGCCCGTCCAGGCTGGACATAATTTTGGACAGGCCCTGCCAGATCCATGGCACGTCCGAAAAGCCTGCCAACCACTCCAACCATAATTGTTGGGTGATAAAACAGGCCGGCAAGCGTAATGCCGAAGATTCGGGCAAAAGCCCACGCAGCGAGGACGATGATGAGCCCCGCAGGCCGAATAGTGGAGGCCAGAAACCCTTCCCCTCCGAAGTCAAGACGGTAAACATGATCTATGCAAGCCATATACCGAAGAAGGAGAGGAAGCGAGCGCTACAGGACGTATACTCTGTCGAACCGGTAGCACCGAAGTTCAATCCATGGTTGGCTTGCCCGATCACGTTCGATCGCACGGATCACCCCACGAGCATACGCCATGGGGGTCCGTAGCCCTAGTGCTAGACCCCATTATTGATGGATTCCACCTCACTAGAGTCCTAATGGACGGAGGAAGCAACCTCAATCTGATATACGAGGATACAGTGAAGAAAATGGGAATCGATCCATCAAGGATTAAACCCAGTAATACCACCTTCAAGGGGGTCATTTCGGGAGAGGAGGACAGCTGCACGGGCACCTTGATGCTCAAAGTAGTGTTCGTCTCTCCAGATAATTTCCGAAGCGAGGACTTGATCTTCGACCTTGCACCTTTTCGCAGCGGCTATCACGCCCTCCTCGGCCGAACAGCGTTCGCCAAATTCAATGCTGTTCCGCATTACGCGTATCTTAAGTTGAAGATGCCTGGTCCTTCGGGCGTCATAACTATCAACGGCAACACAGAGAACTCACTTCGAACCGAAGAGCACACTATGGCCCTAGCGGCCGAAGACCACACTGGCCCGTACAGGTCCGGATGACGATCCGCCATAAGGGCCGGTGACAATAGTAAACGGGTTCGAACCCGTTCCCTGTCATGGGAACCCGCATGTGTTCGCCGCAAATAGGGATACGCGCCCCACGGCATGCCCACATTCTTCACACTCTACGTGCCTCGTCAGCGCAACTTCACACTCAAAATACCATGGGGAGCCGTGAGGCATACATTAACCCGAAGTACATGTCCGGTTAAACCCAACTTCGGAATCGCCGTGTCTTCGGACGACCCGGGGGCCAATTCCGAACACCCCGCAGCTTAAAGCTCGACCGGCAGAACCCTCACCCATCAAGGTCTCATTGAAGGTCTCAGCCCCCACCTATCAGAAGCAAAGGCGTAGACGTGCAGCATGGCACAGTGAAGGCTTCAACTCACGCATCAAGGCCCTGCGTCAACCTTTCCTCTGTAAATTTTCTATTTTCTTTCTTTCTCCCTTTCAAGTGCTGCTTTCGCAGTTCAAATTGTACGGTTAGACGTCCTGAGCTTCTGAGAAATAATAAAAATACCCTTTATGGTGTTCGAATATCCGCACTCTTGCAAATTTTTTGCCCTTTCCGATTTTTCTCTCAACGCTCTTCGAAGAGCCCGGTACAAAAATATACTAATAAGTCACGAGTTTGATTTACATATCAGCTCAATACCCATAAGTCCGGCACCGCTTCCCGCTAGGTGTCCGGCGTCTCGGATATTGCACTATATGCATCTGTTCCGAACTATGTCTTGGGTCAATAGTTGGGTTGCCCGGCACCTGTGTTTGCCCCTTATGTTCTGCTAGTCCGGCTAAGAGGGCAAAGGGAGAACCCCTGCGATTGTACTACTGGCTCACCCGGTCAAGTACCTCAGGAGGAAAAAGCCGAAAACTGATCGACATAGTAAGCGCGGATGGGTCTGCGATCTGATGACGAGGTTGGACTCTAAAAATCGTTGGCGATTTCACCGTGTCACACGAAGGGTTCATCTTAACACAAACCATGTGATCGAAAAGGATAGGCTTCGACCCCACAAGTACATCACAAATACACCGGGGGCTAGTCCTTAGTCCCCACCATCAACCTCCTACGGCTAACTGAAAGCAGTAAAGCCGAATAGTCTGATTGCCTGGTTTCGTTCCTACACTACCGCCTCCGAGCACCAAGACGTAGGCTAAGGGTAACAGTGCGGAGACAAAACGCCCCTCGTGATATTCACTTGGGGGCTGAAGCCGATGACTGGTAGCATTCAGATTGAACATACGGCCACGCAGGAGTCAAAATTAAAATTATGACACAAGTCAAGCAGATGCATAATAAAGCACAAGTTCCACTTGGTACAAACTTGCTACAACTACTCAAGCATTACATTTTTTGAACATTGGCCCTCTATCGCCCGTGCTCCGGCCATCACCTGCGTGAAGTACAGATCGGGGTAGCGATGCTCCTTCCCCTCGGGCGGAGGACCAGTGGCCATCTCCATTGCATTAATCCTTGGCCAATGAACCATGGTCTTCGCAAACGTGAGCCGAGCCCCCTCAAGGCAAGCCGACCTCTTCACAGCGTCAATCCGGAGCGGCGCCTCCCTCAGCCTCTGCACAAGGCTGAAATAGGTGTCCGGAAGGGGCTCGTCCGGCCATAGGTTGACACAGAGGTCCTTCAAGGCCAGCTCGAACATCTTATGCATCTCCACCAGCTGCTTCATTTGATCACTGAGGAGGGGCGGACGCTCTGAGTCTGGAAACTGCGACCAAAAAAGCCGTTGCATGGAGTCCTCCTCACGGGTGGCATAGTGCCTCGCCGCGGCCGCCGCATTCTTCGGGAGTTCGGCGAAAACGCCTGCGGAGCGCCAGACCCTCGTCAGCAGGGCGAATCTATTGCCTCCGAACACACTCTGCAGTAAATATTTCTTACCATTGGCAATTTGTGTGGCTTGCCGGAGCTCCTCCCGGACACCTTGAGCGTCGCTCCTCGCCTCCCGAAGCTCCTTCTCGGCCTTAGATAGGTGGGAGGATTGCTCCTCCTGCCCTTTCTCAAGGACCTCCAGCTTCTTGGCGGCATCCTGGAGCTCCACTTGGACTTCGGTCACCCGAGCCTCATGTTGCTCGGCAGCAAGCTTGGCCTTCTCAAGCTCGGCCACTGCCTTCTCAGCGGCCGCCTTCTTCTTGGTCGCCTCGGCCTCGGCCTTCTTTAGGGCCTCCTTTAAGCCCTCAACCTTAGCGGCAGCAGCTACAGGATCATCATGATATAGAATCAGTAAATAGTTCGGACAGTCACTATCCGGCAAATAAAAATCTCTTTATGGAACTTACCTTACGCCTCGTCAAGCCGTTTGTTGACAAGGTTTAGCTCTTGATCGGAAAGCTTGAGCTTCTGATCCATCTCCTCTAATGCAGCGACATTAGCAGCCACGGCCACGGATGATGCCTGCTTCAGCAAAGGAAATGTCGACATTGTTAATCGACCAACCGAATTTGATCCTCTGTAGGTCTCTTTGAGGTCCTGGCAGAGTCTCAGGGGCTGCTATGTATGCGGCCTACCTAAACCAACAATTATGACCGCATTATAAGGAAAGATCATTACTTGACTTACCTCAAAGCCAGTTAGGAGGCCTTGGAAAGCGTCGCTCAGTCCAGATTGGACGGACCGAACACTCTGCATTACCGCACCCATAAGGGTGTGGTGTCCTTCAACGATGGCGGAGTTTCTCACCAACTCCTCCAGCGTGGCCACCCAGCCAACCGCTGCTTGTGCGGAGGTGTTCGGCGCCGGCGTTGGCTCCCCGGCCCCCTCCCCGTTGGGAGGAGCATGTGTCGTCGAGGGCCTCGGAGGCTCGGGAGCAGTCGACGGAGGGGGTCCGGATGGCCCGGCCCCTTTTCCCTCGTCGGCCAGGAGAGACGCTCCCTCCTGGTCTTCGGCGACCGAGGTGTTGACCCCGGTCATTATGGCATCTAACTCCCCCTCCTTGTTCGGAGGAGGAGGAGTCCTTTGGGACCGCACCTCTTCGGCCTCGCCGAAGGTCAAAGGAGGCGCGGAATGCGCCATTGGCCCATTATCCGCCAGTTCAGCGGGTGGAGACGTCCCCTCCGAAACCTGTTCGGTGGGGCGCTCGCGTGGGGGACTGCAATTCGGAGGGGTTAAACTTCAACTAAAGCAACTACTGAAAGCATAACAGATGAAAATACAGACACCTTACCTACTGCCGGGGGGCTTGACCCTAGGTTCCTTCTTTGGGGGCTCCTCGGATGCCTCGGACTTATCATTGTTAGAGCTGTCAGGTATAACCAGCTTAGGACGGTGTCATCTTTTTGGGGCCGGGGAAGGCTGGACCTCCTCGGCGTCTTCGGACGCCGGCCTCTTTTTGGAGTGCGAAGTAGCACTCTCCTCTTCGTCCTCCTCCTCCTTGTCCCCATCCTGTACGGACGAGGCCGCAGCTTCTCCGGACCGGTTGCCCGGACGGATCCTACGACGGAGGCCTTCCCTGGCCTCCGGTGCTTCTTGATTCTTGCCTTTCTTAGCAGGTGCCTTGTAGGGCACCACGACCAGCATCTTCTCCAGCTGCTCTGATTGGGGCCCCTCTGGCAGCAGCGTCGGGCAGCTGATCTTCTTGGCCTTCGCGAGCCAGCCCTGCAGAATCCACGTAACAAAGTCAGATCGAATCTCACATGATGTAAATATCTGAACACTCTTTGAAGAGAAGTGCCACTCACCTCCCTTGGGGGATTCGCGGTGTCAATACCGATGTCCTTCCCCTCGGCCGGCCACTCTTTCTGGGGCTGGAATAGTTGGCCCCATATCTTGTCCAGAGTCGGGCCGAAGAGATGCCGCACAGTGGCCGGATCCTCGGGTTCGTGCTCCCACATGCGCTTGGCCCTCTCCTGGCAAGGGAGGATCCCGCGGTGGAGAATGATTTGGAACACATCGACCAGCTTTTTGCCGGTCTCCATCATGTTGTCGATGCACTTCTGTAGAGCTTTGGTGTCGGCAACGCATCCCCGATCCGGATTCTTGGTGGTCCAGGAGGCCAATCTGGTGGGGGGTCCGGACCGGAATGCGGGGGCCGCTCCCCATGCATCCTCCCTTGGCTTAGTGATATAGAACCACTCCTTCTGCCACATCCAGACAGTGTCGACGAACTGGCTGGACCCATGTCAGCTTGCTGATCATGGCCCCTTCGCAGTCCGCGTGCTTGCCGCTGACCACCTTGGGATTCACGTTGAACACCTTCAGCCACAGGCCGAAGTGCGGCTGGACCAGGAGGAGCGCTTCGTAGACAACGATGAAGGTTTAAATGTGGAGGAGGGAGTTGGGGGCTAGATCGTGGAAGTCTAGCCCATAGTAGAACATCAACCCCCGTACAAAGGGGTGTAGAGGAAATCCCAGCCCCCTAACGAAATGGGGGAGGAAGACTACCCGTTCGCTCACCTCGGGCGTAGGGACGATCTGGCCCTCCTCGGGGGCTCTATGGGCGACGTTGGCCGGCAAGTAGCCGGCCTCCTTCAGCTTCAGAATATCCTCATTGGTGACAGAGGAGGCCTCCCACTTCCCATTGGCACCGGATCCGGCCATGGTCGAAGGCGGTGAAGTGGGATTGGCTATGGAAGCAGGGAGAAGGGGCGCTGGAGCACTAATGCATTGCAAGAGCGGGAGGAAGGAGAAGGCATGGGATGCAGACTGTAGCAGCCCCCCTTTATAGGCCATGGGCAGGATATAGATCCCTTTTTTCGCGCCGTTGCCCTCTCCACTTCCCGATATCTCCGGAACGTTATGAGCGGGGAGGGGAATCGAAATCATTAACCATATCCCCCAAAAAGCGGGACACGATCTCCACCTCGAGGGGACGTGTCCAGTGTGGCATCAGCCTCGAGCCACGTTTCAAGAAATAGTAACTGCTTTGCATTATGACCGGAAGCGATTCTTCATTAAAGGAGGAAAAAGTTGTCAGATAAAGGCACTGTTTGCGCTTGAGGGATATTTTTATTATCACCTTCGGTGTTAAGTAGTGTAGCCGTTGTGGACTCCGGACATCACTTGGCACCTTACAGGGGGGAGACTTGCTGAGGAACTCGCCTCGCAAACCGAATATAGGTCGGATGAATGGATACCGGCTACAAGTCTCGGCGTTGGATGCAAGTTCTGGGGCTACTGAAGGAGTCATGGACTAAGGGGTCCTCGGGGCGACGGCCCATTGTACATGGGCCAGACTGGTGGAGCCGTATGGTGATCGGAGACCTGTGAAGCCATGGTGTGCCCTCCAAGTTAAGGGTGGACGAGATCTCTTTCCCTCTTGTTGTAATCTATCTTCGGTAACCCTAACCCTATCGGTGTCTATATAAACCGAGGGTTGTAGTCATTAGGGTTAGAGCTATATTCATTATCCCATAGCCTTAGGGTTTAGCTCATGCTGATCTCGAGGTAGATCTACTCTGTAAACTCCATCATATAATCAATACAATCAAGCAGGACGTAGGGTTTTACCTCTTAGAGAGGGCCCGAACCTGGCTAAACACTGTGTTCGTCGTCCCCTGTTACCCATTGATCCTAGATCCACAGCTCGGGACCCCCTACCCCGAGGTCTACCAGTTTTGACACCGACAGAGTACCCGGCCAGGAGACCTAACAAGAGACGTGGCATGTCTCTTACATTGGCATAATACACATACTTTACGGAATCACAAGTTAAAATTTCACTCACCAAACATGCCACGTTTCAATCTCCGGTTCTCCTCGCTGGCTTTTGCCATTTGAGTTTTTAAACTCTCAATTTCTTCGTCATGTCGCTGGTTTTCCACCTTGAGCTTGTTCTTTTCCTCATGACTTCGGGTCAGTACCCGACGATTGGCTTCATGCTGCGATTCGGCATACCTTTGAGATTCTCTGGCCGCATCCAGATCCTTCTGCAATTGACTTATGGATTCGGCTGCTATAAGGAAATCTTTCATTAGAAAAGGTGCCCCAAGCAATTCTGCATGTTAAATCTTTTTACTCACCGTGTGCCTACATGGTGAACTTTTTGACCTGCTCCAGTTCAGCCTTCGCAGCTGCCAACTGTGTTCGGTTTAACTCAAGGTCCATGGACAATTTTTTGTTTTGTTCCCTCGAGGCCTCCACCATGTTGAAACAATGTGCAGATTTAGGCCCTTAACTCAGCCGTCCGGACCAAATTAAGGCTCGGGGGCTACTAGGTTAGGATTTGTGTTTGGTTGTCAAAACCATTCACTTACTTGCAGGCTGGTTGACATAAGGTTGGCGGCTCCCTCAAGTCCTGCTCGGGCGGCTCCGAGATATGCGTCCACCAAACTAATAGTGTTAAACTCCTGTTTGGAAAATGTAGGGTGACGCGGTGACTCCTTCCGCCGCCAATGATTCATCATGCTTTCGACTTCAGAGTTGGTGACCGAGACATCATTGGAATCCCCCAGAAGTTGGCCCATGATAGGAGCCTCCATGTTGGTGCTGGACCTAGCCGAAGACCTTCGCCTGGGATTACCCCTAGCACCTCTTCAACACTCTCGGACGAAGGAGCTCTACATAACAATGCTGGACCACAAGTTTAATATATTACGTCTTGGGCGTGGGCGTGGTTGATGTAACTCCCGTGGCTGCTGCATGTTTCAAGGTTTTACGGTCATTCGGCACTGAGGCAACCGGTGCCGCTCTCGTCGGTGTTTGGCGCTTGGTGCGACGGCCCTTGGGAGTAGAAGTCAGCATACTCTAAACGACGGGAGGCGAACGCACTTTTCGGGCAGAGGTGTTTTTGTCACTTACAGTGGAGGAGGGTAGTGTCCCAGGATGATCGGCCAAAAGTGCCACTTTAGAGCCATCAAGACTCTCTTGGTAAAAAACCCATCTTCAAAATCGATCGATGTTTCTGGATCATCATGAAATCCCGGGTCATCATCGTTGGAATAACTCTCCGGTTGAGGAGGGGGCAGCTGACTGTCTCGATCCAGTGCCTCCATTTCTGTTCGGAAAGTTGGAAGATCTGATCAGACAAAAAATGGACATAACGTCCGAACTATAAAGTATAGTTGAACTCACCCATTCAATGGGATTATAGCTCGAATAACCGTCCTTGGACTTTAGGCGAGCAAACTCTTCCTCCCCTCATTTGAAGTGATCGGCCAGTATGGCCGCCATTGCTTTCTAGTTGGCAGGCCCCTTACGTTGTAACGGGTCGCGTCATTCATCCCGTTGTAGCACCATAATGGGTGCGTCCTTTGCTGGAATGGTTGGACGCACCGAGTAATAACAGCGGCCATCAAGTCAATGATGGTTAACCCGTTGTGAGCTAACCATCGCACTTGAGCAGCTAGATGCTTTACTTTGGCACTTTCCTTCTAGGAAAGGCTCTTTGGTCGCCAGTTGAACTGCTTCTTCGGAGAAGTGAGCGAGTGCTCGGGCAGACCCCTCCGAGCTGGTTCAAATAGGGGGACGTCTTCGATGTAAAACCACTCTGAGGTCCAACAAGGTACCCCGTCCCAGCAATGCGCCATTTCTCGGCCCCGCCGACCTCGAAGATCGTCCCTCCCTGGGTGCGGGGGATGAGGTAGAAGTATTTTCTCCATAATTCAAAATGCGCTTAGCAGCCCAGAAATATCTCGCAAAGGGTGACGTAGCCCGAGATATGCAGAATAGATCCAAGGGTGAGGTTATGGAGCTGGATCCCGTAAAACTCCAGTAAACCACTCAGGAAGGGGTGAATGGGAAAGCCCAGGCCTCATAAGAGGAAGGGCACGAATCATACCCTCACTTCCTTGCATGGGGCAGGGAAGTTCTCCGCGAAAGCTTCACCATTCACGGAAGACAATCCGGGTCGGGTGGAGGCAAGATCTGAAACAGGAAGATACCCTTGCGCCTCAAGGTCTCTTAGCCTTAGACGGGAGATGAAACAGCTTGCCCAGTCACCCGGGAGGGGGCCGTGAGGGCGTGAGGACGAGCCTGGGGCGCTTGCCATGTCTCGAAGCTCCCTGATCTCTGGCTTCTCAATGGTTGGGGAATAGGATGCGTTGCTCATTGTGCTCCCATCCTATTTAATAGGCATTTTTTCTAATCCGTGAAGGGTATTTTTGTAAAAGATTATTGGATCGCCTGCCTCCCACTGGCACGCGGGAATCTAGGGTGTCATTAACCCTAAGCAAGAAAGTTAATACTATGGGCCCCATGATACTTCGACAAATTAGGAAGTCATCGATGGCCAACTGATGTCAACTAAACATAGAAGGGGAGAAGAACTCACCCTGCAAGCCGGAGACTTTGGGTGCGTGAGGCTACTTGGGATCATGGACCCCGACATTGGAGGTTAGTTCGGGGGCTACTGAGGGTGTCCGGGATTATGGGGTCCTTGGGCTGCCGGTCTAGCTCTCATGGGTTGGACAGGTGGGCCGCTCTGTAACTACTACTAGATGGCCGAGCTATAAGGTGACTCCGTGTTTAGGAAGGAAACCTCTGAAGCCTTGGTGTGTCGTCCAAGTCAAGATGGAAGAATCATCATCTTTATTCCCTGATGCCAACCGACCATGTATTACCCTAGGTACCTCTGGTGTCTATATAAACCAGAGGGTTTAGTCTGTAGTGGCTAGAAGAACCATCATCCTACTAACCTAGGGGTTAGTTCATCTGATCTCGTGGTAGATCAACTCTGTAACCCTCATAGACACATCAATACAATCAAGCAGGATGTAGGGTTTTACCTCTTTGAAAGGGCCCAAACCTAGGTAAATATTGTCTCTGCGTTCCCTGTTCCCCATTGATCCAAGACCCACAGCTCGGGACCCTATACCCAAGATCCGCCAGTTTTGACACCGACAACAAGGGTCTTCGAGGAGGCCGCTGAGGCCAAGCTGTGGCGCGACGATGCTGAAGCCCGCGAGAAGGTCCTCCTGGAGCAGGCCGCCCGCAGGGGGCTGGAGCTCCAGTCATGAGAAGAGGCCATTGTAGCCCTCGAGAGGCAGCTCGCCCCCTGGGAGGGGGAGCTCCCAAGCGCGAGGAGGCCGCCGACTCCCATGAGCACCAACTCACTTCCCGTGAAGATGAGCTGTGGAAGCACGAGGAGGCCATCGTCAAGCGCGAGGAGGAGCTTGCGACCCATGAGGCGGACATGGGAATCCGGGAACGGGAGGCCACACGGACCGATTCAGAGCAGCAGATTAAGATCGAGCGCCTGTCGACATGGGACCGCCAGGTGGAGGCTGCCCAGGCTTCGCACGACTCCCGCGTGAACAATGCCAACTCCAAGCTCACGGAGCGGGAGACAAAGTTCAAAGCGGATACCAAGGCCAAGGCCAAGTCGGAGCACGAGGCGCTCATCAAGTACCACAATAAGATGTTGAAGTGTCAAGAGGATCACTTCACCGAGAAGCGGGGCGAGCTCCAGTATGAGGTCGACAGCCTCAAGAAGCGGCTGGCGGATGCGGAGGTTGAGCTAGTGCAGGCGGTGTTGGCCAAGGAGGACCTGGAGGGGTAGCTGACCTCCCTCTGGACGTGGGTGGGAAGCGTCTCCCAGGTCGTCAAGTAGGCCAGGGACACGCGCACACGGGAGCTAGGGCAGCAACACATGCGCAACAAAATGTTTTGCGCCTTGATGCAGTGCTCACGCATGGCTGTTGCCTGCTTCACCGATGACAAGTCCGCGGAGTCCCTGGATGATAGCGATGCTAGCTACCTCGACTTCTTCACCAGGTTGTAGGGAAGCTGGAGGAAGGGGCCATGGATGTGAACGAGCTCGTCGAGGAGGAGTTCCGTGATCTCCTAACCACAGCGACGACATGCCTCTTCAGCAACCTTCTCCGCAGCAACAATAGCTTCGACTTTGAGAGGGTGATGGCACCCATCTTGCCGGAGCTCCACGACAGGCTCACGAAGGAGGTGTAGGACCACTTGGCGGACTTCATCCAGAAGTTCACGCATGTCGAAGGCGGCTCCGACACGGACATGGATGTCGCTGGTGACGACTACAACGCCTCCTCTGCCAAGGCCTCCCCATTGATCTTCCAGTTTATGTCCTGTGACAAAAAGACCTGGCCCTGTTGGGGCATAAAGACGATGTTTTGTAATGACTTTGTGTTTTTAATGCTTTCTGCATAGTTTGCTTCCCTGAGAAGCCTATTTCTCTTCCTTTTGCGTGCTTTGGTGCTCTACGTCACTAGGACCCAGCCCCTCAGTGTACTACAACCGTCGATGGTATGATAGGACGCGTGCCTAACAAAGCAAGAGGGCGCAGGGCTCCGCGAGGTGGTAAGGGCTCCTGAGGCGCGATGCTCAAGAAGCCCCTCCTTTGACGTCCAAGCAGCATGCGTAGCAAAGAGAATGTTGGCGCTCACGAGGTTGCGAGGGAGAAAACATCAAATGTGCTAAGAGAAGCTCGTGGGGCATTTTGACTTAGCTCTTTAGGAGTTTGCGAGTTGGCATGTCGCAACCTACGGGATGCACTTCACGATTGGTGTCTACCCGCGAGGCCACTCGCGGGCACTTGATGGAGGCGATGTGATGGGCTGCCTCACGAGGCAACACTCGCGAGGCCTCCTGAGGACGGTTGCTCGTGAGGCTTCATGTGCCCTGCATTAGTGATATTGCCACCAAGTTCTTGAAAGTAATGAGGCAGTGCTGTCAGATTCGGGGTTCCGCAGACCCTTGAGAGGTTCGAACTCTGGGGTGTGTGCGAATAACTCTCCCTCCCCAGTCTGCCTGCTCAACGATCCCACAGCCTAGCTCGACAAACCCAAGGGACAAGAGACACAACAGTTTATCCTGGTTCGGGCCACCTTGCAGTGTAATACCCTACTCCAGCTTTGTGGTGGACTGCCTCGGAGGGCTGAGGATGAACTGGTACAGAGGTGGAACGACCTCAGGAGGTGAGGTGTTCTTGAGCTCGATGAGCTGGTGAGGAGGTCAGGGTGGAATGAATCCGATCCCCCTCTATGGTGGTGGCCAAGTCCTATTTATAGTGGCCTTGGTCCTCTTCCCAAATGTAGGCGGGAAGGGATCCCACAACGGCCAAATTCGAAGGGACAAAACTAGTACAAGTTATCCTGACAAAAGTAGTCTTCGCCTGCAAAAGCCTCTGGCGGTGACGCTGTAGTGGGCTCCGCGATGACCTCCGTCCTGCCGTCCTGGTGGTCCTGGTCTTGTTGCACTGATATGGAAACCTTTGCTTGATTCCTCGGGACTCCGCGCCTGCGCTTGACTCCTTGGCACGAAAGGGAAAACTGATACACAGCGCCCGCTGGCGCCCGCCTGGTCTTGGTCGTCATGGCTCACGTCAGGTGAACCTCGCGAGGTGCGGCTTGCATTGATATCTCCACTCCTCGGGAGCCAGCCTGGGGAGGCCGCCGCTCGTGGAGGTCTTGGTGTCGTCCGTCTCGTGAGGCTTGGCCCCTCGCGAGGGTCTTGAGTTGTTGTTGCTGAAGCTGGGCCGTACCAAGCCATCGATGGAGCCATGCCGTGGGCCGCAGGTAGGCAAGTCTGGGCACCCTTGGTCCCAGGACGCCGATAGTAGCCCCCGGGCCCAAGGCGCGCTCGAGCTTGGCTTCGAGGTGAAGCCAAAGGGCAAGTGTGGAACATCGCGGGCCCTAACCGCCTGCGGCCTCGGTTGCCGCGTGGCCATTGATGGGACATGGGCGCCTCCGCTCCCCACGCTGCCTTGGCAACTGCTCTCGACTGACAAAAGGGCTGGCGCCCGCTGTGAAACCTTTACTGCCTTCCTTTCGTCTTGCCCCAGATCCCCTTCTCCTTCTGCCCAGAGAACTCCCAGATCCGCCAATCTCCCCTGAGCTCACTACCAATGGCTTCTGAGCAGGCGGGATCTTCAGCTGCGGCCGTGCGCTCTATCCCTTGGCATGAGCCGGCCTTGAGCGCGTCCACCATCACCGAGGAGAAGCACCTCGGCTCCGTGCTCCATCTGACGGAGAAGGGCAGTAACGAGGGGGGTGAGACGAAGCTCTGGGTCGGCTCCGCCAAGCCGGAAGCTTTGGGGAGCACCGTCTACCCCTTCTTCTGGCACAGCGTCCTTGCCTGGTTGGTTCCCCCTTTCTCCAAATTCTTCTACGCCGTCCTCCGCCATTACGGGCTCCATGCCCTCCATCTTCATCCCAACTCTATCCTCCTCCTGTCGGTCTTCGCCTTTTACTGCGATGCATTCTTGGGGGTGATGCCCTCTGTTGCGCTCGTCCGCCACTTCTTCTACCTTCGGATCAACGGCATCCAGTACTCGGGGTGCGCCAGCTTCATTGCTGCCAATGGCAGCAATGCGTTCTCTCCGACGGGGAAAAAGGTGGATACCTTCCGGAACATGGATCTTCCTGGACGCCAAGCGCACCGACGCTCGGCTGGAACTGTCGACCTTGCAGCCGTCGCCCCTGGAAGGATGGGCTCACGAGAAGCTCACCGATCCCAGGGCAGAGCTGTTGCTGGAAAGGATGGCGGCAGACCTGAAGACTGATGACCCGAAGGCGGAGAAGCTGACGGGGGCCATGATCATCAAGGAATTCCTGATGCAGTGCCTGGCTCCACTCCAGGCACACTCGCGCCCCCTGTGGAAGCTCCAGGTCACAGAAGAGGGTCTCCGGCTGCAACTGGATGACCTGTCCAAGGAGGAGCTGGACAAAATCGTCCGCGCCCTGCTTGGGGTGGATCAGGGCTGCCCCCTGGACTCCCATCTTCTGCTGTACCGCCGCCCTAACGGCGAGGAGATTGCTGACGCCATGCCTGTCTTCAACGAGCGTGGGCTCGTACCTCAGGGGCCTTCACAGCCTCTGAGCTCCCCTGTTTCAGTGTCCTCCGGCGAGCTTGACGAGGAAGAGGGGACGGACTCGGAGGTGACGTGGGTAAGCGTAGGGGAGACCTCCCCTCCGTGGCAGACCGATCTCCTCCGTGGCCTCTCTAACAACGACGACGCCAGTGAGCACTCGGTCAGGGAGGCGCCGCGTTCCGCAGGCGTCACCACGCGGTCCAAGGGCACCCCTCCGAAGAAGCTGAAGCCGGGGGTCCCGAAGAAGGGCTGTTCGGCGCTGATCCCTCGAGGTGGCGCCTCTGCCTCGCCGCCAATCGTTGCTGCTGCAAAGCGGGCCATGCGCCCGCCTGCTCCTGAGGGCACGACGGCTCCCATGCCCGCGAAGCCTGCGGGCCTCGCGCTCCTGAAGAGGACGAGGGACTACGTTGCCGCGGACCAGTAAGTGTGCCGTCTTGCCTTTGCTTCCTGCTCTCGTCTTGGTATCTTAATGCATGCCTCTTCTGTGGCTAGGCCAACGTCGGCGGTGAAGAAGAAGAAGGAGGGGGGTGCAGCTGTTGCCGCGACCAAGGTGCTCGCCGCGGCCACACCACCTCCGATGCAAAAGGACGGGGCCAGCCTGCGCGCTCTTGCGGCTGGGTCGTCCCCTGGTGGCTCGGAGACCCAGCCTCAGGAGGAAGCGTCCCCTGCAGTCAGGCCTGCTCAGGAGGTGCTTGCCCTCAGCTAGCCTGCCGAGGCCTCGAAGCCTCCGGAGCCCCCGGCCTCTTCTACCGCTGCTGCTTCGCCAGTCTTAGTGCCTGCGCCGTCTCCTCCCCCGTCCATCATGCCACTGAACCATGGCTCTTCTACCGCGCCCGGTGCTCTGGAGGAGGCTCTTTCCGCGCTGAACCAGGTTCGCGTCGACCTTCAAGGTGCCGACCGGCGCCTGGCGTCAGGGCGCCTCGAGCTGGTCTCGGGGTGGCTTCGAGCCGACGCATCCATCAGGACGGCCTGGCACCAAGCCGTGACGGCCTCGGAGGAAGGTGAGAAGGCAGCCGGCTTGGCCGCGGCCAC
This sequence comes from Thinopyrum elongatum, assembly GCA_011799875.1. Taxonomy (NCBI): domain Eukaryota; kingdom Viridiplantae; phylum Streptophyta; class Magnoliopsida; order Poales; family Poaceae; genus Thinopyrum; species Thinopyrum elongatum. The sequence continues at coordinate 204,820,390 of CM022297.1, read as the reverse complement.
CCACGACGCGGCGGTGAAGGACGCCAAGGCCGCCGAGGAGCGCTGCCGAGCGGCAGAGGCCGAACTGAGTACTCTCCGCGACGAGCAGGCCGCCGAGGCCCGTCAGCGCAAGGTGCAGGAGGAGGAGCTGAAGGCCCAGAAAGCTGCAGTTGATGATCGTGACGCCGAGCTGGAGCGGGCGGCCCGGGAACAGGCCATAGAGCGCAGCCGCCTGGAGAAGTTGAAGGAGGAGGTGGAGGCGGAGAAGGCCCAGCTGGAGGCCAGGGAGAGGCTCCTTGCCAAGGCTGAGGAGGCAGCCGTCGTGGGGTGCGCTGCCTTCGACTCCCTCGAACAGAGGTCCGGCAAGGCACTGCAGGACCTCTACGGGAGCGAGTTGAAGGAGCCACTGGTGACCTCAGAGGTGGGCCCCATCGAGCTGCTTCCCAAGCTCGTCACGGCACTCGAGGGCGTTGTCGTCGGATTTGGCCCCATGGTGGAAGGGGAGGCCCGCGCGCTTTCCACCTCTGCCGTGACACGCGTCTTCTACCACCTCCGTCTTTGCGACCCCAGCTTCGACCTCGGTGCCATGCTTGAGCCTGTGGACCCGGATCACTACACCGCCATTGCTGAAGCCGTGAAGGACCAGGTGGAGGCCCTGCTGCAGAAGTTCCTTGCCGTCGACCCCGTGACTATGGCTGGCGGCACGGGCGACGGCGATGTCGTCGATGACAAGACTCCCCAGGGCGGCGATGGTGGCGCCCAAGGCTGAAGGAGAAGCTTGATGGTTGCGCTCTCTCCATTTTATTTCCTGCAATATGAACTGTGCCTCGCGGAGGCGTGAGAACTCATGTTTGGTATTTTGGAGAAACAATATGTCTTGTAATAATTTGCTAGGATTTTGCGATTTCCTTCCCGTTTGCTTTAGTGTTCTGCGTCGGCAGGGCCCGGCCCCGCGCATACCTCAGCCGCCATTGGGTCGTCCAGATTGCCAGGACGAGACCAAGGGGTTAGGGGCTATGTGACCAGTTAGGCACTTGGGTCGCGATGCCCAAGGGTCCCACTTGACGTACAAACAGCCCTCGGGAAGGAGACGCGAGATTAGGCCTTAGCGTTCTGCGTCGGCAGGGCCCGGCCCCGCGCGTACCTCAGCCACCATTGGGTCGTCCGGATTGCCAGGACGAGACCAAGGGGTGAGGGGCTACGTGACCAGTTAGGCCCTTGGGTCGCGATGCCCAAGGGTCCCCCTTGACGTACAAATAGACCTCGTACCTGTCCTCGCCGGGCTCTCGCTCGGGAGGGTTGCACGAAGACCAGGTCCGAGGGACCTGGCGAGGTGGCATACGCCAAGCGTGACCTGAGCGTAGCCCCCGTGCCCAGCCCCCTCGCTCTACTCTCCTGGGGGAAAGTAGCGCGGTGAGGCTAAGCACCGAGCCTGGTGGCTCCCTGATGTTACTGCGGCCGTGAGGCCACCCTCAATTGTTTATCACCAGTGCGGAGCATGGCGCTACCGTTCTTGAACGGGCATAGCCGCTCCTCGACCGTGTCGACTGCCAGCGCGGAGCATGGTGCTTCCACTAGTACATGGGAGGGGGCTCCCTCTGAGGAGAGCCCCCGGGGCGTGTACAGCCCCGCCCTGACACGTGGCTTGCACGGCAGGGCTAGAGGAGGTGTGTATGGGCACCCGTGAGCCAGCACGGGACTCACGGGGCCCTACCTCAAGGCGGGTTGCGCCTGGTCTTGATTGAGAGCACTTGTAATGATCCTGCGAGATGGTTAGGCAACCTGCGCCGAGTGAATCTCCTGAGGTTACCACATGAGAAGGCTAAGCACCAACGGCCCCAGGAGGTGACGTGAACGGGGCCGGCCCGCCAGATAGAGCTCAGTCGTTGGGTTTATCGACGCTGCAGGGACGGACCCGAGCACAGACGTCGTGCCCAGTCTTCTCATGCAGATGTCCTAAAGAAAGATAGCCGGCGCGCGGCTCCCGTGGTGGCGAGGCATTGTGTCACGCGCCCTCACTCATCCGCCCGCGATTAGCTCATGCGAGGACAGGCACCAAGGACCATGGGAGGTGATGTACCCGAGAGCTGGCCCGTGAGCCAGAGCTCAGTCTCTTGGGTTTAGCGACGCTGCAGGGACGGACCCGAGCACAGACGCCGTGCCAGCCCTTAATCATGAGGCGGTCGTGGGTGGGCATGCAAGGGCGTACGACGTTCATGGAAACGAAGTACCGGACAGGCAGATGATAATCATAAAGCGACCGATGGCAAGAATACGGCTAGTTCTGATAGATGCAAAGCGATACATGCCACAGGGACGGACCCACGTGGCTTGGGGATGATGCAGCCCGAGGGGCGCCCCCAACGGAGTGTATCAAGATGCAAAAGGATACACATCGCAGGGACAGGCCCACGCGATCTAGGGATAATGCTGCCCGAGGGGCGCCCCCAACTGAATAAACTGGAAAATGTCACCTGGTACCGTTGCTGAAGAGATGTTGGAGTAGCTGAAGGTGTGTGCTGAAGAAGTCGCCCCTCACAAGTCGCCTGGGTCCTGAACCTCGGGAGGCTCTGGAGGCTCAGGGGGCTCGCCGAGAACTGTTGCCATCTCCACCAGGACCGCTTGGTGCCTGGTCTCCTGAGCCGCCAGGACGCGCCGCAGGTGGCGCTGTAAGGTGACAACCGCGTTTGGCAGGCCGTACGGCATGCGAACGTAGCTGTGAGGGGGGCCCTCGCACCGACCAACATGCGATGGCCAGAAGCGCTCCTGAGACGCAGCCCTGTTGAGCCCGAGGTAGTCGATGCAGACGCGCAGCTCACTGTCCTCGCCAGGACAAGGAGGCGAGATAGGTGGCGGGCGGCGGTCGCCGCGCATGGCTCTTGCCTCTTGAAGCTCCTTGGTTGCCTTGATGACGAATTCCTAAGCAACAGGCAGCTCGTGCCTTGTGCCCTCTTGGCGGAAGAGAACGCTGAAGCACACCTCCACGTGGTGCCCGAGTGCCTCCCTTGTGACGTTGGCTAGTTCAGAGGCCCTCCAGAGGAGAGCCCTCGAGCCCAGCCTGAGAGGGGAATTGGGTGCGCCTTCCTATGCGACAGAGGGGGGCACCCCATCCGAGGGCGATGGTCCTGAGGTGGTGCTGGTGGAGACACCGTTCTCCTGAGGCTCTTGGCGGAGCAGCTGTTTCTTCTTCTTGGGGATAGCCTCGGGAGGGTAGATGGTGCCTTCGTTGTCTGGGTCCTCAACCGCCGCGGCCTGGTAGGCGCGCTCGAGAGACCATACCGCGTCCTTTTCCTCGCAGGTGATCATGATGATGTCGCGGTTCCCTGGCATCTTGAGGACATTGTAGCCATGATGAGTCACCGCCATGAACTTGGCCAGGGCAGGGTACCCAAGGATGGCATTGTACGGAAGATGGATGTGGGCGACATCGAAGTTGATGAGCTCAGTGCGGTAGTTGTCACGCTGGCCAAAGGTGACAGGGAGGCGGATCTGCCCTATCGGGGTGGTGGATCCGTCGGTCACTCCTGAGAAGGGCTTGGTGTGCAGCAACTGATCATAGGGCACTTGGAGGCGATCGAACGTTTCGATGGAAAGGACAATGAGCCCCACACCGCCATCAATGAGGGTTTTGGTGACAAGGACGTTGCTGATGACTGGAGAGCAGAGCATCGGGAGGGCGCCGGCGGTTGCCGCGCACTTGAGCTGGTCTGACAAGCTGAAGGTGATGATGCACTTGGACCACCTGAGCGGGCATGTGGCCTCGAGCCTCGGGAGAGCCGCGTTCACCTCACGGGTGAACTGCTTGAAGATGCGCTAAGAGGCTGGGGCCTGAGCACCGCCCAGGATGCAAGCGACGACGCGAGGCTCCTGGAAGCCCCCAGCCCTCTCATCCTGATGGTGGCCGTCGTTCCTTCTTGGTGGCGGTGGCAGCGGAGGGAGGCCGGCGTTGCCCTGAGGACGGTCCTCACGAGGTTGATCTCTCCAGGCGCCCTCGCGAGGCTGGCCCTGCCAGCGGTCCTCACGAGGCTGGTCACGCCACTCCTGGCGAGGCCCGCGATCGTCCCAGCGTCCTCCGCCTCGGCCTCCTCCGCGGCCGTAGCCTCGATTGTTGCGCTCGAGGCATCAACCCAGGCACCCATCACGGATGGCCCTGAGCTCATGGCAGCCGTTGGTGTTGTGGCTGTGTACGTTGTGGAAGACGCAGAATGGACGGCTGCCCTTGGATGACTCTGGGTGGTCGCAGCCGCACTTCATCTCTGGTTCAGCCGCAAGCACGGCCACCCCCTTGCATTTCACATCCTTGGCCTTGGCCTTCTTGTCTTATGGGTCGGCCGCTGGGAGCTCGAGGAGGGAGAGGCGTCCCTCCTCAGCTCTCGCGCACTTGGTCGCCATGTTGAACATCTCCAGAGCCGTGCACATGTCTTCATGTATGGCGAGCTCCTCCTTCATCTTGACATAGCGGACGCCATCAGAGAATGCTGAGATGATGGCCTCGTCGGACACCATGGGGATGTTGAGACAGACGTTGTTGAAGCGTTGGATGTACTTCTGCAGGGTTTCCCCTGGCTGCTGCTTGATGCGTCATAGGTTGCCTGCGGCAGGCGGGCGGTCACGAGTGCCCAGGAAGTTGGCAACGAAACCCTCACGCATCTCGCCCCAGGAGGAGATCGATCCTGCGGGCAGGTTCAGGAGCCATGAGCGCGCGCCATCCTTGAGAGCTATGGGGAACCAGTTCGCCATGACCTTCTCATCGCCGTTGGCCGCCTCGATGCTCAGCTCGTAGAGTTGTAGGAACTCAGCGGGGTCGGTGGTGCCGTCGTAGCGTGGAGGCAGGTCGGGCTTGAACTTCCCCGGCCAGACGACACTGCGTAGCTCGGGAGTGAAGGCTCGGCAACCCGCGGTGGTTACGGGAGCCCGACGTGGAGGTGGAGCTTGATCTTGTCGCTCATGCGCCACCACCACAGGTGGCGCGCGGTGTTGGCGTGGGGGTGCTGGGAGTGCAGGAGCATCTTCTTGCGGCCGCTGGACCTCCTGGCAGCTTGCTTCTTCGCGCGCGGGCGCCCTACGCGGTGGGTCATGCCGTGCGGCCGCGTGCCTTGGTGCGAGGGCGATGTCTTGACGGGGAGGTGGTGGAGGCACTCCGTGGGCTACGTCACCCACGGTAGGTGGCGGGCGAGGCAGCGAGAGAGACGGCACAGGCGAGCCCCCTGCGGCGCTGACAAGCTCGGCGATGCGCTTGAGCCAGTCCTCGTAGAAGTCGTCGACGGGGCGGTAGCGCAAGAGCTCACGCGCCATGAGCAACGCAGCTTGCGCGTCCCCCAGCCCGCGACGAGCGTCAGACGACGAACCAGCCGGACTCAACGACGGAGTGGCCGTGCGCCTATCACACTGCACGGAGGGGTGCAGCGATGAAGCTTGCTACTCGTGCCCTGCCGGGCCGGTGGCGCCGTTAGCAGCAGGCGATGGAGAACAGTGGGGAGGCCCGCCAACGGGCGCCGTCTGGGCGACGGGAGCGGCGAGGGCGGCCCGACGCTCAGCACGGGCTCGACGGGCGTCAGCCATGGAAGCGGTGGAGCAACGGCGGGTCGACCGACGGGAGAAAGGCTCCGACAAACCCCTACCTGGCGCACCAAATGTCGGATTCGGGGTTCCGCAGACCCTTGAGAGGTTCGAACTCTGGGGTGCGTGCGAAGAACTCTCCCTCCTCAGTCTACCTACTCAATAATCCCATGGCCTAGCTCAACAAACCCAAGGGACAAGAGACATAGTAGTTTATCCTGGTTCGGGCCACCTTGCGGTGTAATACCCTACTCCAGCTTTGTGGTGGATTGCCTCGGAGCGCTGAGGATGAACTGGTACAGAGGTGGAACGACCTCACGAGGTGAGCTGTTCTTGAGCTCCATGAGCTGGTGAGGTGGTCAGGGTGGAATGGATCCGATCCCCCTCTATGGTGGTGGCTAAGTCCTATTTATAGTGGCCTTGGTCCTCTTCCCAAATGTAGGCGGGAAGGGATCCCACAACGGCCAAATTCGAAGGGAGACAACTAGTACAAGTTATCCTGACAAAAGTAGTCTTCGCCTCCAAAAGCCTCTGGCGGTGACGCTGCAGTTGGCTCCACGATGACCTCCGTCCTGGCGCTCCTGGTCTTGTTGCACCAATATGGAAACCTTTGCTTGATTCCTCGGGACTCCACGCCTACGCTTGCCTCCTTGGCACCAAAGGGGAAACTGATACACTGCGCCCGCTGGCGCCCGCCTGGTCTTGGTCGTCATGGCTCACGTCAGGTGAACCTCGCGAGGTGTGGCTTGCATTGATATCTCCGCTCCTCAAGAGCCAGCCTGGGGAGGCCGCCCCTCGTGGAGGTCTTGGTGTCGTCCACCTCGCGAGGCTTGGCCCCTCGCGAGGGTCTTGAGTTGTTGTTGCTGAAGCTGGGCCGTACCAGGCCGTCGATGGAGCCATGGCTTGGGCCGCAGGCAGGCAAGTCTGGGCACCCCCGGTCCCAGGACGCCAACAAGTGCACGCTCGTGAGGTTGCTTCTGGGTATCACGCGAGGATATAAGTACCAAGGACCTTGGTGAGGTGACATGCACAGAAGAAGGCCCGCGAGCCAGAGCTTAGTCACTTTGGTTTAGCGGCACTGCTGGGTCTGACCCAAGCGTAGGTACCATGTCCAACCCCCGCTCTCGTGATACGCAGAAGGATGATCACAAGCGTGTACGCCTCCTGAGGCAAAACCTCTCAACAAGCACATAGAATACTTAGAAAATGAAGTTTTACTGATGCATGAAAGGATTCATTACATAATAGAAGATACATGCTGTCGCGATGCGCATGAGTCAGCTTGGATGCGATGGCCAGGCTGCCCCTCAGGTAATCAGTTCTGCCATGACAACGCATGGGGCTTCCACTTTGTTATGGGCGGGAGCTCTTGCGGCCAGCGGCAACACAGCGGCCACGTCACTCGTATCCATGAGGTCACGGATAGAACTTGCGGAGGTGTTGGATGTTCCAGGTTTTTTGTACCGGAACACCGTCCTCCATATCCAGCCATGTCGTGCTAGGCCGGGAAACGCGCACTACCCTGAAAGGGGGTTCCCACATGGGCGAGAGCTTGTGGAGTCCTTCCCTGGAAAGGATCCATCGCAGGACAAGGTCGCCAGCTTCGAGCGTGCATGGGCATATGTTGCGGCTATGATAGCGACGCAACACCTGCTGATATCGTGCTGCTCGGATAGCGGTCTGGCGGCACGCTTCCTCGAGGAGGAGTAGATCAGCTTCCTGCAGGCCGTCCTGCCGTGCCTCGTCGAAGGCCGGAACTTGTGGGGACCCATGCTTGAGCTCGGTGCGGAGGCCGCCTCCGCCTGTAGACGAGGAAGAAGGGAGTTTCGCCGGTAGGCTCGGTTGCGGTCATGCGGATTAAACACAGCACGGAAGGGAGCTCGTCAAGCCAGCCCTTGCCACAGGCTGTGAGCTTTTTCTTGAAGCTTCTCATCTTGAGGCCCCTGAGGACCTCAGCATTGGCACACTTGGCCTGGCCGTTGCTTCTTGGGTGCACCACTGAGGCATAGTAGATCTGTGTGCCAATGTTGGCGCAGTATGACTTGAAGAGGCCACTGGTGAATTGCGAGCCATTGTCAGTGATGATGCGGTTGGGGACGCAACGCCGCAGACAAGGCCCTTGATGAACATGACAGCTGAGCCCGCCGGGATGGTGCGGACGGGATCCACTTCAGCCCACTTGGTGAACTTGTCGATGGCAACATAGAGGAAGCGGTAGCTACCAATTGCGCGAGGGAAGGGGCCCAGGATGTCCAGCCCCTAGACCGCGAGGGGCCACTGATGCGGAGCATCCTATGAACATCACCATGTCAAGAGCTCCTTCGCCAAGTGGCACATGCGACATCTACTTCATACATATAAAGGTGAATCATCTCCATTACATGTGTCCACTTACACCCTTCGAGGATGGTATACTACTTGACTCCTCTCTCGTGTGCATACATAGGTGTGAGTGGAGCTACACATTCAGCGAGGAGGAGTCCAAGCTCAAGAGGACATGTACACCATCATTGAGGAGAACGGACGGAAGAAGAAGACAGGTAGCTGGAAGAAGAAGAAGAAGTGCCCAGACGACCCGTGCACACGGCCTCCTCGGACCCCGTGCGCATGAGCTATCCAGAGCCTCTCTAGGCAACCCATGTGCACGGGCCTCTTGGACCACGTGCACACGAGATCCACTTCAGCCCACTTGGTGAACTTTTCGATGGAGACATAGAGGAAGCGGTAGCTACCAGTTGCGCGAGGGAAGGGGGCTAGGATGTCCAGCCCCTAGACCGCGAGGGGCCACTGATGCGGAGCATCCTACGAACATCACCATGTCAAGAGCTCCTTTGCCAAGTGACACATGCGACATCTACTTCATGCATATAAAGGTAAATAATCTCCATTACATGCGTCCACTTACACCCTTCGAGGATGGTATACTACTTGACTCCTCTCTTGTGTGCATACATAGGTGTGAGCGGAGCTACACATTCAGTGAGGAGGAGTCCAAGCTCAAGAGGACATGTACACCATCATTAAAGAGAACGCATGGAAGAAGGAGAACGACGGCTGGAAGAAGAAGAAGTGCCCAGACGACCCCGTGTACACAGCCTCCCTGGACCCCATGCGCACGAGTTATCTAGAGCCTCTCTGGACACCCCATGCACATGGGCCCGCGCCGTAGCTGCTGTCTACTGCATGCGCACGGGCGTGTACCGTGCACACAGGACCCCCGTGCCCCCGGGGTCCACTTAGCCCGTGCGCACGGGCCCTCCTGCGAGTTGGCCAGGGAATACCCCTTTTGTACCTCCACTTTTTCCCTCACTCGAGCCACCTATATATTCCGTCCCTAGACCATTTGTTAGGGTTAGCAAAGTACATGATATGATCTAGTAGAGATTTGCTCCTATCTACCCTCTCCTATGGAGATCAAGACCTCTTACGAGAAGATCCCTAGTGGATATCAAGACCCCATATAGGGAAGGATCTATCTAGATCATCAAAACCTCATCTCCCTTTGGGATTTGGGATGAACTTTACCATGTATCCTTGTTCCTCTTATTGTTCATGTACCTTTGTGGATCTTGTGTGGATTTGAGTCTAGTGGATGTGTAATTAGGCTTGTTCTTGAGCATTCCTCATGTGATTTCTTCGTGTTCTTCACCGTGTTCTTCATGTTCTTCGTGGATCCCCCTCCAATTTGTGAAAGATCACCATTTAGGGTCTCCACCCTACATCATCTTGGTATCAAATTTGGAGTCCCCCCTCTTTGTTTTCTAGCCTAATTTTGTTTGATTTTGTCCCAATTCAAAAATAGCCCCCCAATTTTTTGTCAATTTGTTGGTTCTTGTGAGATTTTGTTGTGTTTGATCCATGATTTTGTGGTTTGGCTAGTAGATCTTGGCTTTCCCCACCTCCCCACGATGAAAGCCACCCCTAATTTTTCTTTTCCACCTCAAATCTGAGCCCCGAAATCGTGAAATTTCCGCCACCCCCGTGCCCACGGGCTCTCGACCCTGTGTGCACGCCCCCCAAAAGTCTCTGAACACCCCGTAACCATGGCCCTGTACCATGCACAGGGGACACCGTGCCCACGACCTCCTACCCCCATGCGCACGCCCCCCAGTTCAGCCGCTATCACTTCACCGTTTTCGCCATAACTCTCACATCTGGAGTCCGATTTTGACGTTCTTTAGCTCGTTGAGTAGCTATTGACATTCCGCATCCATATAGATAGGTTCCAACATCATTTGAATCCATAATTTTTTGACATTTTGGCATCTTTGCCTAGGCCCTCCACCATATTATCCGCAAAACCACCATAGCTTTTTGCAACCTAACCCATTTTGATCCATATAGCATTTGTGGTTGCTTGAGTTGTGATTTGAGTCTCCTAAGGTGTTTCAGCTACTTAGGGACAGTTGCTTCGTCATCAACCACCACCACCACTTCTGCATTGCCAACTCCGACACCACCACCGCATTTCACCATTTGATATTTGACGTTTGAGATTTTGAGTTCGCGGTTTTTCCATTTCCTAAGGTGTTTCGGCTAATTAGGAACGGTTCAACATCAAGAACGCCGCCGCTCATCATCGCCATGGATTTGACATCGACTACGACCACTTCACCTTTTGACACCGCCATTGTAAGCAAGTACGGTAACCTTGACGACATCATTGTATATTCTCACTTGCCATTGCATTGATTGCCCCGAGCCTATTGCGTACCTTACCTATCGAGACTAGCAAGATGAGAATTGTCGGGCCACACTAGTTGTGCACCTTAGTGATACGCTTACGCCGCATAGCTAGTTTTAGCGTGCAATCCTCCTGCTATCATCATTGTGCCATAAGTCTCTCGCATGCATATCATACTTGGCTCGAGCATCAAGCATATAAAAAATAAAGTCCAAAAAGCTTTTAAGCAAAAGAGGAGATACAAAAGAGCTTGTAAGCAATAGAAATAGCATTGATCCATTTGGCATAGTACATACACTTGGAGCTTACATACATAGCTTACTTGGGATTGAAGACGTCACGTTTACTCTCATAGGTTGGTGCACAAGTGTATCTTGCCCATTTGAGCAATCAAGCTATTGTCTCTCTAGCATTCGTGCAACAAGAGCTTTTTCCGTGGTATAATACATTTTGTGCTCATTACTTTGTTGCGCGCGGATCCCATCTATCTATCTGTGTGTGTGTTTCTTGTGTCACCATAGCTATTGATTATTTGCTTTACATTGCAATTTTGCAAATCATCCTCAACATTTTTGATATCTTGGACTAACATTTGCTTGAATTTTCTGCCACTTGTCTTAACCAAGCCACTCGATAAGCTTTAATTTGTAGGTGTGAGTGAACAAGTCTGGTTCCAATTCCACTATTCTTTCAAGTCACATTGAGTGACACGGAATACGTCCTCAACTTTGCGAAACGGTATCTTGGTATTGTTTATCTCATTTCCTACTCACCTCTACTCGAGTCTTTTGATGGATAGGCAAAGCACAACATCTTCGGTCTTCGACCGCATCGAGCGACTCGCCATCGACATATGACACTTCGAAGCAAGGAAAACGGACAACCTTAACGAAAAGTTGGACGCACACATGGATGACATTCGACACGTGTTGGCCAACTACAAGTCTTCTTCCCTAGGTCATCTTCAAGGCGGAGATGCTCTAGTCGCAAAACTTCGGAGCGGCCACATGATGTAAGTACCATGCGCACCATCATCATCTTCGAGACGACTGCCAAGAAACCCACAAGCGACATGTGCATGACGACGAAGAGCGTCATCGACTACAAGTTCAAGCACGACAACGTCACCACCAAGAGGACGCTATGGCTACCACCACCACTTCGGCATCTTCGCAAAGTGCTATCAAGGCATCTTCGCCTTTGGACGTATGGCATCTTCGCCTACTTCCCACGAGTACGCCTACATCGACATTATGAAGTCCAAGGCGACCACCTACAAGCGAGGGCGACACTTCCATCTTTGGAAGCCCCTCAAGGAAGATGACCGAGCATGGGAAATTCCCTTCAGTCATGGCGATGAGCTATGAGGTGCCACATCATATGGGCCTCATACAAGACGACAACAAGACGGTCGAGCAAGAGCCATCCCCTTCGACCACGGCGGCGAGAACAAACCTCATCAACAACATGAAGACGGCGCCCCAATGGGACTCATACTTCGAGTCAAGCTACGAGACCGGATATGAGACCTTCTCTTTGGTCCTGGAGGAGAGTGATGATGTGCCACATCCTATGTCATTCATCTTTGGAGGAGTAATGGATGAGGAGGTTGAGCATGGGACTATCCCTTCAACCAAGGCGACGATGGGAGTTGAGCATGGAGACATTTGCACCTACATCCACTACTGCAGGATCCTGCTAATGCGACACTACGATCAGTGACCTTCGACAAAACTGTGTGCGATGCATTAATCGCAAACAGTGATGTAAAAAAACTATCAAAAAAGGTGCAAAACATTTGCGATGGCGGACACATCAAACACGGTTTAGATTTTAGTTGCGTGTGCGATGCGGGGCATACGGTTCAGTTCATTGAACTGTTTGCGATGAGGCAGAACAACAGAAATGGGCAGCCAGATGAAGGTGTGTGCGATATATGGCATACAGTTAACTCGAATAAACTGTTTGTGATGAGGCGGAACAACAAAAATGGGCAGCCAGATGAAAGTGTGTGCTATATACGGCATACAGTTCACTCGGATGAACTGTTTGTGATTAGGCAGAACAAAAGAAATGGTTATCCAGATCATGGTGTGTGCGATAGAGGGCAAACAGTCCACTCGGATGAACTGTTTGCGTTGAGCCAAGAGAACAGAAACGGTTCAATTTAACAAGATGTGTGTGATACGCGGCAAAAAGGTCTGTAATCAAAAATGTGTGCGAAGACCTATAATAACACAGATGATTGCTGCTAATAAGACATGTGTTTTGTGCGATGGGATTGCATACAGAACAACAACATATATATATATATATAGATACACACACACACACACACACACACTTATAAGGACATGGTTGCATAACCAAATTAAACCTCGAATTACATAGGTGGCTACTACACACATGACATTTGCACATACCAAAGTAAACTATTATATGCATAATTACATAGGTGGCTACTACACACATGACATTTCCACACACCAAAGTAAACTATATATTACATGCATAATTAACTAGGATAAACGATCATCTGATCATCATCTACTTCTTGTAACGCTTGCCGCTACTGCTCTGCTTGTGGCTCGATCCGGCCTCGTCAATTTTGGAACGAGGCACTTCCTCATGTCAACGATTCACCTGTGCATCTCATAGCATGTGTACACGCTCTTGGCCGTGAACCTAAGGTGAGGTTCATCCAGTTGCAGGATCTAGGCCTTGTGCCAGGATACGAGACTTGTTCTATTGGCATCCTGCTTCATCTTTTCATAGTAGGGGTCGATGATGGCCGAGGCGAGTTCAACCAGGGAGTCCTTCGTGCTACCCCAGACCCTGTCGTGGTCACGGATTTCGACAAGGTTCTTGCAGGCCAAGCCCGTAACCATGAGTGCCTTTACATCGTTGGAGGTTTCCGCCATAGCGAACTTGTAGTCAGTGTTGTTGACAAACTTGGCGAAACGGTCGCAAGGCTTTGTGGCCATGCAGTAGAGGAAGATGAGGACATGATGGCGCATGCACAACTGGGCGACGACAACCTTCTGATCTTTGCCGGGATGACCGCCGGTGTACTGGAGGTCGATGCCGACCACCTTGTACTTGTCTCGAGCAAGCAACTGCTCCACGGTGTTTATGTAGTCCTCCACCACGGCCAGGTCAATGGTGTACACCACCGAGAGATCTGTTTCCCTCGCGTGGGTCTCCACTTTATGCTCGCCGAACTCCATTGGAGCACCGCTAGATATCCTCTCTGTATGTGTCGTCATGGGTGTGCTTGTTGTGTTGTGGGGCGAGATCGAAAGGTTGAAGAGACTAAGGTTATAATGGTCGCGGGAATTAATGGGGAAGCCGGACGGCCTGGAATATCCGGACGCCAGATGGCAGTTCTAATTTGCAGCGCGTAACTCCATCGTGTCGCATGTAACTGCATCGTGGCAACGCGTGTGGCGCAACCGCATGCATATGGGGCCCCCAATGCGATCATGCATAGGCCCCAACCGCTGGCAGAGCGCGCACGCAGGGACATGAGCAGAGCGCTCCACGGTCGCCTCAACAGCGAGCAACCATGTATATGCATATAGCAGTTGAACACACAAGGAAAAGCTGTCCACAAGCCGAGCGCGTCGCGGTGCCTAACAGGGAGCACACAACGCTGCGGCGTCTAACGGCGAGCAGAGCGCGCCGAGGGATGCAAGTAGAGGCCGACACAGTGATACGTGGCAAATAAGACGAACTGTGCGAGCGATGGCGGAGACATCAAGCATGAATCATATTAGAGTTGTGTGTGCGATACGTGGCATACAGTTGATCCATCCCAGCTATTTGTGATGGAATAAGCCATGTGTGTTGTGGGCAAATGCTTGCTGGTATACACCCGTCTGCGATTAATTAATTCATCACCGATGGGTTCCCTAATGTGGTCCGTGTGCGATGTGATATGCTCTGTCTGCACAACATCTATGCTTTGTGTACAGAAGAACAACATATATATACTTATAACACGACATGATTGCAAAACCAAATTAAACATCCAATTATGTTATATAACAAATACCATAAATATTGCAAGGTTCAAATTCAAGCATTACAAGGCCCAAATTCAAAGATTACAAGGTTCAAACTATTCAGATACATAAAATTCATCTTCTTCAGAATCTTGTTCATGCATTATTTCTACGAAAGGATCAGCCACCGAGAAGTCATATAGCGGCTCGATATAGTGACTTTCGAATAATCTATCATATGATGTTACAAACTGAAATTCAGCTTCTGCAGAGCCTTTTCCATTCAGCTGTAGACGCCTGCGCTCTTTAGCAATCCATTCACTTCTGTGTAGTAAATATAGGGAAACCTCATTACCTTCAGCAACCTTGCTTTCTCAACAAAGAACCTGGCGAATTTCATTTCTGGTGTGGTGCCTCGGTACTCGTTAAAAGTAATTTCTGTGAGATGAAGATCAAGGCATTCAAATGGATTGTTATATTCCCCAACATTTTCTACTTTTGGGCCTGCTAGTATCTGCAAACGAAGACAACATATTAGTGCCTAGCTACAAATTTGAACACTTCGGGCCTCTTTGATTTGTAGGATTTCTAAAATACACGAAAAGAGTGAAATGCCACCTTCAATCTTTCATCATAAACTTTTATCACGAAAGCATGTCGGGTGAAGGGATAAAACACGTACAACACTAGCATCTCAAAAAATATATGTATTGAAATCCTCCAAATTTCCTTTAGAAATCATTCTTACATTCGTCATTGTAATCATGGGAAAAAGTAACAAAAAATTGAGCTCTATTGTGGTTAACAATTAACATGAAAGGAGCATCACCTTGATGTATAGCTCCTCCATGCAAGGAAAGAATCTAAGGAATCTAACAACTTCATCCAAATCGGGGCCGACAAGTTGTAGTGCCAAGATCTTCACTGTGCGCAGAGGTAGGGTCAAGATTGTGGGAATCATTTTCTGGATGACAGGCGAACATATAGATCAACAAAAATTAGATAAAATGTGTTGTCCAATAATATATAAGAAGGAGACGAAGAAGACTATTGTACCTGAACGGTTAATGATCCAGTAACAACTTCGTTGAATTCAGCACATGAATAGCCCAACACTATCAATTTTGGTGCGTGAATGACCCTGATTCTTGCGGGACCTAATTTGTCAAGTACATACAATCTCTCGAGGAAACACGCATTCTCCATGACCATATCATGAAGCACCTCAACTGACAACCTTGGGCGGTGCCAGCAATGCATATAAATCACACACAAATTTATCAAGGTGATGCGGAGGCTACTGAACCCATCCACCGCATGAAGATGAAGGTACTCGAGCGCTGTACAGCAGACGAGTAGGCGCCCCAAATCCTCCTTTGAGATGCGGACGGCAATGAGCTCGAGGTGCTTAAGTTTAGGGAGACGAAGAGCGCGCGCAGTATCAATCTAGGGGAAAATGCACTGCCTGAATGTAGCGCGGCGCAATGTGGGAGCGAGGCGGAGCTCGGACGGCGACAGCGAGCGCGGACGCCCAGCTATAAAGCTGAGCTCCTCTAGCCGATCTAGGGTTGGGGATAGGAACCAGTAGTGAAACCTGGGTTTGGCCTTGCAGTGGGGACTGAACCTAACGATAGCAAGGCGTCTGACTGGCCCTAGGTGCGTGGTGAGGACGTGGGACATTGCGTCCAGGCATTGCTGCTCCCCGCTGCAGAACTCGTGGTCGACGATGAGGTCCAGGGGGTGGAGTGCCAGAGGGGGTGCCACCGCCGCGAGAGGATAGTGGTCCGCACGCCTGATTTGATGGGGAGGTGGGATATGATGGTTACCAACATCTCATCAGGGAGGCTGCTGATGAAGTCCATGTTTACCGGAGGCTCTTGCAGTTCTGGCTCGACCCGCCCCCGCTTGTTAGCCGGCTCGTCCTCCATCTCGCAGCAGGCGGTGATCCTCGGCAGCGGTGCTTGTAGATGAGAACGGAGGATTGTTCTACGTACCTTCCCTAGGCGGCCGAAACAAAGTCCAAAACCAGCAATAAATTGCAGCACTCACGGCTCGCTTCCCGGTATGGTGAGCATGCGCGGTGGACTGCTCACAATCGTCCCGTCTAATCAAACAGCTGCCCGTGGTAGTAAATGGTTAGTTGAATGCCCACGGTTGGACTAATACGACTATTTGCGATAATAACGTGGTGGCTATTTATTAATAATGCCTAGGAAAATAAATGTTTAAAAGGCCGAAATGAACCCTAAATAATTTCATATCTTTAGCATAGTTGCATGTTGCTTCTATAAAATAAATCAAGGCGGGAAGATACAGCGTATGTCGTTTCGCACACAGATCATGTGACCAAGTTCCCTCTCGAAACCATGAGGCTTCTTGATAGAAGCTCCAGTTTGTATGAAAGAAAATATGGGTCAAAGCCGAGTTGAAAAGGGTAGCAATATCTAACTCCAGCTTATAGAAGGCATAAAAGCACGATGATTAATTGTTCATCAGGTTTACACAAAATCCAGATTGAACAGGACAATAACAACTAACTCAACCAAAGTTTTCGGTAGTCACAATCAAATGGATCGGTCTGATCCATAAATTCAAGATCATGGGCCAGAAAATCTCCTGGTACATGAAGACAAGTTGTTGTAAATAGAAGTCGAGCATGTTCAGAAGCCCTTTTGTCCATCTGAAACTTCTTTTTATGTTGTTCAACGTGTCCATCTGTGAGAAAGTTTTTGTTAAAAAAATTTAATCCTCCTGTACAATAGTACTCTCACATTCAACAGGAAGAATGTGATAAAGCTAGTGTTTGCATGGTTGGATGCATATCCTTCCAGCGTTATTGTCCTCAAACGAATGTCATGAGAACTGAGAAAATCCCAGTGCTTCTTATGCCACCGATTGGTTATACCTTTTTATCCATGTCCTTTAGTCTAAATAGACATGAAGACTAAAAATAGTTAATGTCTAAAAAAATAGTACAGCTGAATGGTTAGTTCTAGTAAAGTATATCAATGTGCTTGATATCAAATTCTCCAGACATGGAAAGCATCGCAGTAAGCCGATAATCATGTTCAGTTCAAAACACCACATACTGGTATGTAAGGTCTTGACAGAATCCAGCACCATTGATAGGGTACCCATGGACAAACTCTTCATTCAGCATAGAACATAATATTAGTACCAAAAATGTACTCCAAGATTATATAAAACTTATGCGCACAAATGAAAAATGCAGCTTATGATTACAAAAGTGTTGATAATATAAAAAATACGCACACAAATGAAAAATGCAACTTATGATTACAAAAGTGTTGATGATAATATACAGTACCTGAATAAGTGTGGAGCCAACCACCATCTTGTAACCTTCAAACGGATCAGGAATTACACCCAAGGTCTCTAGTTTAGGTGCAGAGACCACAGTTATTTACGAAGGTGCATAACGATAATCAAGGAGCAGCCTTTGGAGTGATGGGGCGTCTTTGATGATGAGCTCCTCTCCTTTAAAGCAAATTCCAATGCTTACAAGGTGAGGCAACTTTATTTGGAGAAAATGGATACGGATTTCTTTTCCAAAAAGAAGCAGCAAGCGCTCCAGGGCAGGGCAGCAGGAGTGGATGATGCTATGCAGTGAGGCCTCCGACAGATCGACTACCACAAGCGCGAGTTTTTTTAGCAGTGGGAGTCGAAGCATTTGTACCAGATTGTCTTCTAGGTGACATCGGGCTAGGGTGGCGGTGTGGAGAGAGGAGGAAAACCATGAGATGGACATTGGTGGTGAGGGCATAGCTACAACACTTAGTGGAAAGCTATTTGCACAGTAATGTTAGAACTCAAGATGCTGGAGTTTTTTGAATTGACGGGATGTCAGCCAGGCATCCATCGTGCAGCGTATGTGCAGCAGGTAGCATGCCAGGATGCATAGACATTGAATGGAGCCCTAGAGGGAGGAGATGATGGCTCCGTGGAGTTCAAAATCATGAACGACAGATAGCCGGCGACAGTCAAGATTAAGAGGCGCGGCACGCCATAGAGTGCTCCACCGAGATGTGAGGACCTGTGTGCGGCAGCCATCCTTGGTGGGGAGAAGGAAGATGATCTCCCCAAGGATGGCATCCGGGAGATTGCTGATGTGGTCCGCCCGATATTCTACGGGTTCCTTGGATCTAGGAGGGCGTGGCTGCTTCTGCCCGTGCTGCTGGGTGCAGGATCTACAGCCGGCGGCGCCGCTGATCGGAGCCTCATCTGTGTACATAGCAATCTGAAAAAAAGGCAGAAACATACCTGTAGGACATTCAAAATTAATTCTCAAGATCTGGAAGAAAAAAAAGACACAAACATATATGTAGGACATTCAAAATTAATTCTCAAGATCTTGCTACGAATTATTAGCAAGAACGCTAACCCTATTCAGATTATTAGCAAAAAAATCATTTGTACAGAACAAATAATTAATCACTAACCATGGATACCATTCAAACAATCAATACACTACACGGATCTAACAAATCTTACTCTGATTTCAAGGACTAGGTGAACATAACCAAGGATTTCTATTTCCAACAAAAGGGGGGAGGGGGGGACTAACCGGTTTATCGTCAGAGTCAGAGTCGTTGCCGGAGTAGCTGTGGACCTCCGGCTCCGGCTGGGGAGGCATGGCGACGGCGACAAAGTCAAGGTCGCCCTGCTGCCTATGCGAGACCTCGTCGGCGGCGACAGCAACCTCTTCACCCAGCTTCATGCATTGCGTGGGTGCTGCACCAGCCCCGGCGTCGCCACTCCCTCTGATGGTGCGCTTCGGCAAAATCCTAATACACTCCATGTGGCGGTGACAACTGTGGACGGGGGGTGCGGCAGCCTATTATGACCACCGGATCGGGCGCGCCATTAATATGGAGCTGTGGGAGCGAGGTGGGCGGCGGTCAAAGGGCTGGCTCACCTCACAGTGAGCCTGTGCAGCGGACTGTTGGCATGCCTACCGTCATTTCACACAGCTACTAGCATGCCCCATGATGAGTGCGTAGCGAACACGCGCATGCCTCGGCCTCCTGGACTGCTAGCATGCGTCTCGTCAAGTCACGCATGCTCGTACGGCACACGGGACGCGTGGCAGCACGTATTATATTGATTTTTCCTTTTTGATGATTAATTATGCCGCTTTATTGCTTAACCGAAGCACGGCACATACATTGTTGGTCTAATGCACATGGTTCGAATAAAGAGTCTGTTTGCGATATTGGTTGATAATTATTGATAATTTCCTGCGTGTAAGAAGATATATCAAAATTTGTCTCAAATTTGAAAAAAAATATAATATCACAGTCTATTGGTGTCCATATGACACCACGATAAGTTTCATGAATTTCAACTTAGTTTTGGATTTACTGAATTTTAAAATCATGATTCTCGATGTTAGAAATTTCTTGCATGGGGACTAAACAGGCACCCAGTAACACGTACATGTATGATTTTGCAATCCATTTTCGTGCAATATCACGGGTCTCATGTAGATCAAATTTGATTTTTTTTCACATTAAATCCCTGGGAAATCAATCAACGTATAAAAACAGACAAATGTTATTTTTCTCAATTTTTAACACTAAACTCCTTTGGTTGCATGTTCGCTGCAGAAAAAGTTTGACATGCATCTTTGGGCCACATGCACGCGGTGGTTCTAGGACACTCACTGGCGTGTGACACTCTCTATGGGCCCGCGAGGTCGCTGTCCAGCACTATGACATGCGGTGAGAGAGGTTAATTTGACGAACAAGGATGGTCATTTTTTGGGTTTTGTTACGTACGGTAGGATTATATATAGTACGCGTTGAAGAGGGTGGCCGGGGTCAACAAATACTACGCGTCATATAGGACAGTCACTCACGTGCGATGCTTCCATTCGTCAGCCCACAAGGTTGTCCTCCATCACTTTGACCCAACAAGGAGGTTTCTTTTTGGGTTGTGTTGCGGTAGGAGTATATAGTACGCGTTGAAGAGGGGAGAAGGGGGCCGGGGTAGCACATACTACACACACGTCATGAACGATCTCGCTCCGTGTGGGGACTTTTCGGTTTCCAAGGCAGGTGCCACAAAGAAGTTGTGCATATTGGGTATTAAAAACATCACCAACACATTGGGCCTTGTGCAGACGATGGTTGTCACTCATTCGCCTATGACGCATCCCTCCATGGGCCCGCGAGGTCGTCGTCCATCTAATATATGACACAATGATAAAGGTAATTTGACGAACAAGGAGGATTATTTTCGGGTTTTGTTACGGTACGTAGGAGTATATATTACGCGTCGAAGAGGGGAGGGGGCTAGCATATATATACTGCGTGTCATGAACCTCGGTTCGTGTGGGGGACTTAAAGGTTTTTGAGGCAGGTTCCACATCAAAGTTTTGCATATATATTAGATATTCAAACATCACAACCACACATCTCCATACATGTGTTTGGCCCACAAGCAAGCGATGGCGGTTGTCCTCTAGCACTCAATCACGGGGGTATCGGCGAGATGCTTCGTCCATCGATCTTTGTGTACCCGGTTGGTCAATCACTTTGACCGACAGCGATAGAGGTTAATTTGACTTATAATTAGGAGGGGATTAAATTTTGGTTCATCTTATATGGTACGGTACATGCATGTCATGACGTGAGAGATAACATATTATACTTTGAGCGCATGTGTACGCATGAATCCCTCCCACCGGGTCGAAGTGGGGGGGGGGGGGGAAGCATGCGACGTGTCATGAACCAGATCTGTGTGGGGACTATGCATTTTTTTACGCATGCATGCGCAACATCAAAATGTTGTGTTTTTGGTATTCAAACATATATGCATGCATCACGCATGTCCATACATATGTTTGGGGCACATGCATGCAGTGGTTGTCTTTGGACACTCTCCCTCGCTTGGTTATCATCAACAGCTTATATATTCATGGGCCCGCGTGGACGTCCATCACTTCGACCAACAATGCGAGAAAGGTTACCAGGGTGGATTCTTCTTCTCTTGGTTCGCGTTACTGTATAGTCATACGTCGATCATGGTGAGATTCGAGACCTAAGTTCGAGGGCTTGCATACACATGAATCCCTATATATATATAGTATACGCGTTGTGAACCCTCGCTCCGCGTGGGGACTTTCCGGTTCCAGAAGCATGGTGCCAATCAAAGTTGTGCATTGGGTATATTCAAACACCACATGACACTTCATACATATATGTTTGGGCCACATGCACACAGTGGTTGTCTTCAGGCACTCCCTCGCGTTGTTATCGGCAACAAGCTAGCGTATTTGTGGGGCCGCATGTGGACGTCCATGCATGACTTTGACCCAACAATAAGAGAGGTTATACGACCAAGGTGGTGATTCTTCTTGGTCAGTGTTACAATAAGCCTTGGTGAGATGCCCCCTCCCACTAACTCAAAGTGTGTGTGTGTGGGGGGGGGCGCAGTACTACTTCGCACTAGATGACCCTCCGTGGGGTCGGGGATGTCCGGTTAATTTGTGATGCACATGTGCCACATCAAATTTGTGATTTGGTTATTTAAATATCACACCACATCGTTTTCACACACACACACATATCGGGCCACACGCAAGTGTGGTTCGTATGTGGTCTCACCTGTCTAACACCAGAAGAACACATCTGTGGGCCCGCACACGGTCCACATTTGATCGAAAGCAAAGGGGGTGGGGGTTGACCATGATGTACTCCTTTCGGTTTTGTGTTACGGTAGGGTGAGATGTCAGACCTAGCTATTTGGGGGCATGCGTTCATAGCTATGATTCCCCTCCTGCCAACACGAAGTGTGTGTGTGTGTGTCGGGGGGGCTAGCAATAATAATGTGCGCTTTGTGTGATAGGTGCCACATCAAAGTTGTGCATTGGGTATTTGAACATCAAACCACCCTTTGCATACATATATTTCTGTTGAGGAACATTGCGTGGAAAACAAAAAATATTCTATGCACATGCAAGATCTATCCATGGAGATGCATAGCAACGAGGGGAGAGTGTGTCTACGTACCCTCATAGACCGTAAGCGGAAGCGTTTAACAACGCGGTTGATGTAGTCGAACTTCTTCGCGCTCCAACCGATCAAGTACCGAACGTACGACACCGGTCTCGTGCGCGTGCATATGTAAGGTTGGTCCGGGCCGCTTCATCCCACAATACCGCCGAATCAAAATAAGATGTTGGTGGTAAGCAGTATGACTATCACCGCCAACAACTCTTTGTGTTCTACTCGTGCATATCATCTACGCATAGACATGGCTCAGATGCCACTGTTGAGGAACGTTGCATGGAAAACAAAAACAAAATCTACGCACACGCAAGATCTATCCATGGAGATGCATAGCAATGAGGGGGAGAGTGTGCCTATGTACCCTCATAGACTGTAAGCGGAAGCGTTTAACAATGCGGTTGATGTAGTCGAACTTCTTCGCGCTCCAACCGATCAAGTACCAAACCTACGACACCTCTGCGTTCTGCACACGTTCAGCTCGGTGATGTCCTCCGCCTTCTTGAACCAGCAAGATGATGAGGTAGTAGATGAGTTCCGGCAGCACAACGGTGTGGTGACGGTGATGGTGAAGTGATCTCCGCAGGGCTTCGCCTAAGCACTACGAAAATATGACCGGGGGTGTAAACAGTGGAGGGGGGCGCCGCACACAGCTAGGCAATTGTCTGTTGTGTGCTAGGCGCCCGCCTCCCACATATATATAGGTGGGAGGGAGGGAGGAGCAGCCAAAGTAGACGCCCAAGTAGGAGGAATCCTACTTGGGGTCCCTCCCAAGCCGCTCCCCCCTTTCCTTATTTGGAGTGCGTGGAAAGGCAGGGGAGGGTGGTGCCCCCCCTTTCCTTTCTCCCATGAGAGGGATAGGTAGGAGGGGCTAGATCTCCACATTTTCCTTACCTAGGGCTGGCGAAACAAGGGAGGAGGCGCACCAGCCCCCTTGTGGGCTGGTCTGTCCCCTCCTTTGGCCCATAAGGCCCATAACTTGCCGGAAGGGGTGCCCGGAACCCCTTCCGGTGACCCGATTCCTTCCCGGTACGTCCCGAAACACTTCCGGTGTCCATATACCATCATCCTATATATCAATCTTTACCTCTCGACCATTTAGAGACTCCTCGTCATGTCTGTGGTCTCATCCGAGACTCCGAACAACATTCGGTCACCAAAACATACAACTCATATAACACTATATCGTCAACGAACGTTAAGCGTGCGGACCCTACGGGTTCGAGAACTATGTAGACATGACTGAGACACCTCTCCGGTCAATAACCAATAGCGGAACCTGGATGCCCATATTGGCTCCTACATATTCTATGAAGTTCTTTATTGGTCGAACCGTTATGATACATAATTCCCTTTGTCCATCGGTATGTAACTTGCCCGAGATTTGATCATCGGTATCTTCATACCTAGTTCAATCTCGTTACCGGCAAGTCTCTTTACTCGTTCCGTAATACATCACCTTGTGACTAACTCCTTAATTAGTCATTTGCTTGCAAGCTTATGATGTGTATTACCGAGAGGGCCCAGAGATACCTCTCTGATACTCGGAGTGACAAATCCTAATCTCGATCTATGCCAACTCAACAAACACCTTCGGAGATACCTGTAGAGCATCTTATGATCACCCAGTTACGTTGTGACATTTGATAGCACACAAGGTATTCCTCCGGTATCCGGGAGTCGCATAATCTCACAGTCGAAGGAATATGTATTTGACATGAAGAAAGCAATAGCAATAAACTGAACTATCATTATGCTAAGCTAACAGATGGGTCTTGTCCATAACATCATTCTCCAAATGAGGTGATCCCGTTATCAAATGACAACACATGTCTATGGTTAGGAAACCTTAACCATTTTTTATCAACGAGCTAGTCTAGTAGAGGCTTACTAGGGACACGGTATTTGTTTATGTATTCACACATGTATTTAAGTTTCCGATCAATACAATTCTAGCATGAATAATAAAGCTTTATCATGAATAAGGAAATATAATATAAAATAACAACTTTATTATTGCCTATAGGGCATATTTCCTTCAATTTGGTCCACATGCAAGTGTGTTCGTGTTTTGACCCTTTCCCGTGTTTTTTTCGCCAAATTTATAGACAGCAGACGAGTTGGACGTAGCAACCGTCTGCGATCAGGTACCAAACAGACACGGTTCCCTAACACTACCCGTGCGTTGTGCCCCTGCCCCTGTCACCCACATGATGACAGTAGATTGGGCTCCATGAGGCTTCCCTCCCCCTCTTGAAAATATCTACTCCCTCGCAATCTTGAAAATGTCTACCCGCCTAGATGGTTTTTCTGTTTGATAGCACACGTTTAGTACGTGTGGACCGTGTGCGATGTCTGTTACTCCCGCTCTACTTCAATCAGTAGATCCAAATTTTTAGTAGCCCCGGCATTTTACTCCCGCCTGCATCCCTTGCAATCTCAAAAATATCTGCTCGGCTGGAGTGGTTTTCTGTATGATAGCACATGATTATTATGTTTTAACCGTGTGTGATGTTCGTTACTCCCGCCCCGCTCTGCTTCAATCCCTTGATCCAAATTTTCGGTTGCCCCGCCATTTTACTCCCGCCTAGTAAATTTTTCAGTACCCGTGGCATTTCCTCAAACACCACCTTGGACCCCCTCCACACACACACACCCCAAATCCTTCGCTCACCCCAAATCCCTCGCTCCAACACATACACACCACCCCTCCCTCACTCGAAACCTAGCTAGGTCGCCGCCACCGCCACCGTGCCACCTCCATCGTCAACCTCTGCCGATCTGCCCATGCAGTTTACCCACCGATATACATACCCTCACCGCCCTGAGTGTCGTAGATGATGCCTGCGAAACGCCCCCTTTCCCATAGATCCTGATCCCCACCCCCTCCCCCACACCAGAGCATCGCAGCCTAACCCGGCTACGCTTACCGAGGACCTCGAGGAGTGAATGGCCCAAAAGAGCTTAACCGCGGCCTCTTTGCACGACGTCAGTGAGGTGGGCGCTGAGGAAGCTGACGACGATGACTGGACCTGGACGGAGCCTTTCAATCAGTAGGCTAGAGAATTATGGCATCTCACCGATGCCGGCTAGTACATCGAGGTCATCGACAACGATGGCTTGACGCGGGCTATGTCATAGGTTAAGTTGCCCACCGCCAACCCTTAGGCTTCGACAGCCATCGATCTCATCGATGGCACTGCCGCTAATCTCCTGCGGCTCGTTATGAACAATTTGCCATCCTTCATCGCCATGGAGCCCCTTTTGTCATTTTTGAAGGACACGTTCTGCGACGCTGGCTTGGGATCCTCAGCTGGCAGGTCAGACCTCATCGACGGCGACCACAAGGAGGAGCCAATCTATGACAAGTGAGGAAACCCATGATTTGTTTTCTCGAACCCCTTTTGTAGTGAGAACCTGTCCAGTATTTATTGCTATATTTGGTTATTTTCATTACGCCTTGTGTATTTCTATAGTTTTTGGTTGTTTGGTTGTTTGTAGTTAGCATATGTCCAGTTTCAATTGCCATCTTTGGTTGTTCGTAGTATGCCTTGTTTATTTCAGCTATTCACAGTGTGATGTTCTATATGTGCTAGTATGAACTGTGCAGTTCAATTTCATCAATACCAATTTTAACAATAGCTCTATGAATGACTATATTTGGTTGTTATTAAGCATGTTGTACTCCCTCCGAATCTTTTTAGTTCGCATATAAGATTTGTCTAAAGTCAAGCCTTGTAAAGTTTGACCAACTTTATAGAAAAATACAAACATTCACAATATGAAATCAATATCGGTAGATGTGTCATGACTTAAATTTTCATATTGTATAACTTTAGCATGGTTGTTGATATTTTTTCATATAAATAAGGTCAAACTTTATGAAGTTTGATTTCAGACAATTCTTATATGCAGAGTAAAAAGGACCGGAGGGAGTATTTAACACAGCTTTCCATTTGATTTAACAATGGCACTGTTTGGATACTCTAACTTAGCTAGAGGTTGGAGTTAGTTTCTAGCTCATGACAGTTAAAAGGGAGAGAGAGATTGGTCAAATAGTTGATTTGTATTGCGTGAGCCTCGTGGGCATATATATAGGAGTACATGGTCATCTTGGAGTACAAGTCAAGGTAGAATAAATCCTATGCCATCCTACGTTTCCTAAATAACAATGATACTCAACAATATGACTAACCCTAAACTAACTCTAGACCTGTGTTTGGATGACAATGTTAGATTGACAATAAATGCACTAGGAGAACTAGCCCCAATTAGTACCTCTTGGGTGGGATAGTTGTTTTGGGTGGGTTAGGCGCAACTAGCTCAAACTAGCCCTCATGTTTGGATACTTTAGGGCTGTTTGAGCCCAAACTAGCTCAAACTAACTCTAACCCATGGATCCAAACAGGGTCAATAACTAGTGTACTTAGACCTGACAATACAAGTTTGAATGACTATGTTTGCTTTATTTTAAATATTAGGCATGTTGCTGTTAATAACACACCTTTCCACTTCTTGTTTTTAAATATTAGGTTTTTAACAATTTGGTCTTGCGCATGTAGGTCCTGCTGTGAGAGCTTTTGACCCACTGTTCGGCCCTTTTTGCATATGGGGAAATGAGTTGTCCATGAATATCAGTCAAGTCAAGAAACTCGGAAAGATTGTTAGGATAAAGAAATTAGCGACAAAAAACAACAATATCTTTGTCTGCACAATGAACAAGACATCAGTTCACTACAGGATGGTACTAACTGTTATACCTTGTCTTCTTAATTCCTTTGCGCCATTTCAAATCTAGAGAAGATATTTATGCATATCCTTGTTTTCAGGCCTTTCCAAAGTACTTCACTGATGATTACCTCTCAAACCACCTGTATGGTCAGGAGGCAAGGAAGGTATTCATACAACACCCACGGTTCAATATTGAAGTCTTCCTGAAGAGGACGAATGATGGGCGGTCAATCATCCACAGGCACTGGCCTAAAGTTGCAAAGACCTTCAACATCAATGAAGGCTCAATATTTGCCTTCTGCTTCAGAAGTTTTCCAGATGAGATTCATCTGTCTATGTACCATCTATGATGCTAATTCTGAAAGGTTATACATGTTGCATGTGAAACTTGGTGCTGGTGCAGTTATGAAATGGGGTAGCTGAGTGCTGAAGCTATATGATGTTGTACTCTGATGTATTTCAATTATGAAATCATGTTTCCTTAATACGAAAATGAAATATATTGTGTGCTTAATATGAAATGTCAATTAGATTAATAAATGGATTATTAATAATATGCTAATTGGCCTGCTAGTCGGGTTTATATTGCAAACGGTGATTGAGAAAACATCATGGGCAATGACCTCAGACAACACACATAGTTTCTAGGAATAAAACGTGCTGGATCAAAGAACAATCGCACATGACTTCATCTTGAAAACTGTTTGCGTTATGCCACCATGCGTAAATGTTTATCACATAAAAAGTGTGTGTGATGGATAGGCGATGCCACACAGTTTCTTCTACGCACCGTGTGTGATGCATTCAATAACGCAACCAGTAAAATTGTTAATTTCGTCTACAATGAAAACACTATCACAAACAATTTAATGGGGAAAATTGTGTGTGATGTACATACGAACAGAAACGTTTTCCCTGGATTGACTGTGTGGGATATACATACGAATGGAAACCTACTTCTTGGATTGACTGTGTGGGATGTACATATGAACGAAAACGTAATCCTTGGATTGACTGTGTGGAATGTACATATGTACGAAAACATTTATCTGGGACTGACTGTGTGGGATGTACTTACGACCGGAAATGATTGGGCCTGTATAATTGTATTTCTTAACACAACTATATGAATAACCGTATTTGATCGCTCGCCCGTCGCACACGATCTCATTTTGCCAGCGTGTGTGATCGGAGGGCCTATCCCCGACAGTTTCTGGGTCGTGTGGGAAGGACCCCCGTATCGCACACACTCACTTGGCGACGGTTTAGAATGCCATCGCGGAAAGGGGTTAAAAACCGTTTGTATAGCACCTCATTGTACCAGTGATCTCTCGGACACCCACATATGACGAGATGCCCAATTGCCATGTGAGGAGAGCCACCACCCCATGAGTGATATGAGTGGCTCCACCATATATGACATTGAGTGCATTTCCAATGAGAGGATGCGTCTGATCACCACTAGCCCCATACATGAGAGCATGCCACACATCCTATGTGAGGTTGAGAGCCATTTGAGTGACTCTACCAACCATATGAGTGAGAGCATCCTAGCGGGAGTGAGTGAGACACAACACTTAGTGAGTGAGGTAGTTGAGAGGGCACGTGAGGCCACTATAATTTCTAACGACTTAACCTCTACTCCGATTGTGTTTTGTTCTTTGGTGCTAGGTCTCATACATGATGACGTGCCTACCCTCGACGGGACCATCCCTTTAATGGGAACGATGATGCCCATAGTGGAAGATGATGCACCCCCCACATGGTTCCATCACGATGATGATGACCACGAGTTGGTCTTCACCACCTCACCTACACCACAAGAGTGGAATGACAAAGGTAAAATAGGTGATGGTGCTTCGCTTGTCCCACTAGTGGACTATCTTTACATCGATTGCTTGCATGATGATGACCACCTTATGGATTCACCACACACTATGTCTTCTACATGTTTAGATGTGCCATCCATTTATGATGAATATGATGATGAGCATGTCAAATCACCTAGTTGTGATTCTATGCTCCATAGGATATCATGTGAAAATTCTATTGGTAACGTCATGTTTAACAATCTATTAAACTTGTCATGTGCTATGAGTGAGATCTCCCATATTGCATCATTACAATCTCAACATAGTAACTATGCATGCCCCATTAAAATAAATCCCATTTGCACTTATGGCATAGATGACAAGATGATGGTTATTGAATTTTGCTTCTATTGCGATGATACTGTTATGCTACCTTTGCAAAATGTGTGCAATTCATCACATATACCATGCCATGAACATGAATGCAGTTTGCATGATTCCATCCCTTGTGTGCACCATTGCATACCATTCATGACAATGCTCTAGACATTCATAGGGATGCATCTCGCACTTTGAGTCTCCATTATGCTATACATAACAATAAACCTTTCATGACGGATGACATGTTTCTAAATCATACAACTCATTTATTTGAGCATTGGATACTTTGTGCTAACCAACACATGCACGTGCGCATCATCATGGATGATGTGCACATATACCACACTCACACAATTTTTCCTTTGCCTTGTTTTGTGTAGGTATTCAAGAATACTTGTCAGCTTCACAATCCCATGAGTTGACAAAACAAGCTCTTGAGAGCAACAATGATTTGGGATCCCGTGGATTATCCTTACCACCGTTCCCTTCACGCAAGGACTTCATGCATTACTTTTACTTGGCTCTCACACGGATATGGTTTATATACCACTTGTCTCCTTATGCCCATTTTACCGTGTTCACCTTGCATGATATGACTTTTTCCATGATTTTGCCATGCAATTGTGACCCTTGCTTGCACTTACATATGATGCACCATTCTACTACTACTATGTGTATTTGCATGCTCAGTGGAGATCCTTGTTGCTATTTCCATGTTCTTTGTGTGCCCATGATATTGCGCATACTATGCCCATATCTTGTTTTCATGCTTGCGATATGTCATGCGCTTTGCAATGCCAACTATTTACACACATGACACGATCGCCGTAATTACCTCTCGTATGTTGCATCTTTGCGCCCTTGATTGTGCTCAATTTGTGTGCTTACATGACATGCCACAATCCTTTGTTACACCATATGCTATGCTTGATGATGACACTTGTTGCGTGAATCACCTTTTGAATGTTTGGTTTTGCACTAACGCTAACCACATTGTTTTTCCAAGTGTTTATTGTCCTTGCTCCTTTTGAAGGAATAACAAGACGGTGCAACATTGGCGAATGCCCATTTCAAGTTACACGTTGATGAGTCTACCGTGATCGTCCATTACTACACGGCGACGCCATCTCTTTCCCATGGTGATTTGTATTTTGGTCCGACGACGGATCTCTCCCAAGGTGGAGGGGATGATGCGGAGCATCCTACAGACATCACCATGTCAAGAGCCCCTTTGCCAAGTGACACGTGCGAGATCTACTTCATGCATATAAAGGTGAATCATCTCCATTACACGTGTCCACTTACACCCTTCGAGGATGGTATACTACTTGACTCCTCTCTCGTGTGCATACATAGGTGTGAGTGGAGCTACACATATAGCGAGGAGGAGTCCAAGCTCAAGAGGACATGTACACCATCATTGAGGAGAACGCACGGAAGAAGGAGACAGGCAACTGGAAGAAGAAGAAGAAGTGCCCAGACGACCCCGTGCACACGGCCTCCTCGGACCCCGTACGCACGAGCTATCCAAAGCCTCTCTGGACACCCCGTGCGCACGGGCCTCTTGGACCACGTGCACACAGGCCCTCATTGTAGCTGTTGTCTACCTCGTGTGCATGGGCGTGTACCGTGCCCACGGGGTCCACTTAGCCCATGCGCACGGGCCCTCCTACAAGTTGGCCAGGGAATGCCTCTTTTTCCCCTCCACTTCGTCACTCACCTCCAGCCACCTATATATTCTGTCCCTAGATCGTTTGTTAGGGCTAGCAAAGTACATGATATGATCTAGTAGAGCTTTGCTCCTATCTACCCTCTCCCATGGAGATCAAGATCTCCTAGAAAAAGATCCCTAGTGGATATCAAGACCCCATCTATGGAAGGATCTATCTAGATCATCAAGACCTCATATCCCTTTGGGATTTGGGATGAACTTTACCATGTATCCTTGTTCCTCTTGTTGTACCTTGTGGATCTTGTGTGGATTTGAGTCTAGTGGATGTGTAATTGGGCTTGTTCTTGAGCATTCCTCTTGTGATTTCTTCGTGTTCTTCCCCGTGTTCCTCGTGGACCCCCCTCCAATTCGTGAAAGATAACCATTTAGGGTCTCCACCCTAAATCAGCCACGAGAGGGGGATGGTCTGGAGCCCTTGCGCCGACTGGTAGATCTGCTTGGCGTGGAACTAGCAGGTCTCGCAAGACTGAACCAACTCTTCGGCGTCACGCAGCACTGTGGGCAGTAGAAGCCGCTATAGTAGACCCTGCCGATGAGAGTGCGCAACTAAGAGTGTTGGCCGCAGTCTCGTCCAGGTATGTCGGCAAGGAGCTCGCGCCCTTGTTCCGCTGGGATGCAGCGCAACGCGACTCCATTGGGGCGCTGGTGATAGAGGTTGTCGTCCTTCAGGCAGTAAGGCCTAGCCTGGCGGGCTACGCGCTCTGCCTCTGTGTCGTCCTCAAGGAGGGCACCTCTCTCCAAGTAGGCCTTGATCTCTGGAACCCAGCTCTCAGTTTGTGGCTCGAGCGCCATCAGCAGGCGAGTGCCTGAAGGTGGGTGGCAGTCTGGTGCGCCTGTGGCGGGTGCGGGTGGGAGTTCCTCATGAGGCCTCATGATGCTGGCTTCAAGAGGTTTTGCAGATGGCCCCAGGAGCCGCTCCTCGAAGATGCCTGTAGCTTGAGGCTCGTGATGGGAGGCCCGCTTGGTGATGACGTCCGCCTCCTTGTTGTCACCGAGAGGGATGTGCCGGAGCTACATGCCCAAGAAGCGCTTCTCGAGCTTGCGCACCTCCTCGAGGCAGGCGGCCATGTGCTAGTCCTTTGGCTTGTAGCTCTTGTTGGAGAAGTTGACGAGGAGATGCGAGTCTCCCTTGATGGTGATGCGCTAGATACCAAGGGCATTGGCAGCCTTGAGGCCGGTGATGAGGCCCTCATATTCGGCAATATTGTTGGAGACCTTGTCGCTGGGCTTGAAGCGGAGCTACATAGTGTAGTACAACTTGTTCCTTGCTAGTGAGGTTTGCGTGATGCCAGCCCCCACGCCCTGCCGGGAGAATGCGCCGTCAAAGTGCATGACCCAGCCTGCGGGACACCCTTTCCAGGTAGCATGGATTCCTCATCACGAGGCTCCTCTTGGTCAGGGTCCGTCCATTCTGCCACGAAGTTAGCCAAGGCCGCGCCCTTGATCGTCCTTGTGATGAGGAACTCTAGCTTGAAGGGCTGTAACTCAATGTTCCATTCAGTGACGCAGCCGGTGGCATTGGGGTTGCGCAGAACTTGCTCCAGTGGGTAGGACGGTAATACCTTGATGGGGTGGCCCTGGAAGTAGTGTCGTGGCTTCCTCGACGTGATGAGGAGTGAGAGGAGGACCTTCTTTTGCATGGGGTACGCTCGCGTGCATCCTGCAGCACCATGCTAACGAAATACACGGGGTGCTCGACGAGGCGTGTGGCTACGGGGACCATGGCATGCTCCTCAGGAGGTTTGTCGGGTGGCTCTACTGGGGCCTCCGGAGGGGGCCCTCGGGAGGGGCCTCCAGAGAACGGCCCTCGGTAGGCGCCGACGTGGCCTCAGCAGGCTCGGGTGCGACCTCGGTAGGCGCAGGTGTGGTAACCCACAAGTATAGGGGATCAATCGTAGTCCTTTCGAAAAGTAAGAGTGTCGAACCCAAAGAGGAGCAGATGGAAAGGACAAGCGGTTTTCAGCAAGGTATTGTCTGCAAGCACTGAAATTATCGGTAACTGATAGTTTGATAGCAAGATCATTTGCAATAAGCAATAAGTAGTAACGGTAACAAATGTGTAGCAAGGTAGCCCAATCCTTTTTTTAGCAAAGGACTGGCCGGAATGGTCTCTTATAATAAGCAAAGCGTTCTTGAGGACACACGGGAATTCCATGTAGTCGCTTTCTGTTGGAGTAAATGACCACGGGTAGCCACATCAGTCCCCCATGGTATTTTGAGACATTGGGGCTGGCTGCGCCCCTCACACCTTCCAGAACCACGACCGCCTTCTTGGGCCGGCTGGTCCAAGAGACCGGCTGCTAGAAAGCGGCAAGACCATGGAAGGCGGCCGCGAGGGGGCTGACTCCTTGCAGACGGCCCCTCATCCCCTTGAAGTCAGCACCACATCACCACGACAAGACAAGGTATGGCTGCAGTGCAGCCTGCCACCCCCGAATCCAAGATGCGACGTGGCCATAGAGTTGTGTACCGGGCGGACACCCCCCGCCCAGCGCGGCACTATTGCCACGCAGTCCGTGACATCACTAGCGCTAGAGGGAGACACGCCCCCACGACGGGCGGTCGGTACGGCCCGCAGGCGGCGGGCCCTACCTGTCCGCGAGCCACCAGATGGCGGCAAACCTCAAAATAGGCGGCAACAAGGGAGGGCCGGTTCCTAGCAGGCGGCCCTCCTCCCCCTTGAAGTCTGTGCACCATTAACCATATGAGACGGGGTATGGCTAAAGTGAGCGCCCGTCAGGCGGTGGGACTGTAACCACGCTCCCCTCGACATAGCCTTCGTCATCAAGGGCGAGGCTACAGTATAAAGCAGTCAAGATGGCCCGCAGGCGGCGGGCCCTACCTGACGGCCGAGATTATGGCAGTCGGCGGGGCCCACCAGGCGGCAGGCCCCAACGGTCTGCGGAGAAGCCGGCAACCAGAGATGCTGATGGCCAGGCCCTACACCCGGCCGGATTACCATTGTAACCCTAGGGGGTAGTCCTATATAAACCCCCCAGGCTCACCCATGCAAAGGGTTCAGTACCCACGCCATTCACACACACACACGTAGAGAGAGGAGTAGAGCTAGCCTCGCCCTTCTCCCTCCTCTAGCCGAAATAGGTCAAGGAGCAAGCTTGTAGCTACTTTGTTGATCATAGTCATCATGCGGAGACCTCGCAGAGCAGGACTAGGGGTGTTATCTCCGAGGAGAGCCCCGAACCTGGGTAAGATTCGCAGGCGTATGCGGTCTCGCTCACTCCCGCTTCTATAGCCCGGCGACGTACTCTTGTCCCCATCCATGATAAGCCACCCCTAGCATATGTCGCACAATATCCCCGACATTTGGTGCCCACTGTGGGGTATGGTGCACCGTCGCCCGGAAACACGTTCTGGACGGGAACCCTCTTCCTTCCTGGCGAGCGCAGCCAGCCCGGCACGCCCGGCGGCGTGTGCGCCGACACACTGCATGGCGTGGAAGCCGCCTGCGCCGCGAGTTGCCTCACTAACCTCGTCGGCGGGATCCGCCTTTCCGATGAGCCCGCACCCAACGCGGGCACAGCCAGCTCCGAGAGCTGCCTTGTCGACTCCCTCGGCAAGCTTCACATCGCCAACGAGCCGGCCTGCGACCTGGAGTCCGTTGGCTCCACCGACCCGCCCGTCGACATGGTCATCGACGCCGACGCCACGCCTTCTGATACCTTCCTCGGTGACGTAGTGATCTTCGATGACCCGCTCCCTGCTGCTGACAGCAGCACCGGCACCAGCACTGTCGCCGAGGTGCTGGTCATCAGCCACGATGGAGCCCCTGGCGAGGCCGACCGGGATTCGTTGCGGGCGGCAATGCGAGACCTGTCCACACTCGTGGCACCCGGTGCGAGCGGTGAAACGCTGGAGGCATGCCGTGTTGCACTCCTCGACAGCACCAACAAGTTGACGGCCATGAGACGCCTCACCGAGGCCTACCAGCGCAAGATCGACCACGCCGTCTGCGGCACGCCGGCTGCTGGCGAACCCAGCCGTGCGGGCACGGTCCGGCAGCGCGGCGCGGCCATCGCCAGCATGCTGGGGGCCGACCGCCCTGTCTACGCCACGGCAATGGAGAACTTACGCGCCGCCCAGGTGGCAGCAGATGAGCAGGACCGCCTGGAGGGCGGCGAGCGTCGCTGCATGACGGAGTGCGTCCAGAAGCTCATCGACGTGGCCGCCGCGCAGCAAGAAGCCGGCCGCCGCGTGGTAGAACCCGGCTTGCAGGCCGGGAACCTTCCCCCTCGCCGAGAGCATGACGCGACCACCAAGACACCAAAAGGCGGCGCCCGTGACCGAGGAGACCAAGAGTCGGCTGTTAGCCGCAGCCGCACACGCATCACCATCGAGCACGACCAAGACGGCCGCCCACGAGCAATAGAACGGCGGGACAATCGTCCACCTCCCTCGCGCAAGGAGAGGCGCGCCTCCCCGCCACCCGTTGAGCATCCGACTCTCGGAGGCCGGCTGGGTCCCTGTGAAGGAGTCAGAGAGAATGATGCCCGCTACCGGATCGACCGCTTGGCTCGATCCCTGGCGTTAGAAGAAGAAGATGCAATCGGCCCGCCTTGTTTCGGCCCCCGCATTCGCGACGAGCCCTTCCCCAAAGGGTTCTCGCTTCCTCGAGACAGTCCCAAGTACAACGGTTCCGTGAAGACGGAGGATTGGCTGGTTGACTACTCCACCGCCGTCAACATAGCAAACGGCAACAAGCGCATTGCGGTGAAGTACGTTCCGCTCATGCTCCAAGGCACGGCCCGGACATGGCTGAACAGCCTCAAGCCCTACAGTGTCAACAGCTAGCTGGACTTTACCGAAGTTTTCATCCGCAACTTCACCAGCACCTACAAGTGGCCGCCCAAGCCTCGCCAGCTCTCCCTGTGCGTCCAAGGCCCAACCAAGTCCACCCGCAAGTACTTGACGCGGTGGGCCGAACTGCGCAACTCCTGCGAAGGGGTGCATGAGGTGCAAGCCATAGAGTACTTCACTACCGGGTGCCGAGAGGGCACCTTACTCAAGCACCAACTCCTCTGCGATGAACCGGCCACACTCGATGAGATCCTAATCATAGCGGACAAGTACGCCACCGCCGAATCCTCCACGAAATCGGAGCTCTGAGTGGACAAGTCTGGAAAGATGCTCCCTCCGGCTCCTCAGACGCCTGCTGGTGACTCAGGTCGGCGCCAGCAGTCGAACGACAACAAACGCAAGGCCCAGCAGCCGGCTTCCACCAGCCGGCAGGTGGCAGCAGTTGAAGACCAACAGCCAGAAGGGCAGCCCGGCCCCAAACGTCAAAAAGGCGGCAAGCCTGCTTGGTTGCCCGCCTTCTCCTTCGAGCAAACCCTTGATGCTCCCTGCAAGTTCCACAGCGGCACGAAGCCATCCAATCACACCACCCGGAAGTGCCACTGGCTCACCCGCATTGCCAAAGGCGAAGGACTGCCCCCTCCACTTGCTGGCCCGCCGGCTCCGCCTCCTCAGCAGCCGGTGGCCCGCCCCGTCGGCCAACCCAAGATGAATTCCCCGAAGAACACGAAGCCTACATCGTCTTCACCAGTGTGGCTGACGACAGGCACAGCCGTCGTCAGCAGCACCACGAGGTGAACACAGTCGCTTCTGAGGTCCCAGAGTTCATGCACTGGTCCGAGAGGCCCATCAGCTGGAGCCGCGCTGACCACCCGGAGGTGATGCCTTCTCCGGGTTCCTACACCCTGGTGCTGGATGCCACCATTTCAACGGAGCGCGCGAGCCTGTCGCTTCTCCCAAGTTCTGATAGACGGCAGTAGCAGCATCAACATACTCTACCGTGACACCCTGGAGAAGCTGTGCATCAAGGAGAAGCAGCTCTAGCCCAGCGAGACTGTCTTCCATGGCATTGTAACTGGCCTTTCCTGCTCTCCAATCGGCAAGATCAAGATAGATGTCCTCTTCGGAGACAAACATCACTTCCGCCGCGAGCCAATCTGGTTCGAGGTGGTGGACCTGGAGAGCCCCTACCACGCGCTCCTTGGCCGGCCTGCTCTGGCCAAGTTCATGGCGGTGCCACACTACGCCTACCTCAAGATGAAGATGCCGGGTACCAAGGGCATTATCACCGTAGCCGGCGACTACCAGAAGTCATCCACATGTGCTGCTGCCTGCAGTCTGCTGGCCGAGTCCCTTGTCATCGCTGCAGAAAGGCGGCTCCTTGACCGGGTTGTGGCCATGGCCAGCAAGCAGCCGGACCTATCACCAGATCCAAAGGAGTCAAAGGCCCAGGGCTCCTTCCAGCCGGCCAAAGAAACCAAGAAGATTCCCTTGGACCTTGAGCACCCGGAGAGGTTCGCTGTCGTGGGGGCTCACCTCGACAGTAAATAGGAAAGCGAGCTCGTCGATTTCCTCTGTGAGAATCGGGACATCTTCGCATGGTCTCCCAAGGACATGCCGGGTGTTCCGATGGATTTCGCCGAGCACAAGCTACATGTCAGATCAGATGCAAAACCAGTTAAGCAACCCCTCCGCTGTCTGTTAGAAGAGAAGAGAAGAATTGTTGGTGAAGAGATCGCCCGGCTTCTGGCGGCCGGCTTCATCATGGAAGTGTTCTTTCCAGAATGGCTTGCCAACCCAGTCCTTGTACTGAAGAAGAACAACAAGTGGCGCATGTGCATTGATTACACCAGCCTCAACAAAGCCTGCCCCAAAGATCTGTTTGCTCTGCCTCAGATAGACCAAGTGATTGACTCCACAGCGGGATGCGAGCTGTTGAGTTTTTTGGATGCCTACTCTGGCTACCACCAGATCAAGTTGAACCCGGCCGATCGGCTGAAGACCGCCTTCATCACACCATTCGGAGCCTTCTGCTACCTGACCATGACATTCGGCCTGAGAAATGCCGGTGCCACGTTTCAGCGTTGCATGCAGAAGTGCCTCCTCAAGCAACTCGGCAAAAATGCACACGTCTATGTAGACGACATTGTGGTGAAGACGGAGAAGCGTGGCACCCTCCTGGAGGATCTCAAGGAGACCTTCGACAATCTGCGCCATTTTCAAATCAAGCCAAACCCAGAAAAGTGTTTCTTCGGAGTCCCAGCCGGCCAGCTCCTTGGTTTCCTTGTCTCAGAACGCGGCATCGAGTGCAACCTTGTGAAGATCAAGGCCATTGAGCGGATGGAGAGGCCCACCCGGCTGCGTGATGTCCAGAAGTTCACCGGGTGCTTGGCATCACTCAGTCGTTTCATCAGTCGGCTGGGCGAGAAGGCTCTTCCCCTGTACCAGCTAATGAAGAAAACCACTCACTTCGAGTGGAATGACAAGGCGGACGAGGCCTTCCTCCAGCTCAAGAAAATGCTGACTACGCCGCCTGTCCTGGCGGCTCCGGCAGCTAAGGAGCCCATGTTCCTCTAAATCGCCGCCACTAGCCGGGTGGTCAGCACTGTCATCGTGGTCGAGCGCCCGGAAGACGGCAAGGCACAGCGGGTCCAGAGGCCCGTCTACTACCTGAGTGAAGTGCTGTCGGCCTCCAAGCAGAATTACCCCCACTACCAGAAGAAGTGCTATGGCGTATACTTTGCCGCCAAGAAGCTCAAGCAGTACTTTCAAGAGCACTCCATCACAGTTGTCTGCACTGCCCCACTTGCCGAGATCATAGGCAACAAAGATGCATCAGACCGGGTGGCCAAGTGGGCCATCAAGCTAGCTCCCCACACCATCCCCTACCAGCCCCGCACCGCCATCAAGTCCCAAGCGCTGGCCGACTTCCTCGTCTACTGGGCCGAGACCCAGTACCTGCCGCCAGCGCCGGATTCTACCCATTGGCGAATGCACTTTGATGGCTCAAAGATGCACACCGGTCTGGGAGCCGGCATCATCCTCACATCTCCCAAATGCGACAAGCTCAAGTACACATTACAAATTCACTTTGCCGCCTCCAACAACGTGGCCGAATACGAGGCACTCGTCCACGGGCTCCAACTGGCCAAAGAGATTGGCATCCGCCAGATTCTGTGCTACGGTGACTCGGACTTGGTAGTCCAGCAGTCATCTAGTGACTGGGACGCCAAGGATGCAAACATGGCGAGCTACCGCTTCCTCGTCCAGCAGATCAGTGGATACTTTGACGGGTGCGAGTTCCTTCACGTGCCACGAGCCGACAACGAGCAACCTGATGCCCTGGCACGGATACCAAGCGATACCAGCTGGCATCTCCCTCCAATACCTCCGCAAGCCGTCTATCAAACCTTCACCGGAGTCAGAGTCCATCTTCATGCCGGCTACTCCCGGAACAGTCGGATCCGACTCGGGGGCTGCAACAGCCGGCCCGGGGACTTCGGCAGGCAGCTCGTGGACTGCAGCAGTCGCACCCGGCCCGGGAACTTCAAAACCCGGCCCGGGGGCTGCGGCAGTCGGCCCAGGGACGTCGGCAAGCGGCCCGGGGACTGCAGCAGTCGCACCCGGCATGGGGACTTCAGAACCCGGCCCGGGGGCTGCAGCAGTCGGCCCGGGAACTTCAACGACACAACGAGCGGCGGCCGACTCTAACCCGCCTCCTCCCAACCCAACCGCCCTGGTCCCAGTGGCCATGATGATAGCGGTCGAAGCACCATCATGGGCGCAGCCTATCCTCAACTTCCTGGTAAGCGGAGAGCTGCCAACCGACAAGACCTTGGCCCAGCAAGTGCAACGCCGGGCAGCAGCATACACGATAGTGAACAGAGAGCTTGTCAGACGCAGCGTGACTGGCGTCTTCCAGCGCTGCGTTGAGCCAGAAAAAAGCAAGGCAATCCTCAGAGACATCCATCAAGGCGAATGCGGCCACCACGCGGCCTCCAGATCCCTTGTCGCCAAAGCTTTCCGCCATGGATTCTTCTGGCCGACTGCTTTGGACGACGCCAAGGACTTGGTCAAGAAGTGCAAAGGGTGCCAGAAATTTGGCTCCAAGCAACACCTGCCGGCTTCTGCACTCAAGACCATCCCCCTTACTTGGCCATTTGCCATCTGGGGGCTGGACATGGTGGGTCCGTTCAAAACAGCACGAGGCGGCATGACCCATCTTCTGGTCGCCGTGGATAAATTCACCAAGTGGATTGAAGCAAAGCTAATTAAGAAGCTGAATGGTCCGACTGCGGTAACCTTCATCATAGATATCACCGTCCGGTACGGCATACCGCACACATCATCACCGACAATGGCACAAACTTTGCCAAAGGCGCCTTGGCCCGTTTCTGCCCGACGCAGGGCATCCGACTGGACTTAGCGTCTGTTGCCCATCCGCAGTCAAACGGCCAAGTCGAGTGAGCAAACGGCCTCATCTTGTCCGGCATCAAGCCCCTACTGGTTGAGCCGCTGGAGCGCTCGGCCGGCTGCTGGATCGAGGAGCTACCGGCCGTCCTCTGGAGTCTCCAGACCACGCCGAACAAATCGACCGGCTTCACTCCCTTCTTCCTCGTGTACGGGGCCGAGGCCGTCATCCCAACTAACATAGAGTTTGACTCGCCTCGCGTCACCATGTACACAGAGGCGGAGGCCAAGGAGGCGCGAGAAGACGGCGTCGACCTGTTAGAAGAAGGCCGGCTGCTGGCACTTAGTAGGTCCGCCATCTACCAGTAGGCCCTATGCCGCTACCACAGCCGGAAGGTCAAGCCACAATCTTTCCAAGAGGAGGACCTTGTGCTCCGGCTGATCCAGCGAACAGCCAGCCAGCACAAGCTCTCAGCCCCTTGGGAAGGGCCCTTCATCATCAGCAAAGCCTAGGGCAACGACTCCTACTACCTCATCGATGCGCAGAAGCCCAGGGCACGCAAGAGGGATGATTCCGGCAAGGAAACAGAGCTCCCATGGAACGCAAATCTCCTCCGAAGATTTTACAGTTAATCTAGTATGTACCATGCTACCTTTTGTATTAAGAGTGAAGGCATTGTGTCCCTCGATGAGCACTCGGGGGCTACCCTTTTTATCTGTACGATAAGTTTATGCCTGAGAATGTGTTGTTTCATTCCTCCGCCTGGCACCGGGTCCGACCAGTCAGCACGGGGGCTCGCTGCCTTGTCCTATGTTGGTGCCACATGCAGTCGGACAAGTAGTGTGCCGACATCTAAGCCCTCTCTTGCCTTAAGCCGCAGCTCGCAGAGCGACTGTCCGGCTGGCAAGAGCTAAAGGCAGGAAATGGTGTCCACATGAAAAATGACTAAGGAAAATAGCATCAACATAGGCTAAACCAGGCTCCTCGCCTCGCCATCCGGCTGCTGAGCAGCCGGCCGGCCGGCTTCTCACTTGACTTGCTACGTTCTAAACGGCCAAAGTACTTGTCCTCCTAAACGGCCAAGTACCAGACCCAGCCACAGACCGCAGAGCGGCTGTCCGGTTGGCAGTGTGGTAGCCAAAGGAAGGCGGCAAAGGAAAAAGCCAAAAAAGAGCAGAGAAGCAAGACCAAGTCAGAACCCGGCAGAGTATAACTTGTGCGAATAAAATTAATTTACATAGAAAAAGCTCTTAGCCAGCATTCAACAAAGTTTGAATACACCCCCAGCGGGTGGAATTGCGTGAATTTACTTGCTTGTTCAAAAGATTACAAGAACAGGAAAAGATAGGATGAAGTGGCCACCTAGGCCAGGGGAGCAGCAGGCGGGTCCGACGGGTTGGCGGAGGCGGCGGCGCCGGATGGTAGAGCGGCCGACTGAGGGGTCTCGGCCTGATCGCCCCCGGCAGCAGTCGATGCGGTAGCACGCGGCTCGTTGGTCGAGGCTTGGTCGGGTTGAGGCCGGCTGTCTGCTCCATCGTCCGGTGCATCGCCTACGCCGTCCTCGGCCTCCTCGTCCTTGCCCTCGTCGCTGGAGGCGATCTCTTCCACCGAGTCCCCCGCATCCCCCGGGTTCAGCCCGAACCAGCTGGGCGGCACCTCAGCGCCTTCCTCGTCCAGCTCGGGGATAAAAATGGTGGTGTTGGCATACTCGGCGATCGCCGCCGCACGTTGAGTAAGCACAGGGCCCACCGCCACCAGCTCCGGTACGGCCTCCTACTGGAAGGTGGCCAGCTGAGCCAGGTCCAGCCCAGGATACCACGCCTTGGCGAACTCCAAGGCCGTCCTCGCACCCTCCCGAGCCACGGCGCCCTTCCAAGCCTCGAAGCGGCAGACCGCTAACTCCAGCCAGTGGCAGTCCGACTAGGGGTGCATGGAATTTGAGCGTCGGGCCAAAAGGCGGTCAACACCTGAGCCCCGGCGCGCTGCAGGCGGCGAAGCATCCTGTGAGCCGGCTGTAGGAATGTCTTGACGGCCAGGAGCTACTCGCCGAGATTCCGGGGTGCATTGGGCGCAATGTCCGTGCCCGCCATCCTCCGTATGTCGCGACGCGCCTCGATGGCCTTTGCTAACGGCGACAGAGTGACCGGGAAAGTATTCTGCACAAGAAAAAGATCAAAGATTAGAAGCCAGAGGCCGACTCCTGCTGCAGTCGACGGCTGTTCAAAAGAAGAAGTAACTTACCATCAATCATGTCCTCGCTCTCGCCGTAGCCGTTGGTTAGGAGTCTCTCCTTCTCGGCCCAATTCGAGCGTTGAGTCTTGAACTCGGCCTTGAGGGAGTCTTCCTCCTCCTTCAGCTTCTGGAGCTCCACCTTGTGCTGCTCCGCCTGGTCTGCCAGCTCCTTGGCCAGGCGGTCGCATTCCTGGGCCGCCTGGCTGAGCTCCTGCTCCTTGGTATGGAGCGCGGACTCGGCCTCGCCCAGGCGCTGCCGCAGATCCGCGACGGCCTCTGCCAAAACGAAGAAAAAAGTAAACCATCAACACCAATGGAAAGTAGTTGCCGGGAGATCCGGCCCGACTGCTCAGCAGTCGGCCCGAATCTCGGGGACTACACCCCGTGGGTGCGCTGATGCGCCCCCGCGAGGAAGAAGACCAAATACTTACTTCGGCTCTCCACCAGATCGGAGGTCCACTTGGTCAGCTCCTGGAGCTGAGAGTTATAGGCGGCCGCACGGATGTTGTGGTAATCCTGCAACAAAGACAACAGAAGAAGGTAACGAGTCAGTACTCGGAGCTCGACCTAAAGTTCCGAGGCGCCTGCTCAGCACCCGGCCCGGAACTCGGGGGCTACACCCAGTGGGTGTGCTGGCGCGCCCCCACGAAAGATTACAAAGAAACGAAAACAAGAAACGTACCTGGACAGTCGCCCGCGTCGCCAGGAACTCCTGCGTGTACTGCTGGAGTGCGGCGCCCTGGGCGTTGAACCGGGCCAGGACTTCCTGCGAGGCCGTGTTCAAAACACCCGTACCACCCCCAGACATCCAATCCGGTGGGGCGGCGCTGGTAGCCTCGGCGTCGGGGGCCGACGAGCTAGCGGCCCCGATCTCCAACGGCCGTGGTGCTGAGGCCGCCCTCCCCACACGCCGACGCACCGGGGTACGGATTGCAAGAGTCGGACCCACCACCAACTTGCCGCTGGCTGGCGGCACTATCGATGCGTTAGGCCGACTGCCCTGGGCGTCGGCAGCCGGCGTGCGCGGGGGCGCCTCCGCCTCCAGGATAATAGGGTCCCCTCCCCTCTCTTAGACCGGCTGGTCATCGCCGGCCCCTCCAGTCGGAGCCTGGACCTCCAGCACCATAGGCTCCGCAGATTGCGGACCGGTGGACTCCGGAGCCCTGCTGCAGGACGCCTCCTCCGCCTGCACCTTGGCGGCCGCGTCCGCCTGTTCCTTGGCCGCGGCGTCAGCTTGAGCCTTGGCCGCCGCGTCGGCCTCCGCCTTCTCCCAGACCACAGCTTCCCGCTCCTCTCGTGCCTCCAACGCGTTCTTCTCCGTCGCCTCCTGGAGGGCGGCGAGCAGATCCATGCGGCGGGGGCCCGTGAAGCCGTCTACCACCCCAATCACCGAGCCAGACGGGGCTCACGACAAGGAAAGTGGGGCGCTGCGCGCCAAGGGAGGAAGAGAATAAAAAGATCACAAAGATAGAAGAAAAGCAAACGCAGAGCAAGATGCAAGAAAGGACAAGGCACTTACGCGGACACCAGCAGGAGCCGCTTTGGGCCTTTCTGGAAGAGCGCCGCCTTCGCGGCAGCCTCTTGCCGCTTGGTCGCGGCGGCCGAGGTCCTGGCCTTCTTGGGCCGGCTGCCGACAACCCGGCGTCGGCCCGGCGCTTCGGCGCGCCGGCTGCTGCAATCGGCGCGGCCGAGGAGCTGGCACCCGCCCTGTCGGCGCCATG
This sequence comes from Thinopyrum elongatum, assembly GCA_011799875.1. NCBI lineage: Eukaryota > Viridiplantae > Streptophyta > Magnoliopsida > Poales > Poaceae > Thinopyrum > Thinopyrum elongatum. The sequence continues at coordinate 204,776,303 of CM022297.1, read as the reverse complement.
GGCACGGCGCGGCTCTTCGTCCTCCTGATCGTCATCCGGCCAATCCCCGAGGCCGCCTCCTAAGGAGCCACCTGCTCCCTCGCTGCCACCGCCTGTGGCGTCGTCCTCCTCCTGAGCGGCCGCCCCCAAGTCGGTGTCGTCCACGTCACTCATCGACCGGTCCGCCATGTACTGGTGACCCGGGGCCGGCGTGTCAGTGGCCGTCTGGCCCGGGAAGCGCTGCACCAAGGCCGACTGGTCAGGCGGCAAGAAAGAACCCGGGCGAACAAAGGAAAAAAGAATTAGGAGACATACCGGAGGCGGCGGGTTGGCCCGGCTGTACGGCGGCTTCCCGAATTGCCACTCCATCTCCGACAGCTTGCAATCGGAGAAGAAGTTCACCATGCGGACCACCTCCATGTCCGACATCACCTTGGTGGACAGCCGTCACGGGTCCCGGTGCCCACTCATGTCGCTGATCAAGTGAGGCCGGGCTTGGAGGGGCAACACTCGGCGCTTCACGAACGCGGCCAGCAGGTCCGAGGCTTTGAGGCCCTCTGACGCCGTCATCTCCTAGAGCCGGAGGAGCGCGGTGGAGCACGCGGCCGAGAGGGTTCTCGGCCGGAACTTCCAGTTGGTGTGTGGCCCAACAGGCAGGCCGACAGGTTGACGTAGTCCCGCATCGAGTGGATATTCTCGATGTAGAAGTATGACTTCTGCCACAGTTTGGCCGACTGCAGCAGGGCGAGAGCCGGGAGCGGACCCCGGATCCCGTGCGCCGCACCGTGACACAGGCTCCGCACTGGGCCGCCTCGTTCTTAGCGGTGGTGCCGAGCTTGAGATAGAAGAGCTCTCCCCACAGCTCGAGTGTGGGGAGCGTGCCGAGGTAGCCCTCACACAGGGTGACGAAGGCGGAGAGCAGCACCACCGTATTCGGAGTGAGATGGTGGGGCTGCACTCTGTAGAAGTCCAAAAACGAGCAAAGGAATCCGCTCGCTGGAAGGCCGAAGCCGCGGAGGAAATGCGACCGGAAGACGACGCGCTCGCCGCCTTCCGTCGCCGGCGAGATCTCCCTTTCGGGGGGGACACGCACCTTGACGTTCGACACATGGGGGAGCCACCGCGTCTGGTGGAGGAACTCCAAGTGCCCGTCGTGGACATTGGAGCCGTCTCAGTCGCCCGCACGGCTGCTTTGCGCCATGGGCTCCATGCTCGGCAGCGGCACGAGGAGGTCCGGCAACAGCGGGCTGCGGCAGCACCCCGATGAGAGGAGAGGCCGTGGCAGCAGCAAGAAGAAGAGGAAGGAGAAAGGCAAGACGAAGGGAGAGGAGGGTGCGAGTACGTTCTGCCGCCCCCCTCCTTCCCCTACTTATAGCCCTCCGGCAGCAGAGCCGAGAGGGTGAGACGTGGGGGGCGCAAGATTAATTGCGCCCACTCCCCCCACGACCCCGCGATTACTGCGCCGTCATGGCGTGTATTAATCGCACCTGGGAAGCGCAACCGCCCGCCTCGGCCGCAGCGGATCCGCACGCGTGCCGAGTCCCTATAGTGGCGGGCCCAGGTCTGTGGCGATGTCTCGTCGGGCACGCGGGATGGCAGGCCGGCCTAGCCTGCTGGCGCCGCGTGGCGAGCGAGCAACGAGCGGCAAGCCTGTCGTCCGGCTGGCACTCTACCCGGCTTCCGCCACGACGATTTGAACTCGCCAGGCGGCCGACCTGGCCTTGGCCGGTTCCTGGCAATCGGCCTCTCCAGAGGACGGATGAAGCCCAACTACCTGACCACTCAGAGTAGGAAGCTGCTGAGGCTCCTGGTTTTTCAGCCGCGGTGCCCCACCAGCTTCGGGGACTACTGTCGGAGTAAATGACCATGGGTAGCCACATCAGTCCCCCATGGTATTTTGAGACATCGGGGCTGGCAGTGCCCCTCACACCTTCCGGAAGCACGACCGCCTTCTTGGGCCGGCTGGTCCAAGAGACCGGCTACTAGAAAACGGCAAGACCATGGGAGGCGCCCATGAGGGGGCCGACTCCTGGCAGACGGCCCCTCGTCCCCTCGAAGTCAGCACCACATCACCACGACAAGACAGGGTATGGATGCAGTGCAGCCTGCCACCCCCGAATCCAGGATGGGACATGGCCACAGAGCTGTGTACCAGGCGGACACACCCCGCCCAGCGCGGCACTATTGCCATGCAGTCCATGACATCACTAGCGCCAGAGGGAGCCATGCCCCCATGACTGGCAGTCGGTACGGCCCGCAGGCGGCGGGCCCTACCTGTCCGCGAGCTACCAGAAGGCGGCAAACCTCAAAACAGGCGGCAACAAGGGAGGGCCGATTCCTAGCAGGCGGCCCTCCTCCCCCTTGAATTCTGTGCACCATTAACCAGATGAGACGGGGTATGGCTACAGTGAGCGCCCGTCAGGTGGCGGGACTGTAACCACGATCCCCTCGACAAAGCCTTCGTCATTAAGGGCGAGGCTACAGTATAAAGCAGTCAACATGGCCCGCAGGCGGCGGGCCCTACCTGACGGCCGAGATCATGGCAGTCGGCGGGGCCCACCAGGCGGCGGGCCCCAGCGATCGGCAGAGAAGCCAGCAACCAGAGACGCTAATGGCCAGGTCCTACACCCAGCCGGATTACCATTGTACCCCTCGGGGGTAGGCCTATATAAACCCCACAGGCTCACCCATGCAAAGGGTTCAGCACCCACGCCATTCACACACACACGTAGAGAAAGGAGTAGAGCTAGCCTCGCCCTTCTCCCTCCTCTAGCCGAAATAGCTCAAGGAGCAAGCTTGTAGCTACTTTGTTGATCATAGTCATCATGCGGAGACCCCGCAGAGCAGGACTAGGGGTGTTATCTCCGAGGAGAGCCCCGAACCTGGGTAAGATTCGTAGGCGTATGCGGTCTCGCTCACTCCCACTTCTAGAGCCCGGCGACGTACTCTTGTCCCCATCCATGATAAGCCACCCCCTGGCATATGTCGCACAATATCCCCGACACTTTCATCATGTTTGTTTGATTCACGTTCATTACTTTGATAATTTGATATGTGGGTGGACCAGTGCTTGGGTGCTATTCTTACTTGAACAAGCCTCCTACTTATGATTACCCCCTCTCGCAAGAATCCGCAACTATCAAAGAAGAATTAAGATAAATCTAACCATAGCATGAAACATATGGATCCAAATCAGCCTCTTACGAAATAATGCGTAAACTAGGGTTTGAGCTTCTGTCACTCTAGCAACCCATCATCTAATAACTACTCCACAATGCCTTCCTTAGTTACAAAGATGGTGAAGTGTCATGTAGTCGACATTCACACGACACCACTAAAGGAAGCAACAACATACATATCATCAAAATATCAAACGAATACCAAATTAACATGATTACTTATGACAAGACTTCTCCCATGTCCTCAAGAACAAAAGTAACTACTCACAAATCATATTCATGTCCAAGATCAGAGGGGTATTGAATAGCATCAAGGATCTGAACATATAATCTTCCAACAAATAAACCAACTAGCATCAACTACAAGATGTAATCAACACTACTAGCAGCCCACAGGTACCAATTCGAGGTTTTGAGACAAGGATTGAATACAAGAGATGAACTAGGGTTTGAGATGAGATGCTACTGGTGAACATGTTGATGAAGATTGGTCCTCCCAGTATGAGAGGATCGTTGGTGATGACGATGGCTTCGATTTCCCACTCTCGGAGGAAAGTTTCCCCAGCGGAATCTCTCCGCCGGAGAGCAAAGTGCTCCTGCCCAGGTTCCACCTCGAGACGGTGGTGCTTCGTCCTGAAACCTTTGGTTAAATTTTTTCTAGGTCAAATGGCACCATATAGGAGAAGATGGGACCCGGAGGCCAGCCAGGGGCGCCACAAGCCCAGGGGGCGTGCCTAGGGGGTAGGGCACGCCCCAAGGCTTGTGGCTGCCTGGTGGGTCCCACTCTGGTATTTCTTTCGCCAATAATTTTAATATATTACAAAATAATTCTTCGTCAATTTTCAGATCATTTGGAGTTGTTTAGAAAAAGTGCCTCCGATATAGCCCTTTCCAGTCCAGAATTCCAGTTGCCGGCGATCTCCCTCTTCATGTGAAACTTGAAAAATAAGATAGAAGAGGAATAAGAATTGTATTATAAAGTGAAATAACAGTCCATAATTGATGCGGAGCATCCTACGGTCATCCCCATGGACCTACCTTCATCTCCCACGACACCACATGGACCAATGACTAGAGCACGAGCAAGGGCTATTGAAGCTAAGGTGAACTCACTCCTCTCCGAACTACCACACTCCATATGTGAGAAATGAGTACTACCTCAAGCGGAGACATTGTGTGTGATCAGGTACTTGGAGGGAAGCCACGGAGCAACTACACCCAATGGTCAAGATGGCGAGGACGTCGAGTGCGAGGACCAAGAGGAAGAGCTGCCTGGAGGCTACAGCCACCAGACGACCAGAAGACGTCGAACGTCCGACGCCTGGAACACTAGCCAGCCCAAGGACCCAACCCGCGATTGCTACAGTGACCAAATGATCGACCCGGTCCGGACTTCTGACACTTCCCAGCACCCGGACGACCGAACCCCTTCGGAAATCCGGCATCACCATCACAGAACCAAAATGACAGAAATCCGAAGTCCTCTGAACGACTGACGCACCGGACGTCCTACCACCACCGAACATCAGCAACACCTGACCAGGGCAGAATCACCGGACATTCGTGCCTCCGGACGACCGGACCCTCGCGAGCCTCCGGATATCCGTAACCCTCCAGACGACTGACGCGTGTCTGCGCACAGTGACTAGGGCCGAGGCCCATGTACCCATTCGCCCTTAGACTATATATACTCCTCCTCCTCCCTCTTATTAGGCTTAGCATTGGTTTAGCTCATTTTGGAGATAGAGCATTGCTCATCCACTTGTACCCCTACTCCGTTGGAGACCATGGCCTCCTAGGAGAAGATCCCCCAAGTGGATTCAAGAGCCCCTCTTGTGGGAAGATCTCCTAGTGGATTCAAGACCTCCTTCTAGGAGATGAACTAGTTACCTTTGTATCCCCCTTTGTTTGATTTGAATCATGTATCTCTCTTTGTGTTCATGGATCTAGCACATGTGTGACAGTTTCTCGTTGATTTGAGTGTTCCCTCTTATTTCCCCTTGTGTTTTCCCTCGTGTGTTCTTCAGGAATCCCCCTCCAAATCATGAAAGATTGGCCCCAGGGTTCCACCCTACATCATCTTGGTATCATGAGCCAAGGTTGATCATGAATTTGGAGTCCCTATCCCTCGTTTTCTAGCCTAATTTTTTTGATTTTGTCCCAATTTCGAAAATCCCCACAAAAATAGCCTCCCAATTTTTTTGTGATTTGTTGGTTTGTTGAAGTTTTCTTGGATTTGATCCATGGATTTGCTTTGACACAAGTGGATCTAGCTTTTCCCCATCTTTTTTCCTCAATTCCATCCATGAAATTTGCCCAATTTTGACCAAAATTTTCTTCTCCCCCACGAATGCTAGAGTTCATCCCGCAGCCCGAAATCGCCCAGGCTCCGGACGTCCGACCACCGGACGTCCGACCACCTTCGGTTGTCCGACCAAACCTGACGAAACCGAATTTTCACCCAAAAATTTTTAGCCACTCACTACTTCTTCCGCACCGCCACTCCAATAACCCCTCATTGCATTTTCGCATACCACCACCACTTTCCGCAACAACCATCGCTTACCCGCTACAATTTCTGACAATTTTGACACGTTTTGTTCTTTGAGAATTTGAGTCGCGGTTTCCGTTTCCTAATGTGTTTCGGCTACTTAGGGACCGTTCGACAATGACATCACTGCCACTCATCTTCTCCACGGACTCGTCATCAACAACAACCACTTCACCATTTTGACACCATCAACCGTAAGCAAGGGTGGTAACCTCGACAACACCTTTGTGTACTTCCTTGCCATTGCATTGTTAACCCATAGCCCATTTTGCGTCACTTACCTATCAAGACGAGCCATTGAGTATTGCCGGCAATGTTACTTGTGCACATTAGTAATCATAATTCCCATTGCATACATACCATATCATCTTGGTACAAGCATCTTGGTATCATCTTTTGTGTCACAAGGTAGTCACCGCATATACACAATTGCTATCTTGGTTTGTGTATTTTTGCATAAGAGGCCAAAGAAAGAGCTCAAAAGAGAAAGAGCCAACAAGCTTTTAAGCAAAAGAGAAAGACAATCAAAGAGCTTTTAAGCAAAAACCATAGCATCATACTACATTAAGATTGTCATACTCAATCATCTTGGATCATATCACCGGAACATAGTACATATAGCATACTTGGGATAGAAGTCATTGCATTTTTGCTTTGTAGGTTGTGCACAAGTCTCGTATCCGCCTATTGAGCAATCGTGCTAGCGTATCTCTTGTGTTGTGGAACAAGAGTATTTTCCATGGATTCCACATTTTGAGCTCATTCCTTGGTTGCATGACCCCATTTATCTATCCATGTGTGTGCTTTCGTGTGCCACATCTTGCCATTGGTCTACTTGTTGCATTTGCGAATTTGTGAATCTATTGCAAGATTATTGAGTCTTGCTAAGAATTGCATAAATTTTGTGCCACCATCCTAACCAAGCTCCTCCAAAAGGTTTACTTGAGTAGGTGTGAGAATCGACAAGATCCGGTACCAATTATGCTATTTCCTTGTTAAACTATTGAGGGATCATTGATCCATTTTCAACATCGGATAAGGTACATTTGGTCTAGTTCTTTCCTTTCTTCCACTCACATACTTGCTTGAGATGACGGATAGGCCAAGTACTTCTACCAACCCACTCTTCATCGAACAAGATGAGGACCCGAACAACTATGTCACCAAGAACCACCTCTTCGGTGCACAAAGAGCTTTGCATCAAGAGAATCAAGCGTTGAACGATCACATCGACCTACTCGCCACCGACTTGCGACAATGAGAGCTACGTACAAGAGACTACCTCGACCACAAGCTTTCCACACAAATTGAGGAGATTCATGCCTTGTTGGTTAACCGTTCTTCTACAGCCTCAACATCATTAAGCCGGCGACATTCAAGCCGACATTCCTCGTACACCTCTTGGGAAGCAAGTCCTCCATGAGCTCGTTCACAGCATCGTCAAGATCATGAAGAACATCAAGCTCCACAAAACCCATTTCATGGAAATGTTTTACAAGCCGCCTCCGTGAACGTGAACACCCACGGCGACAAGCTAATGAACCTCCAGTCCAAGAGCAAGCTCCAATACGCCAAGACCAACAAGAACATCAAGCTGGCGATGCCCTTCGACAAGAGCAACTACGCCGTGAAGAGAAAACCCTTGAAGCACAATGTGCCCTCAATGAAGCAACCCAAGCCGTCCGCGCATGCAACCGAGAACAAGACGAGGCCATCCGCCGAGAGCACCAAGAAGAAGCCGCACATCTTGAGGAACGGCAAGAAATGAGGAACCGTGCAAGAATCCCACGACCTCAACGACAAAACAATCAAGAGGAGCACGAGGAGCAAGCGGCTCAAGACCCTCCACCACGACAAGAGCGTCACCCCCTCGACAACAATGAAATGATGAGCAATGCTACGGCAAGGTCAAGTTCACCATGCCTAAGTTCTCCGAAAGCAACGATCCCGAAGACTACATTTCATGGGCATTGAAAGTTGACAAGATCTTTCGCTTGCACAACTATGAAGAAGAAAAGAAGATTGCCATGGAATCCCTTGAGTTCCAAGACTATGTTCTCATTTGGTGGGAGCAAGTCATTGAGCGTCGAGAAGAAAGAGGTGATCCACCCATCACAACATGGAATCAAATGAAGGATGTCATGCGAGCGCGCTTTGTACCCACATACTATAGCCGCGACCTCTTCAAGAAATTGCAACTCCTCAAGCAAGGCACCAAGTCCTTTGAATAATACTACAAGGAAATGGAGATTGCAATGATACGAGCTAATGTCAAGGAAGATGAGGAGCAAACCATGGCACGTTTCTTGAATGGACTCAACCATCCTGCCAAGAAGATTGTAGATTTCCAACCGTACACGAACCTCCTCGAGCTAGTGCACCAAGCTAACAAGGTGGAGTGACAAGTGCAAGATGATTACAAGTATACCAAGTACTCTTCCAAGACATATGGTTCATACACTCAAGCTTCAACGACTACCAGGCCTTCTACCTCAACCAAACCTTCTACAAGCAACGGCGACAAGTCAAGTTACAAAAAAAATTCAACACCTTCAAGTCGTCCTCCTACTATAAGCAACTTCAAGATGAGAGCTTCATCATCTATAACTCCACCAAATGAGACCGTCAAGACGAGTCCCATCAAATGCTTCACATGTCAAGGCCGAGGCCACAAGACATTTGAGTGCCCCATGCAGCGCACCATGATCGCCAATGACGACGGCACCTATGACTCGATGAGTGAGGAAGAAATAGAAGCCCTTGAGCACATGGCCATGCATCGGCGCATGAATGAAGATGATGATGACCATGTCTTTTGTGACAATGATTCGAGCCCCACTCTTGTTGTCTCCAAGATCTTGACTCTTCAACACCAACAACATGAAGACCAACATTCCCTCATCTTCCACACTAAAGCGGGCATCAATGGACATTCTGTGAAGGTCGTCATCGACGGAGGAAGTTGCCACAATTTGGCAAGTGAAGAACTATGCTCCAAGCTACAATTAGTCAAGATGAAGCATCCTCGTCCCTACAAGGTCCAATGGCTTAGCGACACCAGCACCATCCAAGTGAAGCACACCGTTCAAGTCTCCTTCAAGATTGGAGCATACGAAGGCACCTTGGAGTGTGATGTGGTTCCCATGTCCGATTGCCATCTCCTACTTGGACGACCTTGGCAATTCGACCACAACGTCACCCACAATGCGCGAACCAATCACTATAGCTTCAAGATGAAGGGAAAGGAGTATGTGCTACGACCTATGTCACCTAGCCAAGTGATCGCCGACAAGCAAGCAACCACCCATCATGGAGAGAATAGTGAGAGAGTGAGCCACTAAAAAGGGAGCGACAGCCACAAGCCCAAAATGAGTGCCTCCACGATGAGCGACAAGAACCCATCTAGTGTCACCCACTATGTTATTTGCCACCAAAAGAGAGATGAGAGAAGTGTGTGAGAACCCATCTAGTGTCAGCCACTATGTCCTATTGTGCAAAGATGAAGCGGCAAGGACTAACACCTCTCACCATCTACCATTAGTGTTGTCTACTCTATTGCAGGAATTCAAGGACGTTCTCCCCGATGAGCTACCTCTGGGACTACCTCTACTACGAGGCATTGAACACTGAATTGACCTCATCCCTGGTGCACCATTACCGAACAAGGCACCCTACCACGTCAACCCCGAAGAAACCAAAGAAATACAATGGCAAGTACAACAACTCATTGACAATGGCCATGTACGTGAAAGCTTAAGTCCTTGTGCCGTTCCAGTTATTCTTGTGCCTAAGAAAGATGGTAGTTTTCGCATGTGTTTCGATTGTCGTCCCATTAATGCTATCACCGATCGTTATAGCTACCCCATTCCGCACCTTGATGATATGCTAGATGAGCTTAGCGGAGCCACCATTTTCTCTAAAATTGATCTTAAGAGTAGCTATTACCAAATTCGCATTCAAGAAGGTGATGAATGGAAAACCGCTTTCAAAACCAAATTTGGCTTCTATGAATGGCTAGTTATGCCTATGGGCTTATCTGAAGCACCTGGTACTTTTATACATGTGATGTATTATGGTCTTTGACCTTACATTGGTGTTTTTGTTGTGGTCTACTTTGATGATATACTTGTGTTTAGCGAGTGTCTAGAAGATCATGTCACACATCTTAGAACCGTTTTGCCAACTCTTAGAAACGAGCGCATTTATGCTAATATGGAGAAATGCACATTTGGTGTTGACAAGCTTGTTTTCTTGGGTTTTGTTGTGTCATCTAAGGGTGTTCATGTAGATGAAGCTAAAATTGATGCTATTAAAACTTGGCCACAACCAATCAACTTGCAACAAGTGCGTAGTTTCCTTGTCTTAGCCATTTCTATCGTAGATTCATTAAGGAATTTAGCACTATTGCCTCACCTTTGCATGCCTTGAGTAAGAAGAATGCACCTTTTGTTTGGGGACCATCCCAAGATACCGCATTTCATGAGCTTAAGAATTTTTTTACACATGCTCCATTGCTTGCATTACCCAACTTTGATATAATTTTTGAAGTTCATCGTGATGCTAGTGGTAATGTCATAGGAGGTGTGTTAATGCAAGAGAAGTGCCCAATTGCTTATTTTAGTGAAAACTTTTCGGAGGTCAACTAGTTATCCCATTTATGACAAAGAGTTATATGCCTTAGTGAGAGTCTTGCATGTGTGGGAACATTATCTTCGCCCTCGTGAATTTGTCATCCATACGAACCATGAGACGCTTAAATACCTTAAGGGTTAAAATAAATTGAATAAGCGACATGCCAAGTGGAGTGAGTTCATGATGAGGACATCACTAACAAAGTTACACCCACAGCCCCTACTGCTACATATACTAGACCAATTACAAGAGCTCGTGCATGCCAATTAAATTATCAGGTACTTTCATTTCTTGGTAACAATTCTAATGTTCATGAGAGTATGATGCTGCCTATATTGGATAAATTTGTTTTGCTTACAAATGAAGGGCTTACACATGCATTTCATGAGCTTAGGAATTTGCTTACACATGCTCCATTGCTTGCATTACCCAACTTTGATAAAACTTTTGAGGTACATTGCGACGCTAGTGGTAATGGAATAGGAGGTGTGTTAATGCAAGAGAAGAGCCCCATAGCTTACTTTAGTGAGAAACTTTCCGTAGCGCAACTTAATTATCCCATTTATGACAAAGAGTTGTATGCTTTAGTAAGAGTTTTGTATGTGTGGGAACATTATCTTCGCCCTCGTGAATTGGTCATCCATACGGACCATGAGACGCTTAAATACCTTAAGGGTCAAAATAAATTGAATAAGCGACATGCCAAGTGGAGTGAGTTCATGACGAGGACATCACTAACAAAGTTACACCCACAGAACCTACTGCTACATATACTAGACCAATTACAAGAGCTCGTGCATGCCAATTAAATTATTAGGTACTTTCATTTCTTGGTAACGATTCTAATGTTCATCAGAGTATGATGCTGCCTATATTGGATAAATTTATTTTGCTTAAAATGAAGGGCTTACACATGCATTTCTTGAGCTTAAGAATTTGCTTACACATGCTCCATTGCTTGCATTACCCAACTTTGATAAAACTTTTGAGGTACATTACGACGCTAGTGGTAATGGCATAGGAGGTGTGTTAATGCAAGAGAAGCGCCCCATAGCTTACTTTAGTGAGAAACTTTCTGTTGCGCAACTTAATTATCGCATTTATGACAAAGAGTTGTATGCTTTAGTAAGAGTTTTGTATGTGTGGGAACATTATCTTCGCCCCCATGAATTTGTCATCCATTCAGATCATGAAACGCTTAAATATCTTAAGGGTCAAACAAAATTGAATAAGAGACATGCCAAATGGAGTGAGTTTATTGAGACATTTCCTTATATTATCTAGTAAATAAAAGGTAAGGAAAATGTTGTGGTGGATGCTCTTTCCCAAAATGCATGCTTGCCACTAAACTTGAATTGAATGTCATTGGTTTTGAGCACATAAAAGACTTGTATGCGCATGGTCCTACTTTTTTTATTCCTTATGCCAGTTACTTGACGCATACATCTTGGGAACAATATTACATCAAGGATGCTTATCTAATGAGAGCTAACAAACTTTGTATACCCGAGTCTTCTCTTCATTTGTTACTTTTGCAAGAGGCTCATGGAGCAGGACTTATGGGACACTTTGGATGCGACGAGACATTCGCTATGGTCTCCAAGAACTACTTTTGGCCCAAGATATTCCGCGACGTCTCTCGCTACACCAACCGATGCTCTACATGTCGCAAAGCTAAGTCTAAAGCTCAATACCATGGTCTCTATATGCCACTTCCTATTCCGTATCACCCATGGAAAGATATTAGTATGAACTCTGTGCTTGTATTGCCTAGAACTAGAAATGACAAAGATTATGTATTTGTTGTTATGGACCGTTTCTCTAAGATGGAACATTTTATCCCATGCAACAAGATAGACGATGCTTCACATGTTGCAAATTTCTTTTGTAGGGAAATCTTGCGTCTACATGGAGTGCCAAAGATGATTGTTTCGGTCCGCGACATCAAGTTCCTTAGTTACTTTTCGAAGACCCTATGCGCCAAGCTTGAAATCAAGCTCTTGTTCTCTTCGGCAAAGCATCCACAAACCGATGAACAAACGGAGGTCACCAACCGGACACTCTCTACTCTACTTCGTGTGTTGATCAAGAAGAACATCAAGGATTGGGAAGAGTGCCTACCAATCTCTGAGTACGCCTACAACCACGCAAGACATTCTACTACCGGCAAGTCCCCCTACGAGTTCGTCTACAGCTTCAACCCGTTGTGACCATTGGAAATTCTACATCTACCTCTACAAGAGCGCATCAACATGGTGTCGGTGTTCACAAACAGGGGCATTTGTTTCCCCTTGACTGGTGCACAAACTTGTATGGCCTCCGGGACAAACTGACCCTGCCGGGCGTATCAAGCTCAAGAAGATGTAGTCAACATAGAAGTCCTCAGGAAAGGCCTCCCTTGCCGGGCTGGCGAGCTCGGCAGGGTCGAAGCCACACCTGAGGGACAAGGCTAGTTCACCCCGGCAAGGCTTCCGGGGCCGCCAAGCTCAAAACCCGTAGGGCTCCTCGCTAGTAGGCCCCCGCCAAGACGGCACCGCTCCACCTCACCACACACAAGTCACTCATCAATGCGGTGTCAAGCTCTCAAGTGGCAAGGTGGATCCTGTCAAGCACGTGGCAGCATGGTGAAGAGGCGATTAGCTTTATTGACACCCGTCCAGAAGGCGTGTCACGCTAATAAGGAGAGGATGGATAAGCGGCATGGCAGGCTTGCCGGACTTCAACCTTAGCATGACACCTAGCAGGTGCATTTAATGCACTTTGTCCTAACTGCTGGAGTTAGGTATGAGAGCACTGTTAGCTATCTAATCATACTCAAATGACTATTTTGCCACTATGGTCACCCCTTAAGCTATACTAGCACATATGCCCGTGCGTTGCAACGGGAAAAAACATCTATAGCACAACGCTCTGACTCAGAACCAGGCGCATCGCTCGAGCATGGTTACGCTCTTTAAGAAATAATAAATAAAAATGTGGTAGATAGCATTCATTATATCGATCAGCTAGATCAATGTAGTTTACTTTTCTCATATAACCGGATGGAAGGACAGAAATGGTGGCTCATTAAAGTTTTCTCAAAGACAGAGTGATCATTAGCATTTGTACGCGGTTTAATAATGAGACTACAAATAAGAAGCTGCTAGTTTTTTGAAAATTAATATCCAAAAAAGAAATTTGACATCATAAAAACTTACAGCATATATATCTCCAGCCGTGAGAACATCTAAACAGCTGAACCAAATGATAAAAAATGAGATTTTTTAGGGCCTTGGAAAGATTGACATGATATCCCTCTTTTACAGTCAAAATATGCTAAATGCATAACCTAGCTTTGTTCTTTGCCGAATTTCCCAGAATATGCATCTTTGTCAAGAGCAGGAACTGAAACACCATAAGGAAGGTACATGTCCCTAGATCTAATAACAATCATTTTTGGTCTGTTGTAAATGAAACAGGCATGAGTTCATGACAACCGAAACAGATAAGAGTAAATCAACCAAATGAAATGATCATCATGCTTAGCTTACCTGGATTCCATCGAAAATCGTCTGGAGAATACAAGGTCCAACTCAACTGAAATGTGCTGCACGCGCATAGCTATTTTATGTTAGAAGAGTAAACCGTGGATCTCCACTGATAGGTGCAGTAGATCATGAAAGCAACAATATCCGTGACATCTGACATACTACCACATGTTGTTCAAAGTGCCAGAAACCAGTATTATTAGACGACCATGCAATATGAAAAAAAGGTCCCTGCTGCATAGCCTTTTCTTTTTGGTCCTGCTGCATACCTTGAATCATTTTGAAGGCGAATAATTTCCCCAATGATGAGTTTATTTGTTCCTAACATGGACAAGCTCATACATGGCAGTACCTCCCATTCCATCAGCCATGACCACAGGTTCAGAGACCTACAACAAGCCAGCAGTATAGCACCAAGGTTAATCAAAATTTTCAAAACATAATTAACAAACATGAGTTAATTATCTTTATACCATATGCAAGGTTAATCAAAATTTTCAAACATGAGTTATACATAATGCAATGCAGAAAATGTCTGCCCAAGAATCGAGATTGCTTGTTCATAAGGATTTAGTACACTACTAATTAATGTGATGTAAACTACGTCCACGGGAGGAGAGTTATTTGCCTGATAAATAAAGAAACAAATCATTAGCATCAGGAGCAGTGCAACTGATCAATTATTGGGAATAAAGCGAAAAGGTTGTTCGCAAGCACTAACCATACCTGTCGATTCGTTCATCTTTGTGAAATCTATACCTATGATGAGATTCGAAGACTAATCCTTAACAATCCAAATTTTAAAATCAGTCATTTGCTTATGTGTGTGACGCTATACAGATAGAAGGCCTGAATAACCTAAGGAAGCTAGCGTACAAACTTTTGATCAGGCGGAGCTCTGCCGATGACATAACATGCTCCTTCTTTGGCCTCTCCTGATTCTCCTTCCTCACAAACTTCTCATCCACGCTGTATGTTCCTTGGCCTGCCCATGCGCCTGCTCGAAGCCCGTGTTGCCCTAATCTGCCCTCAATAAGCCCCACCATTGAGCACCTACTCCAAGACATGTGCCTTGTTCATTTGCTCGCTCAGACTAACACTATGGCGTTCACACTGTTTCCCGAGAACGCTGGGGCCCC
This sequence comes from Thinopyrum elongatum, assembly GCA_011799875.1. Classification (NCBI taxonomy): domain Eukaryota; kingdom Viridiplantae; phylum Streptophyta; class Magnoliopsida; order Poales; family Poaceae; genus Thinopyrum; species Thinopyrum elongatum. The sequence continues at coordinate 204,761,296 of CM022297.1, read as the reverse complement.
AGCCACTGCTCTTCACTCATTGGCAACATGCTCATGATAGATAGACCAGTTGATGCGCCATGGGCCAGCAACTCTTGTGCCTAGGTATGGTAGGATATTCCACCTCCGTGTCAGCCGCGTCCATAGGATGGTCGTCTCGATACCAGCGCCAGGTGCTTAACCCGAGTCCAAGTACGCACACATGCTCAGCTCGAACCCATAGTCGTACACCTGTAGGCCGCTCCAACCCGTCCTCCTCCACGCCGACCCTCTGTCTAAGTCCGGCCACCACCACCACCTCAGTCGCATCGTCCGCCCGCCCGCATGTCCATGCCATACCACAGCCATCCATTCACCCGCTGCCGGTGGCTTCTTGCCGCAACCATCCTATGCAGCTGCTTCATGCGGCTCCCCCAGGCCGCTGCTACTAGAAAGCCATTCTATTCAGCTGCATGTGTCTAGAGATCAAGGAGGGGTTCTTGGGAGCCCTGTCCTCTTTCCTTCTTCTTTTTTCCCCTGTGATGCCCTAGTTCTATTCGGCAGCGCGCGTTACAGAAATTGAGAAGGTTTTCTCTGAAGCCATATCCCCTCTCCTTCCTTTTCTTCTTGTGACGCACGGCACCTCCATCAACTCCCGCTTAGGGCTTCTCCCTCCTCAACGTACGGTCGGTGCCCTGCCTGGCCGCCTCCCTCATCCCCTCTCCTTCCTTTTCTTCTTGTGATGCAGGGCGCCTCCATCAATTCCCGCTTAGGGCTTCTCCCTCCTCAACGTTTTAGGTGGTACGTGCATGAGAGGGCTTTCCTTCTTTTAAATCTCATTAATGCTATGTCCTATTGTGCAAAGATGAAGCGGCAAGGACTAACACCTCTCACCATCTACCTTTCGTGTTGTCTACTCTATTGCAGGATTCAAGGACGTTTTCCCCGATGAGCTACCTCCGAGACTACCTCTACTACGAGGCATCGAACATCTAATTGACCTCATCCCCGGTGCACTGTTACCGAACAAGGCACCCTACCACGTCAACCCCGAAGAAACCAAAGAAATACAATGGCAAGTACAACAACTCATTGACAATGGCCATGTACGTGAAAGCTTAAGTCCTTGTGCCATTCCAGTTATTCTTGTGCCTAAGAAAGATGGTAGTTTTCGCATATGTTTCGATTGTCGTCCCATTAATGCTATCACCGATCATTATCGCTACCCAATTCCGCACGCTGATGATATGCTAGATGAGCTTAGCGGAGCCACCATTTTCTCTAAAATTGATCTTAAGAGTGGCTATTACCAACTTCGCATTCAAGAAGGTGATGAATGGAAAACCGCTTTCAAAACCAAATTTGGCTTGTATGAATGGCTAGTTATGCCTATGGGCTTATCCGAAGCACCAGGTACTTTTATGCGTGTGATGCATTATGGTCTTTGACCTTACATTGGCGTTTTTGTTGTGGTCTACTTTGATGATATACTTGTGTTTAGTGAGTGTCTAGAAGATCATGTCACACATCTTAGAACCATTTTGCAAACTCTTAGAAACGAGCGCCTTTATGCTAATATGGAGAAATGCACATTTGGTGTTGACAAGCTTGTTTTCCTGGGTTGTGTTGTGTCATCTAAGGGTGTTCACGTAGATGAAGCTAAAATTGATGCTATTAAAACTTGGCCACAACCAACCAACTTGCAACAAGTGCGTAGTTTCCTTGGCTTAGGCGATTTCTATCATAGATTCGTTAACGACTTTAGCACTATTGCATCACCTTTGCATGCCTTGAGTAAGAAGAATGGACCATTTGTTTGGGGACCATCCAAGATACCACATTTCATGAGCTTAAGAATTTGCTTACACATGCTCCAGTGCTTGCATTACCCAACTTTGATAAAACTTTTGAGGTACATTGCGACGCTAGTGGTAATGGCATAGGAGGTGTGTTAATGCAAGAGAAGCGCCCAATAGCTTACTTTAGTGAGAAACTTTCTATAGCGCAACTTAATTATCCCATTTATGACAAAGAGTTGTATGCTTTAGTAAGAGTTTTGCATGTGTGGGAACATTATCTTCGCCCCCATGAATTTGTCATCCATTCAGATCATGAAACGCTTAAATATCTTAAGGGTCAAATGAAATTGAATAAGTGACATGCCAAATGGAGTGAGTTTATTGAGACATTTCCTTACGTTATCCAGTACATCAAAGGTAAGGAAAATGTTGTGGCAGATGCTCTTTCCCAAAATGCATGCTTGTCACTAAACTTGAATTGAATGTCATTGGTTTTGAGCACATAAAAGACTTGTATGCGCATGATCCTACTTTTTTTATTCCTTATGCCAATTGCTTGACGCATACATCTTGGGAACAATATTACATCAAGGATGCTGATCTAATGAGAGCTAACAAACTTTGTATACCCGAGTCTTCTCTTCATTTGTTACTTTTGCAAGAAGCTCATGGAGGAGGACTTATGGGACACTTTGGACGCGACAAGACATTCGCTACGGTCTCCAACAACTACTTTTGGCCCAAGATGTTCCGCGACGTCGCTCGCTACACCAACTAATGCTCTACATATCACAAAGCTAAGTCTAAAGCTCAATACCATGGTCTCTATATGCCACTTCCTATTCCGTATCACCCATGGAAAGATATCAGTATGGACTTTGTGCTTGGATTGCCTAGAACTAGAAATGGCAAAGATTATGTATTTGTTGTTGTGGATCGTTTCTCTAAGATGGCACATTTTATCCCATGCAACAAGATAGACGATGCTTCACATGTTGCAAATTTCTTTTGTAGGGAAATCTTGCGTCTACATGGAGTGCCAAAGATGATTGTTTCCGTCCGCGACGTCAAGTTCCTTAGTTACTTTTGGAAGACCCTATGCGCCAAGCTCGAAATCAAGCTCTTGTTCTCTTCGGCATAGCATCCAGAAACCAATGAACAAATGGAGGTCACCAACCGGACACTCTCTACTCCACTTCGCGTGTTGATCAAGAAGAAAATCAAGGAGTGGCAAGAGTGCCTACCAATCACCGAGTACGCCTACAACCGCGCAAGACATTCGACTACCGGCAAGTCCCCCTTCGAGGTCGTCTACAGCTTCAACCCGTTGTGACCATTGGACATTCTACCTCTACCTCTACAAGAGCGCATCAACATGGTGTCGGTGTACACAAACAGGGGTATTTGTTTCCCCTTGACTGGTGCAAAAACTTGTATGGCCTCCGGGACAAACTGACCCTGCCGGGCGTATCGAGCTCAAGAAGATCAAGTCAACATAGAAGTCCTCAGGAAAGGCCTCCCTTGTCGGGCAGGCGAGCTCGGCAGGGTCGAAGCCACATCTTAGGGACAAGACCAGTTCGCCTCAGCAAGGCTTCTAGGGCCGCCAAGCTCAAAACCCGCCAGGCTCCTTGCTAGCAGGCCCCCGCCAAGATGGCACCGCTCCACCTCACCACACTCAAGTCACTAATCAATGCGGTGTCAAGCTCTCAAGTGGCAAGGTGGATCCTGTCAAGCACGTGGCAGCATGGTGAAGAGGTGATTAGCTTTATTGACACCCATACAGAAGGCGTGTCACGCAAATAAGGAGAGGATGGATAAGCGGCGTGGCAGGCTTGCCAGACTTCAACCTCAGCATGACACCTAGCAGCTGCATTTAATTCACTTTGTCCTAACTGTTAGAGTTAGGTATGATAGCAATGTTAGCTATCTAATCATACTCAAATGACTGTTTTGCCACTGTGGTCACCCCTTAAGCTATACTAGCACCTATGCCCGTGCGTTGCAACAGGAAAAAACATCTATAGGACAACGATCTGACTCAGACCCAGGCGCATCGCTCGAGCATGATTACACTCTTTAAGAGATAATAAATAAAAATGTGGTAGATAGCATTCATTATATCGACCAGCTAGATCAATGTAGTTTACTTTTCTCATATAACCGGATGGAAGGACAGAAATGGTGGCTCATTAAAGTTTTCTCAAAGAAAGAGTGATCATTAGCATTTGTACGCGTTTTAATAATGAGACTACAAATAAGAAGCTACTAGTTTTTTGAAAATTAATATCCAAAAAAGAAATTCGACATCATAAAAACTTACAACATATATATCTCCAGCCGTGAGAACATCTGAACACCTGAACCAAATGATAAAAAATGAGATTTTTTAGGGCCTTGGAAAGATTGACATGATATCCCTCTTTTACAGTCAAAATATGCTAAATGCATAACCCAGCTTTTTTCTTTGCTGAATTTCCCAGATATGCATCTTTGTCAAGAGCAGGAACTGAAACACCATAAGGAAGGAACATGTCCCTAGATCTAATAACAATTGTTTGTGGTCTGCTGTAAATGAAACAGGAATGAGTTCATGACAACCGAAACAGATAAGAGAAATCAACCAAATGAAATGATCATCATGCTTAGCTTACCTGGATTCCATCAAAAATCGTCCGGAGAATACAAGGTCTAACTCAACTGACACGGGCTGCACACGCATAGCTATTTTATGTTAGAAAAGTAAACCGTGGATCTCCACTGATAGGTGCAGTAGATCATGAAAGCAACAATATCCGTGACGTCTGACATACTACCACATGTTGTTCAAAGTGCCAGAAACCAGTATTATTAAACCACCATGCAATATGAAAAAAAGGTCCCCATTGCTTAGCCTTTTCTTTTTGGTCCTGTTGCATACCTTGAATCATTTTGAAGGCGAATAATTTCCCCAATGATGAGTTTATTTGTTCCTAACATGGACAAGCTCATACATGGCAGCACCTCCCATTCCATCAGCCATGACCATAGGTTCAGAGACCTACAACAAGCCAGCAGTATAGCACCAAGGTTAATCAAAAATTTCAAAACATAATTAACAAACATAAGTTAATTATCTTTATACCATATAAAAGAGAAACATGATTGTTATACATAATGCAATGCAGAATATGTCTGCCCAAGAATTTAGATTGCTTGTTCATAAGGATTTAGTACACTACTAATTAATGTTATGTAAACTACGTCCATGGGAGGAGAGTTATTTTCCTGATAAATAAAGAAACAAATCATTAGCATCAGGAGCAGTGCAATTGATCAATTATTGGGAATAAAGCGAAAAGTTTGTTCGCAAGCACTAACCGTACCTGTCGATTCATTCATCTTTGTGAAATCTATACCTATGATGATATTCGAAGACTCATCCTTAACAATCCAAAATTTTAAAATTAGTCATTTGCTTATGTGTGTGACGCTATACAGATAGAAGGCCTGAATAACCTAATGAAGCTAGCATACAAACTTTTGATCTGGCGGAGCTCTGCCGACGATATAACATGCTCCTTCTCTGGCCTCTACTCCATGTCCTTCCTCACAAACTTCTCGTCCACGCTGTATGTTCCTTGGCCTGCCCATGCGCCTGCTCGAAGCCCGCGTTGCCCCAATCTGTGCTCAATAAGCCCCACCATGGAGCACCTGCTCCAAGACGTGTGTCGTGTTCTTTCGCTCACTCAGACTAACACTATGGCGTTCACACTGTTGCCCGAGAATGCTGGGGCCCCAGCCGCTGCTCATAACTCATTGGCAACATGCTCATGATAGATAGACCAGTTGATGCGCCATGGGCCAGCAACTCTTGTGCCTAGGTATGGCAGGATATTCCACCTCCGCGTCGGCCGCGTCCATAGGATGGTCATCTTGATACCAGTGTCAGTTGCTCAACGCGAGTCCAGGTACGCACGCATGCTCAGCTCGAACCCGTCGTCGTACACCTGCAGCCGCTCCAGCCCGTCCTCCTCCATGCTGACCCTCTGTCTAAGTCCGGCCACCTCCACCACCTCAGTCGCACCGTCCGCCCGCCCGCACATCCACGCCATGCCACAGCCATCCATTCACCCGCTGACGGCAGCTTCTTGCCGCAATCATCCTATGCAGCTGCTTCATGCGGCTCCCCCAGGCCGCTGCTGCTAGAAAGCCATTCTATTCTGCTGCATGTGTCTACAGATCAAGGAGGTTTTCTTGTGAGCCCTGTCCTCTTTCCTTCTTCTTTGTTCACTATGATGCCCTAGTTCTATTCGGCAGCACGCGTTGCAGAAATTGAGAAGGTTTTCTCTGAAGCCCTATCCCCTCTCCTTCCTTTTCTTCTTGTGACGCAGGGCACCTCCATCAACTCCCGCTTAGGGCTTCTCCCTCCTCAACGTATGGTCGGTGCCCTGCCTGGCCGCCTCCCTCATCCGCTCTCCTTCCTTTTCTTCTTGTGGCGTAGGGCGCCTCCATCAATTCCCGCTTAGGGCTTCTCCCTCCTCAAGGTTTTAGGTGGTACATGCGTGGGAGGGCTTTCCTTCTTTTAAATCTCAACCATCAGTGGTTAATGCAAAATAAACGGAGATAAAGGGGTGACGTATGGAGAACTATGAAAGCCTCCTCCATTTATTATTAGGTAAAGAAAAGGAGGCCCGAGGTAACCTAGCAAAGGGTTCGAACTTTAGATCCCATAACACTCGTACGCGCGCACTGCTCTCCCCGAGGCATCCTTGTCGGGCTTGAGCTCACCGTGTCTTTGTGTTCCTCCAAATCAATCCACCATAGGAGGAGTAGGGTTTTACCCTGCAAAGCGGCCTGAACCTGGGTTAAAGAGAGCTGTCATCGCCATGTTGTCCCTGTCATTTCTGCCCTTTGTACAATGTGACCGTCCCCTTGCCGAACCACAAAGGGGCACCCATGACCCATAGGTGATCATGCTTCCACGTTGACATCTTTGGCACGCCAAGTAGGGGGCGTTGCTTGTGCGAACCTGAAGTAACAGCCAGCGCGTCGGTCTTCATCATCCTTCTGCATCACCATTCGATCCCATGAAGAAGAGTGCGCCGTTCCCAGCTTCGAAGGTCCCTTCGTACGTGGTTCTAGGCACCACAGGCACCGCGGCCACGAAGAATGGAGTGGGTGCCACGGGTGGAGCAATCGCCATAGTGCGGCTGTCACTCCCGCCACGGCCTTCTCCCAGCATGGAACGCAACAACAACAATGCAAAGGTGGATGACCAGATTGTTGATAAGCCACACTCGTCGGGGATGGTGTTCACCTTGCGGGGATGAACATTGAGCTAAGCCACGGGCCGCGGCAAATCCATCGGGTCTCCGCCCAAATCTATGGTGCATCATTGTTGCAGAAGAGAATCGCGGCAAGACATATCCATCTTAACCCGACAAGTCTCGCCACACGTCGCGGTACACTGCAATCATATTGCACGTGGATTAAGTATAGCTTCTGTGTGCGAGGCTTCCGAGGAAAGGAAGGGTTCACGCCTTCGCAATAGTGGCAATTGCAAGATTAAGAAAAGATAAGTCGTGAAACCTTTCTGGTTTTGGACTCTTCTATTTACCCTTTGTGACTCCTTTAGTTTAAACCCTAGCGATTGTATGAGATATTCGTAACACGAAGGGAATCTTCCATGATCGCTTGCGCCCTCGTCTATTTTGAGTCCGCTCAACAATCGAGGGAGCCGCATCGAGAACGTCGAAGGGAAACTTGCCGATGGCGCCTACGCTTGCAGAATGCTAGGGGTCCGCCCCCACAGCAGCAAAGCTAGTGCCTGCCATGGCAAGCTCCCAGCATGTGTATGATCCATAATCATACAAGAACAATGGTCAAGATAAACTTAAAGGATAGCATCAGTTCATACAACTACTTAAGAGTACTATTACATCCCAGGAAGTAGCAATGCCTAACATAAGGCCAAAATGTGTCTTTTTGTTTGACAGCGTTACAGCAAACAGAGAAAGAAAAATTAGTCCCGGCGGCCTCCTTGGACCCGGGGCACTCGAAGAACCTTGTCGGCCAGAGGCCTGACAACTTGTGCAACAGCAGAGGTGTCCGTCTCGGCGGGCAGCTTCTTGAAGGCGTTGGAGAGATCAACGTCAGGATGACGCTGTGCAAAGTTGACGAGGATAGTGAAGATGGCATCCCGAGCAAACTTCCGAGACTCACTGGTGAAGCAAGCAGATCTGTCGTCCTCATACGTCTTCAGTCCGTCAATGAGACCCTCGAAGAAGTGTGTCAGCTTGACGCTTGGGGCTTCATGCTCGCTGACGGAGAAAATCCAGCTCTTCATGTTTGTCTTGGCGATTTGGGAGGTTGCGCTCGGCTATGTTGACCATGCTCTTTGACCAGAGGTCGTACAGATCAACCTGGTCCTTAAGTTTGAGCTCTGCATCTTTCCAGAGAGTTCCTGTAGTATTGACTTCTTCCGTCAAGACCCTCTCTCGGTCCTTGGCCTGCTCAAGATCCTTCTCCAGGGTGGCGAGCTTGGTGTTCAAATCCTCAATGGTACTAGAGACAGTAGCTAGATCCTGGTCCTTGGTGGCAAGCTATGATTGCAGCCCCTCTAGCATGGTGGCTGCCTTCCGCGCTTCTTCCCGAAGGGCCTCGGTCTCCTTCTTGCTCCCGGCAAGCTCTTCCTCCAGCTTTCCCACTTGGGTTTCGATCATTGTTTTGGATTTGGAAGCTGCGGCAAGGTTATCAGCAACCTCCTTGAGTTTGGTTGTCGTGCCCTGAGTCTGCGAGTCAATGGCTTTCTTGTGGCTGTCTTCCAGATCCTTGGTACGCTGCTAAACAAGGATTTCCAGCTCATCATCCTTGCCGCGAAAGGTGTCAGCCAGAGCCTACTTACGGGCGGCAAGATCTTTACCTTTGGCGTTGAGCTCCGCCTCGCGCTCCGTCAGCCTGCCATCGTGAGCTCCTGCCCTTTCCGCAGCAGCAACCATTTTCTCCTCCTGGTCCCTGACTTCGCGGGATCGGTCATTATACCAAGTGCACAAGTTTTCTGCCTTGTCCTTCAGTTGCTGGGTGGCCACATCCTGGGCCCTGTGCTCTTCTTGGACTGCTTACCACCTCTGGCCATACCTCTATTGCGCTTCTTTGAGTCTGGCAACCACCATCTTCAGAAAAACCAAGTCCTTGGAACAGTCGACAGGATCACTTGCTTCTTTTGCTCTTTGGGTCAAGAGAGCCAGGATGCGGCCGATCTCTTCATCAAAGTTTGCCCGGCAAGGGTCGATGAATTGGGGGCTGCCGGATCAGGGTGAGCTATGATCATCTCCAAACTGCTTGCCGGGAAAGTCACCCTCACGTTTGAAGCATCACTCTGGAGGGGTGCTTTCTCCTCAACCTCCATGATGGGGCCAGGCATGCTGCCGGGAATTTCCTATGTTCCCTCTGGGACTTCTTGGATATCCTTGGGGGCCTCTGCATGACCTTAAGTGGCAATCTTGAGGGCCTCCATAGCAGCATCCTTCCCTATGTCAGCCACTTCTTCCAAAAGTTCCCTCTCTTCAAGAACGGGGGTTGCGAAGGAAGTTGGAGGCAAGGAAGACATGCAACTCAGAAGCTTGACCCAAGAATCTAGAAAACTAAAAGGTTTTAGATGAAGTTTCAAGAGCAAGTGATTTACGTGCTGACGGCTATTAACAAGAAACTTCTCCTTCCCCGATAGCGCTTGTTGCGGGCAGGCGACTGGCATCCGCTTCCTCCATGGGGTTGGCCTAGGTACGGATGGACCCAATGGTGAAAGCCCTGGCTGGTGAACCCCCTCCTTGGGTATCACTTGTGGGGGAGCTGGAGTGGCTGCCGCTTGCTGCCAGGTTTCCCATTGGCGGCCTCCGCTGGCCCTTTGGCGGGCGACAGGAGAGAAACTTCAGCATGCCCGCCAACGAACGAGGTCTGTCCCATGCCTTCGTGCAGTGGACTGGCCCGGGGGCTGGCTGCGGCGTCATCCATCGCATCCTTTGCCGGCTCAACGCCTGATGCCGAGTCTAGCTCCACTATCGGTCTGGCCTATTGTGCAAGGGTCTCTTCGTCCCTGTCAAGACCAGCAGCACAAGAGCAGTTGAGAATCAAGTGAAATGTAGAAAAGCAGTCAAAATTAAGAAAAGCAAAGTTCTACCTCACTCTGGGTCATCGAGCATGGCATCCATCTCATATACCAGGGGCGGGGGTGATTCCCTGGCCCTCTTGAGTGGCGGTGGGGTCCTGCTCGCTGCCTGGACCGGGCTTGATGGTGGCGTGGGGTCAACACCCTTCACAACCCATTGCCGGGAAGGTGGTGTCGGGGCTCAAGTGAGGCGGGCTGAATGGTGGCGCGCGGTATCCTCTTTGTTGCCCCTGGCAATTATCTTCTTCACCTTGGGCCCAGCCCGTGATGAAGTCACGACCACCGACTCTCAGCTGCCTCTCTTGCGAAGGTGGCGCTTCTGCTCTAGAGCCTGGGGACCCATTTCAAGTCCTTCCTCCTCTTCGGGCGCTTCGGCCCCCTCTGTCCCAGCAGCCTCTGTCCCGGTAGCTTCTATCCCGGCAAACACGGCCCCTATTACCTCAAGCTCGGCAATCTCTTCATTAACACGTTCCTCATCTAAGGAATTCCTCATCATCATCATCATCACCAGCTGCCCCGACAGCCTTGATCCTTCGGGCATCTTCAAGCCTTCTGCGTATGTACTTTTGCTCTTCCTCAGTTGTGCCCTTTGTGAAGTCTGTCTCCTTCCCGATGGCCCTCTCCTCTAAGCTAGAGGCCCATTCCATCTCAACCTCCAAGTCGGGCAGTGGCCAATCTGGCCTTGACTCCGTTGGCATTACAGTCTGGCATCCACTTGAGGATCTGGTCTATGGCGGAGTTCATGTGCAGCGGGACAATCCTTGCCGGCCTTGTGGAAGAGTTGCGCACACAACCAGGCATGGCTCATGACTGTCAGGTTGTTGCCAATGCCAGGGTAAAGCCGCATCCAGCCCGCGGCATTCTAGTACTCCCAAGCAAAACGATCCATCCTCTGCAGTGGTGCAATGTGGCGCCGGAGGAAGTCGGCTCCCACATGCTCAATGGTGAGCCCGGCAGCTTTGAAGCGGGCGATTCTGTTCAATGCTGGGCAGAGATTCTCGTCAGTGGCGCCCAGGTCGCTCCAGTCCTTACCGCGCACCACACATTTAGTCCGCGGCAGGCAGAACGGAGGAGCCTCCGGGTCCTTAATACAGCACCAATCGCCCCTCCATTCCTCCCACTTGCCACGCAATTGCCCTCCAAGATAATCCCAATCTTCTCTCCTTCCCCGCGGAATCCATGACATATTCCCCGAAAGGGATTTGTCCTCAATGCGGGGGATATAGAAGTGGCGGAATAAATCCATGGTGGGGGCGACTCCCACAAAATTCTCAAAGAAATGGGCAAACACTGCCATGCTCGTCATCACATTGGGTGTGAAATCCAGCAAGTGAAACCCAAAAGCATACATCATGTTATTGAAGAAATCAGAGAAGGGGAGAGAAAGCCCGCAGTAAAAGTAGGCGCAAAAAAAGGGATACGAATCCGTTGGAATCTTGGGTCCATCAGGAAGAACAATTGGTTCACCATGACCTTTGGTCTTCCTCCCCCACATATAGGCATACCTTTGGATCAAGGTATTGCCATCTAGGTCTGACAGCGAGAAGACCACATTCTCCAGCTGCCGCTGAACTAGCTCCTCCGCCTCTTTCTTCTTTTCCTCTGCTTTTGTATCTTCAGGCTTGGCTGCCTATTTTCCCTTTACGGCGCTCTTCTTGCGCCCCATTTCCTTGAGCAAATGTAAGGAAGAGATCTGGTGTGGTATGGAGAGGGATGGTGGTGGCGGAAGCGGTTTCCGTCGCAAGGAAGAAGATGAAGCGAGGGAGGCGAAGGGTGTGAATAAGCAGCGCTCCTTCGCGTCTGCCCTGTTTTATTGGGACCACACGAGGGGGCTGGCTCTCCACTATTCCCCAAGCAAAACCGCCTTTAACAGGCGCACTAGCCAGTAACTGTTGCAAGCCCATGATTCCACAACTCGCAGTAATTGTGTGGGATGGACGTGTGATTGACAGTTTAGTAAAATCATCAATGCATGGACAACGGATTTTTGCCGCGTGTCTGTGCACTGTTTGGGCCTAACCCAACGATGCCCGCGACATGTATGGCTCAGGCATGGGGGCTACTGTCGGTGTACACAAACAGGGGTATTTGTTTCCCCTTGACTGGTGCACACACTTGTAAGGCCTCCCGGATAAACTTACCCTGCCGGGCGTATGGAGCTCAAGAAGATCAAGTCAACATATAAGTCCTCAGGAAAGGCCTCCCTTGCCGGGCAGGCGAGCTCGGCAGGGTCGAAGCCACACCTGAGGGACAAGACCAGTTTGCCCCGGCAAGACTTCCGGGGCCACCAAGCTCAAAACCTGCCAGGCTCCTTACCAGCAGGCCCCCGCCAAGACGGCACCGCTCCACCTCACAACACTCAAGTCACTAATCAATGCGGTGTCAAGCTCTCAAGTTGCAAGGTGGATCCTGTCAAGCACGTGGCAGCATGGTGAAGAGGCGATTAGCTTTATTGACACCCGTCCAGAAGGCGTGTCACGCTAATAAGGAGAGGATGGATAAGTGGCACGGCAGGCTTGCCGGACTTCAACCTCAGCATGACACCTAGCAGGTGCATTTAATGCACTTTGTCCTAACTGCCAGAGTTAGGTATGATATCATTGTTAGCCATCTAATCATACTCAAATGACTGTTTTTGCCACTGTGGTCACCCCTTAAGCTATAAAAGGAGGCCCGAGGCAACCTAGCAAAGGGTTCGAACTTTAGATCCCATAACACTCGTATGCGCGCGCTGCTCTCCCCGAGGCATCCTTGCCGGGCTTGAGCTCGCCGTGTCTTTGTGTTCCTCTGAATCAATCCACCATAGCAGGAGTAGGGTTTTACGCTGCAAAGCAGCCCGAACCTGGGTAAAAGAGTGTTGTCATTGCTGCGCTGTCCCTGTGGTTTCTGCCCTTTGTACAATGTGACCATCCCCTTGCCGAACCACAAAGGGGCACCCATGCCCCATAGGTGATCGTGCTTCCACTACAAAAAAATACACTTCCTTGATGATACGTGTTTGTCACAGTAGGTCACGTTTTCTGTCATGCAAGTACAGCCATGATGATTTTATGACAGAATCAAGATAGTCATAGCCGTGCTGTCGTAGAAGTGTTCCATGACAATACTGAAATTATCATTACGGAAGTCCACGTCCATGACAATAAATACCGCGTCATGGAAGTGTTTTCGTCAAGGGCAACCGACACGTTGCTTCCACCGTAACAGGTTGCCGTTAAGCTATAGGGTTCCGGTTAGCATCCGATAACCTATTAAAAGCCCAGACCAATGGGGATTTTCGATGTGTAAAATTCTCATTGGCCACAGGAACCACATGTCAGCTCGTCATTCGGTCAGAGAGGCGCCTATGATATGTCGACACGTGGGACGGCCCAACACTGGCCCATTTAGCTTACAAAGGCCGGCTCGTTTGACTTGGTCAAAAGCTAGCAGGCCGGCCCATGAAAAGCCTGTTAACAGTCTGTTCACATATAGCCCACTGTACGGCCCGGTAACTCAAGGCCCGTTATGGCGTTCCTGAATTCGTCCCAATAGTGTCATGTGGGCCGTTCAGTATAATACTAGCCATTTCACTTTTGGCCCATGTATGGCCCACGACGTCTTTCGGCCCATATGAGGCCTTTCGTATCTTTGGGCCCTTTAGTGGCCCGCGGTGACTCTGGCCCATAATAAACAGTAAATTTCTTTATACCCATTAACGGCCCATGATTCACATGGGCCGTTTCCAGCCCGTGTTAGCTTTCGGCCTACTGATGGCCCATACATTCTTGGGCTCCTTTCTGGCCCTCGATTACTTTTGGCCCGTTACTGGCCTGTTCTCCTTATGGGCTAAATTCAGCCTGTGGTTAGAATCGGCCCATTTGTGGCCTGTTAACCCGTTGCACCGTTTCCAACCCGTCATGTATTCTGGCCCATTAACAACCCGTTATGCCTGTGACCGAATTAAGCCTTCGCTGTCTTTCGGTCTGTTAACGGCCTGTTACCGTGCTGGCCCTATACCAATTACGCCTATTTACGGCCCATGTCGGCCCATTTATCCGATGGCCCGTAGGAGACCCACTAATTCTATGGCCCGTTGGAGGCCCATTTATCCTACGGCCCGGAGCAGGCTCGAGGTTACAACGGTCCATATCTGGCCCATGGTTGTTGCGGCCATTAGCAAACCAAGGAAAAAGAAGACTAGGGAAATAAATAAGCCAGAAACTAACGCTAGGCTATTAAGGCGATTGCACAAATTACATCCACTAGGCATCAAAGTTCGCCACCAATGCAAATATAGGGAACACCCTACACTATACAAAAATGGCTTGCTATTTTCTTCAGTCGATCGCTGCACGTTAAGAACAAATTTTGTATCGCAACAAAACAAATTACAACCATAAAACAAAAGGAAGGTTGGCATAAAAGTTAATAGTCCGGCAGATAAATGCACCACCAGAAGTTCAGAAGCTCAATTCATTTGACCTGACTGTTACGTTTTCATGCTGTACTGTCCGATGGAGCACCATAACCTTCGCCTTCATTTCTCCTAGGCTCCTGAACAACATAGCAAATGTCTCATAGTCTGGTTTGAAAACCATGCATCTTGTCCTTGTTTCACAAAGGGTCTCTGTTAGGGATTGGACTTGTGTCTGGAGCACAGATATAACATTGTTTTGAGCTTGCATATCTTGATCATGAGGTAGTTTGGACGAGATTGCCTTAACAACCAACCCAGTATTACATAGGAACATGCTTTTGGCACTGTTAGTAGACAGGTACCGACCCACTGCTGCAAGAGGTGACATTGCGGTTATAGTTGCCTCGTCACCTTCAAAAGGTGGCGGTTCCACCATTTGTTCCATAGCTTGCTGAAAAGTTGAGTTTGTACATTAGTAGTACCAAAAGAGAAGATATTAAGGAGGCAGCAAAACCAAACAGAATAGCTTTGGTCTATATACATAACTTATTCTGGTGAACCCATGTAAAATATTAGTTGTATTTTACTGCAAAGTACATAATAAAACCAGGTTCCAAACATATGATAATGTACCATGGCTAATGTATTGTCTATTTCTTCACATTGTATTGACAACTAAGGATAAACAGACAACGTTTATAATATGGTAAGCACAGTATGACATCATTCATATCAGAAAACAACTGAGAAGAGACAAACAACCAATTGTAACATTGTGTAGACAAGTCCAGCACGGAACTAGATTATAGATCAAGATCAAAGGAACATCACTCCTCTCTTTTAAACCTTGTAAGGTGCAATGATACGCTAAGAAAATTGTGTATAAAATTGAAAAGAGTAATAGACATTGGCTGCAAACTGTGCATTTCAATGCACAAGTCAGAGTAAGTAGTAGTTAAAAGGCATGAGGATTAAGGACTTACAATAGCGGCTTTGACTGGTGTAGTCATGCCCTTCGTCTTGCTGGTGGGACAGTCCTTGAACATTTCCATAGCATTTGGTTCATGTACTTTTTGGTCCTTGCGGGCTTTCCTCTGCATTTGGAACAAGTCAATATAAATCTGATAATATGGCATAGCGAAAAGAGTGAAACAGCAGCTAGTTACAAGAGCCTCGCAGTGTGCAATATAGCTATGAGATCCTGTCGTCTATTGGAATTTCACTTTCGTACGGTTGCCCTTGTTCTTTAAATAGTTCACCTACAAGAAGATAGATTTGTGAGGCACATGCATAAATAGGAGTTCAACATGTGATCTGATCAAATATATATAACATACTTGATACTTTGGATCAGACCAGTGTTTAATAAGGCCTCTCCAGTCTTCATTCGATATATTTTCCACTCGAGATGTTTGGGCAAGTTCACTGTTAGCCTTGCCTTCAAAGTGAGTTTTCCTCAAGTTATACCGATACTGTCACAGAGTAGACTTGATAACATGGGTGCATGCTTGTCTGGTTGCATCATCTTGGCTATCCAACTTGAACCTTATCTGTTGAAAATTATGTGAGTCTCATTACCAGCAACCTAGAAAGTATGGGACAGAGCAGGACGATATTACTAATTTACATACATAACTATACTTACAGATAAATCGTCGAGGAAGGTGTTAAACAGGGTTTCGTCTTTGTCATTCCTTTACTGAATCCATGTTGGGAGGATACGTGCATGACACCTAACGGCAACGAATGCCTCTGATACTAACTTGGCTGACTTTGTAGCATCACGTGGCCTTTTTAAACCTGCCTCAAAACGGATCTTCATTCTTCCTCCTCTAGATTTAGTTAACCCGTCGAGCATTATCCCTGATGTCTATTTCCTCTTACGCCTAGGTGCTAGTTCAACAAGCAACATGGGAAGTGTTAGTGAACATTAAACTGTGAGACTACATATAAAGAAGCATGTAGCTGTAACTTGACTCGAACAACTACCTTCTTGCTGTTGAAGCTCACAAGGTTCATCCAATCTTGCCAACTCAACTTGTGTCAAGAGTGCGTCGGAAGTAGTGTCAGGTGGCAAGGGAGCTTGGGAACTTGCCGCTAGCAGAGTTACCCACGAGTAACTCGTGCAGATGTTGGTACTGTGGAAGAAGGTGTTGCAACAACTAGGGCTGTCATTGCTTGCTTGGTGCCAGCTATTCATTTGTGCTTGGATTGTTTTGCAGCTGGTGTAGCATCGGATAACGTGTTTCTACAATTTTCTGGTGGACTTCGACCTTCTATTGCACCACCAGTACCAGCAGAATCTGCATAATTCTTCTGCTTCCATTTCCGTATGTCCTGAGTACTAACACCATCCCCTACCATTCTGTGTTCCTTCCTCTTTCTCTTTGCCATGTCAAGTCAAGCTGACAAGAAAAAGGAATAAAAATTAGTTCTTTAGAACAAATTGATGCGTGATACAGACGAACTGAACTTTGATGTTAGACAACCGCATGATAGGAGGATGTAATATATACGAAAAACAGGACGGCATGAGATAATCAGAACTATGATGTGTAAACTAAGCAGAAGGCATTTCAATAAATTTAAAGCAATGCAATGGAAGGTAAGCACCATATGAAAGATGCTACAAATATCGCTCTGCCAAGTTAACAGTGTCTCGTCATAATTGGCATTTAAACAAATGTGAAGCAGTACAAGAAATAAATCATATGCAACATGCAAATGACATCACACTACCAAGTTAAAGGTCTCTCGTCATTAGTGCCATTGCATATTCACAGCATTGCATATTCACAGCTATGATGTGTAAACTAAGCAGAAGGCATTTCAACAAATTAGAAGCAATGAAAGCTAAACACCATATGTAAGATGCAACGAATATTACTCTACCAAGTTAAAACTGTAGTGCCATTTCAACAAATTAGTAGTACAAGCTAGAAAATAATGCGAGATGTAAACTATATCAGACTCCCAAGTTAAACATGTCTTAAGATAAGTGATTGTTGCAGGTTACACAACATTAGTACTTTGATGTAAGAACATGGTGTGATAGACAGATATTGTATGTTCTAGAAACAGGAACACGTGTCTTATTCGCAAGTATAATGTGTAAAGTAAGTAGATGGAATTCAACAAAATTAGAAGCAATACAAGCTAGACATCATACATAACATGCAACCACATATAACAGTGCCATGTTAGAGGGAGCACTTGTGATGGTGGACTAGGAGAGACGTTCTCATCATCAACACGGCTACGCTGAGTGTCTATGCATGTGTTGTCTTCCAAATCTTGTTGGGGGGATGGCGGAGTAGAATCTGTAGAGGCCTTCCGTTTCAGTTGGTTGGAAGGAGCACCTTTATCCACTGCCTTGCTAATTTCCTTCCGCTTTATTGATTTTGCATTGTTCAGTAAAACTGACAAGAAAAAGCGATAAAATTCACTCTTCAGAACTCATTCACGCATGATATTAACAATCACTACTTTGATGTAAGGCAAACACGTGATACGAGGATGGAATATGAACAAAAAACAGGATGACATGGCATATCGCTACTATTTGTGTAAACTAAGCAGAAGTAATTAAATTAAATTACAAGCAATACAAGCTAGACACCGTATGCAACATGCAAGACAATATCACACTGCCAAGCTAGAGAAAGCACCTGGGATGCCGATTTCGCCGGAAGACCGCCATCAGTCCCTGCTTTTATTTTTTCCTTCCTCTTAATCAATTTTATTGCCTTGTCAAGTAAACCCACAAGAAAAATGAATAAAAATTCACTTTTCAGAACTCATTGATGCAGGATGCTGACGAGCACTACTTTAATGTAAGGTGACCGCATGATAGGATGATTGAATGTGTAAGAAAAAAGGACAGCATTGCATATTCACAGCTATGATGTGTAAACTAAGCAGAAGGCATTTCATCAAATTAGAAGCAATGAAAGCTAGACACCATATGAAAGATGCAATGAATATCACTCAACCAAGTTAAAACTGTCTCATCATAAGTGCCATTTCAACAAATTAGAAGTAGTACAAGCTAGAAAAGAATGCGAGATGTAACCTATATCACACTCCCAAGTTAAATGTGTCTTATGATAAGTGATTGTTGCAGGCTACACAATAGTAGTACTTTGATGTAAGAACATGGTGCGATAGACAGATATTGTATGTTCTAGAAACAGGAACACGTGTCTTATTCACAAGTATAATGTGTAAAGTAAGCAGATGGAATTCAACAAAATTAGAAGCAATACAAGCTAGACATCATACATAACATGCAACCAAATATAACAGTGCCAAGTTAGAGGGAGCATCTGTGATGGTGGACTAGGGGAGACGTGCTCATCATCAACACAGCTATGTTGAGTATCTATGCATGTGTTGTCTTGCAAATCTTGTTGGGGGGATGGCAGAGTAGAATCTGTAGAGGCCCTCCATTTCAGTTGGTTGGAAGGAGCACCTTTATCCACTGCCTTGCTAATTTCCTTCCACTTTATTGATTTTGCATTGTCAAGTAAAACCGACAAGAAAAAGCAATAAAATTCACTCTTCAGGACTCATTCATGCATGATACTGACAATCACTACTTTGATGTAAGGCAAACACATGATACGAGGATAGAATATGTACGAAAAACAGGACGGCATGGCATATTCACAACTATTTGTGTAAACTAAGCAGAAGTCATTTCAACAAATTATAAGCAATGCAAGCTAGACACCACATGAAAGATGCAACCAATATGACTCTCCAAGTTAAAAGCGTCCCATCATAAATGGCGTTTCAACAAATTAGAAGCAGTGCATGCTATAAATCAAATGAAAGATGCAACCAATATCACACTGCATATATTAAAGGCATCTCGTCATAATTGATTGATGCGGGATACAAAAAATAGTAGTTTTATGAAAGGACATGCTTAATAGACAGATGTACTATGTACAAAAAACAGGAAGGCATGTCATATTAACAGGTATAATGTATAAACTAAGCAGAATAGCACATGCAATTTAACCAGATTGGAAGAATTACAATCTAGACACCATATGCAACATGCAACCACATATCACGCTGCCAAGTTAGACCAAGCACGTGTGATGGTGGTGTACGGGAAATGCGGTCATTAACTACAAAGCTACGTTCACTATCTTCACCTAGCCTTGCTGTTTCTTGAGAATCATGTGGGGAGGCTGACACTGTATTCTTTAAAAGAGCATATTTTCTCATAGTAATCCATGGGCCTGACTATCTGATCATAAGTGATTGATGAGGGATACACAAGAACATTAGTTTGATGTAAGAACATGGTTAATAGACAGATGTAGTAGTATGTACCAAAAATAGGAAGGCATGTCATATTCAAAGGTATAGTGTGTAAGCTAAGCAGATGCAATTTAACCAAACTGGAAGCAATACAAGCTAGACACCCGGCTGGAGTGGTGAGCATGATCATCGAGGACCTGAGAGCCTGGTGGGAGGCAGGCTGCTTCGCCACCAACGTGGCTCTTTAGTTGGCTTGCAGGTGATGCATGTCTATGCTGGGCTTGTCACTGGCTCGGCCAGTGCCCTGACAAGCTATTTGGCTTTTGGTGCTCCTGGGATGGTGGTTCATGTAAAAAATATCTTTCCTTATCTTTATGAAGACTGACTTTGGCCTTTTGAATACAAGCTAGACACCATATGCAACATGCAACCACATATGACAGTGCAAAGTTAAAGCAAGCACCTGGGATGGTGGTTCATGGCGAGCGAGATCATCAACTCCAGAGCTACGTTTACCGTCTCCATCTACTGACACTACACCCTTTAAATTGCCGAAACGTGTCTTGCCTACCCGCGAACAAAGCTGGAGCGACTTCTCTCTTTTTTTTTGTGTTTCTATCAACAGTTTGGCAGAGGCTGAAATACCCATGCATAAAAAAACAATAGTGAGAGTATGGGTGAAGTGTGTGCAGAACTAGTGAACTGTAAAAGTAGCAGATAGCAGGTGGCTGAAAAATAAATGACAGGAGATATATGATAGCTCTACAACATTGCATGGCAAACAAAATTAGATTCTACTCCGTATGATTTTGTAATATATGAGCACAGGGACGGCTGGGAAATGCAGGTACTCCTCCAGCACACCACCACATGTGGTCCTATGAAAATTAACAGTCGATTGAAAATAAATAGGTCAGTCAATTTTTTTCTGAACCGTCTTATCTACAAGGAACGGGCAGATGGCCTTCGTCTACCTCCCGCCAGTCACTGTTGACGATCTTTCTTGAACTGCCAGCAACCACTGGCCCAGACCCCTGCCTCCGCTGCCCCGCCCTCCCCTCGACCTCACACCACTGTCGTGCTTGGCAACGCCCCCCGGCCATCCCTTTAAGCCCGGACGACCTCCAGATCGAAACCAGTAGCTCCTAGGACCCACACAGCCCTAAGATAAACACTGTGGCGCTGCTTCCCCGGCGTAACAGGCGGACTAGCACCTGTTATGCTGGGGAATGCTTCCTTTAATTGGGAATCAACTGACCAGGAATTGAAATCCAGGGGGCGACGAACCTCTAGCTAAGGTGAAATAGTATATGAGGAGAAACCTTGTGCATCCCGAGTTACTAGGAAAATCTAGTATCAGGAAGAAAGTGCAGGAAGAAGCAGTCAACCAATGTCTTCTGTGGGATGAAGACCGTGCAAGCAGACATGTAAGATTTGCACGAATAAGGGAAGAGGAGTACCAGTTCCAGTTGCTAGTGTTGTGTCCTCCTGATTTCGTGGCTATGTTCTTCTTTTTACCGGGGGAACCGATGTTGTGGAGGAGGGTGGAGCCCTGGATGAACCCATGGCCAAATTGTTGACTGTGTTGCGGTGGTCATCTTTCAGCGGAGGGGAAGCAGATCCGAGGCGGTGAAGGACGACCTAGTGGGAACAGCTCTGGTGCGGTGGACGGTGGCGATGTTGGAGCGGCAGCAGTGAGGCGCAGGACGGTGTGGTTGAACTGGCTCGGGTACAGCGCACGTAGGCGTCTTGGAGGAAGCTCGGCCTCGGCTTCAACTACTAGCCATGGAGGGCGTTGCGGTTGCGGTTGCGGTTGACGACGATGTCGGGGTATCGGCTCCGGCGTGATGGAGGAGGGCAGCGATTGATGGGTGGGATGGGTGGCGGACGGAGGACGCCGAGGTTTCGCGGCTGTGGAGTGGTAGTTTTGGCACCCACGGAGTACGAATGGGGAATCGGACGGGGGCGGGTGGGGAGCTAAGGGGGAATCATGTTTCGGCCTGGGCCACGCTTGTTTGAAATTTGGGGAAAGTACAAACTTTGCCCCCCTCTAAAATTTCGGACCTACTACGGGTCAGGGGTAGGACGGTAATCCCAGATGTCCCAAATAGTGGGCGAGAGCGATTTCGGCCGAGCACATGTGTGTTTAGGCGGCCACGGTGTATGAATGTTTTTCGAAGGTGGTTGCATGGCATCTAGATGAAGTTACAAACCTACCCCGGTTTAGACCTTTGGACGTCGGGCCGGTAGGTTTCACGGGTCGGAGTTAGAAAATTAATTTCCTTCTACCAAACATTTCACGGGTCGGGCCGGTAGGTTTCACGCGGTTTCGGGTCAGTAGAGGCTCTTTTGGCGCTTCGTTCGAAATTTTGAAACAGAAGCATTCATGTTTAGAGTACTCTTGAACTTTGAGGATTGACCTAAATAGACAATGTTAAATTTGACCTTGTATTTTTGAAAACCTCATTAAATTATGCACTTATTTTTGAAAATTTGACTCTTGAAAATCCTATAACTACGATTATTTTGGAATGGAGGAGGGAAATTTGAATCTATTTTGTACACGACTATATACGCTATTATGTACAAAAGCAGAGCACAGATTGGTGTCCCCATAATTGGTATGATTTACAAATGCCATGATCTCTATTTCAAATAATTGAGTGGACTTCATGTTGAATTCGATTTTTTTAAACCACCTTAAGTTTAATTCAAATGTATGCTAGTTCCTAGCTAGCTATTTAGAATGTTCATTGTGTAACTTTTGTATGTATAATGTGCTTTACACACACAACATGAACTATACTCATGTTTATATTCGAATTGCTAAAGCGATGCATTGTCTGGAATTCAAAATACTGACTCTATGGATCAATTATGTCGAATAATAACATAGACATGCTCAAATTCGATAGAATATAGATGTCTGATGGATCAATGACCGTTCCTTATGCGAATTGCAAATATCATGATCCCATCCTAATATTTGGATACAGTTTATATTTTTAATCAATGTGTCCATTAGTCTTTTACGTGTAGATTCACTCTCCATAGGCCCCTCCTCACACACGTGCTAACTTTCTTTCTCACACATACGCGCACACGGTGTATATCCATCGGGGGTCTCTCACACATGCTCACACACTCTCTCTCGAGGTGTCTTTCTCGCACACATGCTCTAGATATCACCCTCCCTCCCTCTCGCAACCATTTAAGACTGTTTTCACTAACCTTTATCACAAGCACTCTTCCTCTCACACGCGTACGCATGCACAATCCCCATCGACCCTTTCTCTATACATAGACCTGCCTACGTGTCTCCCGCACGCACATTATCTTTAGGCCTATCTTGCATGCATTGTCTCCACCTCTCTTCCTTATTGACGAATATGATTCCAGCAGATCATTTTGTAGGATGCTCCTTAAAGTTAGGTTGGATGAATGGTAATATCAGAGACAAGGGGTTACCTTAGTCTGGGGACCTAGGGTTACAAATCCTAGCCGGATTTGTCAGTGGACACAGAGTCCTTCACGGCTCTGGTATCTTTATCTTGTACGACTAGTCCTCCATGGGTCTCCCTGAATGCGTCACGGGCCGGCCAATGTGGCGCAGGACGGAACCGACCGAAGGGCCTCACCTCGGCCCACCGGACCTCACGCGGTAACACACCCTCTGCCCCTAGGTCTCGTTATCTTCTCACAACCACACATACCAACATAGACACCGCACAACCTCATGGCTTTATCCCCTCCCCACTTGCATGTACACACTCAAGGGCATCTCTCGCCATGACATCCTATTCATCTCTCTCTCTAGACCTCTCTCATTTCTTGTGATATCTCTCCCTCATCTCCCCCCCCCGTCGGCCCCTCTATCCATGCCTCTCTCGAATACATACACATACCCTCTCTAGGCTCTGCCAAATACGTCAACTACACATTCACACATGTTACATCTTATCATGCACCCCATTGATCTAAAAAGCCGTGTCTTCATGTTTACTTCGCATACAACATTCCTTTTGAATAAAACCACACAAAATGTGGCCAAAAATTTAGTTTAGAAATTCTACATATATACAACATTACAAAGTTATATGGAGTATGAAAGTTAATTTGCATTGCATGGTAGACCCAATGATATTTGTTCCACACTGTGATTTTTTATATTTTTATACTATATGTAAAGTTAGTCATAATAAAGTGAAATGAAGAGCATCTCTCTCTCCATTGCAAACACCCCCTGTACGCCCCTTTCACGTATGCACACAAACTATCTCCAGGATCGGGCCGAGGCCCTCGCCGCCGAGAGCAGGAGGGAGGTTGATGAGGCGAAGGCTGCCCCCGACGAGGCGTGTGTCGAGGCGGATGCGGCTGCCAAGCGCTACGGTGATGCAGAGGCCAACCTGAAGGTGCTCCAGGAGGAACACGTCGCACGCGCGCAGCAGCTTCAACAGCGGGAAGACGACCTCAAGGCTCACGAGGCGCAGCTCGCCGATCGCGACTCGCTGCCGTCGAAAGCAGCGGACTACCAGGCCATGAAGCGCGAGCGCCTGGCCAAGATGAAGGAGGAGGTGGACGGAGCCCAAGCATCCCACGCCAAGGACGTCTCCGAGGTGACGGCCTGGCTGGTTGCCAGGGAGAAGACCCTCGCTAATGACAAAGGAAGAGCAGCCCTAGAGCATGACGCCTTCCCCTCCCTCGAGCTCAGGATCCGCCAGGCACCGCAGTCCATCTGTAGGGGAGGGTTTAAGGACCCGCTCACAACCCGTGAGGGTGGCTACGCAGGTCCCTATTCCAAACTTGCCAAGGATCTCGAAGGCGCTGCTGCCAAGGAGGACTCCATCCTGGAGGGGGAGTGTCGCAACCTCTTCTCCATGGCAGCAATGCGCGTCTTCAGCCACCTCTTCCTCTGTGATCCTGGTTTCAACTTCGATGCGGTGATCGGCCCGGTTGCTCTTGAATCCCGTGCCACCACGGCGGCGGCCATGAAAGACCATGTGGACGCACAGCTGAAGAAGTTCATTTGCAGCTCCGACACCGATCCTGCGATGGCTGAGGCGGGCAGCAGCGACGGCGATGATGGCGGCGGCAGCGATGTTGAAGACGAGTCCATTGCGGCTGAGGCAGGTGGCGGCGACGGCCATGGCGACCGCGATCCCTCCTCCTAGAATTTATCCTGCGACACTTATCATGCCTCATGGAGGCATAAGACTTTGTTTGAATTTGCAGTATGTTTGATGCCTGTAATAACTATTTGGACTCCGTGATTTCCTTTTCGTGCTTGGTTTCCTTCTTGCTTGCCTTTGTGCTCTGCATCGGTAGGGCCCAGCCCCGCGCATACCTCAGCCATCATTGGGATGTCTGGTCACGTCGCCAGGACGAGGCCAAGGGGCGAGGGGCTACGTGACTAGTGAGGCCCCTGAGTCGCAATGCTCAGGGGTCCCCCTTGATGTGCGAGCGGCCCTCACGAAGGAAACATGGGCAGCATCGAGGTTTATCTCGGGCCCTTTGTACCTTTCCTTGTCAGTCTTCGCCTGGGAGGGACGCGGGATGAACAGCTACCAGGGACCTAGTGAGGTGGTGTGCCCCACGCCTGGCCTGAGCGTAGGCACCATTTCTTGCCCCCTCGCACATGCATCCCAGGCGAATACTGCGAGCAGTGCCGCGTGAAGGGCCGAGAGGCCATCCTAAGGTTGATGCAACCCAAAGGGCGCCCTGAGTTGTTTTTCCACCAGCACGAAGCATGGGGCTTCCACTGGGAGTGGGCATGTTCGTGGTTCGACCGTATCCACCAGCGCGGAGCATGGGGCTTCCACTGGGCATGGGCATGGTCACGGTTCGACCGTATCCACCAGCGCGGAGCATGGGGCTTCCACTGGGCGTGGGCATGGTCGCGGTTCGACCCTATCCGCCAGTGCGGATGTCGGCGTTCTGGGAACCAGGGTACCTAGACTTGCCTGCCTGCGGCCCACGACGTGGCTCCATCAACGGCCTGGTACAGGCCATCTACAACACCTTCAAGACAAGACCCTCGCGAGGCGGGCGACGCCAAGACCTCCAGAGGGAGCGGCCTCCCTAGGCTGGCTCCAGAGGAGCAGAGATTTCTATGCAGGTACCCATATCATGAGGTGGAGGTGACACAAGCGATGGCGACCAAGGCCAGGCGGGCGCCAGCGGGCGCAGAGCAGTAGGTTTCCTCTTTGGTGCTAAGGAGGCAAGTGCAGGCGCGGGGGTCCCGAGGAATCACCCAAAGGTTTCCATTCCCGTGCAACGAGACCAAGACCGCCAGGACAGTAGGACGGATGTCATCACCGAGCCCACCACGACGCCACGACCAGAAGCTTTGCAGGTGAAGACCTCCTTTCGTCAGGATAAGATGTACTACTTGTCCCCTTTCAAATTGGCCGTTGTGGAATCCCTTCCCGCCTTCGTTTTCGGGGAAGAGGACCAAGGCCACTATAAATAGGTTAGCCACCACCATAGAAAGGGGATCGAATCCAGAACCACTCATCCTCACCAGAGCAAGCCTCGCGAGCTTGTTCATCCTCTGTACTAGTTCATCCTCAGCCCCCCGTGAGGCAAATCCACCCCAAAGCAGGAGTAGGGTATTACACCGCAAGGTGGCCCGAACCTGGGTAAACGGCCATGTCCTTCTTCTTCCCTGTTCTTCGAGCTAGGCTGTAGGGCAACGCGTTCGGTTGGTTGGATAGGCTGAGTTCTTCGCACACGCCCCAGAGTTCGAACCTCCTTTGGGTCTGCGCCAGGTAGGGGCATGTCGAAGTCCCTCTCCCACCGCTCGTTCCACCGCCGTTCTGCTGTTTTGATGGCTGACACTCGCCGTGTTCACGCCGAGCGCTGGGCCGCTCGTATCGCCCAGATGGCACCCACGGGCAATGGCATCCCTCGCCACTCCGCCTCCCCAGAGGCTAATGCCGCCACCGACCCTGCTGCCCGCGAGCAGTAGGACTCATCGCTGCCGCCGTCCGTGCAGCGCGACGGCCGCACCGCCGCTCCGTCACCCACTCCAGCCACGGCATAGTCCTCGCATGGTCATCGTGGGCTGGCGAACGCACAGCCTACACTGCTCATGGCGCGCGAGCTTCTGCGCTATCGTCCGGCCAACGACCTCTACAACGATTGGCTGGCCCGCATCACTAAGCTCGTCAACGCCGCTGGCGAGGCCCCTTCACAGTCTCGTTCGCTTCGTCCTCTGCCGTCCCACGCAGGCGATGTGGCCCATGGCCCACCTCCTCCCCCTCCGCTGCACGGCGAGGGCCCCGAGCCGAGGCGTGAGGCTCCCCGGCGCGACCCGCTGTGCAGGGCGTTAGCGCCCGATGAAGAAAGCTGCCAGGTGGTGCAGCGGCCCCAAGGAGAAGCGCGTGCGCTCCCAGCACTACCACGTCAAGACCGCATACCGCCAGAGGCGGCCGTGCGGGGGCATCAAGATCAGGCTCCTCCCCAGCGGGTGGCCTCGGTGAATGCGGCAGGGTGCCGTGCTTTCACTCCGGAGCTGCGCCGCATTGTCTGGCCTGGCAAGTTCAAGCCGGATCTGCCGCCACGCTACGACGGCACCCCCGACCCTGCTGAGTTCCTCCAGCTCTACGAGCTGAGCATCGAGGCGGCGAACGGCAACAAGAAGGTCATGGCAAACTTGTTCGCCATGGCCCTCAAGGACGGCGCGCGCTCCTGGCTCCTGAACCTTCCGGTGGGCTCAATCTCCTCCTGGGATGAGCTCCGTGAGCGCTTCATCGCCAACTTTGAAGGCACTCACGACCGTGCTCCTAGGCCAGGCGACCTGTGATGCATCAAGCAGCAGCCAAGCGAAACCTTGCACAAGTACATACAGTGCTTCACCAACGTTCGCCTCAAGATCCCAAAGGTGTCGGAGGAAGCCATCATCACGGCGTTCCCTAAGGGCGTCCGGGATGTCAAGATGAAGGAAGAGCTCACCATGCATGAGGATTTGTGCTAGGCTCTGGAGATGTTTAACATGGCCACCAAGTGCACGAGGGTGGAGGAAGGTCGCCTCTCCCTCCTGGAGCTTCCGGAGGTCAATCCTGAAGACAAGAAGGCCAAGGCTAAGGACGTGAAGCGCAAGGGTCCCGCTGTGCTCGCGGCTGAACCTGAGATGAAGCGCGGCTGCGACCACCCCGAGTCATCCAAAGGCAGCCGCCCGTTCTGCGTCTTCCATAACGTCCACAGCCACAACACCAACGACTGCCAAGAGCTAAGGGCGATTCGTGACGGGCGCTTCAGCTGCTGTCCCGAGCGCAACGACAGTGGCTATGGCCGCGGAGGAGGCCGCAGGGCTGGCCGCTGGGACAACTGCAACCCCCGCCAGGACTAGCGCGATCAGCCTCGTAAGGACCGCTGGCAGGGCCAGCCTCGCGATGGCCACTGGAGGGACCAGCCTCATGAGGATCGTCCTCAGGGCAACGCTGGCCTCCCTCCGGTGCCACCGCCGCCAAGAAGGAACGACGACCACCGCCAAGACGATGGGGCTGGAGGCTTCCAAGAGCCTTGTGCTTTTGCCTGCATCCTGGGTGGCGCTCAGGCCCCCGCTTCTCATCGCATATTCAAGCAGTTCGCTCATTAGGTGAACATGGCCCTCCCCAAGCTTGAGGCGCCGCGCCCCCTCAGGTGGTCCAAGTATGCCATCACCTTCGACTCTACAGACCAGCTCAAGTGCTCAGCCGCCGCTCCCAATGCTCTGCTCACCAACCATCAGCAACGTCCTCATCACCAAGACACTCATTGATGGCGGCGCGGGGCTCAACGTTCTCTCCATCGAGACGTTTGAGACGCTCCAGGTGCCGTACGACCAGCTCCTCCCCACCAAGCCTTTCTCAGGAGTGACCGATGGCTCCAGCAACCCCGTAGGGCAGATTCGCCTCCCTGTCACCTTTGGTCAGCGAGACAACTACCACACCGAGCTCATCGACTTAGATGTCGCCCACATTCGCCTACCGTACAATGCCATCCTTGGGTATCCGGCCCTCGCCAAGTTCATGGCGGTGACTCACCATGGCTACAACGTCCTCAAGATGCCAGGAAGCGGCGGTATCATCATGGTCGCCTGTGACGAGAAGGCAGCGGTGTGCTCCCTCGAGCGCGCCTACCAGGCTGTCGCAGTCGAGAATTCTGACGACGAGGGTGCAGTTCGGCCTCCTGAGGCCATCCCCAAGAAGAAGAAGCAGCTCCTCCCCAAGGGCCACCGGGAGGCTGGTGCGTCCGACGATCATGCCTCAGGCCCCGCGCCCGCTGCTGGGGCGCCTTTTCCCCTTTCATAGGAAGGCGCGCCCGGCGCCCCTCTCAGGACGGGCTCGGGGGCTCTCCTCTGGAGGGCCTCTAACCTGACCAGCGTCACGAGGGAGGCGTTCGGGCACCATGTGGAGGCGTGCTTCAACGCGCGCCTCCATGAGCATGGCGCAGGGCGCGAGGCGCCAGGTGCTCAGGAGTTCATCACCAAGGCAACCGAGGAGCTTTAGGTGGCGTGAGCCATGCGTGGCGAGCGCCGCCCCGCACCACCCGGCACAGCTGCCGCCCCCGACGAGGGTGATGAGCTGCGCGTCTGCATCAACATCCCAGGCCTCAACAGGGCCGCTTCTCAGGAGATCTTCTGGCCATCTTGCATTAGCCAGAGTGGGGGCTGCCCCGGTAGCTATGTCCGCATTCCGTTCGGCCTACTGAACATGGCTGCCACGCACCAGCGCTACCTGCAGAGCATCCTGGCGGCTCGCGAGGCCCGGCGTTAGGCGATCCTGCCAGAGGAGGTGCTAGACCCCCGCGAGCTCCCCTGGCCTCCAGAGCCTCCCGAGCCTCAGGAGTCAATCGGCTCATGAGGATCGGCCTCTGCAACGTGCGTCTTCAGCTACTCCAACGCTTCTACAACGACGGTGCCAGGTGACTTTTTGGTTTGTTTAATTGAGGGCGCCCCTCGGGCTGCATTATCCTCAAGATGCCAGGGCCTGCACCTGCAGCATGTATCATTTTGCACATGTATCAGAACTGGCTTTGCCCTTCCATGAATTGCTTAATATTATCACCTGCATGTCCGATGCTTCGCCACCATGAATGTTGTGCGCCCTCACAAGCCCGCCCGTGCTTGCCTCATGAGTAAGGACTGGCATGGCGTCTGTGCTTGGGTCCATCCTTGCAGCGTCGATAAACCCAAGTGGCTAAGCTCTGTCTCGCAGGCTAGCTCCCATGCACGTCACCTCCCATGGTCCTTGGTGCCTTGTTCTCGCAAGAGCTAATCGAGAGCGGATGAGTTAGGGCGCGCAACCCGGTGCCTCGCCGCCGCGGGAGCCGCGCGCCAGTTGTCTTTCTTTAGGGTTGTTGCATGAGAAGACTGGGCACGGCGTCTGTGCTCGGGTCCATCCCTGCAGCATTGATAAACCCAATGGCTGAGCTCTGTCTGGCGGGCCGGTCCCGTCCACGTCACCTGCTGGGGGTCGTTGGTGCTCGGCCTTCTCATGCGATGTCCTCCGGAGATTCACTCGGCGCAGGCCACCCCAACATCTCTCGCAATTTTTGCAGGCCCCCCGTAACAAAATTCAGGCGCAACCCGCCTTGAGGTAGGGCCCCGTGAGTCCCGCGCTGGCTCACGGGTGCCCATATACACCTCCTCCAGTCCGGCCGTGCAAGCCACATGTTCGGATGGGGCTGTACATGCCCCGGAGTCTCCCCTCAGAGGGAACTCCCACCCACGCACCAGTGGAAGCCCCATGCTCCGCGCTGGCGGATGACACGGTCGAGACGCGGCTATGCCCACGCACCAGTGGAAGCCCCATGCTCCGCGCTGGTGGACGACACGGTCGAGGCGCGGCTATGCCCACGCTGAAGTGGAAGCACCATGCTCCGCGCTGGTGAATAAACAACTGAGGGCACCCTAGCGGCTTCGTTGGCCTTCCTCCTGCTCTCCGCGGTGACGGCCTCGGTCCGGCTCCAGGCCGTCCTGGCGGACGCGTCGGCTTGGAGCCACACCGAGACTAACCCCAGCCGCTCCAACACCGTGCACCTGTCGGCATCCTGGAGATCGGTCTGGAGCTGGTCCATCACGGAGAAAGCTTCTTCCAGAGCCCCGGGCCTGGCAAGGGGGCTGCAACCTGCCGGCGTGAGAGCTTGGGAAGAGGGCGGCACCGGCGTATGAACTGGCGACGCCGTAGCAACAAGGGTAGTTTGGGGCTCTGGAGCCTCTGAACCCCCCGCAGGTGCGATGGGGACAGGCGGCTTCGAAGCCTGCTGGCCCATGGAAACGGCCTCCTCCTGAGGCTCCGCCAACGCGCCCTGAGGGGCCCGCTCCGTCACGAGGGGCACGAAGCGATCTCCTCCACTTGCGCCAGGGTCACCGTGGCCACGGCAGACGGCGGTGCCCCCGAGGCCCTGCCTCCCTCCTTCCTTTTCTTCATCACGGTCTCAACCCTGGTTGCCGGGAAGTGAGTACTATGGGCACGACGCCAAGAACGATAAACGAAAAACAAGGTCAGATACTTACTCGTCGGCAGCAATGTACCCCCTTTTCCTAACCGAGGCCAGGGCACCCCCAATCTTCCTGAGCGCGGGCTTTGACGCGCCTTTGGAGTCGGTGGGGTGCACGATGGCTGGTTTCGGTGTGGCGGCGGCGGACGGCAAGACGGAGGAGACGCCTCGAGGAAGGGATGCCACTTCGCCCTTCCTCGAAGTCGTTCGGCCTGGCCTCCACAAAGGGGTGGCCCCGGACCGCGTGACGACCCCAGTGGAGCGCGGGGATCCCTTAACCAAGGGCTCGGCGGCGGCATCCTCGTCGGAGAGGCCGTAGAGAAGCTCGCTCTGCAGCGGGGGAGAGGTCTCCGCCACGTCATCCATGGTCGCCTCCGAGTCCTCCTCCCCCTTCTCCTCGGCATCATCGCCGGAAGATACCATCACCGGGGAGCTGGGGAGTTCCGGCGGCACGAGCCCCAGCTCGTTGAAGACAGGCATGGCGGCAACCAACTCCGCCCCGTCACCCCAAAGGTACAGCGGGATGTAGGTCGCCGGGAGGCCGCCCGGATCCTTCTCAAGTAGGGTATGCATGGCCTTGCCTAGCTCCTCGTCCATCAAGCTCCCTGGGCGCAGCTGGATGTTGTCCTTCGCACCCTTGAAGTCCCACATGGGGCGCGAGTGTGCCTGGAGCGGGGCCAGGCGCTGCATCAGAAACTCCTTGACGAGCATGGCCCCCGTTAACACCCCGGCCTCCATGTCCGCCGTTATCTTCTTCAGGACTGGTACTGCCCGGGGGTCGGTGAGCTTCTCATGACCCCACCAATCGAGCTTCTCCGGTAGCTCGGTCGGCAGTTCCAGCCGCACATGGAGGCCCCCGGCGTCCATGAAGACCCACTTGCGCCGGAAGTTCTCCACCTTCTTCCCGGCCCTCATGAGCGCATTGCCAAGGTTGACCACGGTGAAGGAGACGCAGCCGGAACGCTGGGTTGGGTCGTGTAGCCGAAGGTAAAAGAAGTGGCGAAGGAGCACAATGGAAGGCATCACGCCCACAAACGCCTCAGAGTAAAAGGTGAAGATCGACAGGAGGAGAATGGAGTTGGGTTGAAGGTGCAAAGCCTGGATCTGGTAGTGGTCCAGGACGGCGATGAAGAACATGGAGAAGGGCAGGATGAGCCCCGCAAAGATGCTGTGGAGGAACAAGGGGTAGAATGTCCCAGCTAGGGCCCCTTGCTCGGCGGAGCCGGCCCGGAGCGTCATTTCCTTCCCCTCGTTGTCAGCGCCCGCTGGCAGCAGGAGCGCGGCAGCAAGGTGTCTTTCCTCGATGATGGAGAACACGCCGAGAGCCGGCGCAAGAAGGGAGGAGGAGCTCGCGGCCTGCGCGGCCGACTTCGCCTTCCTTGATGCCATTGGCAAAGAACTTGGGGAAAAAAGACGAAGCAAAGTGGGGGGGTTCGACCGGATCTGGAGGTGTTCTCGGCAGGAGGAAAGGGGATCTGAGCAAGATGAAGGGAAGGCAATGAAGGCTCAGGAGCGAGCGCCAGCCTTTTTGTCAGCCTGGAGCAGTTGCCGAGGCGGCGTGGGGAAGTGGAGATGCCCACGTCCCATCAAGCGCCACGCGTCGACTCGGTCCGCAGGCGATTGGGGCCCGCGGTGCCTCGCCCTTGCCCTTTGGCTTCGCCTCGAAGCCAAGTCCGAGCGCGCCTTGGGCCCGGGGGCTACTGTCGGCGTTCTGGGAACTAGGGTACCCAGACTTGCATGCCTATGGCCCACGACGTGGCTCCATCGACGGCCTGGTATGGCCCATCTACAGCACCTTCAAGACAAGACCCTCGCGAGGGGCCAAGCCTCGCGAGGAGGGCGACGCTAAGACCTTCGGAGGGAGCGGCCTCCCTAGGCTGGCTCCCGAGGAGCGAAGATTTCTATGCAGGTACCCATCTCATGAGGTGGAGGTGATGCAAGCCATGACGACCAAGGCCAGGCGGGCGCCAGCGGGCGCAGAGCAGGAGGTTTCCTCTTTGGTGCTAAGGAGGCAAGCGCAGGCGCGGGGTCCCGAGGTATCACCCAAAGTTTTCCATTCCCATGCAACAAGACCAAGACCGCCAGGAGGGCTGTCATCACCGAGCCCACCGCGACGTCATGACCAGAAGCTTTGCAGGCGAAGACCACCTTTTGTCAGGATAAGATGTACTACTTGTCCCCTTTCATATTGGCTGTTATGGAATCCCTTCCCCCCTTCATTTTCGGGGAAGAGGACCAAGGCCACTATAAATAGGTTAGCCACCACCATAGAAAGCGGATCGAACCCAGAACCACTCATCCTCACTAGAGCAAGCCTCGCGAGCTTGTTCATCTTCTATACTAGTTCATCCTCAGCCCCCCGTGAGGCAAATCCACCCCAAAACAGGAGTAGGGTACTACACCGCAAGGTGGCCCGAACCTGGGTAAACGGTCATGTCCTTCTTCTTCCCTGTTCTTCTAGCTAGGCTGTAGGGCAACACGTTCGGTTGGTTGGATAGGTTGAGTTCTTCGCACACGCCCCAGAGTTCGAACCTCTTTTGGGTCTGCGGAGCCCTGAATCCGACAGCGGAGCATGGGGCTTCCACTAGGCGTGGGTAGGGAGCTCTCTATTAGAGTCTCCGGGCGTGTACAACTCTATTTCGTTCATACGCATGACCGACACGGCAGAACTTTGAGGAGGTGTATCTGGGCACTCATGAGCCAGCGCGAGACTCAGGAGGCCCTACCTCAAGGCGGGTTGCGTCTGAACTTTTGGCGCGAGTGCGCTTACGAACCTGAGTGATGAGGGCGACCTGCATCGATTGAGCCTCCGGAGGCCATCGCATGAGAAGGCCGAACACCAAGGACCCACAGGAGGTGACGTGAATGGGGCCGGCCCGCCAGACAAAGCTCGGTCACTTGGGTTTATCAACGTTGTAGGGACGAACCCAAGCACAGACGTCGTGCGAAGTCTTCTCATGCAACAACCCGAGGAAGGACATCCGACGCATGGCTCCCACGACGGCAAAGCGCCGAACTGCGGTCGAACGAACCGGGCCGCGCGCCCTAACTCACCCACTCGCGGTTAGCTCATGCGAGGACAAGGCACCAAGGACCCCGGGAGGTGACGTGCACGGGAGCTCGCCTGTGAGACAGAGCTCGATCGCTTGGATTTAACAACGCTGCAGGGACGAACCCGAGCACACACGCCATGCCAGCCCTTAATCATGAGGCGGTCGAGGGTGGGGTTGTGAGGACGCGGCGACATTCATGGCGACGAAGCGTCAGGCACGCAGGTTGGAATATTAAGGAAACTTTATCAAAGGCAGAGCCAGTTCTGATACATGTGCAAAACAATACAGCTATAGGGGCAGGCCCTGACAGCTTGAGGATAATGCAGCCCAAGGGGCGCCCTCAATTGAACAAACCAAAAATTCACCTGGCACCGGTGTTGTAGAAGTGTCGAGGTAGCTGAAGATGCATGCAGTGGAGATTGCTCCTCATGAGCCGGGCGGCTCCGGAGGCCAGGGGACCCGTGAGGCCCATGGGGCTCACGAGGGTCTGAGACCTCCTGAGATGTGACCGCCGAGCGCCTGGTCTCGTGAGATGGCCATAGCACGTTGCTTGGACACCCCCGGTGATTAGCAGCAGTAATCACTTTTGATAATGACATGTTAGCATGATAAACAGTGCATAATCATCATTTGCATCATATTGCATTTCAACTCCTAAGTCAAATTCAAATTTAAATGAAAGTGAAATATAAAAGTTGTCCAACATAAAAACTAAAATGTTCAGTAAATTACAAATATTGCAGAGACCATTCTAAAATTGTAATCAACATTTAATAAATAAATTAGGTGACCCAAACCTCTTTTAACAGTGGCTGAAAATAATATTTACAAGCCTTTTAATTAATCTAGATCGAATATGAAATGATGTTTTGCCCAAACTAGTTTTTGGTGTTAGGGTATAGTGCACTGGTATTTAAGGACTAGCTCACACTTTTTACAAAATCCATTTGGGGCCTAAACAATTAACAGAACAGAAAAGAAAAAGAAACAGAAAAGAGAAAAAGGAAAAGGCCTAAAACGCGCTACTGTGCACTTAGGCCTGCTTGCTACAGCGCCGGCCCAGCCCGTCCTCGCACCGTCCCCCACCTCCCGCACTGCTCCTCGCCTCACTGTCGAACACCCCGCGCGCGCCTCACCACGGCCCAGGTCCCCCCCCCCCCCCTCTCTCCCCCTGCTCGACAACGCGCCGCGCCCGCCGCGAGGATAAGGGCAAGCCCCGCAGCCCTCTGGTGCCTCCCTCGCCCCACTCTTTCCCCTCCCTCCCTCGCTTGCCGCCATGGCCGACGCGGCCATCGCAATTGCTCCATCGCCCGCGTAGCCACCGCCTCTGCCTCGCCACTGCGACGTGCCCACGAGCTCCGCCATGCTCCTCTACGCCTCCTGCGCCGACGAACCGAAGCCGAACGCCTCTGCATCGCCGGCCTGCGTCGTCTTCTTCCTTGGATCCCCGCCACCGTTCGCCGTCGATTCCGGCTACTCCAGGCCTTCCCCGAGCCCACTTTGAACGGCTACGCCCCACTGTGAGCTCCTGCTCCTCCTCCCCCTCTCCATTAGCTCGCTAGCGTACCGTAGCCGCCGCTCCACGTTCGGCCGAACCCTCCGCCGCCTGGCCACGTCGCCGGCGTGGCCACGGCGACCATTTGGTCCCGTGCGTGCCTCCGTTGTATCTGCCGCGTCGCGTAGGCCTCGCCTAGCTGCTCCGCTTGCTCGCATTCGCACCGCAGCCCCGCTCCCGTCGACGGCCGAACTCCGGCGTCCGCCTCGCTGCTCGCCGCGGTCGCTACACGCCGTCTCCGGCCGCGCCTCCACCACCACTCGACGCGGCGTGGAGTTGCCGTTCCAAATCACCAAACCGCGCGCCCAACGGTGCACCCTAGCCAAATCCCGAGCTCGCCGGAGCTCGGCGCCGCGTTCGGGCTCGCCGGAGCGCTCTCCGGCGACCGGTCCGACGTGGCACTGGCAGGCCCCGCCCTCTGCCACTGACTGTGGGGCCCTGCGGGCCCTGTTGACCCCGCTGACCGGGGTCAACGCTGACGTGGCCGCCCGGTCTCTCTGACATGTGTGGCCCGACCGTTTAATTGGATTTAAATAAATAGAAAATCTATTAATTAGTTAATTAAGCACTAATCAGTCACTGACTGCTGGGCCCCACCTGTTAATTAACTCAAATGATTAAATTAACCTCTCTGATTAGGCCACAGTGTATGACATGTGGGTCCCACCTGTCAGGTTTGACTCTGGTCAGCCAGAGTTGACCTGCTGACGTCATGCTTAGGTCATGCTGATGTCATCGCACACTGTTTCGGATAATGTTGATTTAAATAATTAAATAAATTCCATAAATTAATAAAAACTTTAGAAAATCATATTAAATAAACCGTAACTCCGATGAAAAAAATTTATATATGAAACTTGCTCAGAATTTCGATACGAACCCGAATACGTCCTCCGTATTCCCGTCAGACGCCCGTAGCTATAAGAACATTGAACTTTTAGACCGATTTCAGTAAATGAATATTGCCCAACTTTAATTAAATAAATCCAAATAAATTCCTAATTTAACTAAATCATTTAGTTAGGCAGTAGAACACCCCGGCATATCATTTAGGCATGTCATACATATTTTTTGCATTATTGCCATGAATTTATTGTTTCTCTCCCCCTCCTTCTCTCTCTCGATAGACGCTGAGACCGACGACGCTGCACCTGGATACGACTTCACTACCGACGAGCAGCCCGTTGACGACCTTCCCCTCTTGCCAGAGCAACCAGGCAAGCCCCCCCCTTGAGCATTCCAGATATCGCCCATTCTATTCTCCTGCTTGCATTAGATTTGCTACTGTTAATGTATGCTCCTATTCTGATGCATAGCCTGCTGTTGTAACCTGTTCATTGCTACCTTACCTGCCTATGATAAACTGTTTAGTATAGGTTGGTGATGAACCATCAGTGACCCCACCACCTTATCCTTGTTGCCCCTGCTTGATCATCGACGACTCGATCAACGTGATCGTCGACCAGAGACCGACACCTCACTTCACACCCCCTTAGTTGTACGACTCTGCGTAGTAACTATCGAGTGCCGAGGGTGATACCTCGTAACGCACTCCCGATGAATACTCTGCAGTGTAGCTATTCGGTCGTGGTCATCGAGGGTGATTCCTCCTTCTCCACTTCCAATACAACTCTGTCGTGCAACCCTCAGTGTGAACCTCGAGGGTGATACCTCATACGTTCGCCCTGATGATTTCGTCGAGTGGAATCCGCCGAGGGTGATTCCTCGGGTTTCCCCCTTGATGTTATGACCACACGATTACTTGACCTCTGTTACAGGCGGGTCCACCCTGGTGGGTACCCGCTGGGGATCTATGATTTTCGGGTGTGCCGGAAGGGCACTCGAGTGTGACATTGTGGCGGAGCATCAGAGACTCTGATTGTCTCCGCGTGATACTAATTGAGCCTATTGGATTTGGGTGTGTGATCTGAGTGGGTCGACGTGCCCTATACGCACTACCACCACGCGGGATAATGGTTATGGGACCCTCTGCGAAGTACGTTTCTCCGAAAGCTCGTCTGACGTCACGATTCACCGTGCGGGCTGATTATCAGGATTGGGCTGGATACTTCACTGACGAGTTCAGTGTCGCGCCTGCACCCCGGCCAGTCTCGCAACGCGCAGGGTGCCCAGGGCGATGGCCCGAGACCTCTGGGTGCATAGGTTAGTCCGGCGTGCTGACCTCTCTGCCGAGCCTAGGTAGGGCGCTGCTTTGTGTTGATCTTCCGAGGACGGGCATTACCCAGCAAGTGTGTCCGGCCAGAGTGGATCGAGCGTGTTGGGTAACAGTAGTGCACCCCTGCAGGGATGAATCTTCTATCGATAGCCGGTCCTACGGTAAAGGACGCTCAGTTTGTGTATCCCGATCTACTACTTAAACTGGATACTTGTTACTTAATTGAAGCTTCGGGATCGCTTTCTCGCTTGGGAGTCGAGGAAGGATCTTTAAGCTGTACTTCAACATGTTTGCTAAATAAAATGTTATTCTACTCTCTTCTACTGCTGCAAGATGATGGCCTTGTGAAGATGTTTGAAGATGCTAGTCTTCGATAGGACTAGGCCTTCTCCCTATTCTGGCATTTCTGCAGCCCAGTCCACATATACAGCCTTTCTCCATTGATAATGTTGCATATGTAGTATAGATCCTTGCTTGCTGAGTACTTCGGATGAGTACTCACGGTTGCTTTATTTTCTCTTTTCCCCATATACCCCACATTGATGATACAAACAGACGATGGAGTCCAGGAGTCAGATGCCACCACCGGAACCTACTACCAGGAGGGTCCAGAGGGTACTTACTACTGGATTGAGCCAGATGACCAGGAGGTAGGATCGGAGGATCCCAGGCAGGAGGCCAACGCCTTTCGATCTAGTGTTGCTATTTGTGCTAGCCTTCTTAAGGCAAAATTTGTCTAACTATGTATGTACTCAGATTATATTTGTATGACCGACTTATGTATTCGGATCTTCGGATCCCTGGTCTGTAATATTGTGGACCTCCATTTAAATTGTGTTAGAGTTGTGTTGTGATATCTTCCCGTGAGTCCCTGTGCTTGATCGTACACGTTTGCGTGTATGATTAGTGTACGATTGAGTCGGGGGCGCTACAAGTTGGTATCAGATCCGACAGCCTGTAGGAAGCCCCCTTCCAATTCCTTGGCCGAAGTTGAGTCTAGAAACCGAAAAACTAATTTACTAACTTGGCTGTGTGGCTTACGGGCCCACATCGCCAACTGGGTGGTATTAGGATCTTTTATTCCTCGTCTATACTCTGCGACTCTGATCTCTCTTCTACTCGGGTTAAATAAATTTTACTAACGCCGACACTTAGGATCTAGAAAATCCTGTCTACCCGGAGAGCTAGATATCTGTGCGATTTCCCTGTCATTGATCTGATTAGTCTGATAATCATTTTCCTTTCCATTGGTTTGTTTAACCTTTCCTTTACAAGTATCTTACGCTTCTCACACTGTCATTTGACACTTTTGGAATCTCTCGGCAAAATGTGTCGTGTTCAGCGGCAACATTTTGACTTCTTTCGAGATGTTAAATGAATTCATGAACAGCAATTCCATCCTTGCCTCTAGTGGTCGGTGATATCATCGTCAACCTTTTTGACTACCTGCCCACGAATTGCTGTTAACCCTGAACGAGTTCAGGCTATTCTTGACTGGACTCCCCCGAAGAATGTTAAGCAAGTCAGAAGTTTTCTCGGACTTGCTAGTTATTGCCGTCGATTCGTTGAGAACTTTTCCAAGATTGCAAAACCATTGACAAATCTGCTTCACAAAGGTGTTAAGTTTGAGTGGACAGAAAAATGTCAAGAAAGCTTTCAGACACTAAAAGATAAATTGACATTTGCCCCAGTATTAGCACCCCCGGATTCCCAAAAGGATTTCGTGATATACTGCGATGCCTCCCGTCAAGGATTAGGCTGTGTCCTAATGCATGAACGCAAGGTAATTGCTTATGCCTCCCGACAATTGCGTCCTCACGAAGAAAATTACCCAGTGCACGATCTCGAACTTTCTGCGGTTATTTATGCCCTGAAGCTATGGCGACATTACCTTCTTGGTAACCGTTGCGAGATATATACGGATCATCAAAGTTTGAAGTATTTATATACTCAACTGGATCTGAACCTTCGTCAACAAAGATGGCTTGAGACAATAGCCGATTATGATATGAATATCTCATACACCCCTGGCAAGGCAAATGTAATGGCCGATGCTTTGAGCCGTAAGGCTTATTGCAGCAACCATATGGTTCAGGAATCACAACCTCTTCTTTATGAAGAGCTTCGTAAATTGAACCTCCATATTGTTCCACAGGGTTATCTCAATACCCTCGTTGTCGAACCAGATTTAGAACACAGCATCAAAACTATGCAACGGCATGACTCTGAAGTTGAAAGGATCAAGCGATACCTTGAAAAAGGAAAACCGTCGGAGTTCCATCTTGATAATGATGGGATCCTATTTTTCCAACACCGTCTCTTCGTACCTTAGTTCAAAGATGAGAGGGAACACGTTATGATGGAAGCTCATGACACTCCTCTGTCAATTCATCCTGGTAGCACAAAGATGTACCGTGACATTTGTCAGAGATACTGGTGGCCTAATATGAAGCGAGATATTGCTCGTTATGTTTCTGAGTGTGACGTTTGCCGCCGTGTTAAAGCTCAACATCAAAGGCCCACAGGAACTCTGCAACCCCTTGCAATTCCTGAATGGAATTGGGACAAGGTCCAAATGGATTTCATTACTGGTTTTCCCAGATGTCAGAAGGGTAATGATGCTATATTTGTCGTCATTGACCGGTTCTCCAAGGTTGCTCACTTCCTGCCAGTTAAAGAGACAATCACTGCTAGCCAGTTAGCAGACTTGTATGTTTCCCGAATTGTGTCACTCCACGGTGTTCCGTTGGAGATCAGTTCTGATCGTGGCAGCCTCTTCACCTCCAGATTCTGGAATAGTTTCCAAGAAGCTATGGGAACACATCTATCGTTCAGTACCGCTTTTCACCCTCAGTCACAGGGTCAAGTTGAACAAGTTAATCAAGTGCTCGAAGATATGCTTCGAGCTTGCGTCATCTCCTTCGGTAAGAAATGGGAGGAATCTCTCCCGTATGCCAAATTCTCTTACAACAATAGCTATCAGGCTAGTCTGAAGATGGCACCGTTTGAAGTTCTTTACGGACGTAAGTGTCGAACCCCTCTGAACAGGTCAGAAACTGGGGAACGCTCACTCGTCGGACCGGACATTATTCAGCAAGCAGAAGATCAAGTCCGCATTGTCCGTGAACATTTGAAAACTGCTCAGTCTCGTCAGAAAAGCAACTATGACCGAAAGCACCAGGAAATAGTCTATCAACCTGGCGAGCAAGCTTACCTCCGCGTCACTCCATTGAAAGGCACTCATAGGTTCGGAATCAAAGGCAAGTTAGCTCCTCGCTACTTTGGCCCGTTCCATATTCTTGCCCGTCGAGGAGAAGTGGCATATCAATTGCAGTTGCCGCCTAATCTTTCTCAAGTACATGATGTTTTTCATGTATCCCAACTCCGTCGCTGCTTCAAGGATCCTATTAGAGCTGTGGATCATGAAGTGCTTGAATTACGGGAAAATCTGTCTTATCCAGAATATCCCATCCGTGTTCTTGATGAAACTGAACGTTGGACTCGTCGAAAGTCAATCAAATTCCTCAAGGTTCAGTGGTCAAATCATTCTGAAGATGAGGCCACTTGGGAACGCGAGGATCGTCTTCGTGAAGAATACCCCGCCTTCGTTCAGTCTTCCTCTTAATTCTCGGGATGAGAATTCTTAGTAGATGAGGAGAGTTGTAACACCCCCGGTGATTAGCAGCAGTAATCACTTTTGATAATGACATGTTAGCATGATAAACAGTGCATAATCATCATTTGCATCATATTGCATTT
Source organism: Thinopyrum elongatum (assembly GCA_011799875.1). Lineage (NCBI taxonomy): Eukaryota > Viridiplantae > Streptophyta > Magnoliopsida > Poales > Poaceae > Thinopyrum > Thinopyrum elongatum. Next base: position 204,719,696 of record CM022297.1, on the reverse strand, counting down.
CAACTCCTAAGTCAAATTCAAATTTAAATGAAAGTGAAATATAAAAGTTGTCCAACATAAAAACTAAAATGTTCAGTAAATAAAAAATATTGCAGAGACCATTCTAAAATTGTAATCAACATTTAATAAATAAATTAGGTGACCCAAACCTCTTTTAACAGTGGCTGAAAATAATATTTACAAGCCTTTTAATTAATCTAGATCGAATATGAAATGATGTTTTGCCCAAACTAGTTTTTGGTGTTAGGGTATAGTGCACTGGTATTTAAGGACTAGCTCACACTTTTTACAAAATCCATTTGGGGCCTAAACAATTAACAGAACAGAAAAGAAAAAGAAACAGAAAAGAGAAAAAGGAAAAGGCCTAAAACGCGCTACTGTGCACTTAGGCCTGCTTGCTACAGTGCCGGCCCAGCCCGTCCTTGCACCGTCCCCCACCTCCCGCACTGCTCCTCGCCTCGCTGTCGAACACCCCGCGCGCGCCACACGCACGTGCCCGGCCCCCCCCCCTCCTCTCCCCCTGCTCGACAACGCGCCGCGCCCGCCGCGAGGATAAGGGCAAGCCCCGCAGCCCTCTGGTGCCTCCCTCGCCCCACTCTTTCCCCTCCCTCGCTCGCTTGCTGCCATGGCCGACGCGGCCATCGCCAATGCTCCATCGCCCGCGTAGCCACCGCCTCTGCCTCGCCACTGCGACGTGCCCACGAGCTCCGCCGTGCTCCTCTACGCCTCCTGCGCGGACGAACCGAAGCCGAACGCCTCTGCATCGCCGGCCTGCGTCGTCTTCTTCCTCGGATCCCCGCCACCGTTCGCCGTCGATTCCAGCTACTCCAGGCCTTCCCCGAGCCCACTTTGAACGGCTACGCCCCACTGTGAGCTCCTGCTCCTCCTCCCCCTCTCCATTAGCTCGCTAGCGTACCGTAGCCGCCGCTCCGCGTTCGGCCGAACCCTCCGCCGCCTGGCCTCGTCGCTGGCGTGGCCACGGCGACCATTTGGTCCCGTGCGTGCCTCCGTTGTATCTGCCGCGTCGCGTAGGCCTCGCCTAGCTGCTCCGCTTGCTCGCATTCGCACCGCAGCCCCGCTCCCGTCGACGGCCGAACTCCGGTGTCCGCCTCGCTGCTCGCTGCGGTCGCTACACGCCGTCTCCGGCCGCGCCTCCACCACCACTCGACGCGGCGTGGAGTTGCCGTTCCAAATCACCAAACCGCGCGCCCAACGGTGCACCCTAGCCAAATCCCGAGCTCGCCGGAGCTCGGCGCCGCGTTCGGGCTCGCCGGAGCGCTCTCCGGCGGCCGGTCCGACGTGGCACTGGCGGGCCCCGCCCTGTGCCACTGACTGTGGGGCCCCGCGGGCCCCGTTGACCCCGCTGACCGGGGTCAACGTTGACGTGGCCGCCCGATCTCACTGACATGTGGGGCCCGGCCGTTTAATTGGATTTAAATAAATAGAAAATCTGTTAATTAGTTAATTAAACACTAATCAGTCACTGACTGCTGGGCCCCACCTGTTAATTAACTCAAATGATTAAATTAACCTCTCTAATTAGGCCACAGTGTATGACATGTGGGTCCCACCTGTCAGGTTTGACTCTGGTCAGCCAGAGTTGACCTGCTGACGTCATGCTTAGGTCATGCTGATGTCATCGCACACTGTTTCGGATAATCTTGATTTAAATAATTAAATAAATTCCATAAATTAATAAAAACTTTAGAAAATCATATTAAATAAACCGTAACTCCGATGAAAATAATTTATATATGAAACTTGCTCAGAATTTCGATACGAACCCGAATACGTCCTCCGTATTCCCGTCAGACGCCCGTAGCTATAAGAACATTGAACTTTTAGACCGATTTCAGTAAATGAATAGTGCCCAACTTTAATTAAATAAATCCAAATAAATTCCTAATTTAACTAAATCATTTAGTTAGGCAGTAGAACACCCCGGCATATCATTTAGGCATGTCATACATATTGTTTGCATTATTGCCGTGAAATTATTGTTTCTCTCCCTCCTCCTTCTCTCTCTCGATAGACGCTGAGACCAACGACGCTGCACCTGGATACGACTTCACTACCGACGAGCAGCCCGTTGACGACCTTCCCCTCTTGCCAGAGCAACCAGGCAAGCCCCCCCCCCCCTTGAGCATTCCAGATATCGCCCATTCTATTCTCCTGCTTGCATTAGATTTGCTACTGTTAATGTATGCTCCTATTCTGATGCATAGCCTGCTGTTGTAACCTGTTCATTGCTACCTTACCTGCCTATGATAAACTGTTTAGTATAGGTTGGTGATGAACCATCAGTGACCCCACCACCTTATCCTTGTTGCCCCTGCTTGATCATCGACGACTCGATCAACGTGATCGTCGACCAGAGACCGACACCTCACTTCACACCCCCTTAGTTGTACGACTCTGCGTAGTAACTATCGTGTGCCGAGGGTGATACCTCGTAACGCACTCCCGATGAATACTCTGCAGTGTAGCTATTCGGTCGTGGTCATCGAGGGTGATTCCTCCTTCTCCACTTCCGATACAACTCTGTCGTGCAACCCTCAGTGTGAACCTCGAGGGTGATACCTCATACGTTCGCCCTGATGATTTCGTCGAGGGGAATCCGCCGAGGGTGATTCCTCGGGTTTCCCCCTTGATGTTATGACCACACGATTACTTGACCTCTGTTATAGGCGGGTCCACCCTGGTGGGTACCCGCTGGGGATCTATGATTTTCGGGTGTGCCGGAAGGGCACTCGAGTGTGACATTGTGGCGGAGCATCAGAGACTCTGATTGTCTCCGCATGATACTAATTGAGCCTATTGGATTTGGGTGTGTGATCTGAGTGGGTCGACGTGCCCTATACGCACTACCACCACGCGGGATAATGGTTATGGGACCCTCTGCGAAGTACGTTTCTCCGAAAGCTCATCTGACGTCACGATTCACCGTGCGGGCTGATTGTCGGGATTGGGCTGGATACTTCACTGACGAGTTCAGCGTCGCGCCTACACCCCGGCCAGTCTCGCAACGCGCAGGGTGCCCAGGGCGATGGCCCGAGACCTCTGGGTGCATAGGTTAGTCCGGCGTGCTGACCACTCTGCCGAGCCTAGGTAGGGCACTGCATTGTGTTGATCTTCCGAGGACGGGCATTACCCAGCAAGTGTGTCCGGCCAGAGTGGATCGAGCGTGTTGGGTAACAGTAGTGCACCCCTGCAGGGATGAATCTTTTATCGATAGCCGGTCCTACGGTAAAGGACACTCAGTTTGTGTATCCCGATCTACTACTTAAACTGGATACTTGTTACTTAATTGAAGCTTCGGGATCGCTTTCTCGCTTGGGAGTCGAGGAAGGATCTTTAAGCTGTACTTCAACATGTTTGCTAAATAAAATGTTATTATACTCTCTTCTACTGCTGCAAGATGATGGCCTTGTGAAGATGTTTGAAGATGCTAGTCTTCGATAGGACTAGGCCGTCTCCCTATTCTGGCATTTCTGCAGCCCAGTCCACATATACAGCCTTTCTCCATTGATAATGTTGCATATGTAGTATAGATCCTTGCTTGCTGAGTACTTCGGATGAGTACTCATGGTTGCTTTATTTTCTCTTTTCCCCATATACCCCACATTGATGATACAAATAGACGATGGAGTCCAGGAGTCAGATCCCACCACTGGAGCCTACTACCATGAGGGTCCAGAGGGTACTTACTACTGGATTGAGCCAGATGACCAAGAGTAGGATCGGAGGCTCCCAGGCAGGAGGCCAACGCCTTTTGATCTAGTGTTGCTGTTTGTGCTAGCCTTCTTAAGGCAAAATTTGTCTAACTATGTCTGTACTCAGATTATATTTGTATGACTGACTTATGTATTCGGATCTTCGGATCCCTGGTCTGTAATATTGTGGACCTCCGTTTAAATTGTGTTAGAGTTGTGTTGTGATATCTTCCCGTGAGTCCCTGTGCTTGATCGTACACGTTTGCGTGTATGATTAGTGTACGATTGAGTCGGGGGCGCTACAGCCAAGCCCTAGTACGAGGCGCCCACGTTCAACAAGCCGAATGGCATGCAGACGTAGTTGCAGGGGTAGCCACCACTCCGGCCAATGCACGACAGCCAGAAGAGGTCCTGTGAATTGGCCCTGTTGAGGCCCAGAATGTTGACGCAGACGCGCAGCTCACCACCCGTGTCGGGGGCGGCAGCTGCACTAGCAGGCTGTATGGGGCGATGCTCGCCGCGCATGGCTTGCGCCTCCTGAAGCTCCTCGATTGCCTTGGTGATGAATTCTTGTGCAACTGACGCCTAGCGCCATGCTCCTTGCTTGTGGGGGCGCACATCGAAGCACACCTTCAAGTGGTGCCCGAACACCTCCCACGTCGGCTGGTCAGGTCAGAGGCTCTCCAGACGGAAGCCCCCAAGCCCGTCCTGAAGGAGGCACCAGGCGCGCCTTCCTATGCGGGAGGAAGGGGCTCCCCAATAGTGGGCGATGAGCCTGAGGCCATGCCAGCGGGTTTCTTGGTCTCCAAACGACTCTTGGGGAGAAGTTGCTTCTTCTTCTCGGGGGAGGCCTCGGGAGGCAGGATGCCACCTTCGTCATCAGAGTTTTCGGCCACTGCGGCACGGTAGGCATGCTCCAGAGAACAGACCGCGTCCTTCTCGTTGCAGGCGACCGTGATGATGCCGCTGCATCCTGGTATCTTGAGGACATTGTAGCCATGGTGGGTTGCCGCCATGAACTTGGCGAGAGCAGGGTACCCGAGGATGGCATTGTACGGGAGGCCGATGTGGGCGACGTCAAAGTTGATGAGCTCGGTGTGGTAGTTGCCGCGCTTGCCGAAGCTGACAGGAAGGCGCACCTGCCCCAGGGGGACGATGGAGCTGTCGGTCACCCCCGAGAATGGCCTGGTGGGCATGAGCTGGTCGTAGGGCACCTGAAGCATCTAGAAGATCTCGACAGAGAGCACATTAAGGCCAGTGCCACCATCAATGAGAGTCTTGGTAACAGAGATGTTGCTGATGGTGGGCGTGCAGAGCATGGGGAGCCAAAGGTGATGGCGTACTGCAACCACCTGAGGGGGTGCGCGGCCTCAAGCATCGGGAGGGCTGCATTCACCTCACGGGATAATTGCTTGAAGATGCGGTTCGAGGCGGGTGCCTGGGCACCGCCAAGGATGTAGGCAATCGCGCGAGGCTCTTGGAAGCCCCCAGCCCCGTCGTCCTGATGGTTGTCATCGTTCCTTCTTGGTGGTGGTGGCAGCGGAGGGAGGCCGGCGTTGGCCTGAGGACGGGCCTCACGAGGCTGATCACAATAGGGGCCATCACAAGGATGATCACGCCAGCGATCCTCGCGAGGCTGGTCGTGCCAGTCCTGAAGAGGGTTGCGGTGTCCCAACAGCCTCCGCCGCGGGCTCCTCCACGGCCGTAGCCGCGGTCGCTGCGCTCAGGGCGGTGGCCCAGAAGCTCGTGCCGGAGTGCCCTGAGCTCCTGGCAGTCGTTGGTGTTGTGGGTGTGAACGTTGTGGAAGATGCAGAAATGGCGGTTATCCTTGGCTGGTTCATCGCAGAAGTGGCCGTGCTTCAGCTCCGGCTCTGCCGCCAGCACGGTGGGGCCCTTGTGCTTTGCCTCCTTGGCCTTGTCCTTCTTCCCTTCGGGATCAACGTCAGGGAGGTTGAGGAGGGAGAGGTGGCCCTCTTCCGCCCTAGCGCACCTGTCTTCCAGGTTGAACATCTCCAGCACCATGCACAGGTCATCATGGATGGCGAGATCCTCGCTCATGTTGACGTCCGTGACGCCCTCCGTGAACGCTGAGATGATGGCTTCGTCCGAGGCTTTCGGGATCTTGAGGCGAACGTTGGTGAAGCGCTAAATGTATTTGCGGAGGTTTTCGCCCTGCTGCTGCTTTACACGCCGGAGGTCATTGACAGTGAGAGCGTGGTCGCGGGTGCCCTAGAAGTTGGTGATGAAACGCTCGCGAAGCTCATCCCAAGAGGAGATTGACCCCTCAGGGAGGTGCAAGAGCCAGGAGCACGCGCCGTCCTTGAGAGCCATGGGGAACCAGTTTGCCATGACCTTATCGTCGCCATTCGCCGCCCCGATGCTTAGCGAGTAGAGCTGGAGGAACTCTGCAGGGTCAGGGGTGCCATCATTGCGCAGGGGCAGGTCTGGCTTGAACTTGCTAGGCCAAACGACACGGCACAGCTCCGGTGTGAAAGCGCGGCAGCCCGCCGTGCTTACGGGCATAGCCCGTGCGAAGGGAGCATGATCCTAACGCCCATGCACTGCAGCCCCCAGAGCTGCCCGGTCTTGGTGCTGGCGTGGTGGCGCGGGGAGCGCACGTGTGTCGTACAGGCGCCCCCCGCGGCGGGTCACGTGGACGCGCGTCGCGCCTAGGCTCGTGGTCGGCATTGCATAGAGGAGGAGGAGAAGGAGGCGCACCGTGTGCTACGTCGCCAACACGGGAGGGCGGGGGACGGAGCGAGTGGGATGGCGCCAGGGCCTCGCCAGCGTCATTGACGAGCTCGGTGATGCGGCCCAGCCGGGCGTCGTAGCCCTCATCGGCAGGGCGATAACGCATCAGCTCGCGCACCATGAGCAACGCAGTCTGCGCATTTGCCGGCCCGCGACGAGCATGGGAAGACGATGCCATGACGGGGGTGAGGGAAGGCGTGGCGGTACGGCCGTCACGCTGCACGGAGGGTGGCAGCGAAGAGTCATGCCACTCATGTGCAGCAGGGTCAGTGGCAGTGTTAGCTGTAGGAGAAGCAGAGCGGCGTGGAACACCACGGCCCACGGGCGCCGTCTAGGCGAGGCGAGCGGCCCGGCGCTCGGCGTGAACTTGGCGGGCGTCGGCCATGGGAGCGATGAAGCAGAGACGAAGCGAAGCGGAAGGGAGTTTTGACACGCCCCTACCTGGCATGCCAAATGTCAAAATCGTGGCTCTGTGAACCCAACAAGGTTCGAACTCTGGGGCGTGTACGAAGATCTATCCAAACCGCAGCCTCAAGCTCATCGCTCCATGACTTGGCCTCGTCGAGTTCGTGCGAACGGGGAAAGGAAGGACACAGCAGTTTACCCAGGTTCAGGCCACCTTGAGGTGTAAAGCCCTACTCCTGCTTTGTGGTAGATTGGCCTCACGAGGAGATTGAGCGGCCTTGCGAGGGCTCAGTGGGTGAGCGACCTCGCGAGGGCTCAATGGGTGAGGATGGTTCTACCCGAAGAGGACCAGAATCGGATCCTCCTCTATGGTGGAGACTAGCCTATATTTATAGTGGCCTTGGTCCTCTTCCCTCATAGCTTAGGCGGGAAGGGATTCCACAATGGCCAATTTGAAAGGGGACAAGAGGAACATCTTATCCTGACGAAAGGTGGTCTTCGCCTGCAAAGCTTCTGGCCATGACGCAGTGGTGGGCTCGGTGATGACATCCATCCTGCTGAGCTCGTGGTCTTGGTCTTGTTGCACCGGAATGGAAACCTTTCGGGGATCCCTCGGGAACCCGCGATGGTCCTTGCCTCCTTAGCACCAAAGAGGAAACTGCCCTCCTCTGTCCCCGCTAGCGCCAGCCTGGCCTTGGTCGTCATGGCTCACGTCATCGCGAGCCTCGTGAGGTGGGGTACCTACATAGAGATCTCCGCTCCTCGGGAGGTAGGCTCGGGGAGCTGCCCCTCGGGAGGTCTTGGTGTTGTTCGCCACACGAGGCCGGGGAGGCCCTCATGAGGGTCTTGCTTGCAAAGCCTTGTAACTAGGACGTACCGGGCCATTGATGGGGCCACGTGCTGGGCCGTAGGCAGGCAAGTCTGGGTACCACCGATCGCAGAACGCCGACACCAGCCCTGAAAGGAGAGTCAGTGCAGATGGAAACAAGGTACAAGGGTTGAAAACTCATGACTACCACGTCCTACTTCAAAGGGTTTTACCTATAATCCTTAGAGGATTGGGCCGCCCCGACTTATACAGAGCAGTTGCAGAGTTGGGACAATTCTTCAAGGAACTTTGCAGTAGAAATGTCAGGATAGATGCTTTGGAGCGCCTTAGAGATAAGATACCAACTATCCTATGCAACCTTGAGAAGATATATCCTCCAGCCTTCTTTGATGTGATGTTGCATTTGGCTGTTCATCTACCTCATGAGGCACTACTTAGAGGTCCAGTACAGTATGGCTGGATGTACCCTATTGAAAGGCGGCTAGTCACTTTCAAGGGCTATGTTAGGAACAGAGCTAGACCAGAGGGTTCCATTGCAGAGGCCTACATTGCTACAGAAGCATTGACATTCTGCTCAGAATAAATTGAAACAGCTGATCAGCTTAGCAAAAAGGTGGGTGAAGACAATCCCGAGCTCAGTGTTTTCGAGTGTTCTGTTTGAGTTACAAGGAAGAGTCGACAAGATGACAAACCTAAAGATTTGGACAAAATGTTTGGTATGTGTTGAATAACTGTCCTAAGATTCTACCTTATATCGAGTAAGTTCTAAGTACTGCAGCTTATACATCGTAATCTACTAAACTTGCAGCACATTCTTATATATTTAGATGTTTGACACGATCACTATGTTGTGCAACATCTACAAAAAGGAGTTACTGGCGCAAAATCCAAGAAACATTGACAAACTGGTTATGGCAGGATTTGCGAAATGGTTCAAGAGCCATGTAAGCTTTTGAATTGCACTATCATTTTTTTAATATATTGAGTACATAAGATGATCAGCTTGTCTATTTTCTAACCATAGGGTAAGAAGATGCGGGAGGATGGGCAAGCAGTTAATGATGGCCTTTACGCACTAGCAATGGGTCCTGATACTCGGGTAAGACATTATGAATCTTGCGTTGTTGGAGATGTGCACTACAACACCCTTGCATGCGACGAAGGAAGGAAGACACAAAACCGTGCCCTCATGAGAACGGATATGTATGGCAGAGAGACAACTAAAATGTATGCTAACATAACAGATATTGTTCAGTTGCAGTATATCTCTAGTTTCAAGGTTCATCGGTGTGTGGTTCTGTTGTGTTCTCATTGGTATAACCTATTTCCAGGATCACAAAACCCAAAGCTAATGATTATTTCTAATCCATCAATGTCAAGGCGGTGTACCACACCTACGAGCCTTTTATTTTGGCAACTCAAGCAACACAGATATTTTTCTTGGAAGACACATATGCATGTAGCGATGACTGGAGAGTATTGCAAAGGTTTGAGCAGAGGAATTCATTTCATGAAGTTGCACAACAAGATGATGCTTACACTTCTCCTGATGTAGAAGATTCCACAGATGTTCATAGTATCTTTGACAACCATCACATCAGTAACGCTGGCGAAAAGATTCCCAGTCGGGCTGTGGACATACGAGAGTTGATGGATAAGAGGCCAACGTTCGAGGACATTGACGATGAAGAAGAAGATGAGACTAGGGGGAATTACGATTCATACTGATACATATGGCGAAGATGTTGACGCTGTTGCTACGGATGATGATTAGATTGCTTTTGTCGTATTTGCCTGTGAGAAGATGACTTTTTATCTACTATGTGAAATTGTGTTTTCTATGATAACTGAAACCTGGTGAAGTTGTTGTTTAGTATTTTCATGTGAGAACATCACTTATTATGTATGTTGATTTGTGTTTGGTGATTGTATGACGACTAAAACATGATGACATTGTTGTTTAGTTGTACTCATATTTGGATGTGAAACTTGTATTTGATGACATAGTTTGCTGTTGGACTGTAATTTGCTCTACGTCTTCCAATAGGATAAAGCTGACCTGACAGGGCCTCTGCTAATTTATTTATTTAGTAGCAAAAGGGCCTCTGCTATTTATTTATAGCAAAAGGGAATACCCCCCGATTTCCGTTAATAGAAATCATTAGGTGTACCACACGGCAGGTGTGGTCAGCCCTTCATGTTGATGAGTATTTCAAATGATGTTTGGAGGAGAAAGAAGAAAAAGGATAAGAAATCATTAGATGTTCACAACACTACACCCAGCCTGCTAAATAGGTTTCATTCATTACTAGTTTCAGCAAAGTGCTCAGGTCATAGCCATAGAATACATCACGAGTGCTACATATAGTGCAAATAAAGAGACAATCATCCTACAGAGCACAACGATCTTTCCCATTATCTTCACAAGCTCTTTCATCTCCTCATTGCTGCCAAGGCCGTTCAGCAGCTATTGCTTACCCATGATCAGATGAATTGCATCTTTAACCTTCTGCTCTGCATCTTCCTCTTCTGTTGTTCCTTCAGTTACTTGTCCAACACCCCAACCTGTTGGTATTGGGATTCCTCGGCTAACCAAATAATCAGCGTAGTTCCATTCTGCCACATCAGCAACTTCCCAGAAATACAAATCACATAAATCTTCCCATTTCTGCACGAATCAAATTGGAAGATCATTAACCAAACTATTTAAAAAAATCAGCAACTGAAAGCAGGCGAACAACACTTAAACATATTATTACCCCATGATTCGGGCATTTGTAGAAGACTTAGCTAGGGTTGAGGATTGTAGTTGAGATGCGACGGATGACTCTGCGTGATTTGCAGCAGTGGCATCACACCAACGGCAGCGGGTTGCGATGAGCAATCGGCTACGGTGAGTGTGTCGGCGGGGGTGTCATGAGACCCATCGGCGATGGTGCGGGTGGCAACTTGGCGCATATCTGGTTGTTGCCTGCTGAAGAGTAGGTGGACGAGCCGCCAGCAGACATGGTTGATGTGGCTGGAGCTTCTGATGCTAGGCAGAGTAACTAGAGAAGAGGAGAAGCGAACGTTGGATATGTCAGTTTCATTACTTGAAGAGTAGCATAACACTATATATAGTCATAGTCTAGGCTTGGATTTGAACCAGCTAGAGGAGCGCATCTCTCTTTTTTATAAAAATCAGCAACGTCTCTTTACTGGTACACTTGCTTATTCTGTATGCCTTCTCAAGTCTTTGATTTTCGGGAATGTTATGTGGCGAACGTTCCCTGGGAGGAGGATGGCAAACGAACGCATTTTCCTGGCAGTTTTAGTTGCGACGCAAGATCAAATGGTGGCAGTTTCGGGAATGTTATCTGGCAAACGAGTCCAGTTTTTCTTTTCTTCCTATAAAAAAGTATGCTACGTGGTGTCGGCTTAGTCAACAAACGATTGTGCCAACCTTGACCATTGGATTGACATTCAACACCTGTCGTGTTTCTTCAGTCTCTTCTTCCTCTAGCCGCCAAAGCCAAAGCAGCGCCGGCGGAACCGTCGGTTCCTGCCTCCCACGGCTGGCTGTGCTGCCGTGCACGCATCGCGGCCACATCGCACCCTAAAAGTTTGCGCATCTTCCCCGGCTCCTGCTCGTTCCCGTCCGAGGCCTCACCATCGTCCTCCGCCTTTGTTCGCTCGCTGCGGCGTCGCCCTCCGGTGCTGTCAACATGGTCAACAACCGAGATGAATAAGGAGATGACTGTACTTGGTAATGATTAAAAATGGTTCATGGCAGTAGGGACCCACCAGGATCATGGCAGTAGGCAAGTAAGTGCCTCCTTTATTACAAGAAAAAAATGGTTCCTCCTGATGGTTTCCTGACACCTGGGTCGCACGCCACTGTCAACATAGTCAATAAGCAAGATAACTGCGCAAGGAGCGGGTGACACCCGAGACCCAGCAGTTCGCGCAGTAATTTTTTTGTTTTTGGGACGGAGTAGGTTATCAACTGGGTTGTGCGGGAGCTTGTCATGGGAAAACACGGCCACCTATGGGGCCATCGGCCCCTTGTGGTTCGGCAGGGGGGAAGGACGCATTGCACAAAGAGCGGAGGGCGTGGGGCAGCGCGGCAGCGATCACACAGGCAGTTTTTACGCAGGTTCGAGCCGCCGGCAGGCATAAAACCCTACTCCTGCTTTGGTGGATTGATGAGAGGACCGTGGTGGAGACGCAGTGCTCTAGCCCGGCAAGGTCGCCTCGGGGAGAGAGCAGCTACGCGCGTATGAGTGTACAGGGGTCCGAATCCTTTCTAAGGTTGCCATGGCCCTCCTTTTATAGATCAAGGGTCACCACAATGGCAAATCAGTCATTGTGTACTGATTAGATAACAAACAGTGCCATCATACCTAACTCCACAGACTGGACAGAGCGCATTAAATGCGCTGCTTAGTGTCACATTGTAGCCTAGCCCGGCAAGCCTTGTCGTGCTGTTTTGCCACCTTCTCGCCTGCCTATGTGACACATCGCTGGACAAGTGTCATTTGGAGGTGATTTCCTCTAGGGATGGCTGCCACGTGCCAAATAACGGCCACTTAGCATCTTGGGGGCTCGACACCGCACCGATCGGCGACTTGCGTTGCTGTGAGGTGGAGCGGTGGAGCCTTGGCGGGGTAATCCGCCCTCAGCGTCCCCGGCAAGCCTGCCGGGGCAATCTTGAGTCTTGTCTTTGGGGCAACCTCGTCCCCGCCAGGCTCGCCTGCCCGATAGGGGAGGTTTTCCCATTGTGGTATTTTACTCCTTGGGTTGGTCTCTGTCTTCTTGATCCGCCCTTTGATACCTCAAAGAGCTGATCTCTTCTGCTTGGCCTTGTCCTGGATGCTGCAATCTTGTTCTTGAGCCTGTGTACAGTCTGGGTAACATACCTGGGGTTTGTTGCACTGACAGGAGCCCCCGGGCCTGGCCTGAACGCACTACCGAGCGTTGTCGGGGTAGGCCCTATCCAGTACACAGGCGGGGAGGCTGTAGTAGCTCACCCCTTGAGTCAGTTTCCGGTTTTCCCGCGCGATGTGCAAAACGTCATGGGGAGATTATGAGACACGATCCCTGGGCTATCCACGTCTCGTGTTCATGGGGTGGTAACTGCCATTCCATTAACTTTCCCCTTTGCAACGTTTCCGCCACGTGCACCGCATGCGTCGTGCGGGGTTGTTTGGCGGATGCAAAGGACATGGAAATGCGTGCCATGGCAGAAACCCAGACGCCATGGATTGGTGCTGAGGGCCGGCCTTGATTCCATGAGCCGTTGGTGGCACGGGGAAGCCGGATTGGAGGAGTAGGGCGGCTGCCTTCGGCGGGGGAGGAGCCAGCCCCCTGCCCTGTTCGCCTATAAAAAGGGACGCAGGGCACGGTGCTTCTCCACACATCTCACTCCCTCCTTTCCCTTTAATAGTTCCTGCCCATTATGGTGAGGGGCAGGGGTCGCGGCGGTTCTCAGGTGGTGGAGACGAGGGCTTCTTCTAGACAGCGCCTCCCTCCTCCTATTGGGAACGCGGAGGCAGAGCCCGCCGTGAGAGGAGGTGGGAGGGGCAAGGTCGCGGCCGCCATGGTGCCCGGGGTCGAGGAGGACGGGGTGGTGCTCTGGTCGCACCTCCGCTGGCCGCTCATCCCCCAATGGAAGGCCACGTCGGAGATCAACCGCTGGAGTTCATCATCAGGTTGTATAAGCCCCCGCACGGTCGCCTCCGCCTCCCTACTCCATTTGCGAGGGTGATGGAGCTTGAACAACCGCGCACGCTGAAACTACACATGAGGGGTTGCTGTAATGGCAGCATGCGGGTGGATGTGGATTACCCCGCCCCCATGTCATGCTCTTCCGGCGCGGCTGGAAGACTTTTGCCCGCGCTCACAACTTGTTGGAGGGGCACGTCCTTCATTTTAAATTAATGGATGCCGAGCTGCTCTCCGGCAAGGTCTTCGGATGCTCGAGAGCTCGCTTAGGGTGCTGCGCGGAGAGCTCGACTGACGACAAAAGCTCCTCCTCAAGCGATAGCGACGAGGAGGACAGTGACGGGGATGACGACGGCGTCGACGGGGAAGGCGACAGCTCTGGCTCCGGCTGAACACCAGCCAGACCATCACCCTCAGGTGGCGGCACCATCATCTGCACCTGCATCTGATTCCCGGCAAGGCAATTTGCCGGGGAGTTGGATGCAGGGGTGGGGATGGTGCCCCGGGCTCCTCCAGCAGTCTCCCACCAGAACCACGGCAGGCTTCCTCATGGGCTGCAGCTTCGTTCGCCCTGCCGTGTCCTGCTGGCCCTTGTGGCAGTGGTCAGGGGGACCCTTCCGCCGCTCTCTTCACCATCACCTTCGCCCGTGCCTTCCCGACCATGTTGAGCTCCCTGTCATGGGGCCCTACGAGGTCGGGCTGGGCTTCTGCCCAGGTGCCCCTTTTGCCATCTTCGCCTCCTGCCGTAGTGCCTAGGAGGAGAAGGACAAGAAAGGGATTACGGGGCACTTATCTTTTTTCAGTTTAAAATATGTAAGCATGGGTCAAACTTTAGTCTAAATAATGTAAACTAGCGGGTGTACCCGCGCATTTGCGCGGCTAGATTAATGTTTTTTTTGTATTTTTTGTTTATTTAACACTTGTTTAATGTTTTTAGAATTTTTCCATGTTTATTTTTATTTATTAATATTTGTTGTCTTCCCATTTTTAGTTTGTTTATTTAAAGGTATTTAGCATAACAGGATGATATATGGCTGTCTTGTGATTTTGTTAGGAAACTATACCGTTTGGTGCATTTTAAACAACTATTATCATCCCCGAAAAATGATATGTTTATTATGAAATTCATGTTGCTTCCATGAGATACGACATGTACACTTAATCAGGGTGATTTGTGCTTTATCACGGAAAAATAACTAATTTGTCCGGTTCGGTTTTATTTCATTGGCATAAGGTCTTATGTGATGAGAGTCCTGTAGTTATTGACAGGCACCTTATTTTTTAAGTTGATGATACACATGGTAACTAATAATAATCAGATTGACAAAGAAATAGAAAATTGTGAATGGTGTTGGCAATGTAATGTAGATTTGATCTATTTTATATTTTTGATAAATGATCTTCATTTATTTTTTGTCAAACATGTTACTTTTTTCTTATGACATTCACGTAATATTGTTTTTTGGAAACCTTCTCATGTATTTTCTTTTGCTTCATATATGCGTTTTTTTTTAAATTATGTATCTGTTATATGTTAGATCTTTAGTCCATTTTTTTATTTCTTGTAGAACTATACGGTTATGATTGATTTATTGTTTATGAATTTATGAAGCAAATGGACCCAATCATATCAGAAATGAAATATAAAGTTGCATATAATTTTTTTACCCATCTCAGTTTAGTCAAAACTATGTAAAATGTGTTTCATCATTTAAAAAACAAATAGTGTAACGTGCTTCCCATCCCACCCTATTTTTTTAGAAGAAATGTGCATGTCTTTTTTTTCCTTTCTTTTGAAGGGATGTACGCTGCACCTTCTTAGAGCATCTCTAGCAGACTCTGTAAATCTCGCAAACCCGCATAAGTACGGCGAGTATATGGGCTCGGCCCAATTTTCTGGCCAGAACAGAGCCCGTATACTCGTCCGGCCCGTAAAAAAATTTACCGCGGCCCGCAAACCGCCCACCAGAAGCGGTATATCTACGGGCTTGTGGGGGGAGACGGGTCGAAACCCTATCCCTCCGCCGCCGTGTTCCACCACAATTCCCCACTGCCCCCTCGCATTTCTCGCCGCCGGCGAGCCCGCATCCGCCTCAAAACGCCATGTGGAGCCTAAAAACACATTTCCTTTCTTCTTTGCCTTTGAAGTGTAGTTGAAAGTAACTGAGGCGGCCCGTCCATGTGCGATTCTACCCCAAATCTGAGTGGCCTACCCTTCCATGGGGCTATGCCGTACCAAATCGCATGGGGAAAAAAAATTAAGGCCGCTACCCCAAATCTGTGTGCCCTGCCCGTCCATGGGAAGATGCTCTACCAAATCGGAAGTGTAGTTGCTGTAGCAGATTGATTTTCTTGCCCATTCATGGCCAAATCTTGGAGGAGGTGATCTCTGTGGCCTTTTTTTTGCCGAGGCCAGGGCATGCTTTGCGGATCAGGTGTCACCCACCAGCGATGCGGCATCTCACTTTTGCCTATGTAGTCCATTGGCGCTGGGACAAATAGCTGTGTCATTGGGTTTAGGGGCCATCTTCTGTGTGTCATTCCTGTCGTCTTAGGCTGCGAACATGCTGACAGGTATGAATCCCTTTGTGCTCTCCCATCCGCCTCTTTCTTTACATAATTTGCTTCATAATTTCGGCTGCTACACCAAATCTTAGTACCCTGGCGGTCCATGGCCATGGCCAAAGCTTGTAGGAGATCATGTTGCTGGCCATTTTTTGCCGAGGCCGGGACACGCGCTGTGGATCAGGTGTCGCCCAGCAGTGAGGTCTCACTGTCACTTACGTTCAAGTCCATTGGCGCTGGGACATATAGCTTTGTCTTTGGGTTCGGTTCATCTTTTGTGTGTCACTCCTGTTGTCTTAGGCTGCGGATGTGCTGACAGCTATGATCCCTTTGTACTCTTCCATTCGCCTCTTGCTTTACATAATTTGCTTCATATTTTCATTTAGATTTATTTTTTGTTAAAAGTAAATTCAGGTATTTGCCTATACTTTTTTTTTGAAAATTTTGTTTACATTGTACCGCTGGTAGTATTTTGAGAAATACTAAAAGTTGTTTACTTTGCAACATGATTTTTGGCATTTAATTTTTTCCTATGATTCAAAAATGTTTGTTAATTCTTACTAACCTTGCTGATTATGTACAGGTGAAAATTCTAAATGTTTAGATCATATGATCCTTTGACGAATGATGTATAACTTTCATCTATTTTTCATTTTTTTACGGGAAGTATAAGTTCCATCTTTTTAAGAGTATTTTTTCACTGGCAAAAAAGAGACCATTTATAATGGTTTTTGATGTTTGCTAGGATCTTTGTAGTATTTGATATAGAGAAGTAAAAAGAAAAACCATACCCAATCTTGCACAGCCGATGTATCATGTGTCATGCCCAGCGTAATTTTGTGCAGGCCCATTAGAGTGAAGATGATTACCACTACATATAAAAAAATCTAAGTAAAACAGCCCGTAGTCCCCAGTCCCAGTCATCTACATAGAACTCTCTCTCCTTTCCCCCCGTGCGATCCCCACCAGGCTCCTCCAGCACATCCACCATTTCTTCTGATTTGCCACCGGCAAAGGATGACGTCGCTGTGCCTCATCAGGAAACTAATCCTCATGCTATCCCGGATCCACATGTCGCTTTTTTTCTCCTGATTTTTCTTCCCTGGTGGTGGCACATGTGGCTGGGTGAGTGCGTGGCTCTCGGCGACCTCGTCGAGTCTGGCAACGCGGCCACGGAGATGTCCAGGGAGAACGTCTGCGCTGCTCAAACTTATCATAGCTGGAGGCTCTGGATGTTGGGGCTGCAGAGGAATTGAGGGAGCTCGCGAAGGAAAAAATATCAGCAAGATGTGAGTATTTTCTGCAAGTGGCATTTAGTTATTTCCCTCCTGTTGTCCGGACTTCTACCAAATGTCAATGTTATTGCAACCATATAAGTTTTTGTGAAGTTGAGTGATCTAGAAATCAGAATAGGATTTTATCTTTCCATTGCTAAACAACTTTTCGTGTGAAATCAGAATTCATACCACAACTTTCTGTGTTTAGAAGTGCACCTATACTTGTTCTCTGAATTCTGTAGTAGAGAACATAGTAAAGCAAATATGTGGATCTTCTTGAATTAAGTCTAACTGAACCTAGCAAGAGACCCTTGCATCTAATTATTGATTGTCAGTAAAATAAGGTGGTTTACATGCAGCATCAGCTTAATGTGGGACATGCATGCGGTTAGCTGCGGTTTAAGTTTTGTAGTTCAGTTATTTAGGTGCGGCTAGTTTTCTTGTCGGCTTCTTGCGTCTTAATTACCACATAGAGGCAGTGCTATATGGTGAACATACACAATGTTATATGGTGCACACACAAATGCAAGGTGTGTGAATTAGTTACAGATATGGTTTCTTATCTTGCTTATGGAATCCTATCGTCTAATAAGATATGTGAGAATCATGTTTGTCGGAGTGGTTGTTATTCCAAATTTGTAATAAGATCTTTAAACTTTTGCGCATGTAGAAAGTAAGCTACATATGCACACTTGTTAACATCTGTAAGCATGAGCGCCGTGTATGGCAATAATAATATGCATTGTCATGTTCTTATTTCCTGCTTAAGAAATAATAAGAAATCCAATCTATAACATACTTTTTATACAGTATTTCGGGCCATATATGTAACACATGGACGACACGCTTTTGAACCATACATTGTATTTTTTAATCATGGTGATTTGGCCCTCGTATGCATTTGTTTGAATAACAAAAAAAATAGAAGATCTCTTTGTATACTATATTCTTTGCGCTATCTTCGCTTGGGCACTCCGTCTCGTCGATCAGCACCTTTAATCCTTCTCTGTTTGTGACTCTTGATAATGCCACATATAGTTGCCCATGGCAGAAGACTTGCTTTGGCAAATATAGGCCCACCTTGTTTAGGGATTAAACTTGGCTTTTATTTATTGTCATTGCAAAACAAACTGATAGAGGATATTGCCTTCTTTTCAGCACGAAGGGCCATTTTGAGTCGCTTGGTGACATAATGATTTTAGGTATGTATACCTTGTCGCCGACGAGTGTTCCTGTGATTATTTGTGCCTCAATGAACCTGTTTCCCAGTTGTGTGATAGTCATTCTTGTGCCATTGCATAAACCTGCCGCTTGATTGATGTTTCATAGGAGCATCACCGGCAAACCTACCTTCAGTTTAAGCTCGTGGTTTGGAATTCCTGGGAAGGTCATGTTGTTAAGGAACTCCGTTGGACACATATTCTCCATTGTGTTGTACTTCATTGTTGCCTTGCATACAGTGTCCAAGCTTAGGTATGTCACCTCTTCACCTTGTATTTGGCTCATTATGTAGTTATTTATCTTCTCAACTGTTTCATTCCTTGGGCATAGTATTGCTCTTTCTTCGAGAAATTCACGGTCACGATAGTTTTGTTGCAAGTTTGGGTACGTGATTTTGACTATCTCTTCTTTTGGGTCTTCTCCTTTATGTAGAATTATGTCTTTAGGTATTCTTACCCAATCATCTCCTTCATCATTTGTTTTTTTGCCATCGCCAATTTGTAATATCCATTCTGTAAATTCAGCCACATTTTGCCTTTGTATTGGATCTTCTGGCAGGCACTTCAGCCGCATGTTTTCAGTTAGTCTAAATATTTCGAAGTGCTTCCATAGGTATGACCTTTTGATTGAGGCATTTACTATGTCCTCTCTCTTTCCCTTTGTTATCACTGGAAGTATTTGTCTGAAGTCGCCTCCTAGCACAACTGTCATGCCACCAAATGGCCTTTCGTCACTATTTTGGTTTGTGAACTTTAGAATATCCCTAAGGCTTTTGTCTAGTGCCTCGAAGCAGTGTTTGTTTGCCATAGGAGCCTTGTCCCACAGTTAAGTGAGGTCTTCTTTACCAGTTCAGCCAAATGTGAGCCTTGTTTTATTTCACATGTTGATTCTTCTGTGATATTTATTGGAATGTGGAATCTTGAGTGCGCTGTTCTTCCACCTTGGAGCAGCAAAGCTGCAATGCCAGATGATGCTACCGCAAGCACTATCTTTCCCTCTGATCGTAGCTTTGTTGTAATTACCTTCCATAGATAGGTTTTTCCTGTGCCATCGTAGCCTTCTACAAATATCTGTTTTCCAAGTCCTCTCTCAGTTGATTCTATTATTGCATCAAAAGCCATTTTCTGGTCATGGTTAAGATTGCGTATTATTGTGTGGTGCTCACTCTTTAGTGCCTCCATGTCATAGCTAAGTTCTTCGTTTATCATTCTGTTCCCAAGTTGTTCAAGTTCTGTAGCATTTGGTAGTTCTATGTCTGGATAGTCCTTCAGTGTCTTTCCTGCTTGCCTCATTAGTTTCTCTATCTCGATCAGAGCATATGTTCTTTTCTGTGAATCAGTGAGCTTTAGCGTAGGAAAGTTTAGGATAATTCTTCTTTTGTACTGGATATCTTCAGACAGTGCTCCCATGTTGAATCCCACAACATCTTTGGGCTGGTCACCTCACAATGGCATAAAATTGTGGTGAATAGCTATCGTAATTGTGTCCCTGATCCCCAGCTTGATGCTTCATTGATGCATTCAATCCACTCACTGTCGTCATCAAGAAATCCAAGCGCTTGTCATGCTGATTTGTATGTTGGGTGAACAACTCCATTAACTGTTCTAATATCCTCAAATGATGTGCATCCTTTCTTGGTGTTTAGAAGCATTCTCATATAATACCGGTCGCCACTTGCAGGGTGTGCGTAGTAGATTCTTCCAATCGCAAAGTCACTTTTCCGCTCCTCCCAAGTTTTGCTTTCGCTTTTCCATACAAATTTTGATGGGAATTCTGCATAGGTTAATTCTTTTCCCACCTCATGTATTTTGTTTGCCTCCATCCACTCTATGAACTTAGTACTTGTGGATCCTGGTCTTCTTACTATCTTCTCAATGTCAGTCGAGTCCAGAAAAATAACTTGTTGCTCATTTTCAATGTGGAATGGCAGTCGCTGGACCGGTGGATCACGATGGTGAAGATCAAACTGGAATATCCGCCAGCATGCTTCGGTTGTTGATATGTATCTCATCTCTAGGTATTTCTTGATTTCATCATAGTCGTTTGCCGCATCCCTTTCCTTTAGTAAGGCTGTTACTTGGTCATCGTCTTTATGGATGTACTTAAATAGGTACTTGATTGACATGGACCTGTTGCACCACTCGACGTTTATGTGAGCTTGGACTTTGACCCAAAAGGTTTCTGTTGTATGGCATGACAAATCTGTTGTCGAGCATTGCTCCTCCCTTTTTGATCTTCCCTCCATTGTCTCGCCTTCTATATACTGGAAACCCATCCTCATCGATTGTGGTATCGACATTGTATGCTTTTGGGAAGTGTTTAGTACATCTGTTGTTCATCATGCATGGCGATTTTGTATTTGCCTCTCCGCAAGGCCCGTGCATCATGAAGTTCTCAATAGCTGCATATCCGT
This sequence comes from Thinopyrum elongatum, assembly GCA_011799875.1. Lineage (NCBI taxonomy): Eukaryota > Viridiplantae > Streptophyta > Magnoliopsida > Poales > Poaceae > Thinopyrum > Thinopyrum elongatum. Next base: position 204,698,819 of record CM022297.1, on the reverse strand, counting down.
CCAGATCGACATCTTTGTCTGGGATCTCTGCACTGATTATTTGGTCGATTTCTGATGGTCCTTTGCACTTGTAATTCCCTTTGAGGAATACCAGTATGTGCGCATGCGGGAGTCCCCTCTTGTGGAACTCTATTGCGTAGATAACTGCATTGATTGAATATATAGTTTGATTTTGTGACATTTTAGAAGCATTTTATTAAATAGACAAAGGCTATGGTGTGCTAAAATATTGAAAATTTAGATGCTATTAGTTGTGATGAGTAGTCAACTGATCTTACTTGCTATCGTTTCTCCAAAGTGTTTCTTCACAACGATGTCTCTCATTAGCTCCTTCAGTTTTATCATGAATACTCGATCAACAATATCTGGCCGGTCGGCTGGATTTAGGTCTCCTCCTGCTTCATCTAGCATGTATTGGATCTCAGGCCACTTTGCATTGCATGTGAATTTTATAAACAGGTCTGGATATCCAGCCCAATGGCATATTGCAAAAGCGTCTTGCAAGTTTTGTGCCTTGTATCTTCTGCCTCCTGTAAAAGATGAAGGTACGATTATCCTCTTTCCAACCTGCTCTGTTCTGGTGTCCCCTCGCTCAATCACGTCCTGTAGTCCACTATAAAGTTCAGCCCGTAGCTTCCCTTGATTATTCCTGATCCAGTTTAGTCTGTTTTGCTCAATGCATGTGTAAACATCTACCCAAAATTGCAGCGATAGATGTCTAGACATTAGCAGCGAGATTCCTTGGTCAGGTCTTTGCAATAGGTAATATGCATAGTAGTCCAGCATAGTTACATATTTCCTGCTATTGTCACCTTCTTTTCTTCGCTTGTAAGGTATTTAAAGCTTGAAGCCGTCTTCTCCGTATGGAAACAACATCGGGTATTGCATCGACATGAATTTCGGATGGATTTCCGATATTCTGTGAGGTTCCATATTTTTGTACTCGACAACAATGTCTCGTCCTTCGCTCTCTCCAGTTGGATCTCTTACAACCAATGCTGCAACTTCTTATGCAGATGGAAGGTTGTGTGTTCCGTTCCTTTTCCCAAGTATCTGAAATGTGTAATCGTGGTAGTCTTCTTCTTTGAATCTATCTCTTGCCATTCTGAAAGATTCTGCGAGGATGTTGTTCTCATCAAGCATATTTTGTAGCTTTCTGACAATGGCAGTGTCCACCGTTGATTTTTTATCATTGCATCTTGAAGCATCTATCCTGTTTTGGACCTCATTTTCTGTTTGATAGATGTACAGCTGGGCAAATCAAGGTTTGTTATCTTCTTCAGGTAGTAGACTTCCGATATGGTGGTAGTTCTGGCCATGCAGTGTAAAAACATATGGTCCTTTGCCTTTGTTTATTTCTTTGTCAACAACTCCTCCCATTGATGTGAATGAGAACATTGAGTTGTATGACCTGATATTTTCTCTGAAGTTTGTTGCATCACTTCCTTCACTCGTTAATAGTCCCGCGAGATAAGGTGGAGGATATGCTATCTTTGGTAGGTCAATTTTACCTTGTTTGCAGCAAATTCCGAAAGAAGGTGGAGGATATAGTATTTTTAATTTGTTGTTTGCAAGAAATGATAACTTTTCTCTTAAAAAGGCCTTATGCACCAGAAGTTGGTTCTTATGTGTCAATTCTTTTCTTAAACTACAAAGGCCTTACCTTGTGTGTGCTAATCCGTCACCTTGGATATTTATTTTGTTATAGGTTTGTTGAGCAGCTCACTTGTGTGAGCAAGATGCCATTGATTTGCTTATATCCAGTCTTTCTATTAAGTTATTGATGAAGAAAGGTATGTTCCTTTCTATTGTGCTGGTGTCATATAGATTTTCCAAAGTATTAGTTTCTTCAAATTGTGAAGTGAATCCTAATGTGCGAAACTCTAGTCTTATAGTATGTTCCTGTCTATTGTGCTGGCCTCATAAAGATTCGCCTGAAATAGCATGTGCATAAAGGAAACTACATGAAGAAAGTTATCAGTCTATTTTAGACTAAGAACATTGGTAACATTCACACCCTTAATCTAATAAGTATCCTTCTTATCATGGTCGATGTCAATCAAATACTCTACTTATCTTGGCCGATACAAATAGACGGTCGCACTATTTATTTCATAAGCTAGTGATCCACTAATTATCTAGATAACATCCTTTTTCTCCTAGCCTTCGATTTCGGTACTTCATGTTCAAGCATTGTTTTTTTGGCTTCTACTTTAACATATTTCTTGTTCCCACAAACACCTTTTTCCTTTTGTTCAGGCATATTCGGCTCAATGCATTCATCCTCTGACTCATTTGATATTATAACAGATATCAGTCTCCTTTTAGTGCCACTGCGGAGCTCACGTGATGACGATGATATTTTTTGTCTTGACTCTTATCTTTGTTTAATGCAGTCCCAGTGCTGTCATGTGGCTCCTCTTTCACAGGCGCTAGTTCACATGAAAGTTTGCCAGGTGAAACTTTATTATTCTGTGACTAAAAACATATATATTTTGAAAATTAGACACATTTCTAAAATCTGAAGTGTGTATATAGTTAAAAAAAATCAATCACCTTTCTGTCTGGCATATTTTGCTTCTTCATTAACACGGTGTCCACCTCATCATCCATCAATTCCTATGAAACATATATAAGATGAATTAGTTAAGGAGTTCTGAAGATGGTAAAAAGTTAATGCAGCTTTACCTCCTTGGCTTTATTGTCCAAATAGAGCATCTCAAGCCTATCATCAGGCACTAATGTTCTTTTTACTGCATAGTTTTGTGTACCAAATGTGAGATTATTATCATTGAGCTTGAATCTATATATAAGTTTTCTTCCACATAATTTTTGAATAATCTTTGGCGCTTCTTCCAATTTCCCATCCTGTGTGTCCAACAACTTAGATGCAGATGTATTAAGCAATCTTGCAGCCTCCTCGTCAAATAAAGTGCAACTTGTAGTAGATGTATGGTCACTAATTTGGAGTCGAACACGATACCTAACATACGATTCATGTTAGTGGAGAGTAAATATAATATAACAGTTCTTGTTCATATTTTAGTAATATAATATGCTTACCGAGGTGTGACTTTTTCTGGATACATACCACAACTCTTGCAATAATAATTGTCGGTTTCCTTGGTAGCCAATTTGTGGCACTTATCACATGACATGTACCACCATTTGAATATTTTCTTGCAAATGATCCACTGTAGCTATTGTTGTGAACACAAAATCCTAAAAAAACAGCGTTAGCATTTGGGTGGGGTGTGGGATTAAGAGGCATATATAATCACAATATGGTTTTGTTGTAACTAATATTAAATGAATTGTCATACAGGTCTTATCTCGTATCACGGAGATTGATGGTATCATTTATTGGAATTCTGATGCATTACCTAGTCTGACTGGTTTCCATGCCTCATTGTAGTAAGTTCTTGTAATGTTCTCCTCTTATAAAACATCTATTCTTCTAGTGTTCCTTGATTACTTTTATCTATACTCATCATCTTTGGTAAGGTTTCTTCTGTTCAGTCCCTGCACATGTATGAAGTAAATAAGAATATACAACCTTGAATCAACCTGAATCACTAATTATGAGTAAAAAATAAATAAATTGGTGGTGTTTCATACCTATCAAGAAGTTCTTGTGTTTCTGGTATATCCAGATCTATATATATTCTTGTCGCACTCATTGACTTTAGGCACAAACCTATTTAATCAATCAGTTAAAATTTGTAAATGATAAGAATTGCATGTAAGTCTATGCACTTACCATTAAATCTCTGCACCATCGTTGATGTGATAATAAGGACAGTTTGGCTGCCGATTACATCCTCGGTCAAAAAATAAGCAAACTTTCCCCACAACGTGATTCTCATTTTATCACCCCTAAAGAATTGAATCCTACAAGTTAGTGCTAACCACATGGGGGAGGTTTAGTTAAATTTGAGACATGCATATGCATATGCACTTACTCTGGCATTAGGATTTCAATCTCACGGATATATGAAGGTTGTTGGTTCCTTTTTGTTATTCTTGTCTCCACTGGCTTCATTTGAGTTAGTAGTCCAATGACATCTGCATATTTGGAGATTAGTGATATAAAAATTAGAAATATCAATTATTTGGAGGTCTTAATTACAACTATAAACATACCTGAGCATTGTGTGTCTTTTTCTGCCCTTTCTTCTAGTGTGTCCATGGTAGCAAACTCGAAGTAATAATCCGGGAAAACTTTCGAAGATCCTTTTATTTCGTTTACCTTTGTATTGTATGCAAAAAAATATTTTAATTTCATTGCTCACTGGCCTATATTTTGTGGATTCCACGACCTTAAAATTGCTGAATGCATAAATAGATTTTTCATTGATCTTTGATCTAAAAGTGTCTATAAGATTCTTCCAGATAGTAGCATGGATTGTTTCACCCTGTTAAAAGAATCAAATATGGTTAGTTACTTGCTTCATATGACAGAATAATTCAAACTTAATATATTAGAAAACAGACCTGCTCGTCCATCAGTATCAGATCTAGGCTAATAAGCTCATCGGTCGTAGGATTCACTGAATCCCACATTCTCATTACTTTCACTTGAATAATCCAATTCTATCCCCGTGTAGTTAAGTCGCTCAACGTCTTGTATGCCATATTCTTATGTCTTCAAAATTAACAGGGAACAATTTATCAATTGATATAGTATTTATGAAGATTCTATACATAAAAAGTAAGCTTGCGAAATAACAATTACCAAATCTGATGAATCGGGCCAGGAGTGCTTTGGCGTCAATTCTTCTGACGTTGATTCGAGCCGGCGTCGCTTCGTCGGGCGTCGAGCGTGCTTTCGCGTGACTTTGCCGAGCGTCGAGTCAAGCGGCTGGAGGTGGTTTTTCGTCTGGACGTTGAGTCGCGTGTGGCGTGTTCAAGTCGTCGGCACCGGCTTGTAATTGTTTGGTGGGTACTTGTGCAGCCGTGTGTACTTATTTATATATGGGTTTAGGTGACTTTGGTTGTGGTCGCCGAGACTGGCCGGAAATCAGATGCCAACACTGTGTGCAAAGCAGACCTGTTTTATTTGCGTGTATTCGTTCCTGATCTGGAACTTTCCTCGCGTGAGGTGGTTGTCCTTGTTGGTTAATAATAGATTCCTTATTTGTTTAGGTTTGACTAATATTTTTTTCTTATCATTGACCCATCGATGGGAAGTTTTTTTGGTACGGGCTAGTTATAGACGCGTGATTTGGAACCTATGTGCACAACTTCTACGTGACATGTTCTACTATTTGAACATGTATTATATTTTTAGGTAACGCTTGCATCTTTTAATCTCAGCCGTTAATACATAAAATTAAGGATCAAGATAATTTAATCTATGTGGACGCACGTGGTGGCTTGTTTGCCTATCGTTTTAAGTAAATAATAGATTTCCTTATTCATGTTTGTGTTCTGTAAGATCTGTACTTGATTATCAGCATATTAATGAAAAAGACAAACTTTGCCGTGCATGTACCATCTCCATGCAAAGGTGAAATGCCTCTATACAATTAAGTAAACAAGTTGCGCCGGCAAGCTATCCTGCCGGTACCCTTAGTTTGTTGCCGCGGGGCTAGGCCTGCCGGGCTCAACCATAAAAAAGGGACCAGCCCCCCGCCGAGCCCTTTCCGTCAAAGGCCACTGCGACCACCCTGACCGAAGTAGCGTTCAAGTCAATGGGTAGGAGCACCTAAGTTTCGAAGGTGGCGGGGTTTTCATATGCATAAGTTTGCAGATTACAGAACAAATATGGATAAGAAGGAACTTATCTGTTTAGCTTGTCGGGGATCGTCACGCGGGCTCGTCTTCATTCCTTTTCTTCGGGACCAAGTCCACGGCAAGAATCCTCCAACTTAATGCAGATGAAAACAATGCCACATGCGCCCTCTCCTACATGATCATGCTATGCTTATGATATGCTTATGCATGCATGCAAGTTTCGGGGGCCCCCCAGCGCTTTGTTTATTTCTCTTTTGCTCAAGGTCTGCGCCAGGCTTTGTACAAAGGGTTACATGCAACTTCGGCAAAGCTTGTACAAAAGGGTGGCTATCGGGCAGGGCCCGACAGCCGCGCCATACGGGTAGAACTTATGGAGATGCCCAATATTCCATGAGTTTTGCAATTGAATGCCATCTCCAGTCTCCAGACGGACTGCGCCAGGTCTGGTGACTCGTACTACCCAGTAAGGGCCTTCCCACTTTGGCGTCAACTTGTTTGCACCCTTGGCGGACTGAACACCCCTAAGGACAAGGTCACCTTCCTCAAAACTCCGGGCATGAACCCTGCGGCTGTGATAGCGACGCAGGGCTTGCTGGTAGCGTGCAGCACGCGTAGCAGCCCAGAGATGGTTCTCCTCAAGTAGCACAGCGTCGTCACGCCAGTGTTGTTCCTGCGCTACTTCATCATAGGCAAGCACTCGAGGAGACCCGTATATGAGTTTCGTGGGGATAACTGCTTCTACCCCATAGACTAGGGAGAAGGGAGTCTGCCCGGTAGCTCGATTTGGTGTTGTACGGAGGGACCAAAGAACCACCGGCAGCTCATCGATCCATCACCTGCCGCACTTCTGCAGTCTATCAAAAGTTCTTGTCTTGAGACCACGCAGCACTTCAGCGATCGCCCTCTCAGCTTGTCCATTGCTTCTGGGGTGGGCCACAGAGGCAAATGAAATCTTGCTTCCGAGGGCATGAACGTATTGCATGAAGGCGCAGCTTGTGAATTGGGTGCCATTGTTGGTGATGATTCGGGCAAGTACCCCGAAGCGGCACACCAATCCTTTCAAGAACTTGATAGCTGACTGCGCGGTCACCTTTCTCACGGGCTCCACCTCCGGCCACTTTGTAAACTTGTCGATTGCGACGAACAAGAATTCAAAGCCCCCGATAGCACGGGGGAAGGGACCCAGGATGTCGAGCCCCCAGACCGAAAATGGCCATGATAAAGTGATTGTTTGGAGAGCTTGAGCAGGCTGATGGATATTCTTGGAGTGGAACTGGCAGGCTTCACACTTGGTGACTAGCTCAATTGCATCTTGGAGGGCAGTGGGCCAGTAGAAACCTTGCTAGAAAGCTTTCCCAACCAAGGCCCTTGATCCGATGTGGGAGCCACACATACCCTTGTGTATTTCTGCCAGCAGTTCCTTTCCTTCTTCCCGGCAAATGCACTTCAATTTCACACCGTTGGGCCTTCTTCTGTATAGCGTGTCATCAACAAAATAATACATACTGGCCGGCTACTCTTTCAGCTTCTTCTTGTTCTTCGGGAAGTTCTCCTGTTTGGAGGAAACGAACAATGTGTCGTGCCCAAGTTGGAGCCTGGGGCTCGGCAACAAGGACTAGTGGCACCTCATCATCAACAGGAGTGCACGCCTCGACCGCAAAGACAGGTAATTCGGCGGGAGGGTGCAGCTCACTGATAGAATGTGAGTTGTTCCCGCCAAGCCTTCTGCCGGTGGCTTCTGGAAGCTCTGCCGGGAAAGGCTTACCGGAGTTCAACTTCCTCCTCTTGCTGGCCATTGTTGCCGGGGATACGGAGGGTTGAGTCAGATGGAGAACAAAAGTCCCTGGTTCCACAGGGAGTTTTTGCGCAGCGCACTTTGACAGATGATCAGTAATGCTGTTTTTCGCACGTGGTACGTGCTCTATTTGCAATCCGTCAAAGCACTCCTCAAACTTTCTCACTTCCTCGATGTATGCCTCCATCAATGGGCTTTGGTAGTCCTTGTTGATTTGTCTCACCACAAGTTGTGAGTCTCCACGGACGATCAGTTTCTTGATTCCCAACTCTGTCGCAATCCTGAGCCCGGCAAGGATCCTTCATACTCTGCAGTATTGTTGGTAGCCTCCTCCCAGGGGAAATGCATTTGAACGATGTACTTAAGGTGCTCCCTAGTGGGAGCAATGAGAAGCACGCCAGCTCCTGCACCCTGTAGGGAGAAGGCGCCATCAAAATACATAATCCATTCTTGGGGCGCTTCCTTGCCGGGGATAACTGTTTCAAGTACTTCCTCATCAGGGGTTGGCGTCCACTCTGCAATGAACTCTGCCAATGCTCTGCTCTGAATAGTTGATGTGCTTTCAAACCTGAAACCAAAGCTGGACAACTCCAAAGCCCATTCCATGATCCTGCCAGTAGCCTCGGGGTTCCAGAGTATGCGTTGCAAGGGGAAGTGGGTGACAACCGTGATCTCGTGGGCTTGGAAGTAGTGACGCAGTTTCCTTGAGGCCATGATGAGGCCAAAAATCAACTTTTGCACACCAGAGTACCTCGACCTAGCCCCCTGCAGTAGCGAGCTGACGAAGTACACTGGGTGCTGCACCACCTTCTTCCTTGCCGTGATATTGGCATTGTCTCCACTGCTTTGCTCTTCTTTGTCCTGAACTGCATCTGATCTTGCCGGGACTGGTTCACTTTCCTCTACAGAGGGGACGGTGGAGGCGGTTGCTTCTTCATCTACCTCCCGCTGTGCCACCAGTGCTGCGCTAACCACTTGATTGGTCGCTGCTAAATATAGCAGCAACGGCTCTTGTGGTTTAGGAGCGACTAAGGTGGGAATAGAGGAAAGGTAGGCCTTCAAATCTTGTAGCGCAGCGTCTGCCTCCGGGGTCCACTCCACGGGCCCTGCCTTTTTCAAGATTTTGAAAAATGGCAAGGCGTGTTCAGCGGACTTGGAAATGAACCTGCTCAGCGCGGCAACACATCCAGTCAAACGCCTCACATCCTTGACTGTTTTTGGTGCTTGAATCAGCTCAATAGCCTTGATCTTGTCGGGGTTGGCCTCTATCCCCCGGTGGGACATAAAAAAGCCAAGTAGCTTGCTGAAAGGAATGCCAAACACACACTTCTCTGGGTTCAGCTTCAAATTGAGCCTGCGCAGATTTGCAAAGGTCTCTTCCAAATCCTAAATGAGAGTCATTCTGTCCTTGGTTTTGACCACAATATCATCCATGTAGTCTTCAACATTTCTGTGTAATTAGGACTCAAAGCCAATCTGTACTGCTCTTGCAAAAGTGGATCCAACGCTCTTCAACCCTAAGGGCATCCGTACAAAACAGTACGTGCCACATGGAGTTATGAACGCTATTTTTTCTTCGTCCTCCTTGGACATGAAGATCTGATGGTATCCAGAGTAGGCATCCAGGAAGGAGAGCAAGTCGCATCCTGAGGTGGAATCCACAATCTTGTCGATGCGCGGCAAGGGGAATGGGTCCTTCGGGCATGCTTTGTTAAGATCCGTGAAATCTATGCAAAGCCTCCATTTCCCATTTGCCTTGCGCACCACCACTGGGTTTGCTAACCACGTTGGATGCAATACTCCTCTGACCAATCCAGCTGCCTCAAGTTTCTTGATCTCCTCAGCAATAAACTGTTGCCGCTCCAAAGCTTGCTTTCGGACCTTATGCTTAACAGGCCGGGCATGTGGGCAGACAGCAAGGTGGTGCTCGATTACATCCCTGGGAACACCGGGGATGTCAGATGGTTGCCAGGCAAACACATCGACATTCGCCCGCAGGAAGGCAACGAGCGCGCTTTCCTATTTGTCATTGAGGGTGGCACTGATGGTAAATGTACCACCAGCGCCAGCCAGCCCTGTCGGGACCTTTTTCACAGATGGTGCGGCAGCCTTGGATCTCTTGCTATTGGAACTCTCCGGCAAGTCATCAACAGGCGCAGCGCACTCCGGAGAGGCACGCTTCCCGGATTCCTCGCTGGCATCCTTGCTTCCTTTCTTCTTTTTCTTGCTTTCCTTGGCGGGAGCAGCGGCTTCCGCAGCTTCTGCAGCAACTGCCTCCCGGTACATCTTGTCCACGCATATGATTGCGTCTTTCTTGTCTGATGGGATAGAAATAATGCCCATTGGTCCTGGCATCTTGAAAGTGCTGTAGGCATAGTGGGATGCCACCATGAATTTGGCCAGGGCAGGACGACCAAGGATTCTGTTGTACGGCAGGGGGAGGTCAACCACATCAAACACGATCTTCTCAGTCCGGTAGTTCAACTCCCCCCGAATGTTACCGGCAGTGTGATCTTCCCCTTAGGATGACTCCTGCCGGGGTTGATCCCTTGGAACGTACCAGTAGCCTTGAGCTCTTCATCTGCTATTTGGAGTTTGCTGATGACCTTTGGAGAAATCAGATTCAACCCGGCCCCACCATCAACCAACATCTTTGTGACCTTGAGGTTGCGGATTGTTGGTGAAACCAACAACGGCAAACACCCCACCGCGGTAGTGGGGTTAGGGTGATCCTCCTCATCAAAGACGATGGGTGTGCGGGACCACTTGAGCGGCTTCCGAGAATCTGCCGCTGGCTCCATGGCATTGACCTCACGCGCCCACCTTTTAAGTTGGCGGTGAGACGAGTGCAAAGATGCACCCCCGTCAATGCATAGGGCATCAGTGGCTTTCTGGAATTCCTGCTCGCTGGTTTCCTCTTCATCTCCTTCATCACTTCCGTCCTCGTAATCCTTCTTCTCACGGCACTTGGCAGGTTTCCCTTAACACTGAGGAGCCTTGCCGAGGCGACCTGTTCTGCCCCCTCGGCCCTTCCCGCCAGTGCCATCTTGGTTCTTCTCCTTATCACGCTTCTCGTACTTAACCCTCTGCTTCTTGACAAGCTGCTCAACCTGATGACACTCCTGGATATCGTGGCCCTTGGTCTGATGGATCTTGCAGTACGGCCCATCACTCTTCCTAGCTTTCTCGGCAGCCATGGCTTCCCGGCAATCAGTGCACGCGGCAGCTTCCTTGCCGGGGACCTTTGTCTTGGCCTTCTTGCCGGTACCAGGTGCATTCGACCCTTCAATGGTCATTACCACTTTATCATTGCGCTTCTTGTTGTGCTTCTTGCTCTTCTTCTTCCGGTTGGTGGCATCGTCGTCGTCTTCTGAGTCGATGTCGACTCCATCTTCTTCACCTGGGAGTCATCTCCCCTCTTCTACTCGGCACACTTATCCACCATAGTGTATAGCTCATTCACAGTCTTGGGCAAACGAACGTTCATTTTAGAATGTATCCGGCGGTTGCACACGTTGGACTGGAACGCGGCTATCACAGCTGCCGGGTGGATGTCTGGGATGTTCCTGTGCACCCGGCTGAACCTCTGCATGTACTTCCGCAAGCTCTCTCCTTCCTTCTGCGGGAGTAGCTGTAAGTCGCTGGGCGGTCCTGGTTCTTGGTGGCCGCCCGTGAAGGCGCCAACAAACTCATGGCATAGGTCATCCCAGGTCGAAATGGAATTCTCTGGCAAGTGCATCAACCAAGACCTCACATTTGGCTTGAGTGCCAAGGGGAAGTAGTTGGTGAACACCTTCTCATCTCTTCCCCCGGCAGCTTGAACAGTGATGGTGTAGATGCTCAAGAACTCCGCCAGGTTTAGTCTTCCATCATACTTCTCTGGTATTTCTGGCTTGAACGTGCGGGCAGATGGCCAATGGACTTGCCGCAACTCACGAGTGAAGGCACGGCACCCAACCCCGAAAGGTAGGCACCCACCCTCACCGGGTGTAGGCTCATCGATGTCAGAGCCATTGCACCTATCGGACCGGCGTTGGGTTTCGCGGCGTCGTTCGATGGTGATGCGAGCGTCTCACCCCCACCCCCACCCACGCCTCCTATCTTCCAGGACTCGCCGCTGTTCTCGTCGTGCTCAAGGATCGGACAAGGCCATCGATACATTGTCGGGTTCTTGGTTGCGTTGCTCTGGCTGTGGCCTCTGCGCTGGCTGCCGCAGAGGGGATTGCACCGTGGGGGTGGCCCCTTCGGTACGGCCAGCAGCTCGGGCCGTTGCCGCCGCCTGTGGAGGCTGTGATGGGCCTGCTCACTGCGATCCTCCCGCCTCGGCAAAACCAATCAAGCTCTGAATGGTGGCTCTCCACTCATCCATCTGATCAGCCGTCGGCGGAAATCTCAACAGGAGTTGGGCCCACGCCATGGCCTCCGAAGCAGTGCTCGACATGGATGACGACGTAGACCGTTGCGTCGCCTAGCTTCTGACGGTGCCAGTAGTAGCAGCGCCGTGCTCCTGTCGCCGTGAGCCAATCGCCAGGGTGGCATGGAGGCGAGGTGGATGTGCTTGGGGATTGGCGGCTCCATTAGGCGCATCAGCTTGGCCAGCCCGTCTTGGGGGTGACGCATACCCTGCGGCCACATCCGCAGCGGGGGCAGCCGGAGGATTGCGGTTCACCCCATGGCGGGCATCACTACTGTGGCCGCGTCCTTCGGTGGGGTGGAGAGGCACAGATGGAATGACCTCCCCTCCCGCACCTTGCGGAGCGTGGCCGTCGGGATGTTGTTGGCGATGTCCTTCTCCGGTGCCTCCTGCTCCCGTTTTGACTACGGGGGAGGTGGTGACAACGCCGCATGTGCCGGTCACGTCCCCCGCAGTGTCCACGTCCCCGTGCGCCCCCGTAGCCCCCACGGCGTCGGCAGCCGCGTGTGGAGGGGCCTTCGAAGCGGACAGGTGAGCTATGGCACCGGTTTTCTTCTTGGGCTCCATGGATGATGAAGCCGTCGATGAAGAAGATGATGATGAAGATGACGCTCTGCGTATGCTCTCGGCTTCGGCAAGCGCTTCCTCCTACCTGGCGCGCCAAAGATGTCATGGGAAAACACGGCCATCCTATGGGGCCATCTCCCCCTTGTGGTTCGGCAGGGGGGAAGGACGCATTGCACAAAGAGCGGAGGGCGCGGTGCAGTGCGGCAGTGATCACACAGGCAATTTTTACCTAGGTTCGGGCCGCCGTGAGGCGTAAAACCCTACTCCTGCCTTGATGGATTGATGAGTGGACCGTGGTGGAGACGCGGCGCTCTAGCCCAGCAAGGTCGCCTCGGGGCGAGAGCAGCTACGCACGTATGGGTGTACAGGGGTCCGAATCCTTTCTAAGGTTGCCATGGCCCTCCTTTTATAGATCAAGGGGTCACCACAATGGCAAATCAGTCATTGTGTACTGATTAGATAGCAAACAATGCCATCATACCTAACTCTACAGACTAGACAGAGCGCATTAAATGCGCCGCTTAGTGTCACATCGTAGCCTAGCCCGGCAAGCCTTGCCGTGCTATTTTGCCACCTTCTCGCCTGCCTGCATGACATGTCGCTGGACGAGTGTCATTTGGAGGTGATTTCCTCTGGGGATGGCTGCCATGTGCCAAATAACGGCCACTTAGAATCTTGGGGGCTCGACACCACACCGATCGGTGACTTGCATTGCTGTGAGGTGGAGTGGTGGAGCTTTGGCGGGGTAATCCGCCCTCAGCGTCCCCGGTAAGCCTGTCGGGGCAATCTTGAGTCTTGTCTTCGGGGCAACCTCGTCCCCGCCAGGCTCGCCTGCCCGGTAGGGGAGGTTTTCCCATTATGGTATTTTACTCCTTGGGTTGGTCTTGGCCTTCTTGATTCGCCCTTTGATTCCTCAAAGAGCTGATCTCTTCTACTTGGCCCTGTCCTGGATGCTGCAATCTCGTTCTTGAGCCTGTGTACAGTCTGGGCAACATACCTGGGGTTTGTTGCACCGACAGAGCTGTGGCCCGTCTAGCCCAAGCTTTTATTTCATATGTTTACCACATGACCAGCCCAGTTTTTTTTCTTTCTGAAAATGGCTAGCCCAGTTATTTTGTTTTTTGCAGAATACCCAACGGAGGCCTACTTGCTATTCTATGCCCTGCTAGGCCGGAAATCTTTCAAGACGAGGAGGGATGCATTCGGCTTGCCCAGAAACTTCATTGTTTTTGTGCAGGTAAAATTTCATTGGATTTTAAATTAAGGTATGTTTAATTTTTAAATTAATTTGAATGTGGCTAGAAATTTCGGGTTGTATGCTGTTTGGGACAGATTTGGAGGCTGACTTGTGGGTCTACTAGGTTGACGTGTACGAAAGGCTTTGTCAACTTAGTCCACAAACGATTCTAGCATTATTGACCATTGGATGTTAATCCAACGGCCGTGCTGCTTCTTCAATATCTGATCTTCTTGCTCTAGCCAGCCAATCTAGCGTCGGCCGGACCGCCTGCGCCCGTCTTCCATGGCCGGCTGTGCTACCGTGCAGGCCTCACCGCCCCACCCTACTCCCATCGCTGGCCAGGCTATTCCTCTACTCACCCACACCTCTTGTTATTTTTTGGCGACGGCAGCCGAACCCGTAAACCCTCATAGTCCCCACCGTGTGGGCAACCGCTACCGAGTCTTCCCCGGCTCCAGGTCGTTCCCTTCCTAGGCCTCGCCGTCGTCCACCGCATTGGTGTTCTCGACGCGGCGTGGTCAACGTAGTGAACAAACGATAGCCATCAGAAGAGGGATGTACATGGAGCAGCTGATAGTAGGGACCCACATGGTCCATGTTCGCACGCAAGCAAGTACCTCCTTATTACGCGAAAAAAATGATTCCTCCCACTGACAGGCTGGACCCACCAGCTACATCTCTGCATGCAAGCAAGTGCCTCCTTATTACGCGAAAAAAGTTTCCTCTCCCTGATAGCTGAGGCCCACCAGCTACATCTTCACACGCAAGAAAGTGCGTCCTTATTACGTGCAAGAAAAATGATTCCTCCCGCTGCTAGCTGGGACCCACCCGATTTGGAGGCTGACCTGTGGGCCTACTAAGTTGATGTGTATGCATCACTTTGTCAACTTAGTCAACAAACGATTCTACCAGTAGTGACCGTTGAATCTTAATCCAACCGACGTGCTACTTAGTCAACCTCTAATCTGCTTGCTCCAGCCGCCCAAACCAGCTCCGGCCGTACCGCCTGCTCCCGCCTTCCGTGGCCCACTGTGCTGCCGCGCAGGCATCACCGCCCCACACTACTCCCACCACTGGCCATGCCATCCCTCTACTCACCCGCACCTCCTGTTATTCTCTGGCCATGGCAGCCTCACACCATAGCTGAAGCAGTCAACCCTCGTACTCCCCTCTGCGTGGGCATCCACTGTCGCGTCTTCCCCGGCTCCGCATCATTCCCTTCCTAGGCCTCGCCGTCGTCCACTACCTTGGTGCTCTCGGCGCGGCGTGGTTAATATGGTCAACGAATGTCAGCCATCGGAAGAGGACTTGAGGCTGACAGCTGGACCCACCAGCTATATATTCGGACGCAAGGTAGTGCCTCCATATTAGGCACCCGCACCTCCTGTTATTCTCTGGCGATGGCAGCCTCACACCACAGCTGAAGTAGTCAACCCTTGTACTCCCCTCCGCGTGGGCATCCACTGCTGCATCTTCCCCGGCTCCGCGTCATTCCCTTCCTAGGCCTCGCCATCGTCCACTGCCTTGGTGCTCTCGGCGCGGCGTGGTTAATGTGGTCAACGAATGTCAGCCATCGGAAGAGGACTTGAGGCTGACAGCTGGACCCACCAGCTATATATTCGAACGCAAGGAAGTGCCTCCATATTAGGCGCGAAGAAAAATGATCCCTCTCGCTAACAGCTAGGACCCACCAGCTATATCTTCGGACGCAAGGAAGTGCCTCCATATTAAGCGCGAAAAAAATGATTCTTCCCCCTGACAGCTAGGACCCATCAGCTATATCTTCGCACACCAGGAAGTGCATCCTTAACCTCCCTGACACCTGGGACCCACCCGATCGAAGCGTACGTAGTGTTGTCTATTTGGTCACGAACGTGTACGTACATACTGGTCGATCGGTCTCTCTGCAACGACGTGTAGTAGTAGAACCCTCGACATAGCAGTTTAGGCAGTCCAGTCTAAACCGTCTACACGTACGTACAGCCAGATGCCAAAAAATATGGCCACGTACATACATACGAGCGGGGTCTCGAACACTTACTCGGGCATATGTACGGCCAGAGCTCGTGCACATGGAGAGACAGCGGACGGCAGCAATGGCGTCCTGTTCATCGGGAGCCAATCGGCTGGGTCGAAACAAAGAAACTACGTCGTGTTCATCGGGAGGCAACAGAATGTGGCGTGTTCATCGGGAGCCAACCGGCTTGGACGGAACAGCCGGAAAGGGGCCTGGTGTACCGCAGAATGGAGGAAACGGCCTTCTGTTTGACCGCCTACGGTGGAAACAGGATCCTGTTCATCGGGAGGGGTCTGGCATACCGCAAGACGGATGAAACAGACTTCTGTTCGAGCGCCTATAGTCGAAACGCGGTCATGTTCATCGGGTGGGGTGCGGCATACCGCAAAACAGAGGGAACAGACTTCTGTTGGAGCGCCTACCGTCGAAATAGGGTCCTGTTCATTGGGAGGGGTGTGGCGTACCGCAAAATGGGACTCCACGGGCTACTGTTCATCCATCATCAACTGCCTCTCGCTCCAGCCTCCATGGGGTACTGTTCATCCACCATCGTCCTCCAACCTCCACCGGCTACTGTTCATAGAGCCTCCACGGGGTCCTGTTCATCCACCCCCAACCGGCTGGGGTACGGCGGCCTCCTCGGGGTCCTGTTCATCCAGCGGTAATGGCCTACTACCACGGGGTCCTGTTCATCCAACCCCCACCGGGAACTGTTCATCCACAGCCAACCAACCGGCTCGACTCACCACGTCTCGACTCGTTCTATGTACCACGCACACGGTAGCAATGGTCACTGTTCATCGAGAGGCAACCCAACACCGGCTGGCTACGTCTGACATGGGTGCTCGATCAGCTTCAGTAAGCAGCAGAAGTGATCGATCGCTCGGGTTCAGTTAGCAGCAGCAGCGAAAGAATCGCTCGGGTTCAGCCAACAGCGAATGAATCGCTCGGGTTCAATTAACAGCCAAGGGACCGATCGCTCAGGTTCAGTAACGTAGCTAGTGCGATCGCTCGGGTTCAGTTAGCCAACGCCTCGCACGGGCGCGCGTACACGAGAGAACCGCGCAAACCACAGTGCATCGCTCAGCCCCGACCACCCACCGTAACCGGGAACTCCCGGTATTTTCCTCGCCCTCGCTTCTACCATGATTTTTTCCGTCATGGACAGCCCAAAGAATGTCATGCAGGTGTGTCTCCGGCCGCCCAGGATAAAAAGCCCACTTTCTGTCATGATTTTTTTTCATGGAATTAGGAGCCCACCACATCTATGATGATATGTGTTTTTGTCACAATTATCGTCATAGAAGTGTCATAAGCATGACAGAAAAAATTCGTTCGGGCCAAAATGTCACGGATGTGTCTTTTTTTTGTAGTGTTCCACGCCGACACATGGGCGCGAGCGCACGAGTGAGCTATATCAAGAAGGTGCATGAAGATACAAGGCACTACATCGAGCACCAAGTACAACGCGTCACGACCAAGATCAACATCAACAAGCACCCCATGATATTCAACACCGGAGATCTTGTGTGGTTACATCTTCGCAAGGACCGCTTACCCAACGAACACAAGTCAAAACTTCTACCTCGAGCTGACGGACCCTTCAAGGTGCTCGCACGCTACAACAAAAATGCATACAAGATCGACATACCACGTGACAAGTACAATCTGAGCGATGACTTAAACGTTAAGGATCTCTCTCCCTACCATGGTGATGAGGTTTTCGATCCGAGGTCAGATCTTTCCCAGGGGGAGATGATGCGGAGCCTCCTACGGTCATCCCCGTGGACCTACCTTTATCTCCCACGACACCACATGGACCAATGACTAGAGCATGAGCAAGGGCTATTGAAGCTAAGGTGAACTCGCTCCTCTCCGAACTACTACACTCCATATGTGAGACATGGCTACTAGCTCAAGCGGCGACATTGTGTGTGATCAGGTACTTGGAGGGAAGCCACGGAGAAACGATGCCCAATGATTAAGAAGGCGAGGATGCCGACTATGAGGACTAAGAGGAAGAGTTGCCAGGAGGCTACAGCCACCGGACGACCAGAAGACGTTGGACGTCCGATGCCTCGAACTCCAGCCAGCCCAAGGACACTGCCCGCGATTGCTACAACGACCGGACGATCAACCCGGTCCGAACGTCCAACACCTCCCAGCGCCCGGACGACCGAGCCCCTCCGGAAATCCGGCATCACCATCACAGAACCAAAATGACAGAAATCTGAAGTCCACTAGACGACCAACGCACCGGACATCCGACCACCACCAGACATCCGGCGACACCTGACTAGAGCAGAATCACCGGACCAGACCCTCGCGAGCCTCCGGACGTCAATTACCCTCCGAACGTCCGACGCCTGTCTGCGCACAGTGACTAGGGCCGAGGCCCATGTACCCATTCGCCCTCTTAGACTATATATACTCCTCCTCCCTCTTATTAGGGTTAGCATTGGTTTAGCTCATTTTGGAGATAGAGCATTGCTCATCCACTTGTACCCCTACTCCATTGGAGACCGAGGCCTCCTAGGAGAAGATCCTCCAAGTGGATTCAAGACCCCCTCTTGTGGGAAGATCCCCTAGTGGATTCAAGACCTCCTTCTAGGAGATGAACTAGTTACCTTTGTATCCCCCTTTGTTGGATTTGAATCATGTATCTTTCTTTGTGTTCATGGATCTTGCACATGTGTGACCGTTTCTCATTGATTTGAGTGTTCCCCCTCGTTTCCCCTCATGTTTTCCCTCGTGTGTTCGTCGTGTTCTTCGGGAACCCCCTCCAAATAGTGAAAGATTGGCCCCTAGGGTTCCACCCTACATCAATAATGCAATAAATATCAACATAAAAACATGATGCAAAATGGACATATCAACTCTGCCAAGCTTAGACCTCGCTTGTCCTCAAGCGAAAGTCGAAATTGATAATCATGACCACATGTTTAGAGAGAGAGATGTGTCGATAAAAATAAAATACAGACATGGAAGCATCATGGTCATTACCATAACAACAATATATCATCATAAAACTTCTCATGCTAGAGTAACAATTTGTTCACAAGCTAAAGTATGAAACATAAACTTTATTGGAAACTAACAAACTATGATCTCAGTCATTGAAACAATCAAAATCCATCATAATTTCAGAAAGAGTTTATGTAAGAGCTTTGTTTAGCAAGTTCGCATACTCAACCATCATTTAGTATTCTATTATTACTGACACTCAAGGCATATTTTTAGAGCAAAAGTCTTAGTCACACGTATGGAAAGATAGGGGCTTATGATTTCGCCTCCCAACTTATTTACCTCAAGGGTAATGTAAACAATAATAACTCATGATCACCTACATTCAACTGGATATATATGTCTGGATCTATCTACCACATGATGCTTGCCACTAACAATACATAGAGAGAAGAAGCAATAAACACTAATGACTCTTGCATAAAAGTAAATACATGAAAGTAAAAGATAGGCCCTTCGTAGAGGGAAGCAGAGGTTATCATGCGCTTTTTGTTTTTGAATGTACGAACACTTAATTTAAAGGAACCTCACTTTGCATTGCCCCTTGTGATAGCAACCTTTATTATGAAGTATGTTGCTTTTATTTTTTCACCTTCACAAGATCGTACAAAGCTTGCTTTCCCTTACAATAAAAGATCATACATATTTATGAGCAATTTTTGTTGCTTTTGCACCGATGACAACTTACTTGAAGGATCTTATTCAATCCATAGGTAGATATGGTGGACTCTCATGACATGAAACTAGGTTTAAGGGTTTTGGATGCACAAGTAGTATCTCTACTTAATGTGAGTTTTTGGCTAGCAAAAGATCCTAGACAAGCACCACATGTTAGAACATCCATAAAAATATAACTTCTATGTGAATATAAACAACCATAACTCATTACGATGTCTTCCTTGTCCAACATCAACTAATTGATATAGAATATTTGATGGGGGTTCACAATCATAAAATATGTCCAAGATAATATATTTATATGTGAGACCTCTGTTCCTTTACTACTTTTTTCATGGATTGCACCAATGACCAATGCTATGCTTGTCAACTTCCAACAAATTTTATCAACTACTAGCACACATGCCCGTGCGTTGCAACGGGAAAAAGATAAATTCACGCACTATCCATCCATGTTGCCTCTTCGCCATCCACTCATGAATCAATTCCAAGATGATGAGACATAGCAAAAAGAATATGTGCATTACTAAGGATAATTATTTTTGTATAGATATATGGAGGAGCGTGCGCAAAAAATTAGTACCACCTTAGATAGTAAAAAAATGAAAAAATGAATAAAAATACTAATATGGGTCAGTAGATCAAAAAATCGGAGAAATGCACCTTACTTTATTAGTAGGCTGACAAAAAAGACCCGTGCATTGAAAAGGGTGAATATCACACACCCCAGCCCTGATAATAATGCATCAAGACCTTCCCTTGTAAATGTACTCCACAGGATGATGGCGTAACACCCGCCCATCTGCTGCTACCACCGTAGCCAACCCACACATCCGCCTCCTGCTAGCATAACCATCAAGCACAGGGAAGATGTGAGGAAAATTATTGCCATCTCTATGGTCCACCGATCTTGTACAAATGCGGCAAAAATTTAGAGTAGCATCATGGGGGTATTTACTCTTCTTTCATGAACCCGTATAAATATAAGCCGATAAAAAACAAAAATTAAGTGTCATAATTCGTAAGCAAATAGTAGTTGGTAGATCATATACGCACTTATTATAAATGTGCGAATATAATAGGATGAGTGACAGATACACTTATACAAATATTGCATTTGCACTTTGGACCTTATGTAGTACTGCCTCATCAAAATATAAAATGTTTGGTCTAGATTTAGACAAAATAATGTCTTATACATTATTACAGAGGCAGTATATGGGGCATGAGTTGACAATCACTCCATCCTTAGTACTCCCTCCGTTTTTATTTACTTCGTGTATTAGCTTTGGTCAAAGTCAAGCTTTATAAACTTTGACTAAATTTATAGAAAAAAATATTGACATATACAATAACAAATCAATAACATTAGATTCATTGTTGAATGTACTTTCACATCATATAGATTTGTTATGGTAAATATTTATATTCTTTTCTATAAACTTGGTCACACTTTAAGAAGTTTCACTTCAGTCAACTCTAATATGCGGAGTAAATAAAAATGGAGGGAGTACTCCGATGCATCTTATGCATCTCATCTGTGTTCCTAAAAGTAAAGGTATATTAGACGTTTGTATTATAAACTATAAAATAATAAAGTACACTGAATTCCATGGGTGATCTATCCTGGCTTTAGCTCAAGCACGTGGACCCATCTGACTTATATCTTGCTGGTAGCCAACCTTATCTCTTCACATGGGTACTCGTACACTGTAGCTGACCAGCTAAAATAATTCACTTGGATCCACTACCAACCTTATCTCTTCAGCAGCCAGCGCTTTCGTCAATGCCCAGATAAAATAGAGATGAAGGAAGCGAAGGGGAGGTGCCCGCACGGCTCGTACGTAGCTGAATCTGGCCGCTGGGCGACGTAGAACCGAGGTGGCGAGGTCGGAGGTCGAGCAGACCACAGCAACTGCGCTGCTCCTATGCTCGTTGGAGTGGCGCCCGTGGCCACCAGCGCGGCGGCTGCACCCCTGTGCACAGCATCGCCGGCAAACTGCCATGCCGCGGCCTGGGGAACCTCCATGGCTGACCTCACAGAGCTCCACTCCTTTTTGTCCGCATGCGTCGTCCCGCGCCCTTCCTCACCAGAACCGGCTGGCCCCAACCCTCCATCACAACTCCGTCCGCTTCTCTGCCTCCCTCGAGCGAGCATAGCTACCGCGGCCACCACTCCTCCACCTTGCCGCACCGTTGTCGTCGTTGTCGCTTTCCTTGCCGGTCCTCCCAGCCCCGGGCGACCTGGTGTGGGTGCTGCCACGGCCGAGTACAAAGCTCGAGCTTGCCTCCTCCCCCTCCGTCCCTTGCTCGAACACCGCCGCCGCCAGCCAAGCTCTGCCCCGACGAGCTTCCTGCTCTTCCTCTTCACTTCCCCAGAGCCACAGGCATGTTCCTGCTCGAGACGCCGTCCTCGCCTGACAGTGCTCGGAGCCACCACTGCCATCGATGCCGCCGGATTGCCCTCAACCCCCTCTTTCTTGATCTCGATCTACATAGCCCGGACACGAACTCTGACTTCGATCTAAATCAGAGAAGGACAGAATGGGGCAGGAGGTTGCAGATCGATGAGGGTAGGGATGGCGGATGGGGAGGGGAAGGAGAAGACCGGCCGTCGCCGCCACCGTACGCGTACCCATACGGATCGAGGGGAGAAGGCAGCGAAGGAGCCCGTGGTCGAAGCGTTTTCTCAGATTTTAGCCACTAAAAAGTTGGACGGCGGGTTCAATTATCGAAAAGTACAGGGACTATTTTGCAAAAATGTCGAGACGGTGAACAGACACAAACCGTGCTTTATTATTAAGTAAAGATACTTCTTTTATGTGAAGTCATTACTCCCCATGAAAGTAGCATATGATCTTTTATTCTTTTATTTTTCATTGCTAAGATTGAAAAAAAAAATCAAAACTCAAACTACTCTTTATTATATATCTCACACGCGATTACATAGATAGATAAATTACTAAGCAAGAACTCAAAAATAAACCATACTAAAACTTTATTCTTCTAAATCACGAAATGACTAAGGATCGAGCTAAGATAGATAATGAGATTAAAAGTGATGGTGATACGATACCGGGGCACCTCCCCCAACCTTGGCACAAGCCAAGGGGAGTGCCCATTCCCATGTACTCAAGTCTCCTTCTTTAGTGATGGCGGCGGTGAAGAAGTAGTAGTCTTGTCCTCTGGCTTCCAAGGCATAGGCTCCCCATCATAAAAGCATGAACGTGTCTCCGGGGTCTTGAAATTTGCAGCTAAACTCATACCTTTAAACCTGGCTTCATACTCAAATCTCTGATTTTGCAAATCATAGATTTTGGCCTGAAGGAAGTCGATCCTGTCATTGAGCTTGAAGATGGCATCTCCGATCTCCTTGCTATCCAACTCATGTTCATGGGTGAATTCCGTGATCATGGAGTGGTTAGCACTGAGTCCACTCTCCATCATACCCTGGCACTTGAAGATCTCCTGCTCCACAGCTTCCAGCCTGGCTTTCTCACTTCCGGTCTTCTTAGGCCCTTGAACGTCCCGGATGTGAACCACCCCCTCATGCATATGGATCTCTTGGGGGTGTTTCATCACCTCCGGAAGGTAAGCGTTGATGACATTCTCAAAGAACTTGTCCTTGGATAAGCTTGGAGGTGCCATGGCGATCTAGATCTGTCAGAATAACAACATGAAACAAGAATGGAGGATATTTCTGCGATATGGTGGTCAAAACATCAGGAAGTACATATAATGAATTTATTCATGCAGGACAAGTAACATGGAAGAAAAACGGAGTCGGGAAAGTCCACGAGGGGGCCTCAAGCCTGGGAAGCGCGCCCAGGGGAAGGACGCGCCCCTCAGGCTTGTCGCTCCCTCATGCACTTTTCGGACTGTTTTTTATTTTCCTATTTTTTTAAAATATTCCAAAATGGACAGAAAGTACTTTTATAGAACTTTTGGAGTCGCTTTACTTACCGTATCACATACCTACCCCTTTTTAGGGTTCTGGAGTGTTCCGGAAGGTTTCCCTTATGTGCTCCTCCGTTGTCATATTTTGGATAATATTAATTTCAACATTAATGGGCGTACATGAGATATGATGTTTAATTCTTTGCCCATTAACCACCTTCGGATTGGTGCCTTCGGCGTTGTTGATCTTGATAGCTCCGGAACGATAAACTTCTTCAACGATATACGGTCCTTCCCATTTTGAGAGAAGCTTTCCTGCAAAGAATCTTAAACAAGAGTTGTATAATGAAACTTGATCTCCTACTTTGAATTCCTGTTTTTGAATTATTTTATCATGCCATCTTTTAACCTTTTCCTTAAATAACTTAGCATTTTCATAAGCTTGTGTCCTCCATTCATCTAGAGAACTAATATCAAATAACCTCTTTTCACTGGAAGTTTAAATCATAGTTAAGTTCTTTAATTACCCAGTATGCTTTATGTTCTAACTCAGGAGGTAAATGGCATGCTTTTCCATAAACCATTTTATAAGGGGACATACCCATAGGATTTTTATAAGCTCTTATGTATGCCCACAATGCATCATTTAGTTTCTTAGACCAGTTCTTTCTAGATCTATTAACGGTCTTTTGCAAAATTAGCTTTATTTCCCTATTACTCAATTCAACTTTACCACTAGACTAAGGATGATAAGGTGATCCAATTCTATGGTTGACATCATATTTAGCAAGGACTTTACGGAATGCACCACGAATAAAATGTGAACCACCATCAGTCATTAAATATGAAGGGACTCCAAACCTCGGGAAAATAACTTTAAGCATTTTAATATATGTGTTATGATCAGCACTACTAGTTGGAATAGCTTCTAACCACTTAGTAACGTAATCAACAGCAACCAGAATATGAGTATACCCATTAGAGGAAGGAAAAGGTCCCATATAATCAAATCCCCAAATGTCAAATGGTTCAATAACAAGTGAATAATTCATAGGCATTTCCTGGCTTCTACTAATATTACCAATTCTTTGGCATTCATCCATGATAAAAATAAAATTACGTGCATCCTTGAAGAGAGTAGGCCAACAGAAAACAGATTATAATACCTTGTGTGCAGTTCTATCTCCAGCATGGTGTCCTCCGTAAGCCTCAGAAAGACACGTCCATAGGATTTGTTCCTGTTCATGCTCAGATACACAACGTCTAATAATACCATCAACTCCTTCTTTCTAAATATGTGGGTCATCCCAAAACTAATGACTCAAATCAAAGAAGAACTTTTTCTTTTGTTGGTATGTGAAACTAGGTGGTATATATTTAGCAACAATGTAATTAGCATAGTCTGCATACCAAGGAGTATTACGAGAAGCATTTATAACAGCTAATTGTTTGTCAGGAAAACTATCATCAATAGGCAGTGGGTCATCAAGAATATTTTCCAACCTAGACAAGTTATCAGCTACGAGATTCTTAGCTCCCTTTGTATCAATAATATGCAAGTCAAATTCTTGTAGCAAAAGAACCCACCTAATGAGTCTAGGTTTAGCATCTTTCTTTTCCATAAGATATTTAATAGCAGCATGATCGATGTGAACAATTATTTTAGAATCAACAATGTAAGATCTGAATTTATCACATGCAAACACAACTACTAAAAATTCTTTCTCAGTAGTAGCATAATTTCTTTGAGCACTGTATAGAGTTTTACTAGAGTGATGGATAACATTTAATTTCTTATCTACTCTTTGTCCTAGAATAGAACCAACAACATAATGATGCGGACATCAATACCATTGTTACACCCACAACCCCTGCTGCTATACATACTGGACCAATTAGTAGAGCTCGCGCATGCCAATTAAATTACCAGGTACTTTCGTTTCTTGGTAATGATTCTAATGTTCATGAGAATATGATGCTACCTAAATTGGATACATTTGTCTTGCTTACAAATAAAGGGCCTGGCTTGGACAAGAAGGATGAACATTGGAGCAAGATCAAGCACGGAGATGATGCATGCGCAAGGGGAACAAGAATGGAGTTACAAGTGATGATTTTAGGACTTTGAAGCTACCATAATGAGTGCTTGAAGCCTTGGACAAAATATACAAGATGTCACTTCATAAATTTCATCCAGAAGCTATTATAGGTGCTGCATCACCTTATTATTGGGCCAGGCCCATGTAATTTCGAAATACTTGAGTATAGGCTATTTTTAGAGTCCGTATGTGTGGGGAAACAAGAGTTAGGGTTGGTTTCAGACCCCTCCTCCAAGGGCCACGAAATTCCCCCCTCTTCCTCCATATATACAACCCTTAGGGCACCGTTTAGACTTTGGGTTTTGTTTAGATTAAAAGTTTGCCATAGCTGCAACTACGCGTATTTCGTTTGTGTTCAATGACCAGACCAAGACGTCACAGAACCCCACCTTGATCAATAAAGCTTTTATCTCATATTCGCAATATCCAGATTGCAATCTTAGTTTCTTGCTTGTTCTTTGTTTGCTTGTAGGAAATAGACCTTCGTGGTCAGGTTGATCGTGCTCCGGCATGGTCAATAACCTCTCGGAGTTGGTTTAGCGATTGCTATGGCGCGACGTCCTCGCACGTTCGTAGTCGGATCGTCAAAGTCTACTCCTCCGAAATGATAATCACCATCTCATCGAAAGACGGGACACCCTCGCCTCTATCAAGTGGTATCAGATTTCTAGGTTGCTCGGTGAGATTTTACAGTTTTTCGTAGTTTGGATCGAGTCTATTCTTCATACCTACAGTCCACGAAAAAGCCACAAAAAAAATTAGGTTAGATCATCATATCCGAACCAGTCTGAGCCTTTGCATAGTATTTTCAGTATTTTGCTTTGTTGAATTTGCGGTTGCATCATCGTGTCAAGTTGCTGATCTTAGCGTCTAGTCTTTTAGAGTTTCGAGTTCTGGTCATAAGTTGTCACGCCGCCACCGCACCATCATCATCGCCCCTGCCATCTACCACCACCGCTTATCCGCCACCGCTCTGAATCCATGTACCACCACCGATCCGTATCCATATACCATCACCGATCCATATCCATATACCACCACCGCTACCATATACCACCACCGCTGCTATATCCTACCACCATATATCCACCACCAATCCGAGTTCTTTTCATATTAGGTTTGTTTTTGAGATCCACCTAATTTCCGTTTCGTGTTTCCTTGCCTGAGTAGGTTTCAGAAAAAAAAAATCGCTGGGAGCATTTTTAGGTCCCCCGGGCAGTTTTTAGGCCAAAATTTCGGCAGTCGAAAATATTTTTTCCCTACCCTCTTTTGAGGTCCCAGGGAGCGTTTTGAGACACTCGCCATCATAGTGATTTTTTGTCGCACTTTTTGGTCGTCACTGCCCTGACTTCAGAAAAATTAGTCAAAAAAATTTCGTGCCTATCCTGTTATTTTGACTTGGGAAGAGTTTTGTGACACTTGCCATTATAGTGATTTTCAGCAAAAAAAAAGGAGCGAAAAAAATTCCAGAGTGTGCTTCTCCCTTGTTTACGTGTTGTGCCATGATTTTGTTAGTGCTCTAGGCTCGCGTCTCTAGTACGGTCTAGCCTAGGACCAGCACAGTATCGTCGTTGAGCGTTTGTTCAACTTTGCATCTCTGAATTGATTATTGCTGACCTTTTTGCTACCATATTATAAGCC
Source organism: Thinopyrum elongatum (assembly GCA_011799875.1). Taxonomy (NCBI): domain Eukaryota; kingdom Viridiplantae; phylum Streptophyta; class Magnoliopsida; order Poales; family Poaceae; genus Thinopyrum; species Thinopyrum elongatum. The sequence continues at coordinate 204,671,711 of CM022297.1, read as the reverse complement.
ATCCCAGCTCCACATACATCTACATCGTGCGTTTGACTCTCCCTGGTAATCGTTCTATCCAAGCTTTGAGAGTTTTGACTACAACGGTTGCCGATCACCGCCTGCTACTTGGTAAGAACTGGTAAGACTTTAAGATTCGCTTGACGGATTTGTGACACACCACCACTTTCTAGTAGTCTGTAGGATCATATTCTTGTGTGTTTCTATTGCTGCTAACCATGGCAGGATCACAAGCCGACGAGATTGACTGGGAGCACATGACGAAGAAGGAGCTTCATGATAAATTTCAGCAAATGTTGAGTCAACAGGTGGAAGACATGATGGCCAGCTTCGGCAAGGCATTGGAGAGGATTGATGATGTAGAGAAGACAATTGACACCAAGTTGGACGCCAAGTTTGATGAAGTACCCGCGCGTCTTCCACAACCACCACCTGCATCTGCTACACCATTAGAACAATAAAAACCACCACCTCCACGTCGCGAAACAGCCCTCCGCCGAGCGGGCCATGTTCCCCTTGAGCCAGGACAAACTTCTGGTGCCGCTGCTACTGCTGTTGATGTTTTGGTAGCTCCTGCTGCTACTGTAGAGCTGGAGGACTATTATGAGGATGAGGTTGATCAAAATCAGAACTACGTGCAACCACCAACACCACCAGCACCAGGTCGACCTCATGCATATAATCGCAACGGTAGGGCTGCAGCACCACCTCAGGTACGAGATTATGACCATATTCCTAAGCTGAAATTGAATATTCCACCGTTTGAGGGTAGATACATTCCTGATGTATATCTTACTTGGGAGTTAGAAACCGAACAACGTTTCACATGCTTACAATATCCTGAGGATAGACGTGTTGCTACCGCCGTTTGTGAATTCACTAGTTTTGCTTCTGTTTGGTGGTCTGAACATTGTAGATTATATCATGATAATATCCCTACTACTTGGGCTGCTTTGAAAACTGCTATGCGTACTCGTTGGGTTCCACCATATTATCAACGTGAATTACTTCAAAAACTGCAGCGTTTGAGACAAGGAAAAAATTCTGTAGAGGAGTATTATCAGGAATTACAAACTGGCATGATTAGATGTGGTATTGTTGAGGATAAGGAAGCTATGCTTACACGTTTTATGGGTGGATTAAATAAACAGATTCAGACCATTCTAGAGTATATGGAGTATAATAATATCACTCGTTTATTCCATCTTGCTTGCAAAGCTGAACATGAAGTGCAGGATCGACAGGCATTGGTGCGAACTAATTTTTCGGCAGGTCGATCTTCATCATGGACACCACTTACATCCTCTACTCCAACACGTCCTACCGCAGCACCACTGACTTCAGCCGCCAATTCCAACCGAGATACAAGAAAACAGGTACCACCACCACCATCTGCCAGGAGTACACCTTCCGGTCCCGCACAGAGCTCTTCTTCATCCATGGCATCAACAGGGCAAACACATGAGGTTATATGACATCATTGCAAGGGTGGAGGTCACTATGCGAGCAAATGTCCATCTCCGCGGGTGATGATTGTTACTGAGGATGGTGGGTATGAGTCCGCTAGTGACTATGATGAGGAGACTTTGGCTCTTATTGCAAGTGAAGAACATGGTGAAGGTGATTCTGAACATGAGATGCAATACATGGCTGCTGAGGATGCTGACAGGTATGAGAGTTTAGTTGCTCAACGTGTTTTGAGTGTGCAGGTAACACAAGCTGAGCAAAATCAGAGGCATAATTTGTTCCATACAAAGGGAGTTGTGAAGGAACGTTCTGTCCGCGTCATCATTGATGGAGGGAGCTACAACAACTTGGCTAGCATGGAGATGGTGGAGAAGCTATCTCTCACCACAAGACCACATCCTTACTACATCCAATGGTTCAACAACAGCGGCAAGGTTAAGGTAACACATACTGTTCGTGTGCATTTTAGTATCTCTACATATGCTGATTATGTTGATTGTGATGTGGTACCCATGCAAGCATGTTCCTTATTACTTGGTAGACCATGGCAATTTAATAAAAATACTGTACACGATGGTAGAAACAATCAGTATACTCTTGTTCATAAGGATAAACATATTACTTTGCTTCCTATGTCTCCTGATTCCATTCTGAAAGACGATATTAATAGAGCTAATAAAGCAAAATAGGAGAAAAATAAGAGTGAAAATCAGATTGTGGCAAAAGAATTTGAGCAACAAATGAAGCCTAATAATAAACCATCTAGTGTTGCTTCTGAAATTAAATTGAAAAGTGCATGTTTATTTGCCACCAAATCTGATATTGATGATCTAGATGTCAGCAAATCTGTTTGCTATGCTTTTGTGTGCAAAGAGGCATTATTTTCATTCGAGGATGTGCCTTCCTCTTTGCCTCCTGCTATCATTAACATTTTGCAGGAGTTCGCTGACGTTTTTCCACAAGACGTGCCATCGGGATTACCACCTATTCGAGGGATTGAGCATCAGATTTACTTAATTCCCGATGCTTCGCTGCCAAACTGTGCGCCGTACCGTACCAATCCAGAGGAGACGAAGGAGATTATGCGTCAAGTACAGGAGCTTCTCGACAAAGGTTATATACGCAAATCTCTTAGTCCTTGTGCTGTTCCTATTATACTAGTGCCAAAAAAGGATGGTACGTCGTGTATGTATGTTGATTGTAGAGGCATTAATAATATTACTATTCATTATCGTCATACTATTCCTAGGCTAGATGATATGCTTGATGAATTGAGTTGTTCTATAATATTCTCCAAAGTTGATTTGCGTAGTGGATACCATCAAATTCGTATGAAATTGGGAGATGAATGGAAAACAGCATTTAAAACTAAGTTTGGGTTAACTAATGCACCTAGTACTTTCATAAGGCTAGATGGATTAATGAATGAAGTTTACTTTGATGATATATTGATTTATAGTAGATCTTTGGAGGAACATTTGGAACATTTAGGTGCTGTTTTTATTGCTCTACGTGATGCACGCTTGTTGTGGCACCCCGGCTCAGAGTAAACCGGAATGCCCCGTATTCCAGGCCAGGAACAAGTCCCCTGGAATATGGCACTGTTGGCATAGAACAAATCAGCTCTTCATTACAATGGATGTGGTTACAAAGGGTACAAGGATTACATCGGAACGGCGACACTCCGCCTGCCCGGGATAGCTCTATGCTAACAGCGGACTAACTCTCTTGGCAGCGGAACAGCGACGACGGTGATGGGCTCCATTCCGCAGGGACTCTGGCTAGAACGCGTATCCTAGGTCGCAAACTCGGGATCCTCGATATGCAGACAATCATAGCATGACCTGCAAACTAGCATGACACACCAGGTGAGTACTTTGAATGTACTCACAAGCTCACAGCAAACATCAGCATTAAGGCAAGACAACATCATAGCAAAGTAGATGCAGTAAGGTAAAACATATTTAATCCATACTCCGAATAATCTTAGGATCCAACCCGAATCTGATCCAAGTCCAATCCAAATCATGTGGTCATCCGACCACTCATCCCATAACCATCCCATGGATAACATATCATATACCTGAATCCGTCTGCATGACAAGTCTGACAAACTTACTCTCTTCCGGGTTGTCTCGCAACCCTTAGAATACTCACGATCCATCGAGTACTTCTGATCATACGACGAGTTCTTCCATCACTATCACTACTATGGTTGACCACCTAGTGAGGTCTGGACGGACTGTCCAATACCGTGGACATGGCTATTCGAATAGATTTTACACTCTTCAGAGGTTGCGCACTTTACCCACACCATGGAGCACTGACCTCGTGATCCCATTCGGGTGGACCAGTGTTGCTCCAACGAAACCTGCCTGACCCGTGACTCTCCCATCGTACCATCGCCAATCATCCTCCCCCGGAGTCAAGCCCTGGGTGGCCCCTGTGTCACCTCATGACACCTGCCACCGTCGTGGCCAAACTAAACTATCCCAAACAGGGACCTGGATCCAAATAACTCAACTGGGCTCACAAGGTTATCGCCGCCTACCGGGCCAGGGTAGCGCGCACGCATAACCTTCCCTATCGGGCAATACCGGTGAAAGAGCACGCGATCAGACCAAGTCAAGGCCATCCCATACCGGCAAATGTGGTTGCACGGGTAAGTCCGGACAGGTGACTCAAGGTCAACCGACTAAATATCACATCTCCGAATAATATTTCAGTCATAGCTGACCTTCCGATATCATAATAATCCAAGTTAACCAACTAGCAATCAAAAATAACCATAGACGGTGATCTCAACATCATAGTATCAACAAGTAGGTAAACTACTTAGTCACTAATAATCCGGTACTCAACATGGTAGTCACCTATCCGAGAATTAACTCCAATATTGCATAGTCCAATTCATTTCACAAAAAACTCATACTTGCTATTAAAGTAATTAGTTAAACTATGATATTGCAATGCAATGATGCAGATGAGAGTTGTGGCTTGCCTGGGGATGAAGGAACCATCGGGGAGAAGTGCGGAGAGTCCGCGGAAGTGATTGCCGGAAACAGTTCTCTCTCGGAGGGGCTGTTTACGGGCAAGGGTAAAATGGTCATTTCCACTACAGGACCACATAGTGAAAATGATACCAACGGATAGAGCTCGACGAGACGAAGAAGTGGGCTTTGGATTCACTTCGATCGGAGTCTCGGTTAAAAAGATATAGCCGTTTGAATATCGGGGACCAGTCTGTAAAAGAATTATTCACAAAGAGGTCCCTGGCCGGCTAAATTAGGAAGCGCATTTCTGAGAATACACTTTTTAACAGAGGAAACACACTTTCACCCGAAGAAGCACCAGAGTACGTTTTCTAAAACCGAAAACATATTTGGTGAAAAGGTGCCTCCACTTAAACTGCGCGGACCCAGGGTCAACCCTACTGTTTGGCTGACGGATGGGTCCCGCGGCCGTTGACTCCCTCTCCCGCTGACGGGTGGGGCCATGGCCCACCTGGCTAGGGTCGTTGCCCACCTCGTTCTCACCCGCGAGGCAGAAACGGGGCGCGCTCGCCGGCGCCCGTCCGGCCGGCTCCGGCCACCGTTCGGGGTGCTCGGCACACCGCTGGATGCAGGAGACCAAGGCGGTCCCAAAGGAGCAGGGCACGGCCGCCGGGGACCTCGAGTCAGAGCGGGGCACCTCCCGCGGTGGACGACGGCGATGGCGAGCTCGGGGCTCGGGCTGCGGCGGCGGGGAGGTAGGGATGAGGTTGGGCAGAGCTCCGGTGAGGTGGTGGTGGTAGGCTAGGGTAACTAGAGGAGTAGAGGAGGCTCAGGTGACTGGAATTTAGGAGAGGCCGAGCGATGGCCGTGGCGGAGCTCGCCGGTGATTCGAGCCAAGGGAGCTCGAGTGGCTCGGTTGGAGGGGTTCTGGGAGGGAGAGGAGAGTGCTGGGGTGGTGTGGTGCTCAGGGAGGCTCCGGCCTCGGCTATTTATAGCCGGGACGGGTGAGGCGATGAGGACGGCCACCGTGGCGAGCTCATCCTTGCACTGGTGCTCCGGCGACACGCGGCAGGAGGGGGAGATGTCGGCAAGGGCTCTGGGACAGTGGAGGAGCTCGTAGGAGCTTCGGGAGAGCTCGAAGTGGATGAGAACGGAGGAAAACGATGACGGGGTCACGTGCGCTCACTGTTCCTCGACGGAGATGGATCGCCAGGGAAGAATCCGGAGGGGGAGAGGCTTCCAGGGGAAGGGCGATGACGAGACGAAGCCTCTGGACATGAAGAGGTGGCGAGGGAGTAGATCTTGATGTGCCACTCACATGGAGTAGCCAATTGGGCTAAAATTTTGTAGAACATGATGATTTGGTCATATGAGAGTGCCATCAAAATTTCATGCCATTTGGACAAGACAAAATGGTACTTCCTTCACAGCTATCCTCTTTGACCAGAATCTTAGAAAAATTCTAGGGAATTATTGGGAAGATGAAATGAGCCCAAATTTTGTGGAGATGGGTTATATGGGTAGGAGAATACTCTGGTAAATTTTCAGCAATTATGGAACAATATAAAATATAGTTGCTTCATAATGTGAAAATATGACCAGAAACAAGATTTAATGCTGTGGTGACATAGATGATTGGATAAGGTTGAAACTTGGTGGAGAGTCATGATTTGAGAATATGAAGATGCTTGCAAAATTTGAACTTATTTGGATACACCTAACTAGCACTTGCTTCACAAAGATTCCAGTTGCCCAGAAACTTTGGAAATTAACCAAGAGAGATTTAATATCCAAATAAAGTTGAATTTTGGCATGTGGCAATGATATGGATAGGAAAGAGTGCACAAAAAGTTTGAGACCAAACAAGCAAATATAAAGGGTACTTGCTTCACAAACTGCCAGCTGGGGCAGAATCAGAAAAGGAATATTTGTGAAATATTTTTGAACATGGCAAGGAAGGGTTTGACATATTTGTGGAATATATGACCCAAACAATTTATGAGAATTATTTGGGAGTCTTGGGAATGATAAAAATGTGGGTTGCTACACAACCCAGAGGAAACAGGGTTATTCCTTTAATAGAAAAAGGAATATTCCCAAGAAAAAGAATATTGGGATTGGTCCAATATGGAAATGACAAGGTCTTGGGATGGTTTTGAGGTTGGCAAGCCACTTGGGAAGATGAATCATGGGTGATCCCTCCAGGTTGCAAGACTACTGAGCCACAAAAAGCGAATCCGGACCAAAATCAAAAGAAAAAGAAAATGGGCAAAATCCAGGGTGTTACAAACCTACCCCCCTTAACGAAATCTCGTCCTCGAGATTTGGTTGCTCAGGAATCAAGCATGAATATTCCAACTCGGGTTTCCTTTTTATCTTTGTATAATGCTCCCACTGAGTTTCATATGACTGACTGCCTTGCTCCGGGGTGGTTTGCTTCACTGGACCCTTTTCCCGGCAAATCTTACCTCATATGTTACTCTGACTTTAATCCTTTTATGTCTGCTGACCTGTCTGGGGCAATAAATTACCATGAACAGACTATGTGCCTTGCTCGTAGGTCCGAGGGTGATTCCTCATGGACGTGTCGTGATGAGGTCCAACACAGACGACCATCCACTGAGTTGTGAACAGATATTTCTTGGTGGTCACGAAATCTTTTACTCATTGCATTGGGTGACTTCAAATAGCTGTGTGTCCTCCAGGTTCAAACAGTACTGTGAATCGTACCTTCCTCCTGGCGGAATCTGACTTCTCGCACGGATTGCTGGGTCATCTTGGGTATCTTCACTGTCTTGGGTATAAGGCTCCTACCAGATATTTGATTGTCACCTGTCGTGACCAGCATAAAGGTGTACGCTGATATTATCCATAGACTTGACTGACAGCGGTCCTGGCAGCAGAATCTTGTTCACGGCAGGTTAGTCTTTAACTGATTCCTATCTGTGAGGACACATGCTTTGAGTCTGTTGTCAACTTTCTGATTACTCAGTCTGTCGGTATCTCTATGTGGATGGTAGGCCGTGTAATGCTTTAACATGTTTGCTGAATTTGAACTGCTGAGTTAATCTTTCGGCTGACCTGACCAGCTTGGCTGCCCTCTTCTGACAATTCTGAGCATATCTGGTTGGTTGAGTGGGTGGTCTCGATATGGGGTCCTTGCAAATAGAATAGACCCCGTGGGTGTGTACCCATGGTGACTGGTACCGAGCTAGGCTTCTCTGAGTATCTGTACCATGTTGCTCTTGCAACCATTACCATATCTATATGGCCAATCTTGCTTTTTCATTATAGTTCTCTTTGCCTGGATCCTTAGCAGAAGGAACTTGGCCTAATATGCTCTTGATTCTCCGTGTGACCATGGGTGTTGTAAGGTGCAATATTCCGGCAGACATATTACTTTACAAGTTGTAGCTGTAGGGTAACGATCGTCTGAACCCTTGGATAAAACCGGCAAATAAACCAGTAGCCACCAGAACGGTCTTTACAACTCAGATCTGGGACATTACTGGAGTAACTCAACCCCGACTCAAGACGGCTGAAAAGCAGCTCAGAGCATGAGACGGTGTTGATAAGAAGAAAGTAGCAACTCCCTAAGACGGCCGAAAAACAGCTCAGAACATAGGGTCATTGCTATGAAGAGAAATTCAACAGCTGCCCGAGACGGCCGAAAAGCAGCTCAGAAAACGGACAGTTGCTGACAAGAGAAATAAAAAGTCGGCATCCACCTCGGACAGCCGGAAATAGCTCAGAACACAGGCGTGGTGCCGTCACCAAAGAAAGACGGGCAAGGGTTCATCCGCGTCCCATACAGCTCACTATTATGCATACAGGTATGAGCATAATAATTTGAACATACCGGAATAACACAGAGCAATGCTATAGGGCATATATCAGAGGGTCGGCTTACTCCATAGGTTGTTGGTCATCACACTGAAGTGTATATCTGTCTTTCTCCTCTTCTTACATAGCTCATGCAGTAGTCAGATCCTCACCGGGCTGACATCATTGTATGAGTAACCCATATGACCTTGGCAGCATGTCCACCATATCTATGAAAACATGTGTAGCTGGCCACTTGATTCCCGAGGCAAGCTTGTGTCCTGACTGATTTTTGCCTTCGGACCAACTGTTGCGGATCTGACCCTTGCATCGGAAGATGTCCATGTGTCGTATAGAGGAGACACCTGAATCCTTGAGGTTACTGCTGTCGGTTACTTATTGTATGCAACAGAGTATTCAACTATCCTTCTTGCTGAACACTAAGTTCATAGCACCTTCTGGCTTGATTCCAGGACACGGCAGGGTTCAAATTGTACTCATAGCAGACTCAAACCTTGTATATATGAATCATACCTTTGGCACAGAATGCACTATGGATCGTATACTCAATTTGCCTTCTTGCTGATGCGATCATTACTGCTGTGAAAGTTGCGCTGATGCATACTTGGTGCTGATAACCAATCCAGTCAGGATATCATTTATATTCAGGCCCGATATTCCCGATATAACACAGTCTACTAAAACTTCCATATTACTGAGCTGAGCTTCCAAAAGACTATCTCTTTACTGACTCTTTGGGTTCAGGGTTGGTGAGCAACTTCCTTAAGGGGAAAATAAGGTAACACCAAGGGCCCAAATAAAAGAAACGACTAAAGCAAAAGCATACGAAGTAGCAAGATCACATACACAAGCAATATCACATTCTACAGCTATTCACAGCAATAATATGCATTCCTACTTAAGCACACAAATCTTGCAAGAACTCCGGTATTACGGTCTAACATGCTGTGGCGATGTGCACGAAAGTGAATCAATGTGTGGAAGAAAATTGGTGTAAACAAGACTACACCAAATACGAGCTTAACACCGGTTCCGTCTGGATGGACACGGTGGTGAGGACGAACTTGGTGATCGGGATTCGGAACATAGAAGTTACGACCACACCATCATCAAGCGTACGGAAGAAAACCGTACACGTCCAAAGAATAGGTGGCGGAATGAGTTAGTGGTGGAGAGAAAGACTTGCAGGCATTGCCCTTTTCTGATAGCAAGGATCAGTAAGGGTTGCCGAAGCAACTAGAGGGATGGCACGATCCAGGATAGAACTTGTCTATCACCGAAACGATAGGGGTGGCTGAAGAGAAAAAAAATTGGTGTGGTACCGGTGCATCAATCCGACAAGGGATCGACACCACCAAGCACCTTGGCATCACTCCGCTGGGATGAAGATGACACCACACCAAGGAACAGATATGCAAACTGGAGAGCGTAGGTAGTGAATCGAAACCGATGCCACCTACACTCACCAGATCCATCGTTAGTGATAAGATATCTAGTCTATATGCATGCTATGCACAAACAAATGCAAGAAACAAGTGCAGCAAACCAACTGGATCCTATACTACCGGTTACTAACGCTCGCACCTAGACAGCGCATCATATAGCCAAACCTGCTCGGATACCAACTTCTGTGGCACCCCGGCTCAGAGTAAACCGGAACGCCCTGTATTCCAGCCCAGGAACAGGTCCCCTGGAATACGGCACTATTGGCATAGAACAAATCAGCTCTTTATTACAATCGATGTGGTTACAAAGGGTACAAGGATTACATCGGCACGGCGACACTCTGCCTGCTCGGGATAGCTCTATGCTAACAGCGGACTAACTCTCTTGGCAGCAGAACAGCAACGACGGTGATGGACTCCATTCCGCAGGGACTCTGGCTAGAACGCGTATCCTAGGTCGCAAACTTCGGATCCTCGATATGCAGACAATCATAGCATGACCTGCAAACTGGCATGACACGCCAGGTGAGTACTTTGAATGTACTCGCAAGCTCACAGCAAACATCAGCATTAAGGCAAGACAACATCATAGCAAAGTAGATGCAGTAAGGTAAAACATATTTAATCCATACTCTGAATAATCTTAGGATCCAACCCGAATCTGATCCAAGTCCAATCCAAATCATGTGGTCATCCGACCACTCATCCCATAGCCATCCCATGGCTAACATATCATATACCTGAATCCGTCTACACGATAAGTCTGACAAACTTACTCTCTTTCGGGTTGTCTCGCAACCCTTAGAATACTCACGATCCATCGAGTACTTCTGATCATACGACGAGTTCTTCCATCACTATCACTACTATGGTTGACCACCTAGTGAGGTCTGGACGGACTGTCCAATATCGTGGACACGGCTATTAAAATAGATTTTACACTCTGCAGAGGTTGCGCACTTTACCCACACCATGGAGCACTGACCTCGTGATCCCATTCGGGTGGACCAGTGTTGCTCCAACGAAACCTGCCTGACCCGTGACTCTCCCATCATACCACCGGCAATCATCCTCCCCCGGAGTCAAGCCCTGGGTGGCCCCTGTGTCACCTCGTGACACCTGCCACCGTCGTGGCCAACCTAAACTGTCCCAAACGGGGACCTGGATCCAAATAACTCAACTGGGCTCACAAGGTTATCGCCGCCTACCGGGCCAGGGTAGCGCGCACGCATAACCTTCCCTATCGAGCAATACCGGTGAAAGAGCACGCAATCAGACCAAGTCAAGGCCGTCCCATACCGGCAAATGTGGTTGCACGGGTAAGTCCGGACAGGTGACTCAAGGTCAACCGACTAAATATCACATCTCCGAATAATATTTCCGTCATAGCTGACCTTCCGATATCATAATAATCCAAGTTAACCAACTAGCAATCCAAAATAATCATAGACGGTGATCTCAACATCATAGTATCAACAAGTAGGTAAACTACTTAGTCACTAATAATCCGGTACTCAACATGGTAGTCACCTATCCGAGAATTAACTCCAATATTGCATAGTACAATTCATTTCACAAATAACTCATACTTGCTATTAAAGTAATTAGTTAAACTATGATATTGCAATGCAATGATGCAGATGAGAGTTGTGGCTTGCCTGGGGATGAAGGAACCATCGGGGAGAAGTGCAGAGAGCCCGCGGAAGTGATTGCCGGAAACAGTTCTCTCTCGGAGGGGCTGTTTACGGGCAAGGGTAAAATGGTCATTTCCACTATGGGACCACATAGTGAAAATGGTACCAACGGATAGAGCTCGACGAGACGAAGAAGTGGGCTTTGGATTCACCTCGATCGGAGTCTCGATTAAAAAGATATTGTCGTTTGAATATCAGGGAGCAGTCTGTAAAAGAATTATTCACAAAGAGGTCCCTGGCCGGCTAAAGTAGGAAGCCCATTTATGAGAATACACTTTTTAACAAAGGAAACGCACTTTCAACCGAAGAAGCACCAGAGTACGTTTTCTAAAACCGAAAACATATTTGGTGAAAAGGCGCCTCCACTTAAACTGCGTGGACCTGGGGTCAACCCTACTGTTTGGCTGACGGACGGGTCCCGCGGCCGTTGACTCCCTCTCCCGCTGACGGGTGGGGCCAGGGCCCACCTGGCCAGGGTCGTTGCCCACCTCGTTCTCGCTCGCGAGGCAGAGACGGGGCGCGCGCTCGCAGGCGCCTGTCCGGCTGGCTCCGGCCACCGTTCGGGGTGCTTGGTACACCGCTGGATGCAGGAGACCAAGGCGGTCCCGAAGGAGCAAGGCACGGCCGCCGGGGGCCTCGAGTCAGAGCAGGGCGCCTCCCGTGGCGGACGATGGCGAGCTTGGGGTTCGGGCTGCGGCGGCGGGGAGGTAGGGATGAGGTTGGGCAGAGCTCCGGTGAGGTGGTGGTGGTAGGCTAGGGTAGCTAGAGGAGTAGATGAGGCTCAGGTGACCGGAATTTAGGGGAGGCCGAGCGATGGCCGTGGCGGAGCTCGCCGGTGATTCGAGCCAAGGGAGCTCGAGTGGCTCGGTTGGAGGGGTTCTGGGAGGGAGAGCAGAGTGCTGGGGTGGTGTGGTGCTCGGGGAGGCTCCGGCCTCGGCTATTTATAGCCGGGACGGGTGAGGCGATGAGGACGGCCACCGTGGCGAGCTCATCCTCACACTGGTGCTCCGGCGACACGCGGCAGGAGGGGGAGATGTCGGCAAGGGCTCTGGGACAGTGGAGGAGCTCGTAGGAGCTTCGGGAGAGCTCGAAGTGGATGAGAACGGAGGAAAACGACGATGGGGTCACGTGCGCTCACTGTTCCTCGACAGAGACGGCTCGCCAGGGAAGAATCCGGAGGGGGAGAGGCTTCCAAGGGAAGGGTGACGACGAGACGAAGCCTCTGGACATGAAGAGGTGGCGAGGGAGCGAAGGAATGGACGGAACCGAGCGGTTTAATCACCAGAGCGCGCTAGCTGCCATGCCAAACGTGTTGTCACCTCGTGCACTAGCTCATGTGGTGCACTCTGGTGTGCCAAGTCATGTCCATAGTGTTGTCCTTCCAAGCAATAGTTCCAGAGAGGTGATGGCTCAAAGAAACACACTGTGGTTGGATGTAAATGATCCTCCGAAGTTTGCTGTAGCAAACTTGACCACACCACTGTGATGAACAGAGAAGTGATAAGGTCAAAATTAGAAGTCTGGGAGGTTTAGGGTAGGAAGGACTACAATCCTGTGAAATTTGGAGGGAAATGGACCAATATTTAATGGAGTTGCTTTGCAACTAACCAATCTGGTCCAGAAACTAGATCTTGATGTGCCACTCACATCGAGTAGCCAATTGGGCTAAAATTTGGTACAACATGATGATTTGGTCATATGAGAGTGCCATAAAAATTTCATGCCATTTGAACAAGCCAAAATGGTACTTCCTTCACAGCTATCCTCTCTGACCAGAATCTTAGAAAAATTCTAGGGAATTATTGGGAAGCTGAAATGAGCCCAAATTTTGTGGAGATGGGTTATATGGGTAGGATAATACTTTGGTAAAATTTCAGCAATTATGGAGCAATATAAAATATAGTTGCTTCATAATGTGAAAATATGACCAGAAACCAAGATTTAATGCTGTGGTCACATAGATGATTGGATAAGGTTGAAACTTGGTAGAGAGTCATGATTTGGGAATATGAAGATGCTTGCAAAATTTCAACTTATTTGGATACTCCTAACTAGCACTTGCTTCACAAATATTCTAGTTGCCCGGAAACTTTGGAAATTAGCCAAGAGAGATTTAATATCCAAATAAAGTTGAATTTTGTCATGTGGTAATGATATGGATAGGAAAGAGTGCACAAAAAGTTTGAGACCAAACAAGAAAATATAAAGGGTACTTGCTTCACAAACTGCCAGCTGGGGCAGAATCAGAAAAGGAATATTTGTGAAATATTTTTGAACATGGCAAGGAAGGGTTTGACATATTTGTGGAATATATGACCCAAACAATTTATGAGAATTATTTGGGAGTCTTGGGAATGATAAAAATGTGGGTTGCTACACAACCCAGAGCAAACAGGGTTATTCCTTTAATAGAAAAAGGAATATTCCCAAGAAAAAGAATATTGGGATTGGTCCAAGATGGAAATGACAAGGTCTTGGGATGGTTTTGAGGTTGGCAAGCCACTTGGGAAGATGAATCAATGGTGATCCCTCCAGGTTGCAAGACTACTGAGCCATAAAAAGCGAATCCGGACCAAAATCAAAAGAAAAAGAAAATGGGCAAAATCCAGGGTGTTACACTTGTTTGGTAACCTTGGGAAGTGCACCTTTTGCATCGACCGAGTATCTTTTCTTGGCTATGTTGTTACTCCACAGGGAATTGAAGTTGATAAAGCCAAGATTGAAGCTATTGAGAGTTGGCCACAGCCTAAAACGGTCACACAAGTGAGGAGTTTCCTTGGTCTCGCTGGTTTCTATAGGCATTTTGTGAGAGATTTCAGCACCATTGCTGCACCTCTCAATGAGCTTACAAAGAAGGATGTGCCTTTTGTTTGGGGTACCCCACAGGAAGAAGCCTTCACGGTATTGAAAGATAAGTTGACACATGCTCCTCTACTCCAACTTCCTGATTTTAATAAGACTTTTTAGCTTGAATGTGATGCTAGTGGAATTGGATTAGGAGGCGTGTTATTACAAGATGGTAAACCTGTTGCATACTTTTCTGAAAAATTGAGTGGGCCTAGTCTGAATTACTCTACTTATGATAAGGAATTATATGTTCTTGTTCGGACTTTGGAAACATGGCAACATTATTTATGGCCCAAAGAATTTGTTATTCATTCTGATCATGAATCTTTGAAACATATTAAAAGACAAGCAAAACTAAACCATAGACATGCTAAATGGGCTGAATTCATTGAGACTTTCCCTTATGTCATTAAACACAAGAAGGGTAAAGAAAATGTTATTGCTGATGCATTGTCTCGTCGTTATACTATTCTTTACAACTTGACTTTAAAATATTTGGTTTGGAGACCATCAAAGATCAATATGTGCATAATCTGAATTTAAAGATGTATTGCAGAATTGTAAAGAAGGGAGAACATGGAACAAGTTCGTCGTTAACGATGGATTTGTGTTCCGTGCTAACAAGCTATGCATTCCAGCTAGCTCTGTTCGTATTTTGTTGTTGCAGGAGGTGCATGGATGAGGATTAATGGGACACTTTGGCATGAAAAAGACGGAGGATGTACTTGCTACACATTTCTTTTGGCAAAAGATGAGACGGGATGTTAAGCGCTTTGTTGCTCGCTGCATTACATGTCAAAAAGCTAAGTCACGACTCAATCCTCATAGTTTATATATGCCTTTGCCTGTAACTAGTGTTCCATGGTAGGATATATCTATGGACTTTGTTTTGGGTTTGCCTCGAACAAAGAAGGGGAGGGATAGCATATTTGTTGTCCTGGATAGGTTCTCGAAAATGGCACACTTTATACCATGTCATAAAAGCGATGATGCTGCTAATGTTGCTGATTTGTTCTTTCATGAAATTATTCGCTTGCATGGTGTGCCAAATACTATTGTTTCAGATCGTGATACTAAATTTCTTGGCCACTTTTGGAGATGTTTATGGGCTAAGTTGGGGACTAAACTGCCTTTTAGTACTACTTGTCATCCCCAAACTGATGGACAAACTGAAGTAGTCAATAGAACGTTGTCTACTATGCTTAGAGCTATTTTGAAGAATAACAAGAAAATGTGGGAAGAATGCTTGCCTCATATTGAATTTGCTTATAATCGTTCGCTGCATTCTACTACTAAGATGTGCCCTTTTGAAATTGTATATGGTTTCCTACCTCATGCACCTATTGATTTGTTGCCTCTTCCATCTTTGGAGAAGGTTAATTTTGATGCTAAACAACGTGCTGAATTGATCTTAAAAATGCATGAGTTAACTAAGGAAAACATTGAGCGTATGAATGCTAAATATAAACTTGCTGGAGATAAAGGTAGAAAACATGTTATCTTTGCACCTGGAGATCTTGTTTGATTACATTTGCGTAAGGATAGGTTTCTTGATTTGCACAAATCAAAGCTAATGCCACATGTTGATGGTATTTTTAAGGTGTTAGAGATAATAAATGATAATGCATATAAACTTGAGCTGCCTGCAGATTTTGGGGTTAGTCCCACTTTTAACATTGCAGATTTGAAGCCTTATTTGGGTGAGGAAGATGAGCTTCCGTTGAGGACGACTTCACTTCAAGAAGGGGAGGATGATGACGACTTCAATACCATTGTTACACCCACAGCCCCTGCTGATATACATACTGGACCAATTACTAGAGCTCACGCATGCCAATTAAATTACCAGGTACTTTTGTTTCTTGGTAATGATTCTAATGTTCATGAGAATACGATGCTGCCTAAATTGGATACATTTGTCTTGCTTACAAATAAAGGGCCTAGCTTGGACAAGAAGGATGAACATTGGAGCAAGATCAAGCATGGAGATGATGGCATGCGCAAGGGGAATAAGAACGGAGTTACAAGTGATGATTTCAGGACTTTGAAGCTACCATAATGAGCGCATGAAGCCTTGGATGAAATATACAAGATGTCACTTCATAAATTTCGTCAAGAAGCTATTATAGGTGCTGCGTCACCTTATTATTGGGCCAGGCCCATGTAATTTTGAAATACTTGAGTATAGGCTGTTTTTAGAGTCCGTATGTGTGGGGAAACAAGAGTTAGGGTTGGCTTTGGACCCCTCCTCCAAGGGCCATGAAATTCCCCCTCTTCCTCCATATATATAGCCCTTAGGGCACCGTTTAGACATTGGGTTTTGTTTAGATTAAAAGTTTGCCATAGCTGCAACTTCGCGTACTTCGTTTGTGTTCAACGACCATACCAAGACGTCATAGAACCCCACCTTGATCAATAAAGCTTTCATCTTATATTCGCAATATCCAGATTGCAATCTTAGTTTCTTGCTTGTTCTTTGTTTGCTTGCAGGAAATAGACCTTTGTGGTCAGGTTGATCGTGCTCCGGCGTGGTCAATAACCTCCCAGAGTTGGTTTAGCGATTGCTAAGGTGCGATGTCCTTGCACGTTTGTAGTCGGGTCATCAAAGTCTACTCCTCCGAAACGATAATAACCATCTCATCGAAAGACGGGACACCCTCGCCTCTATCACATAATCACTAGCATCACACATAATTTCAAAAGGCAAGTTCCAATCAGGTGGTCGAACAATAGGTGCAAAACTTAGGGCTTTCTGAAGTGTTTCAAAGGCTTGTACACAATCATCATTAAAAACAAATGGAACATCTTTTTGCAAAAGGATAGTAAGAGGCCTAGAAATTTTAGAGAAGTCTTTAGTGAACCTCCTATAGAAACCAGCATGACCAAGGAAACTTCTTATACCTTTAATATCTTTAGGACATGGCATTTTCTCAGTTGCATCAACTTTAGCTTTATCAACTTGAATACCTCGTTCAGAAATTTTATGCCCCAAGACAATACCTTCATTCACCATAAACTGGCACTTCTCCCAATTCAAGACAAGATTAGTTTGTTCACATCTCTGCAAAAATCGACCAAGGTTGCTTAAGCAATCATCAAAAGAAGTCCTATAAATGTAAAAATTATCCATGAAAACCTCAACAATCTTTTCACAAAAATCAAAGAATATAGCTGTCATACATCTTTGGAAGGTAGGAGGTGCATTGCATAAACAAAAAGGCATACGTCTATAAGCATAAGTTCCAAAAGGACAAGTAAAAGTAGTTTTCTCTTGATCTTCTTGTGATGGAGGTATTTGAGAGAAACCAGAATATCCATCAAGGAAACAAAAGTGTGTATGCTTAGACAATCTTTCTAACATTTGATCAATAAAAGTCAAGGGGTAATGATCTTTTCTAGTAGCTTTGTTTAATTTTCTAAAGTCAATTACCATCCTATAACCCATTACAATTCTTTGTGGAATAAGCTCGTTTTTATCATTAGGAACTATGGTAATGCCTCCTTTCTTAGGGACACAATGAATAGGACTTACCCATCTACTATCAGCTATGGGATAGATTGTACCTGCTTCCAGAAGCTTTAATATTTCAGTTCTTACCACATCCTTCATCTTAGGATTTAATCGTCATTAATGATCGACAACTGGTTTAGCATCTGGCTCCATATTAATCTTGTGCTGACATAGAGTGGGACTAATGCCCTTAAGATCATCAAGAGTATATCCAATAGTGGCGCAATGCTTCCTGAGAGTTTTTAGTAATCTCTTTTCTTCATGCTCTGAAAGGTTAGCACTAATAATAACAGGATATATTTTCTTTTCATCAAGATAAGCATATTTCAATGTATCAGACAATTGTTTCAATTCAAACACAGGGTCACCCTTAGGTGGAGAGGACCTCCCAGAGTTTCAACAGGCAAATTGTCTTTTAGGATAGGTGGTTGATCAAAGAACATCTTATCTATTTCTTTTCTTTCGTTCATATGCATATCATTTTCATGGTCTAGCAAATATTATTCTAAAGGATCAGTAGGAGGTACGACAATAGAAGCAACACCAAAAATTTCATCCTTACTAGGCAATTATTTATCATGAGGTTGTCTACGAAACTTAGAGAAATTAAACTCATGAGATACATCACCAAAGTTAACACTGACAATTTCTTTATTGCAATCAATCTTGGCATTAATCGTATTCAAGAAAGTTCTACCAAATATAATGGGACAAAAATCATCTTGTGGAGAACCAAGAACTAGGAAATCAGTGGGTATTTTATTTTTCCACACAAGACTTCAACATCTCTAACAATCCCATGTGGTGAAATAGTATCTCTATTCGCAAGTTTAATAGTAACATCAATGTCTTCTATCTCAACGGGTGCAATATCATTCATACTCTCTTGATATAAAGTAAATGGGATAGCCCTCACACTAGCACCCAAGTCACATAAACCATGACAACAATGATCTCGTATTTTAACCAAGACAACAAGCATGCCAACGACAGGCTTATTCTTATCTTTAGGACCAGGTTTAGCAATTCTAGTAGTTTCATCACAGAAGTAAATAACATGCCCATCAATATTATAGACAAAGAGATCTTTAACCATAGCGACATTAGGTTCAACTTTAATTTGTTCAAAGGGTCTAGGTGCTCTAATATTACTTTTTTTAACCATAGTTGAAACTTTAGCATGTTCCTTTAACCTAACAGGAAAAGGTGGTTTCTCAATATAAGGAGTAGGCACAACTGGATCAACATTGTAAATGATAGTTTCATCTTTAACTATAACGGGTTCCTCAATATATTCTTTGATAAGGGGATGATATTTAAACCACTTCTCCTTAGGGAGTTCAACATGAGTAGCAAATGATTCACAAAAAGAGGCTACTATCTCAGCGTCAAGTCCTTATTTAGTGCTAAACTTATGAAAAGCATCGGTATCCATAAAAGATTTAACACAATCAAACTCAAGTATTATACCTGAATCATTACCTTTGTCGAGTTCCCAATCTTCAGAGTTGCGTTTAATTGTTTCTAGAAGATCCCATCTGAATTCAATAATTTTCTTCATAAAAGAACCAGTAGAAGAAGAATCGAGCATGGCTCGATCATCATGAGAGAGCCGAGCATAAAAATTCTGTAAGATAATTTCTCTTGAGAGCTCATGATTGGGGCATGTGTACATCATGTACTTAATCCTCCCCCAAGCTTGAGAGATCCTTTGTCCTTCACGAGGCCAAAAATTATATATATAATTCTGATCATGATGAACCAAATGCATATATATAATTCCAATTTCAATCGGTTCCAATCCCAAGTTCCAATGTCATCACATAGCCTATACCATGTCAATTCCGTTTCCCCAAAAGATAAAGGGAAACCTTTCTTCTTAACTCCATCTTCGGATAAACCTGCAAGCTTAAATAATCCACAAACTTCATTCACATAGATTAGGTGCATATCAGGATGTTTTGTTCAATCTCCTGCATAAGGATTAGCAAGTAGTTTCTCTATCATACCCGAAGGAATCTCATAATAAATATTTTCAGTAGGTGCAGTAGGTTGAGGAGCAACTCTTTGTGCTTCCGGTCGAGGTGAAGATACCCCAAACAAACCCCTCAAAGGATTACCTTCCATAGTAACAAGTGATAGTAAATTTCAGCATGTAATATAAATTATCAAATTCCAGAAAAGAGTCTTGATGACCCACAAGTATAGGGGATCATCGTAGTCCATTCGATAAGTAAGAGTGTCGAACCCAACGAGGAGCAGAAGGAAATGCCAAGCAGTTTTCAGCAAGGTATTGTCTACAAGCACTGAAATTATCGGTAACAGATAGTTTGATAGCAAGATAATTTGTAACGAGCAATAAGTAGTAATGGTAGCAAAGGTGTAGCAAATTAGCCCAATCATTTTTGTAGCAAAGAACAGGCCGGAATGGTCTCTTACAATAAACAAAGCGTTCTTGAGGAGACACGAGAATTTCATCTAGTCACTTTCATCATGTTTGTTTGATTCATGTTCGTTACTTTGATAATTTAATATGTGGATGGACTGGTGCTTGGGTGATGTTCTTACTTGAACAAGCCTCCCACTTACGATTACCCCCTCTCGCAAGCTTTCGCAACTACGAAAGAAGAATTAAGATAAATCTAACTATAGCATCAAACATATGGATCCAAATCAGCCCCTTACGGAATAGCGCATAAACTAGGGTTTAAGCTTCTTTCACTCTAGCAACCCATCATCTAATAACTACTCCACAATGCCTTCCCTTAGGCCCAAAGATGGTGAAGTGTCATGTAGTCGACGTTCACACGACACCACTAAAGGAAGCAACAACATACATATCATCAAAATGTCGAACGAATACCAAATTTACATGATTGCTTATGACAAGACTTCTCCCATGTCCTCAAGAAAAAAATTAACTACTCACAAATCATAATTATGTCCAAGATCAGAGGGGTATTGAATAGCATCAAAGATCTGAACATATAATCTTCCACCAAATAAACCAACTAGCATCAACTAGAAGATGTAATCAAGACTAATAGCAACCCACAAGCACCAATCTAAGGTTTTGATACAAAGATTGAATACAAGAGATGAACTAGGGTTTGAGAGATGGTGCTAGTGAATAAGTTGATCAAGATTGGTCCTCCCACGATGAGAGGATCATTGGTCATGACGATGGCTTCGATTTCCCCCTCCTGGAGGGAAGTTTCCCGGTGGAATCTCTCCGCCGGAGAGCAAAAGTACTCCTGCCCAGGTTCCGCCTCGAGACAGTGGCGCTTCGTCCCGAAACATTTCTTCTGATTTTTTCTAGGTCAAATGGCACCATAAAGGAGAAGATGGGCCCCGGAGGCCGGCCAGGGGCGCCACAAGCTCGAGGGGCGTGCCCGGGGGTAGAGCGCGCCCCCAGGCTTGTGCCTGCCTGGTGGGTCCCCCTCTGGTTTTTCATTCGCCAATAATTTTTAATATATTCCAAAATAATTCTCCATTAATTTTCAACACATTTGGAGTTATTCATAAAAAATGCCTCCGATATTGCCTTTTCCGGTCCAGAATTCCAGCTGCCAGCGATCTCCCTCTTCATGTGAGAATAGGAGAGAAAAGGCATAAGGGTTGTATTATAAAGTGAAATAATAGTCCATAATGCAATAAATATCAATATAAAAACATGATGCAAAATGGACATATCAGGGTGCGCCAGTCTTCTTGACATGGGCTTTTTCTTCTCGTTCCACGACCAGGGCCGCGCTGACTGTCTGGGGGTGGCCGCCAAGCACAAGAGCAGAGGCTCGCGAGGGCGTGGGGCGACCATGACGGGAGGGCTCGTGAGGTACTTCTTGGAGCCCTCAACGGCCGCGTCAGCTTCAGGAATCCACTTGAAAAGGCCTAACCTCTTCATGAGCTTGAAGAAGGGCAGGGCATTCTTGCCGAACTTGGAGATGAAACGCCCGAGCAAGGCCATGCATCCCGCCAGGCATTGCATTTCCTTGAGGTTCTGAGGAGGGTGCATGTCCTCAATGGCCTTGATCTTCTCATGGTTAGACTCGATGCCGCGGTGGGAAACAAGGAAGCCAAGCAGCTTGCCTAAAGGGACTCCGAAGACACACCTGGCGGGGTTGAGCTTGAGGTTAATCTTGCACACATTGGTGAATGTTTCTTTGCGGTCCGCAATGAGGGAGCTCATCTAACGAGTTTTGATGATGGTGTCATCAACGTAGGCTTATGCATTTCTTCCCATCTGGGGCCCAGGCCGATGCGCATCAGCCTTGTGAAGGTAGCTCGCATGCTCTCCAAGCCGAAGGGCATGCATATGTACCAAAACACTCTAGAGGGGGTGATGAAGGCGGTTTTCTCCTCGTCCCGCTCTGCCATCTTGATCTGGTGATAGCCTAAGAAGACGTCCAGGAATCATAGCAAATCGCACCCAGCAGCGGAGTCCATGATGTGGTCGATCCTTGGAAGGGGGAAGGGGTCGTTGGGGCAGGCCTAGTTGAGGTTGGTGAAGTTGACGCACATGCTCTTGTTGCCATTGGGCTTGGGGACGGCCACATGGTTGGCGATCCACTCGGGGTGGAGCACATCAGGGATGATCCCTGCCTCTTGAAGCTTCTCGACCTCCTGAATGATGAACTCTTGCTTCTCGGGTGCCTGGCGCCATACCTTTTGCTTCACAGGCCATGCGTTGGGGCACACGGCTAAGTGGTGCTCGATCACCTCCCTCAGTACACCGGACATGTCTAATGTTGTCTAGGCAAACATGTCAGCTTTTGCCCGAAGGAGGGTAACAAGCTCACTTTCCAATTTGGGGGATAGGCCAGCACCGACAGTGAGGGAGGGCACTGAGCCACTCCCTTCCAGCGACACCCTCTTCGTCTTCGTGCGGATCTGTGAGAACTGTGACTTCTTGTTTGTGGGGGTAGGCTCGGCAGGACCTGCCTCGTCTTTGTCCGTGGGGTACGCGGGGGTGGCAGTCTTGTAGGCGTGCTCGAGGGTGCTCGTCATCCTTCTCATCGCAGCGGATGGTGATGGTCACGTTGCAGCCCAGCAACTTGACAGTGTTGTAGGCGTGGTGGTTCACTGCCATGAACTTGGCGAGCATGGGGTAGCCCAAGATGGTGTTGTAGGGCAAGCCAATGTGCGCCATGTCAAAGTTGATGAGTTCGGTGTGGTAGTTCTTGTGGGAGCCGAAGGTTACGGGAAGGCGCACTTGCCCGAGGGGCACCATGGAGCCGTTAGTCACGCCCGACAAGGGCCTTGTGGGCATCAAGCGCTCATAGGGCACCTGGAGCTGCTCGAAGGTCTCCACAGAGATCATGTTGACGCCTGCACCACTGTCGATGAGCGTCTTGGTGATGACGATGTTGTTGATGGTGGGTGTGCACAACAGAGGGATGGTGACCACTGACTTTGTGGACTTGGGGTGTAGTCGAAAGCGATTGGGTACTGCGACCACTTGAGGGGCCTTGAGTTGGCAGGCTCCAGGAGGGCTGCATTCACCTGGCAAGAGAACTGCTTGAAGTGGCGGTTGGACAGGGGAGCCTGAGCTCTGCCAAGGATGCAGGCCACCACGCGAGCCTCCTGATAGCCCCTAGCATCCTCCTCGAGCTGGTTGTCATTGTTCCTGTTAAGGCACGGCAGGCAGCATTGGCCTGCTGAGGGTTGGCCTGCCGAGGCTGGTTCTGCCAACCCTATCGGTAGTTGTTGTCGCCATTGTTTTTGTCGTGATCCTTCCAGCGTCCGCCCTTGCAGTTACCGCTGTGGCCTGAGCCATTGCGGTTGCCGCGCTTGTCCTGCCACTCGTCGCGAAGCAGCTTGAGCTAGCGGCAGTCTTCGGTGGCATGGGAGCGTCCCCGACGACATTGATGAGCTCGGTGATGCGAGCGAGCTAGGCATCCTACCCATCATCGGTGGGGTGGTAGCGTAGCACCTCGTGCGCCATGAGGAGCACTACGTGTGGAGCTGGCGGGTCGCGGCGAGCGAGCGAGGTTGCCGTGGCGGTGCGGTCCGGTGGCAGCCGCTGCTGCTGTTGGTGGCCGCCACCAACGGGTGATCAGAGGAGGCCTCCGCCTCCGGCTCCACGCCCTCGGTGGCTGCGCGAGCTCGACAACGGTGGGTGTCACTGATGGGCTCCGTCTGGACGTGGTTGGCGCTGCGGAGGGCACGCTGGTGTCGAGCGTCGGCCAAGGTGGTGTTGAAGCTCGAGGCGCAAAGACCAAGTCCCCTACCTAGCATGCCAAACGTCGAGGGTTTGATTCTAAGCAATGAGAAATCCTCCAAAACCCTGGTTCAAACTCTGGGGACTTGGCTCACGACCGTGAGGCGATGAGCTATGCGCGAGGCACGACAAAGACACGATGAGCTACCCAGGTTCGGGCCACCGTGCGGTGTAAAACCCTACTCCTACTTGGTGGAATTGCCTATGGACAGTGCTCTTGGAGCAACAAGGTGAGCGAGAGCTCTTGGGGGTCAGCAATTGCAAGAGGTCTTGATCCCTTGCTACGGTGGCAGCACTGCCCATTTTATAGGTGCGTCGGACCTCTTCCCCAAAAATATGAGCGGGAAAGGGCAACCACAGGGCGACAATTTGAAAGGGGACAAGCACCGGTGCTTATCCTAACAAAGGGCGGTCTTTGCCTGCTAAAGATGTTATCCGTGGCGCACAGGGGGCTCCACGATGACCTCTGTCCTGCCGCGTCGCCGTGCTGGTCTTCTTTCACTAAAGCGGAAAGCCTTGGGACTTGCTGTGAGGGCAGGTAGGCGCAGCTGCTCCCTTATCTCCAAAGGGGAAACTGCCTCGGCCGCACAGGCTGGCGCCTGCCACGGCAACGTCACCCATGTTAGGGGCACATGACCTGTGCCGTACGGACTCCTCGGGTGGCCTCACGGGACGGTACTTCACGAGGGGGACCGCGCAAGGCCACCTACTGTGGTGGTGGTCTTGAGTGAAGTCCTTCATCGGGAAGCCCCTCGCGGGGAAAGGCCCTCGTGAGGCTGTTGGCTTCGCGGCGCCCGCTGCTGGGCCACCTCTTGAGTTGGGCCAGGGGGCCCTTCCTAGGCCATAGGTAGGTGGTCCATGGTACCCTAGTTCCCAATGGGCCGACATTGCCATTAGCGTCGCGAGCCTCCAAGGTGCCAACCTCACCATTGTGAGTACTGCGGGCCAGCCAACTGTCCTCTCCCACGCAAAAGCAGGTCATAAGTGAGGTGAGGGCCGCCATGGTCCTCGGCTTATCTTGCCGAGCTGGCGGCTGAGCCGTTCATCTCGGATGTTCAGCGTCAGGGCAGTCGATAATCTCGTTCTTTTTGGTAAGGAATCGATTCCAGAATTTCCGAGCTGACTCGCCCGGTCACTGAATGATGTGGCTGAGGTCGTCAGCGTACGGAGGTCGGACATAAGTACCTTGAAAATTTACCCTAAAGGCGTCCTCGAGTGCGTCGCAGCTCCCGATGGAGTGTGGAGGCAGGCTATTCAACCAATGCCTCGCCGACCCCTTTAACTTGTTCAACAAATATTTGATAGTAGCATGCATGTCATCTCCATTGGCCAAATGTATATGGAGAAGGAAATCCTTGATCCACACAGCTGGATCAGTCGTGCCATCATACGATTCTATGTTAATGGGTTAAATCCCGTCCGGGAACTGGTGTTGCATCACCATGTCTGTTAGACAAATCGGGTGAGCGGGGCCTCGAATCCTAGTAGTGTCGCGTCGAATGTCGGGAGATATCCGTGTAATGTCTTGATCCCGAGCTCGACCATTCCTATCCATCCAGGCCTCATAGCCGTTGAGCCCAATGGGCCCGCACCTTCTTGATCCGTAAATGGACCGAGGTGGCGCCCGGTTCACCTCTATCTGCCGTCGAGCGTCATGAGGCTCCAAGTAATCAACATGGTCCTTGCCGTGATGGTGTGATGCTGTTTGGGTGTGGAAATTTTCCCGCACTGGCCAGTCACGCCCTTTAGGGGGGCGGTTGGGTTGATCTGCCCATCCGCGTGTTAAAGGCACATCGTCAGTTAGTTCTTCATCAAACTCTGGCAGCAAACGCCTGCACGAATAAGATTTAGGTGCGCTACGACGCTGTTCTTCAAGATCTTGCTTGGTCGAGAGTATTTTGACCCACTTGTCCTTCAATGCGTCCTCATTGGCTTGCAGTTGCTGCTGCTTCCGTTTCATACTTTGGGAGGTGACCACAAGGCGCCGCCGAAAGCGTTCACTATATAGTCCTCGGTACCAAGGCTCTCCTCTTCCTCGGATTAACGTAAGTAGTTGTCGTCATCCCTTTCAAAGAGGTCATCGGGATCCACGTCCTCGGGGTTTCCTTCGGGTTGCTCTGGGGAGGCTTGAAAATCCTCTTCGGGATTGCCAGCCTTATCTCCTGCCGCGCCGCTGTTGTCATTGGTGGCGTTGTTCCCGCTGGGGTCCCCATTGGTGTCCCGTCCGTGTCTTCACTGATGTCTTGGAGGTTTTTTGGGAGTATCAACCATGTACACATCCACCCGCAAAAAAACTATGTACACATCATAAGTAGATGTTGCAGTCCACTTGTCAATGTTTAACAGCGGCGAAGTGGTTTCTATAGGGCCGTCGACATCTTTGTCCATGTCGGTGGCCTCGTTATAGTCTAGTACATTGGTTAAATCATCGATCATGGCGACTAGGTGGGTGGTGGGTGGGACATAAATTTCCTGGTCGTTGGCTTTAAGTCCGATCTTTTCATACACCGAGGTCTGGCCGCCCAAGAGTGATAAGCTCTGGAGGCGATCAAGCATCTCATTTAAGTGAGATAGCTCCTCGGGGTTCATAGCCTGGCTATAGGTTGGGCTGACTTGAAGCACGATAGGTGGAATCGTTGAATCGCTTAATGCGCTCTTTGCCTAGTAAGGGGTCAGAGTTAATTCTGGATCAGTTACTGAATTCGGTTCTAAATCTGACGTAGTGTCTGGAACCGGACTCAGATTACTATCGGGGTTCGATGCTGTGATGGGACCGTCCAAGGCGGGGGTGATTGATTCCTCCATGCGGCTCGCGGTGCCGGGGAGCCTGATTCGATGTCCTCAAGGGCGATTGGTTCCGGAGTCGAGCCTCCGATGTCTGATAGGCCCTCAATCCGGCGTCCAGCTTGACAGGACAAGCTCGCCATAGTGATCCATGGTGTATTCCAAGACTCCGAAAGTCATGATCTGATCCAGAGCGTAGTTCTCAACGGGGGCCAGATGGCCTGCCGAGTCGGCGGAAAAGATCATGCTGCTGAACACAAAAAGTTGGTCGAGGACGTAAACGTTCCCGTAGTCGACACCGCAGTTAATCTACAGATGAGCCATCGATCCTTCTATTGATCTCATAGCGGAACTAATAATGAAAGCACCAGTGTCGGTGTCAAAACCGGCAGACCTAGGGGTAGGGGGTCCCAAGCTGTGGATCTGGGATCGGTGGTAAGAGGAATAAGGGAGACGATGTTTAGCCAGGTGTTGCCATGCAAAATTGTTGCGCGACACCATGATAATCGTCGTACTTTCATGACGATGATTGCTTTCCGAGCAAAGCAACAAAGATCCCCTCTCTTTTGTAGAGGAAGGACGACCGCTTTTCAGCGCAAAACGGCAAAGATAACCAAACCCTAGGGCTGCTAGGGCTCAGCAGGAGAAGAAAGATAGATAAAACATACGTGAAAAAAGTAGTGTGTATTGATTGAATAGATCGATTGGTTCCCCTCTTCTAATTGGCCATGACCTTATATTTATAAGGTACGGAGGACATTACGTACAGAAACAAGACTATAGGCTTAAACCGAATATGACTTGACTACCGTAATTTGGTTACCATATAGAATATTTTGTCTATTATAAACGTACATGCTAATCTGCAATACTTACAAGGTAAGCAATAAAATATTCCGGCCATACCACTAATCATATCAGATAATGATATCCTTACGCAAATTTTCTTGTTCCACAACGCCATCCTTCAACTCTAATTTGGCCCTTTAACCATGCTTGGCTTGGGAAATAACTTGCCGCACCTGACCTGATGCTACCTCATCTTGCACTCGACTCCAGCCAAACCTGCATTTTGGGGTATACTCCAAATCCATGGATATATCGGCCAATCAGCTTAACCACTTATGACTAAATTAATTTGAATGGCCATGCAAGCTATCTAGCCAAATTACATCATCAACACATGCCCCCTACTGATGTTGGCTTGAACTACATCGGTATTTCCCCAAGGAGGAAGGGATGATG
This sequence comes from Thinopyrum elongatum, assembly GCA_011799875.1. NCBI lineage: Eukaryota > Viridiplantae > Streptophyta > Magnoliopsida > Poales > Poaceae > Thinopyrum > Thinopyrum elongatum. The sequence continues at coordinate 204,643,662 of CM022297.1, read as the reverse complement.
CAGCACAGCAACGGTAGGTATTTCCCTCAGTGATGAGCCAAGGTTATCGAACCAGTAGGAGAACCAAGCAACACTACGTAAACAACACCTGCACACAAAGAACAAATACTTGCAACCCGACGTGTTAAAGGGGTTGTCAATCCCTTTCGGGTAACGGCACAAGAAATTGGCAAGTTGACGGGAGATAAATTGTAGTAGATTGGATAAATAGATCGTGAATAAAATAAAGTGCAGCAAAATATTTTTGGGTTTTTAGAAATATAGATCTGAAAATAAAAGTGGCAAATAAATAAAAAGGCAAATAGCAAAATAGATCTGAAAATATATGATGAGAAAATAGGCCCGGGGGCCGTAGATTTCACTAGTGGCTTCTCTCGAGAAAAATAGCATACGGTGGGTAAACAAATTACCGTTGGGCCATTGATAGAACTTCAAATAATTATGATGATATCCAGGCAATGATCATTATATAGGCATCACGTCCAAGATTAGTAGACCAACTCCTGCCTGCATCTACTACTATTACTCCACACATCGACCGCTATCCAGCATGCATCTAGTGTATTAAGTTCATGGAGAAATGGAGTAATGCAATAAGAATGATGACATGATGTAGACAAGATCTATTTATGTAGAAATAGACCCCATCTTGTTATCCTTAATAGCAACGATACATATTTGTCGGTTCCCCTAATGTCACTTGGATCAAGCACCGTAATATCGAACCCATCACAAAGCACCTCTTCCCATGGCAAGAAAAATCGATCTAGTTGGCCTAACTAAACAAAAGATTCAAAGAAGAAATACGAGGCTATAAGTAATCATGCATATAAGAGATCAAAAGACTCAAATAACTTTCATGGATAAAAACATAGATCTAATCATAAACTCAAAGTTCATTGGATCCCAACAAACACACCGCAAAAAGAATTACGTCAAATAGATCTCCAAGAGACCATTGTATTGAGAATCAAAAGAGAGAGAGGAAGCCATCTAGCTACTAACTATGGACCTGTAGGTCTACAATGAACTACTCATGCATCATCGGAGAGGCACCAATGAGGATGATGAACCCCTCTGTGATGGTGTCTAGATTGGATATGTGGTTTCTAGAACTTGCGGCGGCTAAAATTGATTTTTGTCGACTCCCCTAGGGTTCCTGGAATATTGGGGTATTTATAGAGCGAAGAGGTGGTGCGGGAGGCGGCCGAGATGGGCACAACCCACCTGGCCGCGCCTGGGCCCCCAGGCGCGCCCTGGTGGGTTATGCTCCCCTCGGAGCCCCCCTCAGGTACTTTCTTGGCCCAACTTGTGTCTTCTGGTCCAGAAAAAATCACCAAAAAGTTTTGCTGCGTTTGGACTCCGTTTGGTATTGATTTGCTGCGAAGTAAAAAACAAGCAAAAAACAGCAACTGACACTGGGCACTATGTCAATAGGTTAGTCCCAAAAAATGATATAAAGTTGCTATAAAATGATTGTAAAACATCCAAAAATGATAATATAATTGCATGGAACAATAAAAAATTATAGATACATTGGAGACGTATCAGCATCCCCAAGCTTAATTCCTGCTCATCCTCGAGTAGGTAAATGATAAAAACAGAATTTTTTATGTGGAATGCTGCCTAACATGTTCATCTCATATTCTTTTCTTTGTAGCATGGACATTTGGACTTTTATATGATTCAAAGCAATAGTCTAGTTTTGACATGAAGATTTTAATACTCAAGCATATCAACAAGCAACCATGTCTTTCAAAATATCAACACTAAAGCAAGTTATCCCTAGCCCATTATGCTCAATCATTGATCCATTCATGAAACACACTCGCATATTAGCTACACCCAATGCTCAAGTACGATCATAGTGCCCCTTAGTTGGTGCTTTATAAGAGAAGATGGAGACTCAAAATAAAATAAAAATTGCATAAAGTAAAAGAAAGGCCCTTCGCAGAGGGAAGTAGGGATTTGTAGAGATGCCAAAGCTCAAAGCGAAAAAAGTAGAGATAAAACATTTTGGGTGGCATGCTTTTCCTGTCAACGAAAACGATCGAGTAGTTCCCAATACTTTCCATGCTAGATATATCATAGGCTGTTCCCAAACAGAAAATAAAGTTTATTCCTTTTTCCACCATACTTTCACATTCCACGGCTAATCGAATCCACGGGTGCCGTCCATACCAAAACTTTCCAAGTAATTTCTTATTTGACATCATTAAGTAAATTCATTTTTCATTTCGGGACTGGGCATCCCTAATACCTTTGATGTACTCTCGTGCAATGACAAGTGAATAAACACTCATCTTGAGAATAACAAATTTAGCATGGAAAAATATCAGCCACCCCCAACCGTTTCATGAGCGGTACGAGCACAGAAAAGAGAAATTTATTTTGAAATTAGAGATGGCACATACAAATTTGCTTAGAACGGCACGGAAATACCGCATATAGGTAGGTATAGTTGACTCATATGGCAAAACTGGTTTAAGGATTTTGGATGCACAAGTAGTGATCATACTTAGTGCAAATGAAGGCTAGCAAAAGATTGAGAAGCATCCAACCAAGAAACGAAAAATCTCATAAGCGAGCGTTAAGCATAACTAACACCGAATAATGCACCACAAGTAGGATGTAATTTCATTGCATAACTATTGACTTTCATGCTTGCATAGGGAATCACAAACCTTAACACCAATATTCTTACTAAAGCATAATTACTCACAACATGACTCACATATTATATCAACATATCGCAAAACTATTACAAGGAATCAAGTTTATTTTGTCCAATGTTCTTCATGAAAGTTTTTATTATATCCCTCTTGAATATCTATCACTTTGGGACTAATTTCATTTGTTGCTTTTGATAGCTCAAACAAATCTAAGTGAAGAACATGAGCATAAAATTTTCTTCTCTCAAAATAATTTAAGTGAAGCAAGAGAGAATTTCTAAAAAAAAATTACTAACTCTCAAATAAATCTAAGTGAAGCATGAGAGCATTTCTAACAAGTCATAGCATAATTTTGGCTCTCTCAAATAGGTGTGTCCAGCAAGGATTCATGACAAAAAATAAAAAGCAAAACAAGCAAGACTCATATCATACAAGATGCTCCAAGCAAAACTCATGATATGTGACGAATAAAAATATAGCTCCAAGTAAAATACCGATGGTTGTTAGAAGAAAGAGGGGATGCCACCCGGGCATCCCCAAGCTAAGTTGCTTGCTTCTCTTTGGATAATGGCTTGGGGTGCCATGGGGCATCCCCAAGCTTAGGCTCTTCTTACTCCTTATTCCTTCATCCATCGTAATCTCACCCAAAACTTGAAAACTTCAATCACACAAAACTCAACAAAACCTTCGTGAGATCCGTTAGTATAAGAAAGCCAATCTTTACTTTAAGTACTGTAGAAAACCGATTCAAATTTTTTTCTTTCATTATGTCTACTGTATTCTAACTTTACCATGGCTTATAACCTCCAATACAAACCATAGATTCAGCAAAATAAGCACACAATGCAAAGAAATAAGAATCTGTCAAAAATAGAATAGTCTGTAAAGATGCGAATTGTTCTCATACTTCTGTAACTCAAAAAATTCTGAAAACTTTGGACAACGAAGGAAATTTGTATATCAATCTTGTGTAAAAACTTCAGAATTTTTCGTCGCTTCTGTGAATTTTCAAAATTGTTTTACTGGACGCAAAAGTTTCTGTTTCCCAACAAGATCAAATCAACTATCACCAAAGCTATTCTAAAGGCTTTACTTGGCACAAACACTAATTAAAACACAAAAACACAATCATAACATTATCATAATTGTGCAAACACTCAAGAACAGAAAGAAAAAGATGAAAATAAATTTTATTCATTGGGTTGCCTCTTAACAAGCGCTATCGTTTTATGCCCCTAGCTAGGCATAATGCATCGATCTAAGTATTGTCATCTTTGTTTCTAGATCCATAAGATGCCTTCATGATTGATTCATATGGTGGCTTAATTCTTGTTCTAGGTAAGTATTCCATACTCTTTCTCGAAGAAAATTGGAATTTCATGTTCCCTTCTTTCATATCAATCACGGCACCTATAGTGCGCAAAAACGGTCTACCAAGAATAATTGGACAAGACGGATTGCAATCAATATCAAGAACAATAAAATCTATGGGCACATAATTCCTATTTGCAAGAATAAGAACATCATTAATTCTTCCCATAGGCTTTTTAATAGTAGAATCTGCCAAGTGCAAATTTAAAGAACATTCTTCAATATCGGTAAGACCAAGCACATCACATAAAGATTTCGGAATTGTAGAAACACTAGCACCCAAATCACACAAAGCAAAACACTCATAATTTTTAATCTTGACTTTGATAGTAGGTTCCCATTCATCATGTAATTTTCTAGGAATTGAGACCTCTAATTCCAACTTTTCTTCTAGAGCTTTCATCATAGCATCAATAATATGTTTAGTAAAAGCTTTATTTTGTTCATAGGCATGGGGTGAATTTATCATGGATTGCAACAAAGAAATACAATCAATCAAAGAGAAATTATCATAATTAAAGTCTTTGTAATCCAAAAGAGTGGGCACATCACTAGTTAAAGTTTTGACCTCTCCAAACCCACTTTTATCAATTTCCTCAACAAGATTTTCACCCTCCAAATTATCGGGACGCCTTCTAGCTAAAGTTGACTCTTCTCCAGTCCCTTTATTATCAATCTTAATTTTACTAAACAAGGAATCAATAGAAGAAACACCAACCATTTTAAGATCTTCATCACTTTTATGAAAGCAATCACTAGAAAACGCTTTTTCTAGAAATTCTCTTTTAGCTCTAAGCATAGCGGTTCTTTTCTTACTTTCATCCATAGAAACATATAAAGCTTTAATTGATTCCTCAACCTTAGGCACAAAAATTTCATCTTGAGATTTTCTACATCATGAGAAATTCTATCAATACTCCTAGACATATCATCAATCCTATTCAGCTTTTCTTCTATCGTAGCATTAAAAACCTTTTGAGTATTGATAAATTATTTAATATTATTCTCAAGATTAGAGGTGTTCCTATTATTATTATAAGAAGGATTACCATAGGAATTACCATAATTATTAGAGGAATTACTAGGAAAAGGCCTAGGATTAAAATTACCTCTATAAGCATTGTTATTGAAATTGTTTCGAGAGATAAAATTCACATCTACGGCATCACTATTTTGCTCAATCAAGGTAGACAAAGGCACATCATTAAAATCAATAGGAGCACTTTTATTAGCAACCAATTTCATAAGAGCTTCAACTTTTTCACTCAAAGAAGAAATTTCTTCAACCGAATTAACTTTTTTACTAGTAGGAGCTCTTTCGGTATGTCATTGTGAATAATTTGCCATAATATTGTCTAGCAATTTAGTAGCTTAACCCAAAGTAATTTTCATAAAAGTACCACCCGCAGCGGAGTCTAAAAGATTTGTAGAAACAAAATTCAATCCCGCATAAAAAATTTGTATGATCATCCAAAGATTCAAACCATGAGCAGGACAATTTCTTAGCATCAATTTCATTCTTTCCCAAGATTGCGCAACATGTTCATGCTCAAGTTGCTTAAAATTCATGATTTGCGTCCTAAGGGAAATAATTTTCATGGGCGGAAAATACTTAGTAATAAAAGCATCTTTGCACTTATCCCAAGAATCGATACTATTGCGAGGCAAAGAAGAAAACCAAATTTTTGCACGATCTCGCAAAGAAAAAGGGAATAATTTCAACTTCACAATATCATTGTCCACATCTTTTTTATTTTGCATATCGCATAATTCCACGAATCTGTTAAGATGGGACGTGACATCCTCACTAGGAGTACCGGAAAATTGATCTTTCATAACAAGATTCAACAAAACACTTTCGGGTAACGGCACCAGAAATTGGCAAGTTGATGGGAGATAAATTGTAGTAGATTGGATAAATAGATAACGAATAAAATAAAGTGCAGAAAAATATTTTTGGGTTTTTAGAAATATAGATCTGAAAATAAATGTGGCAAATAAATAAAAAGGCAAATAGCAAAATAGATCTGAAAATATATGATGAGAAAATAGACCCGGGGGCCGTAGATTTCACTAGTGGCTTCTCTCGAGAAAAATAGCATACTGTGGGTAAACAAATTACTATTGGGCAATTGATAGAACTTCAAATAATTATGATGATATCCAGGCAATGATCATTATATAGGCATCACGTCCAAGATTAGTAGACTGACTCCTGCCTGCATCTACTACTATTACTCCACACATCGACCGCTATCCAGCATGCATCTAGTGTATTAAGTTCATGGAGAAACGGAGTGTCGCGGGAAACCATGGCCACCTATGGGGCCAAGGGGGCCCCTTGCTGGTTCGGCAAGGGGGATGTCGCGTTGCACAAAGAGCAGAAGAACGTGGGGCAGCACGACAGAGATCACACGGGTAATTTTACCCAGGTTCGGGCCGCCGCGAGGCGTAAAACCCTACTCCTGCTTTGGTGGATTGATGGTGGAAAAGTGGTGGTGGAGCATAGTACACTTGCCCGGCAGGCTCGCCCTGGGGAGGCAGTGACTATGCGCGTACGAGTGTGGGGATGTTCAACTTTCCAACCCTTGCTACGGTTGCCATGGGCCTCCTTTTATAAGTTAAGGGGTCACCGCAGTGGCAAAATAGTCATTATGCACTGATAAGATAGCAAACAGTGCTATCATACCTAATTCTGCAGGCTGACAGAGTGCATTAAATGCACCGCTCAACGTCACATCGTTGCTTGCCCGGCAAGCCTTGCCGGACTCGTCTTGCCAGCTCCATGCCTGCTTGCTTGACACGTCGTAGGACGGGTGTCATCTGTAGGTATTTCCTGTAGAAAGAGGTCGCCATGTGGCGAATGGCCGCCACTTAGTCACTTTGCGGCTTGACACCACATTGATCAACGACGTGGGTCGTGGTGAGATGGCTTGGTGAGGTGTCTTTTCCCTCGTGAGTCCCGGCAGGCCCTGCCGGGACGTCTTGAATGCTTTCTTCTGGGGGAGCCCTTGTCCTTGCCAGGTCCGCCTGCCCGGCAAGGGAGGCTTTTCTCCTGGTGGTGTCTCGCTTCTTTGTCTTGGTCTTGGCCTTCTTAATCTGCATGATGGTTCTTCGAAGATCTTGGTCTCTTGTATCTTGGCATGGCCTTGGTGTTGTATCTTGTTCTCGTGCCTGTGCATAGTCAGGGCAACAGACCCAGGGTTTGTTGCACCGACAGAAGCCCCCGGGCCTGCTCTGATCGCGCTGCCGGGCGTCGTCGGGGTAGGTCCTAATAAGTGCACAGGCAGGGGCGCTGAAAAGGTTGATCTCTTGGAGTCTTCTTTGCTTCTTCATTAATCTTGATTCTGGGCCAGTTTCCGGTTTTCCCGTGCGTCGTGTAAAGCCAATCATGGTGGGGCCATCTTTGCAATGGCCCGTGAATGACTTTAACGCACGGGATAGAAACTGACAATTCACTCTTCCCACCACGCCCTTATCCTTAGCCACGTATGCGGCATGCATCGCGCGGGGTAGGTAACGGAGGCGCGTGGCGCAGGAGAGCATCAAGGCGAGGGCCCGGTCTTCTTGAATTGGCGGAGAAGGGCGGCGATTACTTGTTGAGGGAGCGGCTCCCTTTCTTGCTCCGCCTATAAAAGGAGGGGCGGAGGGAGAGCCGAGCCATCCATCTCCGGATCCTTTCTTCCCCTGCTTCTGCCTTTCGTTGGTCATGTTGAGAAGAAGAGCATGGGGCCAAGCTCCGGGATTTAGTTTAGAATTCCCCATGGATCCGAAAGGGGTATTCGGGCGGCGCGGCGACAACGCCGGGGGTGGCGACTCCGGCGCGCTCGTCGCCGGCTCGCCCGTAGCCTTGGTTCTAGTGGGAGGGGATGCGAACGACACCATGCCGAGGCCCGTATCGGGTGCTGGGCATGGTAGTCGATCGCTCCTTGTTCTTCATTCCGTCGCGATGCTGGGGAAGAGTCGCGGGGGGGGGGGGGGGGGGGGGGGGGGGGGGGGGGTGTTCGCCGGCGATGAAGGCGAACCTGACCCTTCCTGAGCGTCATCCTATCGCCGTGCGGGAGGGCTCCTTGCTCCCACACATGTCTTCGGAACATGCAGTGGCTTCTGACATCAGGGCCGTTGGGGATGGCCATGCTCTCTGTGGGATATGCCAGAGAGCATGGTGTTCGGCGCCGCCGTCGTGCTGAGGTCTTCGGGTGGTAGCGATGCGGATGGCGGTGGCAACCCACGATGCGTCAAGAACGGGGATGACCATTCCGATGAGCCGTGTTTGCCGGTGACTAAGTGTCCCCCATCTGGTCCTCCGGCAGTGTCACCATCCGTACCTGCCCTCCGGTTTCTTCCTCCTTGCTGAGGGGCAGCGCCGAATCCCAGCTGGGTTCGCCACCGGCCTCTTCAACCTTTTCCTGAAGGAGATGGACAAGGGCAAAGGCATTACGGGGCACTTATCTTTTTTCAATCTTAAACTCGTAGGCATTTGCCAAATTTTAGTTCGAATAATGTAATCTCTCGAGTCCATATCTGTGTTCTGTAAGGTTTGTACTTGTATGACCGGCATATTAATGAAAAAGATGAACCTTGCCGGGAACTCGTGCATGTATATGTCCACACAGAGGTGAAATGCCTCTTTATTTTAAATAAATGAGTTTTCCTTAGCAGGCTATCCTGCCGGTACCCTTTCTTCATTGCCGGGGAACTGAGCCTACCGGCAAGAAATAGAGGGACCAGCCCCCCGCCAACTCCTTTTCATCAAAGGCCACTACGACCATCCAGGCCGAAGCAACGTCCGAGCCAGGGATGGGAGCACCTAAGTTTCGCAGAGTGGCGGGGTTTTCTTATGAACAAGTTTTAGCTTACAAAACAGTTATGGACAAGAGGTAGAACTTATCCGTTTGGTTTGCCGGGGATCGCAGCGTTGGTTCATCTCCACCATGTTCTTGCAGAAACCGAGTTCTCGGCAGGAACCTGCAGCTTTATGCAGATGAGAATGATGCAGGATGCGATCCTATCTATATGCATATGCAAATGCTCATGAAATGCTTATGCAAATGCTCTTGGAATGCTTATGCATGCATGCAACTTGGTCGGGGGCCCCCCAGCACTTCGTTAATTTCTCTGGTGCTCAGGGTCATCGCCTGGCTTTGTACAAGGGGTTACATGCAACTGAGGCAAGGCCTGTACAAAAGGGTGGCTGCCGAGCAGGGCCCGACAGCCGCGCCTTATGGGTAGAACTTGCGGAGATGCTCAATATTCCATGAGTTTTGCAATTGAATGCCATCTCCAGTCTCTAGACGGATTGCGCCAGGTCTGGTGGCTCGTACTACCCGGTAAGGGCCTTTCCACTTCGGCGTCAACTTGTTTGTACCCTTGGCGGACTGAACGCGCCTAAGGACAAGGTCGCCTTCCTCAAAACACCGGGCATGAACCCTGCGGCTATGATAGCGACGCAGGGCTTGCTGATAGCATGCAGCACGCGTAGCAGCCCGGAGACGGTTCTCCTTGAGTAGCACAGTGTCATCACGCTGGTGCTGATCTTGCGCTACTTCGTCGTAGGCAAGCACTCGAGGCGACCCATAAATGAGTTCCGTGGGGATAACTGCTTCCACCCCATAGACCAGGGAAAAAGGAGTATGCCCGGTAGCTCGATTTGTTGTCGTTCTGAGGGACCATAGAACTACCGGCAGCTCATCGATCCACCGCCTACCGTGCTTCTGCATCGTATCAAAGGTTCTTGTTTTGAGTCCCCGCCGCACTTCAGTGTTCGCCCTCTCAGCTTGCCCGTTGCTTCTAGGATATGCGACAGAAGCAAACGAGATCTTGCTTCCGAGGACATGAACATATTGCATGAAGGTGCGGCTCATGAATTGGGTGCCGTTGTCGGTAATGATCCTTGCCGGGATTCCAAAATGACACACCAAATCTTTCAAGAACTTGATAGCTGATTGAGTAGTCACCTTTCTCACGGCAGCAAATTCCGGCCACTTTGTAAACTTGTCGATAACAACGAACAAGAATTCAAAGCCCCCGATCGCTCTGGGGAATGGGCCGAGGATATCGAGCCCCCGGACCGAAAATGGCCATGATAAAGGGATTGTCTGAAGAGCTTGGGCAGGCAGGTGGATTTTCTTGGAATGGAACTGACAGGCTTCACATTTGGTGACTAGCTCAACCGCATCTTGGAGGGCTGTGGGCCAATAGAATCCTTGCCGGAATGCTTTCCCAACCAGCGCCCTTGATCTAATGTGGGAGCCACACATGCCTTTGTGTATCTCAGCCAGTAGTTCCTTCCCTTCTTCCCGGCAGATGCACTTCAATTTCACACCATTGGGCCTCCTTCTGTACAGAGTGTCATCAACAAACTGGTATATACTGGCCCTCCGGGCTACTCTTTCAGCCTCATCTTGGTCATTGGGCAGTTCTCTGGTTTGGAGAAAGTGGACTATGTGCCTTGCCCAAGTTGGAGCCTGGGGCTCAGCAACAAGGACTAGCGGCACCTCCTCAACTGCGGGGGCATATTCCTCGTTCGTAGGGACACAGGGTCCGGCTGGAGGGTGCGGTCCGACAGGTTGTGAGGAGTTGTTTCCGGCAGGGTCCCTGCCAGGAGCGGATGGCTCTACCGGGAGAGGCTTACCGTAGTCCAGCTTTCTCCTTTTCCGGGCCATTGTTGCTCGGGATACGGAGGGCTGAGTAAGATGGAGAGAAAAAGTTCCTGGTTCCACAGGAAGCTTTTGGGCAGCACACTTTGACAGGTGATCAGCTATGCTGTTTTCCGCACGAGGTATGTGCTCTGTTTGCAACCCGTCAAAGCGCTCCTCTAATCTTATCACTTCCTCAATGTATGCCTCCATCAATGGACTTTGGTAATCCTTGTTGACTTGTCTCACCACAAGCTGTGAGTCTCCTTGAATGATCAGCTTCTTGATTCCCAATTCTGCGGCAATCCTGAGCCCGGCAAGGAGCACTTCATACTCTGTTGTATTGTTGGTTGCCTCTTCCCAGGAAAAATGCATCTGGACGACGTACTTCAACTGTTCCCCGGAGGGAGCGACGAGAAGCACGCCAGCCCCTGCACCTTGTAGGGAAAAAGCACCATCAAAATACATGATCCATTCTTGGGGCGCCTCCTTGTCGGGGATAACTGTTTCTGGCACTTCCTCGTCGGGGGTTGGCGTCCACTCTGCAATAAACTCTGCCAATGCCCTACTCTGGATTGTTGATGTGCTCTCAAACTTTTAACCAAAACTGGATAACTCCAAAGCCCACTCCACTATTCTGCCAGTAGCCTTAGGGTTCCGGAGCATCCTTTGCAACGGGAAGCGAGTGACAACCGTGATCTCATGGGCTTGGAAGTAGTGGCGCAGTTTCCTTGAGGCCATGATGAGGCCAAAGATCAACTTTTGCACGCAAGAGTACCTCGATCTAGCCCCCTGTAGTAGGGAACTGATGAAGTACACTGGGCGCTGCACCACTTTCTTCCTTGCCGTGTCCTTGGGGTTGTCTTCACTGCCGTGCTTATCTCTGTCCTGATCCCTATCCGACTCTGCCGGTCTTTGCTCACTCTCTGTTTCATCCACTTCCCACTGCGCCACCAAGGCTGCACTAACCACTTGATTGGTTGCCGCCAAGTATAACATCAACGGCTCTTGCGGTTTGGGAGCAACCAAGGTGGGCATAGAAGATAGGCAGGCCTTCAACTCTTGCAAAGCCGCATCTGCTTCTGGAGTCCACTTCATGGGCCCTACCTCCTTCAAGATTTTAAAGAACGGCAAGGCACGCTCGGCAGACTTGGAAATGAATCTGCTTAGCGCGGTAATGCACCCTGTCAGACGCCTTACATCTTTGACCGTCTTTGGTGCTTGGATCTGTTCGAAGGCTTGGATCTTATCGGGGTTGGCTTCGATCCCCCGATAGGATACAAAGTATCCGAGCAGCTTGCCGGAGGGTACACCAAATACACACTTCTCCGGGTTGAGCTTCAAGTTGATCTTGCGCAAATTGGCAAATGTCTCCTCCAAATCCTGGATAAGGGTTGATCTGTCCTTGGTTTTGACCACAATATCATCCATATAAGCCTCAATGTTTCAGTGCAGCAGTGGCCCAAAACCAATCTGGACTGCCCTTGCAAAAGTAGACCCGGCACTCTTTAATCTGAAAGGCATGCGGATAAAACAGTATGTACCACACAGGGTGATGAACGAGGTCTTCTCTTCGTCTTCCTTGGACATGAAGATTTGATGATACCCAGAATATGCATCCAAAAAGGAGAGCAAATCGCAGCCTAAAGTGGAGTCCACGATCTGGTTGATGAGCGGCAAGGGAAATGGGTCTTTCGGGCAAGCCTTGTTGAGATCTGTGAAGTCTATGCAAAGTATCCATTTCCCATTGGCCTTCCGGACAACCACTGGATTTGCTAACCACGTTGGATGCAGCACTCCTCTGACCAAACCAGCTGCCTCAAGTTTCTTGATCTCCTCTATAATGAACTACTACCTCTCCAAGGCCTGCTTCCGGACTTTCTGCTTGACAGGTCGGGCATGTGGGCAGACAGCAAGGTGGTGCTCGATTACCTCCCTGGGAACACCAGGGATATCAGATGGTTGCCAGGCAAACACATCAATATTCGCCCGCAGGAAGGCAACGAGCGCGCTTTCCTATTTGTCATCAAGGGTGGCGCTGATGGTGAAAGTACCATCAATGCCAGCCAGCCCTGCCGGGACCTTCTTCACTTGTGGAGCAGCAACCTTGGATCTCTTGCTGTTGGAACTCTCCGGCAAGTCATCAACAGGCGCAGTGCACTCCGAAGAGGCGCGCTTCCTGAATTCCTTGCCGGAGCCCTTACTATCCTTCTTCTTCCCTCTCTTCTCCTTGGCGGGAAGTGCCACTGCTACTGCCTCTGCCGCGACTGCGTCCTGGTACATCTTGTCCACACAAATGATTGCGTCTTTCTCATCTGATGGGACGGAAATGACTCCAACTGGCCCTGGCATCTTCAAGACGTTGTAGGCATAGTGGGATGCCACCATGAACTTAGCCAGGGCTGGGCGTCCAAGGATTCCATTGTACGGCAAGGGGAGGTCAACCACATCAAACACAATCTTTTCAGTCCGGTAGTTCAGCTCTCCCCCAAACATCACAGGCAACGTGATCTTTCCCTTAGGATGACTCCTGCCGGGATTAACTCCTTGAAATGTGCCGGTGATTTTTAACTCATCCTCTGCTATCTGAAGCTTGCTGATAACCTTTGGGGAAATCAGATTCAACCCGGCCCCGTCATTCACCAACATCTTCGTGACCTTGAGGTTGCGGATTGTTGGAGAGACCAACAACGGCAAACATCCTACCGTGGTGGTGCGGTCAGGATGATCCTCTTCGCCAAAAATGATGGGCATGCGTGACCATTTGAGTGGTTTCCGGGCCCCTGGCGCTGGTTCCACGGCATTAACCTCATGCGCCCACCGCTTGAGTTGGCGGTGAGAGGCATGTAGGGACGCACCCCCGTCAATGCACAGGGCGTCAGTGGCCTTCTGGAACTCCTGCTCACTGGTTTCCTCTTCATCCCCTTCATCACTCTCATCACCGCAGGCTTCCTTCTCTCGATCCCTGGCGGGTTTCCCTTTGTTCCGAAGAGGTCTGCCGGGGCGATTTACTTCACCACCACGACCCTTACCGCCAGCAACATCCTGTCCCTTTTCCTTGTCACGCTTCTCATATTTTGCTTTCTGTCTCTTGACAAGCTGCTCAACCTGATAACACTCTTGAAGGTTGTGGCCCTTGGTCCAATGGATCTTGCAGTATGGTCCATCAGCTTTCTAGGCCTTTTCGGCGACCACGGCCTCCCGGCAGTCAGAGCACACGGCAGCTTCCTTGCTGAGGGTTTCGGCCTTAACCTTCTTGCCGGTACTAGGGATACCCGACCCTTCAACAGACATTACCATCTTATCCTTGCGCTTCTTGCTCTTCTTCTGACTGGTGGACTCATCATCATCCTCTGAATCAACATTAATGCAATCCTCCTCTCCGGGCAGTTTTCTTCCCTCCTCCATCCGAGCACACTTATCCACCAAGGTGTAAAGTTCCTTCACAGTCTTGGGCAACCGTACATTCATCTTGGAACGAATCTTCCGGTTACGCACATTGGACTGGAAGGCGGCGATCACAGCTGCTGGATGGATATTTGGGATGTTTCTGTGGACTCTGCTAAATCTCTGCAAATACTTCCGGAGAGTCTCTCCTTCTTTCTGCTGAAGTAGCTGCAGATCGCTGGGCTGACCTGGTTCTTGATGGCCGCCAGTGAAGGCGCCAATGAACTCATGGCACAAATCAGCCCATGACGAAATGGAGTTCTCTCGCAGGTGCATCAGCCAAGACCTCACATTGTACTTGAGAGCCAAAGGGAAGTAGTTGGCGAATACCTTCTCATCTCTTCCCCTGGCAGCTTGAACAGCGATGGTGTAGATGCTCAGAAACTCTGCCGGGTTCAGCCTCCCATCGTACTTCTCGGGTATCTCTGGCTTAAACGTGCGGATGGACGACCAGGGACTTGCCGCAGCTCACAAGTAAAGGCAGGGCACCCAACCTCGAAAGGTAGGTACCCGCCAGTATCGAGTGCAGGCTCGTCAACGTCGGGACCGTCACACCCATTGGCCCGGCGGTGGGCATCGCGGCGTTGCTCAACGACAATGCGCGCGTCTCCCCTCCGCCTGTCCTCCGGGGCACGCTGCCGGCCTGGACACGCTCGAGGGTCAGAAGAGGCCGTCGAGACACCATCAGGTTCTTGATTCCGCTGCACCCGCGCTAGCTACCGTGGCGGGGATTGTACCGTGGGGGTGGCCCCTTCCGTACGACCAGCAGCACGGGCCATTGTCGTCGCTTGGGGAGGCCATGGCGGGCCAGCTCACTGCGAGCCCCCAGCCTCGGTGAAGCCGAGCAAGCTCTGGATGGTGGCATGCCATTCATCCATTTGCTCGCCCGCTAGCGGAAACCTCAGCAGCAGTTGAGCCCGCACCATGGCCTTCGTAGCAGTACTTGGTATGGGCATGATGACGCAGATCGCGTAGTCGCTCGGCTCCTGACGGGACCAGCAGCGGCCGTATCATGTCCCCGCTATTGCGGGGCGGCCACTTGAATGGCATGGTGGCGTGGTGGTGGCGCTTGAGGGTCAGCAGCTCCACTAGGCGCAGCAGCCTGGTCGACTCGTCCCGGGGGAGGTGCACGCGCTGCGGCCGCCCCCGTGGTGGGGGCGGCCGGAGGGCGGCGATTCGCTTCGGACTGAGCGCCATTGCTGCGGCTGTGCCCGTCAGCGAGGGGAAGGAGTGTGGATGGAGTAGCCCCTTCACTCGTACCTCGCGGAGCGTGGCCATCGGGGTGTTGCTGATGTTGTTCTCCTCTGGCGTCTCCTGCTCCTGCTTCGACTGTAGGGGAAGTGGTGACGGTGCCGCCTGCCCCGACCACAGGCCCAGCGGTGTCCACACTCTCGTGCGCCTCCACGTCCCCCGCAGCATTGGTGGCTGCGGGCGGCGGCGCCTTCGAGGTGGATGGGTGAGCAGCAGCACCGGACTTCTTCTTGGGCGCCATTGCCGACGGCGCCGTCGAAGATGAAGATGGTGATGAAGATGACACGCTGCACACGCTTTCAGTTTCGCGCAAGCGATCCCCCTACCTGGCGCGCCAAAGATGTCGTGGGAAACCACGGCCACCTATAGGGCCAAGGGGCCCCTTGCTGGTTCGGCAGGGGGGATGTCGCATTGCACAAAGAGCAGAAGAACATGGGGCAGCACGGCAGAGATCAGACGGGCAATTTTACCCAGGTTCGGGCCGCCGCGAGGCGTAAAACCCTACTCCTGCTTTGGTGGATTGATGGTGGAAAAGTGGTGGTGGAGCGTAGTACACTTGCCCGGCAGGCTCGCCCTGGGGAGGCAGTGACTACGCGCGTACGAGCGTGGGGATGTTCAACTTTCCAACCTTTGCTACGGTTGCCATGGGCCTCCTTTTATAGGTTAAGGGGTCACCACACTGGCAAAACAGTCATTATGCACTGATAAGATAGCAAACAGTGCTATCATACCTAATTCTGCAGGCTGACAGAGTGCATTAAATGCACTGCTCAACATCACATCGTTGCTTGCCCGGCAAGCCTTGCCGGGCTCGTCTTGCCAGCTCCATGCCTGCTTGCTTGACACGTCGCAGGACGGGTGTCATCTGTAGGTATTTCCTGTAGAAAGAGGCCGCCATGTGGTGAATGGCCGCCACTTAGTCACTTTGCGGCTTGACACCGCATTGATCAACGACATGGGTCGTGGTGAGATGGCTTGGTGAGGTGTCTTTGCCCTCGTGAGTTCCGGCAGGCCCTGCTGGGACGTCTTGAATGCTTTCTTCTGGGGGAGCCCTTGTCCTTGCTAGGTCCGCCTGCCCGGCAAGCGAGGCTTTTCTCCTGGTGGTGTCTCGCTTCTCTGTCTTGGTCTTGGCCTTCTTAATCTGCATCCTGGTTCTTCGAAGATCTTGGTCTCTTGTATCTTGGCACGGCCTTGGTGTTGTAATCTTGTTCTCGTGCCTGTGCACAGTCAGGGCAACAGACCCAGGGTTTGTTGCACCGACACGGAGTAATGCAATAAGAATGATGACATGATGTAGACAAGATCTATTTATGTAGATATAGACCCCATCTTGTTATCCTTAATAGCAACGATACATACGTGTCGGTTCCCCTTCTGTCACTGGGATCAAGCACCGTAAGATCGAACCCATCACAAAGCACCTCTTCCCATGGCAAGAAAAATCGATCTAGTTGGCCTAACTAAACCAAAGATTCGAAGAAGAAATACGAGGCTATAAGTAATCATGCATATAAGAGATCAAAAGACTCAAATAACTTTCATGGATAAAAACATAGATCTGATCATAAACTCAAAGTTCATCGGATACCAACAAACACACAGCAAAAAGAATTACATCAAATAGATCTCCAAGAGACCATTGTATTGAGAATCAAATGAGAGAGAGGAAGCCATCTAGCTACTAACTACGAACCCGTAGGTCTACAATGAACTACTCACGCATCATCGGAGAGGCACCAATGACGATGATGAACCCGTCCGTGATGGTGTCTAGATTGGATCTGTGGTTTCTGGAACTTGCGGCGGCTGGAATTGATCACAAGTCGACTCCCCTAGGGTTTCTAGAATATTGGAGTATTTATAGAGCAAAGAGGCGGTGCGGGAGGCAGCCAAGGTGGGCACAACCCACCTGGGCGCGCCTGGGCCCCCAGGCGTGCCCTGGTGGGTTGTGCTCCCCTCGGAGCCCCCCTGAGGTACTTTCTTGGCCCAACTTGTGTCTTCTGATCCAGAAAAAATCACCAAAAAGTTTTGCTGCGTTTGGACTTCATTTGGTATTCATTTCCTGCGAAGTAAAAAACAAGAAAAAAACAACAACTGGCACTGGGCACTATGTCAATAGGTTAGTCCCAAAAAATGATATAAAGTTGCTATAAAATGATTGTAAAACATCCAAGAATGATAATATAACAAAATGGAACAATCAAAAATTATAGATACGTTGGAGACATATCACCTGCCTTTTTGGTAAAGCTTGCGTACCAAAAAGCACTATACTGGCCCAAAATCCCTCAAGGGAGATGACTAACATCATTTGATCAGTCATATCTAGTGTCTAAGTCTTGTCAGCCATGACACCTGATTTTGCTCAAGATGGTGATGAATTCACTTTGCTATTTCTACTTATATATTTTGTGTGAGAGATAAGTCCGAGTACTCACCACCTCGGCTATGAATACTTGAAAAGCAACTTGACGCTATATATTCTCACACCCTTCTTTCGAAGTAATAGTAGATGCATAAAGCGACCAGATTGTTATGAACAACAATTGGTCTTTGCAATGCTTCCAAAAAACGTGCATAGAACATTACATGGTATAACTCAGGTATGCATCCACACGACACTACAGTCTCACATTCAAGCAAGTCAAATGATGAGAAGAAGAGAGCTAAAACAACTATACAACCGGTCACAAAAGATGACCCGATTACTCTTGATGCCTTGATGTCGATCCTAAGTTTTTTTTGTCTTGCTCTCCAGGCGTTGAAGCCATCAATATAGTTTTCATTGATACTTTATCATCAGCGGCCATTATTCTAGGACGATGACGAAGAATTCATCGGCCATGCATGCTACTAAGGACGATAGCAAAATACCCGCCATGTTTCATCCACCCACAAGGATATGTATAACCGAAATTAATTATAGAGAGTAATATAACTGCAATATTCAAAATCATCTCTAGCTCCTAAATATTTCGGCTATTGAAATTAAAAACAAAATCTGTTGCAACTAATCAATATGCTATGCATAATAACTTGGTAACAACCTTCCATTATATAAAGACCCATGTGACATCCAATGATCATAACTAAAACATGAGGAGTAACCAAACATACCTAAGGATGAATTCCATGACACTGGGAATAGTGAGATAGGTAAAGAACATGGTTGATGCCATGACCAGTAATTTTGATGATTGGGAAAAAAACCTTTGCCTTGGTAATTGTCTCCTAGCTCCTTTCTTTCCTTTCACCTCTGGCACATCCTTCACTTGAGTACCATAGTTGTCTTGAGTTTTAACACTTCCTTTGGGAACCCATGTCATATTTTTCTCTTTTAGCTCCTATTCACTAAGTCTTTGTAGCTTCATTTTTTGCCAATTAGATAAACCAACTGGGCACCTCGGCTGTTGTTCAGATTTGGATAGTGGCAAATCTTCCTTGATTTTGGACACTTCCAACTCCCTTTGTTCAGATTTGGCACCTAGAGTATCAATATATGATCTTTTTATCTCTCTGTAACACATATCTGATTTTTTCAACATCTTAACCGTCTTCTCATCACTTGAGTTCAGATCTGGACTTTTATCTTTGCGGCCATCTTTTTTTACACGATAAACTTGATTCGGCACTTTTCTCTTCTCTTGAGCTCCGAACCAATTCTTTTGATTAAAACGGTCTTTCATGTATGCTTGTGTATTAAATGTTGGCCTTGTTGGAACTGCACATTCTAAGTGAGGTGGTCTAAAATATGATGGAGGATGTGC
The DNA here is from genome assembly GCA_011799875.1 of Thinopyrum elongatum. NCBI lineage: Eukaryota > Viridiplantae > Streptophyta > Magnoliopsida > Poales > Poaceae > Thinopyrum > Thinopyrum elongatum. Next base: position 204,624,516 of record CM022297.1, on the reverse strand, counting down.
CCTTGAACCATACCAACCCCACGATGAATAAGGATGCACACTAGCAGGAGTTGATCCATATGGCATTGTCATTGGCAGACTAAATGGAGGATATGATGTTCTTGTATGAAACTCCTCCCCTTGCCAGTTCCAATCTTTAGACTTTCTTTTGTTCCTTGAGTGTTCGACATTATTTGGCTGATTAACACACTTGGCTTCATTCTCCGTTTGATACTTAGCCAGAAGTTCTTTGAAAGTGAGCTTTGGCTTTTAACCTTTGTGTTTGTCACGACCTTTGCCTCTGTTAATTATGCTAGCTTCTGAATTTGAAGATCCCAATGCTTCTGTTTGGACACTGACGTCAAACCGGGCACTCTGGTTTTTATGACTCGGATGGTCCCATTTTGCCTGGATGTTCTAATTCGAAACCGAAAGTCCTGAGATTGACTGATCTGAACTCAACCAATCATGAATAGGTTGTGGGATCACTTGTTGCTCCCCAGTGCATGATATCTCTGCTACAATTTTGATGGAGTCATCTGCTTTAAGAGTATCATATGTGCCTCGTGAGTAATATATCCATCTGCATTTGAGGGCTTTGAATGTTCTGTTTTAGTAATCACCTTTCAATCTATCGATAAATCGGTTGGTGGTTGCCGATTTAATAACCCTTTGCCATCAAGACCAATTGGAGTCAACTGGTCATCTTGTTGACTTTTAGCAAATCTCAATCGTCCTTTGTCGATGGGCGATTGTATTAGTTGATGAAATATATTGCACTTACTAGTGGTGGGATCAAATAAATAATGCCACTTGCGACATGTATGTGCTTCTAAATTTTCAAGTGATGACATGACATGGCAATAAAAAAATCTAATAAAGGTACCAAGTATTTTATGAGATATAGTCAAATAAAAAGTGTATTTCATCCTCTCTAGATGATTCTTGTGTGGAGACAACTTTAAAACAAATGATTCAGATTCTTCATCTATCCCTTCGGCTATGCATTTTCTTGTGTTCCTTTTGCCTATTTTTTTATAGTTGCTCATTATATTAACATCGGCCTTTAACATGTTTCCCAACTTTAGTTTTGAGTTTCTAAATCCAAAATGACCACAAGCAATCCATGTAGATAGCAATTTTGGCAATAATGATGGAGAAAGTTAAAATGGCAAAATATTATTATTACCGGCTTTTCTAATTCTCACAACACATTGGCCGATATATCCTGAAATTATACTTTGGTCCACAAGTAAATTAACTTTCTCAATCGGCCTCTTAGAGTTCTTCATGATAATATCACTAATAGATGTACACATTGAAAATATACGACCAGATTGGGAATTAGGCAAAATACTTGTAAACTGTACCTTCTCAAAGATGTTGGAAAGGCATGGAGCCTTGATTTGAATGATGTCTTGCATCACTTGGCAGCAGCTCGAAGTAGCAGGTTCTTCTGAAACTGGATGTTCTAGTTTGCTGAAATCGAATGATCTAGTTTTTCCATTAGTGGTAGAAAGCACCATACTCTGATCCTCCAATGCCTTCCCCTTTCCTTTGAGGTTCTGATCTTCGTCATCTAGTATTCTTTACTAGCCGAACCTCGCTCGGCTATTGATTGTGGCTTATCAGTAACACGATATTCACTAGGTAAATACACAACCCCTTTAGCTCCTGAAAAATCAAGTATGGCTATTTTCTTTCGCTTGACATGCTTTTTTACTGGTAGGTTTGTCTGTTGCGATGGAATGTATTTAGAACAAGTAACATTTTGTTCAGCTTTATCAATAACTGAACCATTATTCATATCTGAATCAATTTTCTCATGGTTGCCAATATTATTAACTGGCAGTGCTTCATGCTTCTTCCTAAAGCGGTAATAAAATTGATGCTCTAGCTGGGACCATGCATGAACAGAATTGGGAGATAGTGATGAATACCACCATAAAGCAGCTCCAGTTAATGATAAATCAAATAAATGTACTTTGAAAGCCTCTACGGAACTAGCTCCTCCCAATTGTGCCAAATACCGAGAAACATGCTCCCATGGGGTCTCACTATTCTTCCCACTAAATTTAACAAAGTATGGAAGGCTAAAAGGATATGGAGCCAAATCAAAGTGTGCAGGATATGGCCTTTGATATTTACGAGCCTTACACTTAAATTCTATTCCATAGGGTTCACTCATTTTTCTAGGTAAATCCCCTTGAATTGTAGCTACATATTTTTTCACAGGAAGATTATTTGTTTGTGTTATGGCTTGAGCATGGCCATTCTCTGGAACACTGGATGCTCCGGTTTCTAAAACCGGATATTCTGATTTTATGATTGCTGCCCTCTTTTGTGTTTGTGGAGGTAGCACACCCACTGAGTTCTCATTAATCCGGCTATAGTTAAAAGTAACGTACGGAGCCGAATCATGATAATTAGGATTTATAATATATGATGCTGAATTCGTAGGTACGACATCCACTATAGTGGCATGAGGTCAACATATGGTAACTGAGAATAATTGGCTACATAATGAATATTAGCATGATCAATTATCTCATTCACCGGCATGTTTTGTGGTGGAACCATATATTGTGAATTTGCTGCCGATGAATAAAAAGATGAAACACCGTGTTGAATATTACAAAAACTGCTAGCATGTAATGTTCCATAATAATTGCCTGAACTCACTATGTTAAGTCGGCCTTGATAATCATTCATCGGCATATGAACTTGTTCTGCCGCCGATGTGGGGGAATACACAGTTGTATGTTCTATGTTGCTACTGGCATTAAAATTCAAAGTATCGGCCTTGGCATATAATATTCTGATTCATAATTCGCATATCCAAAACCATCATTTGAACTGGCCGATGTAATACGCACACTATCACTAGTCCTAGCAACATCAACATAAGAATTCATGGCACTTGCAAAATAATCATGAGAAACATGTGATTCATTTGCAAGTTGTACCTTGGGTGTCATGTAGTAATATTGTGGTGCAGCACCCTGGTAGCCCTCCATGTTCAGTGATCAATGTTGACCCTCCTGATTGCTTCGGATAACAAAACAACGACGTGTAGAAAGCAATACGCTGGTGACTAACAGTAGAAGCAATCAGTCGGCTGGCCTGATGCAGCTGTGATGGCAACAACACAGTAACAGATCAAACTGGAATTGGTTAGGGTGGAAATATTCAGCTGTATAGCCAGAACAATCATCCCCAGCGGAGTCATCAATTGTGTTGCCATGCAAAATTGTCACGCGACACCACGATAACCGTCGTACTTTCGTGACGACGAACGATTGCTTTTTGAGCAAAGCAACAAAGATCCCATCTCTTTCGTAGAGGAAGGACGACCGCTTTTCAGCGCAAAACTACAAAGATAACCAAACCCTAGGGCTTCTAGGGCTCAGCAGGAGAAGAAAGATAGATAAAACATACATGAAAAAAAGTAGTGTGTATTGATTGAATAGATCGATTGGTTCCCCTCTTCCAATCGGCCATGACCTTATATTTATAAGGTACGCAGGACTTTATGTACAGAAACAAGACTACAGGCTTAAACCGAATATGACTTGACCACCGTAATTCAGTTACCATATAGAATATTTTGTCTATTATAAACGTACATGCTAATCTGCAGTACTTACAAGGTAAGCAATAAAATATTTCGGCCATACCGCTAATCATATCAGATAATGATATCCTGATGCAAATTGTCTTGTCCAACAACGCCATCCTTCATCTCTAATTTGGCCCTTTAACCATGCTTGGCTTGGGAAATAACTTGCCGCACCTGACCTGATGCTGCCACATCCTGCACTCGACTCCAGCCAAACCTGCATTTTGGGCTATACTCCAAATCCATGGATATATCGGCCAATCAGCTTAACCACTTACGACTAAATTAATTTGACTGGCCATGCAAGCTATCTAGCCAAATTACATCATCAACACCAGGTTCGGGCCCTCTTGATGGATGTAAAATCCTACGTCCTGCTCTTGTTTATATTGATCATGATGTATAGAGTACAAGCTTGATCTACGTCGAGATCGTAAGTTGTGTTCTAACCCTAGGGCTAGGTGAATGTAATTGTGATTTCGTCCCCTCTACGGGCTAAACCCTCCGACTTATATACACAACAGGTAGGGGATCTAGGGTTACATAGTCGGTATCCAGGGATGCATATGGAGGCGGCGTGAGATGTATTGGATTATACGCCAAGTCTTCGATGGGCGCAATCTTGATCTGGCGTGTAGCTTCCGGAGTCCACCTTAATGAGAATGACGGCCTACATGCCCAGTCCGAGGACTATGGGCCGACCAGGTTGCACTACTAGAATCAGAATCTTTGCCGTCAGCCGCCTCTTTGCCGTATGCTAGCTGATGGCACAGATGGTCTTTGCCATCAGCTTACAGAAAGCTGACGGCAAAGATATTGTTTGCCGTCAGCCGTTTCTTTTCCGTTCGCTAGCTGACGGCATAGAAGCTTTGCCGTCAGCTAGCGGACGACAAAGAGGGAGGGTGGCCCACTAGCGAGAGCCACCTAACGGCCATTTTCTTTGCCGTCCGCTAGCCGACGGCAAAGCTTCTTTGCCGTCTGCTAGCAAACGGCAAAGAAGCTGGCCAAACTAACGTCCGTTAGTTAGGCTCTTTGTCGTCTGCTAGCAGACGGCAAAGAACCGTGCCCTAACTAAAAAGCCAACGCCCGCGCCCCACCCCTCTTTATGTCCCCTCTCTCTCTCCGCCCCGTGCCCTAGCCGCCGCCGCCCCGCGCCACACCCGTCGCCGGCCGCCCCGCCCCCGTGCAGCCGCCACCCCCGTCGCCGCGGCGCCCCCGTCGCCCCGGCGACCCCCTCCTCCGCCCCGCGGCACCCCCGTCGCCGCCCCGCCGCTCAGGCGCCACCACCGCGGCCGCCTCGCCGCTCCAGCGCCCACTCCTCCACCCCGACCGCCTCGGCGCCCCTCTCCTCCACTACCGCGGCCGCCCCGGCGCCCCTCTCCTCCACTACCGCGGCCGCCCCGCCGCTCCGGCGCCCCCTCCTCCACCCCGGCGCCCCTCTCCTCCACCACCGCGGCCGCCCCATCGCTCCGGCGCCCCCTCCTCCACCCCGGCCGCCGCGACACCCCTCTCCTCCACCCCCGCGGCCGCCCCGCCGCTCCGGCGACCCCTGCTCCGGTGAGAACTTGTATCTTTTTTTTGTTTTTTTAGATTTAGTTTAGGTTTAGTTTAAATTAGGCTTGGTCTAGTTTAGGTTTACTTTAGATTTTGATTCTGTTTTTTAAGTTTTGGTTTACATTTAGTTTAATTTAAATATTCAGTGGACAGCATGTCTTTGTGCCTTCTGTTTTCGCTGACATTCTTTTATTCGAATTACTTGTATGTGATGTTTAACATACATATCAGTTTGGTTCGAGTGAGACATGCTGATCTGTTGGATTTTTTATTAGTTAATCAAGATTATTTTGCTGATTGTCCTTAGGCTATACATATCTCCTAGTGCTAGAAACTGTAGAATACCAGCGCCACATAACCAAAATATGCATGGTAAGTAAGTATTCACTGTGATGGCCGTGTTGAGAACATGGGAATGTTTTCTTTAAATAAGACTTGGGTGTGCTCAAAATTTTGTACCCATTAATTAAAGTGTGCTATAGAAAAGGGGTAAAATCCTAATGAACAACATACATGTACAACAATGTATAGGTTTTTGTCAGGAGTGTTTGTTGAATCTCCTGATTTTCATGTTTTATACAAATATTATAAGAACAATTAATTGTCAAAAACGGCAATTTTTATGTGATATGGAGTGAGGAACTGATCATTCAATGATATTTTTTTAACCCTACGTGAACTGATGTCCATTTTAATTCCGCAACGTAATTGTCACTTGGCAAAAAAAATTATTAAATGAATTATGATATTGGTTGAAGTGTGACAGTAGAAGACATAAGGTCCATGGCATGTCATGCAGAATTGTAGTTGTCCATATTTCACCAAATTTCAAATATTTTTTCTACCAAAAATAAATGAAAAAATATTGGTTACACTTGAACCTTGTGTTATCTTTGAATATCACCATCAATATCGTTGGTAGTGTTAATGTTTTCTTATTGGTATCACCATCAATTTGGTTTACATTTTCAATTTTGTTTCATGTCTAAAGAAATCCCTAGTTTTGAAGGGTTCTAGCTGTTGCCATCATATGTCCACAAGTGCATTGCTTTTTGAATATGAAATGATGACTCGGTGTAGTTGATTATCTACTGCTCAAAACTTCTGCCGCTGTAATGTTGTTTGATAATGTTGTAAGGGTAGTAATTGGTATCTTCTGCTACTTATCAGAGATGGGGGGAGGCCGCCACCGCAGGCTGCACTCTGCCACACCGGAGTACGACTTGGAAGGTTTCGAGTTCTTCACGATCGTACTTGAGAATTCCTCCAGGAGGCAGGTATATAAAAGGAGATATCTCCCCTTCACCCATCTCTTTATCATAACTCTGCTGTTTGCTACATCACTCCTTGACCCACGCTGCAGAAGCTGCCTGACACTTTTATGAAGGTGCTGGACGGCCATCGGCCAAAGAATGTGAAGCTGCGACAGGCCGGCAGCGGACTTCGCAGGCTTTGGGACGTGGAGGTGGTGATCAGGAACGATCACATGTACCTGTATCGCGGCTGGGAGCAGTTCGTCCGTGCCTACGACCTGCGCCACGGGTACTTCCTTGTCTTCAGGTACGACGGCGAGGCCATGCTCACCGTGAAGGTGTTCAACACGACTATGTGCCGCATGCGCTACCAGGACGACGACGATGCCAGTACGCTCTGCCTCTTCTTCCTCTCCATTTGGATTTGTCTCACACTGATTGTTAAAAAACCTTTGTTGCATTTGGTCAGGCAATGGGAGCAGCAGCAGCGACTCTGGCTACAGCAAAAGCAGCAGCGAGTCTGGTTACAGCGAAAGCAGCAGCGTGGATGATCCGGAATGGAGTGGGGAAGAAGAGGAGCAGAGTGGGGATGAGGAGGTGCAGCCTATTCTGTCTGACGATGACCTCGCGATGGTGGTGGCTGACGATGGCCAAGCGATGGTGGTGGCTGACGATGGGCAAGAGATGGTGGTGGCTGAGGATGACCTAGCGATGGTGCTGCCTGAAGATGGCCTCGCGATGATGGTGGTGCCTGACAATGACCTCGCGATGGTGGTGGCGCCGGCGATCCCACAGCCGGGCGACATGACCATGCCAATTGTGATAGAAGAGTACATCCCACTGCCTCGCCGCTCTAAGCGCATCAGGATGATGAAGGAGAAGGAGAAGAAGGAGGAGTGAAGTATGTCAGGTATGTCAGATCTCCAAAATGATCTATACTTAGCTTTGTTTCCTCCGAAATGACCTAAGTTAGCTCTAATATGCTAAGTTAGGTCTAAGTTAGCTCTAAAATGCTAAATTAGCTCTAATATGATTAGTTACCTGGGTTAGCTCAAGAAAGACCTATACTTAGCTTACTTATGTCAAAAATGGCATAATATGCTTAGTTAACTCAAAAATGGCATAATTAGCTAGGTTAGCTCCAAAATGACCAATTTTACCTAGGTTAGCTCCAATACGATCCATTTTACCTAGGTTAGCTCCCAAATGACCAAGTTTACCTAGGTTAGCTCCAATATGATCCATTTTACCTAGGTTAGCTCCAAAATGACAAATTTATCTAGCTTAGCTTTAAAATGACCTACACACTTAGCATTTTTACCTAGCTTAGTTAGAAGAAGAAGAAGATAAAGAAGAGGAGAGGAGAAAAAGAAAGAGAATATAAATTCTTCTTCTTCTTCTTCCTTTTCTTCTTTTTCTTCTAGCTAGTCTTCTTCTTCTTCTTCTAACTTTCATCTTTCCCAATTTGCAGATTTGCTTTAGATGAGGAAGCTTGCATTGATGGAGTGTACTCTTCTCCTTGTGCTTTCTTTTTGTTTATGGAAACTTGTTGGAAACTTCTTTTGGATATGTATGTATATATGGATATGTTGTTGAAACTTCTTTTGGATATGTATGTATATATGGATATGTTGTTGGAAATCATTGTATGTTGGATATGTTGTTGGAAACTTGTATGTTTCTTATGTTGTTGAAAACTTATTGTTGGTATGCTTGTTGAAATTATTTTGAAATGTGTGTATATATATATATCTGTGAAATTCTGTTAAATTGAATGAATTTAAGAAAAAACAGGGGCTATACAGGCACTTTGCCGTCTGCTGGCAGACGGCAAAGCTGCCACGTGGCAGCTACCTGTGCAACCTGGGGGGCACTTGGCTGGCCTATATTGTTTCTTTGCCGTCCGCTAGCAGACGGCAAAGCACGCCGTTAACCCCTTAACGGCCCTAAGCTACCACGTGTGCCGTCCAGGTCCTTTGCCGTCTGCTGGCGGATGGCAAAGACCATTTCATCTTTGCCGTCCGCCAGCAGACGGCAAAGAGCTCTTCGCCATAGCCTATTCAGCCGGACCTGTTGCCGTCTGCTGGCTGACGGCAAAGGCCTTTGCCGTCCGCCAGGCATGCCTTTGCCGTCAGCCATGGCAAACGGAAAGTGCCTGATTCCTGTAGTGTTGGTACCCCCTATTACAGGACACCGTCAGCGACCTTGGTGTATGAATGGGGGGGACGGAGGGATGCGAGGGGGAAACCATGGCTTAGGGATGCGCTTGTCCGAAATGTAGAGTAAGTTACACAAGTACCCCCACCGATTTGAACTAGGCGGTTCTTTCGATTCAGGGGTATAACGGGAATTTCACATGTTGGGATTTCATAGCAGGTGGGAGTTTTGGCACGCATTGTAATTTCGGGATAGCAAGGCGCGAGTTGAGAAGGAAGGAGTTTTGGGAGCACAACGAGAGAAAGAGATATCTTGAAATTTTGAGATAACAAGGCGCGGGTTGAAATTTCGGGACAAGCCTAACGTGTACTGTACCAAATCAATTTGCACTTCCCTCAATGAAAAAAACAAAAAACAATTCGCACCACACAAGAGAGAGTTTTGTCCCGTTTTACTGTATGAGTTACTACAAATGACATTCAAAACTTTGAATCCATGTTATGTTCAATTAAAAAAATCGCTAGGCGTATAATGCATGTAGCTTACTCAAATGAACTTTAGTGCATTCCCTATGTATATACTACCGCTTCAATATGAACTAAATTTGAATTTTCTTTCTCTATTTGAATAAGAATCTACAATCATGATTGTTGTCAAGTTAAACCATCATCTGTATATTATCTTCACAACACACCACATGATTAATGTCGAGTTAGATATGAACTATATGTACTATATGAACTCGAACTCAAATTTTTGAACCCACTTTATGCTGATTTCAAATCATAGTACATTTCTACCTCTAGCTAGATCTTCATAATCTAAACCATGTTTCATATGTATAATGTGTTCATCACATAATGTATGGTGCCCCTCCTACGCCTACAAGTATTTAGCTCTGAGCTGCAAAAGTCACACATTATCATAATTTCAATAAAATGTGATATATATATATAATATATATATATATATATATGCGCGAAATTGTGGATATCAAAATATACTGTGGTCACAACCATTGCTCGCGTCCATGCGCACGCAAAGATCCATGCTGAGGTTTGCTGGCCGAAAAGTGTAGCAGGATTATTTGATTTTCTGTGCGCCTTCTGCCTGGTTTTCTTCTGCCACAGTGCAGTCTTTCCTGACCTCGCACAGAATGACAGATATAGGCCTGCAAGAGGTGGTCATGAGCGCTGCCGAGTGGAACCTCATCCCGCAACAGAACCTTATCTGGGAACGTATTCCACCATCAAGACGAGCGTGGTAGCACCAGGGACCAAGCCCTTGCTGCGCTCCCCGTCACTCTATCTCTCGCTGCTCTGCCTGCCTCCTCCACTCGAACATGCCGAGCCTTCTCCACGCGTAACACCAAAGCCACTGCCTCGTCTTCTTCCACCCTCTCCCTTAGCTTGAGCACTAGTCGCTCCATCATCCCCAATCTCCAGACCAGGCGAGGCCCCACCTATACTCACGGAGATGGAGCCCAGCGGATTTGATCCAGCGTCCACCTCCGGGAGCAATGACAACCTCCGCTGAGATCTGCGTGGGGAGGCCGAGGTTCTAGACGGGTAGGAGCAATCATTGACGCGGGCTCCTTCCCCAAGCCTCTGACCAGCGGTGGTTGTGCCCTCCTCCTCCATGGGGATCACGCGGGCTCCTTCTCCACCCACCATGCATTGCTCCTTCACGGGCTCCTTCGCCACAGGCTGCTCCTGCTCGCCTCCTTTCCTCCTTTTTTCTACAGCCAAGGCAGATGGCAGCTGCAAGGACCTTCACAAGCGTGTGGAGCAAGCATGGAGCCATGGAGGGACGAGGTCGCGAGCGTCAATGGATTCCACTCTCATGTAAGGAGGACAAACCGGTGCATGGAGCTGCTGTAGGAGTCCTCGTCCACAGCTCAAACCCACCACAACACTCGTGAGATCTCCTCCTTTTACATGTATGATGCTGATCGTAGCTCTGCATGCCCTCCACACCTCGGTTCATTAATGCCTTGCCGTCGCTAGAAAAAATCCCCTTTGTTTGTTTCTTCCCACCTATCCCAAATCTGTTGTCCAGAAGTTGCTTCGAGGATGTTGGCATCCATGGTATCAAGCTTTTTTTAACTCCTAGCTCAGATATGGAGTAGTGTTAGAAGTCTGATGTTACCACGGCATGCCGTGTTATTGATTCAGGTGCAAGCATGCCATCTGCATCTTCTTCATACCTTTTGTTCGGCTCTTGGTTAGTACACGGAAGTACATGTGCTGATGCTTATATTCTCCTGGATGATGGTGCTAGTGTTTTGTTTGCATGCCTCTGACTTAGTGCAGGTCGCACTTTTGGAAAAATTTGTACATAAATGTTTGATCAAACCCCACTGACTTTATGGTTGACTTAGAGTCATTCTTGAAAATTGAGTATTTAATCCATGATTTAGACATAATAAACATATAATTTGTGGTTGGCCGCATAGCACTTGTCTAGAATAAAAAATTATATATAATGGATGTTCGGAGCATTGTCTGTCTACGCGACGCTTTCTGCACTATTGTGTCGTGGGAAACCACGGCCACCTATGGGGCCATCAGCCCCTTTTCGTTCGGCGGGGGGATGGACACGTTGCACAAAGAGCGGAGAAGCGTCGCGCAGCACGGCAGAGATCACACGGGTAGTCTTTACCCAGGTTCGGGCCGCCGTGAGGCGTAAAACCCTACTCCTGCTTTGGTGGATTGATGGTGGATAATGGTGGTGAAACGTAGCACACTCGCCCCGCAAGGTTTCTCTGGGGGCAAGAGTGGCTACACGCGTATGGATATGCGAGGATCCAACCCTTTCTACGGTCGTCATGGGCCTCCTTTTATAGGTTAAGGGATCACCACAATGGCAAATCAGTCTTTGCATATTGATTAGATAGCTAACAGTGATATCATATCTAACTCTGTAGGCTGACAGAGTACATTAAATGCGCCTCTTTGTGTCACATCACAGCTTGCCCGACAGGCCCTACTGGGCTGTTTTGCCAGCTTCGCGCCTGCTTGCTTGACACATCTCAGGACGGGTGTCATATGGTGGTGTTTGCTATAGGAAGTGGCTGCCATGTGGCAGAAAGCAGCCACTTAGTCATCTTGGAGCTTGCCACCGCTTCGATTACTGACTTGCGTCGCTTGTGAGGTGGAGTGGCTTGCCTCCGCCAGTCCCAGCAGGCCTGCCGGGACGATCTGGGAGCTTGCTTCCGGGGCAAAACCCAACCCTGCCAGGCTCGCCTGCCCGGCAAGGTAGGTCCTTCCCTTAGCGTTGCCTTATTCCTCTGGCTCGCCTTGGCCTTCTTGACTTGCACTTGGATCCTTCAAAGGAATTGATCCTCCTCGTTTGGTTTGATCTTGGTCTTGCAATCTTGTCTCTGGTCTATGCACAGTCCGTGCAATGGACCCAGGGTCTGTTGCACCGACAGGAGCCCCCGGGCCTGGCACGGGCACGCCGCTGGGCGCCGCCAGGGTAGGCCCTAACCAGTGCACAGGCAGAAATGTAAGGGCGGCTCCACCCCTTGAGATATTCTTTGCTTCTTCATTAACTTGAGCTCGGGTCAGTTTCTGGTTTTCCCGCGCGCCGTGCAATGCCAATTGTAGTGGGACCATTCTTGTAATGGCCCGTCAATGACTTTAACGCACGGGCGGATAACTGCCAATTCACCCTTCACACCGCGTCCTTATCCTCAGCCACGTATGCCGCATGCATTGAGTGGGGTAGGTAATGGAGGTGCGTGGTGCGGGAGGGCATCAAAGGTGGGGCCCGATCTTCTTGGATTGGTGGAGGAGGATGGCGGGTACTCGCTGGGGAATCAGCCCCTGCCCCCAGCTCGCCTATAAAAGGAGGAGCGGGGGAGGAGCGGAGGCATTCATCCACATTCCACTCCTCCTCCGCCCTCTGTTTCTTCGGGGTATGCTGAAAGGAAGAGCCTAGGGCCAGCCCCCGGGCCCTAACTTGGAGTTGCTGTCGATGTCGAATGCTCGTGCTGATGCTTGGGGAGTGAGTCTGGTCCGGTGTCGCGCGTTGCCGGTGGACGATATCCTATTGTCAAGGTGTCCGGGGCTCTTGACGCTTGCCTGGGATGCAGTGTATGGGGCCCTTGGTAATCCCAACACTGCTCCTTCCGGCGGACCTCATATTCTTGCGAAGGACGGCGAAGTCTTCCAGCCCGCCAAGGTAGGGAGCAGTGCGCCTCGAGCATCTTGCTCGTCGCAGTCGCTCACCGTCTCTTTGGGGGAGGTGCCGGGCTGGGGCCCCGGCGTCTTCCTGGAGCGGCGGTGATGGAGAGAGAGCGAGGGAAGGCTGGGGAGGCGGGAGGCAGGGCGTCAGGTCAGAGTACGATGGCACCGACGCCGTTGTCTCGTATTGGCGACCTGCCGCCACATCTTTCCGCTCTTCTCCTTCCTCCCCGGCACCATCATCACCAGTCTCTTCGGGTGATAGCTGGGGAGGGATGTTCCCTTGGTGCCTTCTCCCTCCTCCAGCAGTCTTCCAGCTAGGTGTCGGCGGCCGATCCCTCCGGTGCCCGAGCTGGGGCTTCTTGCTGGCCCTGGAGGTGGTGATCAGGGCGCCGCCGTGCTGCTCTTTGCGCCCTTCCTTCGCAGCCTCGCCACTCTCGATCTTGTCAGGCCGCGCTCGGCGGGCCACGACGGGATCGGGGGTGGGATCCTGCTTGGGTGCTCTTTCATCCGTCTTCTCTTCCCACCACAATACCTGGTCGAGGGGAAATGAAAAGAGGGGATCACGGGGCACTTATCTTTTTTCAGTCTTAAATCTGTAGGCACTTGCCAAATTTTAGTTCAAATAATGTAATCTCTTGTATCCATGTTTATGTTCCGTGAGACTTGTACTTGTTGATCAGCATATTAATGAAAAAGATAAGCTTGCCGGGCACTTGTGCATGTATGATATCCATGCAGAGGTGAAACACCTCCATACTTTCACATAAACAAGTAGGTCCCGGTAAGCTACCTTGCCGGCACCCCATAGGACTGCTGCCGTGAGGCTGAGCCTACCGGGCGCAGAACCTATTGCGAGAGACCAGCCCCCCGCCAACCCCTTTCAGCCAAAGGCTACTACGACCATCCTACCAAAGCAGCGTTCGCGCTAGTAGATGGGAGCACCTTTGTTTCTGAGGCGGCGAGGTTTTCGTATGCACAAGTTCTACTCATGGAACATGTATGGATAAGAGATGGAACTTATCTGTTTTGGCTTGCCGGAAATCGCAGTGTTGGCTTGTCTTCGCATCCTCTTCCTAGGACTAAGTCCACGGCAGGAGCCTGCAGTTTATGCAAATGAAGATGATGCCAGATGCAATCTATCTACATCATCATGCAACCTATCTACATGAATCATGCAATGCTTATGAAATGCTTATGCATGCATGCAACTTGTCAGGGGCCCCCCAGTGCTTCATTTATTTCTCTGTTGCTCAGGGTCTTCGCCTGGCTTTGTACAAGGGGTTACATGCAGCTGAGGCAAGGCCTGTACAAAAGGGTGGCTGCCGGGCAGGGCCCGACAGCCGCACCTTACGGGTAGAACTTGCGGAGATGCTCAATATTCCATGAGTTTTGCAATTGAATGCCATCTCCGGTCTCCAGACAGACTGCGCCAGGTTTGGTGACTCGTACTACCCGGTAAGGGCCTTCCCACTTCGGCTATAGCTTGTTTGTACCCTTGGCAGACTGAACGCGCCTAAGGACAAGGTCGCCTTCCTCAAAACACCGAGCATGAACCCTGCGGCTATGATAGCAACGCAGGGCTTGCTGATAGCATGCAGCACGCGTAGCAGTCCGGAGACGGTTCTCCTCGAGAAGCATGGCGTTGTCACGCATGTGCTATTCCTGCGCTACTTCATCGTAGGCAAGCACTCGAGGTGACCCGTAAATGAGTTCCGTGGGGATAATTGCTTCTGCCCCATAGACTAGGGAGAAGGGAGTCTGCCCGGTAGCTTGGTTTCGTGTTGTTCTGAGGGACCAAAAAACCACCGACAGCTCATTGATCCATTGCCTGCCGTGCTCCCGCAGCTTATCAAACGTTCTTGTCTTGAGTCCTCGCAGCACTTCAGTGTTCGCCCTCTCAGCTTGTCCATTGCTTCTGGGATGTGCGATAGATGCAAATGAGATCTTGCTTCCGAGGGCATGAACATATTGCATGAAGGCGCGGCTCGTGAACTGGGTGCCGTTATCGGTGATGATCCGGGCAGGAACCCCGAAGAGGCACACCAATCCTTTCAAGAACTTGATAGCTGACTGAGCAGTCACCTTTCTCACGGCATCTACTTCCGGCCACTTTGTAAACTTGTCGATTGCAACGAACAAGAATTCAAAGCCCCCGGCAGCTCGGGGGAAGGTACCGAGGATATCGAGCCCCCAGACCGAAAACGGCCATGACAAAGGGATTGTCTGGAGTGCTTGGATAGGCAGATGGATATTTTCGGAATGGAACTGGCAGGCTTCACACTTGGTGATGAGCTCAACCGCATCTTGAGGGCTGTGGGCCAATAGAATCCTTGCCGGAATGCTTTCCCAGCCAAAGCCCTTGATCCAATATGGGAGCCGCACATGGCTTTGTGTATCTCTGCCAGCAGTTCCATTCCTCCTTCCCAGCAAATGCACTTCAATTTCACACCGTTGGGCCTTCTTCTGTATAGTGTGTCATCGACAAACTGATACATACTGGCCGTCCGGGCTACTCTTTCAGCTTCTTCTTGCTCTTCGGGAGGTTCTCCGGTTTGGAGGAAATGGACTATGTGCCTTGCCCAAGTTGGAGCCTGAGGCTCAGCAACGAGGACTAGCGGCACCTCCTCATTCGTGGGGGCGCATCCCTTGACTGCGGGGACAAATGGCCCGGCGGGAGGGTGCAGCCCGGCCATTGAAGGGGAGTTGTTTCCGGCAGGGTCCCTGCCAGGAGCCCCGAAAGGCTCTACCGGGAGAGGCTTACCGGAGTCTGATTTTCTTCTCTTTCGGGCCATTGTTGTCGGGGATACGGAGGGCTGAGTAAGATGGAGAACAAAAGTCCCTGGTTCCACAGGAAGCTTGTGCGCAGCACACTTTGACAGGTGATCAGCAATGTTGTTTTCCGCACAGGGTACGTGTTCTGTTTGCAACCCGTCAAAGCGCTCCTCTAATCTTCTCACTTCCTCGACGTATGCCTCCATTAATAGGCTTTGGTAATCCTTGTTGACTTGTCTCGCCACCAGCTGTGAATCTCCTCGAATGATCAGCTTCTTGATTCCCAATTCTGTGGCAACTCTGAGCCCGGTAAGAAGCCCTTCATATTCTGCTGTATTGTTGGTTGCCTCCTCCCGGGGAAAGTGCATCTGGACAACGTACCTCAGGTGTTCTCCAGTGGGAGCCACGAGAAGCACGCCAGCCCCTGCACCTTCTAGGGAGAAGGCACCGTCGAAATACATGATCCATTCTTGGGGCGCTTCCTTGCCGGGGATAACTGTTTCATGTACTTCTTCATCAGGGGTCGGCGTCCATTCTGCAATAAATTCTGGCAACGCCCTGCTCTGGATTGTTGATGTGCTTTCAAACTTCAGGACAAAGCTAGATAACTCCAATGCCCACTCCACTATCCTGCCGCTGGCCTCTGGGTTTTGAAGTATCCTTTGCAACGGGAAGCGGGTGACAACTGTGATCTCATGGGCTTGGAAGTAGTTGCGCAGTTTCCTTGAGGCCATGACAAGGCCAAAGATCAACTTTTGCACGCCAGAATACCTGGATCTAGCCCCCTGCAATAGGGAGCTGACGAAGTATACTGGGCGCTGCACCACCTTCTTCCTTGCTGTGTCCTTGGAGTTGCTTCCGCTGCCATGCTCTTCTTTGTCCTGATCCGTATCTAGCCTTGCCGGGGCGCTTCCTTCCTCTTCCCCTGGCGGGATACTTGCTGAGGTGGCTGTTTCTTATACTTCTCGCTGTGCTACTAGGGCCGAACTAACCACTTGATTAGTTGCAGCCAGATATAGCAGTAACGGCTCTTGTGGTTTGGGTGCAACCAAAGTAAGCACAGAAGACAAGTAGGCCTTCAAATCCTGCAGCGTAGCATCTGCTTCCGGGGTCCACTTCATGGGTCCTGCCTTCTTCAAAATCTTGAAGAACGGCAAGGCGTGCTCGGCAGACTTGGAGATGAACCTGCTAAGCGAGGCAACACATCCTGTCAAACACCTCACATCCTTAACTATCGTGGGTGCCTGTATCTGCTCAATAGCCTTGATCTTATCGGGGTTGGCCTCTATCCCACGGTGGGACACAAAAAAACCAAGTAGCTTGCCGGAGGGAACGCCAAACACGCACTTCTCTGGATTCAGCTTCAAGTTGATCTTGCGCAGATTATCAAATGTCTCTTCTAAATCCTGAATGAGGGTTGATTTGTCCTTGTTCTTGACCACAATATCATCCATATAGGCTTCAATGTTCCTGTGCAACTGTGGTTCAAAGCCAATCTGGACTGCTCTTGCAAAAGTGGACCCGACACTCTTCAACCCGAAAGGCATGCACACAAAGCAGTACGTGCCGCATGGGGTGATGAATGAAGTCTTTTCTTCGTCTTCCTTGGACATAAAAATCTGATGGTATCCAAAATATGCATCCACAAAAGAGAGCAACTCACATCCTGAGGTAGAATCCATGATCTGGTCGATGCGCGGCAAGGGAAATGGGTCCTTCGGGCATGCCTTGTTTAGATCCGTAAAATCTATGCAAAGCCTCCATTTTCCATTAGCCTTGCGCACAACCACTGGGTTTGCTAACCATGTTGGATGCAGTACTCCTCTGACCAAACCAGATGCTTCAAGTTTCTTGATTTCCTCGGCAATGAACTGCTGCCATTCCAAGGCCTGCTTTCGAACCTTCTACTTAACGAGCCGGGCATGTGGGCAGACAGCAAGGTGGTGCTCAATTACCTCCCTGGGAACACCGGGGATATCAGATGGTTGCCAGGAAAACACATCGATATTCGCCCGTAGGAAGGCAACGAGCGTGCTTTCCTATTTGTCATCAAGGGTGGCGCTAATAGTGAAAGTACCATCAGCACCAGCCAGCCCTGCCGCGACCTTTTTCACTTGGGGTGGAGTAGCCTTGGATCTCTTGTTATTGGAACTCTCTGGTGTGTCATCAACGGGCGCGACCCATTCCATAGAGGTACGCTTCCCGGATTCCTTGCCAGTGGCTCTGCTATGCTTTTCCTTGGCGGGAATTGTGGCTTCCGCGACTTCTGCTGCGACCGCGTGATGGTACATCCTATTCACGCAAATAATTGTGTCTTTCTTGTCCGATGGAACGGAAATGATGCCCATCGGCCCTGGCATCTTCAAGGTGTTGTAAGCATAGTGGGATGCTGCCATGAATTTGGCCAGGGCCGGGCGCCCAAGGATCCTGTTGTATGGCAGAGGGAGGTCAACCACATCAAACACAACTTTCTCAGTCCTGTAGTTCAACTCCCCTCCAAATGTCACTAGCAACGTAACCTTTCCCTTAGGATGGCTCCTGCCGGGGATTGATTCCTTGAAACATGCCTGTGGCCTTAAGTTCTTCCTCTGCTATCTGGAGTTTGCTGATAACCTTTGGGGAAATCAGATTCAACCCAGCCTCCCGTCAACCAATATCTTTGTGACCTTGAGGTTGCAAATTGTTGGTGAGACCTACAACGGCAAGAAACCTACCGCAGTGATGCGGTCGGGGTGGTCATCTTCATCAAAGATGATGGGCGTGCGTGACCACTTGAGCGGCTTTCGAGAATCTACCTCTGGCTCCATGGCATTGACTTCACGCGCCCACTGTTTAAGTTGGCGGTGAGAGGAGTGCAAAGATGCACCCCCGTCAATGCACAGGGCGTCAGTGGCCTTCTGGAATTCCTGCTTGCTAGTTTCCTCTTCATTCCCTCCATCACTCTCATTACTGCAATCCTCCTTCTCTCGGCCTTTGGTGGGTTTTCCTTGGTTCCGAGGAGCCTTGCCGGGGCGATTTGCTTCACCACCCTGACCCTTCCCGCCAGTGCCATTCTGACCTTTTTCCTTATCACGCTTCTCATACTCAGCCTTCTGTCTCTTGACGAGCTGTTCCACTTGATAACACTCCTGGAGATCATGGCCCTTGGTCCGATGAATCTTACAGTACGGCCCATCACCTTTCCCAGCTTTCTCGGCAGCCGCCGCCTCCCGGCAGTCAGCGCATGCAGTAGCTTCCTTGCCAAGGGCTTCAGCCTTGGCCTTCTTGCCGGTACTAGGTGTGCCTGACCCCTCAACAACCATCACTGTCTTATCCTTGCGCTTCTTGTTGTGCTTCTTGTTCTTCTTCTTCTTACTGATGGTTTCGTCGTCATCTTCTGAGTCGATGTCGACGCAGTCTTCTTCCCCAGGAAGTTTCCTCCCCTCCTCCACCCGAGCACACTTGTCCACCAAAGTGTAGAGCTCCTTCACAGTCTTGGGTAACCGAATGTTCATCTTGGAACGTATCCTACGGTTGCGCACGTTGGATTGGAAGGCAGCTATCACGACAGCTGGGTGGATATCTGGGATATTTCTGTGGACTCGACTGAATCTCTGCAAGTACTTCCGCAAAGATTCTCCTTCTTTCTGCCGGAGAAGCTGCAAGTCGCTGGGCCGCCCTGGTTCCTGATGGCCACCCGTGAAGGCACCAATGAACTTGTGGCACAGGTCAGCCCAGGTTGAAATGGAGTTCTCCGGCAGGTGCATCAGCCAAGACCTCACATTTGACTTGAGGGCCAAAGGGAAGTAGTTGGCGAACACCTTCTCGTCTCTTCCCCCGGCAGCTTGAACAACGATGGTGTAGATGCTCAAGAACTCTGCCGGGTTTAGTCTCCCATCATACTTCTTGGGTATCTCTGGCTTGAACGTGTGAGTGGATGGCCAATGGACTTGCCGCAGCTCACGGGTGAAGGCAGGGCACCCAACCTCGAAAGGCAGGCACCCGCTATCTCCGAGCGTGGGCTCATCGACATTGGGGCCATCGCACCCATTGGTCTGGCGGGGGTTGTCGCAGTGCCGCTCGTCAATGAAGCGCGCGCCTTCCCTTCGCCTGCCCTCCGGGGCACGCTGTCGGCCTTGACACGCTTGAGGATCTGACGAGGCCATCGAGACGTCATCGGGCGCCTGGACTTGCGGCTCTCGGGTGGCTTGCCGTGGCGGGGATTGCACCATCAAGGTGGCCCCTCCCGCACGACCAGCCGCACGAGCCATTGTTGCTGCCTGGGGAGGCCGTGGCGGTCCGGCCCGCTGTGATCCTTCCGCCTCGGCAAAACCAATCAAACTTTGGATGGTAGCTCGCCACTCATCCATCTGGTCTACCACTGGCGGAAATCTCAACAGTAGTTGGGCTCGCGCCATGGCCTCAGAGGCGGTGCTTGGCATAGGTGATGACGATGTAGATCGTAGTGTCGCTCGGCTCCTGATGTTGCCGGTGGCGACTACGCCGCGCCCTTGCTGCTGTGAACCAGCCGTTTGGACGGCATGGTGACGTGGCAGAGGCGCCTGAGGGCCAGCGGCTCCATTGGGCATAGTAGCTGGGTCAGCCCACCCCAGCGATGGCGCATGCCCTGCGGTCGCACCCGCAGCGGGGGCGGCCGAAGGGTTGCGATTCGCCCCAGAGCGAGCATCATCACTGCGGCTGTGCCCGTTGGCGAGGAGAAAGGGTTCAGGCGGAACGACCCCTCCATCCGTACCTCGTGGAGCATGGCCGTCAGGATGTTGCTGATGCTGTCCTTCCCCGGTTCCTCCCGTTCCTGCTTCGGCCGTGGGGGAGGTGGCGACGGCGCTGCCTGCGCCAACCACGTCCCCTGCAGCATCCACACCGTCGCGAGCCCCCGCATTCCCCGCGACGTCGGCGGTCGCGGGCGACGGAGCCTTCGAGGTGGATGGGTGATTTGCAGCTCCGAGCTTCCTCTTGGGCGCCATAGTCGATGACGCCGTCGATGATGAAAATGTCCATGAAGATGACGCGCAGCGTATGCTCTTGGTTTCGCGCAAGTGATCCCCCTACCTGGCGCGCCAAATATGTCATGGGAAACCACGGCCACCTATGGGGCCATCAGCCCCTTTTGGTTCGGCGGGGGGATGGACACGTTGCACAAAGAGCGGAGAAGCGTCTTGCAGCACGGCAGAGATCACACGGGTAGTCTTTACCCAGGTTCGGGCCGCCGTGAGGCGTAAACCCCTACTCCTGCTTTGGTGGATTGATGGTGGATAATGGTGGTGAAACGTAGCACACTCGCCCGGCAAGGTTGCTCTAGGGGCGAGAGTGGCTACGCGCGTATGGATATGCGAGGATCCAACCCTTTCTACGGTCGCCATGGGCCTCCTTTTATAGATTAAGGGGTCACCACAGTGGCAAATCAGTCTTTGTGTACTGATTAGATAGCTAACAGTGCTATCATATCTAACTCTGTAGGCTGATAGAGTGCATTAAATGCGCCGCTTTGTGTCACATCACAACTTGCCCGGCAGGCCCTGCCGGGCTGTTTTGCTAGCTTCGCGCCTACTTGCTTGACACGTCTCAGGACGGGTGTCATATGGTGGTGTTTGCTATAGGAAGTGGCTGTCATGTGGCAGAAAGCAGCCACTTAGTCACCTTGGAGCTTGACACCGCTTCGATTACTGGCTTGCGTCGCTTGTGAGGTGGAGCGGTGGAGTGGCTTGCCTCCGTCAGTCCCGGCAGGCCCGCCGGGACGATCTGGGAGCTTGCTTCCGGGGCAAAACCCAACCCTGCCAGGCTTGCCTACCCGGCAAGGTAGGTCCTTCCCTTAGCGATGCCTCATTCCTCTAGCTCGCCTTGGCCTTCTTGACTTGCACTTGGATCCTTCAAAGGAATTGATCCTCCTTGTTTGGTTTGATCTTGGTCTTGCAGTCTTGTCTCTGGTCTGTGCACAGTCCGTGCAATGGACCCAGGGTCTGTTGCACCGACACATTGGATTGCCCCTAAGCTCTGACATGCCTTAGCTCCATAGAATTGAGTCAACGATACACCCATCCCCGCACGGTGATTCTTCGGGTGAAATCTGCTCTCCACTCACTACAATGGCTGTTGTAACAGAAGATCCTTTTTTGGTTCGGCCAAAAGCCCAAACCCCGGTAAAATATTCAAGATATGAGTATAGAACTTCAACATTTTGTATATATTCCCTCCATGTAGTGTTACACATAAAACTATTCACAAGATGACCATTATATAAATTACTCCCGTATTAATGAAACTGTTGTTCAACCCACTTGATAGCATGCGACGCGATAATGCGTTTACGGGTCGCCATGAAGAACCACCAAGACTACGAGGGACGAACTGTCTATGATGGAAAAGGAATAAAAAATAGAGTTTGTGAAGAACCAGTGTCCCACATTCATGGAACTATTGTTTGACCCACTCAAAAAACTACAAAGTGATAACGGATTCACGGGTCACCATGAAGAACCGCCAAAACTACAAGGGAAGAACCATCTATGATGGAAAGGGAACTGAAAATAGTTTGTGCAGAACTGGTGTCCCACATCCATGGAACTGTTGTTCAACCCACACAAAAAACTACGACCGATAACGGCTTCGCCGGTCACCATGAAGAACCGACAAAACTACGAGGGAAGAACCGTCTATGATGGAAAGGGAACTAAAAATAGAGTTTGTGAAGAACCGGTGTCCCACATTCATGGAACTCTTGTTCAGCACACTCAAAAAACTACGACGGATAATGGGTTCGTGGGCCACCATGAAGAACTGCCAAAAATACGAGGGAAAACTATCTATGATGAAAAGGGAACCAAAATAGAGTTTGTGAAGAACCGGTGTCGCACATACTTGGAACTTTTGTTCAACCCATTCAAAAAACTACGAAGCAATAATGGGTTTGTGGGCCGGCCGAGCGGACCAAGCGCGTCGGCACTGTTGGGCGCACTTCACCGCGTCCACAAAAGAGGTTGGATGGTGCCCCTTTGACCGACGCAAACAGACACAATCAAGACAAATCAGACATCTGTTGGGGTCTCTCGACTTGGGGGCGGTCGCTGAGGCAGATCCCCTACTGTCTGTCATGGGAGGAGCCCATGGGAGCTTCACACCGGCAAGGGAGATGAGGGATGCCACTGGATCTCACCGGTGTTGAGCGGAGGCAGTGAGGGCTGATGTGGTTGGGGAGGCCGCCCGTCGATGCGAAGCAGGGCAGGGCTGGGACTTTCTAGCTCCACGGAATCGAGCGACATGACACAGAGGGAGGAGGTGGGTTCATCATGAAGACCCATCAAAAATACACTTCGACTAAAATACGATTTGCAAAGAACCAACGTCCCACCTCCGTGGAACCGATCGACATGACATGGAGGGAGGAGGTGAGTTGGTCATGAAGAACCATCGAGAACAACACTTGGAACGCAAATACGATTCGCAAAGAACCGACATTCCACCTTCATGGAACCGAATGATGTGACACGGAGGGAGGAGATGGGTCTTCATGAAGAACCATAAAAAACTACACTTCAAACCGAGATATGATTTGCAAAGAACACGTCCCACCTCCGCAGAACCATTCGATGTGGCACGGAGGGAGGAGGTGGGTTTGTCATGAATAACCATTAAAAACTGCACTTGGAACTGAAATACGATTTGCAAAGAACCGATGTTCCAGCTCCATGGAACTGAACGACGTGACACAGAGGGAGGAGGTGGGTTCGTCATGAAGAACCATCAAAAGTACACTTTGGACTGAAATACGATTTGCAAAGAACCGACATCCCACCTCCGCGGAACCGATCAACATGACATGGAGGAATGAGGTGGGTTGGTCATGAAGAACCATAAAAAACTACACTTGGAACTGAAATACGATTTGCAAATAACCGACTTTCGACATCCATTGAACCGAACGACATGACACGGAGGGAGGAGGTGGGTCTTCATGAAGAACCGTCAAAAACTACACTTCGAACTAAGATAGGATTTGCAAAGAACACGCCCCACCTCCGTGGATCCGATCGACATGGCATGGAAGGAGGAGGTGCGTTTGTCATGAAGAACCATCAAAAACTACACTTGGAACTAAAATATGATATGCAAAGAACTGAGGTTCCACCTCCACGGAACCGAATGATGTGACACAAAGGAAGGAGGTGGGTTCTCATGAAGAACCATAGAAAACTACACTTCAAACTGAGATACGATTTGCAAAGAACACGTCCCACCTCCGCGGAACCGATCGACGTGGCACAGAGGGATGAGGTGGGTTTGTCATGAAGAACCACCAAAAAATACACTTGGAACTGAAATACAATTTTTGTAAAGAACCGACTTTCCACCTCCACGGAACCGAATGACATGACACGGAGGGAGGAGGTGGGTTTTCATGAAGAACCGTAAAAAACTACAGTTCGAACTAAGATACGATTTGCAAAGAACACGCCCCACCTCCGCAGAACCGATTGACGTGGCACAGAGGGAGGAGGTGGGTTTGTCATGAAGAACCGTTAAAAACTACACTTGGAACTGAAATACGATTTGCAAACAACCGATGTTCCACCTCCACAGAACCAAATCACGTGACACAGAGGGAGGATGTGGGTCGTCATTGTCATGGGAAACCACGGCCACCTATGGGGCCATCAGCCCCTTGTGGTTCGGCAGGTGGGATGAGCACATTGCACAAAGAGCGGAGGAACGTAGCGCAGCACGGCAGAGATCACACGGGCAGTTTTACCCAGGTTCGGGCCACCGCGAGGCGTAAAACCCTTCTCCTACTTTGGTGGATTGATGGTGGATTGTGGTGGAAACACAATGCTCTTTCCCGGCAGGGTTGACTCGGGGCAAGGGCAGCTACGCGCGTATGAGTGTACAGGGGTCCGAATCCTTTCTATGGTTGCCATGGCCCTCCTTTTATAGATCAAGGGGTCACCACAGTGGCAAATCAGTCATTGTGTATTGATTAGATAGCGAACAGTGCTATCATACCTAACTCTCCAGTCAGAGCAGGGCGCATTAAATGCGCCGCTTAGCGTCACATCATGGCATGCCAGGCAAGCGTTGCCGAGCTGATCGGCCACCTCCTCGTCTGTTTGCTTGCCACGTCGCTGGATGGGTGTCATTTGGAGGTGATTTCCATAGGAAGTGGCTGCCACGTGCCAAATATCAGCCACTTAGTCACTTGGGGGCTTGACACCGCACTGATCGATGACTTGCGTCACTGTGAGGTGGAGCGGTGGAGCCTTGGCGGGGTAATTTGCCTTGGTCACGCCCGGCAGGCCTGCCGGGACGGTCTTGAGGCTTGTCTTCGGGGCCACCTCGTCCTCGCCAGGCTCACCTGCCCGGCAAGGGAGGTTTCTCCTTAGTGGTGCCTTGCTCATTTAGCTTGTCTTGGTCCTCTTGATTTGCCCTTTGATTCCTCGAAGAGATGTACTCCTTGCTTGGTCTGGACTTGGATGTTGCAAGTTGCCGGGCCGGAGATTTGCTGTCCGTGGACAAGTCAGAGGGAAACATACACCCCTGTTTGTGTACCCCGACAGTCATGAAGAACCATAAAAACTACACTTCAAACTGAGATACGATTTGCAAAGAACACATCCCACCTCCGTGGAACTGATCGACGGGGCACAGATGGAGGAGGTGGGTTTGTCATGAAGAACCGTGAAAAGCTACACTTGGAAGTAAAATACGATTTGCAAAGAACCAACGTTCCACCTCCATGGAACCGGACGACGTGACACGGAGGAAGGAGGTGGCTTTGTCATAAAGAACCATCAAAAACTACACTTACAACTGTAATACGATTTACAAAAAACCAAAGTTCCACGTCAACGGAACCGAACGACCTGACACGGAGGGAGGAGGTGGGTTCATCATGAAGAACCATAAAGAACTACACTTCAAACTGAAATAGGATTTTCAAA
Source organism: Thinopyrum elongatum (assembly GCA_011799875.1). Classification (NCBI taxonomy): domain Eukaryota; kingdom Viridiplantae; phylum Streptophyta; class Magnoliopsida; order Poales; family Poaceae; genus Thinopyrum; species Thinopyrum elongatum. The sequence goes on along the minus strand of CM022297.1, from coordinate 204,599,063 downwards.
GAACCGAAGGCCCACCTCCACGAACCAGGTGATGAGACATAGGGGGAGTAGGTGGGTCTTCATGAATAACCGTAAAAAAATGACACTTCGAACCGAGCGGCAGGTAACGGCCGGACAAGGCCGCTGCGATGGACCGACGCCCGACTGCCGCTAGAGGGACAATGAGGACACGGACGGTGACGGCGGTGCGGCGGAGCAGGGTGGCCACGCGAACGATGTGGTCTTCTGGTATAAACTATAGGTTTTTCTTTTTAGTTTTCAGTAAAACGGCCAAAATATTGGTCATTTTATTTAAATTATGGCAGAATTCCGTATTGTTTAATGAATTTTTTTAAGTTAGCTCAAATCTTGTTTGAAATGTATCGGCTACTGTATTAGTATTCGCAGACCAGTCAACGGACGAATGCGGTGTCCGGTTGAAGATGACCTAATGAAGCCGCTAATCATGGGCTAAAGAAGCTCTAGTTATAGAACTAGACTTGCTATCTCTATACATCAGCCACGGAGAAGAGAACAACGTCCAAAACCATGTGAACCGTGGGAACAAGAATTTTAAACTAATAGAGTACGAGAGTTTACATCGGAAATCCATTGTGGCAGTTAATATGAAAATCATTTACTACCAACCAAGCCAAGTCATCTACAATAGTATGCTCTCTCTCTCTCTCTCCACTTATCTTTCTACCATATTCACCTAATCCCCGTGACACTGTCCCACATTGCTCTTTCCCCCCAGAAAAATCTCTCCTTCCTTCCTCTCTCACGGATAGCTAGATCCAGCTGCCGCAACACTGTCCCCTGTACAAACTGCCACGGCCTCAGCCACGAGGTCACCTCATCTCGGGCTCCCTCTTGTCCATCAGATCCAGCCGCCCCGAACATGACCACGAGCTCGTCCTCCTGGATCTGCTCAAGGTAGACAAGTCCACACCATCACCCCTTTCTGGTCCTCCTCAACCTCCGCTGAGCACAGCGGGTCCACGAGGTCGTCGTCACGGGATCCCCACCACCGCTGCGTCCTCTCCTTCATCTTCCATCACTCAGGTGTGGGGCTGCTAGCTGCTTTGGCCTTGCGGTGTCCATTGAAGTCCGTGCCGCCGTGCACGCGTCGGCCGCCGAGCTCAGCCCAAGGAACTCGTCTGCCCACTACCACTATAATGGCCATGACCTCCCCTCCCCTTCATCTTGTGGTGGTTGCCGAGCTTTCCCCTCTAATTTGGGGCTTTTGATTTTTTTTGTATATCTTTGGCGCCGCTTTTGTCAATTTCTGTGATCCAGTTGCTTTTGGACGTATGAATTTTTTTTAGACTCAATGTGCATGCGCAAAACCTTATGAATTAGTTCTCCTCATCGAATTTGCACAGGACTTTGTGTTGCGATCGACGGTAGGACGCGTCAACTGCAAATTAAAATTTTCTTACGCATAGAGTAAACAAGAACATGCTACGGTAGATGGATCACAGAATGTTATCATTAGACGCGCAGTGCCGTGCAGCGAAAGAAGAGTTGGGTCCGCGTGGATCGTCTCCTCCTCGTCTGATCTCTCTCGAACAACAGGTTGTTGGATCCCATATACAGCTTCTCCGGAGCGGTGCAAGTGCATCGCCGCTAACGGTATCCACACATGTAGGAGGAACACTGTGCGGTGGATGGCTAGGTTCAATCACACAATCGGCAGCGAGTGGAGACTAGTTGCAACACAAGAAAAGTCCTAGTGACAGCACTGAAGCGATCAACCAAATGAGTGTGCCGCACCCCTACTATATATAAGCATCCGTTGCGGGCTCTACACTTGGGCCTTGCACGGATCCTAAAGCCCAAAGTCTGTGAGGCCTGGATCCGAGTACGAGTAGGATCACATCTGACTCGTGAAGTTAGATCCGGCCACATAGGTTCCTTCCCTTAAGCGTGCGAGCCCTTAGGTTCAAGTCGGCTTGGTTGCAGGTGGGATCACCTCCGACCTGCTTGGCTGGTAGCGGCCTCTAGCAAGGCATGCCGACCACCAAGTGGACAATGAAGCCAGTTGGATAACCTGTACAACATGTCACACTTCTATTCCCTTTGCCACACGATATATTTTGTCAGGCTCAAGGCGAGTCTGTCATCTTTGTGCTAGCCTGACCTCTTGCTCGTTCCAGTGATGCCGACCACTAAATGGATTATCTCATAATCCTTGTCGCATGGCCATTCTTATCTTGGTCGGGTCACATGAGGGGCCCAAAGTATATCTCTCCTGATTGGAGGGGCAAATCTCATCTTGCTCGACCATGCCTCGCAGCATGGGTCTGGACAAGCCCGAAACCTACCTTTGTAACTATCCAGTCACGGAGTAGCATTTGGTCGACCCAAAGCAGGTCTGTCACCATCCCGAGTATATGCGCTAGCTGAGGTCTTAGGACATAGAACGTATGTTGTACTAGAGACTCACAGATGACCTATCGCTGCGTCTCATAGTTGGGTCTATCTGACTCAGACCTTATCTACACTCAGATCCGACTATGTCGAATACGACCAGATCCTTCCGAGTCCATATTATCCGGCTAGCATCCAATGCTCCATGGCTAGTGAGACCGAGCCATCCACTGTGCCATATGCTAGTCTAGTTGGCTGCGCGTCCACACAACCCTTTCGACTAGGGTCCTTTTTGGACAGTCATCATACAATGCATAGTAACACAAACAAGTCACGTACTTGTTGATACACATCATTGATAATGTCCAAGGACTATCTTTATTCATAAACACATATGAAATATAATCATACATAATTGCCTCTAGGGCATATCTCCAACTGTCTCCCACTTGCAATAGAGTCATTCAAATCGTATGCCCATTGCTCTAACATGGCCCTCGTGCTTGGGTTGTGGAAGCGGCTTAGCCATCGGATCTGCAACATTTGCATCCGTGTGAATTTTGCATAACTCTACATCACCACTCTTTATGATCTTTCGTATCAGGTGATATTTATGATCTATGTGTCTAGTCTTGTGGTGATTCCTCAGCTCCTTGGATTGTGCAATGGCACCAGAATTATCACAATAAAGGTCCAACGGTTTTACCAAGGCTGGGAAAATACAATGATCATCCGGAAAGTTCCAGATCCAAACACCTTCCTTTGCAGCTTCACAAGCCGCAATGTATTCGGCTTCTGTGGTAGAATAGGCCACTGTATCTTGCTTGGAACTTGTCCAGCTCACTGCTCCTCCGTTCATGACGTACACGAATCCAGACTATGATCGACAATCATCTCTGTCGGTTTGGAAAGTAGCATCGGCGTAACCCTTTACGCAGAGCTCCTCCTCACCTCCATAAACTAGGAACATCTCTTTAGTCCTTTTCAGGTACTTTAGAATATTTTTCACCGCCGCCCAGTGACTCTCACCGGGGTTGGCCTGGTATCTACTTGTTAAGCTCATTGCAAATGCAACATCAGGCCGAGTACATATCGTGGCATTTTTTATGGATCCGATTGCCGAGGCATACGGAATGCTACTCATCCTGCTTCGCTCATTAGATGTCGAAGGACTCTGAGTCTCGCTTAGCCTTATACCATGTGAGAGTAGTAAGAACCCTTTCTTGGCCTCACTCATGTTGAACCGCTTCAACACTTTATCTATGTACGTGCTCTACTCAAGCCGAGCAGCCTCCTCGTTCTATCTCCATAGATCTTAATGCCTAAAATATACACTGCCTCACCGAGGTCCTTCATTGAAAACTTGCCATTTAATGATTTTTTTGACTGAGTTCAGCATCGAAACATCATTTTCGATCAGCAATATGTCATCCACATGCAAGATCAGAAACACTACCGAGCTCACACTCAACTGCTTGTATAAACAAGCGTCCTCTTTGATTTTGATGAAACCGAGACCAATGATGACCTCATCAAAACAAATATTCCAGCTCCGAGATGCTTGCCTCAATCCATAAATGGATCTCTTGAGCTTGCATATCTTACTAGCGCTAGTCGGACCAACAAAACACTTGGGCTGTATCATATGCACGTCCTCGGTTAAATTTCCATGAAGGAAAGACATTTTGACATCCATCTGCCATATCTCGTAATCAAAATATGCAGGTATAGCTAGTACGATCCTCACCGACTTTAGCATCGCTACTGGTGAGTAAGTTCATCATAGTCAATTCGTTGAACTTGTCGATAACCTTTAGCGACAAGCCGAGCTTTGTGGATCTGAACATTTCCATCCACATCGGTTTTCTTTTTAAAGACCCATTTGCAACCAATGGCTGTTACGCTAGGCGGCAGATTAACCAAGTCCTAGACTTGATTCTCATCCATGGACTTTAACTCAGATCTCATGGCCTCTATCCATGCCTTGGAATCTGGGCTCACCATCACTACCGCATACGTGGTTGGCTCATCGCTTTCTAGAAACAATACATCATGCACTCTGCGCAATCTTTCCGACCTCCGTGGTTTCGGTGCCGCTTCCACTACAGGTTCCCTGACCAACTCCGGTATGATCTCATCACCAGCCAAGTCGTCCCTGAGTGGTCCTCGAATTTCTTTGAGACAGACCGTCCTCCCACTAGCTTCCCGACTGAGAAACTCTTTCTCAAGGAAAACCCCGCTCCGAGCAACAAACACTTTGTTCTCTTCCCGATTGTAGAAGTTGTATCCGTTGGTTTCCCTCAGATATCCCACGAATATGCATTTATCCAACTTGGGTGTAAGCTTGTCCGACATAAGTCACTTGACAAATGCTTCAAAACCCCAAATCTTTAGAAAAGACAAATTGGGACTCTTCCTAGTCCACATCTCATGTGGTGTCTTGTCTACAGATTTTGATGATACCCTGTTAACTGTGAAAGTTGTAGTTTCTAGAGCATATCCCCAGAATGATGATAACACACAAGTACAGGGGATCGTAACAGTTTTCGAGGGTAGAGTATTCAACCCAATTTTTTTGATTTGACACAAGGGGAGCCAAAGAATATTCGTGAGTATTAGCAATTGAGTTGTCAATTCAACCACACCTGAAAGACTTAGTATCTGCAGCAAAGTATTTAGTAGCAAAGTGGTATAGAAGTAACGGTAACGGTGGCAAAAGTAACAGTAATAGTTTTGTAGTGATTGTAACAGTAGCAGCAACGAAAGTAACTTAGCAAAGATCAATATGTGAAAAGCTCATAGGCATTGGATCGGCAATGATAATTGTGTTGGATAATATTCATCATGTAGCAGTTATAACCTAGGGTGACACATAATTAGCTCCAATTCATCAATATAATGTAGGCATGTATTCTGTATATAGTCATACGTGCTTATGGAAAAGAACTTGCATAACATCTTTTGTCCTACCCTCCCATGGCAGCGGGGTTCATAAGGAAACTAAGGGATATTAAGGTGAATACATGAACTCCTCAAACTATGGTAATCACCGGAAAGAATCCCAACTATTGTCACCTTGGGGTATGCGGATCATAACACGTAATAGGTGTCTACAACTTGCAAGATAGGATCAAGAACACAAATATATTCATGAAAACATACTAGGTTCAGATCTGAAATCATGGCACTCGGGCCCTAGTGACAAGCATTAAGCATAGCAAAGTCATAGCAACAACAATCTCAGAACATAGTGGATACTAGGGATCAAACCCTAACAAAACTAACTCGATTACATGATAAATCTCATCCAACTCATCACCGTCCAGCAAGCCTACGAAGGAATTACTCACTCCCGGCGGTGAGCATCATGAAATTGGCGATGGAGAAAGGTTGATAATGATGATGGCGACGGATTCCACCCTCCAGAGCCCCGAACGGACTCCAGTTCAGCCCTCCTGTTGAAGAACAGGAGGTGGCGGCGGCTCTGTATCGTAAAACGCGATGAATCCTTCTCTCTGGATTTTTTTCTCCGCGAATAGATATATATGGAGTTGGAGTTAGGGTTGTAGTCGGTCTAGGGTGCCCACAAGCCATGGGGGCGCGCCCTGAAGTGTAGGTGCGCCCCCTGGGTGGCCCCCTCTGGTATCTTTTTCTGCCAGTATTTTTTATATATTCCAGAAATAATCTCCGTAAATTTTCAGGTCAATCCGAGAACTTTTATTTCTGCACAAAAATAACACCATGGCAATTCTGCTGAAAAGAGCGTCAGTCCGGGTTAGTTCCATTCAAATCATGCAAATGAGAGTCGAAAACAAGGGCAAAAGAGTTTGGAAAAGTAGATACGATGGAGACGTATCAACTCCCCCAAGCTTAACCCATTGCTTGTCCTCAAGTAATTCAGTTGACAAACTGAAAGTCACAAAGAAAAACTTTTACAAACTCTGTTTGATCTTGTTGTTGCAAATATGCCTAGCCAATATTCAGGTTTTTAGCAAGGATTATGAACTAACGATATTCACAATAACACTTAGGTCTCACATTTAGTCATATCAATAGCATAACAAACTAGCGAGTAATAATAAGATATCTCGGATGACAACATTTGTTTCAAAACAATCATGATATAATATGACATAATGGTATCTCGCTAGCCCTTTCTGAGACCGCAAAACATAAATGCAGAGCACCCCTGAAGATCAAGGACTGACTGGACATTGTAATTCATGGCAAAAGAGATCCAATCATAGTCATACTCAACATCAATTAAAAACAAAGCATATGAATGATAGTGGTGCTCTCCAGCTGGTGCTTTTATAAGAGGATGATGACTCAACAATAAAAGTAAATAGATAGGCCCTTCGCAGAGGGAAGCAGGGATTTGCAGAGGTGCCAGAGGTCGAAGCTTTTAAAACAGAGACGAATATAATTTTGAGCGGTATGCTTTCATTGTCAACACAACAACCAAGAGATCTCACTATCTTCCATGCTAGACACATTATAGGTGGTTCCCAAACAGAATGGTAAAGTTTTACTCCCCCTCCACCAACAAGCACACTCCATGGCTAGCCGAATCCACGGGTACCGTCCATACCAACAACAGTCCTGGGGGAGTTTTGTTTCATTATTATATTTTGATTTTGATTTTGATCTTGATCATGGAACTGGGCATCCCAATTACCAGCCACTTTCTCGTGAATGACAAGTGAATAAACACTCATCGTGAGAATAACCCACCTAGCATGGAAGATACTGACAACCCCCAGTCGCTACATGAGCGATTCGGGCATGCAAAATAATTATTATTTGAAGGTTTAGAGTTTGGCACATGCAAATTTACTTGGAACGGCAGGTAAATACCGCATATAGGTAGATATGGTGGACTCATATGGAACAACTTTGGGTTTAAGGAAGTTGATGCACAAGCAGTATTCCCTCTTAGTACAAGTGAAGGCTAGCAAAAAGATTGAGGAGTGGCCAACTAGAGAGCGACAACGATCATAGACATGCATTGAGATTAATCAATACTGGGTACAAGCATGAGTAGGATATAAATCACCATGAACATAAATATCGTGGAGGCTATCTTGTTTTTGATTTCAACTACATGCGTGAACATGTGTCAAGTCAAGCCACTTGAATCATTCAAAGGAGGACACCATCCTATCATACCACATCATAACCATTTTAAATGCATGTTGACACGCAAGACAAACCATTATCCACTCCTAGCTAATTAAGCATGGAATGAGTAACTATAATCTCTAATTGTCGTTGCAAACATGTTTCATTCATAATGGGCTAAATCGGGAATGATGAGCTAATCATATTTACAAAAGCAAAATAGGTCGAGTTCATACCAGCTTTTCCTCATCTCAATCATTTCATCAAATATCGTCATTATTGCCTTTCACTTGCACGACCGAACGATGTGAATAACAATAATAGTGCATGTGCATTGGACTAAGCTAGAATCTGCAAACATTTATTCAAAGGAGAAGACAAGGTAATATGGGATCTTTGTTAGATCAACAATAATGCATATAAGAGCCACTCAACATTTTCATCATGGTCTTGTCCTTATGACCCAAAGAAAAGGAAAAGAATTTCAAAGAAACACACTGAAATATTTTTTGGAGTTTTTCTTTTTCTGAAGCAAGTAAAACGAAAACGGGAAAAACTATTTACACGGGAAAGCTCCCAACAAGTAAAAGAAGAATGAGAAATGTTTTTGGGTTTTATTTTAATACTACTACTAAATAAAGTAGAAAGAAAAACGAAAAAGAAGCAAGAAATATTTTTGGATTTTATCAAAGTTTTTCAAACACACAAGAAGAAAGCAAGAAAAATAAACTAACATGGATTATACAATGAAGAAGAATGAACACCGACAACTGGAATGAATGTGTGAACATGAATATAATGTTGGTGAGAAATACGTACTCCCCCAAGCTTAGGATTTTTCCCTAAGTTGGTATATGGCCACGGCTCGAAGTAACCCTCTCTTGGATACTGCGGAGGGTCCTGAGGGTTCCACTGGTTGGCGAGCTCCTGTAGCTCCCACTGGTAAATAGGCTCATGATATGGCTCAGGTGCCGGTGCTGGATCAGGCACGGGGGGTTGTGTTAAGCTCCAGTACGCATAAATGTCCTCGGGCATAATAATGTACCTGCTTGAATGAATATTGTACAAAGAAGGTGCAGTCAAGGTAATAATCTCACACGTACCCTGACTGAATACCAGGTTGTACTGGAGTCACTTTTGCTTATTATTGTTAATAAAACCATGTGCTACCATGCTAGCATAATCTAAATATTTAGTGGGTAGCAACATCTCCTCCTTCTCATCATGCCTAATAGGTATCTCAAAATATTTAGCAAGGTGGGAGGCATAGACACCACCAAAAATACTACACTTCATACGGTTTGTGTGTAACCGCCGAGCAACTATAGCGCCCAAACTAAAGGTTCTATCAGCATATAAAGCATGGCACAAAATAGCAAGGTCAGGTGAGCTGAGAGTTCCACTCTCCCTATGACCTATCAAACATCTCCCGGCAAATAATGAATAATAACGTAAAACTGGGAAATGTAAACTAGCAACTCTAGCTCCTGACACTCCTCTCTCTTCCCCCACAGTAGTGTTAGCGATGAAATATGCCATGTCTCTAGGACGTGGCTCATTGATGCGGCCATCATAAGGTATTTTGCAAACATTGCAAAAATCATATAGTGTCATTTTCTTAGGCTCATCATACAAGTGAAATTCTACCATGGGAGGTTCCTTCCTACAATGAAAGCGAAAATTTTGCACGAAGGTATTAGTGAGTAGGAGGTATTGGTCACACTTATCTTGGAGGAAGGGGACAGTGCTGGCATTCTCCGCCAAATAATAGAAGTCATCATAAATTCCCACCTCCTTAAAAAATGTATCACTTGGCCATTCACACGGCCGAACCTCCACCGCACGCGGACTTGGGCTTCTCTACCGGAGTTTCCTCTGAAGTTTCCCCCGCATTACGGCTTGATGATCCTCTTCACCACCTCTTCATGGTTTTTTCTTTCCTCTGAAATTTTCTGAAATTTTTAGTGACTCAAAATAAAAGTGAACCAAACTCAACAAAACTAATAGCAACTACTCCCACAAGTGTCTAGAGGCTATATCATGCAACAAAACTACTTTAGACCATATGAATTTAACATGCAAGCTCAAGAACATGGTCACCACAGCAGCAAAAATTTGTAATATATAAAGCACTATAGCAAAAACTAATTGGACCAACGGAGGAGTCACATACCGATGAACAATCCCCCAAAATAGTTTCGGAAACGGAGCTCCGAGCAAGGAGATCAAAAATGGCAGCAAGATGAGCAAGAACACGGGTTTGAGAAATGGTGTGATTTTTTCCGGAAGAAGACAAAGTGGACGGGTGGCTGGAATAAGTGAAGGGGGCCCACGTGGGCCCAACAAGCCACCTAGGCGCGCCCAGGGGTGGGTGCGCTCTGTGAGCTTGTGGCTCACAGGTGCACCCCCCTGGGGTGTGTTCAGTGCCAAAAATTCTTAAATATTGCATAAAAAATCATACTAAATTATCAGGGCATTTGGAGAACTTTTATTTTCTGGTCATTTTTTATTGCACGGATAATTCATAAAATAGTAAAATAGTAGCATGTCTACTTTATTAATTCTAAATAATAGAAAGTAAAAAGTGGGTACAGAAATTTATGTTTACTAAATTCATCCATCTCGTGCCCGTCAAAAGGAATCCATTAACAAGGTTGATCAAGTCTTATTAACAAACTTCTTCCGAATGACATGAAACCGGAGAATCTTCGTATAGCACTAGGTTATCTCAACGGGGATATGCATGTCCCCAATAATAAGAATATCATATTTATTTTTGACAGTAGGAATAGGGAATTCAAAACCTCCAATAGTAATTGTTGAAATTTCTCCAATAGAATTGATACTATTCACTTGAGGTTGTTTCTTTGGAAAGTGTATTGTATGCTCATTACCATTAACATGAAAAGTGACATTGCCCTTGTTGCAATCAATAACGGCCCCTACAGTATTCAAAAAGGGTCTACCAAGGATGATCGACATATTGTCGTCCTCGGGTATATCAAGAATAACAAAGTCCGTTAAGATAGTAACATTTGCAACTACGACAGGCACATCCTCACAAATACCGATGGGTATAGCAGTTGATTTATCAGCCATTTGCAAAGAGATTTTAGTGGATGTCAACTTATTCAAATCAAGTCTACGATATAAAGAGAGAGGCATAACACTAACACCGGCTCCTAGATCACATAAAGCAGTTTTAACATAGTTTCTTTTAATGGAGCAAGATATAGTTGGTATTCCTGGATCTCCTAGTTTCTTTGGTATTCCACCTTTAAATGTATAATTAGCAAGCATGGTGAAAATTTCAGCTTCTGGTATCTTTCTCTTATTTGTAAAAATATCTTTCATATACTTAGCATAAGGAGACATTTTCAGAATATCAGTCAAATGCAAATGCAAAAAGATAGGTCTAAGCATTTCAACAAAGCGCTCAAATTCTTTATCATCTTTATTGTTTGAAACTTTAGGAGGAACGGGCATAGGTTTTTGAACCCATGGATATCTTTCTTTACCATGTTTCCTAGCAATGAAGTCTCTCTTATCATATCTTTTATTATTAGGTTGTGGGTTATCAAGATCAACAGCAGGTTCCATCTCCACATCATTATCATTACTAGGTTGAGCATCGACATGAACATCATCATTATCATTATTACTAGGTTCATGTTCATCACCAGATTGTGTTTCAGCATCAGAAATAGAATATCATTTGGATTCTCTGGTGTGTCTATAATAGGTTCACTAGAAGCATGCAAAGTCCTATAATCTTTCTTTTTATTTTTGGATGGACTAGGTGTATCAACATTAATTCTTTGAGAGTCTTGTTCAACTCCCTTAGGATGGCCTTCAGGATACAAGGGTTCCTGAGTCATTTTACCACCCCTAGTCATAACTCTAACAGCATGATCCTTCATGTTATTGTTCATCTCATTAAGGAAATCATTTTGTGCCTTGAGAACTTGTTCTACTTGGGTTTTTACCATGGAAGCATGTTTACTAACAACCTTGAGATCATTAACAGTTCTAAACATATAGTCACCCAAGCGTTCAATCATATAAACATTTCTTTTCAATTGTCTACTAACATATGCATTGAAGTTTTCTTGTTTAACAATAAAGTTATCAAATTCATCCAAGCATTGACTAGCAGATTTATTATAAGGAATATCACCTTCATCAAATCTATAGAGAGAATTTACCTCTACTACCTGTGTCGGGGTATTGAGACCATGTATTTCTTTGATAGGTGGTAAATTCTTAACATCTTCAGCTTTAATACCTTTTTCTTTCATGGATTTCTTTGCCTCTTGCATATCTTCAGGACTGAGAAATAGAATACCTATCTTCCTCGGAGTTGGCTTAGGAGGTGGTTTGGAAAGAGTCCAATCATTATCATTACTCAATATATTATTCAATAGTACTTCAGCTTGTTCAACAGTTCGTTCCCTGAAAACACAACCAGCACAACTATCTAGGTGGTCCCTAGAAGCATCGGTTAGTCCATTATAAAAGATATCAAGTATTTCATTTTTCTTGAGAGTATGATCAGGCAAAGCATTAAGTAATTGGAGAAGCCTCCCCCAAGCTTGTGGGAGACTCTCTCCTTCAATTTGCACAAAGTTAAATATTTCTTGTAAAGCAGCTTATTTCTTATCAGCAGGAAAATATTTTTCAGAGAAGTAATATATCATATCCTGGGGACTACGCACACAATCAGGAGCAAGAGAATTAAACCATATCCTAGCATCACCCTTTAATGAGAAAGGAAACAACTTAAGAATATAGTAGTAGCGAATATTTTCCTCATGAGCAAACAGGGTGGCTATATCATTTAATTTAGTAAGATGTGCCACAACAGTTTCAGATTCATAACCATGGAAAGGATCAGATTCAACCAAAGTAATTAACTCAGGATCGACAGAGAATTCATAATCCTTATCAGTAACAAAGATAGGTGAAGTAGCAAACTTAGGATCATATTGCATTCTAGCATTCAAAGATGTTTCTTTCAACTTGAATAGTAATTTCTTAAGTTCCTCTCTATCTTTACAAGCAAGAAAATCCCTAGCTACCTCTCCATCCATAACATAACCCTCAGGTATAATAGGAAATTCATATCTAGGAGTGCTAGGTCTAATGGGTGTTTCAAAGTTTTCAGTTTCAATAATTTCATCAATTTCAGAAATATCATCAGTTTCAGCATTCTCAATATCTTTAGCTCTAGCAAGTTGTTCATCAAGAAATTCACCCAGTGCCATAGTATTATCAAGCATAGTACTAGTATCATCATAAGCATCATTCATAGAAGAAGTGGCATCATCAATTACTTGCGACATATTAGGATTAATAGTAGGTGTAGGTGTCGCAAGCTTACTCAAAACAGAAGGTGAATCAAGTGCAGAGCTAGATGGCAGTTCCTTACCTCCCCTCATTGTAGAGGGAAAAATCTTGGTTCGGGTATCTTTCAGATTCCTCATAGTGATCAATAGATATAAATCCCAAGTGACTCAGCAAATAGAGCTATGCTCCCCGGCAATGGCGCGAGAAAAAAGTCTTGATAACCAACAAGTATAGGGGATCGCAACAGTTTTTGAGGGTAGAGTATTCAACCCAAATTTATTGATTCGACACAAGGGGAGCCAAAGAATATTCACGAGTATTAGTAGTTGAGTTGTCAATTCAACCACACCTGAAAGACTTAATATCTGCAGCAAAGTATTTAGGAGCAAAGTGGTATGGAAGTAACGGTAACGGTGGCAAAAGTAACAGTAACATTTTTGTAGTGATTGTAACAGTAGCAGCAACAAAAGTAACTTAGCAAAGATCAATATGTGAAAAGCTCGTAGACATTGGATCGGCAATGATAATTGTGTTTGATCATATTCATCATGTAGCAGTTATAACCTAGGTTGACACAGAACTAGCTCCAATTCATCAATATAATGTAGGCATGTATTCCGTATATAGTCATACGTGCTTATGGAAAAGAACTTGCATGACATCTTTTGTCCTACCCTCCCGTGGTAGCAGGGTCCATAAGGAAACTAAGGGATATTAAGGCCTCCTTTTAATAGAGAACAAGACCAAAGCATTAGCACTTAGTGAATACATGAACTCCTCAAACGACGGTAATCACCGGAAAGAATCCCAATTATTGTCACCTTGGGGTATGCGGATCATAACACGTAATAGGTGTCTACAAATTGCAAGATAGGATCAAGAACATAAATATATTCATGAAAACATAATAGGTTCAGATATGAAATCATGGCACTCGGGCCCTAGTGACAAGCATTAAGCATAGCAAAGTCGTAGCAACATCAATCTCAGAACATAGTGGATACTTGGGATCAAACCCTAACAAAACTGACTCGATTACATAATAAATTTCATCCAACCCATCACCATCCAGCAAGCCTATGAAGGTATTACTCACTCCCGGCGGTGAGCATCATGAAATTGGAGATGGAGGAAGGTTGACGATGATGATGGCGACGGATTCCACCCTCCGAAGCTCCGAACGAACTCCAGAGCAGCCTTCCTGATGAAGAATAGGAGGTGGCGGTGGCTCTGTTTCGTAAAATGCGATGAATCCTTATCTCTGATTTTTTTTCCTCTGCGAATAGGTAAATATGGAGTTGGAGTTAGGGTTGTAGTTGGTCCAGGGTGCCCACAAGCTAGGGGGCGCGCCCTGGGGGGTAGGCGCGCCCCCGGGCTTGTGGCCCCTGGGTGGCCCCCCTCTAGTATCGTTTTCCGCCAGTATTTGTTATATATTCCAAAAATAATGTTCATAAATTTTCAGGTCAATCCGAGAACTTTTATTTCTGCACAAAAATAACACCATGGCAATTCTCCTGAAAACATCGTTAGTCCGGGTTAGTTCCATTCAAATCATGCAAATTAGAGTCCAAAACAAGGGCAAAAGAGTTCGGGAAAGTAGATACGATGGAGACGTATCAAATGACAAGGTTAAATCTGACTTGCTCATCATAGACCGGACCATGTCCAACAAGGTCCTATTCCTCCGTCCGGACACGCCTTTTCTGTGTGGCGTACCTGGAGGTGTGAGCTGAGGTACTATACATTGGCTTTTCATATGATCATCAAACTCTTGGCTCATGTACTCGCCTTAATGATCTGATCGTAGAAGTTCTATATTTATGACGAGCTGATTCTCAGCCTCGTTCTGAAACTCTTTTAATTTTTCAAAAGTTTCCAAGTTGTGCCTCATCAAATAGATATATCCATGTCTACTCAAGTCGTCGGTAAAATTCACAAAGTACAGATAGCCACCTCAGGCAGTTGTGGTCATTGGACCACACACATCATTGTGTATAAGTTCCAATAGCTCGGACGCCCTCTCGTAACTGTTTTCAAAAGGAGACTTAATCATCTTGCCGAGCAAGCATGATTCACATGTCTCGAATGACCCGAAATCAGACGAAGTTAGGAGCCCATCATCATGGAGCTTCTTTACGCATTTCAAACTAATGTGTCCAAGCTGGCAATGCCAGAATTATGCCGGATTAATCTCATTAGGCTTATGCTTCTTGACATTCATGTTATAGACGGGTTCCTGTTCTAGATTCAATATAAAAAGCCCATCAACAATGGGTGCATAGCCATGGAACATTCCATTCAAATAAAATGAATAACCATTGTCCTTTAAATTGAATTTATAACCTTGACTCATTAAACACGAGGTAGAAATAATGTTCCGACTAAGTGCAGGAATGTAATAACAATTATTCAATTCTAAAATAAATCTAGAAGGAAGCTGGAGCTGCACCGTGCCGATCTCCAACGCAGCAATTCTTGCTTTGTTACCGACCCTGATGTCAATCTCCCCTTGTGACACACGCCTAGTTCTTACCAGCCCCTGCATCGAGTTGCAAATATGAACAACTGATCCAGTATCAAATAACCAAGAGCTACTAGGTATGTCAGCAAGGTAAATGTCTATAACATATGTAACAAGTGTAACTTTGCCTGAAGAAGCATTTCTGGCCTTCTTGCATGCTCAGCATTCCACTTGCTACAGTTCCTCTTCCAATGACCAGATTCCTTGCAATGATAGCAAATGGCCTTTGAGTCCGGTCTTGACTTCGACTCAGCGGCGGAGGTTACCGTCTCCGTGCCCTTTGCCTTAGCCTTCTTCTTGGACCAACTCTTCTTGAACTTAGCCAATTTCTACACCATCAACACTTGATGCATGCCTTTCTTAACATCCCGCTCTGCTACTTTGAGCATCCCATGCAATTCAGTGAGCTACTTATCCATGTCGTGCATATGATAGTTCAAGATGAACGTCCCATAGCTAGGTGGAAGAGAACCCAAAACTGCATCTGTAGCCAGCTCATGCAAGAGCGGGAAGCCTAACCGATCAAAAGCTTGCACGGATCTGATCATCTTGATCAGATGCTGGCTCAGTGGATCACCTTACTTCAGCTTACAATCCATCAAGGATCGCCAGACATTGAACCTTTCGGTCCTAGCCTGTACCTGAAACATGCTCTTAAAACTCTCGATCATATCGAAAGCCCCAACATCTTCGAAATGCTGCTGCAAATCGGGCCCAATACAAGCCAGCATGAGGCAGCTGATCTCGATTGATTCATCAATGAGTTTCTGGTAGGCATTCCTGGCTGTGGCATTAGCATTTTATCGGCAGGTTCCTCTGGAAGTGGATCCTCTAGAACATGTTCCTTTTTATCGTGCTTGAGAACAATTCTCAAATTTCTATACCAGGTGGTAAAGTTTGTTCCATTCAGTTTATCCTTTTCTAGAATTGATTTCAATGCAAAGCTGGGTTGAGCAGGTGGTGCCATTGATCTACAACAGAAAAATATGCAATCACTAAGCAATGTGTTTATGTAGAGTAATTCAGGCCTTAATCACAAATACTCCCATTGCAGTCGGCATCCCTCCGCAAACTCTCAGTGATTCAGGATCCGACTAGCGCATGCCGACTAGTGAGCTTTAGCATCACTGCTAATTGACTTGCCTATCTGGTAAGAAACTCCTTGCTAATCGTATCTCTCTACGACTCCTATCGGTCGGGTAGGTATGTTAACCCCGACTCCCAACCTTCTTTGCCACAAGGCCCAAAACCGTTTTGATAGCCTTGTCAAGTCAACCTGATCCGGTGCATGTCCGTGTCCGACACAAACCCTTCAGTTCAAGGACACCTAGTGGCACCTCAATTTTATGAGCCCGCCACTAGACGTCCTTGACGTGTGAAGGTGCAACATCGGGGATAGAAATTCGCTTGATATTAGTGAGGGATCTTTCTACCATTTTAACATGAATAGAAAAAAGAAGCATAACAATCACAAATAAACATATATTGTAAAATAGTATGGCTCCTTAATGGACGTTCTTCCAGGTTAGCTCCGTCTCCGATGACCATCTAGGAACTCCAACTTGTTTGTCATGCCCGGACGCCAAGCCACCAACTTGATCTTTGTCTTCCAACTACTACAACTAGTAATGAATTTTATAGAGAATGACAAGTCGACACGCAGGTCATTATACATTATAATGACAGCTCTTTGGATCCTGCCAGCTGACAAATCTTGACACACATGCCATAGCCATAGTGCCATACTATTCACATCAAACCTGCAAAACAAAGTTATGCACATAATTGCATTCTACCGGTTTGAGTGATCGTGTACGAAATACAAGGAGCTACGCATACGGCGGTCCGATCTCCCTCGAACAGCCAGTCGTGGGATCCCATGTACATGTCTGCTAGAGCAGCGCAAGTGCACCGCCTCTAATGATATCCGCACGTGCAGTTGCAACACCGTGCGGCGGAATGCTAGGTCCAATCACAAAGTCGGCAGTGACTGGAGGTGGCTAGTTGCAACACATGAAAGCCCTAGTGATAGCGTCGAAGAGATCAACCAAATGAGTGTGCCGCACCCCCACTATATATAGGCATCCGTCGCGGGCTCAACACTTGGGCCTCGCACGGATCCTAAAGCCCAAAGTCTGTTCGGCCTGGATCCGAGTCCGAGTAGGATCACATCTGACTCGTGGAGTCAGATCCGGCCTCACATGTTCCTTCCCTTAAGCGCGCGACCACTTAGGTTCAAGTCGTCTTGGTTGCAGGTCAGATCACCTCCGACCTGATTGGTTGGTAGCGGCCTCTAGCAAGGCGCCGACCACCAAGTAGACAATGAAACCGATTGGCTAACCTGTACAACATGTCACACTTCTGTTCCCTTTGCCACATGATATATTTAGTCGGCCTCAAGGCGAATCTGTCATCCTTGTGCTAGCCCGACCTCTTTCTCTTTGCAGTGATGCCGACCACTAACTGGATTATCTCATAATCCTTGTCGCATGGCCAGACTTATCTTGGTTGGATCACACGAGGGGCCCAGAGTAAATCACTCCTCATGGGAGGGGAAAATCCCATCTTACTCGAGCATGCCTTGTAGCATGGGTCTGGATAAGCCCGAAGACTACCTTTGTAACTACCCAGTCACGGAGTAGCGTTTGGTCGACCCAAAGCAGGTCTTTCACCATCCCGAGTATATGCGCCAGCTAAGGTCTTACGACATAGAACATATGTTGTACTAGAGATGCACAGATGACCTATCGCTGCGTCTCATAGTCGGGTCTGTCTGACTTGGACCTTATCTCGACTCAGATCTGACTATGTCAAATCCGACCAGATCCTTCCTAGTCCACATTATCCAGCTAGCATCCAATGCTCCATTCCTAGTGAGACCGAGCCATCCACCGTGTCATATGCTAGTCTAGTCGGCTGCGCGTACACACATCCCTTTTAACTTGGGACCATTTAGGACAGTAATCATACAATGCATAGTCCCACAAACAAGTCATGTACTTGTTGATACGCATTGGACTATCTTTATTTATAAAAACATAGGAAATATCATCATACATGATTGCCTCTGGGGCATATCTCCAACACTTTGTATATGTATGTCTGGAGCTAGCTTTCTATAATAATAATGATACAACGCCCCGTGTTTTTGTAACATCCCCAGCCTCACACCACAGTGATCACCCACAGATCATGCCAAGTCACCATGATTAATTATGCTTGATCAACATTGCAACATATCTCATTCCAATTCCAATTCAAATCACAAGTGCAAAATGAAGTTGCATCAAAGTTGCTGTAAAAATGTTCACCATCTAGCAAATAATCCAAAACAATTTGTTGATAATTAAAACAACATCACTCCTATGCAAAGTTGAGCAGTAGCAATTAATCCAGTGCAATCTCAGCATTTTAAAATACTAATTCATTTATGAAAATTCCAAATAAATTCCTTTGGCCTCCAAACTTCTTGGGGCAGCGTCTAAAATCACCAGGGATTTATTGGGACACCTCCCATATTTTTCCTAAGTGAACTAGTTGCTCTAATAATTCCTTTTCTCTCTCTGGTATTAAATAAAAGCTAAAACAGAAAAAAATAGAGAAAGGAAAAAGGCCAAAGGCCACTTACCTGGCAACTGGGCCGCGCTGGCCCAGCCCAAACCACCGCTACAGCCGTCCTCTTCCCCGTGTCGGCGCCAGAGCCGCTCCGATCAATGCCGTCGCACGCGTCAGCCATCCGCAGCCCTCTCCGGCGGATAAGGCCGCGCCCTGCCCTCAAACCCTAGTCCCCTCCAGTTCCTCCCCTCGCTCAGCTCTCTCCCTCCCTCTCTGTCCCGACAATGTCGCCGCCGTGGCCGGCGCCGATCCACCGCCACCGTGCCTCCCCTGCTTCTCCGAACGGCTCATCAGCTCCGCCGTCGCCCCCTCCTTCTTCCTCGACCCCGCGTGCAAGCTCGAGGCCGCGGCGATGGCCGAATTGAGCCGGCAAACGCCGCGGATCGCCGGAGCACCGCCGCTCCGTTCGTCGTTTCCTCTGCGCTCCCGTTTTCCGAAGGGCCTCCGTGAGCCCGCACGGTGAGCCTCACTCCTCCTCTCCCCGTCCGATTCTTCTTCCCGCGCCCGTAGCTAGCTAAACGCCGCCACGCCATCTCCGGGGCTCCAGCTCCGCCGATGAGCTCACCGCCGTCACTCTGTTGCACCTCACAGCATGTTAGCACCACCCCCGAGCTCCTGGAGGTCCCGCGCATCATGTGTGAGCGGCTGCTCGACTCGGGCGAGCCCATATGCTCGAACCCGAGCACAACCGTCCCTGTCCACCGCCCGACGCTGACATCCTGCTCATTGCCGGCCACCCCCGTCCAAGCGAACACCACAGCAAGATGCGCGACACCACGCTCGTTCGAAAACACCCGGCCGCGTCCCAAATGGGCGTCTGTGCCGCTTTTCCGATCAACTCCGGCGAGGAGCCGCCGTGAAAAGGGCCGCCGGAGCAGTTCCGGCGCGGCTCCCGCCGGCGCCGACGTGTCCTGGCCAGTGGGCCGCCCTGAGTCGCTGGCAACTGGGTCCCGCGGACCCAGTTGACCGGGTCAACGGGCTGACGTGGCCCCCCACAGTCACTGACGTGTGGGCCCGCTTCGATTAGTCAACTAATTAAACTGATTTTTATTAAAACTAAATTAATTAAGTTAATTAGTCACTGACAGCCCGGGCCCACTAGCTAAACCTCTCTGTTAGTTTAAATTAAATGCTGATTAACCCCCTGAGGCTGACAGGTGGGCCCCACCTGTCAGTTTGACCAGTCAGCAGCTCAGTTGACTGCTGACGCAATGCTGACCTCATGCTGACATCATAATTAATTTCTGTTAATTTCAAATAATTCTAGAAAATCATTTAACTTTAAAAAATTCATAACTTTTAAACCGTAGCTCAGATCAAAAAAGTTAAAACATGAAAGTTGCTCAGAACGACGAGACGAGTCTGATCGTGCCGTCTGTTTCCTTGTCGGAACCCCCTACGTAGAAGAACACGTAACTCCGAGCCCGAATCCGGTAGATGAATAGTGCACATACACCGGTTAATAAATCCCGGATTAATCCTAAAAATAACTAAAATGACTTAGACATACTTCAGGCAACCCTGCACTGCATCATAGCATAGCAAGCACTGTGTTGCACCTGTTTGCATTATATTTACCTGTTTCTTCCCCCTCTTCTCTCTCGGTAGACCCCGACGTCGACGTAGCTCCTGAGGCAAATGCCGCTCCGGAGTACGACTACGTCCCCGACGACCCTGCCCTTGCCGTTGAGCAGACAGGCAAGCACCCCCATTTTGAGCATTCCAATATCGCCCACTCTCTTCCCTCTTATGCATGCATTAGAAGATACTGCTGCTACTGTTATCCTACTTCTGGTGCATAGCCTGTTTATTGTAGCCTACTATTGATACCTGCCTGGTATCCTAAACTGTTTAGAATAGGTTGGTTAGAGCCCTATCAGAGACCCACTTGTCCCGACTGCCCCGCTGGACTCTCAGAAGACCCGAGCAACGGGGTCGAAGATCAGACCCTGGCACCGCACGTCACTTCCCCCTTAAAATTGCTCGACACTACTGGGTTACTATCGAGTGCCAAGGGTGATACCTCGTCAGCACTTCTGATGATAACCTTGTAGGTTAGTTAATCGGTCGTGGTAAGCGAGGGTGACCTACACCACCCCCGATACCGATGCCGTCGTGCAACACCTCAAGTGTGGACCTCGAGGGTGATTCCTCCTTCGTTCACCTTGATGATAGCATCGAGTGGGATCCCATCGGGGGTGATTCCTCAGGGTTCCCCTTGGTGTCAGACATACGGAGACTTTGGTTACTATGACTGAACACTGAACCATGATACTAAAGACGGGTCGGCCCTGAGGGGTACCCGCGCGAGCATGAATGCGAAGTGATGTGGAGTCGGGTTGACCTGAGCGGTGTCCGCGAGATAACTACGAGGCGTGGCCGGGCATTCTTAGCCCTTGCCGCAAGTCCTCGAGACGGGGCGACGGGGTCACATCGATCGTGAGTCTCTGGTCGTTTCCGCGCGCTCCTAAACCACTAAACGGTTTGGATATTTGATCCGAGGGGCCTCTGGCCTGATAGCACTAACCATCACGTGAGCATAGTATGGGCGTTCTGCGTCATATACTTCAGCCGAAGCTTAATAGACGTCAGCGACTGAGCGGCGCGCACTGGATTGGACTGGTTACGCAACCGCGCTTGTATTAAGGGGTTGCTAGGTCTGCTTCCGGCCGCCCACGCAACGCGCAGGAGTTCCCGGGGCGAAGGCCCAAGACCCCTGGGGGCATAGGTTTAGTCCGGCGTGCTGACCTCTCTGTTAAGTATTTGGTTGGGTTGCGGCGTGTTGCTTAGCCGAGGCCGGGCATGACCCAGAAAAGTGTGTCCGGCCGGAGTTAAGCGAGCGTGGTGGGTAAGTTGGTGCACCCCTGCAGGGAAGAAACTTCTATCGATAGCCTGTCCTACGGTAACGGACACTCGGAGTTGTATCCCGATCGGTACAACTAGAACATGACTTGAGATGAGAACTGGATAGTATGGCTCTGGGATTGCTTTCTCACAGGGAGTCGAGAAAGAATCTCTGGCCGAGGTTGATGACACTATTATACTTTACATTATGTTTTTTCCGCTCTCTTCTAATGCTGCGAGACTGTTGAAAATGCTGAAGATGCTAGTCTTCGATAGTACTGGGCTTTCCCCCTCTATTCCGGCATTTCTGCAGCCTAGTCCACATATTCAGCCCCCGTTGAAAATGATGCATATGTAGTGTAGATCCTTGCTTGCTGAGTACTTCGGATGAGTACTCACATTTGCTTTATTTTCCTTTTTCCCCCTTTATCCCTTTGTCGCATCCAGACGACGGAGCCCCGGAGCCAGTTGACCCCACCGATGACCACTACTACTACCAGCCCGGAGAGTACTACTACTACGAGGAGTCGACCGATGACAAGGAGTAGGATTCGGAGGGTCCAGGGCAGGAGGCCCACGCCTTTCAATCATAGAGTTTTATTTTGCCCCGCCTCTGTGAAGGCTTATCTCTCTATTTCTGTAACATACCTGTACCCAGATATCTAATGCTTCCGCTGACACTTGTATGCCATCGAGCTATGTATTCGAGCCCTCGAGGCCCTGGCTTGTAATATAAAGCTTGTATGAATTTATTTATGTTTTAGAGTTGGGTTGTGATATCTTCAAGTGAGTCCTTAGGCTTGATCGTGTGCATTTGCGTGTATGATTAGTCCACGATTAAGCCAGGGTCGTCATAGTTTTCATGTGAGATTCTTGACGATTATATGTATGTGAATATTATTTTCCTCGTCACACTCAGGCTCTCAAAACCATCATAATTTTCAAGAAGAACCTTTCTTCTTAACATTGGTACCGATAATTTGGCCCTGTGGCATGGTTTCATATGCTACCGGTTCCCTGCAGATGCGCTCTAGACACCCCAGTGAACTGCCGATGTATACTCCATACTTTAAAAAAGAGTGAATCGGCTGGAGCAAAATAAAACAGGGTCTATACTTGTGTTGGTGATACATCAGTACCACATCTTGTTAGCAACAAAAGAAAGTGGAAACTTTCCATGGTTGCACATTAGTGTTTGCCTGCTGTTATGCAGAGTAGTCAGGGCATGGTAGAGTTTGAGGAGAGAGAAAAGGAATCGAATGCTCCTGGTTGTTCGAATCTTGATGCAGGCTCCAACGGTTCCGATAGTTATTACCTAGGTATGTTCTTATAGAGAATGTCGTTCCTATATATATATATACGCACACACACCCATACACACACACACACCCACCCACCCACACACACACACACATAGTATAACATGTCCAAAACCACACCACGCGTATCACCACTATATTCATGCATGCATAGGTTTAAAACACCATGGTCTCTTATTCAAATATCCGAATCTGCTTTTATAATGAATTATGATCTCTATTAGTCTTTTACACACACAATCCTCTTCTCTTTGTAGCTAGCACTAACTTTCTCTTGTGCATGCACACGCCCTCCTCCTTCCTTAGCATTCTCTCCACCACGCACATTCATTTATTTTCTTTAGGTCGTTCTCCCACGGTCTCCACAACTCTTTCTTTCCAACACACACTGATCAATATACCTCTCCAACCAGGTCTGCCTACCACATACACACACACACTTTCCATCTCCTCCTTTCACCGTCCATGCCCCATGTCTCTCATACGGTCCCACACAGGTGAAAACTCTCGCCCCTCTTTTCATCGATCTCGGAATCACTCACTCCAACCCCCTCTATCTAGTAGGCCTCTCACACCACCTCCTAGCTCCATCCCTCTCTCTCTCTATCTGTCTCTCCGGGCCTTATTTGTCTCTAACAAATGGATTTACACGGATCGATCTCCCTATATACATATAGCTAGCTAGGGCATCTATAACTCTTTTTCCCCACGCGCCGATCGACCTGCCTCATTAGTTATGTCTCTCCCTTTCTCCGGCACACAACAATTGATCTACCTATCTCGTTAGGTCTGCTTCCCAAACACATATGGTTCCCCCTTCATCATCCATCCATGCCTTCCGACTTGTCTATCATGCACATGCACACACACACACAGAAACACATCCCCTCTCTTCTTAATATTGCAGTTGTACCCTCTGTTTGTCTAGTAGGCCTCTCCCACCATCTCCGAAAAGCAAGCCCACCACCACCCATTTGGCACTCTAGCTTTAACTCTCTCCCAACCTTATTCCTATCCTACACATATGTATGGATGTCGATCGATCTCCCTCAAGACATACCTAGGTCTCTCCTTCTCCACACATATACTAGTCGATCTACCTCTGCCTCCCCCCACACCGATAGATCAAGCGCTCTAGTTAATTACGTCTCCCTGGCACACACAAACTGGCCATCTCCCCTCTCTCGTTCAGTCTCCCTATATCTGTCGCGGGAAACCACGACCACCTATGGGGCCACGAGCCCCTTTTGGTTCGGCAGGGGGACTGAGCATGTTGCACAAAGAGTGGAGGAGCACAGCACAGTGCGACAGAGATCACATGGGCAATTTTACCCAGGTTCGGGCCGCCACGAGGCGTAAAATCCTACTCCTGCTTTGGTGGATTGATGGTGGATGGTGGTGGAAGCACAGCGCTCTTGCCCGGCAAGGTTGCCTCGAGGCGAGAGCAGCTACGCGCGTACGAGTGTACAAGGGTCTGAAACCTTTCTATGGTTGCCATGGGCCTCCTTTTATAGATCAAGGGGTCAGCACAGTGGCAAATCAGTCATTGTGTACTGATTAGATAGCAAATAGTGCTATCATATCTACTTTGCAGGCAGAGCAGAACGCATTAAATGTGTCGCTTAGTGTCACATCATGGCCAGCCCGGCACGCCTTGCCGGGCTGTTTGGCCACCTTCTCTCCTGTCTGCATGACACATCGCTGGACGGGTGTCATTTGGAGGCGATTCCTGTAGGAAATGGCTGCCATGTGGCAAAAGGCAGCCACTTAGTCATCTTGGGGCTTGACACCGCACCGATCGATGACTTGCGTTGCTGTGAGGTGGCGCGGTGAAGCCTTGTTGTGAGGCTGTCGGGGCGGTCTTGAGGCTTGCTTCCGGGGCAACCTTGGCCTTGCCAGGCTCTCCTGCCCGGCAAGGGAGGTTTTCCCTTAGCGGTGCCTTGCTCCTTGGCTTGACTTGGTCTTCTCAACCTGCCCTCTGATTCCTCAAAGAGCCTATTTCTTCATCTTGGCCTTGTCTTGGATGTTGCAATCTTAATCTCGGGCCTGTGCACGGTCTGGGCAACAGACCCAGGGTTTGTTGCACCGACAGGAGGCCCCAGGCCTGGCCCGAACGCGCTGCCGGGCGTCATCGGGGTAGGCCCTAACTTGTGCACAGGCGAGGGGGAAATAGTTGCTTGTCCTTTGAGATCTTCTTTGCTTCTTCGTTAATCTGAGCCCAGGTCAATTTCCAGTTCTTCCGCCCGTCGCGTAACGCCAATTATGGTGGGGCCATTCTTGTAATGGCCCGTGAATGACTTTAACGCATGGGCGAGTAACTGCCAATTCACTCTTCCCATCACACTCTTATCCCTGGCCACGTATGCTGCATGCATTGAGTGGGGTAGGTAACGGAGGCGCGTGGTGCGGGAGAGCATTAAGGCAGGGGCCTGGTCTTCATGGATTCGTGGAGGAGGACGGCGGTTACCCATCGATGGATCAGCCCCCAGCCCCCAGGTTGCCTATAAAAGTGGGCAGGGGGAAGCGGAAGTGCTCATCCACGCTCCTCTTCTCGCCATTTTCTTATTTTTTCTCCCAATGTTGAGAGAAAGAGGCCGGGGCCGGGCCCCGGGCTCGAGCTTGAGGTTGGCAATGCTGGAAGCTTGTGAAGGGGCTCGGGGAGTGAGCCTGGTCCGGAGTGAAAAGGGGCGTGGCGGACATGCCATCCACAGTGCGGGAGGCGCCAAGCCCTTCTCTCGCGGAGGCGTGTTTGTCCCTTCCTCCCAGGTGCTGAAGCTCTTTGTGGCTCCAGTGTCTATCAAGGGTGCAGTGCTCGGGTCTCTTGGTAATCCCAGTATCGCCCCCCTTGGTGAAGTCGGGGCAAATGTTAAAGACGGCGGCATCTTCCTGCCCGCCAATGTGGGGAGCGACGCCCCTCACGCGCCTCGGACGCCGTCGCCACCCGCAGCTTCTCCGGGGGAGGCAATGGCTCATGGAGTCGGTGTCCCCCTGGAGCGGTGGTGATGGAGAAAGATCGAGGGAAGATGGAGAAGGCGAGTGGCAGGGCGTCAGGTCGGAGTACGATGGCACCGACGCCTTCGTCTCGTATTGCCGACCTGCTGCCTCGTCTTTCCGCTCTTCCCCTCCCTCCCCGGCACCATAATTACCGGTCTCTTGGTTGCCGAGGAGAGGGCCGCTCTCTTGGTGCCTTCGCCTCCTCCAGTAGTCTTCCAGCTGAGCCTCGGTGGTTCTCCCCGCCGGTGCTTTTTGCTAGAGCTTCTGGCTGGCCCTGGAGGTGGTGACCGAGGCACCATCGAGCTGTTCCTTCCGTCCCTCTCCTTCGCAGCCTCACCACTCTCGATCTTGTCAGGCTGCACCCGGCAGGTCCTGGTGAGGTCGAGTGGGGTGTCTTGCTCAGGCACCCCTTTTGCCCTCCTTCTCTTCCACCACAGTGCCTAGGAGGGGATGGACAAGAAAAGGATTACGGGGCACTTATCTTTTTTCAATCTAAAATATGTAGGCACTTGCCAAACTTTTAGTTCAAATTATGTAATCCCTTTTATCCACGTTTGTGTTCTGTAAGGTCTATACTTGATGATCAGCATATTAATGAAAAAGATAAACCTTGCTGGGTACTTGTGCATGTAACATGTTCATGCAGAGGGAGAATGCCTCTATACGCTCAAGTAAACAAGTTTTTCCTCGGTAGGCTATCCTACCGGTACCCTCAGTTTGCCACCGCGGGGCTGAGCCTGCCGGGCACAAATCGTAAAGAGGGACCAGCCCCCCGCCAACTTTCTCGCCAAAGGCCACTACAACCACCCCGACCAAAGCAACGTTCAAGTCAAGGGACGGGAGCACCTAAGTTTTGAAAGCGGCGAGGTTTTCCTATGCACAAGTTTTTACATACAGAACGATTATGGATAAGAGAGAGAACTTATCTGTTTGGGCTTGCCGGGGATCGCAATGTAGGCTTGTCTTCTCTTCTCCTTTTTCGGGACTGAATCCACGGTAGGAGCCTGCAGCTCGATGCAGATGAAAATGATGCCTCATGCAATCTTATCTACATGAACATGCAATGCTCATGATATGCTTATGCATGTATGCAATTTGTCGGGGGCCCCCCATCACTTCATTTATTTCTCTATTTGCTCAGGGTCTGCGCCTTGCTTTGTACAAGGGGTTACATGCAACAGAGGCAAGGCCTGTACAAAAGGGTGGCTGCCGGGCAGGGCCCGATAGTCGCGCCTTATGGGTAGAACTTGCAGAGGTACTCAATGTTCCATGAGTTTTGCAACTGAATGCCATCTCCGGTCTCCAGACGGACTGCGCCAGGTCTAGTGACTTGTACTACCCGGTAAGGGCCTTCCCACTTCGGCGTCAACTTGTTTGCACCCTTGGTGGACTGAACGCGCCTAAGGACAAGGTTGCCTTCCTCAAAACACCAGGCATGAACGCTGCGGCTGTGATAGCGACGTAGGGCTTGCTGATAGCGTGCGGCATGCATAGCAGCCCGGAGACAGTTCTCCTTGAGTAGCACAGCATCGTCACGCCGGTGCTGATCTTGCGCTACTTCATCATAGGCAAGCACTTGAGGTGACCCGTAAATGAGTTCCGTGGGGATAACTGCTTCTGCCCCATAGACTAGGGAGAAGGGAGTCTGCCCGGTAGCTCGATTTGGTGTCATTCTGAGGGACCAAAGAACCACCGGCAGCTCATCGATCCACCGCCTGCCACACTTCTGCAGCCTATCAAATGTTCTCGTCTTGAGTCCTCGCAACACTTCAGCGTTCGCCCTCTCCGCTTGTCCATTGCTTCTGGGATGGGTAACAGAGGCGAACGAAATCTTGCTTCTGAGGGCATGAACACATTGCATGAAGGCGCGGCTCGTGAATTGGGTGCCATTGTCAGTGATGATCCGGGCAGGAACTCCAAGCTGGCATACCAATCCTTTCAAGAACTTGATAGCTGACTGAGCAGTCACCTTTCTCACGGGCTCTACTTCCAACCACTTTGTAAACTTGTCGATTGCAACGAAAAAGAATTCAAAGCCCCCGGCAGCACGGGGGAAAGGGCCGAGGATATTGAGCCCCCAGACCAAAAACGGCCATGACAAAGGGATTGTCTGAAGAGCTTGGGCAGGCAGGTGGATATTCTTGGAATGGAACTGGCAGGCTTCACACTTGGTGACAAGCTCGACCGCATCTTGGAGGGTTGTGGGCCAGTAGAATCCTTGCCGGAAAGCTTTCCCAACCAACGCCCTTGATCCAATGTGGGAGCCGCACATACCCTTGTGTATCTCTGCCAGCAGTTCCTTTCCTCCTTACCGACAAATGGACTTCAATTTCACACCATTGGGCCTCCTTCTATACAGCGTGTCATCAACGAACTGATACATACTGGCCCTCCGGGCTACTCTTTTAGCTTCTTCTTACTCCTCGGGAAGTTCTCCAGTTTGGAGGATATGGACTATGTGCCGTGCCCAAAGCGGAGCCTGTGGCTCGGCAACAAGGATTAATGGCACCTCCTCATTCGTGAGAGTGCAATCCTCGACCGCGGGGACCGGTGGTCTAGCGGGAGGATGCAGCTCAGCGACCGAAGGGGAGTTGTGCCCGACAAGCTTTCTGCTAGGATCCTCGGAAGGTTCTACTGGGAGAGGCTTGTCGGAGTCCACTTTCCTCCTCTTTCTGGCCATTGTTGCCGGGGATACGGAGGGCTGAGTCAGATGGAGAACAAAAGTTCCTGGTTCCACAGGGAGCTTTTGCGCAGTGCACTTTGACAGATGATCAGCGATGCTGTTTTCCGCACGGGGTACATGCTCTATTTGCAATCCGTCAAAGCGCTCCTCCAACTTTCTCACTTCCTCAATGTATGCCTCCATCAATGGACTTTGGTAATCCTTGTTGACTTGTCTCACCACAAGTTGTGAGTCTCCACGGATGATCAGCTTCTTGATCCCCAGTTCTGTTGCAATTCTGAGACCGGCAAGGAGCCCCTCATACTCTGCTGTATTGTTGGTAGCCTCCTCCCGAGGAAAATGCATCTGGATGATGTACTTCAGGTGCTCTCCGGTGGGAGCAATGAGAAGCACGCCAGCCCCTACACCTTGTAGGGAGAAGGCACCATCGAAATACATGATCCATTCTTGGGCCGCTTCCTTGCCGGGGATAACTGTCTCCAATACCTCTTCGTCAGGAGTTGGCGTCCATTCTGCAATAAACTCTGCCAATGCTTTGCTCTGAATAGTTGATGTGCACTCAAACTTCAAACCAAAGCTGGATAACTCCAAAGCCCACTCCACTATCCTGCCGGTAGCCTCAGGGTTTCGGAGTATCCGTTGCAAAGGGAAACGGGTGACAATTGTGATCTCATGGGCTTGGAAGTAGTGGTGCATTTTACTTGAGGCCATAACAAGGCCAAAAATTAATTTTTGCACATGAGAGTACCTGGATCTAGCCCCCTGCAACAGGGAGTTGACGAAGTATACTGGGCGTTGCACCACTTTCTTCTTTGCCGTGACCAGAGAACTGCTTCCACTACTTTGCTCTTCTCCAACTTGATCTGCATCTGACCTTGCCGGGGTGTGTTCACTTTCCTCCCTAGAAGGAACACCAGCAACGTCTGCTGCTCCATCCACTTCCCTTTGCGCCACCAGTGCTATGCTAACCACTTGATTAGTTGCCGCCAAGTATAGCAGCAACGGCTCTTGAGGTTTTGGAGCGACCAGAGTGGGCACAGGGGAAAGGTAGGCCTTCAAATCTTGTAGTGCGGTGTCCGCCTCAGGGGTCCACTCCATGGGCCCTGCCTTTTTCAAAATCTTGAAGAACGGCAAGGCACGCTCGGCAGACATCAATCTGCTAAGCGCGGCAACACACCCAGTCAAATGCCTCACGTCCTTGACTGTCTTGGGTGCTTGAATCTGCTCGATAGCCTTGATCTTGTCGGGGTTGGCCTCTATCCCCCAGTGGGACACAAAGAAGCCAAGTAGCTTGTCGGAAGGAACGCCAAACACACACTTCTTCGGGTTTAGCTTCAAGTTGATCTTGCGCAGATTAGCAAACGTCTCTTCTAAATCCTGAATGAGGGTTGATCTGTCCTTGGTCTTGACCACAATATCATCCATGTAAGCCTCAACGTTTATGTGCAACTGTGACTCAAAACCAATCTGGACTGCTCTTGCAAAAGTGGACCCGGCGCTCTTCAACCCGAAAGGCATCCGCATGAAGCAGTATGTGCCACATGGGGTGATGAACACGGTCTTCTCTTCGTCTTCCTTGGACATGAAGATCTGATGATATCCAGAGTAGGCATCCAGGAAGGAAAGCAGGTCACACCCGGAGGTGGAATGCACAATCTGGTCGATGCGTGGCAAGGGAAATGGGTCCTTCGGGCATGCCTTGTTTAGATCCGTAAAATCTATGCACAGCCTCCACTTCCCATTAGCTTCGCGTACCACCACAAGATTTGCTATCCACATTGGATGCAACACTCCTCTAACCAAACTAGCTGCCTCAAGTTTCTTGATCTCCTCGGCAATAAACGGTTGCCACTCCAAAGCTTGCTTCCGGACCTTCTGCTTGATGGGCCGGGCATGTGGGCAGACAACAAGGCGGTGCTCGATTACCTCCCTGGGAACACCGGGGATGTCAGATGGTTGCCAGGCAAACACATCGACATTCGCCCACAGGAAGGCAACGAGCACGCTTTCCTATTTGTCACCGAGGGTGGTGCTGATAGTGAAAGTACCATCAGCGCCAGCCAGCCCTGCCGGGACCTTTTTCACAGTGGGTGCAGAAGCCTTGGATCTCTTGCTGTTGGAACTCTCCGGCGAGTCATCAACAGGCGCAGCATACCCCGAAGAGGTACGCTTCCCGGATTCCTTGCCAGCGTCCCTGCTAGCCTTCTTTTTTCCATTACTTTCCTTGGCGGGGATTGCAGCTTCAGTGGCCTCTGCCGCGACTACCTCCCGGTACATCTTGTCCACGCAAATAATTGTGTCCTTCTCGTCTGATGGAATGGAAATGACGCCCACCGGCCTTGGCATCTTCAAGGTGTTGTAGGCATAGTGGGATGCCGCCATGAACTTGGCCAGAGCTGGGCGACCAAGGATTCCATTGTATGGCAGGGGGAGGTCAACCACATCAAACACGATCTTCTCACTCCGGTAATTCAACTCTCCCCCAAATGTCACCGGCAACGTGATTTTCTCCTTAGGATGACTCTTGCCGGGGTTGATTGCTTGAAACGTACTAGTAACTTTGAGCTCTTCTTCTGCTATCTGGAGTTTGCTGATGACCTTTGAAGAAATCAGATTCAACCCGGCCCTGCCGTCAACCAACATCTTTGTGACTTTGAGGTTGCGGATTGTTGGTGATACCAACAACGACAAGCACCCTACCGCGGTGGTGCGGTCAGGGTGGTCCTCTTCGTCGAAGATGATGGGCGCGCGGGACCACTTGAGCGGCCTTCGAGAGTCTGCCACTGGCTCAATGGCATTGACTTCACGCGCCCACCGTTTAAGTTGGCGGTGGGAGGAGTGCAAGGATGCACCCCCGTCAATGCACAGGGCGTTAGTGGCTTTCTGGAATTCCTGCTCGCTGGTTTCCTCTTCATCTCCTCCATCACTCTCATCATTGCAATCCCCCTTCTAACGGCCTCTGGCGGGTTTCCGAGCCTTGCCAGGGCGGCTTGCTCTGCCACCCCGGCCCTTTCCGCCAGCGCCATTCTGACCTTTCTCTTTATCTCGCTTTTCATATTCAGCCCTCTACTTCTTGACAAGCTGCTCAACCTGATGACACTCCTGGAGATCGTGGACCTTGGTCCGATGGATCTTGCAATACGGGCCTTCGCCTTTCCCAGCCTTCTCGGCAGCCGCGCCTTCCCGACAATCAGTGCACGCGGCAACTTCCTTGCCGGGAACCTCAGTATTGGCTTTGTTGCCGGTACTAGGCATGCCCGATCCCTCAACGGTCATCACTGCTTTATCCTTGCACCTTTTGTTGTGCTTCTTGTTCTTCTTCTTTTGACTGGTGGCCTCGTCATCATTTTTTGAATCGATGTCGACACCATCCTCTTCTCCAGGGAGCTTCCTCCCCTCCTCTATTCGAGCACACTTATCCACCAGAGTGTAAAGCTCCTTCACAGTCTTGGGCAATCAACGTTCATCTTGGAACGTATCCGACGATTGCGCACATTGGACTGGAACACAGCTATCACAACTGTTGGGTGGATGTCTGGAATATTCGTGTGGACTCGGCTGAATCTCTGCATGTATTTCCGCAGGCTCCTGCCTTCCTTCTGTGGAAGAAGCTACAAGTCGCTGGGCCGCCCTAGTTCTTGATGGCCGCCCATGATGGCGCCAACGAACTCATGGCACAGGTCAGCCCAGGTTGAAATGGAGTTCTTCGGTAGGTGCATCAGCCATGACCTCACATTTGGCTTGAGTGCCAAAGGGATGTAGTTGGCGAATACCTTCTCATCTCTTCCACCGGCAGCTTGAACAGCGATGGTGTAGATGCTTAAGAACTCTGCCGGGTTCAGTCTCCCGTCATACTTCTCTGGTATCTCTGGCTTGAACATGCGAGTGGACGGCCAACGGACTTGCCGCAGCTCGCGGGTGAAGGCAGGGCACCCAGCCTTGAAGGGCAGGTACCCACCTTCAGCGAGTGCGGGCTCGTTGACGTCGGGGCCATCGCGCCTGTCGGACTGGCGGTGGGCGTCACGGTGTCGCTCGGTGATGACATGTGCGCCTTCCCTCTGCCTGTCCTCCAGGACTCTCTGTTGGGCTTGATGCACTCGAGGGTCGGACGAAGCCATCGAGACGTCATCATGTTCTTGATCGCCCGGCTCCCGTGCTGGCTGCCGTGGAGGGGACTGCATCGTAGGAGTGGCCCCTTCCGCACGGCCAGCAGCGTGGGCCGTTGTCGTCGCCTGGGGAGGCCGTGGCGGGCTAGCCCGCTGCGATCCTCCCACCTCGACAAAGCCAATCAGACTCTGAATGGTGGCTCTCCACTCATCCATCTGATCGGCTGCCGGCAGAAATTTCAGCAGTAGCTGGGCCCGTGCCATGGCCTCCGAAGCGGTGCTTGGCATGGATGTCGATGAAGACCGTAACGTCGCCCGGCTCCTGACGGTGCCGGTAGCGGTCGTGCCGTGCTCTCGTTGTTGTGAGCCAGCCGCCTGGATGGCGTGGTGACGAGGTGGAGGCGCTTGAGGGCCAGCGGCTTCGTTTAGCGTAGCGGCTGGGTCGGCTCGTTCCGGGGGTGGCGCATGCTCTGCGGTCGCACCCGCGGTGGGAGCGGCCGGGGAGTTGCGATTCCCCCCAGAGCGAGTACCCCCGCTGCAGTTGTGCCCTTCGGCCAGATGGGGAGGTGCAGATGGAATGATCTCTCCTCCCGTACTTCGTGGGGCATGGCCGCTGGGATATAGTTGGTGTTGTCCTTCTCCTGTGCCTCCTTCTCCTGCTTCGGCCGCAGGTGAGGTGGTAACGACGCCGCCTGCGCCCACCACGTCCCCCGCAGTGTCCACACCCCCAGGCGTCCCCGTAGCCCCCATAGCATCGGTGGTCGCATGTGGCGGGGCCTTCGAGGTGGATGGAAGAGCTGCGGCGCCGGGCTTCTTCTTGGGTGCCATGGACGATGGAGTCGTTGATGAAGAAGATGGCGGTGAAGATGACACGCTACGTACACTTCTCGGGTTCGCGCAAGCGCGTGCCCCCGACCTGGCGTGCCAAAGATGTCGTGGGAAACCACGGCCACCTATGGGGCCACGAGCCCCTTTTGGTTCGGCAGGGGGACTGAGCACATTGCACAAAGAGCGGAGGAGCGCAGCACAGCGCGACAGAGATCACACGGGCAGTTTTACCCAGGTTCGGGCCGCCGCGAGGCGTAAAACCCTACTCCTGCTTTGGTGGATTGATGGTGGATGGTGGTGGAAGCACAGCGCTCTTGCCCGGCAGGGTTGCCTCGGGGCGAGAGTAGCTACGCGCATACGAGTGTACAAGGGTCCGAATCCTTTCTATGGTTGCCATGGGCCTCCTTTTATAGATCAAGGGGTCACCACAGTGGAAAATCAGTCATTGTGTACTGATTAGATAGCAAATAGTGCTATCATATCTACTCTGCAGGCAGAGCAGAACGCATTAAATGCGCCGCTTAGTGTCACATCATGGCCTGCCCGGCATGCCTTGCCGGGCCGTTTGGCCATATTCTCTCCTGTCTGCATGACATGTCGCTGGACGGGTGTCATTTGGAGGCGATTCCTGTAGGAAATGGCTGCCATGTGGCAAAAGGCAGCCACTTAGTCATCTTGGGGCTTGACACCGCACCGATCGATGACTTGCGTTGCTGTGAGGTGGCGCGGTGAAGGCTTGGCCAGGTGTTTTGCCTTCGTAGGACCCGGCAGGCCTGCCGGGGCGGTCTTGTGGCTTGCTTCCGGTGCAACCTTGGCCTTGCCAGGCTCTCCTGCCCGGCAAGGGAGGTTTTCCCTTAGCGGTGCCTTGCTCCTTGGCTTGACTTGGTCTTCTCAACCTGCCCTTTGATTCCTCAAAGAGCCTATTTCTTCATCTTGGCCTTGTCTTGGATGTTGCAATCTTGATCTCGGACCTGTGCACGGTCTGGGCAACAGACCCAGGGTTTGTTGCACCAACAATATCTTTGACGTGCGCACACACAATTTCGCTAGCTCTCTTCGTCGATCTCGCACCCACACACTTGATGCCTCTCTTCGATTCTAATGATATCTCATGCCGATTATCCCTCCCCTCTCTTTTCGTGGATCGCCCCCTCTATATATGATATATCTAGGCCTCTGTTTCACACACATTGCATATGTTACAATTTTTTGAGATATCATCGACACATATTCCCTATGTATCTCTCGCACACACAAATACACTCACAAAATCACCCCAAAAAATACTCACAAACGCACACACCATCTTTCTCTAGGTTTGTATCTCTGTCACACACACCCACGTAGGTGGGGTACGTGCTTGAAAAGAAGAGGTGCACACATGACACACGTACTCTCGTCTCTTTCCCAGGCACACCCGCGCGGGTACACGATGGAGCTCATTTCTATACGAAAAGGCAACCCACGTGATAATTTGAAGGATGTATTGTTTGTCCAGTTGATGGAGGATTGTGTACCACGCGTGAACGAAACAAAGTGCGACTTGACGCATTGGCGCGTTATTAAAAAAGGTTTTATTGCTCAATGGCACACGTATAGAATATAAAATGATTGTTATCAAGAGAGAAAAGAAAATCGTTCCACTATATTATATAATATACCCAGGAGTCTCAATGCTTGCTTGCTGGGGTTGGCCTCTTCACACTCTCTCACACAAGATGGCGGTGGCCACTCTCTCTCTCCACTGGTCCCTCATCCAACCAGATCCAGTCCGCTGGCGGAAAGGGAGGATGTGCAATGTTGCTCCGGTCACCGGCGTCAAGGCAAGATACCCACTACTTGCACGTCCCGATCTACGGTATCTGCCGTTCTCTCTTAGCAAGATACCACACGGTAGGGCCTTTCCCCTTGCTAGCTGCCGCAGTATGGGAAGATCCTGCCCGCCGCCCCGCTCTATGTTACATCTCGACGACCCTCAGGTACAGCTTGCTCTAGAACCGGCCTTGCTCCACCGCCCGTCTTCCCACATTGCTGCATGTGGAAAATCTTGCATGTGGATCTTGTCTAGTTCTTTGCCTAAAACTTAGCTCGGCCGGCATACTTTCCTTGTTTCATCAATAGTGCCACTATTATGGCAATCACACTTATTCAATATCCTTGTCAACAGGTATACTCAGCTCCATTTTAGTGGAACTGCACAAAATGATCGGATGGTGCATGCATCCAACTGCAACTTGCTTCCCCCCTTTCCCAACATGTCTTGGCGAGCATCAACAAGCTGCGTGAAAGTGGCAACCAACATGTCCAGCGTGGCCAGGAAATGAAAGCATGCCTAGGGACAAGATCGATAATTTTTTTTTCTTTATTTATACACCTTCTCACAAGTTTGTCTTAAGTTGTGAAGTAAATATTGGGTCTGATATGTGAATCATTGATATGCATTAGCATGCATGTTAGTTTCCTTTGTATTTGATGGAATGTTGTAACGAGAAAACCTTCAAGGCAAGACACATGAAACAAAAGCTGAAAACTTCGTAGCATTGTACTAGCATAATTTTATCTTGCTGAGAAATTATATTTACTAGCACAGTATATATAAACAAATGCTGAAAGGTTGATAGCATTGCGAGAAACAATTCTAGGAGTACAATTCTTCCTTTCCTCGACATGTGGGACATCCAGCATCCAGGTCCATGTGCCATGCACCAAATGATGAGTGCACAACCGCAAGGAAGACTCACCCGGTCACCCCGGTCATTGCGCCGCAGTAATAATGACTAATGATCTGTCAAATATCAAAGCTCCACCTTTCCAATAGTAAGTTAAACGCATGAAGCAACACATCATTTCACACATTGTTGAATCGTCTGATATAGTAATTTTCCAAGAAAAACACCACACGTGAAGATTGGGAGGTACTGTTCATTTTACTTGAATTGGATGGTACTGTTGCAGCAAGACATATAACCCTTCTCTGAAACATCAAGTATGGCCGTATGGGGATGGTTCTAGAAAATAATATTCCCTCCCTTCCGGTTTATGGGCCTCAATTCCAAATCTAATCCAAGCAATGTACTAGTACTACTAGATAGTGAGTGTTTACTATCATGTACTACGTACTAATTGCAACGCATGCATGTATTAGTAGTACAATGACAACGTATGAATTTGATGGTATGATTTTTGTAAGTGGCATGTCATGTTATTGCTCTAACATCTGGTCAAAGTTAGCCTCAAAAACGCATTTTAGACCCTATATGGATTGAGGGAGTACATGCATTGCTGAGTTTTCTCTTAATCCTTGCATGCAACATTTTATTGAGGCTTGAGATGTGAACATGTGAATGGGAGGGACTAGTACAAAATCCTTCCAAAAGAATTGTAGTACTAATGGTGTCATACTCCCTCCGTTCACCATCACATGTTCAGTACTTTTGTGAACTATAGTAACAAATTTATTCCACCATTCACAATCTACTTTGGTTAGAGAGATTTTCAAATTGAGACATATAGACCAGAAGTGGGCACTTATGTACTACTTTGATGTGTCCCGTTAACTTGCAGAATGAGTAGAAGCTTGCTTACTACGCCTAAGCCCTCTCCCTCACCCACGCGTGCGGTGGCTCACAGGATGAGGAGAAGCTTTTACTACTCCGTCCAGTTAGACGTATGCTCCTCGTCCCTACCTTGGTTAGAGAGTTTTCATATTGTCTGAAATATATGTCTTTTAACAGATTTCAATATGAAATACATACTCCAAGACTGATGTATATAGACGTATTTTAGAGTGTAGATTCACTCATTTTGCTCCGTATGTAGTCCATATTGAAATGGACATAGTAGTACGCACTCTCCCTTGCCCCTCGCCCCTAGCCCCTCGCCCCTCTCCCACACGGTGGACGTGCAACAATTCATTCGTTGTCAGATTGCCAGAAGCATATACTATAGTACCATCATTGTTTGACTTCACGAAGAGGCAAAAAGCCAAGCGCAAGGTTAATTTTTTGAGATGCCAAGCGCAAGGTTTATTGGAGAATGAGTAGTAGTAATAGGACTAGTACTGTATGAGGAAGAAGGCAAGAAGAATATAAGTTTTGCCTGACATTTTCTTCTTACAGGACGTGCAAGACCTAGTGGACCTCATTGTTGCAATGGGAGTATCATACTAGTACGTATCATAGATGGCACGATCCAGAATGGTGGGCATCCGGAATAATATTCGGAGCTGCTTAGTCTTAAGCCCCATGAAGAAGTCCCATCAAAAGGAATAGCCAGCCTCTACACATGCTCATATGTAAAATGAGTAAATGAGAGAAAAAGACAAAGAAACAAAGTAAAAAAAATCACCAGCCTTAGAGCCAGCCTTATAGCCAGCCCTATTGTATTTTTGAATGATATTTCTAGCTCGTGATGACATGGCTATATTATTAGCCATGCTGCAGAGGTAGCAGCGAATTTTTTTTTTGTGGAGGTAGCAGCGGATTTAACAAGGAGTGAAATGATGGCTGCTTCCTCCGTCAAACTTAGGGAAAGGTGGCCCTCATGATTTGGCAGCTCGGTAGTCATTATTACTACCTATACTCTTTGCCCATTTAAACGATTGGTAGAGTAGTTGGCTATACTTTTAACCATGCTCGAAGAGAAGAGGTGCATGCACCGACGCACGTACTCTTTGCCTCTTCCCCAACCACACACGCGTGGCTACACGATGGAGCTCATTTCTGTACAAAGATGTAGCCCACGTGATAACTTGACGCGTGGAGTAGTTATTGACTTAATGGAGGGCCAGGAACCACACATGAACGGTGGTGCGTTATTTATAAATTAAGTTTGTTTTCTTCAGTGGCACGTACTACCTACGTCCTGGTTTATTAGTCCCCTTCGCATTTTGTGCTAAATTTTGACCTTAGATTTAACTAAAAAAATGTTAATGCATGTAACCAAAGATAATATCACTACAAACTATGTTCAAACATTGTTACAGCAAGCTGCTATACAAACGGTTTTTAACCCCTTTCCGCGACGGCATTTTAAACCGTCGCTTAGTGACTGTGGGCGATAGGGGGTCCTTCCCACATGACCCAGAAACCGGCGGGGATAGGGAGTAGGAATGCATACATTTTCCAGAACAAAGCGTATGCGATGCCTGCACCTATCCCAAACACGAATCTTCACACAATTGTTTGGAATATATCTAATATCCCAAATGCTCCATCCTTACTACTCATGTGTGCTGGCATTACCATCGCAGTTGGTATTCTGTGGTGCTGCATTTACGATGCGCAGCCCATCACAAACAGTTCATGATTATAGAACATGTATGATAAGCAGACAATCACACACATTCACTTTTCCTGAACCGTATGCGATAACTAATTAAGAAGATTACCTAATCATCGTACGAGAGTCAGATAGGATTACAAAGCATCGGACCATCGTAATAGTGTCATACACGATAACTATCGCACACGCTATTATGTGGTGCAACGTTTACGATGCCTACGACATCTGAAAAAGTTCATGATTGTAAACCATGTATGATAATGCGACTATCAAAAACATTTAGTTTGCTCGCACCGTTTGCGATATTGTCTGACATCACACACGCTTCGCAGACGACAACTGTGTGCATGGTCGCACATGTTTCCTCACTGCAAACCGTGTCGGATTAGGACGTATATCACACAAGTTTGTACTTTACAGATCATGTGCGCCGTAACGACCTGCAGAGCATATTTCCACCCTAATTAAATCGCTGCTATTTAGAATTGTACCGAATTTGAATTTGAAAGTATGCTATAGCTTTATTCATATCCGTCAGGTTAAACAACCAATGCATTATTTGATTCGCATATACACATGTTCAAGAATTACATAAGCACCAAATAAAGAATGATGAACCAGGGTTGTATACCTGTACTATTAAACACGGTAAAGAAAGATGCAAAAGACATTCTGGTTGTTGAACAAGGTGGAGCAGAATGCCCGTATTGTGCTCTCCTCCATGCAGAAGGCACGCCCGACTCAGTCCAACCCCTTGTGATGGCCGACCGCCCATCCTTCACTATCTTCATGACTCAGGAGGACATCTAGATAGTCATTATGTTCTGGTAGAAATACTTTAACCTTTGCATGCCCACCAATCATGTATATTGAGAGGTAATCTTGAGTAAACTGCTTCGAGAACCATTGCAAAGGAAAAAGATTCAGACATTGTCATCTAACACAACTCATTATGGGCAGTAAAAACAGGGCTGCAGAGTTCTTATTTACCATGCTGCAGTTCACTGTTGTCTTGGATAAAGTGTAAACAAATAGTTTAATTGCCATATTTTGACCCATTTTACATCTTTATCAGTTTCCTCACTTGATGCTAGCTCATCAATATCTCATTGCCCCATACGCAGAAAGGGTCGAAGCACGGATCTTTACCAATGACATGTACCTAAAAGCACCAAGTTAATATTAGAAGCTAAACAACAATTGCGTGGTGATGTATTACAACACTCCCTCCGTCCCATTATATAAGATCTTATAGCATCCATATACTCACGGCGTGGATGAATAAACATCTTATATTATGGGGCGGGGGGAGTTTATTACATTTTTACAAATATCAGCCGATTAACTGCAGTTAACTGCTGCTGTGTTGTTGGTGTTCTTGCTGCTCTTCTATGTATATCTAGACATCATCACAACATTAAGGTAACACTCTTGGTTTGATACTACGTTTGCCAAAGGTTGCCACACCTAAGGTTAGGTGTGTGTTTGGTGCAAGCCACATCTTAGGCAAGCCACACTATGGTCCCACATCACATACACTCAAAAAGTGTGGCAAGATTCTCTTAGGTGTGCCAACTTGTGGCTCTCATTTTGAAGAACTGACCCTTGGGCAAGTTTGGCAACATTCTATGGCAAAGTGTGGCACTCCTAGGCCTAGAAGCAAACATCGCTTCCTTGTTTGTATGTGGCCTAGGATTGCATATTTAGTCATTCAGTACAATGCATCTTGCTATGTAGCCTCGGATATGTTAGATATGGCCCTAGTTAACCTACCGATAAATGAGTTACACATATATCCAGTCAAATGTTCGATTCAACAATTAATCCCTTATCAGCCACCGACATATATGGTACCAGCTACAATATCCTGAACAGTGAGTATATATAAGCCATGGGATGAAACTAACCTCGATGGTAGCAGATGTTCCCAATATTGTCCTGTGTAAGTACATCTAAAGGCATGTTAAGCACAACAGGCTAAACATCAACCAAATATATCCATGGTAGACAACATAATCTCCAAATGATAGCTTCATGGCGAAGGTTTAAGCACGCTAGTTAAGAAAAACAAGAAGTGGAAAGGTGTGTTATTAACTGCAACAGGCCTAACATTTGAAAAAGAAGCAAACATAGTCATTCAAACTTGTATTGTGCAGGTCTAAGTACACTAGTTATTGTTAAATCAAATGGAAAGGCGT
The DNA here is from genome assembly GCA_011799875.1 of Thinopyrum elongatum. Taxonomy (NCBI): domain Eukaryota; kingdom Viridiplantae; phylum Streptophyta; class Magnoliopsida; order Poales; family Poaceae; genus Thinopyrum; species Thinopyrum elongatum. The sequence goes on along the minus strand of CM022297.1, from coordinate 204,557,853 downwards.
GTTTAATACAACATGCTTAACAGCAACCAAATATAGTCATTGATAGAGCTATTGTTAAAACTGGTATTGATGAAATTGAACTACATAGTTCATACTAGCACATATAGAACATCACATTGTGAATAACTGAAATAAACAAGGCATACTACAAACAACCAAAGATGGCAATTGAAACTAGACATGTGCTAACTACAAACAACCGAACAATAAAAACCGTTGAAATAAACAAGGCGTAATGCAAACAACCAAATATAGAAATAAATACTGGACATGATATCACTACAAAAGGGGTCCGAGAAAATAAATCATGGGATTCCCCTGGTGAAGAGGCACGGCAAAACAAATCATGGGTTTCTTCACTTGTCACAGATGGGCTCCTCGTGGTCGTCGTCGATGAGGTCTGACTTGGCAGCTGAGGATCCCAAGCCAGCGTCGCAGAACGTGTCCTTCAGAAATGAATAAAGGGGCTCCATGGCGATGAAGGATGGCAAATTGTTCATAATGAGCCACAGGAGATCAGTGGCAGGGCCATCGATGAGATCAACGGCTGTCGAACCCGAGGGTTTGGGGGTGGGCAACTTAACCTGTGACATAGCCCGCGTCAAGCCGTCATAGTCGACGACCTCGATGTCGTAGCTGGTGTCCGCGACATGCCAGAATAATCTAGCCCGCTGATTGAAAGGCCCCGGCCAGTCATCATCATCAGCTTCATCGGCGGCCACCTCACCGATGTCGCGTGAAGAGGCCGCGATAAACCTCTTTTTGGCCATTCGCTCCTCGAGCTCCCTGGGAAGTGTAGCCATGCTTAGGCTGCGATGCTGTGGAGTGGGGGAGGGGATGGGTATCTGTGGGAAGGGGGCATTTTGTAGGCGTCATCTTAGAAACTCAGGGCGGCGAGGGTATGTATATCGGTGGGTAACCTGCACGGGCAGACCGGCAGAGGTTGACGATGGAGGCGGCGGCGGCGACCTAGCTAGGGTTTCGAGCGAGGGAGGGGTGGTGTGTGTGTGTGAGCGGGGGATTTGGGGTGAGCACAGGATTTGGGGTATGTGTGTGTGTGTGGAGGGGTCCAATGTGGTGGTTGAGGAAATGCCGCGGGTACTGAAAATTTTACTAGGCGGGAGTAAAATGGCAGGGCTACCGAAAATCTGGATGAAGGAATTGAAGCAGAGCGCGCGAGGCCGGCGTAACAAACATCACACACGGTTAAAACATAATAATCATGTGCTATCAAACAGAATAACACTCTAGCCGAGCAGATATTTTTGAGATTGCGAGGGAGGCAGGCGGGAGTAAAATGCCGGGGCTACTGAAAATTTGGATCAACTGATTGAAGTAGAGCGGGAGTAACAGACATCGCACATGGTCCACACATACTAATTGTGTGCTATCAAACAGGAAAACCCTCTAGGCGGGTAGATATTTTCGAGATTGCGATGGAGTAGATATTTTCGAGAGCGGGACAGAAGCCTCGTGGAGCCCAATCTACTATGATGATGTGGGTGACAGGGGCAGGGGCGCGACACACGGGTGGTCCTAGGGAACCGTGTCTATTGCGTACCCGATCGCAGACGGTTGCTACGTCCTACTCGTCTGCTGTTTATAAATTTGGCAAAAAATGCGGGAAAGGGTCAGAACACGAACACAGTTTCATGTGGACCAAATATATGTATGACAAGGGTGGTTTGATGTTCAAATACCCAATGCACAACTTTGATGTGGCACCTGTCGCACAAAGCACACGTTATTATTGCTAGGCCCCCCCCCCCCCAGACACACACACACTTTGGCAGGAGGGGAATTCTAGCTATGAACGCAAGCCCCCAAATAGCTAGGTCTAACATCTCACCCTACCGCAACACAAAACCGAAAGGAGTACATCATGGTCACCCCCCCCCTTTTGCTTCCGGTCAAGTGCGGGCCCACAGATGTGTGCTTGTGACGCGAGATGGGTGAGACCACATACAAACCACACCTGCGGGTGGCCCAATATATATATATATATATATGTATGTATGTATATATATATATATGTATGTATATATATATATATCCATGTGTGCGTGTGTGTGTGTGTGAAAACTGTGTAGTGTGATATTTAAATAACCAAATCACAAATTTGATATGGCACATGTGCATCGCAAATTAACCGGACATCCCCGACCCCACGGAGGTTTCATCTAGTGCGAAGTAGTACTGTGCCCCCCAGCCCCACCCCCCACACATACACTTTGAGTTGGTGGGAGGGGGCATCTCACCAAGGCGTATTGTAACACTGACCAAGAAGAATCACTACCTTGGTCGTATAACCTCTCTTGTTGTTGGGTCAAAGTCATGGATGTCCACATGCGGCCCCACAAATAGGCTAGCTTGTCACCGATAACCACACGAGGGAGTGCCTGAAGACAACCACAACTACATGCATGTGGCCCAAACATATGTATGAAGTGTTATGTGGTGTTTGAATACACCCAATGCACAACTTTGATGTGCCACCATGCTTTGGAACCGGAAAGTCCCCACACGGACTGAGGGTTCATGACGCGTATACTATATGTATAGGGATTAAAGTGTATGCATGCGCTCAAACTTAGGTCTGGAATCTCACCATGATCGACGTACGACTATACGGTAAGCGAACCAAGAGAAGAAGAATCCACCCTGGTAACCTCTCTCGTTGTTAGTCGAAGTGATGGACGTCCATGCGGGCCCATGAATATATAGGCCATTGGTGATAACCAAGCGAGGGAGAGTGTCCAAAGACAACCACTGCATGCATGTGCCCCAAACATATGTATGGACATGCGTGATGCATGCATATCTTTGAATACCAAAAGCACAACATTTTGATGTGGCACATGCATGCATCAAAAATTGCACAGTCCCCACACAGAGAGAGGTTCATGACGCATCGCGTGCTTGCCCCCCCCCCCACTTAAATCTAGTGGGAGGGATTCATGCGTACACATGCGCTCAAAGTATATTATGTGATCTCACATCTTGGCATGCATGTATTGTACCGTATAAGACGAACCAAAATTTAACCCCTCCTAATTATAAGTCAAATTAATAACCCCTATCGCTGTCGGTCAAAGTGATTGACCAAGTGGGCACACACAGATGGACAAAGCATCTCGCTTATTACCCCGTGAGTGAGTGCTAGAGGACAACCGCCCGCCATCGCTTGCATGTGGGCCAAAAACATGTATGGAGATGTGTGGTTGTGATGTTTGAATACCTAATATATATGCACAACTTTGATGTGGAACCTGCCTCGGAAACCTTTAAGTCCCCCAAAAGAAGCAAGGTTCATGACATGCAGTATATGCTGGCCCCCCTCCCCTCTTCGACGCGTAATATATACTCCTACCATAACACAACCCGAAAATAATCCTCCTTGTTCATCAAATTTACCTTTCTTGTTGTGTCATGCGACGACCTCGCGGACCCATGGAGGGAAGCATCGTAGGCGAGTGAGTGACAACCATCATATGCACGTGGCCCAAAGAGGTGTTGGTGATGTTTTTAATACCCAATATGCACAACTTCTTTGTGGCACCTACCTCGAAAATCAAAAAGTCCCCACACAGAGCAAGATCGTTCATGCATGACGTGTGTGTAGTATGTGCTGCCCCCCTCCTCTCCTCTTCGACGCGTACTATATACTCCTACCACAACACAACCCAAAAAGAAATCTCCTTGTTGGTCAATTAACCTCTCTCGTTGGGTCAAAGTGATGGAGGACAACCTCACGGGCCCATGGATGGAAGCATCGCACGCGAGTGACTGTCCTATATGACATGTAGTATATGTTGCCCCCACCCTCTTTGACACGTACTATATATATACTCCTACCGTACATAACCCAAACTAAAAAATGACCATCCTTGTTGGTCAAATTAACCTCTCTCACCGTAGGTCATAGTGATGGACGACGACCTGGCGGGCCCATAGAGAGAGTCAGACGCGAGTGAGAGTCCTAGGACCACCGCGTGCATGTTGCCCAAAGATGCATGTCAAACTTCTTCTACAACGAACATGCGACCAAAGGAGATTAGTGTTAAAAATTGAAAAAAAAATAGATAACATTTGTCCGTTTTTGTACATTGATTGATTTCCTAGGGATTTAATGTGCAAAAATCAAATTTGAGCTACATGAGACCCGTGATAGTGCACCAAAATGGATTGGAAAATCATATGTGTAAGTGTCCCTGGGTGCATGTTTAGTCCCCATGCAAGAAATTTCTAACATCGAGAATCTTGATTTTAAAATCCAGTAAATCCAAAACTAAGTTGAAATTCATGAAAATTATCGTGGTGTCATATGGACACAAATAGACAGTGATATTATAATTTTTCTTTTCAAATTTGAGACAAGTTTTGATATAATCTTCTACAGAAAGGAAATTATCAATAATTAGCGACCAATATCGCAAACGGACTCTTTATTCAAACCGTGTGCATTAGAACTACAATGTACTATCGTGCTTCGGTTAAGCAATAAAGTGGCAGAATTAATTATCAAAAAGGAAAACTCAATATAATACATGCCGCCACGCGAACCGTGTGTTGTACGAGCATGCGTGAGTTGACGAGATGCATGCTAGCAGTCCATCGCGCAGGCAGACTAGGAGGCCGAGGCATGCGCGTGTTTGCTATGCAGTGTCACCGGGGGCGTGCTAGTAGGTGTGTGAAATGAGGGTAGGCATGCCAGCACTCCGTCGCGCAGGCTCACCAGGAGGCGAGCCAGCCCTTTGACCGGCACCCACCTCGCTCTGACTGCTCCACATTAATAGGCGGCCGCACCCCCCGTCCGATCTGTTGGTCATAATAGGCGGCTGCACCCCCCATACAAAGTTGTCACCGCCGCATGGAGTGTATGACGATGTTGCCGAAGCGCACCATCGGAGGGAATGGCGATGCCGGGGCTGGTGAAGCATCCGCGCAAAGCATGAAGCTGGGCACAGAGGTTGTGGTCGCCGCTGACGAGGTCTCACATGAGCAGCAGCGCGACCTTGACTTCGTCGCCGTCGTCATGCCTCCCCAGCCGGAGCCAGAGGTCCATAGCTACTCCGGCAACGACTCCGACTCCGACAGAAAATCGGTTAGTCCCCCCTTCTTTTTTGGGAATAGAAATCCTATGGTTATGTTCACCCAGTCCATGAAATCAGAGTAATATCCGTGTAGTGTATTGATTGTTTGAATGGTATTTATAGTTAGTGATTAATTGTTTGTTCTGTACAAATGATTTTTTGCTAATAATCCGACTAGGGTTAGCGTTCATGCTAATAATTCATAGCCAGATCTTGAGAATTGATTTTGAATGTCCTACATATATGTTTGTGCCTTTTTTTTCTTCTAGATCTTTAGAATTGATTTTGAATGTCCTACATGTATGTTTCTGCCATTTTTTCAGATTGGTATGTACACAGATGAGGCTCCGGCCAGCAGTGCCGCTGACTATAGATCCTGTACCCGGCAGCGCAGGCAGAAGTGGCCCGCCCCCTGGATCCGAGGAACCCGTAGAATATCGGGCGGACCGCATCAGCGATCTCTCGGATGCCATCCTTGGGGAGATCATCTTCCTTCTCCCCACCAAGGATGGCTCCCGCACACAGGTCCTCGCATCTTGATGGCACACTCTATGGCGCGCCGCGCCTCTTAATCTCGACTATCGCCAGCTATCTGTTGTTCATAATTTTGAACTCCACGGAGCCATCATCTCCTCCCACCAGGGCTCCGTGCAGCGCCTATGCATCCCGGCATGCTGCCTGCTGCATATACCCTGCACGGTGGACGCCTGGCTAATATCCCGTCAATTTGAAAACTCCACCATCTTGAGTTCTACCATTACTATGAAAATAGCTTCCCACCAAGCGTTGTAGCTGTGCCCTCACCACCGATGTCCATCTCATGGTTTTCCTCCTCTCTCCACACCGCCACATTGGCCCGGTGCCATCTAGCAGACAATCTGGTACAAATGCTTCGACTCTCACTGCTAAAAAAACTCGCGCTTGTGGTGATCGATCTACAGGAGGCCTCACTGTACAGCATCATCAACTCCTACTGCCCTGCCCTGGAGGACTTGCTGCTTGTTTTTGGAAAAGGAATCCGTATCCGTTGTCTCCAAATAAAGTCGTCTCACCTTGTAAGCATTGGAATTTGCTTTAAAGGAGAGAAGCTCATCATCAAAGATGCCCCTTCACTCCAAAGGCTGCTCCTTGATTATCTTTGTGCACCTTCACAAATAACTGTGGTCTCCACGCCTATACTGGAGACCTTGGCTGTAATTCCTGATTCGTTTGAAGGTTACAAGATGGTGGTTGGCTCCACACTTATTCAGGTACTGTATATTATCATCAACACTTTTGTAATCATAAGGTGCATTTTTCATTTCTGTGCATAAGTTTTATATCATCAACAATTTTGTAATCATAAGCTGCATTTTTCATTTGTGCGCATAAGTTTCATATAATCTTGGAGTACACTTTTGGTACTAATATTATGTTCTATGCTCAATGAAGAGTTTGTCCATGGATACCCTATCAATGGTGCTGGATTCTATCAAGACCTTGCATATCAGTATGTGGTGTTTTGATCTGAACATGATTATCAGCTTGCTGCGATGCTTTCCATGTCTGGAGAATTTGTATATAGAGGTGATGATATCAAGCACATTGATATAATTTACTAGAATTAACCGTTCAGCTGTCGCTCTTTCGACATACTCTTTTTTTAAACATTAACTGTTTTCAGTCTTCATGTATATTTAGCAAAAGGACACGGACAAAAAGGTATAACCAATCGGTGGCATAAGAAGCACCGGGATTTTCTTAGTTCATGACATTCATTTGAGGACAATAACGCTAGAAGGATATGCATCCAACCATGGAAACATTAGCTTTGTCACATTCTTCTTGTTGAATGCGAGAGTACTATTATCCGTGAGGATTAAGTTTTTTAACAAAAACTTTCTCACGGATGAACATGTTGAACAGGATAAAAAGAAGTTTCAGGTGGACAAGGGCTTCTGAACGTGCTCGGGTTCTATTTACAACAACTTGTCTTCAACTGGTCTTGATTTTCTGGATCAGACCGATCCATTTGATTATGACTGCCAAAAAAATTTGTTGAGTTAGATGTTATTATCCTGTTCAATCTGGATTTTGTGTAAACCTGATGAACAATTAATCATCATGCTTTTGTACCTTTTGTAAGCTGGAGTTAGATAGTGCTGCCCTTTTCAACTCGGCTTTGACCCATATTTTCTTTCATACAAACCAGACCTTCTATCAAGAAGCCTCATGGTTCCTAGAGGGAACTTGGTCACCTGATCTGTGTGCGAAACGACATACGCTGTCTCTTCCCGCCTTGATTTATTTTATAGAGGCAACATGCAACTATAGGAGTGCCATGCTAAAAATATGAAATTATTCAGGGTTCATTTTGCCTTTTTATACATTGATTTTCCTAGTCATTTTTTAACAAAGCCACCACGTTATTATCGCAAACGTTCGTATTATTCCAACCGTGGGTGTTCAACTAACCATTTACTACCACGGGCAGCTATTTGATTAGATGGGACGACTGCGAGTAGTCCGTCGGGCATGCTCACCATATCGTGAATCGAGGCGCGAGCACTGCAATTTATTGCTGGTTTTGGACTTTTGTTTCGGCCGCCTCATGAAGGTACGTAGAACAGTCCTCCGTTCTCATCTACACGCACCGTCGCCGAGGATCGCCGCCTGCTGCAAGATGGAGAACAAGCCGACAAACAAGCAGGGGCCGGTTGAGCCAGAACCGCAAGAGCCTCCGGCGAGCATGGACTTCATCAGCAGCCTCCCCGACGAGATGTTGGTAACCATCATATCCCACCTCCCCATCAAATCTGGCGTGCGGACCACTGTCCTCTCACAATGGTGGCGCCCCCTCTGGCACTCCACCCCCCTATTCCTCATCATCAACAACGAGTTCTGCTTTGCGGAGCAGCAACTCCTGGACGCATTGTCCCGCGTCCTCGCCACGCACCCTGGGCCGGTCAGATGCCTTGCTATCAGCAAGTTCAGTTCCCACTCCAAGGCCAAACCCGGGTTTCACTACTGGTTCCTATCCCCAGCCCTAGATCGGCTCGAGGAGCTCAGCTTTCATGCTGGATGTCCTTGCTCGCTGCCGCCGTCCGCGCTCCGCCTCACGCCCACACTGCGCCGCGCTACATTTAGGCAGTGCATTTTCCCCCGAATTGATGACGCGCGCGTTCTTCATCTCCGTAAACTTAAGCACCTCGAGCTCATGGATGTCAGCATCTCGAAGGAGGATTTGGAGAGCCTGCTCATCGGTTGTACAGTGCTCGAGTACCTTCATCTTCAGGCGATGGATGGGTTTAGTAGCCTCCACATCACCTCGACGAATGTCCGTGCAATTTATGTGCATTGCTGGCGCCGCCCAAGGCTGTCAGTTGAGGTGTTTCACGATATGGTCATTGAGAATGCGCCTTTCCTCGAGAGATTGTATGTACTTGATAAATTAGGTCCAGCAAGAATCAGGGTCATTCACGCACCAAAATTGACAGTGTTGGGCTATTCGTGTGCTGAATTCAACGAACTTGTTACAGGATCATTATCCGTTCATGTACAACAGTCTTCTTCTTCTCCTTATATATTATTCGATAACACATTTTATCTAATTTTTGTTGATCTATATGTTCACCTGTCATCCAGAAAATGATTCCCACAACCTTGACCCGACCTTTGCGCACAGTGAAGATCTTGGCACTACAATCTGTCGGCCCCGATCTGGATGAAGTTGTTAGATTCCTTAGATGCTTTCCTTGCATGGAGAAGCTATACATCAAGGTGATGCTCCTTTCCTGTTAATTGTTAACCACAATGGAGCTCAATTTGTTGTTACTTTTACCCATGATTACAATGACAAATGTACAATGATTTCTGAAGGAAATTTGGAGGATTTCAATACATATATTTTTGAGATGTTAATCATGAAAGATTGAAGGTGGCATTTCACTCTTTTCGTGTATTTTAGAAATCCTGCAAATCAAAGAGGCCCGAAGTGTTCAAATCTGCAGCTAGGCACTAATATGGTGTCTTCGTTTGCAGATACTAGCAGCCATAAAAATAGAAAATGTTGTGGAATATAACAATCCCATTGAATGCCTTGATCTTCATCTCACATAAATTAATTTTAACGAGTACCGAGGCACCACACCAGAAATTAAATTTGCCAGGTTCTTTGTTGAGAAAGCAAGGTTGCTCAAGGTAATGACGTTTGCCCTATATTTACTGCACAGAAGTGAATGGATTGCTAAAGAGCGCATGCGTCTACAGCTGAAGGGAAAAGGCTATGAGAAGCTGAATTTCAATTTGTAACTTCATATGACAGATTATTCGGAAGTCACTATATCAAGCCGCTATATGACTTCTCGGTGGCTGATCCTTTCGCAGAAATAATGCATGAAAAAGATTCTGAAGAAGATGAATTTTATTTGTCAGAATAGTTTAAACATTATAATCTTTGAATTTGGGCCTTGTAATGTTGGAATTTGAACCTTGCAATATTTATGATATTTGTTATATAACCTAATTGGATGTTTATTTGGTTTTGCAATCATGTCCTGTTATTATAAGTTTATATGTTGTTCTTCTGTAGACAGAGCATAGATGTTGTGTAGACGGAGCATATCACATCGCACACGCACCACACTAGGGAACCCGTCGGTGATGAATTCATCAATCGCTGACAATTGTATACCAACAAGCATTTGCCCACCACACACACAACTTATTCCATCACAAACAGCTCGGATGGATCAATTGTATGCCACATATCGCACACGCAACTCTAATCTGAATCATGCTTGATGTCTCCGCCATCACTCGCACAGTTCGTCTTATTTGCCATGTATCACTGTGCCGACCTCTGCTCGCGTCCCTCGGCGCGCTCTGCTCACGTCCCTCCGCGTGCTCGGCTTGTGGACCACTTTTCCATGTGTGTTCAACTGCTATATGCATATGCTTGCTAGCCGTTGAGGCCACCACGGAGCGCTCTGCTCGCGTCCCTCCGTGCGCTCTGCCAGCGATTGTGGCCGGTGCACGATCATGTTGGGGGCCCATATGCATGCGGTTGCGCCGCGCGCATAGCCATGATGCACTTACGTGCGGCACGATGTAGTTACGCGCTGCAAATTAGAACTGCCATCCAGGCGTGCCAATATTCCAGGCCATCCGGCTTCCCCATTAATTCCCGTGGCCATTATAACCTTAGTCAGTTCAACCTTCCGATCACGCCCCACAACACAATAAGCACACCCACGACAACACATATAGAGAGGATATCTAGCGGCGCTCCAATGGAGTTCGGCATGCATCAAGTGGAGACCCACGCGAGGGAGACGGATCTCTCGATGGTGTACACCATTGACCCGGCCGTGGTGGAGGGCTACATCAACACTGTGGAGCAGTTGCTTGCTCGGGACAAGTACAAAGTGGTCGGCATCGACCTCAAGTACACTAGTGGTCATCCCGGGAAAGATCAGAAGGTTGCCGTCGCCCAGTTGTGCATGCGCCATCATGTCCGCATCTACCACTACTACATGACCACAAAGCCTTGCGACTGCTTTGCCAAGTTTGTCAATAGCACCAACTACAAGTTCGCTACGGTGGAAACCACCAATGATGTAAAAGCGCTGAAGCTTATGTGCTTGGCCTGCAAGAACCTTGTCAAAATCCATGACCACTACAACGTCTGGGGCAGCACGAAGAAGGACTCCCTAGTTGAACTCACCTCGGCCATCATCGACCCCTACTACGAAAAGATGAAGCATGATGCCAATAGAACACATCACGCATGCTGGCATGGGGCCTGGATGTGGCAACTGGATGAAGCTCACCTCAGGTTCGTGGCCAAGAGTGTATACACATGCTACGAGATGCACAAGAGGATCGATGACATGAGTGAGTGCCTCCTTCCCGTAATCGATGAGGCCAGATCGAGCCACCAGCAGAGCAGTGGCGGCAAGCGTCACAAGAAGAAGTAGATGATGATCAGATGATCATTTATCCTAGTTAATTATGCATGTAATAATTTACTTTGGTGTGTGCGAATGTCATGCGTGTACTAGCCACCTATGTAATTGGATGTTTAATTTGGTTATGCAATCATGTCCTTATAATTAAGTATATATGTTGTTGTTCTGTATGCAACCACATCGCACATGGACCATACTAGGGAAGCCGTTGGTGATGAATTCATCAATAGCTGACATTTGTATACCAGGAAGCGTTTGCCCACAACGCTCACGGCTTCTTATTAGCAATCATCTATGTTATTATCAGTCTTCGCACACATTCCGGATTATGGACCAGTTTGCCGCGTATCACACATGTCATGTTTACACGAAACGTTTCTGTTCTCTTGGCTCAACACAAAGAGTTTATCGGAATGAACTGTATACCCTCCATTGGACACACCTTGATCTGGCTGAACCATTTCTGTTGCGTTTCCTAATCGAAAACTGTTCGTCTGAGTGAACCGTATGCCGTATATCGCACACATCTTGATCTGGCTGACCGTTTCTGTTGCGTTTCCTAATCCTAAACAGTTTATCGGAGTGTACTGTATGCCGTATATCGCACACACCTTGATCTGGCTGACCGTTTCTGTTGTGTTGCCTCATCGCAAATAGCTCTTATGGATTAACCATATTCCACGCATCGCACACACAGCTATAATCTCAATAGTGTTTGATGTCTCCGCCATCGCAAATGTTTTGTATCATTTTTTTATGGTTTTATTACATCACCGTTTGTGATTAATGCATCGCACACAGTTTTGTCGAAGGGTCTCTGATTGTAGTGTCGCGTTAGCAGCATCCTGCATTAGTGAAATACGAATCCAACGGTATAATTTTGTGTGACATGCATTAGTATTTTCTTAGTTATATCCATGGTCAAAATTTGCACAAAATACTAAGGGGACCAATAAACCAGGATGGAGGTAGTAATACGCGATATAAATAGGTTCATATGAAGAGAAAATGAAAACCGCTCCACTATATACATAGCCAGGATCCCACGCAGCTGCTTGATGGGTTTGCTCTCTTCATAGTCTCTCGCACAAAACGACTGTGCCCACATCTCTAGTCACACATCCGGATGGCTCACGTCCACCGGGGGAAGGGGAGTATGTTTGTGTAGACGCAGTCACCGTCGATGAGGGCGAAAACCCACTGTCGGCGCGTCCCAGTCAGGGGTCCCCACCGTTCTCTCGCACAAAGCTCTGGCGTGGTTACGTTTGTTCCTTGCTCACTGCCGCGATGTGGGCAGATGTCGCCTCTCACCGCCCTCCTAACTACATCCCGACGTCCCTCAGGTACAACTTCCTTTACAGCCGGCTTGCTTCACTGCCCCAACTCCCCACATCGCTCCATGTGGATATTTCTCTACTTCTTTGGCCCACACGTACATCTACCGGCTCTTTACTTGTGATGAGTTTATGTCTCATCAACTAGTGCCACTAGTCTTATTATAATCACACAACTTCAATTTCTTTGCCTACAGGGATGCTCAGCTCAATTTTAATGAAACTGCACAAAGTGATCGGATGGTCCATGGGTTCCAAACTTCTTTCCTTCGGAAGGATCAACCTCACCAACAAATTAAAGCCTGTTTAGGGTTTAGGTTTCAATGCCTAGGGACTGCATCGATCATTTTTTGTTTAGTTATCTCTGTCCCAAAATAAGTGTCTCAAATTTAGTATAACTTTAGACTAAACTTAGTATAAAGTTGAGACACTTTTTTGGAATGGAGGGAGTACATATTGGCTATGATTTGTGAATCATCGAGATGCAATAGCATGCATGTTAGTCTCCTTCGTATTTGATGGAATGTTGCAATGGGGCAACCTTGGACGCAAGTTACATGAAACATAAGCTGAAAGCTTCATTGCATTGTACAATTTTATCTCGCTGAGAAATTGTAGTACTGTGTACTAAAGAGCTAGGCGTCACACGGTGTCCAAAAAAAATATGGTGATAGTGTGAGGTGGGCCATGTAATCACTAAGCTGCCGTGTTTCGCCGCTTTCACACTCCTCTGGTGTAAGAGTGGAGAAAATTATAGTTTTATCACACAATAGAAAAAAGAAAAAGAGTGCAGACGCTCTACGACGCGGTTCCTGGCTCTGAAATCATTCTACCTCCTTTCACCAAAAGGGACATCCAGCATCCGGGTGCACGTGTCATGCACCATAGTAAAGTGTACAGTAGAACTGAGACTCGGCATGGTCATACTGCCTCAGTAATAATGGCCAATGAGCCATGAAATCACATAGACCCGACAATAAGTTGGACGGATGAAACAACCATCACTCTTCGTTGAGTCCGCTTCTACCTTCAACGCAGGCGCCAGTCAGAGGTCGCGTCCACCCTGCCCTGGCATGAATGCAGCACCGGCTCTCTGGAGCGGTGCTGACCATTTCAGGCGGGAAGTGCACGCGGGCGATGGAGGGGGTTTTGGTGGGCCAGGGGTCAGGAGCGGGTGTGGCAGCTGTCCGGACCGGACGCTCAGCAATGAGAGGATGCACCGACTCTCTCACGACTAAATCGTAGGACACACCATCTCTCTATAGTTCGATGTTTTGCTCTCTCTAAGACACACACACACACACACACACACAGGTTCTTAAAATAGGAATATCATAGGAGTGGGAAACTACAGGATGTGAGATAAATGGAGTACGTACAAGAAGAGAAGAGGTACATGATGAGGTCACCTATTACAGGTAGGGTCAAGAACCCATCATATGGGACCCACATGTGGCCCATCACCACCATGGTAGGTCCCTGGACCATACCAGCATTCGGATGCATATTCCAGGAAGTCCACTCGGCCAGCTCGACAGCACTCGGACGACCATCCGCCACTCGGCTGACGAACCATCACTCCGACCAAGGAGGCGAGTAAGCGGATGGGAGCTGCAACGGTCGAGGAATCCAAAGTCATCCATTAAAAAGAGTCAAGGCTCCCGTTACCTATAACTGCCATAGTAGAGGCTCATCGCACCTATAAATGATGCATTCAGTGTCATTTAATGCCCAAGCGATGTGGAGGACATGGGGCTACGGCGCACTCCATATAAGCCACATCCCCTCCATAATCGGGCACGAGCAACCTTTGTAACCATACCCATCAAATCAAAGCAAGCCTCAGGGCACGACACGTCGGGATATTACCTCCGCCGAGAGGGGCCTGAACTCGTTAAACTCCGAGTGTTACACCTGCGCCTTAGCTAGGTTCTACCCCTTATTCGTACCCCTAGTACTCATTGTTAGGATCGTAACCCCGACAGTTGGTGCCCACCGTGGGGCTAGGCGTCTAGCAAAATTTCATGACATAGGTGGATTTCTCCATCATCATGTTGGTCGGCGGCGAAATCCATTTCGGGACGCTCTCCTTCATCGCCGACGACTCAGTGTGGCTTCACGAGGCCCCGCTGGACATGGAGGCACTGCCCGTCCGCGGCGCAGCACATTTCCTTGCGTCTTCCTACGGAGTACTTCTTCGACAGCCCTCGGCTCCGTACCGAGTCACCGCTTACCCTCCCATCACACGCCGCCGCAAGCGTTCCGGGCACTCGTGGCTGCAACGCTGGATCAAGCACGCTGTTGCGATCCAAGCCGCGGTGGAACATGTGTCGCCTCTCGAATTTGACGAGCCCGCCCTCAACCTCTCTGACGGGTCACTCGGCGATTCCTCTGAGGAGTCCGAGTGCGAAAGTGTTGAGTAGACCGCCGTAATCCTCATGGCGGATAACTCTGAATATCGCGCGCCCCTGCGATACACGGATGCCTGGGACGGCCGCGCTGGTGCATCACTTGGCAACACTAACAACGGTGCCGGAGGCCACGAGCCGTACATGCCCCAAGCTCTCACCCGGGAGCAGCGAGATGAGCTCTGCTGCAAGAACGAACAGCTCCTGAACACCCCCATCACCGGGACGACCCCTGAGGCGTTGGCCATGAAGTTGACTAGCCTGGCCACCCTAGCCAAGCGCGATCACCTTGAACGGCTTCAGAGGGAGCTGGACGATCATGAGCATCATCAACCCAGCTCCAGTCGGCACAAGCGCCAACTCTTCTCGAGTGACCAGCCTCATAAGTATCAAGACCTCAGTACTCCGCTGCAAAATCTGGCAGCCGCCACTCGGATCGCGGATTCCATCCAACCCTCCGGTTCCGCAGCCGGAGAGGGGATTCGGCAGACCCAGGCACTCCTAAAGACGGTGTTGTCGCAAAACGTGGTGGTGTCCCAGTCCAGAGATTGTATCCATAGTGCATTAGTGCGCACAGAGACCGTTCAATCGGCTCATAGACCACTCGGCTCCGGCAGGCGCCGAACCACATCCTCCTCAAGAGATCACTATGAAGATCGGAGGCGCGATCGGGTTGTGTCATCCTGGTGTCATGACGACTACGATCACGCCATGATGCCTCCACCGCGAGATAGCGCGTACGCGCGCCAGCCCTACGACGACAGACGGATACACGGTGGCGATCGTAGGCTGAGTCCCACTCATGACACGAGGGACACCCGAGACCCACAGTTCAGCGCGAGATCCGTTCTCGCTCAGAACCTGGTTGACAGGGGCGGGGCCTTACGAGTAGGCCATGATCCCGATGTTTCGAGTGGTTCCGTACCATCAGGTCCCGAGTGCTTTAGCTAGTTTATACGAGCAACAGAGATTTCCCAGCAACTTCAGGTTGGCCACGGGGATCAGCAAGTTCACTGGCGATTCCAAGCCAGAGATCTGGCTAGAAGATTACCTAGTGGAGGTCTAGATCGGCGGTGACAACGACAATGTAGCCATGAAACATTTGCCGCTGATGCTCGAGGGCTCCGCTCAGGCCTGGCTAACACAGCTCCCGCTGGGTAGTATATACTGTTGGGATGATTTTGGTGAGAGTGTTCGTCAAAACCTTTGAACGCACTTACAAGAGACCAGGTGGTTTGGCCGAGTTGCAGCACTACATGTAGAGGTAGAAGAAGACTCTCCATGAGTTCATTCAGCGGTGGACCACCTTACAGAACACGGTGGAGAACGTCACCAAGCACCAAGCGATCTGCGCCTTCAAGGCCGAAGTCAGATACCGAGAGCTGAACATGAAGTTCGGCCGAACTGAGACCCTGACACTCAGTCGAGCTATGGAGAAAGCCAATCGGTACGCCAATGGTGAAGAGGAAGACCGACTGAGAAGCGGCAAAAGCCGAGCAGGCGATGCTCATCAGTCGGACAACAACAAGGGCAAGAAGCACAAGCGGAATGCTGAAGCTAGAGGGAGCGTTGAGGCTGCGGCCCTGGCCGGCCAAGACAAAGGCAAAGGCTCCCAAAAGCAGAAGAAAGACTGGAAGGGGAAGAAGCAAGTCGCCCTGAAGAGTGACATCCTCCATCAACCCTGCTAGATCCATACGAAGAAAGACGAGGAGGGCAATTTAATTTTGCCCAAACATACCACTCGGGACTGCCGACTCCTGAAGCAAGAGATGCGGCAAGATTCCTCCGGGGACAAGGACGAAGACGATGACAACGACGGAGGCAAAGCTACTTCCGGGTACCCCCAACGTCGAGAAAGTCTTGATGATCTTCGCCGACGTCGAAAGCAAGAGTCGCCTCAAGGTTATCAACCGAGATGATGAGGACATGACTACATTGGATACGACTAAAAATATTGCATACATGCATATTTGTTAGGTGATTTCTAATGCAAACTATGCAATAATTTATTTATGTTATCCAGGACAAAAATACTTCACAGACTTTTGCGCCATGTCTAATTACAGGTGTATGGGACATTTGTACAATCCACAAATGAAGATAAGGGAAAAGGAGAAGTTTAGGTGCTGTTCAAAAAGTCCTCTCATGTCAATTTTGGGACATGAGAAGATAGAGTCCATGTCTATCATGTTCTGGACTCAGATTTGGACTACACAGACATACCTGACTCAAAACGCCGAGATCTCTTTCATACGGACTCCAAATTGGGTGATTCTTTCTTTGTTGGAAACTAGATTTCGTGCTATTTCCAATCCAATTGGATTTGTCTTCAAATTCGTCTGGATTGTTGATATGTTGATGAAACAATCTGACGCTGTAGCAGAACCCAAGTCAAACTATAAGTCCAAAGGTGTGCATCACCTCCACTTGGGTCCATGGGCCTTGTACGACCTAGGGTTAGTTTTAGGCTGCCTTGGGACGTCCTGGCTGACCTCGCCGATACCTTCGCAAACTTACGCACTTTTGGCATCAAGCTCAACCCGACTAAGTGTACCTTTGGGGTCCCTGTCGGCAAGTTACTTGGTTTCCTCATTTCAGAACGTGAGATCGACGCAAACCGTGAAAAGATTGGAGCAATCGTCTGAATGAAACAACTAGAGCGTCTCCATGACGTACAACGCCTTACAGGCTGTCTGGCAGCTCTGAGTAGTTTCATCTCAAGACTCGGCGAAAAATCCCTGCCGCTTTACCAATTGATGAAGAAATCTGACAGGTTCGAGTGGACTCTCGAAGCGCAGGCTGCGTTCGAGGAACTCAAAGCCCTGCTTTCCACCCAGCCGGTGCTAGCTGCTCCGAGTAGCAAAGAGCCAATGCTCTTATACATCGCGGCCACGAGCCAACTTGTTAGCACGGTACTCACTGTGGAGCGGGAAGAACAAGGCAAAACCTTCAAGCTCCAACGACCAGTCTACTACATCTCTGAAGTCTTGACGCCATCCAAGTAAAGGTATCCGCATTATTAGAAGTTAGTATATGTGTCGTGGTGGGACACGATCACCTATGGGGCCATCGGCCCCTTTGTGGTTCGGCAAGGGGGGAGGTCATGTTGCACAAAGAGCAGAGGCCATGAAAACAACACGACAATGGTGATGCTGGTGGTTTTTACCCAGGTTCGGGCCAATGGGAAGCGTAAAACCCTACTCCTGCTTTGGTGGATTGGATGGAGGAACACGATGAGCGCGCAATGCTAAAGCCAGGCAAGGTGGCCTTGGGGAGAGCAGCTACGCCCGTACAAGTATGCAAGGGTCTGAATCCTTTGCTAGTTAGCCTTGGACCTCCTTTTATAGCTTAAGGGGTCACCACAGTGGCAAAGTAGTCTTTATCTAGCGATTAGATAGCTAACAGTGCTATCATACCTAACTCTAGTAGTTAGGACAAAGTGCATTAAATGCACTGCTAGGTGTCATGCTGAGGGCGAAACCCGGCAAGCCTGCCATGCAACTTAACCCTTCTTCTGCTTATCTGCTTGACACGCCTCTGGACGGGTGTCATATGAGGATAATCTGTCTTCCATGGGCTGCCACGTGCTTGGTGATAGCCACTTAATCACTTGGAGGTCGACACCGCATTGATAGGTGATTTGCGTTGCGGAGTGGTGGAGCGGTGGCTCTTTGGCGGGGAGATTTGCCCTTGGCGGACCCGGTAAGCCTGCCGGGGAAATCTTGGACTTGTCCTTGGGACGGCCTCGACCCCGCCAGGCTCTCCTGCCCAGCGAGGGAAGCTTTCCCAAGGTGATGCCTTGCTGTCTTGCTTGTCTTGGTCTTCTTGATCTGCTCCTTGATCTCACGAAGAGTGGTTCTTCTAGCTTGGTCTTGTTTTTGTATCTTGGTGTAGCCATTCTTCTGTTGAGCTCTGGCTGCCAGGGTGGAGGCTCCTTGTCCGTGCACAAGTCAGGGGAAACATACACCCTTGTTTGTGTACCCCGACAGAAGCCCCCGGGCTTGAGCCATACGTGTCGCCGGGCACGTTGGGTTAGGCCCCAAACAGTGCAAGGACATGTGTCGGAGGAATGCTGCCTGCGCAGCGGTTGTGGTGATGACGAGTCAATCCCACGTCCACTTCGCGTAATTACCGTAGGTCGTGGGGTCGTGGAGCTGCAGCAGTTTATGGGTAGTGTGCCTGCGAAAATGGTAACTTCCTGAGGACGGATGGCGAAGAGCCAGCCCTTGCGCCGGTTCCCAATAAAGAGGGAAACGAGAAAGGACTCTACTGATTCGCATCTGCCTCCCCTCCCTTCATCTTCTTCCTCAAGCCAAGCAACTACTCCCATGCCTATATTCACCTTCAACACCCTGCTAGATCTTTCACCCTTCTTGCAATTTCCAAAAGATGGGGAAGAAGGCCGCCGCTACGAGGGGAAAGCAGACGGTTCCTGCCAAAGACACCGCAGCAGAGGCGAGGAAGAAGAGGGCGGAGGAGCTGGATAGGAAGTAGTAGGAGGATGTAGTCTTCTTTCTATCGAGCCTGGTCTACAATGGTACTTACTCGGACGTTGGTCTGCAGCGCCAGATTCAGTCAACACAAGGAATAACACCCCAACATGCCGATTGAGCAGGAACCGAACATAAGATGCAAACCTCAATTGGCGGCTGCTCCTTGGAGTACGGGGGCACCATCTTAGCTCCCCTTGGGTTGTCTTGGGCGCAGGTGATGGCCTTGATCTTGGCCCCCACGTCCTTCTCGGTGAGCTCTTCAGGGTGCACTCGGGTGGGGTCATTCGGCCCCTCACACAACCACATGGAGTGGGCCCTGGCCTGCAGCGGCTTGATACGTCTCCAACGTATCTATAATTTTTGCTTGTTCCATGCTGTTATATTATCATTCTTGGATGTTTTACAATCATTTTATAGCAACTTTATATCATTTTTTAGGACTAACCTATTGACATAGTGCCCAGTGCCAGTTCCTGTTTTTTCCTTGTTTTTTTACTTCGCAGAAAATCAATACCAAATGGAATCCAAACACAACGAAACTTTTTGGAGATTTTTTCTGGACCAGAAGGAACAACTTGGGCCGAAGAAGTACCAGAGGGGTGCCCCGAGGGGGGCACAACCCACCTAGGCGCGCCCTGGTTGGTGGTGCCCACCTCGGTGGCCTCCCGCACCGCCTCTTTGCTCTATAAATACCACGAAAATCCAAAAATCCTGGGGGAGTCGACGAAACACAATTCCAGCCACCGCAAGTTCCAGAACCACCAGATCCAATCTAGACACCATCACGGAGGGGTTCATCATCCTCATTGGTGCCTCTCCGATGATGCGTGATTAGTCCATTGTAGACCTACGGGTCCGTAGTTAGTATCTAGATGGCTTCCTCTCTCTCTTTTAATTCTCAATACAATGGTCTCTTGGAGATTTATTTGATTTAACTCTTTTTGCGGTGTGTTTGTTGGGATCCGATGAACTTTGAGTTTATGATTAGATCTATATTATCCATGAAAGTTATTTGAGTTTTGATCTCTTATATGCATGATTGCTTATAGCCTCGTATGTCTTCTTCGAATCTTTGGTTTAGTTAGGCCGACTAGATCGATTTTCTTGCCATGGGAAGAGGTGCTTTGTGATGGGTTCGATCTTACGGTGCTTAATCCCAGTAACAGAAGGGGACATAACACATATGTATCGTTGCTATTAAGGATAACAAGATGTGGTCTATTCCTACATGAATAGATCTTGTCTACATCATGTCATCGTTCTTACTGCATTACTTCGTTTCTCCATGAACTTAATACACTAGATGCATGCTGGATAGCGGTCGATGTGTGGAGTAATAGTAGTAGATGCAGGCAGGAGTCGGTCTACTAATCTTGGACGTGATGCCTATATAATGATCATTGCCTGGATATTGTCATAATTATTTGAAGTTCTATCAATTGCCCAACAGTAATTTGTTTACCCGTCGTATGCTATTTTTCTCGAGAGAAGCCACTAGTGAAATCTACGGCCACCGGGTCTATTCTCTATCATATTTGCTTTCCGATCTATTATTTGCCTCATTTGTTTTCAGATCTATTATTCCAAAAACCCAAAAATACCTTGCTGCAATTTTTTGTTATTTATTTTATTTCGCGTTTTCGCAAGATCTATTTATCCATTCTACTACAAATTTATCTATCTTTTACCCGGGAGGGATTGACAACCCCTCTTACGCGTCGAGTTGCAAGTATTTGTTCTTTGTGTGCAGGTACCGTTTACATAGTGTTGCGTGGTTCTGGTACTGGTTCGATAACCTTGGTCTCATCACTGAGGGAAATACCTACCGTAGCTGTGCTGCATCATCCCTTCCTCTTCGGGGAAAATACTAACACGGACACGAGCCGTCAAGAAAGGATTTCTTTCACCGTTGCCGGGGAGACATCATCAACATCTATCAGGTTCCTAATCACAAATCTCATTTCCTTGCAATTTACATTATTTTCCATTCGCCTCTCGTTTTCATCTCCCACACTTCACAAAAATTTGCCGTTTTATTCGCTGTTTTCTCGTCAGATCTATTTTTGTGTGCAATCTTGTTTGCGTAGTCATGATGCCTCAAATAAAATATTATGATGTTCCTTACCCTAATATTTTGCTTGAAATTGAGAAAAGTACTAAGGAATATATGACTACACAATTTGAGCACAATAAATATTTTACTGAAGAACTTAAAGAACACTCTGTTGTGCTGGATGCTATAACAAAACAACTTGATGATATTAGTAGAGAAGTTTGTAATCTCCAATCTAAGTATGCTTTTGCTGAAAGTTTGCTAGGAAAAATATCCGATGCACAAGCTACCTTAGTAAATCAAATGGCCGCTAAACCAATCTCTTTATAAGAAAAAAATGATGAAGATCTTAAAGTGATTGGTGTTTCTTCTATTGATTCCTTGTTTAGTAAGCTTAAAATTCATGATAAAGGGACTGGAGAAGAGTCAACTTTAGCTAGAAGGCGTCCCAATAATTCGGAGGGTGAAAATCTTGTTGATTTTTTTTATAAAAGTGAGTTTGGAGAGGTCAAAACTTTAACTAGTGATGTACCCACTCTTTTGGATTACAAGGACTTTAATTATGATAGTTGCTCTTTGATTGATTGTATTTCTTTGTTGCAATCCATGATAAATTCACCCCATGCCTATGAACAAAATAAAGCTTTTACTGAACATATTGTTGATGCTATGATGAAAGCTTTTGAAGAAAAGTTGGAATTAGAGATCTCAATTCCTAGAAAATTACATGATGAATGTGAACCCACCATCAAAGTCAAGACAAAAAATCATGAGTGTTTTTCTTTATGTGATTTGGGTGCTAGTGTTTCCACAATTCCGAAATCTTTATGTGATGTTCTTGGTCTTACCAATATTGAAGAGTGTTCTTTAAACTTGCACTTGGCGGATTCTACTATTAAAAAGCCTTTGGGAAGAATTAATGATGTTCTTATTCTTGCAAATACGAATTATGTGCCCATAGATTTTATTGTTCTTGATATTGATTGCAATCCGTCTTGTCCAATTATACTTGGTAGACCGTTTTTACGTACTATTGGTGCCGTGATTGCAATATTAAATTTCAATTTCCACTAAGGAAGGGTATGGAACACTTCCCTAGAACAAGAATTAAGCCTCCATATGAATCAATCATGAGGGCATCCTATGGATCTAGAAATAAAGATGACAATACTTGAATCTTTGCTTTATGCCTAGCTAGGGGCGTAAAACGATAGCACTTGTTGGGAGGCAACCCAATGAATAAAATTTATTTTTTCCTTTTTCTTTCTGTTCTTGAGTGTTTGCACAATTATGCCTCTGTTATGATTGTGTTTTTTATGTTTTAATTAGTGTTTGTGCCAAGTAAAGCTTTTGGGATTGCTTTGGTGATAGTTGATTTGATCTTGTTGGAAAACAGAAACTTTTGTGTCCAGTAAAATTGTCTAGATTCACAGAAGTGATGAAAAATTCTGAATTTTTTTACACAAGATTGATATACAAATTGCACTGTTGTCCTCATTTTTAAGAATTTTTGGAGTTACAGAAGTATGAGAACAATTCGCATCTTTACAGATTGTTATATTTTTGACAGATTTTGTTTTCTTTTGCATTGTGTGCTTATTTTGATGAATCTATGGTTTGTATCGGGGGGTATAAGCCATGGCAAAGTTAGAATACAGTAGATATAATGCAATAACAAAATTTGAATGGGTTTTCTACAGTACTTAAAGTAAAGATTGGTTTTGTTATACTAACGGATCTCACGAAGGTTTTGTTAAGTTTTATGTGATTGAAGTTTTCAAGTTTTGGGTGAGATCACGATGGATGACGGAATAAGGAGTAAGAAGAGCCTAAGCTTGGGGATGACCCATGGCACCCCGAGCCATTATCCAAAGAGAAACAAGCAACTAAGCTTGGGGATGCCCCCGAGTGGCATACCCTCTATCTTCTAACGATCATCGGTATTTTACTTGGAGCTATATTTTTATTCATCACATATCATGAGTTTTGCTTGGAGCATCTTGTGTTATATGAGTCATTGCTTGTTTTGCTTTTTAGTTTGTGTCATCTATCCTTGCTGGACACACCTATTTGAGAGAACCAAAATTATGCTATGACTTATTAGAATTGCTCTATGTGCTTCACTTAAATTTTTTGAGCTATGGAATTGCTCTAGTGCTTCACTTATATATTTTTGAGCACGGTGTGCTTTAATATTTTTGAAGACATGCTCTCATGCTTCACTTAGATTTATTTGAGAGTTAGTAATTTTGAAGAAATTCTCTCATGCTTCACTTATATTATTTTGAGAGAA
Organism: Thinopyrum elongatum; assembly: GCA_011799875.1. Taxonomy (NCBI): domain Eukaryota; kingdom Viridiplantae; phylum Streptophyta; class Magnoliopsida; order Poales; family Poaceae; genus Thinopyrum; species Thinopyrum elongatum. Next base: position 204,534,231 of record CM022297.1, on the reverse strand, counting down.
GAAATTTTTTATGCTCATGTTCTTCACTTAAATTTGTTTGAGCTATCAAAAGCAACATATGAAACTAGTCCCAAAGTGATAGATATGCAAGAGGGATATAATAAAAACTTTCATGAAGATCATTGGACAAAATAAACTTGATTCTTTGTAATAGTTTTGCGATATGATGATATAATATGTGAGTCATGTTGATGACTAATTATGCTTTAGTAAGAATATTGGTGTTAAGGTTTGTGTTTCCCTATGTAAGCATGAAAGTCAATAGTTATGCAATGAAATTACATCCTACTTGTGGTGCATTATCCGGTGTTAGTTATGCTTAATGCTCGCTTATGTGATTTTTCGTTTCTTGGTTGGATGCTTCTCAATATTTTTGCTAGCCTTCACTTGTACTAAGTAGGAATACTACTTGTGCATCCAAAATCCTTAAACCCAGTTTTGCCATATGAGTCCACTATACCTACCTATATGCGGTATTTCCGTGCCGTTTTAAGCAAATTTGTATGTGCCATCTTTAATTTTCAAAATAAATTTTCCTTTTTGTGTGCTCGTACCGCTCATGAAACGGTAGGGGGTGGCTGATATTTTTCCATGCTAGATGTGTTATTCTCAGGATGTGTGTTTATTCACTTGTCATTGCATGAGAGTACGACAAAGGTATTAGGGATGCCCAGTCCCGAAATGAAAAAATGAATTTACTTTATGTTGTCAAATAATAAATTCCTTGGTAAGTGTTGGTATGGACGGCACCCGTGGATACGGCTAGCCGTGGAATGTGAAAGTATGGTGGAAAAAGGAATAAACTTTATTTTCTGTTTGGGAACCGCCTATGATATATCTAGCATGGAAAGTATTGGGAACTACTCAATCATTTTTGTTGACAGGAAAAGCATGCCACCCAAAATGTTTTATGTCCTTCTTTTTCACTTTGAGCTCTGGCACCTCTACAAATCCCTACTTCCCTCTACGAAGGGCCTTTCTATTTACTTTATGCAATTTTTATTTTTATTTGAGTCTCCATCTTCTCTTATAAAGCACCAACTAAGGGGCACTATGATCGTACTTGATCATTGGGTATAGCTAATATGCGAGTGTGTTTCATGAATGGATCAATGATTGAGCATAATGGGCTAGGGATAACTTGCTTTAGTGTTGATATTTTGAGAGACTTGGTTGCTTGTTGATATGCTTGAGTACTGTAATCTTCATGTCAAAACTAGACTATTGCTTTGAATCGTATAAAAGTCCAAATGTCCATGCTACAAAAGAAAAGAATATGTGATGAACATGTTAGGCAGCATTCTACATCAAAAATTCTTTTTTTATCATTTACCTACTTGAGGATGAGTAGGAATTAAGCTTGGGGATGCTGATACGTCTCCAACATATCCATAATTTTTGCTTGTTCCATGCTGTTATATTATCATTCTTGGATGTTTTACAATCATTTTATAGCAACTTTATATCATTTTTTGGGACTAACCAATTGACATAGTGCCCAGTGCCAGTTCCTGTTTTTTTCCTTGTTTTTTTACTTCGTAGAAAATCAATACCAAACGGAGTCCAAATGCAGCGAAACTTTTTGGAGATATTTTCTGGACCAGAAGGAACAACTTGGGCCGAAGAAGTACCAGAGGGGTGCCCCGAGGGGGCACAAACCGCACCGCCTCTTTGCTCTATAAATACACCGAAAATCCAAAAACCCTGGGGGAGTCGACGAAACACAATTCCAGCCGCCGCAAGTTCCAGAACCACCAGATCCAATCTAGACACCATCACGAAGGGATTCATCATCCTCATTGGTGCCTCTCCAATGATGCGTGAGTAGTCCATTGTAGACCTACGGGTCCGTAGTTAGTAGCTAGATGGCTTCCTCTCTCTCTTTTGATTCTCAATACAATGGTCTCTTGGAGATCTATTTGATGTAACTCTTTTTGCGGTGTGTTTGTTGGGATCCGATGAACTTTGAGTTTATGATCAGATCTATTTTATCCAAGAAAGTTATTTAAGTTTTGATCTCTTATATGCATGATTGCTTATAGCCTCATATTTCTTCTTCGAATCTTTGGTTTAGTTAGGCCGACTAGATCGATTTTTCTTGCCATGGGAAGAGGTGCTTTGTGATGGGTTCGATCTTACGGTGCGCAATCCCAGTGACAGAAGGGGACATGACATGTATGTATTGTTGCTATTAAGGATAACAAGATGGGGTCTATTCATACATGAATAGATCTTGTCTACATCATGTCATCGTTCTTGTTGCATTACTCTGTTTCTCCATGAACTTAATACACTAGATGCATGCTGGATAGCGGTCGATGTGTGGCGTAATAGTAGTAGATGCAGGCAGGGGTCGGTCTACTAATCTTGGATGTGATGCCTATATAATGATCATTGCCTGGATATCGTCATAATTATTTGAAGTTCTATCAATTGCCGAACAGTAATTTGTTTACCCGCTGTATGCTATTTTCCTCGAGAGAAGCCACTAGTGAAATCTACGTCCCCCGAATCTATTATCTATCTTATTTGCTTTCCGATCTATTATTTGCCTCTTTTGTTTTCAGATCTATTATTCCAAAAACCCAAAAATACCTTGCTGCAATTTTTTGTTATTTATTTTATTTCGCGTTTCCGCGAGATCTATTTATCCATTCTACTACAAATTTATCTATCTTTTACCCGGGAGGGATTGACAACACCTCTTACGCGTCGGGTTGCAAGTATTTGTTCTTTGTGTGTAGGTACCATTTACATAGTGTTGCGTGGTTCTCCTACTGGTTCGATAACCTTGGTCTCATCACTGAGGGAAATACCTACCGTAGTTGTGCTGCATCATCCCTTCCTCTTCGGGGAAAATACTGACGCGGACACGAGCCATCACGGCTGGATCCGCCGAGTGAGGAAAGTCTCCAACAGATCCATACCCTTCAGACTGGTGTTCACGACCCTGACCAGAGCGTTGGACAAGATACTAACCTCTGTTTTCTCCTCCTTTGTCACGGAAAGAGACACAGGGACCCGTACCCTCTCTGATGAGTATGGCGGGAGGCCCGACTAACTACTGGCGCTGGTAACCTCCCTGCAGTAGAACCAAGTTCCCTGCCACCCCTTAATGGAGTCAGGAAAGCTCATCTTCGGGAAAGATCTCCCTCCCCGGACCTGGATGCCTAGACCCCCGCACAGTTGGGTGACGTGGGTCTTCTCACCAGTCGGCGAGTCCTTCTTGACGGTCATCGACCGACAAGTGAAGACATGTTTGAAGAGCCCCCAGTGGGGGTGACAGCCAAGGAAGTTTTCGCAAAGAGATATGAAGGCCGAAAGGTAGATGATGGCATTGTGGGGAAGATGGTGGAGCTGCGCACCGAAGTAATCGAGGAACGCTCAGAAGAACGGGTGGGGAGGCATGGAGAAGCCCCTCTCGATGTGGGTGACCAGCAGGACGCGCTCGTCCTACTGTGGCGCCGGCACGACCTCTCCCGCGCTCGGGCGGTGCCAGCCAACGTGCGGGATTAACCCCTCCGCCGCGAGTTACTCCAATCGCCGAGATGAGACGCGTGATGGGATACAATCCCCCGCCACGCTGGAGCTAGAAGAGGTGGCTTTCCCGGCCTTCTTCACCTCCTCCGCCTTGGTCGTGGAGTCTCTCTCCATCGCGGTGGGAATTTTTGGCACTCGGGTGGAGAGGAGAAGCGGAGGAGGCGGAGGAGAGAAAGGGGATCCACTGTGTCGGGGACGAATCCGCGATCACCTATGGGACCCAGGGAAGGACCCCTTTACGTTCGGCAGGGAGAGACGGTCGCACGAAGAGCAAATCTAGCGAAGAACACGACAGTGCATGAGAGAGATTTACCCAGGTTCGGGCCGCACGGATGCGTAAAACCCTACTCCTGCTTTTTGGTTTATTATCTGTATGATTGTTCTAGCTCCAGGAGCGCTACAGTACCGAGTAGCTGCGTACAATACTGGAGTTCTCCATCTCCCAGTTCCTCTCCCTCTCCACGTTGCCTATGGGCCTCCTTTTATACGCACAAAGGGGTCACCAACAGGTGGCAAACAGTAAAGGTAGAGGTGGAAAGTTGCTACAGTAAGGCCATTATTACCAGGATGACATGTCCTACCTACCACTGACGGCAGGGGACAAGGGCATTAAATGCCCATGCCTTTGCTGTCCACATACATGTACCCGGACGTCTTGGACGTGGGAAAATCCTACCCCACCTGCTCCTGCACCGCTAGCGACAGTGTACCGCCGTCTACACAGTGCCCTGCCACACACGCTTGGAAGGACCCAGAGCGCCACGCTGGCAGAGGCACCGGAGCAGCACAGTGGTACAGTAACGCTTGCCGCGGGAAGACCTTGCCGCACCTGACAGCTTGCCGCAACCCATAGCTTGCCGCGCAAGGTAACTTGCCGGGGCAAGTACCTTGCCGCAGCTGCTATCTTGCCGCAGCCAATGACTTGCCGGGGCAAGTACCTTGCCGCGGCACGTACTCTGCTACAGCAAACCTCAGGCTGGGCCTCAGCTGTCCCTCCCGGCAAGCTCCTCTTGCCGGGGCCTTAACTCTTGCTTTGTATACTTTGTTCTTGAATGGCTTAATAATCTTGAGCTTCTCTCTGGCTGTCCTCCCGCAAGCCTGGCCGCGGGATGCTACTACTGCCCGTGCACAAGTACGGGGTACTAGGGTACCCCTATTCTAGTACACCGACAGGAGCCCCCGGGCTTGGGCCACACACGGTGCCGGGCGTTGTTGGGCCAGGCCCAAACAGTGCACGGGCACGCGTGGCTGGGATAAGCCGAAACGTCCCTATGCTGTTTAATTGCACGCTCTCCCATGCGTCGCGCGTTGAATGCGGAGCGTGGGAAGCGTGCGCAGCTATCTCGAATGACGAAGGGGCGGATGGTTCCGCATCTTTCCCATAAAAGGAGGGACCTGCAGAAGCACTCACACACCCCTCTCACCATTCTCGATCTCCAAATCTCCGCCTTCTTCTTCCTCCGCTCCAAAACAAAGCGGTTTCCCAATCCTCCGCCACCGCGCGCGTCCGCATCTCCCTCGGTCCTTAGCTCCGCCTTCGCCATGCCTCCCAAAGGAGAAAAGGGGAAGACGGGGAAGTCCTCAAGGACGGAGACCCAGGCGCAGTTGAAGAGGCAGAAGTACGCGCTCTTCGCTCCGACGCTCACGGGGGCGGATCTGAAGGCCAAGTTCCAAGGCATGTGGGCCGCGAGGACCAAGGCGCATCCGGCCACCCGCGTTCGCCCAGCCACCGACGAGAGCGAAGTGAGCAAGTACCCCTTCTTTGCTTGCTACTTTTGGTGCGGGCTCTGCCCACCGTACTCGGATTTCTTTAGCGACGTCATGTACACCTTCAATCTCCGTCTGCTGGATCTCACACCGAATGCCGTATCCACCATGGCAATATTTGCGCATCTGTGCGAGAACTTCGTCGGCGTCACACCCAACACCGCGCTGTTCAGGCATTACTTCACTCCCCGTGCTGAAAAGGGGGAGCCTCTCACTGTTGGTGTCTCGTTCGTTTCAAGATTGGGCGCCAAGGAGCATTATCTGAAGGGGGATCTCCGCCCAAGATGGGGAGAAATCCGGTCTGAATGGTGTTGGATCATTGACGACGAGCCGCCACCATACTGTGAGCTTCGCAAGACCCCAGCAGCGCATGGCACAGACTGGAGCGATCTGGATCCCCAGGACAAAAAGCTGGAGATTGCCGCTACCAGGATCATACGGCTCAGGGAGGCCGGGCTCACCATAGGGATGGTTGGCGCAGACTTCCTCCGCCGCCGCATTGCTCCTCTGCAGCAGAGAGGAAGGCCGGCCTCTGATTGGAAGAACCCAGCCGATATCATGCGGCTGCGCCCTGGACTGATCAACAACTTCACAGTTCTGCAGCACGACTTTTCATGCGAGAACTGTTCAAGCAAGAGACAGATCCAGAGAAGCGCGACAAGGCGTTCACGCTGCCGAAGCACATCGTGCCCCTTTGCAACAACTCCGCATTGAGTGCAATCATCGCTATGATGCCGCTCTGCAATGCGCACAGCGTTGAAGCATTGGGACGTGCCGTCGAAGAAGAACGTGCGGCGATTCTTGACCTCCACAGGTCCGGGTGGAGGAGTGGCTCGTCCGCAACACCACTGAGCAAGAAATAGAATTCATTGCTCGAAGAGTGGAGGAGGACAGGCTCGCCAGGGAAGCTGGCGATTTTGGTTATACTTTGGCGGAGCTCGACGAGGCACAAAAGGAGAGCCTTGCCGAGCAGGGGATGCTTGCCGGGAAGGGCGAGCTCGCCGCACCCGGCAAGGATGTCGGGCCAAGCCAGCCTGCCGACGAGTCAGGCAGCTCGGAGGATGAGGGCTCCTCTTCCGAGGAGGGCACCGAAAGCCCACCGCAGTCAAAGTCCCCAGCCCCTCTGAGGAGGAAACGCCTTTGCAGGCTTGGCAAAGTGGCTGAGCGGCAAGAAGTTCAACAACCGCCGGAGCGCCGTTCGACGCGCTCGACCGCAGCAAGGGCTGGTGCTGTGGGAGCGTCTCACGCGGCCCCGGCAACTGGAGTAGGGTCATCAAAGACCGCTGCTACTACCCTCGCCAAGCGGCCAAGGAGCCCAGCTCCCCCTCCTTCCCCTCCTCACACGGAGGCGGACTTTGATTTTTCCGCCCTCAGCGAAGAGGACGACGAGGAAGAGTAAGTTCCCTTGCCGCGACCCTCAATCTTTGTAAGGTTTTGTTTCTGTCCTCACTTGTCGCGCTCCGGCCTTGCTTCCGCAGGGAGGAAACCTTGGCGGAGAGGACAAGGAAGAGAGCTAAGGTCTCGACGAGCAAGACCGTGGTGGTCGTCGAAGATGAGCCCACGGCAACCACCGGGAGAGCGTCTGAGACCATCCCGACCAGCTCGGAGCCCAGCCCTCGTCGCAGCCCCCAGCGCAGCCCCCAGCGTAAGTATTTCAACTACCTTTCACTGGCGGTCGCTGAGGAACAAGCATTTTGTCACTGACATCTTTGGGCGTGTAGGAGAGGAGCAGCAAGTGGAGCCATCTGAAGGTGCTCCAGAAGTACCACCCCCCTCGACCACACCGCCAAGGAGAAGATCTCCGGTAAGGGCTCCCACTAGCGAGCCGAGCCACGAAGAGGAGCCGGCAAGCGCTGAAGTGCCAAGCACCAGCGCTGGCGACCCCACCCCAGTGACAAACGTTGACGGGGGAGGGGAGCCCACCGCTCCTGAGCTCAACACGGGTAAACCCACTTACCGCAAAACTCTTTCTGCTTTCTTTCTTTTGTCTTCTTGAATTTCTTCCTGAAGCTCTTTTTGCTTTACTTCTCGGGTTGGCAGAGCCCTCCTCGGTGGAGCCAATGAACATTGACTCTTCTGCCGAGGAGAACACCACAGGGGCCGTTGATGACGAGGCCGCCAAGGCCGCCGCTGCCAAGGCCGACAAGCTGGCAGCCGACAAGCTTGCCGACGAAGAAACTGCCAGGGCTGCCGAAGAGGCCGGCAAGGCCGCCGAGGATAATACCGCCAAGGCGCCCACCGATGAAGCCGCCAAGGCTGCTAAAGCTGAGGCCGCCCAGAAGGCTGCTGAGGAGGCCGGCGAGGGAGCCGGTGGTCGTACTGACGGTCCTGAGGCCACAGGAGCGCCAGGCGCTACTCCGACCACGGGTCCCTCAACCATTGACGAGGCGGCAGCGCCCAACCCGCCTCCGCCAAGCAAATACATCCGGGTCGGCGAGAACGTCTACGTCAGCCTCCCCTGGACGATGGGCTCCAGAGCGCCAACCGAGGAGGATGTTGTGGATGACGAGATCCTTGCCGCTGCCGGGCTCCAGCTTGTGGATGCGCCAGGCGCCAGCAGCAGCAGCACATCTGAAGAGGAGCAACTGCTTCAAAAGCTGCTGAATCTTCATCGCGCCCGACGGGAGAAGCTAGCTTCCAGGGAGGCGCTCATCGAGAAGGCCGAAGCTGACATGTTGAGGCGCGCGGAGATCTTGGCGGACGTCCGCGCGCGATCTCTTAATGCGTTAGAGGTCAAGCGGGCACAGCTGGCCGAAGAACGGCAGGCCCTCCTCCTGATGAAGCAAGACATTGAACAAAAACAGGAGGAGACCGCCAAGGAGTTGTCTGCTCAGGCCGGTGATCTGAACCAGCGGAAAGTGGACCTTGATGCCCACGAAGAAGAACTTGCCGAGCGCCAGAAGAAACTTGCCGAAACCCTCCAGCAGAAAGACGAGGAGGTGGCAAGACTTGTCGCAGAGCGGACCCAGGGGCAGGCACAAAAACACCAGAAGGAAATCGAAGCCTTGGCCCAAGAATACGCTAGCAAGTTGGTGGAGGCCACCAATGCTGTCGCTGCTGCAGAAGTGAACAGGAAGGAAACGGAGGAGAAAGTGGCAAGACTAGAGGCCGCCCTCAAGGCAAACGGTGACAAGCTCTCAACGCTTGAAAGTGAGAGGGCAAAGGTGACCCACACTTTGGCGGAGATGCAAGTTACCATAGCCAAGAAGAACAATCTGCTTGCCGCCGCCAACGACTCCAGAGCAGACCTGAAGCTGAAGTTGACCACGCTGAAGGAGACGCTCGACACCACCAGAAAGCGCGAAGGGCTTCTAATGACAGAGCTCCAGAAGGAAAAGGGTCTGCTTCAAGACGCTATTGCAACCCACAAGAAGTTCAGGGATAACGTGGGGATCTTCACAGACAGGCTTGCCAGCGCCGCCGAGGACATCGACAAGGAGCTGACTGCCCTGAAGGTGCCGGACTTCGGGTACTCCACCGACAAGAACATGCAAACTAGCGTCAAGCTAGCCGAGTTCTTCGACGGAGTAGTAGAAGCACTCCAACAGCTCCAAGTCAATCACAAGGCTCAACTGGCCGACGAGTCACGCAGGCTTTGCCGAGGAGTTCTCCGGAGGTTGTTGGTGAATATAGCATACAGAAACCCGGGCGTCGACTTCAGCAACATCTTCAAAAGCTTGCCGAAGGGATACGACCCCGCGCCACTAGAGGCCCTTGTCGCGCCCATCGTGGAGAGGGTGGACCAAATCCAGAGAGTCGAAGGCGAGCACCACAATTAGAGAGCCCATTCTTCTCCCTCCTTGCCGCCGCTAGACATGTTAAAGAACAATCTGTTTAAGCCGCGGCAACTTATCTTGTAATATAACTTGCAATATTTTGAAGTTAATGCATGTCATCTCCCTTGAGCAATTTCTTTCTTTGTGTGTACTTGCCCTACGCTTATAGGGAACTTGCCGGTGCGCGCACCATTGCCGCGAGCGCTGGGTGCGCGACTTCAGCAGCCTGCTGGCGGTGCCACTGCCGGCAAGCAACCTTGTCGCGCTCAGTGCAGCCACTTAGGTTGTTGAGCGGACTCGAAACAAGGTAAGGGCGCGACCGATTACGCTTAGGTTCCGTCGCGCACAGGTTTTCCATACAAAGAGTAGTATCGTTCAAGGAAAATAACCTTGAAAATAAAAAAGAATTTGATTGTTCAAACTTTGGCACTTAGCTTTGTCGCTGATCTCTCCGCGGCAAGGTCTTGTCACTGCTTGCCGCTGCCTTCTTCCCGGCAAGGCAAAGTTTCTTTGAACGACGCCTGGTCCACGCCTGGTCCATATCATTATCCCATCCCCCCCGGCAAACTTGTGCGCGAGGGAAGCTTCTGTCTCTTTGAGAAAAAGAAAGAAGAGAAAATGAAGATATAGGAGCTTGGCGACTCGTTAATGCTTACCGGGGAGGCTGTACTGCACAGTATGTCAGATAATCATGCAAAATAAAAGTAAACATGAAATTGTCAAAAACTGCGAAATACAAAAGCTTTATTTATGCACAGGGTCTGCGCCTGGCTTTGTACAAAGGATTACATGCAACAGCGGCAAGACTTGTACAAAAGGTGGTTGCCGGGGAAGGGCCCGACAACCGCGCCTTATGGAAAAAACTTACGGAGATGCTCAATGTTCCAGGAATTGATCACTGGAATGCCATCCCCGGTCTCCAGGCGGACAGCGCCGGGCCTGGTGACTCGTTTCACCCGATAAGGGCCTTCCCACTTCGGCGTCAACTTGTTTGAATTCTTGGCCGACTGAACGCGCCGAAGAACAAGGTCGCCTTCCTCGAGACTTCTGGCATTAACTTTGCGGCTATGGTAGCGACGCAAAGCTTGCTGGTAGCGAGCAGCTCTCACAGCAGCCTGAAGACGATCCTCCTCGAGGAGCACAGCGTCATCTTGCCGCAGTTGCTCTTGCTCAAGCTCATCGTAAGCGAGCACTCGAGGTGACCCGTATACGAGTTCCGTGGGGAGAACTGCCTCTGCTCCATAATCTAGAGCAAAAGGTGTCTGGCCAGTAGCTCGATTTGGCGTCGTCCTGATCGACCAAAGAACTACTGGCAGCTCCTCGATCCAGTTCTTGCCGCACTTGCGCAGCCTGTCGAAAGTTCTCGTCTTGAGCCCACGCAGCACTTCAGCATTTGCCCTTTCAGCTTGACCGTTGCTTCGGGGGTGAGCAACAGAAGCGAAACAGACCTTGGCGCCAAGGTCTTCGACATACTGCATGAAGGCGTGGCTCGTGAACTGGGTACTGTTGTCGGTGATGATCCTGTTAGGAATACCAAAGCGACAAACAATTCCCTTGAAAAACTTGATGGCTGATTGTGCTGTCACCTTCCTCACTACTTCCACTTCCGGCCACTTCGTAAACTTGTCGATGGCCACATACAAGTACTCGAAGCCCCCGGTGGCATGGGGAAAGGGGCCGAGGATGTCGAGCCCCCAGACCGAAAATGGCCAGGAGAGAGGGATTGTTTGGAGAGCTTGAGCTGGCTGATGAATCTGCTTGGAATGAAACTGGCACGCTTCACACTTGGTTACTAGTGCAGTTGCATCCTGGAGGGCGGTGGGCCAAAAGAAACCTTGCCGGAAAGCCTTTCCAGCAAGGGCTCTTGACCCTATGTGGTGACCACATATGCCTCCATGAATCTCCGCCAACAGCTCCTGTCCTTCTTCCCGGGGAATACACTTCAATTTCACACCGTTTGGTCTTTTTCTGCACAGCATGTCATCGACAAATTGATACATATTGGACCGTCGGGCTACTTTCTCCGCTTCTTCCTGCTCTTCGGGAAGTTCTGCTGTCTAAAGGAAACGGACGATCTACTGCGCCCACGCTGGAGCCTGTGGCTCGACAACGAGGACTAAAGGCATTTCTTCTGCTGCGGGAACATCAGGCCCTACGGCAAGAGCTTGTCGCTCTACCAGAGCCGGCCGTTCCCCGACGAGCTTGGCGGGAACAGCCGCTTCAATGACAAGAGCCTGGGGCCCTGCTGGAGCGTGCTGTCCTTCAACAAGCTCGTCGGGAGCAGTTGCTTCAATGACGGAAGCCCAAGGCCTCGTCGGAGCATCTTGCTCCTCAGCGCTTCGATCAGGAGCGCCTGCTTCAACGACAAGGACCCGAAGTCTTGTCGGAGCAAGTTGCCCCTTTGCCTCTTGCCTAGGAGCACCCGCTTCAACGACAAGAGCGTGAGGCCTTGTCGGAGCAAGTTGCCCCTCTTCATCTTTGGCGCTGGCTTTGGCAGCCTTCTTGCCGGCGGCTTCGGGGAGCTCTGCCGGGAAGTAGTCGCCAGAAGCCAACTTCCTCTTCCTGCCTTGCCCTACTGATGGCGTCACGGATGGCTGAGTTAGTTGGAGCACAAAAGTGCCTGGTTCCACAGGCAATTTGAGTGCGGCGCGCTTTGACAAACCATCGGCAATGTCATTCTCAGCACGTGGGACGTGCTCCATTTGTAGGCCGTCAAAGCGTTCCTCCAACTTCCTCACCTCATCTACATAAGCTTCCATCAATGGGCATTGGTAGTTCTTGTTCACTTGCCTGACGACAAGCTGCGAATTTCCCCTGACAATAAGCTTCTTGATCCCAAGGTCTGCCGCGATCCTGAGACCGGCAAGCAACCCCTCATATTCTGCAGTATTGTTCATCGCCTGTTCCTTGGGAAAGTGCATTTGGACCACATACTTGAGGTGCTCTCCGGTGGGTGTGACAAGCAGTACGCCAGCACCGGCGCCTTGCAGCGAAAAGGCACCATCAAAGTACATAAGCCACTCTTTGCTTGTCTCCTTGCCGGGGAGAGTCGTCTCTGGGATTTCTTTGTCTGGCGTTGGTGTCCATTCTGCGACAAACTCTGCCAAAACTCGGCTCTGTATGGTTGATGTACTCTCAAACTTGAGACCAAAGCTCGACAACTCCAACGCCCACTCGACAATCCTGCCTGTCGCTTTTGGATTTTGCAAAATCCTTTTCAGCGGGAAGCGAGTGATGATGGTAACTTCATGTGCTTGAAAGTAATGGCGCAGCTTTCTCGAGGCCATGAGAAGGCCGAAAAGCAGCTTCTGCACACCAGAATACCTTGACCTAGCTCCCTGCAGAAGAGAGCTCACAAAATAGACCGGGCGCTGCACCATTTTCTTCTTTTGTATCACTTCGCCTAACTGCGCAGACGAATCCTTGTCGGCAGCAAAACTTGTCGGGGGAGCCCCCAGCTTGTCGCTGGACGTGCTTGCCGCAGTTACTGCCTCCTCATCCACCTCTCTCTCCACTACCAGCGCAGCACTAACCACTTGATTGGTTGCCGCTAGATACAGCAACAACTTCTCTTGTGGTTTAGGTGCGACAAGTATTGGAGGAGAGGAGAGGTATCTCTTCAAGTCTTGCAGCGCTGCCTCCGCCTCCGGAGTCCATTTCAATGGACCTGCCTTTTTTAAGATTTTGAAAAATGGCAGGGCGCGCTCAGCTGACTTGGAGATAAACCTACTGAGAGCAGCAACACAGCCGGCAAGTCGTCGTACATCCTTGACGCGCTTCGGTGCCTTAATTTGCTCAATGGCTTTGATCTTGTCAGGATTGGCTTCAATTCCACGTTGAGACACAAAGAACCCGAGAAGCTTGCCGGAGGGAACTCCAAACACGCACTTCTCGGGGTTGAGCTTCAGGTTGATCTTGCGCAGATTTACAAAAGTTTCTTCTAGATCTTGAACCAAAGTAGCCCTGTCCTTGCTTTTGACCACTATATCGTCCATATAGGCTTCCAAATTTCTGTGCAGCTGAGGCTCAAAAGCAATCTGGACGGCTCTTACAAATGTTGAACCAGCATTTTTCAAACCAAATGGCATACGTACGAAACAGTATGTGCCACAGGGTGTGACAAATGCAGTCTTTTCCTCATCTTCCTCAGCCATGAAGATTTGATGATACCCTGAATATGCGTCAAGAAATGAAAGCAAATCACATCCTGCCGTGGAGTCAACAATCTGGTCTATGCGGGGCAAAGGAAATGGGTCTTTGGGACAAGCTTTATTGACATCAGTGAAATCAATACAAAGCCTCCATTTTCCATTCGCTTTGCGCACGACAACAGGATTGGCCAACCACGTAGGATGGAGCACTCCTCTGACGAGGCCTGCTGCTTCCAACTTCTTGATTTCTTCCGCAATAAACTCTTGCCGCTCCACAGCTTGCTTTCTGGCTTTCTGTTTGACGGGCCTCGCGTGGGGACAAACGGCAAGGTGGTGCTCAATTACTTTCCTGGGAACACCGGGGATGTCGGACGGATGCCATGCAAATACGTCGACATTCGCCCGCAGGAAAGCAACGAGCGCGCTTTCCTATTTGTTGTCAAGTGTGGCACTGATGGTAAAGGAACCACCAGTGCCGTCCTCCTTGGCGGGCACCTTCTTTGTCACCGGCGGAGTGGCTTTGTTCTTTTTGCACTTGCCGGTGGAGCTCTCTGGTGCGTCCTCGACGGCAGCGCAGCACTCCGAAGAGGTGCACTTGCCGGAGTGGGCACAGGAGCTCTTGCCGGACTTCCTCTTGTTCTCCCTCCCGAGAGCTTCAGCGGCAAGTGCCTTGGCGGCAGTTGCGGCAGCTGCTTCCCGGTAGATCTTGTCGGCGCAAATAAGCGCATCCTTCTTGTCGCAGGGAACTGTGATAACACTTACTGGGCCTGGCATCTTCAACACGTTGTAGGCAAAATGAGAGGCTGCCATGAACTTGGCGAGCGCTGGACGGCCAAGTATCCCATTATAAGGCAATGGAATATCGGCAACGTCAAAGGTGACCTTCTCGGTCCGGTAGTTCAGCTCGCCGCCAAATGTCACTGGCAGCGTGATCTTCCCTTTCGGCTTGCTCCTTCCTGGATTTACTCCTTGGAAAGTACCAGTTTCCTCAAGCTCGCCGTCAGGGATTTGAAGTTTCCGGAGCACAGCGGGCGAAATCAGATTCAAGCCGGCCCCACCGTCAACTAACATCTTCGTGACCTTGAGGTTGCGGATCGTTGGTGAAACCAACATCGGCAAGCAGCCGACCGCCGTTGTGCGGTCAGGGTGGTCCTCAATGTCAAAGACGATAGGCGTGTCGGACCACTTCAGAAGCTTTTTGGCATCAACAGATGGTTCCGCCGCATTGATCTCTCGCGCCCACTGTTTAAGTTGGCGGTGAGAAGAATGCAACGAAGCACCACCGTCAACACACAAGACATCTGCGGCTTTCTGAAATTCGTGCTCACTGGATTCTTCATCATCTAGATCATCATCATCATCATCTTTGTCGCGGCCACGAGGAGGCCTGTCTCTCTGCTGCTGCTTGGCCTTGCCTCGACGCCCTCCTCGGGCAGTGCGCTTCTTGCCGGACCCGCCAGCACCTTCTGGGGCCTTCTCCTTGTCGCGCCTCTCATACTCAGCTTTCTGCTGTTCGACAAGCTGCTCGACTCGTCGACAGTTCTGGAGATCGTGTCCCTTGGTGCGGTGGATCTTGCAATATTGCTTGTCGGAGCCGTCCTGCTTGTCAGCAGCCGCCAAGGCCTGACAGTTGGCGCACGCGGCAATCTCTTTGCCGAAGCCCTCGACTTTGGCCTTGTCGGCGCTGCCGTTGACGCTGGACTGCTCGACGGCAAGCACAGCTTTGCCCTTTTTCTTCCTGTTGTTCCGCCGCCGGCCCTTCTTTGCCGGGGCGGTACCTTCGCTGTCAGAGCTCCCCCCTACGCCAACACCTTCACCGGGAAGTTTCCTTCCCTCTTCAGCGCGCGCACACTTGTCGGCGAGAGCATATAGCTGGCCAATGTCTCTGACCTTGGTCATCGCCATTTCCTCCCGCATCTTGCGGTTACGCACGTTCTGATGGAACGCGCTAATAACCGCAGCGGGGTGAACATCTGGGATGTTGTACTGTATGCGGCTGAACCTTTGAATGTATTTGCGCAGGGGCTCTCCTTCCTTCTGGGGGATGAGATGAAGATCACTCACCTGGCCATGAGGTTGATGACCGCCAGTAAAGGCACCAACAAACTGATGGCACAGGTCCGCCCATGAAGAAATGGAGTTCTCCGGCAAGTGCATGAGCCATGAGACGACGTTGCGCTTTAACACGAGCGGGAAGTAGTTAGCAAGAATCTTGTCGTCTCGTCCCCCGGCAGCTTGCACCGCAATGGTGTAAATGCTGAGGAACTCCGACGGGTGTGTCTTGCCATCATACTTCTCCGGCACGTCAGGCTTGAAAGCCTTGCGATTGGGCCACTGGACCTGCCGCAGCTCACGGGTGAACGCTGGACAACTTACCGCGTACGGCAAGTCGCCAGGATCCCCTGGCGCATGCATGTCAACAGCGGGCCCTGCGCGTCTGTCGGACTGACGATGCGCTTCTCTCCTTCGCTCGATAGTGGTACGAGCGTCTTCTCCTCTGCGTTCCTGAAGAACGAGGCGCTGGTCACGACGAGCTCGCGGGTCAAACGACGCCGTGGAATCATCGCCACGGGCGTCGTTTCGACGTGTCGGTGACCGAGGCCGTCTGGGTGGGGAGTGTACGGTTGTTGCCCCCTCGCCGTTCTTGTTGGTGACAGCATTGTCACCAGTTCTCTTGTCGGCCGCGCGCACCGGGTCGGCATCAGCGAAGCTGAGAAGGCTCTGAATGGTTGCCCTCCACTCGTCAAGCTTATCTGCTGGTGGAGGGAAGTTCAGGAGCAGCTGCGCACGCGCCAACGCTTCTGCTGGTGAGGGAGGTATCGAGTGGCGTGAGGACTGTGGGATGCTCTTACTCCTAACAGTGTTAGAAGGAGCATCTCCACGCCCAGGCGACCGCACCTCGACCCCGCCAACGTGTTGTTGCGTATGGTGACCCCGCGCATCTCGAGATCGATGCGCAAGTTCATTATCCAGGGAGCGCCTGGCACCTGGGGCGTCAGGATGCTGCCTGTCACGGGCTTCTTGCGAAGGCCGCGGCGTCTGAACCGGCGCAGGCGTTCCAGAACGCGCAGCACCGTTTCTGGAGCTTGCAGGGCCAGCAGCAGCGAGCAGCGCTGCGTTCCCAGACCCAGCAGCGCCAAGGTTTTGGACAGGTGGAGATAATAGGAGCTCTCGCTCTCCAGTCCCCCCAGCAGCCGCAATCACGTCGGCACCCTCCTGCATGGGAGCAGGCGGGTTGGACGTAGACGCACCGATGGCTGAAGTCTTCTTTTTTGGAGCCATAAGACGGAGGATGGCCCAAAAACTAACGCGCAAATCGCTAGATTAGGTTCACACAACCTCTGCCCCCCCTACCTGGCGCGCCAAAGATGTCGGGGACGAATCCGCGATCACCTATGGGACCCAGGGAAGGACCCCTTTACGTTCGGCAGGGAGAGACGGTCGCACGAAGAGCAAATCTAGCGAAGAACACGATAGTGCATGAGAGAGATTTACCCAGGTTCGGGCCGCACGGATGCGTAAAACCCTACTCCTGCTTTTTGGTTTATTATCTGTATGATTGTTCTAGCTCCAGGAGTGCTACAGTACCGAGTAGCTGCATACAATACTGGAGTTCTCCATCTCCCAGTTCCTCTCCCTCTCCACGTTGCCTATGGGCCTCCTTTTATACACACAAAGGGGTCACCAACAGGTGGCAAACAGTAAAGGTAGAGGTGGAAAGTTGCTACAGTAAGGCCATTATTACGAGGATGACATGTCCTACCTACCACTGACGGCAGGGGACAAGGGCATTAAATGCCCATGCCTTTGCTATCCACATACATGTACCCGGACGTCTTGGATGTGGGAAAAGCCTACCCCACCTGCTCCTGCACCGCTAGCTACAGTGTACCGCCGTCTACACAGTGCCCTGCCACACACGCTTGGAAGGACCCAGAGCGCCACGCTGGCAGAGGCACCGGAGCAGCACAGTAGCACAGTGGTACAGTAACGCTTGCCGCGGCAAGACCTTGCCGCACCTGACAGCTTGCCGCAACCCATAGCTTGCCGCGCAAGGTAACTTGCCGGGGCAAGTACCTTGCCGCAGCTGCTATCTTGCCGCAGCCAATACCTTGCCGCAGCCAATGACTTGCCGAGGCAAGTACCTTGCCGCGGCAAGTACTCTGCTACAGCAAACCTCAGGCTGGGCCTCAGCTGTCCCTCCCGGCAAGCTCCTCTTGCCGGGGCCTTAACTCTTGCTTTGTATACTTTGTTCTTGAATGGCTTAATAATCTTGAGCTTCTCTCTGGCTGTCCTCCCGCCAGCCTGGCCGCGGGATGCTACTACTGCCCGTGCACAAGTACGGGGTACTAGGGTACCCCTATTCTAGTACACCGACACACTGGCCTGACCTCGGTCCACCGAATCCTTTTATACCTCTAACAGAATCACACACCGGATATACTCCATTGATCTCTGGATCAACGACGCACACAACAAAGCGGTACGCATGCAAACAACGGCACGTGCAGGATTTGGCGCACGAAAATCGAGGAGTCGTGCCCCCAGTTTCCCCACTAACAAACATCGTTACCACTTCCACACGCGCACGCACAAATTCAAATCCTGAAATTTCTAGGGCAAATCAATCCGATTGATTATCCATGATTCCTTTCTTAAAGGACGCATGTCAATCCGACTGACCACCATCCGCGGGGATCCGTGCACTCGGCCACGTTAAACACCCAACGAAGTCTTCTTTAGGATTGCTATGTGATGATCTTGAGGCCCCTCCGCGGGTTGAGTTGGCCCTATCAGTAGGTTCCAAGGCGCATGACTCATAAACCTGGACTCGTAGAAGGCCTGCGCTGGCATTCACCTAGGATAAGGAGTGGAATCTCTCTAGAGAGTTGGACCACGCGCCGGCGTCTCCACTCGAGTTGTAATGGCATGCCCTCACTCGGGCCCAAAGTCTATCCCCTCCGAGAGACAAACGAATGCCACCAGGCTTTTCTCGGTGCTCGATAGCACTCGGTCATCTAGGTAAACCTGTAGTCAAAATCCGTTGTGTTTTCATCTAGGGAACAACGAACAACGACTCTGAAACATATTCCGAGTGCTCCCGCAGCACTCAGACTTAACCGATAGATCGGCTTGTTTGTCCTACGAAACCTCAACCGATTCGGGGGCTATGATGAGGTCACCTATTACAGGTAGGGTCAAGAACCCATCATATGGGACCCACATGGGGCCCATCACCACCATGGGTAGGTCCCTGGAGCATACTAGCATTCAGATGCATATTCCAGGAAGTCCACTCGGCCAGCTCGACAGCACTGGGATAACCATCCGCCACTCGGCTGACGAACCATCACTCAGACCAATGTGGCGAGCAAGCGGATGGAAGCTGCAATGGTCGAGGAATCCAAAGTCATCCATTAAATAGAGTCAAGGCTCCCGTTACCTGTAACTATCATAGTAGAGGCTCATCACACCTATAACTGATGCATTCAGTGTCATTTATTGCCCAGACGACGTGGAGGACATGGGGCTGCGGCGCGCTCCATATAAGCCGCACCCCCTCCATAATCGGGCACGAGCAACCTTTGTAACCATAACCATCAAAGCAAAGCAAACCTTAGGGCACGAGACGTAGGGCTATTACCTCCGCCGAGAGGGGCCTAAACTCGTTAAACACCGAGTGTTACACCGGCGCCTTAGCTAGGTTCTGCCACTTATTCGTACCCCTAGTAATCATTGTCAGGATCGTAACCCAGACAGCACACGCACGTCCATCGGGCACACATTCACTGGCTCGCACTCTAACCCAGCCTACTGTCGGTGTGGAACGACTATCTATGGGGTGATCTAGCCCCTTTGTGGTTCAGCGAGGGGAATGCACAAAACGCAAAGAGCAGGATGAACAGACAGCGCGATGATAGTTTACCTAGGTTCGAGCCACCTTTGAGGTGTAATAACCTACTCCTGCTTGGATGTATTGAGAATGTGGAAGCACAAGTACAAGGAGCGCTTTCCTTTGGCAAGATTCAAAGGGGAAGGCAGCTACACGAGCAAGTGGGCATGGGGTTTGAATGGGTTCGAACCCTTGTAAATGTTGCCCTGGGCCTCCTTTTATAGCTCAAAGCGGTTACCACTTTGGCAAAAAGGTAATTACATAATTATTAGATAGCAAACTGTGCTATCATACCTAACTCTGCTAGTTAGGACAAAGAGCATTTAATGCATCGCTTGGTATCCTGAGGAGGAGAAGCCCCGACAAGGATGTTGCACCGCTTGCTTAGCTAACTCCTATTATCTTGACATGCTACTTGGACGGGTGTCGATAAAGGTAATTTCCTTCCAGCATGCTGACATGTGCCGGTGAACTCCACCTAACTGCCTGCGGGCTCAACACCTCACCGACTAGTGACCAGCTGGCTGGCGAGGTAGAGCGCTGGCAGTTGGCGGGGGTTAGCTGGCTATGGAGCTTGCCGGGCCTTCGCCTTACCGGCTCGGCTTTGCCGGCAAGGGTTACTTTTGTGGTTGATCCTGAGGTTTGTCTTGAACCTTGGTCTTCTTGATGCGCTCCTTGATGTCCCAAAGAGCTGTTACTTTGATTTTGAAATCTGCTTTGAGACTTTAGTTTGGCGGGGGAGCTGCTACTCGTCTGTGCATAAGTCAGGGTATGAAACACCCATGTTTAATACACCGACAGGAGCCCCCGGGCCTAGACCACACATGCTGCCGGGCATCAATGTTGATCCTGTTGGAATTATGTATGTGTTTTGAAATCTCTTTTTCTTCTTCATTAATCTGAATTCGAGAAAGCCCCCAGCCTTCATCTGGTATGCTCATCGTCTAGGCGGCGTTCACCGCTTATGTCAGAAACTAGGGGCACGTGCATACGCGGGTTGCCACCAGGTTCAGCCTGGGCAGGCCCATCATCATGCATGGCTTGAGGTAACTGCCATCTTTGTCATCACTCCCTCCTTTTACTGCGGCCCCCACGACGCGGATTGGGCACGAGATGTGGGATTGGTGTAGAAGGGCGGTCGTGGAGATAGTGCTTTGATCAGGGGAGCCAGGACGCCGGATTGGCGAGACTGGGCATTTGATGGAGTAAAGCGCTTGCCAGAAATGTAGGGCATGGGATTGGTGGAGCAGGGAGGTTGCCTTGGGATAGTGGAGAGCCAGCCCCCGCGCCTCTCCCAATAAAAGAAGGGGGTCGCAGGAGGCGATGCTCATCCACCTCTCCCTTGTCTATTCTTTCTGGATTTGCCACCACCATGGCGAGAGGGAGAGGCCGGTCTCGTGCTTCTACTACTGCAGTGAGAGCTTCTCCTTGGCAGCATGCCCTTGCCTCAGCCGCGGTTGCAGAGGCCGGCTCTAGTGCGCGGGGCGGGGCCGTAGGTCAAGGTCATGCACGACATGGCGCTCGTGGCCGGGGAGGTCGTAGCGGGGTGCTCGTCGTTCCACCCCCAGCTGCTCCGCCTCCAGTAGAAGGCCATACGGAGGACACGGTGCTCGAGTTCGTCGTAGAGCTGCGCGACCCACCACGAAGCCGGCTGCGGCTCCCTCGTCCCTTCTCCAGGATAATGGAGGTCGACCAACCGCTCAGCCTATGGCTGCATGTGAACAACTGATGCAATGGCACCGTATGGGTGAATGTCGAGTTCCCCGCAAACGACATCATGTACCTCATGCGTGGGTGGAAATCCTTCGCTCGTGCCCGCTATCTAGGGGAGGGGCACCTCCTCCACTTCAAGATGATGGAGTCCGATATGCTCTCTGTGCAGTTCTTCAGGGCTTCAGGCGCTCACATGGAGGGCTGCGCGGAGAGCTCGAGCAACAACGAAAGCTCCTCCTTGAGTGACAGTGGCGAGGAGGACGATGGTGAAGATGACGATGGTGAGTTCCCGAACGTCAAGTCCGAGATGGCGAATCAAACTCCAGCTGAACGCCGGCAGCACCATCATCTCCAACTGAGCACCGGCAGCACCATCATCCGCAGCTGGACACCGGCATATTGGTCTGCCGGGAGCGATTCGCCTAGGCGCCCCTTTTTCCCTGGGTTGCACTCGATGTAAACCCTGGAAAGAAAGGGCTAAAGAAAATATTAACGAGCACTTTTCTTTTTCAACAAATATGTAACATTTGCCATGCTCAAATAAATATGTACTATTTCCCTTACCGTGCTTATCCTTGGACTATTTGAATCCGACACCCTACACAGTTTGCAAACCTACCGGAACGCATACTTGCCGCGAGCGCTTTGAAGGACTGGTCCTTAGCAGCCTACTGGAAGTAAGGTACCTGGCAAGGCAACTTGCCGGTCTCAACACATTTACAAATAGTCTTGTCGAGCAGACTCGTGGCAAGAATAAGAGCGCGAATGAAACACGAGAAGATTCCTTTGCCTGCAGATTTTTCATATACATGTATAAACCGACTCAAGGAAAAATTGCAATATGTAAAAAAGAAATTTTTATTTGCCTTTCAACTTATCTTTCTTTGTTGTACTTCTTGTCATATGAAATGAATGCCAAACGCCATCTGAAATGGTACTCCATCATCCGCCCAGGGAAACTTGTACGCGAGGAATCCTTCTGTCCATCAGAAAAAGAAAGAAGACAAAGGAGTGGTTAGAGACCTTGGCGGTATGTTAGCCATTTCATTCAAGCAAGAATGTAACACAGCATAACATGCGTTAGCACATAAGTAAATATGCATAAAAGGTTGCGGAACACTTAGCTTTATTCACATACGCACAGGGTCTGCGCCTGGCTTTATACAAAGGGTTACAAGTCATGGAGACAAGCTTGTACAAAAGGGGGTTGCCGGGGCAAGGCCCGGAAACTGCGCCTCAGGGGTAGAATTTACAAAGATGCTCCATATTCCATGAGTTTAGCACACGAATGCCATCTTCGGTCTCCAGAAGAATTGCGCCAGGTCTGGTGACTCGTACTACCCGATAAGGGCCTTCCCACTTTGGCGTCAACTTGTATGATCCCTTGGCGGATTGAACGCGCCGAAGAACAAGGTTGCCTTCCTCAAAACTCCGGGCATGAACCTTGCGGCTATGATAGCGGTGCAAGGCTTGCTGGTAGCATGCAACTCACACAGCCACCCGAAGACGATCTTCCTCGAGGAGCACAACATCATCTTGTCGCAACTGCTCTTTCTCTACCTCGCCATAGGCAAGCACTCGAGGCGACCCGTATATGAGTTCTGTGGGGAGCACCGCTTCTGCACCATAAACTAGGGAGAAGGGTGTTTGTCTAGTAGCTCGATTTGGTGTCGTTTTGAGTGACCAAAGAACCACCGACAGCTCATCGATCCAGTGCCTTTCGCACTTGTGCAGCCTGTCAAAGGTTCTTGTCTTGAGGCCACGCAACACTTCAGCATTTGTCCGTTCTGGTTGCCCATTGCTTCTCGGATGAGCAACAGAGGCAAAGAAAACCTTGCTCCCAAGGCTCTGGATGTACTGCATGAAGGTGCGGCTCATGGACTGTGTGCCATTGTCGGTGATGATTCTATTTGGAACCCCAATACGGAAAACTAGTCCTTTGAAGAACTTGACGGTTGATTGTGCAGTAACCTTTCTTACCGGCTCTACCTCAGGCCACTTGGTGAACTTGTCGATTGCAATGTACAAGAACTCAAAGCCCCCGGTAGCACGGGGGAAGGGGCCCAAAATGTCAAGCCCCCAGACCAAGAAGGGCCAGGAGAGAGGGATTGTTTGAAGAGCTTGTGCTGGTTAATGTATGTTCTTTGAATCGAACTGGCATGCTTCACATCTTGTTACTAGCTCAGTTGCATCCTAGAGGGCAGCAGGCCAATAAAAACCTTGTCGGAAAGCTTTGCTGACAAGGGCCATTGACCCTATGTGAGAGCCACATATGCCTCCATGTGTCTCTGCCAACAACTTGAGTCTGTCTTCCCGGCAAATGCATTTCAATTTCACCCCATTCGGTCTCTTTGTACATAGAGTGTTATCCACAAATTGATACATACCCGATTGACGGGCTACTTTCTCAGCTTGCTCTTGCTCATCGGGAAGCTCTCCTATTTTGAGAAATTGAACTATATGTTGTGCCCCATGCTGGATCTTGTAGCTCGACGAGAAGAAATAAAGGCATCTCTATGGATGTGGGAGCACTATCCTCAACGACAAGAACCTGAAGTTCTGTGCGAGGCTACAGCTCACCAGCAAGCGTGTCACTGTTCCCGGCAACATTCTCACTGGCGGTCTTAGGAAGATCTACCGGAAAATATTCGCCAGTATTCAACTTTCTTCTCTTATTGGCTCGTGTTGATGGAGTACCTGATGATTGAGTCAAATGGAATACAAAAGTCCCTGGTTCCACATACAAATTTTGGGCAGCACACTTTGACAGGTGATCGGCAATGCTGTTCTCCTCGCGAGGGATATGGTCTATTTGTAACCCGTCAAAGTGTTCCTCCAATTTTCTTACTTCTTCCACATATGCTTCCATCAACGGGCTTTGGTAATCCTTGTTTACCTGCTTCACACAAAGTTGTGAATCTCCGCGAATGATCAACTTTCTGATTCCCAACTCTACCGCAATCCTGAGACCGGCAAGGAGCCCCTCATACTCTGCGATGTTGTTGGTTGCTTTCTCCCTGGGAAAGTGCATTTGAACCATGTACTTTAGGTTTTCTCTGGTGGGTGTGACAAGCAGCACTCCAGCACCGGCGCCTTGCAGTGAGAAGGCACTATCAAAGTACATGACCCAATCTTTTTAAGTCTCTTTACCGAGGAGAGTTGATTTCGGAATTTCCTCATCTTGTGATGGTGTCCATTCTGCAATGAATTCCGCCAAGGCTCTACTCTAAATAGATGAAGTGCTCTCAAATATGAGTGCAAAACTAGACAACTCCAGTGCCCACTCCACTATCCTGTCGGTTGCCTCTGGATTCCTCAAAATACGCTGCAACGGGAAGCGAGTGACAACTGTGATTTCATGTGCTTGGAAGTAGTGGCACATCTTTCTCGAGGCCATGAGGATACTGAAAAGCAGCTTCTGCATGCCAGAGTACCTTGATCTAGCCCCCTGCAAGAGAGAACTAACAAAGTACACTGGCCGCTGCACCACCTTCTTCTTTGGCACGATCTATTGATAAACTTCTTTTGCTTGCATCACCACTGACTTGTTGTCATTGAACCCTGCCAGGGAGGATTCTGCCTTATCATGGGAAGGACTTGCCTCTGCTGTTTCCTCGTCACCAGCTTCTCTCTGCGCAACTAGTGCGACACTGGCCACTTGGTTCATTGCCGCTAGATACAACATCAATGGCTCCTATGGCTTGGGCACAACTAAGGTTGGCGCAGAGGATAGGTACCTTTTCAGATCTTGCAACGCAGCCTCCGCTTCCGTGAGTCCATTTTACCGGACCCGCCTTTTTCAATATCTTGAAAAATGGCAGGGTGCACTCAGCAGATCTTGAAATGAACCTACTCAAAGCGGCAACACAGCCGGCAAGACGTTGCACATCTTTGACAGTCTTGGGTGCTTGAATATGCTCAATGGCCTTGATCTTATCGAGATTTGCTTTGATTCCTCATTGAGACACAAAGAACCGGAGAAGTTTGCTGGACGGAATGCCAAACACACACTTCTCAGAGTTGAGCTTCATGTTGATTTTGCGCAAATTCGTGAATGATTATTCTAAATCTTGGATGAGGGTCGATTTATCCTTGGTCTTGACCACTATATCATCCATATAAGCCTCTATATTTCTATGCAACTGTGGTTCAAAACCAATTTGGATAGCTCTTGGAAACATTGAGCCAGCACTCTTTAGTCCGAAAGGCATACGCACGAAGCACTATGTGCCACATGGAGTAATGAATGCAGTTTTCTCCTCATCCTCCTTGGCCATGAATATCTAATGGTATCTAGAATATGTGTCAAGGAATGAGAGCAACTCATAGCCAGCAGTGGAATCTATGATTTGATCAATACGCGGCAAGGGTAAAGGATCCTTTGGGCATGCTTTATTGAGATCAGTGTAGTCAATTCAAAGTCTCCACCTTCCATTTGCCTTGAGCACTACCACTGGATTTGCAAACCAAGTTGGATGTAGAACACCCCTAACCAGACCTGCTGCTTCAAGTTTCTTGATTTCTTC
The DNA here is from genome assembly GCA_011799875.1 of Thinopyrum elongatum. NCBI lineage: Eukaryota > Viridiplantae > Streptophyta > Magnoliopsida > Poales > Poaceae > Thinopyrum > Thinopyrum elongatum. The sequence goes on along the minus strand of CM022297.1, from coordinate 204,508,865 downwards.
AGCAATAAACTATTGGCGTTCCAATGCTTTCTTCCTGACCTTCTGCTTGACGGGCTGAGCGTGGGGACAGACAGCAAGGTGGTGCTCAATTACCTCCCTGGGAACACCGGGGATGTCAGATGGTTGCCATGCAAACACATCTACAGTCACCCGCAGGAAGGCAATGAGCGCGCTTTCCTATTTATTGTCGAGAGTGGTGCTGACGGTGAATGTATTGCCAGTGTTGTCCTCCTTTGCTGACACCTTCTTTGTCACAAGTGGAGTGGCTTTGGATCTCTTGCCGGTAGAGCTCTCCGGCAAGTCTTCAACTGGTGCGTAGCACTCCGAAGAGGCGCGCTTCCCGGAATTCTCGCTAGATGTCTTACCGGGCTTCTTACTCTTATTTTCCTTGGTGGGAGTTGTGGCCTTGCTGGTCTCTGCTGCAACCGCATCTTTGTAAATCTTGTCAACACATATGACGGCATCCTTCTTGTTGGAGTTGATGGAAATGACACCCATCGGCCCTGGCATTTTCAGTGTATTGTAGGCATAATGAGATGCTGCCATGAACTTAGCCAGTGTCGAGCGACCAAGAATTCCATTAAATGGCAAGGGGATCTTAACAACATCAAACACTATCTTCTCCGTTCTGTAGCTCAGTTCCCCGCCAAACGTCACCTGGAGCGTGATCTTCCCCTTAGGCTGGCTCCTTCCTCGGTTAATCCCTTGCAATGTCTCAGTTTTCTTGAGCTCTTCCTCATGGATCTACAGCCTCTCGATCACTTCAGGAGAGATCAAGTTAAAGCCAGCCCCACAGTCAAGTATCACTTTCATGACCTTGAGGTTGCGTATCATTGGCGAAACCAACAACGACAAACACCTGACCGCAGTTGTGCGATCAGGGTGGTCATCGGCATCGAAAACGATAGGCATGTGGGACCACTTGAGGGGGTTTTGGGCATCTGTTGTCGGCTCCGCTGCATTGACTTCACATGCCCACTGTTTAAGTTGGTGGTGAGAGGAATGCAAGGATGCACCCACATCAATGCACATGGCCTCTGTTGCCTTCTGGAACTCATGTTCACTCGATTCGTCATCATCTTCCTCTTCACTCTCTTCATCTCCTTCTTTCTTTTCCCTGCCCCTGGTAGGCTTCTCTTTCTGCTGATTGGCTTTGCCACGACGCCCTCCTCGGCCACCGTGACCCTTCTTGCCGGACCAACACGTACCATCTTGGCCCTTCTCCTTGTCGCGCTTCTCGTACTCAGCTTTCTATTTCTCAACCAGTTGTTCGACTTGCCTGCACTCTTCGAGGTTGTGACCCTTGGTACGGTGAATCTTATAGTATGGCCCGTCAGACTTGCAGGCCTTCTCGCTCGTCATAGCTACCTGGCAATCAGCGCACGCGGCAGCTTCATTGCCGAAGCTCTCTGTCTTGGTTTTCTTGGCGGAACTAGAATTGTCGGACCCTTCCACGGCCATAACTGACTTGCCCTTGTGCTTTCTATTGCGCTTCCGGCCCTTCTTCTTCGGGGTGGCGGCGTCTTCGTCCTCAGAATTGACTTCAGTGCCAGCATCTTCCCCTGGGAGCCTCCTCCCCTCCTCAGCATGTGCACATTTGTCCACCAACATGTAGAGCTTGTTGACGGTCTTTGGCAGCCGTATGTTCATCTGTTGCACACGTTCGTATGGAACGCGGCAATCACTGCTGCAGGGTGCACATCTGGTATGCTGCGGTGTACACGGCTGAATCTTTGGATATACTTGCGTAGATCTTCTCCTTTTCTTTGCGGGATCACTTGCAAGTCACTGGGCTGCCCAAGCCCTTTCTGTCCCCCGGTGTAAGCACCAATGAACTCGTTGCATAGATCTGACCACGAAGAAATGGAGTTCTCCGACAAGTTCATCAATCAAGATCTCACATTGGGTTTGAGAACCAATGGAAAATAGTTGGTGAGGATCTTTTCATCCCTTCCTCCGGCAGCTTGCACAGTGATCGTGTATATGCCCAGTAACTCTGCTGGGTTGAGATGGCCATCGTACTTCTTCGGCACCTCTGGTTTGAATGCCCGGACGGATGGCTAATGGACTTGCCATAGCTTATTTGTGAAAGCGGGGCATCCAACCTCATAAGGTAGATACCCGCCAACAACAGGCGCTGGCGCGTCGATGACTGGACCGTTGCGCTCGTTAGATTGACAACGCGCCTCCCGGCGCTGTCGAATGGTAGTACGAGCATCTTCGGCTCACCTATCCAGTAGTACTTGTCGCTGATCATGCTGCATCTGCGGATCCGAGGAGGCCATCGACACATCATCAGGCACGGCAACTCGTTGAGTTTGCTGCGACTGTTGATGTTGTTGTCGGGGTTGATGCTGTGGAGGTGGATGCACCATTGGCGCACCACCTACAACATGGCCGTTAGTCTGAACTACTGGTGCAGTTTGTGGGCATCGTGAGGGCTCCTCCATCTGGGGTTTGTTAGCCTCCGCAAATCCAATCAAACTCTGAATGGTGGTCACCCACTCACCCATCTTATCTGCTATTGGAGGAAAGTTCAACAGCGTTTGGGCTCGCGCCATCACCTCCGTTGCCGTCGAAAGCATGTTGGATAGCGAAGACCGTGATGTCGCTCGACTCCTGGCAGAGCCAGCAGGAGTGGCGTTGCGATCTTGCCACCATACTACGGGAGTGACAGCAGGTTGGCATGGCGGAGGTGGGACTTGAAGATCTTGAGCTTGATAGACAGGCGACTTGCCGTGCGGGCGCTGCTGTGCATGATCGACAACACTGTTCGGGGTCACGTCGCGCCCATCTCACGATGGACGCGGTGTGTGCTTCGATGTTGTCTCCCTCGCCACCGCCATAGTCCTTGCAGCGGGACGTTCTTGGCTCGCGCCCGACCGGACAGTATACCTCCGGTGGCTGCGCTTGCCGGCACGTCGAGGGGGCGAGAGTTGCGTTCCCGCGCCACCTGCGCCATTGTTGCTGTCTCTGCCAGAGTGTCGTGGAAGGTGACCGCCTCCACCGCCCGCTCCCGCCGTAGTGGGTATGGCGACCGTGCCGCCTGCGCCGTTCGTGCCTACCGTGGCGTTCGTGCCGTCTGCAGCGATGTCGCCACCTGCACTGCCCGCAGCCACGTGTGATGGAAGCTTGGCGATGGAAGGCTTCGTCGCCATGGAGCCCTACTTCTTGGGCACCATGGATGATGAAGAAACTCGACGAAATCGATGCTCTGTCTGCTATCCAGGTTCACGCTAGTGATGCCCCTACCTGGCGTGCCAAACATGTCGGTGTGGAATGACTATCTATGGGGTGACCTAGCCTCTTTGTGGTTGCGCGAGGGGAATGCACATAACGCAAAGAGCAGGATGAACAAAGAGCGCGATGATCATTTACCCAGGTTCGGGCACCTTTGAGGTGTAATACCCTACTCCTGCTTGGATGTATTGAGAATGTGGAAGCACAAGTACAAGGACTGCTTTCCCTTGTATGTATTGAATTGGTTTGAACCCTTTTATAGGTTGCCCTGGCCCTCCTTTTAGAGCTCAAGGGGTTACCACAGTGGCAAAAAGGTAATTACATAATGATTAGATAGCAAACACTGCTATCATACATAACTCTGCTAGTTAGGACAAAGAGCATTTAATGCATCACTAGGTGTTGTGAGGAGGAGAAGGCCCGGCAAGGATGTTGCACACTTGCTTAGCTAACTCCTATTATATTGACACGCTACTTGGACAGGTGTCGATAAAGGTAACTTTCTTTCAGCATGCTAACACGTGTCGGCGAACTCCACCTAACTGCCTGCGGGCTCGACACCTCACCAATCAACGACCAGCTGGCTGGCGAGGTGGAGCGCTGGCAGTTGGCAGGTATTTGCTAGCTACGAAGCTTGCCGGGCCTTCGCCTTGCCGGCTCGACTTTGCCGGCAAGGGTTGCTTTTGTGGTTGATCCTGAGGTTTGTCTTGAACCTTGGTCTTCTTGATGCGCTCCTTGATGTCCCGAAGAGCTGTTACTTTGATTTGGAAATCTGCTTTGAGACTTTAGTTTGGCGGGGGAGCTGCTACTCGTCTATGCATAAGTCAGGGTATGAAACACCCATGTTTAATACATCGACACCGACCACAACACGACTGTCGGATATGTGCCTCTCTCATGCTAGTGCCGGTGGCCAACCACTATATCTGCGGCTGCGGGTGTTGACGCACACGGCTACCGAATTTGGCGCTTGCCGGCCGCCTGTGACTGTGCCTTGCCATGGATTTTCTGGTTACCGGGTTGCACAACAATGGCAACACCTCCACGTCGCATGGAGGTACTGAATCAGCCTCTAGCCACTCGGATCTATCCCGTCGGCGGTTCACCGTCCAGGCTCGGCCCTGGCCCAGCAGCTAGTCGGTTCACCGTTGCCGCTCATAAAGTGCGATGGTTGCCCACGGCAGGTCGTGCATCACGTTTCAACCACGCGCGGAACATCCCTGATGGGTGTTCATCAATTGCAAAAAAAATAAGGTGCGTACTTATTTTGATTTGGTTGTGCTCCCGTATTCGGCGCATGTTTGGCAACTTATACTCAAACTTGTGTGTAGGATGGATGCAAGTTTTGGTATTGAGAAGAAGAATACATCGATCTATTGATAGCATGAAATTTGGTAGATGCTCGTGCACTCCTTGCTAGAATAGAGGATAGAGATGAGACTAGAGATGATATTAGATGTGAAGCAACGTCTAGTTCTTTAGAATCAAAGAAGAAAGAAGTGTGCAAGCTCGAGAAGCCACATATCAACAATGAAGACAAAGAGAAGATACTAAAACAATTAGTGGGAGCAGTTATGGAAATTGGATATCTTTTAAAATGTATAATTATGGTTCTTGTTTTCTTTGGTCTTGCTCTCCTAGCAAAGAATTGGTGAATACTTCCATGTATCAAATTGTCTTTGATGAAATAAAGGAATGTATTGGCAAAAAAGTGTATGCATACAGCCACCGACCGTATTAATTATGTTGGTTCTGAATTTTTGCCACTAGTTCATTATGTTGGCAAACTTTGATAAAAAATATTATATAGCTACATAAGAAAAAGAAGACAATACTATTTATTTTTTGTTGGCATGTATTAGCAGTTTACTAGTTAAAAATGTGGTCAAACTTCGACAAAAAATATGATGTGGTGTAAAAACCCAGACGGAAGTAGTACAAGATAAGGTTGCACACTAATTTAGGCCGAATACAAGTGTCCAAAATTATTGGAAGAGGGCAAAGTGTACATACGAAACAATTAAAATTGAATTTGAAAATATTACCTGTGTGTGGTTCAGTGGTTGTTCACTTAACGGAAGGTCATCTACCACCCGTGAATGATAGTAAGTGCAACCGGGAGGCGTGGAGCGTTAATTGATCGTAGTATTTTTCTTCACTGGTATGTTAAATAAAGAGTTCCGTTTTGTGCATAATTTAAATCGATTTTTATGGAGAGAAAAAGAAACCACTCCAACTATATATATACACTGCAGCCTCAGTGCTTTTTTGCTAGGGTTTGCTCTCTTCACACTCTCTCACTACTATGGCTATGTTTGGGACAAAGGAATTTTACTAGAATCATGGAGGTTTCCTTTCCTATGGATATCTTTCTTTCAGGATTGTTCGGTACAAAGGAAGAGCAGCTCCGTGAATTGAAACATGCGCTCTTCCTTTGTACCGAACAACCGTGAAAAATTAGCTCTTCAGGAAATGTTTCCTATCCTCCATTTTTCACGGGAATTGGAACATGCGCTCAGAGCTCATTTTTCGCGTAGGTCCGACTGTCTGAGGCAAACAAGTGCAGCTCTGTGACTGTTGGATTTGATGTGAAGCGGGGTGCATCTGGTTCAGGTGAACCACGCAAGGACACAAAGCAAAAAGGTAATGGTGCATGTGATCTGTGTTCACCTGCGGCAATGATTCATCAAGAGACATGCATGGCCGGTTGCCCTTAATTTTTTAATGCAACCGCTAGTATATTCCATCTCCTATGTTTGCTTCCTGCGTTTCGAACACCACTAGTCAAACTTTTTCCTATGATTTCAAGGCTGTAGGTTTTCATTTTGGCCTTAATCCTATTCCTATGCATTTTTCTATTCCATTGTTTTGCATACCTACGTTCCAAACAGGGCCTATATATACGCACTGGAGCTTCAGTGCTTGTAATTACTCTCTTCACACTCTATCACCCTCTTCAGATCTAAACAAGACGGTGTTGGCCTCTCTCTCTCCCCTCACTGCTGGTCAAAGAGCCTGCAGGATCCCACCCGCCGGGGAAGGGAAGGAGGCGCATCATTAACACTGTCGCTGTCGGCGAGGGAGGGAATCCACTGCCGGTGGTGCTGTCCTCTTTTACCCAACGCCGATGCGGGAGAGCCTCTGACCCCTTCTTCCTCGCTACCGTAAATAGCATGGATAGATCCGGCCTCCCGCCGCTCACCGAGCCACACCCCGACAACCCTAAGGTATAACTTACTTTGAAACATGCATTTCTCTAGCTGCATATGGATTTTTTTCGCTTCTGCACTCGAATCTAGGTGTTGGATCAAACATGAAAGAAGGGGGGAGTTGTATAGTATGAATCTAGGACATGGTTCAGAGAGGAAATGAAGGGGGAAAGTAGTACAAACCGGCTATCCAACAGCTCTGTTGGTCGAAAAGGGAAAACAATGATAAACGCAGTACACACATCGGTAAGGAACTGATCTTTATTTGTTGAAAAAGGAAAGAAACTAGCGGGTGGGGGACAAGGCTGTAGAGTTTGAGCAGGACTAGATTTGTTGCCCTCACATAGCGAAAGGTATCTAAAGAGAACAAAAATGGGACCAACACAGATATGCTCCTTGGTTGTTTGTTGCAACAGACTGTGCATCACCTCTTTATACATCAGTGCATGCACATGGTGCTGGTGCGTCCATTTGTCCCATACAACTATTTAGCTGTTGTTAATCTTATAATGCCTCTGGAAAATTGAAGCAATGCCACAATTAAAAGTAAATTACATGTTTAACGGATGTTTTTATTAATATGTTCTCTCTGTTAATATGAATCAATGCCACTGTTTGAGAAATGCTACTATCTTGCTTTCTTTCCCATTTAGATAAGCTAGATGCTTCTTTTTGTGGGCTTATGTGTCATCCATCATTATTGGCCAGTAATTGTTTCCTTTGCACCTCTGTGCAAGCAAGGATATCTACTTCACCTCATTGCTATTGCGACCTTTTGGTGCACTGCACAAAACACTTTTGTTTTAAGAGTGTTTTGTGCAATTCAACCAAAATGTCTCACCGACAATGTTGCTTGATTTTAGTGGAACTGCATAAGAGGAGATCAGACTTCTTATCCGTGTCGGCAAATTTGTTTCAGATCTTCTTCGTGTGAGTTGTTTGAATTCTGCGTCATGAGAGGTCGGTACCGGCCTTCTTCCACATGATTGTGCAGTGTGCTTTCACCTGTTGTGCTATTTATACGGTAATGTTGCTTGATTTTGGTGAACTACACAAAAGAAGATCAAACTCCCAATCTGTATGTGCACCGTAATATCCCATTGAAGTAGGATAATGATGTTTGCCTCTATTTTGCTACCGTCATCAGAAAATTAATGTTGTTGTTTAGTGTACTACCTAATTGACATGCCAAATCTTACATTGAAGGTGAATCTTGTCTATTATTGAACCAAGTGATGAAGGGGAAGAACAAGCGGAAGAAGAACAGAAATCAAATCCTGGTGATGTAATGAAGACTAGAACTGTGATGACACAAGTAATGATATTGTTTTGCATCTTAATTTATTGCTACGGCTGGAAGGAGCCATTGTTTTGCCATTGTGATTGGATGCCGCTCTTAATGTAATATGCAATTATCTCTACTTCTGCAAACGGGGATCTTGTTTGAAGATAACATATATTTTAGTGGAACTGCACAAGAAGATGTTAGAAACATTAAACTAATCTAGGAGTAAATAGTAAGCAGGGCAACCACAATAGATAATAACGGATGGCTCCGGAGAAGTGCTTCATTTATATGATATATGCAATAAGCCTCCCGACAAAGGTTGGTACCGGCCCACGGATTTAATCCATATGATTGAGCTTTGTCATCTCTTTTGGTATTGTGCTACTGTTTAGCTATTGTCATGAGAAAGTGCTATTGTTTCAATGTTAATCTAAGGCTACTGATAAATCGAGGAACCATTTTTCCACCATTTTAGCCACTGATAAAATGAAGTAATAATACAGTTCAAGTAGAGATATTGTCTTTGGTATCATATCATTTTCCATCTTATATTTACTAATTGGAGGCACCAACGAGACACCACGTTAAACCGTGAAATTAAAGAAAATTGACCGTCCGTTTAATATATAATGCGTGTATAGCCATTGGATGAAACGTTAGGAGGCCAGACATGCTCTCCTATCCCACGAGTCTTTCTCCACTTGTGAGGAGGCCAGACGTGCTCTGCTATCCCACGAGTCTTTCTCCACTTGGAGTCTCCCATCCCACGTACATGTACATGAGTCTTCCTCCACTTGGACTCTTTCCCGTTTCCCTTAAATCAGAAAAAAATGTGATTAGTCATACACGAGACATCCTCCACTTGGTACCTATCCATGTCCTCTCTCACGTTAATCCTAGGCAAAAAACTATAGAATAAAAATGTTGGCCTTTTATTTTTATTGTCAATGGCCACGTATCGTACTTTAATTGTCCAAAAAGAAAAATACACATAGTCTCCATCGAAACGTGGTGTCGTTGGCAATACAAACACATGCATGGTTGTATATATATGTCAACATACACATTACATACACATCAGGTGTTTTCCGTTCTCCAGGTTATCTCCTCGGCGTGATGCCATCCCATAGATATTAATTCTTCTTGCACGCGTCTCCGGCTTCACGCTGCCGACAACAGCTTCTACAACATCTCTCATCATCCACAACAGATAGCACCTTCCCTCGCTCCCATCACAAACGGGCCGTCGTCCTGTCCGATCGGGTCTAATCACAAAGGTTTGGAAAAATAGCTTTCCTGTACAAGTAACAAACACATAAGCATCCTCATAGTTATTCCTAACTATCTCTTTGATGTTGCAGTTCAATGACGAAGTCTTCCATGGCATACAAAACCTTTTGTCAGATCAATACTACCAATAGAGGAAAGGAATTAACAATCAAGGGAAGGGTATCAAGACTATGGGATTCCATATGGATCGGTAATGGTGAAATACTTAGTCTAGACATGGTCCTTATTGATGAAGAAGTATTATGGTTCCCTCACAGAAATTACATCCTTTCTTGATTTTTTTATAATTTAGCTTTAATCTACATGTTAATCTACATGCAAATTACAAATACAATTGAAGGGGACAATGTTGCAGGGAGTTATCATATATCGAAAAGTTAAGGTCATTAATTCAAGAAGGCAATCTGTACCTCATTAAAAATGTGAGTCATTCCAGCAGCAGCAAAATTTTGACCTGTACAAAATGAGATGATGATCAACTTCTCGCCCACAACAAATATAGAGGAGATTGAATATAATGAAGACATTCCAAAGCATGGTTTCAACTTTTCAAGCATGGAGGTACTCTCCCAAAGAGTAAGCATTGACATGCATCTCTCAGGTATGATATCAATGAACTTTTAAGATACAATATGCCATATTTTTCATGACATGTATAAAATGCCATCTAAATTCATGTGCTAACAGATGTTATTGGAGTTGCAACACACATAGGACCAATTGAAGAAACTAAAACATATCTTGGGCCCTCCAGGATCCGTGATATTTTCCTTCTAATCGAGTAAGCCAAAAAATACATCTTATTTGCAGTGAAGGTGCTCATGTCATGTCTTCACGTTTTACTTTTTGTTGACAGAGACCAGGAAGTCAAGGTTAGATTATGGGGTGACAAAGCTGATCTAATTGATGTCAAGTCAATAGGGAATGTCATTATAATTACATCAACAACAGTGAGGAAATTTGGCAGTATGTCTTCTTTCAAATTTTAATCACTTATTTTATTATCTCTCTGCTTGGTTTTACATAGGAAAATGATTATTTGAACCACTATGCAGGATATTCTCTATCGTCAAATAGTGCAACTCAAGTTTTTATAAATTTAGATATTCCTGAGACTATGGATATACAAAATAGGTAAGCGAAATTCCTACAAATATTGCCCTTTTAATGTCAATGTCAGTACTACTTACCCTGGCTCATAAATTTTTGTCTCCAAATAGCATTTGTTCTAAGGAAAAATTATCAAAGAACTACATGTTGAGGAGAACCATCTAAAAGGGACACTGGAAGAGCAAATGCGCTACAATAGAAAAACTTTAGAAGAGTTAAATGGCATTCTGTTAGACTCATCAAATCAGGTTTGTAATCTAGCGATAATAATGAATTGTTTTTTCCCACTCAGAAGCATAAATATATTTATATTTACTCTACAGGGAAGGATATTTACCGTGGAAGCAGTAATTAATGATGTTAATACAAGATATGGTTGGTACTACATATCATGCAGCGAAAATAATTGCAAGAAGCTACTTAAAAAGAGAATTGATTACTACTATTGTAGCAAATGCGATAGGAAAGCTCAACCCAAACCACGGTAAAGAGTTTAACAGATCTCTACCTTAATAGTTTTAATAGAATAATTTTTAAACTAATTCACTACATATTTTGCAGATATAAGATTAAGCTTGAAATTAGTGACTCAACAGCATCTGCATCTTGCATTCTTTTTGAAAAAGAAGCCCAACAATTAATTCATGAGTTAGTAGAAAACATGGTTGCATCAATTTGTAATGAAAGTGATGAGCTTCCAAAACCAATCCAAGATATTTGTGGTCAAACTGTAATTTTTCAGTTTAGTTTGGTAGACTACAATTTCACCAGTTGTAGACTAGACTACACAGTCTCAAGACTATTCTTTCTGGAATCTATGAAGAGTGGCAACAATGAAACGGTATGATATTTACTGGTTTTCTTCCATTCTATTATATTTCTCAAAGTTAATATTTGCATAAAAAATTGAAACAAATGAACAGTAACAACATTCCTAATTATCTATAGATTACACTCCCTTATGCATCATCTATTTCAAAATATACTATATTTTAGACACAATGGAACTGAACTGATCTTCTAATGCTTTTGTGGAGTAAGTCAAAGAATTTTTCAAAAGATGGTGTCATTAAACCTAAGGCAGATGAAGAGAGCCGATCTGTTCAGATACATGATAAAAACAACAATGAAAGATGCAAAAATAAAAGCACGATTAGGAGAAAGCTGAAATGCTATGAAGATTCTGACGAGCAGAGAACTATGGCACTTGATACTCCAAACAATGATGAGGTATTCAAAAATATATGGAGTTCCTCATTCAAAAAACCATATTTCAAGACAAACAAATTGGACTAACTCTCTTATTATATGCAGGGTAACTTGAAGAAAATTCCAAAAGGTGTCATCATTAAAAAGAAACCAAAAGAAGATATTGAAGATGATATACACAAAGACCGTGGTGATGATGAAGAAGAATACAAAGTGGTATGAAGGAATACAAGAATTAAGAGACAATTTGTTGTTCTTGATGATGATGAAGACTCGGAAGAGCAATTCAATGCCCAAAAAAAGCACGAAAGCATGCACAATGCCTTGATGATGAACAACAACCTTGCAGATCATGACGGGGGAGGAAGAAATAATTTGTAATATTTAGAATTCGATTGTTAGAATACGAACTATAGATCTTTAGTACTTGATGACACAGACGGTACTATGTTACATTTTCATATATTTTTTCTATCATGTTATATAACTGAATATTCCTACATATACTCCCTGGTCATGCATGAATCAAGTAGAGACAGTTATCAACCATTAATTAATTTCAGTTTGAAAAATAGTTTCTTACTGAACTCATGTATGAAAATGGTAACCACTATATTGTTGTACTCAACGAGGGGGTAGTGTAAAGAAGAGGAGAGAGCCAATCTCAGGTTTTGCCGTCCAGTGTAAAAATGGCTCCCTACAATGGCGTGTAAAAATGTCTCCCTACAAAGGCGAGGGCGACACAACAGGATGATGTGGGGAGGCAGGACGAGACCACTACCTGCTCGATTTATAATGCACCCAACTTATTTTAGCATAAATTCCTACAGTTAGACCCATGTTTGCAACCCAAGAGTGGCCAAACAACAGTCACAGGCCACTTTCCCAATATTTCCTACTTGCATTGCCTTTTTGACTCTGTGTGAAGACGAGTTTAGTGCTAAAAGTTTGCTTTTTCATATCACTGATTTATTTTTTTCGAAAGTTTCTTCACATGAATGTTTACAATCATGACAAATAGTCAAAGATGAATACACTTTTTATTTAAAAAAGGGTATATATAACATTTTCACATCAGAGGAGACACAATCGTCGACGGAAGCATGACTAATTATACGTACTAGTTAGCTGATATTTTGATCTAACAAAAGGTAGTAACATGAAAAAAAACAATGCCACACGTACAAATTAACATATTAAAAAATATTACCAAAATAAGCAACTACATTTTATGCGGCCAGCTAATCAAACTAGAAAAATAATATAATTGTGTGCCACCAGAATATATCTACAAAGAACGAGTAGGCTATTTCTATTATAGAAGTTCACGTGCTGGACAGAGACTTACACTTGACCATGGGACACAGCTTGGAGTTATATTATTTATTTATACAGTCCAGAATAAACAAGACTTGCAAATAATATATGAAAAAGTGAACGCAGACAAGCTAGGACAAAGCAAAGCAAATCTCCAAACCAAACAAAAAATAGCAAGCGTCCAAAGTTATTAAGCGTGTTGGGTAACCAGTCGGATATTCATGTCCAACAAGATAGCCTACACCATCAGAATGAAAGGTACTGGCTTGCATTCTATATTATTAGTTATTAATAAACAAGAAAATAGATCAATACATGTACCTATAAAAATAACTGATCATGAAATAAATATATTACAGGCTATTCACATGCGCATATACATCCACTGCCGTTGTAGCTTGCCAGGAGAGTAAAATGGTAATCACATACTTATTATCTCTTCAAATTCCTTTTAGTGTGCTATGCAGATCAAGTTTAACTTCTTTTATTTTTAGGGAATACCTAATGATCATGCTACAATAAATAAAGAGAAAGAAAGGTGCCCCCTTTAATGACATAATCATGGCCGCTAGCCCGTGCCTGATATAATGGACTAACAACTGCCAAATATATTTGTTACAGGATTTCACCGGGTCCAAATAAACAAGAACCAAGAAAGAGGAAACAGATAGTCCATGGAAATCAGAGCAACAAGCATGCAAGGTTGGTTCAAAGAAAACAAAAATGTGAAACTGAGTTTGCTTTGAGTACAACAGCTGGCGAACATGGTTTAGAAGCATCAAATTTTGCTAGAGGCCCAGCAGATACAGATTTGATTAGAAGAAAAGAGATAAGCAAGTTGAATCGAGCAAATAGAAAGAAGTTACAGGCGATGAAAAAAGGAGGTAAATCTCAGAGCTCTCCAAGTGAGGTTTCAAATTTTGGAAAACCAACATGCGTATGTCCATTCTGCAATGCTATAATGTGGCATCAAGAGAGAAGAAAGCATAACGCAAACAAATGAAGACCAACATTCGGACTTTGTTGCAAGGAAGGCAAAGTCAACTGCCACCATTGAAAAAACCTCCAGCATACCTTCAACAGCTACTAACATCTAATGAGAAGGGAGAACCATCAAATTACAGAGACAATATCAGGAATTATAATTCAATGTTTGCATTTACTTCGATGGGTGGCCAGGTTGACTATGAGATAAACAAAAAAGGGGGTGCACCATATGTTTTTTCACTTGAATGGCCAAATTTATCATCAAATTGGCATGTTGCTACCTAAAGATAATGGAGATAATGCTCTCAGGCCAAAGTTTGCTCAATTGTACATTTATGATACAGAAAATGAGGTCAGGAACAGAATGCAGGCTTCAACCTGAAAGGAAAGGAAAACACAACTTGATGAAGGCATTGTGTCTGGATTACAGATGCTTGATGAACACAATGAGTTAGTGAAATCATTCTGTATAGCAAGGGATATATACCAAGAGTCGAATCTCGAAAATGTTAGGTTGCGATTAATTGGTACAAGATCCAGTGATGGAAGATAATAAAACCTACAAACTGCATCTGAAATAGCGGCACTCATTGTTGGAGAACAGACCGGAGAAAATGTTGAATGTGATGTAATAGTAGAAAACAAAGACAAACAACTCCAACGAATTTCGGGACTACATCCAAGCTTTATGTCCATGCAATAACCATTGTTATTCCCGTACGGAGAAGATGGATTCAGACCAAAAATAGAATTAGAAAAAACAAAAGATGTTGAAGGAAAGAGAAAGTATATTACCATGATGGAGTATTATGCATATTGTATCGAGCAGCGACTGAACCAATCAGTAGTCTTGCAAACGAGTGGCAAACTGTTCCTTCAGTTCATCGTAGACGCAGCAACATGCATTGAGCAATGGAGGCTGAATTGGTACAGGATGCATCAAGGGACGCTTAGAACAGAGCTATATAGTGGTCTGCAAGACGCAATTGATAATGGTGATACTAGAACTGATCAAGTAGGTAAAAGAATTATACTACCTTCATCATATAATGGAAGTCCGAGGAATAAACAGCAGTACTACCAGGATGCAATGGCCATATGTCGATGGGCTGGATATCCAGATCTGTTTATCACTTTCACATGCAACCCAAAGTGGCCAGAAATACAGACCATGTTGGACTTCATACCAGGACAAAAACCAGAAGATCGTCCAGACATTGTCAATAGAGTGTCCTTATAAAGCTGAATGAACTAATAGAAGACATATACAAAAAGAAGCGGTTTGGAAAAGCAATAGCAAGTAAGTCAACAAAGTCTCAGCCAATTCCTACCTATCAGCACAACTAAGTTTGTTATGTACCTTATCTTCATATACCTCTGTAAATTACTATGCAAACTTAAAACATGACTAATTAAATTATAATGTTTTGTTGCAGTTGTCTACACCATTGAGTTCAAGAAAAGAGGTCTAACTCATGCACATATACTATTATTTTTGGATCTAGATGACAGGGATCCTAGCCCCCAAAATATTGACCATATCATATCAGCAGAGGTGCCAGACAAGGATGTTGATCCAGAAGGTTACATGGTAGTTGATAATTTCATGATGCATGGACCATGTGGCCAGGCATGCTACAAGTCACCATGCATGATCAATGGGAAGTGCTCAAAACATTTCCCTAAGATATTCTGTGAGGAAACAAGCATAGATGAAGAAGGATTCCCAATATACAGAAGAAGAAATAATGGCACGACAGTAGAAAAAAATGGAGTACAGCTAGATAGCAGGTATGTTGTTCCATACAACAGGGACCTGATAGTAAAGTACCAGGCCCACATAAATGTGGAATGGTGTAATAAATCAAGATCCATAAAGTATTTGTTCAAGTACATCCACAAAGGAGAGGATAGAGCAACTGTAATTTTGGGTGCAGGAAATAACTATGACAAGATACAAATGTACCTTGATGCACGATACCTATCCGCAGGTGAAGCATCTTGGCGTATCTTTGGATTTGAACTTCAACATCGGCAACCTTCTGTACAGAGACTGCAATTCCACCTTCAAGATGAGCAAATGGTCGTGTTGCCAGACTCAACTGATATCGATAAAATTGTACATAGACCTGGCATAGAGGAAACAATTTTCACCGAATGGATGACCGCTAATCAATTGTATGAGGAGGCCCATAATCTGAAATATGCAGAATTCCCCACTAAGTGGACGTGGCATGCAAAGGAGAAAAGATGGAAACCAAGGAAAGGCGGGAAACGGTCTATTGGGAGGATCTACTATGCCCATCCATCAGGTGGTGACAAATATTACCTGAGGATTCTGTTAAATACTGTCAAAGGTTGTAAATCATATGAGGACATTAGAAAAGTAAATGGTATTGTACACCCAACCTATAAATCAGCATGTTATGCCCATGGATTACTCAATGATGACAAAGAGTGGGATGATTGTATTAAGGAAGCATCGCATTGGGCTTCTGCAAAACAAATGCGACAACTTTTCTGCACAATACTCATTTTTTTGTGAGGTCACAGATCCAGGGAAACTATGGGAATTACTCTCGGAGGACATACAGCGACATCAGAGGAAAATCTTGAACTTCGATGAACTTCAGCTTAATCCTGAACAAATACAAAATCTCACACTTATAGAGATAGACATGTTGCTAAGGAGAGGTGGAAAGTCATTAAAAGATTATGAAGGAATTCCATTACCAGATAGCAACTCACTACAAAGTCTACAAAATAGGTTGGTAGGTGAAGAGCTTAACTATGACAGACAGTCTCTACAAATAGAGAAAGTGGCACTACTTGGAAAGTTAAATCCAAAACAGAAACAAGCTTTCAATGCAATACTACAATCTGTAAATAGCAAACTAGGCATACTGGTATTTGTCAATGGATATGGTGGAATAGGAAAAACATTTCTTTGGAAGGCAATCACGACATCGTTATGATCTGAAGGAAAAATAGTTTTAGCAGTAGCATCCAGTGCAATAGCAGCACTTCTTATACCTGGGGGAAGAACTGCACATTCAAGATTTCACATCCCGCTCAACATCACTAATGAGTCCACATGTGACATCAAGCAAGGATCTTATCTTGCAGACCTGCTAAAGAAAACATCCTTAATTATATGGGATGAAGCACCTATGGCGAACAAACATTGCTTTGAAGCATTGGACAAGAGCTTGAGAGACATCCTAAGGTTTACAAATGAAAGTAGTGCAGATAAACCATTTGGAGTGATGACGGTAGTGATGGGAGGTGACTTCAGATAAATCCTGCCAGTAATACCGAAAGGGCGAAGATCTCACATTGTGGATGCATCCTTAAAATGTTCCTACTTATGGAACCACTTTGAGGAATTCTAGCTCACTCAGAACATGCACGTTTCTGCACAAACAGATACTCCAGAAGAACAAAAGAAGACCGCAGATTTTGCGAACTGGATTCTAAATATTGGAGATGGATTAGTTGGAAATAAAGAAGAAGAGGCATGGTGCATATACCGGAGGACTTACTACTGCAGAAAGGAGAGAACCAATTAGAAACAATCGTCAACAGCACCTATCCAAACCTATGGACGAACTACATGAACCGAACATACTTAGAAGAGAGTGCCATCTTATGTCCAAGAAATGAGATGGTCGATGAGGTAAATTCTTACATCATGGGTAGAATAGAAGGTGAAGAGGTAACCTATCGAAGCTCAGATACAGTGTGTAAAGCAATGTAAATTTCAGAAGATGGACACCATTTGTACCCAACAGAATTCCTGAATAGCTTGAAGTGCCCTGGAATACCAGACCATGAAATACGACTGAAAGTTGGACTGACAGTTATGCTGATACGGAATATCAACCAAAGTGAGGGCTTATGCAATGGTACAAGACTAACTATAACATAGCTAGGCAAATGGTTCATAGAAGCTCAGATAATAACAGGGACAAACATTGGAAACAAGTTATATATTCCAGGGATTATTATGTCACCAAGTGACTCAAAATGGCCGTTTGTGTTGAAAAGGAAGCAATACCCAATATCAGTTTGTTTTGCAATGACGATAAATAAGAGTCAAGGGCAGTCGCTAAAACATGTGGGGCTATATTTACCAAAGCAGGTCTTCACACATGGTCAACTCTATGTAGCGGTATCAAGAGTGACAAGTAGAGATGGACTTAAAGTTCTAATTTCAGATGAAGAATCTAAGGAAAATAATTCGGCAAAAAATATTGTGTACAAGGAGATCCTTTAGTAAAGAGACCTTAGAATATTTCTATTTTACTCTATGTAACCTTCTTCAAAAGGAATTTCATACGGATTTCAGATGAATCAGGTATTTCTGCGGACATACATGACTATGTTTGCAAATTTGATCTAGCACTAAAACAATATGTGGTCTATGCATTGCATAATTAATATTAAAAAAACTACATGAATCATGAATGTGTACCTTCAGTTTACTAAGTATTCGCAGTTTGGATCTCACGACTCATGCCCTAATCAGTCTCATAGCTCTGACATGACCATAATATAATTGAATGTGCATCTGTCAATACCAAATAAAAGATCCATCAACATCTCCTCCTTGGGCATGATTGAGCACGAAATGGCAAGATTTTCGTTTTTCTATGTAAATAAACTTGGATGATTTCATTAATGATGATTCAAGTCATACAGCCGACCAAGCAAGGGCTAGATTTGATTATTATTTTCGTAATATGCCAAGATCAATTCTGTCAATAGCTGTGTGGTGTCATTAAGCATGGAGCGGTTGGTTCTTGATTCCCACATTATATGCCTAAATGGTGACGACTATGGTCTACTCTACAGGTATTATAGCGACCACATATTACAGGTTACATCCTACAAATTCAAACAATTTAGCTTAGTCAAGAACAAACAGAATAAGCTAACACAGGTGTACCGATTCAGATCAAACAGTCTCCTTGATGACTCCTCTACCACCCATCTCTACACCACACATACATCAACTCATTGCACATCTGCACAGATCCAAAAGGGAAATAAGGCATCCCTTAAAGCAAGTTTCCAATTCTTCAGATAATACATACACAAAATAAAATGATTTAACCACACCTGATGTATCCCATAGTGGTTGCTTTGTAAGATTTATCGCTGAGAAATTGAAGGACTGGGAACAAAATGTATGACCAGTGGTTGGATCGAGGGTTTCATTTTGGGGAACGGCGAGTGGGGAGAGGGAGGGCAGTCGGCGCCGCGCGTGGGATTGGAACTAGCGGCGACTGGGCATTGCTCCCCGGCGGATTCCTGGATCAATGTTTGCCATGGCTGAAGATATCCATTTTTGGGAGATGAGGGAAGAAATGGCCGGAGGAAGAAAGTACAACACGCAACCTTTGACTTTCTTTATTTACTGGACACATGAATGAAAAAATCGAAAAAAATAGAAAAAAATCAAAAAATTCTGAATTTTTTTTGCAAGAAAGATGCTTGTGTGCGTGATGTTCGTCCAAAATTTGATGCAGTTTTGACATTCGAGGAGCGCGCGACAAAAAAGACAAAATCCATCTCTGTGAGTAAGGTTACTGTTCATGCACTGTTTTGGCCGGTTTTCTCTTTTTTGCCACGAGCTCCACAGATATCCAAATGGGATGAAAATTTGCACGCACATCATGCACTCAAACATCTTGCACCACAAAAAAATTTGGAATTTTTTGAACACTTTTTGTATTTTTTATCGCGTTACTGTTCATCGAGTGCATGTGAGCTCAGGCTCATAGGCGGATTACCGATACGCTACTATATATTTCTTTACCTTTCTGCTACACGGGCACACGTGAGACCCAATAGTATGGATAGCACAAGCATTTGCATATTCACGTTGCACACACATACCAGATGTAGAGTGAACGACTAAGAAGGAAAACATGAAAAGAAATAATTGTTTCATTAAACGTAAAAAAAACTGCACTCGCACTAAAAAAATATCTTTTCAACATTGGAGTTACAGAGCTCTAATTTTGTCGATTTCATTAATTATAAATAGCTGTGATGTTAAATATGCAAGAAAAATAAACAACACTTTTTACATGCTTATTTAACTATAAATATTAATAGCTTTTCCTTATGCCTATTTCTTTGATGTTGGCCTTGGCCCTATAAGAACAAGGAAAAAAAACTTGCAAAGAACCATCAAATAGAAATACAATAAATAATTTTTTCCGAGTATCATGCGTGAATCAGTTAAATTTGATATAGACAAAAGTCATATACATGTTCCCGTTACAAATATAATTAAATTTCACACATTAAATCTTTAATAAAAATACAATGTTAATTTTAAGACAATATTAACAAATTCCTTGAGTAAGGAAGAACAAAAGGTTTAAAGAATTCATCTCAGATAAGTTATCTACAAGAACTATACAATAATATTGTTTGAAAGGCCTATTTATTACCAAACGACAAAATTGACTACTCGTCTATATATGTTCCTGATCGCAACTGATTTTAATAAAGTTCAGATTCAAGGTATTCCCTTTTCGGAAATTTATAGAATCATATAAGATATTATTAATACATCATGCACGGACCAACCTCAATTCGTTAAAATATACTTAGAACTACGTAATATAAGCATTGTGGTCGATCGGTGATAGATATATTGCATTACTATTGTGAGTGGCATCATGTGCATTCTGCCTTTTCTTACAAATTATTCATACTATGAATAACATCCATTGTTTTTTGGAAAAGCATCATGCACATCCAAATCAATCGACTCACCAAATAGTCCAAGGGATATACCTCCCTTTGTCTATACGTCTGACAATAAATATTTTTATATATCACCGTTTTTAGCAATATATATTCATTATATTTTGGTATGACGTTCCTAATTTGTAGAAATTGTACATACAAATAATATTGAAAGTTCTAGCCTGTGTAGTCGCACGGGTTGACGACTAGTGAGGATAATGAGGATGCATCTGTTTGTGATAATACATTTCATCAGTTAGTCCCATTGTTAATGTAATGACATGTTTTAAATGTTTCCTTTTCTTTTTTGTGAGCAAACAGGGATGCTAGCATTTAGTTGTTCTCTTGTCTTTGCACAGCAGGATCTTCCTCCTCCTCTGAAGAATATGGAGTACGTGAAGTGGCTGGTTCCGATTATGACAGGAAGAAGAAGGCCAGACTATATTCTTATCAGAAGGAGACTTTGAAGGATGGTTACATTACTGCCCACAAGACCAAACTAACTCTAGCTCAGAAGGAATCAGAGATCCCCATCTTTGTTGCTGTGATGGGTAGGTACAACATTGTTGTAGAATTCTTTCTGGTGAGATCCATTTTTTAAATGTGTGTTCTGCATGGATCATGTAGGTGACTCTTTAAACTGTAAAGTGTGAAGTGCTGGTTACGGAATATTAATGAAAACATTATCCAATAATGTGAATTCATAACTAGTCATCTCTAAATTTAAATCCAGTTTGCTTCATACTAATCACTTTTTTTGTATTTATGCAAACAAGATTGGTTAGCTTGATTTTATTGGAACAACACAAAATGTTCTGATGGTTCGTGCCCTCCCCAAAATTTTATCATGCGCAATACATCGATTGTTCCCAAATCATTCATTTGCCTCCTTGAGGCACAAAACTAGCTACAAGAAAGGAGCTGCCGATGTGTTCAAGGCGTTGCAACATATAAAGCCGAAATCCTACAAGCTACGCGCGGATTGGTTGATTTTAGTGGAACTACATAAAAAGAGAAGCTGGTTTATTTAGCACGAGGTCACATGTCAATGTGCAAACTGATGACAAACCCCGCCCATTCGACAATCGTAGACATTTGATATTTTGGAATGGGAAAACCTTCTCAAGGTTTGCTCATTGATGTTCACAAGAAGACATGCATTTGATATTTTGGAATGGGAGAACCTTGTCAACTTTTGCTCATTGATGTTAGCAAGAAGATATGCATTTTGATATTTTGGAATGGGACGCCCTTTGTCGTCAGCAACATCGATCAATTTTTCTTTATTTGTGTCTTTAGTTGCGAATTGAATATTGGCTCTGACGTGTGAATCATTAAGATGTGTAATCATCGATCGATTGTTGTGAATGTTATCTATGAATTGACAGGCCCGTGAGTTTGATTGCAATGTACAACCACGATAAAAAGCTGATCAAACTTTTTGTATGTGTGAAACAGCGGCAAACAAAGTGATCACCGTGCGTCCTGAGAATAATGCTAGAACGTATTGTTTTGCATGTTCATCTAATGCTACTGATACAAGAATTCGAACTAACAAGACTAAATACGTTCAAGTACGGCCGGATTTCATATAAACATGCCAGATTTCATTACATTTCAGACATTCTTCAACTAAAAAGTGGTGCTCGTTCGGCTCTGGAGATATAATTAATTAACCTAATCTATTATCTCCGGCACCCATTCCCCATGTCCGGCTGAGCCCCAAGAAATGAAGCTTCTTCTCCAGCTCCACCTCGCCGCTCTCCAGCTCCGCCTATGGAGCCACACGAAGTGAAGCTGACCGACTCCACGTCGCCGCCAAATCACCCATCGATGTTCAACCCGCCAAGTTTGGATTCAACCAGAGGGGAGGAGCGGTGGCCTTACTTGGACCCGAGCAGCGGTGAACTACCATCTTCTACTCTTCCTCGCTTTCTATGGGCGCGGCCTCATTGCCGGCGGGGCGGGGCCTCGACGGAGCCGACGATGTCCTCTGCCTCGTTGCTGTCGGGGAGGCGCCTTAGTCGAGCAGGGGAAATCCTCC
Source organism: Thinopyrum elongatum (assembly GCA_011799875.1). Taxonomy (NCBI): domain Eukaryota; kingdom Viridiplantae; phylum Streptophyta; class Magnoliopsida; order Poales; family Poaceae; genus Thinopyrum; species Thinopyrum elongatum. The sequence continues at coordinate 204,486,406 of CM022297.1, read as the reverse complement.
GCCTCATTACCGGTGAGGCGGGTCCTCGGTGGAGCCGTCGATGTCCTCTGCCTTGTTGCCGGCGCGGCGGGGCCTCGAACGGGTGGCCTCGGCGAAGTCCTCCACCTCGTTGCCAGTAGGGCGAGGCCTCGACGGAGCCGGCAATGTCCTGCGCCTCATTGTTGGTCTCGCCAAACAGTGCCTTGCCCGTTTCATCGCCCTCCTTGTAGGCTGCTGCAACCTCCGCCACTCACATGCGGTACCGCCAGAGCGCGAGGCGGCTCTCGCGGGTGGAGCGGTATGACTCGAGCAGTGCCTCCTGTTCCACTCGCTCCACGACGATCTACTCCTCCGCCTGCAGGTGCTCCTGCAGGACCTGGTGGTTGTAGGCGGCATCGGCTTGCGCCTCGGGAAACTGCTCCTCTTGCTCTGCCTCACCATGTCCATGTATTGGGGCATGGGCCTTGCCGATGGTCATGGTGCAATGCACCAGCGAGGATAGCGTGGAGGAGGAGGTTGGCATCGGCTCATCGACGACCATGTTATCGATTGGAAGGACGTCGTCCTCCGGCTGCCTACCGACCAGCTAGTCTATTCTTGCTCATTCTTCGATTGCTTGCAGGTATAGAACTTCGTGGTCAGGCTGATTGTGCTTCCGGCATCGTCAGTAACCTCAGGAGATTGGTTTAGCGATTGCTAAGGCGCAACGTGGGTGCACGTTTGTAGTCGGATCTTCAAAGGCACCTCCACCAAATCGATAGTTACCATCTCATCGAAAGATCGGGACCCTCGCCTTTCGGTGAGATGGTGGCTATCATTTTAGGCTGAGTAGACTTTGATGATCCGACTACGAACGTGCGAGGACGTTGCACCTTAGCAATCGCTAAACCAACTCCAGGAGGTTATTGACCATGCCGGAGCACGATCAAACCGACCACGAAGGTCTGTTTCCTACAGGCAAAGGAAGAACAAGTAAGAAATTGAGATTGCAATCTGAATATTGCAAATTTAAGAGGAAAACTTTATTGATCAAAGTGGGTTCTGTGACGTCTTTGTCTGGCCATTGAACACAAACGAAGTACGCGAAGCTACAGCTAATGCGAACTTTAATCTAGACAAAAGCCAAAGTCTAAATGATGCCCTAAGGGCTGTATATATGAAGGAGGGGGGGGGGGATTTCGTGACCCCTTGGAGGAGGGGTCCAAAACCTACCCTAACTCTGTTTCCCCACACATACGGACTCTAAAAACAGCCTATACTGAAGTATTTCGAAATTACATGAGCCTGGCCCAATAATAAGTTGACGCAGCACCTATAATAGCTTTTGGACGAAATTTATGAAGTGGCATCTTGTATATTTCATCCAAGCCATCATGCACTCATTATAGTGGCTTCAATGTCCTAAAATCATCACTTGAAACTCCGTTCTTGTTCCCCTTGCGCATGCCATCATCTTCATGCTTTATCTTGCTCCGATGTTGATAGAGGCAAAGGTGTCCCGTCTTTCGATGAGATGGTGATTATCATTTTCGGAGGAGTAGACTTTGACGATCCGACTACGAACGTGCGATGATGTTGCGCCTTAGCAATCACTAAACCAACTCCGAGAGCTTATTGACCACGCCATAGCACGATCAACCTGACCACGAGGGTCTATTTCCTGCGAGCAAACAAATAACAAGCAAGAAATTGAGATTGCAATCTGAATATTGCGAATATAAGAGGAAAACTTTATTGATGAAAGTGGGGTTCTATGACGTCTTCGTCTCGTCGTTGAACACAAACGAAGTACACGAAGTTGCAGATATGGTGAACTTTATTCTAAACAAAACCCAAAGTCTAAATGACGCCCTAAGGGTTGTATATATGGAGGAATAGGGGGGAATTTCGTGACCCCTTGGAGGAGGGGTCCGAAACCAACCCTCATACTATTTCCCCACACATACAGACTCTAAAAACAGCCTAGGAAGTTGTATTTCGAAATTACATGGGCCAGGCCCAAAAATAAGGTGGCACAACACCTATATTAAGCTATGGACGAAATTATTGAAAGACGTCTTGTATATTTTGTCCATGTCCTTGTAGGTCATCAAGGAGGCTTCAAAGTGATCAAATCTGCACTAGAAACGTCGTTCTGGTTCCCTTTGCGGGCGCCTTCATCTCCATGCTTGTTCCTGCTCCAGTGTTCATCCCTCTTGTCCATGCTAGGCCCTTCACTAGTAATCAACACAAATGTATCCAATTTAGGCAGCATCATATTCTCATGAACATTAGAATTGTTACCAAGAAACAAAAGTACCTGGTAATTCAATTGGCATGCGCGAGCTCTAGTGGTTGGTCGAGTATGTATAGCAGCAGGGGCTGTGGGTGTAACAATGGCATTGATGTCCTCATCATCCTCCCCTTCTTGAAATGAAGTTGTCCTCAACGGAAGCTCATTTTCCTCACCCAAATAAGGCTTCAAATCTACAATGTTAAAAGTGGGACTAACCCCAAAATCTGCAGGCAGCTCAATTTTATATGCATTATCATTTATTTTCTCTAACACCTTAAAAGGACCATCAACACGTGGCATTAGTTTTGATTTGTGCAAATCAGGAAATCTATCCTTATGCAAATGTAACCAAACAAGATCTCCAGGTGCAAACACAACATGTTTTCTACCCTTATCTCCAGCAAGTTTATATTTAACATTCATACGCTCAATGTTCTCCTTAGTTAACTCATGCATTTTTAAGACCAATTCAGCACGTTGTTTAGCATCAAAATTAACCTTCTCTGAAAATGGAAGAGGCAACAAATCAATAGGTGCACGAGGTAGGAAACCATACACAACTTCAAAAGGGCACATCTTAGTAGTAGAATGCAGCGAACGATTATAAGCAAATTCAATATGAGGCAAGCATTCTTCCCACATTTTTCCTGTTATTCTTCAAAATAGCCCTAAGCATAGTAGACAATGTTCTATTGACTACTTCAGTTTGTCCATCAGTTTGGGGTGACATGTAGTACTAAAAAGCAGTTTAGTCCCCAACTTAGCCCATAAACATCTCCAAAAGTGGCTAAGAAATTTAGTATCACAATCTGAAACAACTATATTTGGCACACCATGCAATTGAATAATTTCATGAAAGAACGAATCAGCAACATTAGCAGCATCATCACTTTTATGACATGGTATAAAATGTGCCATTTTCAAGAATCTATCCACAGCAACAAATATGCTATCACTCCCCTTCTTTGTTCGAGGTAATCCTAAAACGAAATCCATAGATATATCCTCCCATGGAACACTAGGTACAGGCAAAGGCATATATAAACCATGAGGATTAAGTCGTGACTTAGTTTTTTGACAGGTAGTGCAGCGAGCAACAAAATGTTCAACATCCCATCTCATCTTTGGCCAAAAGAAATGTGTAGCAAGTACGTCCTTTGTCTTCTTCATGCCAAAGTGTCCCATTAATCCTCATCCATGTGCCTCCTGCAACAACAAAAGATGAAAGGAGCTAGCTGGAATGCATAGCTTGTTAGCACGAAACACATATCCATCATTAACGACGAACTTGTTCCATGTCTCCCGTCTTTACAATTCTGCAATACATCTTGAAATTCAACATCATGCGCATATTGATCTTTGATGGTCTCCAAACCAAATATTATAAATTCAAGTTGTGAAAGCATAGTATAGCGATGAGACAATGCATCAGCAGTAACATTTTCTTTACCCTTCTTGTGTTTAATGACATAAGGGAAAGTCTCAATAATTCAACCCATTTAGCATGACTACGATTCAGTTTTGCTTGACTTTTAATATGTTTCAAAGATTCCTGATCAGAATGTATAACAAATTCTTTGGGCCATAAATAATGTTGCCATGTTTCTAAAGTCCGAACAAGAGCATATAATTCTTTATCATAAGTAGAATAGTTCAGACTAGGCCCACTCAATTTTTCAGAAAAGTATGCAACATGTTTACCATCCTGTAATAACGCACCTCCTAATCCAATCCCACTAGCATCACATTTAAGCTCAAAAGTGTTATTAAATTCAGGAAGTTGAAGTAATGGAGCATGTGTCAACTTATCTTTCAATACCATGATGGTGCTGAAATCTCTCACAAAACGCCTATAGAAACCAGCGAGTCCAAGAAAACTCCTCAATTGTGTGACCATTTTGGGTTGTGGCCAACTCTTAATAGCTTCAATATTGGCTTTACCAACTTCAATTCCTTATGGAGTAACAACATAGCCAAGAAAAGATACTTAGTTGGTGCAAAAGGCACACTTCCCAAGGTTACCAAACAAACGTGCATCACGTAGAGCAATAAAAATAGCACGTAAATGTTCCAAATGTTCCTCCAAAGATCTGCTATAAATGAGTATATCATCAAAATAGATAACCACAAATCGTCCAATGAAAGCACGTAAAACTTCGTTCATTAATCTCATGAAAGTACTAGGTGCATTAGTTAACCCAAAAGGCATGACTAACCACTCATATACTCCAAACTTTTTTTTAAATGTTGTTTTCCATTCATCACCCAATTTCATACGAATTTGATGGTATCCACTACGCAAATCAACTTTGGAGAATATTGTAGAGCCACTCAATTCATCAAGCATATCATCTAGCCCAGGAATAGGATGACGATAACGAATAGTAATATTATTAATGCCTCTACAATCAACGCACATACACGATGTACCATCCCTTTTTTGGCACTAGTATAATAGGAACAACATAGGGACTAAGAGATTCATGTATATAACCTTTGTCGAGCAGCTCCTGTACTTGACACATAATCTCCTTCGTCTCCTCTGGATTGTTACGGTATGGCGCACGGTTTGGCAATGAAGCATCGGGAATTAAATCAATCTAATGCTCAGTCCCTCGAATAGGTGGTAATCCCGATGGCACATCTTGTGGAAAGACTTCAGCGAACTCCTACAAAATGTTAGTGACAACAAGAGGGAAAGAAGAAGGCATGTCCTCGAATGAAAATAATGCCTCTTTGCACACAAAAGTATAGAAAACAGATTTGCTGAAATCTAGATCATCAATATCAGATTTGATGGCAAGTAAACATCCACTTTTCAATTTAATTTCAGAAGCAACACTAGATGGTTTATTATTAAGCTTCATTTGTTGCTCAAATTCTTTTGCCACAATATGATTTTCACTCTTATTTTGCTCTTGTTTTACTTTATTAGCTCTATGAATATCATCTTTCAAAATGGAATCAAGAGACATGGGGAGCAAAGTAATATGTTTATCCTTATGAACAAGAGTATACTGATTGTTTCTACCATGGTGTACAGAATTTTTATTGAATTGCCATCGTCTACCAAGTAATAAGGAACATGCTTGCATGGGTACCACATCACAATCAACATAATCAGCATATGTAGCTATACTAAAATGCAGACAAATAGTACGTGTTACCTTAACCTTGCCGCTGTTGCTGAACCATTGGATGTAGTAAGGATGTGGATGTGGTCTTGTGCTGAGAGACAGCTTCTCCACCATCTCAGTGCTAGCCAAGTTGTTGCAACTCCCTCCATCTATGATTATGCGAATATAATGTTCCTTCACAACTCCCTTTGTATGGAATGCCTCTAATTTTGCTCAGCTTGTGTGACCCGCACACACAAAACACGTTGAGCAACTAAACTTTCATACCTGTCAGCGTCTTCAGCAGCCATATATTGTGTCTCTTATTCAGAATCATGTCCACCTTGCTCTTCACTCGCAATAAGAGCCAGATTCTCCTCATCATAATCACTAGCGGACTCATACCACCATCCTCAGTAATGATCATAACACGCTAAGATGGGCATTTGCTTGCATAGTGACCACGACCAGTGCAACGACGACATATAACATCATGTGTTGGCCCTGTTGATGCCATGGATGAAGAAGAGCTTTGTGCAAGACTGGAAGGTGTATTCTTGGTTGATGGTGGTGGTGCCTATTTGCCTTTATCACGGTTAGAGGTGATGGATGAAGTAGGCAGTGGTGCAGCCGGACGAGTGGAAGTAGATGATGTACGCGGTGTCCATGATGAAGGTCTACCTGCAGAAAAATTAGTTCGCGCCAATGCCTGTCGATCCTGCACTTCATGTTTAGCTTTGCAAGCAAGATGGAATAAACGAGTGATATTATTATACTCCTTATACTCTAAAATGGTCTGAATCTCTCTATTTAATACACCCATAAAACATGCAAGCATAGCTTCATTATCCTCAACAATACCACATCTAATCATGCCAGTCTGTAATTCCTGATAATATTCCTCTACGGAATTTTTTCTTGTCGTAAACGCTACAATTTTTGTAGTAATTCACATTGATAATATGGTGGAACCCAACGAGTATGCTGAAATCTCTCACAAAACACCTATAGAAACCAGCGAGTCCAAGAAAACTCCTCACTTGTGTGACTGTTTTGGGCTGCGGCCAACTCTCAATAGCTTCAATCTTGGCTTTTTTAACTTCAATTCCCTGTGGAGTAACAACATAGCCAAGAAAAGATACTCGGTCGGTGCAAAAGGTGCACTTCCCAAGGTTACCAAACAAACGTGCATCACATAGAGCAATATAACAGCACGTAAATGTTCCAAATGTTCTTCCAAAGATCTGCTATATATCAGTATATCATCAAAATATACTACCACAAATTGTCCAATGAAAGCACGTAAAACTTCATTCATTAATCTCATGAAAGTACTAGGTGCATTAGTGATAGAGGCAAAGGTGTCTCGTCTTTCAATGAGATGGTGGCTCTCATTTTTGGTGGAGTCGACTTTGACGATCCGACTATGAACGTGCGAGGACGTCGTGCCTTAGCAATCGCTAAACCAACTCTGAGAGGTTATTGACCACGCCGGAGCACGATCAACCTGACCACTAGGGTCTATTTCCTACATGCAAATGAAGAACAAGCAAGAAACTGAAATTGCAATCTTGATATTGCGAATATAGAGGATAGCTTTATTGATGAAGGTGGGGTTCTGTGACGTCTTGGTCTGGTCGTTGAACACAAACGAAGTATGCAAAGTTGCAGCTATGGCGAACTTTTAATCTAAACAAAACCCAAAGTCTAATCAACGCCGTAAGGGTTGTATATATGGAGGAAGAGAGGGGAATTTCATGACCCCTTGGAGGAGGGGTCCGTAACCAACCCTAACTCTTGTTTCCCCACACATATGGACTCTAAAAACAAACTATACTCAAGTATTTCGAAATTACATGGGCCTGGCTGAAAAATAAGGTGGCGCAGCACCTATTATAAGCTATGGACGAAATTTATGAAAGGGCATCTTGTATATTTCGTCCATGTCCTTGTATGTCATAAAGGAGGCTTCAAAGCACTGAAATCTGCACTAGAAACGTCGTTCTGGTTCCCTTTGTGCGCGCCTTCATCTCCATGCTTGTTTCTTCTCCAGTGTTCATCCCTCTTGTCCATGCTAGCCCCCTCATTAGTAATCAACACAAATGTATCCAATTTAGGCAACATCATATTCTCATGAACATTAGAATTGTTACCAAGAAACAAAAGTACCTGGTAATTCAATTGGCGTGCGCGAGCTCTAGTGATTGGTCCAGTGTGTATAGCAGCAGGGGTTGTGGGTGTAACAATGGTATTGATGTCCTCATCATCCTCCCCTTCTTGAAATGAAGTCGTCCTCAACGGAATTTCATCTTCCTCACCCAAATAAGGCTTCAAATCTGCAATGTTAAAAGTGGGACTAACCCCAAAATCTGACGCAGCTCAAATTTATATGCATTATCATTTATTTTTTCTAACACCTTAAACGGACCATCAGCACGTGGCATTAGATTTGATTTGCGCAAATCAGGAAATCTATCCTTACGCAAATGTAATTGAGGGAGTCATGGACTAAGGGGTCCTCGGGGCGACGGCCCATTGTACACGGGCCGGACTGGTCGAGCCGTATATTGATGGGAGATCTATGAAGCTGTGGTGTGCCCTCCAAGTCAAGAAGGCGCATGATCTCTTTAAACCCTTGTTGTAATCTATCTTCAGTAACCCTAACCCTACTGGTGTCTATATAAACCAAGGGTTTTAGTCTTTAGGGCTAGAGCTACATTCATCACCTCATGGCCTTAGGGTTTAGCTCATGCTGATCTCGAGGTAGATCTACTCTGTAAACCATGTTATACATTCAATACAATCAAGCAGGACGTAGGGTTTTACCTCTTCGAGAGGGCCCGAACCTGGGTAAACATTGTGTTCGTCATCCCTTGTTACCCATCAATCCTAGATCCACAGCTCGGGACCCCCTACCCGGAGGTCTGCCAGTTTTGACACCGACATTGGTGCTTTCATTGAGAGTTCCGCTGTGGGGTCGCCAAAAGGATTGATGGCTCGCCTGATCATAGGAGAAGGCATTGGGTCCGGTGACTTCTTCGTCCCCAGGCAACTCTCTGCGTTTGGTAGCATCGTGATGCACGCCGACCCGACTGGCCGCCTGGGTCAGATCGACACCTTCGCTCCCGGACACCAAATTCGATTCGGTGGTCTGGAATACGTTGATGACACGCGGGGCGGTCTGGCTTTTACCGGATTCACTTCCCCCGCCCGCCCCTTCGCCATGCCCGATCCAGAATCCCTTTCCAATTCTATCGGCGGATCGGCCTCGATGGCTTTGAGCCAGGAGAGCTCCGCTTCGAGCGAGAGCCAAGCTTTGCCTTCATCCGGGCACATCATGGCCACGGAGGACCTATCCTCGACTTTCGAGGTAGAATCAGGAGGCAGAGGCCAAGAGGCAACCTCGGCCGAACCTTCCTTTCACAATGCTCGCCTGGACTTGAGCGCTCACGACAAAGTGATAGCCAGCGGCCAAGGGTCACCCTCAGCCCAAAGCAGCCCGATCTCAAAACCCGGCGGGGAAATCACATGCAAGGACCAAAGCCCGTCCCTGACCTCCAGTGATGTGCTAGACCACTTCAAGGATCCAGCTCTGCACCCCGAGCTTACCGCGGCTATCGGAAATCAAGGACCGGCCAGGGCATTGACTGCCCCCACCCCGTCACAACTGAATTAGGCCTAGAACCATTGAGTTCGGTGACCCTTGCAATGGTAAATGAGGCATTAGACCGAATCCAGAAAATGACCATCCAGGAGGACCTGCCCTCCGTCTTCAACCACCAACCCTTCGAGGCATACCATAGGGAATTTTGCGTCCCACCCACCACCCATTTGGTAGCCACTATCGACGATTTAACCAATATGCTAGACTACAATTCGGAGAATGCCGAATACATGGCGGAGGAGGACGGAGCCACGGCCAATGCCGATGTTGCCCCCCCCCGTCACCAGCCGCTGGTCGGCCACATCCACCTACGACATCTACATGGTGGACACCCCCAAGGACGGCGATGAAACTCCTAATAAAGACCGAGGCAAGCCTAGAGATGAGCCACCCAAATGCCGAAAACAACGTCGTCGATCAAAGCCACGCCGGAGCCACGCAAGCAACATGGACCCTGCGGAGAACGGCATAGTAAATAATACGAATGACCTCGCCAAAGACGCAGCTAACGAACATCATCAGGATGACCCCACGGGACAGGAGGACCCGCTCAATATAGAAAACCCTGACGACTCCGAGGATAGCAATTACCTACCACTCTCCGAAGAGGAGGTCAGTCTCGAGGATGATGACTTCATCGTCCCCGAAGATCCTTTGGAGCAAGAACGGTTCAAGCGGAGGCTTTTAGCCACCGCCCGCAGCCTAAAGAAGCAAAAGCGCAAAATCAAGGCCGAATAGGACACCCTCAACAACCGATGAACTAAAGTCCTAGCTGCTGAGGAAGGGTATGGCCGTGAATAGCCAACCAAAAGCTATCCTAAGTGAAGACTCCAGCCGCAGTTCGACGACGAGGCCGTAGAGCCCACACGCCCAATATACACAAGCGCCGAATAGCCAGACCGCCCCCCTAGAGGGTGGGACAGAGAAGCTGATGAGGCCGAAAACCCAGCCGCCCCACCTCGCCGCTATGGCAAGGATACAGTGCGACCCACTTACGAGTACGACCTCTGCCATGACCTAGATGCCCATGGAGGCCGCACCAAGTCCATTTACGGACCCAGAGAAGACCCGCCCGTGTACCGGGAAGGATAATATGATCGATTAAATCGAAATGATAGAATCCTGGAGCAGCAGCAGATTAGCAGGGCCGAAGACCTCCGACGCGATGTAGCCCGAGTTCAGGGCGCCGCACACCCCTTGTGCTTCACAAAGAGGGTAATGCAACATCAATTCCCGGAAGGCTTCAAGCCTGTGAACATCAAATCATACGACGGAACCATAGATCCAGCCGTATGGATAGAGGATTTCCTCCTCCACATCCACATGGCGCGAGGAGATGACCTCCATGCAATTAAATATTTGCCGCTAAAGCTTAAAGGCCCAGCTCGACACTGGTTGAATAGCCTTCCCGAAGACTCTATAGGTTGCTGGGAAGAGCTTGAGGATGCTTTTCGAGCAAAATTTCAGGGCACCTATGTCCGGCCTCCGATGCTGATGACCTAAATCGCATCACGCAACAACCCGGAGAATCTGCCCGACAGTTTTGGAACCGATTCCTGACCAAGAAAAATCAGATCATTGACTGTCCAGATGCCAAAGCCTTGGATGCCTTTAAGCATAGTGTCAAGGACAAATGGCTTGTACGACAGCTCGGCCAGGACAAACCAAGAACTATGGCAGCCCTTACTTCCCCCATGACCCGCTTTTGTGCGGGCGAAGACAGCTGGCTTGCTCGCAAAAACACCAACCCAGACACACCCGGTACCTCCAAGGTTCGAGATGGAAATGGAATGCCCCGACGCAGCAAGAATAAACGTTGCCACAATGACGGCGAGGGTGAGGATACGGCAGTAAATGCCGGATTCCGAAACCAGAAGTCCGGACCCCGAAAGAAAGCCCCTAAAGGCAATGGTGATGGCCCGTCTAGACTGGACACAATTCTAGACAGGCCTTGTCAGATCCACGACACATTAGAGAAGCCCGCCAACCACTCCAACCGAAATTGTTGGGTGATCAAACAAGCCGGCAAACTCACAGCCGAAGACTCGGGCAAAAGCCCATGAAGCAAGGACGATGATAAGCCCCGCAGGCCGAATAGTGGAGGCCACAACCCTTCCCTTCCGAGGTCAAGATGGTAAACATGATCTACACAACCCACATACCGAAGAAGGAGAGGAAGCGAGCGCTATGGGACGTATACTCCATCGAGCTAGTAGCGCCGAAGTTCAATCCATGGTCAGCTTGTCCGATCACGTTCGATCGCAGGGATCATCCCACCAGCATACGCCATGGAGGGTCCACAGCCCTAGTGCTCGACCCCATCATCGATGGATTCCACCTCACTAGAGTCCTAATGGACGGAGGAAGCAGCCTCAATCTGATATACGAGGATACAGTGAGGAAAATCCATCAAGGATTAAACCCAGTAATACCACCTTCAAGGGGGTCATTCCGGGAGTGGAGGCCCGCTGCACGGGCACAGTGACGCTTGAAGTAGTATTCGGATCTCCGGATAACTTCCGAAGCGAGGACTTGATCTTCGATATTGCACCTTTTCACAGTGGCTATCACGCCCTCCTCGGCCGAACAGCGTTCGCCAAATTCAATGTCGTTCCGCATTATGCATACCTCAAGTTGAAGATGCCTAGTCCTTCGGGCATCATAACTATCAACGGCAACACAGAATGCTCACTTCGAACCGAAGAACACACTACGGCACTAGCGGCCGAAGACCACACCGGCCCATATAGGCCCGGATGCCGACCCGCCGTAAAGGCCAGTTACAATAGTAAACGGGTTCGAACCCGTTCCCCGTCATGGGAACCCGCATGTGTTCGCCGCAAATAGGGATACGCGCCCCACATCACGCCCACATTCTTCACGCTCCACGTGCCTCGTCAGCACAACTTCGCACTCAAAATACCATGGGCAGCTATGAGGCATACATTAATCCGATGTACATGTTCGGTTAGACCGAACTTCGGAATTACCTCGTCTTCGGACAACCCGGGGACCAATTTTGGATACCCCCAAGCATAAAGCTCCATCGGCAGGGTCCTCGCCCATCAAGGTCTCATCGAAGGTCCCAACCCCCACCTATCAGAAGCAAAGGCGCAGACGTGCAGCAGGGTATAGTGAAGGCTTCAACTCACGCATCAAGGCCCTGCGTCAACCTTTACTTTGTAAAATTTCTTTTTCTTTCTCTCTTACAAGTACTGCCTTCGCAGTTCGAATTGTACGGTTAGACGTCCCGAGCTTACGAGAAATAATAAAAATACCCTTTATGGTGTTCGGATATCCGCATCTTGCAATTTTTCCTGTCTCTTTCCGGATTCCCCACTCGCTCTTCGAACAGCCCGGCATGAAAATATATTAACTAGTCAAGAGTTCGATTTATATATCAGCTCAATATCTTCAAGTCCGGCACCACCGTTTTCCGCTAGGTGTTCGGCGTCTCGGATATTGCACTATATGCATCTATTTCGAACTATGTCTTGGGTCAATAGTTGTTGCCCGGCTCCTATGTTTGCCTCTTATGTTCCGCACGTTCGGCTAAGAGGGCAAAGGGAGAACCCCTACAATTGTACGTCTGGTTTGCTCGGTCAAGTACCTCAGGAGGAAAAAGCCGAAAACTGACCGTCATAGTAAGCGTGAACGGGTCCGCGATCCGATGATGAGGTTTCACTCTAAAAATTGTTGGCGATTTCGCCGTGTCACACGAAGGGTTCGTCTTAACACAAACCATGTGATCGGAAAGGGCAGGTTTTGATCCCCAAGTACATCATAATACACCGGGGGCTAGTCCCTAGTCCCCACCGTCAAGCTCCTAAGGCTAAGTGAAAGCAGTAAAACCGAATAGTCTAATCGCCTGGTTTCGCTCCCGCACTACCGCCTCCGGGCACCAAGATGTTGGCTAAGGGTAATAGTGTGGAGACAAAACACCCCTCGTGATATTCACTTGGGGGCTGAAGCCGACGACTGGTAGCTTTCAGAATAAACATACGGCCACACAAGAGTCAAAATTTTATCATTACAATATCAAATAAGTCCGTCGGGCGCATAATGAAGCATAAGTCCCACTTGATACAAACTTAATACAACTACTCAAACATTACATCTTTCGAACGCTGGCCCCCTATCGCCCGCACTCCGGTTATCACTTGCGCGAAGTACTGCTCGGGGCGGCGATGCTCCTTCCCCTTGGGCGGAGCACCAGTGGCCATCTCCATTGGATTAATCCTCAGCAAATGTACCATGGTCTTCGCAAACGCGAGCCTCGCCCCCTCAAGGCACGCTGACCGCTTTACGGCGTCAATCCGGAGCGGCGCCTCCCGCAACTTCTGCATAAGGCCGAAGTAGGTGTCTAGAATGGGCTCGGCCGGCCACAGGCTGACATAGAGGTCCTTCATGGCTAGCTCCGACATCCGATGCATCTCCATTAGCTGCTTCATTTGATCGCTTAGAAGGGGGGTGCTCGAAGTCCGAAAACTATGACCAGAAGAGCCGCTGCATGGAGTCCTCCTCGAGGGTGGCGTAGTGCCTCACTATGGCCACCGCATTCTTCGGAAGTTCGGTGAAGACACCAGCAGAGCGCCAGACCCGCGTCAGCAGGGCGAACCTGTTGCCTCCGAACACACTCTGCAGTAAGTATTTCTTACCATTGGAAATTTGCGCGGCCTGGCGGAGCTCCTCCCGGACTCCTCGTGCGTTAGTCCTCGCCTCTTGGAGCTCCTTCTCCGCCTTGGATAGCCGGGAGGATTGCTCCTCTCGCCCCTTCTCAAGGGCCTCCAGCTTCTCAGCGGCATCTTGGAGCTCCACTTGGACTTCAGTCACCTGAGCCTCATGTTGCTCGGCAACAAGCTTGGCCTTCTCAAGCTCGGCCACCACCTTCTCAGCAGCCGTCTTCTTCTCGGCCGCCTCGGCCTCGGCTTTCTTCAGGGCCTCCTTCAAGCCCTCGACCTCGGCGGCAGTAGCTACAGGATCATCAAGATAAAGGATTAGCATACAATCCGGATCGTCAATATCCGGTGTCAAGCAAGTATACATCTTCTCACAGGGCTTACCTTGTGCCTCGTCAAGCCGTTTTTTGACAAGGTCAAGCTCTTGATCGGAAATCTTGAGCTTCTGATCCACCTCCTCTAACGCCGCGGCATTAGCAGCCGCGGCCACGGAAGATGCCTGCGTCAGCAAAAGAAATGTCTGACATTATTAATCGACCTACCGAATTTGATCCTCCGCAGGTCTCTCTGAGGTCCTGGCAGAGTCTCGGGGGCTGCTATGTATATGGCCTACCCAAACTAACAATTACAACTGCATTATGAGGAAAGAACATTACTTGACTTACCTCAAAGCCTGTTAGAAGGCCTTGGATAGCGTCGTTCAGTCCGGATTGGACGGAACGAACACTTTGCATGAGGGCACTCATTAGAGTGCGGTGCCCATCAATGATGATGGAGTTGTTCACGAGCTCCTCCAGCATGTTTGGCCAGCCAGCTGCCGCCCGTGTGGAGGTGTTCGGCACTGGCGTTGGCTCCCCGGCCCCTTCCCCGCTGGGAGGAGCCTGTGCTGTCGAAGGCCTTGGGGGCTCGGGAGCAGTCGACGGTTGGGGTCCGAATGGTCCAAACTCCTTTCCCTCATCAGCCAGGAGGGATGCTCCCTCCTGGTCTTCGGTGACAAAGGTATTAACCTTGGTCATTACGGTGTCCGCCTCCCCCTCTATGTTCGGGGGAGGAGGAGTCCTTTGGGACCGCACCTCCTCAACCTCTTCGGGGATTAGAGGATGCGCGGAGTGCGCCATAGACCCACTGTCCGCCAATTCGGCGGGCGGAACATCCCCTCCGAAGTCTGCTCGGTGGGGCATTCATGTGGGGGACTGCAACTCGGAGGGGTTAACCTTCAACTAAAGCAAATTACTGAAAACGAGATAGTTAAAAATGCCAACGCCTTACCTGTTGGCCGGGGGCTTGACCCTGGGTCCCTTCTCCGGAACCTTCTCAGACACTTCGGACTCCTTGTCAGAGTCCGAACTGTTGGAGAGGACCAGCTTGGGCCGGCATCTTCTCTTCGAGGCCGGAGAAGGTTGGACCTCCTCAACGTCCTCGGATGCCGCCCTCTTCTTGGAGTGCGAGGAGGCACTCTCCTCCTCATCCTCATCCTCGCCCCCATCCTGCACGGATGAGGCCGCAGCATCTCCGGACCGATTGCCCGGACAAACCCTGTGGCGGAGTCCCTCCCTGGCCTCCGGCACTTCTTTCTTCTTGCCCTTCTTGGCAGGCGCCTTATAAGGCACCACGGCCAGCAGCTTTTCCAGCTGCTCTAATCGGGGCTCTTCTGGCAGAGGCGCTGGGCCACGGATCTTCTTGGCCTTGGCAAGCCAGCCCTACAAAATCAACATACTAGGGTTAGACCGAATCAAACGTGGTGTGAACATCCGAACACTCTTCGAAGAAAATATGCCCCTCACCACCCTTGGGGGGTTCGCGGCGTCGAGGCCGATGTCCTTCCCCTTGACTGGCCACTCCTTTTGGGGCTGGAATAGTTGGCCCCATATCTTGTCAGGGGTCGTGCCGTAGAGGTGTCGCATGGTGGCCGAATCCTTGGGCTCGTACTCCCACAGGGGCTTGGCCCTCTCCTGGCAAGGGAGGAGCCGGCGGTGGAGCATGATCTGGACCACGTCGACCAGCTTTGCGCTAGTCTCTATTATGCTGTCGATGAGCTTCTGCAGCACTTTCGTGTCGGCAACACACCCCCAGTCCGGGCTCTTGGTGGTCTAGGAGGCCAATCTAGTAGGGGGTCCGGACCTGAATGCGGGGGCCACTCCCCAGGCGGCCTCCCTTGGCTCGGTGATGTAGAACCACTCCTTCTTCCACATCCGGATGGCATCGACGAAGTGGCCGTCCGGCCACTGGACCCACGTCAATTTACTAATCATGGCCCCTCTGCAGTCCGCATGCTTGCCATCGACCACCTTGGGCTTGACATTGAACACCTTCAGCCATAAAACGAAGTGCGGCTGGACTCGGAGGAGCACTTCACAGACGACGATGAAGGTCGAAATGTGGAGGAGGGAGTTGGGGGCTAGATCGTGAAAATTTAGCCCATAGAAGAACATCAGCCCCCGCACGAAGGGGTGCAGGGGAAATCCGAGCCCCCTAAGGAAATGGGGAAGAAACATGACCCTCTCGCCCGGCTGGGGCGTGGGGATGATCTGGCCCTCTTCGGGGGCCCGATGAGCGACATTGGCCGGCAAGTAGCCAGCCTCCTTCAGCTTCAGAATGTCCCTGTCGGTGACGGAGGAGGCCTCCCACTTCCCATTGGTGCCAGATCCGTCCATGGTCGAAGGAGGTGAGGTGGGATTCGCTGTGGAAGCAGAGAGAAAGGGCGCTAGAGCTCTGAAGGTCCGCGTGAACGGAAGGTGGAAGAGGGCGTGGGATGCAGACTGTAGCATCCCCCCTTTATAGACTGTTGGCAGGCAGGGGATTCCTTTTTCCACGCCGTTGACTTCTCCACTTCCCGATATCTCCGCAACATTATGAGCAGGGAGGGGAATCAAAATCATTAACCATATCCCCCGAAAAGTGGGACACGATCTTCACCTTGAGCGGACGTGTCAAACATGGCGTTGGCCTCGAGCCGTGCTTCGAGAAATAGTAACTACTCGGCGTTATGGCCGGAGGCGACTCTTCGTTGAATGAGAAAAAGTTGTCAGATAAAGGCACTATTTGCGCTTGAGCAATGTTTTTATTATTACCTTCGGTGTTAAGTAAAACTACGTTTCAGATTCCGGACATCACTTGGTTCTGAACAGGGGAGAGACATACCGAGGAACTCGCCCTGCAAGCCGAATACTGGTCGGATGAATGGATACCGGATACAAGTCTTGGCGTTGGAGGCAAGTTCGGGGGCTACTAAGGGAGTCAGGGACTAAGGGGTCCTCGGGGCGACGGCCCATTGTACATGGGCCGGACTGGTGGAGCCGTATATTGATAGGAGATCTATGAAGCCGTGGTGTGCCCTCCAAGTCAAGAAGGCGCAGGAACTCTTTCAACCCTTGTTGTAATCTATCTTCGGTAACCCTAACCCTACTAGTGTCTATATAAACCGAGGGTTTTTAGTCTTTAGGGCTAGAGCTACATTCATCACCTCATAGCCTTAGTGTTTAGCTCATGCTGATCTCGAGGTAGATCTACTCTATAAACCACGTTATACATTCAATACAATCAAGCAGGACGTAGGGTTTTACCTCTTCGAGAGGGCCCGAACCTGGGTAAACACTGTGTTCATCGTCCCTTGTTACCCATCGATCCTAGATCCACAACTCAGGACCCCCTACCCCGAGGTCCGCCGGTTTTGACACCAACAGTAATCAAACAAGATCTCCAGGTGCAAACACAACATGTTTTCTACCCTTATCTCCAGCAAGTTTATATTTAGCATTCATACACTCAATTTTCTCCTTAGTTAACTCATGCCTTTTTAAGATCAATTCAACACATTGTTTAGCATCAAAATTAACCTTCTCCAAAGATGGAAGAGGCAACAAATCAATGGGTGCACGAGGTAGGAAACCATACACAACTTCAAAAGGACACATCTTAGTAGTAGAATGCAACAAACGATTGTAAGCAAATTCAATATGAGGCAAGCATTCTTCCCACATTTTCCTGTTATTCTTCAAAATAGCCCTAAGCATAGTAGACAAAGTTCTATTGACTACTTCAGTTTGTCCATCAGTTTGGGGGTGACATGTAGTACTAAAAAGTAGTTTACTCCCCAACTTAGCCCATAAACATCTCAAAAAGTGCCTAAGAAATTTAGTATCATGATCTGAAGCAATTGTATTTGGCACACCATGCAAGCGAATAATTTCACAAAAGAACAAATCAGCAACATTAGCAGCATCATCACTTATATGACATGGTATAAAATGTGCCACTTTCAAGAATCTATCCACAACAACAAATATGCTATCCGTCCCCTTCTTTGTTCGAGGTAATCCTAAAACGAAATCCATAGATATATCCTCCCATGGAATACTAGGTACAGGCAAAGGCATATATAAGCCATGAGGATTAAGTCATAACTTAGCTTTTTGACAGGTAGTGCAGCGAGCAACAAAACGTTCAACATCCCGTCTCATCTTTGGCCAAAAGAAATGTGTAGCAAGTACGTCCTCTGTCTTCTTCATGCCAAAGTGTCCCATTAATCCTTATCCATGTGCCTCCTGCAACAACAAAAGACGAACAGAGCTAGCTGGAATGCATAGCTTTTTAGCACGAAACACAAATCCATCATTAATGACGAACTTGGTCCATGTTCTCCCTTCTTTACAATTCCGTAGCACATCTTTAAATTCAGCAGCATGCACATATTGATCTTTGATGGTCTCCAAACCAAATATTTTAAAGTCAAGTTGTGAAAGTATAGTATAACGACGAGATAATGCATCAGAAATAACATTTTCTTTGCCCTTCTTGTGTTTAATGACATAAGGCAAAGTCTCAATGAATTCAACCCATTTAGCATGTCTACGGTTTAGTTTTGCTTGACTTTTAATATGCTTCAAAGATTCATGATCTGAATGTATAACAAATTCTTTGGGCCATAAATAATGTTGCCATGTTTTCAAAGTCCGAACAAGAGCATATAATTCCTTATCATAAGTAGAATAATTCAGACAAGGCCCACTCAATTTTTTAGAAAAGTATGCAACAGGTTTACCATCTTGTAATAACACACCTCCTAATCCAATTCCACTAGCATCACATTCAAGCTGAAAAGTCTTATTAAAATCAGGAAGTTGGAGTAATGGAGCATGTCTCAACTAATCTTTCAATACCGTGAAGGCTTCTTCCTGTGCGGTACCCCAAACAAAAGGCACATCCTTCTTTGTAAGCTCATTGAGAGGTGCAGCAATGGTGCTGAAATCTCTCACAAAACGCCTATAGAAATCAGCGAGTCCAAGAAAACTCCTCACTTGTGTGACCATTTTGGGCTGCGGCCAACTCTCAATAGCTTCAATCTTGGCTTTATCAATATCAATTCCCTGGAGTAACAACATAGCCAAGAAAAGACACCCGGTCGGTGCAAAAGGTGCACTTCCCAAGGTTACCAAACAAACGTGGATGACGTAGAGCAATAAAAACAGTACGTAAATGTTCCTCCAAAGATCTGCTATAAATCGGTATATCATCAAAATACACTACCACAAATCGTCCAATGAAAGCATGTAAAACTTCGTTCATTAATCTAATGAAAGTACTGGGTGGATTAGTTAAACCAAAAGGCATGACTAACAACTCATTTAATCCAAACTTAGTTTTAAATGCTGTTTTCCATTCATCACCCAATTTCATACGAAATTGATGATATCCACTACACAAATCAACTTTGGAGAAAATAGTAGAGCCACTTAATTCATCAAGAATATCATCTAGCCTAGGAATAGGATGATGATAACGAATAGTAATATTATTAATGCCTCTACAATCAACACACATACGCGATGTACCATCCTTTTTCGGCACTAGAATAATAGGAACAACACAAGGACTAAGGGATTCCCGTATATAAGCTTTGTCGAGTAGCTCATGTACTTGACGCATAATCTCCTTCGTCTCCTCTGGATTGGTACGGTATGGTGCACGGTTGGGTAGCGATGAACCGGGAATTAAGTCAATCTGATGCTTAATTCGTCGAATAGGTGGTAATGCCAGTGGCACATCCTGTGGAAAGACGTCAGCAAACTCCTACAAAATATTAGTGACAGCAGGAGGCAAAGCGGAAGGCATGTCCTCGAATGAAAATAATGCCTCTTTCCACACAAAAGCATAGCAAACAGATTTGCTGCAATCTAAATCATCAATATCAGATTTGGTGGCAAGTAAACATCACTTTTCAATTTAATTTCAGAAGCAACACTAGATGGTTTGTTATTAGGTTTCATTTGTTGCTCAAATTCTTTTGCCACAATCTGATTTTCACTCTTATTTTGCTCATGTTTTGCTTTACTAGCTGTATTAATATCATCTTTCAAAATGGAATCAGGAGACATAGGAAGCAAAGTAATATGTTTGTCCTTATGAACAAGAGTATACTGATTGTTTCTACCATGGTGTACAGATTTTTTATCAAATTGCCATGGTCTACCGAGTAATAAAGAACATGCTTGCATGGGTACCACATCACAATCAGCATAATCAGCATATGTAGCGATACTAAAATGCACACGAACAATACGTGTTACCTTAACCTTGCCGCTGTTGTTGAGCCATTGGATGTAGTAAGGATGTGGATGTGGTCTCGATGTAGGGCGGAACCCTAGGGGCCGATCTTTCACGATTTGGAGGGGATCCCACAAAGAACACGAAGAACACACGAGAGGGGAAATGAGAGGAAACACTCAAATCAACGAGAAATGATCACATATGTGCTAGATCCATGAACACAAAGGGAGATACAAGATCCGAACACAACAAGGGACGATATGATGCGGAGCATCCTATGGTCATCCCCATGGACCTACCTTCGTCTCCCATGACACCACACGGACCAATGACTAGAGCTCGAGCAAAGGCTATTGAAACTAAGGTGAACTCGTTCCTCTCTGAACTACCTCTTTCCACATCTGAGACATGGCTACTACCTCAAGCGGAGACCCTATGTGTGATCATGTACTTAGAGGGAAGCCATGGAGCAAGTACATCCAACGGACAAGATGGCGAGGACACTAAGTACAAGAGCCAGGAAGTAGAGCTGCCAGGAAACCTACAGCCCCCGGACGACCGGACCAGGCCGGACGTCCGACACCTAAAGTGTCAGCCAGCCAACCCAAGTCCCTGCCAGCGTACACTACAGCGGCCGGACGACCGACGCAGACAGGACGTCTGACACCTCCCAGCGCCCGGATGACAGCTCCACTCCGGGCATCCGGTGCCACATCACAGAAGGGAAATTAACGGAAGTATGAACCCTCCGGACGACCGAGCCTCCGGACAACTGACGCCCTTCGGACGGCCGGTGACCCCTGACCAGAGCCGAATCACCGGACGACCGATGCCCTCCGGACGACCGGTCCTTCGCGAGCCACCGGACGCCCGAGACCCTCCGGATGTCTGAAGCTTGTCTGCGCACAGTGACTAGGACCGAGGCCCATGTACCCTTTCGCCCACCTAGACTATATATAGTCCTCCTCCTCCCACTTATTAGGGTTAGCAAAGGATTAGCTCATTTTAGAGATAGATCTTTGCTCATCCACTTGATACATACTCCATTGGAGACCAAGGCCTCCACGGAGAAGATCCCAAGTGGATTCAAGACCCCGCAAGGGAAGATCCCCTCATGGATTCAAGACCCCGTCTCCGGATCAGGAAGAACTACCGCCTCTTGTATCATCCCTTGTTGTGTTTGAATCTTGTATCACTCTTGATGTTCATGGATCTAGCACATGTCTAATCGTTCTTGTTGATCTGAGTGTTTCCCCTCGTGTGTTCGTCGTGTTCTTCGTAGGATCCCCCCCCATTTCGTGAAAGATCGGCCTTAGGGTATCCACCCTACATCATCTTGGTATCATGAGCCAAGGTTGCTCACGAATTTGGAGGCCCTACTCTTTCTTTTCTAGCCTAATTTTGTTGATTTTGTCCCAATTTCGAAAAATCCCCACACAAATAGCCCCAATTTTTTTTTTGTGATTTGTTGGTGTGATGAAGTTTTGTTGGATTTGATCTGGGGATTTGATGTGTTGCAGGTAGATCTAGCTTTCCCCCATCATTTCCTCCATTTCCATCCACAAATTTGTCCAATTTTGATCACATTTTGCTTCTCCACCACGAACCCTAGAAGTTCATCCCGTGCCCGAAATCGCCCAGCCACCGGACAACCGGCCAGTACAGGATGTTCGACAACCACCGGTCGCCCGACCCATACCGGATGTCCGACCAACCCTGACGAAACTGAATTTTTTTCACCCAAAATTTTTCAGCCACCGCCCACTCTTCTGCATTGCCATTCCATAACCCCTCATATATATTCCACATAACCACCACCGCTTTCCGCAACCACCATCGCTTACCCGTTACCACCTCTGACAATTTTGACACATTTTGATCATTGAGAATTTGAGTTGTGGTTTCCGTTTCCTAACGTGTCTCGGCTACTTAGGGATAGTTCGACAATGACATCACCGCCGCTCATCTTCGTCATTGACACCAACCACTTCACCATTTTGACACCGTAACCGTAAGCAAGAATAGTAACCTCTATATCATCTTGGTATCGTGGTATTCCATCATTTGTACTTTCATTTTTGCCATTGCATTGTTAAACCCCCGAGACCATTTTGCGTCACTTACCCATCGAGACTAGCCTTTGAGTATTGCCGGCAATGTTACTTGTGCACATTAGTGTTCATCAATCCCATTGCATACATACCATATCATATTGGTACTTACATCTTGGTTTCATCTTTTGTGTCACAAGTTTGTCACAGCATATCTACAATTGCTATCTTGGTTCATGAAGTTTCGCATAAGTTCCAAAGAAAGAGCTCAAAAGAGAAAGAGCCAACAAGCTTTTTAAGCAAAAGAGAGAGATAAGCAAAGAGCTTTTAAGCAAGAACTAGAGCATCATACTACATTAAGATTCTCATACTCGATCATTTTGGATCATATCGCCGGAACATCATACACATAGCATACTTGGGATAGAAGTCGTTGCATTTTTGCTTTTGTAGGTCATGCACAAGTCTCGTATCCGCCTATAGTCCAATCGTGCTAGCGTCCCTCTAGTGTTGTGAAACAAGAGCATTTTTCGTGGATTCAACATTTTGAACTCATTCCTTGGTTGCACGACCCCATTTATCTCTCCGTGTGTGTGTTTTCGTGTGCCACATATTGCTTTTGGTCTACTTGTTACATTTGTGAATTTGCGAATCTTTTTCAACATTATTGAGTCTTGCTAACAATTTCATAAGATTTTGTGCCACCATCCTCATCAAGCTACTCCAAAAGCTTTATTTATGTAGGTGTGTGAAATTGACGAGATACGGTACCAATTGTGCTATTTCCTTGCTACACTATTGAGTGATCATTGATCCATTCTCAACATCGGTTAAGGTACATTTGGTATAGTTATTTCCTTTCTTCCACTCACATATTTGCTTGCAATGATGGATAGGCTAACCACTTCTTCGAACCCACTCTTCATCGAGCAAGATGACGACCCGAACAACTACGTCACCAAGGACCACCTCTTCGGCACGCAAAGAGCTTTGCATCAAGAACAAGAAGCATTGGGCGACTGAATCGACCTACTCGGATGTTGCGAGAATATGGGCATAGAGGACAAAGCCAAGCTATCCTCAAAAATGGAGGAGACTTGCGAGAATACGAACAACGTACAAGAGACTACCTCGACCACAAGCTATCCTAAAAAATGGAGGAGATCGACGAAAGGTTGTCTACTCAAAAGAAGGAGACCGATGCAAGGATGGACGAGATCCGCACCTTGTTGCTCAACAGTTCTTCTACATCTTCATCATATTCAAGACGGAGCCACTCAAGATGACATTCTTCGCAATCTTCTTCGGATGCAAGTCCTCCTCGAGTTCGTTCTTATCGTCGCCAAGACCATGAAGTTCTTCAAGCTCCACAAAACCCATTACATGGCAATGGTTTACAAGGCCGTCTCCGTGAACGTGAACGCCAACGACAACAAGCTAATGAACCTCCGGTCCAAGAGCAAGCTCCAATACGCCAAGATCGACAAGAACAACAAGACAGTGATGCCCTTTGACAAGAGAAACAACGTTGTGAGGAACAAGCACTTGAAGCCCAACAAGCTCTACGAGAATCAACTCAAACATCAATGCGCGAAACTGCTAAGTACGTCTACAAGAAGAGGCCCTTCGCCGTGAGCGCCAAGAAGAAGCCGTGCGTCTTGAGGAGCTTCAAGAAATGAGGAACTGTGCAAGAATGCCACACCCTCAACATCAAGCTAACAATGACGCGCAAGCGAACCAAGCGGTTCAAGATCCTCCTCCACGGCTAGAGTGTCCTCATCATCACCATCAACCCCAACACAATGAAGGGCACCGCTACGGCAAGCTCAAGTTCACCATGCCTAAGTTCTCCGGAAACAATGATCCCGAAACTACCTTTCATGAGCATTGAAGGTTGACAAGATCTTTCGTTTGCACAACTATGAAGAAGAGAAGAAGATCGCCATGGGATCTCTTGAGTTCCAAGACTATGCCCTCATTTGGTGGGACCAAGTCATTGAGCGCCGAGCGGCAAGAGGTGAACCACCCATCACAACATGGAATCAAATGAAGGATGTCATGAGAGCGCGCTTTGTTCGAACATATTATAACCGCGACCTCTTCAAGAAGTTACAACTCCTCAAGCAAGGCACAAAAGACCGTTAAAGAGTATTACAAGGAAATGGAGATTGCCATGATATGAACTAATGTCACGGAAGATGATGGGCAAACTATGGCACATTTCTAGAATGGACTCAATCATCCTATCAAGAAGATCACCGACTTCCAACCTTACATAAACCTTCTCGAGCTAGTGCATCAAGCTACCAAGGCAGAGCGATAGGTGCAAGATGACTACAAGTATGCCAAGTTCTCTTCCAAGTCCTATGGCCTTCCTACAACCGAGCTTCAACGACTTCGACGCCTTCTTCCGCGACAAAAGCTTCACCAAGCAACGGCGACAAGTCAAGTTACAAGAAAACTTCGACAACCTCAAGTCGTCCTCCTACTACAAGCAACTTCAAGCCGAGAGCTTCATCATCATCTACTCCAACCGATGAGACCGTCAAGACAAGTTCCATCAAATACTTCACATGTGGAGGCCGAGGCCACAAGACATTCGAGTGCACCAACCGGCGCACCATGATCGCCAACGATGATGTCACATACGACTCCATGAGTGAAGAAGAAATGGAAGCCCTTGAGAATGTGGCCATGCACCGGCAAGTGAATGAAGATGAAGATGACCAAGTCTTTTGTGACAATGATTCGAGCGCCGCTCTCGTTGTCTCCAAGGTCTTGACGCTTCAACACCAACAAGACAAAGATCAACGATGCCATATCTTCCACACCAAGGCGGGCATCAACAGGCGTTCCGTGAAGGTCATCATCAATGGAGGAAGTTGCCATAATTTGGCAAGTGAAGAGCTATGTTCCAAGCTACAATTAGTCAAGATGAAGCATCCTCGTCCCTACAAGGTCCAATGGCTTAGCGACTCCGGCACCATCCAAGTGGAGCACACCGTTCAAGTCTCCTTCAAGATTGGAGCATACGAAGACACCTTAGAGTGTGATGTGGTTCTCATGTCCGTTTGCCATCTCCTACTTGGACGACCTTGGCAATTTGACCGCGGCGTCATCCACAATGGGCGAACCAATCACTATAGCTTCAAGATGAAGGGAAAAGGAGTACGTTCTATGACCTATGTTACCGAGTCAAGTGATCGCTGATAAGCAAGCATCCACCCATCATGGAGAGAATAGTGAGAGAGTGAGCCACCAAAAAGAGAGTGAGTGCCACAAGCCCAAATTGAGTGCCTCCACGATGAGCGACAAGAAAAACTTAGTTCTATTAGCCACCAAAAGTGACATGAGAGAAGTGTGTGAGAACCCATCAAGTGTTATGCACTATGTCCTTTTGTGCAAGGATGAAGTGGCAAGAACTAACACCCTCACAATCTACCTTTAGAGTTGTCTTCTCTATTGCAGGAATTCAAGGACGTTTTTCCCCGATGAGCTACCTCCGGGACTACCTCCACTACGCGGCATCGAACACCGAATCGACCTCATCCCCGGCGCACCGTTACTGAACAAGGCACCCTACCGTGTCAACCCCGAAGAAACCAAGGAAATACAAAGGCAAGTACAACAACTCATTGACAATGGACATGTGCATGAAAGCTTAAGTCCTTGTGCCGTACCGGCCATACTAGTGCCTAAGAAAGATGGTAGTTTTCGCATGTGTTCCGATTGCCGTCCCATCAATGCTATCACCGTTCGTTATCAATATCCTATTCTTCGCCTTGATGATATGCTAGATGAGCTTAGTGGAGACACCATTTTCTCTAAAATTGATCTTAAAAGTGGCTATTACCAAATCCGCATTCAAGAAGGTGATGAATGGAAAACTGCTTTCAAAACTAAGTTTGGTTTATATGAATGGCTAGTTATGCCTATGGGTTTATCCGAAGCACCCGGTACATTTATGCATGTGATGCACTATGTTCTTCGCCCTTACATTGGTGTATTTGTTGTGGTCTACTTTGACGATATTCTTGTGTTTAGCATGTCTCTAGAAGATCATGTCACCCATCTTAGAACCGTTTTGCAAACTCTAAGAAAAGAGCGCCTTTATGCTAATATGGACAAATGCCTTTTTGGTGTTGATAAGCTTGTCTTCTTGGGTTTTGTTGTGTCATCTAAGGGTGTTCATGTAGGTGAAGCTAAAATTGATGCTATTAAAACTTGGCCACAACCAACCAACTTGCAACAAGTGCGAAGTTTCCTTGGCTTAGTCGGTTTCTATCATAAATTCGTTGAGGACTTTAGCACTATTTCATCCCCTTTGCATGCCTTGATTAAGAAGAATGCACCATTTGTTTGGAGACCACCCCAAGATACCGCATTTCATGAGCTTAAGAAATTTCTTACACATGCTCCATTGCTTGCATTACCCAACTTTGATAAAACTTTTGAAGTTCATTGTGATGCTAGTGGTAACGTCATAGGAGGTGTGTTGATGCAAGAGAAGCGCCCAATTGCTTATTTTAGTGAAAAACTTTCCGGCGCGCAACTCAACTATCCCATCTATAAATATGGGGGGCGCTCCCACCCTCCCACCCACCCCTAAACCCTAGTCCACCGGCGATCTCCACACACCTCCAGTAACTTTGTGATCTGCTCCGATCTTCTTCTCCGGCGTCTCTTGATCTCCATCCTCATACTCATTGTGATGGGATCATCATCTGGTTCTAATCTTGGCTTGGACTTCTCCAAGGGTAGAGTTTTTGCTGATGAGATCTATAATGCCTCGGGTCTCACCGTTCATCCTATGGAGAATTTGGGATCTTTCACTCTGGTGGTCTCATTCAGCAGGCACGATTTCAGGCTAACAGAGGATTCTGTGGCAGCAGCACTTGAGTCTGCACTAGGAGGTTCTGCCATTGATCTCATGGTTTCCTCCATTCGCGACAAGGTATTCAGTTTTAATGTTTCATGCAAGGACGTGGGTTTTTACATTGTGGATCTTCGGTCTTTCTCTTGCCCTCAATTCAACTGTTACTTTCATTTGTGGGGTAATGGGGGGGCCTAATTGGATCCGGGAGTTTAAAATCTGGAAGAAAGAATGTGATGCGGAGTGGATCCTAGTTAGCCCCTCTAAGCGTAGAGCAGCTTTGGGTCTCTTAGCAATGCATAAACCTCCTGCAAAATCTACTCTTAAGTCTAGTTCTGCTGTGCATAAGAAGTTAACTTTTGCTACATTTCAAAATTATAATGTTTGCAAAGGTTATCGATATCATGCCATGTCTGATTGTATTGCTACCACGAAGATTGCTGGATATGATATTCCAGTTAATGAGCATGTTGTCATTCAACCACCTCCTACCACTGATCTTCAATGGACTGTGGCCTCGCCGGTGATAGTCTTTGGCACGGTGAGCTCGTCGGTGTTTCAACAGCGCCTACATTCAGGTGGTTGCATGTCAGTTCATGCGCCACCTTCTCCGGGCGGGATTTTGGGATTTTCAAATGTAGCCTCCATGGGCCACGGTGATATGGCTACAGGCTAAAATTTATCTGGGCCATCGCTTCTGATGGTACCCAGCCCACGTGAGGCCCCAGACTCTTTTGATAAAATGGTTGATCAAATGGTGGATGAAATTGTTACGTGCCAGCTATGCTTTAAAAAGGGTAATTTCTCTTCTTCCTGCACGTCAACTTTAAAGTGCTTGGGTTGTTCTCGTGTTGGTCATCGGAGGAGAGATTGTGCCCGTTTTTCCAAGAGATTGGGCTTGGTTTGGAAACCAAAACCCGCTAACGATGCAACTTCCGAGGTTCAAGCAGGAGGGAGCGAGAATATCTCTCTGACGGGTTCTTTACCAAACTTGGACTCCTCATTTTTGCAAACACCGACCACCTCGCCCAGTTCTATCAACCTTGGCCCCAAGACACCTACCGATACCCCACCGGCGACTCCGGCACCACCTTTCAATCCTCCCTTGCCGGCTACCTCACCGGACATGGCGAACTTCCCTCTAGACCCAATGCAATATGTCCCTGCTGGACATCACATCATTGATGCAAGGGATGCACGCTGGCCTCGAACGTTCGTGACGCCGCACATACCCATAGTGCACTGCCATGAAGATTTCATGCTTGCTAAAGTGATACCTGTGCCGCCGTTCGATCAGATGGGTGCGCCCAGAGAAGAAGTTGATGATTGGCTAGAAGACCATGGATATCAGGTTCGTTCTGTGCAGCCTTGGATCAATGCCGTCAGATTATTTCGAGTCAGAGACCCAGCAGTTCGTTTCTCTTTGCTCCAGCTCCCTCCCCAAGCTCTAGGAAATGATTATTTTGTTCATTTTATGAAGCATGATGAGGGTGAGCGTTTTCGTGGGGCTCAGGGTTTCCGTCAGGGCTTAATAATGTTCTTGGGCATTCCATGGGATCTGCGTAATACGGAGAACATAAGGGCTGCAGTAAACACTTTTGGAAAGTTTCATCATTGGAATAGTGAAGATCCATATTTGGTCAGGTCTCTGGTTTTGCATCGTTTCCTGAAGATGCTCTGGTTCCCAGAGATGTTGTTTTCTCAGATTATGCTGCTTGGGGTGGGGCCAGAGTCTCCTAGACTGCACCTATTTACATACTTGGGGCAAATTTCGCCGAGCGGATGCCCATTAATGGAAATCCCCACCCTATGCCTGGTGTGCCTTTCCCTGAGCTTCCTCGGTTCATTCTGCCTCCATACCCTGCATTAGGATGGAATGACATCCCTCCGCCGCCGCCACCACCTATGGATCAGCCTGAGGTTGGTGACAACAATTGGGGCAATGATGCTTGGGAAGCTGCTGATGATCATCAGGAAGTTCACATACCAGAACAAGAGTCCATGGTAATTGACCAGTCTGACTCTGTGGAGCAGCACAATGGCCAACATAATTTTGTGCTTATAACAGATGAAGAGCAGCCAGTTATGCATAATGGAGAACAACCAGTTATACCTGAGGTGGAGCAGCAGGTCCAGTTACAGAATGAAGTGATTGAGCTGGAAAATGATCATGCATATAATCCTGATGATTGGGCTTTGGTTCTCTATTAGCCACCAGTGGTTGCATTGGAGCAAGAGGAGGTTATCCAAGATGCTGTTAAAGTTGTGTTTGGGCCAGAATTGCCACCTGAGCTTGCTCTGAAGAGGTCCTTTGAGACATTACTCTACTATGCCATCATCACCGAGGTCCCTAAGCCACTGCAGGTTTTGCCAATACAGTCAGTGATGCTCTCCAAGCGGAGCTAGGAATTGGCTTTCAGTAATGCCCCAAGGCTGACTTGGAAGGAGCCCACAGATGAGATTGTGCAGCGTCCTGTGGCCAGAGCTCTCTTCCCAGAACTGCAAAACACTGCTGCACCAGTTGTTGAGCCAAGACAACCAAGAGATCCATCTGAAGAGAATTTTTCTTTCTCTGCACAATGCAGCAAAAAGGTTAGAAGGCCTAGAAAGACTTTGGCTCCAACACCCATAGTGGAAACCTCTGTTAGGAGGTGCACTCGTGGTTCGCTTCAGAGAGATGGTTTCAAACCTTCTTTTCAAGAGCTTCCTATGCAGTCTAAGAGAAAGAAACCAAAGGCAAAACCCTTCTCTGTTGTGATGTCTGAGGACCTACCTGAGGATACACCTGCTGTTGATTTACCTCCTCCAACTCCTATTAAGAAGCTTTAGCAAATTGGGCAGGAACTAGGCATGGATGAGAGCTTGCTGACTATGGAAAAGCTTATGGCTGATCCTCTTCCTACTACCAACAACACTTCTGATGATTAGTGTTCTCCAGGCTTATTGGGAGTGGCAGGATTTGTCTTTTGCTTTATCTAGGATAGGGTTATTCGATATGTTTTTAATTCTACCCTGTAATAATATGGTTGTACTCCATGTGGACAGATCTGGTCTTTATGTCTTATGTGGCATTATGCGCCATCATACTATGTTTTATCCCCATAGTTATTGTAATGAGTGGTCTTTGTAAGAACTGGAATGTGCTATGTTGGAATGTAAGGGGCTTAAATTCTGAAGCTAGGCAGAGGGCAGTCAGACAGAAGCTGGATGAGAGTCAGTGTGATGTAGCATGTTTTCAAGAGACAAAATGCTCCTCTTTTGATTTTAGAGTTGTTAGATCTTTTTGTACCAAAAGATTTGATAGTTTTGCTTTTTCCCCTTCTATGGGTGCTTCTGGAGGCATTTTAATTGTCTGGAATTCATCCATCTTTTGGGGTAGCCTAATTGAAGTTCATCAGCATGCTTTAGTGGTACAGTTCATATCCAAGCAAAACAATGAACAATGGACCCTAGTATCTATTTATGGGCCCTGTCAAGGTGAAGCCAGAGACATTTTTGTCAGTTGGTTATATAATTTGCAAATCCCTTTGGGTGAGAACTGGCTTATTGTTGGGGACTTTAATTTCATCAGATCAACTGAAAATAGAAACATGCCTGGGGGAGACTTGAATGATATCTTTATTTTCAATGAAGTGATTGCACACCTTGGCTTGCTTGAATTGCCTCTGAAGGGGAGGGCATATACTTGGTCTAACATGCAAGATAACCCTCTTTTGGAGCAACTTGATTGGTTTTTCTCATCTGCTGACTGGATCTCATACTATCCCATGACTGAGGTTCTTCCTTTAGCAAGGATAGCCTCTGATCATGTTCCTTGTGTGGTGACTATCAAAACATCTATCCCCAAATCAAATATTTTTAGATTTGAAAATTACTGGGTTGAGCTTGATGGCTTTATGGATTGTGTTATACAATCATGGCAGCAACCATCTTCAAAGTCTCACATTAGTGCTAAAATTGCAGACAAGTTTAAGTCTTTGAGAGTAGCCTTAAGGAAATGGCAGATGAATATCTCAAAATTAAAGGGCTTAATCACCAAGTGCAATCAGGTGGTTTTATACCTTGATGGTTTGGAGGAACTTAGGCCACTGTATAGACCTGAATTCAACTTCAGAAAGGCTGTTAAGCTACATGTCGAAAAGTTATTGCATCTGCAATTTTTATACTGGAAAAAGAGATGCACAATCAGATACATAAAAGTTGGCGGGGAGAACACTAAGTTCTTTCATGCTATGGCCACTGAGAGGCATAGGAGAAACTCTATTGCTAGCCTGAGGACTGTGGAAGGTTATGTGGTTTCAGAACATTCCCAGATGGAGGGTATCATATGGAACTACTTCAAGAATAGAATGGGGGTCTCTAATGGAATTATCATGGGCTTTGACCTAAGTTCCTTGCTTAAACCAATTGAGGGTTTAGATTTTCTAATTGAACCTTTTAGTAAGGAAGAAATGGATGATATTGTTAAACATATGCCAATTGACAAAGCCCCTGGGCCAGATGGAGTTAATGGTCTATTTTTCAAAAAAAATGCTGGCCCATTATCTGCCATGATTTTTATGA
Organism: Thinopyrum elongatum; assembly: GCA_011799875.1. Classification (NCBI taxonomy): domain Eukaryota; kingdom Viridiplantae; phylum Streptophyta; class Magnoliopsida; order Poales; family Poaceae; genus Thinopyrum; species Thinopyrum elongatum. The sequence continues at coordinate 204,454,660 of CM022297.1, read as the reverse complement.
GCTTGCTGAGGCTTTTCATAAGGGTTCTTCTGCTCTTGGAAACATTAATGGCTCATATATCTCTCTCATACCAAAGAAGTTGGCCCCTGAGGAGGTTGGGGACTATAGGCCAATTTCTTTAACTGGGATGGGTCTTAAGTTTTTATCCAAGATGTCTGCTAATAGATTTCAAAGGATTATTATGAAATGTATTCACAAAAATCAGTATGGATTTATTAAAAGCAGAACAATTCAGGACTGTATTGGTTAGTCCATAGAGTACTTGCATCAATGTCACCAATCTAAGAGACCAATTGTTATTCTCAAATTGGACTTTGAGAAGGCTTTTGATTCTATTGAGCATGAGGCTATCCTACAGATCTTGAAATATAAAGGTTTTAATGAAAAATGGATTTCTTGGGTCAAGCAGTTACTCTCTACTGGAACTTCTTTAGTTCTTTTTAATAGAGTGCCAGGTAGACAATTTCTGTGCAAAAAGGGTGTGAGACAAGGAGACTGCCTCTCCCCTTTACTTTTTGTAATTGCTGCTGATTTATTGCAATCAGTAGTAAATGATATGTTCAGAAAGGGCATTCTTAAGCTGCCTATACCATGTCATGACCAAGATTATCCAATAGTGTAATATGCTGATGACACCCTGATAATTCTTCCAGCAGATAGGGCACATTTGCTTCCTCTAAAGGATATGCTTCAGGTTTTTTCCACTTCCACTGGCTTAGTGGTTAATTATCACAAGTCATCCATGGTTCCTATTAATGTTTATGAGAATAAATCACTAGTTTGGCTGAAGCCTTTGGATGTCAAGTGGGGAAAATGCCCTTCACATACTTGGGGCTGCCTGTGGGTACTACTAGGCCAAAGATGATTGACTTCATGCTGTTGGTGGATTGCATGGAAAGAAGAATGACATCAAGTTCCTCCTTCCTCAATCAGGGTGAAAGATTGCAGTTTCTAAACTATGCTTTGTCCTCTATGCCCATATTCTATCTTGTCAGTTTGCTAGTCCTCCTTGGAATTTTAAAACAACTGGAGAGAATCCAGAGCCAATGTCTATGGAGAAAGCATAGAGATGAGCCCTCTCCATCTTTAGCAGCATGGGACCTGATCTGTAGGCCTAAAAGCAAGGGGGGTTAGGGATTTTGAACTTGGAGGTCCAGAATATTGCTCTGTTGCTCAAGCATATGCATAATTTTTTGAACAAGATGGATCTGCCATGGGTATCTCTTGTTTGGAATACATATTATCATGGGAGGGTACCACAGGGTACTGCCAGCTATGGATCTTTTTGGTGGAAGGATATATGCAAAATGCTGGATCATTTCAGAAACACAACTTGGGTGCAAATTAACTCTGGAGATTCAGTTCTGTTTTGGTCTGACAGATGGAAGCTTGGCGATTCTGTGACAACCTTGCAATCAAGGTTTCCAAGGCTATTTTCTTATGTGAAAGATCCATGGATAACTGTAGCTAAAGCCTTTCAAGCACATGATATCTCAGAGATGTTTCATTTACCTTTGTCTGAACAGGCATATCATGAATATATGGTAATTCAGGCAATTATGACCACTCACAGCAGAGATTTGGATGCAAATGATATATGGTACTGGTAGGGGACATGCAATGTTTTTAAACCTAAGATATTCTATTCCTTCATGCATTCTACCTTGTCATTTAATCCTCTGCTGCTATGGATCTGGAAATCAGCATGCACAATGAAAATAAAAGTGTTTGCTTGGATGTTGATCATGGACAGGCTTAACACTAAAGATATGGTTGATAGGAGGCATTGGCATATGGATGATGGGGTTAATTGTGTTCTTTGTCCTCTGCTGACAAGGGAAACCAGAGACCATCTTTTCTTCCACTGTAATTTCTGTGTGAGAGTCTGGAATTATCTTCAAAACTGTTGGCCACAGGGAGATGATATGAGCAACATTGTGCTGCAAGCTAAACGAGATTTTGCAAAACCTTTCTTCACTAAGGTGGTTTTTGTTGCCTGCTGGAACATCTGGATAGTCAAAAATGCTAAGGTGTTCAGGCATGAAAGGCCTAGCTTTAATAAATGGAGAAGTGCTTTCATCCATGACATTACTCTCATGCAGCATAGAATCAAACATGTCTTTAGAGATGAGTTATTGAGATGGATTTATTTTCTGCCTCCTTGAGTATTGTCTTGTATTTCACTAGTTTTTTAGTTCTCTAATTTTTTAGTTTACCACTTTGATTACCTCTTGTAATCCATGTAATTTGTAACTCTTTTTGGCAATAAAGTTATAGTGCTGTGGGGGGCTCCCTACAGTTTTTAGTAAAACAAAAACTATCCCATCTATGATAAAGAGTTGTATGCTTTGGTTCGAGTGTTGCATGTGTGGGAGCATTATCTCCGTCCTCATGAATTTGTCATTCATACCGACTATGAAACTCTCAAGTATCTTAAGGGTCAAACTAAATTGAATAAGCGCCATGCCAAATGGAGTGAATTTATAGAATCTTTTCCTTATGTCATCAAGTACATTAAGGGTAAAGAAAATGTTGTGGGGATGCTCTTTCCCGCAAATGCATGCTTGTTACTCAACTTGAATTGAATGTCATTGGTTTTGAGCACATAAAAGACTTGTATGCGCATGATCCTACTTTTGCTATTCCTTATGCCAAATGTTTGATGCATACATCTTGGGAACGCTATTACATCAAAGATGATTATCTTATGAGAGCTAACAAACTATGTATCCCCGGGTCTTCTCTTCGTTTGTTACTTTTGCAAGAATCTCATGGAGGAGGACTTATGGGTCACTTTGGACGTAACAAGACATTCGCTATGCTATCCAAGAACTACTTTTTACCCAAGATGTTCCACAACGTGTAAGTGTACTAAGTATTGGGCCATTAGTACCCCGTACTTGTGCACGGGCAGTTGTAGCCATACTCGCAGCAAGGCTTGTCGGGGAACAGTTTGAGGTTGACTCAGGCCATCAAGGAAATTCTCAAGTCAAAGATCTGAGGATCAGCAGATAAGAAGAGCTGGAATCCGCAGGCCAGCTTCCCCGGCAAGATCTTGTCGGGGTGGCCTGCGAAGCCTGGCAAGGTTCGGCGCCCGGCAAGGTTCAACACCCGGCAAGGTTTTGTTGCTGTGCCACCGCTCTAGCACAGCAACAAACCTGACATTCTGGGTCCTTCTTTGGATGCGTGGCGACGCGCCAGTGGAGGAGAGCTTAAGCGGTGCTGATGGGATGGCCCCTTTTTCCATCCCCAAGAAAGTGAGGACACCTAAACGGACACCTCACGGTGCATTAAATGCGTTCGTCCTAATCCGTCAGTGGTTAGGTATGATGACCCTGTAGCTACTTTACACCTCAATGTATGTACATTTTGCCACTGTGGTGACCCCTTTGTGATATAAAAGGAGGCCCAAGGCAACTGCTACAGGGGAGGAGGATCTTCTGGCCCATTCTGCATGCGTAGCTGCTCTTTGAACGTACTGTTCACTGCGAGCACTCCTGAAGCCTGGGCTCAAGAACATTCATAATAAAACAAAGCAGGAGTAGGGTTTTACATTGATTAGCGGCCTGAACCTCGGTAAAATCCCCTCGCGTCGATCGTTGGTTCTGCTCTTTGCGCGAACCTCTCCCCCCGCTGAATCGTAAAGGGGTCCCTTAGGATCCCATAGGTGTCGCGTGTCGACATCTTTGGTGCGCCAGGTAGGGGGATTGTAGGTTGTGTGAACCTGATCCAGTGATCGGCGCCTAGGTTTCTTCATCATCTTCATCATCATGCCACCCAAGAAGAAGAGCGTTGTGACGGTGCAACCATCCATGTCCGTTTTGCCTGCGCCTTCGCATACAGGCAATGGCGTGGGTGCAGAAGGAAGAGGATTAGAGCTTCCACGGCGTTCCGGTGATCCAAGCCAGGCGAGCGGCGTCGTTCGCAGTGGCATTGGCAACCCACATGCCGCTGGATCCAGAGACGGAGCTGTGTTGCCTACGGATGGCACAACGAATTCCAGAGATCGGAGGACGCCTTCTGGAGCTCCCGCGCCGGTGCAAGCGTCACGGCCTACCCAGGTCGTGCACGACGAGCGACGTCATGGCGCTGGTGGTTCAGGGCATCCCCATGAAAAGGTTTCTGCGCATCGATCCCAAGATGCGCGGGCCCAGCATGCACACCGAGCTGTCGGCGGAGGTGGCGCGCGGTCGCGTGACCGTGATGGTGCTCCTTCTAACATGGCTAGGAGTCAAAGCACCTCACATACCTCGCACCTGTCACTGCCGCCTACAACAGCGGAAGCCTTGGCACGTGCGCAGCTGCTCCTCGATTTCCCTCCTGCTCCGGAGAAGATGGAGGAGTGGCAAGCTACTATCCAGAGCCTTATCGGCTTCGCCAACAAAGATGGACCACAAGAGGCAGGGCCCTCACAGCGAAGGCCCGTCGATCCGGCGCGAGCCGATGTGGAGAAAACCGGAGGTGGTGCAACCACGGTGCACTACCCTCCACGACACCAGCGGTGGGCGACAACCCAGCAGGTCGATCGCCGAGAAGAAGATTCCACGGCGTCGTCCGATCCACAGATGCGCCGCGACCAACGTCAATTTCTCCAGGAACGAGGCAAGGAGGACGCTCGAACTACCATCGAGTGACGACGGGAAGCGCACTATCAGTCTGATAAGCGCGAAGGGCCGGCTGTCGATGAGCCTGCGCCGGGGGACGCAAGAGACTTGCCTTACGAGGTAGGGACTCCGGCGTTTACCCATGAGCTGCGGCAAGTCTAGTGGCCCAATTCCCGAACCTTCAAGCCAGAGGTCCCGGAGAAATATGACGGCAAGACTCATCCCTCGGAGTTCCTGAGCATCTACACCATTGCGGTGCAGGCTGCCGGGGGCCGAGATGACAAGATACTTGCCAACTACTTCCCGTTGGTGCTCAAACCCAACGTCAGGTTGTGGTTGATGCATCTACCGGAGAATTCTATTTCTTCTTGGTCAGATTTGTGCCATCAGTTTGTTGGCGCCTTTGTTGGAGGCCACCAAGCTCCTGGCCAAGAGAGCGATTTGCATATCATCCCTCAGAAGGAGGGCGAATCCCTGCACAAGTTTATCCAGAGATTCAGCCGGGTGCAGTACAATATTCCTGACGTTCACCCTGCCGCTGTTGTTAGCGCGTTTCATCAGAACGTGCGTAACCGCAAAATGCGGGAAGAGTTGGCAATGAACAAAGTCAGGAGTATCGCCGAGCTTTATGCTTTGGCCGACAAATGCGCTCGAGCTGAAGAGGGGAGGAAACTCCCTGGCGAGGCTGTTGGCGCGGGGGGCGAATCAGAAGATGAAGATGTTGCGACCCCGTCAAGGAAAGGCCGGTGGCGGAACAAGAAACGCAAAGGCAAGGCCATGCTTGCTGTCGAGGAATCCGGCAACCCCGGCGCCGCCAAGAAGGCCATGGTTGACGACCCCGGCAAGGAACTTGCCGGGTGCCCTTCCTGTCAGGCCTTGGCGGCAGCCGACAAGTCGGAAAGCTCCGGCAAGCAGTATTGCAAGATCCATCGCACCAAGGGCCACGATCTCCAAAACTGCTGGCAAGTTGAACAGCTTGCCGAGAAACAGAGGGCTGAGTATGAAAGGCGGGATAAGGAGAAGGCCCATGATGGTGCTGAGGGGTCCGGCAAGAAGCGCGGTGGCCGAGGGGGTCATCGCGGCAAGGCCAAGCAACAAAGGGAGAGGCCCGCTCGAGCCGAGACAAGGAAGAAGATGACGACGAAGAAGACGATGAGTCCAGTGAGCAAGAATTCCAGAAAGCTACAGAGGCTATGTGTATCAATGGGGGCGCCTCACTGCATTCTTCCCACCATCGACTCAAACAGTGGGTGCGAGAAGTCAATGCAACAGAGCCATCACCAGATGCATGTAAGCCCCTGAAGTGGTCCAACACGCCTATCATTTTCGACGCCGAGGATCACCTTGATCGCACAACCGCGGTCAGGTGCTTGCCATTGTTGGTCTCACCAACAATCCGCAACCTCAGGGTGATGAAAATGCTAGTTGACGGTGGGGTCGAGCTGAACCTAATCTCACCAGATGTGCTCAAGAGGCTTCAGATTCCTGATGAAGATCTCGAAGAAATGGGCATGTTTCAAGGGGTCAATCCAGGAAGAACCTAGCCGAAGGGCAAGATTACGCTACCGGTAACATTTGGTAGCGAGCTCAACTACAGGACCGAGAAGGTAGTGTTTGATGTCGCCAAGATCCCCATGTCATACAATGGGATCCTTGGTCGGCCAGCACTGGCTAAGTTCATGGCGGCATCACACTACGCTTATAATGTTTTGAAGATGCCCGGGCCGTTGAGTGTCATTACTATCCATTCCGATAAGAAGGATGCGCTCATCTGTGCCGACCAACTCTACCGGGAAGTAGTTGCAGCACCTGTCGTGAAGGCAACTGCTCCTGCCGCTGGAACTCCCGAGGGGAAGAAGAAGACCAGCGAGAATCTTGGCGCGAACTCCGGTAAGCGCACCTCCTCGGAGTGCTGCGCTTCCGTCGAGGATGCACCAGAGAGTTCCACCGGCAAGAACAAGAAATCCAAGGCTGCTCCACCAGAGACCAAGAAGGTGCCCGTCAGGGAGGACGGAACGGGAGGAACTTTCACCATAAGTTCCACCCTAGATGACAAATAGGAAAGCGCGCTCGTTGCCTTCCTGCGGGCGAATGTCGACGTGTTTGCATGGCAACCGTCTGACATCCCCGGTGTTCCTAGGGAGGTAATTGAGCACCACCTTGCTGTCTATCCTCACGCGTGGCCCGTCAAGCAGAGGGTCAGGAAGCAAGCCTTGGAGCGGTAAGAATTCATTGCCGAGGAAATCAGAAAGCTGGAAGCGGCAGGGTTGGTCAGAGGAGTGCTTCATCCAACCTGGTTGGCCAATCCGGTTGTAGTGTGCAAAGCAAATGGGAAATGGAGGCTCTGTATCTATTATACAGATATCAATAAAGCCTGTCCAAAAGATCCCTTTCCCTTGCCGCGCATTGACCAGATTGTGGATTCCACCGCTGGTTGTGATCTCCTGTCCTTCCTTGATGCCTACTCAGGGTATCATCAGATCTTCATGGCGAAGGAAGATGAAGAAAAGACCGCATTTATCACCCCATGTGGTATGTATTGTTTTATACGAATGCCTTTTGGGTTGAAAAGTGCTGGTTCTACATTTGCGAGAGCGGTCAAATCGGTTTTGAGCCTCTACTCCATAGAAATACGGAGGCATACATGGATGACATAGTGGTCAAAACCAAAGACAAAGCGACGCTCATACAGGATTTAGAAGAAACGTTTGCAAATCTACGCAAGATCAACTTAAAGCTCAATCCAGAGAAGTGCGTGTTCGGTGTTCCTTCCGACAAGCTCCTCAGATTCTTTGTATCTTGTCGGGGAATCGAAGCGAACCCCGACAAGATCAAAGCTATTAAGCAGATTGAAGCGCCAAGATGCGTCAAGGATGTGCGTCGTCTTGCCGGCTATGTTGCTGCTCTAAGCAGGTTTATTTCCAAATCTGCTGAGCGCGCCCTGCCCTTTTTCAAAATTTTGAAGAAAGCAGGTCCAATGAAATGGACTCCAGAGGCGGAGGCTGCGCTGCAAGATTTAAAGAAATACCTTTCTTTTCCGCCGACGCTAGTCGCGCCTAAACCACAAGAGCCGTTGCTGCTGTCTCTGGCAGCGACAAATCAAGTGGTTAGTGCTGTGTTAGTGGCACAGAGAGAAGCTAATGAGGAAGCAACGCCAGCGGCAGGACCGTCAGGTGACACGGTAGGATCTTCCCCGGCAAGGATTGATCCTGGCAAGACAAGATTTGTGCAGTCAGAAGAACCATTGCAGAAGAAAAAGGTGGTGCAGCGCCCAGTTTATTTTGTTAGGTCTCTTTTACAAGGGGCTAGGTCAAGATATTCTGGTGTGCAGAAGTTGCTTTTCGGCCTCCTTATGGCCTCGAGGAAGCTGCGCCATTATTTTCAAGCACATGAAATCACCGTCGTCACTCGCTTTCCGTTGCAACGGATTTTGCGAAATCCAGAAGCAACTGGCAGGATCGTGGAGTGGGTGTTGGAGTTGTCGAGCTTTGGCCTCAAGTTTGAAAGCACTTCGACAATTCAGAGCAGGGCCTTGGCGGAGTTCGTTGCGGAATGGACCCCAACGCCAGGCGAAGAGGTTCAAGAAACAACTCTCCCCGACAAGGAAATTGACCAGCAATGGGTTATGTACTTTGACGGGGCTTGTTCGCTGCAAGGTGCCGGTGCTGGCGTGCTGCTTGTCGCACCCACCGGAGAGCACCTCAAGTACGTAGTCCAAATGCATTTTCCCCGGGAGAGTTCGACGAACAACACTGCAGAGTACGAGGGTTTGCTTGCCGGTCTCAGGATCGCGGCAGACCTTGGTATCAAGAAGCTCGTCATCAGAGGCGATTCACAGCTTGTCGTCAGGCAAGTTAATAAGAGTTATCAGAGTCCATTTATGCAAGCCTACGTGGATGAAGTGAGAAAAATGGAAGAGCACTTTGACGGTCTGCAAATGGAGCACATCCCTCGTGCCGAGAACAGTGTCGCTGATGACCTGTCAAAGCGTGCTGCCCTCAAGTTGCCTGTAGAACCAGGAACTTTTATGCTCCATTTGACTCAACCATCCGTGGCGCCATCAATGCGGCAAGAAAAGAGAAGAAAATTGAATTCTGGTTAGTACTTCCCGGCAGAGCTCCCGGGAGCCGCCGGCAAGGAAGTTGCCGGGATCAATGACATGCCTGCCGGGGAACAACAGGCTCCAGCAGGGGCTCAGGCCCTTGCCGTCGAGACAAACATTCCCCCGACAGAGGAGGTGCCTTTAGTCCTAGCTGTCGAGCCCCAGGCTCCAGCATGGGCACATCACATTGTCCATTTCCTTCAAACAGGAGAACTCCCGGAGGAACAGGAAGAAGCGGAAAGAGTAGCCCGTCGGTCTGTTATGTACAAGTTCGTCGATGGCGTCCTGTATAGAAAGAGACCAAACGGTGTGAAATTGAAGTGCATTCCTCGGGAGGATGGACTAGAGCTGTTGGCAGAAATACATGGACGCATATGTGGCTCTCACATAGGATCAAGAGCACTTGCCGGGAAAGCATTCCGGCAAGGTTTCTTTTGGCCCACCGCTCTCCAAGATGCAACTGCACTAGTAACTAAGTGTGAAGCGTGCCAGTTTCATTCGAAGAAATCACATCAACCAGCTCAAGCTCTTCAGACAATCCCTCTCACCTGGCCATTTTCGGTCTGGGGGCTCGACATACTGGGCCCTTTCCCCCATGCTACCGGGGGCTTTGAGTACTTGTACGTTGCTATCGACAAGTTCACAAAGTGGTCGGAGGTGGAAGCAGTGAGGAAGGTGATAGCACAATCAGCCGTCAAGTTCTTTAAAAGGATAGTTTGCCGTTTCGGTGTGCCCAACAGGATCATCACCGACAACGGCACGTAATTCACAAGTCGCACCTTCATGCAGTACGTCCAAGACCTTGGGGGCAAAATTTGTTTTGCCTCTGTTGCTCACCCGAGAAGCAATGGCCAAGCGGAGAGGGCCAATGCTGAAGTGCTGCGCGGTCTCAGGACCAGAACCTTTGACAGGCTGAAAAAGTGCGGAAGACGCTGGATTAATGAGTTGCCGGTGGTTCTTTGGTCAATCAGAACGACACCAAATCGAGCCACCGGCCAGACACCCTTCGCTCTGGTCTACGGAGCGGAAGCAGCTCTCCCCACGGAACTCACGTACGGATCACCTCGAGTGCTCTCTTATGATGAGCTTGAGCAAGAGCAACTGCGGTAAGATGACGCTGTGCTCCTTGAGGAGAATCGTCTTCAGGCTACTGTGCGAGCTGCACGCTACCAGCAAGCTTTGCGTCGCTACCATAGCCGCAAAGTTCATGCCCGAAGCCTTGAGGAAGGCAACCTTGTTCTTCGACGAATTCAGTCCGCCAAGAATTCAAACAAGTTGACACCAAAGTGGGAAGGCCCTTATCGGGTAGTACGAGTCACCAGGCCCGACGCTGTCCGCCTGGAGACCGAAGATGGCATTCCAGTGAGCAATTCCTGGAATATCGAACATCTTCACAAGTTCTACCCGTAAGGCGCGGTTGCCGGGGGCCCCCGGCAACCACCCTTTTGTACAAGTCTTGCCGGCAAGGCATATAATCCTTTGTACAAAGCCAGGCGCAGATCCTGAGCACAGATGAATAAATTTAAGTGTTGTGCATTTCCTTATTGATTTCCATGTTCATATATATATGCATGTGTGTCTAAGATGTTGTATGACACTTGCTCCCGGTAAGTTCTAACGAACCGCCAAGGTTTCATATCTTTATTTCTCTTCTTTCTTTTTCTTAAAAGATAGAAGGATTCCTCGCGTGCACATTTGCTGGGGGGGAAGGGAGATATGAGTACCAATTGGCGATGTTCAGAATCGACGCTTGCCGGAGGAAGGACAGCGACAGAAAGCTAAATTCTAAAACTTAGAACAAGTTTCCTTTATTGCAAAGTTATTTCCTTGGATGATTCCGACTTTTGTATGGAAAATCTGCACGCGAAGGAACCCTTGCTGTAATCGGTTGTGCCCTTATTTTGTTTCGAGTCCGCTCAACGATTTAAGTGGCTGCACTGAGAACGCCAAGGAGTCTTGCCGGCCGCTGCGCCTCCAGCAGGCTGCTGAAGTCCCGCACCTAGCGCTCGCGGCAGGTTGCGCGCCAGCAAGTTTTTTAGTAAGCGTAGGGTGAACTCCATACATAAAGGAATCAGACAAGGGAGATAGCATGCATGTACCCAAACATAAGCAAGTTATATTACATTAATAAGTTGCCGCAGTTCTAACTTAAGACTTAATTGTCTTTGGCATGGAATGACGACGGCAAGAAGAGGTGGAGCAGTTAATCTCTGCGCTGGCCTTCAATCCTTTTGATTGAATCCACCTTCTCGAGGATAGGCGCGACAAGCTCTTCAAGCGCCTTGAGATTTGCATCCTTTGGCAGGTGGCCAAGCATGTTGGAGAGGTCGATGCCAGGATTATTATGCGCCACCTTGATAAGTACCTTGCGGAGGACAGCACGGCAAAGGCGACGGGACTCATTGGCCAATTGAGTCGCCCGGTTAGACTGAAGCAACTTCAGGGCATCAATGATGCTCTCGAAGAACATCGTCAACCTGGCACTCGAAGATATCCTTTCCTCGGAAGAATACCTGAAGTTTGACAGGCCCATAGTTGACAATTCTGCCGTGAGCTTCTCCGCAGCGTCGATGAGACATCCAGTCCAGATCTTCACCCCCTTTTCGTAATCATCTTGGGCGGCGGCAGCGCTCTTGAGCAGGTTCCTCTCTCCCTGGAGATCTTTGAGTAGGGCCTTCTCGCGGGCCCTGCCGGCCTCGAGAGACTTCTGCAACATGGTCAGCTTCAATTCTAGAACGGCAATAGCATCATTTGCTGAGGAGAGCTGCTTGGTCTTGTTAGACATGGCAACTTGCATCTCCGCCAGGGCGTGGAGGGTTTTTTCCCTATCACCTTTGAGCGTCGAGAGCTCCTTGCCGTGTTCTTCGAGATCCACTTCCAGCTTCTTTACTTTGTCGCTTAGCTCATTCTTGGCGGCCTCTGTAGCCTCGGCAGCATCGACGGCCTCCTTGAGCTTGCCGGCACGATCTACAGTTAGAGCTTCGAGCGCCTCTTTGTGTTTCTGCTCCAGCTCCTGGGTCCGCCGCGCGACAAGCTTCTCGATATCTTCATCTTTGCTACGAAGCTTGGCGGTGAGCGCCTGCTCACGTGCGGTGAGATCTTCCTCGTGAGCATCAAGCACAACGCGACGCCCCGTCAGGAGAGCATCTTCAGCAGCAATTCTTTGCGTAGCTTCATCTTGCGCCTTCTCCATGTCAGATTGTTTCAGGAGGATTTCTGTCCACTGTTGGCTCACTTGTTCCTGGCCGGCAGTCAACTCCTAGAGGGCCTCGGCGTACCAAACTTGCATTTGTTCGACGTGCATCTGAAAATCTGCTTCGGCCGCCTCGACAACTGCCATTCTGGAATCCGTTTTCTCTTTCCGGGCGCGGTGGAGAGCCTGAAGCTTGTGGAAATTTTCGCCCATGGCCTGAAGGAGCTGATCCTCTTCAGACTTGCCGCTGCTAGCGCTTGGATCATCAACAACCTCGAGCCCGGCAGCAGCGATGATTTCTTCATCAAAGACTTTCCCTCCGGTCGGTGCCCCAATGCTTGCCGTCCCCGGCAAGTTGACGAACAGGTTCTCGCCAACTTTGAGATATTTGCTGGATGAGGGGACTTCAGATGTTGACGGTTGATCCTCAACAACCACCTCATCAGTAGCAGGGGGCTCCGTGGCCGGTGTAGCGCCTGGCGCTCCTGCGGCAGGAATGCCATCAGTACGGTCACCAGCCTCCTTGCCGCCCTCTTCAGTAGACTCTTTGGCGGGTTCCTCCTGTGCAGTCTTGGTGGCCTCCTCGGCAAAAGCACCGCTGGCTTCTACGGTGGCATCCGTGGCGGCCTCGCTGGCAGCGATCTTGACAGCTTCGGCAGCAACATCCCTGGCAGTCTCCTCGATGACAGCGTCGATGTCCATGTCTTCCATCTCAGGGAATTCTAAAGGACAAGGGGGAGAAACAGAATAAGATCAAGATCAAAGTTCAAGAAGACTAAAGAAAGAGAGATAAAGGACGCTGAGGCAATTGGTTACCTGCATCGGGCTGTAGAGAGGTGGCCTCGCCCCTCCTGGCAACCTCAGTTGCCGGGGGTAAGATGCCAGCATCCATGGTTGTTGGCTCCTCCTCAACCAAGACAAGCTCGTCGGTGTGATCACTTGCCGGGGACGCGCTTGTGGGCGATGTGGTTGACAGAGGTGGCGCGACGAGGCTATCTCCTGATGACTCCCTTTGTTGCCGTCCTTCTCCTGCAAGCCCAAAGATATCAGCGGCAAGGATAGGAACCTCAGCATCCCCCAACCGAAAAGAATAATGAACTTACGCTGGGGGCTGCACTGGGGGCTGCGTTGAGGACTAAGATCCGGGCTGATGGTAGTGGTCTCCGGCGCGCTCGCGAAGCCTGCCGGAGGCTCGTCGCCTGTAGAAGTCTTTGTCCTCTTCGCCATCCTCTCCATCAAGGTTTCTGCATCACTGCAGAGACAATACAAGCGAGTCAATAAGATTGATTCAGGATTGGGAGATAAAGGCTGTGGCAAGGTACTCACTCTTCCTCTTCTCGCTCCTGACTGAAGCCGGAGATGTCGAAATCAACCTCCGTTGTAGTGTCTGTGTGGGAAGGCGGAGGAGGGGTCCTAGGTTGCTTGGCTATAGCGGGTGCCGGGGGCTGGTGTGTTTCCGTCACCGTAGCTTCCGGTGCGGTAGTGCGAGACACCTCTGCCGCCTCAGCAGTTGCCGCTGATGTGGGTCTCGCACGCCGCGCAGGTTGCTGTCGGACCCCTTGCCGCGGCGCAGTCTTGCCGGCCGCTTTCTTGCCGGGAGCCTCGCTGCTCGAGGAAGGTTGGCTTGCCGGGATGCCAGATGCTGCCTTTCGAAGAACACGCTTTGTCTTCTTCGGGGCTGGGAGCTCTTCTTGCGGTTCTTCTTCAGCCACGTCTTCTTCGGACGAGCTCTCAGCGGCTGTGCTGCTCTGTTCCCCGACAGCTTTGTCCTTCCCGGCAGGATTTTTCTCCACTACTACCTCCGCGTCACTGGTTTCCCATTCTGTGAAGCCGGCGCTGCATGCCTCCGCAGCAAGATTTGCCTCCTCCGCCCTAGTGGCAATGTATGCCACCTCTTCGTCGGTGGTGGCTCGAATGAAGTCTGCTTCTTCCCGGACGGCCCTCTCCGTCAAGTTATCAAAGAACTTCTGTGCCTCTTCCTCGGATGGCTCAACCCATGTCACGTCGAGACTGTGGGCATTGAACAGTGGCATGGTAGCGATAATTGACCCCAGGGCAGAGTTGTTGCACAGAGGGACAATCCTTGCCGGCAACCGATGCTTGTTGTCGCGCTGGAACAGCTTTTGACGGAGGGCGCCCAGTTGCATAGCAGTCAGATTGTTGTTCAACCCGGGGCGCAGTCTCATGATGTCTGCTGCATTTTGGTATTCCCAAGCTGGTCTTTCTTTATTCTGCAAGGGGGCAATATGGCGGCGGAGAAAATTGAAGCCAATCATCTCCATTGTCAGCCTGGCAGCTTTCAGGCGAAGAATCCTGGTGGTGGCGATTGTGAGTTTTTCATCTTCAGCGGCAAGACTGCTCCAGCCACTGCCGCGGACCGCTTTCTGCTGTTGAGGCAAACAGAATGGATGGGGATCTGTTTCCTTGATCCAGCACCACTCAGCCCGCCATTCGTCCCACTTCTCACGATAAACCCCTTCTGGGTATATTTCCTTATTCCAAGCCCTTGGAATCCAGGCGATAGAACCAGAGAGGGCCTCTCCTTTTTGGGTACGAGGGAAAAAGTAGTGGCGGAAAAGGGCAGTACTGGGAACCACTCCGGCAAAGTTTTCACAAAGGTGAGCAAAGATGGACATGCACAATACCGCATTCGGCGTGAAATCGAGAAGATGGAAGCCGTATGTGTACATAATGTCGTTGAAGAAGTTAGAAAATGGAGGACAGAGCCCGCAATAGAAGTATGCGACAAAAAAGGGGTATCTGTCTGACCCACTCTTGGAGCAAGAACCTGGAATCACGCGAGTGGCGAGGTGAGCTTGCGTCTCCCTCGCCCACATGCACTGGTACCGCCTCTTCAAAGCTTCCGCATCGAGCGATGGGGCGAAGACAACATATTTCTTCCGCATCTTCACCAGCTCGCTCTCCGGGACATCGGCTTTCATCTCCTTGCCCTTGCCTTTGCTGGTCTTGGGCGGCATGGCGACTGCAAGGGCGGAAGCCGGGGATGAAGCGGGCGTGGAGGCGACGAGCGGATGAGGGAAAGTTTTGCTCTGAGCTCGAGAGAAGGAAAGCAATGGCGACGGCCAGATTGAGAAGAAAAGGGGGGTAAATAGGCTTGTGCCTCTGCGGTTTCTCCTTTTTATGGGGAAGGAGTGGGGCCGCCTCTTTTACTCCCCAATGTGAATGCGCCTCTGCGGGCGCGTTGCAGTTGCAGCTTTTGAGGCACGCTTCCCACGTCGCGCGTTCGGCGCGCGTAGTGGGGGGCACAGTAAACGGGATATTTACTTGCAGTTAATCCCCTGCCACGTGTGCCCATGCACTGTTTGGGCCTAGCCCAACAATGCCTCGCACTCGTGTGTGGCCTAGGCCCGGGGGCTCCTGTTGGTGTACTAAGTATTGGGCCATTAGTACCCCGTACTTGTGCACGGGCAGTTGTAGCCATACTAGCGGCAAGGCTTGTCGGGGAACAGTTTGAGGTTGACTCAGGCCATCAAGGAAATTCTCAAGTCAAAGATCTGAGGATCAGCAGATAAGAAGAGCTGGAATCCGCAGGCCAGCTTCCCCGGCAAGATCTTGCCAGGGTGGCCTGCGAAGCCCGGCAAGGCTCGGCGCCCGGCAAGGTTCAGCACCCGACAAGGTTTTGTTGCTGTGCCACCGCTCTAGCACAGCAAGAAACCCGACATTCTGGGTCCTTCTATGGATGCGTGGCGACGCGCCAGTGGAGGAGAGCTTAAGCGGTGCTGATGGGATGGCCCCTTTTTCCATCCCCAAGAAAGTGAGGACACCTAAACGGACACCTCACGGTGCATTAAATGCGTTCGTCCTAATCCGTCAGGGGTTAGGTATGATGACCCTGTAGATACTTTACACCTCAATGTATGTACATTTTGCCACTGTGGTGACCCCTTTGTGATATAAAAGGAGGCCCAAGGCAACTGCTACAGGGGAGGAGGATCTTCTGGCCCATTCTGCATGCGTAGCTGCTCTTTGAACATACTGTTCATTGCGAGCGCTCCTGAAGCCTAGGCTCAAGAACATTCATAATAAAACAAAGCAGGAGTAGGGTTTTACGCTGATTAGCGGCCCGAACCTGGGTAAAATCCCCTCGCGTCGATCGTTGGTTCTGCTCTTTGCGCGTACCTCTCCCCCCGCCGAATCGTAAAGGGGTCCCTTAGGATCCCATAGGTGTTGCACGCCGACACAACGTCTCACGCTTCACCAACCGATGGTCGACATGTCGCAAAGCTAAGTCTAAAGCTCAATCCCATGGTCTCTATATGCCACTTCCTATTCCATATCACCCATGGAAAGATATTAGTATGGACTTTGTGCTTGGATTGCCTAGAACTCAAAATGGCAAAGATTCCGTGTTTGTTGTTGTGGTCCGTTTCTCTAAGATGGCACATTTTATTCCATGCAACAAGATAGACGATGCTTCACATGTTGCCAATCTCTTTTGTAGGGGAATCTTGCGTCTACACGGAGTGCCAAAGACTATTCTTTCGGATCACGACGTCAAGTTCCTAAGCTACTTTTGGAAGACGCTATGCGCCAAGCTCGGAATCAAGCTCTTGTTCTCTTCGGCATACCATCCACAAACCGACAGCCAAACGGAGGTCACGAACCGGATGCTATCTACTCTCCTACGTGTGTTGATCAAGCGGAACATCAAGGAGTGGGAAGAGTGCTTACCCATGGCCGAGTATGCCTACAACCGCGCAAGACATTCGACTACCGGCAAGTCCCCCTTCGAGGTCGTCTACGGTTTAAACCTGTTATCCCCATTGGACATTCTACCACTACCACTACAAGAGCGCATCAACATGGACGCGAGTGCACGAGCGAGCTATCTCAAGAAGGTGCATGAAGATACAAGGAACACCATCGAGCGCCAAGTCCAACGCCTCGCGACCAAGATCAACATCAACAAGAACCCCATGATATTCAACACAAGAGATCTTGTGTGGCTACACCTTCGCATGGACCGCTTCCCCAACGAATGCAAATCAAAGCTTATACCTTGAGCCGACGGACCCTTCAAGGTGCTAGCACGCTACAACAACAATGCATACAAGATCAACCTACCGCACGACAAGTACACTGTGAGCGACATCTTCAATGTCAAGGATCTCTCTCCATACCATGGTGATGAGGCTTTTGATCCGTGGTCAGATCTTTCCCAAGGGGAGGGAGATGATGCAGAGCATCCTATGATCATCCCCATGGACCTCCCTTCATCTCCCACGACACCACATGGACCAATGACTAGAGCTCGAGCAAAGGCTATTGAAAGTAAGGTGAACTCATTCCTCTTCGAACTACTACTTTCCACATGTGAGACATGGCTACTACCTCAAGCGGAGACCCTATGTGTGATCAGGTACCTAGAGGGAAGCCACGGAGCAACTACATCCAACGGACAAGACGACGAGGACACCAAGTAGAAGAACCAAGAAGTAGAGCTGCCAGGAAACCTACAACCACCGGACGACTGGACCAGGCCGGACGTCCGACGTGATAGAGGCGAAGGTGTCACGATGTTTCGATGAGGTAGCTATCTTTTTCTATGGGAGTCAACTTTGACGATCCGACTACGAATGTGTGAACATGTCACGCCTTAGCAATCACTAAACCAACTTCCGAGGGGTTATTGACCACGCCGGAGCACGATCAACCTGACCACGAGGTCCTATTTCCTGCGAGCAAACGAAGAACAAGCAAGAAACTGAGATTGCAATCAGGATTTTGCGAATATAAGAGGAACTCTTTATTGATGAAAGTGGGGTTCTGTGACGTCTTGGTCTGGTCGTTGAACACAAACGAAGTACGCGAAGTTGCAGCTATGGCGAACTTTTAATCTAAACAAAACCCAAAGTCTAAACGACGCCCTAAGGGCTGTATATATGGAGGAAGAGGGGGGAATTTCGTGACCCTTGGAAGAGGGGTCCCAAACCAACCCTAACTCTTGTTTCCCCACACATACGGACTCTAAAAATAGCCTATACTCAAGTATTTCGAAATTACATGGGTCTGGCCCAAAAATAAGGTGGCGCAACACCTATTATAAGCCATGGACGAAATTTATGAAAAGGCATCTTGTATATTTCATCCATGTCCTTGTATGTCATCAAGGAGGCTTCAAAGTACTGAAATCTGCACTAGAAATGCCGTTCTGGTTCCCTTCGCTCATGCCTTCATCTGCATGCTTGATCTTGCTCCAATGTTCATCCTTCTTGTCCAAGCTAGGCCCTGCATTTGTAAGCAAGACAAATGTATCCAATTTAGGCAGCATCATATTCTCATGAACATTGGAATCATTACCAAGAAACGAAAGTACGTGGTAATTTAATTGGCGTGCGCGAGCTCTAGTAATTGGTCCAGTATGTATAGCAGTAGGAGCTATGGGTGTAACAACGGTATTGATGTCCTCATCATCCTCCCCTTCTTGAAGTGAAGTCGTCCTCGACGGAAGCTCATCTTCCTCACCCAAATAAGGCTTCAAATCTGCAATGTTAAAAGTGGGACTAGCCCCAAAATCTGCAGGCAACTCAAGTTTATATGCATTATCATTTATTTTCTCTAACAACTTAAAAGGACCATCAGCATGTGGCATTAGCTTTGATTTGTGCAAATCAGGAAACCTATCCTTACGCAAATGTAACCAAACAAGATCTCTAGGTGCAAAGATAACATGTTTTCTACCTTTATCTCCAGCAAGTTTATATTTAGCATTCATACGCTCAATGTTCTCCTTAGTTAACTCATGCAATTTTAAGATCAATTTAGCACGTTGTTTCACATCAATATTAACCTTCTCTGAAGATGGAAGAGGCAACAAATCAATAGGTGCATGAGGTAGAAAACCATACACAATCTCAAAACGGCACATCTTAGTATTAGAATGCAGCGAACGATTATAAGCAAATTCAATATGAGGCAAGCATTCTTCCCACATTTTCTTGTTATTCTTCAAAAGAGCCCTAAGCATAGTAGACAATGTTCTATTGACTACTTTAGTTTGTCCATCAGTTTTGGGATGACATGTAGTACTAAAAAGAAGTTTAGTCCCCAACTTAGCCCATAAACGTCTCCAAAAGTGGCTAAGAAACTTAGTATCACGATCTGAAACAATTGTATTTGGCACACCATGCAAGTGAATAATTTCATGAAAGAGCAAATCAGCAACATTAGCAGAATCATCGCTTTTATGACATGGTATAAAGTGTGCCATTTTTGAAAATCTATCCATGACAACAAATATGCTATCCCTCCCCTTCTTTGTTCGAGGTAAACCTAAAACAAAGTCCATAGATATATCCTCCCATGGAACACTAGGTACAGGCAAAGGCATATATAAACCATGAGGATTGAGTTGTGACTTTGCTTTTTGACATGTAGTGCAGCGAGCAACAAAACGCTCAACATCGCGTCTCATCTTTGGCCAAAAGAAATTTGTAGCAAGTACGTCCTCCGTCTTCTTGATGCCAAAGTGTCCCATTAATCCTCCTCCATTCGCCTCCTGTAACAACAAAATACGAACGAAGCTAGTTGGAATGCATAGCTTGTTAGCATGAAACACAAATCCTTCGTTAACGACGAACTTGTTCCATGTTCTCCCTTCTTTACAATTCTGCAATACATCTTTAAATTTAGCATCATGCACATATTGATCTTTGATGGTCTCCAAACCAAATATTTCAAAGTCAAGTTGTGAAAGCATAGTTTAACGATGAGACAATGCATCAGCAATAACATTTTCTTTACTCTTCTTGTGTTTAATGACATAAGGGAAAGCCTCAATGAATTCAACCCATTTAGCATGTCTACGGTTTAGTTTTGCTTGACTTTTAATGTGTTTCAAAGATTCATGATCAGAATGTATAACAAATTCTTTGGGCCATAAATAATGTTGCCATGTTTCTAAGGTCCGAACAAGAGCATATAATTCTTAATCATAAGTAGAATAGTTCAGACTAGGCCCACTCAATTTTTCAGAAAAGTATGCAACAGGTTTGCCATCTTGTAATAACACACCTCCTAATCCAATTCCACTAGCATCACATTCAAGCTCAAAAGTCTTATTAAAATCAGGAAGTTGGAGTAAAGGAGCATGTGTCAACTTATCTTTCGATACCGTGAAGGCTTCTTCCTGTGCGGTACCCCAAACAAAAGGCACATCCCTCTTTGTAAGCTCATTGAGAGGTGCAGGAATGGTGCTGAAATCTCTCACAAAAAGCCTATAGAAACCAGCGAGGCCAAGAAAACTCCTCACT
This sequence comes from Thinopyrum elongatum, assembly GCA_011799875.1. NCBI lineage: Eukaryota > Viridiplantae > Streptophyta > Magnoliopsida > Poales > Poaceae > Thinopyrum > Thinopyrum elongatum. The sequence goes on along the minus strand of CM022297.1, from coordinate 204,434,488 downwards.
TGTGTGACCGTTTTGGGTTGCGGCCAACTCTCAATAGCTTCAATCTTGGCTTTATCAACTTCAATTCCCTGTGGAGTAACAACATAGCCAAGAAAAGACACTCGGTCGGTGCAAAAGGTGCACTTACCGAGGTTACCAAACAAACATGCATCACATAGAGCAATAAAAACAACACGCAAATGTCCCAAATGTTCCTCCAAAGATCTACTATAAATCAGTATATCGTCAAAATAGACTACCACAAATTGTCCAATGAAAGCACGTAAAACTTCGTTCATTAATCTCATGAAAGTACTAGGTGCATTAGTTAACCCAAAATGCATGACTAACCACTCATGTAATCCAAACTTTAGTTTTAAATGCTGTTTTCCATTCATCCCCCAATTTCATACGAATTTGATGGTATCCACTACGCAGATCAACTTTGGAGAATATTGTAGAGCCACTCAATTCATCAAGCATATCATCTAGCCTAGGAATAGGATGACGATAACAAATAGTAATATTATTAATGCCTCTACAATCAACACACATACGCGATGTACCATCCTTTTTTGGCACTAGAATAATAGGAACAACACAAGGACTAAGGGATTCGCGTATATAACCTTTGTCGAGTAGCTCTTGGACATGACGCATAATCTCTTTCGTCTCCTCTGGATTGGTATGGTATGGTGCATGGTTTGGTAGCGATGCACCAGGAATTAAGTCAATCTGATGCTTCAAAGTACTGAAATCTACACTAGCAATGCCGTTCTGGTTCCCTTCACGCGCGCCTTCATCTCCATGCTTGTTTCTGCTCCAGTGTTCATCCCTCTTGTCCATGCCAGCCCCTTCATTAGTAATCAACACAAATGTATCCAATTTAGGCAGCATCATATTCTCATGAACATTAGAATTGTTACCAAGAAACGAAAGTACTTGGTAATTCAATTGGCGTGCACGAGCTCTAGTGATTGGTCCAGTATGTACAGCAGCAGGGGCTGTGGGTGCAAAAATGGTATTGATGTCCTCATCATGACGCCTGAAGCGTCAGCCAGCCAGCCCAAGTCCATGCCAGTGTACGCTATAGCGGCCGAACGACCGACACGGACGGGACGACCGACACGGACCAGACGTCCACCACCTCCCAGCGCCCGAACGACTGCTCCACTCCGGACATCCGATGCCACATCACATAAGGGAAATTAAAGGAAGTCTGAACCCTCCAGATGACCGAGCCTCCAAATGACCGACGCCCTCCGGACGACCGGCGACCCCTTACCAGAGCCGAATCACCGGACGATCGACGCCCTTGATGACCCACAAGTATAGGGGATCTATTGTAGTCCTTTCGATAAGTAAGAGTCTCAAACCCAACGAGGAGCAGAAGGAAATGACAAGCGGTTTTCAGCAAGGTATTCTCTGCAAGCACTGAAATTATCGGTAACCGATAGTTTTGTGATAAGATAATTCGTAACGGGTAACAAGTAACAAGTGTAGCCAAGGTGCAGCAAGGTGGCCCAATCCTTTTTGTAGCAAAGGACAAGCCTGGACAAACTCTTATATAAAGCAAAGTGCTCCCGAGGACACATGGGAATTACTGTCAAGCTAGTTTTCATCATGCTCATATGATTCGCGTTCGTTACTTCGATAATTTGATATGTGGGTGGACCGGTGCTTGGGTGCTGTCCTTACTTGGACAAACCTCCCACTTATGATTAACCCCTCTCGCAAGCATCCGCAACTATGAAATAAGAATTAAGATAAATCTAACCATAGCATGAAACATATGGATCCAAATCAGCCCCTTACGAAGCAACGCATAAACTAGGGTTTAAGCTTCTGTCACTCTAGCAACCCATCATCTACTTATTACTTCCCAATGCCTTCCCCTAGGCCCAAGCAATGATGAAGTGTCATGTAGTCAACGTTCACATAACACCACTAGAGGAAAGACAACATACATCTCATCAAAATATCGAACGAATACCAAATTCACATGATTATTTATAACAAGACTTCTCCCATGTCCTCAGGAACAAACATAACTACTCACAAAGCATATTCATGTTCATAATCAGAGGAGTATTAATTATCATTAAGGATCTGAACATATGATCTTCCACCAAATAAACCAACTAGCATCAACTACAAGGAGTAATCAACACTACTAGCAACCCACAGGTACCAATCTGAGGTTTTGAGACAGAGATCGGATACAAGAGATGAACTAGGATTTGGAGAGGAGATGGTGCTACTGAAGATGTTGATGGAGATTGACCCCCTCTTGATGAGAGGATCATTGGCGATGACAATGGCTTTGATTTCCACCTCCGGGAGGGAAGTTTCCCCGGTAGAACAGCCCCGCCGGAGCCCTAGATTGCTTTTGCCCAGGTTCCGCCTCGAGACGATGGCGCTTCGTCCCAAAAGCTTCCTCTTGATTTTTTCCAGGTCAAAAGACACCATATAGCAGAAGATGGGCACCGGGGGCCTTCTAGGTGGGCCACAAGGTAGGGGGCGCGCCCAGGGGGTAGGGCGCGCCCCCACCCTTGTGGTTGCCTGGTGGGTCCCCTCTGGTATTTTCTTCGCCCAATATTTTTTTTATATTCCAAAATAATTCTCTGTAAATTTTCAGGACTTTTGGAGTTGTGCAGAATAGGTCTCTAGGATTTGCTCCTTTCCAGTCCAGAATTCCAGCTGCCGGCATTCTCCCTTCTTCATGTAAACCTTGTAAAATAAGAGAGAAAAGGCATAATTATTGTACCAAAATAAGTAATAACAGCCCATAATGCAATAAATATCAATATAAAAGCATGATGCAAAATGGACGTATCAACTCCCCCAAGCTTAGACCTCGCTTGTCCTCAAGCGAAAGCCGAAATCAAAAAATATGTCCACATGTTAGAGATAGAGGTGTCGATAAAATAAAATATGGACATAAGGGCATCATGATCATCTTTAGAACAGCAACATATATTGACATATAACTTCTCATGCTAAAGTGACAATTCATTCACAAAGTGAAGTATGAATCAGAAATTTTATTGAAAACTAACAAACTATGATCTCAGTCATTGAAGCAATTGCAATTTATCATAACGTAGGAAAGAGTCAATAAGAGAGCTTTTCAGCAAGTTCACATACTCAACTATCATTTAGTCTTTCACAATTGCTAACACTCAAGCGATACTTATGAGATCAAAGTTTCAATAGGACACACAAAAAGATAGGGGCTTATGGTTTCGCCTCCCAACCTTTTACCTCAAGGGTAATGTCAACTAATAACTTATGAATATCTACATCCGAGTGGATATATATATATATATATATATATATATATATATATATATATATATGGATCTTTCCCCAACATAAAGTGCTTGCCAAAAAGAAAAAGTGTAAAAAGGAAAAGGTGAAAATCACCATGACTCTTGTATAAGGGTAGAAAGTAAAAGATAGGCCCTTCGTAGAGGGAAGCAGAGGTTGTCATGTGCTTTTATGGTTGAATGCACAAAATCTTAATGCGAAAGAACATCACTTTATATTGCCCCTTGTGATAAAGAACTTTATTATGCAGTCCGTCGCTTTTATTTCTTCCATATCACAAGTTCGTATAAAGCTTATTTTCCCCACACTAATAGATCATACATATTTTGAGAGCAATTTTTATTGCTTGCATCGATGACAACTTACTTGAAGGATCTTACTCAATCCATAGGTAGGTATGGTGGACTCTCATGGCAAAACTGGGTTTAGGGATGTTTGGATGCACAAGTAGTATCTCTAGTTGGTGCGAAGGATTTGGCTAGCATGAGAGGGAAAAGCAAGCTCAACATGTTGGAGGATCCATAATAATAAAACTTCTATTCGGATATAAAGAAACATAACCCATTATATTGTCTTCCTTGTCCAACATCAACCTTTTAGCATATAATATTTAAATGAGTGCTCACAATCACTAAAGATATCCAAGATAGTGTATTTATATGTGAGACCTCTCTTTCTTTATTACTTCTTATTAATTGCAACAATAACCAAAACTATGTTTGTCAACTCTCAACAAATTTTATTCATCACACTCTTTATATGTGAAGTCATCACTCTCCATAAGAATCATTATATAGTCTTTTTATTTCTTTTATTCCATGTTTTTTCTTTATTTCTTTTTCTCAAGATCATAGCAAGAAAGCAAAACCCTCAACTCAAAACTACTCTTTATTATATAACTTTCGGACTCGATTACATAGAGGGAACTTAAAGCAAAACTCAATGTTAGATCATACTAAAAACTTTATTCTACTAAACCGAGATATAACCAAAAAGGATTGAACTAAGAAAAATGATAAAGGTAAAGATGTGATGGTGATACGATACCGGGGCACCTCCCCCAAGCTTGGCACAAGCCAAGGGGAGTGCCCATACCCATATATTTAGCTGTCTTTCTTCGGAGATGGTGATGATGGAGTATCGGTTAGCATGATTAAGCTACCCTTTAGATCATGCAGTTCTCTGAGTACTCGTTGAAGCATAATTGCATTCTTCTGAATCTCCTCTAAAATATGCTTGTTTTCTGGCCACCATGAGCTTTTCCCTGCACTACTTTCACTTGGACAAGATATATCCCAATTGGAGGGTATGTGTGTGCGAGGGGTGTTCTCTATTCCATAGTTATGAACCAAATTATGAAAATTGTTCCGATGTAACCTATGCAAGGGCCTCCTTGGGGGAAGTCCTTCTTGTATCTGTTGGCCTTCATGGTTGTTTGTAGTCCCCTCTGCTTGATGGGGATTGGGAATAGTGGAGATGCCAGCCAGAGTGCCTCTCTCCGAAGCCGGAGGGTGGACTTCCAGCGAATCTCCTTGAACTTCTTCCATCGTGACTTCCTCGGCCTCCGCCCTCCTGAGTTCCATCTGCGGCAACCAAGCATCATCGTCCCTATTGTTGGAGGAGGAGGAAGACATGATGCCTGGCCTTGAAAACTCTGGCAGAAAACAGCTCAAAATGAAAACAGGAGATATTGTCGTGGTATGGTGGTCAAAACCTTTGGGAGATTATATAATGAATTTTTACCAACCAAAAGGAGTATTCCACAAGAAAACGAGTCCGGAGGGCACACGAGGTGGCCACAAGGCACAGGGGCGCGCCCAGGGGGTAGGGCGCGCCCCCCTACCTTGCCGCTTCCTCGTGCACTCTTCGGACTACTTTTAATTTTCCTAATTTTTTAAATATTCCAAAATAGAGAAAAATTGCTATTGGAAAAGTTTTGGAGTCGGTTTACTTACCGTACCACATACCTATTCCTTTTCGGAGTCTGAAACATTCTGGTAATTCTCCCTTATGTACTCCTCCGGCGTTATGGTATTAATAATATTGATTTCAACATTTATGGGAGTACTTGAGATGTAATGTTTGATTCTTTGACCGTTGACCACCTTCGGGTTAGTGCCTTCGGCGTTGTTGATTTTGATGGCACCAGAACGATAAACTTCCTCAATAATGTAAGGGCCTTCCCACTTAGAGAGGAGTTTTCCCGCAAAAAATCTTAAACGAGAGTTGTATAGCAAGACATGATCACCTACATTGAATTCATGTTTTTGTATTCTTTTATCATGACATCTTTTAACTTTTTCTTTAAACAACATGGCATTCTCATAGGCTTGGGCTCTCCATTCATCAAGTGAGCTAATGTCAAATAACCTCTTTTCACTAGCAGGTTTGAAATCATAATTGAGCTCTTTAATTGCCCAATAAGCTTTATGCTCTAGTTCTAGAGGTAAGTGACATGCTTTTCCATAAACCATTTTATACGGAGACATACCCATAGGGTTCTTATAAGCAGTTCTATAAGCCCATAATGCATCATCAAGTTTCTTAGACCAATTCTTTCTAGATCTATTAACCGTCTTTTGCAAGATCAATTTAATTTCTCTATTGCTCAATTCTACTTGACCACTAGACTGAGGATGATACGGATATGCAATTCTATGGTTGACATCATACTTAGCAAGCAATTTATGGAAAGCACCATGAATAAAATGTGAACCACCATCAGTCATTAAATATCTAGGGACTCCAAACCTCGAAAAAAATAACTTCTTTAAGCATTTTAATAGAAGTGTTATGATCAGCACTACTAGTTGGAATAGCTTCTACCCACTTAGTAACGTAATCAACCGCAACTAAAATATGTGTATACCCATTAGAGTAAGGAAAAGGTCCCATATAATCAAAACCCCAAACATCAAATGGTGCAATAACAAGTGAATAATTCATAGACATTTCCTGACGTCTACTAATATTACCAATTCTTTGACATTCATCACAAGACAAGACAAACTTACGAGCATCCTTGAAGAGAGTAGGCCAATAAAAACCAGATTGTAATACCTTGTGTGCAGTTCTATGTCCAGCATGGTGTCCTCCATAAGCTTTGGAGTGACACTTGCGTAGGATCTGTTCCTGTTCATGCTCAGGTACACAACGTCTAACAACACCATCTACTCCTTCTTTATAAAGGTGTGGATCATCCCAAAAGTAATGTCTTAAATCATAGAAAAACTTTTTCTTTTGTTGGTATGTGAAGCTAGGTGGTATAAATTTAGCAACAATGTAATTAGCATAATCAGCATACCATGGAGCATTACGTGAAGCATTTATGACTGCTTGTTGTTCATCAGGAAAGCTATCATCAATAGGTAGTGGGTCATCAAGAACATTTTCTAGCCTAGACAAGTTATCTGCTATGGGGTTCTCAGCCCCCTTTCTATCAATAATATGCAAATCAAATTCTTGCAGCAAGAGAACCCATCTAATAAGTCTAGGTTTAGCATCTTTCTTTTCCATAAGGTATTTGATAGCAGCATGATTGGTATGGAAAGTTACTTTGGAATCAACAATATAAGACCTGAACTTGTCACAAGCAAACACAACTGCTAAAAATTCTTTTTCAGTAGTAGCATAGTTTCTTTGAGCACTGTCTAGAGTTTTACTAGCATAATGGATAACATTTAATTTCTTATCAATTCTTTGTCCTAGAATAGCACCAACAGCATAATAACTAGCATCACACATAATTTCAAAGGGTAGGTTCCAATCAGGTGGTTGAACAATAGGTGCAGAAATCAAGGCTTTCTTAAGAATTTCAAATGCTTCTACACAATCATCATAAAAAACAAATGGGAGATATTTTTGCAAGAGATTAGTGAGAGGCCTAGAAATTTTAGAGAAGTCTTTAATAAATCTCCTATAGAAACCAGCATGACCAAGGAAACTCCTTATACCTTTGATATCTGTAGGACATGACATTTTTTCAATAGCATGAACTTTAGCTTTATCAACTTCAATACCTCTTTCGGAGATCTTATGCCCCAAAACAATACCTTCATTAACCATAAAGTGGCACTTTTCCCAATTCAAGACAAGATTAGTTTCTTCACATCTCTGCAAAACTCAATCAAGGTTGCTCAAGCAATCATCAAAAGAAGTTCCGTAAATGGAGAAATCATCCATGAAAACCTCAACAATCTTTTCACAAAAGTAAGAGAATATAGCAGTCATACATCTTTGAAAGGTAGCAGGTGCATTACATAAACCAAAAGGCATACGTCTATAAGCAAATGTTCCAAAAGGGCATGTAAAAGTAGTTTTTTCTTGATCCTCTTTTGACACAGGTATTTGAGAGAAACCAGAATAACCATCTAAAAGCAAAAGTGTGTATGTTTGGATAGTCTTTCTAGCATTTGATCAATAAAAGGTAGCGGGTAATGATCCTTCCTAGTAGCTTTGTTTAATTTTCTAAAATCAATTACCATTCTATAACCTGTAACAATTCTTTGTGGGATCAATTCATTTTTATCATTGGAAACAACAGTAATACCTCCCTTCTTAGGGACACAATGAACAGGACTTACCCATCTACTGTAAGTGATAGGATAAATTATACCTGCTTCCAGAAGATTTAATATTTCATTTCTTACCACTTCCTTCATCTTGGGATTTAGCCATCGTTGGTGATCAACAACTGGTTTAGCATCGGGCTCCATATTAATTTTGTGCTGACATAGAGTGGGACTAATGCCTTTAAGATCATCTAGAGTATATCCAATAGCGGCACGGTGCTTCCTTAGAGTTTTCAATAATTTCTTTTCTTCATGCTCTGAAAGGTTGGCACTAATAATAACAGGATATATCTTCTTTTCATCAAGATAAGAATATTTCAGAGTATCAGGCAATTGTTTAAGCTCGAACGCGGGATCACCCTTGGGTGGAGGAGGATCCCCAAGAATCTCAACAGGCAAGTTGTGTTTCAAAACATGCGTCTGTTTAAAGAATATCTCATCTATTTCATTTCTTTCATTCATAAACATATCGTTTTTATGATCCAGTAAATATTGCTCTAAAGGATCAGTAGGAGGCACGACAATAGAAGCAAGACCAATCATTTCATCTTTACTAGGCAATTATTTGTCATGGGGTTGTCTACGAAATTTAGAGAAATTAAACTCATGAGACACATCCCCAAAACTTACAGTAACAGTTTCTTTCTCACAGTCTATCTTAGCATTAACAGTGTTCAAGAAAGGCCTACCAAATATAATGGGACAAAAATCATCTTGTGGGGAACCAAGAACAAGAAAATTAGTAGGGTATTTTATTTTCCCACACAAGACTTCAACATCTCTAACAATCCCAATTGGTGATATAGTATCTCTATTAGCAAGCTTAATAGTAACATCGACTTCTTCTATCTCAGCAGGTGCAATATCATTCATAATTTCTTGGTATAAAGTAAAGGGAATTGCGCTCACACTAGCACCCACATCACATAAGCCATGATAACAATGATCTCCTATTTTAACAGAAACAACAGGCATGCCGACAAAAGGTCTATGTTTATCTTTATCATCGGGTCTAGCAATTCTAGCAGCTTCATCACAGAAGTAAATAACATGCCCATCAATATTATCGACCAAGAGATCTTTAACCATAGCAATACTAGGTTCAACTTTAATTTGTTCAGGGGGTGTAGGTGTTCTAGTATAACTCTTACGAACCACAGTTGAAGCTTTAGCATGTTCCTTTATCCTAACAGGGAAAGGTGGTTTCTCAATATAAGCAGTGGGAACAACAGGATCAACATTATAAGTAATAGTTTCTTCTTCAACTTGAATAGGTTCTACTACTTTTACTTCAATGAGAGGATGATATTTAAACCACTTCTCCTTAGGGAGATCAACATGGGTAGCAAATGATTCACAGAAAGAAGCTACTATCTCAGAGTCAAGTCCATATTTAGTGATAAATTCGCGAAAAGCATCTGTATCCATAAAAGATTTAACATAATCAAACTTAAGGTTTATACCTGACTCCTTACCTTCGTCGAGTTCCCAATCTTCAGAGTTGCATTTAATTCTTTCCAATAAATCACATTTGAATTCAATAGTCTTCTTCATAAAAGAACCAGTACAAGAAGTATCGGGCATGGATTGATCATTACGAGAAAGCCGAGCATAAAAATTCTGAATAATAATTTCTCTTGAGAGCTCATGATTGGGGCATGAATATAACATTGACTTAAGCCTCCCCCAAGCTTGAGTGATACTTTCTCCTTCACAAGGACAAAAATTATAAATATAATTCCGATCACAATGAACCAGATGCATAGGATAAAACTTCTGATGAAATTCCAATTTCAATCGATTGAAGTTCCATGATCCAATATCATGACATAGCCTATACCATGTCAATGCCTTCTCCTTCAAAGATAAAGGGAAGACCTTCTTCTTGACTTCAACCTCGGGCAAACCTGCAAGCTTTAATAATCCACAAACTTCATCCACATAGATTAGATGCATATCATGATGTAGTGTTCCATCGCCTGCATAAGGATTAGCTAGCAGTTTCTCTATCATACCCGAAGGAATTTCATAATAAATATTTTCAGTAGGTGTAGTAGGTTGAGGAGCAACTCTTTGTTCTTTCGGTCGGGGTGAAGATACCCCAAACAAACCCCTCAAAGGATTATTTTCCATAGTAACAAGTGACAGTAAATTTCAGCACACTATATAAATGTTTCCTTACCAAAGGCGCTTCACTCCCCGGCAACGGCGCCAGAAAAGACTCTTGATGACCCACAAGTATAGGGGATCTATCGTAGTCCTTTCGATAAGTAAGAGTGTCGAACCCAACGAGGAGCAGAAGGAAATGACAAGTGGTTTTCAGCAAGGTATTCTCTGCAAGCACTGAAATTATCGGTAACAAATAGTTTTGTGATAAGATAATTCGTAACGGGTAACAAGTAACAAGTGTAGCAAAGGTGCAGCAAGGTGGCCCAATCCTTTTTGTAGCAAAGGACAAGCCTGGACAAACTCTTATATAAAGCAAAGTGCTCCCGAGGACACATGGGAATTACTGTCAAGCTAGTTTTCATCATGCTCATATGATTCGTGTTCGTTACTTCGATAATTTGATATGTGGGTGGACCGGTGCTTGGGTGCTGTCCTTACTTGTACAAGCCTCCCACTTATGATTAACCCCTCTCGCAAGCATCCGCAACTACGAAAGAAGAATTAAGATAAATCTAACCATAGCATGAAACATATGGATCCAAATCAGCCCCTTACAAAGCAACGCATAAACTAGGGTTTAAGCTTCTGTCACTCTAGCAACCCATCATCTACTTATTACTTCCCAATGCCTTCCCCTAGGCCCAAACAATGGTGAAGTGTCATGTAGTCGATGTTCACATAACACCACTAGAGGAAAGACAACATACATCTCTTCAAAATATCGAACGAATACCAAATTCACATGATTACTTATAACAAGACTTCTCCCATGTCCTCAGGAACAAACGTAACTACTCACAAAGCATATTCATGTTCATAATCAGAGGAGTATTAATTATCATTAAGGATCTGAACATATGATCTTCCACCAAATAAACCAACTAGCATCAACTACAAGGAGCAATCAACACTACTAGCAACCCACAGGTACCAATATGAGGTTTTGAGACAGAGATCAGATACAAGAGATGAACTAGGGTTTGGAGAGGAGATGGTGGTGGTGAATATGTTGATGGAGATTGACCCCCTCTCGATGAGAGGATCGTTGGCGATGACAATGGCTTCGATTTCCCCCTCTGGGAGGGAAGTTTCCCTAGCAGAACAGCTCCGCCGGAGCCCTAGATTGCTTTTGCCCAGGTTCCACCTCGAGATGACGGCGCTTCATCCCGAAAGCTTCCTCTTGATTTTTTCCAGGTCAAAAGACACCATATAGCAGAAGATGGGCACCGGGGGCCTTCCAGGTGGGCCACAAGGTAGGGGGGCGTGCCCAGGGGGGTAAGGCGCGCCCCCCACCCTTGTGGTTGCCTGGTGGGTCCCCTCTGGTATTTTCTTCGCCCAATATTTTTTATATATACCAAAATAATTCTCCGTAAATTTTCAGGACTTTTGGAGTTGTGCAGAATAGGTCTCTAGGATTTGCTCCTTTCCAGTCCAGAATTCCAGCTGCCGGCATTCTCCCTTCTTCATGTAAACCTTGTAAAATAAGAGATAAAAGGCATAAGTATTGTACCAAAATAAGTAATAACAGCCCATAATGCAATAAATATCAATATAAAAGCATGATGCAAACTGGTCGTATCAACCCTCTGGACAACCGGTCCTTCGCGAGCCGCCGGACGTCCGAGACCCTCCGGACGTCTGACGCCTGTCTGCGCACAGTGACTAGGGCCGAGGCCCATGTACCCTTTCGCCCACCGAGACTATATATACTCCTCCTCCTCTCTCTCATTACGGTTAGCAAAGGATTAGCTCATTTTAGTGATAGAACTTTGCTCATCCACTTGATACATACTCCATTGGAGACCGAGGCCTCCGCGGAGAAGATCCCAAGTGGATTCAAGACCCCGCAAGGGAAGATCCCCTCGTGGATTCAAGACCCCATCTCCGGATCAGGAAGAACTCCCGCCTCTTGTATCGTCCCTTGTTGTGTTTGAATCTTGTATCACTCTTTATGTTCATGGATCTAGCACATGTGCGATCGTTCTTGTTGATTTGAGTGTTTTCCCCTCGTGTGTTTGTCGTGTTCTTCGTAGGATCTCCTCCATTTCATGAAAGATCGGCCTTAGGGTATCCACCCTACATCATGATACAAAAGATCGATACCTTCCCAATCCATGAGGAGATGGGGTCTTGAATCCGCGAGGGGATCTTCCCTTGACGGGGTCTTGAATCCACTAGGGATCCTCTCCGCGGAGGCCTTGGTTTCCAATGGAGTAGGGGAACAAGTGGATGAGCAATGCTCTAATCTCCAAGATGAGCTATCACAATGCTGACCCTAAAACGGAGGTAGAAGAAGAGTATATATAGTCTAGGGGGGCGAAGGGGTACACAGGCCTCAGCCCAGAGTCACTGCGCACAGGCTGGCCGGGAGTTTCGTGCAGGGCCGGAAGTTCCGGGCTGGTTCTGGCCGGGTTCCGGGCTAACCAGAGAGTTGGCGCACTCCGGGACTGGTCTGGGTGCCGAGGACTGGAAGGTCCGGGCCGGCCGGAAGTTCCGGGTGTCGGAGATTTCGGGCTAGGGTCCGGGCAGGTTTCGGGCTTAACAGAGAGTTTGCACGCCCGGGCTTGGCCTTGATTGTCAGGGGCCGGAAGTTCCGGGCCGGTCGAAAGTTCCAGTGGCCGGAAGGTTCCGGGTTGTGGCCAGAAGATCCAGGATAGTCAGAGACTTTGCACTAGTCTTGACATTTGCTGTGTCTCCTCCTTCGGTCTGACCGGCGTACCTGATCACGCACAATGTTTCCACTTGAGGTAGCAACCATATCTCGTTCGTATGCATGGAAGACTCAAGAAGGAGAGATGTCACCTCGGATTGACTGGCACATGCACAAGCTCTAGTCATGGGCCCACTTGATGCTTGGGTGGTCGATGTAGCGTCCATGGGAATGACCGTGGAATGCTCCGCATCATCTCCCCCCTTGGGAAAGATCCGACCTCGGATCAAAAACCTCATCACCATGGTAGTGAGAGAGATCCTTGACATTGAAGATATCACTCACGTTGTACTTGTCGCGTGGGATGTCGATCTTGTAGGCATTGTTGTTGTAACGCTCTAGCACCTTGAAGGGTCCGTCGGCTCGCAGAAGTAGCTTGGACTTGTGTTTGTTGGGGAAGCATTCCTTGCAAAGGCGTAGACACACGAGATCTCCAATGTTGAATATCATGGGTTGCTTGTTGACGTTGATCTTGGTCGTGAGGCATTGTACTTGGCGCTCGATTGCTTGTCTCGTATCTTCATGCACCTTCTTGAGATAGCTTGCCCGCACGCTCCCGTCCATGTTGATGCGCTCTTGTAGTGGTAGCGGTATAATGTCCAATGGGGACAAATGATTGAAACCATAGACGACCTCGAAGGGGGACTTGCCAGTAGTTGAATGTCGTGCGCGATTGTAGGCGTACTCAGCGATGGGTAAGCACTCCTCCCACTCCTTGATTTTACTCTAGATCAACCCGCGTAGGAGAGTGGATAGCGTCCGATTAGTGACCTCCGTTTGACTGTCGGTTTGTGGATGGTATGCCGAAGATAATAAGAGCTTAATTCCAAGCTTGGCGCATAGGGTCTTCCAAAAGTAGCTTAGGAACTTGACATCGCGGTCTGAGACAATTGTCTTTGGCACTCCATGTAGACGCAAGATTTCCCTACAAACGAGATTGGCAACATGTGAAGCATCTTCTATCTTGTTGCATGGAATAAAATGTGCCATCTTAGAGAAGCGGTCCACAACAACTAATACAGAATCTTTGCCATTTTGAGTTCTAGGCAAACCAAGCACAAAGTCCATACTAATATCTCCCCATGGGTGATATGGAATAGGAAGTGGCATATAGAGACCATGGGTTGAGATTTAGACTTAGCTTTGCGACATGTAGAGCATCGGTTGGTGTAGCGAGAGGCGTCGCGGAACATCTTGGGCCAAAAGTACTTCTTCGAGAGCGTAGCCAAGGTCTTGTCACATCCAAAGTGACCAATAATGATGCGGAGCATCCTACGACCATTCCCATGTACACTTTGACTACTCCCCAAGCCCCTAGAGGGCATACGATGATACCTAGACCATACACCATTGGACACAAGGTGAACTCGCTCCTCTTCGAACCTTTACTTTCCACATGTGAGACATGGCTGCTACCTCAAACATATGAGCTATGCATGACTAGGAACCAAGAGGAAGACCACGGAACAACTAAGAGCATTGGACAAGACAGCAAGGACACCAAGCATGAGGAATAAGAGGAAGGGCTGACTACAAGTCACAGCCACCGGACGACTAGTCCATACCGGACGTCTGACGCCCGGAGGTTCAGCCAGCCAGGACAACTACAGCCGAGGCACCCTACAACGCCCGGACAACCGCCAGATGCCGGACATCCGACATCCATCAGCCACTGGACGACCGACCCCTTCCGGATATCCGGTGCCACATGTCTAGAGAAGAAATGTCGGAAGTCCGATGCCCTCCGGATGTCCGAACCCACGCGAGTGACCGGACATCTGGTAACCACCAGACGTCCGACCCTGCCTGTGCGCAGCCACTCGGGTTTCCACCCATGTATCTCTCTCCAACTTATCCCTTCGTGGCCCTAGACTATATATACTCCTCCACCTCCACCATTTTAGGGTTAGCATTGGTTTAGCTCATTTTAGAGAAGAGCTTTGCTCATCCACTTGATACATACTCCATTGGAGATCGAGGCCTCCGCAGAAAAGATCCCAAGTGGATTCAAGACCCCGCAAGGGAAGATCCCCGCGTGGATTCAAGTTCAAGACCCCGTCTCCTCACGGACCGGGAAGAACTACCGACTGCTTGTATCGTCCCTTGTTGTGTTTGAATCATGTATCACTCTTTATGTTCATGGATCTAGCATATGTGTGATCGTTTCTCGTTGATTTGAGTGTTTTCTCTTGTTTCCTCTCTCGTGTGTTCTTCGTGTTCTTCATGGGATCCCCTCCAAATCGTGAAAGATCGGCCTTAGGGTTCCACCCTACATCATCTTGGTATCATGAACCAGGGTTGATCACGAATTTGGAGTCCCTACCCTCATTTTCTAGCCTTCTTTTGCTTGATTTCGTCCTAAATTCGAAAATCGCTAGCAAAAATAGCCCCAATTTTTTTTGTGATTTGTTTGTTTGATGATGTTTTGTTGATTTTGATCCATGGATTTGCTATATTTCGAAAGGATCTAGCATCTCCACAAGTTTCCCCACTTTTCATCCATGAAATTTCATCAATTTTGACCCCAAAATCATCATTTTTCGCCCAAAATCGCGTCCCGAATTTCGGATCTCGAGTTGACCTCGACCCACTGGACGATCGACGTTTACCGAACGTCCGGACCCTCCCGAAGCACCGGATGACCGGTGCCATCCAACAGAACAGAATTTAACGGATTTTCGAACATTCCGGACGTCCGTCCACCGCACGTCTGATACTTACCGGACGTCCGATACCTGTAGAAACTGACTTCGGCTGATTTTTGTTTCGGCCATAACTAATTCATCCGGAATCGGATTTTGACGTTCTTTAGCTCGTTTTGAAGCTATTGACATCCCCCATCCCACAAAAATACGTCCAACATTATTTGACACCATAAAAGTTTTGGAACTCTGGCATCTTTGCCTAGGGCCTTCACCACAATATCCGCATTACCACCATAGCCTTCCGCAACCTAACCCCTTTTTTCCCCCATAGCATTAGTGGTTGCTTGAGTAGTGATTCGAGTCTCCTAAGGTGTTTCGGCTGCTTAGAGACGGTTACTTCTTCATCAACCACCACCATAACTTCCGCATAACCTTGTCCACCATACACTTCCGCCACCCCAACTTAACCCAATTTTGTTTGAGCTTGTTTGAGTTGTGGGTTGTGCCTCTTAAGGTGTTTCGGCTACTTAGGGATGGTGACTTCAACTCCGACTTGCATAGCCCATCATTGCACTTCCGCAACCCCTTTGAGCTTACAAAACCACCACCGCATTCCGCTACCACCATTTGACATTTGAGATTTTGAGTCATGTTTTTTCCATTTCCTAAGGTGTTTCGGCTAATTAGGAACGGGTCTACATCAAGAACACCGCCACTCATCATCGCCATGAACAGTAACCTCTATATCATCTTGGTATCGTGGTATCCACCATTGTATATTCCCCTTGACATTGCATTGGTAACCCCTAGCCCATTTTGCGTCACTTACCTATCGAGACTAGCCATTGAGTATTGCCGGCAACGTTACTTGTGCACATTACTGACCATCGATCTACACCTTTCATTGCATACATACCATATCATTTTGGTATCCTCATCGTGGTATCATCATATCATCTCTTGTGTCACAAGATTGTTCCTGCATATACACAATTGCTATCTTGGTTTGTGCATTTCGCATAGTGGCCATAACAAAAAAGAAGAAGAATACGCCTTTAAGCAAAAGAAAAAGAGTGAACAAAGAGCTTGTAAGCAATAGCCATAGCATCATACCACATTGCATATCAAATTGCCATCATTGATCATCTGGGATCATTATGAATAGAACACTGGGAACCATACATACATATCATACTTGGGATAGAAGTCGTTGTATTTTTGTCTCTTATAGGTTGTGCACAAGTGTCGTATCCGCCTATTGAGCAATCGTGCTAGCCTCTCTCTAGAGTTGTGAAACAAGAGCATTTTATGTGGATTCCACATTTTGTGCCATCTCCTTGGTTGCACGACCCCATTTATCTATTCGTGTGTGTGTTTTCGTGTGCCATATTGCTATTGGTCTACTTGTTTCACTTGCGAATTTGTGAATCTCTTTCAACATTATTGACTCTTGCTAACATTTTGCTTCAAATTTTTGTGCCACTATCCTCACCAAGCTACTCCATAAGCCTTATTTGTGTAGGTGTGAGAATTGACAAGATCCGGTAACAATTATGCTATTTCCTTGCTACACTATTGAGTGATCATTGATCCATTTTCAACATTGGATAAGGTACATTGGTCTAGTTCTTTCCTTTCTTCCACTCACATTTGCTCGAGTCTTGTGATGGATAGGTAAAGCATTTCATCTCTGGTCTTTGACGACAACGACGATGCGAACAACTACGTCACCATCACTCACACCGTTGAACTACAACGAGCAATGCAAGGCGCACAATCTACCTTGCGCAAGCGCATCGACAACCTCGCCACCAACATACGACAACCCTAAGCACGGACAAGGGACTACTTCGATGACACGTTCGACTACCACAACAAAAGGATGGACAAACACATGGAGGAAATCCGACAAGTGTTGTCCAACTACAAGTCTACGTCCCCTTCGTCATCCTCAAGGTGGCGGCCAGTGAGTAGCAAATCTTCAGAGCGCCCATGTGATGCAAGCGCAATTCGTCCACGTCCATATCTACATGGCGACCATCATCACGTTCGTGATCCACATCATCATGAAGGGCAAGTCACCTGCAAGAATCATGTGTGCGATGACGACGAACGCCATCGAGCTCAAGCGCGACAACGACACCATCAAGATGAAGATGCTTGACACGCGCAAACCTACTAGTCCCAACAAGCTCTACATGAAGCTACAACCCTACTTCATGAGCACAAGAGAAAACCGCGAGACAAGCACCACCAAGAGGAAGCTATGGCTACCACAACCACTTCGGCATCTTCACCAAGTGTTCTCAAGGCATCTTCGCCTTTGGACGTACGGCATCTTCGCCTACTTCCCACGAGTACGCCTAGATCGACATCCTCAAGTCCAAGGCGACCACCTACAAGCGAGGGAGACACTTCCATCTTTGAAAACCCCTCAAGGAAGATGGACGAGCATGGGAAATTCCCTTCGGTCATGGAGACGAGCTATGAGGTGCAACATCATATGGGCCTCATACAAGACGACGACAATACGGTCGAGCAAGGGCCATCCCCTTAGACCATGGTGACAAGCGCAAACCTCTTCAACAACAAGAAGGCGGCGTCCCAATGGGGCTCATACTCCGAGTCAAGCTACGAGACCGCACATAAGACCCTCTCTTTGGTCTCGGAGACCAGCGATGATTTGCCACTCCCTACGGCATTCATCTTTGGAGGCGTTATGGATGAGAAGGTTGAGCATGGGACTATCCCTTCAACCAAGGCGGTGATAGGAGTTGAGCATGGAGACATTTGCACCTACATCTCTCCGACACCTACATATGACGAGATGCCCCAATTCCCATGTGAGGAGAGCCACCACCCCATGAGTGATATGTGTGACTCCACCATATGTGACATTGAGTGCATTTCCTATGAGAGGATGAGTGTGACCACCACTAGCCCCACACATAAGAGCATGCCACACACCATATGTGAGGTTGAGAGCCATTTGAGTGACTCCACCAACCATGTGAGTGAAAGCATCCTACCGGGAGTGAGTGAGCCAAAACACTTAGTGAGTGAGGTAGTTGAGAGGGCATGTGAGGCCACTATGATTTCTAACAACTTAACCTCTACTCCTAGTGTGTTTTCGTTTTTGGTGCTAGATCTCCTACAAGAGGAAGCACCAATCCTCGACGAGTCCATACCTCCAATGGGCAAACCGATGGCCGTGATGGACGATGATGCTCCCCCACATGGTACCATCAAGTTGATGAAGATATTGACCAAGTGTCAATTTTTGCAACCTCACCTACAACACATGAGCAGAGCTCTAAAGGTAACATAGGTGATGGTACTTCACTTGTCCCACTAGTGGACTATCTTGCAAATGATTGCTTGCATGATGTTGATCACCTTATGGATTCATCACATACTATGTCTTGTTTCGATAAGCCACCCATTTATAATGAATATGATGATGAGCATGTTGATTTGCCTAGTTGTGATGCTATGTTCCATAGGATACCATGTGAAAATTCTATTGGTCACTTCATGTTTGACAATCCATTAAACTTGTCATATGCTATGAGTGAGATCTCCCATATTGCATCATTACAATCTCAACATAGTAACTATGCATGACCCATTAAAACCAATCCCATTTGCACTTATGGCATAAATGATGAGATCATGGTTATTGGATTTTGCTTCTTTTGCGATGATATTGCTATGCTACCTTTGAAAAACTTATTGATGTAGGGTGGATACCCTAAGGCCGATCATTCATGACATGGAGGTGATCCCACGAAGAACACGACGAACACATGAGGGGAAACACTGAAATCAACGAGGACAATCGCACATGTGCTAGATCCATGAACATAAAGAGTGATACAAGATTCAAACACAACAAGGGATGATACAAGAGGCGGTAGTTCTTCCCAATCCGAAGACGGGGTCTTGAATCCACGAGGGGGATCTTCCCTTGCGGGGTCTTGAATCCACTTGGGATCTTCTCCACGGAGGCCTCAGTTTCCAATGGAGTATGTATCAAGTGGATGAGCAAAGCTCTATCTCTAAAATGAGCTAATCCTTTGCTAACCCTAATAAGAGGGAGGAGGAGGAGGAGTATATATAGTCTAGGTGGGCGAAAGGGTACATGGGCCTCAACCCTAGTCATTGTGCGCAGACAGGCGTCGGACGCCCGGAGGGTCTCGGACGTCCGGTGACTCATGAAGGACCGGCTGTCTGGAGGGCGTCGGTCGTCCGGTGATTCAGGTTTGGTCATGGGTTGCTGGTCGTCCAGAGGGCGTCAGTCGTCCGGAGTGTTCAAACTTCTGTTAATTTCCCTTCTATGATGTGGCACCAGATGTCCGGATTGGAGCGGTCGTCCGGGCCCTGGGAGGTGTCGCACGTCCGGTCTGCGTCGGTCATCCGACCGCTGTAGCGTATGCTGGCAGGGACTTGGGTTGGCTGGCTGACGCTTTAGGCGTCGGACGTTCGGCCTGGTCCGGTCGTCCGGTGGTTGTAGGTTTCCTGGCAGCTCTACTTCTTGGTTCTTGTACTTGGTGCCCTCGCCGTCTTGTTCGTTGGATGTAGTTGCTTCGTGGCTTCCCTCTAAGTACCTGATCACCGTTAGTGTCTCCGCTAGAGGTAGTAGCCATGTCTCACATGTGGAAAGTGGTAGTTCGGAGAGGAACGAGTTCACCTTAGTTTCAATAGCCTTTGCTCGATCTCTAGTCATTGGTCCTTGTGGTGTCGTGGGAGACAAAGGTAGGTCCATGGGGATGACCGTAGGATGCTCCGCATCATCTCCCCCCCTTGGGAAAGATCCGACATCGGATCGAAAGCCTCATCACCATGGCAGGGAGAGAGATCCTTCACGTTGAAGATGTCACTGACGGTATACTTGTCGCGCGGTAGGTCGATCTTGTATGCATTGTTGTTGAAGCATGCTAGCACCTTCAAGGGTCAGTCAGCTCGAGGTAGAAGCTTTGACTTGCGTTCATTGGGGAAGCGGTCCTTGCGAAGGTGTAGCCACACAAGACCTCCTTTGTTGAATATCATGGGGTTCTTGTTGATGTTGATCTTGGTCGCGAGGCATTGGTATTGGCGCTCGATGGTGTGCCTTGTATCTTCATGCATTTTCCTGAGATAGCTCGCTCGTGCACTCGTGTCCATGTTGATGCGCTCTTGTAGTGGTAGTGGTAGAATGTCCAATGGGTACAACGGGTTGAAGCCATAGACGACCTCGAAGGGGGACTTGCTGGTAGTCGAATGTCTTGCGCGTTATAGGCGTACTCGGCGATGGGTAAGCACCCTTCCCACTCCTTGATGTTCCGCTTGATCAACACATATAGGAGAGTAGATAGCGTCTGGTTCTTGACCTCCGATTGGCCGTCGGTTTGTGGATGGTATGCCGAAGAGAACAAGAGCTTGATTTCGAGCTTGGCGCATAGCGTCTTCCAAAAGTAGTTTAGGAACTTGACATTGCGATCCGAAACAATAGTCTTTGGCACTTCGTGTAGACACAAGATTTCCCTACAAAAGAGATTGGCAACACGTGAAGCATCGTCTATCTTGTTGCATGGAATAAAATGTGCCATCTTAGAGAAACGGTCCACAACAACAAACATAGAATCTTTGCAATTTCGAGTTCTAGGTAGACCAAGTACGAAGTCTATACTAATATCTCTTCCCATGGGTGATATGGAATATGATATAGAGACCATGGGATTGAGCTTTAGACTTAGCTTTGCGACATGTAGAGCATCGATTGGTGTAGCGAGAGACATCTTGGGCCAAAAGTAGTTCTTGGCGAGCGTAGCGAACGTCTTGTTGCATCCAAAGTGTCCCATAAGTCCTCCTCCATGAGATTCTTGCAAAAGTAACAAACAAAGAAGACTCGAGGATACATAGTTTGTTAGCTCTCATAAGATAATCATCTTTGATGTAGTAGCGTTCCCAATATGTATGTGTTAAACATTTGGCATACGGAATAGAAAAAGTAGGATCATGCGCATACAAGTCTTTTATGTGCTCAAAGCCAATGACATTCAATTAAAGTTGAGTAACAAGCATGCATTTGCGGGAAAGAGTGTCTGCCACAACGTTTTCTTTACCCTTAATGTACTTGATGACATAAGGAAAAGATTCTATAAATTCACTCCATTTGGCATGGCTCTTATTCAATTTAGTTTGACCCCTAAGATACTTGAGAGTTTCATGGTCGGTATGAATGACAAATTCATGAGGACAGAGATAATGCTCCCACACATGCAACACTCGAACCAACAACTCTTTGTCATCGATGGGATAGTTGAGTTGCGCGCCGGAAAGTTTTTCACTAAAATAAGCAAATGGGCGCTTCTCTTGCATCAACACACCTCCTATGTCGTTACCACTAGCATCGCAATGAACTTCAAAAGTTTTATCAAAGTTGGGTAATGCAAGCAAAGGAGCATGTGTAAGCAAATTCTTAAGCTCATGAAATGCGGTATCTTGGGGTGGTCCCCAAACAAATGGTGCATTCTTCTTACTCAAGGCATGCAAAGGGGATGCAATAGTGCTAAAGTCCTTAACGAATCTATGATAGGAACCGGCTAAGCCAAGGAAACTTCGACTTGTTGCAAGTTGGTTGGTTGTGGCCATGTTTTAATAGCATCAATTTTAGCTTCATCTACATGAACACCCTTAGATGACACAACAAAAACCAAGAAAACAAGCTAATCAACACCAAAAAGGCATTTGTCCATATTAGCATAAAGGCGCACTTTTCTTAGAGTTTGTAAAATGGTTCTAAGATGGGTAACATGATCTTCTAGAGACATGCTAAACACAACAATATCGTCAAAGTAGACCACAACAAATATGCCAATGTAAGGGCGAAGAACATAGTGCATCACACGCATAAATGTACCGGGTGCTTCGGATAAACCCATAGGCATAACTAGCCATTCATATAAGCCAAACTTAGTTTTGAAAGCGGTTTCCCACTCATCGCCTTCTTGAATGCGTATTTGGTAATAGCCATCTAGCATATCATCAAGGCGAGGAGTAGGATATCTATAATGAACGGTGATAGCATTGATGGGATGAAAATCTGAACACATGCGAAAACTACCGTCTTTCTTAGGCACAAGAATAGCCGGTACAGCACAAGGGCTAAAGCTTTCACATACATGTCCGTTGTCAATGAGTTGTTGGACGTGCCTTTGTATTTCCTTGGTTTCTTCGGGGTTGATGCGGAAGGGTGCCTTGTTAGGTAGCGATGCGTTGGGGATGAGGTTGACTCGGTGTTCGATGCCTCGTAGTGGAGGTAGTCCCAGAGGTAGCTCATCGGGGAAAACGTCCTTGAATTCTTGTAATAGAGAAGACAGCACTAAAGGTAGATTGTGAGAGGTGTTATTTCTTGCCACTTCATCCTTTGCACAAAAGGACATAGTGCATAACACTTGATGGGTTCTCA
This sequence comes from Thinopyrum elongatum, assembly GCA_011799875.1. NCBI lineage: Eukaryota > Viridiplantae > Streptophyta > Magnoliopsida > Poales > Poaceae > Thinopyrum > Thinopyrum elongatum. The sequence goes on along the minus strand of CM022297.1, from coordinate 204,411,634 downwards.
CACACTTCTCTCATCTCACTATTGGTAGCAAATAGAACTAAGTTTTTCTTGTCGCTCATCATGGAGGCACTCAATTTGGGCTTGTGGCACTCACTCTCTTTTTGGTGGCTCACTCTCTCACTATTCTCTCCATGATGGGTGGATGCTTGCTTGTCGGTGATCACTTGACTCGGTGACATAGGTCGTAGCACGTACTCCTTTCCCTTCATCTTGAAGCAATAGTGATTGGTTTGACCATTATGGATGACGTCGCGGTCGAATTTCCAAGGTCGTCCAAGTAGGAGATGGCAAACGGACATGGGAACCACATCACACTCCAAGGTGTCTTCGTATGCTCCAACCTTGAAGGAGACTTGAACGGTGTGCTCCACTTGGATGGTGCCTGAGTCGCTAAGCCATTGGACCTTGTAGGGACGAGGATGCTTCATCTTGACCAATTGTAGCTTGGAACATAGCTCTTCACTTTCCAAATTGTGGCAACTTCCTCCATTGATGATGACCTTCATGGAATGCCCGTTGATGCCCGCCTTGGTGTGAAAGATATGGCATCGTTGTTCTTCGTCTTGGTTACGTTGAAGTGTCAAGACCTTGGAGACAACAAGAGCGGGGCTCGAATCATTGTCACAAAAGACTTGGTCATCTTCATCTTCATTCACTTGCCGGTGCATGGCCACGTGCTCAAGGGCTTCCATTTCTTCTTCACTCATGGAGTCGTATGTGCCGTCGTTGTTGGCGATCATGGTGCGCCGGTTGGTGCACTCAAATGTCTTGTGGCCTCGGCCTCCACATGTGAAGCATTTGATGGAACTCATCTTGACAGTCTCATCGTTTGGAGTAGATGATGATGAAGCTCTCGGCTTGAAGTTGCTTGTAGTAGGAGGACGACTTGAGGTTGTCGAAGTTTTCTTGTAACTTGACTTGTGGCCGTTGCTTGGGGAAGCTTTTGTCGCGGAAGACGGCATCGTAGTCGTTGAAGCTTGGTTGTAGGAGAAGCCGTAGGACTTGGAAGAGAACTTGGCATACTTGTAGTCATCTTGCACTTGTCGCTCTGCCTTGGTAGCTTGATGCACTAGCTCGATGAGGTTTGAGTAAGGTTGGAAGTCGTCGATCTTCTTGATAGGATGATTGAGTCCATTCAAGAAACGTGCCATAGTTTGCTCATCATCTTCCATGACATTGGCAATCTCCATTTCCTTGTAATACTCTTCAACGGTCTTTGTGCCTTGCTTGAGGAGTTGTAACTTCTTGAAGAGGTCGCGGTTATAGTATGTTGGAACAAAGCGCGCTCGCATGACATCCTTCATTTGAGCCCATGTTGTGATGGGTGGTTCACCTCTTGCCGCTCGGCGCTCAATAACTTCCTCCCACCAAATGAGGACATAGTCTTGGAACTCAAGAGATGCCATGGCAATCTTCTTTTCTTCTTCATAGTTGTGCAAACAAAAGATCTTGCCAACTTTCAATGCCCATGAAAGGTAGTCTTCAGGATCGTTGCTTCCGAAAAACTTAGGCATGGTGAACTTGAGCTTGCCGTAGTGTTGCTCTTCATTGTGTTGGGGTTGATGGTGATGATGAGGGCGCTCTTGCCGTGGAGGAGGATCTTGAACTACTTGGTTCGCTTGTGCGTCGTTGTTAGCTTGACGTTGGGGGTGTGGCATTCTTGCACGGTTCCTCATTTCTTGAAGCTCCTCAAGACATGTGGCTTCTTCTTGGAGCTCACGGCGAATGGCCTCTTCTTGTAGACGTACTTGGCGGTTTCGCGCATTGATGCCTTGATTCGATTCTCGTAGAGCTTGTTGGGCTTCAAGTGCCTGTTCCTCACGATGTTGCCGCTCTTGTCGAAGTGCATCACCATCTTGTTGTTCTTGTCGATCTTGGCGTATTGGAGCTTGCTCTTGGACCTGAGGTTCATTAGCTTGTCGCCGTTGGTGTTCATGTTCACGGAGACGGCCTTGTAAACCATTGCCATGAAATGGGTTTTGTGGAGCTTGATGAATTTCATGGTCTTGGCGACAATGCGGACGAGCTCGAGGAGGACTTGCATCCGAAGAAGATTGCGAAGAATGTCGACTTGAGTGGCTCCGTCTTGAATATGACTAAGATGTAGAAGAACGGTGGAGCAACAAGGTGTGGATCTCGTCCATCCTTGCATCGGTCTCCTTCTTTTGAGTAGAAAACCTTTCGTCGATCTCCTCCATTTGTGAGGATAGCTTGTGGTCGAGGTAGTCTCTTGTACATTGTTCGGATTGTCGCAATTCGGTGGTGAGTAGGTCGATTCGGTCGCCCAATGCTTCTTGTTCTTGATGCAAAGCTCCTTGCGTGCCAAAGAGGTGGTCCTTGGTGATGTAGTTGTTTGGGTCATCATCTTGCTCGATGAAGAGTGGGTTCGAAGAAGTAGTTGGCTTATCCATCATCGCAAGCAAATATGTGAGTGGAAGAAAGGAAAGAACTATACCAAATGTACCTTAACCGATGTTGAGAATGGATCAATGACTTAGTGTAGCAAGGAAATAACACAATTGGTACCGTATCTCATCGATTTCTCACACCTACACATGTAAGGCCTTTTGGAGTAGCTTGGTGAGGATGGTGGCACAAAATCTTATGCAATTGTTAGCAAGACTCAATAATGTTGAAAAAGATTCACAAATTTGCAAATGCAACAAGTAGACCAATACCAATATATGGTACACGGAAACGCACACACGAAAAGATAAATGGGGTCATGCAACCAAAAATAAGCTCAAAATGTGGAATCCACAAAAAATGTTCTTGTTGCGCAAAGCTAGAGAGACGCTAGCATGATTGCTCAACATTCGGATATGAGAATTCTGCACAACCTACAAAGCAAAAATGCAACGACTCCTATCCCAAGTATGCTATATTTATGGTGTCCCAGTGATATGATCCGAGATGATCGAGTATGACAATCTTAATATAGTATGATGCCATGGTTCTTGCTTAAAAACTCTTGGCTTACCTTTCTCTTTTGCTTAAAAGCTTGTTGGTCTTTCTCTTTTGAGCTCTTTTGTTGGCCACTTATGCAAAACTTGAGGAACCAAGATAGCAATTGTGTATATGCAACGACAACCTTGTGACACAAGAGATGAAACCAAGATGTATGTACCAATATAATATGGTATGTATGCAATGGGAATGATGATCACTAATGTGCACAAGTAACGTTGCCGACAATACTCAAAGGCTAGTCTCGATGGGTAAGTGACGCAAAATGGTCTCGGGGGGTTGAACAATGCAATGGCAAGAATGAATGTACAAAAGATGGAATACCACAATACCAAGATGATGTAGAGGTTACCGTTCTTGCTTACGGTTAGGGTGTCAAAATGGTGAAGTGGTCGATGTCGATGACGAAGATGAGCGGTAGTGATGTCGGTGTCGAGCCGTCCCTAAGTAACCGAAACACGTTAGGAAACAGAAACCGCAACTCAAGTTCTCAAAGAACAAACGTGTCAAAATTGTCGGAGGTGGTAGCGGGTAAGCGATGGTGGTTGTGGAAAGCGGTGGCGGCTATGTGGAATATCTATGAGGGGTTATGGAATGGCAATGTGGAAGAGTAGGCGGTGGCTGAAAATTTTCGGGTGAAAAAATGCAGTTTTGTCAGGGTTGGTCGGACGTCCGGTATGGGTCGGGCGACCGGTGGTTGTCGGATGTCCGGTACTGGCCGGTCGTCCGGTGCCTGGGCGATTTCGGGCACGGGATGAACTTCTAGGGTTCGTGGTGGAGAAGCAAAATCTGGTCAAAATTGGACGAATTTGTGGATGGAAATGGGGAAAATGATGGGGGAAAGCTAGATGTACCTGCAACACATCAAATCCACGGATCAAATCCAACAAAACTTCATCACACCAACAAATCACAAAAAATTTGGGGCTATTTTTGTGGGGAATTTTTTTTGAATTGGGGCAAAATCAACAAAATTAAGCTAGAAAACAAAGAGTAGGGGCTCCAAATTCGTGATCAACCATGGCTCATGATACCAAGATGATGTAAGGTGGATACCCTAAGGCCAATCTATCACGAAATGGAGGCGATCCCACGAAGAACACGATGAACACACGAGGGGAAACACTCAAATCAACGAGGACAATCACACATGTGCTAGATCCATGAACATAAAGAGTGATACAAGATTCAAATACAACAGGGGATGATACAAGAGGCGGTAGTTCTTCCCAATCCGGAGATGGGACCTTGAATCCACGAGGGGGATCTTCCCTTGCGGGATCTTTAATCCACTTGGGATCTCCTCCGCGGAGGCCTCGGTCTCCAATGGAGTATGTATCAAGTGGATGAGCACAGCTCTATCCCTAAAATGAGCTAATCCTTTGCTAACCCTAATAAGAGGGAGGAGGAGGAGTATATATAGTCTAAGTGGGCGAAGGGGCATATGGGCCTCGGCCCTAGTCACTGTGCGCAGACAGGCGTCGGACGTCAGAGGGTCTCGGACGTTCGGTGGCTCGTGAAGGACCGGTCATCTGGAGGGCGTCAGTCGTCCGGTGATTCGGCTCCGATCAGGGGTTGCCAGTCGTCCGGAGGCTCGGTCGTCCGGAGGGTTCAGACTTCCGTTAATTTCCCTTCTGTGATGTGGCACCGGAGGTCTGGAGTGGAGTGGTCATCCGTGCGCTGGGAGGTGTCAGACGTCCAGTCCGCGTCGGTCGTCTGCCGCTGTAGCATATGCTGGCAGGGACTTGGGTTGGCTGGCTGATGCTTCAGGCATCGGACGTCCGGCCTGGTCCGGTGGTCCGGTGGCTATAGGTTTCCTGGCAGCTCTACTTCTTGGTTCTTGTACTTGGTGTCATCGCCGTCTTGTCCGTTGGATGTAGTTGCTCCGTGGCTTCCCTCTATGTACCTGATCACACATAGGGTCTCCGCTTGAGGTAGTAGCCATGTCTCACATGTGGAAAGTGGTAGTTCAGAGAGGAACGAGTTCACCATAGTTTCAATAGCCTTTGCTCGAGCTCTAGTCATTGGTCCATATGGTGTCATGGGAGACGAAGGTAGGTCCATGGGGATGACCGTAGGATGCTCCGCATCAGTTATGCAATTCATGTCATATGCCATGGCATGAAAATTATTGTACATCGCATGATTCCATACTTTGTGTGCATCATCCCATGAATAAAATTGCTACACATGAATATGGTTATGCATACCAAACTCCATGCCATGAGAATGATAGATCGCTTGATTGCATCGATTGTGTGCACCATTTGCAAACCATTCATAACAATGCTCTAGATATTGCGAGTGATGCATTACACAATTTGAGTCTCCATTATGCTATCCATAACAACAAACCTATCATGATGGATGACATGTTTCTATATAATGCATCTCATTTATTTGAGCATTGGATATTTTGTGCTAACCAACACATGCACGTGCGCATCATAATGGATGATGTGTACATATACCACGCACACACAATTTTTCCTTTGCCTTTGTTTTGTGTAGGTACTTATGGACACTCGTCAACCTCACAATCCCATGAGTTGACGAAACGAGCTCCTGAGAGCAACGATGATTTGGGATCCCATGGATTATCCTTACCACCGCTCCCTTCGTGCAAGGACTACACGCCTCTCTTCTACTTGGCTCTCACATGACTATGGGCTATTTACCACTTGTTACTTTATGCCTATTTTACCATGTTCACTTTGCATGTTATGCTTGCTTCTATGCCTTTGCCATGCAATTGTGACACTTGCTTGCATATACCCATGATTCACCATTCTACTATACTATGTGTATTTGCATGCTTGGTGGAGATACTTTCTGCTCTTTCCATGTTCTATACATGCTCCATTCTATTGTTGATTCTTGTGTTGGGAGAGTCATGATGTTCCATTGCTATTTACATGGGACTTCTTTCCAATACAATGACGATACATTACTCATATCTTGTTTTCATGCTTGTGATATGTCATGTGCATTATGTATGCCCACTATTTGCCCACATGACATGATTGCCATAAATACTTCTCGTATGTTGCATCTTCGCACTACTAGCTACATGACTTGATTGCTATGATTGCTTGCTTTGTTGCATCACCCATGACCCATCCTTGCTCGATTCATTGGGTTGATGACATATATATTCATGCCTCTCACATGATTTCTCTTGCTCATTGTCTCTTATCTCCATTAGTTGCATCTCTCATATTGCCTTGTAGTGATTGCAACCATGCTATGTTTATTGATCTTGGAGCCATGGACATTTTACTTGTGAAGCATGCTTTTTTGATTGCGCTTAATGCTTTTGGTTGTGCTAGCATCTTATGCCTCCATACCATGCCCTACACCCTTGTCCTTTCTTATGATAAGAACGTTGAAAACACTTGTTGGGTATTTCACCACACGAATGTTTGGTTTTGCATTTCCACTAACCTCATTTGTTTTTCCGAGTGTTTGTCATGTTCTTTCACTTTGAGAGATTCATTAGGTGGTACCATCATGAGACATATATTGGTTATGTGAAGGCATACATGATGTGCGACACCAACATTTTTGAGAAATTCGTAAAGGTGAACTCCTTCCCTTTGGCCATCCTCAAATACGTATATTGGATGGGTCATTCTTTCATTATTGTCTCCTTCTTCTTGTCTACATGATACATATATTGGATGGAGCACCGACATTGGAGATGGATCCTATGGACCTTCAAACTGAGGAGTGCTCGAACTTAGTGGATGCGCCTACTTTGGAAGCAGCACCGGACCACCACTTCTACCACGACATTGAGCCATGGTACAACATCACCCATAACAAATTTGTATCTTATGCATGGATTGACTCACATTATGATTGCATTGTTGCATCTTGTATTTCTATGTCATCCATGATATATGAGCTTGTGCACTTTCTTAGCAGATTTGTTGTGATCTTTCTTGATGGCCTCTTCATACATAATGATCACATTGCCCATCATCAATTGCATGATCACATAGTCACATTGAGCACCAATTACCATGTTCATGCTTTTGATACACCGTCCCATTATGACATCATTTTGCACAATGGTTGCCTTGATCACATTCACAACACCTTTATGTGCAAAATGAATGAATTTACTCCCATGAATGCATTACATATCATTCTATATCATCTTGATAAGCTTCATGCGCTTTGTCACGAACAATCTTGCCAAACAGACTCATACTTACTTGATGGACGCCTTGTGTGCGCTAACCATTGTGTTTCCGAGTGTCACTCGTGTTTGCTCTTTTTGCATGAATACCACTCCTGAGACACCTTGGAGTACTTGGATTGCGCCATGTCTTCAACTTCGTCCAACTACAAGTCCGTCCACGACAATCATTTCCATGGTGATCAGGTTCATGATCCGAGGTCGGATCTTTCCCAAGGGGGGGAGATGATGCAGAGCATCCTACAATCATCCCCATTTACACTTTGACTACTCCCCAAGCCCCTAGAGGACATACGATGAGACCTCGACCATACGCTATTGGACACAAGGTGAACTCGCTCCTCTCCGAACCGTCACTTTCCACATGTGAGACATGGCTACTACCTCAAACATATGTGCTATGCATGACCAGGAACCAAGAGGAAGACCATGGAACAGCTAGGAGCATTGGACAAGATGGCAAGGGCACCAAGCATGAGGAACAAGAGGAAGGGCTGACTGCAAGTCACAGCCACCTGACGACCGGTCCATACCGGACGTCCGATGCCCGGAGGTTTAGCCAATCAGGACAACTATAGCCAAGGCACCCTACAGCGCCCGAACGACTGCTAGATGTCGGACGTCCGACATCCATCAGCCATCGGACGAACGACCCCGTCCGGATATCTGGTGCCACATGTCCAGAGAAGAAATGTCGGAAGTCCGACGCCCTTCGAACGTCTGGACCCCCACGAGCGATCGGACATCTGGTAACCATCGGACGTCCATCCCTGCCTGTGCGCAGCCACTCGGGTTTCCAACCATGTATCTCTCTCCCACTTACCCCTTCGTGGCCCTAGACTATTTATACTCCTCCACCTCCACCATTTTAGGGTTAGCATTGGTTTAGCTCATTTTAGAGATAGAGCTTTGCTCATCCACTTGATACATACTCCATTGGAAACCGAGGCCTCTGCGGAGAAGATCCCAAGTGGATTCAAGACCCTGCAAGGGAAGATCCCCGCGTGGATTCAAGACCCTGTCTCCTCACGGATCGGGAAGAACTACCGACCGCTTGTATCGTCCCTTGTTGTGTTTGAATCATGTATCACTCTTTATGTTCATGGATATAGCACATGTGTGGTCGTTTCTCGTTGATTTGAGTGTTTTCTCTCGTTTCCCCTCTCGTGTGTTCTTCGTGTTCTTCATGGGATCCCCTCCAAATCGTGAAAGATTGGCCTTAGGGTTCCACCCTACATCACATAAATCCTCCTCCATGAGCCTCTTGCAAAAGTAACAAACGAAGAGAAGACTCGGGTATAAAAAGTTTGTTAGCTCTCATTAGATAATCATCCTTGATATAATATCACTCCCAAGATGTATGCGTCAAACATTTGGTATAGGGAATAGCAAAAGTAAGATCATGCACATACAAGTCTTTTATGTGCTCAAAGCCAATGACATTCAATTCAATTTGAATTACAAGCATGCATTTGCGGGATAAAGCTTCTGCCACAATATTTTCCTTACCTTTGATGTACTTGATAACATAAGGAAATGAATCAATGAACTCACTCCATTTGGCACGTCGCTTATTCAATTTAGTTTGACCCTTAAGGTATTTAAGCGTTTCATGATCCGTATGGATGACAAATTCATGAGGGCGAAGATAATGTTCCCACACATGCAAGACTCTCACTAAAGCATATAATTCTTTGTCATAAATGGGATAGTTAAGTTGCGCTCCGAAAAGTTTTTCACTAAAATAAGCAATTGGGCGCTTCTCTTGCATCAACACACCTCCTATGCCATTACCACTAGTATCGTAATGAACTTTAAAAGTTTTATCAAAGTTGGGCGATGCAAGCAATGGATCATGTGTAAGCAAATTCTTAAGCTCATTAAATGGAATATCTTGGGATGGTCCCCAAACAAATGCTGCATTCTTCTTACTCAAGGCATGCAAAGGTGATGCAATAGTGCTAAAGTCCTTAACGAATGTACTGTGGAAACCGGCTAAGCCAAGGAAACTTCACACTTGTTGCAAGTTGGTTGGTTGTGGCCAAGTTTTAATAGCGTCAATTTTAGTTTCATCTACATGAACACCCTTAGATGACACAACAAAGCCCAAGAAAACAAGCTTGTCAACACCAAAAAGGCATTTCTCCATATTAGCATAAAGGCGCTCTTTTCTTAGAGTTTGTAAAACGGTTCTAAGATGGGTGACATGATTTTCTAGAGACATGGTAAGCACAAGAATATCATCAAAGTAGACCACAACAAATACACCATTTTAGGGGCGTAGAACATAATGCATGACACACATAAAAGTACCGTGTGCTTCGGATAAACCCATAGGCATAACTAGCCATTCATACAAGCCAAATTTGGTTTTGAAAGCGGTTTTCCATTCATCACCTTCTTGAATGCGGATTTGCTAATAGCCACTTTTAAGATCAATTTTAGAGAAAATTGTGGCTCCGCTAAGCTCATCTAGCATATCATCAAGGCAGGGAATAGGATATCTATAACGAACGGTGATAGCATTGATGGGGCGGCAGTCAGAACACATGCGAAAACTACCGTCTTTCTTAGGCACAAGAATAACCAAAACGGCACAAGGACTTAAGCTGTCACGTATGCCCATTGTCAATGAGTTGTTGTACTTGCCTTTGTATTTCCTTGGTTTCTTCGAGGTTGACGCGGTAGGATGCCTTGTTTGGTAACGGTGCGCCGGGGATGAGGTCGATTCAATGTTCGATGCCTCATACTGGAGGTAATCCTGGAGGTAGCTCATCGGGGAAAACGTCCTTGAATTCCTATAATGGGGTAGACAACACGAAAGGTAGATGGTGAGAGGTGTTAGTCCTTGCCGTTTCATCTTTGCACAATAGGACATAGTGGGTGACATTAGATGGGTTATCACACACTTCTCTCATCTCTCTTTTGGTAGCTAAGAGGACTAAGTTTTTCTTGTCGCTCATCGTGGAGGCACTCAATTTGGGCTTATGGCGCTCTCCCTTTTTGGTGGCTCAGTCTCTCACTATTCTGTCCATGATGGGTGGTTGCTTGCTTGTTAGCGTTTACTTGGCTTGGTGACATAGGTCGTAGCATGTACTCCTTTCCCTTCATCTTGAAGCTATTGTGGATGACGTCATGGTCGAATTGCCAAGGTCGTCCAAGTAGGAGATGGCAAACGGACATGGGAACCGCATCACACTCCAAGGTGTCTTCATATGCTCCAATCTTGAAGGAGACTTGAACGGTGTGCTCCACTTGAATGGTGTCGAAGTCGCTAAGCCATTGGACCATGTAGGGACGAGAATGCTTCATCTTGACCAATTGTAGCTTGGAACATAGCTCTTCACTTGCCAAATTGTGGCAACTTCCTCCGTAGATGACGACGTTCACGGAACGTCCATTGATGCCCACTTTGGTATGGAAGATATGGAATCTTTGGTCTTCGTCTTGTTGATGTCGAAGTGTCAAGACCTTGGAGAAAATGAGAGCAGGGCTCGAATCATTGTCACAAAAGACTTGGTCATCTTCATTCATGCGCCGGTGCATGGCCACGTGCTCAAGCGCTTCCATTTCTTCCTCACTCATCGAGTCATAGGTGCCATCATCATTGGCGATCATGGTGCGCCGAATGGGGCACTCGAATGTGTTGTGGCCTCGGCCTTGACATGTGAAGCATTTGATGGAACTCATCTTGACGGTCTCATACGGTGGAGTTGTAGATGATGAAGCTCTCGACTTGAAGTTGATCGTAGTAGGAGGATGACTCGGACTTGTGGCCGTTGCTTGTAGAAGGTTTGGTTGAGGTAGAAGGCATTGTAGTCGTTGAAGCTTGATTGTATGAACCGTATGTCTTGGAAGAGTACTTGGAATACTTGTAATCATCTTGCACTTGTCGCTCCGTCTTGGTATCTTGGTCCACTAGCTCGGGGAGGTTCGTGTACGGTTGGAAATCCACAATCTTCCTAATAGGATGGTTGAGTCCATTCAAGAACCGTGCCAGGGTTTGCTCCTCATCTTCATTGACATTTGCTCGAATAATGGCAATCTCCATTTCCTTGTAATACTCTTACACGGACTTGGTACCTTGCTTTAGAAGTTGCAATTTCTTGAAGAGGTTGCGGCTATAGTACATGGGTACAAAGCGCGCTCGCATGACATCCTTCATTTGATTCCATGTTGTGATGGGTGGGTCACCTTTTGCTTCTCTTATCTCAGTGACTTGCTCCCACCAAATGAGGACATAGTCTTGGAACTCAAGCGATGCCATGGCAATCTTCTTTTCTTCTTCATAGTTGTGCAAACGGAAGATCTTGTCAACTTTCAATGCCCATGAAAGGTAGTCTTCGGGATCGGTGCTTCTGGAGAACTTAGGCATGGTGAACTTGAGCTTGCCGTAGCGTTGCTCGTCATATTGCTATTGCCGAAGGGGATGATGCTCTTGCCGTGGTGGAGGATCTTGAGCCGCTTGCACCTTGTGCTCCTCTTGATTGTTTTGACGATGAGGTCGTGGAATTCTGGCACGGTTCCTCATTTCTTGGCGCTCTTCATGACATGCGGCTTCTTCTTGGCGTTCTTGGTGGATGGCCTCGTATTATTCTCGGTTTCGAGCGCGGACGGCTTGGGTTGCTTCATTGAGGGCACGTTGTGCTTCAAGGCCTTGCTCTTCACGGCGGAGTTGCTCTTGGCGAAGGGCATCTCCATCTTGTTGTTCTTGTTGAGCTTGGCGTATTGGAGCTTGCTCTTGGACCGGAGGATCATTAGCTTGTTGTCGTAGTCGTTCATGTTCCTGGAGGCGGTCTTGTAATCCATTGCCATGGAATGGGTTTTGTGGAGCTTGATGATCTTCGTGGTCTTGGCGACGATGTGAACGAGCTCGAGGAGGACTTGTATCCGAAGGAGATTGCGAAGAATGTCGACTTGAGTGGCTTCGTCTTGAATAGGACGAGGTGGTAGAAGAGCGGTTGACCATCATGGCTCGTATGTCCTCCTTGAGGGATGCCATTGACGTGTCAAAGTAGTCTCTTGTATGTTGCTCGGATTGGCGCAAGTTGGTAGCGAGTAGGTCGATGCGGTCGCCCAATGCTTCATTCTCTTGATGCAAAGCTCTTTGTGCGCAGAATAGATGTTGTTTGGTGACGTAGTTGTTCGGGTCCTCATCTTGCTTGATGAAGAGTGGGTTGGAAGAAGTAGTTGGCCTATCCATCATCACAAGCAAATATGTAAGTGGAAGAAAGGAAAGAACTATACCAAACATACCTTATCCGATGTTGAGAATGGATCAATGATCACTCAATAATGTAACAAGGAAATAGCACAATTGGTACCGGATCTTGTCGATTCTCACACCTACACAAATAAAACTTTTGGAGAAGCTTGGTGAGTATGGTGGCACAACATTTTATGAAATTTTTAGCAAGATTCAATAATGTTGAAAAAGATTCGCAAAATTCTCAAATGCAACAAGTAGACCAAAGCAATATGTGGCAAACGGAAACACACGCATGCATAGATAAATGGGGTCATGCAACCAAGGAGTGAGCTCAAAATGTGGAATCCATGGAAAATGCTCTTGTTGAACAACACAAGAGAGACACTAGCACGATTGCTGAATAGACGGATACGAGACTTGTGCACAACCTACAAAGCAAAAATGCAATGACTTCTATCCAAATTATGCTATATGTTTGATGTTCCGGTGATATGATCCAAGATGATTGAGTATGACAATCTTAAGTGTAATCTAGTATCATGCTATGGCTCTTGCTTAAAAGCTCTTTGCTTATCTTTTTTTGCTTAAAAGCTTTTTGGCTCTTTCTGATCTTTTCCTTTGGCCACTTATGCAAAACTTCACGAATGAAGAAAGCAATTGTGTATATGCGATGACAACCTTGTCACACAAGAGATGATATGAAGATACCAAGATATGTATACCAAAATGATATAGTATGTATGCAATGGGTATGATGATCACTAATGTGCACAAGTAACATTGCCGGCAATACTCAAAGGCTAGTCTCAATAGGAAAGTAACGCAAAATGGGCTATGGGTTATCAATGTAATTGCAAGGAAGAATGTATGAGAGTGTTGTCGAGGTTACCACCCTTGCTTACGGTTGATGGTGTCAAAGGTGATGTGATCTCTGTTGATGTCGAATGCATAGTCGGATGACAAGATTGAGTAGTCGATGGCGTGGTGCACGGTCTCCAGTACGTTGGCGAAGATGCCGTTGCACAATGGTCGAGGTAGGTGAACTTGTGGAAGCAGTTGATGAAGCGCATACTTTCTGTCTAGGCCGGAAGTTCCGGGGTAGACGGAAGGTATGGGAGCCGGAAGGTCCGGTGTCGGAAGGTCCAGGCGGGGCCGGAAGTTTCCGGGGTCGCGAAAATAGATGAACAGGGGAAATTTAGATCGGGGATTTGGCCGGAAAAATTTGGAGAAAAACCCAAATCAGGAGGGGAAAAGAAAATTTTGGGTGTGGGGAAGGGTGGGGAAGCGAGCTCTAAGTGCTATACACGAAATCCACAGATGAAATCCAACAAAACTTCATCACACCAACAAATCACAAAAAACATTGGGAGGCCTATTTTTGTGGGGATTTTCAAAATTGGGATGAAAGAAAAAAAATTAGGCTGCAAAACGAAGGGAGAGGCTGCAAAATCATGATCAACCTTGCTCATGATAGAAAGATGATGTAGGGCAGAACCCTAGGGGCCGATCTTTCACAATTTGGAGGGGATCCCACGAAGAATACATGAGAGGGGAAACGAGAGGAAACACTCAAATCAATGAGAAACAATCACACATGTGCTAGATCCATGAACACAAAGGGAGATACAAGATCCGAACACAACAAGGGACGATACAAATGGTCAGTAGTTCTTCCCAATCCGTGAGGAGATGGGGTCTAGAATCCGCGAGGGGACCTTCCCTTGACGGGGTCTTGAATCCACTTGGGATCTTCTTCGCGGAGGCCTCGGTCTCCAATGGAGCAGGGGAACAAGTGGATGAGCAATGCTCTAATGTCCAAGATGTGCTATCACAATGCTGACCCTAAAACAGAGGTTGAAGAAGAGTATATATAGTCTAGGGGGGCGAAGGGGTACACGGGCCTCGGCCTAGATTCATTGCACATAGGTAGACCGGAAGTTCCGGGCACCGGAGGTTCCGGGCTGGTTCCGGCCGGGTTCCGGGCTAATCAGAGAGTTGGCGTGCTCCGGGGCTGGTCTGGGTGCCGGGGGCCAGAAGGTCCGGGCCGGCTGGAAGTTCCAGATGCAGGAGGTTCCGGGCTGGGGTCCGGGCAGGTTCCGGGCTTAACAAAGAGTTTGCACGCCCGGGCTTGGCCTTGATCGTCAGGGGCCGGAAGTTCTGGGCCGGCTGAAAGTTCTGGTGGCCGAAGGTTCCGGGCTGTGGCCGGAAGGTCGGGCTAGTTAGAGACTTTGCATGAGTCTTGACGTTCGCTATGTCTCCTCCTTCGGTCTGATCGGCGTACCTGATCACGCACAACATTTCCGCTTGAGGTAGCGACCATATCTCGTTCGTACACATGGAAGACTCAAGAGGGAGAGATGTCACCTCGGATTGAATGGCACATGCGTGAGCTCTAGTCATGGGCCCACTTGGTGCTTGGGTGGTCGATGTAGCGTCCATGGGGATGACTGTGGGATGCTCCGCATCAGGTCTTGCGGTGAGAGATAGCTTCTCCACCATCTCCATGCTAGTCATGTTGTTGCAGCTCCCTTCATCTATGATGACGCGAACAGAACGTTCCTTCACAACTCCCTTTGTATGGAACAAATTGTGCCTCTGATTTTGCTCAGCTTGTGTCAACTGCGCACTCAAAACATGTTGAGCAACTAAAATTTCATACCTGTCAGCGTCTTCAGCAGCCATGTATTGCGTCTCTTGTTTAGAATCATCTCCACTGTGCTCTTCACTTGTAATAAGAGCCAAAGTCTCCTCATCATAGTCACTAGCGGACTCATACCCACCATCCTCAGTAGCAATCATCACACGCTTAGATGGGCATTCTCTCGCATAATGACCTCCACCCTTGCAACAACGACAAATAATATCATGTGTTTTACCTGTTGATGCCATGGATGAAGAAGAGCTCTGAGCAGGCCCGGAAGGTGTCCTCTTGGCAGATAGTGGTGGTTGTGCCTGCTTTCCTGTATCATGGCTG
The DNA here is from genome assembly GCA_011799875.1 of Thinopyrum elongatum. Lineage (NCBI taxonomy): Eukaryota > Viridiplantae > Streptophyta > Magnoliopsida > Poales > Poaceae > Thinopyrum > Thinopyrum elongatum. Next base: position 204,396,280 of record CM022297.1, on the reverse strand, counting down.
GAGGTGGCGGATGAAGTGGGCAGTGCTGCAGCAGGACGCGTGGAAGCAGATGAGGTACGTGGCATCCATGATGAAGGTCGCCCTGTAGAAAAATTAGTTCACGCCAATGCATGTTGATCCTGCACTTTACGTTCAGCTTTGCAAGCAAGATGGAATAAATGAGTGATATTGTTATACTCCTTATACTCTAAAATCATCTGAATCTCTCCATTTAATCCACCCATCAAACATGCAAGCATAGCTTCATTATCCTCAACAATGCCACATCTAATCATACCAGTTTGTAATTCATGATAATATTCCTCTATAGAAATTTTTTCCTTGTCTTAAACGCTACAATTTTTTTAGTAATTCACGTTGATAATATGGTGGAACCCAATGAGTACACATAGCAGTTTTTAGAGCAGCCCGAGTAGTTGGGATATTATTCGGATATAATCTACGATGTTTAGACCACCACACACAAGCAAAACTAGTGAAAGCACAAAGAGCAGCAGCAACACGTCTCTCCTCGGGATATTGTAAACATGTAAAACGTTGTTTAGTTTCTAACTCCTAAGTAAGATATATATCAGGAACATATCTACCCTCAAATGGTGGAATATTCAATTTTAGTTTAGGGATATGGTCAGGATCTCGTACCTGAGGTGGTGGTGCAGCCCTACCGTTGCGATTATATGCATGTGGACGACCTGGTGGTGGTGCTGCTGGTTGCACATAGTTCTGATTTTGATCAACCTCATCCTCATAATCACCCTCGTAAACGTCCTCCTCCTCGGCAGTAGTAGTAGTAGCAGCGGCACCAGAATTTTGTCCTTCCTCAAGAGGAACATGCCTCGCTCGATGGAGGGCTGGATCGCGACATGGAGCTGGTTGTTGTTGTTGTTGTTGTTGTTGTTGTTGTTGTTGTTGTTGTTGTTGTTGTTGTTGTTGTTGTTGTTGTTGTTGTTGTTGTTGTTGTTGTTGTTGTTGTTGTTGTTGTTGTTGTTGTTGTTGTTGCTGTTGTTGTTGTTGTTGTAGCGGTGCAGCAGGTGGAGGTAGACGCGCGAGCACTTCAGCAAACTTGGCATCCAGGTTGGTGTCAATTGTCTTCTCAATGTCATCAATCCTCGCTAGTGCCTTGCCAAAACTGGTCATCACGTCTTCCACCTGTTGACCCAACATTTCATGGAATTTATCAGGGAGCTCCTTGTTCGACATGCTCTCCCAGTCCAACGCATACGCTTGTGATCCTGGCATGGTGATGTGGAGCATCCTATGGTCATCCCCATGTACACTACGACTACTCCCTGAGCCCAGGTGGACATACGATGAGACCTCAAGCATACGACATTGGACACAAGGTGAACTTGTTCCTAAGTCCTTCCCCTTTCCATTCATGCGAGACATGGTTGCTACCTAATGCAAAGACACTACATGTGCTCAGGAACCAAGGTCTGAAGGAGGAAGGATGGCCAGCATCAAGACTTGTGCAGAGTTTTTGCCAAGCCCGGAACTTCCGGCCACAGCCCGGAACCTTCGGCCATCCCGGAACCTCTGGCCCTCAACACTCCAGACGACACCTGGACATGCCAACTCTCTGTCCAGCCCGAAACACGCCTAGAACCTCGCCTGAAACCTCCGGCCCCCGGAACCTCCGACCTGCCCGGAACTTCCGGCCCCCGGAAACCAGACCAGCCCCGACCGTGCCAACTCTCTGTTAAGCCCGGACATTTGGCCAGAACCTGCACGGAACTTCTGGCCCTGCTCGGAACTTCTGGCCTGCCTACGCATAGTGACTGGGCTGAGGCCCATGTACCCCTTCATCCCCTAGACTATATATACTCCTTCTCCAACGTTTTAGGGTTAGCATTGTCTTAGCTCTTTTTGGAGATTAGAGCATTGCTCATCCACTTGATACCTACTCCATCGGAGACCGAGGCCTCCTAGGAGAAGATCCCTCAAGTGGATTCAAGACCCCGTCAAGGGAAGATCCCTCATGGATTCAAGACCCCATCTCCTCACGGATTGGGAAGAACTAGCTACCTTTGTATCATCTTTTGTTGGATTTGGATCATGTATCTCTCCTTGTTCTTGGATCTAGCACATGTGTAATTGAATCTCGTTGATTTGAGTGTTTCCTCTTGTTTTCCCTCTTGTGTGTTCTTCGTGGGATTCGCTCCAATCGTGAAAGATTGGTCCCTAGGGTTCCACCCTACATCATCTTGGTATCAGAGCCATTGATCACGATTTTGGAGTCTTCCCCCTCGTTTCCTAGCCATATTTTGTTGTGTTTTTGTCCTAATTTTGAAAATCCCCACAAAAAATAGCCCCCAATTTTTTTTTGTGATTTGTTGGTTTGATGATGTTTTGTTGATTTTGATCCATGGATTCAAAGTGTTTCAAGTGGATCTAGCCTTCCCCATCTTTTCCCCCATTTTCATCCACAAAATCTTCTCAATATTTTGCCTTGGGAAATCATGTTTTTCCGCCCCTGTTCTCAGATCCAGAATTTAGGCTTCGTCCCTGAAGAAATTCCACGACCCCCGGAACTTCCGTCCTCACCCCAGAACTTCCGGGCTAAACTGAAAGTTTACTCCAAAAATCCCCAGACTCCCCGCACTTTTTATGCGACCCCCGGAACTTCCGGCCCTAACCCCGGAACTTCCGGCCTTACCAGAAACTTTCCCCGAAATTTCAGCATTGACCTTCTTCACCAAACTCCGATTTGAGTGTTTCCTTAGCTCGTTTTGAAGCTATCGACGTGCCCGAGGACCTCACCTTGGTTTCACAACCATTTGACTCCATCAAATTTTTGGAACTTTGGCAAAATTGCCTAGGCCTTCTGTCGGTGTCAAAACCGGCAGACCTCGGGGTAGGGGGTCCCGAGCTGTGGATCTAGGATCGATGGTAACAGAGACGATGAACATGGTGTTTTACCCAGGTTCGGGCCCTCTCTATGGAGGTAAAACCCTATGTCCTGCTCTTGTTTATATTGATGAAGTATCGAGGTACAGAGTTGAACTACCTCGAGATCATATATTGTGGTCTAAACCCAAGGGGTATGATGAGTAATGTCATAATCTATCTATCAACGAGCCTGGCCTCGGCTTATATAATGTACCGGAGGCCTAGGATAACAAGAGTCCTAGTCGGCTACGTTGGTGGAGAGGAGTCCATGTCTTGATCACCAAGTCTTGTGGAATCTTCCTCGTATATGTCATCGGCTGTCCGAACTGGCCCATTAGTGAACCGCCACGGGGGTCCTCGGCCCAACCCACTGGTCGGAGGCAACATGGTGAGTACCCCCTAGTCCAGGACACCGTCAGTAGCCCCTTGAACCGGTCTTCAAGTTGGGGACGCTCCTCGATTCTTCCGAACTGTTCTTCATCTTCGGTCGTCGGTCTTGAAAATTGGTTCAACAAAACTTCCCATCTCCGATCTTGAGGATCACCGAGGTGTATCCGAAGAGTTCATACGTCGGGTATCCGAGGAGTCTTTTAAGTCATCGGCCTTTATCAGTGCCCTGTAAGTTTTTTTACACCACACCTGGGGTTTGAAGTGCTTCCCGTGCGACGGCGCCCTCTTGCGTCCGAGCTCTAATGCCGAACTAAATCCGAGGTGTCTTTTCACAGCCAAGCTCCAACACTATTCGGCATTCAAGGTATCCTCTTGCGTCCGAGCTCCAACGCCGAACTAAATCCGAGGCGTCTTTTCACAGCCGAGCTCCAACACTACTTGGCATTCAAGGTATCCTCTTGCGTCCGAGCTCCAACGCCAAACTAAATCCGAGGTATCATAGATTATCTTGGACTCTAAAAATTTGAATGAGTTCATCCGAGCTTAAATGCCGGAGTAGTCTTCTATGGAACGAGCCATTCGAATCCGAGCTTTATGCCGGACTGCTTCCGAGCTCCAATGCTGGACTACATCCGAGTTCTAACAATGGTCAGCATCCGAGGTGTCATAACTACCTCGGTCTTCAAAATATTGAACGAATTCAGCCGAGCTTAATGCCAGAAATGCCCTCTATGGAGCCAGCCACTGGCGCCCGAGCTTTATGCCGGACTGTTTCCGAGGTGGTGCACCACCCTGACTGCGGGCTGATTCTTTGTGAATATTTTCCATTGGTGCAATTTATTCTCTGCCGAGATATATAGCCAGTAGCCCTCAAGGTGTGTGTCGGTCTAAAACCCGAGATGCACCTGAAGAATGGCATAAAACCGGCGATCCCAGTAGCCCCTGAGAGTCAGGTCGATTCACAAAATCGGCCTGAGGATCAACTCCTAGCTCTGTAGCATACTTAGGAATAGAAATGTGGTGTGCATATTCCTCGAGACTCAGGTTGGGTGCGGCCGACCAACCTGAGGATCATAATCTCCTTGGGAACTATTTCGCACTTTGTAAACTGTCTGCATTGAATCGTCGATGCAGTAGCCCCCGAGCCAATGGTCGGGTGGCAACACCAGATCAGGGGATCGATGTGCCCCTTTAATATTTGTAACTGAGAAGCGCGAAGCCCAGTAGCCCCCGAGCCTTAATGTGGGCATGGGTGGCCGAATTAAGGATGAATGTCCGGAGTATATCACAATTTATGTGTAATTATTCTATGTATCCAAGTACTTTACATCACTAATGCTCGGATCCGCATTGTACAAAACTTTGTTGACCGACCATCAGCTTCAACCTCTTCGGCCAGCAGCCGAGGAGTGTTCGTTCTACTTTATAAAGCCTTTATAAGGGCAAAGATTTACGACAAACAAGGCAATCCGGCCATACAGTTTTATAAACAAAGGTACGCAGAGAGATATGTTATAAAACATCTTCTGAGAAAAGTAGTTCCATTATAGGTTCCTTTTCCCAGGCTGTCATGTTGATCATGATCATGAAACCTCAACTCCGATCAATGTGGGAGGAAAATATTGAGGATTTAGTTGGGAGAAAGTTCCCGAACTCTATGGTCCATAATGAACCAACATTTTCACTTCCATCGTTGCCGACCAATTATATTCTTTAAGATGGCTAGCTTTCGGCTTCACCCAGTTTGAGGTACTAACCCGGACGACCCGGTAGTAACAATCACAGAGGTGCTCCCTTTACCGCCTAGCCGAACAATCGGGAACATAGGGGTAAGCACAGGAGCCAGGCAACCCAGCTTGGCCAAAATCTTAAGTCAAATTGATGCATATTTATAGCTTTATTACGATAATTATGGAAGGCAGCGCTTGTATACTGAATACAAACACTGATGATATATGTTTATTTTGACTCCGGTGCGACCGTTTATCAGTTGAAAGTGGCCCATTGTCAGCTTCTACCCCTTTGTAGATACTACGCAGGGTGTTTCCGCAGTAACCAGACAACCCTTAGCCAACGTCTCGGTGCCCGGAGGCGGTTGTGTTAGCGGAAACAAGGCAATCAGATATGCGGGCTTTATAACTTTCACTTAGTCATAGGAGCTTTAAACTGGGGAAGCTAGCTACAAGCCCCCGATTTGTGTTCGGCACCGACCGAAGTCTAGCCATTAACACTTCGGCCAATATTATGAAAGGCCCATCGTTTAACACGGGGTAATCAGTATCGATCTATAGTGTGACACCGTCATCGGATCGCTGACCAGTTTACGCCCATTGTGACAGTCAGTTTTCGGCTTTCTCCACTAAGGTGCTTAACCATTCGAGCTGGAAGCACAATCACAGTGGTTCTCCCTTTGCACACCTAGCCGAATAAAGCGGAACATAGGAGGCAAGCACAGGAGCCAGGCAACCCAACTATTGACCAAAGACACAATTCGAAACTGATGCATATATAGCAATATCCGAGAATGTTTTTGCCGAATCTCAAAAGGTGTCCGGCGTTGCGCTGCGAGACTTATGCTGGAAACACACAAATAGGTTAAGAATCCCATAGGCTTGGAAAACCAAAAAACTTCAGTAAAAACTTTACGTCCGAACTAAATCAAGTTTTTGGTGCCAATACGAACATTGGTCTTAAAATTAGTTTGTGCTTCTGTCGTGTTTTAACTTGACACATCCGATCTCAAGACTTCAAGCGGGTCAGCCTTCGGCTTCAACCTCCTATCCCGAAGGCGGAGTGCTTCTCAGGCCAGGTTAGCGAACTAAACTCGAGCGGCTTTTAGAGAGAAGCCAGGCTATCTGCCTATTGACCACACACTCGAGTCGAGAAAGGAGTAGTAGAAAAAGACTTTGCAATGACTGAGAAGAAAACACATTTATTATAAAATGGCTCATATTAATTTAAGAGCCCCCAAGTGACTTGGGTAAAAGAATTTTATGTATAATGATTGTATGTACCGAAGTACTTATATAATATCTGCGTTCGCCCGAACTTTGAACGCGTCTTAACCGACCGTCGGCTTCTCCCTCTTCGGCCAAGGGCCGAAAAGTGTTATCTACTCCGCCTACCGAGAATATCGGCGGTGTTTCGGATAACCAGGCAACCAGGCCATGAGGCTGTAACAGACAAATCGCGCCCAGGGAACTTATGCTATATTACTTATGTAACATAAGAAGCATCTTCAAAGAAAATAGTGCCCCCGACGGTGCCTTTTCTTTGGTCGCTCAGGATTACTATGAGACTTGTGCAATAGATTTGTGTACGCATGAGTTCCGTCGTGTGCCGACCATAGTTGAAAACAGTAAGAGCACTAGCTTTCGGCTTCACCCAGTCTGAGGTACGAGTTCGGATGACCCGACCGTACAATAGCAGAGGTGCTCCCTTTACTCCCTAGCCGAACAATCGGGAACATAGGGGTAAGCACAGGAGCCAGGCAACCCAGCTTTGCGGAACACTTAAGTCAACATGATGCATATTTTGGCATAATACACGGACAAGGAATGGTGCGATACATTAATAATCATATGCAAGAAGAATGGCTTCATAAAGGAAGCCCCCAAGTAAACGGGGTATTTGAATTTGTTTGTAACAAACAAGGTTTTGACAAAGAAAGTTTTTCGCAAATGACTTTTTGTCAAAAAAGTATAATGCTTGGTCGAACCGAACAAAATTTAAAACTGAAAGTTTTTGAGCATGAAAGCAACTTAGCTGGTTAATGTGCTCGGTGTGACATGGGCCGAGCTTGTAGTGGCTCAAGGTCCCAACCCCCAAGCCGGTCTTGACATACCTGAGCGAAGAGCTCGGCTTGATGAAGTGGCGACGCCGTACGGTCGATGCGGTGAGGCGAAGCCCCCAAGCCCAGCCGAGGTGACAAAAACCCTCATGACCGAGGTGACGAAGAGCTCGGCAGAAAAAAGAAGTGTTTAACAATCAACGTTTGAACGAACAACTTTTTTGTTTAACACGAATATAATGTTTGGTTGAACCAAACAAGAAATAAAATAAAATAATTTTTTTTTAAAAAAACTAAGCATGGAGGCGACTTAGCTGGTTAATGTGCTCGGTATTGTTGACGAGGTCCGAGCTCGTGGCGGGACAAAGACGTAGTCCGCAGCCTAGCCAAGGTCCCAGCCCCAAGCCCGAGGTAACCGAGCGAGGAGTTCGGCTTGATGAGGTGGTGATGCCGCGCGGTCGATGTGTCGAGGCAAAGCCCCCGGTCCAGCTAACGTGACGAAGCTGGTCGGCTGGTGACGCCGAAGTCACCGGAGTAGGTTGATGAAGAGATGGCGAAGCCCCCGGTCTAGCCGAGGTGCCGGGGCAGGTCAGTAGTATGACGTTTGCAGCCCCATGCCGGCCGAGGTGTCGAAGTAGGTCGGCGTGGTGGACATTGGCTTGGTCAGCCGGATTAGTATTTGGGATTTCTTCGGAATCGTCCTCCAGTACTATGGTGTGAGGAGCGAGTCCGGCCAGGGTTGACTCCTGATGTTCGGATGCCGAAGTCGCGTCCAGGATTGAAGCTGGATACGGGATAAGAGAGGCGAGTCCGGCCGAAATTGACTCCCGATCTTCGGACGCAGAGGTCACATCCAGGCTTGAAGAATTAATAGTGCGGCGATGCCGTCGCGGGCCGGATCTTGTGACGCGGTCGATGCCTGCTTGATGAAGTGACCATGCAGCGATGCCAGTTTGCCCGCTCCGTATAATTCGTGGGGCGACAATGTTGGTGATGATTTACCCTTCACGATGCCGAACTGTTGTTCGGCTTGCCGAGATAATGATCCGAAGAGGTTGAGTTCGGCTCGATGAAACGACGACCCGTCTGGCGCAGGTCGGCAGCCATGCAGCAACGTTATCAGGCTGGTTTGACACCGGCGCAACGGTGAAAGTTACCTCCGAAAAGGAGCAAAATTTGCGAGCATGTGTTCGGAAACAAAACACAATACCCTAGGAAGAGATTCCTCCAAAAAGGTTGTCCAATATCCCGTTCATGATGAAAGACGAACTCGGGTCGGATTCGTATTCGCGCAGAAAACAGATCAGAAAATTGATGTGCTCATCGGAGGTTTCCTGGAGTTTGAACGGTCGGATCGAGCTGAAATTTTGAGGGGTGGTAGACACAGGAATTCCGCAGCTGATCAACGGGTGGATCTTCCAAATGACATCCGAGATAGACGCTGGACTCTACGCCCTAAACTCGTCCAGATTCCCGTCCGGACTTGACAGGGGTCCGGTATATCGTAGATCGCCGGAGATTCCTCCATCGAAATACGACGAAATTTTGCAGTGTTGTTATATACACAATTACGCACTATGCCACCAAAGCAATCGTCAAAGCGACACTCGAGGAAGCAGCGACAGCGAATACGAATCCGTTGTATAGAAAAACAGCACGGTCGCCCGAGGACAATGTTGAAGTTGAGCCCCCGAGCTATATGGATGATTCCTCCACGATCTTGATAGAGATCGGAGTTGATGTTGATGAAGGCCCTCGTCCGATCATGACGATCTGAGGTGGAGGGCAGTCCTCGGTCGAACCAAGGTGACCAGTCGAGCCGGTGACGAATTTGCCGACGTCGCAGTTGATCTTGCAGGCGAGCCATTGATCCATTACCGATCACACAGCGGAACTCTCAATGAAAGCACCATTGTCGGTGTCAAAACCGGTAGACCTCGGGGTAGGGGGTCCCGAGCTGTGGATCTAGGATCGATGGTAACAGAGACGATGAACACGGTGTTTTACCTAGGTTCGGGCCCTCTCTATGGAGGTAAAACCCTACGTCCTGCTCTTGTTTATATTGATGAAGTATCAAGGTACAGAGTTGATCTACCTCAAGATCATATATTATGGTCTAAACCCAAGGGGTATGATGAGTAATGTCATAATCTATCTATCAACGAGCCTGGCCTCGGCTTATATAATGTACCGGAGGCCTAGGATAACAAGAGTCCTAGTCGGCTACGTTGGTGGAGAGGAGTCCATGTCTTGATCACCAAGTCTTGTGGAATCTTCCTCGTATATGTCATCGGCTGTCCGAACTGGCCCATTAGTGAACCGCCACGGGGGTCCTCGGCCCATCCCACTTGTCAGAGGCAACATGGTGAGTACCCCCTAGTCCAGGACACCGTCACCTTCCACCATATCATCCGCTTTACCACCACCGACTTCTGCAACCTAACCCATTTTGATCCTTATAACATTTGTGGTTGCTTGAGTTTTGATTTGAGTCTCCTAAGGTGGTTCGACTACTTAGGGATGGTTACTTCTTCATCAACCACCACCGTAACTTCTGCATAAACTTGCCCACCATACACTTCCGCCACCTCAACCTAACCCAATTTTGTTTGAGCTTGTTTGAGTTGTGGGTTGTGTCTCCTAAGGTGTTTCGGCTACTTAGGGATGGTGACTTCAACTCCGAATCGCATAACCCATCATTGCACTTCTGCAATCCCTTTGAGCTTCCGCAACTCCGTCTTTGCCTTTAGAGATTTTGAGTTTGTGGGTTTTCTGTTTCCTAGGGTGTTCCGGCTAACTAGGAATGGCTCGACATCGACAACACCGCCACTCAACTTTGGCAAGGATTTGACATCGACCACCTTCACCATTTTGACACCCTAATCGTAAGCAAGAACAGTAACCTCTATATCATCTTGGTATCATGGTATCCCACCATTGTATATTCCCCTAGCCATTGCATTGATAACCCCTAGCCCATTTTACGTCACTTGCCTATCGAGACCAGCCATTGAGTATTGCCGGCAACGTTACTTATGCACATTAGTGATCATCGCATACATACCATATCATATTAGTATCATCTTGGTATCATAGGACCATCCCTTGTGTCACAAGATTGTTCCCGCATATACACAATTGCTATCTTGGTTTGTCCAGTTTGCATAGTGGCCATAACAAAAAAAGAATAAGCTTTTAAGCAAAGAGAAACAAAGAGCTTGTAAGCAATAGCCATAGCATCACCACATTGCATATCATACTACCATATTGATCATCTTGGATCATCGTGTGCGAAACACTGGAACATCATACATACATAGCATACTTGGGATAGAAGTCGTTGCATTTTTGTCTCTTATAGGTTGTGCACAAGTGTCGTATCCGCCTATTGAGCAATCGTGCTAACGTCTCTCTAGAGTTGTGCAACAAGATCATTTTCCATGGATTCCATATTTTGTGCTCATTCCTTGGTTGCATGATCCCATTTTATCTATCTGTGTGTGTGTGTTTCCATGTGCCATTCATTGCTATTGGTCTACTTGTTGCACTTGCGAATTTGTGAATCTCTTTCAACATTATTGACTCTTGCTAACAATTTGCATCAAATTCTTTGTGCCACTATCCTCACCAAGCTACTCCATAAGCCTTACTTGTGTAGGTGTGAGAATTGACAAGATCCGGTACCAATTGTGCTATTTCCATAATACATTATTGAGTGATTATTGATCCATCTTCAACATTGGATAAGGTACATTGGTCTAGTTCTTTCCTTTGTTCCACTCACATTTGCTCGAGTCTTGTGATGGATAGGCAAAGCACATCATCTCCGGTCTTTGATGACAACGACGGCGCGAACAACTACATCATCTCCGGACTACAACGACAAATGCAAGGTGCACAATCTACCTTGCGAGAGCGCATCGAGAACCTCGCCATCGACATCTGTCACTCCGAAGCAAGGAAAAGGGACTACTTCGACAACAAGCTTTCCACACAAAAGGAGGAGAGCAATGCAAGGATGGAGGAGATTCGGACCTTGTTGGTCAACTGTTCTTCCCCTTCGTCATCTTCAAGGTGGCGGCGAGCAAGTCGAACACCTTCGGAGCACCCAAGTGCTATGTCTCCAACGTATCTATAATTTATGAAGTATTCATGCCATGTTTACAACAATTTTATATGATTTGATTAGAACTAACCCTAACTGACGCTGTTTTTAGCAGAACTACCGTGGTGTCGTTTTTTGTGTAGAAATAAAAGTTCTCGGAATGGGCTGAAAATTTACGGTGATTTTTTATGGACCAAAAGAGACCCCCGAAGCACCGGAGCTGGGCCAGGAAGTGGACGAGGAAGCCACAAGCCTGGGGGGCGCGCCCACCCCCTAGGGCGTGCCCTCCGAGCTTGTGTGTCCCTCGGCCCCCCCCCCTTGACGTGAGACCGACGCCAAAAATTCTTATAAATACCAAAACCCCCGAAAAGAGCCCTACATCGGAAGTTCCACCACCGTAAGCCTCTGCAGCCATGAAAAACCAATCGGGAGCCCATTCTGGCACCTTGCCGGAGGGGGGAATCATCACCAGAGGCCATCTTCATCATCCTGGCGCTCTCCATGACGAGGAGGGAGTAGTTCACCCTTGGGGCTGAGGGTATGTACCAGTAGCTATGTGTTTGATCTCTCTCTCTCTCTCTCTCTCTCTCTCTCTCTCTCTCGTGTTCTTGATTTGGCACGATCTTGATGTACCGCGAGCTTTGTTATTATAGTTGGATCATATGGTGTTTCTTCCCTCTCTATCTCTTGTTGTGATGAATTGAGTCTTTCTCTTTGAGGATTTGTTATGTTCGATTGAGTATTGGATTTGAGAACACTTGATGTATGTCTTGCGATGGGATATCTGTGGTGACAATGGGATGTTCTATTGATTCACTTGATGTATGTTTTGGCACTCAACTCGCAGATTCCTAAGGTGACATTGGGGTAATCTATGCATAGGGGTTGATGCACATTTTCATCCTACGTTCTCCGATAGAAACTTTGGAGTGATTCTTTGTTGCACGTCGAGGGGTTGTTATGTGATCCAATTATGTTATCACTGTTGAAAGATTTTGCGCTAGTGAAAGTATGAACCCTAGGCCTTGTTTTCAAGCATTGCAGTAACGTTTTTACTCACTTTCGTTACTAGTTACCTTGCTGTTTTTATATTTCAGATTACAAAAACCTATATCTACTATCCATATTACACTTGTATCACCATCTCTTTGTCGAACTAGTGCACCTATACAATTTACCATTGTATTGGGTGTGTTGGGGACACAAGAGACTCTTTGTTATTTGGTTGCAGGGTTGTTTGAGAGGGACCATCTTCATCCTATGCCTCCCATGGATTGATAAACCTTAGGTCATCCACTTGAGGGTAAATTGCTACTGTCCTACAAAACTCTGCGCTTGGAGGCCCATCACGAGTCTACAAGAAGAAGGTTGCATAGTAGACATCAAACTCTTTTCTAGCGCCATTGCCGGGGAGGTGAGTGGTTGAAGGTATATCTTTAGATCTTGCAATTGAATCTTTTAGTTTCTTGTTTTATCACTAGTTTGGTTTATAAAAGAAAACTACAAAAAAATGGAATTGAGGTTGCCTCATATGCTTCATCTTTTTAATGTCTTTCATGAAAATGATGGAAAGGAAAATTGTGCTCAATTGATAGAAGAATAACTCAATAAAATGTTTGGCATAAAATCTTTGAATGATGAGCATGATTGCAATGTTGCTAGTATGAATTCTTTGAATATCCATGATGCTAATGATATGTAAAGCCATAAGCTTGGGATGCCATGTTTGATGAAGATGATATTTTTAGTCCCCCAAGTTTTGATGAGAAAATTTATTATGATGATAGCATGCCTCCTATTTATGATGATTTTGTTGATAAAAGTGAGTTTGGAAGAGTGTCAACTCTAGTTAATTATCCCACTATTTTGGAGGGTGTTGAATCTTTTCACAATATTGATAAAAGTGGATTTGGAGAGGTCATGACTTTATTTAGTGATGAATCCACTATTTTGGAAGAGGTTCCAATTGATTATGAGAACAAAGTTGTTATCTATGATGATTATTGTGATGACATGTATGCTATAAAGAATAATGATAACCATGAAACTTGTCATCATGATTTTAATTTTCAATTGGATTATGCCTCACATGATAGTTATCTTGTTGAGTTTGCTCCCACTACTATTCATGAGAATAAATTTGCTTATGTGGATAGTAATAAAATTTCTATGCTTGTGGATCATGAAAATAATGTTTTATGTGATAGATATATTGTTGAATTCATTCATGATGCTACTGAAAATTATTATGAGAGAGGAACATATGCTTTTACATATCTCAATAATATCAAGTTTCCTCTCTATGTGTTGAAAATCTTGAAGTTTTGCTTGTTTTGCCTTCCTATGCTAGTTGATTCTTGTTCCCATAAATTGTTTGCTCACAAAATCCCTATGCATAGGAAGTGGGTTAGACTTAAAGGTGCTACTAATATGCTTCATGATGCTCCCGTTATGTTTCAATTCTTTACTTTTATGTGAGCATCATTGAAATCATCATGCCTAGCTAAAAAGGCATTAAAGAAAAGTGCTTGTTAGGAGACAACCCAATATTTACCCCTACTGTTTTTGTGTGTTCACATGATTAAGCTACTGTAGTAAGCATGTTTTATAGCTTTTGTTTGAATAAAGTGCCAAGTAAAGCCTTTGGGATAGTGTGGTTAATAGTTGATTTGATTCTGTGCAAAAACAGAAACTTTTGCATCCAGTAACAGAATTGTTAAAATTCACTGGAGTGTGGAAAATTCTGAATTTTTTACACAAGATTGATATACAAATTTTCTAAGTTTTCCTAATTTTTCAGAACTTTTGGGGTAACAGAAGTATGAGCAGAATTCAGATATTTACAGACTATTCTGTTTTTGGCAGATTCTTTTTTCGATGCATAGTTTGCTTGTTTTCTAGTTTCTATGGCTTATATTGCTCAATATAAATTGTAGAAATGATAGGGTACAGTAGGTATCATGGGATAAAAATTTTGAATCTTGTCTTGACAGTACCAAAGTGAATGATTTGTTTTATCATACTAACCCATCTCACGAAGTTCCGTTAAGTTTTGTGTGATTGAAGTTTTCAAGTTTTCGGTGAGATATCTATATGAGGAGAATAAGCAGTGACAAGACCCTAAGCTTGGGGATGCCCAAGGCACCCCAAGGTAATATTCAATGAAGATCCAAGCAACTAAGCTTGGGGATGCCCCGGAAGGCATCCCCTCTTTCGTCTTCAACATTATCGGTAACCTCACTTGGAGCTATATTTTTATTCGTCACATGATATTAGTTTTGCTTGGAACGTCATTTTATTTTATTAGTATTTGCTTGTTATTATTTAGAGTAATATTTTGCATCTTTTATTACAGTAAAAATGTTAAGTATAGCCTTTACCATGCTTATTTTGCATGTCTATATGTTGCTGTTTGAAAACAGAAAGTTTGTTGTTATGTTTTGAATATTTGTGAATAGTCAGAACATGATAAAATCTTGAAATTTTTAAAAGTTGAGATATAACAAATTTTCTACAGTGTAGTAATATTTCAGAATTTTTGGAGTTAGGGAAGTATGAGTATAATTGCACTCTTTACAGATTGTCCTGTTTAGACAGATTGCTGTTATGTTTGCATATGTTTGCTTGTTTAATGATTCTATTTGAGGATAGGAGTATTAAATATGTAGAGGCATTTAGTATGCAATGTTAAATATATTTTTTAGTGATTTGCTACAGTAGAGAATGATAAGGTTTTGCATTTGATTTATACTAACTTATCTCATGAGTTCTTGTTGAGTTTTGTGTGGATGAAGTTTATAAGAATTCGGGAAACTATGATATGAAAGGAATTAAGGAGGCACAAAAGGTAAAGCTTGGGGATGCCCAAGGCATCCCAAGAATATTCCAAGAAGTCTCAAGCATCTAAGCTTGGGGATGCCCCGGTATGAATCCCACCTTTATTCATCAACAATTATCGGTTAGCCTCGGTTGAGCCTAAAGTTTTTGCTTCTTCACATAATATGTGCTATCCTTGGAATGTCATTTTATTTTGATTTGCTTGTCGTTTGAATAAAATACTTAAGATCTAAAATTTTATTTATGAGAAGAGTCTGCACATAGCTACTTAATTGTTTTACTACTCATTGATTTTCAGTTATATCTTTTTTGAGTAGTTTGTCATTTACTCTCGTGCTTCACTTATATCCTACTACCTCCGTCCCGGTGTATAAGTCATTCGCGTAGTTTTAGGTCATCGATTTGATGAATTAAATATGTGTTATATGTCATGAAAAGTATACCACTAGATTTCTACATGGATGTAGTTTCTAAATATATATTTTTTGTCAAATATAATACATATTTAGATAGTTAAATTATCGACCTAGAACTACGCGAATGACTTATACACCGGGACGGAGGGAGTATGAGTAAATGGTTGAATGAATTGAGTGTCATAAATATGAAATTATATATGTTTCATATTCTTATCCCATGGGGAGTAATGACTTCACATATAAGAAGTATAGGTGGTAAATTTATTGAAAGTTAGCAAACACAACATTGGTCACTTGAACAATTCATGAAACAATATTGAAGGAAGAGAGATTCCACATATAAATATACTATCTTGGACATCTTCTATGATTGTGAGCCCCATTAATTATTTTCAAACTTGAGCAAAATAGTTGAAGTTGGACAAGGAAGACAACGTAATGAGTTATGTTTGGGTATATTTGTATAGAAGTTATATTGTTATGGATCCTCCAACAGGTGGTGCTTGCTTAGGATCTTTTGTGCCGGGGCCGGGACACGATATCCCAGAAATTAACCCCTCGTGTTACCACCAGCCCAGGATTACTGTTTCTGGTGGACACGTCCTTGTTACAGATTACCAAGCTATTACAAGAATTGGATACAAGACCATAAATGTCTAATGATACAACAGTGATTCCGGTGGTGGATGATGGAAATGACTCATGGTTCTCCAACACCGATGGGGCTCCATTCCCACAGGAACAGCTGACCCGGATAATTCCTATCCGTGTGGGCGCTAATCCTAGGCTCCGCACAGATGTTGTTGTGGTACTCCTCAAAGAAATCCTGACCTGGCCAAGTAAATAGCCAGGGACAAGCCTGTGAGTACGTTTGAATGTACTCACAAACATCATGAACAGATGATATACCGAATGCAGCAGATATTATGTGATTAAGTTAAAAAAAAAGATTATATGCGTATGCTCATGATGGACTTAAAGGCATGCTGTCAGGAATTAAATCATGGCATGATAACATATTAGCATGTGCAAATAATTGGATATATATAAAAATATTAGTGATAAACCAGGAAAGTTAAAGGAAAAATAAAATAAAGGAAATGCCGGTCGGATGTATAAAATGACACCACGGTAGGTCTTGAAGAGAAATGCCAAACGGGTGTCTAAAAGAGAAATCGGACGAGACAGGACCATCCGAGAACTCAGGCGACGCCACGAGAGGTCTTGAAAAGAAATGCCAGTCGGGTGTCAAGTGACGCCACGGTCGGACTTGAAGAGAAATACCAATCGGGTGTCCACAAGAGTAGTGGCAGAATAAACCGCCTGTTAACTCGAGAGACACCACGAGAGGTCTTGAAAATAAAATTGAGTGCCCGGGGTAGTCTAGCCAGCCCCTGAGACACTCAGGAAAATTCAAAATAAGAGAAACAGGTTAGTCTTCAATATTATGCATAACCATAATAATATTTAACAAGCATAAAATATTCATGGAAGCAACAGGGTGTCAATAATTATCTTGCAAAATATTTCAGGCATGTCATAATTATTTTCCTCCGGAGACCGACACTAAGACCGACACTTGACCAACCCAGACTATAAGCACGGACACGGCTATTCGAATAGGTTTAAACTCTGCAGAGGGTGTACTCTTTACCCACAAGTAAAGGATTTCTTTAGTCAGTACCGTGACACTGACTAATTCCCATTACGGTCTTTGGGTTGTAAACACACCTGACCAGCACACACCAGATTAACTTTCCGGATGCCAGGAATCACCCAAAGCATCGTTCAAGAAAAACTCTAAGACAGAGAGACCAACGTCCTACATGGGATCACTATTAATACGCGCGGATTACAAGGGGTGCCCCCCTCTCAATCACAACTGGAAACACCCATGCCCCTTGACCCGATGACAGGATTTAGTCCACCAACATGGAAACCCTCATCGTAGCCCTCTATGTGGTGTGTGCGCGGAAAGGGGTTAACAACTTATTGAACCATACCCCACCTGTGGCAGGGACAAGTGGCAGCACGAATCAAGTATGGGGGTTACCGAAACAAGACTCGATCTATGGTCAACTCAGGAGGTTAAGTTTTCCTGCAGTGGTTTAGCACAATATATTCCTTGGTGATACCCAACAGCATCACCACCCGGCATGTCCTCACATGCCCTTACTGATCATTCTCGTCACCACGAGAAATTTTAGTCTCACCGTCACTTTACTCGTGACTGATTCTTTCCTGCAGTATAGTCCGGACCGGCACAGGCATATGTGGCATAAGAAAAATAGCCATGCTTACTCTTACTTCATGCCTAAATGAAGGTAAAATATTTCATGGGGTCATGCATGCATAGTTATCAATATTCCAACTTTATATGAACTCAACATAATCATGGTGCAAATATTAACTATGCAATCCACCATATCAAGTGTTCAAGATGCTTGCCTTGAGCATGTAAAAGTGTGGGGTGCACTCCAAAAGTTTGAAATATTTCTTCCCTCCATTTTTCCTATTTTAAAGAGTATATCAATTACCACATAAATCAAAACAGTGCTAAAAGGTTGTCTGGAAATTTTTGAAATAAATACTAAAATAAACTAGATGAAAAATGAAAAATAACAGAGAAAGAATCAATTCATTTGGAGTTAATGTGAATTACTTATGGAATTTCTAAGTTGAAATAAATGATTAAATGAACCATTTAATTGATCCAGTGGAGATAAAGCTTAGGAAAAATGTTAACCTAACCTATATAAATAGAGCAAGATTTTATAAGTCTGCAGAAATTTGAATCACTAGATTTGGATTTGAAAATGTTGCTGTGGAATTAATTGAAATCTACTGGAAAAGAAAAAGAAAAGAAAAGGGTAGCAGTGCGCCCCGTGCGAGATTTAACCGCGAGGTGCCACTGGGCCAAGCCCAGTCAGTCGGCCGTGCGAATAACCCGCCGACGTCGACGGCGTATTTACTGAAGTACGTTTCCTCGCAGGGAAAGTATACCCACGGGGATGCGCTACTGGAGGAGATGGCTGGCTCACCGACGGGTGGGACCCACCTGTCGGGTTTGTCTCCAACCTCCCGCGCACGTGGACAGGGACAGGGGAGGACTCCGGCTATGATTCCCGGCAGCACACCTCACCGTTCGGGGTGCTACGGCCACCGGAATGCTCAGAGGAGCATGGCACTTCTGTACATGCCACGCACGCTCGTCGGGGAGCTTGAGAATGAGCGGGGCTTCCTCCATGGCAGAGGGAAGCTACGGTTGGAAGGGGGCTTTCGCCCTCGGGCCTCCTCCGGCGAAATTGACGACGGGGATGGGTCTGCGGGTCTCTGGGGAAGCTATTGAAGAAGGAGTTGGGGAGGGGGAGGCTCTGGAGTAGAATCATTGGCGATGTGGTGGTGGCAGTAGCTACCGGAGATGGAGATGACAGCCGTTTCTGGTCGTTTGGCTGCCTTGGTACGCTTATGGGGGATGGAGGAGTGGTGGAGATGAGAGGAGCGAGCTCGGAGGGCCTTTTTATAGCTGCACGATGTCGGTTCCGTGGCTTCTCGGGGAAGCGATGACGGCGGCGGTCATTACTGCGCCGTTGAGGTGGCTGGTGAGGTCAGCGTGGATGGCGGGGTCGGTGGGGAGTTGGCGGACCGGAGTTAAGGCGGGAACGCTCTGGCGTCTGCGGATTTGGGCCACGCGTCGTGGGCGGCGGTGGCAGCGACTTGCGGCGGCTGTGGCCGGTGCTAGGTGGCGGCTGGCCGGCGCTAACGACCAGGGAAGGTGTCGGTGGGGTACCTGGCTTACCCGCGAAGCTAGCGGTGAAGGTGCGTGACTGGGGGAGGCAGTAGGGCGGTGACAGGGCTCGGGCGCCGGCGGTGCAATAACTGCGTTCTGCTCGCGCTCCGGACATGCCCCTGATGTGTTCGACGAAATGCCAGAGTGAGCTAGGGCGATCCACTTAAGCTGATTTTTGCTAGGGTTATGATTACAAAGATGGCAAGACTATTGGACATTCTAGTTTGGTCGGAAGAGCTAGTCCCATAAGTGGTTTTAAGAGGTTGCCATATTCTGTCATGCACATGATGTGCTCGACAGAATGCTAGGGTGACCTCGGAAGGTTTGTTGGATATGAAAATTGGCAGGGGAATGTCTCTTTGGATGGTAGAGAGGGTGGTGGGGTTGGCTGGGCAAAAAGAAGAACTTGCTAGTGCAAGTTTTGGTGAATGTCAGTTCTGGACAGAAAATGTAGGGGAATATTTGGTGAACTAAAGAGATTCCAATGGAGCTGGAATTCTGGACTTAAGGGTTTTGTTGGAAGGACTATAATTGGGAAAAATTTCAGAATTAATGGAGCAAGGAAAATAGGGGTTGTAGTGCAAAGTTGGATCTAGACCAGAAATGAAAAGAGCTTGTTTCACTCAAATTTTTCAAAAGACCAAGTATGGTTTTTGCATAAAAGTGATTTATAGGCATCACATGACCCCTCATAATTTTTGTGGAATTTTGAAAGAATTATTTAAAGTAGTTGTAGTGCAACAGAGGCATTTAAAATATTGAAATAGCTGTTAACAGAATTGTTTAGAGGCAAATTTTATTCTGAAAATAATTCTTACTGTTATTAAACTATAATTGAAATGTTTTAAGAGAACTACCAAAGCCACAATATTATTTCCAAAAATTGCTATATGGAGGGAAGAATTTTGCAAAACAGAAACAGAAAATGGTTCTAAAATAATAAAAGACCTAGCAAAAAAAATTCATAATTTTAATTCTAGCCAAATTTTATTTAGTAAAAACATGATTAAATTTGTGGGGTGTTACATTTTGCTAGCCAAAAATTCGTACTAAGTAAAAATACTACTTGTGCATCCAAAAAAACCCTTAAACCCAGTTTCTTGCCATGAGAGTCCACTATATCTACCTATGGATTGAATAAGATCCTTCAAGTAAGTTGTCATCGGTGCAAAAAGTAATAAAAATTGCTCCTAAATATGTATGATCTTTTATTGTAAGGGAAAATAAGCTTTGTACGAACTTGTGATGGTGAAGAAAAAAAGCGACGGACTGCATAATAAAGGTTGCTGCCACAAGGGGCAATATAAAGTGATATTCCTTTGCATTAAGAGTTTGCACATCCAAAAATAAAAAGTGCATGACAACCTCTGCTTCCCTCTGCGAAGGGCCTATCTTTTACTTTATGAATTTAGTTTTATGCAAGAGTCAATAGTATGCTTTCTCATTCCAACCTCAATTATTCTTTAGTTGGCAACACTGGTACAGCGAGGTGCTATACAAACTATTTTTAACCCCTTTCCGCGACGGTGTTTCGAACCGTCGCCAAGTGAGTGACTGTGATAGGGGGGGTCCTTCCCACATGACCCAGAAACCGTCGGGGATATGCCCTCCTGGCACACACACTCGACAAAATGAGGCCGTGTGTGACCGGCGAGCGATCAAATACGGTTATACGTACAGTTGTGCTAAAAAAATACAATTATACAGGCCAAATCGTTTCCGGTCGTAAGTACATCCCACACAGTCAGTCCCCGCTAAACGTTTCTGTTCATATGTACATTCCACACAGTCAATCCAAGGAATACGTTTCCGTTAGTATGTACATCCCACACAGTTAATCCAAGAAGTATGTTTTTGTTCGTATATACATCCCACACAGTCACTCCAAGGAAAACATTTCCGTTCGCAGGTACATGACACACAATTTTCCCCATTAAATTGTTTGTGATAGCGTTGCCATTGCACACGATATTAACAATTTTATCGTTTGCATTATTGAATGCATCACACATGGTGCGTAGAAGAAACTCTGTGGCAAAGGTTGTCCATCACACACACTTTTTATGTGGTAAATGTTTGCACAAGGTGGCCTAACGCAAACAGTTTTCAAGAGGATGTCGTGTGTGATTGTTCATTGATCCAACACGGTTTATTGCTAGAAACTATGTGCGTTGCCTGAGGTCATCGCCCACGGTGTTTTCTCAATAACTGTTTGCAGTAGAAAAACCCAATTAGCTGGCTAATTGCCCTATTATTAATAATCCATTTATTAATCTAATTGACATTTCATATTAAGCACACATTATATTTCATTTCCATATTAAGGAAGCAGGATTTCATAATTGAAATACATCAGAGTACAACATCATATAGCTTCAGCACTCAGCTACCCCATTACACAACTGCACCAGCACCAAGTTTCACATGCAACATCTATAACCTTTCAAAATTAGCATCATAGACGGTACATAGACAGATGCATCTCATCTGGAAAACTACTGAAGCGAAAGGCGAATATTGAGCCTTCATTGATGTTGAAGGTCTTTGCAACTTTAGGCCAGTGCCTGTGGATGATTGACCGTCCATCCTTCATCCTCTTCAGGAACACTTCAATATTGAACCGTGGGTGTTGTATGAAAACCTTCCTCGCCTCCTGACCATACAGGTGGTTTGAGAGGTAATCATCAGTGAACTGCTTTGGAAATGCCTGAAAACAAGGATGTGCATAAATATGTTCTCTATATTGGAAATGGGGCAAAGGGATAAAAAAAGGCAAGGTATAATAGTTAGTACCATCTTGTAGTGAACTGATGTCTTCTTCATTGTGCAGACAAAGATCTTGTTGTTTTTTGTCGCTAATTTCTTTATCCTAACAATCTTTCTGAGTTTCTTGACTTGACTGATATTCATGGACAACTCATTTCCCCATATGCAAAAAGGGTCGAGCAGTGGGTCAAAACCTCTGACAGCAGGACCTACATGTGCAAGACCAAATTGTTAAAAACCTAAATATTAGAATGGTTCCTGAAATTGCACAATAGTGTGCTATTAGGCAGAGGACCATGCATGTGCAAACCTCGATTGTAAACCTCAGTGCTTCCCATTGTTTCCCTGCAACACATATAAGGTAGTTAGTCATCAGGTTAAGTGAGGGTTCGCATGCTATCAGTAAAATATGTTGATGAAAAATAAGCACATTGCAGATTCATCAGATTAATTCAAGCCACATGGAAAACCCATTTATCCAAACCAAGCGTGATTAAGAACTAGGAAATATAGCAGTTGTATATGTTTCTCATGTATTAAGTGCAGCCAAATTCGATTTATTCCTCACATGCACAACAATACAAAATTCTACCCACGACAATTGGACATCGCATTGCAGAATTGAACCAAGCAGTTAACTAAACACCACAACAAATGAACCAAACATTAACTGAGCACCACATTGCACACTATAACATACTCCTAATAGAAGATCAGACAGTTAACCAAACCAAGCATGCTTAACAACTTGGAAATATAGCAATTGTATTTTTTTCTCATGTATTTAGTACAACCAAATTCGATTTATTTCTCACATGGTATACAATAACAGAATGCACCCACAAAAATTGAACATCGCATTGCAGAATTGAACCAAACAGTTAACTAAACACCACAACAAATGAACCAAATGTTAAATGAGAACCACATTGCACAATGTGTAACATACTAGAAGATCAGACAGTTAACCAAACCAAGCATGCTTGACAACTTGGAAATGTAGCAATTGTATTTGTTTCTCATGTATTTTGTAAAGATAAATTTGATTTATTTCTCACATGGAAGACAATACAAAATTGCAGCCTGAAGAATTGAACCAAACAGTTAACTAAAGACGACAACTAATTAACCAAACAGTTAATAAGTGAGCACCACATTGCACGACATATAGAACATATACACTAGAGCAACAGATTGCATGGTAAAAGTAGATAGCACAATTCACTAGAATTTATTAAGGAAAGGCAGGAGCAGCACATGCAACGGGTAAACCGAGCATGCTTAACCGGCGTAGCTAGCAAACTGAACATGGGTCCTTATAGTGAGCTAATAAGACAAGCTACTCCTCAGCGTCGGAGATATTGATGATGATTGGCTCCTTGGACATGGAAGAGGGCGAGGCCTCCACATTGTGTGTGCCCTTGTCGTAGTGGTGAGTTGGCTGAGCCGCTCCGGGCACCAACCTGCTGGCTCTCGAGTTGAGGTAAGCACGTGCACACTGAGAAAACACCTCGTAGTCTTCGTCGAAGGCACCGAGGGTGGCCTCGAGAAAATGCCATGAACAGTCGTTTAAAGAATCCAACCGCGTCGCGGCATCGCCGCACGAGGCATCGACGGTTGCCTCGACAGCGAGGTGCTCCTCTAAGATCTGGGGGTCGGCACGAATGGCAGCCATCGCTACCTCATCCGCGCGTGCGGCCGCGATTTGCTTCTCCGCTGCCAAATGCTCCTTGAGCTCCTGGCTGTACTGCGTGCACCATGGCTTAGGGCGGCGCTTATTTGGTGGAGGGGTCGGTGATTTGGGTGGAAGGTGTCGCGCCGGAAGTCGAGGCATGTGGGATGTGGAAGAAGGAGGAGGATGGGGGTCGGGTGTGGATTACCTGCCTGGATAGACGAGGCCGAGCAGCGTGAAGGAGGGTCGCCGGCAAGGAGGCGGCGCTGCAAGCAAGGAGTGAAGGTTTCAACTTGGAAAGGAAGGCAGAAACAGGTGAAATGTGGCTTTTGGTAAGGGGGAGGGGGCGGGGAGGTAGATATTTCCGCGAAAGCCGAAAATTTTGAATCGGTGCAGCGAAAAAACTGGAGCGCAAAGTGTCATCAGACACGGTCCCTTATTCAGCATTGTGTACGATATGTGAACATCACAAACGATTCATATAGCTTAACCCGTATGTGATGAGTTTGAACGTGCAAATTTTGGTTTGAATTTCCCTGGTTAAAGTGGTCATCCACGTCATTGCATAATTTGGGTACACAAAGGAGACTACAACACACCCACACTTCTTAATCGAGCAAGTTCAGCAATTAAACAGAGCTAGCTGACCTAAACATTACTCTAACAAATTGAAGACCGGCGCTCTTAATTAAACAAAACAAAGAGTACTACTATGGTTGGTGCTCATCGATCTTCGCCGCCTCCTCCATGTCCAGCTCACGCCCGATGGTCTCCTGGGGAAGGGGCTCCGTGGCATCCATTGCACCATACTTGGCAAGCATCTCGCCATCCATGTCTGCCATCTCTTTGGAAAAGGCCACCATGAGCTGGGCGTGGGCGGCCATGATCTGGGCTTGGATGGGCTCCGTCGTGGCAAGGTATGTGGCGGAGGAATGGATGGCTGCTCGAATGCTCTCGGCGATTGCCAACTCTTCGGCCGTGGGTTGCCGACCGTTGTCGGAGAAGCTTCATTCGATTTGTGCGGTGACCGCCACGAGCTGGGTGTGGGTGGCCTCGACATGGTCGTGGGCGGCCTCCATCAGGGCTAAGGCCGCCGCTGCGGAACGGGCAGCTGCTGTGCCGCTCTGGCCAGTTGCTATCCCCGAGGCAGATGTTGCTGCCGCCACCAGAGAAGCAACAGCGGCCGTTTGGGCTGCCTTGGCCACCCGATCGCAGATTGCAGCCGCGCTCGTGCACCATGTTAGCACACGCATGGCGGCTGCGGCCGCGCTCTCGCCGGAGTGGGCCGCCGATGTTTCCCTCACGACGCGGGTCCACGTCCCCATCTTTCACCGGCGACGATTGAACAGTGAAATGATATTTGGGGAGCGAGCTAGTGTGCTTGACACGCCGGTTGTGGACTGTAGCCAACGCACCTTCTCGCGTAAGCCATATGCGTACTATATTCCGGCGGTGCTCCAAAATATTTTGTACTGCATCTCACATGGTTGGTGATAATAAACTGTGTGCGATCTACTTGATTTTTCATCTTGATTTGAATTACATAATGGGGTCACAGCGGCAATGGAGGGTGTTTGAATTGCTAGAGCTTTTATCTGCAGTGAACATGCAACTATAGGTGTGTCGTAAAAATTTTGGAATTATTCAGGGTTCGTTGGGACTTTTTTATACATTAACTTGGTTTTCTAGCCATTTTAGGTGCACAATTCAAAATTAAACTACATGCACATGCTCCGATGCACCAACATGGGTTGTAAAATCATATATGTGTCCATGGGTTTATGCTTATGTCCCATGCAATAAATGGGGATGAATTTTGAACACCACAGCACCGTGGCTCTCCGGCAAACGTTAAGGTACTTGCTTTTGTAATTCTAGTAAATCCAAAACCCGTCTGAAATTCATGAACCTTGGCATGCTATCATGGAATGGCATCAACATGTTGGGGTAAAAAATATTGTCCCGTTTGGGGCAGGTTGTGATATAAGCTTCTCACAGACCAGAGCTTCTCACAAGAAGCCTCATGGTTCCGTTAGGGAAACATGTCACCTTTGTGGACCAAACGATATTCGTCGCCTCTTCTTGCTTTCAATTTTTTCTTGGTGTCAACATAGAACAACAGGAGTGTCGTGTTAAATTTTGGAATTTTTCGGGGATCGTTTGGACATTTTTATACGTTAACTAAGTTTTCTAGGCATTTATGTGCATAATTCAAAATTGAACTACATGCAAATGCTCCAGTGCATAAAAACTAGTTGAAAAATCAAATGTGTGTCCTTGGTTGCAAGCTTAGGTCACATGCAAGAAATGAGAATGAATGTCAAACACCTTGACACTATCGCTCGGCCGCTAACATTGAGATACATGGTTTTAAAATTCTAGTAAATCGAAAACTTGTCTCAAATTCATGAAACTTGACATGATATCATGGAACGGCATCAACATGCCATGGTAAAAATATTGTCCTATTTGGGGCAGGTTTGGGTATAAGCTTCTCGTTAACCGGAGCTTCTCTCACAACAAGCCTGATGGTTTCGGTAGGGAACGTGCCACCTTGGGGGACGAAAAGATATCTGTTGCCTTTTCTTACTTTCAAATTTTTTCTCGTGTCAACATAGAACAACAGGAGTGTTGTGTCAATTTTCGGATTTTTCAGGGTTCGCTTGGACATTTTTATACATTAACTGAGTTTTGTATGCATTTATGTGCGTAATTCAAATTTGAACTACATGCACATGCTCGAGTGCATATAAATGGGTTCAAAATTGAAATGTGTGTCCTTGGTTGCATGCTTAAGTCCCATGCAAGAAATGAGAATGAATGTCAAACACCTTGCCACAGTTGCTCGGCCGCTAACATTGAGATACATGGTTTGTAAGTTCTAGTAAATCGAAAACGCGTCTGAAATTTGTGAAACTTGACATGCTAGCATGGAACGGCATCAACATGCCGTGGTAAAAATATTGTTCCATTTGGGGCAAGTTGGGGTATAAGCTTCTCACAAACCAAAGCTTCTCATAACAAGCCTCATGGTTATGGTAGGGAACGTTTCACCTTTCTGGACGAAACGATATCCGTTGCCTCTTCTTGATTTCAATTTTTTTCTAGTGTCAACATAGAACAACATGAGTGTTGTGTTAATTTTAGGATTTTTTTGGGGTTCGTTTGGACATTTTTATACATTAACTGAGTTCTCTATGCATTTATGTGCATAATTCAAATTTGAACTACAGGCACATGCTCCAGTGCATGTAAATTGGTTGAAAATTCAAATATGTGTCCTTGGTTGCATGCTTAGGTCCCATGCAAGAAATGGGAATGAATGTCAAACACCTTGCCACCGTCGCTTGGCCACAAACATTGAGATACATGGTTTTTAAATTCTAGTAAATCCAAAACTTGTCTGAAGTTCATGAAACTTGACATGCTATCATGGAGCGGCATCAACATGCTGTGGTAAAATTTTTGTCCCATTTGGGGCAAGTTTGGTTATAAGCTTCTCGCAAACCAGAGCTTCTCATAACAAGCCTGATGGTTTCGGTAGGGAACGTGCCACCCTTGGGGATGAAACGATATCCGTTGCCTCTTCTTGCTTTCAAAAATTTTCTAGTGTCAACATAGAATGACACGAGTGTTGTGTCAATTTTTGGGATTTTTCGGGGTTTGCTTGGACATTTTTATACATTAACTGGGTTTTCTAGGCATTTTATGTGCATAATTCAAATTTGAACTACATGCACATGCTCCAGTGTAGAAAAATGGGTTGACATATCAAATGTGTGTCCTTGGGTGCATGCTTAGGTCCCATGCAAGAAATGGGAATGAATTTCAAACACCAGGGTACTGTTAATTGCCGGCAAAACATTGAGATACTTTGTTTTTAAATTCTAGGAAATCCAAAACTCGTCTGAAATTCATGAAACTTGGCACGCTATCATGGAATGGCACCCGACATGCTGTGGTATTTTTTGTGTCCATTTTGAGAGAAGGCGCACTCAAATAACAGCCAACAAAGGCATTTTGAAACAAGTAGCTGCCACTTTAACATCTCAAACGTTTGTATAATTTAAATCATGTGCGTTCTGTTAACCATTCACGTGATGCCATGTGTCTCTCTTTTAATGGCTATAGGAGGTGCCGCGCGGACAGATGCTTGACTGAACGGGAGGCGTGCGAGCATAGTCCGGTGCGTAGGCTGACTGAGAGGCGTGCAAGCTGTCCTCCAATGCGTAGCCTCACTGAGAAGCGTGCGAGCTGTACGCTGCGCAGGCTCACTAGGAAGCGAGCCCTTTGACTTCCATGGTCGTCCGCCTTGCTCGCATCCTCTCCATTAATGGCGCCCGAGCCGCTATTTAATACGGGCGGCCTTGCTATTCGCCTCCCATTCCCCTCCCTCCCGCAGACCTCCACCAACGCCAAGGCGCAGAAGGATCATCTGCCACTAGTCTTCAAGTTTGGTGAAGTCGACTCCGAGCCGGAGGAGATAGAAAATAAGGAGGAATGGGGCCTCATGGACATGGCTCTGAATGAGTTGGCCGCGGCGGTTGCTGCCCCCGCGCCCGTCCCAGCTCCCATCCCCGCGTCCGTGCCAGCGACCATCCCCGTAGCATTAACGGGCTGGTCGTTGAGCACTATCGCAGAGCTGGAAGCCACGGGCGTCAGCAAGGTCTCCGCGGACCCGCACGAGCTCGTGTACATGACAGCGCCAGCGCCCGTGCCCGTGCCCATGCGCGCCCCTGCACCCACCGCGGCGCCGGTCCCCGTGCATTTGCCTGCACCCGCCGGCACATGCTCGTGCGCGCGCCCCCCTCAGCGGCATGGGACGCCACCGTTGACCGCTACCTCGCAGCGCCGCCAGTTGTCGTCTTCCCGCGCCCCGCCCGTCGATCGCGCGACGGCATGATGTTTGATTTCCAAGTGAAGAACATTCTGTGCTGCCTTGAAGACTTCAACAACGGCGTCTCGGAGGACGACAACGACAACACCGGCGCGGCACGCCGCCTCCGCCACTGCCGGAAATAGTTTTTTTTGGGGTTTAATACTGTATCTCGATCATATGAATATAAATTCGTAGTGTGACTGAATGAAAGATATGGTTTGAACGAACTTGCATTTTTCTCTCTTAATGTATAGACTTATCAAACGATTTTCTTTAAAAAAAGTGTCAATGGTTTTTAATTATAAAACACTCATCGCAAACATTTTACTTAGAACACCCGTATGCAAACCGACAGCTTCCCCAGGAAGCCAAGGGAAAATGTGCCGAGCAGCTCTTGATCGCAAACGTTTTAGATAGAACACCCGTATGCAAAGTGAGAGTTATGGTCTTCCCCAGTAAGTCAAGGGAAAATTTGCACCGCAGGATTTGTGCATCTCTTCAACGCAAATGGTTCAGATTGAATACGGTATGCAAAGCCAGACTTCGGCGCTAAGCCAAGAGAAAATGTGCCGAGCAGGATTTGTACATCCCTTCAACGCAAACGGTTGTTTTGGATGACCCGTGTGCAACCACGTACAGACAATTTGCTAAGATTTGCATCTGTCATATTGGGTATATTGCCATTTGTCAAACTGGAAAGATTGACATTTGTTGATCTAGTAACATTGCCATTTGTCAACCTTGTAACACTGTGATTTGTCAAATATGCAACTAAAAATCACTAGCACTATCTAATTTTTGCAACTAAAATTCAGTAATTAAGCATAGATTTCATTCATAGATTAAGCAGTTGTTCTTTATACAAACAGTTCAACTCGACAGCTGAACTGACCAAACTTTTTCCCAATTGTTGCCAACCACGTACTGAAATAGCTAGTTCAACTATATATACTAGTTAATTTTAAGTATGTTGTACAGTTCCACCACATCTATAGTCAGATGAACTGAACAAAATAGCCCCTAAATACTACTACTACGGAGGGGCTTTGTACTACTTCTGGCAGCCTCTCCTCTGCCGAACGTACTCAGTAAGAGGCAGAGGAGGAGGAGCCTACCGATGAGCTGGACAAGTGCAATACGGTGCCTGCCGCTGCTGCACCTTCAGCGACACTCACCTCGAACGCCCTCTACCGCTCCAGACGACCCCTCTCGAAGCGGTGGTTCTCCTCGTAGATCTCTTGATTCCTCGCCTCTGCGTCCCGCGTGTCCTGCGGCAACAGCGGCGGTAAGGCTCTTTGCATGCTTGACGAGGCGCTCGTCCTCCTCCCGCAGGAACTCGATGTAGCGTGCAAGGTCGCTGACGCACGTGCAGGCCTCCACCTCCGCCTCTCGCCTTCAGGTGGTGGTGGCGGAGCGGGTGATGACCCCGACGGTCGACGGTGGGTTGGCGGCCACGGCGGCCGACGATGGGGTGGCGGCCACGACCACCACCTCCTGCCTTTGGGCCGCGGCGGTGGAGCGGGTGATGGCCACGGTGGCCGGCAGTGGGGTGGCGGCCATGACGGCCACCTCCCGCCTTCGGGCCGCGGCGGTGGAGCGGGCGATGGCCCTGGCTTTCGACGGTGGTGTGGAGGCCACGGCGGCAGACGGTGGGGTGGCGGCAACGGCAGCCGGCAACAGCTGCCGACGGGCAGCGGCGGCGGAGCGTGTGGTGGGTGTTTCGCGCACACCCAACAGGGACGCCACACGCACTACACTACGCCGGGGAATGCGCCGCCGCCGTGGTGTAGCCTCCCAGATGGAGCTGTCCTCTGATAACGGCGGAGTGGCTGAGCGACGATGACGGACCGGTGCCATTGGCGATTGTGGGAGAAGCAGACGAGATAAGCTACAGGGAGGGAGTGGAAAATGTGACGCATGACTCGCCAGCTGTGAGGGTTTATATAGCAGGCCGGTAAGCATTGGGATTTTGGGGGAATTCACCGAGTCGGGCGGGAACCTGCGCGGTTGTGCGGGAACGGGCTCACCACCGTTTGGCCAAAAGAATGCCCCCACGCACTGCTCAATCTTGCGCTCTAAGCCGTCTGCGGCAGCAGGGTGACAAGACGTGCGAGAGGAGGACGAAAGGACACGTACACATACGGTTAATAAAATAAAAATGTTTGCGATTAAAATACGTACTACCCCCGTCCTGATTTATAAGTCGTCTTTGTATTTTTGTGCCAAATTTTGGCTAGAGATTTAACTAATAAAATACAAATGCATGTCACCAGAGATTATATCATTGGATTAATATTTGAACATAGTTTCCAATTACATAATTTTTGTAACATGCATTAACATTTTGTTGGTTAAATTTAAGGTCAAAATATGGCACATAATATAAAGGGGACTAATAGACCAGGACGGTGGTAGTAGCACACGGCCGCTCTCTACGCAGCGACGCAACTGTCGGCCGGCTTGTAGACGACCATTTCCTGCGTGTTCAACTGCTCTATGCGTGTGGTTGCTTGCGGTTGAGGCGGCCACGGCGCTCTCTGCTCGCGTCCCGCTACGCGCACTCTGCTCTCGTCCCGCCGCGTGCGCTCTGCTATCGCCCCGCCGCGCGCGCTCTGCTCTCGCGTCCCTCTAGGCGCTCTGCCCTCGTCCCTCCATGCGCGCTGCTAGTGTTTGGGGCCGGCGCACGATCATGCACATTCGTGTGCATACGGTTGCACGGGGCGTGGCGCCACGATGCAGTTACCCGCTGCAAAAACTACCATGCAGACGCGCCGAGAATCGACGCTGCCCGGCCCTCATTTATTCCTGCGGCCATTTACCTTCATCTCTCGTGCCACACAACACAATAAGCACACCCACGATGACACATACAGAGAGGACATCCAGCGGTTCCAATGGCACTCCCCGTGGCTCCAATGGTGCTCCCAGTGGCCGATGACGACAACAGCGGGCAGTTCACCACGCATCACGTAGTGGACACCCACGTGAGGGGGAAGGCCCTCTCGGTGGTGTACACGAACGAGCTGGTCTCGGTGGAGAGCTCCATCCAAACTATGGAGCAGTTGCTTGCCGAGGACAAGTACCAAGTGGTCGGCTTCGACCTCGAGTACACCATTGGTCGTGCCGGGCACGATCAGAAGGTTGCCGTCGCCTAGTTGTGCGTGCGACATGATGTCCTCGTCTACCACTACCACCTGGGCACAAGGCCTTGCGAGCATTTCTCCAGGTTTATCAACAACTCCGACTACAGTTTCGCTATGGTGGACACCACCAATGATCTAAAAGCGCTCAAGGTTTCGGGCTTGAAATGCTAGAATCTTGTCAACATCTAGGACCACTACAAGGTCTGGGGCAGCGACAACAACAAACATAACTTCCTGGTTGACCTCGCCTCGTCCATCATCGACCCCTACTACATGAAGATGAAGGATGAGAGTAAGAAGGACAAGAACGCCTGGCACAGTGTCTGGCATGAGAGATTGGACGAACAACACATCAAGTACGCGGCCAAGGATGCGTACACAAGCTACGAGATGTACATGCTGATCGTTGACATGAGGGAGTGTCTTCTTCCTTCCCCAGACGAGGGATCGAGCCACAGAGCAGTGGCGGGAGCGTCACAATGAAAGGTTCGAGAAGAGGTGTCTAGAGGGGGGGTGATTAGACCCTCAACAAAGAAAAGTAGCAGTTTTTAAGTTCTTCAAGTTAAGGTGGAGTTTTAGCACAAGTTTAAACATTCACAATACATTTCAAGCAAGCATGGCAAGAGTATATGAGCAGCGGAAAGTAAAGCATGCAACTTGCAAGAATGTAAAGGGATGGGATTGGAGTGTGCAAACGCAATTGGAGACACGGAGATTTTTGGCGTGGTTCCGATAGGTGGTGCTATCGTACATCCACGTTGGTGGAGACTTCAACCCATGAAGTGTAATGGTTGCGCGAGTCCACGGAGGGCTCCACCCACGAAGGACTTGCCTCACTTGGGTAGATATTCACGAAGTAGGCGATCTCCTTGCCCTTACAAACTCCTTGGTTCAACTCCACAATCTTGACGGAGGCTCCCAAGTAACACCTAACCAATCTAGGAGACACCAATCTCCAAAAGGTAATAGATGGTGTGTTGATGATGAACTCCTTGCTCTTGTGCTTCAAATGATAGTCTCCCCAACACTCAACTCTCTCTCACAGATTTGGATATGGTGGAAAGATGATTTGAGTGGAAAGCAACTTGGGGAAGGCTAGAGATCAAGATTCTAGTGGTTGGATTCGAATGTCTTGGTCTCAACACATGAGTAGGTGGTTCTCTCTCAGAAAATGAGTAGTGGAAGTGTTGGCACGTTCTGATGGCTCTCTCACAAATGGAGAAGGGGGTGGAGGGGTATATATAGCCTCCACACAAAATCTAACCGTTACACACAATTTACCAAACTCGGTGGGACCGAATAGTGAAACTCGGTCAGACCGATTCAGTTCAAAATGTGAACGTTAGGATTTTTGGTGGGACCGACAAGGTCAACTCGGTGGGACCGATGTGCTAGGGTTAGGGTAAAACCTCATCTCGGTTTGACCGATTACACAAACTCGGTGAGACCAATTTTAGTAATAAGCAAACAGAGAGTTGGTCAGGGAAACTCGGTGGGACCGACTACCTATTTCGGTGAGACCGAAATAATTGCAGTAGGCAACAGAGAGTTTGCAAGCCCATCTCGGTGAGACCGAGATCCCATCGGTAAGACCGAACTGATTAGTGTTTCTGGCAGTGGCTATGTCAAGTGAACTCGGTGGCGCCGGATAGATCAAATTGGTGGGGCCGAGTTTGACTTTTAGGTTTAGGACATATGTGGAAATGAGAAAGTGGTTGAGGCCTTTTGGAGCATATCACTAAGCATTTTGAGCAAGCAAGCCATTAAGCAACACCTCATCCCCTTTTAATAGTATTGGATTTCCTATGGATGCAATGTGATCTTGGATCACTAAAAATGAAAATGTAGAGTCTTGAGCTTTTGCCAATATGTGTCCTTAGCATCTTGAAGGGGTTCCACATCCTCTTGTCCTGCCACTCCACTATTGAACTCATCTGAAATATACTAGATGAAAGTATTAGTCCAACAAGAGATATGTTGACATTAATTACCAAAATCACCCAGGGAGCACTTGTGCTTTCAATCTCCCCCTTTTGGTAATTGATGACAACATACATCAAAGCTTTTAGATAAAGATATGAAGTGTAATAAGTAAAGCTTTGGAAGAACATGCAACATGCATTGGCTCCCCCTACATGTATGCAATCATGTGAAGATAGAATATAATACCGTGTGAGTGCATAAGCATGTCAGAGCAAGTAATGAGTTACATGTATCTTGGCTATATGCATCAGAGCAAATGATGTAAAGTGCAGAAAATGTACCTACATGTTCATGAGTCCTTCTTGCAAACAATATGTACATCAGCAAGAGATCCTCATGCACATGAGTGTGATGCATATACTTACCTTGTGGTATTGAGCTGACTTTGGAAGAGATGAACCTGAGAAAATAGGGTTAGATAACACAGGAACATCTACTAAGCAGAGCAAGAACAGGAAACCACAAGAGTACCAAGACTGGGATGACATGTAGTGAGTAAGTACTTAGTACTCTATTTGGATATTGACATGTCCCCAAGAGATAAAGATATGCAATGAATTCCAAAGATTTTCTTCCCTTAGATATCTTTCTCCCCCTGAATCTGATACTGGATAATGGGAGAAGGTAGGGTAATAGAAAATCAGAGCAAAGAAAGATAGAACAACATACTCAAAGAAACATCTACTAACATGTCTTTCCCCCCTTAAGGACATGTGGCTCCTCTCCTCTTTGAATTACCAGGCATCTGGGATGGCTAAGAAGTCTCCCTTAGATATGGTTGAGCTTTGATGTTCTCTCTCTCCCCCTTTGACATCAATTTCCAAGAAGGGATCTTCTGGAGCATGAGTCAAGTAGGTTTGGTCCTTGAGCCACATTACAAAGCATTATGTAATTTCGGATGCTGGTAGAGGACAAGAATCATCGAGTGGATGCTGGAACAGATATGCAGGATGCAAATGGCAAAGTGTTTCCTTAGTGATGAAATCGGTAACACCGAATCATTTTAGTCGGTGACACCGAGTTGGTTCGGTCTAGCCGAGAAGAAAAGATCGGTGAGGCCGAGTTCAGGACAGAGAAAACTTTTGTCATCTCAGCTCACTAGGCAAATAAGATCTCACAAAGATTTGTAGGGAATTAACTGAAACATTTGCAAAGAATTAGATGCAGGGAATGCAGAAAAATAATCAGAAAAAAAGAAAAGAAATCTAGATGAAGTTTTTTTTAAAGGGGAAAATGTATGCAAGAAACAAATGCAAAATCACAGAAAAACGCAAGAGAGCTTCATCTAGAATTGGTCAGTGACAAAGTCACCTATGTTAGAGTATATTGACTTAGGAGCCAAGTGAAGTCACTTGATCATAGGTCATACTCATCGTTTAAGCTCAAAATGGGGTTGCCATTTTTTGTTTAAGCATTTTGATGTATTCACATCTTGTTGAGTTGCTTTAACCCATGTCTTGGGGTAAAGCTTCTCTAAGATGGAATAACATACCTTGGGTGATGGTGTTGATCTTGATCATGTAGTTGAACTTGTGTTGGATGTTCAAGGTTGATGTAGTTCATCAAGAGTTGGGAGCACCACTTATAGTTTGAGTTCACCTTCCTACATGGGTTAGTCTTGCAATGAAGAGCACTTGTGTGTCCAAAATGACAATAATGAAACTTGATACCAAATGAAATTTGATCTATTGTCAAAGGATATATTGAATGGATTCATGCTTCCTTGCCTTCAACCACCATATTGTAGAGACTTGGCGATGTAGGGATTGCTTAGGATGTGAGTGAGTTGCAATCTCATAGAGTTGGGCTCATCCAAGTGCCTACAAGGGTTAGATTACATGCAGGGGTACAAGTATAGATCCAAGACATATGATCATCATCATAAGAGAAATATCAAGGATTAGTCATGTAAAGGCTCATGGCTTGCATGTATCCAAATGGAGTTTCTACTCCAAGTTTGAGGCATCAATGATGTTCAATTCACCTCTCAAACGGCAAAATACTTTCTCATCAAGCGGTTTGGTGAATATATCAGCCAATTGCTTATCGGTACGCACATGCTTAAGATCGATATCTCCTTTAGCAACATGATCTCAAATGAAATGATGACGAACTTCAATATGCTTAGTTCGAGAATGTTGCACGGGATTGTGAGCAATCTTAATAGCACTCTCATTATCACAAAGCAATGGAACATGTCTCACATTGATCCCATAATCTTTAAGAGTTTGGGTCATCCAAAGTAATTGAGCACAACATGAACCAGCGGCAATGTATTCCGCTTCGGCGGTCGATAAGGATACCGAGTTTTGTTTCTTGGAAGACCAAGACACAAGAGATCTACCAAGAAATTGACAAGTACCCGAAGTGGACTTTCTATCAACCTTGTCTCCGGCATAGTCCGAATCAGAGTAGCCAACAAGATCAAAAGAAGACCTCTTAGGATACCAAATGCCAAAGTTTGGTGTGTGAATTAGGTATCTCACTATCCTTTTCACAGCCTTAAGATGACATTCTTTGGGGGCCGCTTGATATCGTGCACACATGCACACACTTAACATAATATCGGGATGGGAGGCACATATATATAACAATGAACCAATCATAGAGCGGTAAACCTTTTGTTCAACCGGTTCACCATCCTTAGTCAAGTCAAGATGTCCACTAGTAGGCATGGGTGTATTCATACCTTTGCATTCTTGCATGTTGAACTTCTTGAATAAGTCCTTGGTATACTTTGTTTGAGAAACAAAGGTACCCTCCTTAGTTTGCTTGATTTGCAAACCAAGAAAGAACTTGAGTTCACCCATCATAGACATCTCAAACTTCTCCGACATTAGCCTTCCAAACTTTTCACTAAAATGAGGGTTAGTTGAACCAAATATGATATCATCCACATAAATTTGGCACACAAATAATTCATCATTAACCCTTTTAGTAAAAAGTGTTGAATCAATTTTTCCAATCTCAAAGCCTTTTTCAATAAGGAACTTGGTCAAGCATTTATACCATGCGCTAGGAGCTTGTTTAAGACCATAAAGAGCTTTGTGAAGTTTGTAAACATGATTAGGTTTCTTAGGATTGACAAAGCCGGGAGGTTGTTTAACATAAACTTCCTCCTCAATTTCACCATTTAGAAAAGCAATTTTGATGTCCATTTGGTACAAGGTAATATCATGATGATTTGCATAGGCAAGTAAGATTCGTATGGACTCAAGTCTAGCAACAGGGGCATATGTCTCACCATAGTCCATACCTTCGAATTGAGTGTATCCTTGGGCGACGAGACGTGCCTTGTTGCGAACGACTTGTCCATCTTTGTCTTGCTTGTTGCGAAACACCCATTTGGTATCGATGATGTTGTGGTCGTTGTCGGGCTTCTCAACCAATGTCCAAACTTGGTTCCTCTCGAAATTGTGTAGCTCTTCGTGCATGGCATTTATCCAATCTGGATCTTCTAGAGCTTCTTCAACCTTCATAGGTTCAATGCTAGAGATAAATGAGTAATGCTCACAAAAGTTAGCTAAGCGTGTTTTAGAGCGTGTAATTCTCCCTGTTTGGATATCATCAAAGATTTGTTCGACGGGATGATCTCTTGAGACTCTTGCTCTAACTCATGAGAGATTTTGCTTAGGTCGGGGTGGAACATCCTCTTCAACATCTTATTCTTCCTCTTGGCTTTCATCGTTGTTGGTGTTGTTGTTCTCTTGTGGAGGTGGCGAGGGAGGTCGATGTGGTTCATCTTGGTGTACTTCCTCGTTTTCTTCATTTTGGCGTGTCCCACTTGTGGATGCCTCCAGGTCAACTCGTGGTTCACCTTGTCATGAGGTAGAAGCTTCCACTTGGATGGACGAGGTACTCTCCTTCACCTCCGTTGGACGAACCTTGCCAATAGACAAGTCTTGGATTACTTCCGAAGGGTCTTTGCCACCTACATCAATTGGCAATTGCTCTACTTGCGAGCCGTTAGATTCATCAAACTTCACATCTACCATCTCTTTAACCTTTCGGGTGAAATTGTTGTAGACACGGTAAGTGTGAGAGTTTGAGCCGTAACCGAGTAGGAAACCTTCATGAGATTTAGGAGCAAATTTCGAACGACGATGCTTATCAAGAATGTAGCACTTTGAGCCAAATACTCGAAAGTATCCAACTTGGGGTTTGTTACCGGTGAGAAGCTCGTATGCCATCTTGCCGAGTAGCTTGTGAAGATATAGATGATTTATCGCATGACAAGCTGTCTCAACCGCTTCCGCCCAAAAGTGTTTTGGCGTCTTGTATTCATCAAGCATCGTTCTCGCCATTTCAATGAGCGTTCGGTTCTTCCTCTCAACAACTCCATTTTGTTGAGGTGTGTACGTAGCCGAGAACTCATGTGAAATCCCTTCTTCATCAAGAAAGGTGTCCACATTGGCGTTCTTGAACTCCATTCCATTGTCGCTGTGAACCTTCTTGATCTTCACTTCAAATTGATTTTGGGCCTTCCTAGCGAAGTTCTTGAAGATCTTTTGGACCTGTGACTTATCATCAAGAAAGAACACCCACGTAAATCTTGAAAAATCATCGACTATGACTAAACCAAACGAATTTCCACCGAGACTTTTATAGGCGTTTGGACCAAAAAGATCCATATGAAGTAGCTCAAGTGGTCTTCTTGTGATCATGATGTTCTTCACGGGGTGGCTTCCTCCAACCTGTTTTCCTGCTTGTCGGTGTACTAAGTATTGGGCCACTAGTACCCCGTACTTGTGCATGGGCAGTTGTAGCCATCCTCGCGGCAAGGCTTGCCGGGAACAGTTCGAGGTTGATTCAAGCCATCGAAGAAATCATCAAGTCAGAGATCTGAGGATCAGCAGATAAGAAGAGCTGGAATCCGCAGGCCAGCTTCCCCGGCAAGATCTTGCCGGGGTGGCCTGCGGAGCCCGGCAAGGATTGGCGCCCGGCAGTGCTTGGCGCCCGGCAAGGCTTGGCGCCCGGCAAGATTCGGCGCACGGCAAGATTCTGCCACTGTGCCACTGCTTCGGCACAGTAACAAGCCTGACATTCTGGGTCCTTCTCTGGATGCGTGGCAACGAGCCAATGGAGGAGAGCTTAAGCGGTGCTGATGGGATGGCCCCTTTTTCCATCCCCAAGAAAGTGAGGACACGTAAACGGACACCTCACGGTGCATTAAATGCGTTTGTCCTAATCCGTCAGGGGTTAGGTATGATACCCTGTAGCTACTTTACACCTCAATGTATGTACATTGTGCCACTGTGGTGACCCCTTTGAGCATATAAAAGGAGGCCCAAGGCAACTGCTACAGAGGAGGAGAACTTCTGGCCCATTCTGCATGTGTAGCTGCTCTTTGAACGTACTGTTCATAGCGAGCGCTCCTGAAGGCTGGGCTCAAGAACATTAATAAGAACACAAGGCAGGAGTAGGGTTTTACGCTGATCAGTGGCCCGAACCTTGGTAAAAACTTCCCACGTCGATCGTTAGTTCTGCTCTTTGCGTATACCTCTCCCCCCGCCGAATCGTAAAGGGGTCCCTTGGATCCCATAGGTGTCGTACCCCGACATCTTTGGCGCGCCAGGTAGGGGGATTGAAGGTTGCGTGAACCTGATCTAGTGATCGGCGCCTTAGTTTCTTCATCATCATGTCGCCCAAGAAAAAGAGCGCCGCGACGGCGCAACCGTCCACGTCCGTTTTGCCTACGCCTTCGCGTACGGGCGACGGCGTGGGTACAGAAGGAAGAGGATTAGAACCCCCATGGCATTCTGGTGATCCGAGCCAAGCGAGCGGTATCGTTCGCAGTGGCAGTGGTAACCTGCACGCCGCTGGATCTAGAGACGGCGCTGTGTTGCCTACGGGTGGCACAACGAACTCTAGGGATCGGGGGGCGCCTGCTGGAGCTCCCGCGCCGGCGCAAGCCTCACGACCTACCCAGGTCGTGCATGATGAGCGACGTCATGGCGCTGGTGGTTCAGGGCGTCCCCATGAAAAGATTTCTACGCATCGATCCCAAGATGCGCGGGACCTGCATGCACACCAAGCTGCTGGCGGGGGTGGCGCGCGGGCGCGTGATCGTAGTGGTGCTCCTTCTAATATGGTTAGGAGTCAGAGCACCTCACGTACCTCGCACCTGTCGCCGCCGCCTACGCCAGCGGAAGCCTTGGCACGTGCGCAGCTGCTCCTCGATTTTCCTCCTGCCCCGGAGAAGATGGAGGAGTGGCGAGCTACTATCTAGAGCCTTATCGGCTTCGCCAACAAAGATGGACCGCAGGAGGCAGGGCCCTCGCAGCGAAGGCCCATCGATCCGGCGTGAGCCGATGTGGAGAAAACCGGAGGTGGTGCAACCACAGTGCACTCCCCTCCGCGGTACCAGCGGCGGCCGACAACCCAGCAGGTCGACCGCCGTGAAGAAGTTTCCACGGCGTCATCCGATCCACAGATGCGCCGCGATCAGCGTCAAGTTCTTCAGGAACAAGGCAAGGAGGGCGCTCGAACTACCATCGAGCGGCGACGGGAAGCGTGCTATCAATCTGATAAGCGCGCGGGGCCGGCTGTCGACGAGCCTGCGCTAGGGGACATAGGAGACTTGCCTTATGAGGTAGGGACTCCAGCGTTTACCCGTGAGCTGCGGCAAGTCCGGTGGCCCAATTCCCGAACCTTCAAGCCGGAGGTCCCGGAGAAATATGACGGTAAGACCCATCCCTCGGAGTTCCTGAGCATCTACACCATTGCGGTGCAGGTTGCCGGGGGCCGAGATGACAAGATACTTGCCAACTACTTCCCGTTGTTGCTCAAACCCAACGTCAGGTCTTGGTTGATGCATCTACCGGAGAATTCTATTTCTTCCTGGTCAGATCTGTGCCATCAGTTTGTTGGCGCTTTTGTCGGAGGCCACCAAGCTCCTGGCCAAGAGAGTGATTTACATATCATCCCTCAGAAGGAGGGCGAGTCCCTACGCAAGTTTATGCAAAGATTCAGCCGGGTGCAGTACAATATTCCTGATGTTCACCCTGCCGCTGTCATTAGCGCGTTCCACCAGAACGTGCGTAACCGCAGAATGCGGGAAGAGCTGGCAATGAACAAAGTCAGGAGTATTGCCGAGCTTTATGCTTTGGCCGACAAATGCGCTCGAGCTGAAGAGGGGAGGAAACTCCCTGGCGAAGCTGTTGGCGCGGCGGGCGAATCTGAAGAAGAAGATGCCGCGGCCCCATCAAGGAAAGGCCGGCGGTGGAACAGGAAACGCGGAGGCAAGGCCGTGCTTGCTGTCGAGAAATCCGACAACCCCGGCGCCGCCAAGAAGGCCAAGGTTGGTGACCCCAGCAAGGATCTTGCCGGGTGCCCTTCCTGTCAGGCCTTGGCGGCTGCCGACAAGTCGGAAAACTCCGGCAAGCAGTATTGCAAGATCCATCGCACCAAGGGCCATGATCTCCAGAACTGCCGGCAAGTTGAACAGCTTGCCGAGAAACAGAGGGCCGAATATGAAAGGCAAGATAAGGAGAAGGCCCAAGATGGTGCTGATGGATCCGGCAAGA
This sequence comes from Thinopyrum elongatum, assembly GCA_011799875.1. Taxonomy (NCBI): domain Eukaryota; kingdom Viridiplantae; phylum Streptophyta; class Magnoliopsida; order Poales; family Poaceae; genus Thinopyrum; species Thinopyrum elongatum. Next base: position 204,355,091 of record CM022297.1, on the reverse strand, counting down.
AGCGCGGTGGCCGAGGGGGGAGCCGCGGCAAGGCCAAGCAACAAAAGGATAGGCCCGCTCGGGGCCGAGACAAAGAAGAAGATGATGATGAAGAAGATGATGAGTCCAGTGAGCAAGAATTCCAGAAGGCTACGGAGGCTATGTGTATCGATGGAGGTGCCTCGCTGCATTCTTCCCACCGTCAACTCAAACAGTGGGTGCAGGAAGTCAATGCGGCAGAGCCATCCCCAGATGCATGTAGGCCCCTGAAGTGGTCCAACACGCCTATCATTTTCGACGCCGAGGATCACCCTGATCGCACAACTGCGGTCGGGTGCTTGCCATTGTTGGTCTCGCCAACGATTCGCAACCTCAAGGTGACGAAAATGCTAGTTGACGGTGGGGCCGGCCTAAACTTAATCTCACCGGATGTGCTCAAGAAGCTCCAAATTCCCGACGAGGACCTCGAAGAAACGGGTACGTTTCAAGGGGTCAATCCGGGAAGAACCCAGCCCAAGGGCAAGATTACGCTGCCGGTGACATTTGGTAGCGAGCTCAACTTCAGGACCGAGAAGGTGGTGTTTGATGTCGCCAAGAAACCCATGTCATACAATGGGATCCTTGGTCGGCCGGCGCTGGCTGAGTTTATGGCGGCATCACACTACGCATACAACGTTTTGAAGATGCCTGGGCCGTTGGGCGTCATCACTATCCATTCTGATAAGAAGGATGCGCTCATCTGTGCCGACCAACTTTACCGGGAAGCAGTTGCAGCACCTGCCATCAAGGCACCTGCTCCTGCCGCTGGAACTCCCGAGGGGAAGAAGAAGACCGGCAAGAACCTTGGCGCGAATTCCGGCAAGCGCACCTCCTCGCAGTGCTGCGCTTTCGTCGAGGACGCACCAGAGAGTTTCACCGGCAAGAACAAGAAATCCAAGGCTGCTCCGCCGGAGACCAAGAAGGTGCCCGTCAGGGAGGACGGAACGGGGGGAACTTTCACCATAAGTTCCACCCTAGATGACAAATAGGAAAGCGCGTTCGTTGCTTTCCTGCGGGCGAATGTCGACGTGTTTGCATGGCAACCGTCTGACATCCCCGGTGTTCCTAGGAAGGTAATTGAGCACCACCTTGCTGTCTGTCCTCATGCGCGGCCGGTCAAGCAAAGGGTCAGGAAGCAAGCCTTGGAGTGGCAAGAATTCATCGCCGAAGAAATCAGAAAGCTGGAGGCGGCAGGATTGGTCAAAGGAGTGCTTCATCCAACCTGGTTGGCCAATCCGGTTGTAGTGCAGAAATCGAATGGGAAATGGAGGCTTTGTATCGATTATACAGATATCAATAAAGCCTGTCCAAAAGATCCCTTTCCCTTGCCGCGCATCGACCAGATTGTGGATTCCACCGCTGGTTGTGATCTCCTGTCCTTCCTTGATGCCAATTCAGGGTATCATCAGATTTTTATGGCAAAAGAAGATGAAGAGAAGACCGCGTTTATCACCCCATGTGGTACGTATTGTTTTATACGAATGCCTTTAGGGTTGAAAAGTGCCGGTTCGACATTTGCGAGAGCAATCCAAATTGGTTTTGAGCCTCAACTCCATAGAAATATGGAGGCATATATGGATGATATAGTGGTCAAAACCAAAGACAAAGCGACACTCATTCAAGATTTAGAAGAAACATTTGTAAATCTGCGCAAGATCAACTTGAAGCTCAATCCTGAGAAGTGCGTGTTCGGTGTTCCTTCCGGCAAGCTCCTCGGATTCTTTCTATCTTGACGGGGAATCGAAGCGAACCCCGACAAGATCAAAGCTATTGAGCAAATTGAAGCGCCGAGACGCATCAAAGATGTGCGTCGTCTTGCCGGCTGTGTTGCTGCTCTAAGCAGGTTTATTTCCAAATCTGCTGAGCGCGCCCTGCCTTTTTCAAAATTTTGAAGAAGGCAGGTCCAATGAAATGGACTCCGGAGGCGGAGGCTGCACTGCAAGATTTGAAGAAATACCTTTCCTCTCCGCCGACGCTAGTCGCGCCTAGACCACAAGAGCCGTTGCTGCTGTATCTGGCAGCAACAAATCAAGTGGTTAGTGCTGCGCTAGTGGCGCAGAGAGAGGCTGATGAGGAAGCAACACCAGCGGTAGGACCGCCAGGTGACGCGGCAAGATCTTCCCCGGCAAGGGTTGATCCCGGCAAGACAGGATCTGCGCAAACAGAAGAACCAGTGCAGAAGAAGAAGGTGGTGCAGCGCCCAGTTTATTTTGTTAGCTCTCTTTTACAAGGAGCTAGGTCAAGATATTCTGGTGTGCAGAAGTTGCTTTTCGGCCTTCTTATGGCCTCGAGGAAGCTGCGCCATTATTTTCAAGCACATGAAATTACCGTCGTCACTCGCTTTCCATTGCAACGGATTTTCCAAAATCCAGAAGCAACCGGCAGGATCGTGGAGTGGGCGTTGGAGTTGTCGAGCTTTGGCCTCAAGTTTGAAAGCACTTCAACGATTCAGAGCAGGGCCTTGGCTGAGTTCATTGCAGAATGGACCCCAACGCCGGACGAAGAGGCTCAGGAAACAACTCTTCCCGGCAAGGAAATCGATCAGCAATGGGTTATGTACTTTGATGGGGCTTTCTTGCTGCAAGGCGCCGGTGCTGGCATGCTGCTTGTCGCACCCACCGGAGAGCACCTCAAGTACGTAGTCCAAATGCATTTTCCCCGGGAGAGTTCGACCAACAACACTGTAGAATACGAGGGTTTGCTTGTCGGTCTCAGGATGGCGGCAGACCTTGGTATCAAAAAGCTCGTCATCAAAGGCGATTCACAACTTGTCGTCAGGCAAGTTAACAAGAGTTATCAAAGTCCATTGATGCAAGTCTACATGGATGAAGTGAGGAAAATGGAAGAGCACTTTGACGGTCTGCAAATGGAGCACGTTCCTCGTGCCGAGAACAGTGTTGCTGATGACCTGTCAAAGCGTGCCGCCCTCAAGTTGCCTGTGGAACCAGGAACTTTTGTGCTCCAATTGACTCAACCATCCGTGGCGCCATCGATGCGGCAAGAAAGAGAAGAAAGTTGAACTCTGGCCAGTACTTCCCGACAGAGCTCCCTGGAGCCGCCGGCAAGGAAGTTGCCGGGATCAACATGCCTGCCGGGGAACAACAGGCTCCGGCAGGGCGTCAGGCCCTTGCTGTCGAGACAAACGTTCCCCCGGTGGAGGAGATGCCTTTAGTCCTAGCTGTCGAGCCTCAGGCTCCAGCATGGGCGCAGCACATTGTCCATTTCCTTCAGACAGGAGAACTCCCTGAGGAAAAGGAAGAAGCAGAAAGTGTAGCCCGTCGGTCTGTTATGTACAAGTTCGTCGATGATGTTCTGTACAGAAAGAGACCAAACGGTGTGAAATTGAAGTGCATTCCTCGGGAGGATGGACTAGAGCTGTTGGCAGAGATACATGGAGGCATATGTGGTTCCCACATAAGATCAAGAGCACTTGCCGGGAAAGCATTCCGTCAAGGTTTCTTTTGGCCCACCGCTCTCCAGGATGCAACTGCACTAGTAACCAAGTGTGAAGCGTGCCAGTTTCATTCGAAGAAATCACATCAACCAGCTCAAGCTCTTCAGACAATCCCTCTCTCCTGGCAATTTTCGGTCTGGGGGCTCGACATACCGGGCCCTTTCCCCCGTGCTACCGGGGGCTTTGATTACTTGTACGTTGCTATCGACAAGTTCACAAAGTGGCCGGAGGTGGAAGCAGTGAGGAAGGTGACAGCACAATCAGCCGTCAAGTTCTTTAAAGGGATAGTTTGCCGTTTCGGTGTACCCAACAGGATCATCACCGACAACGGCACGCAGTTCACAAGTCGCACCTTCATGCAGTACGTCCAAGACTTTGGCGGCAAGATTTGTTTTGCCTCTGTTGCTCACCCAAGAAGCAACGGCCAAGCAGAAAGGGCTAATGCTGAAGTGCTGCGCGGTCTCAGGACCAGGACTTTTGACAGGCTGAAAAAGTGTGGAAGACGCTGGATTGATGAGTTGCCGGCGGTTCTTTGGTCAATCAGAACGACACCAAATCGAGCCACCGGCCAGACGCCCTTCGCTCTGGTCTACGGAGCGGAAGCAGTTCTCACCACGAAACTCATGTACGGATCACCTCGAGTGATCGCTTATGATGAGCTTGAGCAAGAGCAACTGTGGCAAGATGACGCTGTGCTCCTTGAGGAGAATCGTCTTCAGGCTGCTGTGCGAGCTGCACGCTACCAGCAAGCTTTGCGCCGCTACCATAGACGCAAAGTTCATGCCCGAAGCCTTGAGGAAGGCGACCTTGTTCTTCGGCGGATCCAGTCCGCCAAGAATTCAAACAAGTTGACGCCAAAGTGGGAAGGCCCTTATCGGGTAGTACGAGTCACCAGGCCCGGCGCTGTCCGCCTGAAGACCGAAGATGGCGTTCCAGTGAGCAATTCCTGGAATATCGAACATCTTCGCAAATTCTACCCATAAGGCGCGGTTGCCGGGGGCCCCCGGCAACCTTCCTTTTGTACAAGTCTTGCTGGCAAGGCATGTGATCCTTTGTACAAAGCCAGGCACAGACCCTGAGCGCAGATGAATAAATTTAAGTGTTGTACATTCCCTTATTGATTCCCATGTTCATATTTATATATGCATGTTTGTCTAAGATGTTGTATAACACCTACTCCCGGTAAGTTCTAACGAACCGCCAAGGTTTCATGTCTTTATTTTCTCTTCTTTCTTTTTAAAAGACAGAAGGATTCCTCGCGTGCACATTTGCTGGGGGGGGGGAGGGAGATATGAGTACCAGTTGGCGACGTTCGGAATCGATGCTTGCCGGAGGAAAGATAGCGACAGAAAGCTAAGTTCTAAAAACTTAGAACAAGTTTCTTTTATTACAAAGTTATTTCCTTGGACGATTCCGACTCTTGTATGGAAAATCTGCACACGAAGGAACCCTTGTTGTAATCAGTTGCACCCTTATTTTGTTTCGAGCCTGCTCAACGATTTAAGTGGCTGCACTGAGAACGCCAAGGAGTCTTGCCGGCTGTTGCGCCTCCAGCAGGCTGCTAAAGTCCCGCACCTAGCGCTCGCGGCAGATTGTGCGCCGGCAAGTTTTTCAGTAAGCGTAGGGTGAACTCCATACATAAAGGAATCAGACAAGGAAAATAGCAAGCATGAACCTAAACATAGGCGAGTTATATTACATTCATGAGCTGCCGCAATTCTAACTTGAGACTTAATTGTCTTTTACATGGAATGATGACGGCAAGAAAAGGGGGAGCACTTAATCCCTGCGCTGGCCTTCAATCCTTTTGATGGAGTCCACCTTCTCAAGAATAGGCGTGATGCATTCTTCAAGCACCTCAACATTTGCGTCCCTTGGTAGATGGCCGAGCGCGTTGGAGAGGTCGATGCCGGGATTGCTGTGCACCACCTTGATGAGCACCTTGCGAAGGACGGCCCGGCAAAGCCGGCGAGTCTCGTTGGCCAATTGAGTCGCCCGGCTAGACTGGAGCACCCTCAAGGCGTTGATGATGCTTTCAAAGAACATCATCAACCTGGCACTTGGAGATATTCTTTCCTCGGAAGAATACCTGAAGTTCGACAGGCCCATGGTTGACAGTTCTGCCGTAAGCTTCTCCGCAGTGGCGATGAGACGTCCAGTCCAGATCTCCACCCCCTTCTCGTAATCGAGTTGGGCGGCGGCGGCGCTCTTGAGCAGGTTCCTCTCTTCCTGGAGATCCTTGAGTAGAGCTTTCTCACGGGCCCTGCCGGCCTCGAGAGACTTCTGCAATGTGGTCACCTTCAACTCCAGAACTGCAATGTCATTAGTCGCAGAGGAGAGCTGCTTGGTTTTGTTGGACAGGGCAACTTGCATCTCCGCCAAGGAGTGGAGGGTTTTTTCCCTATCACCTTTAAGCATTGAGAGCTCCTTGCCGTGCTCTTCGAGATCTGTTTCCAGTTTCTTCACCTTGTTGCTCAGCTCATTCTTGGCGGCCTCTGCAGCTTCGGCAGCATCGACGGCCTCCTTGAGCTTGCCGGCGTGACTTGCAGTCAGAGCTTCGAGCGCCTCTTTATGTTTTTGCTCCAGCTCCTGGGTCCGCCGCGCGACAAGCTTCTCGATATCTTCATCTTTGCTGTGAAGCTTGGCGATGAGCGCCTGCTCACGTGCGGTGAGATCTTCCTCATGAGCATCAAGAGCAATGCGGCGCCCCGTCAGGAGGGCATCTTCAGCGGCAATCCTTTAAGCAGCTTCATCCTGCGCCTTCTCCATATCAGATTGCTTCAGGAGGATTTCTGTCCACTGTTGGCTCACTTGTTCTTGGCCGGCAACCAACTCTTGGAGGGCCTCGGCGTGCCAGACTTGCATTTGTTCGACGCGCCTTTGAAAATCTGCTTCGGCCGCCTCGACAACTGCCATTCTGGAGTCCGCCTTATCTTTCCGGGCGCGATGGAGAGCCTGGAGCTTGCGGAAATTCTCGCCCATGGCCTGAAGGAGCTGATCCTCTTCAGATTTGCCGCTGCTAGCGCTGGGATCGTCAACAACCTCGAGCCCGGCAGCAGCGATGATTTCTTCGTCAAAAACTTCTCCTTCGGCTGGTGCCCCAATGCTTGCCATCCTCGGCAAGTTGACGAACAGGTTCTCGCCAACCTTGAGGTATTTGCTGGATGAGGGGCCTTTAGATGTTGATGGTTGGTCTTCAGCGATCGCCTCACCAGTGGTAGGGGGCTCCGTGGCCGGTGCAGCGCCTGGCGCTCCTGCGGCAGGAATGCCGTCAGTACGGTCATCAGCCTCTCTGTCACCCCCTTCAGTAGGTTCCTTGGCAGGTTCCTCTTGTGCAGTCTTGGCGGCCTCCCCGTCAAGAGCACCACCAGCCTCGACAGTGTCATCCTTGGTGGCCTCGCTGGCAGCGATCCTGTCTGCTTCGGTAGCGGCATCCCTGGCAGTCTCCTCGATGACAACATCGACGTCCATGTGTTCCGTCACAAGGAACTCTGAAGGACAAAGGAGGAGAACAGAATAAGATCAAGATTGAAGTTTGAAGCGACTAAAGACAGAGAGATAAGCACTCTGAGGCAATCGATTACCTGCGTCGAGCTGTTGGGAGGTGGCCTCGCCCCTCCCGGCAACTTCGGTTGCCGGGGGTGGGTTGCCGGAGTCCGTGTTTGCCGGCTCCTCCTCAATTAAGATGGGCTCGTCGGTAGGAACTCTTGCCGGGGACGTGCTTGTGGGCGGCGTGGTCGATGGAGGTGGCACGACGGGGATGTCTTCCGACAACTCTCCTTGTTGCCATTCTTCTCCTGCAAGCCCAAGGATATCAGCGGCAAGAATGGAAGCCTCAGCACCCGCCAGCGGAAAAAGGACAGTGAACTTACACTGGGGGCTGTACTGGGGGCTGTGCTGGGGGCTGCGTTGAGGACTGAGCTCCGGGCTGACGACAACGGTTTCTGGTACGCTCGTGGAGCCTGCCAGAGGCTCGTCGCCCGTAGAAGTCTTTGTCCTCTTCGCCATCCTCTCCAGCAAGGTTTCTGCATCACTGTAGAGACAATACAAGCGAGTCAGTAAGATCGATCCAAGATCGGAATATAAAGGCTATGGCAAAGTACTCACTCTTCTTCTTCTCGCTCCGGACTAAAGCCGGAGATGTCGAAATCGACCTCCGCTGCAATGTCTGAGTGGGGAGGGGTCCTAGGCCGCTTGGCTGTGGCAGGCGCCGGAGCAGCTTCCGGTGCGGTAGTGCGAGACGCCCCTGCCGCCCCAGCAGTGGCCACTGGTGTGGGTCTCGCGCGCCGCGCAGGTTGTTGACGAACCCCTTGCCGCGGTCCAGTCTTGCCGGCCACTTTCTTGCCGGGAGCTTCGCCGCTCGAAGAAGGCTGGCTTGCCGGGATGCCAGATGCAGCCTTCCGAAGAACACGCTTCGTCTTCTTCAGGGCTGGGAGCTCTTCTTGCGGTTCTTCTTCGGCCGCGTCCTCGCCGGACGAGCTCTCAGCAGTTGTGCTGCTTTGTTCCCCGGCAGCTTTGTCCTTCCCGGCAGGTTTTACCTCCACAACTACTTCTGCGTCGCTGGCTTCCCATTCTGTGAAGCCGACGCTGCCAGCCTCCACGGCAAGATTTGCCTCCTCCACCCTAGTAGCAATGTAAGCTACTTCTTGGTCGGTGGTGGCTCGGATGAAATCTGCCTCTTGCCGGACTGGTCTCTCCGTCAAGTTGTCAAAAAACTTCTGTGCTTCCTCCTCGGTTGGCTCGGCCCAAGTCGCATCAAGACCGTGGGCGTTGAACATCAGCATGAAGGCGATGATTGACCCCAAGGTGGAGTTGTTGCACAAAGGGACGATCCTTGCCGGCAGCCGATGCTTGTCTTCGTGCTGGAATAGTTTTTGACGGAGAGCGCCAAGCTGCATAGCGGTCAGATTATTATTCAGCCCGGGGCGCAATCTCATGATATCTACCATGTTTCTGTATTCCCAAGCTGGCCTTCCCCTGTTCTGCAAGGGGGCGATGCGGCGGCGGAGAAAGTCGAAGCCAATCATCTCCATTGTCAGCCCGGCAGCTTTCAGGCGAAGGATCCTGGTGGTGGCGATTGTGAGCCTCTCGTCCTCCGCGGCGAGATCGCTCCAGTCCTTGCCGCGGACAACTTTCTGTTGCCGGGTAAGACAAAACGGATGGGGATCTGCTTCCTGGATCCAGCACCATTCATCCCGCCACTCGTCCCACTTTTCGCGGTAAACTCCTTCTGGGTATATTTCCTTATTCCAAGCCCTTGGAATCTAGGCGATAGAACCAGAGAGGGCCTCTCCTTTTTGGATGCGAGGGAAGAAGTAATGGCGAAAAAGAGTAGAGTTGGGAATCACTCCGACAAAGTTTTCACAAAGATGGGCAAAGATGGACATGCAAAGTACCGCATTCGGTGTGAAATCGAGAAGACGAAAGCCGTATGTGTACATGATATCATTGAAGAAGTCGGAAAATGGGGGGCAGAGCCCGCAATAGAAATACGCAGTGAAGAAAGGGTATCTGTCCGATCCACCTTTGGAACAAGCACCTGGGATCATGCGTGTGGCGGGGTGAGCTTGCGTCCCCTTCGCCCACATGCACTGGTACCGCCCCTTCAGAGCTTCAGCATCAAGCGATGGGGGGAAGACGACATATTTCTTCCGCATCTTCACCAGTTCGCTCTCCGGGACGTCGGCTTTCGCTTCCTTGCCCTTGCCTTTGCTGGCCTTGGGCGGCATGGCGGCTGTGAGGGCAGAAGCCGGGGGTGGAGCGAGCGTGGAAGCGGCGGGCGGAAGAGGAAAAAGCTTCGCTCTGAGCTAGAGAGGAGGAAGGCGATGGCGACGGCCAGATTGAGAAGAAGAGGGGGGTAAATAGGCTTGTGCCTCTGTGGCTTCTCCTTTTTATGGGGAAGGAGCGGGGCCGCCTCTTTTATTCCCCAATGTGAATGCGCCTCTATAGGCGCGTTGCAGTTGCAGCCTTTGAGGCACGCTTCCCATGTCGCGCGCTCGGTGCGTGTAGTGGGGGCACAGTAAAACGAGATATTTACGAGCAGTTAATCCCCTGCCACGCATGCCCGTGCACTGTTTGGGCCTAGCCCAACAACGCCTCGCACCCGTGTATGGCCTAGGCCCGGGGGCTCCTGTCGGTGTACTAAGTATTGGGCCACTAGTACCCCGTACTTGTGCACGGGCGGTTGTAGCCATCCTCGCGGCAAGGCTTGCCGGGAACAGTTCGAGGTCGATTCAAGCCATCGAAGAAATCATCAAGTCAGAGATCTGAGGATCAGTAGATAAGAAGAGCTGGAATCCGAAGGCCAGCTTCCCTGGCAAGATCTTGCCGGGGTGGCCTGCGGAGCCCGGCAATGATTGGCGCCCGGCAAGGCTTGGTGCCCAGCAAGATTCGGCGCACGGCAAGATTCTGCCACTGTGCCACCGCTTCGGCACAGTAACAAGCCTGACATCCTGGGTCCTTCTCTGGATGCGTGGCAACGAGCCAGTGGAGGAGAGTTTAAGCGGTGCTGATGGGATGGCCCCTTTTTCCATCCCCAAGAAAGTGAGGACACCTAAACAGACACCTCATAGTGCACTAAATGAGTTTGTCCTAATCCGTCAGGGGTTAGGTATGATACCCTGTAGCTACTTTACACCTCAATGTATGTACATTGTGCCACTGTGGTGACCCCTTTGAGCATATAAAAGGAGGCCCAAGGCAACTGCTACAGAGGAGGAGAACTTTTGGCCCATTCTGCATGCGTAGCTGCTCTTTGAACGTACTGTTCATAGCGAGCGCTCCTGAAGGCTGGGCTCAAGAACATTAATAAGAACACAAGGCAGGAGTAGGGTTTTACGCTGATCAGCGGCCCGAACCTGGGTAAAAACTTCCCGCGTCGATCGTTTGTTCTACTCTTTGCGTATACCTCTCCCCCCGCCGAATCGTAAAGGGGTCCCTTGGATCCCATAGGTGTCGTACCTCGACACTGCTTGACAAGCACTGCACAATCTATCCTTGTCAAATATAACATATTTCACTCTAAGGATGTGATCACCTTTAATAAGCCTATCAAGATTTCGCATACCCACATGACCTATCCTTCTATGCCACAACCAACCTTTAGAAGATTTAGCAATTAAGCAAGTTCTAGGTTGAGCCTTTTTAGTGGAATCAACAATGTATAGATCACCTCTACGTATGCCGGTAAAGACCATTTTATGATTATCTCTTCGAAACACTTGGCAATCTACTTCAGTAAATAGGACAATGAAACCGAAATTGGCTAGTCTAGATACATAAAGTAAATTATAGCCAAGAGATTCAACAAGCATAACATTTTGGATGGAGCTATCATGTGAGATGGCCACCTTACCAAGGCCAACCACCTTACCCTTTGAGTTATCACCAAAAGTGACATACTTTCGAGGGCCGTTGTTTTCAGCAAGCTCACGATCCACTATCAAGAACCCATTCCTTTCCTCCAGCCATGTAGCCACGAAGATTAGCCATAAGACCAAAGTGTCTCATAGATTAAAGTCACTATCATTATCCTCATCATAGTATCCATGTTCATCATCTTCTTGTGATTGATCATTACCTAGAGAGAGTGATTCATTAGTTTTATGACCATGACAATGTGCATCTTTATGAATTCTGATGACTTTGGAAATGATATTGCTAATGATTCCAACATCTCCTTTGGCACGCATAAGGTAATGAAGCTCAAATAGACAATCACCAAACTTAGGATCATTAGGGCTCATCTTATTTAAAGCAATGGACTTATGAAGAATCTCATCTAAGTTTTTCAAGGAGTAGTTTGGAAATCGTTCCTCAAGAAATCTCCATATAGTGTAGGCATAATCAAGAGTAGGCAAGCGAGCTATCAAGTTTCTAGGCAATCCTCTAGTGATAAGATTGACAGTTCTAAGATTGCGAATCATGTCGAGAGACTCATCGGGGGTAGGATGCAAAGGATCAACAAGGGGCACACAAGGGCTATTAATGTACTTGTTTAAGTGATATTCATTGAAAATCTCAAGCATCTCATTTTTCCAAGCATTAAAGAACTCTCCATCAAGTATGGGTATTCTATGTCTAAGACTCCCCATCGTAGACTCATCCATCTTCCTCCAATGGTGATTAAACCAAAGCAATGGAGACCAATGCTCTGATACCAATTGAAAGGATCAAGAAGAGGTGTCTAGATGGGGAGTGATTAGACCCTCAATAAAGAAAAGTAGCAGTTTTTAAGTTCTTCAAGTTGAGGTGGAGTTTTAGCACAAGTTTAAACATTCACAATACATTTCAAGCAAGCATGGCAAGAGTATATGAGCAGCGGAAAGTAAAGCATGCAACTTGCAAGAATGTAAAGGGATGGGATTGGAGTGTGCAAACGCAATTGGAGACACGGAGATTTTTGGTGTGGTTCCGATAGGTGGTGCTATCGTACATCCACGTTGGTGGAGACTTCAACCAACGAAGGGTAATGATTGCACAAGTCCACGGAGGGCTCCACCCACGAAGAAGCAACCTTGTCTATCCCACCATGGCCATCGCCCATGAAGGACTTGCCTCACTTGGGTAGATCTTCATGAAGTAGGCGATCTCCTTGCCCATACAAACTCCTTGGTTCAACTCCACAATCTTGACGGAGGCTCCCAAGTAACACCTAACCAATCTAGGAGACACCACTCTCCAAAAGGTAATAGATGGTGTGTTGATGATGAACTCCTTGCTCTTGTGCTTCAAATGATAGTGTCCCCAACACTCAACTCTCTCTCACAGATTTGGATATGGTGGAAAGATGATTTGAGTGGAAAGCAACTTGGGGAAGGCTAGAGATCAAGATTCTAGTGGTTGGATTGGAATGTCTTGGTCTCAACACATGAGTAGGTGGTTCTCTCTCAGAAAATGAGTAGTGGAAGTGTAGGCACGTTCTGATGGATCTCTCACAAATGGAGAAGGGGGTGGAGGGGTATATATAGCCTCCACACAAAATCTAACCGTTACACACAATTTACCAAACTCGGTGGGACCGAATAGTGAAACTCGGTAAGACCGATTCAGTTCAAAATGTGAACGGTAGGATTTTCGGTGGGACCGACAAGGTCAACTCGGTGGGACCGATGTGCTAGGGTTAGGTTAAAACCTCATCTCGGTTTGACCGACTACACAAACTCGGTGAGACCGATTTTAGTAATAAGCAAACAGAGAGTTGGTCAGGCAAACTCGGTGGGAACGACTACCTATTTCGGTGAGACCGAACTAATTGCACTAGGCAATAGAGAGTTTGCAAGCCCATCTCGGTGAGACCGAGATCCCATCAGTAAGACCGAACTAATTAGGGTTTCTGGCAGTGGCTATGTGAAGTGAACTCGGTGGCGTCGAATAGATCAAATCGGTGGGGCCGAGTTTGACTTTTAGGTTTAGGACATATGTGGAAATGAGAAAGTGGTTGAGGGCTTTTGGAGCATATCACTAAGCTTTTTGAGCAAGCAAGCCATTAAGCAACACCTCATCCCCTTTTAATAGTATTGGCTTTCCTATGGACGCAATGTGATCTTGGATCACTAAAAATGAAAATGTAGAGTCTTGAGATTTTGCCAATATGTGTCCTTAGCATCTTGAAGGGGTTCCACATCCTCTTGTCCTGCCACTCCATTGTTGAACTCATCTGAAATATACTAGATGAAAGAATTAGTCCAACAAGAGATATGTTGACATTAATTACCAAAATCACCCAGGGAGCACTTGTGCTTTCACACAAGAAGTAGATGACTAGATGATCGTTTCTCCTTGTTTTGAATGCATACAATTGTTTATTGAGGTGTGTGTGAATGATCTGTGTAGTCACTTATGTAATTGGATGTTTATTTCAGTTATATATATATATATATTATTCTTCTGTAGACAGAGCAAATCACACGGCTTATAAGCAGCAATCGTCTGTCTTATTATTGGTCTGCGCACACATTTCTGATTACGGACCTGTTTCCCGCGTATCACAGACATCTTGTTCAGTTGAACCGTTTCTATTGTGTTGCCTAATCACACACAGTTCATCCTAGTGAACTGTATGACGTATATCGCACACACCCTCATCTGGCTGCCGTTTCTGTTGTTCTGCCTCATCGCAAATAGTTCTTCTGGATTAACCGTTTGCCACACATCGCACACGCAACTCCAATATGAACCGTGTTTGATGTCACAGCCATCGCAAATGTTTTGCATCTTTTTTGACGGTTTTATTACATCACCATTTGTGATTGATGCATCGCACACAGTTTCGTCGAAGGGTCTCTGATTGGACTGTCGCGTTTGGACCATCCTGCAGTAGTGCAAACATCATGTGGTGGGGAAAGATCTAAGCATATATGGGCATTCAAATATGTTTGATCATGAATTATTATTGTTGACCAGTATCTATATGATAAATAAGTTGGGAGGCAAAACATTAAGCCCCTATCTTTCTCTGTGTTCGATGGATCCTATTTGTTCTAAAAATATGCTTTGAGTGGTAGCAATCATGGAAGACTATATGATAGTTGAGTATGTGGAATTTGCTAAATCAAAGCTCATACATAGACCCTTCCTGAAATAAGATGAATTGCAATTGTTTGATGACTGAGAACGTAGTTTGTTAGTTTTCAAGGAAGTTTATGGTCTATACTTTAACATGTGAAAATAGCTTGCTACTTGATCATGAGAAGTTTTATTAGAAGAGCTACTGTTTATAATATATATTGGTGCTAGAAAAAGTGTTTGGAATTATCATTGATCAAACTTATGCACTATGCTAGCATTCACACTTCATAAATTATTTCTTTTATCATTTACCTACTAAAGGACGAGCAGGCATTAAGCTTGGGGATGCTGATACGTCTCCAATGTATCTATAATTTATGAAGTATTCATGCCATGTTTACAACAATTTTATATGATTTTGGTATGATTTGATTAGAACTAACCCGGACTGACGCTGTTTTCAGTAGAAGTACCGTGGTGTCATTTTTTGTGCGGAAATAAAAGTTCTCAGAATGGGCTAAAAATTTACGGTGATTTTTTATGGACCAAAAAAGACCCCCGAAGCACCGAAGCTGAGCCAAGAAGTGGACGAGGAAGCCACAAGCCTGGGGGCACGCCCACCCCCCTAGGGCACGCCCTACGAGCTTGTGGGTCCCTCGAGCACTCCCTTGATGTGAGACCGACGCCAAAAATTCTTATAAATACCAAAACCCCCGAAAAGAACCCTAGATCGGAAGTTCCACCGTGGTAAGCCTCTGTAACCACGATAAACCAATCGGGAGCCCGTTCCGGCACCCTGTCGGAGGGGGGAATCATCACCGAAGGCCATCTTCATCATCCCGGCGCTCTCCATGATGAGGAGGGAGTAGTTCACCCTTGGGGCTGAGGGTATGTACCAGTAGCTATGTGTTTGATCTCTCTTTCTCTCTGTCATGTTCTTGATTTGGCACGATCTTGATGTACCACAAGCTTTGTTATTATAGTTGGATCATATGGTGTTTCTTCCCTCTCTATCTCTTGTTGTGATGAATTGAGTCTTGCTCTTTGAGGTTTCATTATGTTGGATTGAGTATTGGATTTGAGAACACTTAATGTATGTCTTGCGATGGGATATCTGTGGTGACAATGGGATGTTCTATTGATTCACTTGATGTATGTTTTGGCACTCAACTCGTGGATTCCTGAGGTGAAATTGGGTTAATATATGCATAGGGGTTGATGCACATTTTCATCCTACGTTCTCCGATAGAAACTTTGGAGTGATTCTTTGTTGCACGTCAAGGGATAGTTATCTGATCCAATTATGTTATCATTGTTGAGAGATTTTGCGCTAGTGAAAGTCTGAACCCTAGGCCTTGTTTTCAAGCATTGCAATACCGTTTTTACTCACTTTTGTTACTAGTTACCTTGCTGTTTTTATATTTTTAGATTACAAAAACCTATCTCTACCATCCATATTACACTTGTATCACCATCTCTTCGCTGAACTAATGCACCTATACAATTTACCATTGTATTGGGTGTGTTGGGGACACAAGAGACTCTTTGTTATTTGGTTGCAGGGTTGTTTGAGAGAGACCATCTTCATCCTACGCCTCCTACAGATTTATAAATGTTAGGTCATCCACTTGAGGGAAAATTGCTACTGTCCTACAAAACTCTGTGCTTGGAGGCCCAACATGATTCTACAAGAAGAAGGTTGTGTAGTAGACATCACCAAGCGATTTAAGTGCAATTCGTCCACGTCCACATCTCCATGGCGACCATCATCACATTCGTGATCAACATCGTCATGAAGGGATAGTCACCTCCAAGCAGCATGTGCACGACAATGACAATCGCCATCTACTACGAGCTCAAGCACGACAACGACATCATCCAGATGAAGATGCTCGACACACACAAACCTGTGACGCCCCCGGCTCAATCGTGCACTAATCATACACGCAAATGCACACGATCAAGCCTAAGGACTCACAGGAAGATATCACAACACAACTCTAAAACATAAATAAAGTCATACAAGCTTTATATTACAAGCCAGAGGCCTTGAGGGCTCGAATACATAAGCTCGCATACAAGCATCAGTGGAAGCATCAGATATCTGAGTACAGATATGAAACAGAAACAGATAAGCCTTTAGAAAGGTGGGGCAAAACAAAATCTACGATCGAAAGGCGTAGGCCTCCTGCCTGGGACCCTCCGAACCTACTCCTGGTCATCGGCCAACTCGTAGAAGTATCCACCCTCGGGGTAGTAGTAGTAGCGATCGTCGGCGGGGGTAGCTGTATCCGGGGCTCCGTCATCTGGTTGCACCAAAAGGATATGGGGAAAAAAGAAAGCAAAGCAACCGTGAGTACTCATCCGAAGTACTCAGCAAGCAAGGATCTACACTACATATGCAACATTATCAAAGAAAGGCTGTATATGTGGACTGGGCTGCAGAAATGCCAGAATAGAGAGAAGACCTAGTCCTATCGAAGACTAGCACATTCAGCGGTCTTGCAGCATTAGAAGAGTGTAGATTAGTACAACATAAGGTAGTAGTAGAAATCAGCATCAACCTCGGCCAGAGATCCTTTCTCGACTACCTGCAAGAAAGCAATCCCAGAGCCCTAGTATCCATTTCTCATCACAAGTATCCAGTTCTAGTTGTATCGATCGGGATACAACTCCGAGCGTCCGTTACCGAGGATCCGGCTATGCATAGATTAGTTCTTCCCTGCAGGGGTGCACCAACTTACCCACCACGCTCGCTTAACTCTGGCCGGACACACTTTTCCGGGTCATGCCCGGCCTCGGCCAAACGACACACTGCAGCCCTACCTAGATCTCAGTAGAGAGGTCTCTGCCGGTCTACAGCCTAAGCGCTCAGGGGTCTTGGGCCGTCGCCCTGTGCACTCTGGGTCGTTGCGAGCAGGGTGGATACCAGCGCCAACGGCACAATCCGACCCGGCAACAATGCTGAACTAGACGTCTGACAGAGCTGTCGGCTGATACCACGATGCAGAGTACCCATATTTATTCCCACGTGATGGTTAGTGCTATCGGGCCAGAGGCCCACTCAGATCACATATCCAAATCGTTAGTGTAATGGTAGTGCGGTAACGAGCAGAGACTCATGATCGATGTGACCCCGTCGCCCCGTCTCGAGGACTTGCGGCAAGGGCTAAGAATGCCCGGCCACGCCTCGTATTCATATCTCGGGCACCCTCTAGGGCAACCCGTCTCCACGTCACTCGCCACTTAGGCTCACGCGCGTACCCCTCAGGGTCGACCCGCCTTTCCAAATAACAGTTGTAAAACCCAAGTATCCGTGTGTCCATATCATCAAGGGAATCATAGGTATCACCCTCGTTGGATTCCTACTCGATGTATCCATCAAGGTGAACTCGGAGGAATCACCCTTGATGGGTTCACACTTGAGGCGTTGCACGACAGCGTCGTTATCGGAAGTGGTGAAGGAGGAATCACCCTCAATGACCACGACCGAGCAACTACTCCACAGAGTTAACATCAGAAGTGCTTACGAGGTATCACCCTTGGCACTCGATAGTATGCTGCAGCGTCGTACAGATAAAAGGGGTGTGATGTGCGGTGCTGGGGCCTGGTCGTCGAGTCTTCTGATGATCCAGCGGGGCAACTGAGACAAGTGGGGTCACAGGGGTCTCTATCCAGCCTATACTAAGCAGTTTAGGATAAGCAGGTAGGTATCAACAACAGTTACAAAAATAAGCTATGCATCAAAATAGGATAAACAGTAGCAGCAACAATTCTAATGCAAGCACAAGAGAGAAGAGAATAGGCGATATAGGCATGCTCAAAGGGGGGTGCTTGCCTGGTTGCTCGGCGGCAAAGGCAAGGTCGTTAACGGTGTCGTCGGGCTCCTGAGCTGCGTCGGTCTCGGGAACTATGTCGGTGTCGGGGTCTACCGAGAGAGAAGAGGGGAGGAAACAGATAAATACACAAAAAACATAAGCAACACAGAGCATGCTATGCTAACATGCAGTGCAGGGTTGCCTAACGACATGTTTAAATCATTTTAGTTATTTTAGGATTTAAGTTGGAATTATTAACCGGTGTATATGCACTATTCATCTACTGGAAACAGGCTAAAAGTTGCATGTTCACCTCCGTAGAGGGTCTCGACACGGAAACAGATAGCACGGTTGGATTCGTCTCGTCGTTCTGAGCAACTGTCATGTACAAAGTTTTTTCATCCGAACTACGGTTTATTTTATATGAGTTTCTAAAGATTTTAGCATATTCAGGAATTATTTAAATTAATTAAATACGAATTATCCAGAATAGTAGCAGCTGACATTAGCATGACGTCAGCATGACATCAGCGGGTCAAACCCAGCTGACCAGAGTCAACTATGACAGGTGGGGCCCACATGTCAGCTTATGTTAGTGTTAAACAGAGTTCAATTAAACTATTTAGCGAATTAAGCTACTGGGCCTACCTGTCAGCCACTAATTAAGTTAATTAATTACTTCTAAATTAGTTTTAGTTAGTTAGGGTGGTGGGCCCCATCTATCAGCGGCTGGGGCCGGTCCAGTCAGCAGTTGATTAAAGTCAACTGGGCCAGCTGGACCCTGGGGGCCTCTAGGCAGTGACCCTGGGGTTGGCCCCAGCGGCGCCCCATCAGCCCACCGGCGTTCAACGCTGGCGCCCGCTCCGGCGACCACCAGAGACGGCGGTGTCGCACGAAAACGGCGCAGGGGCGTCAAAATCGTGCGGAACGGGCACGTTTCGAACGAGTTTTCCGCGCCGCATTCATCTATGGTGGTGGCACGGCCGGAGACGGCCAGAAACTATGGTGACGAGCGGCGAGGCTGAAGCCGGAGTTCGGCCGCATTCAGAAATGGCATTTCGGTGCACGGCAAGAGAAGCTAGAGGGCGCGTTGGACTCCTACGAGCTCCAGGAGCTCAACCACGAGCTCGAACACGAGCTCGGGCTGCGGTGGACACGGCGGCAAGCTCGTTTATGGCGACGAGTACGGCCATGGCGAGGTCAGCGGCTACGAACGCAGAGAAGAGCAGGGGAGTGAGGGGAGACAGTGAGGAGCTCACAGCGCTCCTGCAGATGTGCAAAGCGGGATCGGGGGAGGCTCGGGGCGGCTGAATTCTTCGCCGGAGTGCGTCGGGTCCAGGAAGAAGACGGGGTCACCGGCGTCATTGTAGTGGTCCCCGGCTCAATCTGCTCCACGCAGACAACGTGGAAGAGGGTGGCGGTGCTCGAGGACAGGTCAGAGAGGTGTGAGGGAGGCGGTGGCCGCGCTAGGACACGGCCATGGCGGCAGTGACGGTGGGTGCTCGTGGGGGAGGAAGAAAGCAAGGGGGAGAGGGGAATCTGAGGGCGCTAGGGTTAGGAGGGGTGGCGTGGCATCGTCCTTAAGGGCGCGGGTGTCGCACTGTCGACCAGAGGGGAGGGGGGCCAGGCACGGTGAGCGCATGCGCGGCGACAGCGCGCGGGGAGGACCAGTGCGAGGTAGGGGACGGCGCCAGGCGGGCTGGGCCTCACTGTAGCCACTTAGGCTCAGGCAAATGGGCCTTTTTCTTTTTCTTTCTTTCCTTTTCTGTTTTCCTTTTTAGTTTCTGGATTTGAACAACTTTTATTTTCACTTTTAGTTTGAATTTCCATTTGAATTTGAATTTGAAAAGAGATATGATCCAAATGATGTTTAAGCACTGTTGATCATGATGACATGGCATTATCAAAAGGGGGATTATTGTAGCTAACCACTAGGGGTGTTACAAATCTCCTCCACTAATAAGAATTCTTGTCCCGAGAATTAAGAGGAAGACTGAAAGAAAGCGGGGTATCCTTGGAAGTTGTTTCAAAGAAACGTCCGGAGAATCTCGAACGACTGGAATGTTTTCGATCCCCTCAAGCGGAGAAGCATCCAACGCATTCAAGGTGTATATTTTAGCCTCAGCATTTTGAGTTATCTAGGCACGGTAATTCACTAGCCCAGCGGTTGGGTGCATGAGAGGTACAACTTTAGTGGCACAATTGATCGAGGCGTAGTGAGCCTTGAACCAATCCATTTCGAGGATGATGTCTATGGTGGGAGATTCAAAGGTGATGGGTGAAGCAAGGAATTCTAATCCTTTAATTTCGACGGTAATGTTAGGTGTTATCTCGTCAGCGTGACAATGATCTCTGGGAGTTTTAACGACTAACGGAAATGCAAATTTTCCAGAGATTAATGAATATGATGCTGCTGAATGAAATAAAACAGAAGCAGGTATTGAGTTAGCGAGAAAGGTACCCATCACAGTGGCAGATTGATCCTGCACTTGTTCAATATCAATGTTGTAAGCGTGTCCACGACCATGAGCAGCAAACCTAGTATTATAGTTGCGGGCCTGATCGTTGCCACGACCATTGCCACGGCCAGTACGAGGGAAAGCCAACTGATTCTGAGTCTGGCGGCTGGCCTTAGCAAGGTGGCCTGGTTTGCGACACTTGAAGCACAATCCATCTTCAGGATGAAGAGGAGCATTGGGTGGAACACGTGGTGCAGTATAGTTGTTACCTGGGGCAGGGGCAGCTTGACGGAACACGTTGTTGGGAATCCAGACACGACGCTTCTGTGTTGAGCCCGAAGATGAGCCAACATCACGATAGCGCTTCTGCGACTCCTTATGCTTCATTTGAGCAGTCTCAAGCAGAATAGCCTTGTTCACAAGAGTAGGAAAGTCGGTGAAATCTTGAGCAGCAAGTGCAAGCTTGATGTTTGGGTGGAGTCCATTACGGAACTTCTCTTGTCTACGGGCATCCGTGGCGATGTCTTCTTCAGCATAGCAGGACAGGTCAAGGAATTCCCATTGATAAGCTTCGATAGCCTTGTTGCCCTGAGTGAGGTTGCGGAAATGGGTTTTCATCCGGTCCATGATTCCTTGAGGAATATATCGGGCACGAAAGGCATCCTAGAACTCAGGCCAAGTAACGGCTGTTCCAGCAGGCAGTGTATGTTTGTGGGTGTCCCACCATTGAGCAGCGTGACCCTTTAAGAAAAAGGATGCGAAGGCGACAAAGTTGGCAGGGGAGACATTTGCAGACTCCATCTCGTGAGTGATATCGCGAATCCAGTCATCAGCATCCAGTGGTTTCTCAGAGTTGCCGAACTAAGTGGGGTTAAGACGCATAAATTCCGGCAGAGTTATTGAAGGAGGGTTCTGGTTCTGGTTGTTCAGATGCGGGAACTGAGTCATAATCCCAGTCATGAACTGGCGGTTAAGCTCGAATTGTTACATCATAGCTGCCATATAGTCTAGCGGTGGTGGGCGTTCAGGGGCACGACCACGACCACCTGGTCTAACCATCCTGCTAAGTTTCAACAGCGGTAGTTCAGTAAAAGCAGTTGCGGGTGTTTAGCGACAAGCATGATGTAACACGACAATAATTAAGCAGTGTACTAGATACTTAACAGTAGTCAATTAAGACATACAGATCCATACACAGAGTCGGGTACATGCGAATAGCATAATGGCGCAAATTCAAAAGCTAGACATGGTAGGCGGCGCACAGGCACGCGGTAAGGAAGTACACCACGAGACATAGCAAAGGCTACATCAACGTCAGGAAGATCCACTGAAATGGGGTAACTGCAAGTGCGGATGATGAATGTTCATCGCAGAAGGATCCTGCGCTCCATGTGCACTCTGATGCAGAACCCGGTCTCGAGCTGAAAGAAGAGGTCCACGTGGAGGTGCGTGACCTCCAACAGCTGGCCAATCAATACCAGCATACATCTGAGTCCTGCTCGGGTAAAGGATGTACTCTGGATGTATCCCTGCATGAACAGCTGGTAGCAACTGCATCATAGCATCGTAGAGGCGTCCTCGAGTAGCAACCAACTCGACGGCAAGAGCCCGAACAGTGCGATCCAGAGCCTGAGTGCACTGAATCAGAACGTGTGGGTCGTATTGACGACGCTCGTACGGGGCACAGATAGCTGTGTAGTATCTAGTAGTATCTCCAGTAGGGGCATACGGAATGTATCGGAACTCAGAGGCATCCAAGCTATCGCTGAACTCTCCTCGGAGACATGCGACAGCAGAGTAGGCGGCATCATGGACTGCCATCTCAATCGTCACGCCGATACCGTGGAAAAGGTGCAGCTCAGTGTCTGAGTCATCACGCTGATCATAGATACGAACATCAGGATGGTACTGCTCTTGGTTGAACTCGCGGTAATCCTCGTAGACCATGTACTCGGGGTACCAGCGGTAGCCCAGTCTGGTCAGGAGGGCGATTAGGACAGCTGGAAAACCAGGGGCACCATGTGCCCAAGTGCGAAGCACAAGCTGCGTCGTAGGGTGTGGTGGAAACAAATGATCCATCTGAAACAGAGGAAATTCAGGATTGTCAAATGACATAGAAGTATAATATAACTCGGAGAGAAAGGTTAAACAAAACAATGGAAATGAAAATGATTATCAGACTAATCAGACCAATGGTAAGGAATTAAGCACAGATATCCAGCTCTCCGGGTAGACGAGTTTTACGAGATCCTAAGTGTCGGCGTTAGTAAAATTCATTTAACCCGAATAGAAGAGAGATCAGAGTCCTAGAGTAAAGACGAGGAATAAAAGATCCTAATACCACCCAATTGGCGACGTGGGCCCGTAAGCCACACAGCCAAGTTAGTAAATTAGTTTTTCGATGTCTAGACTCAACTTCGACCAAGGAATTGGAAGGGGGCTTCCTACAGGCAGTCGGCTCTGATACCTACTTGTGACGCCCCCGGCTCAATCGTGCACTAATCATACATGCAAATGCACATGATCAAGCCTAAGGACTCATGGGAAGATATCACAACACAACTCTAAAACATAAATAAATTCATACAAGCTTTATACTACAAGCTAGGGCCCTCGAGGGCTCGAATACATAATCTCACATACAAGCACCAGTGGAAGCATCAGATATCTGAGTACAGATATGAAACAGAAACAGATAAGCCTTTAGAAAGGCGGGGCAAAACAAAAGCTACGATCGAAAAGCGTAGGCCTCCTGCCTGGGACCCTCCGAACCTACTCCTGGTTGTTGGCCAACTCGTAGAAGTATCCACCCTCGGGGTAGTAGTAGTAGCGATCATCGGCGGGGACAGCTGTATCTGGGGCTCTGTCATCTGGTTGCACCAAAAGGATATGGGGAAAAAAGAAAGCAAAGCAACCGTGAGTACTCATCCGAAGTACTCA
The DNA here is from genome assembly GCA_011799875.1 of Thinopyrum elongatum. NCBI lineage: Eukaryota > Viridiplantae > Streptophyta > Magnoliopsida > Poales > Poaceae > Thinopyrum > Thinopyrum elongatum. The sequence continues at coordinate 204,331,893 of CM022297.1, read as the reverse complement.
GCAAGCAAGGATCTACACTACATATGCAACATTATCAAAGAGAGGCTGTATATGTGGACTGGGCTGCAGAAATGCCAGAATAGAGAGAAGACCTAGTCCTATCGAAGACTAGCACCTTCAGCGGTCTTGCAGCATTAGAAGAGTGTAGATTATTACAGCATAAGGTAGTAGTAGAAATCAGCATCAACCTCGGCCAGAGATCCTTTCTCGACTACTTGTGAGAAAGCAATCCCAGAGCCCTAGTATTCATTTCTCATCACAAGTATACAGTTCTAGTTGTATCGATCGGGATACAACTCCGAGCGTCCGTTACCAAGGATCCGACTATGCATAGATTAGTTCTTCCCTGCAGGGGTGCACCAACTTACCCCCCACGCTCGCTTAACTCCGACCGGACACACTTTTCCGGGTCATGCCCGGCCTCGGCCAAACGACACACCGCAACCCTACCTAGAGTTCAGCAGAGAGGTCCCCGCCAGTCTACATCCTAAGCGCTCAGGGGTCTTGGGCCGTCGCCCTGTGCACTCTGGGTCATTGCGAGTAGGGTGGATACCAGCGCCAACGGCACGATCCGACCCGGCCACAATGCTGAACTAGACATCTGACAGAGCTATCGGCTGATACCACGATGCAGAGTACCCATATTTATTCCCACGTGATGGTTAGTGCTATCGGGCCAGAGGCCCACTCAGATCACATATCCAAATCGTTAGTGTAATGGTAGTGCGGTAACGAGCAGAGACTCACGATTGATGTGACCCCGTCGCCCCGTCTCGAGGACTTGCGGCAAGGGCTAAGAATGCCCGGCCACGCCTCGTATTCATATCTCGGGCACCCTCCAGGGCAACCCGTCTCCACGTCACTCGCCACTTAGGCTCACGCGGGTCCCCCTCAGGGTCGACCCGCCTTTCCAAGTAACAGTTATATAGCCCAAGTATCCGTGTGTCCATATCATCAAGGGAATCCGAGGTATCACCCTCGTTGGATTCCTACTCGATGTATCCGTCAAGGTGAACTCGGAGAAATCACCCTCGATGGGTTCACACTTGAGGTGTTGCACGACAGCGTCGTTATCGGAAGTGGTGAAGGAGGAATCACCCTCGATGACCACGACCGAGCAACTACTCCACAGAGTTAACATCGGAAGTGCTTACAAGGTATCACCCTCGGCACTCGATAGTACACTGCAGCATCGTACAGATAAAAGGGGTGTGATGTGCGGTGCTGGGGCCTGGTCGTCGAGTCTTCTGATGATCCAGCGGGGCAACTGAGACAAGTGGGGTCACAGGGGTCTCTATCCAGCCTATACTAAGCAGTTTAGGATAAGCAGGTAGGTATCAACAGCAGTTACAAAAACAGGCTATGCATCAGAATAGGATAAATAGTAGCAGCAGCAATTCTAATGCAAGCACAAGAGAGAAGAGAATAGGTGACATAGGCATGCTCAAAGGGGGGGTGCTTGCCTGGTTGCTCGGTGGCAAAGGCAAGGTCGTCAACGGTGTGGTCGGGCTCCTGAGCTGCGTCGGTCTCGGGAACTGCGTCGGTGTTGGGGTCTACCAAGAGAGAAGAGGGGAGGAAACAGATAAATACACTGCAAACATAAGCAACACAGAGCATGCTATGCTAACGTGCAGTGCAGGGTTGCCTAACGACATGTTTAAATCATTTTAGTTATTTTAAGATTTAAGTTGGAATTATTAACCGGTGTATATGCACTATTCATCTACCGGAAACGGGCTAAAAGTTGCGGGTTCACCTCCGTAGCGGGTCTCGACACGAAAACAAATAGCATGGTTGGATTCGTCTCATCGTTCTGAGCAAGTTTCATGTACAAAGTTTTTTCATCCGAATTATGGTTTATTTTATAAGAATTTCAAAAGATTTTAGCATTTTCTAGAATTATTTAAATTAATTAAATACGAATTATCCAGAATAGTAGCAGCTGACATCAGCATGACGTCAGCATGACATCAGCGGGTCAAACCAGGCTGACCAGAGTCAACTATGACAGATGGGGCCCACATGTCAGCTTCTGTTAGTGTTAAATAGAGTTCAATTGAACTAATTAGCGAATTAAGCTACTGGGCCCACCTGTCAGCCACTAATTAAGTTAATTAATTAATTCTAAATTAGTTTATTTAGTTAGGGTGGTGGGCCCCATCTGTCAGTGGCTGGGGCCGGTCCAGTCAGCAGTTGACTAAAGTCAACTGGGCCAGCTGGACCCTGGGGGCCACCAGGCAGTGACCCTAGGGGTGGCCCCAGCGGCGCCCCGTCGGCCCACCGGCGTTCAACGCCGGCGCCTGCTCCGGCGATCACCAGAGACAGCAGTGTCGCATGGAAACGGCGCAGGGGTGTCCAAATCATGCGGAACGGGCACATTTCGAACGAGTTCTCCGCGTCGCATTCATCTACGGTGGTGGCACGGCCGGAAACTACGGTGACGAGCGGCGAGGCTGACGCCGGAGTTCGGCCGCGTTCAGAAATGGCATTTCGGTGCATGGCAAGAGAAGCTAGAGGGCGCATTGGACTCCTACGAGCTCCAGGAGCTCAACCACGAGCTCGAACGCGAGCTCGGGCTGCGGTGGACACGGCGGCAAGCTTGTCTACGACGACGAGTACGGCCATGGCGAGGGCGGCGGCTACGAACACGGAGAATAGCAGGGGAGTGAGGGGAGAGGGTGAGGAGCTCACAGCGCTCCTGCAGATGTGCAAAGCGGGCTCGGGGGAGGCTCAAGGCGGCCGAATTCTTCGCCGGAGTGCGTCGGGTCCAGGGAAGAAGACGAGGTCTCCGGCGTCGTTGTAGTGGTCCCCGGCTCAATCTGCTCCACACAAACGACGTGGACGAGGGTGGCGGTGCTCGAGGACGGGTCGGAGAGGCGTGAGGGAGGCGGTGGCCGCGCTAGGACACGGCCATGGCGGCGGCGACGGCGGTTGCTCGTGGGGGAGGAAGAAAGCGAGGGGGAGAGGGGAATCTGAGGGCGCTAGGGTTAGGAGGGGTGGCGCGGCATCTTCCTTAAGGGCGCGGGTGTCGCGCTGGCGACCAGAGGGGAGAGAGGCCAGGCGCGGCGAGCGCGTGCGTGGCGACAACGCGCGGGGAGGAGCAGTGCGAGGTAGGGGACGACGCCAGGCGGACTGGGCCTCACTGTAGCCATTTAGGCCCAGGCAAATGGGCCTTTTTCTTTTTCTTTCTTTCCTTTTCTGTTTTTTCCTTTTTAGTTTCTGGATTTGAACAACTTTTATTTTCACTTTTAGTTTGAATTTCCATTTGAATTTGAATTTGAAAAGAGATATGATCCAAATGATGTTTAAGCACTATTGATCATGATGACATGGCATTATCAAAAGGGGGATTATTGTAGCTAACCACTAGGGGTGTTACAAAACCTACAAGTCCCAACAAGCTCTACATCAAGCTATGGTCAACCTTCATGAGCACAAGAGAAGACTGTGAGACAAGCACCATCAAGAGGAAGCTACGGCTACCACCACCACCACTTCGGCATCTTCGCCAAGTGTTATCAAGGCATCTTCGCCTTCGGACATACGACATATTTGCCTACTTCCAACGAGTACACCTACATCGATATCATCAAGTCCAAGGCGACCACTTACAAGCGAGGGCGACACTTCCATCTTTGGAAGCCGCTCAAGGAAGATGGCTGAGCATGGGAAACTCCCTTCGGTCATGGATACGAGCTACGAGGTGCCACATCATATGGGCCTCATACAAGATGACGACAAGACGGTCGAGCAAGGGCCATCCCCTTCGACCACAGCATCGAGCGAGAACCTCTTCAACAACATGAAGATGACGCCCAAATGAGACTCATACTCTGATTCAAGCTACGAGACCACACATGAGACATTCTTTTTTGTCCCGGAGGAGAGTGATGTTTTGCCACTTCCTACGACATTCATCTTTGGAGGCGTTATGGATGAGGAGGTTGAGCATGTGACTATCCCTTCAACCAAGGCGGTGATAGGAGTTGAGCATGGAGACATTTGCACCTACATCTCTTCAACACCAACATATGACGAGATGCCCCAATTCCCATGTGAGGAGAGCCACCACCACATGAGTGATATGAGTGACTCCACCATATGTGACATTGAGTGCATTTCCTATGAGAGGATGAGTGTGACCTCCACTAGCCCCACACATGAGAGCATGCCACACATCCTATGTGAGGTTGAGAGCCATTTGAGTGACTCCACCAACCATATGAGTGAGAGCATCTTACCGGGAGTGAGCCACAACACTTAGTGAGTGAGGTAGTTGAGACGGCATGTGAGGCCACTATGATTTCTAACTACTTAACCTCTACTACAAGTGTGCTTTCCTTTTTGGTGCTAGATCTCCTACATGACGAAGCGCCATTCCTCGATGAGTCCATACCTCTAATAGGCAAACCGATGGCCATGGTGGACGATGTTGCACCCCCACATGGTACCATCAAGTTGATGAAGCTATTGACTAAGCGTCAAATTTTTCCACCTCACCTACAACACATGAGCGAAGCTCTAAAGGTAACATAGGTGATGGTACTTCTCTTGTCCCACTAGTGGACAATCTTAACAATGATTGCTTGCATGATGTTGATCACCTTATGGATTCACCACATACTATGTTTGATGAATATGATGATGAGCATGTGGATTTGCCTAGTTGTGATGCTATGCTCCATAGGATATCATGTGAAAATTCTATTGGTCACAATATGTTTGACAATCCTTTAAACTTGTCATATGCTATGAGTGAGATTTCTCATATTGTATCATTACAATATCAACATAGTAACTATGCATGCCCCATTAAAATAAATCCCATTTGCACCTATGGCATAGATGACGAGATGATGGTTATTGGATTTTGCTTCTCTTGTGATGATATTGCTATGCTACCTTTGCAAAATTTGTGCAATTCATCTCATATGCCATGCCATGAAAATTATTGTGTATCACATGATTCCATCCCTTGTGTGCACCATATGAATACCATTCATAACAATGCTCTAGATATTACTAGTGATACATTACACAATTTGAGTCTCCATTATGCTATACATAACAACAAACCTATCATGATGGATGACATGTTTTTATATCATGCATCTCATTTATTTGAGCATTTGACATTTTGTGCTAACCAACACATGCACGTGCACATCATAATGGATGATGTGTACATATACCATGCACACACAATTTTTCCTTTGCCTTTGTTTTGTGTAGGTACTTATGCAAACTCGTCAACCTCACAATCCCTTGAGTTGACGAAATGAGCTCTTGAGAGCAACGATGCGTTGGGCTCACATGGATCATCCTTACCACTGTTCCCTTCGCGCAAGGACTACGCGCATCTCTTCTACTTGACTCTCACACGGCTTTGGGCTATATACCATTTGTCATCTTATACCCATTTTACCATGTTCACTTTGCATGTTATGCCTCTTTATATGCCTTTGCCATGCAATTGTGACCCTTGCTTGCACTTACATGTCATTCACCATTATACTACTTCTACGTGTATTTTCATGCTTGGTGGAGATCCTTGTTGCTATTGCCATGTTCTATACATGCCCTATGCTATTGTTGATTCTTGTGTTGGGAGAGTCATTATGTTTCATTGCTATTTACATAAGACTTCTTGCCAATACAATGAAGCTTTGTAACATCCCAAAAAATTTCAAATTTTGGAATGTTAATAATGAGTTAAAATAAAGTGAATTGCTATGATTTTCAGGGAAATTAAAATATTTTTTAGTCTTGTTTGATTTTTTCTCTTCTACTTTTTTTGGACTCCTATGAATTTTTTTGAAACCATAATCAAATTATGGAGTGAGAATAAAATGACTTTCTCAAATGTGGTGGATGAGTATTCCATTTGGAATTCCATTTGAAATTGGATCTTATTTGGAGTTTTAATGCCATTTAAATATTTCCAAATTATTAAAATAAATTAATGAGAGGAGATAATGTGACTTCTCCAAGACATATTCGGAAATATTTAGTAATTGACAATTAACAGTTTGTGAATTTGCAAAACTCTTAATTGAATTTTGAGTAATTCAATTAAGTCCATAATGTATTAATAAGTGTTGCACACAAATTAATTTTACGAAATTATGAAACTATTTTTCCCTAGACTCTAAATAATAAATATGTAAATGTACACATTTTCGTTGGTTTCGTTAGTGAAAGTTTTTCGTCACCTAATTATTAATTTACGAAATCTAATCCCAAGCCTTTTAGGGCTAAGCGCATTTTTTTTGGAGCACTGTGCACGCACATGACCCAGCAAGCACAGCATACACAACCAGCCAAGCCCATCTATTTTTTTCTTTTCTTTCTCTTTCATTTTCTCTTGGGCCTTAACTCCACTAAGGCCCATACGCGCACACTTCTTCTTCCTCCTCGTTCATGTTCACAGGAACACGAACAGAGGCTACATTTTTTTTTGAAATGAAAAGGTAGCTTGGGTTCTACCTTATATATTTCAAAACAGGCAGAGCCTGGGGACCATACGGTTGATTACATGAGGTTGTGAGTGCACCATGGTGCAAGGCCACAAACATCCTGGGAGCAAAAGAAAACAAGGCAGGGGAGAGTAAACAGGTAGGCTACATTAATATGGCAAGAACACACGCATAAGCCATAGAGCAGATTGGCCCAGAACAGAAGGTCGCTCTTGTCCTACGAATGTTTAGCTCGGAAACACCAAAGGCGGAGTAGATCCGCAGCATAGAACCTGAGGTAAGGCCTGGGCCAAACCTTGTTATTGAAGACCCGGTCGTTTCGGGCATGCCTAAGCGAGACCAAGCAAGCAGCAAAGGCAACATTCCACTTACGCTTGAAGACCAGTTGCACAGAGGCTTGTGTTGCAAAAGCCAGCAAGTTGACCGAGGAAAGCACCAGGGGCAACAAGTGCAATTTCTCCCAAAGGGTTTGTGCCGGTCGACAGCACAGGATCAAGTGCTCAACTAACTCAACGACAGGGCATAAATCGCAGTGTGCATGTGGGGCGATGGCAGTCCAGCCCTTTTTGACCATGTTATCCCTAGTGTTAAGCCTCCCCCAAAAGGCGAGCCAAAGGAAAGTCCTATGTTTCAAGGGAACAAGCTTGTCCCAAACCCACTGCTCATACGGATATTGAACTCCTCTGAAGGTAAGCAGCTTGTAGAAATAACTTGTGCACACTTCCTTACCAAAAACAGTAGCAGACCGTGCATCCTTAGTACCACTGAATGGGACAACATTTGCCAGGATCTCATGCAAAGCTTGCAGCTCTAAGTGTGCGGCCCTTGAGAGGTTTGGGTGGAGCTGGACCTCCCAGCCATCTTGGGAAAACTGTGATGCAACAGAGCAGAGCAGTTCCCTCGCAAAGGAGTATAGAACAGGCAGCATGTACTTGAGACAACCAGAGACTAGCCAACAGTCTTGCCAGAAGGATACCAGAGCCCCAGAACCAAGCAAACAACGAGTGGAGTTGACAACCAGAGGGATGCACTGCTTGAAACTATCGGCATTCTGGGAACCAGGGTACCCAGACTTGCCTGCCTGCGGCCCACGGCATGGCTCCATCGACGGCCTGGTACAGCCCAATTTTGACACCAACAAGACAAGACCCTCGCGGGGGGCCAAGCCTCGCGAGGCAGACGGCGCCAAGACCTCCTGAGGGAGCGGCCACCCCTGGGCTGCTCCTGAGGAGTGGAGTTTCCTATTCAAGTGCCCAACCTCATGAGGTTGCGGTGATGTAAGCCATGACGACCAAGGCCAGGCGGGCGCCAGTGGGCGCAGAGGAGCAAGTTTCCTCTTTGGTGCTAAGGAGGCAAGCGCAGGCGCAGGGTCCCGAGGAATCAGCCAAAGGTTTCTATTCTCGTGCAATGAGACCAAGACCGCCAGGGGGGCAGGACGGATGTCATCGCAGAGCCCACCGCAGTGTCACGACCAGAAGCTTTGCAGGCGAAGACCACCTTTCGTCAGGATAAGATGTACTACTTGTCCCCTTTCAAATTGGCCGTTGTGGAATCCCTTCCCGCCTTCATTTTCAGGGAAGAGGACCGAGGTCGCTATAAATATAGGTTAGCCACCACCATAGAAGGGGTCGACTCATTCTCACTAGAGCGAGCCCCGCGAGCTTGTTCATCCTCTGTACTAATTCATCCTCAGCCCCTCGTGAGGCCAATCCACCACAAAGCGGGAGTAGGGTCTTACACCACAAGGTGGCCCGAACCTGGGTAAACTGCCGTGTTCATCTTCTTCCTTGTTCATCGAGCTAGGCTATAGGGCGACGGGTTGGTTGGCTGGAAAGGTTGAGTTCTTCACACACGCCCCAGAGTTCGAACCTTTCTTGGGTCTACGAAGCCCTGAATCAGACATTTGGCGCGCCAGGTAGGGGCGTGTCCAAGCTTCTCTCCCACCGCTCGCTCCACCGCCGTTCCGTCATTCCAATGGCCGACGCTCATCGTGTTCGGGCCAAGTGCCGGGCCGCTCGTGTCGCCCAGATGGCACCCACGGGCAATGGCTCCCCTCGCCGCTCTGCCTCCCTGGTGGCTAACGCCACCACCGACCCTGCTGCCCGCGAACAGCAGGACTCATCGTTGCCACCGTCCGTGCAGCGCGACGGCCGCACCGCGACTCCATCACCCACTCCAGCCACGACGTCGTCTTCTCATGGCCATCGTAGGCCGGCGAACACGCAGTCTGCACTGCTCATGGCATGCGAGCTTTTGCGCTATCGTCCGGCCAACGACCTCTACGACGATTGGCTTGCCGGCATTGCCGAACTCATCAACGCCGCTGGCGAGGCCCCTGTGCCGTCTCATTCGCTTCGCCTTCCACCGTCCCTGGCAGGCGACGTGGCTCACGGCGGGCCTCCTCCTCCTCCTCTGCACGGCGTGGGCCCCGAGCCGAGGTGTGAAGCTCCCTGGCACGACCCGCCGCGCAGGACGCCGGCGCGCGATGAAGAAAGCTGCCAGGTGGTGCAGCGGCCCCAAGGAGAAGCGTGTGCGCTTCCAGCACCGCCACGTCAAGACCACGTACCGCCAGAGGCAGCGGCGCGCGGGCGTCGACATCAGGCTCCTCCCCAGCGGCAAGCCCCTATGAGTGCGGCAGGGTGCCGTGCTTTCACCCCAGGGCTGCGCCGCGTCGTCTAGCCCAGCAAGTTCAAACCGGATCTGCCTTCGTGCTACGACGGCACCCCGACCCCGCTGAGTTCCTCCAACTCTACGAGCTGAGCATCGAGGCGGCAAACAGCAACGACAAGATCATGGCGAACTGGTTTCCCATGGCCCTCAAGGACGGCGCATGCTCTTGGCTCCTGAACCTTCTGGTGGGGTCAATCTCCTCCTGGGATGAGCTCCGCGAGTGTTTCATCGCCAACTTCGAGGGCACTTGCGACCGCGCTCCTACGGTAGGCGACCTGCGGTGCATCAAGCAGCAACCAGGCGAGACCTTGCACAAGTACATACAGCGCTTCAACACCGTCCGCCTCAAGATCCCCAAGTTGTCGGACAAGGCCATCATCTTAGCGTTCTCTGATGGCGTCCGGGACATCAAGATGAAGGAAGAGCTCGCCATACACAAGGACTTGCGTTCGGCTCTGGAGATGTTCAACTTGGCGGCCAGGTGCGCGAGGGCGGAAGAAGGCCGCCTCTCCCTCTTGGAGCTTCCGAAGGCAGATCCTGAAGACAAGAAAGCCAAGGCTAAGGAAGTGAACTGCAAGGGCCCGGCTGTGCTCGCGGCCGAACCTGAGATGAAGCGCGGCCGCGACCACCCCGAATCCTCCAGAGACAGCCGCCCATATTGCGTCTTCCACAACGTCCAGAGCCACAACACCAACGACTGCCAGGAGCTCAGGGCAATCCATGGCGGGCGCATTGGCCGCCGTCCCAACCGCGACAACCGTGGCTATGACCGCAGAGGAGGCCACGGCGGAGGCCACTGGGACAACCGCGACCCCCGCCAGGACTGGCGCGATCAGCCTCGTGAGGACCGCTGGCAGGGCCAGCCTTGCGACGGCCCCTGGCGTGACCATTCTCACGAGGACCGTCCTCAGGGTAATGCTGGCCTCCCTCCACTGCCGCCTCCGCCAAGAAGGAACGACGACAACCACCAAGACGATGGGGCTGGGGTCTTCCAGGGGCCACGCGCGATCGCCTGCATCCTGGGCGGTGCTCAGGCCCCCACTTCTCATCGCATCTTCAAGCAGTTCGCTCGCGAGGTTAACACGGCACTCCCAAAGCTTGAGGCGTCGCGCCCCCTCAGGTGGTCCAAGTATGCCATCACCTTCAACTCCATGGACCAGCTCAAATGTTCAGCCGCCGCTGGCACGCTCCCGATGCTCTGCTCACCGACCATCAGCAACGTCCTCGTCACCAAGACACTCATTGATGGCGGCGCGGGGCTCAATGTTCTCTCCGTCGAGACATTCAAGACGCTCCAAGTGCCGTACGACCAGCTCCTTCCCACCAAGCCTTTCTCAGGGGTGACTGATGGCTCCACCTTCCCCATAGGGGAGATCCGCCTCCCTGTCACCTTCGGCCAACGCGACAACTACCACACCGAGCTCATCGACTTCGACGTCGCCCATATTCGCCTTCCTTACAACGCCATCCTCGGGTATCCGGCCCTCGCCAAGTTCATGGTGGCGACGCACCACGGCTACAATGTCCTCAAGATGCCAGGGAGTGGCGGCATCATCACGGTCGCCTGCAATGAAAAGGCTACAGTGTGCTCCCTTGAGCGCGCCTACCAGGCTACGACAGTCAAGAATTCAGACGACGAGGGTGCCGCTCCACCTCATGAGGCCATCCCCAAGAAGAAGAAGCAGCTCCACTCAAAGGGCCGTCAGGAGGCTGGCGCGCCCGATGATCGTGGCTCAGGCCCCGCGCCCACAGCTGGGGTGCCTTTCCCTCTCGCATAGGAAGGCGCGCCCAGCGCCCCTCTCAGGACGGGCTCGGGGGCTCTCCTCTGGAGCGCCTCTGACCTGACCAGCATAGCGAGGGAGGCGTTCGGGCACCACGTGGAGGCGTGCTTCAACGCGCGCCTCCGTGAGCAAGGCGCCAGGCGCTCAGGAGTTCATCACCAAGGCGATCGAGGAGCTCTAGGAGGCGCGAGCCATGCGTGACGAGCGTCGCCCCGCATTATCCAGTGCAACTGCCGACCCTGACATGGCTAGCGAGCTGCGCGTCTGCGTCAACATCCCAAGTCTCAACAAGGTTGCCTCTCAGGAGCTCTTCTGGCTGTCCCGTATTAGGCGGAGTGGGGGCTGCCCCCGTAGCTATGTCCGCATGCCGTTCGGCCTGCTGGACATGGCCGCCTCGCACCAACGCTACATGCAGGGCACCCTAGCGACTCAAGAGGCCCGGTGCCAGGCGGTCCTGGCAGAGGAGGTGCCGGACCCTCGCGAGCCTCCTGGGCCTCCAGAGCCTCCCGAGCCTCAGGAGCCAGCTGGCTCGTGAGGAGCGACCTCCACAGCACGCGTCTTCAGCTACTCCAACACCTCTGCGACAACGGTGCCAGGTGACTTTTTGGTTTGTTCAATTGAGGGCGCCCCTCGAGCTGCATTATCCTCAAGCTGCCAGGGCCCGCCCCTGCAGCATGTATCATTTTGCGCATGTATCAGAACTGGCTTTGCCCTTCCATGAATTTCTTAATATTATCACCTGCGTGTCCGGTGCTTCGCCACCATGAATGTTGTGTGCCCTCACGAGCCCGCCCACAACCTCCTCATGATCAAGGAGTGGCACATCGTCTGTGCTCGGGTCTGTCCCTGTAGCGTCGCTAAACCCAAGTGGCTGAGCTCTGTCTCGCGGGCTAGCTCCCATGCACGTCACCTCCCATGGTCATTGGTGCCTTGTTCTCGCATGAGCTAATCGAGGGTGGATGAGATAGGGCGCGCGACCCGGTGCCTCGCTGCCGTGGGAGCTGCGCGCCGGTTGTTTTTCTCTAGGATTGTTGCATGACAAGACTGGGCACGGCGTCTGTGCTTGGGTCCGACCCTGCAGCATTGATAAACCCAACGGCTGAGCTCTGTCTGGCGGGTTGGCCCCGTTAACGTCACCTCCTGGGGTCGTTGGTGCTTGGCCTTCTCATGCGATGTCCTCTGGAGATTCACTCGGCGCACGCCACCCCAACATCTCTCATGATTTTTACAGGCACCCTGTAACAAAATTCAGGCGCAACCCGCCTTGAGGTAGGGCCTCGTGAGTCCCCCGCTGGCTCACAGATGCCCATATACACCTCCTCCAGTCCGGCCGTGCAAGCCACGTGTCCGGACGGGGATGTACAAGCCCCGGAGTCTCCTCAGAGGGAACTCCCATCCACGCACCACTGGAAGCCCCATGCTCCGCGCTAGCGGACGACACGGTCGAGGAGCGACTATGCCCACGTACCAGTGGAAGCCCCATGCTCCGCGCTGGTTGACGACACAGTCGAGGAGCGGCTATGCCCATGCTAAAGTGGAAGCACCATGCTCCGTGCTGGTGAATAAACAACTGAGGGTGGCCCCCATGGCCGCATCAACCTGAGGACAGCCTTTCGGCTCTTCGCCCGGCAACACCTCACGGCTTTCCCCTAGAGAGGCCCGCGTGAGGGGGCTGGGCACGAGGGCTACGCCCAGGCCATGCCTGGCGCACGCCACCTTACCTGTTTTCTCGCACCCCTCCTAGGCAAAAGCTAGTGAGCGAAGGTATGGAGGACTCCGAATTACCTTGCGCGGCTGCTTGTTTCTCCTTCATGAGGGCCGTTCGTACGTCAAGGGGGACCCCTGAGTATCACGCCTCAGGGGCCTCACTAGTCATGTAGCCCCTCGCCCCTTGGTCTCGTCCTGGCGATCCGGATGCCCCAATGGCAGTCGAGGTATGCGCGGGGCTGGGCCCTGCCAACGCAGAACATCGAGGCTGTTCGTACATCAAGGGGGACCCCTAAGCATCGCGCCTCAGGGGCCTCACTGGTCACGTAGCCCCTCGCCCCTTGGTCTCGTCCTGGTGATCCGGACGCCCCAATGGCGGTTGAGGTATGCGCGGGGCTGGGCCCTGCCGACGCAGAACGCTGAGGCAAACACGAAGGAAACCAAGCACGAAAAGGAAATCGCGGAGTTCTAGCAAGTTATTACAAGACATAATGCTCCGCGAGTTCAAACAAAAGTTCTCACGCCTCCGCGAGGCACCATGAATGTTGCAGGGTCAACTAGGAAGAAGCATTGCCATCGCCGGCCTTGGGAAGCCCGTCGTCGATGACACTCCCACCATCTCCGTCGCCGGCTTCTGCCGCTGTCGTGGGAACGGATCTGACAGTAGAGATGGGGGGTACGTAGGAGAGGCCAGAGTCCAGCTACGGCGAGGTTGTACACTCGGTTTTACGAGTTTAGGCCCCTCTCGGAGGAGGTAACAGCCCTACGTCTCGGTGCCGCGGAGGCTTGTTGATTGGAGTGTTGAGTTACAGGGGGTGCGGACCCTTGTGCAAGAGGGGAGGGGTAGCTTATATAGAGTACGCTGACCCCTCACAGCCCTCCATTACACAGGGGTTCAATGAGGGAATAAAGTCATGTACGTTACTGGTAATGCCCGCGTTTAATGATCCTTAAGGTGACGGAGTGAATGTCCGACCGTTGCCATCCATGGGTGGCTCTAAGTCTTCTGTCCTTTGAGTGGATTCTTGTCTTTCCGAGTGAATGACGATGATCGAGTGGAATTGAGATATCCGAGTGGATCTTCTGTCGAGTGGATTGCACTCCATGGGGATTCCAGTCGGTATCTTCTTTCTACCTTTGTAGGCCTTGGCCTCTTGTGTATTGTCCTTAGGTAGGGCTTATAGGTTGAGCCCATGACCCTACCCTAGATACATGTCATTTTCATTAGCCCCCGAATGGATCGAGGGTCGATTGAAGAAGGATTGAAGTTGATTTCGACCCGTCTCATTGTCTCGGAGACACCTTTTTTGGGGGTCTGAAAGCATGCGAGTTGTTTAATACTCCATCAGTCGCCTCGATCGATTCTGGCTTCTTGAGTGTCCGAGTCAAACGAATAGCATAACATCAAGCAGATTGGATTTGGATATCTCTGATGCAATCAACTGATTCTCTGGACCCGGATTTTGTGGGATTTCAAAATTTGGAGAAGCGCACGGACCGGTCACAGCGTGGTTAGTGGGGCAAGTGGGGAGGGACTTCTCAGTCTTCGCTCCACCTTTTTCGCCATGTATCAGGCTAGCGCTGGTTGTGGGATGCGCTGAGATTGCACGGGCCCACCAGTCAGTCACTCGGACGTGCGGGTATAAAAATTACCCCTGCCGAGGTGTGTAACAGTGTCCCCCACTTATCCCCTTTTCTTCCTCGTCTCTCCGCCTCTACCACCTCCACGCAGCGCCGGTCGGCTCGTCCCGTCGACCACCGCGGGGATGGTGAAGGACAAGACCAAGGCGCTGGAGCGCGCCAAGAAGGGGGCCAAAGGCAAGAAGGGGTCGAGCTCACGGTCTGCCCTGCCTCTGGGTTGGATCTAGGGGGATTGGATCCCCTCGTCGGTCATGGAGGAAGACTTGGAGGGGCTCATCACCGATGGCCTGTTGGCGCCCGGATCTTGGAGGTTGCCGGGAGGGGAGTTTGAGCCCGCGTCGCGCGACGGCGAGTGGGTTCTTCTCACGACCCATATGGAATGAGGTTTTTCTCTGCCTCCGCATCCATTCTTCTGAGGTTTCTTGAATTTTTTTGGTGCGCAGATCCACCATTTCCCTCCAAACACCATATCATATCTCGCTGCATATGTCTCAATGTGCGAAAACTTCCTCGGGTGCCATCCTCATTGGGGCCTGTTCAAGCACATTTTCACCTGTCGATCCCAGTCGGTCAAGAAAGCAAATCCGACTGACGCTAAAACCCACGTGATCCAGATGTGTGGGGGTTTAGGTATTCAAATGAGGGGTAGGAGCGCCTTCCCTGCCATGACTTTTCCCGAGTCAGTTAGGGGGTGGCCGTCAACCTGGTTCTATTGCAAAGACATTCCAACTCCCGGTGCGTTGACTGGTCTTCCCCCTTTCTCTCTAGAGAGACTCCACGCCCCTCGTTCATTGACTGTAGATGAGGAGGAGAAGGGCGAGGTGGGGATTTTGGTCGACGCAGTCGTTGAGCTGATCTGGGGTGGAGTGACAGGCTTGGATCTGTTGGAGGCGTTTCTCAGTCGACGCATCCAACCTTTGCACGCGCGATCATCCCATGTGGTTATACTCGGGTGCAGACGACACTGCATGAACCCATCCAGAAGAAGTCAGCGAGGAGGTAGTGGCCCAGTGGCTTAGGAGCATCACCGGAGCCCGATACAATCCCCGCGGAGCCAAACGGATTTTGCCTTTCGATGCCGAACATCCACCGGGAGAGGTGAGACATATCTTGTCGAGTGTATTTTCTCTGTTTTTGATATGCCACTGTATTGGAATCTGACTGATCCTTGTAATCTGTGTCTTGCAGGCATTTATGAAGATGTACTCGCCCGTGCGGAACGGGGAACAATTCATCGAAGGAGCGGACAGCAAAGGTGGGAGCGCTGACATTGAGTACACTGACGACAGTGAAGACAAAAGCGATGACTCTGATGATAGTGAAGAGGTTGACTCGCCACCACGCACCGAGCGCCGTACCAAGTAGGCTCAAGACCCTGCGACTGTCCAGGGTAAGGCCACAGCGTCGAGTGCTAGGAGCCAGAAGCGCACTCGGACGCCGACCCCTGACCTGACCGAGAAGACTGCCAAGCAAGCCAAAATCATTCCACC
Organism: Thinopyrum elongatum; assembly: GCA_011799875.1. Lineage (NCBI taxonomy): Eukaryota > Viridiplantae > Streptophyta > Magnoliopsida > Poales > Poaceae > Thinopyrum > Thinopyrum elongatum. The sequence goes on along the minus strand of CM022297.1, from coordinate 204,316,128 downwards.
CAAGCCTCGGAAGGCTCGGCCTAGGATCAAGGTTGCTGTGCCTATCGCTTCGACATAAGTGTTCTCGTTGTAGACCATTTCTTTTCTGTCTTACTCTTGCAGATCTTCAAATTTTTGCTGACCGAGTCGAATCCTGAACCATAGGGCTGCTACCTTTGCTACATCCCAAATGGAGATTGATGACGAGCGTGCAAATGTGGATACTGCGGACGTAGCCACCTCTCGGGCAGGTATGACCAACTTCCATTTTGCTCTATCTTGCTAATTGTCTTGATGGTCGACTGGAATCTTACTGTCGACTGAACATAGTGCCCACAGACATCATCTAGCTCCCAGATGATGACGAGGAGGAGCCTCCGAAGAGTACAGGAGGAAAAGGCAGGACCTCGACTACCTCACGAAGCCTTGCTAAAAGAGTGCCTTCAGGCCAGGCGTCTCAAGAGCCAGGAGGTTCGCCTCGAGCTGGTGTTTCTTTCGCCGCTCCTCTGTCGACTGCTCAGCCTTTGGTGTCGACTGCTCCTGCCTCGGGTCCGACAGGAAAATCGCAAGTGCTGACCCCTCCATCTGCATCACTGATTCCTCCGTCGAGCACGTTCACTCTGCATCACGTCCCAGAGGACCAGACCGGAGCTAGCAAGGAGGCTATGATTCAAGCTGGGCTGATGATGCAGCGCCTGAAGGAAGTGTATGAAGCTAGCAAGTCTGCATACGACGCCAGTTCGGCCCTTCAAGCCAATGTCCAAGTAAGTACGATTGTAAGTTGATTTCTGATTGAATTTCGTCTTGTCCGTCTTGATTCTGTACACCCACTAGCTGTTCTTGACCTAGTGCTTACTTGGTAGCAAATTTGCCTTCTGATGTTCTTCACTGGGACCAGTCAGGCTGAGGCCGAGTGGAGAAACTGATCCAGTGGGGGCACGCTGAGTGCACCCACTGGGTGTAGTCCCCGAGACCATCGTCGAATGTTTGATTCGGCGGGGGTCTGAGGATGTGTTTGCTTGCTGGTTTTTTCCTTCTTCCACTCGAATCGGTCGGGCCGTACCGAGTGGAGAAACTGATCCAGTGGGGGCACGCTGAGTGCACCCACTGGGTGTAGTCCCCGAGATCGCTATCGAATGTTTGATTCGGCAGGGGTCTTAGAACATCTTTGCTTGAGACTCTTTGCTTCATCCGATTGGGTCGGGCTGGGTGGGAAACTGATCCAGTGGGGGCACGCTGAGTGCACCCACTGGGTGTAGTCCCCGAGACCGCCGTCGAATGTTTGATTCAGCGGGGGGTCTTAGAACTCTTTTGACAGTAGCGGTCTGGATTTGCTCTTCTCCACTCAGAAGTAGAAGAAATACTTTTGAAAATCTTTCTCTTCGTCGACTGAGTTATCTGTTTTTGTCAATCTCAGAAATCTTGTGAACTCAGGACTCAGTACGTTGCCCTGGAGAAGGAGAAGATCCAACTCCAATTGGATCTAGAACTTGCCAAGAAGAGCCTGAAGGATGCTCAGGATGAAGTGAAGACCATGGGAGGTAACACTTTGCTGACTGTGTGCTTTGTCATTTCTTCTTTCTCGTCCTTTGAACCGAGTGACTCCACTCGAACAGATGAACGTAGTGAAAACCGCCAACTCCAAGCACGACTGAAGAATGTTATTTCTTTAGACACTATGAAGTAGGCGCTGGAAAGGAAAGACAATGAACTCGCGGGGGCGCAAAAGGTGGCTCGGGAGAAGACTGAAGCAGCTGAGAAGAAGCTAGCTTCAGTCGGTAAGCTCGAAGAGGAGAACGCGACGCTGAAAACCGTTGTTGATGAGGCGAAGAAGGAAGCTGCTCAGCTGAGGGAGGAGAAAACCGTCTTGTCTGACAAGGTGGACCAGCTCACTCAGAAGAGGGATAAACTGGAGGAATATTTGGGGGGCCTTGCGAAGAAGATGTACATCATGCTTGAAGGTATTCTCCCCTGCCTGAGTGAACTCTTGAGAGTATTGTCAAATTTTTTGTCAGAATAATATTGCTCACTCGTTCTTTCTTCTTTGTGCAAAATTCTGTCAGAACTTTGAGCAAGAAACAGAACAAATTGAACCAGGTCTGGACCCCACCAAGTCACTCATCAAAGATGACGCTGCTATGAATGTACTACGACTTGAAGGTCGTCTTGACAGTGTCTTGGGGTACATTGCTCGACTGAAGGTTGCACTGACAAGGATTGACAAGAAGCTGTGGCCAGAGGATACGCTTCAGAACGACCTCGAGTCACTAATGACTCGGCTCAATGAAATCCCTGGTCGAGTGCAAGCGTGGAGGAAATCAGCTGCCCGCTGTGGAGCCGATGTGGTGCTCTCACTTGTTCGTGTCCACTGCAAGGAGGCTAGGGAGGCTAAAGGCTCTTCAGGTGGCAAACACGAAGAAGCTCCAATTTGAAGATTTCATGGAGACCTTCATTGATGCAGCCACTCGGATTGCAGATGGCATTGATCTGGACACCTTTGTTGAGCCCGCGAGTCCACCTGTCGAGTGAGAAAAACTTCATGATCCAAATTTTATTTGCCTCGGAATGCCGATTGATCCTGTAATCGTAAAACTCGTTCGGGCTCATTGCCCGAGTACTTTTGCTTTCATTTCCAAACTTGATGGACACATCCGAATATTGCTTTTCTGCTTTTCGCACGCTTCGAGTGATCGGATCTTTTAACTTAGGCAAAACTGGTTCGTGGCTAAGTCCCTGAGTGGGAGGGATGCTCTCCACTCAGAGCGATTTTTAACTTAGGCGAATCAGGCTCGCGGCTAAGTCCCCGAGTGAGAGGGATGCTCTCACTTGGAGTAGTTTTTTAACTTAGGCGAGGACTGGCTCACGGCTAAGCCCCCGAGTGAGAGGGATGCTCAAACTCGGAGTAGTTTTTTAACTTAGGCGAGGACTGGCTCGCGGCTAAGCCCCCGAGTGGGAGGGATGCTCTCACTCGGAGTAGTTTTTTAATTTAGGCGAACACTGGCTCACGGCTAAGCCCCCGAGTGAGAGGGATGCTCCCACTCGGAGTAGTTTTTAACTTAGGCGAGGACTGGCTCACGGCTAAGCCCCCGAGTGAGAGGGATGCTCCCACTCGGAGTAGTTTTTTAACTTAGGCTAGGACTAGCTCGCGGTTAAGCACCCGAGTGGGAGGGATGCTCTCACTCGGAGTAGTTTTTTAACTTAGGCGAGGACTGGCTCATGGCTAAGCCCCCGAGTGAGAGGGATGCTCCCACTCGGAGTAGTTTTTTAACTTAGGCGAGGACTGGCTCGCGGCTAAGCCCCCCGAGTGGGATTGATGCGCCCACTCGGAGTAGTTTTTTAACTTAGGCGAGGACTGGCTCACGGCTAAGCCCACGAGTGGGTGGGATGCTCTCACTCGGAGTAGTTTTTTTAACTTAGGCGAGGACTGGCTCGCGGCTAAGCCCCCGAGTGAGAGGGATACTCCCACTCGGAGTAGTTTTTTTAACTTAGGCGAGGACTGGCTCACGGCTAAGCCCCCCGAGTGGGAGGGATGCTCTCACTCGGAGTAGTTTTTTAACTTAGGCAAAATTGGTTCACGGCTAAGTCCCCGAGTGGGAGGGATGCTCTCACTCGGAGTAGTTTTTTAACTTAGGCGAGGACTGGCTCGCGGCTAAGCCCCCGAGTGAGAGGGATGCTCCTACTCGGAGTAGTGTTTTAACTTAGGCGAGGGCTGGCTCACGGCTAAGCCACCGAGTGGGAGGGATGCTCTCACTCGGAGTAGTTTTTAACTTAGGCGAGGACGGGCTCGCGACTAAGCCCCCGAGTGGGAGGGATGCTCTCACTCGGAGTAGTTTTTTAACTTAGGCGAGGATGGGCTCGCGGCTAAGCTCTCGAGTGGGAGGGATGCTCTCACTCGGAGTAGATTTTAAACTTAGGCGAAGACTGGCTCGCGGTTAAGCCCCCGAGTGGGAGGGATGCTCTCACTCGGAGTAGTTTTTAACTGAGGCGAGGACGGGCTCGCGGCTAAGCCCCCGAGTGGGAGGGATGCTCTCACTCGGAGTAGTTTTTTTAACTTAGGCGAGGATGGGCTCGCGGCTAAGACCCCGAGTGGGAGGGAGGCTCTCACTCGGAGTAGTTTTTTAACTTAGGCGAAAACAGGTTTCCCAGCTAAGTCACCTGCTGGGGGTTTTGAACACACACTTATGTGAGAGAAATCATCATAGGACTGCGGGAGTCATGTCTGGATAAACAATCTAAAAAAGTGCACTTATTACATCTCGACGTTCCAAGTGTTAGGTATAAAATCGTCGGAGAAGATCTGCATTCCAGGAGCGTGGCTCGTCGATCTTGTTCGCGAGGTTATAGAGGTGGTAAGCCCCGTTGTGTAGCACCTTGGTGACAATGAAGGGGCCTTCCCATGCAGGGGCCAGCTTGTGGGGTCGCTGTTGATCCACTCGGAGCACAAGATCTCCTTCTTGAAATGCTCGACCTCTGACGTTCTTGGCGTGGAATCAACGAAGATCTTGCTGATAGACAGTCGACCGAATCAGGGCCATCTCGCGCTCCTCTTCCAATAAATCAATGACGTCCTGCCGTGCCTGCTCTGCCTCTGCTTCCGAATAGATCTCCACTCGGGGTGAATTGTGGAAGAGGTCACTCAGCAACACGGCTTCAGCTCCATAGACAGTCGACCGATTTGGAGTCGTCCTCAAACCCCATAGGACATATGGCAGTTTGATCACCCAGGCTCCAGTTGCATGTTCCAGATCACGCATGAGTCTGGGTTTCAATCCTTGGAGGATAAGACCATTCGCCCTCTCAGCTTGTCAATTCGACTGCGGGTGCACAACGGATGCGTAGTCTACCCGAGTGCCTTGGGTGGCGCAGAAGTTTCTGAATTCTTCCGAGTCGAAGTTTGAGCCATTATCTATGATAATACTATGAGGAACTCCATATCTGAATATCAATTCTTTCAAGAACTTAATGGTTCTTCTTGAATCTAACTTCTAAATAGGCTTGGCTTCAATCCACTTGGTGAATTTGTTGACTGCTATAAGCAGATGAGTGAAGCCACTCCTACCAGTCCTGAGGGGCCCAATCATGTCCAGTCCCCATACAGCAAATGGCCAGACGAGTGGAATGGTCTTCAGAGTAGATGCGGGCTTGTGAGACATGTTTGTGTAGAACTGACACCCTTCACATCGCTGTACCATTTCCTTTGCAGCTTCATTGGCCCGTGGCCAGTAAAACCAGGCTCGGTATGCTTTGGCCACAATTGTCCAAGAGGACGCATGATGACCACAGGTCCCCGAGTGGATCTCTTCCAAAATCAGTTGACCTTCTTCTGGAAAAATACATCGTTGAGCTATGCTAGTGACACTTTCCCTGTAAAGCTGTCCACCTATCACTGTGAAAGCCTTGGATCTATGGACAATCTGACATCCCTCAACCTCATCCTCTGGTAGATCTTGCCTAAGCAAATATGCAATGTAAGGCACCGTCCAGTCAGGGGTAATCACCAGGATTTCCATAACCAAGTCGACAACAGCAGGGATCTCGATTTCAGTCAGATCAGTAGGACTTATCGCTTGGGGAGGTTCTTCAGTGAAAGGATCTTCCTACACTGACGGGGAATGGAGGTGTTCTAGAAACACATTGCTGGGTATAGGCTTCCAAGTGGAACCTATCTTTGCTAGATCATCAGCTGCTTGATTGTTGAGTCGAGGAATGTGGTGAAGCTCCAAACCCTCGAACTTTTTCTCTAACTTCCTTACAACATTGCAGTATCCTGTCATGGCAAGATTTCTAACATCCCACTCCTTCATCACCTGATTGACCACCAAATCTGAGTCGCCGTAGACCATCAGGCGATGAACGCCGAGTGAAATGGCCATACGCAACCCGTAAAGTAGTGCCTCATACTCAACTTCATTATTGGAGGAATCAAAGTGAATCTGGAGGACATAACTGAGACGATCACCTCTTGGGGATACTAGAACCACTCCAGCACCAGAGCCATTGAGCATCTTGGATCCATCAAAAAACATTGTCCAGTGTTCCGACTGAACTTGAATCAACTGTTGCTGTTCAATCCACTCAGCCAAGAAATCTGCGAGCGCTTGAGATTTGATCGCCTTCTTCGCTTCAAATTTAATGTCGAGTGGAAGGAGTTCAATTGCCCACTTAGCCACTCGACCAGTCGCATCTCGATTGTTCATGATTTCAGACAATGGAGCGTCACTAACGACTGAAACCGAGTGGTCTTGGAAATAGTGCGTGACTTTCTTCGCAGTCAAGTAAATTCCGTAAACAAGCTTCTGATAATGCGGATACCTTTGGTTGGACGGGGTCAGAACTTCAGAGATATAGTACACTGGCCGTTGAACTTTGTAAGCTTTGCCTTCTTCTTCTCGTTCAACTACGAGCACCGTGCTGATGACCTGACCAGTAGCTGCAATGTATAAGCGTAAAGGCTCTTTGCTGTTTGGAGCAGCAAGCACCGGCTGGGTGGAAAGCAGGGCTTTGAGCTCCACAAACGCTGCTTCGGCTTCTGGAGTCCACTCGAACTTATTGGACTTTTTCATCAGTCGGTAAAGAGGCAGTGCCTTTTCACCGAGACGAGAAATGAACTGACTCAGTGCAGCGAGACAACCTATGAGCTTCTGAATGTCATGCACATGCACGGGGCGTTTCATTCGAAGTATTGCACCGATCTTCTCGGGATTAGCATCTATTCCTCGTTCGGAAATGAGGAAACCGAGTAACTTGCCCCCTGGTATTCCGAATGTGCACTTGGATGGATTCAGCTTAATGTCATACCTTCTCAAATTGGCAAAGGTTTCAGCGAGATCAGTCAGTAGGTCGGAACCTTTACGTGACTTGACCATGATATCATCCATATAGGCCTCCACATTCTGACTGATCTGAGTGAGCAGGCACTTCTGGATCATGCGCATGAATGTGGCGCCAGCATTTTTTAGGCCAAATGGCATAGTGATATAGCAGATACACCCGAATGGGGTGATGAAGGCCGTTTTTATTTCATCTGGCCCATACAGTCGGATCTGATGGTATCCGGAATACGCATCTAGAACAGACAAATGCTCACAACCCACAGCCGAGTCGACTATCTGATCGATGCGAGGGAGTGGAAAATGATCATTTGAGCAGGCCCAATTGATATTCTTGAAGTCGATGCACATGCGGAGCGAATTATCCTTCTTAGGGACCATGACGACGTTAGCGAGCCACTCGGAGTGGTACATCTCGCGTATGAACTCAGCTGCCAGGAGCCGAGCCACTTCCTCGCCAATCACTTTCCTCTTCTCCGTGGCAGAACAATGGAGATGCTCTTTGATAGGTTTGGCTTTGGAGTCGGCACGCAAACGGTGCTCAGCCAGCTCCCTGGGTACACCTGGCATGTCTGATGGCTTCCATGCGAAGATGTCCCAGTTCTCACGGAGGAATTGGATGAGCGTGGCTTCCTATTTGCTGTCGAGTGTCATTGAGATGTGGGTTGGAGCAGCTGTGGGATCCTTCGGGTGGATGTGGACTGGTTTCGTCTCGCCAGCCGACTAAAATGTGGATTCAGAAGCAGGCTTCTTGGAACGGAGCAAATCACTCGGGTCAGCATTTTTCTTGTACTCTTCCAGCTCTACCACTGCCATCTGCTCATCGGCAATCTTGGATCCCTTCTGGAGGCATTCCTCAGCTCTCTGCCTATTTCCAGTGATGGTAATCACTCCTTTGGGTTCGGGCATCTTCAGCTTAAGGTACACGTAACATGGGCGGGCCATGAAACATGCATATGCTGGTCTGCCCAGTATAGCATGATAGGCACTATGAAAATCCACCACTTCAAACGTCAACTTTTCCTTGCGAAAATTCTTTGAATCACCAAAAACCACATCCAGAGGGATCTGTTCGAGTGATTTCGCCTTCTTCCCTGGGATGACTCCGTGGAACTGCATGTTTCTTTCACTGAGTCGGGACATTCGAATGCCCATCCCCTGGACGGTCTCAGCATACAGAATGTTCAAACCACTGCCACCATCCATGAGAACTTTACGCAACCGAGTGCCTCCGACGACTGGGTCGACCACCAATGCCTGCCGCCCAGGGGTAGCAACATGAGCTGGGTGATCCGACTGGTCGAAGGTGATAGGAGTCTTTGACCACTTGAGGTACATTGTAGTGGAATTGAGATATCCGAGTGGATCTTCTGTCGAGTGGATTGCACTCCATGGGGATTCCAGTCGGTATCTTCTTTCTACCTTTGTAGGCCTTGGCCTCTTGTGTAGTGTCCTTGGGTAGGGCATCTAGGTCAGGCCCACGACCCTACCCTAGGTACATGTCATCATCAGCCGCCGCAGCTGCAGGGTCGGGGACGCAGAGGAACTTCCACAACAGGGCCTCCACCTGCTCCTTCACGGCCTCGGCAGCAGCGGTGCGACATTCAAGGGCCACCGGCTCGATCAGCGCACTGAGGTTGAAGCTTGGGTCCCGGAGGTGGAGGTGGCTGAAGACGCGTGTTGCGGCCAAGGTGAAGAGCGCGCGGCACTCTTCCTCCACCGTGGAATCCATCCTAGCGGCGATGCCCTCAAGCGCGCCTCAGCAAGCTTGGGGAGAAGCCCAGCAAGGCCATCCTCCGAAGTTGCTAGCGGCTCCTCGTACCCCCCTCCGTAAAGGGAGCGTAGTGCCTTGCGAGACCTAAGCTCAGAGGAGACCAAGGCTTCATGTTCCGCGGCCGCCACTTTCTCTGCGGCGGCGAGGGTCTTCTCCCTGGCCTCCAGCTGGGCCGTCACCTCAGAGACGAGCTGGGCATGGGACGCCCGCACCTTTTCCACCTTCTCCGTCAGCTTGCCCAGGCAGTCCCGCTCCGCGGCTTGGTCCTTGGCTGCCTAGGCCAGCTTGGCATCGCGGTCGACAAGCGTCGCTTCACGGGCCTTGAGTTCCTCCTCCTGCTGATGGAGCCTTTGGGTGTGGGCAGCCTGCGCATCACGGAGAGCTTTCAACTCAGTCTCCGCCTTGCTGCAGCGCTCCTCGACGGACGATGCATCGGCCAGCGCCGCGTCATGAGCCCTCGTGGCTTCGTTGGCCTCCTTCCTGCTCTCAGCGGCGGCGGCCTCAGCCCGGCTCCAGGCCGCCCTGGCGGACGCGTCGGCCTGGAGCCATCCTAAGATCAGCCCCATGCGCTCCCTCACCCCGGGCTTGTCAGCATCCTGAAGATCGTCCAGAGCTGGTCCAGCGCGTTGAAGGCTTCCTCCAGAGCCCCGGGACTGACAAGGGGGCTGCGGTCCGCCAGCACAAGGGTCTGGGGAGGAGGCGGCGCCGGCGTGGGAACTGGCGTCGCCGCAGCCTCAGGGCCAGCTTGAGGCTCTGGAGCCCCCGAACCCCCCTACGGGCATGACGAGGATGGGCGGGTCCGTAGCCTACTGGCCTGCGGAAGCAGGCTCCTACTGAGGCACCACCACCGTACCTTTGGGGGCCCGCTCCATCGCAGGGGATTGCGAGGCGACCTCTTCAGCTTGCGCCGGGGCCACCACGGCCCTGGCGAGCGGTGGTGCCTCAGGGGCCCCGGCGTCCTCCTTCTTCTTCTTCACCACGACGCCCACCCTGGTCACCAGGAGGGGAGTGCTGTGAATACGGTATCAAGAGGTGGCAAACAAAAACAAGGCAAGACGCTTACTTGTCAGAGGCAATGTACACCCTCTTCCTGGCCAGGGCCGGGGCACCTTCAGCCTCCTTGGGCGTGGCCTTGGCCGCGTCCTGAGGGTTGACAGGGCGCACGACGGTCAGCTTCAGTGTGGCGCCGGCAGACGAAAATGCAAGGGCACCGCCCCGAGAAGGGGGCGCTCCCCCGCTCTTCTTCAGGATCGCTCGTCCCGGCCTTCGCAGGGCCGGGGCAGTGGCCCCGGACCTCATGACGACACCGGTGGAGCGTGGGGATTCCACGACCGGGGGCTCGGCAGCGTCATCATCATCGGGGAGGCCACGGAGAAGTTCACTCTGGGACGGAGGAGAGGTCTTCGCCGTGCCGTCCACGGTCGCCTCCGAGTCCTCCTCCCCCTCTTCCCCGGCATCGTCGCTGGAAGACACCAGCACCGGGGGGTTTGGGAGCTTGGGCGGCACGAGCCCCAGCTCGTTGAAGATGGGCATGGTGGCGACCAGCGCTGCCCCGTCGGCATGGCGGTACAGCGGGATGTGGGCCGCCGGGAGGTTGCCCGGATCCCTCTTAAGCAAGGTATGTATGGCCTTGTCCAGCTCCTCGCCCGTCAAGCTCCCTGGGCGCAGCCGGATGTCGTCCTCTGCGCCCTTGAACTCCCACATGGGGCGCGAGTATGCCTGGAGAGGGGCCAAGCGCTGCGTCAGGAACTCCTTGACAGGCAAGGCCCCCGTCAGCACCCCGGCCTCCATGTCCACCATCATCCTCTTCAAGACCGGCGCCGCTCGGGGGTCGGTGAGCTTCTCATGACCCCACCAGTCAAGCTCCTCCGGCAGCTTGGTTGGCAACTCCAGCCACGCGTGGAGGCCCCTGGCGTCCATGAAGACCCACTTGCGCCGGAAGTTCTCCACCTTCTTCCCGGCCTTCATGAGCGTGTTGCCACTATGGACCATGGCAAAGGAGACGCTGCCTGAACGCTGGGATGGGTTGTGCATCCAGAGATAGAAGAAATGGCGGAGGAGCGCAACGGAAGGCATCACGCCCACGAATGCCTCACAGTAAAAGGCGAAGATCGACAGGAGAAGGATGCAATTGGGCTGAAGATGCAGAGCCTGAACCTAGTAATGGTCGAGGACTGCGGTGAAGAACGCAGAGAATGGCAGGATGATGTCAGGACCCCGATTCTAAGTCACACCGATCTAGCCTGTAACACCTTATATCACTTTGCAGCCTCACGCACGGTATTCCCACGGGTGTCGCCTTACCATGGCCCGGGACCGTTTGCACCTTTTGGCTCACGTATATGATAGTGTTGCTAGCATCCATATGACAGAGAACCCGGGCCGACATGGCTAGTCGTGAACCCAAAGCGGCGCTAACTTACGGGGACATGCATACATGAATCAACATCGAGCATGTCGGTCAGCAGCGTGTGAATCCGGGCTGTAGCACTGGGCTAGCAGGACTCCGGGAAACCGGGCTGTAGCAGGCTAGGCAGGACTCCGGATATCACCGCGTGACATTTCCCCGAAGGGACAGACACAGGAACGAAGTGAAACACATGCCGGCCAGTCTAAGTGTTCCGGAGCAGCAGTGCTGGGCTAGCAAGACTCCGGTAAACCAGGCTGTAGCGGACTACCAAGGCTCAGTGGAGACACCAGACTACATTTCCCCATAAGAGAGGCTGCCAAGGATAAACAACTAGATAGTCGGATCCCACACATGCCAAGCATTTCAATCATACACACAATATGCTCGATATGTATAAATACAACATGGCATCACAACAAAACTCTACAACTCAAAGTACTTTATTTAAAGGCTCCGGGGAGCCATACATAACATGTTCATACAGATAGGGGTCACACGACCCGACACTCAAGTCATACAAACATACAAGCACATGCGGAAGCAACTAGTCTGAGTACAGACACTAGAAAGAAAGAAGGCTTGACGAAGCCTGTCTATCTACATAGGCCCTTCACAAGCTCAGGTCACCACCTGGGTGGCAAGTCACTCGTCAATGTCGAGATCTACATAGAACCCATCGGAGGGGGCGGTGTTCTCGTCTGCAACAATTATTAAAGCAACATGAGTACAAAGGTACTCAGCAAGTCTTACAACAGATCCTAATATATATGCACATTCTCAAGAAGGGTGGTGGAGTTATTGCAGCAAGCCAGCTTTGACTCTTGGCTACACTATCCTACGAGACACCACTTGAGAAATTAGCTTTCGCACACGAGTCCACTAATCACCATCACAATACTCCACCGTGGATCCTCCCTCGTAATCCTACGAGAGGGCCATCCGCGGTACTCACACTTATCTTGAGTCTTTTAGTAGTAACCATTAACTTGTCTATGAACTGCATAAGCGACCAAGTAGTCCTTTACCGCGGACGCAGCTATTCGAATAGTTTTATACCCTGCAGGGGTGTACTTCGTCACACATGTCTCCACCACTTAGCGTCTGCACACGACATGTGCTCGGCAGACTTCAAGCGAAAGCCGACGTGGGTGTAGACCACGACCTGACTAACCACACAAGTCTCTAGTCCAGGTTTATCGCCTATTCGGGTTCCATCCGCAAGGAAATCCGGCCGGGGTGTCCTCAACGGCCCCAAACGATGTGTGCAGGGTTCCCGAGACACCAAACGGGCGACTCGGTACACCTGCCACGTGCCTACAGCATCACAGCCCACCCCTAAGGTCAGTGCTGCGCACGGCCTCCAGCAACTACAAACACCAGTAACTACTTGCAACTCCTGGACAGAGGACGAGAGGGGTCAGTAAGTCGAGCGGGGTCATATTTCAGGGCCCAACGTGTGGTAGTAGCTGAATCTTAAATCACGCATACAGATCTCAGTTCTTAAGGATGGCCTCAATGAAACAACCCACCATGTACTCCTACATGGCCTTCCATCGATACCTTTACCAAAACATGTTCAACACTTCACTCTCATTACCGACACAACCATTCACTCTAGTTCATCACCCTGATGAGCCAGACCTGACACAACTCTAAGCATAGCAGGCATAGCATGGTAGGAAACACAGACATGGCTCAATCAACTCCTACACATGCTAGTGGGTTTCATCTAGTTACTGTGGCAATGACAGGTCATGCAGAGGATATGGGTTCAACTACCGCAACACACAGCAGTTTGAAACGCGTTGTCTTAATGCAGTAAACGAGAGCAGAAGCGAGAAGATGGGTTGGTATCGAAATGATCAATGGGGTTGCTTGCCTGACAGAGTGGTAGTGGAATACTGCCCTTCAGTTGGATACTCGTGAATATCCTCGGAGGCAGAACCTACCACGAAGAACACATCGAAACACAATCATCACATGGCAATATGCAACAATATGATGCATGCTATGACATGGCAAAATGAGTGTGTTTTGGCTAATGCATCTTAGAACAGGTTGGTTTGAGTTCATTTGAATCAAGGATTCAAATGCAAACCCAAAATAAGAGGTCATATTAGTGCATTAACTTGTTTCATCTAATCAGCAAGGTTATAGTGTTCTGACATGCATGAAACCAGTACAGATGGAAAGATTGGATTTTTCTGATCCAAATTCATATATAATTTGTTTGATTTGGAGCTACAGATTAATTTCTATGAATTTTTGAAGTTTGTAGAATTTTCTGGAATTTCCTGAATAAAAATAAAACCAGAGAAATACTTATTGCGTCAGCATTGCGTCAGGATGACGTCAGCGGTCAACGGGGCCGGTCCAGGTCAAACCTGGCCAGTGGGTCCCGCGTGTCAGTGTCATTAGTCTAACTAATTTTTTGTTTAGTCCTAATCCTAAGTTAATTAGCAGGCGGGTCCCACCTGTCATAGACCCAGGGGGGTCAAACTTGGTCAGCGGGGTCAAACCCGCCGGCGTTTAGCCGCCGGCGAGGCCAGACACGGCGGCGCAGTGCGGGATTCGTGCTCCGGCGACCAAAACGACGGCGGAGCACATCTACGTGATGCGGGGAGTGAGCCGCGTCGAGTGGTGGCAGTGGGTGGAGCTGGGGTGGCCGGAAACAACACCGGCGACGAGCTGTGCGGCTGTCGGAGTTCGGGCGAGCTCGGGCTCGTCGCTAGGGGGCACGGCGAGGTGCGTGGAGTGGTTCTGTGGACTCCTGCGAGTGCGGCGAAGACGATGGCGTGCTCGGAATCGAGCCAACGTGGCTGTGGCCACGACGGCGACGTGCTGAGGCGGCGGCGGGTGCGGCCGAGCTCGGTGCAGTCGATGCAGGGCTCGAGAGCGAAAGGGATCGAGAGCAGTCGATGCAGGGCTCGAGAGCGAGAACGGAAAGGATGGGGAGGTAGCTGAGCTCACGGCGGTCACGACGGAGCAGACGGCGAGGTCGGGGACGAGCTGCTGCGGTGGTGACGGCGAAAGGGATCTCCGGCGACGGCGAGGTCGGGCGGGGCTGTTGCGGTGGTTCCGAGGCGAACAAGCGCTCGGGGCTCGGTCTGCTCGATGGAGAGGACGACGACGGAGCTCGTGGACATGGCAGCGCGGCTCGGGGATGACGGTGGACGCGGGTTTCACGATGGCGCGGCTGCGGCTGCGTCGGCCATGGTGGGGAGAGAGCGAGAGAGAGGCGCAGGGGGGAATGAGGTGTCCAGGGGGTCGAGGCGACGACGTGGAGGACGTCCAGGCGTCCAGCGGCTCGAGCGGCAAGCAGCTGGCACCGTGGCGGGCTCGCGCACGCCGGCGTCACCTCCCTGCCTGCCTGGCGGGGACGAAGCAGCTGGCTGGCATGGGCCAGCACAGTGCTGGGCCGCCAGGTGGGCCAGCTGGTGACTTTGCCAGGTAAGTTTTTTTTATATCTGTTTTCTAATTTCTGCAAGTTTGTGGCATTTCTAAAAATACCTAGGCACTTTCAAAAATCACCAAACTGCTCATGCCCACTGTATAGAGTATATCCAACATGGAACATTTCAGTTTGGGATTATTTGGACATTTAAAATATTTACTAGCATTTAAATGCCCAAATGCAGGTTACATATGATTTAATTCAATGACCTAGAAAAATGTGAACCAGTTTTGGCAGAGGTTCTAACCCAAGACAAAAATGATGGACATTTTAGAAGGGTATTTCAGGTTCATTGAAAAAGATTTTAGTAAACCCTAGTTGTTTCCAGGGGGGGCTGGGGGTTCTATCATCCCCATTTCAAGTTTCTGGAAAAGCTTAAACATGATGCAACACTCTAATGCCTGAACTAGCTAGGGTGTGACAACTCACCCCCACTCAATAGAATCTCGTCCCGAGATTTAGGATCCTCCGGGAAGAAGGTGGGGTACTCAAGTCGAAGACGATCCTCCCTTTCCCAAGTAGCTTCTTTCTCCGAATGGTGTGACCATTGAACCTTGAGAAACTTGATATTCTGCCGTCGAGTGGTACGTTCGGCTTGGTCAAGGATACGAACGGGATATTCTCGATATGTGAGATTATCTCGGAGATCAAGCGTTTCGTGGTCCACTTCACGGATAGGATCCGAGAAGCAACGCCTGAGTTGAGAAACGTGGAAGACATCATGAACTCTGGAGAGATGCGGAGGTAGTTCCAATTGGTAGGCAACTTCTCCTCGTTTGGCAAGAATGCGAAAGGGTCCAATGTAACGAGGAGCCAATTTACCCTTGATACCGAATCGATGGGTTCCCTTCAGAGGAGTAACCCGAAGGTAAGCCTTCTCGCCAACTTCATAAGTCTTGAGCTTATGTTTGCGGTCATATTGGCTCTTTTGACGAGATTGGGCTGTTTTCAATTTCTCACTAATAATGCGAACCTGCTCTTCTGCTTCCTGAATCATATCCGGGCCAAAGAGTTGTCTTTCCCCGGTTTCTGACCAGTTAAGAGGTGTTCGGCATTTTCGTCCATAGAGAACTTCGAAAGGGGCTTTGCCCAAGCTAGCTTGATAACTATTGTTATAAGCGAATTCGGCGAATGGAAGACATTTCTCCCAATCCATACCAAAAGAGATGACAGAAGCTCGGAGCATATCTTCCAGAATTTGATTGACTCGTTCTACTTGACCACTTGATTGAGGGTGGAAGGTGGTGCTAAAGGAGAGACGAGTTCCCATAGCATTTTGGAAACTTTCCCAAAATCGAGAGGTGAAAAGACTTCCACGGTCTGAGTTAATCTCCAATGGAACACCATGAAGAGACACTATTCGGGAGATGTACAAATCTGCTAGCTGGCTAGCGGTTATACTCTCACGAACAGGTAGGAAGTGGGCTACTTTGGAAAGACGATCGACAACGACGAAGATAGCATTATTCCCTCTCTTGGTCCTGGGAAACCCGGTAATGAAATCCATACCGATTTTATCCCATTTCCATTCAGGAATAACCAAAGGTTGAAGGGTGCCAGCAGGTCGTTGATGCTCTGCTTTAACACGACGACAGACGTCGCAGTTAGCAATGTATTGAGCGATTTCTCTCTTCATCCTAGTCCACCAAAACCTCTGGCGTAGGTCTTGATACATTTTAGTACTACCGGGATGAATGGTGAGAGGGGATTCATGAGCTTCCTTAAGGATCAATTGCCGTAGCTGTTGTTTCTTGGGAACCACTAGACGGTTTTCAAAGAAGACAACACCTCGATCGTCCATAGAGAAACACTTAGCAGCTCCGCTAGCAATGTTCTCCTGGATGCGGGATATGCCCTTATCACGCTTCTGGGCAGCTATGATTTGATCCGTAAGGTTAGGTTTCGCCACCAGGGTGGATAAGAATCCTCGAGGAGCAATGTGAAGGTTAAACTTGCGAAATTCCTCGTGAAGTGGTTGACTTTGTTGTAACATCAAGTTGTTACAATAAGATTTACGACTTAGCGCATCAGCCATGACATTGGCTTTGCCCGGGGTGTAAGTTATTCCTAAGTCATAATCCGTAATCAACTCGACCCAACGTCTTTGCCTGAGATTCAAATCCGGTTGGGTGAAGATGTACTTCAGACTTTGGTGATCGGTGTAAATTTCGCAACGATTACCGAGAAGGTAATGTCGCCATGTTTTGAGTGCATGGACCACAGCTGCAAGCTCTAGATCATGTGTGGGATAATTATCCTCATGTGGACGCAACTGTCGAGAAGCGTAGGCAATCACATGACGATCTTGCATGAGTATGCAACCTAGTCCTTGTCGCGAGGCGTCGCAATAGATAACAAAGTCCTTAGAAAAATCTGGTGGCACAAGTACGGGTGCAGATGTCAGGCATCTTTTCAGTTCCTGAAAGCTGAACTCGCACTGTGGGGTCCACTCGAACTTTTTATCTTTCTTGAGAAGTTCAGTTAGAGGTTTAGCAACCTTGGAGAAATTCTCGATGAAGCGGCGACAATAGCTCGCTAAGCCAAGAAAACTCCGAACTTGCTTGACTGTTTCAGGTGGAGTCCAATCAAGGACGGCTTCAACTCGCTCGGGATTGACAGCAATACCCTTACCAGAGATTACGTGGCCTAGATAGGTCACTTCTGGCAACCAAAATTCACACTTGGAGAATTTGGCATAAAGACGATGCTCTCGAAGTTTCATCAATACTAGCCTTAGATGCTCGGCATGTTCTTCCTCATTCTTGGAGTAGATGAGTATATCATCGAGGTATACCACGACGAATTTATCCAAATACTCCATGAAGATCGAGTTCATTAACCGAGAGAAGGTGGCTAGAGCATTGGTTAAACCGAAGGACATGACGGTGTACTCGTATTGGCCATAACGAGTAACAAAGGCCGTTTTAGGAATGTCCCCGTTCTTGATTTTGATTTGATGGTAGCCCAACCGCAAATCCATTTTGGAAAAGACTGAGGATCCAGCGAGCTGATCATACAGATCGTTGATCCTGGGGAGCGGATACTTGTTCTTGATTGTGACCAAGTTGACAGGTCGGTAATCTACAACCATCCGATCCGTTCCATCCTTCTTCTTGACGAAGAGGACGGGGCAAGCCCATGGAGATGAACTAGGACGGATGAAACCCTTTTTCAAGGACTCATCGAGTTGTTTCTTAAGCTCGGCTAGTTCTAGGGGTGCCATCTTATAGGGTCTTCTAGAGATTGGGACGGTTCCTGGAACAAGGTCTATCACGAACTCGACATCCCTGTTAGGTGGAACACCTGGCAGTTCTTCTGGAAAGACATCCGGGAAGTCGCGGACTATCGGAATATCTTCAAGGTCTGGAAGAGGGTTGGCATTTAGGGAGTAGAGCTGACGCTTAGACACTCGGGTCAAAACATTGACTGTCTTGCCCGATGGATGGGTGAGTTGAACAGTTCTAGAAGAGCAATCAATCCTAGCATAATGCACTGACATCCAGTCCATACCCAAGATGATGTTTATGTCCGAGGACTTGAGAGCTATCAGTGATGCAAGGAAGACCAATCTATCGACAAGAATTTCATTTCCATGGCTTATTCTAGAGGTTTGCCATCTAGAACCAGGGGTTTGAATTGCCATGGAGGTGGGCATGTCACAAAAGGTGGTGTCGTGCAATCGAGCATAGCTCTCAGAGATAAAAGAATGAGATGCTCCAGTATCAAAAAGAACAGTTGCCGGATGGCAGTTAACAAGGAGCGTACCAAGGACGACGTTGGGATCCTCATGAGTTTCTTCAGCTGAGACATAGTTGACATGGCCACGTGCAGTGGTGGCTGGCTTAGCGTAATATGTCTTTCCCGCTGGCTTGTCATGACCAACGGACTTGCCGGGCTGATTGGGGTTGTTGTTCTGGGGACACTCACGTATGTAATGACCCGTCTCTCCACACTTGAAGCATGTCACAACATTGGGGCGTGGAGCAGCATTAGCAGCGGGGCCACCATAGGCTTTGGACGGTGCAAACTGCTGATTGGGGCGAGGTGCCTCAAAGGATGGCCTCGGAGTGAACCTGGGTGGCAGGGCTGTGTTTGGAATCCACACCCGACGCTTCTGATGTCCAGAACCGGATGACGAACCAAAGTCACGGGAGTGCTTGCGTGAGGCATCATAATCAGTCTGACCTGTCTCAGCACTGATGGCCTTATTCACCAACTTCTGAAAAGAGGTGCACTCGTGCAGACGAAGATCACGACGAAGCTCGGGGCTAAGTCCCTTGCGGAACCTTGCCTGTTTCTTGGCGTTGGTGGATACCTCTTCAGGAGCATATCGTGCTAGATTTCCAAACTCACGGCTGTATGCATCCACGGTCAGTCTACCTTGGGTGAAATTGCAGAACTCCTCCCTCTTACGATCCATGAGACCTTCCGGGATGTGATGCTCACGGAAAGCCTCACTGAAGTCAGCCCAAGTGGTAATCTGGCCAGCCGGGCGCATGGCCTCATAGTTTTCCCACCAAAGGCTAGCAGGGCCTTCGAGGTGATAGGCAGCGTAGATAACCTTATCAGCTTCGGCTACATTGGCAGAACGTAGCTTATTGGTGATGCTGCGAAGCCAATCATCCGCATCGAGGGGCTCGATGGAATGATGGAATGTCGGTGGGTACAACTTGATAAAGTCATTGATTGACACCAATTCGTTCCTCTGATGACGTGCAGTATTCTCCTCAATGCGGGCTAGCAAGCGGTTGGTCTCACGCTTGTTTCTTTCTGCCTCCAGCATAACTTCGGCCAGAGAAGGCGGGTGAGGCAGATTCCCATCCCTAGCTGCACTGGCTTCACCCTGCTCCAGGGCAGCAGGGTTGTTGCGGGTATTAACCATCCTAGGAGAGACAAGACAACGGCTTAGACAAGTATGGCAAAATGCTGGCAAGGAAGTGCAGAATGTAATGGACGACATGAAATGCTGAGATAGTCCTTTGCACGACATGGTAATATAGAAACTGCCATATATATACCATCGGTCATACACACCGTACATAGTTTGTACAGGCCCAGGCTAAAGTACAACTACGGTGAAAGACGTTACATCTCATCGGAGGCATTCCAAGCTCCTATACATTATTTTTCTACACCTTCGGAACGTGATACACACCAAGTCGTATCCCACAAGTCACGCAGGACTGTGGAAAATACAACTGTTACAATACTAGTGAAGCTGCTACCAACTCAGGCGTCTCCGTAGTAATCTTCATAGAGATTACCACCATGTCCTGGGAGCTGAACATGATCATCTGGAAACAGTCGGTCCTGTGGAGCTTGCGGTCCAAAAGGACTCGGATGTGGCCTTGGTCCAACAAACGGTGGCAGACGGGGTCCACGGGAAGGGGTGATGCCTCCTACATCACGCGAATCCATACAATCTGGCAGACCAGACCGCACGGGGTACAAGTCCCTCATGTCCAAATACCCAGCCTGCACGGCGGGTGCAAACCGTGTCAGAGTGGCCCAGTGATCAGAACGAGTGTTGAAGAGCTCCATTCGCAAGGCACGATTCTCACGGTCCTTGTCCTCAAGCAACTCGGTGGTGGTGCGGAGTAGTGAATCCTCATGGATAGAGTCAGTGTAAAGGGCCTGATAGTACCCTTGTGCCCCAGGGAGTGATGCTGGCATATAGCGGAAATCAGTGTTCCGAAGCAAGGCAAGTCTGGCTCGCATGACAGTCATCATCGAATAAGCAGCGTCTTGCACGGACATCTCGATGGTAACCCCAAGTCCATATGAGCAATGGAGGGGTTCAGTAGCTCCAGGATAGGAAGGGTATATCCTGACTGTACAAAGGTATTGGCTTTGATTAAAGTCTCGAAACTGCTCTTCGACGGTATACTCTGGATACCATCGATAGCCTGTCTCGATCATCACTCGGACCAGCATGGCCGTGTGACCAGGTACATCGAGGCACCGAGTCAGACGAACCACTTGATTCTGGGTGCGAGTGGCCATCTGGAAACACAAAATAAGGCAAAGGCATTAGAATTTTCTAGGAGAAATCGGACAGCATAACGGCTGTAAATGCTCAGAAAAAGATTTGAGACATTCACAACAGTTTGCAAGCCACTCAACAACATCATATCAAGGTTCTGGTTCAACTGACAACATACTAGAAGTAGTAGAAACTGAACTGAGGCTTGTAACCAACAATCCTATAAGTTACTACGGATTAGTAACACGTGAACCTGATAGAGAGAAGAGAGCCTAGTCCTTAACCCACGTAGAAAGAGAAAAGGACGACTCAGATCAGAGGGCATAAGGTAAAGGAGTAAAAAGAGCCTTACGTCCCTCCCACAATCAATTCCCCTACATATAACTAAAGCATTTCTAGACTCGACATCGACCAGTTTGGCTCAACGAACCTGCAGGCGGTCCGGCTCTGATACCAACGCTGTCAGGACCCCGATTCTAAGTCACACCGATCTAGCCTGTAACACCTTATATCACTTTGCAGCCTCACGCACGGTATTCCCACGGGTGTCGCCTTACCATGGCCCGGGACCGTTTGCGCCTTTTGGCTCACGTATATGATAGTGTTGCTAGCATCCATATGACAGAGAACCCGGGCCGACATGGCTAGTCGTGAACCCAAAGCGGCGCTAACTTACGGGGACAGGCATACATGAATCAACATCGAGCATGTCGGTCAGCAGCGTGTGAATCCGGGCTGTAGCACTGGGCTAGCAGGACTCCGGGAAACCGGGCTGTAGCAGGCTAGGCAGGGCTCCGGATATCACCGCGTGACATTTCCCTGAAGGGACAGACACAGGAACGAAGTGAAACACATGCCGGCCAGTCTAAGTGTTCCGGAGCAGCAGTGATGGGCTAGCAGGACTCTAGTAAACCGGGCTGTAGCGGACTACCAAGGCTTAGTGGAGACACCAGACTACATTTCCCCATAAGAGAGGCTGCCAAGGATAAACAACTAGATAGTCGGATCCCACACATACCAAGCATTTCAATCATACACACAATATGCTCGATATGTATAAATACAACATGGCAACACAACAAAACTCTACAACTCAAAGTACTTTATTTAAAGGCTCCGGGGAGCCATACATAACATGTTCATACAGATAGGGGTCACACGACCCGACACTCAAGTCATACAAACATACAAGCACATGCGGAAGCAACTAGTCTGAGTACAGACACTAGAAAGAAAGAAGGCTTGACGAAGCCTGTCTATCTACATAGGCCCTTCACAAGCTCAGGTCACCACCTGGGTGGCAAGTCACTCGTCAACGTCGAGATCTACATAGAACCCATCGGAGGGGGCGGTGTTCTCGTCTGCAACAATTATTAAAGCAACATGAGTACAAAGGTACTCAGCAAGTCTTACAACAGATCCTAATATATATGCACATTCTCAAGAAGGGTGGTGGAGTTATTGCAGCAAGCCAGCTTTGACTCTTGGCTACACTATCCTACGAGACACCACTTGAGAAATTAGCTTTCGCACACGAGTCCACTAATCACCATCACAATACTCCACCGTGGATCCTCCCTCGTAATCCTACGAGAGGGCCATCCGCGGTACTCACACTTATCTTGAGTCTTTTAGTAGTAACCATTAACTTGTCTATGAACTGCATAAGCGACCAAGTAGTCCTTTACCGCGGACGCGGCTATTCGAATAGTTTTATACCCTGCAGGGGTGTACTTCGTCACACATGTCTCCACCACTTAGCGTCTGCACACGACATGTGCTCAGCAGACTTCAAGCGAAAGCCGACGTGGGTGTAGACCACGACCTGACTAACCACACAAGTCTCTAGTCCAAGTTTATCGCCTATTCGGGTTCCATCCGCAAGGAAATCCGGCCGGGGTGTCCTCAACGGCCCCAAACGATGTGTGCAGGGTTCTCGAGACACCAAACGGGCGACTCGGTACACCGGCCACGTGCCTACTGCATCACAGCCCACCCCTAAGGTCAGCGCTGCGCACGGCCTCCAGCAACTACAAACACCAGTAACTACTTGCAATTCCTGGACAGAGGACGAGAGGGGTCAGTAAGTCGAGCGGGGTCATATTTCAGGGCCCAACGTGTGGTAGTAGCTGAATCTTAAATCACGCATACAGATCTCAGTTCTTAAGGACGGCCTCAATGAAACAACCCACCATGTACTCCTACATGGCCTTCCATCGATACCTGTACCAAAACATGTTCAACACTTCACTCTCATTACCGACACAACCATTCACTCTAGTTCATCACCCTGATGAGCCAGACCTGACACAACTCTAAGCATAGCAGGCATAGCATGGTAGGAAACACAGACTTGGCTCAATCAACTCCTACACATGCTAGTGGGTTTCATCTAGTTACTGTGGCAATGACAGGTCATGCAGAGGATATGGGTTCAACTATCGTAACACACAGCAGTTTGAAACGCGTTGTCTTAATGCAGTAAACGAGAGCAGAAGCGAGAAGATGGGTTGGTATCGAAATGATCAATGGGGTTGCTTGCCTGACAGAGTGGTAGTGGAATACTGCCCTTCAGTTGGATACTCGTGAATATCCTCGGAGGCAGAACCTACCACGAAGAACACATCGAAACACAATCATCACATGGCAATATGCAACAATATGATGCATGCTATGACATGGCAAAATGAGTGTGTTTTGGCTAATGCATCTTAGAACAGGTTGGTTTGAGTTCATTTGAATCAAGGATTCAAATGCAAACCCAAAATAAGAGGTCATATTAGTGCATTAACTTGTTTCATCTAATCAGCAAGGTTAAAGTGTTCTGACATGCATGAAACCAGTACAGATGGAAAGATTGGATTTTTCTGATCCAAATTCATATATAATTTGTTTGATTTGGAGCTACAGATTAATTTCTATGAATTTTTGAAGTTTGTAGAATTTTCTGGAATTTCCTGAATAAAAATAAAACCAGAGAAATACTTATTGCGTCAGCATTGCGTCAGGATGACGTCAGCGGTCAACGGGGCCGGTCCAGGTCAAACCTGGCCAGTGGGTCCCGCGTGTCAGTGTCATTAGTCTAACTAATTTTTTGTTTAGTCCTAATCCTAAGTTAATTAGCAGGCGGGTCCCACCTGTCATAGACCCAGGGGGGTCAAACTGGGTCAGCGGGGTCAAACCCGCCGGCGTTTAGCCGCCGGCGAGGCCAGACACGGCGGCGCAGTGCGGGATTCGTGCTCCGGCGACCAAAACGACGGCGGAGCACATCTACGTGATGCGGGGAGTGAGCTGCGTCGAGTGGTGGCAGTGGGTGGAGCTGGGGTGGCCGGAAACGGCGCCGGCGATGAGCTGTGCGGCTGCCGGAGTTCGGGCGAGCTCGGGCTCGTCGCTAGGGGGCACGGCGAGGTGCGTGGAGTGGTTCTGTGGACTCCTGCGAGTGCGGCGAAGACGATGGCATGCTCGGAATCGAGCCAACGTGGCTGTGGCCACGACGGCGACATGCTGAGGCGGCGGCGGGTGCAGCCGAGCTCGGTGCAGTCGATGCAGGGCTCGAGAGCGAGAACGGAAAGGATGGGGAGGTAGCTGAGCTCACGGCGGTCACGACAGAGCAGACGGCGAGGTCGGGGACGAGCTGCTGCGGTGGTGACGGCGAAAGGGATCTCCGGCGACGGCGAGGTCGGGCGGGGCTGTTGCGGTGGTTCCGAGGTGAACAAGCGCTCGGGGCTCGGTTTGCTCGATGGAGAGGACGACGACGGAGCTCGTGGACACGGCAGCGCGGCTCGGGGACGATGGTGGACGCAGGTTTCACGGTGGTGCGGCTGCGGCTGCGTCGGCCATGGTGGGGAGAGAGCGAGAGAGAGGCGCAGGGGGGGAATGAGGTGTCCAGGGGGTCGAGGCGACGACGTGGAGGACGTCTAGGCGTCCAGCGGCTCGAGCGGCAAGCAGCTGGCGCCGTGGCGGGCTCGCGCACGCCGGCGTCACCTCCCTGCCTGCCTGGCGGGGACGAAGCAGCTGGCTGGCATGGGCCAGCACAGTGCTGGGCCGCCAGGTGGGCCGGCTGGTGACTTTGCCAGGTAAGTTTTTTTTTATATCTGTTTTCTAATTTCTGCAAGTTTGTGGCATTTCTAAAAATACCTAGGCACTTTCAAAAATCACCAAACTGCTCATGCCCACTGTATAGAGTATATCCAACATGGAACATTTCAGTTTGGGATTATTTGGACATTTAAAATATTTACTAGCATTTAAATGCCCAAATGTAGGTTACATATGATCTAATTCAATGACCTTATGATGACCTAGAAAAATGTGAACCAGTTTTGGCAGAGGTTCTAACCCAAGACAAAAATGATGGACATTTTAGAAGGGCATTTCAGGTTCATTGAAAAAGATTTTAGTAAACCCTAGTTGTTTCCAGGGGGGGCTGGGGGTTCTATCATCCCCATTTCAAGTTTCTGGAAAAGCTTAAACATGATGCAACACTCTAATGCCTGAACTAGCTAGGGTGTGACAGATGAGCCCCACGAAGACGTTGTGGAGGAAGAAGGGATAAAACGTCCCCGCCACGGTCCTTTGGTCAGCGGACCCTACCAGGAGCATCGTCTCCTTTGACTCATTGTCATTACTCACCGTCAGTGGGAGCGCGGCGGCGAGGTGCCTCTCCTCGGTAATGGAGGACGCGCCGAGGGCCGGTGCAGGAGAAGAAGAGGAGCTCGCGGCCTGCGCGGCCGGCTTCACCTTCCCGGATGCCATCTGCGAAGGACTTGGAGAAGAGACGCGGAAGGGAGGAGGAATTCGACTAGATCTGGAGGTGTTCGGCAGGGTGAAAGGGGATCTGGAGCAATGCGAAGAGAAGGCAATGATGGTGTGGTGCGGGCGCCAGTCTTTTTGTCAGCTTGGATAGTTGCCGAGGCAGCGTGGGGAAGTGGTGACGCCCATGTCCCATCAGGAGCCACGCGTCGGCTCGGTCCGCAGGCAATTGGGGCCCGCGGTGCTTCGCCCTTGCCCTTTGGCTTCGCCTCGAAGCCAAGTCCGAGCGCGCCTTGGGCCCGGGGACTACTGTCGCTGTTCTGGGAACCAGGGTACCCAGACTTGCCTGCCTGCGGCCCACGGCATGGCGCCATCGACGGCCTGGTACGGTCCAATTTCGACACCAACAAGACAAGACCCTTGTGGGGGGCCAAGCCTCGCGAGGCAGACGGCGCCAAGACCTCCTGAGGGAGCGGCCACCCCTGGCTGCTCCTGAGGAGCGGAGTTTCCTATGCAAGTGCCCATCCTCATGAGGTTGCGGTGACGTAAGCCATGACGATCAAGGCCAGGCCGGCGCAGAGGAGCAGGTTTCCTCTTTGGTGCTAAGGAGGCAAGCGCAGGCGCAGGGTCCCGAGGAATCAGTCAAAGGTTTCCATTCCCGTGCAACGAGACCAAGACCGCCAGGGCGGCAGGATGGATGTTATCGCCGAGACCACCGCAGCGTCATGACCAGAAGCTTTGCAGGCGAAGACCACCTTTCGTCAGGATAAGATATACTACTTGTCCCCTTTCAAATTGGCCATTGTGGAATCCCTTCCCGCCTTAGTTTTCGGGGAAGAGGACCGAGGCCGCTATAAATATAGGTTAGCCACCACCATAGAAGGGGTCGACTCATTCTCACCAGAGCGAGCCCCGCGAGCTTATTCATCCTCTGTACTAGTTCATCCTCAGCCCCTCGTGAGGCCAATCCACCACAAAGTAGGAGTAGGGTCTTACACCGCAAGGTGGCCCGAACATGGGTAAACTGCCGTGTTCATCTTCTTCCTTGTTCATCGAGCTAGGCTATAGAGCAACGGGTTGGTTGGCTGGAGAGGTTGAGTTCTTCGCACACGCCCCAGAGTTCGAACCTTTCTTGGGTCTGTGGAGCCCTGAATCTGACAGAAACCTTTCCAGAAGGTCGTATCACCGCTGTGGGCAGCTAGGGACAGATCCTCCGTGCAATACTGCGTGGCAAACCCGATGTAGCAGGGGACGTTTGAAGTTTGCAAAACCTTTGCCAAACAGAGGCTACATCATGGCGCCTCCACCTCTTCCTTCCCTCCTCTTCTTCTCCCAACCCACTAACCCCCAGAACCGGTTCCCCTCTCCTCCCTCAACCCCTCCCCTCTATTAGTGCGCCCTAATTCCCCCTCTAATGGCCATTAGAACCACAGGTAACTGCTGCCATTAACGACCTTAAATCCGACGATGCCCCGCTCTCCTCTGGCTCCCCTGACCCTCTATAAAAGCCCAAGGAGTCGCCCAGGTTCTCCTTGTCCGAAGCCCCCTCCTTGAGGAGCTATATCTCTCTCCATCTTCCCAAATTGCTTGCCGGAGTTCTACTCTGCCGTCGGTGTCCGTCAATTACTCCGGCGATTACAAGGTGATTCAGATCACCGTTCTTTATCCTTTCTCTTAGGATGTTCAGTGCACACCTCCTAACAGGCCTAATCGTTCGAATATGCAGCCGGAGCACGAGTTTCACGTTGTATGCTTCTGACCGAAGCTCCGCCAACTCCGGCAGCTGTTCACCGCCACCAGAGGAAGAGGCCGAGGACACAACCGTGCCCGAAGAGTTCGCCTCGACCTCCTCTTTCCCGTACACCTCTGGAACATCACCGGACCACGCCCGAGCCATCGTCCCTCTCGTTGCCGGCAACCAACTCCGATGAGGTCTATCTAAATCCCGTTACTTTTTTCCAGAAAAATATTCAAACTTCGGAAATTCATATCTCCTAAACTGTATGTCCGATTTTAACAAATAAGATATCCCCGGATTCGTTGGAACATCTAGTTTATTTTAAAAATATAAAATTTCACTTTTGAGAAAACTAAAATTTAGTTTTGATTTAAATACGAATTTGAGTAATTTTGCTATATCTTTTATTATGTAAATCATATAGAAATGTTTTATATATGAAAGTTGGACCTTAGGACCCCGTCTTTCTGTTGGAACCCATGGCATAATTTATCAACTATGTTTAGTTATCATTTTAGCTTGAACACCCCAAATTGACTCCCTTTAGTCATAATTCATTACCCACATCCCAATAAATTTTATTCTTGGATAAATCTTCT
This sequence comes from Thinopyrum elongatum, assembly GCA_011799875.1. NCBI lineage: Eukaryota > Viridiplantae > Streptophyta > Magnoliopsida > Poales > Poaceae > Thinopyrum > Thinopyrum elongatum. Next base: position 204,288,609 of record CM022297.1, on the reverse strand, counting down.
TCGAATGATCAGTAGAAACCTCTCTCGTCATAGGTTACCACCACACAAAAATTTGGAGTTAGTAAATTATTAGTTCCAATTCCCTAAACTCATATGACTTTCAATTCCCATAGTCGACCACAAGTCTAATATTCTAAACAGTTTCTTTATGTAAATTTGGTTATCAAAACTTGTCTCTCAATCATTCTATATATTGACACCATGATCTTCACTTGAACCAATTTGACCGACCCTAGAATAAAATCTATGACATATTCCCATCCAAAGAGACTTCTTATCTCAACCATAGCCATGACTCGATAATAATCATAAGGATGTACTTATATTGTTAATTTGCATCTTTCATTTGGATCTTCCTTTGGATTTGTTGTGTGTTGAAGTATTTTGTTTTATCGTTAGATATGTCGTAAAGTGAAGGAGTGACGGTAACAAGTAGGAATCAACTTCAAGACACAGGCAAGTTGCAAATTGATCATGCTTTCACCTATATTTTCCTATTATGCATATCTCTTTAAATTTTATTATTATGCATGTTTTATTAAAAAGTTTTGCAAAGTAGTATTGCTAGTTAAAGCCATAGGAACTTTTGCTATGCTTAGCCATGCTTACAAAGAAAAGGGTTGGGAATCAAACATGTTTTAAACGATTAAACTTGCCTCTTTTGAGGCAACATTTTGTGAAAACTTTTGAAAAACAAAAAAAAAACTATATACTATTTTACTTCTACTCCCTGGGCGAAATGGTATAGACGGGAGCGTCTACAAGTGATTGCGCCCATCGGGGTCTTGCAGTGAATGCGCTCGACTGTGGTCTGGCACACAGGTTTTTCGTGGGGACCGCCGTCCAGGGGACTGAGATCTTCCAAGTACAGTTTGATGTAGCTTCCAGTACAGCCGCATGCTACTATGGGCTCTGGCTTAGCTTAGTACTAACGGGAAACCCTACCCCAGGACCGCCATCGAAGAGAGGCCTTCGTGCCAAAGTTGCGAGCGGCTTGGTCGGTATAGGGGGATGTTACGGAAAGGCTTTGTCAGAATCTCCTCCTAGTCGTGCACCCAAGTGTGTAACGATAAGCGGGGTTGATTGTGTCATGCGGGGAACGTGTACGACCTCTGCAGAGGGTTAAACCTAATCGATTAGCCGTGCCCCCAGTTACGGGCAATTTTGAGCAACTGAAGAGGAATCTCCCCTTTCATTTCAAAATCTGATTTATGGGCTAGGTTTAGGATTGAGCACAGGGAATGTGTTTCACTTCAACCCTATGTATGTTTTAAACTAATTTTGGAGAATGAGTTTTGGTGCGTACATCCAAATGTCTCACTCCTATCTTTATAAACAAATCATTTTGTTTTCAAAGAAAGTTTCAAAATTTAGTATAGGAGAAAATTGGCTTTCTGCAAAGGAAATGAAACCTCCACCAATACTTACCTTGCATATATATATTCTGTTAAACTTTCCTTTGCAACTTGCGAGTACATTCCACATACTCATCTACACCTGTCATGTGCAGATTTCGACAGATTAAGAGACGATAGGGTTATGGTCTACACTCAACGAGCCCAGTGGCGTTGATGGAACCCTAACTTAGCGACTACATATAATTCCGCTGTATTACATGCCAACATTGAGTTGTGCCAATGGTATGTATTTATTTCATTCTGGATCTATCGTTGTAGTAAAATGATGTATGTTTTACTGATATTCATTATTGTTACTGTGTGTGCTAGCTATGATCCAGGGATAGCACAGTAAGCATAGAGACTTGGATTATACCAAATCTGGGTCGTGACAACCTTCTTTGCTCATATCTTGTTGTCATGATTGTGATATGTCATGTGCATTATATATGCCCACTATTTGCACACATGACATGATTGCCATGATTCCTTCTAGTATGTTGCATCTTTGCACTACTAGCTTACATGACTTGATCTCTATGATTACTTGCTTTGTTGCATCACCCATGATTCATTCTTGCTCGATTCATTGGGTTGATGACATATATATTCATGCCTCTCACATGATTTACCTTGATGATTGTCACTTGTCTCCATTAGTTGCATCTCTCATATTCACTTGTAGTGAGTGCAACAATTCTATGCTTATTAATCTTGGAGACTTGAATACCTTACATGTGACGCATGCTTGTTTGATTGAGCTTCTTGTCTTTGGTTGTACTCGCATCATATGCTTCCATACGATGCCACATTCCCTTGTACCTTATTATGATAAGAATGATGAGGACACTTGTTGGGTATTTCACCACACGAATGATAGGTGTTGCATTTTCACTAACCTCATTTGTTTTTCTGAGTGTTTGTCATGTTCTTTCACTTTGAGGGATTCATTAGGTGGTTCCATCACGAGACATATTGGGTATGTGAAGGCGTACATGATGCGTGACACCAACATTTTCGACATCCTCATCAAGGTGAACTCCTTCCTTGTGAGCCATCCTCACATACGCATATTGGAAGGGCCATTCTTTCATTGTTGTCTCCTTCTTCTTGTCTACCTGATATATCTATTGGATGGAGGCGCGAAATTGGAGATTGACCCTACGGACCTTCAAGTTGAGGAGTTCTCAGACTTCGTGGATGCACCTACTTTGGAAGCACCACCGAACCACCATTTATGCCACGACATCGAGCCATGGTATGAGAATACCCATGTCAAGTTTGCACTTTATGCCTGGATTGACTTGCATTATGATTGCCTTGTTGCATCTTGTATTTCTATGTCATCCAGGATATATGAGCTTGTGCATTTACTTAGCAAATTTGTTGTGATCTTCTTTGATGGCATATTCATACATAATGATCACATTGCCCACCATCAATTGCATGCATGATAACATAATCACATTGAGCACCAATTACCATGTTCATGGTTTTGATACACCGTCCCATTATGACATAATTTTGCACAATGGTCGCATTAATCGCATTCACAACAACTTTGTGCATACAACAAGTGAATTTGACAACATGAATGCTTTACATGTCATTTTACATCATTGGGATAAGCATCTTGTGCCTTGTCATGCACAATTCCATCGAACGACCTCATGCTTACTTGATGGACACCTTGTGTGCCCTAACCTTTGTATTTCTGAGTGTCGTTTGTGTTTGCTCTTTTTGCATGTATACCACTCCGGCAACACCTTGGAGAACTTGGATTGCGCCATGTCTTCAACTCCGTCGAACTACAAGTCCGTCCACGACAACTATTTCCATGGTGATGAGATTTATGATCTGAGGTCGGATCTTTCCTTTGGGGGGGTGGGGTGGTGAGATGATGGCGGCCATCCTATAGTCATTGCCATGTACACTATGACTACTCCCCGAGCCCCAAGTGGACATACGACGAGACCTCAAGCATACGCCATTGGACACAAGGTGAACTCATTCCTAAGTCCTCCCCCTTTACATTCATGCGAGACATGGTTGCTATCTAATGCAAAGACACTACATGTGCTCAGGAACCAAGGACTGAAGGCGGAAGGACGGCCAGCATCCAGACTTGTGTAGAGTTTCTTCCAAGCCCGGAACTTTCGGCCACAACACGGAACCTCCGGCCATCCCAGAACCTCCGACTATCCCGGAACCTCCGGCCCTCAACACTCCAGACGACGCCCGGACGTGCCAACTCTCTGTCCATCCTGGAACACGCCCAGAACCTCCGACCTGCCCGGAACTTCCGGCCCCCGGAAACCAGACCAACCCCGACCGTGCCAACTCTCTGTTAAGCCCGGACCTTTGGCCGGAACCTGCCCGAATCTTCTGGACCCCGGATGATGTGGAGCATCCTACGGTCATTCCCATGGACCTACCTTCATCTCCTACGACACCACGTGGACCAATGACAAGAGCTCGAGCAAGGGCTATCGAAACTAAGGTGAACTTGTTCCTCTTCGAACTACCACTTACTACATGTGAGACATGGCTACTACCTCAAGCGGAAACCCTATGTGTGATCAGGTACTTAGAGGGAAGCCACGGAGCAACTACATCCAACGGACGAGCTAGCGAGGACGCCAAGTACAAGGACCAAGAGAAGAAGCTGCCAGAAAACCTACAGCCACCGGACTGCCAGAACAGACCGGACATCTGACGCCTGAAGCGCCAGCCAGCCAGCCCATGTCCCAGCCAGCGTACGCTACAGCGGCAGGACGACCAACACGGAGCGGACGTCCAACACCTCGCAGCCTCCGGATGACCGAGCCCCTTCGGACATCCGGTGTCACCCAACAGAAGGGAAATTAACGGAAGTCCGAAGACCTCTGGACGACCGATGACTGGACATCCAACACCGACCCATCCAAGCCAAAACGCTGGACGTCCGACCCCTACCGGACGACCGGACACTCACGAGCCACCGGACGTCTGGTAGCTGCCGGATGACCGACGCCTGTCTGCGCATAGTGACTAGGGCCGAGGCCCATGTACCCCTTCGACCCCCTAGACTATATATACGACTCCTCCTCCACTTTTCTAGGGTTAGCATTAGTTTAGCTCATTTGTATGTGAGCTTTGCTCGTATCTACTCTACTCTTGAGAGAGAGAGACTACTACTCCCATGGAGTTCAAGACCTCCATGTGAGAAGATCCCTAGTGGATGAAGACCCCATCTAGGACGATCCATCTCGGATTCAAGACCTCAACTCCTCGCGGATTGGGATGAACTAGCTACCGTGTATCCCCCCTTTGTTGGATTTGAATCACGTATCCCTCTTTGTGTTCATGGATCTAGCACATGTGTGAACATTTCTTGTTATTTGAGTGATTTCTCTCGTTTCCCCTCGGTTTTCCCCCTCGTGTTCTTCATGTTCTTCGTGGGATCCCCTCCATTTCATGAAAGATCGGTCCCTAGGGTTCCACCCTACATCATCTTGGTATCATGAGCTAAGGTTGATCACGAATTTGGAGCCCCTACCAATCTTTTTCTAGCCTAATTTTGTGTGTTTTTGCCCAATTTCAAAAATCCCCACAAAAATAGCCCTCCAATTTTTTTTGTGACTTGTTGGTTTGATAAAGTTTTGTTGGATTTGATCCGTGGATTTGATGTGTTGCAGGTAGATCTAGCTTTTCCCCATCATTTCCAGCTTTTCCATCCGCAAATTCGTCCAATTTCGCCCAAATTTTGCCCCTCCACCATGAACCCTAGAAGTTCATCCTGTGCCCGAAATCGCCCAGGCACCGGACGACCGGCAAGTTCAGGACGTCGGACAACCACCGGTCATCCGACCACCACCGGACGTCCGACGTTTCCTGACAAAACTGAATTTTTTTCGCCCAAAAATCTTCAGCAACCACCCACTCTTCCGCATTGCCACTCCGATAACCCCTCATAGCCACCACCGCTTTCCGCAAACACCATCGCTTACCCGCTACCATCTCTGAAAATTTTGACACGTTTTGGTCATTGAGAATTTGAGTTGTGGTTTCCGTTTCCTAATGTGTTTTGGCTACTTAGGGACGATTCGACAATGACATCACCGCCGCTCATCTTCGCCACGGACTCATCATCGACAACGACCACTTCATCTTTTTGACACCCTCAACCATAAGCAAGGATAGTAACTTCGATGACACCTTTGTATACTCCTTGCCATTCCATTGATAACCCCATAACCCATTTTGCGTCACTTACCCATCGAGACTAGCCATTTGAGTATTGCCGGCAATGTTACTTGTGCACATTAGTGATAGTCGATCCGCACCTTCCATTGCATATCGCACATCATCTCGGTATCCGTATCTTAGTATCATCTCTTGTGCAACAAGGTTGTCATTGCATACACAATTGCCATCTTGGTTCGTGAAGTTTTGCATAAGTGGCCAACGAAAGAGCTCAAAAGAGAAAGAGCCAACAAGCTTTTCAGCAAAAGAGAAAGATAAGCTAAGAGCTTTTAAGCAAGAACCATAGCATCATACTACATTAAGATTGTCATACTCGATCATCTCGGATCATTTCACCGGAACACCATACATATAGCATACTTTGGATAGGAAGTCGCTGCATTTTTGCTTTGTAGGTTGTGCACAAGTCTCGTATCCGCCTATAGTGCAATCGTGCAAGCATCTCTCTAGCGTTGTGCAACAAGAGCATTTTTCGTGGTTTCCACATTTTGCACTCGTTCCTTGGTTGCACAATCCCACCTAACCATCGGTGTGTGTGTTTCCATGTGCCACATATTGCTTGGTCTACTTGTTGCATTTGCAAATTTGCAAATCTTTTTCAACATTATTGAATCTTTCTAACAATTGCCTAAATTTTGTGCCACCATCCTCATCAAGCTACTCCAAAAGCCTTATTTGTGTAGGTGTGAGAAATTGACGGGAAACGGTACCAATTGTGCTATTTCCTTGCTACATTATTCAGTGATCATTCATCCATTCTCAACATCGGATAAGGTACATTTAGTATAGTTCTTTCCTTTCTTCCACTCACATATTTGCTTGCGATGATGGATAGGCCTACTACTTCTACCAACCCACTCTTCATTGAGCAAGATGAGGACCCAAACAACTACATCACCAAGAACCACCTCTTCAGCGCCCAAAGAGCTTTGCATCAAGAGAATGAAGCATTGAGCGAACGCATCGACATACTCGCTACCGACTTCCGACAATCTGAACAACGTATAAGAGACTACTTCGACCACAAGATTAACGCACAACGGGAGGAGAGCAATGCAAGGATGGACGAGATTCATGCGTTATTGGTCAACTGTTCTTCTACCTCTTTGTCCTACTCAAGACGGAGCCACTCAAGTTGTCATTCTTCGCAATCTTCTTCGGATGCAAGTCCTCCTCGAGCTCGTTCGCATCGTCACCAAGACCATGAAGTTCATCAAGCTCCACATAAACCATTCCATGGCAATGGTTTACAAGGCCACCTACGTGAACGTGAACACCAACGGCAACAAGCTAATGAACCTCCGGTCCAAGAGCAAGCTCCAATACGCCAAGATCGAAAAGAACAACAAGATGGTGATGCCCTTCAACAAGAGAAACAACGTCATGAGGAACAAGCCCTTGAAGCCCAACAAGCTCTAAGTGCATCAACGCAAAACCGCAAAGTACGTCTACAAGAAGAGGCCCTCTGTCGAGAGCAACAAGAGGAAGCCACTTGTCGTGAAGAGCTTCAAGAGATGAGGAACCGTGCAAGAATTCCACATCCTCAACGTCAAGCTAATCAAGCGGAGCACGAGGAGCAAGCAGCTCAAGACCCTCCTCGATGCCAAGAGCTTCATCATCATCACCATCGACCCCAACACAATGAAGAGCAACGCTACGGCAAGCTCAAGTTCACCATGCCCAAGTTCTCCGGAAGCAACGATCCCGAAGACTACCTTTCATGGGCATTGAAGGTCGACAAGATCTTCCGTTTGCACAACTATGAGGAAGAGAAGAAGATCGCCATGGCATCCCTTGAGTTTCAAGACTATGTCCATGGCGCGTTTCTTGAATGGCCTAAACCATCCTATCAAGAAGATCGCCGACTTCCAACCTTACTCCAACCTCATTGAGCTAGTGCACCAAGCTACCAAGGCAGAGCGTCAAGTGCAAGATGACTACAAGTATGCCAAGTACCCTTCAAAGACATACGGCTCATACAACCAAGCTTCAATGACTACAACGCCTTCTACCTCAACCAAGCCTAATACAAGCAACGATGACAAGTCAAGTTACAAGAAAACTTTGATAACCTCAAGTCATCCTCCTACTATAAGAAACTCCAAGCCGAGAGCTTCATCATCACCTACTCCAACCGATGAGACTTCAAGACAAGTTCCATCAAATGCTTCACATGTGGAGGCCGCGGCCACAAGACATATGAGTGCCCTACACGGCGCACCACGATCCTCAATGATGATGGCACATACGACTCCATGAGTGAAGAGGAAATGGAGGCCCTTGAACATGTGGCCATGTACCGGCAAGTGAATGAAGATGAAGATGACCAAGTCTTTTGTGACAATGATTCGAGCCCCGCTCTCATTGTCTCTAAGGTCTCGACGCTTCAACACCAACAAGATGAAGATCAACGATGCCATATATTCCACACCAAGGCGGGCATCAACGGTCGTTCCGTGAAGGTCATCATCGACGGAGGAAGTTGTCACAACTTGGAAAGTGAAGAGCTATGTTCCAAGCTACAATTGGTCAAGATGAAGATCCTCACCCCTACAAGGTCCAATGGCTTAGCAACTCCGGCACCATTCAAGTGGAGCACATGGTTCAAGTCTCCTTCAAGATTGGCGCATACGAAGACACCTTGGAGTATGATGTGGTTCCTATGTCTGTTTCCCATCTCCTACTTGGACAACCTTGGCAATTCGACGATGGCGTCATCCACAATGGGTGAACCAATCACTATAGCTTCAAGATAAAGGGAAAGGAGTACGTGCTATGACCTATATCACCAAGTAAAGTGATAACCAACAAGCAAGCAACCACCCATCATGGAGAGAATAGTGAGAGAGTGAACCACCAAAAAGAGAGTGAGCGCCACAAGCCAAAATTGAGTGCCTCCATGATGAGCGACAAGAAAAACCTAGTGCTATTTGCTACCAAAAGTGAGATGAGAGAAGTGTGTGAGAACCCATCAAGTGTTATACACTATGTCCTAGTGTGCAAGGACGGGGAAACAATGACTAACACCTCTCACCATCTACCTTTAGTGTTGTCTTCTTCTCTATTGCAGGAATTCAAGGACGTCTTCCCCGATGAGCTAACTCCGGGACTACCTCCCCTATGTGGCATCGAACACCGAATCGATCTCATCCTCAGCGCACCGTTACCAAACAAGGCACCCTACCACGTCAACCCCGAAGAAACCAAGGAAATACAATGGCAAGTACAACAATTCATTAACAATAGGCATGTGCGTGAAAGTTTAAGTCCTTATGCCGTACCGGTCATACTAGTGCCTAAGAAAGATGGTAGTTTTCGCATGTGTTCCGATTGTAGACCCATCAATGCTATCACCGTCCATTATAGATATCCTATTCCATGCCTTGATGATATGCTAGATGAGCTTAGCAGAGCCACTATTTTCTCTAAAATTGATCTTAAGAGTGGCTATTACCAAATCCGCATTCAAGAAGGTGATGAGTGGAAAACCACTTTCAAAACCAAGTTTGGCTTGTATGAATGGTTGGTCATGCCAATGGGTTTATCTGAAGCACCCAGCACCTTTATGCGTGTGATGCATTTTGTTCTTCGCCCCTAAATTGGCGTATTTGTTGTGGTCTACTTTGACGATATTCTTGTGTTTAGCATATCTCTAGAGGATCATGTCACCCATCTTAGAACCGTTTTGCAAACCCTAAGAAAAGAGCATCTCTATGCTAATATAGACAAATGCCTTTTTGGTGTTGATAAGCTTGTTTTCTTGGGTTTTGTTGTATCATCTAAGGGTGTTCATGTAGACGAAGCTAAAATTGATGCTATTAAAACTTATCCACAACCAACTAATTTGCAACAAGTGCGAAGCTTCCTTGGTTTAGCCGGATTTTACCGTAGATTCATGAAGGACTTTAGCACTATTGCGATCCCTTTGCATGCCTTGAGTAAGAAGAATGTACCCTTTGTTTGGGGACCATCACAAGATACCACATTTAATGAGCTTAAGAATTTGCTTACACCTGCTACTTTGCTTGCTTTACCCAATTTTGACAAACCTTTTGAGGTTCATTGCGATGCTAGTGGCAATGGTATAGGAGGTGTGTTAATGCAAGAGAAGCGCCCAATCGCTTATTTTAGTGGAAAAAAATTCCGGAGCGCAACTCAACTATCCCATCTACGACAAAGAGTTGTATGCATTAGTGTGAGCTCTACACGTGTCGGAGCATTATATTCGCCCTCATGAATTTGTCATTCATACCGACCATGAAACGCTTAAGTACCTTAAAGGTCAAACTAAATTGAATAAGCGACATGCCAAGTGGAGTGAATTTATAGAATCTTTTCCTTATGTCATCAAGTACATTAAGGGTAAAGAGAATGTTGTGGCGGATGCTCTTTCCCGCAAATGCATGCTTGTTACTCAACTTGAATTGAATGTCATTGGCTTTGAGCACATAAAAGACTTGTATGCGCATGATCCTACTTTTGCTATTCCTTATGCCAAATGTTTGACGCATACATCTTGGGAATGCTATTACATCAAAGATGATTATCTTATGAGAGCTAACAAACTATGCATCCCCGAGTCTTCTCTTCATTTGCTACTTTTGCAAGAATCTCATGGAGGTGGACTTATGGGACACTTTGGACATGACAAGACCTTCGCAACGCTCTCCAAGAACTACTATTGGCCCAAGATGTTTCGTGACGTCTCTCGCTACACCAACCAATGCTCTACATGTCGCAAAGCTAAGTCTAAAGCTCAATCCCATGGTCTCTATATGCCACTTTCTATTCCGTATCACCAATGGGAGGATATTAGTATGGACTTTGTTCTTGGTTTGCCTAGAACTCGAAATGGCAAAGATTCCGTGTTTGTCATTGTGGACCGATTCTCTAAGATGGCACATTTTATACCATGCAACAAGATAGACGATGCTACACATGTTGCCAATCTATTTTGTAGGGAAATCTTGCATGTACATGGAGTGCCCAAGACTATCGTGTCGGACCGCGACGTCAAGCTCCTAAGCTACTTTTGGAAGACCCTATGCGCCAAGCTCGGAATCAAGCTCTTATTCTCATCGGCATACCATCCACAAACTGACGGCCAAACGGAGGTCACAAACTAGACGCTATCTACTCTCCTACACATGTTGATCAAGAGGAACATCAAGGAGTGGGAGGAGTGCTTACCCATCGCCGAGTACACCTACAATCGAGCAAGACACTCTACTACCGGCAAGTCCCCCTTCGAGGTCGTCCACGGTTTCAACCCGTTGTCCCCATTGGAAATTCTACCTCTACCACTACAAGAGCGCATAAACATGGACGTGAGTGCATGAGCGAGCTATCTCAAGAAGGTGCATGAAGATACAAGGCACACCATCGAGCGTCAAGTACAATGCCTCGGGACCAAGATCAAGATCAACAAGAAACCCATGATATTCAACATTGGAGATCTTGTGTGGCTACACCTTTGCAAGGACCGCTTCCCCAACAAACGCAAGTCCAACCTTCTGCCTCAAGCCGACGGACCATTCAAGGTGCTAGCACGCTACAACAACAATGCATACAAGATCGACCTACCGCATGAGAAGTACAACGACAGTGTCACAGTGGAACATGATCACCTATGGGGCCATCAGCCCCTTTGTGTTTCGTCAAGGGGGAAAGGTCACATCGCGCAAAGAGCAGAAGCCATTTAACAACACGGCAAAGGTGACGCTGGTGGTTTTTACCCAGGTTCGGGCCGCTGGGAAGCGTAAAACCCTACTCCTGCTTTGGAGGATTGAGGGAATGACCGCGATGAACACGCAGCGCTCAAGCCCGGCAAGGTCGCCTCTGGGAGAGCAGCTACGCGCGTATGAGTATACAAGGGTCTGAATCCTTTTTTAGGTTGCCATGGCCCTCCTTTTATAGGCTAAGGGGGAACCACAGTGGCAAAACAGTCATTATCTAGTGATTAGATAGCCCACAGTGCTATCATACCTAACTCTGGTAGTTAGGACAAAGTGCATTAAATGCACTGCTAGGTGTCACCCTGAGGATGCAGCCCGGCAAGCCTACCGTGCCGCTTAGTCATCTTCTACCTGTCTGCTTGACACGCCTCTGGACGGGTGTCATATAGAGGTAATCTTCCTTCCAAATGGCTGCCACGTGCCAAATGACATCCACTTCATCATCTCAGGGCTCGATGCCGCACTGATAGATGACTTGCGTTGTGGTGCGGTGGAGCAGTGGAGTCTTGGCGGGGAGGTTTCCCTTCAGCGGCCCCGGCAAGCCTGCTGGGAAGACATTGGATTCATCCTTGGGGCGGCCTCGACCCGACTAGGCTCACCTGCCCGGTAAGGGAGGCTTTCCCTTAGTGATATCTTGTTGTTTTGGCTTGTCTTGGTCTTCTTGATCTGCCCTTTGATCCCTCAAAGAGCTTTTTATCTGGCTTGGTTTTGACTTGGATGCTTGGTGAAGTTTGCTTCCTTGTCGAGCTTTGGCTGCCGGGGTCGGAGGCTCACTATTCGTGCACCAGTCAGGGGAAACATACACCCCTATTTGTGTACCCCAACAAAAGCCCCCGGGCCTGATCCATACGTGTTGTCAGGCACGTTGGGTTAGGCCCCAAACGGTGCGCGGACACGTGTTGAAAAAGTCTGCACATGCAGCGGTTGTCATGATGAACAGTCAATCCAACGTCCACTCCGCGTAATTATCGCAGGTCGTGGGGTCGTGGGACTGTAGCAGTTAATGGGTAGGGCGCCTGGCTTTGTACAAAGGGTTACATGCGCATCGGCAAGGCTTGTACAAAAGGGTGGCTGCTGGGGCTGGGCCCGGCTGCCGCGCCTTACTGGTAGAACTTGCGAAGATGCTCAATGTTCCATGAGTTTTGCATTTTGATGCCATCTTCGGTCTCCAGATGGACTGCGCCAGGTCTGGTGACTTGTACTACTCGGTAAGGGCCTTCCCACTTTGGCGTCAACTTGTTGGTACCATTGGCGGACTGAACATGCCTAAGGATAGGGTCGCCTTTCTCAAGGCTCCGGGCATGAACCCTGTGGCTGTGATAGCGGTGCAGGGCTTGCTGGTAGCGTGCATCACGCACAGCAGCTCGGAGACGGTTCTCCTCAAGGAGCACGGCATCATCATGCCGGTGCTGCTCTTGCTCTACTTCATCGTAGGCAAATACTCGAGGTGACCCGTATATGAGTTCTGTGGGGAGCACTGCTTCTGCTCCATAGACTAGAGAGAAGGGAGTCTGGCCGGTAGCTCGATTTGGTGTCGTACGGAGGGACCAAAGAACCATCGACAGCTCGTCGATCCAGTGTCTGTCGCACTTTTGCAGCTTATCAAAAGTCCTTGTCTTGAGCCCACGCAGCACTTCAGCGTTCATCCTCTCAGCCTGTCCATTGCTCCTGGGATGAGTAACAGAGGTGAATGAAACCTTGCTTCCGAGGGTTTGAACGTATTGCATGAAGGTGCGGCTTGTGAATTGAGTGCTGTTGTCAGTGATAACTTTGGCGGATACTCCAAAATGGCACACCAATCCTTTCAAGAACTTGATAGCTGACTGTGCGGTTACCTTCCTCACAGGCTCCACTTTCGGCCACTTTGTAAACTTGCCGATTGCAATGTACAAGAATTCAAAGCCCCCGGTAGCACGGCGAAAGGGGCCCAAGATGTCGAGCCCCCAGACAAAAAATGGCCATGACAAAGGGATCATCTGGAGGGTTTGAGCAGGTTGATGGATGTTCTTGGAGTGGAACTGGCACGCTTCACATCTGGTGACTAGCTCAATTGCATCTTGGAGGGCCGTGGGCCAGTAGAAACCTTGCCGGAAAGCTTTTCCAACCAAGGCTCTTGATCCAATATGGGAGCCGCACATGCCTTTGTGTATTTCTGCCAACAATTCCTTCCCCTCTTACCGGCAAATGCACTTCAATTTCACACCGTTGGGCCTTCTTCTGTACAATGTGTCATCGACAAATTGATACATACTGGCCCTCCGGGCTACTCTTTCGGCTTCTTCTTGGTCCTCAGGAAGTTCTCTTGTTTGGAGGTAGTGGACTATGTGCCGTGCCCAAGTTGGAGCTTGAGGCTCGGCAACAAGGACAAACGGCACCTCCTCATTCATGGGAGCACATACCTCAACCGCAAGAACTTGTAGTTCGGCGGGAGGGTGCTGCTCACCAGGCGAAGTGGAGTTATTCCCGGCAGCCTCTCTACCGGGGACTTTGGAGAGCCCTGCCGGGAGATGCCTGCCGGAGTCCAATTTCCTCCTTTTCCTGGCCATCGTTGTCGGGGATACTGAGGGTTGAGTCAGGTGGATTACAAAAGTCCCTGGTTCCAAAGGTAGCTTTTGTGCAGCGCATTTTGACAGATGATCAGCAATGCTGTTTTCTGCACGTGGCACATGCTCTATTTGCAATCCATCAAAATGCTCCTCCAGCTTCCTCACTTCCTCTACATATGCCTCCATTAATGGACTCTGGTAATCCTTGTTTACTTGCCTCACTACCAGCTGCGAGTCTCCATGAAGGATCAACTTCTTAATTCCCAATTCTATTGCAATTCTGAGCCCGGCAAGGAGCCCTTCATATTTCGTAGTGTTGTTGGTGGCCTTCTCCCGGGGAAAATGCATTTGGATCACATATTTGAGGTGTTCTCCAGTGGGCGCAACAAGGAGCACGCCAGCCCATGCGCCTTATAGTGAGAAAGCATCGTCAAAATACATGATCCATTCTTGGGGCACCTCCTTGCCAACTGTTTCTGGTGTCTCTTCATCTGGAGTGGGTGTCCATTCTGCAATGAACTCCGCCAGTGCCCTACTCTGAATGGTTGAGGTACTCTCATACTTCAGACCAAAACTTGACAACTCTAATGCCCATTCAACTATTCCGCCGATGGCCTCAGGGTTCCCGGAGGCCGACAAGCTCAGCCTTAAACTATTTTCATTGCAATGGTGCTCTGCAACAAAAACAATCATGTGTCCTATGCTTAGGCCCCGTATTATTTCTGATTTCATACTCGTTGAACTGATGTTTAAATATATCAACGCATGCTACCCTTCTTTTGTTTACCCATTGATGTTCGTATGGTTAGTTTCTTTTGCGTACTTCGGTTGCCCGCTAGTAGCATACTGCTGCGATTGCTGTGAGGAATAGGTCCTTAGCATTCAGCTGGCGAGGATATGCCCCGGCAGGTTTTTCCTTATCTGTCTTCGATGCAACCGCCTACCTTGTTGAGCAGGCTAGAAACAAAGTAGGGGCACAGTCAAACACAGCAAGGTACCATCATATGAAAAGGCTTGTCATAAGAAACTCCTGGGGTCCAAGGGATAACGACATAAAAACTCTGAAGAAAAATTCGATGATCGTGTTGACTTAGCTTTTGTTCATGCTTCTCTCCTTCATCGGTCGTACATTTTGTAATGTTCAACATTTTCTTCTCCACTTGCGATTGTTCTTCCCGTTCGGGTATCCGCCCTTGTTTTGAAAAAAAAACAACAAATGAGAGGTGCACAAGGGATAGACTTGGCGTTTTATTAGATATGCGCTCGCCCCCGGCAAGAGCCAGTGGGGCTTATTTAAATGCTTGCAGCTGACGAGGTATGGTAGAAAAGAAGGGTCGGCTCCTCTCTCGTCTTCCTCACATTTGTCAATGATCCCATGGCAGCGGGTACAAAAGGCCACGCTGATGCGAAAGGCCTTTTGCCGAAGCGCGCTTGCTGGGGCGTCGACCAGCGAATTCGCACCAAACGTTCCACTCAGGATTTACCCCTGGTGGGATAAATGCTACACCGAGTTCCTCGTGGGCTCATCGACGCTGACGATGCCACCGCTGCATGGCTCGACCATTGACGAGTGGGTAGGGAAGAAGGGCCCGTCCGCATACCATTCCTCTCCTTTGCCCAAACGATACCTTTCGGCATCGGATATGCCTATTATGAGTTCGCAAGGAGGGCGACGTCGCCGCTCGCCTTGCTTCTATTTCTGGATGCAGGTAGTGGGGTGGGTACGGCACTCGAGCTGTCATGGCTGTGGCGGCGATGGGCGGCGGAATCTGGATAGGGCCAAGCGAGGAAGCAACATCATCCTTCTTCTCCGTAGCCGCTGATGAAGAGGGGATTTGCGGAGATGATGATGTAGCCTGACGTGTTGCCCAGAACATCGGGTTTGCGCACGCGCTTCCCCCTACCTGGTGCGCCAAAGATGTCGCGGTGGAACACGATCACCTATGGGGCCATCAGCCCCTTTGTGGTTCGGCAAGGGGGAAAGGTCACGTCGCGCAAAGAGCAGAAGCCATGGAACAACACGGCAGAGGTGACGCTGGTGGTTTTTACCCAAGTTCGGGCTGCTGGTAAGCGTAAAACCCTACTCCTGCTTTGGTGGACTGAGGGAATGACCGCGATGAACACGCAACGCTCAAGCCCGGCAAGGTCGCCTCGGGGAGAGCAGCTACGCGTGTATGAGTATACATGGGTCCGAATCCGTTTTTAGGTTGTCATGGCCCTCCTTTTATTGGCTAAGGGGTAACCAAAGTGGCAAAACAGTCATTATCTAGTGATTAGATAGCCAACAGTGCTATCATACCTAACTCTAGCAGTTAGGACAAAGTGCATTAAATGCACTGCTAGGTGTCACGCTAAGGATGCAGCCCGGCAAGCCTGTCGCGCCGCTTAGTCATCTTCTACCTATCTGCTTGACATGCCTCTGGACGGGTGTCATATAGAGGTAATCTTCCTTCCAAATGGCAGCCACGTGCCAAATGACAGCCACTTAATCATCTGGGGGCTTGACACCACACTAATAGATGACTTGCGTTGTGGTGTGGTGGAGCGATGGAGTCTTGGTGGGGAGGTTTTCCTTCAGCAGTCCCCGCAAGCCTGCCGGGAAAACATTGGATTCATCCTTGGGGTGGCCTCGACCTGACCAGGCTCACCTGCCCGGTAAGGGAGGCTTTCCCTTAGTGATATCTTGCTATTTTGGCTTGTCTTGGTCTTCTTGATCCGCCCTTTGATCCCTCAAAGAGCTTTGTATCTGGCTTGGTTTTGACTTGGATGCTTGGTGAAGTTTGCTTCCTTGTCGAGCTTTGGCTGCCGGGGTCGAAGGATCACTGTCCGTGCACCAGTCAGGGGAAACATACACCCCTGTTTGTGTACCCCAACAGTGAGCGACGTCTTCAACATCAAGGATCTCCCTCCCTACCATTGTGATGAGCCTTTTGATCCTAGGTCGAATCTTTCCCAAGGGGGGGAGATGATGCAGAGCATCCTACGGTCATCCCCATGGACCTACCTTCGTCTCCTATGACACCACGTAGACCAATGACAAGAGCTCGAGCAGGGGTTATCGAAACTAAGGTGAACTCGTTCCTCTCCGAACTACCACTTACTACATATGAGACATGGCTACTACCTCAAGCGGAAACCCTATGTGTGATCAGGTACTTAGAGGGAAGCCACAGAGCAAATACATCCAACGGACGAGCTAGCGAGGACGCCAAGTACAAGGACCAAGAGAAGAAGCTGCCAGAAAACATACAACCATCCGATGACCGGACCGGACCGGACGTCCGACGCCTGATGTGCCAGCCAGCCAACCCAAGTCCCAGCCAGCGTATGCTATAGCGGCTGGACGTCCGACACCTCCCAGCCTCCGGACGACCGAGCCACTCCGGACATCCAGTGTCACCCAACAGAAGGGAAATTAACGGAAGTCCGAAGACCTCCGGATGACTGACGACCAGACATCCGACCCTGACCGGAAATCCGACACCGACCCATCCGAGCCAAAATGCCAGACGTCTGACCCCTAACGGATGACCGGAGCATCACGAGCCACCGGACATGCGGTAGCTGCCAGATGATCGATGCCTGTCTGCGCACAGTGACTAGGGCCGAGGCCCATGTACCCCTTCGACCCCCTAGACTATATATACAACTCCTCCTCCACTTTTCTAGGGTTAGCATTAGTTTAGCTCATTTGTATGTGAGCTTTGCTCCTATCTACTCTATTCTTGAGAGAGAGAGACTACCACTCCCATGGAGTTCAAGACCTCCATGTGAGAAGATCCCTAGGGGATGAAGACCCCACCTAGGGAAGATCCATGTCGGATTCAATACCTCAACTCCTCACGGATTGGGATGAACTAGCTATCGTGTATCCCCCCTTTTTTGGATTTGAATCATGTATCTCTCTTTGTGTTCATGGATCTCTCTTTGTGTTCATGGATCTAGCACATGTGTGATCATTTCTTGTTGATTTGAGTGATTTCTCTCGTTTCCCCTCGGTTTTCTCCCTCGTGTTATTCATGTTCTTTGTGGGATCCCCTCCATTTCGTGAAAGATCGGCCCCTAGGGTTCCACCCTACATCATCTTGGTATCATGAGCCAAGGTTGATCACGAATTTGGAGCCCCTGCCCCTCTTTTTCTAGCCTAATTTTGTGTGTTTTTGCCCAATTTCGAAAATCCTCACAAAAATAGCCCTCCAATTTTTTTTTGTGATTTGTTGGTTTGATGAAGTTTTGTTGGATTTGATCCGTGGACTTGATGTGTTGCAGGTAGATCTAGCTTTTCCAGCTTTTCCATCTGCAAATTCATCCAATTTCGCCCCTCCACCATGAACCCTAGAAGTTCATCCCGTGCCCAAAATCGCTCAGGCACCGGATGACCGGCCAGTTCCGAACGTCCGACAACCACCGGTCGTCCGACCACCATCGGACGTCCGACGTTTCCTGACGAAACTGAATTTTTTTCGCCCAAAAATCTTCAGCCCCCACACACTCTTCCGCATTGCCACTCTGATAACCCCTCATAGCCACCACCGCTTTCCGCAAACACCATCGCTTACCCGCTACCATGTCCAAAAATTTTGACATGTTTTGGTCATTGAGAATTTGAGTTGCAGTTTCCGTTTCCTAACGTGTTTCGGCTACTTAGGAATGGTTCAACAATGACATCACCGCCGCTCATCTTTGCCACGGACTCATCATCGACAATGACCACTTCACCATTTTGACACCCTCAACCGTAAGCAAGGACGGTAACTTCGACGACACCTTTGTGTACTCCTTTCCATTGCATTGATAACCCCATAGCCCATTTTGTGTCACTTACCCATCGACACTAGCCATTTGAGTATTGCCGGCAACGTTACTTATGCAAATTAGTGATAGTCGATCCGCACCTTCCATTGCATATCGCACATCATCTTGGTATCCGTATCTTGGTATCATCTCTTGTGGAACAAGGTTGTCATCGCATACACAATTACTATCTTGGTAGTGACCCTGGGCCGAGGCCCATGTACCCCTTCACCCCCCTAGACTATATATACTCCTTCTTCTCCAATGTTTTAGGGTTAGCATTGTCTTAGCTCATTTTGGAGATTAGAGCATTGCTCATCCACTTGATACCTACTCCATCGGAGACCGAGGCTTCCTAGGAGAAGATCCCCCAAGTGGATTCAAGACCCCGTCAAGGGAAGATCCCCTCATGGATTCAAGACCCCATCTCCTCACGGATTGGGAAGAACTAGCTACCTTTGTACCATCTTTTGTTGGATTTGGATCGTGTATCTCTCCTTGTGTACTTGGATCTAGCACATGTGTAATTGAATCTCGTTAATTTGAGTGTTTCCTCTTGTTTTGCCTCTCGTTTGTTCTTCGTGTTCTTCGCGGGATCCACTCCAATCGTGAAAGATCGGCCCCTAGGGTTCCACCCTACATCACATGGTTAGCAGCAAGAGAAGACACACAAGAATATGATCCTACAGACTACTAGGAAGTGGCAGTGGTGTTGTGGAAAGTCACAAATCCGTCAAGCGAATCACAAATTCTTACCAGTTTTTACCAAGCAGCAGGTGGTGATCGGCAACCGTTGTAGTCAAAACTCTCAAAGCTTGGATAGAGCAATTACCAGGTGGTGTCAAATGCACGATGTAGATATATGTGGAGCTGGGAAGGCTTAATATATGGTAGCAAAAAGGGTCAGCAATAATTAATTCAGATATGTAAAGTTGAATAAACGCTCAACCATGGTATTATGCTGGCCCTAGGCTAGAACGTGCTAGAGCCGCGAGCCTAGATCACTAACAAAACCAAGGCGATGCACGTAAACAAAGGAGAAGCACACTCTGAATCTCGTTTTTTTCTTTTTTTTTTCACCTTTTCCTCATTATTTTGCTCCGCGACAATTTTTTTCCGAAAAAGTCTACAAATGGTCTAAAAATTGCCTAGCCTGAATTTTCCAGACTTAATTTTTTTTAAACTGGAACTATTTTTTCTACAAGCGGGTAGCACGGAAGTTGGGGAGTCCGACTTGGTCACGACTCGTAGTATGGCGTGATCTCAAAGTCAATAACAAAGAAGGAAATACTGGACTCAGGCTAGACTCGTAGTATGGCGTGATCTCGAAGTCAATAACAAAGAAGGAAATATTGGACTCGGACTGGTGGCGGAGATGAATCTGGTGGAACTCGGACTGGTGGCGGATATATGTAGGGCGGTGTAACACGTACTGGTGGTGAATCTGTGATGGCAGTGGACTCGGACTAGCGTGATGGTGGTGGATATGTGGTATATGGCAGCAGTGATGACGATGGTGGTATATAGCAGCGGTGACGACGATGGTGATATATGGCAGCGGTGATGACGATGGTGGTATATGGCAGCAGTGATGACGATGGTGTGGCGGCAGCGTGACAACTTGTGAACAGAACTCGAAACTCTAAAGGAACAAGACACAAAGACCAACAACTTGAAATGATGATGCAACCGCAAATTCAACAAAGCAATTATAGAAAAGATTATCCAATCGCTAGCTTTAATTTGAGTACTCGCGGAGCCAAAACGGACTTCGTATGAGGAAGATATGCCTATTTTACTGAATAGTGCACAAAACAGATTCCAATCCGAATTGAGGTACAAGATTGAGTCTAGATAGATCCAAATTTTGTTTTTTCCTCTTCTCTATTTTTTTCTCACACTTATTATTCTTTCTCATTTTTTTCTCTGACTTTTTTTACTTTTTCTCGCTCTTCTTTTCTCTCTCTCTTTTTTCTCAAAACAAACTAGATAAGATGCAGATTGGATCAAGCAAAGATTGACCGACCTCAACTATGATTCTGACAATGAACGATGGGTAGCACGTGGTGGAAATTGATGGATCGGGTGGTGGACAGCGAAAGGGACAACGATGCAGCGGCAGCGTGACTAATGTGAACAGAACATGAAACTCTAAACGAATTAGACACTAAGACCAGCAACTCGACACGACAATGCAACTGATAATTCAACTATGCAAGCAATGAAAAGAAAATTGCAAAGGCTCAGACTGGTTGTACAAAGGATGAACAGATCTAACTTTTTTATGGCTTTTTCTTGGATAGTAGGTAAGAAAATTAATCTAATCTAGGGATAACTGGAAATTCTCACTGAGCAACCTAAAAACTGATACCACTTGATAGAGGCGAGGGGCCCGATCTTTCGATGAGATGATAACTATCGATTTGGTGGAGACGACTTTGACGATCCGATTACAAACGTGCAACGACGTTGCACCTTAGCAATCGCTAAACCAATCTCCTGAGGTTACTGACGATGCCGGAAGCACAATCAGCCTGACGACGAAGGTCTATTCCTGCATGCAATCAAAGAACAAGCAAGAATATGATAATGCAATCTGAATACTGCGAATATATATGAAGTATTGATAAAAGTGGCGATCCAAAAACGGTCTTGGTCTGGTCGTTGGACACAAACAAAGTACATGAAGTTGCAATTGCTAACTTTTAATTAAACAAATCCTCAGGAAAAAGCTACTAGATTGATCTACTTATATAGGAGCAAGGGGTGGCATCCAAGGAGGTGGGAGGACATCCCAAGGCATCCTAAAACCAACCCTAGGTCGTACAAGGCCCATGGGCCCAAGTGGAGGTGATGCAACACCTTTGGACTTGTAGTTTGATTCAGATTCTGCTACAACATCAGATTGTTTCGTCAATATCTCAATGCTCCGGACGAATTTTAAGGTGAGTCCAATTGGGTTGGAAAGAGCACGAAATCTACTTTCCAACAAAAAAATAATCACCCAATTCAGTGTCCGGATGAAAGAGATATTGGCGTTTTGAGTCAGGTATGTCTGTGCAGTCCGAATCTGAGTCCAGAACATGAGAGACTTGCATTTTATCTTCTCTTGGCCCAAAAGTCACGTGAGAGGACTTTTTTGAACAACACCTAAACTTCTCTTTTTCCCTTATCTTCATATGTGTATTGTACAAATGTCCCATACACTTGCAATTAGACATGCCATAAAAGTCTGTGAAGTATTTTTGTCCTGGATAACATAAATAAATTATTGCATAGTTTGCATTAGAAATCACCTCACAAATATGCATGTATACAATATTTTTGGTCGTATCTAAGGTAGTCATGTCCTCATCATCCTCCCCTTCTTGAAAACAAAGCCGTCCTCGGTGTTGCTTAATCTGAAATGTGGCTAACAAAAGAGACAAGGTGTTGTATATGTATATGTCATCCATTGGTTTCGCACATATGACACATGTATACATGAGTAACTTTCATAGTTCATAAAATATAAAGCCAAAATATTATCATAAGAAGTAGAAGGCATGAAAATATTACAACTCAATTTGCACATATAAGTGAAGCTTTTATTCATATCAAAAGATTGACAATGTTCATCATTAAACCATCCCAACATTGGTGAATAAACCTTACTTGCATCAAATTACATGCTACAACATGCTTAAATAACCAAGCATGCAATAAGTCATTTGACACAGAATCATCACCAAGATTAGAGGTCATATCAAAATGATTAAACATTGATTCTTTTGGATCAAATGTTAATTCAATGGGTGCACTCAAAATTATTGTCATTTTAGCTGTTTGATCACATGATGCATTCATGACAGTAACACAATTCTCTAAAATAGGTGGTGTGCTCAAATCAATAGGTAACTCAATACATGATGCATTCAAGTTAACTAGGCATGCATCATTCTCATGTGAAGTTATATCATCAATACATTTACTGTTACCTTGTCGCAAAGACGTAGCTGTTGTAGGTACGAACGATGACAATGTACCATACACTTGAGATGATGTCGCACTCACAATCTGAGGTGTGGCTGCTCTAGTAGGTGCAACGGTGGAGGAACCAACTGGTGATGGTGAGCATGAACTGGAATAGTGGTTGTTGTAGTCACCCAATGCATCCTCATGTATCTGTCTCTCAAAGGTACAAGCGCGAACATACATACCAGTAACGCAACAAGGAGTATACTGAAATCTTGCGCGAATATCATGGTTCAAACCACAAAAAAATCTATTTGTTGTATCATCCTCAGATTCTTCTATGTCACAATGATGCATATAAGATTTGAACTCTTGGTAGTAAGCATGAATAGTATTACTACCTTGTTTTAATTGTTCCAAATTGTGAAGCAATTCATGATGATAGTAAGGAGGAAAAAATTGTTGTCTCATTACAACTTTCAATCTTTCCAAGTTGTGGGTTGGTTATCAATGTTTTTCTTATAATGTACACTCCACCAAACAGAAGAAAAACCAGTAAATGCTCCAGTGGCAGCTCGTACTCTCTCAAATTCAAAAAAATCATGGTGACTAAAAACTTGTTCTACTTCAACCTCCCAAGCTAGATAAATAGCAGGATTAAATCTACCCTCAAATGACAGTAAAGAGATAACCTGACCATGTGCATGTGTGTGTTGTCCCACCTCTCGTGATGGTGAAGATGTATCCATCGTCCAAGAACTTCTATCTCCGGAACCTGTCATGATTAGTAGAAATAAGAAACAAATTTCGAGAATAATGTTCCTATGAACTACTAGGATGTGGTGGTAAAGCGCTCACAGTAAAGCAAATATCAATATCTTACAAGTTCTTACCATGCAGCAGGTGGTGACAGGCAACCAGCGGTGTCAAATAACTCCGAAGATTGAGTAAAGTGATTTCCAGGGAAACGTATGTATACACGGTGTAGATATATGTGGAGCTTCGAAGGCTTAATTATATGGTAGCAAAAGATTAGCAATAATCAATTCAGAGATGCAATGTTGAATAAACGGTCAACAACGGTACTGTTCTGGTCCTAGGCTAGACCGAACTAGAGACGCATGCCTAGAACACTAATGAGGTCATGGTGTAGCACAACCAGCATCAATAAAGGATATGAAGCAGCTCTGGACAGCAAGATATAAGTGAAGATCACAATTCCAGGAAAGATAATGATGAGAATCAACTGCCAAGCAAGATATGCCAACAACTCTCTCTCCAACTTTCCTCTGGAAATGTTTGTGCCAATTTTCTGATAATTTTTCTACAGAATGCTACTGACTCAAGCTTTCAAACGCAAAAAGAATCACTCAATTCTGAATTGATATGAAGAGTCAAAAAATTCTAAAACTGCCCTGAAAAACTGGAACAAGCTGTATTCGCGAACTTCAGAGGGCAAAAAGACCTATTTAGAAGCTGATTTTGAGGTGTCAAATATTGAATATGCTTCTACAACTATTCAGATGCGGCTCGTCGCTAGCTTTAATTTGAATACTCGCGGATCCAAAACGGACTTCATATGAGGAACATATGCCTATTTTACTGAACAGTGCACAAAACAGATTCCAATCCGAATTCAGGTATGAGATTGAGTCTAGATAGATCCGAATTTTGTTTTTTCCTCTTCTCTATTTTTTTCTCACACTGATTTTTCTTTCTCCTTTTTTCTCTAACTTTTTTTTTACTTTTTTCTCTCTCTTCTTTTCTCTCTTTTTTTCCTCTCTTTTTTTTTCTCAATACAAACTAGATAAGGTGCAGATTGGATCAAACGAAGATTGACCGACCTCCACTATGATTATGACAATGAACGATGGGTAGCACGTGGTGGAAATTGATGGATGGGATGGTGGACAGCGAAAGGGACAACGATGCAGCGGCGGCGTGACTATTGTGAACAGAACATGAAACTCTAAACGAATTAGACACTAAGGCCAACAACTCGGCACGACGATGCAACCGATAATTCAACTATGCAAGCAATGAAAAGAAAATTGCAAAGGCTCAGACTGGCTTGGACAAAGGATGAACAGATCTAACTTTTTTATGGCTTTTTCTTGGATAGTAGGTAAGAAAATAAATCTAATCTAGGAATAACTGGAAATTCTCACCGAGCAATGTGAAAACTGATACCACTTGATAGAGGCGAGGGGCCCAATCTTTCGATGAGATGATAACTATCGATTTGATGGAGACGACTTTGACGATCCAACTACAAACATGCAACGACGTTGCACCTTAGCAATCGCTAAACCAATCTTCCGAGGTTACTGACGATGCCGAAAGCACGATCAGCCTGACCACGAAGGTCTATTCCTGTATACAATCAAAGAACAAGCAAGAATGTGATAATGCAATCTGAATATTGTGAATATATATATGAAGTATTCATAAAAGTGGGGATCCGAAAGCGGTCTCGGTCTGGTCGTTGAAAACAAACGAAGTACACGAAGTTGCAATGGCTAACTTTTAACTAAACAAATCTGTAGGAAAAAGCTACTAGATTGATCTACTTATATAGGAGCAAGGGGTGGCAGCTAAGGAGGTGGGAGGATGTCCCAAGGCATCCTAAAACCAACCCTAGGTTACAAGGCCCATGGGCCCAAGTGGAGGTGATGCAACACCTTTGGACTTGTAGTTTGACTCGGATTCTGCTATAGCATCAGATTGTTTTGTCAATATCTCAACGCTCTCAACGAATTTGAAGGTGAGTCCAATTGGGTTGGAAAGATCACGAAATCTACTTTCCAACAAAAAATAATCACCCAATTCAAAGTCCGGATGAAAGAGATATTGGCGTTTTGAGTCAGGTATGTTTGTGTAGTCCAAATCTGAGTCCAGAACGTGAGAGACTTGGACTCTATCTTCTCTTGGCCCAAAAGTGATGTGAGAGGACCTTTTGAACAACACCTAAACTTCTCTTTTTCCCTTATCTTCATATGTGTATTGTACAAATGTCCCATACATCCACGATTAGACATGCCATAGAAGTCTGTGAAGTATTTTTGTCCTGGATAAATTAAATAAATTATTGCATAGTTTGCATTAGAAATCACCTCACAAATATGCATGTATCCAATATTTTTGGTCGTATCCAAGGTAGTCATGTCCTCATCAGGCAAGTGACGCAAAAATGGGGTAGGGGTTAACAATGCAATGGCAAGGAGAATGTACAATGGTGCCGTCGAGGTACCGTCCTTTTGTACGGTTGATGGTGTCAAGATGGTGAAGTGATCATTGTCGATGTCGAAACTGTGGCGATGATGAGAGGCAATGCTTTTGATGTTGAACCATTCCTAATTAGCCAAAACACCTTAGGAAACGGAAAAACCATGAACTCAAAATCTCAAAGGCAAATGTCAAATGGTGGTAGCGGAATGCGGTGGTGGTTGCGGAAAGGATTGGTGGAAACTCGGTCAAAATGTGTTAAGGTAGCGGAAGTGTATGATGGGCTATACACAGTGTTGGAGTTGAAGGCATGGGCCCTAAGTAGCCGAAACACTTTAGGAGACACAAACCACAACTCAAACAACCTCTAATGCAATGGGGAACAAAATGGGTTAGGTTGAGGAAGTCGGTGGTGGCAATGCGGATGATATGGAGGAAGCCCTAGGCAAAGATGCCAAAGTTCCAAAAATTTGATGGACTCAAATGATGGTGGTAGTATTTTTTTTTGTGTGATGTGGGATGTCAATAGCTTCAAAATGAGCTAAAGAACGTCAAAATCGGACTACGGATGAATTAGTTATGGTCAAAACGATGAAACACGGGAGGCTGAAATCTCCAGGGGTCGGACATCCAGGGGCTAGGCCGGATTTCCGGGGCATGATTCCAGAATCACGCGCGATTTTGCACTCCAGGAGCCGGATGTTCGGGGCTACGGGCCGGATGTCCGGGGGGCCATATGTCTAGGGCCACGGGCCGGATGTCCGGGCTCCAAATCCGAGGATGAACTCGATTTGGGGGCAGAAATTGATGATTCCAAGGACAAAATTGGAGAGATTTTGATGTGGAGCATCCTACGGTCATCCCCATGGACCTACCTTCGTCTCCCATGACACCACATGGACCAATGACTAGAGCTCGAGCAAAGGCTATCAAAACTAAGGTGAACTCGCTTCTCTCCGAACTACCACTTTCCACATGTGAGACATGGCTACTACCTCAAGCGAAGAACCTATGTGTGATCAGGTAATTAGAGGGAAGCCACGGAGCAACTACATCCAATGGATAAGACGGCGAGGCCACCTAGTACAAGAACCAAGAAGAAGAGCTGCCAGGAAAACTATGGCCACCGGACGATCGGACCAGGCCGGACGTCCGACGCCTAAAGACTCCACCAGCCCAAGGACCAAGTCAGCGAGTGCTACAGTGGCCGGACGAACAACACGGACCGGACATCCGACACCTCCTAGCGACCGAGCGACCGAGCCTGTCCGGACATTCGGTGCCAACCAACAGAACAGAAATTAACAGAATTCTGAAGACCTCCGGACGATCAAGCCCTGGACGTCCGGCACCCACCGTATATCCGGCAACGCCTGACCAGAGCCGAACCACCGGATGACCGGCGCCCTCCGGACGACCGGACCCTCGCAAGCCACCAGATGTCCGGAACCCATCGGACATCTAACGCATGTCTGCGCATAGTGACTAGGGCCGAAGCCTATGTACCCATTCGTCCCCCTAGACTATATATACTCCTCCTCCTCCTCCTCCTCCTCCCTCATATTAGGGTTAGCATTGGTTTAGCTCATTTTAGAGATAGAGTTTTGCTCATCCACTTGATACATACTCCATTGGAGACCGAGGCCTCCGCGGAGAAGATCCCAAGTGGATTCAAGATCCCGTAAGGGAAGATCCCCTCGGGGATTCAAGCCCCCACCTCCTTACGGGTTGGGAAGAACTACCGACCTTTGTATCGTCCCTTGTTGTGTTTGGATCTTGTATCACTCTTTATGTTCATGGATCTAGCACATGTGTGATCATTTCCTGTTGATTTAAGTGTTTTCTCTCGTTTCCCCTCTCGTGTGTTCTTCGTGGGATCCCCTCCAAATCATGAAAGATCGGCGTTAGGGTTCCACCCTACATCAGATTTCGTGGATGGAAATGGTGAGAAAGATGGGGGAAAGCTAGATCCACTCAAGACACAACGAATCCATGGATCAAAATCAACAAAATATCATCAAACCAACAAATCACAAAAAAAATTGGGGGCTATTGTTGGTGGGGATTTTCGAATTGGGACGAAAACACACAAAATTAGGCTAGAAACGGAGGGGGAAGACTCCAAATTCATGATCAACGTGGCTCATGATACCATAGATGATGTAGGATGGAACCCTAGGGGCCGATCTTTCATGATTTGGAGGGGAATTCCCGAAGAACACAAAGAACACGATGAACACAAGAGAGAGTAATTGATGCAGAGCATCCTACGGTCATCCCCATGGACCTACCTATGTCTCCAACGACACCACATGGACCAATGACTAGAGCTTGGGCAAGGGCTATTGAAACTAAGGTGAACTCATTCCTCTCCTCTCCGAACTTACACATTCTTCATATGAGACATGGCTACTACCTCAAACGAAAACCTTATGTGTGATCAGGTACTTAAAGGGAAGCCACAGAATAACTACATCCACTGGACAAGACGGCGAGGACACCAAGCACAAGGACCAAGCGAAGAAGCTGCCAGAAAATCTACAGCCACCAGACGACCAGTCTGGACCGGATGTCCGCTGCCTGGGAGCTGCTCCTGCCAGAAGAAGCCCGGACAACAGAGGCTACAGCGGCCGGACGACCGCCAGGGACCGGACGTCCGACACCCTCCAGCGTCCGGACGACCGGCACCCTTCGGACGTCCAACACTCTCTAACCAGAGCCGAAATGACAGAAATCCGAGGTCCACCGGACGACCGGCGCACCGGACGTCCGACCCCGATCGGAAATCTGACGTCGCCCATCCAGAGCCAAAACACCGGACATTCGACCCCTACCGGACGGCTGGACCCCCGCAAGCCACCGGACGTCTGGTAGCGGCTGGACGACCGATGCCTGTCTGCGCACAGCGTGTTGGGCCGAGGCCCATGTACCCATTCGCCCCCCTAGACTATATATACTCCTCCTCCTCCCTCTTATTAGGTTTAGCAAAGGATTAGCTCATTTTAGAGATAGAGCTTTGCTCATCCACTTGATACATACTCCATTGGAGACCGAGGCCTTCGCGGAGAAGATCCCATGTGGATTCAAGACCCCGCAAGGGAAGATCCCCTCGTGGATTCAAGACCCCTTCTCTGGATCGGGAAGAACTACTTCCTCTTGAATCATCCTTTGTTGCGTTTAATCTTGTATCACTCTTTATGTTCATGGATCTAGCACATGTGTGATCGTTCCCCGTTGATTTGATTTTTTTTCTCTCATTTCCCCTCTCGTGTGTTCTTTGTGTTCTTCATGGGATCCCCTCCAAATCATGAAAGATCGGCCCTAGGGTTCCACCCTACGTCATCTTGGTATCATGAGCCAAGGTTGATCACGAATTTGGAGCCCCTACCCCTTGTTTTCTAGCCTAATTTTGTTGATTTTGTCCCAATTTCAAAATTACCCACAAAAATAGCCCCAATTTTTTTGTGATTTGTTGGTCTGATGAAGTTTTGTTGGAATTGATCCATGGATTTGATGTGTTGCAGGTAGATCTAGCTTTCCCCCATAATTTCCGCCATTTCCATCCATGAAATTCATCCAATTTTGACCAAATTTTGCTTCTCCACCACGAACCCTAGAAGTTCATCCCGTGCCTGAAATCGCCCAGGCACTAGACAACCGGCCAGTACCGGACGTCCGACAACCACCGGTCGTCCGACCCATACCGGACGTCCGACCTAACCTGACGAAACTGAACTTTTTCACTCAAAAATTTTTAGCCACCGCCCCATTTCCG
This sequence comes from Thinopyrum elongatum, assembly GCA_011799875.1. Taxonomy (NCBI): domain Eukaryota; kingdom Viridiplantae; phylum Streptophyta; class Magnoliopsida; order Poales; family Poaceae; genus Thinopyrum; species Thinopyrum elongatum. The sequence continues at coordinate 204,258,938 of CM022297.1, read as the reverse complement.
CATTGCCACTCCATAACCCATCATTGCATTCTCGCATAACCATAACACCACCGCTTTCCGCAACCACCACCATAGCTTGTCCGCTACATCCGACTTTGAAGCATTTGCTTTGAGAATTTGAGTTATGGTTCTCCATTTCCTAGGGTGTTTCGGCTAACTAGGAACAGTACAGCTGCGACAACACCACCGCTCATCTTCGCCAAGGAATCGACATCGACTACGACCACATCACAATCTTGACACCCGCGACCGTAAGCAAGGACGGTAACTTCAACGACACCTTTTGTGTACTCCTTGCCATTGCATTGATAACCCCCATAGCGCATTTTGTGTCTCTTTCCCATCGAGACTAGCCATTGAGTATTGCCGGCAACGTTACTTGTGCACATTAGTGATCATCATTCCCATTGCATACATACCATATCGTCTTGGTACATACATGTTGATATCATCTCTTGTGTCACAAGGTTGTCATCGCATATACACAATTGCTATCTTGGTTCGTGAAGTTTTGCATAAGTGGCCCTCGAAAGAGCTCAAAAGAGAAAGAGCCAACAAGCTTTTAAGCAAAAGAGAAAGATAAGCAAAGAGCTTTTAAGCAAGAACCATATCATCATACTACATTAAGATAGTCATACTCGATCATCTTGGATCATATCACCGAAACACCATACATTAAGATTGTCATACTCGATCATCTTGCATTTTTGCTTTGTAGACTGTGCACAAGTCTCGTATCCGCCTATAGTGCAATCGTGCTAGCGTCTCTCTAGTGTTGTGCAACAAGAGCATTTTCCATGGATTCCACATTTTGAGCTCACTTTTGGTTGCACGACCCCATTTATTCTTCCGTGTGTGCGTTTCCGTGTACCATATATTGCTATTGGTCTACTTGTTGCATTTGTGAATTTGCGAATCTTTTTCAACATTATTTGAATCTCGCTAACAATTGCATAAATTTTGTGCCACCATCCTCACCAAGCTACTCCAAAGGCCTTTTTGTGTAGGTGTGAGAAATGGACGAGATACGGTACCAATTGTGCTATTTCCTTGCTACACTATTGAGTGATCATTGATCCATTCCCAACATCGGTTAAGGTACATTTGGTATAGTTCTTTCCTTTATTCCACTCACATATTTGCTTGCAATGATGGATAGGCCAACTACTTCTTTGAACCCACTCTTCATCGAGCAAGATGAGGACCCGAACAACTACGTCACCAAGAACCACCTCTTCGGTGCACAAAGAGCCTTGCATCAAGCACAAGAAGCATTGGGCGAATGCATGGACATACTTGCTACCGACTTGCGACAATCTGAACAATGTACCAAAGACTACTTCGACACATCAATGGCATCTCTCAAGGAGGACATACGAGGCATGATGGCCAATTGCTCGTCTACCTCTTGATCATACTCAAGACGGAGCCACTCAAGTCGACATTCTTCGCAATCTTCTTCGAATGCAAGTACTCCTCGAGCTCGTTCGCATCGTCGCCAAGACCATGAAGTTCATCAAGCTCCACAAAACCCATTCCATGGCAATGGTTTGCAAGGCCGTCTTCATGAATGTGAATGCCAATGGCAACAAGCTAATGAGCATCCGGTCCAAGAGCAAGCTCCAATCCGCCAAGATCAACAAGAGCAACAAGATGGTGATGCCCTTCGACAAGAGAAACAACATCGTGAGGAACAAGCCCTTGAAGCCCAACAAGCTCTATGTGCAACAACCCAAGCTGTCCATGCACGCAACCAGGAAAAAGACAAGGCAATCCGCCGTGAGCACCAACAAGAAGCTGCTCATCGTGAAGAGCTTCAAAAGATGAGAAACCGTGCAGGAATTCCATGTCCTCAACATCAAGCTAACCAAGCGGAGCACGAGGAACAAGCGGCTCAAGATCCTCCTGCACGGCAAGAGTGTCCTCAACATCACCATCAACCCCAACATAATGAAGAGCACCGCTACGGCAAGCTCAAGTTCACCACGCCCAAGTTCTCCGGAAGCAATGACCCCGAAGAGTACCTTTCATGGGCATTGAAGGTTGACAAGATGTTTCGTTTGCACAACTATGAAGAAGAAAATAAGATAGCCATGGCATCCCTTGAGTTCCAAGACTACCTACTCATTTGGTGGGAACAAGTCATTGAGTGCCGTGCAGCAAGGGGTGAAACACCCATCACAACATGGAATCAAATGAAGGATGTCATGAGAGTGCGCTTTGTGCCAACATACTATAATCGTGACCTCTTCAAGAAGTTACAACTCCTCAAGCAAGGCACAAAGACCGTTGAAGAGTATTACAAGGAAATGGAGATTGCCATGATTCAAGCAAATGTCATGGAATATGATGAGCAAACTATGGCACGTTTCTTGAATGGACTCAATCACCCTATCAAGAAGATCGTCGACTTCCAACCTTACTCAAACCTCATCGAGCTAGTGCATCAAGCTACCAAGGTGGAGCGACAAGTGCAAGATGACTACAAGTATGCCAAGTTCTCTTCCAAGTCCTACGGCTCCTCCTACAATCAAGCTTCAACGACTACAACTCCTCCTTCCACAACAAAACCTTCTACAAGCAACGGTGACAAGTCAAGCTACAAGAAAACTTCGACATCTTCAAGTCGTCCTCCTACTACAAGCAACTTCAAGCCGAGAGCTTCATCATCATCTACTCCAAATGATGAGACTGTCAAGACGAGTTCCATCAAATGCTTCACATGTGGAGGCCGAGGCCACAAGACATTCGAGTGCACCAACCGGCGCACCATGATTGCCAACGACGATGGCACATACGACTCCATGAGTGAAGAGGTAATGGAAGCCCTTGAGCATGTGGCCATGTACCAGCAAGTGAATGACCAATTCTTTTGTGACAATGATTTGAGCCTAGCTCTCGTTGTCTCCAAGGTATTGATGCTTCAACACCAACAAGAGGAAGATCAATGATGCCATATCTTCCACACCAAGGCGGGCATCAACGGGCATTCCATGAAGGTAATCATCGACGGAGGAAGTTGCCACAATTTGGCAAGTGAAGAGCTATGTTCCAAGCTACAATTGGTCAAGATGAAGCATCCTTGCCCTTACAAGCTCCAATGGCTTAGCGACTCCAGCACTATCCAAGTGGAGCACACCATTCAAGTCTCCTTCAAGATTGGAGCATATGAAGACACCTTGGAGTGTGATGTGGTTCCCATGTCTGTTTGCCATCTCCTACTTGGACGACCATGGCAATTCGACCGAGGCGTCATCCACAATGGGCGAATAATTCACTATAGCTTCAAGATGATGGGAAAGGAGTACGTGCTACAACCTATGTCACCAAGTCAAGTGATCGCCGACAAGCAAGCAACCACCCATCATGGAGAGAATAGTGAGAGAGTGAGCAACCAAAAAGAGAATGAGCGCCACAAGCCAAAATTGAGTGCCTCCACGATGAGCGACAAGAAAAACCTAGTGTTATTAGCTACAAAAAGTGAGATGAGAGAAGTGTGTGAGAACCCATCCAGTGTTATGCACTATGTCCTATTGTGCAAGGATGAAGCGACAAGGACTAACACCTCTCACCATCAACCTTTAATGTTGTCTTCTCTATTGGAGGAATTCAAGGACTTCTTCCCTGATGAGTGATGAGGACATCAATACCATTGTTACACCCACAGCCCCTGCTGCTATACATACTGGACCAATTACTAGAGCTCGCGCACGCCAATTAAATTATCAGGTACTTTCGTTTCTTGGTAATGATTCTAATGTTCATGAGAATATGATGCGCCTAAATTGGATACATTTGTTTTGCTTACAAATGAAGGGCCTAGCTTGGACAAGAAAGAAGAACCTTGGAGCAAGTTCAAGCATGGAGATGATGGCATGCGCAAGGGGAACAAGAACGGAGTTACAAGTGATGATTTTAGGACTTTGAAGCCACCATATTGAGTGCAGGAAGCCTTGGACAAAATATACAAGATGCAACTTCATAAATTTCATCCAGAGGCTATTATAGGTGTTGCGTCACCTTATTATTGGGCCAGGCCCATGTAATTTCAAAATACTTGAGTATAGGTTGTTTTTAGAGTTCGTATGTGTGGGGAAACAAGAGATAGGGTTGGTTTCGGACCCCTCCTTCAAGGGCCATGAAATCCCCCCCTCTTCCTCCATATATACAGCCCTTAGGGCACCGTTTAGACTTTGGGTTTTGTTTAGATTAAAAGTTCGCCATAGCTGCAACTTCGCGTACTTCGTTTGTGTTCAACGACCAGACCAAGACGTCACAGAACCCCACCTTCATTAATAAAGCTTTCCTCTTATATTCGCAATATCCTGATTGCAATCTCAGTTTCTTGCTTGTTCTTCGTTTGCTTGCAGGAAACAGACCCTCGTGGTCAGGTTGATCGTGCTTCGGCGTGGTCAATAACCCCTTGGAAGTTGGTTTAGCGATTGCTAAGGCGCGACGTCTCGCACGTTCGTAGTCGGATCATCAAGGTCGACTCCCACAGAAAACGATAGCCACCATCTCATCGGAACATCGGGACACCTTCGCCTCTATCAAGTGGTATCAGATTTTCAGGTTGCTCGGTGAGATTTTACAGTTTTTCGTAGTTTAGATCGAGTCTGTTCTTCATACCTACAGTCCACGAAAAAGCCAAAAAAAATTAGGGTTAGTTCATCATATCCGAACCAATCTGAGCCTTTGCATAATCTTTTTAGGGTTTTTGCTTTGTTGAATTTGCGGTTGCATCGTCGTGTCTAGTTGCTGGTCTTAGCGTCTAGTCCTTTAGAGTTTCAAGTTCTGGTCATAAGTTGGCACGCCGCCGCCGCACCATCATCATCGCCCCTGCCATCTACCACCATCGCTTATCCGCCACCACTCTGAATCCATATACCATCACCGATCTGTATCCATATACCACCACCGATCCGTATCCATATACCACCACTGCTACCATATACCACCACCGCTGCCATATACCACCACCATATATCCAACCACCAATCCGAGTTCTTTTCATATTAGGTTTGTTTTCGAGATCCATCTAGTTTCCGATTCGTGTTTCCTTGCCTGAGTAGGTTTCGGAAAAAAAAATTGGCAGTCAAAAATATTTTTCCCTATCCTATTTTTAGGTCCCAGGGAGTGTTTTGAGACACTCGCCATCATAGTGATTTTTTGTCGCACTTTTTCATCGTCGCTGCCCTGATTTCCGAAAAAAAAATTGTCAAAAAAAATTTCATGCCAATCCTGTTAGTTTGACTTGGGAAGAGTTTTGAGACACTCGCCATTATAGTGATTTTTTGCAAAAAAAAAAACAAAAAAGAGGAGCGCAAAAAAAAACGAATTTTTTTTAAAGTGTGCTCTTCCCTTGTTTATGTGCCGCGCCGTGATTTTGTCAGTGTTCTAGGCTCGCGTCTCTAGTACGGTCTAGCCTAGGACCAGCACAGTACCGTCGTTGAGCGTTTATTCAACTTTGCATCTCTGAATTGATTATTGCTGACATTTTTGCTACCATATCATAAGCCTTCCCAGCTCCACATACATCTACGTCGTGCATTTGACACCACCTGGCAATCGCTCTATCCAATCTTTAAGAGTTTTGACTACAACGGTTGCCGATCACCACCTGCTGCTGGGTAAGAACTGGTAAGCAATTGAGATTCGCTTGACGGTTTTGTGATACACCACCACCACCACTTCCCAGTAGTCTGTAGGATCATATTCTTGTGTGTTTCTATTGCTGCTAACCATGGCAGGATCACAAGCCGATGAGACTGATTAGGAGAACATGACGAACAAACAGCTACATGATAAATTTCAGCAAATGATGAGTGGACAGGTGTCGGTGTACTAAGTATTGGGCCACTAGTACCCCGTACTTGTGCACGGGCAGTTGTAGCTGTCCTCACGGCAAGGCTTGCCGGGATCAGCTCGAGGTCGACTCAAGTCATCAAGGAAAATCGTCAAGTCAGAGATCTGAGGATCAGCAGATAAGCAAAGCTGGTAATCGAAGGCCAGCTTCCCCGGCAAGATCCTTGTCGGGATGGCTCGTGGAGCCCGGCAAGCCTCGGCGCCCGGCAAGGCTTGGCGCCCGGCAAGATTCGGCCACTGTGCCACCGCTTCGGCATAGTAACAAACCTGACATTCTGGGTCCTTCTCTGGATACGTGGCAACGCGCCAGTGGAGGAGAGCTTAAGCGGTGCTGATGGGATGGCCCCTTTTTCCATCCCCAAGAAAGTGAGGACACCTAAACGGACACCTCACGGTGCATTAAATGCGCTTGTCCTAATCCGTCAGGGGTTAGGTATGATACCCTGTAGCTACTTTACACCTCAATGTATGTACGTTTTGCCACTGTGGAGACCCCTTTGAGCATATAAAAGGAGGCCCAAGGCAACCCCTACCTGGGGAGGAGAATTTCTGGCCCATTCTGCATGCGTAGCTGCTCTTTGAACGTACTGTTCATCGCGAGCGCTCCTGAAGGCTGGGCTCAAGAACATCAATAAGAACACAAAGTAGGAGTAGGGTTTTACGCTGATCAGCGGCCCGAACCTGGGTAAAAAGCTTCCCGCGTCGATCACTGGTTCTCCTCTTTGCGTATACCTCTCCCCCCGCCGAATCGTAAAGGGGTCTCTCGGGATCCCATACGTGTCGTACCCCGACATCTTTGGCGCGCCAGGTAGGGGGATTGAAGGTTGCGTGAACCTGATCTGGTGGTAGACTCCCTAGTACCTTCATCATCTTCATCATCATGCCGCCCAAGAAGAAGAACGCTGCGACAGCACAACCGTCCGGGTCCGTTTTGCCTGCGCCTTCGCAGACAGGCGATTGTGTGGGTGCAGAAGGAAGAGGACTAGAACCCCTGCGGCGTTCTGGTGACCCAAGCCAAGCGAGCGGTATCGTTCGCAGTGGCAGTGGTAACTTGCACGCCGCTGGATCTAGAGATGGTGCTGTGTTGCCTACGGGTGGCACAACTAACCCTAGGGATCGAAGGGCGCCTGCTGGAGCTCCCACGCCGGCGCAAGCCTCGCAACCTACCCAGGTCGTGCGAGATGAGCGACATCATGGCGCTGGTGGTTCGGGGCGTCCCCACGAAAAGGTTTCTGCGCATAGATCCCAAGATGCGCGGGACCAGCATGCACACCGAGCTGCCGGCGAAGGTGGTGCACGGTCGCGTGACCATGGCGGTGCTCCTTCTAACTTAGTTAGGAGTCAGAGCACCTCACATACCTCGCACTTGTGGCCGCCACCTACGCCAGCGGAAGCCTTGGCACGTGCACAGCTGCTCCTCGATTTTCCTCCCCCCCCGGAGAAGATGGAGGAGTGGCGAGCTACTATCCAAAGCCTTATCGGCTTCACTAACAAGGATGGACCGCAAGAGGCAGGGCCCTCTCAGCGGAGGCCCATCGATCCGACGCGAGCCGGTGCAGAGAAAACCGGAGGTGGTGCAACTACAGTGCACTCTCCTCCGCGGCGTCAGCAGCGGCCGACGACTCAGCAAGTCGACCGCCATGAAGAAGTTTCCACGGCGTCGTCCGATCCATGGATGCGCCGTGATCAGCGTCTGGTTCTCCAGGAACGAGGCAAGGAGGACGCTCGAACAACCATCGAGCGGCGACAGGAAGCGTGCTATCAGTCTGATAAGCGCGCGGGGCCGGTTGTCGACGAGCCCGTGCCAGGGAACATAGGAGACTTGCCTTACGAGGTAGGACCTCCAGCGTTTACCCGTGAGCTGCGGCAAGTCCAGTGGCCCAATCTCCGAACCTTCAAGCCAGAGGTCCCGGAGAAATATGACGGCAAGACCCATCCCTCGGAGTTCCTGAGCATCTACACCATTGTGGTGCAAGTTGCCGGGGGCCGAGATGACAAGATACTTGCCAACTACTTCCCGTTGGTGCTCAAACCTAACGTCAGGTCGTGGTTGATGCATCTGCCGGAGGATTCTATTTCTTCCTGGTCGGATCTGTGCCATCAGTTTGTTGGCGCCTTTGTTGGAGGCCACCAAGCTCCTGGCCAAGAAAGTGATTTGCACATCATCCCTCAGAAGGAGGGCGAGTCCCTGCGCAAGTTTATGCAGAGATTCAGCCGGGTGCAGTACAATATTCCTGACGTTCATCCTGCCGCTGTCATTAGCGCGTTCCATCAGAACGTGCGTAACCGCAGGATGCGGGTAGAGCTGGCAATGAACAAAGTCAGGAGTATTGCCGAGCTTTACACTTTGGCCGACAAGTGCGCTCGAGCTGAAGAGGGGAGGAAACTCCCCGGTGAGGCTGTTGGTGCGGCAGGCGACTCAGAAGAAGAAGATGCCGCGGCTCCGTCAAGGAAAGGCCTGCGGCGAAATAGGAAGCGCGGAGGCAAGGCCATGCTTGCCATCGAGGAATCCGGCAACCATGGCGCCGCCAAGAAGGCCAAGGTTGGTGACCCCAGCAAGGTTCTTGCCGGGTGCCCTTCCTGTCAGGCCTTGGCGGCTGCCGACAAGTCAGAGAACTCCGGCAAGCAGTATTGCAAGATCCATCGCACTAAGGGCCACGATCTCCAGAACTGCCGGCAAGTTGAGCAGCTTGCCGAGAAGCAGAAGGCCGAATACGAGAGGCGAGACAAGGAGAAGGCCCAAGATGGTGCTGAGGGGTCCGGCAAGAAACGCGGTGGCCGAGGGGGTCACCGCGGCAAGGCCAAGCAACACAAGGATCGGCCCGCTCGGGGCCGAGATAAAGAAGGAGATGATGATGAGGAAGATGACGAGTCCAGTGAGCAGGAATTCCAAAAGGCTACGGAGGCTATGTGCATTGATGGGGGTGCCTCGCTGCATTCTTCCCACCGCCAACTTAAACAGTGGATGCGGGAGGTTAATGCGGCAGAGCCATCCCCCGATGCATGTAGGCCTCTGAAGTGGTCCAGCACGCCTATCATCTTTGACGCCGAGGATCACCCTGATCGCACAACTGCGGTCGGGTGTTTGCCATTGTTGGTTTCCCCAACAATTCGCAACCTCAAGGTGACGAAGATGTTAGTTGACGGCGGGGCCGGCCTAAACTTAATCTCACCAGATGTGCTCACAAAGCTTCAGATTCCCGACAAAGACCTCAAGTTAACGGGTACGTTTCAAGGGGTCAACCCGGGAAGAACACAGCCTAAGGGAAAGATCACACTGCCGGTAACATTTGGCAGCGAGTTTAACTTCAGGACCGAAAAGGTGGTGTTTGATGTCGCTAAGATCCCCATGTCATACAATGGGATCCTTGGTCGGCCAGCGCTGGCTAAGTTTATGACGGCATCACACTACGCCTACAATGTTTTGAAGATACCCGGGCCGTTGAGCGTCATCACTATCCATTCCGATAAGAAGGATGCGCTCATCTGTGCCGACCAACTTTACCGAAAAGCAGTTGCAGCACCTGCCATCGAGGCATCTGCTCCTGCCACTGGAACTCCCGGGGGGAAGAAGAAGACCGGTAGGAACCTTGGCGCAAACTCCGGCAAGCGCACCTCCTCGGAGTGCTGCGCTTCCGTCGAGGACGTACCAGAGAGTTCCACCGGCAGGAACAAGAAGTCCAAGGCCGCCCCGCCGGAAACCAAGAAGGTGCCTGCCAGGGAGGACGGAACGGGGGGAACTTTCACCATAAGTTCCACCCTAAATGACAAATAGGAAAGCGCGCTCGTTGCTTTCCTGCGGGTGAATGTCGACGTGTTTGCGTGGCAACCGTCTGACATCCCCGGCGTTCCCAGGAAAGTGATTGAGCACCACCTTGCTGTCTGTCCTCATACGCGGCCCGTCAAGCAAAGGGTGAGGAAACAGGCTTTGGAGCGGCAAGAATTCATTGCCGAAGAAATTAAGAAGCTGGAGGCGGCAGGACTGGTCAAAGGAGTGCTTCATCCAACCTGGTTGGCCAATCCGGTTGTAGTGCGGAAAGCGAATGGGAAATGGAGGCTTTGTATCGACTATACAGATATCAATAAAGCTTGTCCAAAAGATCCTTTTCCCTTGCCGCGCATCGACCAGATTGTGGATGCCACCGCTGGTTGTGATCTCCTGTCCTTCCTTGATCCCTATTCAGGGTATCATCAGATTTTTATGGCAAAGGAGGATGAAGAGAAGACCGCCTTTATCACCCCATGTGGTACGTATTGTTTCATACGAATGCCTTTCGGGTTGAAAAGTGCTGGTTCAACATTCGCCAGAGCAATCCAGATTGGTTTTGAGCCACAACTCCATAGAAATATGGAGGCATATATGGATGATATAGTGGTTAAAACTAAGGATAAAGCGACGCTCATTCAAGACTTAGAAGAAACATTTGCAAACTTGCGCAAGATCAACTTGAAGCTCAATCCTGAGAAGTGTGTGTTCGGTGTTCCTTCCGGCAAGCTCCTCGGATTCTTTGTATCTTGCCGGGGAATTGAAGCGAACCCCGACAAGATCAAAGCCATTGAGCAAATTGAAGCGCCGAGACGCATCAAGGATGTGCGTCGTCTTGCCGGCTGTGTTGCTGCTCTAAGCAGGTTTATTTCCAAATCTGCTGAGCGCGCCCTGCCCTTCTTCAAAATTTTGAAGAAGGCAGGTCCAATGAAATGGACTCCGGAAGCGGAGGCGGCGCTGCAAGATTTGAAGAAATACCTTTCTTCTCCGCCGACGCTAGTCGCACCTAAACCACAAGAACCATTGCTACTGTATCTGGCGGCAACAAATCAAGTGGTTAGTGCTGCGCTGGTGGCGCAGAGAGAAGCTGATGAGGAGACAACATCAGTGGCAGGACCGCCAAGTGACGCAGCAAGATCTTTCCCGGCAAGGGTTGATCCCGGCATGACAGGATCTGCGCAAACAGAAGAACTTGTGCAGAAGAACAAGGTGGTGCAGCGCCCAGTTTATTTTGTTAGCTCTCTGTTACAAGGAGCTAGGTCAAGATATTCTGGTGTGCAGAAGTTGCTTTTCGGCCTCCTTATGGCCTCGAGAAAGCTGCGCCATTATTTTCAAGCACATGAGATCACCGTCGTCACTCGCTTTCCATTGCAACGGATTTTGCAAAATCCGGAGGCAACCGGCAGGATCGTGGAGTGGGCGTTGGAGCTGTCCAGCTTCGGTCTTAAGTTTGAAAGCACTTCCACAATTCAGAGCAGGGCCTTGGCGGAGTTCATTGCAGAATGGACCCCGACGCTAGACAAAGAAGTTCAAGAAACAAGTCTCCCCGGCAAGGAAACCGATCAGCAATGGGTTATGTACTTTGACGGGGCTTTTTCGCTGCAAGGCGCCGGTGCTGGCGTGCTGCTTGTCGCACCCACCGGGGAGCACCTCAAGTACGTAGTCCAAATGCACTTTTCCCGGGAGAGTTCAACCAACAACACTGTAGAATACGAGGGTTTGCTTACCGGTCTCAGGATCGCGGCAGACCTTGGTATCAGAAAGCTCGTCATTAAAGGCGATTCACAGCTTGTCGTCAGGCAAGTTAACAAGAGTTATCAAAGCCCATTGATGCAGGCCTACGTAGATGAAGTGAGGAAATTGGAAGAACGCTTTGACGGTCTCCAAATGGAGCATGTCCCCCGTGCCGAGAACAGTGTTGCCGACGACCTGTCAAAGCGTGCTGCCCTCAAGTTGCCTGTGGAACCAGGAACTTTTGTGCTCCAATTGACTCAACCATCCGTGGCGCCATCGATGCGGCAAGAAAAGAGAAGAAAGTTGAACTCTGGCCAGTACTTCCCGGCAGAGCTCCCCGGAGCCGCCGGCAAGGAAGTTGCCGGGATCGACATGCCTGCCGGGGAACAACAGGCTCCGGCAGGGCCTCAGGCCCTTGCTGTCGAGACAAATGTCCCCCCGGCAGAGGAGATGCCTTTAGTCCTAGCTGTCGAGCCTCAGGCTCCAGCATGGGCGCAGCCCATCGTCCATTTCCTTCAGACAGGTGAACTCCCTGAGGAACAGGAAGAAGCAGAGAGAGTAGCCCGTCGGTCTGTTATGTACAAGTTCGTCGATGACATCCTGTACAGAAAGAGACCAAACGGTGTGAAATTGAAGTGCATTCCTCGGGAGGACGGACTAGAGCTGTTGGCAGAGATACCTGGGGGCATATGTGGTTCTCACATAGGATCAAGAGCGCTTGCCGGAAAAGCATTCCGGCAAGGTTTCTTTTGGCCTACCGCCCTCCAGGATGCGACTGCACTAGTAACCAGGTGTGAAGCGTGCCAGTTTCATTCGAAGAAATTACATCAGCCAGCTCAAGCTCTTCAGACAATCCCTCTCTCCTGGCCATTTTCGGTCTGGGGGCTCGACATACTGGGCCCCTTTCCCCGTGCTACCGGGGGCTTTGAGTACTTGTACGTTGCTATCGACAAGTTCACAAAGTGGCCGGAGGTGGAAGCGGTGAGGAAGGTGACAGCGCAGTCGGCTGTCTAGTTCTTCAGAGGAATTGTTTGCCGTTTCGGTGTGCCGAACAGGATCATCACCGACAACGGCACGCAGTTCACAAGTCGCACCTTCATGCAGTACGTCCAAGACCTTGGCGGCAAGATTTCTTTTGCCTCTGTTGCTCACCCGAGAAGCAACGGCCAAGCGGAGAGGGCCAATGCTGAAGTGCTGCGCGGTCTCAGGACCAAAACTTTTGACAGGTTGAAAAAGTGCGGAAGACGCTAGATTGATGAGTTGCCGGCGGTTCTTTGGTCAATCAGAACGACACCAAATCGAGCCACCGGCCAGACGCCCTTCGCTCTGGTCTATGGAGCGGAAGCAGTTCTCCCCACAGAACTCATATACGGATCTCCTCGAGTGCTCGCTTATGATGAGCTCGAGCAAGAGCAACTGCGGCAAGATGATGCTGTGCTCCTTGAGGAGAACCGTCTTCAGGCTGCTGTGCGAGCTGCACGCTACCAGCAAGCTTTGCGCCGCTATCATAGCCGCGAAGTTCATGCCCGAAGCCTTGAGGAAGGCGACCTTGTTCTTCGATGGATTCAGTCCGCCAAGAATTCAAACAAGTTGACGCCAAAGTGGGAAGGCCCTTATCGGGTAGTACGAGTCACCAGGCCTGGCGCTGTCCGCCTGGAGACCGAAGATGGCGTTCCAGTGAGTAATTCCTGGAATATCGAACATCTTCGCAAGTTCTATCCATAAGGCGTGGTTGCCGGGGGCTCCCGGCAACCACCTTTTTGTACAAGTCTTGCCGGGAAGGCATGTGATCCTTTGTACAAAGCCAGGCGCAGATCCTGAGCACATATGAATAAATTTAAGTGTTGTACATTCCCTTATTGATTCTCATGTTCACATTCATATATGCATGTTTGTCTAAGATGTTGTATGACACCTGATCCCGGTAAGTTCTAACGAACCGCCAAGGTTTCATCCCTTTATTTTCTCTTCTTTCTTTTTCTCAAAAGACAGAAGGATTCCTCGCGTGCACATTTGCCGGGGGGGGGGGGAAGGGTACCAGTTGGTGACGTTCGGAATCGACGCTTGCCGGAGGAAGAACAAAGCCAGAAAGCTAAGTCCTAAAACTTAGAGCAAGTTTTTCTTTTAATACCAAGTTATTTCCTTGGACGATTCCGACTCTTGTATGGGAAATCTGCACGCGAAGGAACCCTTGTTGTAATCAGTTGCGCCCTTATTTTGTTTCGAGTCCGCTCAACGATTTAAGTGGCTGCACTGAGAACACCAAGGAGTCTTGCCGGCCGCTGCACCTCCGGCAGGCTGCTGAAGTCCTGCACCCAGCGCTCGTGGCAGGTTGCGCGCCGGCAAGTTTTTCAGTAAGCGTAGGATGAACTCCATACATAAAGGAATCGGACAAGGAAAGTAGCTAGCATGAGCCTAAACATAGTCAAATTATATTGCATCCATAAGTTGCCGTAGTTCTAACTTGAGACTTAATTGTCTTTTACATGAGATGATGGCGGCAAGAATAAAAGAGAAGCACTCAATCCCTACGCTGGCCTTCGATCCTTTTGATGGAGTCCACCTTCTCGAGGATTGGCGCGATGCACTTCTCAAGCGCCTCAACATTTGCATCCTTTGGCAGGTGGCCGAGTGCGCTGGAGAGGTCGATGTCGGGATTGCTGTGCACCACCTTGAGGAGCACCTTGCGAAGGACGGCCCGGTAAAGCCGGCGAGTCTCGTTCGCCAGTTGGGTCGCCCGGCTAGACTGGAGCGCCCTCAACGCGTTGATGATGCTTTCAAAGAACATCGTCAATCTGGCGCTTGGGGATATTCTTTCCTCGGAAGAATATCTGAAGTTCGACAAGCCCATGGTTGACAGTTCTGCGGTAAGCTTCTCCGCGGCAGCAATGAAACGACCAGTCCAGATCTCCACTCCCTTCTCGTACTTGTTCTGGGCGGCGGCAGCACTCTTGAGCAGGTTCCTCTCTCCTTGGAGATCCTTGAGTAGAGCCTTCTCACGAGCCCTGCCGGTCTCGAGAGATTTCTGCAGCGTGGTCAGCTTCAGCTCTAGAACCGCAATATTATCAGCCGCAGAGGAGAGCTGCTTGGTCTTGTCGGACAGGGCGACTTGCATCTCCCCCAAGGAGTGGAGGGTTTTTTCCCTGTCCCCCTTGAGCGTCGAGAGCTCCTTGCAGTGCTCGTCGGGATCTGCCTCCAGCCTCTTCACTTTGTCGCTCAGCTCGTTCTTGGCAGCCTCTGCAGCTTCGGCAGCATCGACGGCCTCCTCGAGCTTGCCGGCGTGACTGACAGTTAGAGCTTCGAGTGCCTCCTTGTGCTTCTGCTCCAGCTCCTGGGTCCGCCGCGCGACAAGATTTTCAATGTCTTCATCTTTGCTACGAAGTTTGGCAGCGAGCGCCTGCTCACGTGCGGTGAGATCTTCTTCATGAGCATCAAGAGCAATGCGGCGCCCCGTCAGGAGGGCATCTTCGGCAGCAATCCTTTGAGTAGCTTCATCATGCGCCTTCTCCATATCGGATTGCTTCAAGAGGACCTCATTCCACTGCTGGCTCACTTGTTCTCGGCCGGCAACCAGCTCTTGAAGGGCCTCAGCGTGCCAGATTTGCATTTGTGTGACGCGCCTTTGAAAATCCGCTTCGGCTGCCTCGACAACTGCCATTCTGGAGTCCGCCTTCTCTTTTCGGGCACGATGGAGAGCCTGGAGTTTGCGGAAGTTCTCGCCCATGGCCTGAAGGAGCTAATCCTCTTCAGACTTGCCGCTGCTAGCACTGGGATCGTCAACAACTTCAAGCCCGGCAGCGGCAATAATCTCCTCGAAAATTTCTCCTTCGGCTGGTGCCTCTGTGCTTGCCGTCCCTGGCAAGTTGATGAATAGATTTTCGCCAACCTTGAGATACTTGCTGGATAAGGGCTCTTCAGATGTTGATGGCTGGTCTTCAGTGGCCGCCTCGCCAGTAACAGGGGGCTCTGTGGCCGATGCAGCGCCTGGCGCTCCTGCGGCAGGAATGCTGTCAGTATGGTCCCCAGCCTCCCTGTCGCCCTCTTCAGCAGGTTCTTTGGCGATTTCCTCTTGTGCTGTCTTGGCGGCCTCCCCGTCGAGAGCATCACCAGCCCCGGCAACGTCATCCTTGGTGGCCTCGCTGGCAGTGATCCTGTCTGCTTCGGCGGCGGCATCCCTGGCGGTCTCCTCGATGACAGCATCGACGTCCATGTGTTCCGTCGCGGAGAACTCTGGAGGGCGAAGGAGGAGGACAGAATAAGATCGAGTTTTTGGATTTTGAAGTGACTAAAGATAAAGAAGTAAGAGGAAAAGAATAAATAGCACTCTGAGGCGATCGAGTACTTGTGTAGGGCTGTCGAGAAGTGGCTTCGCCTCTCCCGGCAACTCCGGTTGCCGGGGGTGGGTTGCCGGAGTCCGTGCTTGTCGGCTCCTCCTCAATCCGGACGGGCTTGTCGGCAGGATCTCTTGCCGGGGATGTGCTTGTGGGCGGAGCGGTCGATGAAGGAGGCACAATGGGGCTATCTTCTCCTTGTTGCCGTTCTTCTCCTGCAAACCCAAGGACATCAGCGACAAGAATGGAAGCCTCGGCACCAGCCAAGAGAAAAAGGGACAATGAACTTACGCTGGGGGCTGTGCTGGGGGCTGCGCTGGAGGCTGCGTTGAGGACTAGGCTCCGGGCTCACAATGACGGTTTCTGGCACGCTAGTGGAGCCTGCCGGGGGCTCGTCGCCTGTAGAAGTCCTTAACCTCTTCGCCATCCTCTCCAGCAAAGTTTCTGTGTCACTGCAGAAACAATACAAGCAAGTCAGTAAGATTGATGCAGATTGGAAGGTGGAAGCTGTGGCAGATACTCACTCTTCTTCCTCCCGCTCTGGACTGAAGCCGGAGATGTCGAAGTCGACCTCCGTTGCGGTGTCTGAGTGGGGAGGCGGTGGAGGGGTCCTAGGCCGCTTGGCTGTGGCAGGCGCCGGGGCAGCCTCCGGCACGGTTGCGCGAGACCCTCCTGCCGCTCCGGCGGTGGTCGCTGGTGTGGGTCTCGCGGGCCGCGCGGGCTATTGACGGGCCCCCTGCCGCGGTCCGGTCTTGCCGGCCACTTTCTTGCCGGGGGAGTCACCGCTCGATGTGGGTTGGCTCGCCGGGACGCCTGATGCGGCTTTCCGAAGGACACGCTTTGTCTTCTTCGGGGGCGAGGGCTCTTCTCGCGTCTCCTCTTCGGCCGTGTCTTCGCCGGATGAGTTCTCAGCAACTGCGCCGCCTTCTTCCCCAGCAACCTTATTCTCCTCGGCAGGTTTTGCCTCCACTACCACCTCTGCATCGCTGGCTTCCCACTCTGTGAAGCCAACGCTGCCGGCCTCCGCGGCAAGATTCGCTGCCTCCACTCTGGTAGCGATGTATGCTACCTCCTGATCAGTGGTGGCGCAGATAAGATCTGACTCTTGCCGGACAGGCTTCTCCGTCAGATTATCGAAGAATTTCTGCGCTTCTTCCTCGCTTGGCTCGACCCAGGTCGGGTCAAGGCCGTGGGCGTTGAACATCGGCAAGAAGGCAATGATCGACCCCAATGCAGAGTTGTTGCACAAGGGGACGATCCTTGCCGGCAGCCGGTGCTTGTCTTCGCGCTGGAACAACTTTTGGCGGAGAGCGCCAAGCTGCATGGCAGTCAGGTTATTGTTCAGCCCGGGGCGCAGCCTCATGACATCTGCTGCGTTCTTGTACTCCCAGACTGGCCTCCCCCTATTCTGCAAAGGGGCGATGCGGCGGCGGAGGAAGTCGAAGCCGATCATCTCCATTGTCAGCCCGGCAGCCTTCAACTGGAGGATCCTGGTAGTAGCGATTGTGAGCTTCTCGTCTTCTGCGGCGAGATCGCCCCAATCCATGCCGCGGACCACCTTCTGTCGCCGGGGATGGCAAAAAGGATGAGGATCTGCTTCCTGGATCCAGCACCATTCGGCCCGCCACTCGTCCCACTTTTCGCGGTAAACCCCATCTGGGTATATCTCTTTGTTCCAAGCCCTTGGAATCCAAGCAATAGATCCAGAGAGGGCCTCTCCTTTTTGGATTCGAGGATAGAAATAGTGGCGGAAAAGAGCAGAATTGGGGATCACGCCAGCGAAATTCTCACAAAGGTGAGCAAAGATGGACTTGCAAAATACGGCATTCGGCGTGAAATCAAGAAGGCGGAAGCCGTATGTGTACATGATGTCGTTGAAGAAATCGGAAAAGGGTGGACAGAGCCCGCAATAAAAATACGCAGTGAAGAAGGGGTATCTGTCCGATCCGCCTTTGGAACAAGCACCTGGGATTACGCGTGTGGCGGGGTGAGCTTGTGTTCCCTTCGCCCACATGCATTGGTATCGCCCCTTCAAAGTTTCGGCGTCGAGCGTCGGAGGGAAGACGACGAGCCTCTTCCGCATCTTCACCAGTTCGCTCTCCGGAACTTCGGCTTTCGCCTCCTTATCCGTGCCCTTACCTTTGCTGGCCTTGGGCGGCATGGAGACTGTGGAGATGGAAGCCGGAGGGCGGAGCGAGCGCGGGAGCAGCGGGCAGAAGAGAAAAAAGGTCTCACTCTGAGCTCGAGCAGAGGAAGGCGATGGCGATGGCTAGATTGGGAAGAAGAGGGGGGTGAATAGGTTTGCGCCTCCACGACTTCTCCTTTTTATGGGGAAGGAGCGGGGCCGCCTTGTTTATCCCCCAATATGAATGCGCCTCTATGGGCGCGAAACAGTTTGCAGCCTTTTTGGCACGCTTCCCACGTCGCGCGCTCCGTGCGCATAGTGGGGGGCATAGTAAAACGAGATATTCACGAGCAGATTGATTCCCTGCCACGCGTGCCCGTGCACTGTTTGGGCCTAGCCCAACAACGCCTCGCACTCGTGTATGGCCTAGGCCCGGGGGCTCCTGTCGGTGTACTAAGTATTGGGCCACTAGTACCCCGTACTTGTGCACGGGCAGTTGTAGCCGTCCTCGCGGCAAGGCTTGCCGGGATCAGCTCGAGGTCGACTCAAGTCATCAAGGAAAATCGTCAAGTCAGAGATCTGAGGATCAGCAGATAAACAAAGCTGGTAATCGAAGGCCAGCTTCCCCGGCAAGATCCTTGTCGGGATGGCTCGTGGAGCCCGGCAAGGCTTGGCGCCCGGCAAGCCCTGGCGCCCGGCAAGGCTGGGCGCCCGGCAAGATTCGGCCACTGTGTCACCGCTTCGGCATAGTAACAAACCTGACATTCTGGGTCCTTCTCTGGATACGTGGCAACGCGCCAGTGGAGGAGAGCTTAAGCGGTGCTGATGGGATGGCCTCTTTTTTCCATCCCCAAGAAAGTGAGGACACCTAAACGGACACCTCACGGTGCATTAAATGCGCTTGTCCTAATCCGTCAGGTGTTAGGTATGATACCCTGTAGCTACTTTACACCTCAATGTATGTACATTTTGCCACTGTGGAGACCCCTTTGAGCGTATAAAAGGAGGCCCAAGGCAACCCCTACCTGGGGAGGAGAATTTCTGGCCCATTCTGCATGCGTAGCTGCTCTTTGAACGTACTGTTCATCGCGAGCGCTCCTGAAGGCTGGGCTCAAGAACATCAATAAGAACACAATGCAGGAGTAGGGTTTTACGCTGATCAGCGGCCCGAACCTGGGTAAAAAGCTTCCCGCGTCGATCACTGGTTCTGCTCTTTGCGTATACCTCTCCCCCCGCCGAATCGTAAAGGGGTCTCTCGGGATCCCATAGGTGTCGTACCCCGACAACAGGTGCAAGATGTGCTAAACAGATTTGAAGAGGCCATGGAGAAGATAGATGGAATTGAGAAGATGTTCGAAACAAAGCTCGATAACAAGTTTAATGAATTGCTCACGCGTCTTCCACAACCACCGCCGGCTGCACTTGTCGCACCCCTACAACAACAACAACGTCGCCTTCCAAATCAAGTGGGACGAGCACAGCGCGTTCCCCTTGAGCCTGGTCAAACTTCTGGTGCCGCTGCACCTACTGTTGATGCTTCTATGTCTCCTGCTGCCGCTGAGGAGGACGATTATGCGGGCGATTACGAGGATGAGGTTGATCAAAATCAGAACTACGTACCAGCACCAGGTCGTCCACATGCCAATAATCGCAATGGTAGGGCTGCATTACCAGCTCAGGTATGAGATCATGACCATCTTCCTAAACTGAAATTGAATATTCCACCATTTGAGGGTAGATATGTTCCTGATATATATCTTACTTGGGAGTTAGAAACTGAACAATGTTTTACATGTTTACAATATCCCGAGGAGAGACGTGTTGCTGCTGATGTTTGTGCTTTTACTAGTTTTGCATGTGTATGGTGGTCTGAACATTGTAGATTATATCCTATTCCAGCTACGTGGGCTGCATTGAAAACTGCTATGCGTACTCGTTGGGTTCCACCATATTATCAACGTGAATTACTTCAAAAATTGCAGCGCTTAAGACAAGGAAAAAATTCTGTAGAAGAATATTATCAGGAATTACAAACTGGCATGATTAGATGTGGTATTGTTGAGGAGAATGAAGCTATGCTTGCACATTTTATGGGTGGATTAAATAGAGAGATTCAGACCATTCTAGACTATAAGGAGTATAATAATATCACTCGTTTATTCCATCTTGCTTGTAAAGCTGAACGTGAAGTGCAGGATCGACAGGCATTGGCGCGAACTAATTTTTCTGCAGGTCGATCTTCATCATGGACACCGCGTGCCTCCTCTACTCCCACATGTCCTACTGCAGCACCACTGACTTCAGCCGCCAATTCCAACCGAGATATAAGAAAACAGGCACCACCACCACCATCTGCCAAGAGTACACCTTCTGGGCCTGCCCAGAGCTCTTCTTCATCTATGGCATCAACAGGGCACACACATGATATTATTTGTCGTCGTTGTAAGGGAAGAGGTCATTATGCGAGAGAATGACAATCTCCGCGTGTTATGATTGCTACTGAGGATGGTGGGTATGAGTCCGCTAGTGACTATGATGAGGAGACTTTGGCTCTTATTACAAGTGAAGAACATGGTGGAGATGATTCTGATCATCAGACGCAATACATGGCTCCTGAAGACGCTGACAGGTATGAATGTTTAGTTGCTCAATGTGTTTTGAGTGTGCAGGTCACACAAGCTGAGCAAAATCAGAGACATAATTTGTTTCATACAAAGGGAGTTGTGAAGGAACATTCTGTTCGCGTCATCATAGATGGAGGGAGTTGCAACAACTTGGCTAGCATGGAGATGGTGGAGAAGCTATCTCTCACCACAAGACCACATCCACATCCTTACTATATCCAATGGTTCAACAACAGCGGCAAGGTTAAGGTAACACGTACAGTTCGTGTGCATTTTAGTATCTCTACATATGTTGATTATGTTGATTGTGATGTGGTACCCATGCAAGCATGTTCATTATTACTTGGTAGACCATGGCAATTTGATAAAAATTCTGTACACCATGGTAGAAACAATCAGTATACTCTTGTTCATAAGGATAAACATATTACTTTGCTTCCTATGACTCCTGATTCTATTTTGAAAGATGATATTAATAGAGCTAGTAAAGCAAAACAGGAGAAAAATAAGAGTGAAAATCAGATTGTGGCAAAAGAATTTGAGCAACAAATGAAGCCTAATAATAAACCATCTAGTGTTGCTTCTGAAATTAAATTGAAAAGTGCAAGTTTACTTGCCACCAAATCTGATATTGATGAGCTAGATTTCAGCAAATCTGTTTGCTATGCTTTTGTGTGCAAAGAGGCGTTATTTTCATTCGGGGACGTGCCTTCCTCTTTGCCTCCTGCTGTCACTAACATTTTGCAGGAGTTTGCTGATGTCTTTCCACAAGACGTGCCACTGGGATTACCACCTATTCGCGGGATTGAGCATCAGATTGACTTAATTCCCGGTGCTTCACTGCCAAACCGTGTGCCATACCGTACCAATCCAGAGGAGACGAAGGAGATTATGCGTCAAGTACAGGAGCTGCTTGGCAAAGGTTATATACGCGAATCTCTTAGTCCTTGTGATGTTCCTATTATACTAGTGCCAAAAAAGGATGGTACATCACGCATGTGTGTTGATTGTAGAGGCATTAATAATATTACTATTCACTATCGTCATCCTATTCCTAGGCTAGATGATATGCTTGATGAATTGAGTGGCTCTACAATATTCTCCAAAGTTGATTTGCGTAGTGGATACCATCAAATTCGTATGAAATTGGGAGATGAATGGAAAACAGCATTTAAAACTAAGTTTGGTTTATATGAATGGTTAGTCATGCCTTTTGGGTTAACTAATGCACCTAGTACTTTCATGAGATTAATGAACGAAGTTTTACGTGCTTTCATTGGATGATTTGTGGTAGTTTACCTTGATGATATATTGATTTATAGCAGATCTTTGGAGGAACATTTGGAACATTTTCATGCTGTTTTTATTGCTCTACGTGATGCACGTTTGTTTGGTAACCTTGGGAAGTGCACCTTTTGCACCGACCGAGTATCTTTTCTTGGCTATGTTGTTACTCCACAGGGAATTGAAGTTGATAATGCCAAGATTGAAGCTATTGAGTGTTGGCCGCAGCCCAAAACGATCACACAAGTGAGGAGTTTCCTTGCCCTCGCTGGTTTCTATAGGCGTTTTGTGAGAGATTTTAGCACCATTGCTGCACCTCTCAATGAGCTTACAAGGAAGGATGTGCCTTTTGTTTGGGGTACCGCACAGGAAGAAGCCTTCACGGTATTGAAAGATAAGTTGACACATGCTCCTTTACTCCAACTTCCTGATTTTAATAAGACTTTTGAGCTTGAATGTGATGCTAGTGGAATTGGATTAGGAGGTGTGTTATTACAAGATGGCAAACCTGTTGCATACTTTTCTGAAAAATTGAGTGGGCCTAGTCTGAACTATTCTACTTATGATAAAGAATTATATGCTCTTGTTCGGACCTTAGAAACATGGCAACATTATTTATGGCCCAAAGAATTTGTTATACATTCTGATCATGAATCTTTGAAACACATTAAAAGTCAAGCAAAACTGAACCGTAGACATGCTAAATGGGTTGAATTCATTGAGACTTTCCCTTATGTCATTAAACACAAGAAGGGTAAAGAAAATGTTATTGTTGATGTATTGTCTCGTCGTTATACTATGCTTTCACAACTTGACTTTAAAATATTTGGTTTGGAGACCATCAAAGATTAATATGTGCCTGATCCTGAATTTAAAGATGTATTGCAGAATTGTAAAGAAGGGAGGACATGGAATAAGTTCGTCGTTAACGATGGATTTGTGTTTCATGCTAACAAGCTATGCATTCCAGCTAGCTCCGTTCGTCTTTTGTTGTTGCAGGAGGCGCATGGAGGAGGATTAATGGGACACTTTGGTGTAAAAAAGACGGAGGATGTACTTGCTACACATTTCTTTTGGCCAAAAATGAGACGGGATGTTGAGCGCTTTGTTGCTCGCTGCACTACATGTCAAAAAGCTAAGTCACGACTCAATCCTCATGGTTTATATATGCCTTTGCCTGTACCTAGTGTTCCATGGGAGGATATATCTATGGACTTTGTTTTGGGTTTACCTCGAACAAAGAAGGGGAGGGATAGCATATTTGTTGTCGTGGATAGGTTCTCGAAAATGGCACACTTTATACCATGTCATAAAAGCGATGATGCTGCTAATGTTGCTGATTTGTTCTTTCGTGAAATTATTCGCTTGCATGGTGTGCCAAATACTATTGTTTCAGATCATGATACCAAATTTCTTAGCCACTTTTGGAGATGTTTATGGGCTAAGTTGGGGACTAAACTGCTTTTTAGTACTACTTGTCACCCCCAAACTGATGGACAAACTGAAGTAGTCAATAGAACTTTGTCTACTATGCTTAGGGCTGTTTTGAAGAATAACAAGAAAATGTGGGAAGAATGCTTGCCTCATATTGAATTTGCTTATAATCGTTCGTTGCATTCTACTACTAAGATGTGCCCTTTTGAAATTGTATATGGTTTCCTACCTCATGCACCTATTGATTTGTTGCCTCTTCCTTCTTCGGAGAAGGTTAATTTTGATGCTAAACAACATGCTGAATTGATCTTAAAAATGCATGAGTTAACTAAGGAGAACATTGAGCGTATGAATGCTAAATATAAACTTGATGGAGATAAGGGTAGAAAACATGTTGTGTTTGCACCTGGAGATCTTGTTTGGTTACATTTGCGTGAGGATAGATTTCCTGATTTGCGCAAATCAAAGCTAATGCCACGTGCTGATGGTCCTTTTAAGGTGTTAGAGAAAATAAATGATAATGCATATAAACTTGAGCTGCCTGCAGATTTTGGGGTTAGTCCCACTTTTAACATTGCAGATTTGAAGCCTTATTTGGGTGAGGAAGATGAGGTTCCGTCGAGGACGACTTCATTTCAAGAAGGGGAGGATGATGAGGACATCAATACCATTGTTACACCCACAGCCCCTGCTGCTATACATACTGGACCAATTACTAGAGCTCGCGCACGCCAATTAAATTATCAGGTACTTTCGTTTCTTGGTAATGATTCTAATGTTCATGAGAATATGATGCTGCCTAAATTGGATACATTTGTTTTGCTTACAAATGAAGGGCCTAGCTTGGACAAGAAAGAGGAACCTTGGAGCAAGTTCAAGCATGGAGATGATGGCATGCGCAAGGGGAACAAGAACGGAGTTACAAGTGATGATTTTAGGACTTTGAAGCCACCATATTGAGTGCGGTAAGCCTTGGACAAAATATACAAGATGCCACTTCATAAATTTCATCCAGAGGCTATTATAGGTGTTGCGTCACCTTATTATTGGGCCAGGACCATGTAATTTCGAAATACTTGAGTATAGGCTGTTTTTAGAGTTCGTATGTGTGGGGAAACAAGAGATAGGGTTGGTTTCGGACCCCTCCTTCAAGGGCCACGAAATTCCCCCCCTCTTCCTCCATATATACAGCCCTTAGGGCACCGTTTAGACTTTGGGTTTTGTTTAGATTAAAAGTTCGCCATAGCTGCAACTTCGCGTACTTCGTTTGTGTTCAACGACCAGACCAAGACGTCACAGAACCCCACCTTCATTAATAAAGCTTTCCTCTTATATTCGCAATATCCAGATTGCAATCTCAGTTTCTTGCTTGTTCTTCGTTTGCTCGCAGGAAACAGACCCTCGTGGTCAGGTTGATCGTGCTCCGGCGTGGTCAATAACCCCTTGGAAGTTGGTTTAGCGATTGCTAAGGCGTGACATCTCGCACGTTCGTAGTCGGATCGTCAAGGTCGACTCCCACAGAAAACGATAGCCACCATCTCATCAAAACATCGGGACACCTTCGCCTCTATCAATGAGCTACCTCCGGGACTACCTCCACTACGAGGCATCGAACACCTCATTGACCTCATACCCGGTGCACCATTGCCAAACAAGGCACCCTACCGCGTCAACCCCGAAGAAACTAAAGAAATCCAAAGGCAAGTCCAACAACTCATTGACAATGGACATGTACATGAAAGCTTAAGCCCTTGTGCCGTACCGGTTATTCTTGTGCCTAAGAAAGATGGTAGTTTTCGCATGTGTTCCAATTGCCGTCCCATCAATGCTATCACCGTTCATTATCGATATCCTATTCCTCGCCTTGATGATATGCTAGATGAGCTTAGCGGAGCCACCATTTTCTCTAAAATTGATCTTAAAAGTGGCTATTACCAAATATGCATTCAAGAAGGCGATGAGTGGAAAACCGCTTTTAAAACCAAGTTTGGTTTATATGAATGGCAAGTTATGCTTATGGGTTTATCCGAAGCACCCGGGACCTTTATGCGTGTGATGCACTATGTTCTTCGCCCTTACATTGGCGTATTTGTTGTGGTCTACTTTGACGATATTCTTGTGTTTAGCATGTCTCTAGAGGATCATGTCACCCATCTTAGAACCGTTTTGCAAACTCTAAGAAAAGAGCGCATTTATGTTATTATGGACAAATGCCTTTTTGGTGTCGATAAGCTGGTTTAATTGGGTTTTGTTGTGTCATCTAAGGGTGTTCATGTAGATGAAGCTAAAATTGATGCTACTAAAACTTGGCCACAACCAACCAACTTGCAACAAGTGCATAGTTTCCTTGGCTTAGCCGGTTTCTATCGTAGATTCGTTAAGGACTTTAGCACTATTGCATCCCCTTTGCATGCCTTGAGTAAGAAGAATGCACCTTTTGTTTGGGGACCATCCCAAGATACCGCATTTCATGAGCTTAAGAATTTGCTTACACATGTTCCATTGCTTGCATTACCCAACTTTGATAAAACAATTGAAGTGCATTGCGATACTAGTGGTAATAGCATAGGAGGTGTGTTAATGCAAGAGAAGTGCCCCATAGCTTATTTTAGTGGAAAACTTTCCGGCGCGCAACTCAATTATCCCGTCTATGACAAAGAGATGTATGCATCAGTTCGAGTGTTGCATGTGTGGGAGCATTACCTCCGTCCTCATGAATTTGTAATTCAGACCGACCATGAAACTCTCAAGTCTCTTAAGCGTCAATCTAAGTTGAATTGAAGGCACGCCAAATGGAGTGAGTTTATCAAATCTTTTCCTTATGTCATCAAGTACATTAAGGGTAAAGAAAACATAGTGGTGGATGCACTTTCCCGCAAATGCATGCTTGTTACTCAACTTGAGTTGAATGTCATTGGTTTTGAGCACATAAAAGACTTGTATCTGCATGATCCTACTTTTGATATACCTTATGCCAAATGTTTGACGCATACATCTTGGGAACGCTATTACATCAAACATGATTATCTTATGAGAGCTAACAAGCTATGTATTCCCAAGTCTTCTCTTTGTTTGTTACTTTTGCAAGAATCTCATGGAGGAGGACTTATGGGTCATTTTGGAAGCGACAAGACATTTGCCACGTTCTCCAAGAACTACTTTTGGCCCAAGATGTTCCGTGACATTTCTCGCTTCACCAACCGATGCTCTACATGTCGCAAAGCTAAGTCTAAAGCTCAATCCCATGGTCTCTATATGCCACTTCCTATTCCATATCACCCATGGGAAGATATTAGTATGGACTTTGTCCTTGGTTTACCTAGAACTCGAAATGGAAAGGATTCCGTCTTTGTTGTTTTTTTTTGAGAGATTCCGTCTTTGTTGTTGTGGACCGTTTCTCTAAGATGGCACATTTTATCCCATGCAAGAAGATAGACGATGCTTCACATGTTGCCAATCTCTTTTGTAGGGAAATCTTGCATCTACATGGAGTGCCAAAGACTATTGTTTCAGATCGCGACGTCAAGATCCTAAGCTACTTTTGGAAGACGCTATGCGCCAAGCTCGGAATCAAGCTCCTATTCTCTTCGGCATACAATCCACAAACCGACGGTCAAACGAAGGTCACAAACCAGACGCTATCTACTCTCCTACACGTGTTGATCAAGAGGAACATCAAGGAGTGGGAGGAGTGTCTACCTATCGCCTAGTACGCCTACAACCGCGCAAGACATTCGACTACCGGCTAGTCCCCCTTCGAGGTCGTCTACGGCTTCAATCCGTTGTCCCCATTGGACATTCTACCTCTACCACTCCAAGAGCGCATCGACATGGATGCGAGTGCACGAGTGAGCTATCTCAAGAAGGTGCATGAAGATACAAGGCACACCATCGAGCGCCAAGTCCAACGCCTCGCGACCAAGATCAACATCAACAAGAACCCGATGATATTCAACAAAGGAGACCTTGTGTGGCTACACCTTCACAAGGAACACTTCCCCAATGAACGCAAGTCCAAGCTTCTACCTCGAGCCGATGGACCCTTCAAGGTGCTAGAACACTACAACAACAACGCCTACAAGATCGACATCCCACGCGACAAGTACTCCGTGAGCGACATATTCAATGTCAAGGATCTCTCTCCCTACCATGGTGATGAGACTTTTGATCCGAGGTCAGATCTTTCCCAAGGGGGAGATGACGCGGAGCATCCTACGGTCATCCCCATGGACCTACCTACGTCTCCTACGACACCACATGGACCAATGACTAGAGCTCGAGCAAGGGCTATTGAAACTAAGGTGAACTTGTTCCTCTCCGAACTTAAACATTCTTCATATATGAGACATGGCTACTACCTCAAGCGGAAACCCTATGTGTGATCATGTACTTAGAGGGAAGTCACAGAACAACTACATCCACTAGACAAGACAGCGAGGACACCAAGCACAAGGACCAAACGAAGAAGCGGCCAGAAAATCTACAGCCACCGGACGACCGGTCTGGATCGGACGCCTGACGCCTCGGCGCTGCTCCAGCCAGAAGAAGCCCGGACAGCAGACGCTATAGCGACCGGACAACCGCCAGGGACCGGACGTCCGACACCCTCCAGCGTCCCGACGACAGGCACCCTCCGGATGTCCGACACTCCCTGGCCAGAGCCGAAATGACAGAAATCCAAGGTCCACCGAACGACCGGCGCACCAGACGTCCGACCCCGACCAGAAATCCAACATCGCCCATCCAGAGCCAAAACGCCGGACATCCGACCCCTACCGGACGACCGGACCCCCGCGAGCCACTGGACATCCGGTAGCGGCCGGACGACCGATGCCTGTCTGCGCACAGCATGTTGGGCCGAGGCCCATGTACCCATTGGTCCCCCTAGACTATATATACTCCTCCGCCTCCCGCTTATTAGGGTTAGCAAAGGATTAGCTCATTTTAGAGATAGAGCTTTGCTCGTCCACTTGATACATACTCCATTGGAGACCGAGGCCTCTGCGGAGAAGATCCCAAGTGGATTCAAGACCCCGCAAGGGAAGATCCCCTCGTGGATAAAAGACCCTGTCTCCGGATCGAGAAGAACTACCGCCTCTTGTATCGTCCTTTGTTGCGTTTTGAATCTTGTATCACTCTTTATGCTCATGGACCTAGCACATGTGTGATTGTTTCCCATTGATTTGAGTATTTTCTCTTGTTCCCCCTCTCGTGTGTTCTTCGTGTTCTTCGTGGGATCTCCTCCAAATCGTGAAAGATCGGCCCTAGGGTTCCACCCTACATCATGAATCACTCAAATCAATAAGATCCGATCACACAGATGCTAAATCCACATACACAAAGAGGGAAACAAAGGTCCAAATCCAACACAAGACGATACAAGAGGTAACTAGTTCATCCCAATCCTTGAAGGAGTTGAGGTCTTGAATCCATGGAGGATCTTCCCTAGATGGGGTCTTGAATCCACTAGGGATCTTCTCACATGGAGGTCTTGAACTCCATGGGAGTGGTCTCTCTCTCTCTCTCTCTCTCTCTCAAGAGTAGAGTAGGTAGGAGCAAAGCTCACATACAAATGAGCTATCCTATTTGCTAACCCTAGAATGGAGGAGGGGGATTTCTATATATAGTCTAAGCCATGAAGGGGTAAATGGGAAATGGAGATACATGGGCCTCTGGCCCGGGGCTGCGCGCAGGCAGGCGTCGGATGTCCAGGCTGGGGGCCGGATGTCCGGCTGTTCGCGAGACACCAGATGTCCAGGGCACTGGCCGGATGTCCGGCCTGGGAACAGGTCATTATAGTCCTTCTCTGGATAGTCGTTGCCGGATTTCAGGGAGGGATACCGGATGTCCGGGCGTTGCTGAGGCGCCGAATGTCCGAGGTCACGGCGGATGTCCAGCCGCTGATACTTTTGGTCCTCTGTTGGTGCAGTTGTTGGGCGGCTACACAGGCGCCGGATGTCCTGCCTCTGGCCCGGATGTCCGGCCGCTGTAGCTTCAGCAGCATAGTCTTCTTCCGTCTCCGCTTCCAGGCTTCCCTCGCGGATGGTGTAGTTGTCCACTTGCGCTTGCACTCCCCCTCGTCGCCCGTGGTGCTCCGACAATACCTATGTATGCACACGAGTGAAGTGTCAAGTAGTATACCATCCTTGAAGGGGTCAAGTGAGCATGTGTAAAGGAGATGATTCACCTTTGGGTATGTGAAGTAGATGTCGCACGTGTCACTTGCCAAACGGGCACTTGAAATGGTGATGTCCGTAGGATGCTCCGCATCAAAATGGCTCTCAACCTCACATAGGTTGTGTGGCATGCTCTGGTGTGTGGGGCTAGTGGTGGTCACACTCATCCTCTCATAGGAAATGCACTCAATGTCACATATGGTGGGCTCACTCATCTCACTCATGGTGTGGTGGCTCTCCTCACATGGCAATTGGGGCATGTCATCATATGTGGGTGTCGGAGAGATGTAGGTGCAAATGTCTCCATGCTCAACTTCATTCATTGCCTTGGTTGAAGGGATAGTCCCATGCTCAATCTCCTCATCCATAACTCCTCCAACGATGAATGCGAACAGATTCCAATCCGAATTCAGGTGCGAGATTGAGCGCAGATAGATTCAAATTTAGTTTTTTTTCCTCTTTTTTCTCACACTTTTCTTACTTTTTGTCTTCTCTTTTTTTCTCTCACTTTTTTTCTCTTTTTTTCTCTCTTTCCAAAACAAACTAGATAAGATGCAGATTGGATCAAGCGAAGATGCAAACGACCTCAAGTGTGATTATGATAATGAATGATGAGGAGCACGTGGTGGAAACTGATGGATGGCGGTGGTCGACAGCAGAAGGGATGATGATGCAGTGGTGACGTGACTAATGTGAACAGAGCTCAAAACTCTAAAGGAACTAGACACTAGGACCAGCAACTTGACACGATGATACAACCGCAAATTCAACAAAGCAAAACACCGAATAGAAAATTGCAAAAGGCTCAGATTGGTTCGGATATGATGACCTAGTCCTAATTTTTTGTGGCTTCTTGGACAGTAGGTAAGAAAATAAATCTAATCTAGGGATAACTAGAAATTCTCACCGAGCAACCTCTAAACTGATACCACTTGATTGAGGCAAAGACATCCCTTCTTTTAATGAGATGGTGATTACCATTTTCGGAGGAGTAGACTTTAACGATTCGATTATGAATGTGCGAGGACGTCGTGCCTTAGGAATCGCTAAACCAACTTCGAGAGGTTATTGACCACGCCGGAGGATGATCAACCTGACCACGAGGATCTATTTCCTACAAGCAAAGAAGAACAAGCAAGAAACTGAGATTAGAATCTAGATATTGTGAATATAAGATGAAAGCTTTATTGATCAAGGTGGGGTTCTGTGACGTCTTGGTCTGGTCGTTGAACACAAATGAAGTACGCGAAGTTGCAGCTATGGCGAACTTTAATATAAAAAAACCGAAGGAAAAACTACTAGGTTGATTAACTTATATAGGAGCAAGGGGTGGTGGCCAAGGAGGTGGGAGGACGTCCTGATGCATGCTAAAACTAACCCTAGGTCGTACAAGGCCAATGGGCCCAAGTGGAGGTGATGCAACACCTTTGGTCTTGTAATTTGACTCGGATTTTGCTGCTGTGTTAGATTGTTTTGTCAATATCTCAATGCTCCGAATGAATTTTAAAGTGATTCCAATTGGGTTGGAAAGTACATGAAATAAACTTTCCAACAAAAAAAGAATCACCCAATTCGGAGTTGGTAATAAAGAGATTTTGGCATTTTGAGTCAGATATGTCTGTATAGTCCAAATCTGAGTCCAAAACGTGAGGGACTTGGACTCTATCTTCTTTGGGCCAAAAGTGACGTGAGAGAACTTTTTGAACAACACCCAAACGTCTCTTTTCCACTTATCTTTATATGTGGATTGTACAAATGTCCCATACACCTGCAATTAGACATGGCACAAAAGTCTGATGAGCACATCAATACCATTGTTACACCCACAACCCCTGCTACTATACACACTGAACCAATTATTAGAGCTCGCGCATGCCAATTGAATTACTAGGTACTTCCATTTCTTGGTAACAATTCTAATGTTCATGAGAATATGATGTTGCCTAAATTGGATACATTTGTGTTGATTACTAATGAAGGGCCTAGCATGGGCAAGAGGGATGAACACTCGAGCAGAATCAAGCATGGAGATGAAGGAACATGCGAAGGGAACTAGAATGACGTTTCTAGTGCAGATTTCAGCACTTTGAAGCCTCCTTGATGACATACAAGGACATGGACAAATATACAAGATGCCTGTCGGTGTACTAAAGCTTGGGTCCTTTGGTACCCCATACTTGTGCACGGACATTTGTAGCCATACCAGCGGTAAGGCCTGCCGGGGGACAGCTGGAAGCAAATGCAAGACCATCAAGAAGGCGTTCAAACCAGTGACTAGAAGATAGAAGCCCAAAGGCCGGATCCCCGGCAAGATCCTTGCCGGGAAGGTTGCGAAGACCCGGCAAGACTTGCACCCAACAAGATGACGCCACCCTGCCACCGCTCCAGCGCAGCAACCAGCATGTCATTTGGGTTTTGTCTTCCTGGATGCGTGTCATGGCACTAGTGTTGGACGAGCTTAAGTGGTGCTGATGGGACGGGCCCTTTTTCCGTCCCCAACAAAGCAAGGGACACCTAAACGGAGCATTAAATGCGTTTATCCTAAATCGTCAGTGATAAGCATGTAAACACTATAGCAACTTTACACCTCTTGTATGTACTGTACGCCACTGTTGGTGACCCCTTGGACGTATGAAAGGAGGCCCAAGGCATAGCTATAGAGAAGGAGGACTCTCTAGCCCATTCTGCATGCGTAGCTGTTGCTCGAACATACTGTTCATCACAAGCGCTCCTGAAGCTTGGGCTTAATCACCCATAATATGCTAAAGCAGGAGTAGGGTATTACACTTCTCACCGGCCCGAACCTGGGTAAAAATCCCCTCGTGTTGATCGTTGGATCTGCTCTTTGTGTAGACCTCTCTCCCTGCCGAACCGTGAAAGAGATCCACGCAATCCCATAGGTGTCGTACGCCGACATCTTTGGCGTGCCAGGTAGGGGAAGAGGGGTTGCGCAAACTTGATCTTGTGATTAGCACGTCAATTTCTTGATTATTTTCATCGTCGTGGCTCCCAAGAAGAAGGGTTTGGCGGTGGTTGGTCCATCTGCGTCTGGTTTGCCCGTGCCTTCACGGACGGGCGACAGCGTGGACGCAGGTGGAGGAGGTGGAGGTCTTGAGCTTCCACGATGTTCTGGCGATCAAATCCAGGCGAGCGGCGTTGTTCACAGCGGCGACAACAACCCGCACGCTGCTATATCTAAGGACAGAGCCATGCCGCCTACGGGTGGCGCAGCAAACTCCAAGGACGAGATGGCGCCTTCCAAGGCACCCGCGCCGGTGCATGCGCGGCGGCCTTCTCAGGCCGTGCAATATGAACACCGCCATGACGTTGGTGGTTCTAGGCATTCCCAAGGAAAGACCCCTACGCATCATTCCCGAGACGCGCGGGGCCAGCATGCACGTCAAGATGCCGGTGGAAGCGCGGCGCGGTCGCGGGACTCTGGTGGAGCTCCTTCTAACACGGTTAGGAGTCAGAGCACCTCACGTTCCTCGCACCTTTCGCCACCGCCTACACCAGCAGAAGCATTGGCGCGAGCGCAGCTGCTTCTGGATTTCCCTCCCGCTCCGGAGAAGCTCGAAGAATGGAGAGCTGCTATTCAGAGCCTCATCGGCTTCGCCAATGGAGATGGGCCGCAGCAGGCGGAGCCTTCGCGGCGGCGGTCCATCGACCCGACGCGTGCCGATGGTGAAAAGACTGGAGGAAGAACGACTACGATGCACTCTCCTCCACGACAGCAACAGCGGTCGCTAACTCGGCGGACTGATGTCTATGATGGTGATTCCACGGTGTCGTCTGATCCGCGAACGCGCCGCGATCAACGTCAAGTTCTTCGGGAGCGAAGCAAAGAAGACGCTCGAACTACCATCGAGCGGCGACGGGAAGCGCGCTATCAATCTGATAGGCGCGCGGTGCCCACTGTAGACAAGCCTACGCCGGGGTACACCGGAGACTTACCTTATGAGGTGGGTTGTCCAGCATTTACCCGCGAGCTACGGCGAGTCTAGAGGCCCAATTCCCGAACGTTCAAACCGGAGGTCCCAGAGAAATATGATGGCAAGACTCATCCGTCGGAGTTCCTGAGCATCTACACCATTGCGGTGCAGGCTGCCGGGGCTCGAGACAACAAGATACTCGCCAACTACTTCCCGTTGGTGCTCAAGCCCAATGTCAGGTCGTGGTTGATGCATCTGCCGGAGAAGTCCATTTCCTCCTGGGCAGACCTGTGTCATCAGGTTGTTGGCGCCTTTACTGGAGGCCACCAAGCTCCTGGCCAGGAAAGCGATTTACATCTCATCCCTCAGAAAGAGGGCGAGCCTTTGCGCAAGTACATACAGAGATTCAGCCGAATATAGCACAATATCCCAGACGTTCATCCTGCCACTGTTATTAGTGCGTTCCATCAAAACGTACTCAATCGCGGGAAAAGCTGGCGATGAACAAGGTCAGGGATATTGCCGAGCTCTATGCTCTGGCTGACAAATGTGCTCAGGCTGAAGAGGGAAGGAGACTCCCCGGCGAGGATGCCGGCGCAGGAATCGACTCTGAAGGTGAAGATGCCACCGCCCCGACAAGGAAAGGCTGACGGCGTAAGAGGAAGCGCAAGGGCAAGGCTGTGCTTGCCGTTGAGGAATCCGGCAACCCCAGCACCACCGAGAAGATCAAGGTTGATGGCCCCAGCAAGGAAGTTGCCGGGTGTGCCACCTGTCAGGCCTTGGCGGCTGCCGACAAGCCGGAGGGCTCCGACAAGCAATACTGCAAGATCCATCGCACTAAGGGCCATGATCTCCAAAACTGCCGACAAGTTGAGCAGCTTGTCGAGAGGCAGAAAGCTAAGTATGAAAGGCGAGACAAGGAGAGAGCCCGGGATGGTGCTGAGGGGTCTGGCAAGAAGCACAGTGGCCAAGGAGGTTACCGCGGCAAGGCCAAGCAACAGAAGGAGAGGCCCGCTCGAGGCCGCGACAAGGAAGAGGGGGGTGACAATGACAATGAAGAGGACGATGAGTCCAGCGAGCACGAGTTCCAAAAGGCTACGGAGGCTATGTGCGTTGACGGAGGCACCTCGTTGCATTCCTCTCACTGCCAACTTAAACAGTGGGTGCGCGAGATTAATGCAACAGAGACGTCAGTCGATGCCCGGAAGCCTCTGAAATGGTCCAACACGCCTATCATTTTTTACGCTGAGGATCACCCTGATCGCACAATCGCGGTCGTGTGTATGCCATTGTTGGTTTCACCAATGATTCGCAACCTCAAGGTGACAAAAATGTTAGTTGACGGTGGGGCCGGTTTGAACCTGATCTCGCCTAGTGTGATCAAGAGGTTGCAAATTCCTGACGAAGATCTCGAGGAAACGGGCACGTTTCAAGGGATCAATCCAGGAAGGAGCCAGCCGAAGGGCAAGATCACATTGCCGGTGACATTTGGCAGTGAGCTGAACTACAGAACAGAAAAGATCGTTTTCGATGTCGCCAAGATTCTGTTACCATATAACGGGATTCTGGGCCGTCCAGCGCTGGCCAAATTCATGGCGGCCTCGCACTACGCTTACAATGTATTGAAGATGCCCGAGCTGATGAGCGTCATCACCGTCAACTCCGACAAGAAGGATGCGCTTATCTGCGCCGACCTACTCTACCGGGAGGCAGTTGCAGCATCTACCGCCAAGGCACTTGCTCCTGCCGCTGAAACTCCTTGGAAGAAGAAGAAGACCGGTAAGACCTCTAGCACACACTCCAGCAAGCGCACCTCCTCGGAGCACTGTGCTCCCGTCGAGGATGTGCCGGAGAGCACCACCGGCAAGAGCAAGAAATCTAAGGCAGCTCCACCAGAAACTAAGAAGGTGCCCATCGAGGAGGATGGTACGGGAGGAACTTTCACCATAAGTTCCACCCTCGATGACAAATACGAAAGCGCGCTCGTTGCTTTCCTGCGGGCGAATATCGATGTGTTTGCATGGCAACCATCTGATATCCCCGGTGTTCCTAGGGAAGTAATTGAGCACCACCTTGTTGTCTGTCCTCATGCACAGCCTGTCAAGTAAAAAGTTAGGAAGCAGTCTTTGGAACAGCAAGAATTTATTGCTGAAGAAATCAGGAAGTTGGAAGCGGCAGGTTTGGTCAGAGGAGTGCTCCATCTGATGTGGTTGGCCAATTTAGTTGTAGTGCGCAAGGCGAATGGAAAATAGAGGCTATGTATCGACTATACAAATATCAATAAAGCCTATCCAAAAGACCCTTTCCCCTTGCCACGCATCGACCAGATTGTGCACTCCACAGCCTGCTGCGATCTGTTGTCATTTCTCGACGCCTATTCAGGATACCATCAGAATTTCATGGCAAAGGAAGACGAAGAGAAAACCGCATTTATCACCCCGTGCGGTACGTATTGTTTCTTACGTATGCCTTTCGGGTTGAAAAGTGCTGGTTCAACGTTTGCGAGAGCGGTCCAGATTGGTTTTGAGCCTCAGCTACATAGAAATATGGAAGCTTATATGGATGATATAGTGGTTAAAATTAGGGACAAAGCAACGCTCATACAAGATTTAGAAGAGACATTTGCAAATCTGCGCAAGATCAATCTGAAGCTCAATCCCGAGAAGTGACAAATGAAGGTCGTCCGCGGCAATGACTGGAGCACTATCAATCCTCAGGACGAGATGCTCAGAATCACAATTACCAAGATCCACCGTCTCAGGGCAGCCGGGCTCACAATAGAAATGGTTGGCGCTGATTTCCTCCGCCGTCACATCGCTCCTCTGCATAACAAAGGGAGACAAGCCTGGGAGTTTCAGAATGTGGCAGATATCATGAGGCTGTGCCCTGGGCTGAACAACAACTTGACAATCATACAACACATAGCTCTCTGCCACAAACTGTTCAGGCCCGGCGGGAAATATAAGTTGCCGGCGAACATAATTCCTCTGTGCAACAACTCCGCTCTGACCTCAATCATCGCCATGATGCCGGCATGTAATGCCCACGGCCTTGACGGAACTTGGTTCGAGCCAGCCATCCACAGAGCAAGCACAAGGGTTCTTTGACAATCTGTCGGAAAGAGCCGTCCGGGAAGAGACAAATCTCATCCGCCCCACTACTGACGAAGAAGTGGCATATATCGCCAGCAGGGCGGAAGAGGCGAATCTTGCCACGGAGGCCGGCAGTGCTGCATTCGTGGAAGAGGAAGCCAACGAAGAAGAAGTAATGTCAGAGGAAAATCTTACCGGGCAGGATGAGACTGCCGGGGAGCAGAGCGGCACAGCTGCCGGGAGCCCTTCTATCGAAGACACAACCGAGGAGCAGCTGCACGAGGAGGCCCCCCAGCTCCAGAGAAGAAGAAGCGCGTGCTGTAGAAAGCCGCCTCTGGCGTTCCAGCACGTCAACCCTCCTCGAGCGGTGAGGTTCCCGACAAGAAGGTGGCTGGCAAGGCGGCGCAGCGGCAAGAAGCTCAACAGCAGCCCATGCGACGTATGAGACGCACGACTGTGGCAACAACTGGAGCGGCGGGGGCATCTCATACGACAGTACCAACAGCCGGAGCAACAGGGTCACATTGACCCGCCGCTTCTGTCACAGCCGAGCGACCCAGGACCCCTTCTCCGTCCCCTCACACAAACACTGAAGTGGAGGTCGACTTCGACGTCTCCGCTTTTAGCCCGGAAAGAGAATAGTAAGGGTCCTGCCAGATCTTTTAACTTCTGAGTTCCTAATTTTCTTAATTTACTTGTCTTGCTTTGGCCTGTCTCCGCAGGGATACGGAAACATTGGCGCAAAGGATGGCGAAGAGGGCAAAGACTTCAACGGGTGACGAGCCCCCGGCAAGCACCGTAGGTGCACCAGAGCTCATCGTCGTCAGCCCAGAGCTCAGTCCTCAACGCAGCCCCCAACCCAGCCCCCAGCATGAGTCCACTACTCATTTTCCGCTGGTGAACCTTGAGGTGTTTTATCTTTGCTACTGACATCACCGGGCCTGCAAAAGAAGAACGACAACAAGGAGAGCCATCGAAGGCCGTCCCTGATGCGCCGCCTCCGTCAACCACGCCGCCCAGAGATGAATCTCCGGCAAGGGCTTCCACTGGTGAGCCCACTCGTGTTGAAGAGGAGCCGGCAAGCATAGGCACTGGTAGTCCTACATCGGCAACCAATGTTGCCGGGAAAGGAGAAACCACATCTCAACAGCTCGACACAGGTAAACCACTTGCCTCTGAGTACTTGTCATTCTTTATTTATTTTTGTCTTCTTGAACTTCAACTTTGGTTTCATCTTGTCTCCTTCCCTGGTCTTCAGATCTTCCTTTGATGGAACAAATGGATGTTGATATCGTCATCAAGGAGATCGCCAAGGATGCTGTCGCTGAGGCCGACAAGATCGCTGCTGACGAGGCCACCAAGGTCGCACAGGAAGAAACCGCCAAGGGGTCTGCCGAGAGGGCCGGCAAGGAGACCGGTGACCATACTGATGGCATTCCTGCCATAGGAGCGCATGGCGCTGCACCGGCCACGGAGCCCCCAGTTGCCGGCGAGGCGGTTGTTGAAGATCAACCGTCAACATCTGAGGTCCCCCCGTCAAGCAGATACCTTAAGATTGGCGACAACTTGTTCGTCAGCATACTAGGAACAGCAAGCATGGGGATGCCAACCGAAGAGGAATTTCTTGATGAAGACGCCATCGCCGCTGCTGGACTCAAGATCGTTGACGAGCCATGCGAACAGAAAAGATCATTTTCGACGTCGCCAAGATTCCGTTACCATATAACGGGATTCTGGGCCGTCTAGTGCTGGCCAAATTCATGGCGGCCTTGCACTACGCTTACAATGTATTGAAGATGCCCGGGCCGATGAGCGTCATCACCATCAACTCTGACAAGAAGGATGCGCTTATCTGTGCCGACCAACTCTACTGGGAGGCAGTTGCAGCATCTGCCGCCAAGGCACTTGCTCCTGCCGCTGAAGCTCCTGGGAAGAAGAAGAAGACCAGTAAGACCTCTAGCACACACTCCGGCAAGCGCACCTCCTTGGAGCACTGCGCTCCCGTCGAGGATGTGCCGGAGAGTTCCACCGGCAAGAGCAAGAAATCCAAGGCAGCTCCACTAGAAACTAAGAAGGTGCCCGTCAAGGGGGATGGTACGGGAGGAACTTTCACCATAAGTTCCACCCTCGATGACAAATAGGAAAGCACGCTCGTTGCTTTCCTGCGGGCGAATATCGATGTGTTTGCATGGCAACCATCTGATGTCCCCGGTGTTCCCAGGGAAGTAATTGAGCACCACCTTGCTGTCTGTCCTCATGCGTGGCCCGTCAAGCAGAAAGTTAGGAAGCAGTCTTTGGAACGGCAAGAAATTATTGCCGAAGAAATCAGGAAGTTGGAAGCGGCAGGTTTGGTCAGAGGAGTGCTCCATCCGACGTGGTTGGCCAATCCAGTTGTAGTGCGCAAGGCGAATGGAAAATGGAGGCTATGTATCGACTATACAGATATCAATAAAGCCTATCCAAAAGACCCTTTCCCCTTGTTGCGCATCGACCAGATTGTGGACTCCACTGCCGGCTGCGATCTGTTGTCATTTCTCGACGCTTATTTAGGATACCGTCAGATCTTCATGGCAAAGGAAGACGAAGAGAAAACCGCATTTATCACCCCGTGCGGTATGTATTGTTTCTTACATATGCCTTTCAGGTTGAAAAGTGCTGGTTCAACGTTTGTGAGAGCGGTCCAGATTGGTTTTGAGCCTCAGCTACATAGAAATATAGAAGCTTATATGGATGATATAGTGGTTAAAACCAGGGACAAAGCAATGCTCATACAAGATTTAGAAGAGACATTTGCAAATCTGCGCAAGATCAATCTGAAGCTCAATCCCGAGAAGTGTGTGTTTGGCGTTCCATCCGGAAAGCTTCTCAGGTTCTTTGTATCTCAGCATGGGATCGAAGCAAATCCCGACAAGATCAAGGAAATTGAGCAGATTGAAGCATCAAGACGCGTCAAAGATGTGCATCGACTTGCCAGTTGCATCGCTGCTCTGAGCAGGTTCATCTCCAAATCTGCTAAGCGCGCCCAGCCCTTTTTCAAAATCTTGAAGAAGGCAGGTCCAATGAAATGGACTCCGGAAGCAGAGGCGGCACTGCAGGATTTGAAGAGGTACCTCTCTTCTCCGTCGATACTAGTCGCGCTTGAACCACAAGAGCCGTTGCTGCTATATTTAGCAGCGACGAATCAAGTGGTTAGTGCTATGTTAGTAGCGCAGAGAGAAGTTGACGAGGAAACAGTGGTGGCGGCAAGACCGTCAAATGACGAGCTGGGATCTTCCCCGGCAGGGTCTAGTGCCAACAAGGCAGAACCTACAAGGTCGAATGAAGCAACACAGAGGAAGAAGATGGTGTAGCGCCCAGTTTATTTTGTCAGCTCCCTTTTGCAGGGGGCCAGGTCAAGATACTCTGGCATGCAGAAGTTGCTTTTCATCCTCCTTATGGCCTCGAGGAAGCTGCGCCATTATTTCCAAGCACATGAGATCACCGTCGTCACTCGATTCCCGTTGCAGCAGATTTTACGAAATCTAGATGCGACCGGCAGGATTGTGGAGTGGGCGTTGGAACTGTCAAGCTTTGATCTCAAGTTTGAAAGCACTTCAACAATTCACAGCAGAGCCTTGGTGGAGTTCATTGCAGAATGGACCCCAACGCCAGACGAAGAAAGTCAAGAGACGACTCTCCCTGGCAAGGAAGCAGATCAAGAGTGGATTATTTATTTTGACGGGGCTTTCTCGCTGCAAGGCGCCGGTGCTGGTTTGCTGCTTGTCGCACCCACCTCAACTACGTAATTCAGATGCACTTTCCCTGGGAGAGATCGACAAACAACACTGCAGAATACAAAGGGCTAATTACCGGTCTCAGGATCGCAGCGGATCTTGGAATTAGGAAGCTCATTGTCAGAGGTGATTCGCAGCTTGTCGTCAAGCAAGTGAACAAAGACTACCAGCGCCCGTTGATGGAAGCATACGTAGATGAAGTGAGAAAATTAGAGGAGCGCTTTGACGGTTTGCAGACAGAGCATGTTCCTCGAGCATAGAACAACATTGCTGCCGACCTGTTAAAGCGTGCTGCCCTCAAGTTACCTGTGGAACCAGGTACTTTTGTGCTCTAATTAACTCAGCCATCCGTAATACCATCAGCAAGGCAAGATAAACGAAGGAGGTTAAATTCCGGCCAGTACTTCCCCGCAGAGCTCCCAGAAGCTGCCGGCAAGGAAGTTGCCGGGAACAACGTCAAGCTTGTCAGGGAGCAACAGGCTCCGGCAAGGCCTCAAGCCCTTGCCGTAGAGACAAATGCTCCCGCGACAGAAGACATGCCTTTAGTCCTTGCTGTCGAGCCTCAGGCTCCAGCATGGGCATAACACATCGTCCAATTCCTCCAAATAGGGGAACTCCCCGAAGAACAGGAAGAAGCGGAGAAAGTAGCCCGTTGGTCTAGTATGTACCAATTCGTGGACAATGTCCTGTACAGAAAGAGACCGAACGGCGTGAAATTGAAGTGTATTCCTCTGGAAGATGGACTGGAGCTGTTGGCAGAGATACATGGAGGCATATGTGGCTCCCACATAGGCTCAAGGGCTCTTGTCGGTAAGGCATTCCGGCAAGGTTTCTTTTGGCCCACTGCCCTCCAGGATGTAGCTACACTAGTAACCAAGTGTGAAGCGTGCCAGTTCCATTCAAAGAAATTGCATCAGCCAGCTCAGGCTCTTCAGACGATCCCTCTTTCCTGGCCATTTTCGGTCTAGGGGCTCGACATA
Source organism: Thinopyrum elongatum (assembly GCA_011799875.1). Classification (NCBI taxonomy): domain Eukaryota; kingdom Viridiplantae; phylum Streptophyta; class Magnoliopsida; order Poales; family Poaceae; genus Thinopyrum; species Thinopyrum elongatum. The sequence continues at coordinate 204,217,822 of CM022297.1, read as the reverse complement.
TTGGGCCCTTTTCCCCGTGATACCGGGGGCTTTGAGTACTTGTACGTCGCGATCGACAAGTTCACAAAGTGGCCGGAAGTGGAAGCAGTGAGAAAGGTGACAGCACAATCAGCCGTCAAGTTCTTCAAAGGACTGGTTTGCCATTTTGGTGTGCCAAACAGGATCATCACCGACAACGGCACACAGTTCATGAGCCACACCTTCATGCAATACGTCCAAGACCTTGGCAGCAAAATCTGTTTTGCTTCTATTGCTCATCCGAGAAGCAACAGCCAAGCGGAAAGGGCAAATGCTGAAGTGTTGTGAGGTCTCAAGACAAGGACTTTCAACAAGCTGAAAAAGTGTGGAAGACACTGGATTGATGAGCTGCCGGCGGTTCTTTGGTCAATCAGAACGACACCAAATCGAGCCACTGGCCAGACACCCTTCTCCCTAGTGTACGGGGCAGAAGCAGTTCTCCCCAAGGAACTCATATATGGGTCACCTCGAGTGCTCGCTTATGATGAGCTTGAGCAAGAGCAGCTGCGGCAAGATGATGCTACGCTCCTTGAGGAAGATCGTCTTCAGGCTGCTGTGCAAGTTGCACGCTACCAGCAAGCCTTGCGTCACTACCATAGCCGCAAGGTTCATGCCCGAAGTCTTGAGGATGGCGACCTTGTCCTTTGGCGTGTTCAGTCGGCCAAGAATTCCAACAAGTTGACGCCGAAGTGGGAAGGCCCTTATCGGGTAGTACGAGTCACCAGGCCTGGTGTTGTCCGCCTGGAGATCGAGGATGGCATTCCAGTGAGCAATTCCTAGAATATCGAGCATCTTCGTAAGTTCTACCCATAAGGAGCGACCCGGCAACCACCTTTTGTACGAGTTTTGCCGGCAAGGCATGTGATCCTTTGTACAAAGCCAGGCACAGACCCTGTGCATAGTTGAATAAGCATAAGTGTTTTACAATTCCTGTCGATTTTCATGTTAATTTATATGCATGCTTGTCTGAGATATTGTATTACACTTGCTTCCGATAAGCGTTAACGAACTACCAAGGTTCCATATCTTTGTTTTCTCTTCTTTCTTTTTCTCAAAAGATGGAAGGTTCCCTCGCGTGCAAGTTTGCCGGGGGGAATGATGGTATGGATACCGACAGGCGACATTCAAAGTTGACATCTTGCAGGAAGGAGTTGAGCAACAAAAAGCTAAGTTGCAGAACTTTGAGTAATTTTTTTACTTTGAGATTATTTTTCTTGAACGATTTCGGCCTTTGTATGGAAAACCTGCACGCAAAGGAACCTTGTTGTGATCGGTTGCGCCCTTACTCTGTTTCGAGTCCGCTCAACAGCTTAGGTGGCTGCACTGAAAACGTCAAGGCATTTTGCCGGTAGCGACACCTCCAGCAGGCTGCTAAGGATCCGTTCCTCAAAGCGCTTGCAGCAAGGGTGCACGTGCCGGCAAGTTTTCCAATAAGCATAGGGCATGCACCATCCTGAAAGAAATCTGACAAGAGAAATAATGTGCATTCATCCAAAACATAGCAAGTTATATTACATTGATAGTTGCCGCGTGTCGTGGGAAACCACGGCCACCTATGGGGTCATCAGCCCCTTTTGGTTTGGCGGGGGGATGGACACGTTGCACAAAGAGCGGAGAAGTGTCGCGCAGCACGGTAGAGATCACACGGGCAGTCTTTACCCAGGTTTGGGCCGCCGTGAGGCGTAAAACCCTACTCCTGCTTTGGTGGGTTGACGGTGGATAATGGTGGTGAAACGTAGCACACTCGCCCGGCAAGGTTGCTCTGGGGGCGAGAGTGGCTACGCGCGTATGGATATGCGAGGATCCAACTCTTTCTACGGTCGCCATGGGCCTCCTTTTATAGATTAAGGGGTCACCACAGTGGCAAATCACTCTTTGCATACTGATTAGATAGCTAATGGTGCTATCATATCTAACGCTGCAGGCTGACAGAGCGCATTAAATGCACCGCTCAATGTCACATCACAGCTTGCCCAGCAGGCCCTGCCGGGCTGTTTTGCCTGCTTCGCGCCTGCTTGCTTGACACGTCTCAGGACGGGTGTCATATGGTGGTGTTTGCTGTAGGAAGTGGCTGCCATGTGGCAGAAAGCAGCCACTTAGTCACCTTGGAGCTTTACACCACTTCAATTACTGACTTGCGTCACTTGTGAGGTGGAGCGGTGGAGTGGCTTGCCTCCGCCAGCCCTGGCAGGCTTGCCGGGATGATCTGGGAGCTTGCTTCCGGGGCAAAACCCAACCCTGCCAGGCTCGCCTGCGCAGCAAGGTAGGTCCTTCCCTTAGCGATGCCTCGTTCCTCTGGCTCGCCTTGGCCTTCTTGACTCGCACTTGGATCCTTCAAAGGAATTGATCCTCCTTGTTTGGTTTGATCTTGGTCTTGCAATCTTGTCTCTGGCCTGTGCACAGTCCGTGCAATGGACCCAGGATCTGTTGCACCGACAGGAGCCCCCGGGCCTGGCACGGGCATGCCGCTGGGTGCCGCCGGGGTAGGCCCTAACCAGTGCACAGGCAGAAATGTAAGGGTGGCTCCGCCCCTTGAGATCTTCTTTGCTTCTTCATTAACTTGAGCTCAGGTCAGTTTTCGGTTTTCCCGCGCATCATGCAACGCTTAGGGGAGAAACTGAACCACAATCTATGGGCGGCCCACGCCCCATGATCACAGGGTAGGAAACTGCCATCCCACTTGCCTCCTGCCCCAGAGCGCCTCCATCACGTGTGCCGCATGCATTGCGCAGGTTAGGTGGTGGATGCGGAGGGTGCAGGAACGGGCGCCATGGCAGAAAGCCAGGCGTCGCCAAATGGTGTAGAGAGGCGGCCCTGATTCCCCGAGCCATTGGAAGCGCAAAAGGGAATCGCATTGGAGGAGCAGGGCGGTCGCGTGCTGAGTAAGAGGCCAGCCCCCTGCCTCGTTCTTCTATAAAAGGGGGCAGGAGTAGTGTGTCCACTCACACTCCTTCCTTCTCCCTTTCTTCAAAGCTTCTCTTGCTTCCCATGGTGAGGGGGCAAGGGCGTGGTAGTACTTCGGTGGTGGTAACAAGAACTTCTGCTCGACAGCGTCTCCCCCCTCCCCTCGATGATGTGGGGGCGGAACCCGCTGTGAGAGGAGGTGGAAGGGGGCATGGCCGAGGTCGTCGTGGTGTACGCGGCCGAGGAGGCCGGGGTGGCGCCTCAATTGCGCCCGCACCGGACGCTCTTCCTCCAATGGAAGGCCACGTCGGAGATCAACCCTTGGAGTTCGTCATCAGGCTGTACAAGCCTCCGCGCGGCCACCTCCATCTCCCTACTCCATTTGCCAGGGTGATGGAGCTCGAACAACCACGTGCGCTGAGGTTGCATATGAGGGGCTGTGGGAATGGCAGCATGCGGGTGGATGTTGACTTCCCTGCTCCTCATGTCATGTACCTCCGCCGCGGCTGGAAGACCTTTGCTCGAGCCCATAGCTTGTCGGAGGGGCACGTTATCCTGTTTAAATTAATGGAGAGCGGCCTGCTTTCCATCAAGGTCTTTGGGCGCTTGGGAGCTCGCTTAGGGTGCTGCGCGGAGAGCTCGACCGATGACGAAAGCTCCTCCTCGAGCAAAAGCGACGAGGAGGAGACTGACGCCGATGACGACGGCAGCGGCCGGTAGGGCGACGACTCCGACTCCGGTTGAACGTCTCCTGCACCATCTTCATCAGGCGGATGCACCATCATCTGCACCTGTGTTTTCTTCCCGGCAAGGTGGTTTGCCGGGAAGTTGGATGCAGAGGTGGTGATGGTGCCCCCTGGCCCTTCCACCAGTCCTCTAGCTGGACCCCGGTAGGCTTCCTCTCGGGCTACAGCTCCATTAGCCCTGCCGTGCCCTGCTGGCCTTGGTGGTGGTGGTCAACGGGTTGCCTCCGCCATGCTCTCCATCGACGTCTTCGTCCATGCCCTCTTGCCCCTGCCGGGCATCCACTAATGGAGCCCGACAGGGTCGGACTGGGCTTCTGCCCCGGCACTCCTCTTGCCCTCTTCGCCTTCTACCGCCATGCCTAGGAGGAGGGGGACAAGAAAAGGCATTACGGGGCACTTATCTTTTTTCAGTCTTAAATCCATAGGCACTTGCCAAATTTTAGTTCAAATAACGTAATCTCTTGTATCCATGTTTATGTTCCGTGAGACTTGTACTTGTTAATCAGCATATTAATGAAAAAGATAAGATGGTCGGGCACTTGTGCATGTATGATATCCATGCAGAGGTGAAACACCTCCATACTTTCACATAAACAAGTAGGCCCCGGTAAGCTACCTTGCCGGCACCCCATAGGACTGCTGTCGTGAGGCTGAGCCTGCCGGGCGCAGATCCTATTGGGAGAGACCAGCCCCACGCCAACCCCTTTCAGCCAAAGGCCACTACGACCATCCTGATCGAAGCAGCATTCGTGCCAATAGATGGGAGCACCTTTGTTTCCGAGGCGGTGAGGTTTTCGTATGCACAAGTTCTACTCACGGAACATGTATGAATAAGAGATGGAACTTATCTGTTTTGGCTTGCCGGAGATCGCAGTGTTGGCTTGTCTTCGCATCCTCTTCCTAGGACTAAGTCCATGGCAGGAGCCTGCAGTTTATGCAAATAAAGATGATGCCAGATGCAATCTATCTACATGAATCATGCAATGCTTATGAAATGCTTATGCATGCATGCAACTTGTCGAGGGCCCCCAGCGCTTCATTTATTTCTCTGTTACTTAGGGTCTTCGCATGGCTTTGTACAAGGGGTTACATGCAGCTGAGGCAAGGCCTGTACAAAAGGGTGGCTGCCGGGCAGGGCCTGACAGCCGCCCCTTACGGGTAGAACTTGTGGAGATGCTCAATATTCCATGAGTTTTGCAATTGAATGCCATCTCCGGTCTCCAGATGGACTGCGCCAGGTCTGGTGACTCGTACTACTCGGTAAGGGCCTTCCCACTTTGGCGATAGCTTGTTTGTACCCTTGGTGGACTGAACGCGCCTAAGGACAAGGTCGCCTTCCTCAAAACACCGGGCATGAACCCTACGGCTATGATAGCGATGCAGGGCTTGCTGATAGCATGCAGCACACGTAGCAGCCCGGAGACAGTTCTCCTCAGGAAGCACGGCGTCGTCACGCATGTGTTGTTCTTGTGCTACTTCATCGTAGGCAAGCACTCGAGGTGACCCGTAAATGAGTTCCGTGGGGATAACTGCTTCTGTCCCATAGACTAGGGAGAAGGGAGTCTGCCCGGTAGCTCGGTTTGGTGTTGTTCTAACGGACAAAAGAACCACCGGCAGCTCATTGATCCATTGCCTGCCGTGCTTCCGCATCTTATCAAATGTTCTTGTCTTGAGTCCTCGCAGCACTTCAGCGTTCGCCCTCTCAGCTTGTCCATTGCTTCTGGGATGTGCGACAGATGCAAATGAAATCTTGCTTCCGAGGGCACGAACATATTGCATGAAGGCGCGACTCATGGACTGGGTGCCGTTATCGGTGATGATCCGGGTAGGAACCCTGAAGCAACACACCAATCCTTTCAAGAACTTGATAGCTGACTGAGCAGTCACCTTTCTCATGGCATCTACTTCTGGCCACTTTGTAAACTTGTCTATTGCAATGAACAAAATTCAAAGCCCCCAGCAGCTCGGGGGAAGGGGCTGAGGATATCGAGCCCCCAGACCGAAAATGGCCTTGACAAAGGGATTGTCTGGAGTGCTTGGGCAGGCAGATGGATATTTTTGGAATGGAACTGACAGGCTTCACACTTGGTGACGAGCTCAACCGCATATTGGAGGGCTATGGGCCAATAGAATCCTTGCCGGAATGCTTTCCCAACCAAAGCCCTTGATGCAATATGGGAGTTGCACATGCCTTTGTGTATCTCTGCCAGCAGTTCCTTTCCTCCTTCCCGGTAAATGCACTTCAATTTCACACCGTTGGGCCTTCTTCTGTATAGTGTGCCATCGACAACCTGATACATACTGGCCCTTCGGGCTACTCTTTCAGCTTCTTCTTGCTCTTCGGGAAGTTCTCTGGTTTAGAGGAAATGGACTATGTGCCTTGCCCAAGTTGGAGCCTGAGGCTCGGCAACGAGGACGAGCGGCACCTCCTCATTCGTGGGGGCGCATCCCTAGACTACAGGGACCAATGGCTCGGCAGGAGGGTGTAGCCCGGCAAGCGAAGTGGAGTTGTTTCCTGCAGGATCCCTGCCAGGAGCCCCGAAAGGTTCTACCGGGAGAGGCTTACCGGAGTCCAATTTCCTCCTCTTTCAAGCCATTGTTGTCAGGGATACGGAGGGCTGAGTAAGATGGAGAACAAAAGTCCCTGGTTCCACAAGAAGCTTCTGCGCAGCACACTTTGACAGGTGATCAGCAATGCTGTTTTCCGCACGGGGTACGTGTTCTGTTTGCAACCCGTCAAAGCGCTCCTCCAATATTCTCACTTCCTCGATGTATGCCTCCATCAATGGGCTTTGGTAATCCTTGTTGACTTGTTTCACCACCAGCTGTGAATCTCCTCGATTGATTAGCTTCTTGATTCCCTATTCTGTGGCAACTCTGAGCCCGGCAAGAAGCCCTTCATATTCTGCTGTATTGTTGGTTGCCTCCCCCCGGGGAAAGTGCATCTGGACGACGTACCTCAGGTGTTCTCCAGTGGGAGCCACGAGAAGCACGCCAGCCCCTGCACCTTGTAGGAAGAAGACACCATCGAAATACATGATCCATTCTTGGGGCGCTTCCTTGCCGGGGATAACTGTTTCCTGTACTTCCTCATCAGGGGTCGGCGTCCATTCTGCAATAAACTCTACCAACGCCCTGCTCTGGATTGTTGATGTGCTTTCAAACTTCAGGCCAAAGCTAGATAACTCCAATGCCCACTCCACTATCCTGCCAGTGGCCTCTGGGTTTCGAAGTATCCTTTGCAACGGGAAGCGGGTGACAACCGTGATCTCATGGGCTTGGAAGTAGTGACGCAGTTTCCTTGAGGCCATGACAAGGCCAAAGATCAACTTTTGCATGCTAGAATACCTGGATCTAGCCCACTGCAACAGGGAGCTGACGAAGTATACTGGGCGCTGCACCACCTTCTTCCTTGCCGTGTCCTTGGGGTTGCTTCCGCTGTCGTGCTCTTCTTTGTCCTGATCTGTATCTGGCCTTGCCGGGCTGCTCTCTTCCTCTTCCCCTGGTGGGACACTTGCTGAGGTGGCTGCTTCTTCCACTTCTCGCTGTCCTACTAGGGCCGCAGTAACCACTTGATTAGTTGCTGCCAGATATAGCAGTAACGGCTCTTGTGGTTTGGGTGCGACCAAAGTAGGCACAGAAGATAAGTAGGCCTTCAAATCCTGCAGCGCAGCATCTGCTTCCGGGGTTCACTTCATGGGTCCTGCCTTCTTCAAAATCTTGAAGAACGGCAAGGCGCGCTCGGCAGACTTGGAGATGAACCTACTAATCGCGGCAACGCATCCAGTCAAACGCCTCACATCCTTAACTGTCTTGGGTGCCTGTATCTGCTTAATAGCCTTGATCTTATCGGGGTTGGCTTCTATCCTACGGTGGGACACAAAGAAACCAAGTAGCTTGCCGGAGGGAACGCCAAACACGCACTTCTCCGGATTCAGCTTCAACTTGATCTTGCATAGATTAGCAAATGTCTCTTCTAAATCTTGAATGAGGGTTGATCTGTCCTTGGTCTTGACCGCAATATCATCCATATAGGCTTCAATGTTCCTGTGCAACTGTGGTTCAAAGCCAATCTAGACTGCTCTTGCAAAAGTGGACCCGGCACTCTTCAACCCGAAAGGCATGCGCACAAAGCAGTACGTGCCGCATGGGGTGATGAATGAGGTCTTTTCTTCGTCTTCCTTGGACATAAAAATCTGATGGTATCCAGAATATGCATCCAAAAAAGAGAGCAACTCACATCCTGAGGTAAAATCCACGATATGGTTGATGCGCGGCAAGGGAAATGGGTCCTTCAGGCATGCCTTGTTCAGATCCATAAAATCTATGCAAAGCCTCCATTTTCCATTAGCCTTGCGCACAACCACTGGGTTTGCTAACCATGTTGGATGCAGTATTCCTCTGACCAAACCAGCTGCTTCAAGTTTCTTGATTTCCTCGGCAATGAACTGATGCTGTTCCAAGGCCTGCTTCTGAACCTTCTGCTTGACGGGCCGGGCATGTGGGCAGACAGCAAGGTGGTGCTCGATTACCTCCCTGGGAACACCGGGGATATCAGATGGTTGCTAGGCAAACACATTGATATTCGCCCACAGGAAGGCAACGAGCGCGCTTTCCTATTGGTCATCAAGGGTGGCTCTAATAGTGAAAGTACCATCAGCGCCAGCCAGCCCTGCCGCAACCTTTTTCACTTGGGGTGGAGTAGCCTTGGATCTCTTGCTGTTAGAACTCTCTAGTGTGTCATCAACGGGTGCGGCACATTCCATAGAGGTACGCTTCCCGGATTCCTTGCCAGTGCCTCTACTATGCTTTTCCTTGGCGAGAACTGTGGCTTCTGCAACCTCTGCCGCGACCGCGTCCCGGTACATCTTATCCACACAAATATTTGCGTCTTTCTTGTCCGATGGAATGGAAATGATGCCCATCGGCCCTGGCATCTTCAAGGTGTTGTAAGCATAGTGGGATGCTGCCATGAATTTTGCCAGGGTCGGGCGCCCAAGGATCCCGTTGTACGGCAGAGGGAGGTCAACCACAGCAAACACAACTTTCTCAGTCCTGTAGTTCAACTCCCCTCCAAATGTCACTGGCAACGTAACCTTTCCCTTAGGACGGCTCCTGCCAGGGTTTATTCCTTGAAATGTGCCTGTGGGCTTAAGTTGTTCCTCTTCTATCTGGAGTTTGCTGATAACCTTTGGGGATATCAGATTCAACCCGGCCCCGGCGTCAACCAGCATCTTTGTGACCTTGAGGTTGCGAATTGTTGGTGAGACCAACAACGGCAAGCACCCTACCGCAGTGATGCGGTTGGGGTAGTCATGTTCATCAAAGATGATGGGCGTGCGTGACCACTTGAGCGGCTTCTGAGAATCTGCCGCTGGCTCCATGGCATTGACTTCACGCGCCCACTGTTTAAGTTGGCGGTGAGAGGAGTGCAAAGATGCACCCCCGTCAATGCACAGGGCATCGGTGGCCTTCTAGAATTCCTGCTCGCTGGTTTCCTCTTCATTCCCTCCATCACTCTCATTACTGCAATCCTCCTTCTCTCGGCCCTTGGCAGGTTTTCCTTGGTTCCAAGGAGCCTTGCCGGGACGATTTGCTTCACCACCCCAGCCCTTCCCGCTAGCGCCATTCTGACCCTTTTCCTTATCACGCTTCTCATACTCAGCCTTCTGTCTCTTGACAAGCTGCTCAACTTGATAACACTCTAGGAGATCATGGCCCTTGGTCCGATGAATCTTACAGTACGGCCCATCACCTTTCCCAGCTTTCTCGGCAGCCGCCGCCTCCCGGCAGTCAACGCATGTGGTAGCCTCCTTGCTGGGGACTTCAGCCTTGGACTTCTTGCCAGTACTAGGCGTGCCTGACCCCTCAACAGCCATCACTGTCTTATCCTTGCATTTCTTGTTGTGCTTCTTGTTCTTCTTCTTCTTACTGATGGTTTCGTCGTCATCTTCTGAGTCGATGTCGACGCAGTGTTCTTCCCCAGGAAGTTTCCTCCCCTCCTCCACCCGAGCACACTTGTCCACCAAAGTGTAGAGCTCATTCACAGTCTTGGGAAACCAAACGTTCATCTTGGAACGTATCCCGCGGTTGCGCACGTTGGATTGGAAGGCAGCTATCACGGCAGCTGGGTGGATATCTGGGATATTTCTGTGGACTCGACTGAATCTCTGCAAGTACTTTTGCAAAGATTCTCCTTCTTTCTGCCGGAGAAGCTGCAAGTCATTGGGCCGCCCTGGTTCCTGATGGCCACCCGTGAAGGCACCAATGAACTCATGGCACAGGTTAGCCCAGGTTGAAATGGAGTTCTCCGACAGGTGCATCAGCCAAGACCTTACATTTGACTTGAGGGCCAAAGGGAAGTAGTTAGCGAACACCTTCTCGTCTCTTCCCCCGGCAGCTTGAACAGCGATGGTGTAGATGCTCAAGAACTCTGGCGGGTTTAGTCTCCCATCATACTTCTCGGGTATCTCTGGCTTGAACATGAGAGTGGACGGCCACCGGACTTGCCGCAACTCACGGGTGAAGGCAGGGCACCCAACCTCGAAAGGCAGGCACCCGCTATCTCCGAGCGCGGGCTCGTCGACGTTGGGGCCATCGCACCCATTGGTCTGGTGGGGGTTGTCGCAACGCTGCTCGTCGATGCAGCGTGCGCCTTCCCTTCACCTGCCCTCCGGGGCACGCTGTCGGCCTTGACGCGCTCGAGGATCCGACGAGGCCATCGAGACTTCATCGGGCGCCTGGACTTGCGGCTCCCGGGCGGCTTGCCGTGGCGGGGATTGCACCGTGAGGGTGGCCCCTCCCGCACGACCAGCCGCACGAGCCGTTGTTGCTGCCTGGGGAGACCGTGGCAGTCCGGCCCGCTGTGATCCTTCCGCCTCGGCAAAACCAATCAAACTTTGGATGGTAGCTCGCCACTCATCCATCTGGTCTGCCACCGACGAAAATCTCAACAGTAGTTGGGCTCGCGTCGTGGCCTCGGAGGCGGTGCTTGGCATAGGTGATGATGATGTAGATCGTAGTGTCGCTCGGCTCCTGACGTTGCCGGCGGCGACTACGCCGCGCCCTTGCTGCTGTGAACCAGCCGTTTGGACAGCATGGTGACGCGGCGGAGGTGCCTGAGGGCCAATAGCTCCATTGGGCACAGTAGCTGGGTCAGCCCGCCCCGGCGGTGGCGCATGCCCTGCGGTCGCGCCCGCAGCGGAGGCGGCCGAAGGGATGCGATTCGCCCCAGAGCGAGCATCATCACTGCGGCTATGCCCGTTGGTGAGGAGAAAGGGTTCAGGTGGAATGACCCCTCCATCCGTACCTCGTGGAGCATGGCCGTCGGGATGTTGCTGATGCTGTCCTTCCCCGGTACCTCCCGTTCCTGCTTCGGCCATGGGGGAGCTGGCGACGGCGCCGCCTGCGCCGACCACGTCCCCCACAGCATCCACACCCTCGCGAGCCCCCGCATTCCCCGCGACGTCGGCGGTCGCGGGCGGCGGAGCCTTCGAGGTGGATGGGTGATTTACAGCTCCGGGCTTCCTCTTGGGCGCCATAGTTGATGACGCCGTCGATGATGAAAATGTCGATGAAGATGACGCACAGCGTACGCTCTCGGTTTCGCACAAGTGTTCCCCCTACCTGGCGCACCAAAGATGTCATGGGAAACCACGGGCACCTATGGGGCCATCCCCCCCTTTTGGTTCGGCGGGGGGATGGACACGTTGCACAAAGAGCGGAGAAGCATCGCGCAGCACGGCAGAGATCACACGGGCAGTCTTTACCCAGGTTCGGGCCGACGTGAGGTGTAAAACCCTACTCTTGCTTTGGTGGATTTATGGTGGATAATGGTGGTGAAACGTAGCACACTCGCCCGGCAAGGTTGCTTTGGGGGCGAGACTGGCTACGCGCGTATGGATATGCGAGGATCCAACCCTTTCTACGGTCGCCATGGGCCTCCTTTTATAGATTAAAGGGTCACCACAGTGGCAAATCAGTCTTTGCATACTGATTAGATAGCTAACAGTGCTATCATATCTAACTCTGCAGGCTGACAGAGCGCATTAAATGTGCCTCTCAATGTCACATCACAGCTTGCCCGACAGGCCCTGCCAGGCTATTTTGCCAGCTTCGCGCCTGCCTGCTTGACATGTCTCGGGACGGGTGTCATATGGTGGTGTTTGCTGTAGGAAGTGGCTGCCATGTGGCAGAAAGCAGCCACTTAGTCACCTTGGAGCTTGACACCGCTTCGATTACTGACTTGCGTCGCTTGTGAGGTGGAGCGGTGGAGTGGCTTGCCTCCACCTGCCCCGGCAGGCCTGCCAGGATGATCTGGGAGCTTGCTTCCGGGGCAAAACCCAACCCTTCCAGGCTCACCTGCCCGGCAAGGTAGGTCCTTCCCTTAGCGACGCCTCGTTCCTCTGGCTCGCCTTGGCCTTCTTGACTCGCACTTGGATCCTTCAAAGGAATTGATCCTCCTTGTTTGGTTTGATCTTGGTCTTGCAATCTTGTCTCTGGCCTATGCACAGTCCGTGCAATGTACCCAGGGTTTGTTGCACCAACACCGCGATTCTAACTTAAGATGAATTTGTCTTTGGCATGGAATGGTGGCGGCAAAGATGAAGCGAAGTGGCTAGTCCCTGCGCTGGCCTTCGACCCTCTTGACTTGGCTAACCTTGTCGGTGATGGGCGCACCAAGATCTTTGAGTGCCTCGAGGTCGACATCCTCCGGCAAGCTATCGAGAACATTGGTGAGGTTGATGCCAGGGTTTTTGTGCACCACTTTGACGAGCACCTTGAGGAGGACGGCCCGGCAGAGTTTGCGGGTTTCGTTGGCCAGATGGGTTGCTCGTTCAGAATGGAGCCACTTCAGGGCATCAACGACATTCTCGAAGAACATGGTCAGCTTGGCGCTCGAAGACACCCTGTCGTCGAAAGAGTAGTTGAAGTTCTGTAGGCCCATGGTGGACAGTTCTGCTGCAAGCCTTTCCGCGATGTCAACAAGGTGCTCGGTCCAGATCTTCACACCTTTCTCAAAGTCAGTATAAGAGGCGGCGGCGCTCTTGAGCAGGTCCTTCTTGTTCCGGAGGTCCTTGATCAAAGCCTTCTCTCAAGCCTTTCTATCCTCTAGGGACTTCTCCAGCGTGGTCAGCTTCAGTTTTGGATCAGCGATGGATTCATTGGCTGCGGTGAGCTTTTTGATCTTGTCGGACATGGAGGTTTGCATCTCCGCCAAGCTATAGAGAGTCTTCTCTCTGTCGGCTTTGAGCATCGAGAGCTCCTTACCATGGTCCTTGAGATCCACCTCTAGCCTCTTTACTCTATCGCCCAGCTCGTTCTTGCCGGCCTCTGCAGCTTCGGCGGCATTGATGGCCTCCTTCAACTTGCCGGCGTGATCTATGGCTAGAGCTTCGAGCGTCTCCTTGTGTTTCTACTCCAGCCCCTGGGTTTGCTGCGCGACAAGCCTTTCGATCTCCTCATCCTTACTGCAGAGCTTGGCGGCAAGCGCCTCCCCGTGAGCGGTAAGGTCCTCTTCATGAGCATCAAGCCCGATGTGGTGTTCCATCAAGCGAGCTTCCTCTGCAGCGGCCCGCTGCACGGCCTCTTCCTATGCCTTCTCGGCGTCGGACTGCTTCAAGAGGAACTCGCTCCAACTTTGACTCAGTTGTTCCCGGCCAGTCATCAGCTCCTGGAAAGCCTCAGCGTACTAGACTTGCGTTTGCTCAACGCACTTCTGGAATTCTGCCTCCGCTGCTTCAACAACTGCTGCCCTGGAATCCAACTTTTCCTTTCTGGCACAGTGGAGCACCTGGAGCATCTGGAAGTTGCTGCTCATGGCTTGGAGGAGCTGTTCTTCCTTGGACCCGCTGCTGCTGGCGCATGGCTCATCAACGATCTTGAGTCCAGCAGCGGCGATGACATCTTCATCAAGAATTTCCTCTTCAGTTGGCATCCCCGTGCTTGCCATTCCTGGTATGCTGACGAACAGGTTGTCGCCAATCTTAAGGTATCTGCTTGACGGGGGGACCTCGGATGTTGACGGTTGATCTTCGACAACTGCCTCACCGGTAACTGGGGGCTCTGTGGCCGGTGCAGCGCCATGCGCTCCTGTGGCAGGAATGCCATCAGTATGGTCATCGGTCTCCTTGCCGGCCCTCTCAGCAGACCCCTTGGCGGTTTCTTCTTGTGCGACCTTGGTGGCCTCGTCAGCAGCGATCTTGTCAGCCTCAGCGATAGCATCCTTGGCGATCTCCTTGATGACGATATCAACATCCATTTGTTCCATCAAAGGAAGATCTGAAGACCAGGGAAGGAGACAAGATGAGACCAAAGTCGAAGTTCAAGAAGACAAAAATAAAGAAAGAATGACAAGTACTCAGAGGCAAGTGGTTTACCTGTGTCGAGCTGTTGAGAGGTGGTTTCTCCTTTCCTGGCAACATTGGTTGCCGATGTTGGACTACCAGTGCCTGTGCTTCCCGGCTCCTATTCAACATGAATGGGCTCACCAGTGGAAGCCCTTGCCGGAGATTCATCTCTGGGCGGCGTGGTTGATGGAGGCGGCGCGTCAGGGACGGCCTCCGATGGCTCTCCTTGTTGCCGTTCTTCTTCTGCAGGCCCGGTGATGTCAGTAGCAAAGATAAAACACCTCAACGTCCGCCAGCGGAAAATGAGTAGTGGACTCACGCTGGGGGCTGGGTTGGGGGTTGCATTGAGGACTGAGCTCCGGGCTGACAACGATGAGCTCTGGTGCACCTACGGTGCTTGCCGGGGGCTCGTCACCCGTTGAAGTCTTTGCCCTCTTCGCCATCCTTTGCGCCAATGTTTCTGTATCCCTGCGGAGACAGGCCAAAGCAAGACAAGTAAATTAAGCAAATTAGGAACTCACAAGTTAAAAGATCCGGCAGGACCCTTACTCTTCTGTTTTCGGGCTAAAAGCGGAGAGGTCGAAGTCGACCTCCACTTCAGTGTCCGTGTGAGGGGGCGGAGAGGGGGTCCTGGGTCGCTTGGCTATGACAGAAGCGGCGGGTCGATGTGACCCTGTTGCTCCGGCTGTTGGTACTGTCGTATGAGATGCCCCCGCTGCTCTAGTTGTTGTCGCGGCCGTGCGTCTCGTACGTCGCGTGGGCCACTATTGAGCATCTTGCCGCTGCTCAGCCTCGCCGGCCGTATTCTTGCCGGGAACCTCACCGCTCGAGGAGGGTTGACATGCTGGAATGCCAGAGGTGGCTTTCCGCAGCATGCGCTTCATCTTCTCTGGTGCTGGGGGTTCCTCGTGGAGCTGCTCCTCGGTTGTGTCTTCGACAGAAGGGCTCCCTGCAGCTGTGCCGCTCCGCTCCCCGGCAGTCTCATCCTGCCCGGTAAGATTTTCCTCTGACATTACTTCTTCTTCGTTGGCTTCCTCTTCCAAGAAGCCAGCGCTGCCGGCCTCCGCGTCAAGATTCGCCTCTTCCGCCCTGCTGGCGATATACGCCACTTCTTCATCAGTAGTTGTGACACCCTGATTTTGACAACTTTTTCTTTTCAAACTTTTCCTGGTTTTTTTTGGATTTTGAATGGATTTTGAATCTTTCACTTGGTCTTGGACATTCTTGACTCTTCTTCCAAGTGATCCAAAGCCTCATCATCTTACCAAAACCCTGCCAAGTATCTCAAGGACTCAAATTCCAATTTAAAATCATTTTTAAACTCTTTTCTTTTATTTGAGAATTTAGGGCATTACTATGGGTTGTGAAGCAACCTATAGTTAGGATGCTCAGAAAATTCTCAAATAATTCCCTAAAATACCTTGGACTATATCTTGCTCCAATATTCAAAAATATTCCATGACCTAGTTCAATTATTTGGCAAAATAATTCAGTTTTGCTTCTGGTCAGACTGGATCTTTGTGAAGGAAGTACATGCTAGGTTTATCCAAATGCTATCAAATTTTTGTGGCATGAGTACACCTACCAACAACTTCCCTCCACCAAGATTCAGCCCCAGCAGACCTTCCAAGTGAGCAGTACTTCAACATCTTGATTCTAGACCAGTTTTGCTAGTTACACATGAACTACCCTCAAACCTCAACCAAATCACCTCAAACTTGGCCAGTTTGGAGTCCTTCCAACAAGGATCACTACAGACACGTTCTTAGGCTCAATCTCCACCTCATTTCTTCTCTGGAACCTTCAAAAGTTTGCTGTCAGAGACAGTCGATGATCTTACCTCTCATCCCTGCGTGAACCAAGCCAAACCAAGGTTGTAGGTGACCTGAGGGATCGAAGGACGACGGGCTGGACATGTTTTGCCAGGCTTGCGTGGCCTCCTGATGCCAAGCACCGTGGTGAGCATGGTATTGGCATGCCTGACGCCGCGCTCTGCGCTGTGCTAGACTCGGGTCTCATCCGAGCGAGACCACGGCGCTGCAGCAGCTTGTCTGGGCATGCCGACATCACCCCTGGTCGACACGCAGCCCCTCCAGAACTCTCCTCCTCGCCGGAGATGCCCTCACCAACCGCCACGCCATCGCCGCACTATGAGACCCGTGCGGTCACAGTGGAGACCTCGCCATCGTCTTCCTCCCCGTGCTGTCTCCTCCCGCATTGAATGCCCCTGCGCTCTCACATCCCCTCGCCGCAAGCATCCAGCCAGCGCGGCGTACGTCTCGCCGGCGCCATGGCCCGCATCTCGCCGCTTCCAGAGAGCTCGCCGAGCGCCTCTTCTCGGCTATAAAAAGCCCCGTCCATCCTCGCTGAGCTCCTCACCCCTCTCCCTTCTCCACAATTGCCCCCACAGAGCAAGAGCCAAGGCCGAGAGGCCCTCTGGCCTCGAGCTTCGCCGGAGCTCCGCCACCCGCTGAGCTCCATCACCAGCCCTCTCCAAGACACTCCAACCCCGCCTGTGCCCACCGCTGAGTTCGTGGTGTTCCACTGGTGCTTCCAGACTCCTCTCCGAATCGAACCTCCGCCGGAATTGCCATCACCGACGATCACCGTCGCACCCGTCCGCTGGAGAAGAAAGGCGCGACGCCGTTCGGCCATCTCCAGAGGAGCTACGGGTACGGGGTGAACCACCGTCGACCGCCCGATCCATCCCCACCATCCACGAGCCTCACCGCCGTCACTATCACCGGCAATCACCACCGGTGAGCCACCCCTCTTCTCTGCTCTTTCTTCCCCCTCTATTTTAAACGAAGGGCCCCACCCGTCAGTGACTTACCGAAGCGGTAAGTGGACGCGCATCGGCGTTTTACGCCTTCGACGTGGTTGTTTCAGGTTTTTTCTGGTTTTTTTGAATTTTATTTATTAAACAGAATTGACCAGAAACTTTGACCATTAATAACTTTTTACAGAAAGGTCCAATTGACCTGATTCTTTTTGCATTGTGTTTGTATCAAAGTCCTTTATTTTCTGACCAAGTTTGGTATTTTTCCAACACACACAGAATTGTTGGTGAATAAAAAGGCTTTATGTGACATTTTCTTTTGCCATTTAAAAATATTTTCAGAAGGAGATACTTGTGGATTTGAAGACCAGGAGTTTCTGAACAACCCAACTGATCAAGGCAAGCCAGGACATCCATATTATGAAGCATCTCATAGCATTGCATATTTCATATTCATTTCTTGCATTTAAATTATCATTGATAATTCAAATTAAATTATTCAAATACCTTATGTTGATAACTCAAATTGATATGATGATTAACCTTGCTTGCTAAGTGAAACTTAGTTGGTTGATCAAGAGTCACCTGTCCGGGCTTACCCGTGCAGCCACATTTGCCGGTATGGGACGGCCTTGACTTGGTCTGGCTCGGTGCTCTTTCACCGGTACCTCCAAAGAGGGAGGGTTATGCATGCGTGCTGCCCTGATCAGGTAGACGGCGATAACCCTGTGAGCCTAGTTGAGTTGTTTGCCGGCGTCCCCGTTTGGGACAGTTTAGTTAGGCCACGACGGTGGCAGGTGTCACGAGATGACACGGGGCCACCCAAGGCTTGACTCCGGGGGAGTGTGATTGCCAGTGGTACGATGGAAGAGTCACGGGTCAGGCAGGTTTCGATGGAGCAATGCTGGTCCACCCGAATGGGATCACGAGGTCAGTGCTCCATAGTGTGGGTAAAGTGCGCAACCTCTGCAGAGTGTCAAATCTATTTGAATAGCCGCGTCCACGGAATTGGACAGCCCGTCCAGACCTCTCTAGGTGATCAACCATAATAACCATAGTAATGATGGAAGAACTTGTCTTATAAGCAGAAATACTCGTCGAGGTCGAGTATTCTGAGGGTTGTGAAGCAACCTGGATATGAGTAAGTTGGTGACAGTAAGTGCATCACTTAAGTGTTAACATGCTCAATGCCATGCTATTATTTGCTGCATATTTGGTTGTCATGTGCTTGCAAGTACATTCAAAGTACTCACCTGGCGTATCATGCCAGATGCAGGAGAAGACTGAGATGGAGGTCTCGATGTCCATGTTGCGAAGCCTAGGATGTGTCCTCGGAAGTGTCCCTGTGGATGGAGTTACTTTCATGTTCCGCTACATAGTAGTCTTCCGTTGTAATATTCCACAGTAATACCGAGGCCCTGATATGTTAGATAAATAATGTAGGTACTGTCATAGCACTAGATGTGCCTTTGGCCTCGATGATCATGTAATATATGAGCTTGTACTCGACTATCATCAATAAAAGTTCAGCTATGTTCTGTTCCAAGTTGTTGTGTGTTTCCAGAAGACATGATCACTGGGTTGGAAACACTGGTAAACCGGTTCCCTGAGCCGGGGTGCCACAATACTTGGTATCAGAGCTGTGCTGACTGTAGGACACCCTAGGTAACCCGCACTAGGATCGCGATTAGCATAGGACCTTGAGTGTGCATCCTGCTTGTTGCATTTGATTGTGCATGCCATGCTTTATGCATCATAATTCATTATGTTATTAACTCTTGACCTTGTGAGTGTAGATGGCACCAGTTCCCTATCACTACCATCATGAGCCAGAAGCCCACACTTTTCCAGTTCTGCTTCGTAGTGTCTGGCTTCAATTGTATCCCTACGGTGATGACCCGGTGTATCAGTTGTTTCGGGAGCAATTGAGCGAATTGGTATATGAGTACCATGCAGTGGCTTACCTGACCGCGACTTCGGATATTGGAAGCTCTTCTCGCTCTTCCAAGGGCGGAGTGGCTTCTATTGTAGAGTTGGCGATCCAGTTTGCTGCCATGGAGGCTATTACTGACTTGCGCTTCCACAAGGCTGACATGCAGACCCATCCAGGTTTCCTCCACTATCCCACCCTGTCGCCTATGACAGGGCGAGTCCTTTTCTCACCTGTAGACCCGGCGTGTGATCATGCGGCTGGTGTTTTGTCTCGCTACCTGAATTCTAGTTACCGTATGATCATTTCCTTGGCTGAGGAGTTGTGTCGTGTTCAGGGGCACTTGCAGCAGTGACTCCAGCACCTCCTCCCGTAGTTCCACCTAGTTATCCACCACCAGTTCCACCTCCGCGTGTGCTTGATATCCCTTCTGGTTCTTCTGGACCATCAGGCATATCGTGCGGTAGTCGACTTGAGACCCTAGCTGAGTGGGCCTCACTTCTAGCCACTCCTGCTACGCTGATGCTGAGGCGACGTGCTCTTTCTCCCGCGGAAGGAGAGCCGTCCCAGCAGCGACGTCGTGTCTCCTTTGACCCGGTGACTCACATCATCAGTTCTGATTCTGACTCAGGATCTGATGATGAGGACTCTTCAGATGGGTAGTGTTCATGTCACCGACGCCACTAGACTGGAGCTTGAGTAGTAATGCATGCATCCTTGCATATGTTAACTGCCGTATGAGCAGTTTAGCCATGATATCCCCTACTAGGTTGCCATGTATTATGTTGGGTTATCCTGTATAATTATGTTGTTTTCTTTATTTGCCTCTTCCATGAATTTTCTTCGGTGTCATATTACTGTGTTTCTCCTTAAGGATGTTGCTCATCAATTCGGTCTTTGCCATGGGAACAAAAATTAGGATGAAGAGAGGAAGTAGCAGTCAAGGCGGCGATGGAAACCCCGTCTGTCGATCCGCCAGGCAGGCAGGGCAACCGCCCGAAGACTTACCACCACCACCACCTCAAGCACCAACCACAGATCAGATAATGAGAATGTTTGAGGAAAAGAGAAACCAAGACCTCATGGAATTTCTCAAGAGTATGCAGACAATAGTAGGTCAGAATAATGGCAATGGGGTGCATTCCAAACTGTCTGACTTCCAGCGCACAAAACCACCCAACTTTGGTCAGGCCGTGGATCCTATTGAAGCTGATGACTGGTTTAGAACCATGGAGAAGAAATTGGACATCGCTCATTGTGAAGAAGCAGATAAGGTCCCATTTGTCACCCATTATCTCGAAGGCCCGGCAGCCATATGGTGGGACAACACCAAGTTAAAGTGGCATGCTGAAGAGATTTCCTGGGAGAAATTCAAAGAGTTGTTCCACAAGTATCATATTCCCACGGGTATCATGAAAGTGAAGCAGAGGGAATTCCTGGCCCTCACACAAGGAAACATGTCAGTAGGAGAATACTTAAACAAGTTCAACAATTTGGCCCGGTACTCTCCTTATGATGTGGCTACCGAAGAAAGGAAAATAGATCGGTTCCTCGGAGGACTTAATCACGCCCTCCGATGTCAACTATGTATGTTGGATTTCCCCGATTTCCAGACATTGGTGGATAAGGCCTTCATTGCCGAACAAGAGCACAAGTCTGGGAACGATGATCGTAAGAGGAAGTTCGAGCCCAAGAAGGACAACAAGGAACCATATGCGCAAAAGCTGCGCAGTTGGCAGTCAGGGCCATCTGAGAACAAACCTGTGTGGAACAATGGTGGCGTTTCAGCCTATTTCATGAGTATGATGAACAAGGTTTTCATGGACTTTCTGGACAAGTTTGTAGTGGTGTTCATTGATGACATTCTGATATACTCTAAGGGTGAAGAAGAACACCAGCAACATCTCAGAGCTGTCTTGGAAAGATTGAGAACCCATCGCTTATATGCCAAGTTCAATAAGTGCGAATTTTGGCTAAAACATGTGGGATTCCTCGGACATATTCTGTCAGAGAAAGGAATAGCCGTTGATCCCAGTAAGGTTGATGCGGTCTTGAACTGGAAAACACCAGCCACGGTTACCAAAATCCGTAGTTTCCTGGGATTGGCAGGCTACTACCGTCGCTTCATTGAAGGCTTTTCTAAAATAGCCAAGCCACTGACAGAACTGTTGAAAAAGAATCAAAGGTTTATCTGGATAGACAAGTGTGACAGCAGTTTCCAGGAATTAAAGACAAGGCTAACCACAGCCCCTGTCTTAGTCCTTCCAGACATTCACAAGAGCTTCGATATATACTGCGACGCATCCAGGCGTCGAATCGGATGCGTGCTAATGCAAGAAGGGAGGGTTGTAGCTTATGCATCATGACAGCTATGACCTCATGAGGAGAATTATCCCACACATGACTTGGAGCTAGCTGCTGTGGTTCATGCCCTGAAGATTTGGAGGCATTACCTCATTGGGCAACAATGTGAAATATACACAGACCACAAGAGTCTCAAGTATATTTTCACTCAACCCGACCTGAACCTCAGGCAATGAAGATGGCTTGAGTTGGTCAAGGACTATGATGTTGGAATAAACTATCATCCGGGGAAAGCGAATGTAGTCGCTAACGCACTGAGCAGGAAACAAGCTGCTGTGAATGCACTAGTTGAGGGTATGCATCCGAGCTTACAAGAAGAGTTTGTCAAGCTCAATATGGTGCTATGCGGCCCAATGACCCCGGATACATTGGATATTACTCCAACCCTCATGGAGGAAATCAAGGAAGCACAGAAGTCAGATGAAGAAATTCGGAAGATCCAGGAGTTAATTCAGCAAGGGAAGGCCAAGTCCTTTCGTATAGATGAACAGGGTACCGTGTGGTTCAAGAAACGAATTTGTGTGCCGAACCAGAACAACTTGAGGCAACAAGTACTCAAGGAGGCACATGAGTCCGCATATTCGATCCACCCGGGAGGTACCAAGATGTATCAGGACTTGAGGGAAATCTTTTGGTGGTCAGGAATGCGGAAAGATATAGCATACTGTGTCGCCTGCTGTGACATTTGCAACAAGGTCAAAGCTGAGCATCAGAAACCCGCTGGGCTACTGCAACCTTTACCAGTGCCACAGTGGAAATGGGATGACATATGCATGGATTTTATTGTGGGACTGCCCAAGTCCACAAGAGGCAACGACGTTATTTGGGTCATTGTAGATATCCTCACGAAAGTGGCCCACTTTATCCCAGTAAAGACCACTTTCAACGCAAATCAGCTGGCACAACTCTACATGTCCCAGATAGTCAGTCTGCATGGAGTACCCATGTCTATCACTTCAGATAGGGGTTCCCTATTTACCTCAGCATTCTGGCTACGGCTACATCAAGCCTTGGGAACCATGTTGAAACATAGCACAGCATACCATCCACAGCAGATGGACAGACCGAGCATGTGAATCAAATATTAGAGGATATGCTTCGGTCATGCACTCTCTCCCATGGACCCAAATGGGAGGATAGTTTGTCGTACACTGAATTCTCCTACAACAACAGCTATCAGGCAAGTCTCAAAATGTCGCCTTTTGAGGCATTGTACGGACAGAAGTGCCGCACATCGTTGAATTGGTCTCAAACAGGAGATAGTCGCATTTTTGGTATAGACTTGATGCTCGAAGCTGAAAAGCAAGTCAAGGATATTCAAGAACGACTACGAGCAGCCAAGTCCCGACAAAAGAGCTATTACGACCCAAAGCACCGGGAAGTAACTTTCGAGCTGGAGACTATGCTTATCTACGGGTAACTCCTATGAAGGGAGTAAAGAGGTTTGGCACAAGGGGAAAGTTGGCCCCAAGATACATCGGTCCCTTTCCAGTGATTGCTAGGAAGGGCAGAGTTGCATATCAGTTGGAGATGCCACCAGCACTTTCTGACGTTCATAATGTCTTTCATATCTCACAATTGAGGAAATGCATTGCACCCCCAGCCAAGCAAGTGGATATGAGTGAATTAGAATTGGCTGAGGACCTGACCTATGAAGAAAAACTTGTCAAGATCTTGGATGAGATGGAAAGAACAACAAGGAGTAAGGTGATAAGATTTTACAAGCTGCTGTGGGAGCACCACACCGAGGAAGAGGCCACTTGGGAAAGAGAAGATTTTCTAAGATCCGCTTACCCATATTTGTTCCCTGAGCAACCGAATCTCGAGGACGAGATTCATCCTAAGGGGGGGTAGGTTTGTGACACCCTGATTTTGACAACTTTTTCTTTTCAAACTTTTCCTGGCTTTATTTGGAATTTGAATGGATTTTGAATCTTTCACTTGGTCTTGGACATTCTTGACTCTTCTTCCAAGTGATCCAAAGCCTCATCATCTTACCAAAACCCTGCCAAGTATCTCAAGGACTCAAATTCCAATTTAAAATCATTTTTAAACTCTTTTCTTTTATTTGAGAATTTAGGGCATTACTATGGGTTGTGAAGCAACCTATAGTTAGGGTGCTCAGAAAATTCTCAAATAATTCCCTAAAATACCTTGGACTATATCTTGCTCCAATATTCAAAAATATTCCATGACCTAGTTCAATTATTTGGCAAAATAATTCAGTTTTGCTTCTGGTCAGACTGGACCTTTGTGAAGGAAGTACATGCTAGATTTATCCAAATGCTCTCAAATTTTTGTGGCAAGAGGACACCTACCAACAACTTCCCTCCACCAAGATTCAGCCCCAGAAGACCTTCCAAGTGAGCAGTACTTCAACATCTTGATTCTGGACCAGTTTTGCTAGTTACACATGAACTACCCTCAAACCTCAACCAAATCACCTCAAACTTGGCCAGTTTGGAGTCCTTCCAACAAGGATCACTACAGACACCTTCTTTGGCTCAATCTCCACCTCATTTCTTCTCTGGAACCTTCAAAAGTTTGCTTTCAGAGACTGTTGATGATCTTACCTCTCATCCCTGCGTGAACCAAGCCAAACCAAGGCTGTAGGTGACCTGAGGGATCGAAGGACGACGGGCTGGACATGTTTTACCAGGCTTGTGTGGCCTCCCGATGCCAAGCACCGTAGTTAGCACGGTGCTGGCATGCCTGACGCCGCGCTCTGCGCTGCGCCAGACTCGGTTCTCATCCGAGCGAGACCACAGCGCTGCAGCAGCTTGTCTGGGCATGCCGACATCGCCCCTGGTCGACACGCAGCCCCTCCAGAACTCTCCTCCTCGCCGGAGATGCCCTCACCGACCGCCACGCCATCGCCGCACTGTGAGACCCGTGCGGTCACAGTGGAGACCTCGCCGTCGTCTTCATCCCCGTGCTGTCTCCTCCCGCATTGAATGCCCCTGCGCTCTCACATCCCCTCGCCGCAAGCTTCCAGCCAGCGCGGCGTACATCTCGCCGGCGCCATGGCCCGCATCTCGCCGCTTCCAGAGAGCTCGCCGAGCGCCTCTTCTCGGCTATAAAAAGCCCCGTCCAGCCTCGCTGAGCTCCTCACCCCTCTCCCTTCTCCACAATCGCCCCCACAGAGCAAGAGCCAAGGCCGACAGGCCCTCTGGCCTCGAGCTTCGCCGGAGCTCCACCACCCGCTGAGCTCCATCACCAGCCCTCTCCAAGCCACCCCAACCCCGCCTGAGCCCACCGCTGAGTTCGTGGTGTTCCACTGGTGCTTCCAGACTCCTCCCTGAATCGAACCTCCGCCGGAATCGCCATTGCCGATGATCACCGTAGCACCCGTCCGCTGGAGAAGAAGGGCATGACGCCGTTCAGCCATCTCCAGAGGAGCTACGGGTACGGGGTGAACCGCCATCGAATGCCCGATCCATCCCCACCATCCACGAGCCTCACCGCCGTCGCTATCGCCGGCAATCACCGCCGGTGAGCCGCCCCTCTTCTCTGCTCTCTCTTCTCCCTCTGCTTTAAATGAAGGGCCCCACCCGTCAACGACTTACCAAAGCGGTAAGTGGACGCGCATCGGCGTTTTACGCCTTCGACGTGGCCGTTTCAGGTTTTTTCTGGTTTTTCAGAATTTTATTTATTAAACAGAATTGACCAGAAACTTTGACCATTAATAACTTTTTACAGAAAGGTCCAATTGACCTGATTCTTTTTGCATTGTGTTTGTATCAAAGTCCTTTATTTTCTGACCAAGTTTGGTATTTTTACAACACTCAAAGAATTGTTGGTGAATAAGGCTTTATGTGACATTTTCTTTTGCTATTTAAAAATATTTTCAGAAGGAGATACTTGTGGATTTGAAGACCAGGAGTTTCTGAACAACCCAACTGATCAAGGCAAGCCAGGACATCCATATTATGAAGCATCTCATAGCATTGCATATTTCATATTCATTTCTTGCATTTAAATTATCATTGATAATTCAAAGTAAATTATTCAAATACCTTATGTTGATAACTCAAATTGATATGATGATTAACCTTGCTTGCTAAGTGAAACTTAGTTGGTTGATCAAGAGTCACCTGTCCGGGCTTACCCGTGCAGCCACATTTGCCGGTATGGGATGGCCTTGACTTGGTCTGGCTCGGTGCTCTTTCACCAGTACCTCCAAAGAGGGAGGGTTATGCGTGCGTGCTGCCCTGATCAGGTAGACGGCGATAACCCTGTGAGCCCAGTTGAGTTGTTTGCCGGCGTCCCTGTTTGGGACAGTTTAGTTAGGCCACGACGGTGGCATGTGTCACGAGGTGTCACGGGGCCACCCAAGGCTTGACTCCGGGGGAGTGTGATTGCCGGTGGTACGATGGAAGAGTCATGGGTCAGGCAGGTTTCGATGGAGCAATGCTGGTCCACACGAATGGGATCACGAGGTCAGTGCTCCATAGTGTGGGTAAAGTGCGCAACCTCTGCAGAGTGTCAAATCTATTCGAATAGCTGCATCCACGGAATTGGACAGCCCGTCCAGACCTCTCTAGGTGATCAACCATAATAACCTTAGTATTGATGGAAGAACTTGTCTTATAAGCAGAAATACTCATCGAGGTTGAGTATTCTGAGGGTTGTGAAGCAACCCGGATATGTGTAAGTTGGTGATAGTAAGTGCATCACTTAAGTGTTAACATGCTCAATGTCATGCTATTATTTGCTGCATATTTGGTTGTCATGTGCTTGCGAGTACATTCAAAGTACTCACCTGGCGTATCATGCCAGATGGAGGAGAAGACTAAGACGGAGGTCTCGATGTCCGTGTTGCGATGCCTAGGATGTGTCCTCGGCAGTGTCCCTGTGGATGGAGTTACTTTCATGTTCCGTTATGTAGTAGTCTTCCGTTGTAGTATTCCGCAGTAATACCGAGGCCCTGATATGTTAGATAAATAATGTAGATACTGTCATAGCACTAGATGTGCCTTTGGCCTCGATGATCATGTAATATATGAGCTTGTACTCGACTATCATCAATAAAAGTTCACCTATGTTCTGTTCCAAGTTGTTGTGTGTTTCCAGAAGACATGATCGCTGGGTTGGAAACACTAGTAAACCGGTTCCCTGAGCCGGGGTGCCACAGTAGTGGGGCGGATGAGATTTGTCTCTTCCCGGACGACTCTTTCCGACAGATTGTCAAAGAACCCCTGTGCTTGCTCTGTGGATGGCTCGACCCAAGTTCCGTCAAGGCCGTGGGCATTACATGCCGGCATCATGGCGATGATTGAGCTCAGAGCGGAGTTGTTGCACAGAGGAATTATGTTCGCCTGCAACTTATATTTCCTGCCAGGCCTGAACAGTTTGTGGCAGAGAGCTGTGTGCTGTATGATTGTCAAGTTGTTGTTCAGCCCAGGACGCAGCCTCATGATATCTGCTGCATTCCAAAAATCCCAGGCTGGTCTCCCTTTGTTATGCAGAGGAGCGATGCGGCGGCGGAGGAAATTAGCGCCAACCATTTCTATTTTGAGCCTGGCAGCCCTGAGACGGTGGATCCTGGTAATTGCGATTCTGAGCTTCTCGTACTAAGGAACGATAGCGCTCCAGTCATTGCCGCGGACCACCTTCATTTGTCAGGCAAACAGAAAGGCTGGGGATCTTTCTCCTTAATCCAACACCATTTGCCCCGCCATTCTTCCCACTTCGTACGGTAGAGCCCCTCTGGATATATCTCTTTATTCCATGCCCTTGGAATCCAGGTGATAGAACCGGAAAGGGCATCTCCTTTTTTGATACGAGGAATGAAATAGTGGCGAAAGAGGGCTGTGCTGGGGATTACTCCGGTGAAATTTTCACAGAGATGGGCAAAGACTGACATGCATGTCACGGCATTCGGCGCAAAATCCAAGAGACAGAAGCCGTATGTGTACATGATGTCGTTGAAGAAATCAGAAAACGGAGGGCAGAGCCCGCAATAAAAGTATGCGACAAAGAAAGGGAATTTATCTGGGCCACCCTCGGAGAAAGCTGGGTTTACACGAGTTGCGGGATGAGCCTTCATCTCCCTCCCCCACATGCACAAATACCGATCCTTCAGGGCGCTCGCGTCGAGCGTCTGAGCAAAGACGACGTGCTCCTTCGGCATCTTCACCAGCTTGCTCTCCTCCGCCTGCGCACCCGAGCCGGCGGCTTTCACCTCTTTGCCCTTGCTTGCTTTGGGCGGCATAGCGACTGAGGAAGCAGGGGCCGACGGCGATGAGGGAGTGGGGGCGGTGGATGGATGGGAGAGGCTCTGCTTTGAGTTTGAGGAAGAAGGCGACGGCGGTTTCTAGATTGGAAAGGATGGGAGGTAAATGAATGGCGCCTCTGCGGATTCCTTTTTATGGGGAAGGCGCGGAACTGCCTCCTTTCTAATCAATGTGAATGCGCTTTCACGAGCGCGCTACTACAATGGTTGTTCCGCGCACATATCCCACATCGTGCATTCAATATGCACCGTGGGGAATCACGGTAAACGAGATAATTATGACAGCTAACTCATGCCACATGTGCTCGTGCACTGTTTGGGTTTAGCCCAAAACGCCTCGCGCCCGTGTATGGCCTAGGCCCGGGGGCTCCTGTCGGTGACTAAAGCTTGGGTCCTTTAGTACCCCATACTTGTGCATGGACAGTTGTAGCATTACCAGCGGCAAGGCCTGCCGGGGGACAGCTGGAAGCAAATGCAAGACCATCAAGAAGGCGTTCAAACTAGTGACTAGAAGATAGAAGCCCAAAGGCCAGATCCCCGGCAAGATCCTTGCCGGGATGGCTTGCGAAGACCCAGCAAGACTTGCACCCAGCAAGATCACGCCACCCTGCCACCGCTCCAGCGCAGCAACCATGATATCATTTGGGTTTTGTCTTCCTGGATGCGTGTCATGGCACTAGTGGTGGACGAGCTTAAGCGGTGCTGATGGGATGGGCCCTTTTTCTGTCCCAAAGAAAGCAAGGGACACCTAAACGGACACCTAAACGAAGCATTAAATGCGTTTGTCCTAAATCATCAGTGATAAGCATGGAAACACTGTAGCAACTTTACACCTCTTGTATGTACTATACGCCACTGTTGGTGACCCCTTGGACGTATAAAAGGAGGCCCAAGGCGTAGCTACAGAGAAGGAGGACTCTCTAGCCCATTCTGCATGCGTAGCTATTATTCGAACATACTGTTCATCGCAAGTGCTCCTGAAGCTTGGGCTTAATCACCCACAATATACTAAAGAAGGAGTAGGGTATTATGCTTCTTAGCGACCCGAACCTGGGTAAAAATCCCCTCGCGTTGATTGTTGGGTCTGCTCTTTGTGTACACCTCTCTCCCTGCCGAACCGTGAAAGGGATCCACGCGATCCCATAGGTGTCGTATGCCGACAATGCCCTTTCATATATTTCGTCCATAGCTTATTTTAGGTGATGTGCCACCTTATATATTTTTGGGCCAGGCCCATGTAATTTTGAAATACAACTTCCTAGGCTGTTTTTAGACTCTGTATGTGTGGGGAAACAGAATTAGGGTCGGTTTCGAACCCCTCCAAGGGGTCACAAAATTCCCCCTATTCCTCCATATATGCAGCTCTTAGGGCATTGCTCAGACTTTGGGTTTTGTTTAGATTAAAGTTCGCCATAGCTCCAACTCGTGTACTTCGTTTGTGTTCAACGACCAGACCAAGACATCATAGAACCCCACTTTCATCAATAAATCCCTCTTATATTCGCAATATCTAGATTGCAATCTCAGTTTCTTGCTTGTTCTTTGTTTGCTCGCAGGAAATAGACCCTTCTGGTCAGGTTGATTGTGCTCCAGCATGGTCAGTAACCCCTCGAAAGTTGACTTAGCGATTGCTAAGGCGCGATGTCTTCGCACGTTCGTAGTCGGATCATCAAAGTGATTCCCACAGAAAATGATAGCTAGCTCATCGAAACATCGGGACACCTTCACCTCTATCAAGTGGTATCAGATTTCCAGGTTGCTCTATGAGATTTTCCAGTTTTCGTAGTTTAGATCTAGTCTGTTCTTCATACCTATAGTCCATGAAATAGTCAAAAAAAATTAGGGTTAGTTCATCATATCCAAACCAATCTGAGCCTTTGCATAATCTTTTTAGAGTTTTGCTTTGTTGAATTTGCGGTTGCATCGTCGTGTCAAGTTGCTGGTCTTAGTGTCTAGTCCTTTGGAGTTTCGAGTTTTGCTCACAAGTTGTCACACCGCCGCCACACCATCGTCACCACCGCTGCCATATACCACCATCATCACCACCGCTGCCATATACCACCATCGTCATCACCGCTGCCATATACCACATATCCGCCGCCATCACACTAATCCGGGTCCACCTCCATCACAGTGTCGCCACCAGTTCGTGTTCCACCGCCCTACATATCTCCGCCACCAGTCCGAGTTCCACCAGATTCATATCCGCCACCAGTGCTAACCGAGTCTAGTATTTGTCGCTTTGTTTTTTATTTCCTGATCATGCCATACTAGGAGTCGTGACCAAGTCAGACTCCCAACTTTCATGCCACCCGTAGAAGAAAAATAGTTCCAAACTCAAAAAAACTTAGTCTGGAAAATTCTGGCTAGGCAGTTTTTAGACCATTTGTAGACTTTTTCGAAAACAAAATGTTGCGGAGCAAAAAAAAGATGAAAGAGAGGAAAAAAGTGCAAAAAAAAGTAAAAAAAAAGGGGGGGAAAGAGATTCAGAGTTTGCTCCTCCCTTGTTTACATGCAGCGCTGTGATTTTGTTAGTGTTCTAGGCTCGCGTCTCTAGCATGGTCTAGCCTAGGACCAGCACACTACCGTCATTGAACGTTTATTCAACTTTGCATCTCAGAATTGATTATTGCTGACCTTTTTTAAGCCATCCTAGCTCCACATACATCTACGTCGTGTGTTTGACTCTCCCTGGTAGTCTCTCTATCCAAGCTTTGAGAGTTTGACTACATCGGTTGCTAATTACCGCCTGCTGCTGGGTAAGAATTGGTAAGAATTTTAGATTTGCTTGACAGATTTGTGACACCCCACCACCCCCACTTTATAGTAGTCTGTAGAATCATATCGTGTGTGTCTATTGCTGCTAACCATGGCAGGATCACAAGCCGACGAGATTGACTGGGAGAACATGACACAAAAGGAGCTTCATGAAAAACTTCAGCAAATGTTGGGTCAACAGGTGGAAGACGTGATGACCAGTTTTGGCAAGGCATTAGAGAAGATAGATGACATTGAGAAGACTATTGACACGAAGTTGGATGCCAAGTTCACTGAAGTGCTTGCGCGTCTACCTCCATCAGCTGCCTCTGCTGCACTACTGACATTAACAACCTCCACATCATGATCCAGCCCCCCACCGAGCGAGGCATGTACCTCTTGAGGACGGCCAAAATTTTGGTGCCACTGCATGTGCTCCTGCTGCAGAAGAGGAGGATGATTACGTGGGCGATTACGAGGATGAGGATGATCAAAATCAGAAATACGTGCAACAACCAGCACCACCACCAGGTCGCCCACATGCATATACTCGCAATGGTAGGGCTGCACCACCACCTCAGGTACGCGATCCTGACCATCTCCCAAAACTAAAATTTAATATTCCACCATTTTAGGATAGATATGTTCATGATATATATCTTACTTGGGAGTTAGAAACTGAACAACGTTTTACATGTTTACAATATCCCGAGGAGAGATGTGTTGCTGCTGCTCTTTGTGCTTTCACTAGTTTTGCTTGTGTGTGGTGGTCTGAACATCAAAGATTATATCTGAATAATATCCCAATTACTTGTGCTGCTTTGAAAACTGCTATGCGTACTCATTGGGTTCCACCATATTACCAACGTGAATTACTACAAAAATTGCAGCGTTTATGACAAGGAAAAAATTCTGTAGAGGAATATGATCAGGAATTACAAACTGGCATGATTAGATGTGGTATTGTTGAGGATAAAGAAACTATGCTTGCACGTTTTATGGGTGGATTAAATAGAGAGATTCAGACTATTTTAGAGTATAAGGAGTATAATAATATCACTCATTTATTCCATCTTTCTTGCAAAGCTGAACGTGAAGTGCAGGATCGACAGGCATTGGCGCGAACTAATTTTTCTGTAGATCGACCTTCATCATGGACACTACGTGCATCATCTACTTCCACTCGTCCGGGTGCACCACCACCTACTTCATCCGTCACCTCTAACCGTGATAAAGGCAAACAGGCACCCCCACCATCAACCAAGAGTACACCTTCCGGTCCTACATAGAGCCCTTGTTCATCCATGGCATCAAGAGGGCCAACACATGATGTTATATGGCGTCGTTGCACTGGTCGTGGTCACTATGCGAGCAAATACCCATCTCAGTGTGTCATGATCGCTACTAAGGATGGTGGGTATGAGTCCGCTAATGATTATGATGAGGACAATCTGGCTCTTATTGCATGTGAAGAACAAGGTGGACATGATTTTGAACAAGAGACACAATATATGGTTGCTGGAGACGCTGACAAGGTATGGAAGTTTAGTTGCTCAACGTGGTTTGAGTGTGCAGGTCACACAAGCTGAGCAAAATCAGAGGCACAATTTGTTCCATACAAAGGGAGTTGTGAAGGAACATTCTGTTCGCGTCATCATAGATGGAGGGGGTTGCAACAACTTGGCTAGCATGGATATGGTGGAGAAGTTGTCTCTCACCACAAGACCACATCCACATCCTTACTACATCCAATGGTTCAACAACAACGTCAAGGTTAAGGTAACACGTACTGTTCGTGTGCATTTTAGTATAGCTACATATGATGATTATGTTGATTTTGATGTGGTACCCATGCAAGCATGTTCCTTATTAAAGGTCATCTTGTATATTTCGTCCATCTTCTTGTATGTCATCATGGTGGCTTCAATGTTCGGAAATCTCCATTGGAACCTCCCTTCTTGTTATCTATGCACACACCTTCATCTTCGTGCTTGATCATGCTCCAATCTTCATCCTTCTTGTCCGTGCTAAGCCCTTTAATTGTAAGCAACACAAATGTATCCAAGTTATGCAGCATCACATTCTCATGAAC
This sequence comes from Thinopyrum elongatum, assembly GCA_011799875.1. Lineage (NCBI taxonomy): Eukaryota > Viridiplantae > Streptophyta > Magnoliopsida > Poales > Poaceae > Thinopyrum > Thinopyrum elongatum. The sequence goes on along the minus strand of CM022297.1, from coordinate 204,185,648 downwards.
ATTAGAAACATTACTAAGAAACTAAAGTACCTGACAATTTAACTGGCGTGTGCGGGCTCTAGTAATTGGTCCGATAGGTATAGTAGCAGGGGTTGTGGGTGTAACTATGGTATCCATGTCCTCATCAGTTGCTCAGTGAGATTTTACAGTTTTTCATAGTTAAGATCAAGTCTGTTCTTCATACCTACAGTCCATGAAAAAGCCAAAAAAAAAATAGGGTGAGTTCATCATATCCAAACCTATCTGAGCCACTGCATAATCTTTTCTGTGTTTGCTTTGTTGAATTTGCGGTTGCATCATCGTGTCAAGTTGCTGGTCTTAATGTCTAGTCTTTTAGAGTTTCGAGTTCTGGTCACAACTTGTCACGCCGCCGCCGCACCATCTTCATCCCTGCCATATACCACCACCACACCAGATACATCACCGCTACCATATACCATCACCACATACATCACCGCTGCCATATACCACCACCCCACCATATACATCGCCGCTGCCATATATCCACCACCAATCCGAGTCCACATATACCACCGTCCTATACCATAACCAATCCGAGTCCACATATACCACCATCCTATACCATAACCAATCCGGGTCCACATATAGCACCATCCTATACCATAACCAATTCGAGTTCTTTTCATATTAGGTTTGTTTTCGAGATCCATCTATTTTCAGCTTCGTGTTTCCTTACGTGAGTAGGTTTCGGAAAAAAAAAGTCTGGAGACCCCCGGGCAGTTTTTAGGCCTAAATTTTAGCAGGCGAAAATATTTTTTCCCTATCCTGTTTTTAGGCTTTTCTGAGTCTTTTGAGACACGTGCCATCATTGTAATTTTTTATCACACTTTATGGTCGTCGCTGCCCTGATTTCCAAAAAAAAAGTTAAATTTTTGTTCGTGGCTATCCTATTATTTTGACTTGGGAAGAGTTTTGAGACACTCGCCATTATAGGGATTTTCGGCAAAAAAAAGAGCGCAAAAAATAGCGCCAATTTTTTTTCCAGAGTGTGCTTTTCCTTTGTTTCCGTGCCGCACCATGATTTTGGTAGTGTTCTAGGCTCATTTCTCTAGCACGGCCTAGCCTAGGACCAGCACAGTACCGTCGTTGAGCGTGTATTCAACTTTGCATCTCTGAATTGATTATTGCTGACATTTTTGCTACCATATCATCAGCCTTCCCAGCTCCATATTCATCTACATCATGTGTTTGACACCACCTGGCAATCGCTCTGTCCAAGATTTGGGAGTTTTGACTACAACGGTTGCCGATCACCACCTGCTGCTAGGTAAGAACTGGTAAGAATTTGAGATTTGCTTGATGGATTTGTGACACACCGCCACCACCACTTTCTAGTAGTCTGTAGGATCATATTCTTGTGTGTTTCTATTGCTGCAAACCATGGCAGGACCACAAGTCGACGAGATTGACTGGGAGAACATGATGAAGAAGGAGCTTCATGATAAATTTCAGCAAATGTTGGGTCAACAGGCAGAAGACGTGATGGCCAACTTTGGAAAGGCACTGGAGAGGATTGATGACATTGCGAAGACAATTGACACCAAGTTGGACGCCAAGTTCGATGAAGTACTTGCGTGTCTACCACAACCACTAGCCGCCTCTGCTGCACCGTTGCAACAACATCAACAACCACCTTCACGTCACGATCCAGTAGGACGAGTGCAACGTGTTCCTCTTGAGCCAGGACAAACTTCTGGTGCTGCTGCTACTGCTATTGATGCTTCTGTAGCTCCTGCTACTACTGTAGAGGAGGAGGACCATTACGAGGATGAGGTTGATCAAAATCAGAACTACGTGCAACCACCAGCACCACCACCACCAGGTCGTCCTCATGCATATAATCACAATGGTAGGGCTGCACCACCCGCTCAGGTATGAGATCAAGACCACATCCCTAAACTAAAGTTGAATATCTCGCCATTCGAGGGTCGATACAGTCCTGATATTTATCTTACTTGGGAGTTAGAAACTGAGCAACGCTTTACATGCTTACAATATCCCGAGGATAGACGTGTTGCTGCTGCTGTTTGTGCTTTCACTAGTTTTGCATGTGTTTGGTGGTCTGAACATTGTAGATTATATCCTATTGTAGCTACTTGGGCTGCTTTGAAAACTGCTATGCATACTCATTGGGTTCCACCATATTATCAACGTGAATTACTTCAAAAATTGCAGCGCTTAAGACAAGGAATTTTTTTTGTAGAAGAATATTATCATGAATTACAAACTAGCATGATTAGATGTGGTATTACTGAGGATAATGAAGCTATGCTTGCACGTTTTATGGGTGGATTAAATAGAGAGATTCGGACCATTCTAGAGTATAAGGAGTATAATAATATCACTCGTTTATTCCATCTTGCTTGCAAAGCTGAACGTGAAGTGCAGGGTCGACAGGCATTGGCGCGAACTAATTTTTCTACAGGTCGATCTTCATCATGGACACCACGTACATCCTCTACTTCCACACATCCTACTGCAGCACCAATTCCATCCGAGATACAAGAAAACAGGCACCACCACCACCATCTACCAGGAGCACACCTTCTGGTCCCGCACAGAGCTCTTCTTCATCCATGGCATCAATATGGAAAACACATGAGGTTATATGCCGTCGTTGCAAGGGTGGAGGTCACTATGCGAGCAAATGTCCATCTTATTGCAAGTGAAGAACACGGTGAACATGATTCTGAACATGCGACACAATACATGGCTGCTAAAGATGCTTACAGGTATGAGAGTTTAGTTGCTCAACGTGTTTTGAGTGTGTAGGTAACACAAGCTGAGCAAAATCAGAGGCATAATTTGTTCCATAAGAAGGGAGTTGTGAAGGAACGTTCTGTCCGCGTCATCATTGATGGAGGGAGTTGCAACAACTTGGCTAGCATGGAGATGGTGGAGAAGCTGTCTCTCACCACAAGACCCCATCCGCATCCTTAGTACATCCAATGGTTCAACAACAGCGGCAAGGTTAAGGTAACACATACTGTTCGTGTGCATTTTAGTATCGCTACATATGCTGATTATGTTGATTGTGATGTGGTACCCATGCAAGCATGTTCCTTATTACTTGGTAGACCATGGCAATTAGATTAAAATTCTGTACACCATGGTAGAAACAATCAGTATACTCTTGTTCATAAGGATAAACATATTACTTTGCTTCCTATGTCTCCGGGTTCCATTTTGAAAGATGATATTAATAGAGCTAGTAAAGCAAAACAGGAGCAAAATAAGAGTGAAAATCAGATTTTGGCAAAAGAATCTGCGCAATAAATGAAGCCTAATAATAAACCATCATCTAGTGTTGCTCCTGAAATTAAATTGAAAAGTGGATGTTTACTTGCCACCAAATCTGATATTGATGATCTAGATTTCAGCAAATCTGTTTTCTATGCTTTCATGTGCAAAGGGGCATTATTTTCACTCGAGGATGTGCCTCCCTCTTTGCCTCCTGTTGTCAATAACATTTTGCAGGAGTTCGCTGACGTCTTTCCACAAGACGAGCCACTGGGATTACCGCCTATTCGAGGAATTGAGCATCAGATTGACTTAATTCCCGGTGCTTCGCTGCCAAACCGTGCGCCTTACCGTACCAATCCAGAGGAGACGAACGAGATTATGCGTCAAATACATGAGCTGCTCCACAAAGGTTATATGCGCGAATCTCTTAGTCCTTGTGTTGTTCCTATTATACTAGTGCCAAAAAAGGATGGTACATCACGTATGTGTGTTGATTGTAGAGGCATTAATAATATTACTATTCATTATCATCATCCTATTCCTAGGCTAGATGATATGCTTGATGAATTGATTGGCTCTACAATATTCTCCAAAGTTGACTTGCGTATTGGATACCATAAAATTCGTATGAAATTGGGAGATGAATGGAAAACAACATTTAAAACTAAGTTTGGATTATATGATTGGTTAGTCATGCCATTTGGGTTAAGTAATGCATCTAGTACTTTCATGAGATTAATGAACGAAGTTTTACGTGCTTTCATTGAACGATTTGTGGTAGTTTACTTTCATGATATACTGTTTTACAGCAGATCTTTGGAGGAACATTTGGAACATTTGCGTGATGTTTTTATTGCTCTACGTGATGCACGTTTGTTTGGTAACCTTGGGAAGTGCACCTTTTGCACCGACCGAGTATCTTTTCTTGGCTATGCTGTTACTCCACAGGGAATTGAAGTTGATAAAGCCAAGATTGAAGCTATTGAGAGTTGGCCGCAGCCCAAAACAGTCACACAAGTGAGGAGTTTTCTTGGACTCGCTGGTTTCTACAGGCGTTCTGTGAGAGATTTCAGCACCATTGCTGCACTTCTCAATGAGCTTACAAAGAAGGATGTGCCTTTTGTTTGGGGTACCGCACAGGAAGAAGCCTTCATGGTATTAAAAGATAATTTGACACATGCTACTTTACTCCAACTTCCTGATTTTAATAAGACTTTTGAGCTTGAATGTGATGCTAGTGGAATTGTATTGGGAGGTGTGTTACTACAAGATGGTAAACCTGTTGCATACCTTTCTGAAATATTGAGTGGGCCTAGTCTGAACTATTCTACTTATGATAAGGAATTATATGCTCTTGTTTGGACTTTAGAAACATGGCAACATTATTTATGGCCCAAAGAATTTGTTATACATTCTGATCATGAATATTTGAAACATATTAAAAGTCAAGCAAAACTGAACCGTAGACATGCTAAATGGGCTGAATTCATTGAGACTTTTCCTTATGTCATAAAACGCAAGAAGGGTAAAGAAAATGTTATTGCTAATGCACTGTCTCGTCGCTATACTATGCTTTCACAACTTGACTTTAAAATATTTGGTTTGCAGACCATCAAACATCAATATGCACATGATGCTGAATTTAAAGATGTATTGCAGAATTGTAAACAAGGGAGAACATGGAACAAGTTCATCGTTAATGATGGATTTTTGTTTCGTGCTAACAAGCTATGCATTCCAGCTAGCTCCGTTCATCTTTTGTTGTTGCAGGAGGCGCATGGAGGAGGATTAATGGGAAACTTTGGCATGAAGAAGATGGAGGACGTACTTGCTACATATTTCTTTTGGCCAAAGATGAGACGGGATGTTGAGCGTTCTGTTGCTCGCTACACTACATGTCAAAAAGCTAAGTCACGACTTAATCCTCATGGTTTATATATGCCTTTGCCTGTGCCTAGTGTTCCATGGGAGGATATATCTATGGATTTTGTTTTGGGATTACCTCAAAAAAAGAAGGGCAGGGATAGCTTATTTGTTATCGTGGATAGATTTTCGAAAATGGCACACTTCATACCATGTCATAAAAGCGATAATGCTGCTAATGTTGCTGATTTGTTCTTTCGTGAAATTATTCGCTGCATGGTGTGCCAAATACTATTGTTTCCGATCGTGATACTAAATTTCTTAGCCACTTTTGGAGATGTTTATGGGCTAAGTTGGGGACTAAACTGCTTTTTAGTACTACATGTCACCCCCAAACTGATAGACAAACTGAAGTAGTCAGTAGAACATTGTCTACTATGCTTAGGGCTGTTTTAAAGAATAACAAGAAAATGTGGAAAGAATGCTTGCCTCATATTGAATTTGCTTATAATCGTTCGCTGCATTCTACTACTAAGATGTGCCATTTTGAAATTGTGTATGGTTTCCTACCTCGTGCACCTATTGATTTGGTGCCTCTTCCATCTTTGGAGAAGGTTAATTTTGATGCTAAACAACGTGTTGAATTGATCTTAAAAATGCATGAGTTAACTAAGCAAAACATTGAGCGTATGAATGCTAAATATAAACTTGCTGGAGATAAAGGTAGAAAACATGTTGTCATTGCACCTAGAGATCTTGTTTGGTTACATTTGCGTAAGGATAGGTTTCATGATTTGCGCAAATCAAAGATAATGCCACATGCCAATGGTCCTTTTAAGGTGTTAGAGAAAATAAAAGATAATGCATATAAACTTGAGCTGCCTGCAGATTTTGGGTTAGTCCCACTGTTAACATTGCAGGTTTGAAGCCTTATTTGGGTGAGGAAGATGAGCTTCCGTCGAGGACGACTTCACTTCAAGAAGGGGAGGATGATGAGGAAATCAATACCATTGTTACACCCACAGCCCCTGCTGTTATACATACTGGACCAATTACTAGAGCTCACGCACGCCAATTAAATTACCAGGTACTTTCGTTTCATGGTAATGATTTTAATGTTCATGAGAATATGATGCTGCCTAAATTGGATACATTTGTTTTGCTTACAAATGAAGGGCCTAGCTTGGACAAGAAGGATGAACATTGGAGCAAGAACAAGCATGGAGATGATGGCATGTGTAAGGTGAACAAGAACGGAGTTTTAAGTGATGATTTCAGGACTTTGAAGCCACCATAATGAGTGCATGAAGGCTTGGACGAAATATACAAGATGCCACTTCACAGATTTCATCCAAGGTCTATTATAGGTGCTGTATCACCTTATTATTGGGCCAGGCCCATGTAATTTTGAAATAATTAAGTATAGGCTGTTTTTAGAGGCCGTGTGTGTGGGGAAACAAAGTTAGGTTTGGTTTCGGACCCCTCCTACAAGGGGTCACAAAATTCCGCCCTACTACTCCATATATACAGGCCTTAGGGCATCGTTTAGACTTTGGGTTTTGTTTAGATTAAAGTTCGCCATAGCTGCAACTTCGTGTACTATGTTTGTGTTCGACGACTAGACCAAGACGTCACAGAACTCCACTTTCATCATTAAAGTTTTCCTCTTATAGTCGCAATATCCAGATTGCAATCTCAGTTTCTTGCTTGTTCTTTGTTTGCTCGCAGGAAATAGACCTATGTGGTCAGGTTGATCATGCTCCGGCGTGGTCAATAACCTCAGAAGTTGGTTTAGCGATTGCTAAGGCATGACGTTTGCATGTTCGTAGTCAGATCGTCAAAGTCTACTCCCACAGAAAACGATAATCACCTTCTCATCGAAAGACGGGACACCTTTTGCCTCTATCAAGTGGTATCAGATTTTCATGGTTGCTGATAGAGGCGAGGGGCCCGATCTTTCGATGAGATGATAACTATCAATTTGGTGGAGACGACTTTGATGATCCGACTACAAACGTGCAAAACGTTGCGCCTTAGCAATCGCTAAACCAACTCCAAGAGGGTATTGACCATGCTGGAGCACGATCAACCTGACCACGAAGGTCTATTCCTGCAAGCAATCGAAGAACAAGCAAGAATATGATAAAGCAATCTGAATGTTGCGAATATATATGAAGTGTTGATAAAAGTGGGGTTCTAAAAGCGGTCTTGGTCTGGTCGTTGGACACAAACAAAGTACACGAAGTTGCAGCAATGGCTAACTTTTAACTAATTAAAACCCCCAGTCTAAACGATGCCTTAAGGGCTGTAAAGAGAGGGGATTTCGTCCACACTTGGCAAGGTGGGACTAAAACACCTCCTAAGTCATTTCCCCTACAATACGGACTCTAAAAATATATTACATGGGCCTGGCCCAAAAATAAGGTAGCGCAACACAAATAATAAGCTATGGACGAAATTTATGAAAGGTGATCTTGTATATTTCATCTGTCTTCTTGTATGTCCTCATGGTGGCTTCAAAGTTCGGAAATCTCCACTGGAACCTCCGTTCTTGTTCTCTTCGCACACGCCTTCATCTCCATGCTTGATCATGCTCTAATGTTCATCCTTCTTGTCCGTGCTAAGCCCTTCAATTGTAAGCAACACAAATGTATCCAAGTTAGGCAACATCACATTCTCATAAACATTAGAAACATTACTAAGAAACGAAAGTACCTGACAATTTAACTGGCGTGCGCGGGCTCTAGTAATTGGTCCGATAGGTATAGTAGCAGGGGTTGTGGGTGTAACTGTGGTATCCATGTCCTCATCATCCTCCCCTTCTTGAAAACAAAGCCGTCCTTGGCGTTGCTTAATCTAAAATGTGGCTAACAAAAGAGACAAGGTGTACACGTTGTATATGTATATGTCATCCATTTTTATTGATCTCAGTTGTGGCACATGTGACACAATTATACAAAAGCACCCTTCAAAAGTCATGAAATATAAGGCCAATATATTATCACAAGAAGTCAAAGGCATGAAAATATTGCAACTGAGTTTGCACATATAAGTGAAGCTCTTATTCATATCAAAAGATTGACAATGCTTATCATTAAACCATCCCAAGATTGGTGAATAAACGTTAATTGTTTCAAAATGACATGCTACAACATGGAATAAGCAAACATGCAATAAGTTATTCGACATGGAATCATCACCAAGATTGGAGGTCATATCAAAATGATTAAACATTGGAACAATTATTTTCAAACGTATTTGATCCAAATCGAAGTTATTGCCTGATTCACATTGTTCTTTCGCATCAATAGTTAATTCAATGGGTGCACTCAAAATTGTTGTTATTGCATTCGTTTGATCACATGGCGAATTCAAATCATGAACATAGTCCTCTAAACTAGGTGGTGTGATCAAAGTAGTGGGTAGCTCATCACATGGTGCATTTAAATTGACAAGGCATTCATCATACTCATGTGGACGTGGAAGATTAATAACTTTGTCATTACCTATTATGGTTAACTCAGATGATGTGGGCACTCTAGGTGGCGATAGGTCACATGGTGGAGGTGATGTAGCGCTCACAACAATGGATGTTGTTGTCATAGTAGGCGCAGTGTTGGAAGGAACAACCGTCACAACTCTAGGGATTTGCACCTTCCGCTTGTTTGTCTTCTGGGCAACACGTCTTGTTATCTCCTGTTCAGCTTTGCAAGCAAGACGAAACAAACGGTCCATAGGATAACACTTTTCATGAATTAGTATCTCCTGAATGTCACGGTTTGATCCTCCCCAAAATCTATCCATAAAATCATCTTCACTTTCTTCTAAAGAAGAATGCAACAAGGTAGTTTGTATATCATCATAATATTTCGTTACAGTGTCACTACCTTTTAAATGTTGCAACTTTTTAATCATGTCACGAGTATAATAAGCAGGGACGAATGTATGTCGCATGGCAAGTTTCAAATCATCCCAAGTAGTAGGTATATAATCAGGGTTTAACCGACAATATTCACTCCACCAAACTAAAGCATAACCAGTGAAAGAACCAACCGCAACCTTAAATTTTTTACATTCATCAAAATTATGGAAAGCAAATATATTATTTATGTCGAACTCCCATTCAATATATAAAGCAGGTCTAAAACAGGCATTAAATGGTGGTATAGAAACATTAACCTGATCATGTGCATTTGGATGTTTGTGCTCCTCTTGTGATGGTTGTGGTATTTGCATAGGCAGTGGCACGTCTCCGCAAAGCCCATGAATTGACTCTGCATACTGTCATGATTAGTAGAAACAAGAAACAAAATCCAAAAATAATGTTCCTATGAACTACTGGGAAGTGGTGGTAAAACGCTCACAGTATAGCAAATTAAAGTCTTACAAGTTCTTACCATGCAGCAGGTAGTGACCGGCAACCAGCAGTGTCAAATAACTCCAAAAGTTGGGTAAAGCGATTGCCAGGTGAACGGACATATACACGATGTAGAAATATGTGGATCTGGGTTGGCTTTATATGTGTGGAAAAAAAATGCTACAACCACGTTAATTAATGCAAGCTGAAAATTCGCTCAAAGTTATCGAGTGCTAGTCCTAGGCTAGACCGTGCTAGAGATGCGAGCCTAAGACACAAGTGAAACTCACAGGCGGTGGCAACAAGTGCAAATTGTATGAAAAAATTATGAGCAACGCAGCAACTCGAAAGTAGTACTAGCACTAGTATGTCTCTTCTCTTCCACCACCGAATAATCCTTTTTTTTCAGCCAACCATACCAAATTTACATGCCAAACTAGCACTACTACAAGTATGTATGATATCTCCAAATATTTGGTATGTGACTGTTCTCTGTTTGCATGTCAAGCATGCGTGCACAACCCAAGTTTTCTTTTGAAGTATCTTATTCCAAAACGTCCAAATAAAGTATGCACTTTATATCCTTCCTTTATTGCCTGATCTCTTCTCTTTTCTAATAAAATGAGTCAACCTTTCCAAGTAAATCAAACCGATCAGCCCTCTCTTTTTTTATTTGGCCGATCTTTTTTTTTTGCTTATTACTTTCCAATTAGTAGTGCACAACTCATGTCCTTCCTTCCTTCTTTCCTTTTTCTTAAAGAAAATTGCCCGACAAAACAGCCACCAACCAAACCAATTAACACTTGCCTTTTTTTCACTCCTTTCCTTGTGATACGTACCAAACTTTTCGCAACAAACAGATTCCTCACTAAGGGCATGTACAAGGGTGCTATCTTAGAAGCGCCACGTAGGATAAATGATGAGGTGGAGGAGAGAGAACTCATAAGAAAAGGCTTGTCTTATCTTATTTAAGAAAAGACAAGAGATGATCTTTTAGTACAATATGTCTCACCATGTTTTTAGGAATTGCTAGTTATTGAAGATAAGGCTAAGAGATGACCTATTGTATACATCTTTTTTTGTCATCTCTAGATTACATGCAAAACTTAAGATAAGACTATCTTATCAACCATTGTACATGCCCTAATAGCAGATCCAACTTTCCTTTCAACCACCCACGTTATCTATTTCTTCCAAATCTTGTCTTTTTTTTGCTATATTTTTTTCTCCAAGGACACGTCTAGAATATGGAAACCTCCAACCGAATCCTGTTTTTTGTGTGTAGATCAAACGAATCTGGACGTTCTCTCTTCAAACAACCACAACCGAGCTTGCTTTTTTTTCTTCCAAACGAGCAAGGAAAATCTGATTGTCTTTCTTTCCAACAACTCACGTTATTTCCTTCCAAACTCTCTCTCTCTCTCTTATCCTTTGGCCGCACTAAAACTTGCCCTTTTATTCTGGTCGGTTGTTTCCTTCTCTGGCAGATCCAATCTTGCTAATGAATTCTTTTTTTTATATCTTTCCTTGTTCTATTCGGTGCTAATAATAACGCACCAAAAGGCACTTCCCACGAGAGAGAAAAAACCCGAATTTGGACACCTCCTCTTTTCAACCTTGCATGTTTTTTCCAATGCTCAAACACCTACAACCGACCAAGATGTATTTTTTATCTCTCCTTCCAAGATGCATCGAAAACAAGGAAACTTTGTGGCAGAATCTTTCCAACCAAAAGTTGTTCTCACGCAAATCTTTTGGCCTGTCAAGTTTTCTTCTATTTTATTGCTGAACACTTTCCAAAGCAAATAAATACTAGTTCAATATCTTTCCTTTTTATCTCCATGTTGGTTGCTCCCTTTCTTAGTCAATCTCCAATAGATCCAAACTATCCAGCCGAAGGAAAGAAACAAATCTGTTTTTTTTATTCTTTCTCATGTATCTTTGGAAAACCGAACAAAGATCTCCAATCCAAGTAGTACTTTGTGGGAAAGTACTATTCTGGTTTTTTCCTCTTTTCAATTATCTCTCTCTCTCTTAGAGAACCTACGCGGGATCAACACTTCCCTTCTTTTTATTTTGGCTGATCTAACTTGCCTCAAAAGATCTCTTTTTTATCTTTTCTCAAGTTTTTCTCTCCACGAGATGAATGATGCTCCAAGACGGCGACGAACGGCAGCAGCGGATGAATGTTGGTGATGGCGGCAGCGGTGCCGAAGAAAAAAAGTGGCAAAGAAAGATCACAATGAAGTGGATGATGGTGTGAGTAGACGCGACATGAACAAAACGTGACTAGAACTCAAAACTCTAAAAGACTAGACACTAAAACCAGCAACTCGACACATGATGCAACCGAAAATTCAACAATGCAAAAATGAAGTGGCAATGGCAAAAAGGCTCAGACTGTCTGGGATATGATGAACTAATCTAACTTTTTTGTGGCTTTTTCTTGGACTCTAGGTATGAAGAACAAATGCGATCTAGACTATGAAATACTTGAAAATCTCACCGAGCAACTTGAAAACTGATACCACTTGATAGAGGCAAAGGTGTCCCGTCTTTCGATGAGATGGCGGTTATCGTTTTTGGTGGAGTAGACTTTGATGATCTGACTACGAATGTGCGAGGACGTCACGTCTTAGCGATCGCTAAACCAACTCCAAGAGGTTATTGACCATGTCGGAGCATAATCAACGTGGCCACGAGGGTCTGTTTCCTGGACGCAAACAAAGAACAAGCAAGAAACTGAAATTGCAATCTGGATATTGGGGATATAAGAGGAAAGCTTTATTAATGGAGGTGGGGTTCTGTGACGTCTTGGTCTGGTCGTTGAACACAAACGAAGTACACGAAGTTGCAGCTATGGTGAACTTTTAATCTAAACAAAACCCCCAGTCTAAATGATGCCTTAAGTGCTAAATTTATTGGGAAAAGAGAGGGGATTTCGTCCACGCTTGCCACAAGGTGGGACTAAAACACCTCCTAAGTCGTTTCTCCTACAATACGACTCTAAAAATAAATTACATGGGCCTGGCCCAAAAATAAGTTAGCGTAACACCAATAATAAGCTATGGACGAAATTTATGAAAGGTCATCCTATATATTTCATCCATCTTCTTGTATGTCATCATGGTGGCTTCAAAGTTCGGAAATCTCCACTGGAACCTCCCTTCTTGTTCTCTTTGCACACGCCTTCATCTTCATGCTTGATCATGCTCCAATGTTCATCCTTCTTGTCCGTTCTAAGCCCTTCAATTGTAAGCAACACAAATGTATCCAAGTTAGGTAGCATCACATACTCATGAACATTAGAAACATTACTAAGAAATGAAAGTACCTGACAATTTAACTGGCATGTGCGGGCTCTAGTAATTGGTCCGATATGTATAGTAGCAGGGGTTGTGGGTGTAACTGTGGTATCCATGTCCTCATATGTTGCTTGCTGAGATTTTATAATTTTTCCTAGTTTAGATCGAGTTTGTTCTTCATACCTACAGTCCACGAAAAAGCCAAAAAAAAAATTTATGGTTAGTTCATCATATCCAAACGAATCTTAGCCATTGCATAATCTTTTCTGTCTTTGCTTTGTCGAATTTGCGGTTGCATCGTTGTGTCAAGTTGCTGGTCTTATTGTCTAGTCTTTTAGAGTTTCGAGTTCTGGTCACAAGTTGTCACGCCGCCGCTGCACCATCTTCATCCCTGCGATATACCACCACCACACCAGATACATCACCGCTACCGTATACTACCACCACATACATCACCACTGCCATATACCACCACCCCACCATATACATCGCCGCTGCCATATATCCACCACCAATCCGAGTCCACATATACCACCATCCTATACCATAACCAATCCGAGTCCACATATACCACCATCCTATACCATAACCAATCCGAGTCCACATATACCACCATCCTATACCATAACCAATCCGAGTCCACATATACCACCATCCTATACCATAACCAATCCGAGTTCTTTTCATATTAGGTTTGTTTTCGAGATCCATCTATTTTCAGCTTCGTGTTTCCTTGCCTGAGTAGGTTTCAAAAAAAATGACTCTGGAGACCCCCGGGCAGTTTTAAGCCAAACTTTCAGCAGGTGAAAATATTTTTTCCCTATCCTGTTTTAGGCTTTTCTGAGTCTTTTGAGACACGTGCCATCATTGTGATTTTTTATCGCACTTTTTGGTCGTCGCTGCCCTGATTTCCAAAAAAGAAGTTATTTTCTTTCATGCATATCCTATTATTTTGACTTGGGAAGAGTTTTGAGACACTCGCCAGTATAGTGATTTTCGGCAAAAAAAGGAGCGCAAAAAAAGAGCGCCAAAAAAATTCCAGAGTGTGCTTTTCCCTTGTTTCCATGCCGCCCCTTGATTTTGTTAGCGTTCTAGGCTCACGTCTCTAGCACAGTCTAGCCTAGGACCAGCACAGTACCGTCGCTGAGCGTTTATTCAATGTTGCATCTCTTAGTTGATTATTGCTAACCCTTTTTGCTACCATATCATAAGCCTTCCCAGCTCCACTTTCATCTACATCGTGCGCTTGACACCACCTGGCAATCTCTCTATCCAAGCTTTGGGAGTTTTGACTACAACGGTTGCCGATCACCATCTGCTGCTGGGTAAGAATTGGTAAGAATTTGAGATTTGCTTGACGGATTTGTGACACGCCACCACCACCACTTTCTAGTAGTCTGTAGGATCATATTCTTGTGTGTTTCTATTGCTACTAACCATGGCAGGACCACAAGCCGACGAGATTGACTGGGAGAAAATGACGAAGAAGGAGCTTCATGATAAATTTCAGCAAATGTTGGGTCAACAGGTGGAAGACGTGATGGCCATCTTTGGAAAGGCACTTGAGAGGATTGATGACACTGAGAAGACAATTGAAACCAAGTTGGACGCCAAGTTCAATGAAGTACTCACGTGTCTACCACAACCACCAGGCACCTCTGTTGCATCGTTGCAACAATATCAACAACCACCTCCTTGTCGCGATCCAGCAGGACGAGCGCAGCGTGTTCCTCTTGAGCCAGGACAAACTTATGGTGCCACTGCTACTGTTGTTGATCCTGCTGCTACTACAGAGGAGGAGGACCATTACGAGGATGAGGTTGATCAAAATCAGAACTACGTGCAACCACCAGCACCACCACCACCAGGTTGTCCTCATGCATATAATCGCAACGGTAGGGCTGCACCACCCCCTCAGGTATGAGATCAAGACCACATCCCTAAACTAAAGTTGAATATCTCGCCATTCGAGGGTTGATACATTCCTGATATTTATCTTACTTGGGAGTTAGAAACTGAACAACGCTTTACATGCTTACAATATCTCGAGGATAGACGTGTTGCTGCTGCTGTTTGTGCTTTCACTAGTTTTGCATGTGTTTGGTGGTCTAAAAATTGTAGATTATATCCTATTCCAGCTAATTGGGCTGCTTTGAAAACTACTATGTGTACTCGTTGGGTTCCACCATATTATCAACGTGAATTACTTCAAAAATTGCAGCACTTAAGACAAGGAAAAAATTCTGTAGAAGAATATTGTCAGGAATTACAACCTGGCATGATTAGATGTGGTATTGTTGAGGATAATGAAGCTATGCTTGCACATTTTATGGGTGGATTAAATAGAGAGATTCAGACCATTCTAGAGTATAAGGAGTATAATAATATCACTCGTTTATTCCATCTTGCTTGCAAAGCTGAACGTTAAGTGCAGGATCGACAGGCATTGGCACGATCTAATTTTCTGTAGGTCAATCTTCATCATGGACACCATGTACATCCTCTACTTCCACACATCCTATTGCAGCACCGCTGACTTCAGCCGCCAATTCCAACCAAGATACAAGAAAACAGGCCCCACCACCACCATCTGCCAGGAGCACACCTTCTGGTCCCGCACAGAGCTCTTCTTCATCCATGGCATCAACAGGGCAAACACATGGGGTTATATGCCATCGTTGCAAGGGTGGAGGTCACTATGCGAGCAAATGTCCATCTCCGTGTGTGATGATTGTTACTAAGGATGGTGGGTATGAGTCCGCTAGTGACTATGATGAGGAGACTTTGGCTCTTATTACAAGTGAAGAACACGGTGAAGATGATTCTGAACATGAGACACAATACATGGTTGCTGAAGATGCTGACAGGTATGAAAGTTTAGTTGCTCAACGTGTTTCGAGTGTGCAGGTCACACAAGCTGAGCAAAATCAGAGGCATAATTTGTTCTATACAAAGGGAGTTGTGAAGGAACATTCTGTTCGCGTCATCATAGATGGACGAAGCTGCAACAACTTGGCTAGCATGGAGATGGTGGAGAAGCTATCTCTCACCACAATACCACACCCACATCCTTACTACATCCAATGGTTCAACAACAGCGGCAAGGTTAAGGTAACACGTACTATTCGTGTGCTTTTTAGCATCGCTACATATGCTGATTATGTTGATTGTGATGTGGTACCCATGCAAGCATGTTCCTTATTACTTGGTAGACCATGGCAATTTGATAAAAATTTTGTACACCATGGTAGAAACAATCAGTATACTCTTGTTCATAAGGATAAACATATTACTTTGCTTCATATGTCTCCTGATTCCATTTTGAAAGATGATATTAATAGAGCTAGTAAAGCAAAACAGGAGCAAAATAAGAGTGAAAATCATATTGTCACAAAAGAATTTGAGCTACAAATGAAGGCTAATAATAAACCATCATCTAGTGTTGCTTCTGAAATTAAATTAAAAAGTGGATGTTTACTTGCCACCAAATCTGATATTGATGATCTAGGTTTCAGCAAATCTGTTTGCTATGCTTTCATGTGCAAAGGGGCATTATTTTCATTATAGGATGTGCCTCCCTCTTTGCTCCCTGCTGTCACTAACATTTTGTAGGAGTTCACTGACGTCTTTCCACAAGACGTGCCAACAGGATTACCGCCTATTCGAGGGATTGAGCATCAAATTGACTTAATTCTCGGTGCTTCATTGCCAAACCGTGCACCGTACCGTACCAATCCAGAGGAGACGAAGGAGATTATGCGTCAAGTACAGGAGTTGCTCGACAAAGGTTATATACACGAATCTCTTAGTCCTTGTGCTGTTCCTATTATACTAGTGCCAAAAAAGGATGGTACATCGCGTATGTGTGTTTATTGTAGAGGCATTAATAATATTACTATTCGTTATCGTCATCCTATTCCTAGGCTAGATGATATGCTTGATGAATTGAGTGGCTCTACAATATTCTCCAAAGTTTATTTGCGTAGTGCATACCATCAAATTCGTATGAAATTGGGAGATGAATGGAAAACAGCATTTAAAAACTATGTTTGGATTATATGAGTGGTTAGTCATGCCTTTTGGGTTAACTAATGTACCTAGTACTTTCATGAGATTAATGAACGAAGTTTTACATGCTTTTATTTGACGATTTGTGGTAGTCTATTTTGATGATATACTAATTTATAGCAGATCTTTGGAAGAACATTTGGAACATTTACGTGCTATTTTTATTTCTCTACGTGATGCACGTTTGTTTGGTAACCTTGGGAAGTGCACCTTTTGCACCAACTGAGTATCTTTTCTTGGCTATGTTGTTACTCCACAGGGAATTGAAGTTGATAAAGCCAAGATTGGATCTATTGAGAGTTGGCCCTAGCCCAAAACGGTCACACAAGTGAGGAGTTTCTGGGACTCACTCGTTTCAATAGGCGTTCTGTGAGAGATTTCAGCACCATTGCTGCACCTCTCAATGAGCTTACAAAGAAGGATGTGCCTTTTGTTTGGGGTACCGCACAGGAAGAAGCCTTCATGGTAGTAAAAGATAATTTGACACATGCTCCTTTACTCCAACTTCCTGATTTTAATAAGACTTTTGAGCTTGAATGTGATGCTAGTGGAATTGTATTGTGAGGTGTGTTACTACAAGATGGTAAACCTATTGCATACCTTTCTGAAATATTGAGTGGGCCTAGTCTGAACTATTCTACTTATGATAAGGAATTATATGCTCTTGTTTGGACTTTAGAAACATGGCAACATTATTTATGGCCCAAAGAATTTGTTATACATTCTGATCATGAATATTTGAAACATATTAAAAGTCAAGCAAAACTGAACCGTAGACATGCTAAATGGGCTGAATTCATTGAGACTTTTCCTTATGTCATAAAACGCAAGAAGGGTAAAGAAAATGTTATTGCTAATGCACTGTCTCGTCGCTATACTATGCTTTCACAACTTGACTTTAAAATATTTGGTTTGGAGACCATCAAACATCAATATGCACATGATGCTGAATTTAAAGATGTATTGCCGAATTGTAAAGAAGAGAGAACATGGAACAAGTTCGTCGTTAATGATGGATTTTTGCTTCGTGCTAACAAGCTATGCATTCCAGCTAGCTCCGTTCATCTTTTGTTGTTGCAGGAGAAGCATGGAGGAGGATAAATGGGACACTTTGGCGTGAAGAAGACGGAGGACGTACTTGCAACATAATTCTTTTGGCCAAAGATGAGACGGGATGTTGAGCGTTCTGTTGCTCGCTGCACTACATGTCAAAAAGTTGAGTCACGACTTAATCCTCATGGTTTATATATGCCTGTGCCTAGTGTTCCATGGGATGATATATCTATGGATTTTGTTTTAGGATTATCTCGAACAAAGAAGGGTAGGGATAGCATATTTGTTGCCGTGGATAGATTTTTGAAAATGGCACACTTCATACCATGTCATAAAAGCGATGATGCTGCTAATGTTGCTGATTTGTTCTTTCGTGAATTTATTCGCTTGCATGGTGTGCCAAATACTATTGTTTCAGATCGTGATACTAAATTTCTTAGCCACTTTTGGAGATGTTTATGGGCTAAGTTTGGGACTAAACTTCTTTTTAGAACTACATGTCACCCCCAAACTGATGGACAAACTGAAGTAGTCAATAGAACATTGTCTACTATGCTTAGGGTTGTTTTGAAGACTAACAAAAAATGTGGGAGGAATGCTTGCATCATATTGAATTTGCTTATAATCGTTAGCTGCATTCTACTACTAAGATGTGCCCTTTTGAAATTGTGTATGGTTTCCTACCTCATGCACCTATTGATTTGTTGCCTCTTCCATCTTCGGAGAAGGTTAATTTTGATGCTAAAAAATGTGCTGAATTGATCTTAAAAATGCATGAGTTAACTAAGGAAAACATTGAGCATATGAATGCTAAATATAAACTTGCTGGAGATAAAGGTAGAAAACATGTTGTCTTTGCACCTAGAGATCTTGTTTGGTTACATTTGCGTAAGGATAGGTTTCTTGATTTGCGCAAATCAAAGCTAATGCCACGTGCTGATGGTCGTTTTAAGGTGTTAGAGAAAATAAATGATAATGCATATAAACTTGAGCTGCCTGTAGATTTGGGGTTAGTCCCACATTTAACATTGCAGATTTGAAGCTTTATTTGGGTGAGGAAGATGAGCTTTCGTCGAGGATGACTTCACTTCAAGAAGGGGAGGATGATGAGGACATCAATACCATTGTAACACCCACAGCCCCTGCTGCTATACATACTGGACCAATTACTAGAGCTCGCGCACGCCAATTAAATTACCAGGTACTTTTGTTTCTTGGTAATGATTCTAATGTTCATGAGAATATGATGCTGCCTAAATTGGATACATTTGTTTTGCTAACAAATGAAGGGCCTAGCTTGGACAAGAAGGATGAACATTGGAGCAAGAACAAGCATGGAGATGATGGCATGCGCAAGGGGAACAAGAACGGAGTTTCAAGTGATGATTTCAGGACTTTGAAGCCACCATAATGAGTGAATGAAGGCCTGGATGAAATATACAAGATGCCAGTTTACAAATTTCGTCCAGAGGCTATTATAGGTGCTGCGTCAACCTTATTATTGGGCCAGGCCCATGTAATTTCAAAATACTTAATATAGGCTGTTTTTAGAGTCTGTATGTGTGGGGAAACAAAGTTAGGGTTGGTTTCGGACCCCTCCTACAAGGGGTCACAAAATTCCCTCCTACTCCTCCATATATACAACCCTTAGGGCATCATTTAGACTTTGGGTTTTGTTTAGATTAAAGTTCGCCATAGCTGCAACTTCGCGTACTTCGTTTGTGTTCTACGACCAGACCAAGACGTCAAAGAACCCCACTTTCATCAATAAATTTTCCTCTTATATTCACAATATACAGATTGCAATCTTAGTTTCTTGCTTGTTCTTCGTTTGCTCGCAGGAAATAGACCTTCGTGGTCAGTTGATCGTGCTCCGGCGTGGCCAATAAACCTCGCAAGTTGGTTTAGCGATTGCTAAGGCGCGATGTCTCGCACATTCATAGTCGGATCGTCAAAGTCTACTCCCACAGAAAATGGTAATCACCTTCTCATTGAAAGACGGGACACCTTTGCCTCTATCACCTCATATTGAATTTGCTTATAATCGTTCGCTGCATTCTACTACTAAGATGTGCCCTTTTGAAGTTGTGTATGGTTTCCTACCTCGTGCACCTATTTATTTGTTGCCTATTCCTTCTTCGGAGAAGGTTAATTTTGATGCTAAACAACGTTCTGAATTGATCTGAAAAATGCATGAGTTAACTAAGGAGAACATTGAGCGTATGAATGCTAAATATAAACTTGCTGGAGATAAGGGTAGAAAACATGTTGTTTTTGCACCTAGACATCTTGTTTGTTACATTTGCGTCAGGATGGATTTCCTAATTTGCGCAAATCAAAACTAATGCCACGTGCTGATGGTCCTTTTAAGGTGTTAGAGAAAATAAATGATAATGCATATAAACTTGAGCTTCCTGTAGATTTTGGGGTTAGTCCCACTTTTAACATTGCAGATTTGAAGCCTTATGTGGGTGAGGAAGATGAGCTTTCGTCGAGGACGACTTCATTTCAAGAAGGGGAGGATGATGAGGACATCAATACCATTGTTACACCCACAACCCCTGCTGCTATACATATTGGACCAATTACTAGAGCTCGCGCACGCCAATTCAATTACCAGGACATGGACGAAATATACAAGATGCCCTTTCATAAATTTTGTCCATAGCTTATAATAGGTGTTGCGCCACCTTATTTCTAGGCCAGGCCCATGTAATTTCAAAATACCTAATGTCATGGGAAAACACGGCCACCTATGGGGCCATCGGCCCCTTGTGGTTCGGCATGGGGGAAGGACGCATTGCACAAAGAGCGAAGGGTGCGGAGCAGCACGACAGTGATCACACGGGCAGATTTTACCCAGGTTCGGGCCGCCGCGAGGCATAAAACCCTACTCCTGCTATGGTGGATTGATGAGAGGACCGTGGTGGAGACGCAACACTCTAGCCAGGCAAGGTTGCCTCGGGGCGAGAGCAGCTACGTGCGTATGAGTGTACAAGGGTCCGAATCCTTTCTAAGGTTGCCATGTCCCTCCTTTTATAGATCAAGGGGTCACCACAATGGCAAATCAGTCATTGCCTACTGATTAGATAGCAAACAGTGCTATCATACCTAACTCTGCAGACAGGACAAAGCGCATTAAATGCGCCTCTTAGTTTCACATCGTAGCGTAGCCCGGCAAGCCTTGCCATGCCATTCGGCCACCTTCTCGCCTGTCTGCGTGACATGTCCCTGGACAGGTGTCATTTGGAGGTGATTTCCTCTAGAAGTGGCTGCCACGTGCCAAGTAACAGCCACTTAGTCACTTGGGAGCTCGACACCGCATCGATCGGTGACTTGCTTTGCTGTGAGGTGGAGTGGTGGAGCCTTGGCGGGGTAATCCGCCCTCGGCCCCGGCAAGCCTGCCGGGGCAATCTTGAGAGTTGTCTTCGGGGCAACCTCAGCCTCGCCGGGCTCGCCTGCCCGGCAAGGGAGGTTATTCCTTAGTGATATCTTGCTCCTTTGGTTGGTCTTAGTCTCCTTGACCTGCCCTTTGATTTCTCAAAGAGTTGATCTCTTCTGCTTGGTCTGGCCTTAGATGCTGAGAGTTGCCGGACCGGTGGTTTGCTGTCCGTGCACAAGTCAGGGGAAAACATACACCCCTATTTGTGTACCCCGACAGAAGCCCCCGGGCCTGAGCCATACATGTCGCCGGGCACGTTGGGTTAGGCCCCAAACAATGCACGGACAGATGGCGAGAGAATGCTGCGCGTGCAGCGGTTTGTCATGATGACCAGTCAATCCAATGTCCACTTCACGTAATTACCGCTGGTCGTGGGGCTGTGGGACTGCAGCAGTTAATGTAAAATGGTAACTTTCTGAAGAGTCGTGCCCTCCCCCACGTCCTTTCCCTTAAGAGAGAAAAACGCGAAGGGGCACTGCTCATTCATCGTTCGCCTTGCCCCCTCCACCATCTTCTCCTGCAAGCCAAGCAACTGCTTTCCTTCCTAGCTCGCATTCGCTGTCGATCCCCACCCAATATCCTTCCCCCATCCCCGCCACAACTCGAAGAGATGGGAAAGAAAACCGCCGCTCCAAAGGGGAAGCAGGCGACTGTCGCGAAGGAGGTGGCCGCGGAGGGGAGCAAGAAGAGAGCGGCAGAGCTGGACAAGAAGCGAAGGGGAGACATGGTCTTCTTCCCGTCGAATCTGGACGGTGATGTATTGAAAGCAGGGTACGGATATCTGTGGGGGAGGGAGGTCCCGAAGGGGCATGGCGCATCCAAGGTTCTGGCAGAGGGGAAAAAGGATCCGCCAGATTCATATCGATTCTTTTGCGCATACTTCATCTGCGGCCTCTGTCCTCCCTTTTTGGATTTCTTCAAAGCAATGATGGTGATCTATGGATTCCACCTTCTAGACTTTATGCCAAATGCAATGGCGTGCATGGCGATTTTTGCCCACTTGTGCGAGAAATTTGTTGGAGTTGCCCCCAATGTCAACTTGTTCAGGCACTATTTCATCCTGCGGGTGGAGAATAAAGCCCACCATTCCAGGAATATAAGTTGGATGCCTCAGGTGGCGAGGGAAAACTGGGATTACCTCCCTGGTCAGCAGCGCGGCAGATGGGAAGAGTGGAGGGCGGATTGGTGCTGGATCCAAGACAAGGAGGCCCCAGATTTCTTCCAAGCGCGGACAGAATGCATTGTGCGCGGCAGCAAATGGAGGGAATTCGGCCTCACCGACGACAGGCTCCGCCCGGCAATAAACAGGATCACCCGCCTATAGGCTGCCGGGCTGACCATCGGGCACGTGGGGGCCGACTTCCTCTGACATTGCATTGCGCCACTGCAGAAGAGGGACAGGTTCGCCTGGCAGTATGGAGATGCTGTAGATAGGATGAGGTTGTACCCTGGCCTGACCAACAATCTGTCAATTTACGGCCATGCTTGGTTGTGCGAACAACTGTTCGGCAGCCTTGGGCCGTTCAGGTTGCCGGCAAATATCATCCCATTGAACATCAACTCTGCCCGGGACCAGATTCTGAAATGGATGCCAGATTGTAACGCTCATGGAGTTTCGGGTGACTGGCAGTTACCCGAGCTTAATGAAGAGCTTGCGTGGACCTCTAGCCTGGTGGAAAGGGCTACCAGGGTGGACACCAATATGTTCAAGCGCACCTCCAAGGTGGAGGAGGCGTTCATCAAGAGGCGAATCGAGGAGGACAAGGCACTCCGAGCTGCCACAAAGGCGAAGGCTGGGAAGGCAGTGCAGGAAGAGGAGGAGGCTGAGGATGAAGGCTCCTCCCACGGCAGGAGCGAGGCGCAAGCCACAGAGGAGGCTACCGGGGATGATCCTGCCGGGGGCGAGCCCACCGGGGACGAGCCTATCGGGGACGAGCCTGCCGGGTTGAGGCTTTATATGTTGCGGCAGCAGAGGCCCAGGAGGAAGATGGGGCTGAGGAGGCAGAGCAGCCCGAGGAGGAGTGGCTCGCGGCAGGCCCTCAAGCCCCCGAGCCAGTATTGGACCAGCCCCCTCGCAGGTGGGTGGCCAGCCGGGGAGCAGTGGTTCCCGATCCGGTGCCTGCCACCGAGAAGGTGAAGAAGACTACCTCCAAAGGCATCAAGCCAGATGCGGTGCGTTGGCAGTCCTCTCGCCTTTCCGGGGCTAAGATCCCTCCTGCCAAGCAATTGGCAGCCACGGGAGTCGACTCCAGCTCCCAGTCCGGCTCAAGCTCCTCGCATAGCTCGTCCTCGTCAGAGTCCCCTACGCCTCAGCAAGGCTCGAAGTTGCCGGGAAGCTCCATTCCTCCACCCCAGAAGAGAAGCAGGGTGCACTCACCGCCCATGGAGTTTGAGCTGAGCTCCGTCCTCATTGACGAAGAGTAAGAAAGAACACTCTCCTTTCTTTGCTGCAGTTTCCGCATATTCTCTTGCTTGCTCACTGATCTTTGCTTGCTGTATTTGCCAAGGAGGAGGAGGAAGAAGGCGAGACCCTCATCCACTGGACCAAGCAGCTCAGGCGCGCGGAGCCGCCGGAGACTGTGGAAGGCACGGGCCTGGCAGGAAGCAGCATGAACGACCCGACACCAAGCCCCCAGCTCAGCCCCCGGCCCGAAAGTGCAGGGTTGGCCCCTTCCGTTATTCGAGTCGAGGGATCCCCGACAAGGGTTTCCATGGAAGGGTCCGCCCAGGCCGACACCATGGTTACCGATGGAGGGGATGGTGATCTTGGCTTGCTTCCTTATCATCGATTGTTGACTCTGCCTGCAGCCCCTCTGATCGAAGAGCCTGAACTGCTGGAAGAGGTGGCCAGCATAGGGAAAGATGCTGCGGAGGAAGCCGCCAAGATTGCTACCATGAGGGGTAGGAACATGCTATCGGGGGTGTTCAGGAGCTCCTGATGGAAATGGAGCAAACCCCTGGCAGCGCGCCAGGATCGGGGGCGACGATTGAAGAGAAAATCCCCCTCCAAACCATGGACCCCCTCCCCTCATTTGGCACCTCGGCGAGGGCCCCACCGCCAGCTTCGAGTCAACTGGCGCTGGTGCTTGCGCAGCCTGGGCTCGGCGCCCCCGGTTCGTCAGCGGCGACGAGCGTGGAACTCGACGGAGAGATTCAGCGCATCTTAGCGTCGCTGTACCAAGGGGTTGAAGAGGCAGACGACTCCATCACTATCACCATGGACTTGTCTTTCCTGGAGTCCATGGCGGCAGGCATTAAGGAGATGCAGAGTCGGCACAGCCAGAAATGGCAGGTGCTCAAGGAGCAGCGCAAGTCCACCAACAAGGTGGACCAAAAGCTGAGGGACAAGGGTAGCGAGCTACGCGACTAGCACGGCAAGCAATTCCAGGTCCTTATGAGGCAGCAGGAGGTGATTTCCATGGCAAGGGAGGATGTTATCACCCGGGAGGCTTGCTTGGTTGAGCGCATGGCACTCTTAGATGCCAAGGAGAATGATATCTCTTCCCGGGAAGAGAAACTCGAGGCCACCCTCCGTGCCAAGGACGATGAACTGGAAGCCCTCGTACAGCAGCGTACCAAGGAGCAGGAGGACAGGCATAAGGTGGCCCTGGATGCCCTCGCTGCTGACTCCGTCGTCCAACTGAAGAAGCTTGCTGACAACCTCGCCGCTGCATCCACTGCCAAGACCGATCTCGACCAACAGGTGGCCAAGCTGACAGAAGAGCTTGTCGGGAGTGTCCAGGAAGTCGCGACCCTAAAGGAGGAGGCGCGGAAGGCAGAGATTCTTCTGAAGGAGGTGCAATCACAACTCTCCTCCAAGAGCCAAGACCTTGAGACCGCCAACGGCACCATTGAAGATTTGAAGGCAAGGATTGGCACCCTGGAGAGATCGGCTGAGTCTAGTGGGGCTCGTGAGAAGCACCTGGTGAAGGACCTGGATATCGCAAGGCTCCTCCAAAAGGACGCAGAGGACAAATTGGTGAACCACACCGAGCAGGTCAACCTCTGGATCAAGAGTTTGACTGACGTCGCCGGTCGTCTCACTGCCCAAACTGCAGCGATGGGCATGGAAGGGCCAGTCTTCTCGGCCCGCATGCATGAGGTCCCCATCGTCAAGCTAGGGCTCTTCTTCAACGAGTTGATCGAAAAGCTGAAGGCGCACGAAGAGGGAAGGGCCGGTCGCTTCACAAGTGAATCTCGAAAGCTTGCACGCAACGCCCTCCTCATGGTCTTGAGCAACATCGCCTTCCGCCATCCGGACCTCAACCTTGCAGACGGCTTCAGGAAGCTGCCGGAGGGCGCAGACACCTCTGCTACCGAGGAGAAGGCCACCCCCTATGCCGACAAGGTCCTCGCCGTCCCCACGGCTCCGCGAGGTCGCCAGGCACGGCCTTGAACTATTCTTGCCATCGCGCTGTCCTGTAACAAAACATGATGCATGTCCTATATTTAGACATCGTACTGCTTATGCTTGTGTGGAACTGATGTCTTTACTTAATCTCAACTGCATGTCTTATCCCTTTTGAGTTCACCCGTCGGTGTTCATACGATTAGTCTTTGCGTGTATTTTGGTTGCCTGCCGGTATCATACTGCCGCAATTGTCGTAAGGGTCGGGCCCTTAGCAGTTATCTTGGCGAGGATACGTCCCGGCAGGTTTCTCCTTGGCAGTTTTTTACGCAGCCACCCATTTCTGTGAGCAGGCTCGGAACAGAGCAGGGGCGCAGACAAAAAACTAGTAAGGTGCCGTCACACGAAAGATCTCCTCATACAAACATCTTGGTACCCAAGGGATAAGCAAGTGCAAATTTTAGGTCCATAACGGAGCAACGATTGCGTGGACTTAGCTTCATTCTCGCTCCCTTCCTCTCCCTTCAGCCGCGGCCGCTTGTCGCGTTCGCATGCTTCGGGAAGGATGGCGCCGCGCGCGTTGCTCTCCGGCTCCCGGCAGGTGCCAGCAAGAATCATATGTATCTTGCGGGCGGCAGGACGCGATGCAAGGCATGATCGGTTTCTCTCTCCTCCTCTTCACACTTTTTTAAACAATCCAATGGAAGTTGGCATAAAAGTTAAGCCAACGCGGACGGCCTTGCCGGAGCGTATTTGCCAGGGCATCGATCAACGGATTTGCACCGGCGCTCCACTCAGGATTTCCCTAAGCAGGGTAAATGCTGGACCGAGTATCGTGTGGGCTCATCGACATTGATGACGCTAAACCCAGAATAGCTCGACTGTCGATAAGTGAGAGTGGTGGAGAGAGAAACCTCGTATCCTTACACCTTGCTCCTTTCCCCGAACGGGGTTTGCATGGTGACCATGCTGCCTGAACCATTTGGAGCTGTCATGCCGCCATCATTCCTGGTTCCCGTTGCCGCTGCAGCCGCGGCGGAGAGAGGCGACGGAGATTGGACAGGGTGGGGGGGAAGCGATATCGTTCCCCTCCCGTCCCACCGTTCTCCGCCTTTTCTTGAGCGTCATAGACGATGAAGCCGTCGATGAAGAAAATGATGATGAAGATGACGCGCTGCTTGCACTCTCGGGTTCGCGCAAGCGCTTCCCCGTACCTGGTGTGCCAAAGATGTCATGGGAAAACACGGCCACCTATGGGGCCATCGGCCCCTTGTGGTTCGGCAGGGGGAACAGATGCATTGCACAAAGAGCGGAGGGTGCGGAGCAACACAACAGCGATCACACGGGCAGTTTTTACCCAGGTTCGGGCCGCCGCGAGGCATAAAACCCTACTCCTGCTTTGGTGGATTGATGAGAGGACCGTGGTGGAGACGCAGCGCTCTAGCCCGGCAAGGTTGCCTTAGGGCAAGAGCAGCTATGCGTGTATGAGTGTACAAGGGTCCGAATCCTTTCTAAGGTTGCTATGACCCTCCTTTTATAGATCAAGGGGTCACCACAATGGCAAATCAGTCATTGCATACTGATTAGATAGCAAACAATGCTATCATACCTAAGTCTGCAGACAGGATAAAGCGCATTAAATGCGCCGCTTAGTGTTAGATCGTAGCGTAGCCCGGCAAGCCTTGCCGTGCCGTTCGGCCACCTTCTCGCCTGCCTGTGTGACACGTCCCTGGACGGGTGTCATTTGGAGGTGATTTCCTCTGGAAGTGGCTGCCACGTGCCAAGTAACAGCCACTTCGTCACTTGGGGGCTCGACACCGCATCGATCGCTGACTTGCGTTGCTGTGAGGTGGAGCGGTGGAGCCTTGGCGGGGTAACCTGCCCTCGGCGTTACCGGCAAGCCTGCCAGAGCAATCTTGAGAGTTGTCTTCGGGGGAACTTCGACCTCGCCAGGCTCGCCAACCTGGCAAGGGAGGTTATTCCTTAGTGATATCTTGCTCCTTTGGTTGGTCTTAGTTTCCTTGATCTGCCCTTTGATTTCTCAAAGAGCTGACCTCTTCTGCTTGGTCTGGCCTTGGATGCTGAGAGTTGCCGGACCGGTGGTTTGCTGTCCGTGCACAAGTCAGGGGAAAACATACACCCCTGTTTGTGTACCCCGACACCTAAGTATTGGCTGTTTTTAGAGTCCGTATGTGTGGGAAAACAAAGTTAGGGTTGGTTTCGGACCACTCCTACAAGGGGTCATGAAATTCCCCCCTACTCCTCCATATATACAGCCCTTAGGGCGTCGTTTAGACTTTGGGTTTTATTTAGATTAAAAGTTTGTTATAGCTGCAACTTCGCATACTTCGTTTGTGTTCAACAGCCAGACCAAGACGTCACAGAACCCCACCTTGATTAATAAAGCTTTCATCTTATATTCGCAATATCCAGATTGCAATCTCAGTTTTTTACTTGTTCTTCATTTGCTTGCAGGAAATAGACCATCGTGGTCAGGTTGATCGTGCTCCGGCGTGGTCAATAACCTCTCGGAGTTGGTTTAGCGATTGCTAAGGAGCGATGTCCTCGCACGTTAGTAGTCAGATCGTCAAAGTCTACTCCTCTGAAACGATAATCGCCTTCTCATCGAAAGACGGGACACATTTGCCTCTATCAAGTGTATCAGATTTCCAGGTTGCTCGGTGATATTTTTCCAGTTTTTCATAGTTTAGATCGACTCTGTTCTTCATACCTACAGTCCACGAAAAAGCCAAAAAAATAGGGTTAGTTCATCATATCCAAACCAATCTGAGCCATTGCATAATCTTTTCTGTATTTGCTTTGTTGAATTTGCGGTTGCGTCATCGTGTCGAGTTGCTGGTCTTAGTGTCTATGATGTAGGGTGGAACCCTAGGGGCCGATCTTTCATGATTTGGAGGGGGATTCTCGAAGAACACAAGGGGAAAACAAGAGGAAACACTCAAATTGACGAGATCCAATCACACATATGCTAAATCCACATACACAAAGGGGATACAAAGGTCCAAATCCAACACAAGATGGTAACAAAGGCACTAGCTCATCTCAATCCTTGGAGGAGTTGAGGTCATGAATCCTTGGAGGATCTTCCCTAAGTGGGGTCTCGAATCCACTTGGGATCTTCTCACATGGAGGTCTTGAACTCCATGGGAGTGGTATCTCTCTCTCTCAAGAGTAGAGTAGGTAGGAGCAAAGCTCACATACAAATGAGCTATCACTTTGCCAACCCTAAAATGGTGGAGGTGGAGGAGTATATATTGTCTAGGGCCACGAAGGGATAAGTGAGGGGCGAAGGGGTACATGGGTCTCAGCCCGATATACTGTGCATAGACAGGTGGTGTCGGATGTCCGGCAGGCATCGGTCGTCCGATCGCTCACGGGGGTTCGGACGTCCGGAGGGCATCAAACTTTTGATGTTTTGGCTCTGGTCGAGGAACACCGGATATCCGGACGGGACCGGTCGTCCGATGGCTGATGAGTGTCGGACATCCGGCATCTGATGGTCGTCCGGGCGCTGTAGGGTGCCTCGACTGTAGTCGTTCTGGCTGGTGGAATCTCCAGGCGTCGGACGCCCGGAGATCATCGGTAGTTCGGAGGTCGTCGGACGTTCGAGAGTTGTAGCTTTCTGGCAGCTATTCCTCTTGTTCATCATGCTTTATGTCCTTGCCGTCTAGTCGAATGCTCCTAGCTATTCCATGGCCTTCCTTCTGGTTCCTGGTCATGCATAGCACATGCGTTTGAGGTAGTAGCCATGTCTCACATGTGGTAAGTGACGGTTCGGAGAGGAGCAAGTTCACCTTGTGTCCAATGGTGTATGTTCGAGGTCTCGTCATATGTCCTCTTGGGTCTTGGGGAGTCGTCATAGTGTACATGTGAATGACCATAGGATGCTCCGCATCATCTCCCCCCCCCCCCTTGGGAAAGATCCGACCTTGGATCATGAACCTCATCACCATGGAAACAATTGTCATGGATGGACTTGTAGTTGGACGGAGTTGTAGACATGGCGCAATCCAAGTACTCCAAGGTGTCTCCAGAGTGGTATACATGCAAAAAGAGCAAACACAAATGACACTCATAAATACAATGGTTAGCGCACACAAGGTGTCCATCAAGTAAGCATGAGTTCGTCCGGTAAGATAGTTCGTGACAAGGCACATGATGCGTATCCAAAAGATATAGAATGATATGCAAAGCATTCATGGGAGCAAAATCATTTGTGGTGCACACAAAGGTGTTGTGAATATTAGAAATGCAACCATTGTGCAAAATAACGTCATAATGGGACGGTTTATCAAAAGCATGAACATGGTAATTGGTGCTCAATGTGATTATGGTATCCTGCTATTAATGGTGGGCAATATGATCATGATGTATGAATATGCCACCAAGGAAGATCACAACAAATTTGCTAAGGAAGTGCACAAGCTCATATATCATGGATGACATCGAAATACAAGATGCAATAAGGCAATCATAATGCAAGTCAATCCATGCATAAAGTGCAAACTTGTCATGGGTATTGTCATACCATGGCTCGATGACGTGGCCTATATGGTGGTACGGTGGTGCTTCCAAAGTAGGTGCATCCACTAAGTCCAAGCACTCCTCAACTTGAAGGTCCATAGGGTCCATCTCCAATGTCGGTCCTCCATCCAATATACGTATCATGTAGACAAAAAGAAGGAGACAACAATGAAAGAATGACCCATCCAATATGAGTATATGAGGATGGCTCAAAGGGAAGGAGTTCACCTTAAGTAGTTTCTCAAAAATGTTGGTGTCGCACATCATGTATGCCTTCACATAACCAATATGTCTCGTGATGGTACCGCCTTGTGAATCCTTCAAAAGGAAAGAACATGACAAACACTCGGAAAAACGAATGAGGTTAGCGGAAATGCAAAACCTATTATTCGTGTGGTGAGATACCCAACAAGTGTTTCCGTCATTCTTATCATAAGAAAGGACAAGAGTGTAGGGCATGGTATGTAGGCATAAGATGC
Source organism: Thinopyrum elongatum (assembly GCA_011799875.1). Classification (NCBI taxonomy): domain Eukaryota; kingdom Viridiplantae; phylum Streptophyta; class Magnoliopsida; order Poales; family Poaceae; genus Thinopyrum; species Thinopyrum elongatum. The sequence goes on along the minus strand of CM022297.1, from coordinate 204,154,924 downwards.
GAGAACAACCAAAGACTTTAAGCTCAAATAAGCGAGCATGCATCACAAGTAAGGCATCCAAGTCTCCAATATCAATAAGCATAGTATTGTTGCACTCATTACAAGTGGATATGAGAGAGGCAACTAATGGAGACAAGAGACAATGACCAAGATAAATCAAGTGAGAGGCATGAATATATACGCTATTAACCCAATGCAATGAGCAATTATGTATCATGAGTGATGCGACAAAGCAAGTGATCATAGGAAACAAGTCATGCAATCTAGTAGTGCGAAGATGCAACATACTAGAGGTAATCATGGCAATCATGTCATGTGTGCAAATAGTGAGCATACAGAATGCACATGACATATCATAAGCATGAAAACAAGATATGAGTAATGTATCATCATTGTATTGGCAAGAAGTCCTATGTAAATAGCAATGGAACATCATGACTCTCCCAACACAAGAATCAACAATAGCATGTGGCATGTATAGAACATGGCAATAGCAACAAGGATCTCCACCGAGCATGCAAATACACATAGAAGTAGTAGAATGGTGAATCATATGTAAGTGCAAGCAAGGGTCACAATTGCATGGCAAAGGCATAGAAACAAGTGTATCATGCAAAGTGAACATGCTAAGATGGGCATAAAATAACAAGTGGTGAATAGCCCATAGCCATGTGAGAGCCAAGTTAAAGAGATGCGTGTAGTCCTTGCGTGAAGGGAACGGTGGTAGGGATAGTCCACGGGATCCCAAGTCATCGTTGCTCTCAAGAGCTCGTTTCGTCAACCCATGGGATTGTGAGGTTGACGAGTATTCATAAGTACCTACACAAAACAAAGGCAAAGGAAAAATTGTGTGTGCGTGGTATATGTACACATCATCCATTATGATGCACACGTGCATGTGTTGGTTAGCACAAAATATCCAATGCTCAAATAAATGAGATGCGTGATATAGAAACATGTCATCCATCATGATGGGTTTGTTGTTATGAATAGCATAATGGAGACTAAAATTGTGTAATGCATCACTAGTAATATCTAGAGCATTGTCATGAATGGTATGCATATGGTGCACACAAGGGAAGGAATGATGCGATACACAATAATTTTCATGGCATGGCATATGAGATGAATTGCACAAATTTTGCAAAGGTAGCCTAGCAATATCATTGCAAGAGAAACACATACCAATAACCATCATCTCGTCATCTATGCGGTAAGTGCAAATGGGATTTATTTTAATGGGGCATGCATAGTTACTATGTTGAGATTGTAATGATGCAATGTGGGAGATCTCACTCATAGCATATGACAAGTTTAATGGAGTGTCAAACATGATGTGACCAATAGAATTTTCACATGATATCCTATGGAGCATAGCATCACAACTAGGCAAATCGACATGCTCATCATCATATTCATCATAAATGGGTGGCACATCTAAGCATGTAGAAGACATAGTATGTGGTGAATCCATAAGGAGATCAACGTCATGCAAGCAATCATATGCAAGATAGTCCACTAGTGGGACAAGTGAAGTACCATCACCTATGTTACCTTTAGAGCTCTGATCATGTGTTGTAGGTGAGGTTGCAAGAATTGACACTTGGTCAATAGCTTCATAAACTTGATGGTACCATGTGCGGGTGCAATATCGTCCATCATGGCCATCGGTTTGCCCATTGGAGTTATGGACTCATTGAGGATTGGCGCTTCGTCTTGTTGGAGATCTATCACCAAAGAAGAAAACACACTCAGAGTAGAGGTTAAGTCATTAGAAATCATAGTGGACTCACATGCCATATCAACTACCTCACTCACTAAGTTTTGTGGCTCACTCACTCCCAAAAGGATGCTCTCACTCATATTGTTGGTGGAGTCACTCAAATGGCTCTCAACCTCACATAGGATGTGTGGCATTCTCTCATGTGTGGGGCTAGTGGTGGTCACACTCATCCTCTCATAGGAAATGCACTCAATGTCACATATGGTGGAGTCACTCATATCACTCATGGGGTGGTGGCTCTCCTCACATGGCAATTGGGGCATGTCATCATATGTGGGTGTTGGAGAGATGTAGGTGCAAATGTCTCCTTACTCAACTCCTATCTCTGCCTTGGTTGAAGGGATAGTCCCATGCTCAACCTCCTCATCCATAATGCCTCCAAAGATGAATGCCGTAGGAAGTGGCAAATCATCACTCTCCTCCGAGACCAAAGAGAATGTCTCATGTGCGGTCTCGTATCTTGACTCGAAGTATGAGTCCCATTGGGGCGTGATACTTCCATTTTGCATCATGCTTTTATGTTGATATTTATTGCATTATGGGCTGTTATTATACATTATGGTACAATACTTATGCCTTTTCTCTCTTATTTTACAAGGTTTACACAAAGAGGGAGAATGCCGGCAGCTGGAATTCTAGACCAGGAAAGGAGCAAATTTGAGAGACCTATTCTGCACAACTCCAAAAGCCCTGAAAATTTACGGAGAATTATTTTGGAATATATAAGAATTATTGGACGAAGAAAATACCAGAGGGGACCCACCAAGTGGCCACAAGCCTAGGGGCGCGCCCTACCCCCTGGGTGCGTCCCTAGGGCTTGTGGGGCCCCTGGCAGGTCTCCGGTGTCCATCTTCTGCTATATGAAGGGTTTTTACCTGGAAAAATTATAAGGAAGCTTTTGGGATGAAGCGCCTCTGTCTCGAGGCAGAACCTGGGCAGAAGCAATCTAGGGCTCCGGTGGAGCTGTTCTGCCGGGGAAACTTCCCTCCGGGAGGGGGAAATCGAAGCCATCGTCATCACCAATGATCCTCTTATTGAGAGGGGGTCAATCTCCATCAACATCTTCACTAGCACCATCTCCTCTCCAAACCCTAGTTCATCTCTTGTATCCGAGCTTTGTCTCAAAACCTCAGATTGGTACCTGTGGGTTGCTAGTAGTGTTGATTACTCCTTGTAGTTGATGCTAGTTGATTTATTTGGTGGAAGATCGTATGTTCAGATCCTTAATGATATTCAATACCCCTCTGATCTTGAACATGAATATGCTTTGTGAGTAGTTACGTCTGTTCCTGAGGACATGGGAGAAGTCTTGTCATAAGTAATCATGTGAGTTTGGTATTCGTTCGATATTTTGATGAGATGTATGTTGTATTTCCTCTAGTGGTGTTATGTGAACGTCGACTACATGACACTTCACCATGATTTGGGCCTAGGGGAAGGCATTGGGAAGTAATAAGTAGATGATGGGTTGCTAGAGTGGCAGAAGCTTAAACCCTAGTTTATGCATTGCTTCGTAAGGGGCTGATTTGGATCCACATGTTCCATGCTATGGTTAGATTGATCTTAATTCTTCTTTCGTAGTTGCGGATGCTTGCGAGAGGGGTTAATCATAAGTGGGAGGCTTGTCCAAGTAAGGACAGCACCCAAGAACCGGTCCACACACATATCAAATTATCAAAGCAATGAACGTAAATCATATGAGCATGATGAAAACTAACTTGATAGTAATTCCCATGTGTCCTCGGGAGCGCTTTGCTTTATATAAGAGGTCGTCTAGGATTATCCTTTGTTACAAAAAGGATTGGGCCACCTTGCTTCACCTTTGTTACATTTGTTACTTGTTACCCGTTATGAATTATCTTATCACAAAACTATCTGTTACCGATAATTGCAGTGCTTGCAGAGAATACCTTGATGAAAACCGCTTGTCATTTCCTTCTGCTCCTAGTTGGGTTCGACACTCTTACTTATCTAATGGACTACGATAGATCCCCTATACTTGTGGGTCATCAAGACTCTTTTCTGGCACCGTTGCCGGGGAGTGAAGCGCCTTTGGTAAGGAAACATTTATACTACATGCTGAAATTTACTGTCACTTGTCACTATGGAAAGTCATCCTTCGAGGGGTTTGTTCGGGGTATCTTCACCCCGACTGGAAGAACAAAGAGTTGCTCCTCAACCTACTGAACCTACTGAAAATATTTATTATGAAATTCCTTCGGGTATGATAGAGAAACTGCTAGCTAATCCTTATGCAGGAGATGGAACACTACATCCTGATATGCATCTAATCTATGTGGATGAAGTTTGTGGATTATTTAAGCTTGCAGGTTTGCCCGAGGATGAATTCAAGAAGAAGGTCTTCCCTTTATATTCGAACGAGAAGGCATTAACATGGTATAGGCTATGCGATGATATTGCGACTTGGAATTACAACCGATTGAAATTAGAATTTCATCAGAAGTTTTATCCTATGCATCTGGTTCATCGTGATCGGAATTATATATATATAATTTTTGGCCTCATGAAGGAGAAAGTATCGCTCAAGCTTGGGGGAGGCTTAAGTCAATGTTATATTCATGCCCCAATCATGAGCTCTCAAGAGAAATTAATATTCAGAACTTTTATGCTCGGCTTTCTCGTAATGATCAATTCATGCTCGATACTTCTTGTAATGGTTCTTTTATGAAGAAGACTATTGAATTCAAATAGGATCTCTTGGAAAGAATTAAACGCAACTCTGAAGATTGGGAGCTCGACGAAGGTAAGGAGTCAGGTATTAACCTTAAGTTTGATTGTGTTAAATCTTTTATGGATACCGATGCTTTTCGTGAATTTAGCACTAAGTATGGACTTGACTCTGAGATAGTAGCTTCTTTCTGTGAATCTTTTGCTACTCATGTTGATCTCCCTAAGGAGAAGTGGTTTAAATATCATCCTCCCATTGAAGTAAAGATAGTAGAACCTATTAAAGCTGAAGAGGAAATTATTACTTATAATGTTGATCCTGTTATTCCTACTGCTTATATTGAGAAACTACCTTTTCCTGTTAGGATAAAAGAACATGCTAAAGCTTCAGCTGTGGTTCATAAGAGTTATACTAGAACACCTACACCCCCTGAACAAATTAAAGTTGAACCTAGTATTGCTATGGTTAAAGATCTCTTGGTCGATAATATTGATGGGCATGTTATTTATTTCTGTGATGAAGCTGCTAGAATTGCTAGACCCAATAATAAAGATAAACATAGACCTGTTGTTGGCATGCCTGTTGTTTCTGTTAAAATAGGAGATTAGTGTTAACATGGCTTATGTGATTTGGGTGCTAGTGTGAGTGCAATTCCCTTTACTTTATACCAAGAAATTATGAATGATATTGCACCTGCTGAAATAGAAGATATTCATGTTACTATTAAGCTTGCTAATAGAGATTCTATATCACCAATTGGGATTGTTAGAGATGTTGAAATCTTGTGCGGGAAAATAAAATACCCTACTAGTTTTCTAGTTCTAGGTTCCCCACAAGATTATTTTTGTCCCATTATATTTGGTAGACCATTCTTGAACACTGTTAATGCTAAAATAGATTGCGAGAAAGAAACTATTCGTGTAAGTTTCGGAGATGTGTCTCATGAGTTTAATTTCTCTAAATTTCGTAGACCATGATAAAGAACTGCCTAGTAAAGATGAAATTATTGGTCTTGCTTCTATTGCCATGCCTCCTACTGATCCTTTAGAACAATATTTGCTAGACCATGAAAATGATATGTTCATGAATGAAAGAAAGGAACTAGACGAGATTTTCTTTAAAGAAATGCCTATTTTGAAACACATTTGCCTGTTGAGACTCTTGGAGATCCTCTACCACCCAAGAGTGATCCTATGTTCGATCTTAAACAATTACCTGATACTTTGAAATATGCTTATCTCGATGAGAAAAAGATATATCCTATTATTATTAGTGCTAACCTTTCGGAGCATGAAGAAAAGAAATTATTGAAAACTCTGAGGAAGCACCGTGCAGCTATTGGATATACTCTTGATGATCTTAAGGGCATTAGTCCCACTCTACGTCAGCACAAAATTAATATGGAAGCTGATGCTAAACCAGTTGTTGATCATCAGCGACGGTTGAATCCTAAGATGAAAGAAGTGGTAAGAAATGAAATATTAAAGCTTCTAGAAGCAGGTATAATTTATCCTATAGCTGATAGTAGATGGGTAAGTCCCGTTCATTGTGTCCCTAAGAAGGGAGGTATTACTGTTGTGCCTAATGATAAGAATGAATTGATTCCGCAAAGAATTGTCACAGGTTATAGAATGGTAATTGATTTTAGAAAATTAAATAAAGCTACTAGGAAAGATCATTATCCTCTACCATTCATTGATCAAATGCTAGAAAGACTATCAAAACATACACATTTTTGCTTTCTAGATGGTTATTCTAGTTTTTCCCAAATACCTGTGTCACAAGAGGATGAAGAAAAAACTACTTTTACTTGTCCTTTTGGTACCTTTGCTTATAGACGTATGCCTTTTGGTTTATGTAATGCACCTGCTACCTTTCAAAGATGTATGACTCCTATATTCTCTGACTTTTGTGAAAAGATTGTTGATTTTTTCATGGATGATTTCTCTGTTTATGGAACTTCTTTTGATGATTGCTTAAGCAACCTTGATCGAGTTTTGGAGAGATGTGAAGAAACTAATCTTGTCTTGAATTGGGAGAAGTGCCACTTTATGGTTAATGAAGGTATAATATTGGGGCATAAAATCTCCGAAAGAGGTATTGAAGTTGATAAAGCTAAAGTTCATGCTATTGAAAAAATGCCTTGTCCTAAAGATATCAAAGGAATAAGTTTCCTTGGCCATGCCAGTTTCTATAGGAGATTTATTAAAGACTTCTCTAAAATTTCTAGGCCTCTCACTAATCTTTTGCAAAAAGATGTTCCATTTGTTTTTGACGATGATTGTGTAGAAGCATTTGAAATACTTAAGAAAGCCTTGATTTCTGCACCTATTGTTCAACCACCTGATTGGAACCTACCCTTTGAAATTATGTGTGATACTAGTGATTATGTTGTTGGTGCTATTTTAGGACAAAGAGTTGATAAGAAATTAAATGTATCCATTATGCTAGTAAAACTCTAGAGAGTGCTCAAAGAAATTATGCTACTACTGTAAAAGAATTTTTAGCAGTTGTATTTGCTTGTGACAAGTTCAGATCTTATATTGTTGATTCCAAAGTAACTGTTCACACCGATCATGCTGCTATTAAATATCTTATGGAAAAGAAAGATGCTAAACCTAGACTTATTAGATGGGTTCTCTTGCTGCAAGAATTTGATTTACATATTATTGATAGAAAGGGAGCTGAGAACCCCATAGCAGACAACTTGTCTAGGTTAGAAAATATTCTTGATGAACAATTTGCTATCATAAATGCTTCTACGCCCACGAATGCCTCGCAGTAGAAGGCAAAGATGGACAGGAGGAGGATGGAGTTGGGTTGAAAATGCAGGGCATGGATCTGGTAGTGGTTGAGGACGGCGGTGAAGAACTCAGAGAGAGGAGGGACGAGCCCCGCAAAGATGCTATGGAGGAAGAAGGGGTAAACCGTCTGAGCCAGAGTCCGTTGCTCGGCGGAGCCAGCCAGGATCCTGGTCTCTCTCCACTCGTTCTTGTCGCTCACCGTGTACGGAGCACGAGGGCAAGGTGCCCCTCCTCGGTGATGGAGGACGTGTTGAGTGCCGGCGCAGGAGAGGGAAAAGAGCTTGCGGCTTGCGCCGCGGGCTTCGACTTCTTGGGGGCCATTTGCGATGTCACCGGCGCCGAAGTTGAAGAAGGAAAAGGGGAAGTAGAGCTCAATTGGATCTGGAGAGGTCCTTGGAGGAGGAAACGGGATCTGAAGCAAGGCAAGGAGTAATGATGGCCTGGTGGTGTGAGCCAGCACTTTTGTCAGTCCGGGCAGTTGCCGAGGCGACGTGGGGAGGCGAAAGGCATCCGCGTCCCATCAAGTACGATGCGTCAGCCTGGCTCGCAGGCGATTGGGGCCCGCCGTGCTTCACCCTTGCTCCTTGACTTCGCCTCGAAGCCAGCCCGAGCGCGCCTTGGGCCCGGGGGCTACTATCGGCGTTCTGGGAACCAGGGTACCCAGACTTGCCTGCCTGCAGCCCACGGCGTGGCTCCCTCAACGGCCTGGTATGGCCCACCTCCAACACCACCAAGACAAGACCCTCGCGAGGGGCCAGGCCTCGCGAGGAGGATGACACCAAGACCTCCCGAGGGAGCAGCCTCCCTAGGCGGCCTCCCGAGGAGCAGAGATTCTATGCAAGTACCCCACCTCATGAGGCTGAGGTGACATGAGCCATGACGACCAAGGCCAGGCGGGCGCCAGTGGGCGCAGAGGAGGCAGTTTCCTCTTTGGTGCTAAGGAGGCAAGGACAGGCATGGGTTCCCGAGGAATCCCGTTTCCATTCTGGTGCTACAAGACCAAGGCCATGGGCTCAGCAAGGCAGAGGTCATCACCGAGCCCATCACTGCGTCATGACCGGAAGCTTTGCAGAAGAAGACCACCTTTTGTCAGGATAGGATGTACTACTTGTCCCCTTTCAAATTGGCCGTTGTGGGATCCCTTCCCTCCTAAGTTTCGAGGGAAGAGGACCAAGGCCACTATAAATATAGGTTAGCCACCACCATAGAAGGGGTCGACTCATTCTCACCCCCGAGCCCTCGCGAGGTTGTTCATCCTCTGTACTAGTTCATCCTCAGCCCCTCGTGGGGCCAATCCACCACAAAGCAGGAGTAGGGTATTACACCGCAAGGTGGCCCGAACCTGGGTAAACTTTCGTGTTCATCTTCTTCCTTGTTCACGCGAATTCGGCTAGGCTAGGCTGTGGGGCGACGGGCTCTAGGCTTGAGAGGTTGAGATCTTCGCACACGCCCTAGAGTTCGAACCTTCTTGGGTTTGCGGAGTCCTGAATCTGACATTTGGCGCGCTAGGTATGGGTGTGTTGAAGTCCTTTTTCCATCGTTCGCTCCGCCTCCGTTCTGTTGCTCCCATGGCCAATGCTCGTCGTGTTCGTGCCGAGTGCCGGGACGCTCGTGTCGCCCAGGCGGCACCCATGGGTAACGGTGCTCCTCACCGCTCTTCCTCCCCAGTGGCTAACGATGCCACTGACCCTGCTACTCGTGAGCAGCAGGATTCGTTGCTACCACCTTCCGTGCGGCGTGATGGCCGCACCGCAACCCCGTCACCCACTCCAGCCATAGCATCATCTTCCCATGCTCATTGTGGGCCGGCAAAAACGCGCAGGCTGCACTGCTCATGGCGCGTGAGCTCCTGCGTTACCGCCCGTCCAACGACATCTACGACGACTGGCTTGGCCACATCGCCGAGCTCGTCAACGCCACCGGTGAGGCCCCTATGCCGTCTTGCTCGCTCCTTCCTCCGCCATCCCTGGCGGGTAACGTGGCTCACGGCGCGCCTCCTCCTCCTCCTCTACGCGGTGCCAACCCCGAGCCCAGGCGTGACGCGACCCGACGCGACCCACCGCGCGGGGCGCCGGCACGCGATGAAGCAAGCTGCCAGGTGATCCAGCGCCCACAAGCCGATGCACACCCGCTCCCGGTGCCGCAGCGCCAGCACCAGCACCACGCGCCGCCAGAGGTTATGGCACGTGGGCATCAAGACCAAGCTCCACCCATGCGGCCCGCACCACGACTTTCACCCCGGAGCTGCGTCGTGTCGTCTAGCCCGGCAAGTTCAAGCCGGATCTGCCTCCACGTTATGACGGCACTCCTGACCTCGCGGAATTCCTCCAGCTCTATGCGCTAAGCATCGAAGTGGCAAACGGCGATGACAAGGTCATGGCGAACTGGTTCCCCATGGCCCTCAAAGACGACGCGCGCTCCTGGCTCCTAAACCTCCCGGTGGGGTCGATCTCCTCCTGGGATGAGCTTCGCGAGTGTTTCATCGCCAACTTTCAGGGTACTCGCGACCGCGCTCCTGCAGTGGGCGACATGCGGTGCGTGAAGCAGCTGTCGGGTGAGACCTTGCACAAGTACATACAGCGCTTCACGAACGTCCGTCTCAGGATCCCGAAGGCGTCTGACGAAGCCATCATCTCGGCATTCTCTGAAGGCGTCCGGGACGTCAAGATGAAGGAGGAGCTCGCCATCAACGAAGTCCTGTGCTCGGCCCTAGAGATGTTCAACCTGGTGAACAGATGCGCAAGGGCCAAGGAGGGCCGCCTCTCCCTCCTGGAGCTTCCTGAGGCAGACCCCAAGGACAAGAAGGCCAAGGCTAAGGAAGCAAAGCGCAAGGGTCCCGCCGTACTTGCGGCTGAACCTGAGATGAAGTGTTGTCGTGACCACGGCGAGTCCTCCAGGGGCAACCGCCCGTTCTGCATCTTCCACAACGTGCACAGCCACAACACCAACGACTGCCAAGAGCTCAGGGCCCTCTACGATGGGCACCTTGGTTGCCGCCCCGAGCGTGGTGACCGGGGCTACGGCCGCGGCGAAGGCCGCTAGGACAACCGCAATCCCTGTCAGGACTGGCGTGACTAGCCTCGTGAGGAACACTGGCGTGACGAGCCTCGCAATGGGTTCTGGTGTGATCAACCTCGTGAGGCATGTCCTCAGGGCAATGCTGGCCTCCCTCCGCTTCTGCCGCCGCCAAGGAGGAACGACGACAAACGGCAGGACAACGGGGCTGGGGGCTTCCAAGAACCTCATGCTATCGCCTGCATCCTGGGTGGCGCATAGGCCCCAGCCTCACAACGTGTCTTCAAGCAGTTCGCTTGTGAGGTGAACGCGGCCCTCCCGAGGCTCAAGGCCGCGCGTCCCCTCAAGTGGTCACAGTGCGCCATCACTTTCGACTCCAAGGATCACCTCAAGTGTTCGGCCGTCGGAGGCGTGCTTGCCATGCTCTGCACGCCTACCATCAGCAACGTCCTCATCACCAAGACCCTCATTGACAGTGGCGCAGGGCTCAATGTCCTCTTCGTCGAGGCGTTCGAGATGCTCCAAGTGCCCTATGATCAGCTTTTTCCGACCAAGCCTTTCTCAGGAGTGACTGACGGCTCCACCATCCCCCTAGGGCAGATACGCCTCCCTGTCACCTTCGGCAACCACAACAACTACCACACTGAGCTCATCGACTTCGACGTCGCCCATATCGGCCTCCCGTACAATGCCATCCTTGGGTACCCGGACCTTGCCAAGTTTATGGCGGCAACCCACCACGGCTACAATGTCCTCAAGATGCCAGGGAGCAGCGGCATCATCACGGTCGCCTGCGATGAAAATGACGCGGTGTGCTCCCTCGAGCGCGCCTACCAAGCTGCGGCGGCTGACAACCCAGATGATGAGGGCACCGTCCTGCCTCCTGAGACCACACCCAAGAAGAAGAAGTAGCTCTTCCTCAAGAGTCGTCAGGGGGCTGGCGCACCTGCCGATGGTACTTCACACCCCGCAACTGCTACTAGGGCGCCTCTTCCTCCCGCACAGGAAGGCGCGTCCGGCGTCTCCCTCAGGAGGGCTTGGGGGCTCCTATCTGGAGAGCCTCTGACCTGACCAGGGCGACGAGGGAGGTGCTCGGGCACCACTTGGAGGCGTGCTTCGATGCGCGCCCCTGCGAGCAAGGCGCACGGCATGAGGTGCCAGGTGCGCGAGAATTCATCGTCAAGGCAATCGAGGAGCTTCAGGAGGCAAGGGCCATGCGCGGCGAGCGTCGCCCCGCACGGCCTCCTAGCGCAACTGCAGCCCCTGAAGTGAGCAGTGAGCTACGCGTCTGCGTCAACATACCAGGCCTCAACAGGGCTGCTTCACAGGACCCCTTCTGGCCGTCCCGCATCAGCCGGAGTGGGGGCTACCCCTGCAGCTATGTCTGCATGCCGTTTGGCCTGCTGAACATGGCCACCTCATACCAGCGCTTCATGCGGGGTGCCATGGCGGCTCACGAGGCCAGGTGCCAGGCGGCCCTGCCAGAGGAAGTGTCGGACCCTCGCGAGCCCGGCGGGCCTCCGGAGCCGCCCAGCTCATGAGGAGCAATTCCTGCATCAAGCATCTTCAGCTACCTCGACTCTCCTACAATGATGGTGCCAGGTGACTTTTTGGTTTGTTAATATTGAGAGCGCCCCCCGGGCTGCATCATCCTCAGGCTGCTAGGGCCCGGCCTCGCAGATGTATCATTTTTGTGCATGTATCAGAACTGGCCTTGCCTTTATGAATTTCCCAAGTATTTCAACTGCATGTCCGGTGCTTTGTCACCATGATGTCGCTGCGCCCTTGCAAACCCGCCCGCGACCGCCTCATAATTAAGGACTGGCACGGTGTGTATGCTCGGGTTTGTCCCTGCAGTGTTGTTAAATCCAAGCGACCGGGCTCTGTCCCGCGGGCTAGCTCCCGTGCGTGTCACCTCCCGAGGTCCTTGGTGCCTTGTTCTCGCATGAGCTAATTGCGTGTAGGCGAGTAAGGGCGCGCGGCCTGATTCGTACAACCTCAGTTTGGTGCTTCGCCATAGCGGGAGCCGTGCGCCGGGTGTTTTTCCATGGGATCGTTGCATGAGAAGACTTGGCACGGCGTCTGTGCTCGGGTCCATCCCTGCAGCGTCGATAAAACCAATGGTTGAGCTCTGTCTGGCGGGACGGCCCCGTTCACGTCACCTCCTGGGGTCATTGGTGTCCGGCCTTCTCATGCGATAACCTCCAAAGGGGCATTCGGCATAGGACCCCCCCCCCCATCGCCCCACAGGTGTCATAAGCGCGCCCCGCGCCGCAAAAATCAGGCGCAACCCGCCTTGAGGTAGGGCCTCGTGAGTCCCGCGTTGGCTCATGAGTGCCCAGATACACATCCTCCAGTTCTATCGTGCTAGCCACGCGTACGAACGGGGCTGTACACGCCCCGGAGTCTCCCCCCGAGGGAACTCCTACCCATGCACCAGTGGAAGCCCCATGCTTCATGCTGGCAGATGACACGGTCGAGGAGCGACTATGCCCACGCACCAGTGGAAGCCCCATGCTCCACGCTGGCGGACGACACTGCCGAGGAGCGGCTATGCCCATGCTAAAGTAGAAGCACCATGCTCCGCGCTGGTGGATAAACAACTGAGGGCGCCCTCGTGGCCGCATCAACCTCAGGACAGCCTCTCAGCTCTTCGCCCAGAAACACCCCACAGCTTTCCCCTCGGGAGGTACGCGCGAGGGGGCAGGACACGAGGGTTGTGCCCAGGCCAGACCTGGCACACGCCACCCTACCAGGTCCGGGTACCTAGTCTTCTCGCGCCCCTCCCAGGCGAAAGCTGGCGAGGAAAGGTATGGGGGCTCTGGATTAACCTCGTTGTTGCCTACGCTGCCTTCATGAGGGCTGCTTGCACGTCAAGGGGGACCTCCTGAGCACCGCGACTCAGGGGCCTCACTAGTCACATAGCCCCTCACCCCTTGGTGTCGTCCTGGTGATTCGGACGCCCCAACGGCGGTTGAGGTATGCACGGGGCTGGGCACTACTGACGCAGAGAACAAAAGCAAACAAGAAGGAAACCAAGCATGAAAAGGAAATCGCAGAGCCCTAATAGTTATTACAAGCACAAGTGTTCCGCAAATTCAAACAGAAGTTTTACACCTCCACGAGGCACGGTAAATGTTGCTGGAATAAAACTAGGAAGAAGCGCCACCACCGCCTTGGCCATCACCGCCGCTCGCCGCCGCTCGCCCCGGTCGCCGGAAGCCCGTCGTCGACGTCGCTGCCACCATCATCGCCGGCGCCGCCAACCTCCGCTGCCAGAGCCTCGGGATCGAAGACGCAGAGGAACTTCTCCAGCAGCGCATCCACGTGACCCTTCACGGCCTCCTCGGCAGCATCATGGGACTCAGGAGCAATCGAACAGATTATCGTGCTGAAGTCGAAGCCAGGGTCCTGAAGGAAGAGCTGGCCGAAGACGCGCGTCGTGGCTGCGGAGAAGAGCGAGCGGCACTCCTCCTCCAGGATGGAGTCCACTTTGGTGGCAGCACCCTTGAGCGCCTCCGCGAGCTTGGGGAAGAGCCCCGCGAGGACATCCTCGGGGGTCGCCAGGGGCTCCTCGTACCCTCCCCTGTAGATGGAGCGCAGCGCGTCGCGAGCCCTGAGCTCAAGGGAGAGGAAGGCGGGGCGTTCCGCGGCTGCCTTCTTCTCGGCAGCAGCAAGGGACTTCTCCCTGGCCTCTAGTTGGGCTACCGACTCGGAGACGTGTTGGGCGTGGGATGCCTGAGCATCAGCCACCTCCTTCTTCAGCGTGGCTAGGCAGCCGCGCTCCGTGGCCTGGTCAGCGGCCACCTATTTCAGCTTGGCATCGCGATTGGCGGACTCCGCTTCACGGGCCTTCAGGTCCTCTTCCTGTTGCTAAAGTCGTTGGGCGTGCATGGCTTGCTCTTCCTGTAGGGCCTTCAGCTTGGCCTCCGCCTCAGCGCGGCGCTCCTTGGCGGATGCAGCGTTGGCCAACGCTGTGTCACGAGCCTCCTTGGCTTCGGCGGCCTCCTTCCTGCCTTCCACGGTGACGGCCTCGGCCCGGCCCCAGGCCGTCTTGGCAGACGTGTCGGCCTGAAGCCACCCTGAGACAAGCCCCAGGCGCTCCCTCACGAGGCACATGTCTGCATCCTGGAGGTCGGCTCGGAGCTGACCCAGTGCGGCGTAGGCTTTGTCCAGGGCACCTGGCCTGATCAGAGGGCCACAGTCCGCCAGCGCAAGGGCTTGGGGAGGAGGCAGCACCAGCACGTCGGCTGGTGCCATCACTAGGGAAGCGGTGGCGAGGACGGCCTGGGGCACCGGAGGCTCTGAGCCCTCCTCAGGCACGGCAATGGCGGACGGCTCCGCGGCTTGCTGGCACGCGGGGGCCGGCTCCTCCTGAGGCTGCACCACCACGTCCTCGGGGGCCTGCTCCATCATGAGGGGAGAAGAGACGGCCTCTTCCGCCTATGCCAGAGTCGTTACGGCTGCGGCGAGAGGTGGCGCCTCCTGAGTCCCGGCACCTTCCTCCCTCTTCTTCACCAGGACGCCCATCCTGGTCATCAGGAGGGGAGCACATGTTGTTCTTGTGGACCGCGACAAAGGACACACAGCTGGAGCGCTGGGTCGGATCGTGCGGCCGTAGGGAGAAGTGTCGGAGGAGTGGCACGGAGGGCCTCACGCCCATGCCTCGCAGTAGAAGGCAAAGATGGACAGGAGGAGGATGTAGTTGGGTTGAAAATACAGGGCGTGGAGCTGGTAGTGGTTGAGGACGGCGGTGAACAACTCGGAGAGAGGAGGGACGAGCCCCACAAAGATGCTGTGGAGGAAGAAGGGGTAAACCGTCCGAGCCAGAGTCCACTGCTCGGTGGAGCCGGCCAGGATCATGGTCTCCCTTCACTCATTCTCATCGCTCGCCATGTACGGGAGCACGAGGGCAAGGTGCCCCTCCTCCGTGATGGAGGACGCGTTGAGTGCTGGAGTAGGAGAGGGAAAAGAGCTTGCGGCTTGCGCCGCGAGCTTCGACTTTTTGGGGGCCATCTGCGAGGTCACCGGCGCCGGAGTTGGAGAATGAAAAGGGGAAGCAGAGCTCGATCGGATCTGGAGAGGTCCTTGGAGGAGGAAAGGGGATCTAAAGCAAGGCGAGGAGGAGTAATGATGGCCTGGCGGTGTGAGCCAGCCTTTTGTCAGTCCGGACAGTTGCCGAGGCGACATGGGGAGGCGGAAGGCGTACGCTTCCCGTCAAACTCCACGTGTCAGCCTGGCCCGCAGGCGATTGGGGCCCGCGATGCTTCACCATTGCCCCTTGACTTCGCCTCGAAGCTAGTCCAAGCGCGCCTTGGGCCCGGGGGCTACTGTCGGTGTTCTGGAAACTAGGGTACCCAGACATGCCTGCCTGCGGCCCACGATGTGGCTCCCTCAACGGCCTGGTACGGCACACCTCCAAGACCACCAAGACAAGACCCTCGCGAGGGGCTAGGCCTCGCGAGGAGGACGACACCAAGACCTCCCGAGGGAGCGGCCTCCCCAGGCGGCCTCCCGAGGAGCGGAGATTTCTATGCAAGTACCCCACCTCATGAGGCTGAAGTGATGTGGGCCATGACGACCAAGGCCAGGCGGGAGCCAGCGGGCGCAGAGGAGGCAGTTTCCTCTTTGGCGCTAAGGAGGCAAGGACAGGCATGGGTTCCCGAGGAATCCCCCAGAGGTTTCCATTCCGGTGCTACAAGACCAAGGCCACGGGCTCGGCAAGGCGGAGGTCATCACCGAGCCCACCGCTGTGTCATGACCAGAAGCTTTGCAGGAGAAGACAACCTTTTGTCAGGATAGGATGTACTACTTGTCCCCTTTCAAATTGGCCGTTGTGGGATCCTTTCCCGCCTAAGTTTCGAGGGAACAGGACCAAGGCCACTATAAATATAGGTTAGCCACCACCATAGAAGGGGTCGACTCATTCTCACCCCCGAGCCCTCGCGAGGTTGTTCATCCTCTGTACTAGTTCATCCTCAGCCCCTCGTGAGGCCAATCCACCACAAAGCAGGAGTAGGGTATTACACCGCAAGGTGGCCCGAACCTGGGTAAACTGTCGTGTTCATCTTCTTCCTTGTTCACGCGAATTTGGCAAGGCTAGGCTATGGGGCGACGGGCTCTAGGCTTGAGAGGTTGAGATCTTCGCACATGCCCCAGAGTTCGAACCTTCTTGGGTCTGCGGAGCCCTGAATCCGACAGTCATCAGTGCAGGCAATAAAAATTGCTCTCTAAATATGTATGATCTTTTAATGTGAGGAAAATAAGCTTTATACGACCTTGTGATATGGAAGAAATAAAAGCGACGGACTGCATAATAAAGTTCTTTATCACAAGCGGCAATATAAAGTGACGTTCTTTTGCATTAAGATTTTGTGCATCCAACTATAAAAGCGCATGACAACCTCTGCTTCCCTCTGCGAAGGGCCTATCTTTTATTTACCTCCTACCTGTACACAAGAGTCATGGTGATCATCACCTCTTCTTTTTATACTTTTTGTTTTTTGCAAGCGCTATATGTTGGGGGAAGATCCAAATATATATATCCACTTGGATGTAGATATTCATAAACTATTATTGTTGACGTTACCCTTGAGGTAAAAGGTTGGGAGGCGAAGCGATAAGCTCCTATCTTTCTCTGTGTTTGATTGAAACTTTGAACTCATAAGTATCGTGTGAGTGTTAGCACTTATGAAAGACTAAATTATAGTTGAGTAGTGAAACTTGCTATATGAAAGCTCTTACATTGACTCTTTCCAATGTTATGATAAATTGCAATTGTTTCAATGACCACGATCATAGTTTGTTGGTTTTCAATAAAGTTCTTGATTCATACTTTACCTTGTGAACGAATTGTTACTTTAGCATAAGAAATTATATGACAATATATGTTGTTGTTCTAAAGATGATCATGATGCCCTCATGTCCGTATTTTATTTTATCGACACCTCTATCTCTAAACATGTGGACATGATTATCGATTTTGGTTTCCGCTTGAGGACAAGCGAGGTCTAAGCTTGGGGGAGTTGATACGTCCATTTTGCATCATGCTTTTATGTTGATATTTATTGCTTTATGGGCTGTTATTACACATTATGGCATAATACTTATGCCTTTTCTCTCTTATTTTACAAGGTTTACACAAAGAGGGAGAATGCCGGTAGCTAGAATTCTGGACCAGGAAAGGAGGAAATCTGAGAGACCTATTCTGCACAACTCCAAAAGTCCTAAAAATTTATGGAAAATTATTTTGGAATATATAAGAATTATTGGGCGAAGAAAATACCAGAGGGGACCCACCAGGTGGCCACAAGCCTGGCGGGCGCGCCCTACCCCCTGGGCGCGCCCCTAGGGCTTGTGGGCCCCCTGGCAGGTCTCCGGTCTCCATATTCTGCTATATGAAGGGTTTTTACCTGGAAAAAATCATAAGGAAGCTTTTGGGACGAAGCGCCGCCGTCTCGAGGTGGAACCTGGGCAGAAGCAATCTAGGGCTCCGGCGGAGCTGTTCTGCCCGGGAAACTTCCCTCCGGGAGGGGGAAATCGAAGCCATCGTCATCACCAATGATCCTCTCATTGAGAGGGGGTCAATCTCCATCAACATCTTCACCAGCACCATCTCCTCTCCAAACCCTAGTTCATCTCTTGTATCCAATCTTTGTCTCAAAACCTCAGATTGGTACCTGTGGGTTGCTAGTAGTGTTGATTACTCCTTGTAGTTGATGCTAGTTGGTTTATTTGGTGGAAGATCATATGTTCAGATCCTTAATGATATTCAATACCCCTCTGATATTCAACATGAATATGCTTTGTGAGTAGTTACTATTGTTCCTGAGGACATGGTGTTATAAGTAATCATGTGAGTTTGGTATTCGTTCGATATTTTGATGAGATGTATGTTGTATTTCCTCTAGTGGTGTTATGTGAACGTCGACTACATGAAACTTCACCATGATTTCGGCCTACGGGAAGGCATTGGGAAGTAATAAGTAGATGATGGGTTGCTAGAGTGACAGAAGCTTAAACCCTAGTTTATTCGTTGCTTTGTAAGGGGCTGATTTGGATCCACATGTTTCATGCTATGGTTAGATTTATCTTAATTCTTCTTTCGTAGTTGCGGATGCTTGCGAGAGTAGGGATGGCACCCACCGGGTTTGGGTACAGGTGGACGTTCCCCGCACCCTTACCCGTCGCCCCAAACCTTACTCATTACCCGTACCCATACCCATCAATGGGTACAATTTTTTCCCATGCTCGTCACCCGTCAGGGTAAATGGGTATCCGTGGGTAAAACTACCCATATTTGCAACACATCAATTTGAGCATTACATAGACATAAACAACAACTTATAATAATAATTTATAAATGATGACACATTATGACAACAACACATTCTCATGAACAACAACACTTATATTTGTAAGCAACAACAATTATTTGTAGACACCAACACATTAAGGCAGCTGGCTAGTATGAGCCTGCGAGGTAATCCTAGACGTCAATCATGCAAATATGAAGCCATATAAGGAATGAGGCACTTATGGACATCAACCACCTAGATACGTATCACGTATGGGATTGAGGATGTGGGCTCGTGGCTTTGTTTGTGGGCTAGCTGCGGGATTTATGTACATAATATAATATGTTTAATATGTGGATAAATAATATTTAACACCTATTCATCAGATTATATGTGGGTACATGGGTATGGTTATACTAAACCATACCCGTACCCATTATACCCGATGGGTTTTAAAATTTCCTACTTATGTACCCATGGGTATGTTTTTGACCCATACCCTTGCCATAATAGGGTTTTTACCCGCCGGGTACGTGGGTAATGGGTACCCATTGCCATCCCTGCGAGAGGGGTTAATCATAAGTGGGAGGCTTGTCCAAGTAAGGACAACACCCAAGCACCGGTCCACCCACATATCAAATTATCAAAATAACGAACGCGAATCATATGAGCATGATGAAAACTAACTTGACAGTAATTCCCATGTGTCCTCGGGAGCACTTTGCTTTATATAAGAGTTCGTCCAGGCTTATCCTTTGCTACAAAAAGGATTGGTCCACCTTGCTGCACCTTTGTTACATTTGTTAATTGGTACCCGTTACGAATTATCTTATCACAAAACTATCTGTTACCGATAATTTCAGTGCTTGCAGAGAATACCTTGCTGAAAACCGCTTGTCATTTCCTTCTGCTCCTCGTTGGGTTCCACACTCTTACTTATCGAAAGGACTACGATAGATCACCTATACTTGTGGGTCATCAGGGCGCCGTCTTCATGTTGTTGAAGAGGTTCGTGCTCGTCGCCATGGTCGAAGGGGATGGCCCTTGCTCGACCGTCTTGTCGTCTTGTATGAGGCCCATATGATGTGGCACATCGTAGCTCGTTTCCATGATCGAAGGGAATTTCCCATGCTTGGCCATCTTCCTTGAGGGGCTTCCAAAGATGGAAATTTTGCCCTCGCTTGTAGGTGGTCACCTTGGACTTGATGATGTCGACGTAGGCGTACTTGTGGGAAGTAGGCAAAGATGCCGTACGTCCAAAGGCGAAGATGCCTTGAGAACACTTGGCGAAGATGCCGAAGTGGTGGGTAGTAGCCGTAGCTTCCTCTTAGTGGTGCTTGTCTCACAGTCTTCTCTTGTGCTCATGAAGGTTGGCCGTAGCTTGATGTAGAGCTTGTTGGGACTTGTAAGTTTGCGCATCTCAAGCATCTTCATGTTCATGATGTCGTTGTCGTGCTTGAGCTCGTGGTAGATGTTGTTCGTCGTTGGCGCGCACATGATGCTTGGAGGTGACTTGCCCTTCATGATGACGTGGATCAAGAATGTGATGATGGTCGCCATGGAGATGTGGATGTGGAAGAATTGCGCTTGCATCGCATGGGCGCTCCGAAGACTTGCGACTTGCTCACCGCCGCCTTGAAGATGACGAAGGGGAAGAAGACTTGTAGTTCGACAACATGTGTCGGATTTCCTTCATGTGTTTGTCCATCCTTTCATTGTACACGCCGGCCATATGTTTGTTCAACCTCTTGTTGTGGTAGTCAAACATGTAGTCCCTTGTTCGTGCTTCGGATTGTCGTATGTCGGTGGCAAGGTTGTTGATGCGTTTGCGCAAGGTAGATTGTGGGCCTTGCATTGCTCGTTGTAGTTCGACGGTGTGAGTGATGATGTCATAGTTGTTCGCGTCGTCGTTGTCGTGGAAGACCGGAGATGAAATGCTTTGCCTATCCATCACAAGACTCAAGCAAATGTGAGTGGAAGAAAGGAAAGAACTAGACCAATGTACGTTATCCAATGTTAAAAATGGATCAATGATCACTCAATAATGTAACAAGGAAATAGCACAATTGGTACCGGATCTTGTCAATTCTCACACCAACACAAGTAAAGCTTTTGGTGGAGCTTGGTGAGGATAGTGTCACAAAAATTTGATGCAAAATGTTAGCAAGAGTCAATAATGTTGAAAGAGATTCACAAATTCGCAAGTGAAACAAGTAGACCAATAGCAATGAATGGCCCACGGAAACACACACACGGATAGACAAATGGGGTCGTGCAACCTAGGAATGAGCTCAAAATGTGGAATCCATGAAAAATGCCCTTGTTGCACAACTCTAGAGGGACGCTAGCATGATTGCTCAATAGGCGGATACGACACTTGTGCACAACCTATAAGAGACAAAGATATGCAACGACTTCTATCCCAAGTATGCTATGTAAAGATGATTCCCAGTGATCTTCTCAAGATGATCCAAGATGATCGGATATGACAATCTTATATGCAATGTGGTATGATTCTATGGCTATTGCTTACAAGCTCTTTGTTTTCCTCTTTTTGCTTAAAAGATTATTCTCTTTTTTTTATATGGCCACAATGTGAAATGCACAAACCAAGATAGCAATTGTGTATATGTGGGAACAATCTTGTGACACAAGAGATGATTTGATGATACCAAGATAAGGATACCAAGATGATATGGTATGTATGCAATGGAAGGTGTAGATCGATGATCACTAATGTGCACAAGTAACGTTGCTGGCAATACTCAAATGGCTAGTCTCGATAGGCAAGTGATGCAAAATGGCTCGGGGGTTATCAATACTATGGCAAGAATGAATGTACAATGATGGGATACCACGATACCAAGATGATATAGAGGTTACCGTTCTTGCGTACGGTAGGGTGTCAAAATGGTGAAGGTGGTCGATGTCGAATCCTTGGTGAAGTTGAGCAGCGGTGTTGTCGATGTCGAACCGTTCCTAGTTAGCCGAAACATCCTAGGAAACGGAAAAACCACAACTCAAAATCTCCAAAGGCAAATATCAAGTGGTGGTAGCGGAAAGCGGTGGTGATTCCGGAGTTCGCAATGCGGAAGTGCAATGATGGGTTATGCGAGTAGGAGTTAAAGTCATCATCCCTAAGTAGCCAAAACACCTTAGGAGACACAACCCACAACTCAAACAAGCTCAAACAAATTTGGGTTAAGTTGAGGTGGCGAAAATGTATGGTGGGCAAGGTTATGTGGAAGTTATGGTGGTGGTTAATGAAGAAGTAACCATCCCTAAGTAGCCAAAACACCTTAGGAGACTCAAATCACTACTCAAGCAACCACTAATGCTATGGTGAATAAAAGGGTTAGGTTGCAGAAAGCTATGGTGGTAATGCGGATAATGTGGTGAAGGCCCTAGGCAAACATGCCAAAGTTCCAAAAATTTGATGAAGTCAAATGATAGTGGTAGTATTTTTGTGGGATGGGGGATATCAATAGCTTCAAAATGACCTAAAGAACGTCAAAATCCGAGTCCGGATGAATTAGTTATGGCCGAAACAAAAATTAGCCGAAGTCAATATCTACAGGTATTGGACGTCAGGTAAGTGTCGGATGTCCAGTGGACGGACGTCTGGAAGGGCCGGAAATCCGTTAATTTCGTTCTGCTGGGTGGCACCGGATTTCCGGAAAGGGTCGGACGTCCGGTGCTTCGGGAGGGTCCGGATGTCCGGTAAACGCCGATCGTCCGGTGAGTCGGGGTCAACTCAGGATTTCAGATCCGGGACTGGATTTTGGGCAGAAATTAATAATTTTGGGAGCAAAATTAAGGAGATTTCGTGGATAGAAAGTGAGGAAACTTATGGAGATGCTTGATCCACTCGAAACACAACGAATCCATGGATCAAATTCAACAATACTTCATCCAAACCAACAAATCACAAAAAAAAATGGGGCTATTTTTTATGGGGATTTTCAAATTTAGAACGAAATCAACAAAATTAGGCTAGAAAAATAAGGGTAGGGGCTCCAAACTCGTGATCAACCTTGGCTCATGATACCAAGATTGATAGAGGCGAGGGTCCCGATCTTTCGATGAGATGATAACTATCGATTTGGTGGAGCCGACTTTGACGATCCGACTACAAACGTGCAACGACGTTGCGCCTTAGCAATCGCTAAACCAATCTCCTGAGGTTACCGACGATGCTGGAAGCATGATCAGCCTGACCACGAAGGTCTATTCCTGCACGCAATCGAAGAACAAGCAAGAATATGATAATGCAATTTGAATATTGCGAATATAGATGAAGTATTGATAAAGGTGGGGATCCGTAAGCGGTCTTGGTCCGGTCGTAGGACACAAACGAAGTACACGAAGTTGCAATGGCTAACTTTTAACTAAACAAATCTCAAGCAAAAAGCTACTAGATTGATCTACTTATATAGGAGCAACGGGTGGTGGCCAAGGAGGTGGGAGGATGTCCCAAGGCAGCCTAAAACTAACCCTCAGTCGTACAAGGCCAATGGGCCCAAGTGGAGGTGATGCAACACCTTTGGACTTGTAGTTCGACTCGGCTTCTGTTGCAGCGTCAGATTGTTTCATCAATATCTCAAAGCTCCGGATGAATTTGAAGGTGAATCCAATTGGGTTGAAAAGAGCATGAAATCTACCTTCCAACAAAAAAAGAATCACCCAATTCGGAGTACGGATGAAAGAGTTCTTGGTGTTTTGAGTCAGGTATGTCTGTGCAGTCCGAATCTGAGTCCAGAACGTGAGAGACTTGGACTCTATCTTCTCTTGGCCCAAAAGTGACGTGAGGGGACTTTTTGAACAGCACCTAAACTTCTATTTTTCCCTTATCTTTATATGTGGATTTTACAAATGTCCCATACTCCTGCAATTAGACATGGCACAAAAGTCTGTGAAGTATTTTTGTCTTGGATAACATAAATAAATTATTGCATAGTTTGCATTAGAAATCACCTCACAAATATGCATGTACGCAATATTTTTGGTCGTATCCAAGGTAGTCATGTCCTCATCATCCTCCCCTTCTTGAAAACTCGGCGTTGCTTAATCTGAAATGTGACTAACAAAAGAGACAAGATGTACATGTTGTATATGTATATGTCATCCATTTTTACTTCTCTTGTTTTTTGCACATATGACACATGTATACATGAGTAACTTTCATAGTTCATAAAATATAAAGCCAAACTATTATCCCAAGAAGTAGAAGGCCTGAAAATATTGCAACTCGGTTTGCACATATAAGTGAAGCTCTTATTCATATCAAGAGATTGACAATGTTCATCATTAAACCATCCCAACATTGGCGAATACACTTTAATTGCTTCAAATTTACATGCTACAACTATTCAGATGCGGCTCCTCGCTAGCTTTAATTTAAGTACTCACGGAGCCAAAACGGACTTCGTATGAGAAATATATGCCTATTTTACTGAACAGTGCACAAAATAGATTCAATCCGAATTCAGGTATGAGATTGAGTCTAGATAGATCCGAATTTTGTTTTTTCTTCTTCTCTTTTTTTCTCACACTTTTTTCTTTCTCCTTTTTTTCCTCTGACTTTTTTTTACTTTTTTTCTCTCTTTTTTTCCTCTCTTTCTTTTTTCTCAAAACAAACTAGATAAGATGCAGATTGGATCAAGCGAAGATTGAACGACCTCAACTATGATTATGAAAATCAACGATGGGTAGCGTGTGGTGAAAATTGATGGATGGGTTGGTGGACAGCAAAAGGGACAACGATGCAGCGGTGGCGTGACTAATGTGAACAGAACATGAAACTCTAAACGAACTAGACACTAAGACCAGCAACTCGACACGATGATGCAATCAATAATTCAACTATGCAAGCAATGAAAAGAAAATGGCAAAGGCTCAGGCTAGCTTGGACAAAGGATGAACAGATCTATCTTTTTTATGGCTTTTTCTTGGATAGTAGGTAAGAAAATAAATCTAATCTAGGGATAACTGGAAATTCTCACCGAGCAACCTGAAAACTGATACCACTTGATAGAGGCGAGGGTCCCGATCTTTCAATGAGATGATAACTGTCGATTTGGTGGAGCCAACTTTAACGATCCGACTACAAACATGCAACGACGTTGCGCCTTGGCAACCGCTAAACCAATCTCCTGAGGTTACTAACTATGCAGGAAGCATGATCAGCCTGACCACGAAGGTCTATTCCTGCACGCAATCAAAGAACAAGCAAGAATATGATAATGCAATCTGAATATTGCAAATATAGATGAAGTATTGATAAAGGTGGGGATTCGTAAGCGGTCTTGGTCTGGTCGTTGGACACAAACGAAGTACACGAGGTTCCAATGGCTAACTTTTAACTAAACAAATCCCAAGGCAAAAAGCTACTAGATTGATCTACTTATATAGGAGCAAGGGGTGGCGGCCAAGGAGGTGGGAGGACATCCCAAGGCAACCTAAAACTAACCCTCAGTCATACAAGGCCAATGGGCCCAAGTGGAGGTGATGCAACACCTTTGGACTTGTAGTTCGACTCGGCTTCTGTTGCAGCGTCAGATTGTTTCGTCAATATCTCAACGCTCCAGACGAATTTGAAGGTGAATCCAATTGGATTGGAAAGAGCACAAAATCTATTTTCCAACAAAAAAATAAACACCCAATTCGGAGTCCAGATGAAAGAGTTCTTTGCGTTTTGAGTCAGGTATGTTTGTGCAGTCCGAATCTGAGTCCAGAACATGAGAGACTTGGACTCTATCTTCTCTTGGCCCAAAAGTGACGTGAGGGGACTTTTTGAACAGCACCTAAACTTCTCTTTTTCCCTTATCTTTATATGTGGATTGTACAAATGTCCCATACACCTGCAATTAGACATGGCACAAAAGTCTGTGAAGTATTTTTGTCCTGGATAACATAAATAAATTATTGCATAGTTTGCATTAGAAATCACCTCACAAATATGCATGGACGCAATATTTTTGGTCGTATCCAAGGTAGTCATGTCCTCATCAAATATGATGTAGGGTGGAACCCTAGGGACCGATCTTTCATGATTTGGAGGGGGATTCCCAAGAACACGAAGAACACACGAAGAACACAAGGGGAAAACAAGAGGAAACACTCAAATTGACGAGATCCAATCACACATATGCTAAATCCACATACACAAAGGTGATACAAAGGTCCAAATCCCACACAAGATGGTAACAGAGGCACTTGTTCATCCCATTCCTTGGAGGAGTTGAGGTCTTGAATCCTTGGAGGATCTTCCCTAAGTGGGGTCTTGAATCCACTAGGGATCTTCTCACATGGAGGTCTTGAACTCCAAGGGAGTGGTGTCTCTCTCTCTCTCTCAAGAGTTGAGTAGGTAGGAGCAAAGCTCACATATAAATGAGCTATCACTTTGCTAACCCTAAAATGGTGGAGGTGGAGGAATATATATAGTCTAGGGCCACAAAGGGGTAAGTGAGGGGTGAAGGGGTACATGGGTCACAGCCTGATACACTGTGCCTAGACAGGTGGTGTCGGACGTCCGGCAGGCGTCGGTCGTCCGGTCACTCACGGGGGTCCGGACGTCCGGAGGGCGTCGGACTTATGACGTGTTGGCTCTGGTTGAGGAACAAGGGATATCCGGACGGGGTCAGTCGTCCGGTGGCTGATGAGTATCGGACGTCCGGCATCTGACGGTCGTCCGGGCGCTATAGGGTGCCTCGGTTGTAGTTGTTCTGGCTGGTGGAATCTCCAGGCATCGGACGTCCAGAGATCGTCGGTCGTCCGGAGGTCGTCGGACGTCCGAGAGTTGTAGCTTTCTAGCAGCTCTTCCTCTTGTTCCTTGCGCTTGGTGTCCTCGCCGTCTTGTCGAATGCTCCTAGCTGTTCCATGGCCTTCCTCCTGGTTCCTGGTCATGCATAGCACATACGTTTGAGGTAGTAGCCATGTCTCACGTGTGGAAAGTGACAGTTCGGAGAGGAGTGAGTTCACCTTGTTTCCAATGGTGGATGTTCGAGGTCTCGTCATATGTCCTCTTGGGTCTTGGGGAGTCGTCATAGTGTACATGGGGATGACCGTAGGATGCTCCGCATCAGTCTAGCTCTTTAGAGTTTCCAGTTCTGTTCACAGGTTGTCACGCCGCCGCCGCATCAACTGCATCTCTGCTGCCATATACCACCACCACATATCCGCTGCCAATCCGAGTCCATATATGCCACCACATATCCACCGCCATCACGCCAATCCGAGTCGACCTTCAACATACATCTGCCACCAGTCTGAGTTCCACCATATACATATCCGCCACCAGTCCGAGTTCCACTAGATTCATCTCCGTCACCAGTCCTAGTCCGAGTCCAGTATTTGTTCCTTTGTTTTCGATTTCCAGATCACGTCATACTACGAGTCATGACCAAGTTGGATTTCCCAACTTCAGTGCCACCCGTACAAGAAAAATAGTTCCAGTTTCAAAACTTCTGGCTAGGCAGTTTTTAGGCCATTTGTAGACTTTTTCGAAGAAAAAAATTTTGCGGAGGAAAAAAGTGCAAAAAAAAGTGAAAAAAAGGAAAAAAAAAAAGAGAGATTCAGAGTGTGCTCCTCCCTTGTTTATGTGCAATGCCGTGATTTTGTTAGGGTTCTAGGCTCGCGTCTCTAGCACGGTCTAGCCTAGGACCAGCACAGTACCGTCATTGAGCGTTTATTCAACGTTGCATCTCTGAATTAATTATTGCTAACCCTTTTTACTACCATATTATAAGCCTTCCCAACTCCACATACATCTACATCGTGTGTTTGACACCACCTGGCAATCGCTTTATCCAAGATTTCAGAGTTTTGACTACGACGGTTGCCGATCACCACCTGCTGCTTGGTAAAAACAGGTAAGAATTTGAGATTTGCTTGACGGATTTGTGATTTTCCACAACACCACCGCCACTTCCTAGTAGTCTGTAGGATCATATTCTTGTGTGTTTCTCTTGCTGCTAACCATGCCAGGATCACAAGCGGATGAGCTAGACTGGGAGAACATGACGAATAAGGAGCTCCATGATAAATTCCAGGAAATGTTGGGTCAACAGGTGGAAGACGTGATGACCAGTTTTGGCAAGGCATTAGCGAGGATTGATGACATTGAGAAGACAAATGACAACAAGTTGGATGCCAAGTTTGCTGAAGTGCTTGTGCGTCTACCTCCATCGACTGCACCGCTACAACCTCCATGTCACGATCCAGCCCTCCACCGAGAGAGGTGTGTTCCTCTAGAGGAAGGACAAAATTCTTGGGTTGCCGCTACTGCTGCTACGGCCAAGGCGGAGGATGTTTACGAGGGCGATTACGAGGATGAGGTTGATCAAAATCAGAACTACGTCCAACCACCAGCACCACCACCAGGTCGTCCACATGCATATAATCGCAACGGTAGGGCTGCAGCACCACCTCAGGTACGAGATCCTGACCATCTCCCTAAACTAAAATTGAATATTCCACCATTTGAGGGTCGATATGTTCCTGATATATAGATTTTACTTGGGAGTTAGAAACTGAACAACGTTTTACATGTTTACAATATCCCGAGGAGAGACGTGTTGCTGCTACTCTCTGTGCTTTCACTAGTTTTGCTTGTGTGTGGTGGTCTGAACATCATAGATTATATCTGAATAATATCCCAACTACTTGGGATGCTTTGAAAGCTGCTATGCGTACTCGTTGGGTTCCACCATATTATCAACGTGAATTACTACAAAATTGCAGCGTTTAAGACAAGGAAAAATTATGTAGAAGAATATTATCAGGAATTACAAGCTGGCATGATTAGATGTGGTATTGTTGAGGATAATGAAGCTATGCTTGCACGTTTTATGGGTGGATTAAATAGAGAGATTCAGACCATTTTAGAGTATAAGGAGTATAACAATATCACTCGTTTATTCCATCTTGCTTGCAAACCTGAACGTGAAGTGCAGGATCGACAGGCATCGACGCGGACTAACTTTTCTGCAGGTCGACCTTCATCATGGACACCGCATGCATCCTCTACTTCCACACATTCTGTTGCACCGGCACCTCCGTCAACTGCCACCTCCAGTCGTGATATAAGAAAGCAGGCACAATCACCACTATCTACCAAGAGCACACCTGTCGGGCCTGCACATAGCTCTTCTTCATCCATGGCATCAATGGGGCACACACATGGTATTGTTTGTCGTCGTTGTAAGGGAAGAGGTCATTATGCCAGAGAATGCAAATCTCAGCGTGTGATGATTGCTACTGAGGATGGTGGGTATGAGTCCGCTAGTGACTATGATGAGGAGACTTTGGCTCTTATTACAAGTGAAGAACACGGTGGAGATGATTCTGGACATGAGATGCAATACATGGCTGCTGAAGACGCTGACAGGTATGAAAGTTTAGTTGCTCAACGTGTTTTGAGTGTGCAGGTCACACAAGCTGAGCAAAATCAGAGGCATAATTTGTTCCATACAAAGGGAGTTGTGAAGGAGTGTTCTGTTCGCGTCATCATAGATGGAGGGAGCTGTAACAACTTGGCTAGCATGGAGATGGTGGAGAAGCTATCTCTCACCACAAGACCACATCCACATCCTCACTACATCCAATGGTTCAACAACAGCGGTAAGGTTGAGGTAACATATACTGTTCGTATGCATTTTGGTATCGCTACATATGTTGATTATGTTGATTGTGATGTGGTACCCATGCAAGCATGTTCCTCATTACTTGGTAGACCATGACAATTCGATAAAAAAAATTATACACCATGGTAGAAACAATCAGTGTACTCTTGTTCATAAGGATAAACATATTACTTTGCTTCCTACGACTCCTGATTCCATTTTGCAAGATGATATAAATCGAGCTAGTAAAGCAAAATTGGAGCAAAATAAGAGTGAAAATCAGATAGTGGCAAAAGAATTTGAGCAACAAATGAAACCTAATAATAAACGATCTAGTGTTGCTTCTGAAATTAAATTGAAAAGTGGATGTTTACTTGCCACCAAATCTGATATTGATGATCTAGATTGCAGCAAATCTGTTTGCTATGCTTTTGTGTGCAATGAGGCATTATTTTCATTCGAGGACGTGCCTTCCTCTTTGCCTCCTGCTGTCACTAACATTTTGCAGGAGTTTGCTAACGTCTTTCCACAAGACGTGCCATCGGGATTACCACCTATTCGAGAGATTGAGCATCAGATTGACTTTATTCCCGGTGCATCGCTACCCAACCATGCACCATACCGTACCAATCTAGAGGAGACAGTGACGACCCCGGCTTAATTGTGCACTAACCATACACGCAAATGCGCACGATCAAGCCTAAGGACTCACTTGAAGATATCACAACTCTAAAACATAAATAAAGTCATACAAGCTTTATATTACAAGCCAGGGCCTCGAGGGCTCGAATACATAGCTCGATGGCATACAAGTGTCAGCGGAAGCATCAGATATCTAGGTACAGATATATTACAAAACAGAGATAAGCCTTCACAGAGGCGGGGCAAAGCAAAATACTACGATCGAAAGGCGTAGGCCTCCTGCCTAGGACCCTCCGAATCCTACTCCTGGTCATCGGTCGGCTCCTCGTAGTAGTACTCGCCGGGAGGGTAGTAGTAGTAGTAGCCATAGTCGTCGACGGGGGCAGCTACCTCAGGGGCTCCGTTGTCTGGCGGCGACATATAGATATGGGGAGAAAAAGAAAGTAAAGCAAACATGAGTACTCATCCGAAGTACTCAGCAAGCAAGGATCTACACTACATATGCAACATTTTCAAAGGAGGCTGTGTATGTGGACTAGGCTGCAGAAATGCCAGAATAGAGGGGGAAAGCCTAGTCCTATCTAAGACTAGCATCTTCAGCATCTTCATCAGTCTTGCAGCATTAGAAGAGAGCAGAATAACATAATGTAAAGTATAGCAGTGTCATCAACCTCGCCCAGAGATTCTTCCTCGACTCCCTGCGAGAAAGCAATCCCAGAGCCATACTATCCAGTTATCATCTCAGTGTCATGTTCTAGTTGTACCGATCGGGATACAACTCCGAGTGTCCGTTACCATAGGACAGGCTATCGATAGATTGATTCTTCCCTGCAGGGGTGCACCAAGTTACCAACCACCCTCGCTTAACTCTGACCGGACACACTTTTCTGGGTCATGCCCGGCCTCGGCTAAGCAACACGCCGCAACCCGACCTAGACTCTAAGGAGAGGTCAGCACGCCGGACTAACCTATGCCCCCAGGGGTCTTGGGCCTTCGCCCTGGGAACCCTGCATGTTGCGAGGACGTTTCGGAAGCAGACCTAGCAACCCCTTATACAAGAGCAGTTGCGTTCCCAGTCCAATCCAAAACAGGCCGCTCCTCGCTGACGTCAAGAGAGCTTCAGCTGATGTATATGACGCAGAACGCCCATACTATGCCCACGTGATGGTTAGTGCTATCCGGCCAGAGGCCCCTCGGATTAAATATCCAAACCGTTTAGTGGTTTCGGAGCGCGCGGTAACGAGCAGAGACTCACGATCGATGTGACCCCATTACCCCGTCTCGAGGACTTGCAGCAAGGGCTAAGAATGCCCGGCCACACCTCGTAGTTATCTCGCGGGCACCTCTCAGGTCAACCCGACTCCACATCACTTCGCATTCATGCTCGCGCGGGTACCCCTCAGGGCCGACCCGTCTTTAGTATCATGGTTCAGTGTTCAATCATGGTATCTAAAGTCTCCGTGTGTCTGACACCAAGGGGGAACCCTGAGGAATCACCCTCGACGGAATCCCACTTGATGTTATCGTCAAGGTGAACGAAGGAGGAATCACCCTCGAGGTCCACACTTGAGGTGTTGCACGACGGCGTCGGTGTCGGGGGTGGTGTAGGAGGAATCACCCTCGCTTACCACGACCGGCTAACTAACCTACAAGGTTATCATCAGAAGTGCTGACGAGGTATCACCCTCGGCACTCGATAGTAACCCAGTAGTGTCGTGCACTTTAAGGGGGAAGTGACGTGCGGTGCCAGGGTCTGATCTTCGATTCCATTGCTCGGGTCTTCTGAGAGTCCAGCGGGGCAGTCGGGACAAGTGGGTCTGTGATAGGGCTCTACCCATACTATACTAAATAGTTTAGGATAGTAGGCAGGTATCAATAGTAGTCTACAATAAACAGGCTATGCAACAGAAGTAGGATAACAGTAGCAGCAGTATCTTCTAATGCAAGCATAAGAGAGAAGAGAGTGGGCGATATCGGAATGCTCAAAATGGAGGTGCTTGCCTATTTGCTCGACGGCAAGGGCAAGGTCGTCAACTGTGTCGTCGGGCTCCTGAGCAGCGTCGACCTCGGGAGCTACGTCGACCTCGGGGTCTACCGAGAGAGAAGAGGGGGAAGGAACAAGTAAATACATAGCAACGATGCAATACAGGGCATGCTACGACTATGATGCAGTGCAGGGTTGCCTGAAATATGTCTAAGTCATTTTTAGTTATTTTAGGATTAAGGTGGAATTTATTTACCGGTGACTAGGCACTATTCATCTATCGGATACGGGCTCGAAGTTATGAGTTCTCCTACGTAGGAGGTTCCGATATGGAAACAGACGGCACGATCAAACTTGTCTAGTCGTTCTGACCAAGTTTCATGTTTTAAGTTTTTCGATCTGAGTTACGGTTTAAAAGTTATTAAATTTCAAAGTTTTAATTGATTTATGGAATTATTTTTATTTACAGAAAATGATATATGACATCAGCATGAGGTAATGCTGACATCAGCAGGTCAACAGGTCGGCTGACCAGTCAAACCTGACATGTGGGTCTAGTGGGACCCACATGTCAGCCTCTGTTAAGACTAACAGTGGATTAATTAAATTAACAGAGTGATTAGTGGGGTGGGCCCCACATGTCAGTGAGACATTAGACTAATCTTAATTAGTTTCAATTAAAACCAGTTAATTAGTTTAATTAACCGAGCGGGCCCACACGTCAGCGTCAGGGGGAACAGTACCCCGCGTTGACCATGGTCAACGGGGTCAAAGGGGGCCAGGGGGACCCATCGTCAGTGTCACTGAGCGGGCCCCATGCCCAGCCACATCGGCAATGTCACCGGAGTTGCTCCGGTGACCATTTGCGCGGCGGCCAATCGCCGGAACGCGTCGGATTTGCTCTACACTTCACCAAATCGCGCGCGGCAACTTGCGTTCGAACGGCCGTAACGATCCACGTCGACTGGTGGCGGCGCCGGACCGAATGGCCGCCGGAAAAGTGGCTGGCGATGAGCGGAGGCGGACGCCGGAGTTCGGGACCTCTCAGATTCGGCGAAAAACAGTGCAAGGGCTCGAGCTGATTATCTAGGCAGCAGCAGTAGCACTCCAAGAGCTCACCTAGCGGCTATGAAAAGCCTTTGTTATCTTAGTAGCAGCAGGGGGCTCGGGGTCGACGGGGATCACCGGCGACAAAGAAGAAGAGGCCGAGGTCGATCCCATACGTGCGGTCCTCCCCGAGCTCGATGTCGATGTGTAGCCGAGGCAGAGGAGCGAAGCGAAGCCGCAGGACGTCTCGGCGAGGAGAATGGGAGACGGTGGCCGCGGTGGCGCGGGGGAACGGTGGCGATGGCGCTCGGCACTTGCGAGCAGAGAGGGAGAGAGAGCGCGATAGCGAGGGGAGAGAGGGGGAAAGTGATGGAGGAGGTCCAGGTGGGGTGCTCGGCTCGCCCTTATCCCCTCCGCCTCCCTGTGCCGTCGGTGGCGCCGGCGTGTCGCCGCGCGAGCGGCGCGCGCGCGCTCGGCCATGGCGCAGCCGACACAGGGAGGAGGGAGAAGGGATTGGGCCTAGTGGGCTGGCCTCCTGGCACTGTGCACTTAGGCCTGTGCACAGTGCCTCTTCTCCTTTTTTTTTACTTTCTGTTTTTATTTTCTTTTGTTTTCTTCCTGTTTTGAAATAGCTAGGTCACGTGTGCACTTTTGTAAAATATGGGACTTGGCTCAAATATTAATATGCAATGTAAGCATTCACCAAAAATTGGTTTGAGCAAAGTTGGGCTTCATTTGAAATTGATATGATTTTAAATGTATTATATATTGCTGTTTTGGTGCTATTTCATCTTGTTGGAGTCATTTAACTATTCCAAGTAGCATTAGTTATATTTTTATTAGTGCTTCTGGAATATTTACTATTTAGTGAACATTTTTGCCATAGTGTTTGAGCAAATTTATTTTGCACTTTTGAATTTGAGTTGATTTCCATAATAGAGTTTGATTTATTTTGGTTAACCACTATGTTTAAGCACTGCAAATGATATGACTTGGCATTATTAGCAGTAGATCACAGTGGCTAATACACAGGGGTGTTACAGAGACGAAGGAGATTATGCGTCAAGTCCAGGAGCTGCTCGACAAAGGTTATATACGAATCCCTTAGTCCTTGTGTTGTTCCTATTATTCTAGTGCCGAAAAAGGATGGTACATCGTGTATGTGTGTTGATTGTAGAGGCATTAATAATATTAATATTCGTTATCGTCATCCTATTCCTAGGCTAGATGATATGCTTGATGAATTGAGTGGCTCTACAATATTCTCCAAAATTAATTTGCGTAGTGGATACCATCAAATTCGTATGAAATTGGGGGATAAATGGAAAACAGCATTTAAAACTAAGTTTGGATTATATGAGTGGTTAGTCTTGCCTTTTGGGTTAACTAATGCACCTAGTACTTTCATGAGATTAATGAACGAAGTTTTACGTGCTTTCATTGGAAGATTTGTGGTAGTCTATTTTGATGATATACTAATTTATAGCAGATCTTTGGAGGAACATTTGGAACACTTATGTGCTGTTTTTATTGCTCTACGTGATGCACATTTGTTTGGTAACCTTGGGAAGTGCACCTTTTGCACCAACCGAGTATATTTTCTTGGTTATGTCGTTACTCCACAGGGAATTGAAGTTGATAAAGCCAAGATTGAAGCTATTGAGAGTTGACCGCAGCCCAAAACGGTCACACAAGTGAGGAGTTTTCTTGGCCTCGCTGGTTTCTATAGGCATTTTGTGAGAGATTTCAGCACCATTGCTGCACCTCTCAATGAGCTTACAAAGAAGGATGTGTCTTTTGTTTGGGGTACCGCACAGGAAGAAGCCTTCATGGTATTGAAAGATAAGTTGACACATGCTCCTTTACTCCAACTTCCTGATTTTAATAAGACTTTTAAGCTTGAATGTGATGCTAGTGGAATTGGATTAGGAGGTCTGTTATTACAAGATGGCAAACCTGTTGCATACTTTTCTGAAAAATTGAGTGGGCCTAGTCTGAACTATTCTACTTATGATAAAGAATTATATGCTCTTGTTCGGACCATGAAACATGGCAACATTATTTATGGCCCAAAGAATTTATTAAACATTCTGATCATGAATCTTTGAAACACACTAAAAGTCAAGAGAAATTGAACCGTAGACATGCTAAATGGGTTGATTCATTGAGACTTTCCCTTATGTCATTAAACACAAGAAGGGTAAAGAAAATGTTATTGCTGATGCATTGTCTCGTCGTTATACTATGCTTTCACAACTTGACTTTAAAATATTTGGTTTGGAGACCATCAAAGATCAATATGTGCATGATGCTGAATTTCAAGATGTATTGCAGAATTATAAAGAAGGGAGAACATGGAACAAGTTCATCGTTTATGATGGATTTGTGTTGCATGCTAACAAGCTATGCATTCCAGCTAGCTCCGTTCGTCTTTTGTTGTTGCAGGAGGAGTATGGAGGAGGATTAATGGGACACTTTGGCATCGAGAAGACGGAGGACGTACTTGCTACACATTTCTTTTGGCCAAAGATGAGACAGGATGTTGAGCGTTTTGTTGCTCGCTGCACTACATGTCAAAAACTATGTCACGACTCAATCCTCATGGTTTATATATGCCTTTGCCTGTACCTAGTGTTCCATGGGAGGATATATCTATGGACTTTGTTTTAGGTTTACCTCGAACAAAGAAGGGGAGGGATAGCATATTTGTTGTCGTGGATAGATTTTCGAAAATGGCACACTTTATACCATGTCATAAAAGCGATGATGCTGCTAATGTTGCTGATTTGTTCTTTCGTGAAATTATTCGCTTGCATGGTGTGCCAAATACAATTGTTTCAGGTCATGATACTAAGTTTCTTAGGCACTTTTGGAGATGTTTATGGGCTAAGTTGGGGACTAAACTGCTTTTTAGTACTACATTTCATCCCCAAACTGATGGATAAACTGAAGTAGTCAATCGATCATTGTCTACTATGCTTCAGGCTGTTTTGAAGAACAACAGGAAAATGTGGGAAGAATGCTTGCCTCATATTGAATTTGCTTATAATTGTTCGCTGCATTCTACTACTAAGATGTGCCCTTTTGAGATTGTGTATGGTTTCCTACCTCGTACACCCATTGATTTGTTGCCTCTTCCATCTTCGGAGAAGGTTAATTTTGATGCTAAACAACGTGCTGAATTAATGCATGAGTTATTTAGGAGAACATTGAGCGTATGAATGCTAGATATAAACTTCCTGGAGATAAGGGTAGGAAACATGTTGTGTTTGCACCTGGAGATATTGTTTGGTTACATTTGCATAAGAATAGATTTCCTAATTTGCGCAAATCAAAGCTAATGCCACGTGTTGATGGTCCTTTTAAGGTGTTAGAGAAAATAAATGATAATGCATGTAAATTTGAGCTGCCTGCAGATTTTAGGGTTAGTCCCACTTTTAACATTGCAGATTTGAAGCCTTATTTGGGTGAGGAAGATGAGCTTTCGTCAAGGACGACTTCATTTCAAGAAGGGGAGGATGATGAGGACATTAACACCATTGTTACACCCACAGCCCCTGCTGTTATACATAATGGACCAATTATTAGAGGTCGTGTACGCCAATTGAATTACCAGGTACTTTCGTTTCTTGGTAACAATTCTAATGTTCGTGAGAATATGATGCTGCCTAAATTGGATACATTTGTGTTGATTACTAATGAATGGCCTAGCATGGACAAGACGGATGAACACTGGAGCAGAAATAAGCATGGAGATGAAGGCGCAGGCGAAGGGAACCAGAACGGCGTTTCTAGTGCAGATTTCAGTACTTTGAAGCCTCCTTGATGACATAGAAGGACATGGATGAAATATACAAGATGCCCTTTCATAAATTTCGTCCATAGCTTATAATAGGTGCTGCGCCACCTTATTTCTGGGCCAGGCCCATGTAATTTTGAAATACTTAAGTATAGGTTGTTTTTAGAGTCCGTATGTGTGGGGAAACAAAGTTAGGGTTGGTTTTGGACCCCTCCTACAAGGGGTCACGAAATTCCCCCCTACTCCTCCATATATACAGCCCTTAGGGCGTCGTTTAGACTTTGAGTTTTGTTTAGATTAAAAGTTCGCCATTGCTGCAACTTCGCGTACTTCATTTGTGTTCAACAACCAGACCAAGAAGTCACAGAACCCCACCTTGATCAATAAAGCTTTCATATTATATTCGTAATATCTAGATTGCAATCTCAGTTTCTTGCTTGTTCTTCATTTGCTTGTAGGAAATAGACCCTTGTGGTCAGGTTGATTGTGCTCCGGCGTGGTCAATAACCTCTCGGAGTTGGTTTAGTGATTGCTAAGGTGCGACGTCCTCGCATGTTCGTAGTCTGATCGTCAAAGTCTACTCCTCTCAAACGATAATCACCTTCTCATCGAAAGACGGGACACCTTTGCCTCTATTAATATACTCCCCTTCCACCTACGTTTTAGGGTTAGCATTGTGATAGCTCATCTTGGAGATAAAGCTTTGCTCATCCACTTGTGTCCCTACTCCATTAGAGGCCAAGACCTCCATCTAGGAGAAGATCCCCCAAGTGGATTCAAGACCCCGTCTAGGGAAGATCCCCTCGTGGATTCAAGACCCCATCTCCTCACGAATTGTGTTGGATTCAGGGCTCCGCAGACCCAAGAAAGGTTCAAACTCTGGGGTGTGTGCGAAGGACTCAACCTATCCAACCAACCAGCTCATCGCTCCATGGCCTAGCTCGATGCACACGAAGAAGGAAGAAGATGAACACGGCAGTTTACCCAGGTTCGGGCCACCTTGTGGTGTAAGACCCTACTTCTGCTTTGTGGTGGATTGGCCTCACGAGGGGCTGAGGATGAACTAGTACAAGGGATGAACAACCTCACAAGGTCTATGGGTGAGGGGGTGAGTCGACCAGGGATTGGATCAGGGGATCGGATGATCGGATCCCTTCCACGGTGGTGGCCAACCTATATTTATAGTGGCCTCGGTCCTCTTCCCCCAAAACGTAGGCGGGAAGGGATCCCACAACGGCCAATTTGAAAGGGGACATGTAGTACATCTTATCCTGACGAAAGGTGGTCTTCGCCTGCAAAGCTTTTGGTCCTGACGCAGCGGTGGGCTCGGCGATGACTTCCGTCCTGCCGCGCTGGTGGCCTTGGTCTTGTTGCACCGGAATGGAAACCTTTGCCAGATTCCTTGGGAACCCACGTCTGTCCTTGCCTCCTTAGCACCAAAGAGGAAACTGCCTTCTCTGCGCCCGTTGGCGCCCGCCTGCCTCGGTCGTCATGGCTTGTGTCATGGTAGCCTCATGAGGCTGGGTACCTGCATAGAAATCTCCGCTCCTCGGGAGGCCGCCTGGGGAGGCCGCTCCCCCGGGAAGTCTTGGTGTCATCCGCCTCACGAGGCTTGGCCCCTCGCGAGGGTCTTGTCTTGGCGATCTTGTAGATGGGTTGCACCAGGCCATCGATGGAGCCACGTCGTGGACCGCAGGCAGGCAAGTTTGGGTACCCTGGTTCCCAGAACGCTGACAGATTGGGAAGAACTACCTACCGTTTGTATCGTCCCTTGTTGTGTTTGGATCGTGTGTCTCTTTGTGTACTTCGATCTATCACATGTGTAATCGAATCTCGTTGATTTGAGTGTTTTCTCTCATTTCCCTCTTGTGTGTTCTTCGGGAATCCCCCTCCAAATCGTGAAAGATCGGCCCCTAGGGTTCCACCCTACATCATCTTGGTATCATGAGCCACGTTGATCATGATTTTGGAGTCTCCCCCTTCGTTTTCTAGCCTAATTTTGTGTGTTTTTGTCCAATTTTGAAAATCCCCACAAAAATAGCCATACCAAATTTTTTGTGATTTGTTGGTTTGATGAAGTTTTGTTGGATTTGATTCGTGGATTTGATGTGTTTCAGGTGGATCTAGCTTCCCCCCATCCTTCCCATCATTTCCATCCACAAAATTCGTCCAATTTTGACCAAAATTTTCTTCTTCCCCATGAACCCTAGAGTTCATCCCGCAGCCCGAAATCGCCCAGGCTCCGGACGTCCGACCGCCTCCGGTCGTCTGACCCCCGGACGTCCAAAAACCATCGATCGTCCGACTGAACCTGATGAAACTGAATTTTCTTCACCCAAAATTTTTCAGCAATCCTTCCTCCTTCCGCACCGCTACTCCAATAACCCATCATTGCGTCTCCCGCATAGCCAATCACCACTTTCCGCAACCAACATCGCTTCCCCGATCCATCCGATTTTGACACGTTTGCTTTGAGAATTTGAGTTGCGGTTCTCCATTTCCTATGGTGTTTCGGCTAACTAGGAACGGTTCGACGTCGACATGACCGACGCTCATCTTCGCCAAGGACTCGACATCGACAATGACCACTTCACCATCTTGACAACACCAACCGTAAGCAAGGGCGGTAACTTCGACGATACCCTCATACACTCTCCGTTGCCATTACATTGTTAACCCCGAGCCCAATCTGTGTCACCTTCTTATCGAGACTAGCCATTGAGTATTGCCGGCAATGTTACTTGTGCACTTTAGAGATACTCAACGCGCACCCTCCATTGCATACATACATACCATATCATCTTGGTATCATCATATCATCTTGGTATCATCATATCATCTCTTGTGCTCCAAGTTTGTTCCCACATATACATAAGTGCTAGCTTGGTTTGTGCATTTTGCATAAGTGGCCAAAGAAAGAGATCAAAAGAGAAAGAGACAAAAGCTTTGAAGTGAAAGAAAGATAAGCAAAGAGCTTGTAAGCAAGAACCATAGCATCATACTACATTGCACTTAAGATTGTCATACTCGATCATCTTGGATCATATCATCGGAGCATTATACATATAGCATACTTGGGATAGAAGTTGTTGCATTTTTGCTTTGTAGGTCGTGCACACAAGTACCGTATCCGCCTATTGAGCAATCATGCTAGTATCTCTCTAGCATTGTGCAACAACAGCATTTTCCGTGGATTCCACATTTTGAGCTCATTCCTTGGTTGCACGACCCCATTTATCTATCCATGGGTGTGCTACCATGTGCCACATTTTGCTATTGGTCTACTTGTTGCATTTACAAATTTGCGAATCTTTTTCTACATTATTTGAATCTCGCTAACAATTGCATAAATTTTGTGCCACCATCCTCACCAAGCTACTCCATAAGCTTTAATTGTGTAGGTGTGAGAAATTGACAAGATCCGGTACCAATTGTGCTATTTCCTTGCTACATTTTGAGTGATCATTGATCCATCTCCAACACTGGATAAGGGTCATTTGGTATAGTTCTTTCCTTTCTTCCACTCACATATTTGCTTGAGATGATGGATCACTACTAGGAAAAGGGCTATAGATGAAATTGACACTAATGGCGCACCAGAGAAGTGGTGCGCCACTACTATATACTAATGGCACACCATGTGGTGATGCGCCATTAGTGTGGATGACACTAATGGCGCACCAGACACAAGGTGCGCCACTAGTAACAAATTATTTTTTTTTCATTTTTCCAAACATACTAATGGCGCATCCAGGCAAAGTGCGCCATTACTAGTTCTAACTAGTAATGGCGCACCAGCCACAGAGTGCGCCAGTACTGTATTTTTTTTTATTCTTTTTTTTTTGCAAAACTACTAATGGCGCACCGTGGCAAAGTGCGCCATTACTAGTTTAAACTAGTAATGGCGCACTATGCCGCGGTGCGCCATTAGTATATATATATACTTTTTTTACTTTTTTGCAAAACTACTAATGGCGCACGGCCAGCAGGTGCGCCATTAGTATGTTGTGTTACTAATGGCGCATGGCTGTGTGGTGAGCCATTAGTAACCTGGGACCAGCTAGATATTTTGGACAGCCACACCTACACACTTACTTTCCCCACTTCATTCCCTCCACCTCCTTCTCCAAGCTTGTCGGCTGCCTCCTCCTCCTCACCTCATTTGCACCATAGATTCATCAAAATTAAGTGGTGAAATTACCTTTTTTTATAGGTAAGTAAGGGAAAAGCTATCTTCATGTTGTAGATCTACTTTTTTTCTCCCTAGCTCGCTCCAACAATGTGCACATGCACTTTTTGTGGCCTAGCTAGATCTATGTATGTTCGTGGTGTTGCATATGTTTGTGGTGTTGCATATATGTTTGTGTTTGCAGGTACCGGTATTTGAAATGCGATAGTTGCCAATATTTTGCTGGAATGTTGATTCATTTCCGTTTCGGCGAGAATTTTGGCACTATGCATTCTTTTTGGTCCTATTTTTAGGGAAAGTCATGCCAAATTTTTTCTTGGTTCTAAAATATCGTTTTGCTCTACCCCGCAGGCGACCATGGTCCGCACGATGACCGAAGGCATCGTGAATAGGTTTTTGAGCTCCGCGAAGGCCGAGATGCTTCAAAAGAACGAGACGGAGATAAGATGTCCGTGTCGAAGATGCAAGCTGAAGAGCCTTATTGCGGACCCGGATTCCGGGCAGATGCGGGACCACCTGCTCTTGCGTGGTTTCATGGATGGCTATCGGTGGCAAGGTGATGAAGATGACTATGAAGTCGTCCATGGGGGCCGGGCAAGAAATGAGGAAGGGCAGCAAGACAACCACCGCGGCTCGGGCGGGCGAGAAGACGAAGAATCTCCAGGACATGATCACGACGGTGATGTTGTACACAGTCATCATGTAGAAGATGCCGGACATGATGATGAGGAAGATACCGGAGCAGACGAAGGGCATGATCATGAAGATGAAGATGCCGGCGGAGCAGACGACGATGGACCATCGATGGGCTGGGTGCAGGACCCTCATATTCAAGAGCTGCTTCTCAAGCAGACGGATAACGCAAGAGCTGCCGCCCGAGAGAAAGTCAAGCTGGATCAACTGGAGATAGACGCGGTTACTCCATTGTATGAAGGATGCAGACCCGAGGATACCCGCCTGAAAGTAACGCTCATGGCTCTGGAGATGAAGGTAAAACACAAAATGACCGACGCATGCTTCGACGAGAACATGTCATTCTGGCACGAACGTCTTCCCAAGGGGAACAAGTGCCCGACCAGTTTCGAGGAGGCGAAGAAAGTCGTGTGTCCTCTGGATTTACCGCACGTGAAATACCATGTGTGCATGAACAATTGCATCATTTATCGGGGCGAGCACGCGGAGTCTACCATATGTCCGGTGTGCGGCGTCACTCGATACAAGAAGAGGAAGAAAGCTCCTCGAAAAGTGGTGTGGTACTTTCCGATCACTCCTCGTCTGCAGTGGTATTTCACGGACCCTAAGGTAGCAAAGCTCCTGCGTTGGCACGCGGATAGGGAGGAGAAGAAGCGAGAAGATGACGCAAATGATCCGGAGATAAATAAAAAAGACAAGATGCTGAGTCACCCTAAGGATGGGAGCCAGTGGCAAGCGTTGAACTACGAACACCCAGAATTTGGGAAGGATCCAAGGAACATCGTGCTGGGCGCGAGCACCGATGGAGTCAATCCGTTTGGCAGCCAGAGAAGCACACATAGCACCTGGCCTGTGTTTGTGTGGATGTACAACCTTCCCCCCTGGTTGTGCATGAAGAGGAAGTACATTCACATGAGTATGCTAATTGAAGGACCGAAACAACCAGGGAACGACATCAATCTGTATCTGGGGCTGCTGAAAGAGGAGCTAGACACGCTGTGGAAAACGCCAGCCAATACGTGGGACGCCGCAGAGAAAGAATATTTCCCTATGAGAGCCGCACTGCTCACGACGGTGCACGACTATCTCGGTTACAAATATCTCGCGGGGCAGGTGGTCCACGGATTTTCTGGATGCGTCAGGTGCATGGATGACAGAATGTATCTCCAGCTAGATAGAGATCCCGGGTCTTCGAAAACCGTGTTCATGGGACATCGAAGGTGGCTTCACGACGATGACCCGTGGAGGAAACGCAAGGATCTGTTCGATGGTGAAACCGAACCCTGAAGACGCCCGCGTACGAGGAGCGGCGAGGAAATAGACGAGCTGTTGAAAAATTGGAAAGATTGCCCACTGCCGGGAAAGAAGCAAAAGGCGCCAGAGCCGGGAAAGAAGCGAAAGGCGCCAGAGCCGCTGCTGAAGGTATGGAAAACGAGGTCTGTTTTCTGGGACTTGCCGTACTGGAAGATCCACCGTGTGCCTCACAGCCTTGATGCCATGCATATCACGAAGAACGTGTGCGATAGTCTGCTTGGTACCCTGCTCAACATGCCAGAGAGGACCAAAGATGGGCCGAAAGCAAGGGCAGACTTGAAATCAATGGGCATCAGGCAGGAGCTTCACGCTAATGATGATGATGATGATGATGATGAGGCGAAGCAGGACACAGAAAGTCGTCGCAAAGGCAAAAAGGCCAAGAAGACCGGAAATGACTACCCTCCCGCGTGCTTCACTCTAAGTCAGGAGGAGATCGAGCAGTTTTTCACCTGCCTCGTAGGAGTAAAACTTCCTTACAGTTACGCGGGGAAGATAAGCAGATACCTAGACCCAGCGAAGCAGAAGTTCAGCGGGATGAAGTCTCACGACTGTCACGTGCTGATGACGCAGGTACTTCCAGTTGCAATCCGTGGGATCATGGACGCGCACGTCCATGAAATGCTATTTGGCCTATGCAACTTTTTCGACGTCATCTCTCGGAAGTCGGTTGGCGTGAGGCAACTCAGAAGGCTACAAGAAGAGATCGTGGTGATACTATGCGAGCTTGAGATGTACTTCCCGCCCGCATTCTTCGACGTTATGGTGCATCTGCTGGTCCATATCGTGGAGGATATCATCCAACTCGGGCCGACGTTCCTGCACAGCATGATGCCGTTCGAAAGGATGAATGGTGTCATCAAAGGATACGTTCGCAACATGTCACGTCCAGAGGGAAGCATAGTCAGGGGCTTTCTGACCGAAGAGTGCATCTCCTACTGCACGAATTATCTAGGCATCGAGAACCCCGTTGGTCTGCCCGTCAACAGGCACCTCGGCAGGCTCGCTGGATGGGGTCACCGTGAGGGTCGCCGCGAAATGCATGTCGACTTCGAGGGTCGACTCGCCGACTTTGAAAGAGCAAACCTAGTCGCGCTACAACACATAGACGTGGTCGATCCTTGGGTGGTAGAGCACAAAACCTTTATTGAGAAGACGTACAATGACCGAGGCCAACAGAGGACGGACGGAGATATAATCAAAGAGCACAACTCATGTTTCACGCGTTGGTTCAAGCAGAAGCTTCTGTCGTACCCTTTACATGAGGATTCTTCCACGGAAGAACAACTCATATTCGCCTTGTCACAGGGCGCCGAGCACAACCTGATGACCTATGAGGCGTATGATATCAACGGCTACACATTCTACACCGAGGACAAGTACATGAAGAGCGATGGTTATCAGAACTCCGGGGTAACGATGGAATCCTACACCGGTAACGACAAGGACAGATACTACGGAAGGATCGAGGAGATCTG
Organism: Thinopyrum elongatum; assembly: GCA_011799875.1. Lineage (NCBI taxonomy): Eukaryota > Viridiplantae > Streptophyta > Magnoliopsida > Poales > Poaceae > Thinopyrum > Thinopyrum elongatum. The sequence continues at coordinate 204,110,568 of CM022297.1, read as the reverse complement.
GGAGCTGAGCTACGCTGGAGAGAAGGTCCCGATGTTCCGTGTCAGATGGGCCAAGAGCGTCCTAAAAGAAGACCGGTATTTCACCACCATGGTTATACCCGAAGCCAAATCCAAGACCGCGGGCGCAAACGTCACCGTGAAAAATGAGCCATGGGTACTGGCTTCCCAAGTGGACCAATGCTTCTTCATTACTGACCCGTCAAAGCCCAGTCGTGTTGTCGTGAGGAGAGGCAAAAGGAAGATCATCGGAATGGATGGAGTCGCCAATGAGCAAGACTTCGACAAGTACGGCGACCCAAAGATGGAACATGACGACAACGATGAAGTAGCAGCATACACCACGAGAAGAAGCAGGACCACCCTACCTAAAGGACGTCCGTTCCACAGAAGAACTCCATTTGCGAAAAAGAAGGGCAAGAAGATTGTGAACAGATAGCTAGCTAAGATCGATTGTATTTAAATCGTAGTCTTCATTTCTCGATTGTATTTCATGGGCACTTTTTGAACTCATGAATATTTTTAAATTTCATGGGCACTTTTTGAATTCATGAATATATTTTCAAATTTCATGGGCAAAAATATTGAATATTCAAGAGGACAACTCGATCTCGATCCCTCTCCATCTCGATCGCTATCCCCCTCCATCTCGATCGCTATCCCCCTCCATCTCGATCTCGATCCCCCCCCCCCCCCCCCGCCCCTCCCCCGCTAGCTCCCACGCCGCCGACGGACCCACCGCACCCTCCCCCGCTCCACCGCCGCCGCCGAGCACCCCCATTTGATGATATTTTCAAATAACAAATTGATGATTATTTTTCATATTCATAAAAAAATTATTATGTGTTTTATAAAAAAAATTATTACTGTTTTATAAAAAAATATTAAAAATAGCAACAAAAAAATAATAATAATAAACATACTAATGGCGCACCGCTCGGGTAGTGCGCCATTGCTATCTAAAAAAAAGTTTCTAGTGGCGCACCGCTAGGGGGTGCGCCATTGCTATCAAAAAAAAAGATTTCTATGGCGACCGCTCGGGGTGCGCCATTAGTAAGCTTCCCCCCTAGCTCTAACTCGCCCGAAAAATTAGTACATAAATAATAGAAAGTAAACTAAAAAAAAACAAACCACAAAAAAAACAAAAACGCGAGATGCCCCGACCCACGACGCCGCCGCCCCTACGTGCGCCGCCGCCCCCGCGCCCCCCACCACTGCAGCTCCGCCATCGCCGACGCCTCCGTGACCTCGCCGTCGCCAACAGCCTCCCCGCGTCGGCCCCTGCCCTGCGCCGCCTCTACCTCAGTCCGGGCACGGGGTGTAGGACGACGACCGCCGCCGACCCGCGAAGCACGTGGCCGCCGGCCTCCCCACGACCAACCGAGGCGCCCAGGAGGACCGCCGCCGTCTTCTTCTTCGACTACGAGGACCCGGACGAGCTCGGACGCCCTCGAGCCATCCCTTCGACGCCGCCGCCGCCGCCGACCCCGACCCCGACCCCTCCGGCGACCGGCCGCGCCCGCCCAGGTACCTCTCCTCCTTCCTCCTTCCTCCCAGTTTGCAATCCAGACAGAGTTGCCTGCCATTTTCTCTGAAATTTAAGAGGCATAATGCCAGTGAATCGACATTTCGGTGGCATACATTGCGATCCTTCTATTAGACAGAGATGTCTGAATCTTTTGTGTGTCTCTGTTTGTAGGGAGCTTGTGTAGTATTTTCAGGCTAGATAGGTGGTTCCGGCAGTGAGCACATCCTGGTAGTGTTTTGACATGTTTATATTTTTTCTGTCTGAAACTTTGCTAGGTGAGAATGCCTGAAACCTTTTTTTTGTTTGATGAGGAACCATATTTTCTGAATAGGATCCCTGGTGAACGAAGATACATAACATGCGAGTATAGATTTTTTGTCAAATCTTTTTTTGTAGATACAGGATTGAAAATCTAACAAAGAGTACTTTGATCAATGAGTATTCTCCAACTAGGAAACTATGTGATGTGACAAGTGAGATGCTATTCACTTAATACTGGTAGAGAAATTCATTGTCTGAACCTTGAAATAAACTCTGTTTTCAGTTGTATTATTCTAACCAGAACTCATAACAGTCTACTCCAGAAGTGAGTGAAAATATAGATGCAAGGAGAAATAAGCAGCCAAAACAGCAATTAGCAAAAGTGATAGTGGTACTGAATTTAAGTGTGTAATGGTGGACCCTGAAGCTGATATTTTAGCAATGGTGGCTTCAGTGTGTGGTGACTATTGATGATTTTTTGTTGGGTGACCTATTAGATCTGGAATGGAAGCTCACATAAGTTGAGCTGATTTTTGTCCATATGAAAGCAGATGACCATATGGTCTGTGGCCTTTTCATCCATATGAAAGTAGAGGCACATTGTGGTGCTAGTTTGCTGGGTTTTGTCTCCGACCATCATGTCGTGATGATTTTGCAGGTACCCCGAGAGGCCCTTGAGTTTGCCGGAATGTCGATTAACTTCCGTTCCGGCAAATTCGGGTACTCCATATGTCCTATTTTCAGCAAAGGTCATGCTGAAATTTTCCTTTAGGGTGCCCAACTTAGAATTCTCCTTCACGGCTTAGCTTTTAGGGTGCCTCGGTGTCGATAAGAACCTAAATGATGAAAGCTTAGGCTTTTAGGGTGCCTCGGCGTCGACAAACCCTAAATGATAAAAGCTTAGCTTTTAGGATGCCTCGGTGTCGACAAACCCTAAATGATGAGACCATGATCTTGTTCCTTGACAATAACCAACTTTTTGACCAAACTTTTTTCCTATTTAGAGCGAAACATGGCCCACAACGATGAGGCCGGCGGTTCGGGCGGCAAGCAATTCTGGGAGCTGTCCCAGGAGATGGAGGAACAACCTCACCGCTATGAGGACGCCGCGGAAGACACCGATCCTGACTACACAACCACTAGTGGCGTCGGGGATGACACCACTGATGGCGCCGCCGAGGATGCCACCACTGATGATGGCGGCGCACGCACAGATGGCAGCCAACCGAAGAGGCAACGGAAGGACCGGCGCCCGAGCGTGCTTGGCACCGTCAGGGAGGAATTTACTGAAGTGAACTCCGACGGGCATCCGACGGCGCCCAAACAAGTAGTCAAGGGGTACTCGGTTCAGCTCGGGTGCATTCTCCGGAGCACCGTCTCGATCAACACCGAGAACCTAAGGCATAAGGACCGAGGGAATTTGCGCAGCCTCCTCTTCACAAAGCTACACGAACGATACAAGTTCCCCGCTGAGTTTGCAAACACACGCCTCTCAGGGAATAAAGTGAACAGTGCCGCCCTCACGAAGATGAGCATGGCCCTGTCTACTTGGAGAAGCACGGTGAAGGCAATGATTGATAAAGGTGATAGTTATGACAAGATCAAGGCGAAATATCCTTTGATGAGCGAAGATGACTACAAGGAGTTCAAGATCAAGTGCGAGAGCCAGGCAACCTCCGAATCAAGTCAGTGGGGGAAAGAAATGCGGCAGTTGAACTTAGGGGTCCACCAACTCGGTCCCGGCGGTTACAGAGTGGCGGAGCCTATATGGGACAAGGAGGACGCGGAGCGTGCCGAGCAATGCCTACCGCCCCGCTTCGAGAAATACAGTGACAAGCAGACCAGGAACTTTCTCAGGGCCCGGTACAAGGAGGACCCGGTAACAAAGGAGCTTACCACGGATCCGAAGACCAAGGAGCTTGAGCTTGTTCTGGTAAGGAATACACCCCCGCGAAATTAGCTCCATATGGTTGCATTCTAATTAATCCCCAATATTTCTAAATGGTTCACGTTCCTTCTGCAGGACAAAGAAAGCAGTAGCGTGGGGTCGTCTCAGAGCTCCCCTTTCGACACCCCTTTGAATAGGGCGTTGAACGTAATGAAAAACAAGGATAAGCTCAGTAAGCCGACGTCAGCTGGTCGTGTGGCCGGCAAAGGCTTGTCCACAAAATGGTCGTCATACTATACCGCTGGTGGGCGAAAGGAGAAAAAGACCAGCTCGGAAAGCCAGTCGCGCGAGGTTGAAGCACTCAAGGCACAAGTGGCGCGGATTCCGGAGCTTGTCCAAGAGCAAGTGGAACAACAACTGGGAACGAAGCTCAACGCCATGGTGCCTACGTTGATTCATGGGCTGACGACGTGGATTGCGGGCGGCCAACAGGGGCCTACCCCGGTTCCCAGCTTCACGGCCAGCAACTCGCACAGCACGCAGGCGGCGCCATTGGTGTCTCCGGCGGAGGCGGTATTCGTGTCTCCGGCGCCGGCACGGGCATTGGAGCTTAATGCACCCGGGTGTACGCCGGCCGGCACCTTGCCAGCAAGCGGCCCCTCCGTCAGTTGCACGCCCGCCGTTGGCGGTGCCTCGACATTAGCCGAGCTCGACGGCATCACGGTAACTAAGCCTCTCGGCCGATGACTTCATCTCCTTGCCTTTGACTGGGCATCCCTGACGCCCTACATGTTTTCGCAGGGCGCCACCGACGTTCCTTGCACTCTCCTGCACTTCGTGGGCGGCGAGTTGGTCGATGTCGCCAAGGGCAGAATCGTTCAACCGGGCAACCCCGTGTTCCACGGTAATCCGATGCCACCCACAGTGTATAGGGTTGAACTGGTTCGGGTGCTGCCAGGCTGCGACGAGCTGTTACCTCCGATTCGACCCGCTGGGGCCGACGAAGAAGATGAGATGACCCTCAGCGCCTGCGTAAGCTGGCCCCTGCTTTGGCCGAAGAGCCAGATTCGTTTGGGGGCGAGGGACACCACCCCACAGACAAGACCGCCAGTCGTGCCGGCGCCAAGCCATGGCAAGAACGCCGCAATGCTACCGGACATGCCGGACATCCCTATGGCACAGGATCCGGACATGCATATGGCACAGGATCCGGACGACGACGACGACGGTACATTTACCAACGTCGATAAGTACTTTGCCGAACATGGGTACGGTGACGAGTTCTGCGGGCCTCCTTCTCAAGAACCCAACCAAGACGACCGCGATCTAGCTGGTACGACGGAGAAACCCAGTTGCAACAGGCGTCGTCTGGCGTTCAGTTCTCAGGAGACGCCTCTAGCTGCCGCCTTCACCGAGCCTCAGATAGCTGAGGTGCGAAATATTATCAGCCCCAACACGCTCAAGAAGGCAGTCTGTGAGCAGAACTCGGTCCCATTACAGCAGATCAAGAAGAAGAGCCGGAAACGAAAGACTAAAAAGGGCACCGATGCGAGCCAGCCGGCACCGAGTACGATCCGTGCTCAGGACGGGCCACCTTCACCTAAGGATATCTCGAGGAGGGTGCATGTGGCGGGTAGGGCGATGCTACCGACAAATATGCTCAATGCTGCAACCAGTGCTATGCGGAGTCTGCACGACAGTGTTCTTTCTTTGGAGAAGCGGCATCTCAGAGAGAATGATGTGGCATACCCGGTTTTCGTGGCCAAGGTGCCAGACGGCAAGGGCTTTGTGGATGGCGACATCGGGGGTACGATCGTCCTACGGTTTGATGACATCTTTGCTATGTTTAACCTTCATCCGCTGCACTACACCTTCGTTCGGCTGTTTTCGCTGAATATGGAGATGTGGATCATTAGAGACAAGACCCCGGACATCGTGATAGTCGACCCCTTCTACATGCGTGCCAAGCTCTTGAGCAGCGCTGGGGACCGCCAAGTCGCGAGTTCACACCTCGAAGGCGTCATTCTGGCAAACCCAGATAAGGATAACTTCCTTGTGGCTTACTTTCCCGAGTAAGTCATCCCTTAACCGCCCCGTAACATATGATTTCTTAGATTTCGATCGTTCTTTTTTTTTCTAACATTCCGTGTTCTGTGCAGTGACACACATTGCACACTCATCCTCTTAAGCCCGAAATATTCCATGGCCACGTATTTCGACCCGAACCGTGACTCCAAGATAGACTACAGAAATATCAAGAAAGTTCTTGATGATGTTCTCCCCGGCTACGCCAAATCTGGAGGCACCTTCACCAGGGCAGTTCGTAAGTACGGCAAGCACGTGTTCGCCCACAATACGACGTCCTGCTGCGTCAAGCAGCCGCCTGGCGGTCAGAAGGATGCCTACTACGCCCTCCATCACATGCGGGCGATCGTAAGGGACCATCATCACCTTCTGCTACCAGATAATCTCAAAGATTGGGCCGCGAGCTTGTCGGCAATCCAGGACACGGACATCAGACAAGAATTCTTTCGCATCCAGTCGGAGTTTGCCGACATCATCCATCAAGATGTCCTTCATACCTCGGGGCAGTTCTTCCTCAGATATCAACCGTCCAACAGTGAGATAGACGGAACGCTACAAATGCAGGCTGACAACGCCCGCGATTTCATGACCATCACGACAGACGGCGGCTTCATCCATGCTCCTATCCCATGAGTCGAGTCGAAAGTAGTGATGTGTAGTTCTGAAACATTGATTGGCTCATGTTGTAATTAAACTTTAATGAATTGTATGTCTCTTTGGTTTGGACAGTCGTTCAACTTAGATGTAATCGATGCTATTTATTAGTAGGACCATGAATCGTGCTATTAATGTCTTGCTTTTCTCTTCCGATCCTTTTGTTGCATACTTATATATTGCTTATGTATTGTCTGTTGTTTGGCTTGTGCATAGAGATGCCGTCGTATGTCGTGTACAAGGGTAAGGTTCCCGGAGTCTACGACCACTGGGAGGAGTGTCAGAGACAGGTTCACCGTTTCAGCGGTAACAGTTACAAAGGGTACACCACTAGGGCGGAGCCGGAATCTAGATACGCCCGCTATCTAGCGGGAGAGAGGAGGGAGCGTTGGAGGAACCGGATGAAGACCAGTTTCATCGCGATGATGCTCATCGTGATGACCGCAGCTCTCTTCTATGTGATGGTAGTTTAGATGATCGATATCGACTTGTAATGTGAAGACAAACTCGATACTCGCGGTCTCGAGACTTGTAATGTTTTATCTTTGTTCGGTCTTTTGAATTCGGAGACTAATATGATGAATTGTATTCGGAGACTAATCTTCTATTGTATTCGATGAATCTGCTGTTGCTGTGTGCTGCTGTCTATATTCTGTCCAATAATATATTTTGTAACCTGTGCAAAAATTAGAAAAGTAAAAAAAAAACCTAATATTCATAATAATGGCGCATCACCTCAAGCTGCGCCATTAGTATGCCAAAGGATACTAATGGCGCATCACTACAGAGTGCGCCATTAGTATGCCAAAGGATACTAATGGCGCATCACCCCGCAGTGCGCCATTAGTATGCCAAAGCACATGGTTAAATAGGGCCCCCTGGGAGGCATACTAATGGCGCATGGTGTTCTATACTAATGGCGCACTGCGTGGTGCGCCATTAGTATACCAGATACTAATGGCGCACCAGTGGTGCGCCATTAGTAAAAAATACTAGTGGCGTGATACTAATGGCGCACCAGTAGTGCGCCATTAGTAGGCAAAACTGGTGCGCCATTAGTAGGCCTTTTCCTAGTAGTGGATAGGCAAACTACTTCTACCAACCCACTCTTCATGGAGCAATATGAGGACCCGAACAACTACGTCTCCAAGAACCACCACTTCGGCGCGCAAAGAGCTTGGCATCAAGAGAATGAAGCGTTAAACGATCGTATTGACCTACTCGCCACCGACTTGCGACAATCTGAGCTACGCACAAGAGACTACCGTGACCACAAGCTGATGTGGAGCATCCTATGGTCATACCCATGGACCTACCTTCGCCTCCTATGACACCACATGGACCAATGACTAGAGCTCGACCAAGGGCTATCGAAGCTAAGGTGGACCCGCTCCTCTCCGAACTAACACATTCCACACGTGAGACATGGCTACTACCTCAAGCGGAGACCCTGTGTGTGATTAGGTACTTGGAGGGAAGCCTCGGAGCAACTTCACCCAATGGACAAGACGGCGAGGACACAGAGTGCGAGGGCCAAGAGGAAGAGCTGCCAGGAGTCTATAGCGGCCGAATAAACGTAAGCCTCCGGACGCCCGACACCTCCCAGCGTCTGGACGACCGACAAGGTCTGGACTCCGACACGCTCCAGCATCCGGACGACCGGGTCCCTCCGGCCATCTGGCATCCCCATCACAGAAACCAAATGACAGAAATCCGAAGCCCTCCGGACTACCGTCGACCGAACGTCCGACCCGCGCCGGAAATCCGACCGCGCCACACCCAAGCCGAATTGCCGGAAGTCCAGACGACTACGGACGTCCGGACCCTCGTGAGCCTCCGGACGACCGTAACCCTCCGGACGTCCGACGCCTGTCTGCGCACAGTGACTAGGGCCGAGGCCCATGTACCCCTTCGCCCCTCTAGACTATATATACACGTCCACCTCCACCAATTTAGGGTTAGCATTTTGATAGCTCATTTTGGAGATAGAACTTTGCTCATCCACTTGTCCCCCTACTCCATTGGAGACCGAGGCCTCCTAGGAGAAGATCCCCCAAGTGGATTCAAGACCCCGTCTAGGGAAGATCTCCTCGTGGATTCAAGACCCTATCTCCTCACGCATTGGGAAGAACTATCTACCGTTGTATCGTCCCTTGTTGTGTTTGGACCATGTGTCTCTTGTGTACTTGGATCTAGCACATGTGTAATCGAACCTCGTTAATTTGAGTGTTTCCTCTTGTTTTCCCTCTTGTGTGTTCTTCGTATTCTTCGGCAAATCCCCTCCATTTCGTGAAAGATCGGCCCCTAGGGTTCCACCCTACATCATCTTGGTATCATGAGCCATGGTTGATCATGAATTTGGAGTCCCTGCCCCTGTTTTCTAGCCTAATTTTGTGTGTTTTTGTCCAATTTCGAAAGTCACCACAAAAATAGCCATACCAATTTTTTTTTGTGATTTGTTGGTTTGATGAAGTTTTGTTGGATTTGGTCCATGGATTTGATGTGTTTCAGGTGGATCTAGCTTTCCCCCATCCTTCCCATCACTTCCATCCACAAAATTCATCCAATTTCGACCAAAATTTTCTTCTTCCCCCTGAACCCTAGAGTTCATCCCGCAGCCCGAGATCGCCCAGCCTCCGGACGTCTGACCGCCTCCGATCGTCCGACCCCCGGACGTCCGACAACCTTCGGTCATCCGACTAAACCTGACAAAACTGAATATCCCCCCCCCCCCCCCCCCCCCCCCGAAAATTTTTCAGCAACCCTTCTTCCATCCGCACCGCTACTCCGATAACCCATCATTGCGTCTCTCGCGTAGCCAACCACCACTTTCCGCAACCACCATCGTTTCCCCGATCCATCCGATTTTGACACGTCTGCTTTGAGAATTTGAGTTGCGGTTCTCCGTTTCCTAGGGTGTTTTGGCAAACTAGGAATAGTTTGACATCGACACGACCGACACTCATCTTTGCCAAGGACTCGACATCGACAATGACCACTTCACCATCTTGACACCACCAACCGTAAGCAAGGGTGGTAACTTCGATGACACCCTCGTACATTCTCCCTTGCCATTGCATTGTTAACCTCGAGCCCATTTTGTGTCACTTTCCTATCGAGACTAGCCAGTTGAGTATTGCCCGACAACGTTACTTGTGCACATTAGTGATCATCGATTCCTTTGCATACGTACCTCATCTTGGTATAATCATATCATCGTGTCACAAGGTTGTCCCCGCATATACACAATTGCTATCTTGGTTCGTGGAAATTTGCATAAGTGGCCAACGAAAGAGTTCAAAAGAGATAGAGTCAAAAAGCTTTTAAGCAAAAGAAAAGATAAGCAACGAGCTTGTAAGCAAGAACCATAGCATCATACTACAATGCACTTGAGATTGTCATAGTCGATCATCTTGGATCATATCACCAGAACTTCATACATAATAGCATACTTGGGACAGGAAGTCGTTGCATTTTTGCTTTGTAGGTCATGCACAAGTTTTGTATCCGCCTATCGAGCAATCATGCTAGTGTCTCTCTAGTGTTGTGCAACAAGAGCATTTTCCGTGGATTCCACATTTTGAGCTCACCCTTGGTTGCATGACCCCATTTATCTTTCCGTGCGTGTGTTTTCTTGTGCCACATATCGCTATTGGTCTACTTGTTGCACTTTCGAATTTGCGAATCTTTTTCAACATTATTGAATCTTGCTAACATTTGCATAAATTTTGTGCCACCATCCTCACCAAGCTACTCCAAAAGCTTTAATTGTGTAGGTGCGAGAAATCGACAAGATCCGGTACCAATTGTGTTATTTCCTTGCTACAGTTTGAGTGATCATTGATCCATCCCCAACATTGGATAAGGTACATTTGGTATAGTTCTTTCCTTTCTTCCACTCACATATTTTCTTAAGATGATGGATAGGCCAACTACTTCTACCAACCCACTCTTCATTGAGCAAGATGAGGACCCGAACAACTACGTCACCAAGAACCACCTCTTCGGCACGCAATGATAGAGGCAAAGGTCTCCCGTCTTTCGATGAGATGGTGATTATCGTTTTTGGAGGAGTAGACTTTGATGATCCGACTATGAACATGCGAGGACGTCGCGCCTTAGCAATCGCTAAACCAACTCCGAGAGGTTATTGACCACGCCGGAGCACGAGCAACCTGACCATGAGGGTCTATTTCCTGCAAGCAAACGAAGAACAAGCAAGAAACTAAGATTGCAATCTGGATATTGCGAATATAAGATGAAAGCTTCATTGATCAAGGTGGGGTTCTGTGACGTCTTGGTCTGGTCGTTGAACACTAACGAAGTACGCGAAGTTGCAGCTATGGCGAACTTTAATCTAAACAAAACCCAAGGAAAAAGCTACTAGATTGATCTAATTATATAGGAGCAAGGGGTGGAGGCCAAGGAGGTAGGAGGACGTCCCAAGGCAGCCAAAACTAACCCTAGGTCGTACAAGGCCCATGGGCCCAAGTGGAGGTGATGCAACACCTTTGGACTTGTAGTTTGACTCAGATTCTGCTGCAGCATCACATTGTTTCGTCAATATCTCAAAGCTCCGAACGAATTTAAAGGTGAATCCAATTGGATTGGAAAGAGCACAAAATCTACTTTCCAAGAAAAAAGAATCTCCCAATTCGGAGTCCGTATGAAAGAGATCTTGGCGTTTTGAGTCAGGTATGTCTGTGCAGTCCGAATCTGAGTCCAGAACGTGAGAGACTTGGACTCTATCTTCTCTTGGCCCAAAAGTGACGTGAGAGGACTTTTTGAACAGCACCTAAACTTCTCTTTTTCCCTAATCTTCATTTGTGGATTGTACAAATGTCCCATAAACCTGCAATTAGACATGGCACAAAAGTCTGTGAAGTATTTTTGTCCTGGATAACATAAATAAATTATTGCATAGTTTGCATTAGAAATCACCTCACAATATGCATGTATGAAATATTTTTGGTCGTATGCAAGGTAGTCATGTCCTCATCATGCAAAAAGCTTTGCATCAAGAGAATGAAGCGTTGAACAATCGCATCGACCTACTCGCCACCGACTTGCGACAATCCGAGCTATGTATAAGAGACTAGCTCGACCACAAACTCTCCACACAAATGGAGGAGATCGACAAAATGTTGTTGGCTCAAAATGCGGAGAACGATGCAAGGATGGAGGATATTCGTGCCTTGTTGGTCAACCATTCTTCTACATCTTCGTCATCATCAAGACGGCACCATTCGAGCCGACATTCCTCGTACACCTCTTTGGATGCAAATCCTCCACGAGCTCGTCCGCATCGTCGCCAAGACCATCACTACTAGGTAAAAGCCTAGCAGTAGCATGGGTCTACGGGCTATCAGTAGCACGGGGTCCCGCGCTACTGATACGGCGCTACGGCTAACTTTTAGCAGTAGCGTGTTCTGAACTGCGCTACTGCTAATAGCTGTAGCGCTTTTCCTTAAGCAGCGCTACTGCTAAGTGCACGCTGCTTCTAACTTCATACCCCTCGCTACTGCTATTTTTATTAGTTTCTGGAAAAAAATCCTGCATATTTCTTTTGTATTTGTACAGGCTTTATACAATAAACTCTAGCATATCATACACATACAAATGTAATCATAGCATACACATACAAATAGTCTCATCAAATCATGTCATCATCATAATCATCATCCAACACAAAGTGGTCTCTCGTCATCATCTCGAAATAGCGATACAAGTCGTGAATACTTGCAACTACATCGTCATCCATCTAAACAATGATATACACGAGAAGAGCTATCACTATGAGTGAGAGCGGAACTATGCAGTACATGAGGTGGTGGTTATGAGTCCTCTCTTGCGCTACCATGAACCTCAAGTAACTAGCTTCTGCTTCTTGTCTGCTTTTGAACCCTTTATGGCTGGCATCCGAGAACCGCTCCACTTGCGCCTGACACTCGGGCCACTCGTCGTACACTCCCGGAACCTTTCCTGTGTACATGACATAGCACTGCTTCTTCGTCATCAAGGATCTAGGTACCTGTTAGAGATGCATCTTCATCAAGAGAATGTACAATCATATGCAAAAAAATATACTTGAGCAACACGAAAAAGAAAGGGTTAGCAAATAGATGCAACATATAGTAAACATAAATAATCAATGCAGTTTCATCATACGCAAACTAATTAACTAGAGGTACGCAGGTCATCGTACCCAAACTAACAAAGTACCGTTACGCAAGTTCAACAGGGACCGTGGACATCACAAAGTTTCATCGCTACAGAAAGTATACAAGTTCAACCGACACATATCATCATCATCGGCATCGTAAATCACTAGAAGTTCCATCCATCCATATCATCGAGGATGCACCCTAGCTTCTTGAACGGTGTGATGTCCTGATGTTGCATGCCTATGCGAGTTCGGACATCAACTCGCGATATAGGGCCGTGGTGAAACATCCCCTTCTCTTCGATGACTTCTTTCATGATGATCGTCGCAATGTCCCTCTGGATGCGAAAGAAGTCATCTCTAAGTTTATAATCTGCTTCTCCTTGGGATTCTACCCACTTGCGGATAGGATCATCGCTTCTGCTTGTCAGGTGAAGCTGTTGGTGATCCCTTCTGAACTCCATCATGAGATGGAGGAGGTAGAATCCATCGTTCATGCTTTGTTTCGGGACATGGATGCAGCAGAAGTTAGTTTTATGCGAGAAACCCGGCTTGCAGTTCCTTTGTTTCCTGATCTGCAGGTGGACACCCCTCAAGCTGAAGCCTTGGAGAGCATCATCTAGAATATTCATTGCGTGGGTGTATTCCTTCTTCTCGTAATTTCTGGTAGGGTCAAAATACACGGCGTGGGTGACTTGCGGGTAAAGAACGATAAGGACGGCACGCCCATTGCTACGGGGGGAAATAACTCAAATTATTCTCCGTATGAGCGAGAAGGAATGATTGAAATGTACGAAAGGGTAGTCCGGCACTGACTTACTTTGGATGATAAGGCAGGAGGACAATTTCCTGGTCCTTATTCCTTATCATGAAGTTTTCGAGGTACTCCCTAGTAGTTTTATGCTCAAAGTCGCCAAGACTCAAGAAGGACTCGTGCATGTAGTATGGATCCGCCACACAGTTTTGCGAGACTTGTTCTCTCTTCATGAAGGAGCTCATATGTAGCGCAAAAATGCGGATGATTGTAAAATCGAGCCGCCTTGTCAGAAACATCTCGAAGATATGGTCAAACCGCAGGAAGAACACCTCCGCGGGCCGTGTGTCAACGTAGCACTTCCCCTCAGGCACACGAGCCGCATATGTCGGATATCCTGGATCCTTCGAGGCTAGTAGGCTTATCTCAGTCGACAGCACATGGTCATGCAGTCTCCTGAGATCCCCTGATATGGCCTCCAGCGGTTTCGGCGGTAGGATCGGCTGGCCTGTGACATGGAACATGGCCGCACCTTTGACGGGTACACGCTCTTTAAAATCCGCCGTATGGCTGCTATGTGCTCTGGCTTGTTTGTAGGCAGCAAAGCCTTTCTTCGGCGGTCTCTTCCTCTCCTTTTTCTTGGGCTGGCCTTACAGACCCTTCCTTAACCCCTACCCCAGTGTTGTCGGGCTAAGCATTGTACGACCCTCGGCTAATTGAGCATGCATTGAGGCGGCATCTTCAGGCGTGTCCTGTGAGGATTGCATGAAGAGAGACTTCTTGCAATCAATCCTACTAGGACATTCCTGCCCGGGCACATCAGCCATCTCCTCATCAGCATGCTGATAGCCCGAGTCGTCATATGGCTGACTCATCATTTCTAAGTCGTCGTCATAGGCGCCTATATTGAGGAACCAAAGATGGTCATCCTCGTCCATCTCATCATCCATTCTTTGTTCTACGGGGGCGATTACATCAGCCACTATTGGACCCCCTTCCTCGCGTCATCCACCGCTCTCACCCAGCACTACAGGCGCTGGTAATTGCGTAGGCGGGGTGGTGGTGTTCATACCTGCTTGCTGATGTGTGGTTATTGGTGTGCTCTCGGCCGACTCTAGACGAAGAAGATTCTTCAGCCATAGCAGCATCCAACCCATGTAGTTTCCAAGCCGCATTGGGGTCTCGTCCTCCTCTCCCCTGAGCCGTACTGGAGGAGGCAAATCCTCGTGCCCCGATTTCACACTCGACAAGGTAACCCTAAAGTGGCCACCGGGGATCGGCTGGCCGTGGAACATGAGTTCCAAGGGCTTTGTAATCACTGCCTTTCCCACGTCCACCTTCTGGCCTTTGATCAAGTAGAGTACGGTGCACGAGGTTTCGTCGGCCTGCAAAGACATGTTTGCGGCGTAAAACATCCGAAAGGCAACGAAAATAGAACCGCGCTACTGCTATCACCAATAGATATAGTGTGTTTTCTGAAAAAGTGCTACTACTATCTAAAGTAGCTACAGCGCGGGTTGCAGAACCACGCTACTGCTATCACCAGTAGCTATAGCGCTTTTCTTCAACCGGCGATACTGCTATTGTTTTCATTTTTTCTTTTTCTTTTCTTTTCTTTTCCTTTTCTTTTTTGCTTTCTTTTTTCTTTTCTTTTCCTTTTTGTTTCTTCTATTTTCTTTTCCTTTATTTTCTTTTCCTTTTCTTTTCTTCTTTTTCTTTTCTTTTCCTTTTTTTCCGAGAGCTGGAACGAAGGGAAGGTGATACAATGTATATAACTAAGGTGATATATATTGCATCATTTGACCCATAATGGTTAAGTGTGTATACAAAATAGGAACATATATATTACATCATTTGACCCATGCATAACGGTTAAGTGTTTATACAAAATAGGAACATATATATTACATCATTTGATCGATAACGGTTTCTCAGCATCGATGTTTTCATTTTTGAGTGAGCTTCTTTCCCTTCTTGTTCGTTGACAAATAATTGAGCCCCTCATTGTGACTTTTCCTTTTACATGGAGTACGATCTTTCTTAGGTAATGTAGTATTGATTCTTCTTTTGACGTATACTTCATCGTCATCATCATCTTCCCTCATCGGGTTGCCGTACTGGTCGTAGTCTTCCTTGTTGGCGACTCCATCCACTCCAATGATGTTCCTTTTGCCTCTCCTCACGACAACACGGCTGGGATTGCTCGGGTCGGTTATGAAGAAGCATTGTGTCACGTGCTTAGCGTGTACCCATGGCTCATTTTTGCAATGGCGTTCACGGTAGCGCTATTGGCGTCGGGTATAGACATGGTAGTAAAATACTGGTTTTCTCTTTCGACATTCTTAGCCCATCTGATAGGGAACATCACTGTGCTGTGCAGTTCAGAGTAGTCAAGCTCCCAGATCTCCTCGACCCTTCCGTAGAATCTCTCAGTTGCGGCGCCGGCGTTGTCGCCGGTCATGCATTCCATCGTCACCCCTGAGTTCTGAAAATCACTGTTCATATCTTTGGCCTCCGTGTAGAACGTGTATCCATTGATATCGTAAGCCTGATAGGTCGCGAGGTTGGCCGCAGGGCCATGTGCTAAGGTGTATATGAGCAATCCATCCTTAGAGCCCTCTTCTGGGGGATTAGCAAGAATATGCTCTTTGAACCAATGCAGGAAAGTGGAGTTGTGCTCTCCAGTAACTTTGGTGTTCGTCCTGCATAGCCCCCGGTCACGATACTTCTTTGCGATGGTTTCTTTGTGCAGTGTCACGAAAGGATCTACCACGTCCAGGTGATGTAGCACTACTAAGTTTGCTATATCAAAGTCATTGCATCGATCCGAGTAGGCCACATGCAGTTCCCTGCGACCGTTGGAGTGACCTTCTCCTTCGAGCCTGCCAAGGTGGTTCTTAACGGGCAAACCAACACCAGGCCAGTCTCCGCCATATAGATAATTCTCGCGGAAAGAGATGCACTCTTGTGTTAGATAGCCCTGGACGATGCTTCCATCTGGACGGGGCATGTTGTGCAGGAATGACCGCCCCAGGTCTATTATGTCGTCCACAATATGGACACACAGATGCACCATGACGTCAAAGAACGCAGGCGGGAAGTATATCTCAAGCTCATTTAGTATCACAACGATCTCTTCCTGTAGCCTTCGGAGCTGCTTCACACTGATCGACTTTCGAGAGATGACATCAAAAAAGTTGTAGAGACCAATAAGCGTGTCATGGACGTGCTTGTCCATTATCCCTCTAAGGGCAACAGGTAGTATCTACGTCATCATCACATGACAGTCATGGGACTTCATCCCGCTGAACCTTTTCTTCTTCATGTCTAGAAATCTGCTTATCTTCCCACGGTAACCGCAACTAACTTTGATTCCGGTAAGGCACTTGAAGAATTGACTGATCTCAGCCGGACTTAAGGTGAAGCAAGAAGGGGGTAATAATCCTCTTCCTTTACTTTTTTGCGCTTCTTCTCCCGCGCCTCCATCTTCGTCTCTGTCTCCTCTGACTTTTTACGGGGCGACATGTGCAGATCTGCCCTGATTTTCAAATCTTGCAAGTCTTTTCTTGCCTTCGACCCATCCTTGGTCTTATCCGGCATGTTCGTCAGTGTCTCAAGCAAGCTCTCAAGAACATTCTTACAGATATGCATTTGATCAAGGCAATGAGGCGTGTCGAGTTTGTGCCAGTACTCCAAGTCCCAGAAAACAGACCTCGTCTTCCATACCTTCAGTAGTGGCTCTGGCGACTTTTTCATCGTCTTTCCCGGCGCGAGGCACTATTCCCAGTTTTTCAACAGCTCATCGGTTTCGGCACCGCTCCACTTACGTGGAGGTCCTCGATGCTCAGCCTCACCATTGAATAGATCTCCATGGTTTCTCCACGGGTCGTCCTTCTTGAGCCATCTTCGATGCCCCATGTACATGATTTTCCCAGACCCGCCTTCTTTTGTTGAAGTTAGCTGCTAAGACGTCGTATCATCCATGCACCGCGTGCATCCGCAATATCCGTGGCACATCTGGCCTGCAACATATCCGTAACCGAGATAGTCGTGCATCGTCGTGATCAGCGCGGCTCTCATATAGAAATACTCGCCTTTACTGGCGTCCCATGTCTTGGCCGGTGTTTTCCATAACGTGTCTAACTCCTCTTGAAGTAGCCCCAGATACAGATTAATACCATTTCCCGGTTGTTTCGGCCCTTGAATTAGCATGCTAATGTGTATGTACTTTGACTTCATGCACACCCAGGGGGGATGTTGTACATCCAAACAAACATGGGCCATGTGTTATGGTTGGTGTTCTGGTTGCCAAACGGATTCATGCCATCAGTACACGTGGCAAGCACGATGTTCCTTGCATCACATGCGAATTATCGATATTCGCCGTTGAATGCTCTCCACTTGCTTGCATCCGTGAGGTGTGTCAGCTTTGGATCATCTCCATCGTCGGGCTTTTTCCTCTCCACGTGCCAACGCATGAGCTTTGCTTCCTTGGGATCTACAAAATAACGTTGCAGATGGGGAGTGATCGGTAAGTACCATACAACTTTCTGGGGAGATTTCTTTCCGGCCTTCTTGTATCGAGAAGCATTGCACACCGGGCAGCTGGTTTTTTTTCGCGTGCTCCTTCCGATAAATGATGCAATCGTTGATGCATGCATGGTATCTAACGTGCGGCAGATCAAGAGGGCACACGATCTTCTTGGCCTCATCCACACTAGTAGGACATAGATTCCCTGTGGGTAGAACATCATTTAGGTACTTGAGAAGCTCATCGAGGCTAGTGTCGGTCAATTTGATTTTAGCCTTCGTCTTCAGAAGTTCGAGCGTGAAACTCAAGCGGGTCACCTCGGGATCGCAACCATCATACAATGGAGTGTTCGAGTCTACCACCAGTTGATCTAGCTTAGCCTCCTCTCTAGAAGCAGCTATGTGAGTACTCGTCTCCTTGCGAAGCAGGTCTCGAACATGAGGGTCCCGCACGATTGACCTTAGTAGCGACGAAGTCTGTGGTGTGTAGTCCATGTTTTCTCCGCCGCCATGTCCGGCCTCTTCTCCGCCGCCATGTCCGCCGACCTCTTCTCCGCCGCCATGTCCGGCCTCTTCCCCGCCACCATGTCCGGCCCCTTCTCTGCCGCCATTATCGGTCATCTCTTCGCCTTGCCCCATGTCGTCATTGGCTGCCCCGTCGGTGTCCTCATCATCATCATCTTCAATTATCCACCGAGTATAGCCATCCATGAAACCAGTCATGAGCAGGTGCGCCATCAAACGACCATCCTCATAGGGGTCGAGCCAAACTCCTCCTTTGCATCTTCGACATGGACATAAAATCTCTGTCCGGTTATTCATGTCTTGCACCGCCGACCGCAACCACCTTTCCACCATCGGTCCACTGACCATCGTGAACGCCTGCGCGGTAATAATAAACAAATTGATTATAAAAATGCATGCATGCATCAAAGTCATACAAAAATTTGGCATGACTTTCCCTAAAAATAGGACATATAAAGTTTGCTCGAAATTCGCCATAACGAAAATAAATCGACATTTCGGCAAAACATAGGCAACTCAAGCACAATTCGGCGGCAACTCATGGAAGGAATGTAATGACAGAGTTTTTTGAAGGATCCCACACTCCCTACGCTCTTGGAGAGAGAGATTCAAAGCTGACTTTGTCCTCCTGGCTCGCATCATCTCACTAATCTGCTTGGGTGGTCTCTCAGCCTGTTTGAGCTGATCACCTGCACTGATAGTGAACATGGATGTCTGACTGTAACCAAAAAATATATATATAAAAACGTCAGTAGGAACCTTTCCTACTATCTTTGATTGTTCAAAAAAAACTCATGCCGCACACACAATTTCCATCATATCGCCCGATTATGTCATATCGCACACATACACATATTTCCATTCTTGCAAAAGAACAAATTTTTAATCACCTATCTCGAGATCGAGCATGGTGATGATGATGTCGATCGATGTCGCCACACACCTAGGGAATGATCAAAAGTGGACAAAGCTTATTTCTTGACATGGCTAGATCTAGTTAGGGAGGTACATAGGTGACTTCATTAAATGGGTAGATCAACCTAGCTAGTTGGAGAAGGAGATGACTTTAACTAGTGGAGGGGGAGGAAAAAGAGAAAGGAGTTGCATTAATGGAGGTGGTGTAGTTAGCTAGGAGCAATAAAGAGAGAGAAAGAGAGGTAGAAGAAAGATAGTAATGGGGGGAGAAGTAGTGAGGAAGAAGCAAAGTGAGGGAGAGAGGAGGTGGGAGCTAGGGGAAAGTGAAAGGAAGAGAGGATGGGGGAGGGGAGAGGGGAGGAAAAGGTGGTGGCTGCGCTTTAGCAGTAGCGTGGGAGCGGAAAATGCGCTGCTGCTAACAAAGTAGCAGTAGCGCGCCCCAGGAGGACGCGCTACTGCTAAGTGGGGCCCGCCATGTGGCCAAGTTCAAACTTAGCAGTAGCGCCCTTCCTAAAAATGTGCAACTACTATTTTTTTAGCAGTAGCGCGGTTTGCACAAGGGCGCTACTACTATAGCTAGCCAGCCGGCAACGGTGTGGCAATTATAGTAGCAGCGCGTTTTCTTCTTGCCGTGCTACTGCTATGTGGATAGCAGTAGTGCCCTTTGCTACCACGCGCTACTGCTAAGTAGCAGTAGTGCCTCCTTTTAACCGGCACTACTGATAAGCTTCTGTGTATAAGGTTTTCCCTAGTAGTGCATGAAGATTATCAAGCTCCACAAAACCCATTCCATGGCAACGGGTTACAAGACCGCCTTCGGGAACGTGAAGGACTACGTCGCCAAGATAATGATTCTATGGTCCAAGAGCAAGCTCCAATACGCCAAGATCAACAAGAACATCAAGATGGCGATGCCCTTCGACAAGAGCAACAACATCGTGAGGAACAAGCCCTTGAAGCCCAACATGCTCTATGTGAATCACCTAAAGCTGTCAATGAGCGCAACTGCCAAGTACGTCTACAAGATGAGGTTCTACACCGAGCCACAACAAGAAGCCGGATGTCTTGAGGAGTGCCAAGAAATGAGAAATCATGCAAGAATTCCTTGACATCAACCTCAAGCTAATCGAGTGGAGCACGAGGAGCAACCGGTTCAAGACCCTCAACCATGGCAAGAGCGTCATCACCACCGCCCCGCACAAATTGAAGAGCAACGCTACGGCAAGCTCAAGTTCAACATGCCTAAATTCTCCGGTGGTACCGACCCTGAAGAATACCTTTCATGGGCATTGAAAGTCAACAAGATCTTTCGCTTATACAACTATGAAGAGGAAAAGAAGATTGCTATGGCATCACTTGAGTTCCAATAATATGTCCTCATTTGGTGGGAGCAAGTCATTGAGCATCAAGA
This sequence comes from Thinopyrum elongatum, assembly GCA_011799875.1. Taxonomy (NCBI): domain Eukaryota; kingdom Viridiplantae; phylum Streptophyta; class Magnoliopsida; order Poales; family Poaceae; genus Thinopyrum; species Thinopyrum elongatum. Next base: position 204,089,857 of record CM022297.1, on the reverse strand, counting down.
AGCAAGAGGTGACCCACCCATCACAACATGAAATCAAATGAAGGATGTCATGCGAGCACGCTTTGTACCCACGTACTATAGTCACGACCTCTTCAAGAAATTGCAACTCCTCAAGCAAGGCACCAAGTCCGTTGAAGAGTATTACAAGGAAATGGAGATTGCCATGATATGAGCCAGTGTCACGGAAGATGAGGAGCAAACCATGGCACGTTTCTTGAATGGCTCAACCATCCTATCAAGAAGATTGCCGACTTCCAACCTTACTCCAACCTCCTCGAGCAAGTGCACCAAGCTACCAAGGCGGAGCGACAAGTGCAAGACGACTACAAGTATGCCAAGTACTCTTCCAAGACCTATGGCTCCTCCTACAATCAAGCTCCAACGACTACGACGCCTTCTATCTCAACGAAACCTACACCAAACAACGCTGACAGGTCAAGTTACAAGAAAACTTTGACACCTTCGAGTCGTCCTCCTACTACAAGCAACTTCAAGCCGAGATCTTCATTATCAACAACTCCACCGGATGAGACCGTCAAGACAAGTTCCATCAAATGCTTCACATGTCAAGGCCGAGGCCACAAGACATTTGAGTGCCCCACTCGGCGCACCATGACCGCCAACAACGACGGCACCTATGACTCGATGAGTGAGGAAGAAATGGAAGCACTTGAGCACGTGGCCATGCATCGGCGCGTGAATGAAAATGAAGATGACCAAGTCTTTTGTGACAATGATTCGAGCCTCACTCTCGTTGTCTCCAAGGTCTTGACACTTCAACATCAATAAGACGAAGACCAACGTTGCCACATCTTCCACACCAAAGCGGGCATCAATGGACGTTCCGTGAAGGTTATCATCGACGGAGGAAGTTGCCACAACTTGGCAAGTGCAGAACTATGCTCCAAGCTACAATTGGTCAAGATGAAGCATCCTTGCCCCTACAAGGTCCAATGGATTAGCGACTCCGGCACCATCCACGTCGAGCATACCGTTCAAGTCTCCTTCAAGATTGGAGCTTACGAAGACACATTTGGAGTTTGATGTGGTTCCCATGACCATTTGCCACATCCTACTTGGACGACCTTGGCAATTCGACCGCGGCGTCATCCACAACGGGAAAACCAATCACTATAGTTTCAAGATGAAGGGAAAGGAGCTCGTGTTACGACCTATGTTGCCAAGTTAAGTGATCATCGGCAAGCAAGCATCCACCCATCATGGAGAGAATAGTGAGGGGGTGACCCACCACAAAGAAAGTGAGCGCCACAAGCGAAAATCGAGTGCCTCCATGAAGAAAGACAAGAAAAACTTAGTGCTTCTAGCTACCAAACGAGAGATGATAGAAGTGTGTGAGAACCGATCTAGTGTTATGCATTATGTCCTAGTGTGCAAAGATGAAGCGGCAAGAACTAACACCTCTCACCATCTACCTTTAGTGTTGTCTAATCTATTGCAGGAATTCAAGGACGTTTTCTCCTATGAGCTACCCCCGGGACTACCTCCACTACGAGGCATCGAACACCACACCCCGACCGAACAAGGCACCGTACCGCATCAACCCGGACGAGACAAAAGAAATCCAAAGGCAAGTGCAACACCTCATTGACCATGGACATGTACGTGAAAGCTTAAGCCCTTGTGCCGTCCCGGTTATTCTTATGCCTAAGAAAGATGGTAGTTTTCGCATGTGTTCTGATTGTCATCCCAATAATGCTATCACCGTTCGTTATCGCTACCCCATTCCGTGCCTTGATGATATGCTAAATGAGCTTAGCGGATACACCATTTTCTCTAAAATTAATCTTAAAAGTGGCTACTAACAAATCCGCATTCAAGAAGGTGATGAATGGAAAACCGCTTTCAAAACAAAGTTTGGCTTGTATGAATGGTTGGTCATGCCTATGGGCTTATCCGAAGCACCTGGCAGTTTTGTGCGTGTGATGCATTATGTTCTTTGCCCCTACATCGGCGTATTTGTTGTGGTCTACTTTGATGATATACTTGCGTTTAGCGAATCTCTAGAAGAGCATGTCACCCAAGTTAGAACTGTTTTGCAAACTCTTAGAAACGAGCGACTTTATGCTAATATGGAGGAATGCAAATTTGGTGTTGACAAGCTTGTTTTCTTGGGCTTTGTTGTGTCTTCTAAGGGTGTTCATGTAGACAAAGCTAAAATTGATGTCATTAACACTTGGCCACAACCAACCAACTTGCAACAAGTGCGTAGTTTCCTTGTCTTAGTCGTTTCTATCATAGATTCGTTAAGGAATTTAGCACTATTGCCTCACCTTTGCATGCCTTGAGTAAGAAGAATGCACCTTTTGTTTGGGGACCATCCCAAGATACCATATTTCATGAGCTTAAGAATTTGCTTACACATGCTCCATTGCTTGCATTACCCAACTTTGATATAATTTTTGAAGTTCATCGTGATGCTAGTGGTAATGTCATAGGAGGTGTGTTGATGCAAGAGAAGCGCCCAATTGCTTATTTTAGTGAAAACTTTTCGGAGCGCAACTAGTTATCCCATTTATGACAAAGAGTTATATGCCTTAGTGAGAGTCTTGCATGTGTGGGAACATTATCTTCGCCTTCGTGAATTTGTCATCCATACGGACCATGAGACGCTTAAATACCTTAAGGGTCAAAATAAATTGAATAAGCGGCATGCCAAGTGGAGTGAGTTCATGATGAGGACATCACTAACAAAGTTACACCCACAGCCCCTACTGCTACATATACTAGACCAATTACAAGAGCTCGTGCACGCCAATTAAATTATCAGGTACTTTCGTTTCTTGGTAACGATTCTAATGTTCATGAGAGTATGATGCTGCCTATATTGAATAAATTTGTTTTGCTTACAAATGAAGGGCCTAGCTTGGTCAAGAAGGAGGAACATTGGAGCAAGATCAAGCATGGAGATGATGGCATGCGCAAGGGGAACAAGAACGGAGTTTCAAGTGATGATTTCAAGGCTTTGAAGCTACCGTAATGAGTGCATGAAGGCTTGGATGAAATATACAAGATGCTACTTCATAAATTTCATCTTAGGCAATTATAGGTGTGTGTCACCTTACCATTGGGCCAGGCCCATGTAATTTCGAAATACTTTAGTATAGGCTGTTTTTAGAGTCCGTATGTGGGGGGAAATGGAGTTAGGGTCGTTTCGGGCCCCTCCTCCAAGGGTTCACGAAATTCCCCCTGTTCCTCCATATATACTGCCCTTAGGGCGTCGTTTAGACTTTGGGTTTTGCTTAGATTAAAGTTCACCATAGCTGCAACTTCGCGTACTTTGTTTGTGTTCAACGACCAGACAAAGACGTCACAGAACCCCACTTTGATCAATAAAGATTTCCTCTTAAATTTGCAACATTCAGACTGCAATCTCAGTTTCTTGCTTGTTCTTCATTTGCCTGCAGGGAATAGACCTTCGTGGTCAGGTTGATCATGCTCTGGCGTGGTCAATAACCTCTTGGAGTTGGTTTAGCGATTGCTAAGGCACGACGTCCTCGTACGTTCATAGTCGGATCGTCAAAGTCTACTCCACCTAAAACGATAGCCACCATCTCATCGAAAGACGGGACAACTTTGCCTCTATCAAGTGGTATCAGATTTCCAGGTTGCTCGATGAGATTTTACCTGTTTCTCATAGTTGATCGTGTCTATTTTCATACCTACAGTCCATGAAAAAGCCAAAAAAATTAGGGTTAGTTCATCATATTCGAACCAATCTGAGCCTTACATTTGCATAAGGATAGATTTACTTATTTGCGCAAATCAAAACTAATGCCACGTGCTGATGGTCCTTTTAAGGTGTTTGAGAAAATAAATGATAATGCATGTAAACTTGAGTTGCCTGCATATTTTGGGGTTAGTCCCACTTTTAACATTGTAGATTTGAAGCCTTATTTGGGTGAGGAAGATGAGCTTCCGTCGAGGACGTCTTCATTTCAAGAAGGGGAGGATGATGAGGACATCAATACCATTGTTACACCCACAGCCCCTGCTGCTATACATACTGGACCAATTACTAGAGCTCGCACACGCCAATTGAATTACCAGGTACTTTCGTTTCTCGGTAACAATTCTAATGTTCATGAGAATATGATGCTAACTAAATTGCATACATTTGTGTTGATTACTAATGAAGGGCCTAGCATGGACAAGAGGGATGAACACTAGAGCAGGATCAAGCATGGAGATGAAGGCACGCGCGAAGGGAACCAGAACTGCGTTTCTAGTGCAGATTTCAGCACTTTGAAGCCTCCTTGATGACATACAAGGACATGGACGAAATATACAATATGCCCATTCATAAATTTCGTCCATAGCTTATTTTAGGTGTTGCGCCACCTTATTTTTGGGCCAGGACCATGTAATTTTGAAATACAACTTCCTAGGCTATTTTTAGAGTTTGTATGTGTGGGGAAACAGAATTAGGGTTGGATTCGGACCCCTCCTCCAAGGGGTCACAAAATTCCCCCCTATTCCTCCATATGTACAGCCCTTAGGGCGTCATTTAGACTTTGAGTTTTGTTTAGATGAAAGTTCGACATAGCTGCAACTTCGCGTACTTCGTTTGTTTTCAACGGCCAGACAAAGACGTCATAGAACCTCACTTTCATCAATAAAGTTTTCCTCTTATATTTGCAATATCCAGATTGCAATCTATGTTTCTTGGTTGTTCTTCATTTGCTCGCAGGAAATAGACCCTCGTGGTCAGGTTGATCGTGCTCCGGCGTGGTCAATAACCTCTCGGAGTTGGTTTAGCGATTGCTAAGGCACGACGTCCTCGCACGTTCGTAGTCGGATCGTCAAATTCTACTCTTCCGAAAACGATAATCACCATCTCATCGAAAGACAGGACACATTTTCCTCTATCAGGCGCTATATCACCCAGAATGGGTTCCGCCGAGGCCTATATTCCGACCAAACATGCATGAGAAAAGGGCTCGGTCCAGTGAGGTGGCTAGATCACGTGATGAAATTGTTGTCCAAAGGAACTGGTCATCGGTACGCAGTGAAGATGGCGAAGTTCATATGGGTGGTCAAAAGTTTACGTGGTTGCAAATCAATCGTAAAAGTGATGGAAAAGCATATGATGGAACTGAGCATGGTTGCACCAAGAGTAGGTGCAATAAAAGATACTACCTTACAAGATGATTTGGAGCCTAGTGTGCACACACGTGTAGACAAGGAAATTGTACATACTAGTGAGTTGGCTGATGCATCCGTTGATGAGTTTACTACAGACAGTGGGAAAATTGAAGCCATTGGTATAGAGTATGATGTAGAGCATCCTACGATCATTCCCATGTACACCACGACTACTCCCCAAGCCCCAAGTGGACATACGACGAGACCTTGACCTCGAGCATACGCCATTGGACACAAGGTGAACCCGCTCCTAAATGCTTTCCCTTTCCATTTGAGTGAGACATAGTTGCTATCTAAGTCAGGGATACTATGTATGATCAGATACATCGTCCGTCCCGAAGATGCAGGAGGAGCAACCAGCGTCAAGACTTGTGCAAAGTTTCTGCCAAGCCCAGAACTTTTGGCCACAGCCCGGAACCTCCGGCCCCCGGACCTTCCGGCCATCTCGGAACCTCTGGCCCTCAACACTCCAGACGACGCCCGAACATGCCAACTCTCTGTCCAGCCCAGAACATGCCCGGAACCTCCCGCCTGCCAGAACTTCCGGCCCCCGGAAACCAGACCAGCCCCCGACCGTGCCAACTCTCTGTTAAGCCCGGACTTTGGCCGGAACCTGCCCGGAGCTTCCGGATGCCGGACCTTTCGGCCCTGCCCGGAGCTTCCGGCCTACCTACGCGTAGTGACTCTGGGCCGAGGCCCATGTACCCCTTCGCCCCCTAGACTATATATACTCCTTCTCCAACATTTTAGGGTTAGCATTGGTTTAGCTCGTTTTGGAGATAGAGCTTTGCTCATCCACTTGATACCTACTCCATTGGAGACCGAGGCCTCCTAGGAGAAGATCCCCCAAGTGGATTCAAGACCCCCTTGTGGGAAGATCCCCTAGTGGATTCAAGGCCTCCTTCTAGGAGATGAACTAGTTACCTTTGTATCCCCCCTTTGTTGGATTTGAATCATGTATCTCTCTTTGTGTTCATGGATCTAGCAAATGTGTGATTGTTTCTCGTTGATTTGAGTGTTTCCTCTCATTTCCCCTCGCATTTTCCCTCTTGTGTTTGTCGCGTTCTTCAGGAATCCCCCTCCAAATCATGAAAGATCGGCCCCTGGGGTTCCGCCCTACATCATCTTGGTATCATGAGCCACGTTGATCATGAATTTGGAGTCCCTGACCCCACTCTCTAGCCTGATTTTGCTGTGTTTTTGCCCAATGTCGAAAATCCCCACCAAAAATAGCCCCAATCTTTTTTTGTGATTTGTTGGTTTGGATAATTTTTTGTTGATTTTGATCCATGGATTCGAAGTGTTTCAAGTGGATCTATCCTTCCCCATCTTTTCCCCCATTTCCATCCACGAAATCTTCTTAATTTTGCCCCAAGAAATCGTGTTTTTGGGCCCCCGTTCTCAGATCCCCGAAACTTCCGGCCACCCCCCGAAACTTTCGGAGCCCGGAACTTCCGGCCCTAACCCCGGAACTTCCGGCCTAACCAGCAACATTACACCGAAATTTCAGCACTACCCTTGTTTACCTTTTTGGTCATAACTTTTCGCTCCAAACCCCGATTTGAGTGTTCTTTAGCTCGTTTTGAAGCTATCAACGTGCCTGAGGACCTCACCTTGGTTTCATCACCATTTGAGTCCATCAAATTTTTGGAACTTTGGCATCTTTGCCTAGGCCTTCCACCATATCATCTGCAATACCACCTTAGCCTTCCGCAACCTAACCCATTTTGGTTCCCATTGCATTTGTGGTTGCTTGAGTTGTGATTTGAGTCTCCTAAGGTGTTTCGGATACTTAGGGACGGTTACTTCTTCATCAACCACCACCATAACTTCCACATAACCTTGCCCATCATACACTTCTGCCACCCCAACTTAACCAAATTTTGTTTAAGCTTGTTTGAGTTGTGGTTTGTGTCTCCTAAGGTGTTTCGGCTACTTAGGGACAGTGACCTCAACTTCGACTCCAAAGCCCATCATTGCACTTCTGCAATCCCATTGAGCTTTCGAAACCACCACTACATTCCGCTACCACCATTTTGACATTTGCCTTTGGAGATTTTGAGTTAGCGGGTTTTTCGTTTCCTAGGGTGTTTCGGCTAACTAGGAACGGCTCGACATCGACAACACCGGCGCTCAACTTCGCCAAGGATTCGACATCGACCACCTTCACCATTTAAACACCCTAACCATAAGCAAGAACAGTAACCTCTATATCATCTTGGTATCATGGTATCCCATCATTGTACAGTCATTATTGCCATTGCATTGTTAAACCAAAGCCCATTTTGTGTCACTTTCCTATCGAGACTAGCCATTTGAGTATTGCCCGACAACCTTACTTGTGCACATTTGTGATCAGCGATCTACACCTTCCATTGCATACATACCATATCATCTTGGTATCCTTATCTTGGTTTCATCATATCATCTATTGTGTCACAAGATTGTTCCCGCATATACACAATTGCTATCTTGGTTTGTGCATTTCGCATAGTGGCCATATCAAAAAAAAGAGAAAGAATAAGCTTTTAAGCAAAGAGAAAAATAAAGAGCTTGTAAGGAAGAGCCATATCATCATACCACATTGCATATCAAATTACCATCATTGATCATCTTTGATCATCGTGTGCGAAACACCGGGAAACATATATACATAGCATACTTGGGATAGAAGTCATTGCATTTCTGTCTCTTATAAGGTGTGCACAAGTGTCGTATCCGCCTATTGAGCAATTGTGCTAGTGTCTCTCTAGAGTTGTGCAACAAGAGCATTTTCCATGGATTCCATATTTTGAGCTCGTTCCTTGGTTGCACGACCCCATTTATCTATCTGTGTGTGTTTCCGTGTGCCATTCATTGCTATTGGTCTGCTTGTTTTACTTGCAAATTTGTGAATCTTTTTCAACATTATTTACTCTTGCTAACATTTTGCATCAAACTTTTGTGCCACTATCCTCACCAAGCTACTCCATAAGCTTTACTTGTGTAGGTGTGAGAATTGACAAGATCCGGTCCCAATTGTGCTATTTCCTTGATACATAATTGAGTGATCATTGATCCATCTTCAACATTGGATAAGGTACATTGGTCTAGTTCTTTCCTTTCTCCCACTCACATTTGCTCGAGTCTTGTGATGGATAGGCAAAGCATTTCATCTCCAGTCTTCGACGACAACGACAGCGCGAACAACTACATCAACACTCACCACTTCGGAGTACAACAAGAAATGCAAGGTGTACAATCTACCTTGCGAGAGCGCATCGACAACCTCGCCATCAACATACGTCACTCCGAAGCAAGGAAAAGGACTACATCGACACCAAGTTGGACGAGCTAAAGTATCAACTACGAGACATGGTGTCTGACTACAAGTCTTCTTCCCCTTTGTCACCCTCAAGGAGGCGGCGAGCGCGTCGCAAATCTTTGGAGCGCCCATGCGATGCAAGCGCAATTCATCCACGTCCACATCTCCATGGCGACCATCATCACATTCGTGATCCACATCGTCATGATGGGCAAGTCACCTCCAAGAATCATGCACACGACAACGACGAACGACATCTACTACGAGCTCAAGAATGACAACGACACCATCAAGATGAAGGTGCGCGCGATGCATACATCTACAAGTCCCAACAAGCTCTACATCAAGCTACGGCCAACCTTCATGAGCACAAGAGAAGACCGCAAGACGCGCACCACCAAGAGGAAGCTACGGCTACGACCACCACTTCGGCATCTTCGCCAAGTGTTATCAAGGCATCTTCACCTTTGGACATACGACATCTTCGCCTACATCCCACGAGTACGCCTACATCGATATCATCAAGTCCAAGGCGACCACCTACAAGCGAGGCTGACACTTCCATCTTCAGAAGCCCCTCAAGGAAGATGGCCAAGCATGGGAAATTCCCTTCGGTCATGAAGACGAGCTATGAGGTGCCACATTGTATGGGCCTCCTACAACAAGACGATGACAAGACGGTTGAGCAAGGGCCGTCCCCTTCGACCACGACGGCAAGCACGAAGCTCTTCAACAACATGAAGATGGCGCCCCAATGGGACTCATGCTTCGAGTCAAGATATGAGACCGCACATGAGACCTTCTCTTTGGTCTCCGAGGAGCATGATCATTTGCCACATCCTACGGCATTCATCTTTGGAGGTGTTATGGATGAGGAGGTTGAGCATGGGACTATCCCTTCAACCAAGGCGGCAATAGGATTTGACCATGGAGACATTTTCACCTACATCTCTCCGACACCCACATATGACGAGATGCCCCAATTGCCATATGAGGAGAGCCACCACCCCATGAGTGAGTTGAGTGACTCCACCATATATGACATTGAGTGCATTTCCTATGAGAGGATGAGTGTGACCACCACTAACCCCACACATGAGAGCATGCCACACACCCTATGTGAAGTTGAGAGCCACTTGAGTGACTCCACCAACCATATGAGTGAAAGCATCCTACCGGGAGTGAGTGAGCCACAACACTTAGTGAGTGAGGTAGTTGAGAGGGCACATGAGGCCACTATGATTTCTATCGACTTAACCTCTATTCCTAGTGTATTTTCATTTTTGGTGCTAGATCTCCCACAAGACAAAGCGCCAATCCTCGATGAGTCCATACCTCCAATGGGCAAACAGATGGCCATGATGCATGATTATGCACCCCCACATGGTACCATCAACTTGATGAAGCTATTGACCTAGCGTCAATTTTTTCCACCTCACCTACAACACAAGAGCGGAGCTCTAAAGGTAACATAGGTGATGATACTTCTCTTGTCCCACTAGTGGACTATCTTGACATCGATTGCTTGCATGATGTTGATCACCTTATGGATTCACCACATACTATGTCTTCTACATGCTTAGATATGCCACCCATTTATGATGAATATGATGATGATCATGTTGAATTGCCTAGTTGTGATGCTATGCTCCATAGGATATCTTTTGAAAATTCTATCGGTCACGTCATGTTTGACAATCCATTAAACTTGTCTTATGCTATGAGTGAGATCTCCCATATTTTATCATTACAATCTCAACATAGTAACTATACATGCCCCATTAAAATAAATCCCATTTGCACTTATGGCATAGATTGCGAGATCATGGTTATTAGATTTTGCTTCTCTTGCGATGATATTGCTACGCTACCTTTGCCAAATTTGTGCAATTCATCTCATATGCCATGCCATGAAAATTATTGTGTATCGCATGATTCCATCCCTTGTGTCCACCATATGCATACCATTCATGACAATGCTCTAGATATTACTAGTGCTACATTACACAATTTGAGTCTCCATTATGCTACACATAACAACAAATCTATCATGATGGATGACATGTTTCTATATCATGCATCTCATTTATTTGAGCATTGGATATTTTGTGCTAACCAACACATGCACATGCACATCATAATGGATGATGTGTACATATACCACGCACACACAATTTTCCTTTGTCTTTGTTTTTCGTAGGTACTTATGCAAACTCGTCAACCTCACAATCCCATGAGTTGACGAAATGAGCTTTTGAGAGGAACGATGCTTTGGGATTCTGTGGAGTATCCTTACTACCGTTCCCTTCACGCAAGCACTACGCGCATTTCTTTTACTTGGCTCTCACGTGGCTATGGGCTATATACCATTTGTCACCTTATGCCCATTTTACCGTGTTCACTTTGCATGTTATGCTTCCTTCAATGCTTTTGCCATGCAATTGTGGCCCTTGCTTGCACTTACATATCATTCACCATTCTACTACTACTATGTGTATTTGCATGCTTGGTGGAGATACTTGTTGCTATTGTCATGTTCTATACATGCTCCATTCTATTGTTGATTCTTGTGTTGGGAGAGTCATGATGTTCCATTGCTATTTACATAGGACTTCTTTCCAATACAATGATGATACATTACTCATATCTTGTTTTCATGCTTGTGATATGCCATGTGCCTTATATATGCCCACTATTTGCACACATGACATGATTGCCATGATTCCTTCTAGTATGTTGCATCTTTGCACTACTAGCTTCCATGACTTGATCACTATGATTGCTTGCTATGTTGCATCACCCATGATAAATAATTGCTCATTGCATTGGGTTGATGACATATATGTTCATGCCTATCACATGATGTATCTTGACCATTGTCTCTTGTCTCCATTAGTTGCCTCTCTCATATTCACATGTAGTGAGTGCAACCATGCTATGCTTATTGATCTTGAACTTGGATAACTTACTTGTGATGCATGCTTGTTTGAATGAGCCTAATGTTTTTGGTTGTGCTAGCATCTTATGCCTACATACCATGCCCTACACCCTTGTACTTTCTCATGATAAGAATGATGAAAACACTTGTTGGGTATTTCACAACACAAATGTTTGGTTTTGCATTTCCTCTAACCTCATTTGTTTTTCTGAGTGTTTGTCATGTTCTTTCATTTTGGAGGATTCACAAGGCGGTGTCGTCATGAGACATATTGGTTATGTGAAGGCGTACACGATGTGCAACACCAACATTTGCAAGAAATTCCTAAAGGTGAACTCCTTCCCTTTGAGCCATCCTCAAATACGCGTATTGGATGGGTCATTCCTTCATTGTTGTCTCCTTCTTGTCCACATGATACATCTATTGAATGTAGGACTGACATTGGAGATGGACCCTATGGACCTTCAAGTTGAGGAGTGCTCGGACATTGGAGATGGACCACTTATGCCATGACATCGAGCTATGGTACAACAATACTCACAAAAATTTGCATCTTATGCATGGATTGACTCACATTATGATAGCCTTGTTGCATCTTGTATTTCTATGTCATCCATGATATATGAGCTAGTGCACTTCCTTAGCAAATTTGTTGTGATCTTCCTTGATGGCATATTCATACATAATGATCACATTGCCCACCATCAATTGCATGATGAGATAATCATATTGAGCATCCATTGCCATATTCATGCTATTGATAAACCATTTCACTATGACATCATTCTGCACAATGGTAGAATTTGTAACTTTGTGGACCATAACAATTGCCACACCATTGTGCGCACAATGAATAAATTTGCTCCCATGAATGCTTTGCGTATCATTCTATATCTTTTTGCTAAGCATCATGTGCCTTGTCACGAATGATGAGGACATCAATACCATTGTTACACCCACAGCACCTGCTGCTATACATACTGGACCAATCACTAGAGCTCGCGCATGCCAATCGAATTACCAGGTACTTTCGTTTCTTGGTAACAATTCTAATGTTCATGAGAATATGATGCTGCCTAAATTGGATACATTTGTGTTGATTACTAATGAAGGGCCTAGCATGGACAAGAGGGATGAACACTGGAGCAGAAACAAGCAAGGAGATGAAGGTGTGCGTGAAGGGAACTAGAACGGCATTTCTAGTGCAGATTTCAGTACTTTGAAGCCTCCTTGATGACATACAAGGACATGGACGAAATATACAAAATGCATTTTCATAAATTTCGTCCATAGCTTATAATAGGTATTGCCCCCACCTTATTTTTGGGCCAGGCCCATGTAATTTCGAAATACTTGAGTATAGGCTATTTTTAGAGTCTGTATGTGTGGGGAAACAAGAGTTAGGGTTGGTTTCGGACCCCTCCTCCAAGGGGTCACAAAATTCCCCTCTCTACCTCCATATATACAGCCCTTAGGGCGTCGTTTAGACTTTGGGTTTTGTTTAGATTAAAGTTCACCATAGCTGCAACTTCGCGTACTTCGTTTGTGTTCAACGACTAGACAAAGATGTCACAGAACGGCACCTTGATCAATAAAGCTTTCCTCTTATATTTGCAATATCCAGATTGCAATCTCAGTTTCTTGCTTGTTCTTCGTTTGCTTGTAGGAAATAGACCCTCGTGGTCAGGTTGATCATGCTCCGGCGTGGTCATTAACCTCTCAGAGTTGGTTTAGCGATTGCTAAGGCGCGACGTCCTCACACGTTCGTAGTCGGATCATCAAAGTCTACTGCTCCGAAAGCGGTAATCACCATCTCATCGAAAGACGGGACACCTTTGCCTCTATCAAGTGGTATCAGATTTCCAGGTTGCTCGGTGAGATTTTCCAGTTTTTTGTAGTTTAGATTGCATCTGTTCTTCATACCTATAGTCCACGAAAAAGCCACAAAAAAATTAGGGTTAGATCATCATCTCCGAACCAATCTAAGCTTTGTGCAATTTTCTGTTCGGTGTTTTGCTTTGTTGATTTTGCGGTTGCATCGTTGTGTCAAGTTGCTGGTCTTAGTGTCTAGTCCTTTAGAGTTTTGAGTTCTGTTCATAGGTTGTCACACCGCCGCCGCACCATCTTCATCGCCGCTGCCATATACCACCACCGCACCAACTTCATCGCCGCTGCCATATACCGCCATCACATATCTGCCGCCATCACACCCATCTGGGTCCACCTCCAACATCTATCCGCCACCAGTCCGAGTTGCCACCAGATACATATCCGCCACCAGTCCGAGTTCCACCCGATTCATCTCCGCCACCAATCCTAGTCCGAGTCCAGTATTATTTCTTTGTTATTGATTTTCAGATCACGCCATACTACGTGTCGTGACCAAGTCGGATTCCCCAACTTCCGTGCACCCCATACAAGAAAAATAGTTCCAGTTTCAAAAAAAGAGAGGAAATCAGTGCAAAAAAATAGTGAAAAAAAATAGATTCAGAGTGTGCTCCTCCCTTGTTTACGTTCAGTGCCGTGATTTAGTTAGTGTTCTAGGCTCGCGTCTCTAGTACGGTCTTGCCTAGGACCGGCACAGTATCGTCGTTGAGTGTTTATTCAACTTTGCATCTCTGAATTGATTATTGCTGACCTTTTTGCTACCATATTATAAGCATTCACAGCTCCACATACATCTACATCATGCGTTTGACTCTCCCTGGCAATCGCTCTATCCAAGCTTTGAGAGTTTTGACTACAACGGTTGCTGATCACCGCCTGCTGCTGGGTAAGAACTGGTAAGATTTTGAGATTTGCTTGATGGATTTGTGACACCCCACCACCACCACTTTCTAGTAGTCTGTAGGATCATATTCTTGTGTGTTTCTATTGCTACTAACCATGGCAGATCACAAGCCGACGAGATTGACTGGGAGAACATGACGATGAAGGAGCTTCATGATAAATTTTAGCAAATGGTGGGTCAATAGGTGGAAGACATGATGACCAGTTTTGTCAAGGCACTAGAGAGGATAGATGACATTGAGAAGACAATTAACACCAAGTTGGATGCCAAATTCGCTGAAGTGCTCGCGCGTCTACCTCCATCTGTTGCCTCTACTGCACTGCTGCAACAACAACCACAAAAACCTCCATGTCGTGATCCGGTCCTTCACCGAGCGAGGCGTGTTCCTCTTGAGGATGGCCAAAATTCTGGTGCCCCTGCAGCTGCTCCTGCTGCAGAAGAGGAGGACGATTACGTGGGTGATAACGAGGATAAGGTTGATCAAAATTAGAACTACGTACAACAACTAGCACCACCACCAGGTCGTCCACATGCATACACTACTGTAGGTTGGTCCAAACATGACAGTCCAATCAGAGACCCTTCGACAAAACTGTGTGCGATGCATTAATCACAAACGGTGATGTAATAAAATAGTCAAAAAAGATACAAAACGTTTGCGATGGCGGTAACATCAAACATGGTTCAGATTAGAGTTGCGTGTGTGATGCGTGGCATACGGTTAATCCAGCTGAACCGTTTGCGATGAGGCAGAACAACAGAAACGGGCAGCCAGATGAGGGTGTGTGCGATATACGGCATATAGTTCACAAGGATGAACTGTGTGTGATTAGGCAGCACAATAGAAATGGTCAGCCAGATCAAGGTGTGTGCGATGGAGGGCATATAGTTCACTCGGATGAACTATTTGCGATGAGCCAAGACAATAGAAACAGTTCGACTAAACAAGATGTGTGTGATACGCGGCAAACAGGTCCGTAATCAGAAATGTGTTCGAAGACCAATAATAATACAGACGATTGCTGCTAATGAGCCGTGTGATTTGCTCTGTCTACAGAAGAATAAGATATATATATATATATATAACTAAAATAAACATGCAAGTACATAAGTGACTATACAGATCATTCACACACACCTCAATAAACAATTGCATGCATTCTAAACTAGGAGAAACAATCGTCTAGTCATCTACTTCTTGTGACGCTCCCGCCACTGCTATGTGGCTTGATCCCTCATCTGAGGCAGGAAGAAGACACTTCCTCATGTCAACGATCCGCCTGTACATCTCGTAGCTTGTGTACGCGTCCTTGGCCGCATACTTGACGTGTTGTTCATCCAGTCTCTGATGCCAGACACTGTGCCAGGCGTTCTTGTCCTTCTTGCTCTCATCCTTCATCTTCATGTAGTAGGGGTCGATGATGTCCGGGGCGAGGTCAACCAGGGAGTTCTATTTGTTGTTGTCGCTGCCCCAGACCTTGTAGTGGTCCTGGATGTTGACAAGATTCTGGCATTTCAAGCTCGAAACCTTGAGCGCTTTTAGATCGTTGGTGGTGTCCACCGTAGCGAAACGTTAGTCGGAGCTGTTGATAAACCTGGAGAAACGCTCGCAAGGCCTTGTGGCCAGGTGGTAGTGGTAGACGAGGACGTCATGTCGCACGCACAACTGGGCGACGGCAACCTTCTGGTCGTGCCCGGCACGACCGATGGTGTACTCGAGGTCGAAGCCGACCACTTGGTACTTGTCCTCAGCAAGCAACTGCTCCATAGTTTGGATGGAGCTCTCCACCGAGACCGGCTCGTTCGTGTACACCACCGAGAGGGCCTTCCCCCTCACGTGGGTGTCCACTACGTGATGCATGGTGAACTGCCCCCCGTTGTCGTCGTCAGCCGCTGGGAGCACCATTGGAGCCACGGGGAGCGCCATTGGAACCGCTGGATGTCTTCTCGGTATGTGTCATCATGGGTGTGCTTATTGTGTCGTGTGGTGCGAGAGATGAAGGTAAATGGCCGCGGGAATAAATGGGGGCCGGGTGGCCTGGATTCTTGGCGCGTCTGCATGGCAGTTTTTGCAGCGGGCAACTGCATCGTGGCGCCGCGCCCGGCGAAACCGCGTGCATAATGGCAGCACAAACATACGTGATCATGCGCCGGCCCCAAACACTGGCAGCGCGCGTGGAGGGACGAGGGCAGAGCACCCGGAGGGACGCGAGAGCATAGCACGCACGGCGGGACACGAGCAGAGCGCGCCGCGGCTGGCTCAACCACGAGCAACCACACGCATAGAGCAGTTGAACACGCAGGGAATGGTCATCTACAAGCCGGCCGGCAGTTGCGACGCTGCGTAGAGAGCGGCCGTGTGCTACTACCTTCGTCTTCATCTATTAGTCCCCTTTATATTTTGTGCCATATTTTGACCTTAAATTTAACCAACAAAATGTTGATGCATGTTATAAAAATTATATAATTGGAAACTATGTTCAAATACGAATCCAACGATATAATCTTTGGCGACATGCATTTGTATTTTATTAGTTAAATCTCTAGTCAAAATTTGGCACAAAAATACATAGACGACTTATAAACCAGGACGGGGGTAGTAGGTAATTAAATCACAAATGTTTTTTTATTAACCGTATGTCTACGTGTCCTTTCGTCCTCCTCTCGCACGTCTTGTCACCCCGCTGCCGCAGACGGCTTACAGCGTAAGCTTGCGCAGCGCGCGGGGGCGTTCTTTTGGCCAAACGGTGGCTCGAAGTGGCGCCAATGAATCATTGGTGAGCCTGTTCCCGCGCAACCTCGCAGGTTCCCGCGCAAGCTTCCCGCCCGACTCAGTGAAATCCCCCAAAATCCCAATGCTTACCGGCCTGCCATATAAACCCTCACGGTCGGCGAGTCCTGCGTCGCATTTTCCCCTCTCTCCTTGTAGCTTATCTTGTCTGCTTCTCCCACAATCGCCAATGGCACCGGTCTGTCGTCGTCACTCAGCCACTCCGCCGTCATCAGAGGACAGCTCCAGCTGGGAGGCTACACTGCGGTGGCGGCGCAGTCCCGGCGTAGTGTAGTGCGTGTGGCATCCCTGTTGGGTGTTCGCGGAACACCCACCACACGCTCCGCCGCCGCTGCCCGTCGGCAGCTGTTGCCGGCCGCCGTTGCCGCCACCCCACCATCTGCCGCCGTGGCCGCCACATCACCGTAGAAAGCCAGGGCCATCGCCCGCTCCACCGCCGTGGCCTGAAGGCGGGAGGTGGCCGTCATGGCCGCCACCCCACTGGCGGCCACCGTGGCCATCACCCGCTCCGCCACCGCGGCCCGAAGGTGGGAGGTGGTGGTCGTGGCCGCCACCCCATCATCAGCCGCCGTGGCCGCCAGCCCACCGTCAACCGCCGGGGTCATCACCCGCTCCGCCACCGCCGCCCGAAGGCGGGAGGCGGAGGTGGAGGCCCGCACGTGCGACAGCGACCTTGCGCGCTACATCGAGTTCCTGCGGGAGGAGGAGGAGCGCCTCGTCGAGCATTCAAAGAGCCTTACCACCGCCGTGGCCGTAGCACACGCCACCGCAGAGGCGAGGAATCAGGAGATCTATGAGGAGAACCACCACTTCGAGAGGGGTCGTCTGGAGCGGCAGAGGGCGTTCGAGGTGACCGTCGTTGAAGGTGCAGCAGCGGCAGGCACCGTATTGCAGTTGTCCAGCTCGTCGGTAGCCTCCTCCTCCTTTGCCTCTTACTGAGCACGCTTGGCAGAGGAGAGGCTGCCAGAAGTAGTACAAAGCCCCTCCGTATTAGTAGTATTTAGGGGCTATTTTGTTCAGTTCATCTGACTATAGATGTGGTGGAACTATACAACGTACTTAAAATTAGCTAGTATATATAGTTGAACTAGCTATTTCAGTACGTGGTTGGCAACAATTGGGGAAAAGTTTGGTCGGTTCAGCTGTCGAGTTGAACTGTTTGTATAAAGAACGACTGCTTAATCTATAAATGAAATCTTTGCTTAATTACCAAATTTTAGTTGCAAAAATTAGATAGTGCTTGTGATTTTTAGCTGCATATTTTGACAAATGGCAGTGTTATAAGCTTGACAAATGGCAATGTTACTAGATCAACAAATGTCAATCTTTCCAGTTTGACAAATGGCAATATACCCAATATGACAGATGCACATCTTACCAAATTGTCTGTACGTGCTTGCACACGGGTCATCCAAAACAACCGTTTACGTTGAAGGGATGTACAAATCCTGCTCGGCACATTTTCTCTTGGCTTAGTGCCGAAGTCTGGCTTTGCATACCGTATTCAATCTGAACCATTTGTGTTGAAGAGATGCACAAATCCTGCGCTGTGAATTTTCCCTTGGCTTACTGGGGAAGACCATAGCTCTCACTTTGCATACGGGTGTTCTATCTAAAACGTTTGCGATCAAGAGGTGCACAAATCCTGCTCGGCACATTTTCCCTTGGCTTCCTGGGGAAGCTGTCGGTTTGCATACGGGTGTTCTATCTAAAATGTTTGCGATGAGTGTTTTATATTTAAAAACCATTTATGTTGTTTTTAAAAAAATCATTTGATAAGTCTGTATATTCAGAGAGAAAAACACAAGTTCGTTCAAACCATATCTTTCATTTAGTCACACTACGAATTTATATTCATATGATCAAGATACACTGATATAGTATTAAACCCCCAAAAAAACTAATTCCGGCGGCGGCGGAGGCGGTGTGCCGCGCCGGCATTGTCATTGTTGTCCTCCGGGACACCGTTGTTGAAGATTTCAAGGCAGCACAGAATGTTCTTCACTTAGAAATCAAACATCATGTCGTCGCGCGATCGACGGGCGGGGCGCGGGAGGACGGCAACTCGCGGCGCTGCGAGGTAGTGGTCGACGGAGGCGTCCCATGCCGCTGAGGGGGGCGCGCGCACGGGCATGGGCGCGGTGGTTGCAGGCAAACGCATGGGGACCGGCGCCGCGGTGGGTGCACGGCCGCGCACGGGCACGGGCACGGGCACTGGCGCTGGCATGTACACGAGCTCGTGCGGGTCCGCGGAGACCTCGCTGACGCCAGCGGCTTCCAGCTCTGCGATAGTGCTCGGCGACTAGCCCGTTAATGCGACGGGGATGGTCACTCGTGTGGGCGCGGGGATGGGAGCTGGGATGGGCGCGGGGGCATCAACCGCCGCGGCCAGCTCGTTCAGGGCCCTGTCCATGAGGCCCCATTCCTCCTTATTTTATATCTTCTCTGGCTCGGAGTCGACTTCACCAAACTGGAAGACTAGTGGCAGATGATCCTTCTGCGCCATGGTGTTGGTGGAGGTCTGCGGGAGGGAGGGGAATGGGAGGCGAACAGTAAGGCCGCCCGTATTAAACAGCGGCCCGGGCGCCATTAACGGAGAGGATGCGAGCAAGGCGGGTGGCCATGGAAGTCAAAGGGCTCGCTTCCCAGTGAGCCTGCGCAGCATACAACTCACACACTTCCCGGTGAGCCTACGCATTGGAGGATAGCTTGCATGCCTCTCGGTCAGCCTGCGCACCGGACTGCGCTTGCACGCCTCCCGTTCAGTCAAGCAGCTGTCCGCATGGCACCTCCTATAGCCATTAAAAGAGAGACACATGGCATGACGTGAATGGTTAACAGAAGGCACATGATTTATATTATACAAATGTTTGAGATGTTAAAGTGGCAGCTATTTGTTTCAAAATGCCTTTGTTGGCTGTTATTTGAGTGCGCCTTCTCTCAAAATGGACACGAAAAATACCACAGCATATCGGGTGCCATTCCATGATAGCATGCCAAGTTTCATGAATTTCAGACAAGTTTTGGATTTACTAGAATTTAAAACAAAAGTATCTCAATGTCTTGCCAGCAATCAACAGTGCCCTGGTGTTTGAAATTCATTCCCATTTCTTGCATGGGACCTAAGCATGCACCCAACAACATACATTTGATATGTCAACACATTTTTCTGCACTGGAGCTTGTGCATGTAGTTCAAATTTGAATTATGCACATAAAATGCCTAGAAAACCCAGTTAATGTATAAAAATGTCCAAGCGAACCCCGAAAAGTCCCAAAAATTGACACAACACTCCTGTTGTTCTATGTTAACACTAGAAAAAATTTGAAAGCAAGAAGAGGTAACGGATATCGTTTCGTCCCCAAAGGTGGCACGTTCCCTGCCGAAACCATCAGGCTTGTTGTGAGAAGCTCTGGTTTGAGAGAAGCTTATACCCAAACCTGCCCCAAATGGGACAAAAATTTTACCATAGCATGTTGATATGTGGTGGTGGTTGCTCTTGCTCCATGACTTGTTGTTCTTGCCGTCACGCCTTTTCACGTGCTCGCACTCGGTCTTGTAAGCCATTTCCATGGAAGGGATTTTCTTGAGCTTGGTGATCTTGAGTGTCGTCGTGTAGAGGGGAGCGAGTTCGAGGAGGACTTGCATCGTAAGAAGAGTATGACGACGAGTGGCGACTTGAATGATGTCGTCTTGGTGAAGAGGTTAAGAAAGATGCGTGGCCCATGATCATGTTGCGGAATTCTTCCATTTGTTTGGAGAGCTTGGTGTCGAGGTAGTCCCTTTGTCTTGCTTCTGATTGATGAAGGTCAGTGGCGAGTTGCTTGATGCGATCACCCAAAGCTTCACTCTCTTGATGTAGAGCTCGTTGTGCGATGAAGTGATTCTTGGTGACGAAGTCGCATTCGTCATCTTGATCCTCGAAGAGCGGGTTCCCTGAAGAAGGCCTATCCATCATGTAGAAGTGGTGGTGAGTATGAAAATGAGATAACAATACCAAAGTTACCCTTTCCGAAGATTGTGGATGTATCAAGTACGATCCCATGTGATGCTAGAATAGTAGAATTGGTACCGGGTTTTGTTTTCTCACAGCTACAAGTAAATGGTTGTTGGAGGATCTCGGTTAGGAAATGGCACAAATAATTCAAGCAAATGTTAGTCAATATGTCAAAAAAGTTGAAAAGATGCACAAATCGCAAGTAAGACAAATAGATCAACCCCAAGGATATCACTAAGAACACACACACGGAAGATAGATGGGATCCGCGCAACCAAGGAATGAGCACAATATGTGGTACCACGGAGAAAGCTCGTGTTGCACGGATACTAGAGAGACGCTAGCTCGATTGCTCTAATGGGCTAGATATGCTAGTGCACCAACCTAAGAGAGAAACGGGTCATCTACTATCCCAAGTATGCTTATGTATGTAGTGACCAAGATGATGTAACTATAGTATGAGGCTCAATGCTATTGCTTACAAGCTCTTTGTTTGTTTTCTTCTTTTTCTTTTGCTTACAAGCTTTTTCTCTTTTTTTTACTATGCCACAATGCTTGATATGCGAGCCAGAAAGCGAAACAACAAGTAGTATATTCATGGGAGAGACGTAACACTAAAGGTGCACTAAAAGCATGACCCGGCAATAGTCAACTCGCTAGTCTCGATGGGTAAGTGACGCAAAAGAGGCTCGAGGCTATCGAGGTAATGGCAAGGGTGTAAACAAAGCATCGTCGAGGTTACTGTCAATGGTTTGTCATGTGTAAGAAAGGACAGATGATGATGAAGTGGTCGTTGTCGATGTCAAGACCGGGGTGATGATGTGTGGCGGTGATGTTGGAGTTGAACGTTCCTAAGTAGCCGAAACACCTTAGGAAACGGAAAAACCGCGAACTCAAAATATCAAACGTCAAATGTCAAATGGTAGTAGTGTAAATGCGGTGGCGTCTGAACTGGGGGGCGTGCGCACGGGGGTAGGAGCTCGTGGGCACAGGGCTCCATGCGCACAGTACAGGGACATGGGCACGTGGTGTCTAGGAACTTTTCGGGGGCCCGTGCGCACGGGGTCTGGAGCCCATGGGCACGGGTGGGCGGAAATTTCATGATTTTGAGGTTGAAATTGATGAGAAATTGGGTGGATTTCGTGGTAGGGATTGTATGGGGGGATGCGGGAAAGCTAGATCCACTTGCCAAACAACAAAATTATGGACCAAACACAACAAAATCTCACAAGAACCAACAAATTGCAAGAAAATTTTTGCGGCTATTTTTGTGGGATTTTCGAATTGGGACAAAATCAAACAAAATTGGGCTAGAAAACAAAGAGGGGAGACTCCAATTTCGTGATCAACCTTGCTCATGATACCATAATGTTGTAGGGTGGAACCCTAAGTGGAGATCTTTCACAAATTAGAGGGGGAATCCAACGAAGAACATGAAGAAATCACAAGAGGAACACTCAAGAACAAGCCCAAATCACACATCCACTAGACTCACATCCACACAAGATCCACAAAGGTACAAGAACAACAAAAGGAAAGATACAAGATAGAGTTCATCCCAAATCCTATGAAGGAGATGAGGTCTTGATGATCCTATGATGGGGATCCTTCCCTAGATGGGGTCTTGAATCCACTAGGGATCTTCCCCAATGGAGGTCTTGATCTCCATGGGAGAGGTCTCTCTCTCTCAAGAGGAGGTACAAGGAGCAAAGCTCAACTAGATCATGTCATATCCTTTGCTAAGTCTAAACATAACCCTAGGTACGAAATATATAGGTATGTGGGAGAGGGGGATGAAGTGGAGGCCCAAAACAGCAGCCTCGGCCGGCCATCCTGTAGGGCCCGTGCGCACGGGGGTCACGTGTGCACGGTACACGCCCGTGCGCACGGGGTGCTACAGCGTCAGCTCCCTGTGTAGTCTGTGGGCACAGGGTCTTTGGGGCCCGTGCGCACGGGGTCACCTGGTACTTGCCACCTTGCTCCTTTTGGTCTCCTTCTTCTTCCTCGAGGTCTTGGGGTGCCTCTCCTCCTCCTTTTGGGTGTCCCTTAGCCTCTTGGTGTTGTTGGTCTTCATACCTAAGGACACATAGCATGTTTTGGTGAAGTAGCATCCATGTTCCGTTCATGTCCATATCCATCTCAAGTAAGAGTGAGTTCACCTCAGTTTCAATTGCGCGTGCTCGAGCTCTAGTCATGGGTCCACGTGGTGCTTGATGAGTTGGTGTAGCGTCCATGGGGATGATGGAATGATGCTCCGCATCATAAGGTTTATTCACCAATGTTGGGATGGTTTAATGATGAACATTGTCAATCTTTTGATATGAATAAGAGCTTCACTTATATGTGCAGACTGAGTTGTAATATTTTCATGCCTTCTACTTCTTGTGATAATATTTTGGCTTTATATCTTATGAACTTTGAAATTTACTCATGTATACATGTGTCATATGTGCAAAAACCAAGGGAAGTAAAAATGGATGACATATACATATACAACATGTACACCTTGTCTCTTTTGTTAGCCACATTTCAGATTAAGCAACGCCGAGGACGGCTTTGTTTTCAAGAAGGGGAGGATGATGAGGACATGACTCCCTTGGATACGACCAAAAATGTTGCATACATGCATATTTGTGAGGTGATTTCTAATGCAAACTATGCAATAATTTATTTATGTTATCCAGGACAAAAATACTTCACAGACTTTTGTGCCATGTCTAATTGCAGGTGTATGGGACATTTGTACAACCCACATATGAAGATAAGGGAAAAGAGAAGTTTATGTGCTGTTCAAAAAGTCCTCTCGCGTCACTTTTGGGCCAAGAGAAGATAGAGTCTAAGGCCCCGTTAGAAAGTCCGATGGCTTCCCAAGCTAGCCAGCTTCCAGAGAAGCCAATGCTAGCCAGCTTCCCACGGGAGCCAGGGTCGTTCAGCAGCGTGTAGAGGAAAGAATGTTTCGGCTGTGGTCGGGCCCACCACGCTGGGCTTTGAGCAAAGAGGAAAAACCGTTTTGTCTGGTACTTCGGGATGACATTGAGATGTAATTACGAGGAACTTCTACTTCTGCTTTTAGCGAAGCTGGGCTTCGGCTGCTCCTCAAAATTGCATTACGACGTCTTTTTCTCCGCAAAGCCCACTACTTGGAGCAGAAGAGTTCAGCTGGCTTCACGTATCGATTCTAGGAAGCTGGCTCCTGGAGTTCTCCCGAACGGGCCCTAAGTCTCTCACGTTCTGGACTCAGATTCGGACTGCACATACATACCTGACTCAAAATGTCAAGATCTCTTTCATCCGGACTCCGAATTGGGTGATTCTTTTTTTTGTTGGAAAGTAGATTTCGTGCTCTTTCCAACCCAGTAGGATTGACCTTCAAATGCATCTGGAGCTTTGAGATATTGATGAAACAATCTGTTGCTGTGGCAGAATACGAGTCAAACTAGAAGTCCAAAGGTGTTGCATCACCTCCACTTGGGCCCATGGGCCTTGTACGACCTAGGGTTAGTTTTAGGCTGCATTGGATGTCCTCCCACCTCCTTGACCGCCACCCCTTGCTCCTATATAAGTAGATCAATCTAGTAGCTTTTTCTTTGGGGATTTGTTTAGTTAAAAGTTAGCCATTGCAACTTCGTGTACTTCGTTTGTGTCCAACGACCAGACCAAGACCGCTTCTGGATCCCGACTTTTATCAATACTTCATATATATTCACAATATTCAGATTGCATTATCATATTCTTGCTTGTTCTTTGGTTGCATGCAGGAATAGACCTTCGTGGTCAGGCTGATCGTGCTTCCGGCATTGTCAGTAACCTCAAGAGATTGGTTTAGCGATTGCTAAGGCGCAACGTCGAGCACGTTTGTAGTCGGATCGTCAAAGTCGTCTCCACCAAATTGATAGTTATCATCTCATTGAAAGATCGGGACACCCTTGCCTCTATCAAGTGGTATCAGTTTCCAGGTTGCTCGGTGAGAATTTCCAGTTATCCCTAGATTAGATTTATTTTCTTACCTACTGTCCAAGAAAAAGCCATAAAAAAGTTAGATTTGTTCATCCTTTGTCCAAGCCAGTCTGAGCCTTTGCAATTGTCTTCCCTTGCATCCCTTCGGGCCGACCTTGGCGAGATCCTCGGTTGGAAGAGAGCGATAGTGGGTCTTCACCATCGTCCAGGCCTCTCGAGCACCTTCTCGGCAGGCTGACACCTTCCACATTTGGATTTGATCCTTGGCTCCTTGCGTGCATTGAGCTAGCGTCGAGAGATCCCTCGGCAAGGCCTATTTTGGCTATAGAGCTCAGAAGACTTCCTCCATTGACGATTGGGTAAGTTGGTGCATCTCACTGAGCTTCACCATAATGTCATTCATAGACATTTGGCCAACCTCGCCTGATTGACCGGGAAGGCCAGCTGAAAAATAAAGGCAGTGTGTCTTAGAAAATGGCATGTGTTGTAAATAGCAACATTAGTAGGGTAAGTTACTTACCCGGCAGGAATTGACATGCCTGTTTGACCTTTTCCTCGGAAGCAGCCAACTACGACTTGAGCTTTACAAAAGTGCCTGCTGACAGTGTCCTGGACTAGGGGGTACCAACCTAGTCGACCTACAGTTCTCGGGCTGGGCCTTCAGGCCCTGGCTCCTATATGGCAAGACTCCGGAAGCTTCACGCCTGGGCGTATTCAAGACTGCTTCTACCGAAGAATTGGTGTATACTCCAAGAAATCTCCTGCCGCCTCCATGCGCACCCCTAGATACCGACCATCTAACCCTAGATGCCCAACTTGGAGTGTATACAAGGCCAAGGGTTTAGCCTGTAGGGGGGATCCAATCACAATTACATTCACCTAGCCCCAGAGTTAGGTCTCTCCTTACGATCTCGAGGTAGATTAACCTTGTACTCGATACATTATCATCAATACAATCAAAGCAAGACGTAGGGTATTACCTCTTCGAGAGGGCCCAAACTTGGGTAAATACGGTCTCCTTCGTCCCTGTTACCACCGATCCGAGATCCACAGCTCGTGGCCCCCTACCCTGCGGTCTGCCGGTTTTACCACCGACATTGGTGCTTTCATTGAGAGTTCCGTTGTGAGATCAACAAAGGATCGATGGGATCATCGATCAATGACTCCAACCCTCAGGGCACTGTTTCCATGCTCAAAACCCCCATCGCCGAATTGCACCTTGTCCTTTACGAGCAAGGAGCAATCCACAACCTGTTTTCGCCCCGGTCCCATAAAGGGTAAAGGGCTGAGGTATTTCCTGGATAGCGATCCTAGCAGCGGCCAGCTAGAAACAGCCGACAAGTCTGATCCTCAAATCAGCTCGGCCGATCCGGCAGCTACGTGTCCTTCACAAGATAAGAATGTCGGGGCTTCAAGCCCATGGTCCATGGAGATCGAAATTTCTCCCCCACCCACCTCCCACATTGAATATTGCCCCGATAATTCGGGCCCTTCCAATGAATGGGATCTGGCCTATGTGCAACAGCTACCTGATGAATCGATCAGGCAATTCCGGGCCAGGTTTTTTCCATCAAAAACGACATACCGGATTACCGAGACTCAGAAATAAGAGCAGCCTTTCAGCACGGATGCAAAGATAAAGGCATTTTGAACGCTCTCATCCGCCGTCGTGTTCAAACAATCCCGGCGCTATCCAATCTAGTGTCAAAATTATGTACCATTGAAGACGCCTGGCTGGCCTAATCAGGCAATTCCGGGCCAGGTTTTTTCCGTCAAAAACGACATACCGGATTACCGAGACTCAGAAATAAGAGCAGCCTTTCAGCACGGATGCAAAGATAAAGGCATTTTGAACGCTCTCATCCGCCGTCGTGTTCAAACAATCCCGGCGCTATCCAATCTAGTGTCAAAATTATGTACCATTGAAGACGCCTGGCTGGCTTGGGAAAACAAATAGATTCAATATGTGCCAACGAATTGAAGTGTGACGGGCTCACACCCGTCATGATCCCCGTGCACAATGCACATCAGTCGAGTGACCACAAAAGAATAAGAAAACCGCTGGTCACTCCAGGACCGCGCTCGATGGCCTCCTAGATAAGCCATGCCCGATCCACTCCGTTCTGCTAAACACCTGGCCAACCCATAGCTTTCGCGACTACTGGGTGATGAGGCAAGTAGCTAGGGGAAGCCTAACCCTCCTCACTGGCATTCCTAGGCATGCAGAGGAGTCCTCGGGCAATGACGAGGTCCTGATGATCTACGAAACCTTTACGTCCAATAATCAGAGGAAGCGGGCTCTCTGGGAAGTTAATTCTATCCAGCACGTAACATCTCGGGGCGCGTGGATAGACACACCAATCACCTTTGATTATAAAGATCAGCCGAGGTCCACCCCAAGGAGATGCCCCGCCGCACTGGTTCTTGACCCAAGCGTGGGCGGCTGTAGTCTTCTGAACATGCTAATGGACAGAGGCAGCAGCCTAAACTTAATATATGCAGATACTCTGGACAAGATGCAAATTGATAAATCATGCATCGAACAGAGCCATACTACCTTTAAAGGCATAATACTGGGAAAAGAAGCATGTTGCAGTGGCAAAATTACCTTGGATGTGGTCTTCGGAACTCCCGATAACTACCGATCCGAAGAAGTGACGTTCCATACTGCCCCTTTCAAAAGCGGCTATCATGCCCTCTTAGGGCGGGACGCCTTCTCAAGGTTTCAAGCAATTCCACACTACGGCTACATGAAGCTCAAAATCCCTGGCCCAAACGGGATCGTTGCCATCTCGAGTAACCCCGACAGAGCACTCAAGGCCAAAAATAAAATGGCGTCACTCTCCCTAGAGTCCCTATCCGGAGCCCTCGCGGCCGAGGAATTAACATCACTACGAGCCAAAGTCGACCGGGATGATATCATCCTCGACAAGCGGCCGAAGTCGACCTCATTCAAGCCGGCCGACGACAGAGTCAAATTCTGATGCGGAGCATCCTACAATCATCCCCATGTACACTATGACTACTCCCCAAGCCCCAAGAGGACATACGACGAGACCTCGAACATACGCCATTGGACACAAGGTTAACTCGCTCCTCTCCGAACCATCACTTTCCACATGTGAGACATGGCTACTACCTCAAACATATGTGTTATGCATGATTAGGAACCAAGAGGAAGACCATGGAATAGCTAGGAGCATTGGACAAGACGGCGAGGACACCAAGCGCGGGGAACAAGGGAAAGGGCTAACAGAAAGTCACATCCATCGGATGACCAGTCCATACCTGATGTCTGATGCCTGGAGGTTCTGCCAGCCAGAAGGACCGTAGCCGATGAAGTCTACAGCGACCGGACGACCACCAGATGCCGGACGTCCGACCACTTCAACCACTGGACGACCACACTGCCCGAAAATCCGGTGCCACCAGTCTAAAGCCAAAACATCGAAAGTCCGATGACTTCCGGACGTCCGGTAACTGTCTGTGCACAGCCACTCGGGTCGAGGCCCATGTACCCCTTCGCCCCCCTAGACTACATATACTCACCTTCCACCTATGTTTTAGGGTTAGCAAAGGATTAGCTCATTTTAGAGATAGAGCTTTGCTCATCCACTTGATACATACTCCATTGGAGACCGAGGCCTCCGCGGAGAAGATCCCAAGTGGATTCAAGACCCCACAAGGGAAGATCCCCTCGTGGATTCAAGACCCTATCTCCGGATCGGGAAGAACTATCACCTCTTGTATCGTCCTTTGTTGCGTTTGAATCTTGTATCACTCTTTGTGTTCATGGATATAGCACATGTGTGATTGTTCTTGTTGATTTGAGTGTTTCCCCTCGTGTGTTCATCGTGTCTTCATAGGATCCCCTCCATTTCGTGAAAGATCGGCCCTAGGGTTTCCACCCTACATCAAATTCCAAGTGCACCCTACGGACCCAGCTAAAACAGCGTCAATTGGGGCAAACCTCGAGCTAGAATGTTACGAGGCCCTACACCACTTCCTTCGGTAAAATTGGAATATATTTGCCTGGCATCCCTCGGATATGCCCGGGATACCCCGCAGACTTGCCGAATACAGCTTGAATATCTTGAAGGGCTACAAGTTGGTCAAACAAGCACTTTGGCGCTTCTTCGAGCCCAAGCATCAAGCAATGGGCGAAGAACTGGCCAAACTTCTTGAGGGCGGATTCATAAAAGACATAAAACACCCCGATTGGCTTGCCAATATGGTCATGGTACATAAGAAGGATAGGTCCTGGCACCTGTGCGTCGACTTTAAAGACCTTAACAAAGCTTGCCCCAAGGACCCCTTCCCACCATCACGCATTGATCAGATCATGGACGCCGCAGCTGGGCATGATTCACTGTGCTTTCTAGACGCCTACTCAGGGTATCATTAGATAAGGATGAAAGAATCCGGCCAGGCTACGGCCGCATTTATTACAACCTATGGGCCGTTTTGCTTCAACACAATGACTTTCGGCCTGAAAAATGTGGGTTCGACGTACCAGCGCATGATCCAAACAAGCTTCGAAAAACACATCGGAAAGACCGTTGATGTCGGCGTTCTGGGAATCGGGGTACCCAGACTTGCCTACCTGCGGCCCACAGCGTGGCTTCATCAGCGGCCTAGTACGGCCCTTCTCTAGCATCAACAACACAAGACCCTCGCGAGAGGCCAAGCCTCGCGAGGCGGACGACGCCCAGACCTCCGGAGGGAGCGGCTTCCCCAGGCCGGCTCCTGAGGAGCGGAGATTTCCATGCAAGCCCCACCTCGTGAGGTTCAGATGACGCAAGCCATGACGACCAAGGCCAGGCGGGCGCCAGCAGGTGCAGTACAGCAGGTTTCCTCTTCGGTGCTAAGGAAGCAAGCGCAGACGCAGAGTCCCAAGGAATCAGCCAAAGGTTTCCATTCCCGTGCTACAAGACCAGGACGGCAGGACGGAGGTCATCGCCGAGCCCACCACGATGTCATGACCAGAAGCTTTGCAGGCGAAGACCACCTTTCGTCAGGATAAGATGTACTAATTGTCTCCCTTCAAACTTGGCCGTTGTGGGGTCCCTTCCCGCCTTCATTTTGGGGGAAGAGGACCGAGGCCACTATAAATATAGCTAGGCCACCACCATAGAGGGAGACCGGATCATCCTCACCAGCTCACACCAGCACAAGAACACTCCTCCTGAGGTTGTTCTCCCTCTGTACTAGTTCATCCTCAGCCCACCTTGAGGCCAATCCACCACAAATTAGGAGTAGGGTTTTACACCGCAAGGTGGCCCGAACCTGGGTAAACTGCTGAGTCCCTTTCCTTTCCTGTTCATCTAGCTAGGCGGTGAGATCGACGAGTCGGCAGGCTGGGGAGATTGAGTTATTTGCACACACCCAAGAGTTCGAACCTTTCTTGGGTCTGCGGAGCCCTGAATCCGACATTTGGCGCGCCAGGTAGGGGTGCGTCGGAGCCTCTCTTCTGCCAACCGATTCGCCGTCGTTCCACCGTTCCCATGGCCGATGCTCGTCGAGTTCGCGCTGAGCGCCAGGCTGCTCTCGCCGCCCGTGTCGCCCAGACTGCACCTGCGGGCAACGGCGCCCCCCGCCGTTCCCTGTCGCCTGTGGCAAACGCTGCCACCGGCCCCGCGGCCCACGAGCAGCAGGCTTCGTCGCTGCATCCCTCTATACGGCGCAACGGGCGCACCGCCACCCCGTCGCTGACTCCGGCGGCTGCTTCATCCTCCCATGCCTGTCGCGGCCCAGCGAACGCGCAGGCCGCGTTGCTCATGGCGCGCGAGCTTCTGCGCTATCGCCCGACTGACGACCTCTATGAAGACTGGCTGGACCGCATCGCCGAGCTCGTCAGCGCCACCGGAGAGACCCCTGCTCCGTCTCGCTCGCTGCCTCCCCAGCTACCTCTTACAGGCGACATGGCCCATGGTGTGCCTCCTCCACCTCCCAGGCAAGAAGTCGCCCTCGAGCCAAGGCGTGAGGCTCCTCAGCGCGACCCACCGCGCAGGGCGCCGGCGCGCGATGAAGAAAACTGCCAAATGATGCAGCGTCCCCAAGGAGAGGCGCACGCGCTCCCAGCGCCGCCACGTCAAGACCGCGTGCTGCCTGAGGCGGCGGTGCGCGAGCGCCAAGTCCAGGCTCCCCCTCTATGGCGGGCTCCCGTGGGCGCGACAGGCTGCCGTGCGTTCACCCCGGAGCTGCATGGCGTCGTCTGGCCATGGAAGTTCAAGCCAGACCTACCTCCACGCTACGACGGCACCCTCGACCCTGCAGAGTTCCTCCAGCTCTACGAGCTGAGCATCGAGGCGGCCAAAGGCGATGAGAAGGCCATGGCGAACTGGTTTCCCATGGCCCTCAAGGACGGCGCGCGCTCATGGCTCCTGAACCTCCCCGCTGGATCGATCTCCTCATGGGATGAGATGTGGGAGCGCTTCATCGCCAACTTCCAGGGCACTCGAGACCGCGCTCCGGCTGTAGGCGACCTGCGGCTCATCAAGCAACAGCCTGGGGAAACTTTGCACAAGTACATCCAGCGCTTCACCAATGTTCGCCTCAAGATTCCCAAGGTGACGGACGAGGCCATCATTTCCGCGTTCACTGATGGCATCCGGGATGTCAAGATGAAGGAAGAGCTCACCATGCACGAGGACCTGTGCTCGGCTCTGGAAATGTTTAACATGGCAGCCAGATGTGCGAGGGCCGAGGAAGGTCACCTCACCCTCCTCGAGCTCCCAGAAGACAAGAAGGCCAAGCCCAAGGACATGAAGCGCAAGGGGCCAGCTGTGCCCGCGGCTGAACCTGAGATGAAGCGCGGCTACGACTACCCAGAGTCCTCCAAGGGAAGTCGTTCGTTCTGCGTCTTCCATAACGTGCACAGCCACAACACCAACGATTGCCAAGAGTTCAGGGCCATCCGGGACGGGCGCCTTGGCCGCCGCCCTGAGCGCAACGACCGCGGCTACGGCCATGGAGGAGGCCGAGGTGGCGGACGCTGGGACAACCGCGACCCCCGCCAGGACTGGTGTGACCAGCCCCGTGAGGATCGCTGGCAAGGTCAGCCTCGCGAGGGCCCCTGGAGGGATCAGCCTCATGCGGACCGCCCTCAGGGCAACGCTGGCCTTCCTCCACTGCCGCTGCCGCCAAGGAGGAATGATGACCACCACCAAGATGATGGGGCTGGGGGTTTCCAAGAGCGTCATGCCGTGGCTTGCATCCTAGGCGGCGCTCAGGCTCCCGCCTCTCACCGCATCTTCAAGCAGTTCGCTTGTGAGGTGAACGCGGCCCTCCCCAAGCTCGAGGCGACGCGTCCGCTCAGGTGGTCCAAGTACACCATCACCTTCGACTCTACTGACCAGCTCAAGTACGCGGCCGCTGCCGACGCGCTCCCAATGCTCTGCTCGCCTACCATCATCAACGTCCTCGTCACCAAGACACTCATCGATGGTGGCGCGGGACTCAATGTCCTCTCCGTCGAGACGTTCGACAGACTCCAGGTGCCGTACGACCAGCTTCAGCCTACAAAGCCCTTCTCAGGAGTGACCGACGGCTCCACCACCCCAATAGGGCAGGTCTACCTCCCTGTCACCTTCGGCAAGCGCGACAACTACCGCACTGAGCTCATCGACTTCGACGTCGCCCACATCCGCCTCCCGTACAATGCCATCCTCGGGTATCCAGCCCTGGCCAAGTTCATGGCCGCTACCCACCATGGCTACAATGTCCTCAAGATGCTAGGGAGCGGCGGCATCATCACGGTCGCCTGCGATGAGAAGGATGCGGTGTGCTCCCTCGAGCGCGCCTACCAGGCTGCAGCGGTCGAGAACCCAGACGATGAGGGCGCTGCCTACCCTCCCGAGGTTGTTCCCAAGAAGAAGAAGCAGCTGCTCCGCCAGGGTCCCTAGGAGGATGGGGCGCCCGACGACCGTGCCTCAGGACCTGCGCCCACTGACGGGGCGCCTTCCCCTCTCGCATAGGAAGGCGCGTCTGGCGCCCCTCTTAGGCTGGGCTCGGGAGCTCTCCTCTAGAGGGCCTCAGACCTGGCAAGCGTCACGAGGGAGGTGTTCGGGCACCATGTGGAGGCGTGCTTCAACGCGCGTTTCCACGAGAAGAGCGCAGGGCGCGAGGCGCCAGGCAGTCAGGAGTTCATTACCAAGGCGATCGAGGATCTTCAGGAGGTGAGGGCCATGCGAGGCGAGTGTCGCCCCGCACCACCAGGCGCAGCCTCCTCCCCTGACGAGGGCAGCGGGCTACGCGTCTGCATCAACATCTCAGGGCTCAATCAGGCCGCGTCTCAGGAGCTCTACTGGCCGTCCCACGTGGGCCGGTGCGAGGGCCCCCCTCACAGCTACGTTCGCATGCCTCTCAGTTTGCTGAACCAGGCTGCCACGCACCAGCGCCACATGCGGAGCACCCTGGCAGCTCACGAGGCCAGGCACCAGGTGATCCTGCCGGAGGAGGCGCCAGACCCTCGCGAGCCCCACGGGCCCCCGGGGCCTCAGGAGGCTTAGGACCTGGACGGCTCGTGAGGAACGACTTCTGCGGCTCGCGTCTTCAGCTACTCCAACACTTCTTCAGCAACGGTGCCAGGTGACTTTTTTCAGTTTGTTCAGTTGGGGTCGCCCCTCGGGCTGCATTATCCCCAAGCTGTGTGGGTCCGTCCCTATGGCATGTATCATTCTTTGCATCTATCAGAGCTGGCCTTACCTCTTCATGAGTTGCTTTATGATTATCACCTGCCTGCCTGGTCTCCTGTCGCCCCTTCGCGGCCTCCGCGCGTTGCGAACCCACCCATTGCTCACCCCGCCACGGGGGCTGCTGGCACGGTGCCTGTGCTCGGGTTCGTCCCTGCAGCGCTGATAAACCTAAGAGATCGAGCTCTGGCTCGCGGCCCGCCCCGCGCACGTCACCTCACCGGATCCTCAGTGCCTTCGTCTTCTTGCGGAAAGACCAATGGCTGGACGACAAGCGTGGCTATGTGTACTAACTCGCAGGAACCTCCGGAACCAGACTACGAGTGGTTCCCGCAGGCCACTCCTTTTTCACGTAATTCGCTTGCACGTTAAAGGGGGGGTCCCTGAGCATCGCGCCTCAGGGACTCCTACTGGCTCTCGAGCCCTCACCCCCTGGCCTTGACCATGGCATCGCGACCTGGCATACTAGCGGTTGCTGAGCCTCGCTCGAGGGCTAGGACCCGAGAACGTAGAGCATCCAGATGAGCAAGAAAAAGGGGACCGGCGTGAGCCCTGCCTAGAACCGCCACCACCAGGACGCAGTCAGGCGTCGTGTGGAGGAATCACTGCAGACCAGCCAAGATAAGTCACCACATACATGTCGGTGTCAATCTCACGAACTAGTATTTTGATTTTCGTGATCTCGCTCGGGCAAGGCCGTTTTACCAATCGGTCTTCAGGGGGCTGCTTGCGCGCTAAAGGGGACCTCCTGAGCATCGCACCTCAGGGGCTCTTACCGGACCTCGGGCCGCCCACCTCCAGGCCTTGACCACGGCATCGCGACCTGGCATACCAGCGACAGCTGGAGCCGCCTGGGGACTGGGTCCTGTCAGCGTAGAGCTCTAAAGCTACAGCGAGAACGAAAGGGAGCACCATGCCAAAACGAGATACGCGATCGCAGCATTGAACTAGGAACAATAACACTAAGGCAAAAGCATTACAGTTCTTACATGCCCCCACGGGGCTGGTCATAGTTTTGTGCAGGAAAAACAAAAGAAGGGACTTTGGAGAACCCCAGCCTCAAGACATCACCGACGGCACCGAGTCGACGCCGCTGCCGTGTTCCACGCGCGGCGAGAGCTCGGCGGCTCGTAGCTGTCGTCGTCGCTAGACTCTGGAGAGTCGCTGGATTCTGGAGAGCTGCTGTCACCAGAGGAGCTGCTGGCAAGGCCAAGGGCAAGTTCAGCGCCCGTGGCCGCGCCGTGTGGATCGCCTCCTCCGGAGCAGTGCTCCAGGCGCCGGCCGTCTTCGCCGAAGACCTTGAAGAAAATCGTGGAGGCTCCGTCGTATTCAAAGTGGATGGCGAGGGCCCCCTCCAGGCAGCAGGCCGGGGCGACCTCGCCCCATCCCCGGGTCATGAAGACTTCGCCAGGGCGGACAACCTCAACCTCCGCTTCGGTAGCTTGGCTGCAGCACCCGGCGTGTTGTAGCCACAGCTCAACGGGCTCCCTTGGCGGTATCTCCTCCACGAAGAACCACGGGAGCCGGATCCACGTGTGTGGCGGCATTGCCGCCCACACCACGAACTCGTGTAACGTACCTTCGGCGTGAGTTCGCAAGCCGGAAGGCCGGGCAACCGTCGCCTATCCTCCTCCACGACCCTGGCCCACGCGGTGTCGGGTGCTGTCTCCAAGCGCAGGGCCCTGCGCGCGGGCGTACATAGGGATCGGGAAGCCCGGTGGAGCCCACTTGTGCCAAGGCCGCATCACCTCGGCCCCTTCGCCGGCGTCGCGGGAGTGGCCGAGCCTCTTCTTCGGCGGGAGTGGCCCGGGCTCCTCCCGAGGGGCTTTTCCCTTCTCCGACACGGAAAACCTCCTTATCGGCGCCATGGACGCTTCGTCAAGACGGCAAGGCAAGAAGGAAGAAGAAGCAAGCAGTGGGAAGACGGAGATGAGCAGGGGGCTCTGCCCCTCCTCCCATTTATAGCCAAAGGGAGGCCAACCGCCGGCCTCCACGATCTCCGGTAATGATGAACTTTTTGCATGCAGCAGGTTATTGTCAAGTCGGACGGTTGCCGAGCCAGCGTGGGGAAGCGGAGATGCCCACATCCCATCAGGTGCCACGCGTCGACCGGGTCCGTAGGTGGTTAGGGCCCGCGGCGCTTCGCCCTTGCCTTTTGGCTTCACCTCGAAGCCAAGTCCGAGCGCGCCTTGGGCCCGGGGGCTACTGTCGGTGTTCTGGGAACAGGGGTACCCAGACTTGCCTACCTGCAGCCCACAGCGTGGCTTCATCAGCGGCCTGGTACGGCCCTTCTCCAGCATCAACAACACAAGACCCTCGCGATGGGCCAAGCCTCGCGAGGCGGACGACGCCCAGACCTCCGGAGGGAGCGGCTTCCCCAGGCCGGCTCCTGAGGAGCAGAGATTTCCATGCAAGCCCCACCTCGTGAGATTCAGATGACGCAAGCCATGACGACCAAGGCCAGGCGGGAGCCAGCAAGCGCAGTACAGCAGGTTTCCTCTTCGGTGCTAAGGAAGCAAGCGCAGACGCAGAGTCCCAAGGAATCAGCCAAAGGTTTCCATTCCCGTGCTACAAGACCAGGACGGCAGGACGGAGGTCATCGCCGAGCCCACCACGACATCACGACCAGAAGCTTTGCAGGTGAAGACCACCTTTCGTCAGGATAAGATGTACTAATTGTCTCCCTTCAAACTTGGCCGTTGTGGGATCCCTTCCCACCTTCATTTTGGGGGAAGAGGACCGAGGCCACTATAAATATAGCTAGGCCACCACCATAGAGGGAGACCGGATCATCCTGACCAGCTCACACCAGCACAAGAACACTCCTCCTGAGGTTGTTCTCCCTTTGTACTAGTTCATCCTCAGCCCACCTTGAGGCCAATCCACCACAAAGCAGGAGTAGGGTTTTACACCGCAAGGTGGCCCGAACCTGGGTAAACTGCTGAGTCCCTTTCCTTTCCTGTTCATCTAGCTAGGCGGTGAGATCGACGAGTCGGCAGGCTGGGGAGATTGAGTTCTTCGCACGCACCTTAGAGTTCGAACCTTTCTTGGGTCTGCGGAGCCCTGAATCCGACAGTTGAGGCCTAAGTCGAGGATGTGGTTGTCAAAACTAAACACGTCGGGCAACTGGTGGACAACCCCTGATGCGGAGCATCCTACGGTCATCCACATGTACACTACGACTACTCCCCGAGCCCCAAGTGGACATACGATGAGATCTCAAGCATACACCATTGGACAGAAGGTGAACTCGTTCCTAAGTCCTTCCCCTTTCAATTCATTTGAGACATGGTTGCTATCTAATGCAAGGACACTACATGTGCTCAGGAACTAAGGACTGAAGGAGGAAGAACGGCCAGCATCAAGACTTGTGCAGAGTTACTGCCAAGCCCGGAACTTTCGGCCACCGCCCGGAACCTCCGGCCCTCGGACCTTCCGGCCAGCCCGGAACCTCCGGCCCGCGACACTCCAGGCGATGCCCGGACACGCCAACTCTCTGTCCAGCTCGGAACCTGCCCAGACCCTCCGGACACCGGAACCTCCGGCCTGCCCGGAACTTCCGGCCCCCGGAAACAAGACCAGCCCCAACCATGCCAACTCTCCGATAAGCCCGGACCTTTGCCAGAACCTGCCCGGAACTTCCGGACACCAGACCTTCTGTCCCTGCTCGGAACTTCCGGCATGGTTGCACGCAGTGACTCTGGGCCGAGGGCCATGCACCCCTTCACCCCCCTAGACTATATATACTCCTTCTCCAATGTTTTAGGGTTAGCATTGTCTTAGCTCATTTTGGAGATTAGAGCATTGCTCATCCACTTGATACATACTCCATCGGAGACCGAGGCCTCCTAGGAGAAGATCCCCCAAGTGGATTCAAGACCCCATCAAGGGAAGATCCCCTCCTGGATTCAAGACCCCATCTCCTCATGGATTGAGAAGAACTATCTAACATGTATCCTCCTTTGTTAGATTTAGATCATGTATCTCCCTTTGTGTTTGTGGATCTAGCATATGTGTGATTGGCTCGAGTCAATTTGAGTGTTTCCTCTCGTTTCCCTTGGGTTTCCCCTCATGTGTTCTTTGTGTTCTGCGGGATCTGCTCCAATCGTGAAAGATCGGCCCCTAGGGTTCAATAAATGATATGGAACTATTTTTCTTTTGCGGGTGGCACGGAAGTTGGGGAGTCCTACTCTGTCACGACACGTAGTATGGCGTGATCTGGAAATCTAAAATAGAGTAACAAATACTGGACTCAGACTAGGACTGGTGGTGGAGATGAATCTGGTGGAACTCGGACTACTGGCGGAGATATGTAAGGCGGTGGAACACGGACTGGTGGCGAATCTATGATGGAGGTGGACTCGGATTAGCGTGATGGTGGTGGATATGTGGTATATGGCAGCGGTGATGACGATGGTGGTATATGGCAGCAGTGACGACGATGGTGGTATATGACAACGGTGATGATGGTGGTGGTATATGGCAGCGGTGATGACGATGGTGGTATACGGCAATGTTGATGACGATGGTGCGGCGGCGTCGTGAAAACTTGTGAACAGAACCCGAAACTCTAAAGGACTAAACACTAAGACCAGCAACTTAACACGACGATGCAACCGCAAATTCAACAAAGCAAATACATAAAAGATTATGCAAGGGCTCAGAGTGGTTAGGATATGATGAACCAACCCTAAAAAAAATTTGGCTTTTTCATGGACTGTAGGTATGAAGAACAGACTCGATCTAAACTATGAAAAACTGGAAAATCTCACTGAGCAACCTAGAAATCTAATACCACTTGATAGAGGCAAAGGTGTCTTGTTTTTCGATGAGATGGTGGCTGTCGTTTTCAGTGGAGTAGACTTTGATGATCCTACTACGAATGTGAGAAGACGTTGCACCTTAGCAATCGCTAAACCAACTCCGAGAGGTTATTGACCATGCCGGAGCATGATTAACCTGACCACGAGGGTCTGTTTCCTGCACGCAAATGAAGAACAAGTAAAAAACTGAAATTGCAATTTGGATATTGCGAATATAAGAGGAAAGCTTTATTAATGAAGGTGGGGTTCTGTGACGTCTTTGTCTGGTCGTAGAACACAAACGAAGTACGCGAAGTTGCAGCTATGGCAAACTTTAATCTAAACAAAACCCAAAGTCTAAACAGTGCCTTAAGGGTTGTATTTGTAGGGGGAAAGAGAGGGGATTTTGTCCCCCCTTGTCAAGGTGGGACTAAAACACCTCCTGGGTCATTTCCCCTACAATACGGACTCTAAAAAATAGCCTATATGTAGTATTTCGAAATTACATGGGCCTGGCCCAAAAATAAGGTGGTACAGAACCTATATTAAGCTATGGATGAAATTTATGAAAAGGCATCTTGTATATTTCGTCCATGCACTTGTACGTCATCATGGTGGCTCCAAAATACTAAAAACTCCACCAGAAACTCCGTTCTTGTTCCCCTTGCACATGCCATCATCTCCATGCTTGATCATACTCCAGTGTTTGTCCTTCTTGTCCATGCTAGGCCCTTCATTTGAAAGCAAAACAAATGTATCCAATTTAGGCAATATCATATTCTCATGAACATTAAAATCGTTACCAAAAAATGAAAGTACCTGGTAATTTAATTGGCGTGCGCGAGCTCTAGTAATTGGTCCCATGTATGTAAGGGTTGTGGGTGTAACTGTGGAAGTGATGTCCTCATCATCCGTAATCCCATTGAGCTTCTGAAACCACCACCGCATTCCGCTACCACCATTTTGACATTTGCCTTTGGAGATTTTGAGTTTGCGGTTTTTCCGTTTCCTAGGGTGTTTCGGCTAACTAGGAACGGCTCGACATCGACAACACCGCCACTCAACTTCGCCAAGGATTCGACATCGACCACCTTCACCATTTTGACACCCTAACTGTAAGCAAGAACAGTAACCTCTAAATCATCTTGGTATCGTGGTATCCCATCATTGTACATTCATTCTTTCCATAGTATTGATAACCCCCGAGCCATTTTGTGTCACTTGCCTATCGAGACTAGCCATTTGAGTATTGCCCGGCAACATTACTTGTGCACATTAGTGATCATCGATACGAACCTTCGATTGCATACATACCATATCATCTTGGTATCCTCATCTTGGTGTCATCATATCATCTCTTGTGTCACAAGATTGTTCCCGCATATACACAATTGCTATTTTGATTTGTACATTTTGCATAGTGGCCATAACCCAAAAAAAAGAGCTTGTAAGAAATAGCCATAGCATCGCCACATTGCATATAAGATTGTCATATCCGATCATCTTGAATCATCTTGAGAGGAACACCGGGAACCATATATACATAGCATACTTGGGATAGAAGTCATTGCATTTTTGTCTCTTATAGGTTGTGCACAAGTGTCATATCCGCTTATTGAGCAATCATGCTAGCGTCTCTCTAGAGTTGTGCAACAAGAGCATTTTATGTGGATTCCACATTTTGAGCTCATTCCTTGGTTGCACGACCCCATCTATCTATCTGTGTGTGTGTGTTTCAGTGTGCCACATATTGCTATTGGTCTACTTGTTGCACTTGCGAATTTATGAATCTCTTTCAACATTATTGACTCTTGCTAACATTTTGCATCAAATTTTTGTGCCACTATCCTCACCAAACTCCACCAAAAGCCTTACTTGTGTAGGTGTGAGAATTGACAAGATACAGTACCAATTGTGCTATTTCCATAATGCATTATTGAGTGATCATTGATCCATCTTCAACATTGGATAAGGTACATTGGTCTAGTTCTTTCCTTTCATCCACTCGCATTTTCTAGAGTCTTGTGATGGATAGGCAAGGTAAATCATCTCCAGTCTTCGATGACAACGACGGCGCGAACAACTACGTCACCATCACTCACACCATCGAACTACAATGAGCAACGCAAGGCACACAATCTACCTTGCGCAAGCGCATCGAGAACATCGCCACCGACTTATGACACTCCAAAGCAAGGAAAAGGGACTGCATCGACAACACGTTCGACTACCTCAACAAAAGGTTGGACAAACAAATGGAGGAATTACGACAAGTGTTGTCGGACTACAAGTCTTCTTCCCCTTCGTCATCTTCAAGGCGGCGGCAAGCAAGTCGAACATCTTCAGAGCGCCCATGTGATGCAAGCACAATTCGTCCACGTCCACATCTCCATGGCGACCATCATCACATTCGTGATCCACATCGTCATGGCAAGTCACCTCCAAGCATCATGTGCGCAACGACGACGAACGCCATCAACAACAAGCTCAAGCACGACACCATCAACATGAAGATGCTTGAGATGCGTACACCTATAAGTCCCAACAAGCTCTACATCAAGCTACGGCCAACCTTCATGAGCATAAGAGAAGACAGTGAGACAAGCACCACCAAGAGGAAGCTACGACTACGACCACCACTTCGGCATCTTCGCCAAGTGTTATCAAGGCATCTTTGCCTTTGGATGTACGGCATCTTCGCCTACTTCCCACGAGTACACCTACGTCGACATCTTCAAGTCCAAGGCGACCACCTACAAGCGAGGGTGACACTTCCATCTTCGGAAGCCCCTCAAGGAAGATGGCCGAGCATGGGAAATTCCCTTCGGTCATGGAGACGAGCTATGAGGTGTCACATCATATGGGCCTCATACAAGACGACGACAAGACGGTCGAGAAAGGGCCATCCCCTTCAACCACGGTGACAAGCATGAACCTCTTCAACAACATGAAGATGGTGCCCCAATGGGAGTCATACTCCGAGTCAAGCTACGAGACCGCACATGAGACCCTCTCTTTGGTCTCGGACGAGAGCGATGATTTGCCACATCCTACGGCATTTATCTTTGGAGGCGTTATGGATGAGAAGGTTGAGAATGGGACTATCCCTTCAACTAAGGCGGCGATAGGAGTTGAGCATGGAGACATTTGCACCTGCATATCTCCGACACCCACATATGATGAGATGCCCCAATTCCCATGTGAGGAGAGCCACCACCACATGAGTGATATGAGTGACTCCACCATATGTGACATTGAGTGCATTTCCTATGAGAGGATGAGTGTGACCACCACTAGCCCCACACATGAGAGCATGCAACACATCCTATGTGAGGTTGAGATCCATTTGAGTGACTCCACCAACCATATGAGTGAGAGCATCCTTGAGGGAGTGAGTGAGCCACAACACTTAGTGAGTGAGGTAGTTGAGAGGGCATGTGAGGCCACTATGATTTCTAACGACTTAACCTCTACTCCGAGTGTGTTTTCTACTTTGGAGTAAGTTCTCCTGCAAGAGGAAGCGCCAATCCAGGACGAGTCCATACCTCCAATGGACAAACCGATGGCCATGATGGACGATGATGCACCCCCCCCCCCCCACATGGTACCATCAAGTTGATGAAGATATTGACCAAGCGTCAATTTTTGCAACCTCACCTACAACACATGAGCGGAGCTCTAAAGGTAACATAGGTGATGGTACTTTGCTTGTCCCACTAGTGATCTTCACATCGATTGCTTACATGATGTTGATCACCTTATGGATTCACCACATACTATGTCTTCTACATGCTTTGATATGCCACCCATTTATGATGAATATGATGATGAGCATGTCGATTTGCCTAGTTGTGAAGCTATGCTCCATAGGATATCATGTGAAAATTCTATCGGTCACGTCA
This sequence comes from Thinopyrum elongatum, assembly GCA_011799875.1. Classification (NCBI taxonomy): domain Eukaryota; kingdom Viridiplantae; phylum Streptophyta; class Magnoliopsida; order Poales; family Poaceae; genus Thinopyrum; species Thinopyrum elongatum. Next base: position 204,047,519 of record CM022297.1, on the reverse strand, counting down.
TGTTCGACACCCCATTAAACTTGTCATATGCTATGAGTGAGATCTACCATATTGCATCATTACAATCTCATGCCCCGTTAAAATAAATCCCATTTGCACTTGTGGCATAGATGGCGAGATGATGGTTATTGGTATTTGCTTCTCTTGAGATGATATTGCTATGCTACCTTTGCAAAATTTGTGCAATTCATCTCATATGCCATGCCATGAAAATTATTGTGTATCGCATGATTGCATCGATTGTATGCACCATATGCATACCATTCATGACAATGCTCTAGATACTACTAGTGATGCATTCCACAATTTGAGTCTCTCATAGAGGCGAGGGTCCCGATCTTTCGATGAGATGATAACTATCAATTTGGTGGAGCCGACTTTGACGATCCGACTACAAACGTGCACGATGTTGCGCCTTAGCTCCTGAGGTTACTGACGATGCTAGAAGCACGATCAGCCTGACCATGAAGGTCTATTCCTGCACGCAATCGAAGAACAAGCAAGAATATGATAATGCAATCTGAATATTGCAAATATAGATGAAGTATTGATATAGGTGGGGATCCGAAAGCTGTCTTGGTCTGGTCGTTGGACACAAACGAAGTACATGAAGTTGCAATGGCTAACTTTTAACTAAACAAATCCCAAGGAAAAAGCTACTAGATTGATCTACTTATATAGGAGCAAGGGGTGGCGGCCAAGGAGGTGGGAGGACGTCCCAAGTCAGCCTAAAACTAACCCTAGGTCGTACAAGGCCCAAGGGCCCAAGTGGAGGTGATGCAACACCATTGGACTTGTAGTTTGACTCGGATTCTGCTACAGCATCAGATTGTTTCGTCAATATCTCAACGCTCCGGATGAATTTGAAGGTGAATACAATTGGGTTGGAAAGAGCATGAAATCTACTTTCCAACAAAAAAGAATCACCCAATTTGAAGTCCGATGAAAGAGATCTTGGCATTTTGAATCAGGTTTGTCAGTGCAGCCTGAATCTGAGTCCAGAACATGAGAGGCTTGGGCTCTATCTTCTCTTGGCCCAAAAGTGATGTGAGAGGACTTTTTGAACAGCACCTAAACTTCTCTTTTTCACTTATCTTCATATGTGGATTGTACAAATGTCCCATACACCTGCAATTAGACATGGCACAAAAGTGTGTGAAGTATTTTTGTTCTGGATAACATAAATAAATTATTGCATAGTTTGCATTAGAAATCACCTCACAAATATGCATGTATGCAATATTTTTGGTCGTATCCAAGGTAATCATGTCCTCATCATCATTCCCTTCTTGAAAACAAAGTCATCCTCGGCGTTGCTTAATCTGAAATGTGGCTAACAAAAGAGACAAGGTGTACATGTTGTATATATTCTACACATATGACACATGTATACATGAGTAACTTTTGTAGTTCATAAGATATAAAGCCAAAATATTATCACAAGAAGTAGAAGGCATACAACTCAGTTTGCACATATAAGTGAAGCTCTTATTCATATCAAAAGATTGACAATGTTCATCATTAAACCATCCCAACATTGGTGAATAAACCTTACTTGCATCAAGTTTATATTCTACAAAGTCATTTAACACAGAATCATCACCACGATTAGAGGTCATATCAAAATGATTAAACATTGGTTCTTTTGATCAAACGTTAATTCAATGGGTGCACTCAAAATTGATGGTATTTCAGCTATTTGATCACATGACGCATTCATGACAGTAACATGGTTCTCTAAAATAGGTGGTGTGCTCAAATCAACAAGTAACTCAACACATGATGTATTCAAGTTAACTAGGCATGTATCATTCTCATGTGAAGTTATATCATCAATACATTTACTGTTACCTTGTCGCAAAGACGTAGCTGATGTAGGTATGGACGATGACAATGTACCATACACTTGAGATGATGTCACGCTCACAATCTGAGGTGTGGCTGCTCTAGTAGGTGCAATGGTGGAGGAACCAACCAGTGGTGGTGAGCATGAACTAGAATAGTAGTTGTTGTAGTCACCCAATGCATCCTCCTGTATCTATCTCTCAAAGGTACAAGAACGAACATACATACCAGTAATGCAACGAGGAATATACTGAAATCTTACGCGAATATCATGGTTCAAACCACCAAAAAATCTATTCATTGTATCATCCTCAGATTCTTCTATGTCACAATGATGCATATAAGATTTGAACTCTTGGTAGTAAGCATGAACAGTGTTACTGCCTTGTTTTAATTGTTCCAATTTGCGAAGCAATTCACGACGATAGTAAGGAGGAAAAAAATGTTGTCTCATTACAGCTTTCAAATATTTCCAAGTTGTGGATTGGTTATCAATGTTTTTCTTACAATGCACACTCCACCAAACAGAAGCAAAACCAGTAAATGCTCCAGTGGCAGCTCGTACTCTCTCAAGTTCAGAAAAATCATGCTGACTAAAAACGTGTTCTACTTCAAGCTCCCAAGCTAGATAAAGAACAAGATTAAATCTACCCTCAAATGACGGTAAAGAGATAACCTGACCATGTGCTTGTGTGTGTTGTCCCACCTCTCATGATGGTCAAGATGTGTCCGCCGTCCAAGAACTTCTATCTCCGAAACCTGTCATGATTAGTAGAAACAAGAAACAAAATTTGGGAATAATGTTCCTATGAACTACAAGGATGTGGTGGTAAAGCGCTCACAGTAAGCAAATATCAATATCTTACAAGATCTAGGATTTTTTTTAGTTGATCGTTATAGATTAATTCTCCGTGCTTCATTTAGTGTTCCGACCAAAAATGCATCCATCCCTCACTAAGTCATAAAATTCTCTAAAAATATAGAGAAAGTTTCAAAGGTGTTGACAGGCAACCAGCAGTGTCAAATAACTCCAAAGATTGAGCAAAGCGATTGCCAGGGGAACGTATGTATACACAGTGTAGAAATATGTGGAGCTTCAAAGGCTTAAATATATGATATCCAAATATTAGCAATAATCAATTTAGAGATGCAATGTTGAATAAACGCTCAACGATGGTACTGTGCTGGTCCTAGGCTAGACCGGACTAGAGACGCGAGCCTAGAACACTAATGAGGTCAAGGCGTAGCACAACTAGCATCAATAAAGGTTATGAAGTAGCTCTGGACAACAAGATATAAGTGAAAATCACAATGGCAGTAAAGATAATGATGAGAAACAATTGCCAAACATGATATACCAACAACTCTCTCTCTCCAACTTTCCTCTGGAAAAGTTTGTGTCAATTTTTTGATGATTTTTCTACAGAATGCTACTGACTCAAGATTTCCAATGCAAAAAGAATCACTCAATTCCGAGTTGATATGAGGAGTCAAAAAATTCTAAAACTAGCCTGAAAAACTGGAATTGCTATGTTCGCAAACTTCGGAGGGCAAAAAGACCAATTTAGAAGCTGATTTTGAGGTGCCAAATATTGAACTAGTTTCTACAACTATTCAGATGCGGCTTGTTGCTAGCTTTAATTTGAGTACTCGCGGAGCCAAAATGGACTTCGTATAAGGAAGATATGCATGTTTTACTGAACAGTACGCAAAACAGATTCGAATCCGAATTCAGGTACGAGATTGAGTCTAGATAGATCCGATTTTTGTTTTTTTTACACTTTTTTTATTTTTCTTTCTCTCCTTTTTTTCTCTGACTTTTTTTTACTTTTTTTTCTCTCTCTTTTTTTTTCTCTCTCCCTCTTTCCCAGACAAACTAGATAAGATGCAGATTGAATCAAGCGAAGATGTGAATGACCTCAACTATGATTATGACAATGAACGATGGGTAGCACATGGTGGAAATTGATGGATGGGGTGGTGGACAGCGAAAGGGATAATGATGCAGCGGCGGCGTGACTAATGTGAACAGAACTCGAAACTCTAAACGAACTAGACACTAAGACCAGCAAATCGACACGACGATGCAACCAAAAATTCAACTATGCAAGCAATGAAAAGAAAATTGCAAAGGCTCAGACTGGCTTGGACAAAGGATGAATAGATTTAACTTTTTTATGGCTTTTTCGGTATAGTAGGTAAGAAAATAAAACTAATCTAGGTATAACTGGAAATTCTCATCGAGCAACCTGAAAACTGATACCACTTGATAGAGGCGAGGGTCCTGATCTTTCGATGAGATGATAACTATCGATTTGGTGGAGCCGACTTTGATGATCCGACTACAAACATGCACGACATTGCGCCTTAGCAATAGCTAAACCAATCTCCTGAGGTTACTGACGATACTGGAAGCACGATCAGCCTGACCACGAAGGTCTATTCCTGCATGCAATCGAAGAACAAGCAAGAATATGATAATGCAATCTGAATATTGTGAATATAGATGAAGTATTCATAAAGGTGGGGATCCGAAACCAGTCTGGTCGTTGGACACAAACGAAGTACACGAAGTTGCAATGGCTAACTTTTAACTAAAAAAATCCCAAGGAAAAAGCTACTAGATTGATCTACTTATATAGGAGCAAGGGGTGGCGGCCAAGGAGGAGGGAGGACGTCCCAAGGCAGCCTAACACTAACCCTAGGTCGTACAAGGCCCAGGGGCCCAAGTGGAGGTGATGCAACATGTTTGGAATTGTAGTTTGACTCGGATTCTGCTACAGCATCAGATTGTTTCGTCAATATCTCAACTCTCCAGATGAATTTGAAGGTGAATCCAATTGGGTTGGAAAGAGCATGAAATCTACTTTCCAACAAAAAAAATCACCCAATTCGGAGTTCAGATGAAAGAGATCTTGGCGTTTTGAGTCAGGTATGTCTGTGCAGTCCGAATCTGAGTCCAGAATGTTAGAGACTTGGACTCTATCTTCTCTTGGCCCAAAAGTGATGTGAGAGGACTTTTTGAACATCACCTAAACTTCTATTTTTTTCCTTATCTTCGTATGTGGATTGTACAAATGTCCCATACACCTGCAATTAGACATGGCACAAAAGTCTGTGAAGTATTTTTGTTCTGGATAACATAAATAAATTATTGCATAGTTTGCATTAGAAATCACCTCACAAATATGCATGTATGCAATATTTTTGGTCGTATCCAAGGTAGTCATGTCCTCATCAGTCTCCATTATGCTATACATAACAACAAACCTATCACGATGGATGACATGCTTCTATATCACGCATCTCATTTATTTGAGCATTGGATATTTTGTGCTAACCAACACAAGCACGTGCGCATCATAATGGATGATGTGTACATATACCACGCACACACAATTTTCCCTTTGCCTTTGTTTTGTGTAGGTACTCAAGAATACTTGTCAACCTCACAATCTCATGAGTTGACAAAACGGGCTCTTGAGAGCAACGATGATTTGGGATCCCATGCACTATCCTTACCACCGTTCCCTTCGCGCAAGGACTACACGCATCTCTTCTACTTTGCTCTCACACGGCTATGGGCTATATACCATTTGTCACTTTATGCCCATTTTATTGTGTTCACTTTGCATGTTATGCCTCTTTCTATGCCTTTGCCATTCAATTGTGACCCTTGCTTACACTTACATATGATCCACCATTCTACTAGTACTATGTGTATCTGCATGCTTGGCGGAGATACTAGTTGCTATTGCCATGTTCTATACATGCTCCATTCTATTGTTGCTTCTTGTGTTGGGAGAGTCATGATGTTCCATTGCTATTTACATAGAACCTCTCGCCAATGCAATGTTGATAGTATGTTCCTATCTTGTTTTCATGATTATGATATGTCATGTGCATTATATATGCCCACTATTTGCACACATGACATGATTGCAATGATTCCTTCTAGTATGTTGCATCTTCGCACTACTAGCTTACATGACTTGATCGCTATGATTGCTTGCTTTGTTGCATCACCCATGATCCATTCTTGCTCGATTCATTGGGTTGATGACATATATATTCATGCCTCTCACATGATTTACATTGATGATTGTCACTTGTCTCCATTAGTTGCATCTCTCATATTCACTTGTAGTGCGTGCTACAATTCTATGCTTATTAATCTTGGAGACTTGAATACCTTACATGTGACACATGCTTGTTTGATTGAGCTTCTTTTCTTTGGTTGTACTCGCATCATATGCTTCCATACCATGCCACATTCCCTTGTGCCTTATTATGATAAGAACGATGAGGACACTTGTTGGGTATTTCACCACACGAATGATAGGTATTGCATTTTCGCTAACCTCATTTGTATTTTCGAGTGTTTGTCATGTTCTTTCACTTTGAGGGATTCATTAGGTGGTTCCATCACGAGACATATTGGGTATGTGAAGGCGTACATGATGCGCGACACCAACATTTTCGACATCCTCATAAAGGTGAACTCCTTCCTTGTGAGACATCCTCACATACGCATATTGGATGGGCCATTCTTTCATTGTTGACTCCTTCTTCTTGTCTACATATATCTATTGGATGGAGGCGTGAAATTAGAGATTGACCCTATGGACCTTCAAGTTGAGGAGTGCTCGGACTTCGTGGATGCACCTACTTTAGAAGCACCACCGGACCACCATTTATGCCATGACATCGAGCCATGGTATGACAATACCCATGACAAGTTTGCACTTTATGCCTGGATTGACTTGCATTATGATTGCCTTGTTGCATCTTGTATTTCTATGTCATCCATGATATATGAGCTTGTGCATTTCCTTAGCAAATTTGTTGTGATCCTCCTTGATGGCATATTCATACATAATGATCACATTGCCCACCATCAATTGCATGATAACATAATCACATTGAGCACCAATTACCATGTTCATGCTTTTGATACATCGTCCCATTATGACATCATTTTGCATAATGGTCGCATTAATCACATTTCACAACACCTTTGTGCGTACTACAAATGACTTTGCTCCCATGAATGCATTACATATCATTTTTTATCAATTGTCTAAGCATCTTGTGCCTTGTCACGAACAATCTTGTCGCACGGACTCATACTTATTTGATGTACACCTTATGTGCGCTAATCATGGTATTTCCAAGTGTCCCTTGTGTTTGCTCGTTTTGCATGTATACCATCCCGAGGACATCTTGAAGTACTTTGATTGCGCCATGACATATAAGTCCATCCACGACAACCGTTTCCATGGTGATGAAGATTACGATCAGAGGTCGGATCTTTCCCAAGGGGGGGGGGAGATGTTGCGGAGCATCCTACGGTCATCCTCATGTACACTACGACTACTCCCCGAGCCCCAAGTGGACATACGACGAGACCTCAAGCATACGCCATTGGACACAAGGTGAACTCATTCCTAAGTCCTTCCCCTTTCCATTCATGCGAGACATGGTTGCTACCTAATGCAAAGACACTACATGTGCTCAGGAACCAAGGACTGAAGGAGGAAGAACGGCCAGCATCAAGACTTGTGCAGAGTTTCTGCCAAGCCCGGAACTTCCAGCCACCGCCCGGAACCTCCAGCCCCCGGACCTTCCGGCCAGCCCGGAACCTCCGGCCCTCGACACTCCAGGTGACGCCCGGACGCGCCAACTCTCTGTCCAGCCCGGACCCCGCCCGGAACCTGCCCGGACCCTCCGAACCCCGGAACCTCCGGCCTGCCCGGAACTTTCGGCCCCCAGAAATCAGACCAGCCCCGACCGTGCCAACTCTCTGATAAGCCCGGACCTTTGCCGAAACCTGCCCGGAACTTCCGGACACCGGACCTTCCGTCCCTGCCCGGAACTTCCGGCCTGCCTGCGCGCAGTGACTCTGGGCCGAGGCCCATGTACCCCTTCACCCCTAGACTATACATACTCCTTCTTCTCCAACGTTTTAGGGTTAGCATTGTCTTAGCTAATTTTGGAGATTAGAGCATTGCTCATCCACTTGATACCTACTCCATCGGAGACCGAGGCTTCCTAGGAGAAGATCCCCCAAGTGGATTCAAGACCCCGTCAAGGGAAGATCCCCTCGTGGATTCAAGACCCCATCTCCTCACGGATTGGGAAGAACTATCTATCATGTATCCTCCTTTGTTTGATTTGGATCATGTATCTCCCTTTGTGTTTGTGGATCCAGCATATGTGTGATTGGATTGAGTCAATTTGAGTGTTTCCTCTCGTTTCCCTCGTGTTTCCCCTCATGTGTTCTTCATGTTCTTCACGGGATCCGCTCCAATCGTGAAAGATCGGGCCCTAGGGTTCCACCCTACATCAACCTCTGTGACACATTTACAAGCCTGTAGGAATATCAAATTAAACTCAACCCAGAGAAATGTGTCTTTGGTGTACCAGCGGGCAAACTCCTCGGCTTTATCGTGTCTAGCCGAGGAATTGAAGCCAACCCGGCAAAAATACGAGCCCTGGCCTGATTAGAGGTGCCAACTGAGCTCAAACATATTCAAAAGCTAGCAGGCTACATGGCCGCGCTAAGTCGCTTTCTCTCAAGACTTGGGGAAAAAGCTTTACCCCTTTATAGGCTACTGAAGCAAACAAAGAATTTTAAATGGACGGATGAGGTAGCGGCTGCCTTGGAAGATATTAAAGCCCTCTGCGTTGTGAACCCCATCTTGGCAGCACCAGGCATATGTGAGCTGATGACATTGTACATCTCGGCCACCAACCAGGTGGTCAGCGCAGTGCTTGTGGTTGAACGAGACATGGAGGGCCACAAGTTCCAAGTCCAAACACCCATCTATTACGTCTCTGAAGTCTTAACCCCGTTTAAGACACGCTACCCGCACTATCAGAAGATAGCCTACGCTATTTTTACGGCGTCACGAAAACTTCGGCACTACTTCCAGGAGAGCTCAGTAACTGTGGCATCCAAAGTCCCCTTAAGTGACATAATTAATAACAGGGATGCTACGGGGCGCATAGCCAAGTGGGCCATAGAGTTCTTATCCTTTGAAATAACATACCGGTCGCGTCGAGCTATTAAATCTCAAGTGCTGGCAGACTTCGTAGCCGAATGGACAGAGGCCGAGATCCCTAGAGGGTACAGCACATATTCGCACTAGACCATGTATTTTGACGGTTCAAAAATGCTCGCCAGGCTAGGGGTCGAGTAGTGCTCACGTCACCAACAGGCGACAACATTTGATACGTGTTACAGATCATGTACACCAACTCCAATAATGCGGCCGAATACAAAGCCCTCTTGCACGGGCTTCGGATAGTAGTCTCAATGGGCGTTAAAGGCCTCGAGGTCCGAGGAGATTCCAACCTCGCCATCTGCCAGGTAAATGGCGAGTTCGATGCCAAGGATTCAAAAATGATAGCTTACAGGAATGCAGTCCTAAAAATCTTGGCCAGGTTTCTGGGGCTTGAATTTCATCATATCCCCCATGATAGCAACCAGGTCACCGATATCCTCGCCCGAATGGGCACCAAATGGGATAAGGTCCCTGAAAACACCTTCCTCGAATGAATTTTCAAGCCATCCATAGTCCGGCAGGACAAAGAAGCGTCGGAGTCAAATGACGCAGGGCAATCTGCCCCACCTGAGGACGAAATGGATAAAGACATAATTCGAGGATCGGCCATCCAGGAAACGGCTTCGGCGCATGAGGTTATGGCAGTCATTGCACCCTGGACTGAGCCCCTCCTCGCATACCTACTTCGCAAAGAGCTCCCCGAAGACCAAACCGACACACATCGGATTATAAGGCAGTCTAAAGCCTACAAAGTCCATGAGCGAGAGCTCTATAAGCAAAGCACCACGGGCATCCTCCAGCGATGAATATCCGAAGAGGAAGGGAGATTGCTGCCTAGCGAAATACATGCCGGCATGAGCGGACATCACGTCGCTGCTCGGACCTTTGTCAATAAGGCGTTCTGAGCTGGTTTTTACTAGCCAATAGCAGGGGCCGATGCTACAACGCTAGTATAGCGTTGCCCCGTCTGTCAGGTGTTCGCCAAAGAAAGCCACATGCCCCCAACAGCCCTCCAAACTATTCCCATCACTTGGCCTTTCGCGGTTTGGGGGCTCGATATGGTTGGCCCACTTAAGGGAGGGTCACGAAAAAATAAATATCTACTTGTCATGGTAGACAAGTTTACCAGGTGGATCGAAGCAAAACCAGTCACCTCGGCTAGAGAAGTCCTAGTAATTGAGTTCACCTGATGCGGAGCATCCTACGGTCATCCCCATGGACCTACCTTCGTCTCCCACGACACCACATGGACCAATGACTAGAGCTCGAGCAAGGTGATGTGGAGCATCCTTCCATCATCCCCATGGAATCTACACCAACACATCAAGCACCACGTGGACCCATGACAAGAGCTAGAGCACGCGCAATGGAAACCGAGGTGAACTCCTTCCTACTTGACGGTCGCTACCTCACCAAAATGCACTATGTATCATCAGGTACGAAGAGGAACACTCCCAAGCAGCTAAGGAACATCACCAAGGAGAAGGAGAAGCACCCCAAGTACATAAAGAAGGACAAGGAGTTCAAGAGGAGAAAGGCCGCAAGTCCCAGGCGACCCCGTGCGCACGGGCCCCTGAGACCCCGTGCCCACGGGCTACCCAAGAAGCGGGCGTTGTAGCACGCCGTGCGCACGGGCGTGTACCATGCACACGGGACCCCCATGCGCATGGGCCCAACTTACCCCGTGCGCACGGGCCCATCAGGATGGCTGGCTGAAGCTGTTGTTTTGGGCCTCCACTTCGTCCCCAAGCCTACATATTCCGTGCCTAGGGTCATGTTTAGTGTAAGAAAAGACATATATGAGATATTTGAGAGCTTTGCTCCTTCTACAACTCCATTGGAGATCCAGACCTCTTAGGAGAGGGTCCACTTGTGGATTTCAAGACCTCCTCTTAGAGAAGATTATCATCAACACCTCATCTCTTAGGAGTGGGAAGAACTTTATCCTAGTGATTGTTTCCTTTGATTGTGCTTGTAATCTTGTGGATCTATGTGTTTGCTATTCTAGTGGATGTGTGATTGGGTTTTGTTGGAGTGAATTCTTCTTTGTGTCCCTGGTGTTCATCCCTTTTCCCCCTCCAAGTGTGAAAAGATCCATCTTAGGGTTTCACCCTACAACATCTTGGTATCAAGAGCAAGGTTGATTCACATCTTGGAGTCCCTACCCCCCATATTCTAGCTTGATTTTGTTGTTTTCGGTCCTAATCCGAAAATCCCCACCAAAAATAGCCCCAAAATGTTTCTTGCAATTTGTTGGTTCTTGTGATATTTGGTTGATTTGATCCACGAATTTGGTGTTTGACAAGTGGATCTACCCTTTACAATCTTTCCCCACCCACCCAACCATCAATTTTGGCCGAAAATTTGCAAAAATCCACAGATCCGAAGGTGTTCTTGCGCTCCCAGAACACCCCATGCGCACGGGCCATCGGGACCCCGTGCGCACGAGACATACAGAGCAGTTCGGCCATCCCCATTTTTCCACCATTTTGCCTCTCCATCACCACATTTGATCTTCTGCAATACTTCTCGTGAGTGTTTGAGTTTTGGAGTTGCGGTTCTCAAGTGTCCTAAGGTGTTTCGGCTACTTGGGTGCGATTTGTCTTCATCATCACCGCCACTCGTCATCGACTCGGACTCCACATCGGCTTCGACCACTCCGTCTTCATACCAATCGTAAGCAAGGACGATAACTTCAACGACGCTTTGTTCATACCCTTGCCATTACCTTGATAGCCTTGAGCCTCTTTTGCGTTACTTACCCATCGAGACTAGCAAGTTGAGAATTGCCAGGCCACGCCTTAGTGCACCTTTAGTGTTACGTCTCTCCCGTGCATATCACACTTGTTACCTCGTACTCCGGCTCGCATATCAAGCATTGTGGCATAGTCCAAAAAAAAGAAGAGAACAAGCTTTTAAGCAAAAGAAGAGAAGAAACAAAGAGCTTGTAAGCAATAGCATTGAGCCTCATACCATAGTTACATCATCTCGGTTCATACATACATAAGTATACTTGGGATAGTAGACACCCCATTTCTCTGTTAGGTTGGTGCAGCGTATCTAGCCCATTAGAGCAATCAAGCTAGCGTCTCTCTAGTATCCATACAACAAGAGCATTCCTGTGGTTCCACCTCTTAGAGCTCATTCCTTGGTTGTGCGGATCCCATCTATCTTCCGTGTGTGTGTTCCTAGTGATATCCTTGGATTTGATCTATTTGTCTTACTTGCGATTTGTGCATCTTTTCAACTTTTGCAACATCTTGACTACCTTTTGCTTGAATTATTTGTGCCATTTCCTAACCAAGATCCTCCAAAAGCCATTTACTTGTAGGTGTGAGAAAACAAAACCCGGTACCAATTCCACTATTATAGCATCACGTGGGATCGTACTTGATACATCCACAATCTTTGGAAAAGGTAACTTCGGTATTGTTCTCTCATTTTCCTACTCACCACCACTTCTACATGATGGATAGGCCTTCTTCTTCGGCGAACCCGCTCTTCGAGGATCAAGATGACGAACGCGACTTCGTCACCAAGAATCACTTCTTCATCGCACAATGAGCTCTACATCAAGAGAGTGAAGCTTTGGGAGATCGCATTGAGAAACTCGCCACTGACCAACACCATTCGGAGGCAAGACAAAGGGACTACCTCGATGCCAAGCTCTCCAAACAAATGGAAGAATTCCGCAACATGATCGTGAGCCGCGCATCTTCCTCAACCTCTTCACCAAGATGGCACCACTCAAGTAGCCACTCGTCGTCATACTCTTCTTTCGATGCAAGTCCTCCTCGAGCTCGCTCCCCTCTATGAGACGACACTCAATATCACCAAGCTCAAGAAAATCCTTTCGATGGCAATGGCTTACAAGACCGCGTGCGAGCACGTGAAAAGGTGCGATGCCAAGAACAACAAGCCATGGAGCAAGAGCAACCTCCACCACATCGGCCACGTCAAGCATCTCAAGACGGCGATGCACTTCAGCAAGAGCAACAAAGTCGTGAAGCACAAGCTCAAGCGGCTCAAGACGCACTCCGAGAGTCCACTCGAGCCGTTGCCCAACGCAACCGTTAAGTACATGAGCAAGAGGAAGCACTTCGTCAAGCATGAAAAGAAGAAGAAGCCCGATGTGAAGAGCAACAAGAAAGGCGAAACCGGGCACACATGCCGCGTCCTCCTCCTCGGCAAGAGCGACGCCAAGCGGAACAAGTGCTCGAAGACCCTCCCCCACATCAAGAGCGCCATCAACACCGTCACTATGATGAAGAACTCCGCTACGACAAGCTCAAGTTCTCCATGCCAAAGTTCTCTGGAAGCAACGATCCTGAGGAATGCCTCGCATGGGCATTAAAGGTCGACA